>JACEFO010001862.1:0-2572930 GCA_015342445.1 Digitaria exilis
TTTGTGAAGGCCTCTAAACTTTGGTCCAGAACCTCTAGCCTTAGATGCCCTCTTCCATCCTAGTCTGATTCAGGACGTTCATTTGGTCGGGGTCGGCTGGAGTTCGAGAGAGAATTCAACTCCTAAATTTCGCCTGTAAAGTAAAAATAGGAGGCTCAATTTAATCACCGTCTAAAGTTACTTAAGGGATACGACTAGAAGAATGGTTCGTAGCTCTTTAGCTCGCTCGGCTCGGCTCATTATTTTAGTTAACGAGCCGAGCAACTAATCACCTGAGGATTGTTACAGAAGGTCGGCCGTTGCAGCCCACGAGCGAGCCCAAACCGGTCTTTGTTCGAGTCAGGATTGACATTTCCCTACATTGATGTTGTTTCTTTTATTTATTTACTGCGTTGCTACGGCGATTAACACGCATATACCACACACGTTATGACGTAATACAAATCTACATGATTTTTATAATAAAAGCATGACCATGCACTATGCATATCTTTTGATATATATAATTATAGTGAAGAAATACCCTATTATTGAATGACATAAAATGTATGATGCACGTAAAGAAATACTTCCTCCGTTTTAATTTTACTAGACAAGAAGGGGCGCTATGCGCGCCTATCATAGACAATAAGAGAGCACGTAGGAAATTGCATCTGCTAATGCGATAATTTACCAATCTAAGACTCAGAGACTCCCTAGTACTCCCTCGTCGTCCAAATTGTAAGTCGTTGACTTTTTAACCCTAACTTTGACTATTAGTCTCTATTTCAAAAATTTTATGCAAATATAGTCAAACTTAATCATTCTGAAATTCATTTACACTAAAGTGCCATAACATAAAAAATATGATATTTTACGAAAAAATTTAACGTAACGAGTGTCAAAGTGTAGTGGTAAAAAAAAGTAAATGACTTACGGTTATTAGAACAGACGAGAGTAGTGCAGCTAAACAGCCCATATGTATGAAATTTGTATTTTTAAGATCCTGACTTAAATTACAATTACATGTATTTGAGCCTGCTTCGCGCGCCCTATCCCTTCAATGATCAAATAGCTATATTTTCCTAACAGAGAAAAACTAAATTTATTACCAAATCGATAAATCTAATGAACAATGAAGAGCTTGAAAAACTAAAAAGCTATAATTCTTCTCTTTGTAAGCATAAAAGCTGATCTAAATGGGAACATATCTGGTGGAAACCAACTTTCCATGGAAACTTCAATCTGAACACACGATGTTGATCCCAAGGGCTCGCCTAGATCACGTGAAAAGGATGATTTGCAAAACTCAGGGGAGGTGCACGACGTTTTTTAAATCACCCCTCCCACTGATCTAGTCGCGCCCTGATCAACATCATGTGGGGGGCCCAGATTTTAGTTTCCATAGTTTCCACGGAGAGGTTGGTTTTCCATATGAATACGTTGCCAGTCTAAATGACGTTAATTCAATCTCAGTATTTCTTAATTGACATCAAATCAAGTTCTCCCCACAAAGTTATCAACAGAAAAAAAACGTCTCCGATCATAGCAATTAGCCAAAGAATGTAATGAGCCAATTAGCCAAAGAATGTAATGAGCCTACACCTACAGTACATGACGTGCTATGAATGAATGGCTGCAAAGGCCCAAGCACAAAAATCTGAAAATGAATGAATGTCTAACTCATATGTCTGTAGTCTGTACAGATATTGGTATAGTACTATCTAGATTATTTTCTATCGTCGTCAGTCAATTTCTACTGCTCTAATATTCTCCCTTTGTCTCAACTTGCTCTGTTAGGATGGCCACCCAACTCTTCTTGTCCTACAAAACTGGCAACTCTGCACCAAATCAAGAGGTGATAACAAAATCAAGGGCACCCTGATTAGTAAATCTAACATGATCAAAACATAAATAAATAAATAATCACATTTACGAATATATTGAGTTGTAGTGACCTCAACCCAAAAACTCAAAGCATATTACTGCACAGGAATTCATAATATTTAGACTTTTAATTATGTATCGGCCAGAAGAAAACCTACAGAACATGACTGGCAGACTGCATAAGGGTCAACAAGCATCGAGGAACAACTGTAAGATCATTTTACAGTGGCCATTGTGCATGCATCAGAATATATTAAAAAATGTTTCCAGATATGCTTCCAATACAATTACATTCATTAGCCACTCACCATCGCAGAGTAGACATCAGTCACTGTAATATATAGTTATTATAAATATAGAGTAAGTATCATAGTAGAAAAAACACTCACTTGAAGTGCAGCTAGCTTGTCAAGGCCAGTGTTTCATTCGCACCTAATTTAAGCCCAATGTTTAATAGAAAAAAGCGAGCCAGCCAAACTTTACCTATGGCAGGCTTGGGTGTGGACTACAAACCTGGAGCTTTTAAGTCTCATCCAGTTTTAGCAACTCAATTGAATAAACCCTATACAGAGTAGGATTCTCTGTTAGAAATGCCTCTAATATTTTAGAGAGCCAGTGACAGGCTTTGACAGAAATATCCAATCTATTTGTTTTTGCTCTCTCCTTTAGAACCTGCATGGTATCATTACGAAAACTCAGAATAAATGGAAGTTGAAAAGAATGGGAATTGAAATTAAAAATCATTTCTTTTCTCAATGCATGCATTTACGTTACTTCAAAGACTAAGAAACGAAACCATTTTGCATCATGTATCATCCTGTTTAACTGAAGCAGTAATGTCAAATATACTCTATTCAGCTTTCCCGTTATGAAAACATGGTTACACTTGATGCAATACAAAGAAAAACTGTGATCTTTAATGCCAAGTCTATCTAAGAAAACAAAATAAAGACACCTCTCTAGAACACCTAATCTCTGTGATTGATTACATGGCTGATGACAACATGCAGGAAGGCAGCACAAATAAAAATTGTAGATTCAATAATCAGCCTGACATTCAGGAGTGTTTGTGACATTACAGGAGGCAACAAAAAGACACTTAAATACTGGAACAAACATATTTTGTAGGCATCATTTGTTCTACACATTAGGAAACATGACATCGTTTATTGTAGCAACATTAACATGTCGATCCACTATTTCCAAAAGTGACATTTCCTGTAGCTACCAAGAGTAAATTTAAAAACATTCAGAAACTTAGTTTTTCTGTCTATCAAAAGTAGCGAATGGTGTCAGATATTCAGATTCTACATGTATGATGTATAGTTGTATCCAAGGTCCATGGCATTATGCTGTCAGAAAGTTTTGAACAGAGCAATGCTTGATTCGCTGAACCAATAGTAACACCACAAAGATTCTTATCATAAAACCACAGGCCATTGGATAAAAATGAGACCTTAGGAATATTGACCTTCGCATTTTTATGGAAGAAAGTGAGAAGGAAAATGCCTCTATTGACGAAGGGGCATCCAGATTTCAAACAGTTTTTTTTATGTTTATGTTTGGTATTGATGTACGTCGATGATACGCTTTAGGTGAGATCTCTGGCTCTCTGCTCCTAGCTGCTCCAATTCCCTAGTATGGTTACATATGAATGGAAACAATCATTAGTCAAAATTCATTCAAAATGGTAAGGATCTGTATCACATGCTGATACTTAAATAAACCAGAAAGAGAGCATATATTTTTCTCTTCCTTCAGTGCAAGGCTGGACTCTAACAAACAAACAGATTAATACACCAAAGAAAATCGTAAATATGCTTTAATTACATTGATACTATGAGACAAATATGTAGGTATGGCAAAAAAACTTTAAAGAACTGCAGTATTTGCATGGTTAACTGGGATATAATTGAATGTCTGTATGTAAAGAAAAAACTGCAGTACTCGCCACACAAGTTTTTATGGAATAGACACTACTTGAGTTAGCAGATATGTTTATCAGCTAATTTCATTAAGAATCAACTATCAGTTCAAAGTCACATATGAATTAGCAGCAACGGGAAATTAAACGCCACTGACGCAAAGGAAATTATATATTCATAGTGCCAAATCCATGACACGTATTTCGAATCATGAAGGTTTACCCCTAAGTTAATTGCCACATAATGTTGTACAGTGTACACACTGTAGGTCTATCTTCCTAGTTTGCTCACCTGCAAGGAGCTCAGTTGCTTCAGATACTCCAATGGCATAGACAAAGCATGGATGTCTTGTCAATCTGCAATCCCAATCCAAAATGACACAAAAAAAAATCATTTTGTTCATATAGAGCATAAGAGCAGCAAACTTTGATACATGGGGAGGGTGAGTTATTATTGCGTCTTTGTAATATATTTTCTAGGAACCACCATTCAAAAAAATTGTTGGCATTCCATTTGTGTTAGATAGTACAGATGGATTGAAATCCCAATCTCACGATGAAGCTAAGTATTTGCTTTAATTAGCTTACTGTAATATGACATGTTTATGCTAACTAATATCAATCAAACAAATGAATCTGTCTTTCAGAGTAAATAGTAAACTAATCTCTATGCTGACTGGTGATTACATGCTCAACCCAAAAAAAGAAAGAAAGAAAGATAGAAAGAACCAGCAATGCTCACCAGATCTCCTCAATGGCCTTGCCATCTTCGCCCAAGCTTGACCCCTGAAGCAGCCGAACCTAGCAACAATAAAGCAGTCACATAGATGAGAACAGAACAGCACGGGACAAAGTTTTCCATGGCAAGGTCGAATAAAGATAACCTGAATTAACTATGGGATCAAAGTTCTTGCCCCACGCGGAGCTCCACGGCAGCCATGATTAACAGCTTAGGTGAGAATGCACGTACCCGTCGTCCTCCTCGGTTGTGCCGGGAGGAGGTCGCGGGAGGCGAGCTCAGCCAGATCTGCGGGTCACCAGATCTCGGCCTTCCGAGCCGCACTCCACGTCGCTCGGTCGTGCCGCTGCTTCTGCGTCGAGGAAGCCGCCATGCACCACGGGAGACTGCTCTTGCGTCGAGGAAGCCGCCGTGCGATCGGTGGGGATGAGGAGAAGGAGGATGCATGGGCAGCTACTCCCCATCCCGGAGCACGGCGGCGTGGTCGGACTGGATCTCCCGCAGCGCCTCGAGCGCCTTCTCGGATTTGGTCTCCTGCCAGATCCCGACAGCGGCGTTGACGACGTGGATGAGGAAGATGACGAGCGGCTCGATGACGGCGGACAACGTGATCTCGCCCGCGGAGAAGGAGTGGATGAGGAAGATGACGTGCGGCTCGATGACGGCGGACAACGTGAGCTCGCCCGCGGAGGAGGAAGGAGAAAGGGGAGCAGTCCCTGGCGCGGAGCTGCACGTCGTCCACCGGGTCGAGGTCGCCCGCGGAGGAGGAGAGCGCGAGGAGGAATGAGAAGGAGAAAGGGGAGCAACCGACAGCCATGGGCCATGGCCATGGTAAGCGTCGGGCCGGCGGCGGCGGGAAAGAGAAGAGAGAAAGGGGAGAGAGGGTTGTTAGGGTTTGGCTGCACGGAGCGCCCGAAGTAGGAGACTCTGGCCCGGACGTGAATCGGTAGAATCGGAATGGATGGAAATTTCGGGTCCGAAAGAGGAGACGTGGCCTCCGGATTTTCGAACACGTCAACCGGGGGCGACGTGGCTCATGCGAAGGGGGTAAACCTCCGTGGTCTTTAACAATTGCGAAGACGAAGTCTACAACCTCCGTCAAAAAAAACATGTCACGCGTGTAATTGTAAAATAACACATGTCCCTGTAGAAAAGACAAAATATGTAACATCTAAGCAATATAGGACCCCACGTAAAGAATACATGGGTCCCACCTGAACAATACGTGGGTCCCACCTGAACAATATGCGGGTTCCACACGGGTCCTACCTGAACAATACGTGGGTCCCACGCGGGTCCCGCCTGAACAATATGCGGGTCCCATGTGGGTTCCACCTCAACAATATGTGGGTCCCGCCTAAACAATACGCGGGTCCCACCTAAACAATACGCAGGTCCCATCTGGGTCCTGCCTAAACAATACGTAGGTCCCACCTAAATAGAACGTTGGTCCCACGTGGGTTCCGCATAACTAGTACACGGGTCCAGAATTAATCATTGGTGGGTCCAAAAACTCATCATTGGTCCTAGAGTTGTATGTTTTTAGACAAAATTTGAACTCTAAAGTTGCATGTTTTCTGGGACGGATGGAGTATTCCCATTGATACGGGTGTACGTGTCCTTTCATAATCAACTACATGGTAATGTTGCCACTCACCAAACGATTTGCACTTATAAATTTAATGTACTTCTATGGGCGTATAATTCTTACTCACTCTATTTCAATTTATAAGGCACGCAGAGATATCAATGGTTAAACTTTAGAATCTTTAATTAACAATTTGATCAATAAATTTTAAATTTTGTAGCACAATCTTAAAACGGTTAGACTTGTTAATAAATATACTCTACAACAAAAATAAATTTATAATCATAATTAGTATAATATAAAATAAATGAATGGTCAACATGGGGAGCCGGGTGACTATACCAAGTTAGGCTTCGACTTAAATGGGTGAGTTTAGATCACCCAACTTTTCCAAAAAAAACAATATTCATCTAACTTTTTCCTATTCATCATATCTCTTCCACTCACAGAACACGCTTCCCAGTACGACCTACAGTTTTTTTTATCTACGGTGTTTTTTCCTAAACTAAACTCACCCTGTGAAACGGGAAGTCAAAGCACGCAGGCAACCACGCGGCGCCCATCGGCCCACCGCCCATGTGCCGTGCTGAGCTCGTTCCCCTGACTCCATGAGGAAGTGAGGGAGCTCGTGAACTGATGCTCGCAAACCCGCTGGGCAAGCCCGCACCGTAAACCCACGTGGGCCCACAATTCCAGCCGCAAAACCGTAGCAGCGCAATGCGGGCAGCCCGCGACGGCCAGCGGTGCCAAAGACTCGCAAAACTGAAAGGGGATCAGAGGATTCGGAGGAAGGAGATCGATGCCCTGGGACGTGTTTAGTTGTGGTGGGGAAAAAGTACTTTTTTTCTGGGATGTGTGTTATGTGAGGGGGATAAATAGGAAAGGAAAAAAAGGAATTTTGGGAATACGTGTTCTGTGAGGGGGATGAATAGGAAGTAAAAAATACTTTTGGTAACTAAACACGGCGCTGCTGTCCTCGTGCGTGGGAGCCTCCGCTTCCGCCTCTGGACTCCAGTCACCGGTGGATCCAGTCCTCTCTACGCTAACTTGTCTCTTCCTTCCTCTCGTTCGTTCCCCTGGTTCTCATAAGAAGGATTTGTGAAAAAAATTATGCAGTTGAGATGAAATTAGGGAAGGAGATTATGCTGGACAAGTGGAAAGAGGTTGCCAAAAGCACCAGCGAGAGCGGCTCTCGCAAGATAAGGGCACCCGCAGTGTGAGCGAGGCCAGAAAAATCATCTCACCTACACGTAAGCACGATGCTTGATCCCATTTTTCATCGCAGTGTGTAATCATCGATGCTGAAATCGAATGTGGGGTCACTCTACAAATAAACAATGTTTCCCCTCAACGCCTCAACCAACGATTTCTGTCTTCTTCCTTCTGCAGCTAGCTAGCAAAAAAATCCTGTCCACGGCGCCACGCTTGACTCACAGATCTCCCCGTCCACCTGCGCCTGCTGCTCTCGCGTCCGCCCGCTTCACCGCCGCCTGCTGCTCTCCCCATCGCAGAGCGTGAGGTGGAGGCGGATCGACCAACTGCCTGCTGCTCTCCCCGTCGCCGCGGCTGTACTCAACCTGCAGCGCGCGGATCGACCTCGCAGCCTCCGCCCCGGTCGGCACAGCGGCGGCAATACAGGAGGAGGTGAGCGCCGCCCAGGAACTGCACCGCCGCTGTGGCCTCGGCACCGGCCAGGTACTGCAGCTGCGTCTTCGTCTTCGTCGTCGCCCCATTCGTGGTGCCAGCGGCCGAGAAAGGAATATTTTAGTCTAGAAAGAAAACGAGCACCGGGGATTGAACTATCCTCGATGCCGGATTTTTTGAGCTCAGCATCGGTACCCGCAATGTGCATAACGATGCCGAGATCCTCTCTCTCCTAAACTCAGCATCGCTTACGAGCCACACTACGGGTGCCCTACACGAGGAACATCTGTGCTTAGATAGGGTGGAGAAAAGGTATTTTTTGATACGTATTATGTGAGGGAATGAATAGAAAAAGTAAAAAGAATTTTTTAGAGATACGTATTCTGTGAAGGGATGAATAGAAAGTAAATACTGTGTCCAGATTGGAAACAGCAAAAAGTAGTTTTAGATAATAGTGCACTAGGAAACGTGTTCTGTGAGTGGGGTGAATAGAAAAAATTTATTGGAGAAGTAATTTTTTCTGAATCTGAATATAGAAAAAAAACTTTTAGAACTAAACACACAGGATAGAGGAAACTCATCCTCGCCGGCAAGGCCAGTGCGAGCTGCCGAGCTACCCCGCCCCTGCGCCGAGGCAGCGACCTGTCACACGTCAAGCAGCTGCAGCTGGACGGACATGACGCTGGCACATGCGTTTGCTGGAGCTTGCAACAAACAACGCCGCGGCGCTGGCATGCGGACGCATGCGGGCTGTCGTGAAGCCCCACAAAATAAAGCGGCAACATGTGGGCTGCCGCATATGCCCGCCACTGGAGTCGCGGCTTGTGCGGACATGGGGCGGGCAGCCGCCACCCGCCCCGCTTGCATCAGTGATGCCTGAACCCTTCGTTCTTTTTTAACCACCAAAGCGCACATGGGGCCCTGCTGCAATGCAACCTTATCACCAGAGTACCTGACGGACGACTTCTCTGGATCACTTTGTTATCTTATAACGGATGACACCTCTCCAGATAGCACTCTTACGAAAGACGATACATTTTTAGCACATGAAAGAGAAAAATGATATAATTTTACCAAATTTGCATACGTGGCATGCCAACTCACAGGTCCACTTTAGATCCTAGTCACCACATGCACGGGAAATGACCCCTTGCCCCTGTCCAACACCACGGGCCAACATCATACATATTTGCCACACACACAATTTACAAACGTTGTGCTTAAATTCAGTGAGATAAATTCTGCTGAACTAAATCAAATGAACATACAAATTATGCTGACATATATTCTGTTGAATAAAAATATACAATTTGACCACATAAATTTTGTTGAAGCAAATAAAATAAAACACAGTAACCAGATGACCTAGCAGAGGGAGCACGTCAATCTAGCAGGCATTTCTATACCGCCTCCGGTGACATCCCTAAAACACGATGCGCCACATCTCTGACCAAAACTAATAAATAAACATGGCTACTCTCGGTCACAGGATCTATGTATATATTTGTGTGGATAGTTTATTTTATTTGGTTCAACATAATTTATTTCACTAGATTTAGGGTGAGTTTAGATCATCCAACTTTTCCCTACTCATCCCATCCCTCCCACCCACAGAACACGCTTCCCAGCACGACCTACAGTGTTTTTTTTCTAAACTAAACTCACCCTTAAGCACATCGTTTGCAATTTTTGTGTGTGGTAAATATGTATGCTGCTGGACCGTGGTGTTGGGCAGGGGCAAGGGGGTCATTTCCCGTGCATGTGGTGACTAGGATCCAAGGTGAACCCATGAGTTGGCATGCCACATAAGCAGATGTGGTAAAATTGTATCCGTTTTTTCTTTCCTATGCTAAAAATGTATCGCCATTTGTAAGTGTGTTATCTGGATAGTTGTCATCTGTTATAATGGTAAAAAGTTAAATATCCCCAGCCTGTGGAGCTTCGGTGCATGCGAGTGGTTTCAAGATGCGCGCGCTACGCGCGACGGCGGCCGCGCTAGGCGCTTAGGCCTTCGGGTGGAGTGATGCCTAAAATTTTTTGGATCCCACACATGAAAAACGGGCATCACTCTTGTTAAGCTGTAGTGGCAAGCATCATTGAATGCATGTAGAAGATCAAATGCACCAGAGGACCAGCTTTTCTTGTTTCTTTTAATCATTGGGCATCGCTCCTATACATGCATCGCTCCCAAATTTTGTAGCTCTGCCATCACTTTAGCTTTGTAGCTACAGTGTGGTAAGTTAAGCTAAAATACTCTGTCTATTTGGAGCATCACTTCAAACCACCATTGTGGAGGGCCTTAGGGCAGTCCCAACCCAGACTCTATCTTAGAGTCCATACCTTGGGAATTGTAGACTTAGAGTCCAAATAAGAAACCAAGTCAAATAATTGAGTGACGCATCAGCAAAAAGACATTTAATACGAGGCTAATAAATAAGCTTAGACTCTAAAATAGAGTCTAGGTTGGGACTGCCCTTAGGACACAGAGGAAGGACCCGGAGCCATCGATAGAGAGGACGGGGTGGGACCGCTGAAGTTGGCGCACCCGATGCGGACTGCGTGGACGACGAAGAAAAAGTAGGAAATGTATTTCTGACGTGTGGGTTCTGTCCGTACAACACACGAAAAAAAAAGACAGAAACCTTACGTGCAGTAGATAAGCACGTAAATAAAGAGAAAGTTTTTTTACTGTGCAAACACATACGACTGGCTCGCGGCTGACCGAGCCCAACCAATCTAAGTTTTTTTAGTTACTATAACGAGCCGAGCCGAGCTAGCTCATTTAGATAACAAGCAGAGCCGAGTCGAGTTGAATTAGGGATAGCCTCATGGGCTGTGGATTTTGGCCCACATATTTAGAGAGGCAGGTGGGGATCGGACGGTCAATGAAACCCTAACCCTCGATGCTTCTCCATCTTTCGTCGACCCCGCCGCCGCCAATTTCCCATTTCCTTCACGGCCCTTGCAATTCGCTTCGATTCCGTCTTGTGATACAACTCCCACTGCAGCAACAGCCCCCAGCCTGGATTTCGATTCGGATGCTCCCTAAATCCCCTACTAAACACCAGAGATCGACCGATGAGGCGATGACTTGTGAGGATTGCTAGATCGGAACTCGGAAGCACCAAGCCGGCAGAATCATGAACAAGACTCAGGTACCATCCATGCATCCTTCCCTTTGTCCGCCTGCACATGGCTATCCTCCCGACGCCAACGCCGATGATTCCTCCCCTGGCTGGGTTATCCTTGACATGCACGCCTACATCGCCGACCGTGAAAACGCCACCTCCGCCTACGGCGAGCTGAGCAACGGCGAAGCCATCCGGGTCACCTTCTGCACCGCGCCCCCGCCGCTGGTCTCATACGTCTGCATCTGGTGCCCTAACCTGCCGCCGACTGCTCTAGACATGCAGCCCACTGTCGAGGCTGCAGAGGCAGATCTCGTCCTCTTCCGCCTTGCTCTCGCTAGCGACCGCTATAACAACCAATACTTCGTCTACAAAGCCCCTGGCTGCGGCAAGGGACCCTCATTGTGGCGGCTTGAGAAGCCTTATCAGATTTCCCTGCCCTATCGCCACAACATTGCCCTCCTTGCCCACCGCGAGGTCAGCGAGGGTGGCCACATTCGCCCACACGTGGACGACAACGGCCACTACTACATGGCTACACTCAATCGCAATCCGGACACGCCACAGAATTTCAACTTGTTGCTGTACAATTCCATGCACAACAAATGGTCAAGCACCCCAATTCCTCTGGATATGACGCAAAGTCATATCCCGGGCAAGGCTATCACACTTGGTGAAGGTGGTTTGCTGGGTTTTGTTGACCCCTGGAGGGGTATCCTCGTCTGTGACATACTTGGCCGGAAGCGTCCACACTTCCTGCCTCTTCCTGCACAACTCTTCAGATTTGACAAGTTCCATGGCCAGCCTTGGCTTTTTCGTAACATTGCTTTTGTCAATGGTCGCCTCACTGTGGTTGAACAACACCACAACCCTGCGTATCCCCGCAAGAGCCTGAACCAGGAGTTTACCACATGGAGCATATCCAGTCCTTGGGAGGCACCAGATGGTTGGCAAATGGACTACCGGATGAATACTAGCTGTATCATAGTTGACGATGCTACTGCCAATGTAGACTTGTTGTTGTGTAAGCTGCAGGAAAATGTTAAGCTACGGCAGGAAAATGTCACGCCTCAGCCAACCTTGGACAGGCTTATTATTCTTCATCCCACACTAAGCTTGAGTGAAAGTCACATTGTTTACCTGATGGCCAAGGTCAGCATCCGTGACGACAAGCCACTGGTGCTATCTGTTGACATGAGGTACCCAAGGCTACAGGGAGTTGCTGTGTTTGATGCAGAAAGAATGACGGGGTACACGTATATGCAGGCCAGGGTCTCCAACTTTTTCAACATGGTTCCAGGTGATTTCCAATCTTTTGCCAACAAATGGCAAACCCCTATAGATAGATACATATGATTTTTTTTTTATCTAGACATTTATTATGCTGCTTAGTGTACAGGGGAAGGGTTTTTAAATTCAACTTTTTTATGACTCGGAGTGCTGCTTAGTGCTTAGTGGCACATTCTTTTGCTCTTCATGACTCAGGAGTTGTTTTGCTGGCGCAGGTCTAAAGGGGAGTCTGAAACGACCAGGCAAGTTCCATATGCGGTACCCTCACAAGCATCGGAGTACAACTGATGATGATGATGGTCCAACGCTACTCCCTGGTGGTGCTACTGCTCATACTCGAGAGGATACAATGATTGCTGATGATGATATGGCGGTGGATTAATACAGGGAATTCAGGAAGCCTCCGTTTGAGACTACTTGAATCATCTGTGTGTGTTCAGAAACCGCACTAATTTCCCTCTTGTTTTAATATTTTCTCCTTGTTTCCACTAAAAAAAAAAAATCAAAAGACCATCTCGCCACTGGTGTTTCATGACATGTCCCCCTGCCATCGAACTCCTTCCTTTCTGAGAAATTTGGTTATGAATATGTAATGTGCAACCTTTATGTGTGCCGAAGTGGATTTGTCTATTTATCTATTTATGTTGTTTCTTATCCCATGTTTTTTAATGCGGTTAACTTTTTTTTATGCCAAACTTCAAAACACAAAAACTCTTTAGATTTATCAACAATTTACAAGGGGATGTGCTATTTCCACCAGAGTATATTTACCATACTTACATTTTTTTTATCTGATATCTGAAGCTAGTTAACAAGTTTTAGGACCAAACTAAAGGCATTCCTGACAAATTCTTATAGACAATATCTGCTTCGCCTCTGACGTGCTCCGCAAGATCTGAAATCTCGTAGTACTGCCTATCATTCACAGACGAAAAAAAATGGTCAGGTATTAAAAGCCAGTGTCAGTTCGAAGATGATAAACCTGGTAGTATATGGCATATTTAAACACGTACCGTTGTTGGAGGGTAGATTGGTACGGACAGCAACAGCGTGCGTCTTCATGCAGAACTTGGGTTGCATCTTGCTTTCCTTTTGATTCCAGAATTTGCGGTTGAGCAACACTGAACCAATGCATAATGGACAGACATTAGTTAGTGTGAAGTAAAAAATGTATGTACATCAGTATTGAATTGGTAGGAAACAAACCTGATGTGGAGGCCGAGTTGAGATGCTTGTAATCAAAAATTCCACTGAACGCAAATGACTGCGATTCCTTGATGACATGTTGTCCTATCTCTTCATATGCCCACCTTTCTCTGAATTCTTTATCAAGGAATAGTTCATAGTGTCGTGCCTCCAAAACCTGTATAGTTCCTGCATGCACAAACAAAAACAAATATTGATGCCAGTAGATTGTCACTTGCAGCTAGCTCCCAATCGACCAACTGGCAGGACCAATTTGACTTGCATGCACTTGTCTAAATGGTTCACCTAGGCAGGAGTTGAGGCTACAACATCTTCGGCAACGTAACAAATGGAGATCTGCACATCACATATAAGCAGAATTAGCATCAAAATGATATCAATGAGTAAGGTGACCATTGGGATGTGGGCATCTACCTGCTATCCAAATGCCGGGGCGTATGTTTGAGAGCATGCAAGTATTTGCTGTCTGAGGGGAAACCTCCTCGCCTTCGTATGTGCCTGTCAGCAATACATGCTCCGAACTCATCACAAAACCCCCTATCCGCCACCCCTCTGCAAGGCATTCGCTTCAACATCATCAACTTTATCATAAAACTTCTTATATAACTGTATCATAAACTGCTTACCATTGTTTGTTGTTCATTCTTGTCTGCTCGATCACATAAATTGCATTGGAAATAAATACGTTCGAATCATGGTCAGAACACCGGCTAGATTTTCACTATTACTGAATGCATTGTGTTGGATTTGATGGACATTGGAATTTGTCTAGTTCTTCTTTGTTTTTGCTTCTATTTCAGATTCCAATATCTGAAATATCTTTCATTCATTCTAGTTTAGAATATATTTTTTTGTCTATTTCAGATATATGTTTCAATCTAGATTTTTTTTAATTTGATTCAAAATCTTGAAACATGCTTTCACGGGACAATAGATGCTGAAAAAAAAAAGAAAGAACAAGCAGACAGGAATAGGAGTGCCCACGTGATGGGATGAGTTGTATATTGCCCACGGGCACATGACGTGGGGGTGGGCAGCTGCCGCTAGGCTCAGACAATGTTTTCCGTTCAAAATATAGCCCAGCAACGTTTCTCGCCTCCTCTGTTTTCACTAGCTAGGCCCCTCCCTCCCTGGCTGGCTTGGCTGCGCTCGTGCGCGAGTCCCTCTCTCTGCTCGACTGCTCTGCGCGATCTCCCCTGCTTGGCTGCGGCGGACTGGCGGATTGCCGATTGCAGCAACCGGCAAGCCATCGGCATCTCGGGGCCTCCTCACATCCATCCATCTTGCTCTTTGCCCGAGCCTCTGCAAAGTTAAAGCTACTATTGCAAGTCATGAAGGAAAAAGCTAGAGCTACTACTTTACAATTTTCTTTTATGTATTTTGTAACATCCTTTCTTTCATGGATGTGTCCGTCACTCCAACTTTCAAATTGGAACACTATATATACCTTGGATCGTTCATTTTTTATTGTCTACTGAAATTTGATACTATTAGTCAACTGATTTTTTATGGTGGAAATACCCAACTATGAAATCCTGTCTCCGCCACTTTAGTGTTGCATGTATGTTTAATTGTTTATGAGCATATTTAATTGTACTTCAATTGTACTATGATTTAAAGAAAAATATAGATACCACTGCAAAATAGCAATTTGGATGCAAATAACTCATGATCAATGCATAAATCGTTGGTTATAGAATGAAGTCACAGTGAGCACAAGTTTTTGAATATACATGATCTGATCGATGCATAAATCGTTAGTTATAGAATTATGTTATATTGTCCATATGTTTTTAACTAGCCTTGGTCGTTCATAACTTTAATTTTAGCAGTGTTAGATTGAACGCTAAACAGTCGATCACCTCATCTAGATTTTTTATTGGGGCTAAATGGCCATTCAAATATGTTAAACGGGCTAAGAGGCTGAAGAAATGGACATGGCTAGTCACAATGTAGCATGTATATGACATGTAAATGGACTAAATATCCGTGTAGGTGAGAAAACATGTCAAATGACATAAAAACTATCTACGTCTCTAGTAACTTTTATCAGTCAATTTATTAAAATCCTTCATGACTATAAAATGTGGAGCAGAGTAACAGAATACAAGACGTGCGTCTATGAGTTTATCAGAGCTCATATGTGATATTTTGCTAGTGTACTTATTTTGAAAAAAAACAATATAGAGGACAAGCTAAATAATCATACGAGCATGAGCAGATGTTTTTTGATAAAACATGGAGTAGAGTAATACTCTTTTTTTTCCAAATTATTAGTCATTCTAATTTTTTTTATCATATTCAATGAAGATGATATGAATTTAGACAAGTATATGTCTAGGTCTATAGAAGATGTTATGATTTTAGACACTCAAAATGACAACCAGAATGCCTAATATTTTGGAACGGAGGGAGTGGAGTATAAGACGTGCGAGCACATATGTGATATTTTGCTGGTGTACCTATTTTGAAAAGGAAAAAGTCTAGATCACCCCTCCACCTATGGAGGGTGGACTATATAACCCCCAACCTATGAAACGGTCTATATCACCCCCTGAACTTCTCAAAACTGATCAAATTACCCCCTAAACCAATTTTGAAAAAATCATAGTAAATAAAAAAAATCATAAAATAAAAAATCAAATTGTGTTAGACTCCAAATGAGTAGATATACACACTGAACATATAATATGGTATGCTTTAATATATTTTTTTACAACTATGGAGAAAAGCATAGATCCAAAGCTATAGTGAAAGAAATGTACTAAAGCATATCATATTACAGGTTCAATATGTATATCTACTCATTTGGAGTCCAACACAATTGAATTTTCTAAGTTTTAGGGGGTAATTTGATCGGTTTTGAGAAGTTCAGGGAGTGATATAGACCGTTTCATAGGCTAGGGGTTATGTAGTCCAACCTCCATAGATTGAGGGTGATATAGACTTTTTTTCCTTTTGAAAAAAACCCTATTAGAGAATAAGCTAAATAATCATATAAGCATACGGAGCATATTCTGCAGGCAACCTAATTACCTGCAATACAAAAGAACATGCAAAAGGGCAGCCATAATAATAATAATAATACAACATATAATAAAAAAGAATAGGAAAAAATGGAATGCAAAGGGAATTCTGAAGTTCATCACCGAAGGCACGTATGGATAGCCATTTAGCCAGCCCATCATCCAAGCTAAAAAAGCCCACAGGGCATGGCCCATATAACCTTAAGCTCTAGGGTTAGGGTTTAGTGCCTCCCCTATAAGTGCGCCGCCTCCACAGCCTCATTCGCCTTCTCACCTCCCCTCGCAAGGCACAGCACACCTCCGGGCGGCGGCGGCGCCCGATACTGGCGGCGGGCGGAGGAGGCAGCGTCAGCCATGGTGCACGTCAGCTTCTACCGCAACTGTAAGCGGCGCCCCTGGCTCCCTATTGCCATGATCCGCTATGTTCTTACTAATTCCTTGTCCATTTGAATCTGCGTGATCGCAACTCGAGATCCCTCGCTGTATTTGTAGTCTGGAAGCGTATCACAGCAAGAGATTTAGTGCAACGTCAGATATAGTTTCGGAAGATGTGTTCTGTGCTGTGGTAGGCTATAAGCTGTATGATTGTTTTGATCAATGCAGAAACTTAAAAAAAAAATCCAAGTTCCATTGTATGGATTTGATTTTACAATGGTTGCAAACTGTTGGGAAAAAGGCACTCAATCGTACTAAATATTTGAATCTATTTAACAGAGGTGCTTGCTAGAATGTTGATGCTGCGTCGCTTCAGCTCTTGAACATTTTGCTGATGCCTAGAGTGGTTGTTTGTTCTACTCGTTCTGACAATGTGTGTTTGTTTAATGCAGATGGTAAAACTTTCAAGAAGCCAAGGCGTCCTTATGAGAAGGAGCGTCTTGACGCTGAGCTGAAGCTGGTAGGTGAGTATGGCCTCAGGTGCAAGCGTGAGCTGTGGCGTGTGCAGTATGCCCTCAGCCGCATCCGAAATGCTGCAAGGGAGCTGCTCACCCTTGATGAGAAGAACCCCCGCCGTATCTTCGAGGGCGAGGCACTCCTACGCCGGATGAACCGCTATGGTCTCCTTGGTGAGGGCCAGAACAAGCTCGATTACGTGCTTGCGCTCACTGTTGAGAACTTCCTGCAGCGTCGCCTCCAGACCATTGTCTTCAAGAATGGCATGGCAAAGTCCATTCATCATGCTCGTGTGCTCATCAGGCAACGCCACATTAGGTATACAAATAATTTATTCACATACTGATTATGTTTGCCACACATGTAATGCATTTGTTTGAGCATGCTATTGACATTGAATGCGCTTGGATCATAGTTAAGTTAGTGTTGAATGCCAATTTCTTTGTTCATGGTCATTGCTCTACATTTTGTAGTGCCATCACAAACCAAAGTATAACTTAACCTGTTTGTGTTTTGGGTCATGTGATGAGAAACCTTATGCAACTCACGACGGTCGTCTGAGACACTTTGTGTGTAATGTTGCAGTCATATTTTCTCTGATGTCCCTTTCACTTTTGAAGCTTTAACACTGTTGTGGCTCTTCATTCATTTTTTGTGTTCTGCTCTAAGGTGCTTTTGATACATTTGGTGGCACAGTGAGGAACTACTCTTGCTAATGTATCTATGAGGTCATGTGGCCAATGACTCAAATGTCCTTTTCATTCTGAGTGCCCATAAGTGTACTTTTCTATCACTTTCTAATGAATAGTTTTATGACAGTTGTTTTCACTAGTAGATTACTGTGGCAACCTGTTGGTTTACATTTTAGTTGTTTCTTTGAGATCTGAACCTCTCTTTTGTGCTTAAGCTTTATCAATGTCCTATGCAAATATACTTATGTTGGAGCTATGGCTTGGTTTGCATGCGTCTTTAGCCCTGGAAGGGTTTAGCAGTTATGCACACCAATTTGGTGACTGTTTTAAATCACACTTTCAATTATAATACTGTCTGGGCCCTTGTGTTTATTGTTAAGATTTTACTGTTATTTAATAGTGTGCTATTTTCTTCCCAATTTAATCTGATCTTTTTTTTCAGAGTTGGGAGGCAGCTTGTCAACATTCCCTCATTCATGGTAAGAGTTGACTCTGAGAAGCACATCGACTTCTCCCTTACCAGCCCGCTTGGTGGTGGTGAGCCTGGAAGAGTGAAGAGGAAGAACCAGAAGAAGGCTTCTGGTGGAGGCGATGATGGTGATGAGGATGAAGAGTGATCCCATGATAGCTCCCGGTTTTGTGTTGGGACCTAATTTTGTTGGCTCTGTTAGGACCTGATCTTGTTACATGAAACGAAGCAAAGGGTTGTCTAAAATTCTTATTTAAATTGCTGAAAGCCATCATTGCTGAGACTCAGTTTCATTTTTTAGTTCTCTTGTCAATGAATATGCATGTGAATTTGGTCAGACTTAAGAAACATGTTTCTCCAATTCCTTGAATGAGCCACCATAATCTTTTCTGTTGATATGGTTTGTGCTTGGTGATTACTGTTTTTTTTTTTGGCAACCTTGAATCTGCTGTTGCCAAGTTATATTATTGATGGTATTGTCATGATGTCTTATGTCTAGCACTAAAGAATATAATCCTGGCACTAAGAATATGATAGTTAATTGTTGTCATGATATAGTTTTATGCGGTATTTTTGTAAAGTACTAAACTGATTTCCGTGTGCTAGGTTGTTTAGGTGCTTATGCATGGATGTAAGCGTAAACAGAGACGCAGTTTGACATGCACGAATTGCATTGTGTTTTTTTTTCCTTGCAAACGGGCACATTGGTCTAAGATTTCAACAGAAATGTAGAATACGTGATACTTCATTCTTTTTACTGGAAAACGCCACAAGATCTGAGTGCCATCTACTTTGGAACAGAATGAGCTCCTTGAAAAAACAAAAACTGTGACATTTCGGAGAAATCTGTCTATTACATTCATTTCATGGTGGCATGAAAATGATATTTCTTCGATGCACACTGAGACACCGAGAGCAACGAGCATAATTTCATCGGGTCAAACTGTCGTGAAAATGGCTTGATTTTGAAACCGCCGAAAATTCATCCAAAAATGTATAAAAAAAACGTGGCACATCATAGTTTCATCCCAAGGTTCACTTCTAGTTCATTCCCGTAAAACTGAACTCTGACAAATTACGAGATATTTGAGCCCTACAAACCTTTTTTCAACTTCTAAACTAAACAGAGCCGCCACATAGAGCAAGGCCCGCTAAACTAATTACTGGCGGCAGTCCCGGTCGCAGGCTCCCAGCCTAGCACGCGCACCGCATCCAGAGAACTAAACTAATTTTTGAGCGAGAACTTGTAGAGCATGTAGTGCTTGTACACCTGCCCGGGGCGGTAGACCTCGCCGGGGAACTCCGGCTCGTGCACGGCGTCCGGGTAATCCTGCGTCTCCAAGCACATCCCTCCATACTTGGCATAGGCGGCGCCGCCCTTCCCCTCCTCGCCCTTGAGGAAATTCCCCGTGTAGAATTGCAGCCCAGGCTGGTTCGCCCACAGCTCCATCACCCTCCCGGACTCCGCCTCGCTCACCACCGCCACCTTCCTCACCCCCTGCCCGTCCGGCGCGCCGTCGAGGACGTAGTTGATGTCGTACCCACCCTCCACCTCGCCGATCCGCGCTCCGGCCGCCGCGGGGGACCGGAAATCGAACGGCGTCCCGGCGACGGGGGCCACGGCGCCGGTCGGGATGAGGTCGCCGCCGGCGCGGACGGGGGTCACCGCCGACGCGAAGACCTGGACGGAGTGGCTGAGGACGGTGCCATTGCCGTGGCCCCGGAGGTTCCAGTAGGTGTGCTGCACGAGGTTGACGGGGGTCGGCTTGTCGATCGGGCGGGCGTACATGGTGACGCTGTAGGAGAGGTCGCCGTCGATCTTGTAGGTGACGAGCACGTCGAGGTCCCCCGGGAACCCTTGCTCGCCGTCGTAGCTGCGGTAGGCGAAGGTGATGTGCGGGAACTCGCCGGTGACGCGCTCACGGACCGACCAGAACACCTGGTTGAAGCCGCGGTGGCCGCCGTGGAGCGTGTTCTTGCCGTCGTTCTTGTACGTGTGGTAGGCGTGGTCCTTGATGGTGAACCGCCCGCCCGCGATCCGGTTCGCCACCCGCCCCACCAGCGCGCCGAAGTAGGTCGTGTCGTTCTAGTTTTTTTTTTAAAAAATAAATAAAACATTGCAACATTAATACATTTCCTTTCAAATCGATCGGCACGAGAGAAAAAAAGATCCAAAAACTGAAATGCATGGAATGGAACTGACCACGTATGATCCGATGTCCTTGTATCCAAGAACGACGTCGTCGATGTGCCCTGCAGTCAGATCAACACAAACGATCACGGGCCACGTCGCCGGAGCACAATGAAGATCGAGCGGACGGCTCATTCACCGTTCTTGTCGGGGATCCTGACGGCGAGGATGGTGGCGCCCCAGTTGGTGACGACCATGGAGAACTCGCCCCGCCGGAGCTCGTAGAACCCCAGCGACTGCTTCGCTTGTTTCCTCGCCGCCGCGCCGGGGACGCCGCCATTATTCCCGATCCCCAGCAAGACGACGGCAATGCACAGAAGCACGGCGCCCTTGCCACTCACTGCCATTGTTGCTCGATCGATCGACGATTCAACAGCTTCCCCTTCAACCTCTACAGTAGTTTGTACTCTGTAGCTGGATGCTCGATCTCGCTCGAAATGTGACTTGGTATTTATAGAGGACGATCTATCAGGCTAAGCCACTGGATGGCAGCTGAGATGAGTGTCCTAGTCAACAGGGCCTATCTGATGATCTCGGGTTTCTTCCCTCGTTCGTTGCCACAGGAATCATCACGTAACGGACCGCCGTAATCCCCTGCAGGTAATTCTAACCGCCGTAACTTGAATACTTGACTTGACCAGTCAAAGCCCCCCGCCTATCGGCTAAGTCCTTAACGGGTCCAGTTCCACCCGGCCTGCCCCTGCTAACTGGACCCGTTAATGCGGTGCCGTGGCAGACGGCAGTAGCGGGCTGGTGGTCAAAGTAGTACTCCGTAGCCCCGAGCCGCCGGCAGAGATCCCTCTTACCGGGCGCGCTTAGGGCTCCGATAGGAAGCTGGCATGGCGGCGGAGCTGCGGGCGGAGGTGGCCGCGCTGCGGATGCGCGTGCAGGTGTGGAACCCTAGCAGCAGTTGTGATTTTTGTGATTTATGCTTGCTGTATCTGCTTAATTGTTAGGGGCTGTTTTTTTTTTTTCACCTTGTTCTTGAGACTTGGGGTTGTATGTGGCCAGGAGTTGGAGAGGGAGAACCAGAGGCTGGCCAACATTGCTTCAAGCTGCACCTGCGGATTCAAGGTGATGCTTTCACCTTCTTTCTTTCGGCTGCAAAGATATGCTTACGAGGGTTTAGAGCGGTTTGTTCCTTAAGCCTCTCAGACATGAGGGAATTGCCAAAGCTGATTGCTTGTTCATTTGCAATCTTATACCATGCTAATGTTTTGGAGGATAATATATTGTGTGAGGTATCAGTGCAATTTGCAATAGCGGTTCCTTCCATAGTTTTACTATCTGGAAAATGAAAGGTCGGTAGTTTTGTTGTTTTCCTATTTTTTGTAGCTAAAAGATAACATCATAAGATATCTGTGATGAAAAACTGGCCACCACCTATAACGATTCAATTAACTGCAGAGGGTAGAACTGCTGCAATCACTTCATGTGATCCAGTGATAGCCTTGCCTCCAGGTGGGCAAAAAAGGACTTTTCTGTCTATAAATTGTTAAAACATGTTAATCTTAGGATGCTATTCTGTGCTCACATGAATTACAGCAAGACTTGAGAATAATAGAATATTGTAGCGGTTATTTTCTGCCATAGGTTACATGCTACAAGGAAGCTTTACCTTTTATAATTTATTAGATTAGCAGCCTTTGTCTTTCCCGTGACCATGATTATCTGAAAACAAATTTCGAAATATCTAGATGACAATCCTCAAAACTATATGCATACTCATATAAGTTTGTGGACCTAAAGAAAGACACATGCCCACAAGATTCAAACAATACTTTAGGATAATTCGTTTGCACATGTAAGATTCACATTATCTTAATGTTGGTATCATTTGCGTAAGCAAGTCATTGTATTGCATCCTTGAACTTCTATCGTGTACCATGAGGTTCATTTTCTGTTTACACTTTGCTGAACTTTGTTCTTATACAGGAGGATGGTGTTGGGTCTGTTGCAGTTACCAGTTCATGCTCATATGGAAGTAACCCAGAAGCACCGAGTAGTGGGAAATTTCATCAAATTAGCACTTTGAAAAAAGATTTGAGCACACCATTTGATCAGAAAGTAATATCTACTGAAAATGGAATGCAGGTACATATTTTCAAACAAATTATTATCTGATCTAGTTCATTCTTTTTATTGAACTCATTATCTAATTAATATATTTACTTTTGACCTACAGCGCAACATAAATATGGAAGTCAATGGTTTGCCTGATGATGCAAGCAGACACCCTAAAAGAAGAGGTACTACTGAATATACACCAACTGTTCCTATTTTAGGATGGTTCTTTTTAAGACTAGTGATGTTTGCTTTCATTTTCACAAATGCTCAGTATGTATGCATCGTGGTTTGCCTTTTATGTTTCCTTTGTCCCTTGACTATTTGGAAATACTAACTACATTACAACTGTTCTGCAGAATTTTACTGAATTTTTCTGTTTAATGCACAGATCGCCAGGTTGGGATTTTAAGTCACTGCTCAAAGCGACTAGTTGCTCTCAAAGTCATGTACTTTGGCCAGAGGTCTGCTATCATCTGAATAGAACATGCATGCTTGATTAGCTTGCTTATGCATTATGTTATTGTAATTTTTGACTTTTTAATGGGTAATCATTGCTTTAATAGTTTCTGATGAATCTCTATTCCAAGAGAACTGCTCTACTCTTTGATCAAATGGGAGCAAACTAGATGCTCTATGTAAATAATTTTCCTTCTTAAACTGAGTATTTTTGCTGATAAACTTTTTCTGTACTATAAAATCGTTGTTATTCAATGTGGTTACTGAACTGCTTAAGCTCGAGCCCGACCAAACAAAATATTAAATAAAACCTATGTTCCTTCTGTACTTATATTCTTTTAATATATGGTTTTCTGTTAGCATCTGCATCTGTACTCTGTTTTTAGCTGGTTATAAGTTGTATTACTTGTGATCTGTCTTTCCCCTGCCCTTTTATATGACTTTGCTTGTTCCTGTGCAGATTCTATGGCTTTTCTTCGGAAGGCAACGCTGAGCCTACAGTTGAGGTAATTTTCCAAATGGGCTATTTGCTTTGCTATTTTCAAAGTCATAGAAAGTTTTCTCAAGAAGCTCTATCTTCCTGTTTTATCAGTCTGAGATTTTTAAAGCACTGGAAAGAGCAAAACTTGTGGTTGGCAGTAGAAAAGAATCATGCTATTCGAGGTGTGGAAGAACTGACAAAGGAGTTTCTGCTTCTGGACAGGTAGTGGTTGAATCACAAGAAATCATATCTACCGCATAAATTCTTTGTTGCTACTGATTAGGAGTAATACTGTGTACCTAGGTAAATCCAGATAAAAATGAGTAATACTGACAAAGGAGTTTCTCCTTGGAATTCTGCTCTCCAAAATGCAATTGGATTTCAAATTTGCATGTTGTTACACAACCCAGAAGCATATTTTTTTCTTCTAAAGAATATAAATAATTAGTGATCTATAGAATGTTGACTGCATCCACAGAGATTTAAAAGAGGTTGACTGTATCCATTTAAACTGTATCATTTGTTCTTCTAAAATTTTTGGTATTGTGTCGAAGCTGAAGTTATCAGGAACATGCAGTATGCATAAAAGAGATGTTTTACCCCCTTTGCTACATGCAGGTAATTTCCTTATATCTGCGATCAAACATAAAGGATGTTGAAGGGGACATGCTATATGAAAGATCTGGTATGCTTCTGCCTTGTATTCCTGTACTGGTGTATACATAACAAGGAATGGAGAAATATGAGTACATAATCTGATTTGTTGCGTAAACAACTTGCTATCTTGCTACGTGGAAAACCTTGATTCGCCCTACCAAAAGCATTTCATATGTTCCTGTCCTAGAATAAAATGTTCCTACTAGATGTCTCAATTGCATCTTAGCTTTGGTTACAATTATTCTCTGCCTCACTAAGACTTTTTGTCCACAGAAATTGATTATGTGAAGGTATTGAATAGAATTCTTCCACGTGATATACGTGTGCTAGGTTGGTGTCCTATTCCAGAAGATTTTCATGCAAGGTTAGCTTAAATTATTTGTTCTGTGTTTTATTTTATTTTGTTCTTATTTCTTCTTGTAAGAATATGTACTTTGGCAAACAAGCATATTCTATTGACAAGTGTTAATTCTTTAAAAGAGCCAAGGAGATGATATATTTCCTTCTTTTGTTTTTTTTAATACGATGAATAGCTTTGCTCATTGTTTAATCTAGTTATTATATCCAGTTATCATACATTATCCTAAGATACTGCTTTGTGATTACTGATAACATTTGGTTTCTGTTCCACTGCAACTCTGCAGATTCACCTGTTTGGGCAGGGAATATAAATACTTATTTTGGAAGGGGGACTTGGATATTCTGGTACTTACATTACCCTTGATTTCTGTAGTTGCTACTAGATAAGTAAAAAAGACATGTCTACTGAGCTATCAACCTTCATTTGCAAGCAGGAAATGCAGAAAGCTGCATCCAAATTTGTTGGAGAACATGACTTCAGGAATTTCTGTAAGATGGATGCAGCAAATGTGAGTAACTATAGGAGGCGCATTACAGAATTTACTATTTCTGGATGTGGGAAAAGGTTAAATCTACATTTTAGTTGAACAATCTTTTCTTTTTGGCTCTTGATAATCTGCATTACCCAGTAAAAATGCTTCATATATTCTAGGTTCAACAATGATGAGTTGTACTCCATGACGATCAAGGGTACCGCTTTTCTGTGGCATCAAGTTCGCTGCATTGTAGCTGTGCTATTTCTAATAGGTCAAGGCCTTGAGTCTCCATCTGTAAGTGGCACTAGCTTTCTTTTATTGAAGAATCAAACGCTGCAATAGATGTTCCCTTTGGTCCATTAAACTGAACCTAGACACTTGGGTCCCTATGCATTATGCTGTTATGGTGCAATGGCAGCCGCATATTCACATATGCAAGTTTAGAGACCTTGATGTTGAGTTCTCAAGTTCAATATATGAGTGGAACATCCATGCAAGAACTAGGTGTTGTGTACACTTGCTGAAAGCATGCGCGCCTGGTTTTTTGTAAACCTTTGCTGATTTTTCTTATTTTATCACAGGTTGTTGATTCACTATTGGATATTACTAAAACTCCAAGGAAACCTCAATATAAGATGGCAGATGAGCTTCCATTGATTTTGCGATCTTGTCTATTTGATAAAGCCGACTTTAGGTGTTCATCAGGTTTGTCTGTTAGACTTCTGGATATAATTTTCAGAATTCTGAAGTATCAAATTACCGCTGCAAACTGCTCACCTGAATATATAATTTACACAGAGGCTTCATTTAACTGTGAAAAATGGTATAGATCTTTACAATTACTTTTTTTTTTCTTAAGCTTTTGACTTGATGGATAAACAAAATATAACTAGTAATTTTTGAGAAATGAGTTGTCCAATTAGCCCTATTTTTGTATGAAGTTAGACTCCACATTGTGTTGTCTTCATTTTATGTTCACATTCTTTTTTCATGGATATTAATTGTGGTGCGCTATTAATTGCACTTCAGATGCGAATCGGTCCCTGACCGAGCACTTGAATGATGAATATCATCATTATATGCTCCAAGCAGAAATATTTCACGAGGCACTGTCCTGTTTACCTTTTCCAGGTATATAAAGTAAAATATTTCTTAATTTTATTTGATAACCTAATGATCTAAAAGTGAGATGATCACTGCAGAATCTAATTCACTGAAAACACTACAGAAGAAGAGGAATCATATTCCTCTCCTATCACGACAAACAGAGCGTAAGTTTCTATCTTTTTTCAGTCTGAACATTGCAAAACATTCTTCTCCTTTTATGTTTCTCTAGGGACGAGCCAATGCTTTATATCTGACCATATCAGTCTCTAGTTGCCTCTTCCTTATTCTGGCAATCTATTCCTATAGTTCTTGGCGAGTACTTCACAACAAAATCAGTCAACTGTGCATGCATGCGCTTAGTTTCGATGTTTTCCTCTTGTACTTTCATACATCTGAAACTACTACTTCATGAATTTTCTTATTTCAGCCTCTTATGAGGAGCGCATAGCAAAAGTCAAAACAAAGCTGACTGATAATCTGTAGCAGTGTGTCTGCCTTAAATAGTAGCATCTATACTTTGAGGAGAACGGATGGAACCCTATATCAGTCCTTACTAATCCAGAATCTGCCACAACTACAAACCTTAAAGGTATGCTGGGATATTTGTATTTGTTTTCATTTGCAGAACCATGTCTTAATATTTCCATAAAATCCTAATGCTGCTGCTTATATGCTTCATAGTCTTTTTAGACTTCATATGCTGCATAATTCACTTGACTACAATGCAATGTTTTTCTGCTGATCATCACTCCTTCAAGCTTGGCGGGTTCATGATGTGCAAAGTTTGATGATAGAGAATTGGATCTGTTTCACATTTGGGGATGGAGAGTGTCCGGGATCAAGAACGGACGGATTTAACCATTTTAAGACACCTGTGTACCTGTGATTGCTGCTCCTGACGCTCGACAAATATCAGCAATTAGAATGTGGAACATACAGGCGGAGTTGATTGAGCCCCCACTTTGGGGGTCATTGTGTTGTGTGCTTCATAGAGCACAAGTGCCCTGTACTCTGTTGTGAATTGGTTTAGAGATCATGTAATGTTACTCTTGCGAAAAAGAGGTGGGAAAGCCCTATGTTTTTTATTAAAAATAATAAAACAAACTGATATGCCGGTTCCAACGGTTTTTGGGCCTAAGCTGGATTATCTGGTTTTGAATTGAGTAATGCGGTAATGCATGCAAAGTTTACTTGCAGTGGCATCTAAGCAACCGACTGCATTTTGCTTGAGGTAGAATCAATTTGTTTGTCATCCGTCATTGCTTCGATTGCATCCCATCCCTTGTGACAACTGCATTTTTCCACAATGATAGCAAAACTTCATTCGTCACTGGTCAGTGTCATGTGGTGGTTGTAAATTACTAATGGTAGCTGTTGGTACTCTCTTCTTGCTCCCACGGGCCAACAACGCGGAGTAACACCTTTTGTACTTTCTTCATAGTTGTAAGAAATCAAATCCTAACAGCTTGCGCAAAAACTGAATGCCATGACAGTGGAGTGGTACAAAGGACTACTTTGCTATACAGCTAGATGAAGTTCTATTGACTATTGTAGCGGTGAGTCAAATTTCGGGATATGTTTAGATTGGGGAAAGAATAGATTGGGAAAAAAATACTAAGTTTTGAGAAGCGTGTTCTGTGAGAGCTATGAATAATATAAATAGTGGAAAGCTGGAATGAAGCTATGCGTCGCTTGTGCTGTTTGTTATGACGATATTTGTCCAAATGGCTATGATATTGCCTATAATTGTCATGAACTTGGATGTGGCTGTATGTCGTTTTTTTTTTGTCACATGGGTTTGGATTAGGAGTAATTGTTATTTTCTTTTAAAAAAACATATTAAGAAGATCATGGTAGTTGTCATGTACAGTACTACCAGCTCCTATCAAGTCTCAACCGGTGTATCTGCATAGGAATGCAGTTCAGCGGTTTGGCTACATCACATCAGCAGCCGGAAAACAGAAGAGACGAAATGCAAAGGGAGCCACATATGAAGAAGCTGAAGGACGAGCAACTGAATTAGGACGAAAAGCAACGAAACCCAACGAGGGGAGAGGAGGACGACGACATCGTAGCTGCAGCGGCTGGTGCTAGAGGAGAAGAAACGAGGAGGCCTCTGCGAAAAGGAGGCGAACGCAGAGCCGGGTTCGCATGGAGGCGGCGATGGATCTGATGCGGCGGATGCCGCCGGGCAGCGCGGAGACGGCGCTCAACGCGCTGCTCTCCCTCCTCCCCGACCACTCCCTCGACCTCCTCTCCCAGGTCGACCTCCCGCTCCAGGTAACACCCCCGCCCGTCACCGCCGGGCTCCCTTGCGCCAGCGCATTTTGGGTTTCGTCGCCTTGGAAATCGCTCCTGGGGATTCGATGCTCCGCCGGGCGGCGCGTCCCCTTTGATCGTGTTGTGTTCGTCACGAAATGCGCATTCGTCGCCTCGGGTGCGTGCGTACGTGTACCTGTGCCTGCCTTGAATTCGTCTGAATCGAGGTCCAATAGAATCGTGCCGTTCCAATCCCATTTTTGCGCTTTCGAATGGAACCGAATCTAAGGCCTGTTTAGTTTGTGGAGTTTGGTGCAAAGTTGGCGCACTGGGGAGTGTGTTGTGTGAGAGGGGACACGATTATCCGTATGCAAAGCTGGTGAGAAGTTTGCAAAGTTGGTGAGAAGTTGGGGGAACTAAACAAGGCCTAAGTTATGCTTCCCTGCCGAATGAATTCCCTAGGTGAATGAATCCGGGTGTGCTACCTTGTTGCCAACAGATAGATAGATTCTTCAGCCCCTTTGCTTGTAGTATCTCGTTTCTTCATGCTTTCAGTCTGTTACTGACACGCAGGGAAAATTTCTGTATCCTTTTTCAGGTTTGCATGGATAAGGAGAATATGAAGGAATACATTCTGTGCGAGTATAACCGTGACGCTGACTCCTACCGGTCAGTTCCTCAACATTACCCCAGTAGATTCCAAGTGCTTCTCCATAAGCATTGGAAGGTTGGAGCCATTGTAGGATGAAAACTAGGGAAATGAAAACAAAAAAAGAGAGACAGAAATGGTGCATTACATTTCATTATATTCATTTTGTAGCGTGTGTTGCAAAAACAGTCTCACTGCGGCATCTGATCTGGATAAACACTGGCTAGTGATATTGACACGCTTATTCTGTGTGACATCCCTACTCAAGAAAATTAGTGCACGGAGCCATGGATGTATTAATTAGTCTGATTCAGTTGGGTTGTTGGGCAAACTTCAAACCTTGTGGGTCTGTTTTGCTTCTTGTTTGTTGAATGTGAGGTTGGCTTGCAGATCACCGTGGTCGAACAAATATGACCCACCTTTGGAAGATGGTACAGTTCCCTCTGACGAGATGAGGAATCTTGAGATCGAGGCAAATGAAGTTTTCTCTGTCTATCGTGACCAGTAAGGCTCATATTTCATCTTATTGGCTCAATGCTGTATGGTAGCATGATTCCTTAAGTCTCAAATTAGTATATGAATGATGATATGTCCGTGTGGATGAAAAGCAAGTAACAAAGACCTTCTGTTAACAAAATAGGTACTATGAAGGTGGAATCTCATCTGTGTACATTTGGGAGGATGAAGATAATGGTTTTATCGCATGCTTCTTAATTAAGAAAGGTCTATACAAGTACCAGAAGTGATCTTGTTTTCTCACTAAATACTCTTCAGCCTTTTTTTAAATGAATTTCTGTTTTGTGGTGTCAGATGGAAAAGGAACAAGAGGGTACATGCAAATTGGTTCGTGGGATGCCATTCATGTTATTCAGGTAACTCATGGTAACCTTGCCTAAAACTAATTGTTTGACTATCTTTTTCTTTTCTCATGGTAACCTTGCCCATATATTGCTAATTGGCGGTTCGGTTTGCCTCCTGTTGTTTTTTTTTTAAAAAAAATTCTAATCAACAGTTAAAAACCTGTTTGATGCTGATAGGTTGGTCCTGAAGAAGAGGGAGCAGCACATTACTGCTTGAACAGCACTGTTATGCTGTCATTGACAACAGACAACAAGCAGTCTGGAACTTTCAACTTGTCTGGATCAATTAGACGGCAGGTTCTGTCTCCTGCTCTTCCCCTCTTTGCTTTGTAGTGTTATATTCTTCCAGATCAAGGGAATATGTGTTAATAAAGCTGTTTTACTTCTATGTAAGGGCACAACTGACTGGCTTAACTTCCCTCTGATGTGGTCACTGACATGTACGTGCCCACGCTAAAGTGGCCACATCAGAGGGAAGAAGTTCAGAGGAGGCTCACCTATTTTCCAGCCCTATTGATGTATATTTGATAGATCTCAGACTTTGTACGTGTAACTGTGTTTACTAAGAAAACAAATCTGTCGGGTAACTATTGTGAACTAATGAAGACAGTACTTCAATGTTCAAACAGTGAGCTGCCAAGTTACTTGCAGTTTATTAGAGGCAAGAGGACATGATAGCTAGACTAAGCAAACCAATGAGTAACATTATGTGTTTGTGGATGTGGCACTGTTGTTGATAATCTGTTTATCAACTATGTAGGCATTGTCTGAGGCAACACCTTTTTTTATTAGAAGCATTACTGAGGTATATAGAAATTTGGATAATTAATGTGAAAAATATATGTTCTATTGCAGATGAGTATGACTCTTGCTGTAGCAGATGGGCACCTCGTTAATATGGGGAAAATGATAGAAGAAATGGAGGGGAAGCTGAGAAATTCATTGGACCAGGTAACAATTTAATATCAACAATGTCACACTTCTGGCAGATGCTTAGATCGGCAGACATCATTTACAACTTGCAAATTCATTGGTCTTCGAGCTTAATATGGCTGTGATGGCAGGTCTATTTTGGGAAGACGAGAGAAATGGTTTGCACTCTTCGCCCCCCACCGGAAGTGCTTAATATGAGACTACCCGACAGCTGAACCATTGCATAGAAGTGTAAATCTAACAAAGAATGATATCATGTCTCCACTATCATTTCGTTAGGCATGGTCTGTTTGTGTTTTTCCTTCGTTATTTGTACTTAATATAGTTGTTAGTCTGTGTATCAGAACCAGCACCTTGTTGAGGTATCATAGGAGCTTCTTGTCCTCTGATTTGTTGTGATTAAATGAGCGATTGAGCGAATCACGTCAGCTGTACCTCGAGGTTTCGCCAGGAGTGTTGTATCTGCAGAGCCGTGTGTTGCTTATTCTGAAGGTCCGATGTTCTTGTGGGCTTACAATCTGCTGAAAGGCTAAACAGGACCATGTCCTCATTCTCTAGATTATAAACTCTTTTTTTTAGTCTGGACTCCTAAGTATACAAGCTGTAGTATCTGAACTCTACTCAACACACTTACACCACACCCATGCACACCCTAGAACTATAACTTATACACATCTCGTGTCCTTCTGGAGATCACCGAAGCCGTAACTTCGTAGACGACGGGCACGTCGTAGTCCCATTGTGGCGCCACACGTTGTCCAGAACTTGTATAAATACGACCGGGGAAATACCCCAAAGGTAGGAAATCCTGGGTCGCTCAGAACTCGAACCCAGGACCAATCCGTAACCACCCAACCCATCCACTGAGCTATCGCTAGGTCCTTAGATTATAAACTCTTGGAAGAGATGGAAGCTGGACTTTGCTGCTGACTGCTGTATGACTTTTTTGCTCCGGTACCGGGTTTGGGTCTAGTAGCAGGTACGTTGTGCAAAATCGGACAGCTTTGCCGGCCAGGATACCCGCCGGCTGCCAGGTTGCCTTTGCCGTTGCAGCTGGTTAACTTTGGATTCGATTTGTTCACCAGCTCAGCAGGCGTACAGCCGATCAATCTGGCTCTGCCTGGCTGGAAATAGTTGCGATACGCCTTATCCTTTTCTTGTGACTATAGAGGCTGGCAATCAAGAATGCCTTCTGTTGGCTGTGCAGTTTTCATGCCAATCGTGCTTAAGGTCATGGTGCGTCAGGCTTACGAAGAGACCAGAGACGATTGGTTTCTGCTAATCTATTCTGGTAAACGCGAGAAGCATCACAAGACGGACAATAACGCAGCTGTCGCGTCATATACAAACATCGAAGCACCTTCGAGGTGGATGCGAATACGCTCTGACCAAATATTATACCAGCAGTTCACAAGGTTCAGCCAAAAACTACAACAGCACGACTGTTTGTTTTTCTTTACGTCATGGGAAGTGAGTGATCCATCCTCCAAATTTTACACCGAAAATCTATGGGAACACCTAGTCTAGCTAGATACCAAGCGTGGTCACCGACGGTGTCGAGCAAACTCATTTTCTTCTTCATGGCTTTGCTTCCTCTGCAACAGGTGCTGCTGGAGCCGCTTCCTCCTCCCCCTTGCTCTCCTCTGCCTTATCACCTTCATCTGCATATTGTTTTCAGTACAAGAAGATCAGTTCAGTACATAGTGCCTTCAAACTCACAAGAAATGTTGCGCCAGTCAAAGTTGAAATGGTCTTCCAAGGGAAAACTCAATTTGGACTACAAACTCCACAACATTTCTGCATACCAATCAACTCTTGACCACCAAGACCTGACTTAATACTAGAAAGCATTGTGAAATCAACACGCGGCAAGACTTGGCCCACCAGCTCCAAATGTGGCACCATCAAGAACAGATGAAAGCATGTTTAACAATATCATTGTCAATTGTTTTAGGCAGCCACAAGAAGTCAACAACGAAGTGCTGAAGTTTCGTTTACGGGGTGTTGCCCTTAATAAAGGTCATAAGCCATTTATAGTCTGGTTGCACGAACTGGCAAAACATGCCACCATTTTTCTTAAAACAAAAGCATGCCACTATTCAATACTAAAAGATCTAAATATAGAGGTTGCAAAACCTGCTAGACTACTCTGCAGAATACCCTTCAGAATGCCTCTGGATACAATTAGACTGTAAGCAAAATAAGAGAAATTCCAATACAAATACTTCCTGATAGTGTAAATCTATGGCTATTGGCTAAATATCACTGAAAGTACGAGTATGGTGTACCTTTGTTAGTGCTTTCAACCACATCATCTTCATCATCCTCAATATCATCATCATCATCGGCACCACCCATGTCCAATTTCTATAAATAAACGGTACCATAAGACAAGTTGCTCCCAAGTCCCAATTTCTTAATCATCAAACAAAACTTCCACTAGGCACTTACCGAGAAATCCATGTCATTGAAGTCATTAACTGCAACATGAATAACACATGTCACTTCAAGCTAAACTAGATAGTCGTGTGAAAACAAAAAACAGAATTGTACAAAACCAAGAGACTTACATCCGATATCCTCATCATCCTCATCCTGCCATTTGTCCCAGTCAACCTTCAAGAACACAGGTGGCTTGCCCTCCTTTTTCAGCAGCCTTGGCCACCACTTGCTCTCAGCTTTCTTGATTAGGTAACATATGGTCCTTGGGGCAACAGCTGCCTTGCTCTCCTGCAAACAGTTCGACTGATACAGTTAGCACCTAGAATGCAACATCCTGAAGAGAACATGTTAATAATCACACATTTACACTAACCTCCACATTAACAGAATCAAACAGCTCAAGGTCAAACTCGTACGACAAGTCATCGGAACCTTTTGCCGAGAAGTTAAACTGGCCTTCAGGCTTCAAGTTTAGCTTCACATCCTTGGCATCGGGCAGCTCAATCGTCAAGAACACCCTGTCGGACCTCTGCGCCCACTTGGTGATCGGATGGCGACTGCAAATCAAAATGATCTCAGTAATATGCATCTCAAAATCATAGTCAAAGGTCAACATATCTCAATCTCTAAGCAGATATCACATAACCATAGTTATTATTCTTTTAAAAAGAATGCATAACCAGAAACGGTACAACAGAATATTCGAATCCCGAAACATGGGCAACTTGCAGATTACTGAAAGTTTGACATCACATAAATCAACTCAATTACTCTAGAGAAGTATTAAGAAAAACTCTAGACAAGTATACATAACAATTATAAGTAACACCCATGGTTGAAGCAAGCATCAAGAGCATGTCTATATCAGTCAGATGCCTCATAATTTCACATTTCCAAGCAGCCACCCTAAACAAAGGCAGCAACAAGTTTTCTCCATCGCATCCATGTTAACGAGTCTATTTCCGCACAACAAGCTAAAGCAACAGACTGGGTGTGAACTTAAGGCCTAAAGAAAAACCACGATGATTAGCAACTAGGCATCCAAAGCTTCCACAACCAGAACAGCACCAAACCATCGCACCAGCCACCAGGGCTCATGAAATTCAAGAACTACGAGAAGGATCGCAGCGAGTCTAGTACCTCATGCTTCCTCCTCGGGAACTCCGGTGCGCGGCTTGCTGTCTCGCGTCGGGGATTTGGGGGGATTAGGGTTTAGACGACTTCGGGAAGACCGCCGATTGGGGGAGTATGCGGGGCAGAGTGGGTGAGGAGGAGGGTTATAAGAAGAGGAAGCGGCGGACGGGGAGAGAAGGGAGGGGCGACGGGGGGCAAAGTCGTCAAACTGCGGGTCGTACGAACGCTAATGCTGGTTCCAAAAGGGTCTAGATGGTTCCGTTTCCTTCCGGTCCCGAGCCACTTGGATTTTCGCTCCTTTTTGCCATTTTTTTAATTTAATTAATTGGTAAAAAGCTCCTCCTATCTTCCCCTTTTGAGGTGCAGATGTACATATATGATCTCTATTCAAACAGATTATCTGAAAAATAAAAATAGTAGTTAAGTCTCTTCGTTTCAAATTATAATCTGTTTGTCCTTCTAGACTTTACAAATTTGACGAGTAAGTGAAATTATTTTAGTTCTAGAAAAATATGGCTTTTTTGTCAGTGCCACAGCCACCATTATACATAGGTCTAGTTTTTTTTAGAGCCATAGGTCTAGTTGTTTATCTGCTCATTTACAACTGACAAAAACATATACATTCACTAGGGAGAGAGAAAGATAATAAAAAAACTTTTTGTAATTTTATATGGACTTATATTTCTACATAGTGAAATGTAGTATACTTTATATACTTTAAAAGTTCAATTTAATAAGGCTTGGTGTGTTTAAAAAGCGTAAGGTATTGGTATTTATGTTCTAACCCAACAACATGCGTTAATTACTATTATGTATTCTTAACCCTAGTTTTCCCTCTACATGTGTTTTCGCGTTCAATCTAGGTCCACATGGGTTTTTATGTCTTCACCACTAGGTCTGGTAACTCACGTGAATCTCCCACCTAGGTGAGATGTTGCATTTTAGAGGCAACAAAGGTCTGCTTACTCACGACAAGCTATATTAGAACTATATAATATACTTTAATTTTAACATTTGAATGAAAATTGTTGAATTTAAGATGACTATGATGGTATTAAGTTACCTTGACACAAGAAATGCAAGATCAATTGTATGAGTCCAATAAGCATAGAATAAGATTTCAAACAAAAATGGTATGGATCAAAGTTTTTCTATAATAAAGAACAACTTTCCATTGCATTTCCTAGAAAATGAGTACATCCTCGATATATAGTGATGGAGTTACAATGGAAGGTACATGCTTTTGCGATTTGCATGCATTAGCTATGTTAAAAAATTTGGTGTTTGGAAAATATGGTTGATTCCCTGAGCAACATGTATAGAACCATTTTTCGGAGAAACCCCTAGTTTTGTCCGATGGCCATGGATATATACAACGGTAGCCTTGATATAGTTAATGAAATCATATTAAATTGTTTTCAAAAAATTATAAAGTTAATAAAACTGAGAAACTAAGAATAAAAGTTGTTATAAAGTTAATAAAACTGAGAAACTAAGAATAAAAGTTGATTCAATAACTAATTTGTCTTTTTAATAAGTTTATACAAGTCGTGGTGCATTCCGATAATTTAATTTAAAAAACCTAGGGACATAGTCACGGCATTCGTGGTCCAACTCAACGGTTACCGGCCAATAATGTACACTTGTCCGCTATTTTTATTTAATGATGCCAACCCACGTAAGATGTAAGGCTGTATGCCCCACCACTCAAGCCGCTCCGGCCCTATATCACACTATCTCTGCCCCTAGTTCTCATCTCTAAAGTCCACTTATTGCTGGTAGCCAAGTGAGGACGCCTCTCCTTGAATTCTTCCCCAAACTCTCATGCATCTCCGGTGTCACCATCGCTACCCAGGTAATCTTCGTAAGCTTCAAATCACCAAATCGCCCTACTCAACGTCGTCAAAATCACTATATGTGTTCCTCTCCGCTTGACGCCCCCAGTATCTCTCCAGGTATTCGTCGCCGCTATTGCTGAATCTCTGCATCATCGCCAACGGATTTCCAACATCGGAGATCCGGAAAATCATAACCTTCGGAGATGGTGAAGACGGACTACAGATATCTCAGCGGATTGTCCTCCTCGCGTGATGTTCCGCATAAGTCTCCATCCGCGTCAAGTGATTTAGCCGATTCATCGGAGAATGGTAATTTTCCTCCTCTTTTTACAGCTCTATTTCAGTTTCTATTCTTCATAATGTATTTTTACCATGCCAGAAAGAGAGATAAAAAGAGGAGTTTTTAACTACAGCCAAAGAAAAGGGGTTAAGAGGTTATCAAAACAAAGTAGGACGTTACAGTAGGGGGGGGGGGGCATACATCTCGTGCGACCCGAAACAGTTGAATCAAACAGCCCATTTGTGCGGTCTAATAAAGCGGCGGTGGCCCAATAGGCGGTCGTGGGCCTTGATTTTCAATCTCCAGAACCCATTCCTCTGTAGCCCATAGGCCACTGCTACCGGAAACCCATCTCTAGCAGCCAAGGCCCACTGTAAGCACATCCGGGACATGCGGAGAGTTATATCGTTAGTTGGGGCCCCACCATAAGCCCATGATATTTTGGCCCAACAAATGATGACTAACTGTCCCGGCCTGCACTTCGAAATTCAAACCCCAACAGCTGACAGCAAGGCAGCGAGCCAGGAACCCCCCACGCCTACCTCCCGTATTTAAACGGCTCCTCCTCTGCTATCGCATTCTTCTCTTCCAAATCCTCTCCTCTCCTCTCCTCTCCTCTTCTCTTCTCTTCCCGCTGCTCAACCGTGCGTTGGGGGAAGAGCGAGCCTTCTAGAACCTTCTACGAACGGGGTCCTCGGTACGCGCTCCGCTCGATCACCACCCCCAGCCTCCCGATTCGAATGCTTGCGTTTTCGCCTGATTTTTGGGATTTTTCTCGGAGTATTTGATTCCGATGATTCGAGGCTGTGTTTCTAGTGCTCGTTCGGGTTTGTAATTGATAATCGATAAATTTTCTGCGATCGTGCTGGCATCTAGTGATTTTTATTTGGGTGGGGGGTTGGGGGTGCGGCTCTGCTGGACAGTTCATGTTGTACGAGTAGGCGGACCAATTCGAGCTCTGTTCCCTATTTTTTTTTTCTGGGCTCAATTGCACGATCCAGTTCGAATTCGAGCTATGCAGTTTTCCCGTGCATTTGTTCGACATTTAGATCACGATTCATTGCCCTGTTTCTCCAATTTTAGGCTCGAAATGTTTCGACAATTGGTATGCTGCAGCGCTAATCATCTTCCTTGGGTGCAGAGATGGATCCCAGCAGCCTCCGCGTCACCCCGGGCAGCGGTGGCAGCGGCGGCGACGGGAACGGGGGTCGATCGGTGCGAACCTCGTCGCGGCGCCGCCGCCTCACGCTGTCCTCCACTTCGGGCGCCGAGATCATATCGGAGTTCGACGCTGCTGCTGATGGCCCGGGCTCCCGGTCCGCGGGCCCCGCCCTCGACGTCGACGAGATGCCCTACCGCCGCAGCCGCAGCCGCTACCGCGCCAACCCCGAGGACTCGCCGACTGAGAGCCAACTGGGGCGTCTTCTCCTGGTCTCCCCGGTGCGTTCGCCGGCGTCGACGGATGACGACGTCCTGATCATGGACGGCGTGCTCGTCGACAGCGAGCCCAGCACCCCATCCAGCGCCAGGCACTCCGCCTCCCTCATCGACGACAATGGGCCCAGCAACAGGCGCTCCGTCTCCATCGCCGACCTCGTTTTGGTCTCCTCCGACTCTCAGGGTTCCAGCGGCGGAGGAAGCAGCGCCAGGCGCAACGGTGGTCAGATAATTGTTCGCTCGGCACTGATGATGTCATGTCACTAACGTTTCTGGTTCACGCTTGCTATGCTGCATATTTGGTCTGAATCTGAATTTGAAAGCAAATTCTCATTGTCAGTTAACCGTAGTTGTTCACCATACTGCATTGTTAGACTTTGGAAGAAATTTAGTTCGTGCGTGGATTTCTTATGGGTAATCTGAATTTGAGATCAAATTCTCAGTGTCAGTTAACCGTAGTTGTCCACCATACTGCATTGTTAGACTTTGGAAGAAATTTAGTTCGTGCGTGGATTAACTACATTCGTAGGGTACAATTTGTTAGTCTTTGCCATTCCGTGAACTTTTGCTCTGGAATACAAATAGGAAAAGGAAATGAGATTGGGCATTGGATCTGGAATACTCTGAATAGCATGCACTTGGTGCTTTCAAATAGGTACATGAAACCGTTTTGTTTGATTACATTGCATCAGTATTCAGTGGTATAAACTACTTCTGCAGACACAACTAGATATTCCTAATCAAATCACGTGAGGCAGAAATAGAAAATGGTAACTATTCCTTTTGTTGATTAGGCCTCATATGGTTCGCCAAGACATGTACCTGCTAACTAGAAAGCATGTTCTGCATTTGCTGACAGTTTTTTCTTAGAAGGAAGCACTGAAGTTTATTTTGTATTACAAAGTCGTTTGGATCCTCTTTGATTCTTTTTAGTTTTTGTGCTCCCATCGATGGTGGATGGAAATGCTTCGGTATTTATACACACCAAGCGTAAAAGCAGTTATAGGTTACCTGTTTAGAGAAGAGGACAGTTGGTGTCCTCTCACCTTCACTCTGGAAACAATTATCAATGGGTCCAGAATCATGCTTATGAATGAACAGAATTGTGGAAGTAGAATTATTAAGAGGAATATGATAAAACATTCTAAATATGTATAAGCTGATCAATGTTTTCTGCTTTGCCTTTCATTCTTCAGTTACCGAGGACGGAGGAATCTCGTGGGACTCAAGGCCAGAGGAACAGATATTCTGAGGTACACATTTCTGGGTGATTAGTTTTTACTAGTCGATCTTAGATCAGATAATGTTAGATGGCCTCCTGCATGATTTCATACCTATTTTTTAATGCTACTCGAAATTATGAAGTAGCCTGATATAATATCATCGTGGCATGTTCTTCTGTAAACCCAGAAAATAAGACGAAAAACATATCTACTCTTGCTTTCTTTCACTAGGTTTTCCCCTGTTACTGAAATAGTGATTAATTTCGAAGTTCTTTGGAATCACATTGTTATGGTTTGTGTTATCTCAAAAACACATACTATTTATTATTGTCCAGATTTCTTGACCTGTTTCAGTAAGTTCGCAATTAATCCTGATTGTGTTGAGTTTAGAAAATTGACCATTAGGGACTGTCCAATGACCAAACACCTGAATCAAATAGAGATATAAGCAACAGACAGTTCTGAACCACTGACAAAAATGATATTACTTTCAGCGCAAATGCATTTGTCTTCATGGTATGTACTGTTGTTGCAGTTGTGTTTTTAGGCTACATGTCAAAATGTTTGGAGATAAAAACTGCAAACCACATAAAGATAGAGATATATTTTTCCTAAACTTTGTTGGGAACTCCATGCTTTCATAAGATAAAATTTTAGCTTCTGTTACCAGTAGATGGTTCAGTTTGTAGCTTCTGCTATCACTTATCACTAATGCATTTAGACTATAAACAGAAAAGCACAGCTGGAAATCAACTGCCTTTTACAATTCTGATATTCTGCGTATGCGTGACTGTAATAAGCTTGAATATTTCTCTAGAAATGAATTCAAGCTGTCATTCTATTGTATTCGCTATTATGCTAGAATCTTCTCTAGAAAAAACTATGGCGCTAAAAGGAGCCGATACCTGTCCAGATTTAGTTAAGTCATCTGGTTTCAGTTTTCCATAAACTGTTCGTCACAACTTGAATACTGTACCTTCTTTCTGCTGTCTGAACTCTGAACACAGTTGCTGTAGTATCAGTTTACACATACCCCACACAGTGAACAGTATTTACAGTACTTTGGCAATGATCCCAGTGAAAAATTAGATGACAGTGTGCGGGTCTGATGACACCATGACGTGCATGGATGATTGCTCTTGCGCTCTTTGCTGATGCCATATTGTCGTCCACACACCGACTGCATTCTCTTTGATGTCTGATTCTTCCCATCAGCCTTGACATTAGCCGTTCTTCCTGCCTACAGGTGAGCCGCCCCCAGCAAGCGCAAGGATCCGGTGCCTCCAACAACCACCGCCAAGCTCAGGGAGCCGGTGCCCCCAACATCAACCGCCAAGCTCAGGGAGCCGCCCCCTCCAACATCCACCAGCAAGCACAGGGAGCCGGCGGCAACAACATCCACCAGCAAGCACAGGGGGGCGGCCCCGCCAACATCCAGCAGCAGCAGCAGCAGGAGTTCCCCTTCCCCAACTTCCAGCGGGGACCGGAGCCACCCTTCCAACCCATCTTCCACGTGGGGCACTTCCCTGTGGCCAATCCATACTTGGGGGCGCGGGGGCCACCCCCACCGCCACAGGCATACTTCACCATCCCGCGGGCGTCTTACTATACCCGGTCCCGGCGGTCAACTTCCAGTGGTCCCCTGTCTACCCGCGGCCGCCGCCTCCTCCTCCGCCGCCGAGGCGACCCGTCGTCATCCGCGATCCGAACGCCGGCGAAGGAGGCTCGTCGTCGTCGGCACCGCCGGCGCAGCCCGGGGCAGCATCCAAGGGCACCAGCGCCATCAAGGCCCCGCCGGCGGGAGACGGAGGGGGCACCCCGGCGCCGAAGCAGCCAGAGACACAGCCGCCGCCGCCTGCCCAGACGTTCCAGTACCCGCCGACCGCAGAGGAGGAGTCCGCCATCCTCAAGGTGCTGTACGGCCCAAGCACCAGCGGCCGCCCTAGGCTGCCCGTGTTCCAGGACATCTGCCCCGACGACGACGACGACAAAGCAACCAAGCCGCCGTCGCCTCCTCCTCCACCCGCTCCGTCGTCCTCGTGAGCGACATGGATTCGTCGCTCCGCCGGCCCTGTACATCATATCATATCCCTGCCGCCCGTCGTAACCGTACCGACCTGATAGACCGTCTCTGCAAGACGTCGCACCGGATGGTGGTGACGATAGTAAGTGAACTCGCGCTCGAAAACTTGCTTGGCCTCCCCCGGCCGCGGTGGTGACTATGCTGAGCGTTGAACCGTTGGCAGTCTGTTATGCTGAACCCTTTTATGTTTCGTCTTCGTCGTCGGATTCCTCCGCAAATGTGACCGTCCGTGGAAACCTTCAAGAACATGTAGCCGTACTTGGCTAATGTGTGTGTGTAAGTCTGTCCGTCGTACCCTGTTGGGAAACGTTTAAGGTGGAATTGCTTCGAACCCGTACCGTACCGTTTATGCTGTTTGGGTTTTCGTTTTTATTTTGCTTTGCTTTGTTGATTGTGATGAATGCCTGAATGGGTTTTGCTTTGCGTAGTGGCCTAGATGCTAAGATGCTGCGTGTGTTATCTGGAGTTCTGGACAGGGCATCGGCGTGCTGCGGCCTACGGCTTTGCTCCTGGAGCATCGGAGTAGGATATCTGAATGGCCAAGGTCAGGACTTAGGATTCAGAGTACATGCTTGATTCCGCTGAATGGCAGGTTCCTCTGTTCAGAGCTGAAGGCTGGCTGAGCGTGTCTAGGCAGCTTTCTGATTGATCTTGCTTTTGACCATTTTTTCCTGCAGAACTAGATCTTCAAAAAGTTTAACCTTTTTGAACGAACCGCACAAGATCTTTCAGAAAGTAGTAGTGCAGATTTGTACTACCCTGCCTTATTTGACATCTTTTTCTTTCTCTTTTATAAAACTTCTGGCATGTTTGTTTGACAATCTCTCGGGAGCGTCCAAGACACATACAAACACAGCCGGTCTACCCTGACCAACAAGCCAACACAACACACACTCATCCATGGAGCCCAGAGCTTAAACTGACATCCCAGTCTCACACTACGCAGTGCTCACTGGGGAGGGAGAGAGAGAGAGAGAGAGAGAGAGAGAGAGAACATTCTTAGGTACATCTTTTTTACATGACGATGCTACACAAACTCTGCACAGGGCCAACGAACGCAGCGCACTCTGCTCAGAGCTCTGAGCGACCGGACGACGGCGAGGCTGCTCGCTTCACCTTCTCCTTGGTCGCCTCCACGGCGTCCCCCGTGGCTTTCGCCGCCGTTTCCGCCGCCTGCTCCACCGTCTCCTTGCTCATCTCGAAGCTCTTCTTCGCCGCGTCCGCCACGGAGCCGGCTCTCCCGCCGCCGGCGACGCCGTCATACCTTGGCACAAGGACACACAAACGTTCAGAGTCAATCAATCTCGCGGCACACTTAAAGCCAACAACACAGCCCATACGGTGAGCAATTATCGCACGCATACCGAGGCTCGTCGGAGCGCGGCCGCCGGAGCTTCATCCACGTCAGCCTCGCCCACGTCCGGAACGCGTCCACCCGGCTGTTGAACCCCGGGATGCCGCCGACGTCGTCTCGGACCGCGTGCTCGACTGGCTCGGCGCCCTTCGTCCCTGCTGGTTGGCGTGCCTGCCCCTGCACCGGCCCGGCGCCAGCTTCCTGCATCCCCTTGCCAGCGCCATCGCCGACGACCCCGTCGCCGGCGCGAGGCACCGACGACATGAGGAACGCCGCGACGGAGGCCACCAGCAGAGCGAGCAGGACGACGGCCACGGATATGGTCGCGCCACCCTTCACCGCCGGTGGCTGCCCGCCCTCAGCGATGCTCTTGGCGCGGCCGGCGTCGCCTCCTGTGGCCGCGGCGGCCGCCCTGGCGTCGACCTCGTCGGCCATGGATTCAGACATGCGTGGTGACTGGTGGGTAGTGAGAGTGGAGACAGGTAGAAGATCAAGCAAACTTAGCTAAATTGCCGGGCATGAACACGTATCTACTAGGGAACGGACGGGACGACGTGCCACCTAATAGTAGGCGCGCGTTGCTCGTGAGTCGTGGTGCCATACTGCCATGGATGGTGAGTGGTGACACGCCGCGGATACGTGTCCAGCTCAACGGGGAAGCCGAGGAGACGAGGTGGGCGGCGCAGTGGTGACATGTGAGTACGGGGAACGTGTCAAGCGCGGGCTCCTAGAGAGGACTTTTCTTTTTATCTCCTTTATTTATCCACAGGCCCGGCCTGCGTCGCGTCCAAAGCTGGCCCATCGAAACCAGTCTCGGCCACCAAATATACAAGGCCCATCGAAACCAATCTCAGTCCATTATCCTATTCAGACCGGGGGGGGGGGGGGTCTCTCCGACTCCGTCAAAAGAGCCCAGGACAAAGTACAGCCACGCAACGTAATACTCCCGGCCCGGGGAGCTCTACATTTTGAAAGCGACGGGGATTTTGCAGTTCCCTTCATGGCAGTATTTTGACGTAATACTCCATGCGAGAAAGACCACATTGAAAATATTTTGGGCCTAGTATCCAAAAAAAAAAATTGGGCCTAAACCCGGTGCGACACCAAGAGAGACGAGCACGAGCTTTCCATCTCTAGTGTACCAATAAACAGAAACTCAATCGCGCGAACTCACCATTTATAGGGGCGGGCCAGGATTTTGTATTTGGGTATTTAAGATTATAAATGAAAATTATAAAGGGTGAAAAAATGATTAAACGGTACAAACAACATATCATAGAAGAACTCGTTTTCAACTATGCATGTGAAGCATATGATTAGCAATTTGCAAACAGTTTAATGGACATAGGTCAGAATTGATTCAACAGTTTGCAGCACTAGACCCAAATTGAAGATGTTATTGAGAATTAGCCAATTAGGGGTGAATAACTAAAGATAACAAGTCGATGTAGATTGTCGTGATACCGTCGCCGTTCGCAGCCGTCCGCCGGCGTGCGGTGCGCCCTGCTTCGCGCGCCAGCCGCCGCCAGCACCCAGGCGCGGAGGCACCCCACCAGCAGCCGCCACCACATCAAGGCCGCTCAACGCTCGCCGCCGACGACAGCAGGCAGCCTCGCAGTCGCATGCAGCAGGCACACAGCTCACCACCCGCTGGGATCGCCGCTCACGCCCGCCGCCGTCTGGTAGACTGGTGCGCACCGAAGCCGTCCTGCTAAGACGTGTTTGGTTGCATGCACCACATAATGCATGAATGGATGATCCTGGATGGGATGGTTCAACCAAATTGCTTGTACTACTTGGTTCACTCCAACTAGTACAGCATTGTATTAAGTGGGATGGTTCCATCCTGGATGAGTTGGTACAATTCATCCAACCAAACAAAAGAATCATAATTATTTTGTACCATTTCATACATGAATTAAATGGTACAACCAACCAAACATGTTCGATTCGTCGATTTGAGTCCAAGAGCGAGAGGTGTTTTGCCGTGAGGAGGTCTGGCCGTCGGGACTCGGGAGTGAGCGAGAAGGCCGACAGGCGGGACCGGTAGGGGAAAACAAGTGGAGAGGGTGAAGGCCGGGCCACCAGCAGTGGGCCGCTGTTTCAGCCCATGAAGGGAAGGAGGTAGTCTTTTCTATTTTATTTTTATGTATATACATGTACTCCCTCCATCCTCTTTTGATAGTCTTATTTCACCTTGACACAAAGACCAAGGAGAACAACCTTGCTTATCATATTATTAATGCAACACAAATTTTTTAGTTGGTCATCCAATGTTTTAACTGGGAACTCCTCGTTACGGGTGCTATTTATTGCCATGTCTCATACCAATAGCAAATAGGACTATCATTTGTGAAAAGTTGAGCTTTTGAAATAGGACTATCAAAAGAGGATGCAGAGAGTATATGAGTATATATACCTAATTGTTGTGTAAAAATAATGGGTATTCAATGAATAGCCTTGAATACCAAGTGGGCCCGCCCTTGCTTGTCAGGATCTCATTCTGTATCTTACAATCTTGGGACCCTATCAACAAAATGATGTCAATCCCATCAAGTATTCGAAATTTCATAATATCACGCTGATCCTATAGAGATTTTCATAATATTTCGAGCGCCTAGATACTACATAATACTAAACTAAATTTGCAAAAATCAATTGAATCAATCAAAATCAATATAAGCTTCGCTCTATACAAATATTGCCAATCTTATAAAAGCATATATACATATATAGCACCAAGCCACCAACCTCAGTCTCACAATTCCATACGCCGTTAGATAAGACTAAGGTACTGGTAACTGTGTGTTCAGTACGTAGCGGGGGTGGTGAGTGGTACTGGATGATGCCATGCCGATCTCTATTAGCAAGTTTTTAGCATACTTGGCCATCTATATTCCTTATCTCATGGTCGCAGAGGAATAATTATTGATATAAGTACGGGCTAGGTCATCTAATCACGCTACCTTTGACATGTTTGTCTTTCATTTTCTCATGTACAGTGCATAGAGTTAAACATATTTGACTGTGATCAATTGTACTTTTCTCTTCACTTGTCCTGACAACGACCAATATGAATGACAAAGAAGACAGATAGGACGTATAAAAAAGACCTGAATATATAGCCTTATACCAACTATCAAGGGTCTGTTCTCTTCATCATAGCTAAATAATTAGCTAAATCCCTAATATTGAAAAGATACATTGTCATGCTTAAACTATTTGGTCATAGGCCATGGGCTAATGCTGCCTAAGGCAACCCTTGTTGTTACACCAAACCATTAGGGTTGGCGGGGAGGCAAGGCCTTTGCGCCACCTTGCTCCGCCCTCGCCAACAATTTACCTGAGATGTCACGTAAACATATTTATGTTCATTCTTTTTGCAGAATAAATTCATGTCTATTCATTATATTTTGGCTGAACGATTAGTGTGACGGCCTTGTTAATTTAATTATTTGTCAATTCATGCCTATCTAGAGACGAGTGGTTTTTTTTGTTAACTCTCGATCAACCCTATGCGACACTCATATCTCTTGTGCCTATCAGCTTTGAAAGACAATGCAGGCCATCTAATCACGCTATCTTTGATCGGTTCGTCTTTAATTTTCTCATGTACATTGCATAAATTTAAACTTATTTGACTGTAACCGATAGTACTTTTTCTTCACATTTCCTGACAACGGCCAACATGAATACCAAACAAGACTGAAAGTACGCGTAAAGAAAAAGACCTGAATTTATAGCCTTATACCAACTATCAAGGGTCCGTTCTCTTCATTATAGCTAAATAATTAGTTAAATCCCTAATATTGAAAAGGGTATATGGCCATGCTTAAACTATTTGGTCATCATATGCCATGGGCTAATGACTCTTATTGTAAGTCTAATCTAGGTAAATAGGGGGAAGCCTTGTTGTTACACCAAACCATTAGGGTTGGCAGGGAGGTAAGGCCTTTGCGCCCCCTTGCTCCGCCCCTGCTAGCAATTTGCCTGAGATGTCTCATAAACGTATTTGTGTTTGTTCTTTTTGCAGAACAAATTCATGTGTATTCATTATATTTTGGCAGAACAATTAGTGTGTTGGCCTTGTTAATTTAATTATTTGTGAATTCATGCCTATCTAGAGACGGTGGACTTTTTTGTTAGCTCTCGATCAACCCTATGCGACACTCATATCTCTTGTGCCTATCAGCTTTGAAAGACAATGCAGGCCATCTTATCACGCTACCGTTGATTGGTTCGTCTTTAATTTTCTCATGTACATTGCATAAAGTTAAACTTATTTGACTGTGACCAATTGTACTTTTTTTCTTCACATTTCTTGACAAAGACCAACATGAATGCCAAAGAAGACCGAAAGTACGTATAAAGAAAAAGACCTAAATAGCTATCAAGGGTCCATTCTCTTCATCACAGCTAAATAATTAGTTAAATCCCTAATTTTGAAAAGGTATATTGCCATGCTTAGACTATTTGGTCATCATATACCATGGGCTAATGATGCCTATTGTAAGGCTAATCTAGGTAAACAGGGGGAAGCCTTGCTGTTACACCAAACCATTAGGGTTGGCAGGGAGGTAAGGCCTTTGCGCCCCCTTGCTGCGCCCCTGCTAGCAATTTGCATGAGATGTCACATAAACGTATTTGTGTTCGTTCTTTTTGCAGAATAAATTCATGCGTATTCATTATATTTTGGCAGAACAATTAGTGTGTCGGCGTTGTTAATTTAATTATTTGTCAATTCATGCCTTGTTAGAGACAGTGGACTTTTTTTTGTTAGCTCTCGATCAATCCTATGCGACACTCATATCTCTTGTGCCTATCAGCTTTGAAAGACAATGCAGGCCATCTTATCACGCTACCTTTGATCGATTCGTCTTTAATTTTCTCATGTACATTGTATAAAGTTAAACTTATTTGACTGTGACCAATTGTACTTTTTTCTTCACATTTCCTGACAACGACCAACATGAATGCCAAAGAAGACTGCAAGTACGTATAAAGAAAAAGACATGAATAGCTATCAAGGGTCCGTTCTCTTTATCTTTTATCATAGCTAAATAATTAGTTAAATCCCTAATATTGAAAAGGTATATTTCCGTGCTTAGACTATATGCATATGGTCATCATATGCCATGGGCTAATGATGCCTATTGTAAGGCTAATCTAGGTAAACAGGAGGAAGCCTTGCTGTTACACCAAACTATTAGGGTTGGCAGGGAGGTAAGGCCTTTGCGCCCCCTTGCTCCGCCCTCGCCAGCAATTTGCCTGAGATGTCACATAAACGTATTTGTGTTCGTTCTTTTTGCAGAATAAATTCATATGTATTCATTATATTTTGGCAGAACAATTAGTGTGTCGGCCTTGTTAATTTAATTATTTGTCAATTCATGCCTATCTAGAGACGGTGGACTTTTTTTGTTAGCTCTCGATCAACCCTATGCGACACTCATATCTCTTGTGCCTATCAGCTTTGAAAGACAATGCAGGCCATCTAGTCACGCTACCTTTGATCGGTTCGTCTTTAATTTTCTCATGTACATTGCATAAAGTTAAACTTATTTGACTGTGACCGATTGTACTGTTTTCTTCACATTTCCTGACAACGACCAACATGAATGCCAAACAAGACTGAAAGTACGTATAAAGAAAAAGACCTGAACAACTATCAAGGGTCTGTTCTCTTCATCATAGCTAAATAATTAGTTAAATCCTTAATATTGAAACGGTATATTGCCATGCTTAGACTATTTGGTCATCATATGCCATGGGCTAATGATGTCTATTGTAAGGCTAATCTAGGTAAAAAGGGGGAAGTCTTGTTGTTACACCAAACCATTAGGGTTGGCAGGGAGGTAAGGCCTTTGCGCCCCCTTGCTCCACCTTTGCTGGCAATTTGCCTGAGATGTCACATAAACGTATTTGTGTTCATTCTTTTTGCAGAATAAATTCATGTGTATTCATTATATTTTGGCAGAATGATTAGTGTGTCGGCCTTGTTAATTTAATTATTTGTCAATTCATGCCTATTTAGAGACAGTGGACTTTTTTTGTTAGCTCTCGGTCAACTCTATGCAACACTCATATCTCTTGTGCCTATCAGCTTTGAAAGACAATGCAGGCCATCTAGTCACGCTACCTTTGATCGGTTCGTCTTTAATTTTCTCATGTACATTGCATAAAGTTAAACTTATTTGACTGTGACCAATTGTACTTTTTTCTTCACATGTCCTGACAACGACCAACATGAATGCCAAACAAGACTGAAAGGATGTATAAAAAAAGACCTGAATATATAGCCTTATACCAACTATCAAGGTTCTGTTCTCTTCATGATAGCTAAATAATTAGTTTAAATCCCTAATATTGAAAAGGTATATTGGCATGCTTAAACTATTTGGTCATAGGCCATGGGCTAGTGATGCCTATTGTAAGGCAAATCTAGGTAATTAGGGGGAACCCTTGTTGTTACATCAAACCATTAGGGTTGGCGGGGAGGCAAGGCCTTTGCGCCTCCTTTCTCCGCCCTCGCCAACAATTTGCCTGAGATATCACATAAACATATTTCTGTTCGTTCTTTTTGCACAATAAATTTATGTGTATTCATTATATTTTGGCAGAACGATTAGTGTGCCGGCCTTGTTAATTTAATTATTTTCACGCCTATTTAGAGACCATCTAATCATGCTGCCTTTGATAGGTTCGTGTTTCATTTTCTCATGTACAGTGCGTAAAGTTAAACTTATTTGACTTTGATAAACGGTACTTTTTCCTTCAGATGTTCTGACAACAACCAACATGAATGCCAAAGAAGACTGAAATGACGTATGAAAAAAGACCTGAATATATTGCCATATACCAACTATCAAGGGTTTGTCGTGCTTAAACTATTTGGTCATAGCTAAATAATTAGTTAAATCCCTAATATTTAAAAGCTATATTGTCGTGCTTAAACTATTTGGTCATAGGCCATGGGCTAATGCTGCCTATTGTAAGGCGAGTCTAGGTAATTAGGAAGAACTGTTGTTGTTACACCAAACCATTAGGGTTGGTGGGGAAGCAAGGCCTTTGTGCCCCCTTGTTCCGCCCCTCGCCAGCAGTTTGCCTCAGATGTCACATAAACATATCTATATTTGTTCCTTTTGCAGAATAAATTTATGTGTATTCATTATATTTTGGCAGAACTATTAGTGTGCCGGTCTTGTTAATTTAATTATTTGTCCATCATGCCTATTTAATTTAGAGACGAGTGGCGTTTTTTGTTAGCTCTCGATCAACCCTATCCGACACCCATATCTCTTGTGGCTATGAGCTTTGAAAGACAATGCATCGCTGACTACGATCCCACCACTACAAGATGCATTTTTTTGGAAGGAGGGCGTCCACGTCAGCAACTGTAAGAAGAGTGGCCAGTTCGTTGGTTTGGAACCTTCGTAGCTACTAGACAGATAGGCGCGCCATGCGCGCCCCAAAAAAGATATTGATTCAAAGTAACGTTTATTTTTTTATTTTTTAAAAAAATGTATCATGTATAAAATCATATAATAAATTGGAATATAAAAATGTATTCAAAACTATTTGTGTTTGGTACAATAGTCTTGTCGTATGTAATGATAGGTAGTATTGTATTTTATGGGCATCATGGACCTATAAGATCTCATAGTGAGGTTAAAATGTGGTGATATTTTATTTTCCAATTTACATTAATACAATCATTTAGTTATTTTTAAGATTCCAAAAATTTTAGTTTATGTGAAACTAATACATAGGCTACTTCTTCATACGCTCGGTTTTTTTATAGAAATTGTCATTAGGACTTGAGCCTAGTTTATATCAGGCAATTGGTGCTCCAAATATTATAAACAAAATGTTGGAAAGTTTTTTTTTCGAAAAAAAGAAAACGACACTTAAAATAGAAGAGGAAAAAAAAACGATTTGAACAGTGGTGAACAGTGTTTGGGTGGGGCCCACTTATGAACAGTACGTGTGGGTCCCACTATGAACAGTAGGTGTGGGTCCCACTTATGAACAGTCATGTGGGTCCCTTTGTGAACAGTACCATACAGTGCCGTGTGGGCCCCGCGTGGGGCCAAAGCTCACGGGAAGCCGGCAAATCTTGGCCGGTTAGTATATGTACTCAACTAGACCCTCGGTCCCAAAATAATTGCTCATGTTGACTTTTGGATTCAATGTTTGACCATTCGTCGTATTTAAAAATTTTATACAAATGTTAAGACAAATCTGTTTTGATTAAAGTATCTATCATGATAAACTAAGTTATTAACAAATAATCAAAAAAATTAAGAATAAGTTGAATAAGACGATCAGTCAAATGTGAAACTCAAAAGTCAACATGTGCGATTATTTTAGGACGGAGTAGTAGCTAGTTGCTGGGCTATCGATCTTGATCGTCAAACCAGCCGGAGGGACAACTAGTCAGCTGTATTAATTGGCCATCTATCATATCATATCGCGAGCGAGCAGCCGTACAGCCCACACCACATTCAGGGACCCCTTTACTTCATTAGCTCACTAATGAAGGAAATCAAACTGTTTTAGGTACTCGTTGGTAGTACGACGTAGTCGTAGCAGTGTAGCACAGGTTCGGGTTCGGTTGGATAATTAAGCTAGACGTCAACGTGCATGCATGTCATCGTCGTGGCTCGTGCGGGGGGCCGGGCGGCGGGGCCTTGCATGACTTCACGGAAAGGCCAAAGGCAGGTGGAGCTAGGAGCCTAGAATGTCATGTCAGGGTCAAGTGCGAGCTCCAAACCGGCAACCAAAAACCGAATGCATTAACCCCGTCTCCGGGGTTGCCAGCCCTGATCTCTCTGTCACGCCGTCGGCGGCAGCATAGGCCATGGGTAGGAAGGCAAGTGGGTATCGTATTCCTTAAAAAAAAAAATGCTATTGTGACATCTTCTATATCAACTAAATAATTACGACAACACATTATTTTAGTTCATTTCTCCTCCTAAATTAATTATGCATAATGTCATTCTAGTTCATTTTATCATGTCTTTTTTACTCAATAACCTAAAATAAATATAACTTGTATCCAACCATATGGATCTAGCTGTTCTAGCTGGGTTGCACACTTCCACTCTTCTTCCAATCCAAGTGTCAAGGGTGCGTCTGTTTTGTTTGACTTTTCTCTGTTCTCATTTTATCCTTTGCAGTAATTTCTTTCTTTTACCTCTAGGGGAGGCGTGTACAGTACTATGCATTTATATATTCATCTTCTAGAAATTTCAGAAATTAAAAAAAATAAGCCAGAGTCAGTCAACGTCGATTTCTGGCGCCGCCTTCAAACCAGGCTTTGTCATCATAGGCTCATAGCCACGACCCACGATAGACTCTATCCGTACTAAACTGAGCTTGAGCGCGATTAACGTGTGGGGCACCATGGGTTCGGGGGGTCCTTCTAGGAGCAAGAGCCATCTCTGACTGCCCCGGCGCTGACCTTAGAACTCTTTAAAATGGTCACGGGCGCCACGCACAATTCTAGAACAATTCAGAAAAAAATAAGTAAAATGCATGTACTTTTAAATCTGAGTAAAAAAACTTAGCCTCATGTATCATTTAGATCCATATACTTTTAAAAAGGAGTTCGTTTTACACATGTATCGCAAAAGTTCAATTTTGAACCTACAATTACAAAATCAGACACTAAAGACCATTCAACTAACAAAACCGGACAAAATTACCCCTTTCTTTTTTAGAAATATTATAAAAATATTATTTAAACTTAAAAATTTATAAAAAAATATTTTAAATAAAGAATATGAAATCAGTGTCCAAAATTTTGTAAACCTATTGGTATGCTATTTAAAGTTATTTGGATATTAGTTTTTTAAGTTCCTAGGTTTTTTTGTTTATTTTATAAATTCTAGGAATAGAAACAAATAAGATCCAGATAACTTCAATGCATGAACCAACATATTTGTTATATGTTTTAAAAAATGGCACTAGTTTCATATTTTTATTGGTTATAAATTGTTTTAGATTTTTTTGAATTCTAGAAAAATAGAAAACCACCACTGAAACCACCTAAGGGCCACTTTGGGAGCCCAAATCCCAGGAGGGTTCCCGGCCTTTTCCCCGGGCCGCAGCCCCGCGTGGAAAGTGGCCACGGGCCAAAATTTCCCAACGTTTGGAAGCCCATCCCGCGAGGAAGCTTGACCTGACCCATGCGGTTTCCCCGGGGTCGCTCGTCCACTGCCTCGAGTCCGGGCGTCTATTCCCCGAGGCGACGCGACTCGGACGCCGCCGCCGCCGCCTCCACCCGACTCGGACACCGCCGCCGCCTGCACCTCGACTTGGCCACCGCCGCCGCCGCCACCTGCACCTCAACTCGGCTGCCGCCGCTGCCTACACCTTCGAATCGGCCGCCGCCGCAACCGCCTCCACCCTGCCAGCTCGGTCGCCGCCCACCTTCGACTCGGCCGGCGGCGGCGGTGGCGTCTACCACCTAGCTGCTTCCACCTACGACTCTGTGCTCCGCAGTTGAGTTCACTAGATTTTCTCCTCCCTTTTGCTAGGGTTTCTCCTCTCACACCATTCCTTGCAGATCTTGGGGAAGCTCTGGTGAACACGAGCAGTCGCACCCCATTGAAGCATCCGCTCTGCACTCCACCACGCCGCACTCCACTGAAGCATCCACTATCTTCGATCTGGTCTGCTTCCTCCAGATCCACCACAATGTCTTCACCTTGTCTTCCTCCTTGGCATTTGTGAGTTATTCATCTTCCTTCTCTGCTATTTGCTTAAGTTCATGTAGCGAGAAAGTGTAAAGATTTACTTGTTTGCTTATATCTTTGAGTGCAAGAACCTGCTAAGTTCAGTAGACATGATAAAACTGCCATTGATTCTCTGTATTTCGGTTAGAAGCTCGTCCTGTATTATGACGAGGAACATTAGCCAATATAGAGCACTAACATGTTGTAAAGTCTTTAGCCACATATTGGCCAAGAAGGTGCAGAAGAAGTCAACAATGTTTTTTTGTAATTTTTTGGCGTTGATAATTAAATGAGCATTGTTGGCCAAGAAATGGCATTGCTTTTTTCGTTTTCTTTTTTTGTTTGCCGGACATGGCACATGCATGTGAAAGCATTGGTTGAACATAAGCTACTATTATGATCTGCCAGCTTATTTGAGAACCATGTTAATTCGTACATTCAATCACATGAGAGAAGTGGCTTCTTTTGGTCCTTTATGTAGTTGTTTTCCTTGCAAAGCTGCAAGTCTGCAACAAAGCTTCCAGTAAATTGGGTGATGAATAATTATCTGTGTTTGAAATTGTCATAGTCTAAGGAAATCATCACATGAGAGAAGTGGATTGTTTTGGTCCTTTATTTGTCCGAAAGTAAATCATTTTATTTATTTCTCCTAATCAGATAAGTTACATAACTGCATCATCTGGTATAGCAAAAAGAAAAGGGAGAAAAGAAACAGTGGTGGACATGTCTGTACTGTTCTATATATGCAATTCTTCAGCTTCATGTAATGTTGTTAGGAGTCTAGTGTATCTAGCTACCTTATCTTGCTGCTCTAGGATGTATGACAAAAGTTATAGCTTACTGTTTCCTATGTTATGATATACTAGATAATGAGTTCCTGGGAGGAAGAAGTTAGGAGATTCATGTTAGAGGAGGAAGAAGAGGATGATGAGTTGTTTCTAATTATGGTTCCGGCACTTCAATTGTGTTTATATGATGAGAAAGTGCCAGAGCACACCTCATCTCTTCCGGGTGCACAAAAGGTGAAAGAAATATTGGAAGGCCATGAGAACTGGTGCAAAAAGGAGTTTAGGATGAAGCCCGAGATATTTAGAGCCATAGCACATTTCCTCAGAGTGAACAACTTGTTGCGTGACACTCGCGGTGTTAAAATTGAGGAGCAATTAGGAATGTTCATGTTCATGCTTTCTCACAATGCTGACACGGAGAGGCTCAAAAAGGCATTCCAACATAGTGGTGAGACTATACATAGGAAAATAACGGAGTTCTTCAATATAATTCCAGAACTGACACAAAGATTTGTCAAGCTACCAAATGTGAACCAAACCCATGTAAAGATTGCATCTGACCGTCGGTTTATGCCTTTCTTCCAGGTCAGTCATAGACACTAAGTAGTTGCCCATATCTCAACTGCACAACACTTGATTCCAACACTCATCAATAATTGGTTTTCTTCTTTACGTGCAGAACTGCATAGGTGCCATTGATGGGACTCATGTCCCTATCACCATCTCAGAAGACAGAGCCCCTCCATATAGAAATAGGAAAGGAACGTTGTCACAGAATGTGATGTGTGCATGTGACTTCGATCTAAATTTCACTTTCATCTCATGTGGGTGGGAAGGATCTGCATCTGATGCAGGAGTCCTACGGTCTGCTCTTATGAAGGGTTTTCATGTGCCTGTGGGGAAGTTTTATCTGGTAGATGGTGGATATGCAAATACACCTTCATTTATTGCTCCGTACCGAGGAGTAAGGTACCACCTTAGTGAGTTTAGGAGGCGTGGTTCATCACGGAGAAATCAGTATGCAAATTATAAAGAATTGTTCAACCATCGCCATGCGCAGCTTCGTAATCATATTGAAAGGGCCTTTGGTGTGTTGAAGAAACGGTTTCCAATTTTGAAATTTGGGACATTTCATCCAATTCATAATCAGATTAAAATTCCAGCAACAGCCGCGGTCTTTCACAATATCATCAGGCGTCACAATGGGGATGAAAGTTGGTTGGATCACCAAGAAGATAATATCAACCCATCTAATTATGTTGAGTTGCCGGAGGGGGATAACAACTACCCAAATGAAGTTGAATCCAATGAAGGAAGCACCCTACGAGACCAAATTGCCCATCAGATGTGGACTGCTTACAATAATTAGTTGATATCTGTATTTGATATTTCTACTAGCTAGTGTATGGGGTTTGTAATATAATATAACACTATGACATGTACTGTACTTTGTGGCATGTACCGTTTGATATAAGATTGTTCGGTGAAAGCTTGCCAAGTCTACTTTGGTTGTTTCTTATTTATTTACACTTACCTACATTCCTTTATTTTTCATGTCATTCTCATATAAGATTGTTTCTTACTTATTTGCATTTACCTATATTTGATATTTTTCCATTTTTTATACAACCATGACAATGGAAAGTTCAAGGGCTACATGGACCTATACCTATGAGAAAGGACTTGTTGATGTGATGAAAGGGCTTGTGAACAACCCAATGTTGAGGGGGCAGAATGGTTGGACAGCAGAGGGCTGGAGAAGTATCTCAAACAAGTTCAATGAAATATTTCCATTGGCATGCTTCACGAAGCAACAAATACAAGAGAAGGAGAAAGAGTTGAAAGGCAATTATAAGATAGTACGGGAAGCAAGAAAAAGTGGTGTTGGCTAGAATGATGCGGCTGGGATGATTATTGCTGAACCAGTGATTTGGGAAAAGTTGATTAAGGTTAGTCCTTTTTGCTTTCTAAAAAGAACACTTTGATCCTCTTGCTAGCTGCTGCACTATTGATTAATCTTGTGTTTTGTTGCATTTAAATAGGATAACGCAAAAGTTGCCAAGTTTTGTAGGAAGGCATTTCCTTTGTTTAATAGCTTGGAGGAATTGTATCAAGGTAATATTATTGTCTTGCTTCTTTCTTCTTTTTCATTTGGATCTGCAGTCCTGCTGGCCATGCATCCCTGACTAGCAGTTAGATTTTAGGTTTGTCAAGCTAAGATGCATAAAAATCACAGCTGGAGCATATCATTTTGTTGCAGTATCAAAGCCATCACATTTTTTTATCCTAGCAGCATGTGTAGGATATGAAGTGTCTAATAAGCTTTACATGTTTCAATTATTTGTTCAATAGGAAGTATTGCTACAGGAGATCTGAATTTTACATCAACAGGACTTCCTACTCAAAGAGTGCAACTGACACCACAAAGAACTGAGCAACAAGCTCAACGTGCACCTGAAAGGAGCATATCGGAGCCAAGCATTCATATCACAACGTCAAGGTCTGAATATAACAACATGACTTTTGCTGGTACTAATGCATTCACTTCGGATCTTGATGGATAAGAGAGCTTTGAGGCTCAATCAGCTCCATCCAGTCACAATACAGAGGATCAAGATGTTCCAAGTGGAAAGAAACGCAAGCAAAGTCAGATTGCATCAAAACTTGGAGACTTCATTGATTTCAGGAAGGACCAGATAGTGAAGACTATGGAGAAGTTAGAAGAGAAGAGGATACTTGAAGAGGATTACTCAGTGAAGAAATGTGTTTCCATTGTGGATGGAATGGAAGAGCTAACTGATGAGGAAAAAGCCGATGCCAATGAGCTCTTCCAGACTGAAATGAACAGACAAATATTTGTGAGCACCACAAACCCACGTGTCAGGCTTATTTGGCTAAAGAAAAAGATTGGACAGGTATGTTTCCAACTGAATATTTGATACTCTTTCCTCTAATTCAGAGTATTCAGATCTGCACTGCATTAACAAGGATATTGTATCTGAAATATGGTCATAACCTGCAGTAAGTCCTAGTGATTTGCACAAACTGATTGAAGTATTAGAGAGTCACTTCCTAGTTCATGCTGTGGTTCATTTCTCTGAATTTGGTAGTACATTTTTGTCAAACTGCATGCTTGACAAATTAGCACATCTTTCTCAGTTGGGTGTTTTTTGTGTTTTGTTTTGTTAGCGCCTTACATTTGTCTTCTATTTGGTCATCATGCACATGTTTGTTTATTATTGTGTAAAAAAAATAGACCAATCTTGCTGCTACAGGAAGGCAATGAACTGTTTTTTGTTGAATAAATGGACTGTACTAGTGAGTGTTTTTTTGTGTTTTGTTTTATCTGGTCAGCGTGCACATGTTTGTTTATTATTGTTTGTGTTATTGCTTACTGTTTCCTACTGGTTATGTTATAATATACTAGATAATGGTTTCCTGGGAGGAAGAAGTTAGGAGATTCATGTTAGAGGAGGAAGAAGAGGATGATGAGATGTTTCTACTTATGGTTCCAGCACTTCAATTGTGTATTGGCTATTGTTTGAAGTAGACAATTGTCTTTGCTGGACGGATGTGCAAGTAAACTACCATATTTTTTTAGTGTAGAGAATGCTTTCTGGACCATGTATGAATCCATTATCACACCAGTGATAATCAATTTCTCATTTTTAATAATTTCCTCATGTCTTTCTTTTTATTCTCAGTGCCACCACTGATAATCAGAGCAGCGAGATCACGTTGAACTTCTATTGTGAATTGGTGAGGGGCTCTTCTTATTGGACTGGTGGATCCGGCACTTTTTGTCATTGCTTTCTCGGATGTCGAACATGCATTGCTGCTCTAGCATCACGATGATGTAAAAGTTTTGAGTTGGAGTTAAATTTTGTAATGCTATTTAACCTGCATTGCTGTCTCGCTCGCCGAACGTGGCATACATTCCTGGTGGTGACAATGGCAAAATGCTTCTTGGTCTGAATACTGCTGAATTTGGCCGGTGATTCACTAGTATGTTTTGATTAAGCCTTTTGTTGCTTGAGCATCTGCCTGCTTATGCTATGCTATGCATGACTAAAATGGTGGCTCGGTGGATAATGATATCTGCTACTTTTGCTTAAGTTTCAGTGATCTGAAAACGAATGTGTTAAGTCTTGTGTTATCTCAGTCTATTTTGCTCTCTGGGGTTTACATTGGCTGGTCAACATATAGAACAATAGTAGAGATTGCTGAGAAAAAAAATATGAAATAGTTTTTTTGAAAGTGAAAAAATAGGGAATATTAGCTTCTCGGTATGCAACGAAAGCTGCAGCAGACAACAGGCTATAGCACCCTGTTCAAGCGAGCAGACAGGGACCTGGCTCGACCCAGGATCCTCAAGCGAGCAGACACAGGTGACAGGGTTGCCCCGCGTCACGGTCTTCCAAACAGCGACGACGGGGGGGGGGCACCGCTGCCCCTGCGGTGGCGGGGATTCGATGATCCAAAAAAAATCCCCGTCGGCGAGTGCTTCCATGGACTAATCAACCCCGAGTATCCAAAGTGGCCCTAAGGCTTACTTTGGAAGCTCCTGGATAATTAGCCCCGGGAGGATATGACCCAACGGGGATTTTGTCGTCACATGCTTTCCCTCGGGAGCTTTCTTCACTTGTGCTTTGCTTCCCTATCGCTATTTGGGAACTCAGGGATGAGGCATATATCGCGAGCGAGGAGGGAGATGACATCAGACGCGAGAAGCAAGACGGCATCGCACATGGGGAGGGGATGCAACATCGCGGGCGAGCACGAAGGCAGCGGCATGATCCGCGGGCAAGGATGGGAGGCGGCATCGTGAGCGGAGAGAGGATGCAGCTTCGTAGGCGACGAGGGGAAGCGCTGCCCGAGGGATTTCCTCTCCGTGGAAAATGACGGGAATCGGATCGCAAAACCCCGTCCCACGGGCTTCCAAATGCAGGGGCAATCCACACGGGGGCGCTTTGCCCGTGGGCTTTCAGCCCCAGGGAAAAGAGGGGGATCGGGGGATGGGGCGCAGGGGGGGGGAGGTGGTGGTGGTTAGAGTTTCCAAAGTAGTCCTAAAGGGCCAAATTTGCCTGGTTAGACAGTTGTGTGGCTTTTAATGTTTGGTTTTATAGTTATGTTAAAAGTCAGGCTTTATGATAATTAGAGGGTGTAAATTAGACTTTTATTTTTTAAAAATCCACAGTAATGATTTTTCATGTTGAATTTTCATTTGGCTCGGTCCATGAACGTTCATCGTCAGACTTAAACCGAGACATGGGGACGATCTGCTAACAACCCCGGCCTTGGCTTGCTATTGCACGGACGTCAATTCATAGCCATTACAGCAGCCTATATTTATCTACTTATTAATGTAAGATGTTCATATAAGACCAATGAGCGACTACTAACACTTACTCCATATATAGCTTTTCAAAATACTACCTCAGTTCTAAATTATAGTTTATTTTTTTACAATAAGTTTGACCGTCCGTCTCATTAAAAAAACTATGCAAACATTATCAAATTTACGTCTTTCATGAAGTATTTATATCAATAAAGAAAGCCATAAAGAATATGATATTTTGCATAAATTTTTCAATAGGACAAGTGCTCAAACTTGAGATAAAAACTCAAACGAACTATAATTTAGAAGGAAGTTAGTATATAATTTCTGGGAGGAGCATGGCTTTGACTAGTAAAAGTAGCTGTGTGCGTCAACGAGCTTGCATCGTGGGACCTTGCATGACTCGGTGGCGGCAGACAAAAAATTGATGACCCGGCCGTTTCCGGCGGCCGACACCAGACCGACCCTCTGTCTCAAAACCTAGAGTTTGTTTTGTTTTTGCAGAACATGCTTGGGCGATATGGAGAGGCTGCAAGAAAATGGCTACTGACAAAAGCTTTCCTAATAATCCGGTTGATGCAATATTCTACCACAGGGATTGGTAAACCGCCCAAGCTAAGGACTAGGCAAGGATAGGATTGTAATATGTTCTAGTTTCGTACTAACAAAAAGGATTTAACCTTGACGGCTTGACCGTCTTTGGCAAGTGTCCCGAACGATGTCTAGGACGACACACCTTATTAGCACAATTAAGACTATCATCATCACAAGTAGTCCATACATAGAGTTCCACATTACATAAAAGAGTTTGTTTTTGAACGTTTAAATATCGATCTGATACGATAGACTACAAAATAATTGAGTTCATGTCATGCCAAGTGACTCAACAACATAATGGCAACACCAGTCTCTACTTCTCGCTCACACATACCTCGGTGGGATAAAAGTACCCGAAGACCACCAAGCAAAATTTAGGCTCAATTTACTCAACGAACTATTTCATTTGGTTCAGTCTACACCCTAATTTCAGATTTTATTTTTGTTTCTTCACATAGAAGTTGAGTTTTAATTTCAGATTTTGTCATTTAAATTGAAGTCAACATTCTTTGTTTATTTTTTAGCATAAAGCATCATGTTTTGTATTTGGTCATAAAATTTAAAGTCAAAATTCAACTGGTATACACAAAGAGAAAAAAAAATGTAACTAAGCGGTAGATTGAACCAAATGGAATAGTTTAGGGGAGTAAAGCAAGCCAAAATTTCATTTACGGGTTAAATGGACGAAATAGATAGGCGAGACCACGAGAAGAGTAAAATAGATTTTTCCCTAAAAGGAATGAGCTAATAATTTGTAAACGAACAGATACAGATCAGAGCGCATAATAAAATGGACGCAGCTATCTGATGAACGGTTCCAGGATGGCCGCCGCAGCACATTGTCACTACTAGTTGACTACTTCCTTGTACACAAATACACGATAAAGAAAATACGAGTAGCCCAAAAAAAGAAAAAGATCAAACGCACAAATTTTTCCAGCTCCTTTTACGCCTAACCAGCCGGATCCGCCGCGCCTATATATACACACACCCGGCTGGCGCCATAAGCATGCAAGTAAGAGGTACTGGTAACCAACCACACTCCCAACCAACTGGCAGCTCAACGTGTTTAGTAGCTCCGTTAAGCTATCTACCAAGCACAACGATCAAGCACAACTGCACAAGCGATCGACGATGGAGCTGCTTCCTCTGGTCACGGTGCTCCTCCTGGCTCACGCCGTGGCCTACCTCGCCTGGACGGCCGCCGCTCGCCGCCGGCGCTCACGCTGTTACCTCCTCGACTACGTCTGCCACAAGCCCTGCGACGGCCGGAAGATCTCGACGGAGACGGCCGGCGACGTGATCCAGCGCAACAAGCGCCTCGGCCTCCCCGACTACCGCTTCCTCCTCCGCGTGATCGTCCGCTCCGGCATCGGCGAGGACACCTACTCCCCTCTCAGCATCCTCGACGGCCGCGAGGACTCCCCCACCCTCCGCGACGCGCTCGACGAGATGGACGCCTTCCTCGACGCCTCCGTCGCCGAGCTCTTCGCCAAGACCGGCGTCCACCCCCTCGACGTCGACGTGCTCGTCTTCAACGTCTCCATGCTCTCCCCCGCACCATCTCTAGCCTCGCGTATCGTCCGCCGCTACGGCCTCCGCGAGGACGTCGCGGCGTACAACCTCACCGGGATGGGCTGCAGCGCCGGGCTGATCGCGCTGGACCTCGCCCGGAACGCGCTCCGGTCGCGGCGAGGCGCGTCGCTGGCGCTGGTGGTGTCGTCGGAGTCCATCGCGCCCAACTGGTACTCGGGCACGGACAAGTCGATGATGCTCGCCAACTGCCTGTTCCGGAGCGGCGGCGCCGCCGTGATGCTCACCAACGACCCGGCTCGCCGCCGGCGAGCCAAGATGGAGCTCGGGTGCCTCGTGCGCGCGCACATCGGCGCGAACGACGACGCGCACGCGTGCGCGACGCAGCGCGAGGACGACGAGGGCCGCGTCGGGATCAGCCTCAGCAAGTCCCTCCCCAAGGCGGCCGTGCGCGCCTTCGCCGTCAACCTCCGCCGCCTCGCGCCGCGCGTCCTCCCCGTCTCCGAGCTCGCCCGCTTCGCCGCCCGCCTCCTCTGGCGCAGGCTCCTCTCCTCCTCCTCCACGTCGCCGTCGCCGGGGAAGAAGGTGATCGCCGGCGGCGAAGGGGCACCAAAGATAGACTTCAAGAAAGGGGTGGAGCACTTCTGCCTGCACCCGGGAGGGACGGCGGTGATAGAGGCGGTGAAGAAGAGCCTTGGGCTGGACGACGATGACGTGGAGCCGGCGAGGATGACGCTGCACAGGTGGGGGAACACGTCGGCGAGCAGCCTGTGGTACGTGCTGTCGTACATGGAGGCCAAGGGGAGGCTCAACGTAGGAGACAGGGTGCTCATGGTGACGTTCGGGTCGGGGTTCAAGTGCAACAGCTGCGTGTGGGAGGTGACCGGAGACATGGCCGACAAGGGGGCGTGGGAGGATTGCATCGACAGGTACCCGCCGGAGAGCCTCGTTAACCCGTACATGGACAAGTTTGGGTGGATCAACGACGTCGAAGGGGACACCTTGATGCTCTAATATAACCTCTATCCCGTTGGGACTTGCATCCATCCTCCATGGCGCACGCTAGCTGCTGGCTACTACCTGCCTACGGAGACTGGACACGACGACGTACAGCGTAAGCAGAGCAGTAAAAAAGCACGTACACGTCGTTCAGTTTCGATCAACAGGGCGTTTGGATGTGTATGTAAAAGTGATGCACATGCGTGTTTGACTAATGCGGATTACGCAAGTGCTATACTGTAAGATATGTGTAGCACCATATCTTTCTTTCTTTTTTGGTTTTCCACCGTAAAGAAAAAAAGTATACAGTATTTTAGTTAGAGCAAAGAGTAGCACCATGTATCTTGTTTCTTGTTAGCAGTCCCTGTCCATACAGAAATGTTTGCAAAAAAAAAGCAGGTGTAATGTTTGCGAAAGGGAATGGTGTTGTCACTGTCGATACAGAAATGCTGAATATTTCGGACCTAGTAAACTTTTTTTAAAAAAATAATGGTGAGTTCACCATATTCTTTGGGGCCATTGAATTAGAGATGTATGGAGTGGAATTTGAATACAACAGGGCAATGCAGGTCATTAGCACGCCATCCGCTTCGAAATTCTGATCACTCCATGCAATTCCACACAAACTCCTTGAACCTTGGTAACCATCAAAACCTACCTCTTCAAAAACCATGTGGATTTGGCCATATATATGGAATCCCTTTTCCAAGCAAAACTTGCATATGAACCAAATGCTCCGTTCTTAAACAAGTACTCCTGTTTAGGAATAAAAATAGTAATAAGTGCCTGTTTACAAAGAAGAACATCCAGAAGGCTCTTCTCTGCCGCGGGCGGCGGGCGCCCAACTGTTTCTTTTCCTTTTTTTTTTTTAGCATGGGCGCCCAACTGTTCTTCGTTCACGGAAAAGGCAACCGAATTAGCTCGGTGGGGTGGTACCAGCAGCGGAGGAGGGGTAAGGACAGGAGCCCCTGTTGGTGTCTCCCCATAACCACACCACAGTACCGGTCACTCTCACGCAAACCCTCCACCCACGTCCAGAATTATCATTGCTTCTTCAGCGCCTCTCCAGCATCGATAATTTGCCTCAACATTTTCACTTTGTCGTGTACCCAGCCACCTTCAAAGCTTGCTACTCCTCCTAAGAGTACAGTAGTTTCCATTGTCGATCGAGGCGCGTACCTTCAAAGCTGCACTGTGAATTTGTGAAAGCACCATGCTTATAGCCGCTTGCAACAAAAAGGAAAATAAAAAGGAGAGAGAGAGAGAGAGAGACGTGGTCGATCACTGGTTCCCTGTTGCACAGAGACGAGTGAGTGAGCAACAGAGGCTATTATATGCAACTCGTACCTGGCTGGCAAGCGGGGACCCAAAGAGCCGCGTCTGCCACCCCGGTTGACAACAACAAGCGTCCGTCGGCCCCGGGCGCGCACGATGGCTGGCCCGATCCCCGCGTTCTTTTGTATGGCATGGAGCCCAGAGGAATTCAAGGCATAGATAGATAGACAGACAGACAGACAGACAGATAGATAGATGGGCGCAACGCAAGGCAATGCGTGAAGGAAGGCCGTGGCTGGCATCGGCAACTTGCGATGATGCTTGCAGCTCGGCGGCGATAAGGATGCCCCCCGTGCCGCGGGGGTGTCTGCACATGCTGTGTGACATGCGGAGGTGCGCGTCGCGTCGCGTCGCCTCGCCAGCATGTTGATTGCTCGCCTAGCTAGCCGCCAGCCAAGAGCCAAGCCCAGCTTCGTCGACGTCGCCGTCGTCGCCGATCGATCGGGGTGGGGGCGTTTCAAAGCAGAGGATAGGGCAGGGGAGATCGCTCTGCCCTGATAGTGGGTGATGATAGACCCCGCGAGGGAGGAAACCCACATGCATCGTCGGGGCCGCATGGTCGTTGGCTGGCTTGCGTCGCGTGCACACGAGACACGACGCGAGGTCAGGGAACAAAGCACGACTAGGGCTTGGTTGGCTCTTCGTGTCCTGATGGTGACCAAAGCCGATCGACAACGTGACCAAATTAAAAACTGAGTTTATATATCTGTAAGTTTAATAACGCAACAAGACGAGTTTATATATGTGTAGTTTAATAACGCAACAAGACAAAAGTGGTTAGAAGGAAATAGAATAACAAAAAAAAAGGGAATCCGGATTTAGGATCGGGGTATTGAACCCGACGTGAATCGAACACGCAACCTTCTGATCTGGAGTCAGACGCGCTACCATTGCGCCACGGATCCGGCTTTGACACTCTCTAATCATGTTTTAAATTATACGATGTTTTAAGAACACTCCATGTCTCCATCCGCCTGCTGTCATCGCCGAGTCTACTAGCTGGAAACTGCCTCAATAAATGCATGGCAGCTAGTGCGCACAATCAGCTGCGCGCGACTCAATGCCGATTCGTTACTTTAGCTAGCATGCATGCGTGCATGAGAGACACGGCGAATCGAAGTCGTATACGCCGTCTACTCCCAGCACCATTGCACGAGCATCAATAGTGTTCAGCTCAAGTACTACTCAGATCGTTGACAAAACGATGTTCATGCTCTTGTCAATTGTCATCGCCGCCTGCGTCTGAAAGAAGCTTCCGTCCCTGACATCTTCGAGCTAGTCCAATACCATGTCAGCATTGTGTGGTCCATGTTTGACTCGGGATCCGCATGCACATTCTCATCTTGAAACGATCACACTCGGCGCTGCCAACTGCTACATTAAACGGAGGACCCAATCGATTTTCACGCCTATGGCCGACATATAGATAGTAATGTTCTAACGTGCCGCTATTTGGGATGAGTTCATACCACCACCTCCTTCTCGACTCATACCTCGGGGGTGGAAGAGAGGAAGTCACCCGCCCACCCGTCCGATTTGAACTAGGAAGAGGAGCAACATCATGGAGGCAGCGGTGCCGGCACTACATTCAGGGAGGGGGGAGACACGCGGGTTCGATGCTTTGGCGGCTATGGCGGCCGGTGGCGCTTGAGAGAGAAAGGTTGTGATTGGCAACTGAGAAGAAAGAGACATGGGAATTAGTGGTGGCTGGTGAAAGCTAATAGAGGGATTTTACTTGAGAATTACTTTTTATTACTCGTAGTCTCTTGCTTGGTTCATGAGGGAACTGAGCGGGAGAGTTGGAGGGAGAATTATGCCACAACTCACAAGTCATGATGAACCGTTATGATCATTCGTTTCTATCTTAAATCACAATTTCCTCCCAATTAGCACCCCTTCTAATGGGATTAGATTGGTGAGAATTAGAGCTCTAAACTCCCTTTCTCCCTCTCACGTGAACTACCATGAAATGAGATGAGCCACACCACGACTAGAGCTAATTCACGAAAATACTCATTGGTCCACAGAAAATGAAGAGAGGTGGAAGGGGCGATTTGGGCCACGCCTAGGACAGTGGCCCTATGTCCCTGTCCGCCTTACATTTAGTACTGATTTATGTACGCGCATGGCATCGAAACGCACGGCACAACCGGTCTCGAGTCACTGTGTCCATGTCGATTTGCCATAATGCAGGGGAAAGCTAAACTCTACCGGCCATCTTCTGTTCCCTACACCACACTGGCTTGATGCCTTGATGGGCCTTTATTTTATTCTGATCCCGTCCCTGCTGATGCAATCTCACCACCACCCTCACTTCTCTCCGACCTGGACCAGGAAAGGATTTAGCGTTCGTTAGGGTGTCTCAACAATGTCTGACGAGGCCAAGGACTCAGCTATCTGTACATGTATAGGCTCTGCTACTTTTGTGGTACGACTGATCATGGTACTAACTACTAACTACTTCTTCTACACCAAATCGGACTATGCTAGCTGGACCAAGCTTTAACACTTCTTTGTGAGCTATAAATTTTGTGATAAGGATCTATGACTAGTCTTCTGCTGAAATAGTTTTCTAGTTGGACATTTTCATTTCTAGCGTGTAAGTGTTCCCAAGATAGAAGAGCACTAAATTCAGAAGCAATTAAGCTAGAGGGCTCCTAATAACAGAGTAAGTTTAACAATAAAGCCAACAATGGGTTTTATATTGTTGCCACATTATATAAAACTGGCTAATGGTTTCCTTGTACAATATGGGTCATCAGGCACATAGTAAATCATTAATACAACTCACTCTTCTTGTCCGGGAGCCTCTCACTCTTCCAACTCATCACTAATTTGACGGGCAATTCTTGTCTTCTTTTTTTGCAAATATCTAATTATGCTGCCATTGCTGTTACAGAGAAGTTGTTTAATTACTTCTTTGATTGGAACCTGTACTGTATTCAACACAAGTAAACGTCCGCACCTGGACTAATTTGTGTGGATACTGGATAACTAGGTGTTACTGCACGACAACACCAAAAATAGCGACATGTGTGGACGAAGTCGTATTATATAAAAGCATAGCTAGTTGGAAATCAAGGCAGAGACGCAACATGATGCATGTCGCCCTCAATAAGACTGATGACGATAGATGAATCAAGTTTGAGCATGGGTCGGCCATAGGCCCATGGCATTGATGCAGTAGTACACTGGAACCGTAGAGTAGTTGTTACATACTTACATATAGATCGCAGGAATATTCCTTTTTCGATAACCTCTTTTAGTAGAGACGCGACGTGCAGTGACTCGTTAGTTGTACGCTGTTGTGTAGTACTCCTTTCATTTCAAATTATAAATCAGTCTAACTGTTTTAAAGAGTTAAACTATTTTATGCTTGACTAAAATTATAGAGTGCATCACAAATATATATGGCACCGAATAGATATACTATAAAAATATTTTTAATAAAAAACTAATAATACTTATTTATACCATCATATGCCGGTACTGTGTTGTATAAACTTAGTCAAACTTGAGATGCTTCAACTTAAAAAAAAAAGAGAAAAGAATGACTTATATTTAGAATGGAAGGAGTGGTGAGATCAATTGATCCATTTAGACGTGTTTAAATCCACTCCCCTCTTTTCCCTCTTGTATCATCACACATATTATGCGTGGACATCGTCCACCGACTGGTCATTCATGGGGTTAGTTTCGGGTTGAGTAAAATAATATCCTGCCCATGTTATATAACGGGTCGAAAATATGAACGGCATGTTCGGCTGGCTGGCTGAATCACGGGTCGGGCTGGCTGGTTGGGGCAGGTGAATGGGTGGCTGACTGGTGAGGTCGGCTAGCCAGCCCAGCCACCAGCCCAGCCAAAAACATTCAGCTGAACAGGCCCAACATCTCTTCACCTAATATATTGATTGGTCAATTCTGGTGTTTTTGGTGGATCATAGCAGGTTGTTACGATCTATGGTCTACTATGGCCCCCCTCCTGTCCTCCAGCCGGGCGTGGACAACAACGTGAGGAGAGAGGGTGCTAGCACAGTTGCAGCAGGTGCTCGGGAACGTGTACATGTGAGAAGGAAATGCTTCTTGCTAATGCTAAGTGATATATGCTGCGCTAATAAGGATAGTTATGCACTATTCATCGACTAAACACTACTAAAAAATATTTTAGGGGACACTCCAAAAATGACCTCAGAGGCGGAAAAAAAAAGTCCGCCTCTGTTAATCCGGTGATTAACGAGGCGCACATTTTTCATTTTTGGAGGCGGTCGGTTTTGTCCGCCTCTGAAAATCGATTTTCGGAGGCGGTTGTTGTAATCCGTCCGCCACCGAAAATGGGAACATTTTCGGAGGTGGTTGTTGTAACCCGTCCGCCTCCTAAAATCCATTTTCGGAGGCGGACAAAACCAACCGCCTCCAAACCTGAAAAATGTCGCCTCCTAAAATGGTGCGGCCCAAACCAGGCCCGGTAACGATGCATATATATAATCCTAACCCTAGGTTTTCTCGCTCTCTCTCTCCCTCTCCCTCCCTCCCTCCGCACGGTTCCAGGCCGGCGGCGCCTCTCTCTCCCTCTCTTCCTCTCCCTTCTCTGCACACGCCGGCCACCATCTCCTCTGCCCATGCGCCGCCATCTCCTCGCCCATGCGCCACCATCTCCTCTCCAACGCCGCCATCTCCTCTCCAAAGGGCATCGTCGGCTCCTCTCTCCCCCCTCCTCTAGCGGCAACAACGACTCAAGGTGGCACAGCACACCAGGATCCGGCGAGGCATGGCGGTGCCTGGAATGGTGCCCCCCTCTCTCCTCTCCTCCTCAGCGGTGTTGGCCGCGGCAACCCGACGTGTGGCGGCGCCTGCACGGCGGCGGATCCGGCGAGGGGCAAGCTGGATCCGGCGACCTATGGTCTACTATGCCGCAGCACACCTGGATCCGACGAGGCATGGCGGCGCCTGGCACTACGGCCCCCTCTCTCCTCCCCTCCAGCGGTGACGGCCGCGGCAACCCGAGGTGTGGCGGCGCCTGCACGGCGGCGGATCCGGTGAGGGGCAAGCTGGATCCGGCGAGGGAAGGAGCTGAACCGGCGGATCCGGCGAGGGGCGAGCTGGATCCGGTGATGCTCGGGCGGCGGTGGCAGATCCGGCGAGGCGCGGCGGCTCCAACACCCTGGATGGGCTCGGCGGGCCCGGATGGGCTTCGCGGGCCATCTAGGGTTTCGAGTTCTTTTTTTTTATTTGATTAACGGAGGCGGGCGCCTCCGAAAATGCCTATTAACAGATGCGCATGCTCGGAGACGGACGCAAAAACCGCCTCCAAAAATAGTTTTTACCCGCCTCCGAATATACCTTTTGTAGTAGTGAAAATATCAATTAAATTATTAATTAAACCAGAGATATCGTCGGCCGTTGGAGGTCTAACAAACTAACGTCGCACTGCCACTGTACGGCGAGGTATCATGCATAAAAGTGGGAGAGGTACTAGCTAGCAACCACGTCCACGCGCCGCCGACCTGCGCAGGCCGATAACCAAGTGTCTAATCATCATTACAGTACGTCCCATGACTTGTTAGACTTGTTCCGAATTGACCTAGTGTATTATATACTGTACTAATTGGTATCACTAGCACGTATTGGTCACTAATTGAGTACGGAGTAGTATTTTGTTAGTCTCATCTATTATTCCATTTCTTGGTGGATCATTTGTGTGTAATACTGTGCTCCTTCGAAGCGGCGTGTGTACCGTGCTCTTCCTAAATGGTATACAGTGTTTTGGGATGCCGTCATTTTCGTAAACAGTTAGTCAAGTATCCGCCCTACTTTGTTTTATGTGTCTCACAAAGTACAACTATTTTTTATGGGCCGAGCGATGTGCTGCCTGTCTGTGGTTAGAAAGTGGGCCGATCGCTCGCTGGTGAGCAGCGCCGCCGAGGCGCCGTAGCGGAACACAGCCAGGCAGTGGCTCAGCATCATGGGCACGAGTACACACACATTGTTTAGCTAATTTTAAACATCAAGATTTCTGAAACTGCATGCATACAAATACCGATCGAGAGGCTACATCATTCAGCATGTACATTCAAAGGGATCAGCGATAGCTAAATCACGAACATGGTTGACGTGTATGATACGACATTTGCATCTATTCAGTGCAAAGTCTACCCGAGGCGCGCCTCTGAAAGTCCATCCCTCCACCTCAAGCTTCAGGCGTTGTTCAGCGAAGAACTTCTCGTTGCAACGCTTCTCTTCAACCTCGAGTCTCACTACCTCCAACTCTTTCGCGTTTAGTAGGAAGAACGAGGCAAATCTAACGTGTGCCATGATGCCCTCATATTGTTCAAGGACTAGTGTCTTGAGATGGATGTCAAAGCATTTGATAAGATGCCTGTGCTTCCGGCGCCACAGATTCTTTTCCCCTGATTTTGATAGAGATCCCTGAAAAATGAACACAAATAATCGCTTTTGATGTAATTTATTTTTAATGCAAATTTGAATCATTTAAAGATCAGCTGAACCTTATGATGAATAGCAGTGGAGAATTGTCACCTTTATGTACAGCTTCTCCAGACATGGGAAGCATTTCATTAGATCAATGACCATATCCAGATCACCACTTAAGAAATCAACTGATAGGACCTTGACACTGCACACCACCGACGTGAAGCTGACGAGGTGCAATCGCTTATTCAACCAAAGAGCACAAGACACTAATTAGGTCATATCAACAAATGCAAATGATGCAAGACTAACAGAAATGCAGCTTTATTTGGTTAGATTTAAAGACGACCAGCAAGATTATGTTACCTGAAAAACCGTGGATCCAAACACGTTTATGGAGCGGTTAAAACCCCAATTGGAAAGGGAAAAAAATTATGTGCAGCAGTCCTGTAAAACGGAGTCCGTACAACCCTGTCTAGATTTACGCCACCTGTCCGCCCTCACGATCCAACGCCTGCTGCCTGCTCGGCTCATGGGCATCAAAGTTTCCATCTCGTAGGCATGGCTCATGTTTAGCTTCCAGGAGCCGAGCCGCAGGAACGAGTCACGATATGTATTCAGCCGGTAATTACACGATTAGCCGCAAGATTAGCGGTCGTGTTTGCGGCAGCCTCGTGCCCTAGTCGTCGCAGGCTTGCAGCCATCATCGTCCGTGCCCAGACGTAGCAGCCGCCATGGAGGTCAACGTTGGGGCTGCTGGCGAAGAGGATGCAAATGCAGTTGGCTCTTCAGGAACCGGTGATCACAATGCAGGAGTACGTGGATCTAAGCACTACATATACCTCAATCACCTCTGCTTTGAGATACAGTTTATTCATTGTTTGACATGAGAATGTTCTAACATGTCTTCCAACAGGAAAATGACGGCACTGTTACCGTGCCCATGGCGTCATCCACACTAATCGACTCAACGTCCACATTGGCCGCAACTATTAGTCCCAAAGCCATCGCAGCAACTATTAGCCCCGAAGCCATCGCACACGAAGCAGATGAGGTATGAGATGTCGATATGATGCTAGTCAAACAAAAATCATCATATTATGTATTCATAGCTATATTATTTAATTCTCGACTCATTATACAATAGGCAGCTGATAAAATTGTGGAAACTTTGGTCGTTCCTGAAGTTGGAATGTCTTTTGAGTCAGAGAAGAAAGCTTTTGAGATGTACAACACATATGCTGGTATGGTTGGATTCAGTGTTAGAAGGAGTGACACAAAACGCCGAGAAGATAAAACCATATATATGAAACATTTAGTTTGCAGTAACCAAGGTCATCCAAAAAATGAGTCATCAAAGAACACCACGAGAACGGGTTGCAATGCTCGTGTTCAGTTCAGTGTCACCAGGGAGGGGCTTTGGATGGTGCAGAAGGTCGTACTTGATCACAATCATTACCTTGCCAGTCCAGATAAAAGGCATTGGCTAAGGTCCCAACGAAGTGTTACAGAAGCAGACATGAAACTAATTGGCCAGGTAAGAGAAGGAGGGATGAAACCATCCCAGGTTTTTGAGTTTATGAAGCAATTTTATGGAGGAGTTGACAAAGTGCCATTCTCACGGATGGATTGCAATAACGTGATTGGTCGGCAACGCAAGAAATATTTAGAATCCAATGACACACAAACACTTCTAGAATACTTGAGAAATAAACAGATAGAGGATCCAACATTTTTTTATGCCATTCAAATAGACCAGGAAGATGGGAGGATAGCTAATTTCTTTTGGGCAGATGGTCAATCTATCATGGATTATGCATGCTTTGGTGATGCCGTGTCATTTGACACCACATTTCAAACTAATAAGTTTGAAATGCCTTTTGCGCCACTCCTTGGAACCAATCATCACAAGCAGACAATAATATTTGGACCTGCACTGTTGTTTAATGAAACTATCGAATCATTTGTTTGGCTCTTTGAAACTTTTCTAACAGCAATGTCAGGCAAGCATCCAAGCACAATCTTCACCGATCAAGATGCGGCTATGGCAGGAGCAATTGCTTATGTTTTTCGAAACACAAGCCATCGCTTGTGTTTGTGGCACATTTATGTCAATGCTGCCAAACATCTCGCACATGTAATTCATAAGCATCCTGATAAGTTTCTACCAGATTTTAAGAGATGTGTCTATGAAGATAGGTCCGAGTTTTACTTCAACAAGAAGTGGCATGAATTGTTGCAAAAGTACAACCTAGAGGATAATGAATGGATGAAAAACTTGTATGGCATTAGAGAAAAGTGGGCTGCTGTTTATCGTGACTCATTTACAGCTGATATGAACTCAACTCAAAGGAGTGAAGGTATGAATAATGTATTCAAGAAAAGATTTCGTAGAAAAATTGGTCTTTCGGAACTCCTTGATGAATGTGAGAAGGTTTCTCGTACTCTTCGTGAAAATGAACTAGATGAAGATTTTAAATCACGTTCTAAGAACATGGTTACATACATCCCAAATTTTCCTCTATTAAAGACCGCAGCAGAATCATATACAAGGAGGATGTACTCGTAGTTTGAGGAGGAATTTAAGGAACAATTTACATTCTCTTGTAAATTGCTGCAGCATGAAGGTTCAATTTTTACATACATGGTTACACATATGTATTCTGACTATGGAGCAACAGTGACATTCAACAAAGCAAATATGATCATTTCATGTGCTTGCAGAAAGTACGAATCTATAGGTATGTATATATACTTTAAAATTATAATATATTTATAGATATAGTTTGTAGTCCCAATTAATGAAATATGGCATCCACATCTTATAGGTATACTGTGCAAGCATGCCCTCAAAGTCTTCACTATGAATGATGTTTTTATATTTCCACCGCAATATATACTGAGCAGATGGACAAAATATGCAAAGAGAGGATTTTATATTGAAAAAAAAGGAGTTGAGGATGAAAGCTTGCAAACGCAAGCTGCACGTATATCAAGAAAGGCAACATCCGTTGCGCTGAAGTGTTCACTAGCAAAAGAACTCCTTAATGATTTAGAGAAAGCCATAGATAGATTGGACTTGGAAGCAGATATTTCTCTAAGTAAGATGCAAGAAAAAGCTAGTGAGGCTCCTCTAGTTTCAGTTGATTGCGCTACCGACACATTAAATGGTAAAATATCATTTAGAATTCCTCGGGTGGTAAAAGGACCAAAGAGTAAACGAGGCACCATCTCCCTTGAAAAAAAGATCGGGAAGAAAAAGAAAAGTGATAAAAAGAAAGGTATTGGTACTGCCTAACCAGTATCGTTTATTCTCTCTATGCTATCACATTTAACTTTATATGTTTGATTATAGGACAAAACTCAAAGAATGCAGCAGAAACTATATCTGAAGGTGTTGATGGAAATCAATTTATTGTAAGACATATTACTTGGACTATATTAACTTTTCATATTTCATTTGCTTATATGCAATTTTTTGTTAACAATTTTGTATTTTGTGACATAGGATCTTACTGTTGAGAGCTTTGGTGGTAGCATCACAATGCCGAACTTTGCAAATAATGTGTATGGGCAATCTTCTTCTACAGCTTCTTCGTTGATCCAGTACGGTGGTTCTTCTACCATGGGTGCTACTTATATCCAAGGAGGATACACAGATCTTTTACTTGGAGTTGGTCGAGCCGCCACATTACAATCACCTGCGAAGAAATTAAATTTTGATGAAGAACCAATTGAAGAAAACATCTGAACGATGAACTAGCCAGAGACAATTACATGGGTCTTGTCTGATGGTCTGGATCAGTTTTTGAAATAGTTTCTACGTCTATTACTTTCTAGGAACGTTCAAACGTAGCTGCCTCGATGTAACCAAGATACGATGAATTGTTCGTCCTTGAAACAGCAGAGTGGGGCATCTTGGGATAAAATTGTAGGGATTTTGTGTACTATTTTCTGCAATCTTTGCTAATTATTTCTTTCAAAAGTTGCATGCTAGTTAACTACCAAAGCCTGTTAATCTGCTTCGCTTGTTCTTGTAATCTTGTTCTGATAGCATTTCTGTTTGCTACATATCCTTTTTCTTGCATTCCAGTCCAATGACAATACTGTATCATACTGCTATGAAAGTAAGATAACGGAAAATTAGTCAAATTTTAGGTGGATGCGTGCTCTGGTTTTCTGTTGTACTCTGAGCTCTAAATGGCCTTACGTCTGAATATGCCATGTCTGTCCATGCATTTTGTTTCCAATTCTATGTTTCAATTATGTTTTCCCAGTTCCTTGCGTAGTACTAGTGGTTGCAGTTGCTACTGAAAAATTCAGTCGTGTCAGGCTTGAGGATTCTTTCATCGTCTCTTGTTCTGCATTCTTGGAACTGATTGAGCGTAATATGTCTTAACTGATGGTCTGGATTAGGTCAGGCTCGAAATGTTTGCAATTTGTTTCAGCCTTAATTTTCAATCTAAGTAAACAACTTTTGTCTGTACTTTAGGTTCAGAATTAAGATTCAGTCATAGTAGGCACTGCCCTTGGGATACCCCCCAGCAGTCAAATTCAGTTGGTTTTGTTTAGATTCAGGAGCTCTGCTTTGTATCGTGATTAGAGGAGAAGGTTTGGGCAGTAGCAGACTGCGCCAGCAGATCAATTTTTCCTCGCCGCGTACCAATGTCGACCTCCATGATGACGGCTGCAAAGTTCGAGCACGGTGATGGTTGCGACGATTAGGCCACGCGCGGCTGCCGCAAACATGATCGCGAATATGGCGGCCAATGCATACCGGCTGAGCAGATCATGACTCAGCAGCAGCGAGCCGAGCAACGAGCCGTTCACAGCCTTCCTAAAACGTGCCTGGGAGCTGCCGCCAAGGAAGCGTTGGATCGTGAGGGTGGACAGGTGGCATAAATCTAGACAGGGCTGTACGGACTCCGTTTTACAGGACTGCTGCACAGAATTTTTTTTCCTTGGAAAGGGAGCCTAAGATCTCCAGCTTGGGCGCTGCCATAACGGATACCTCAAGATGAAATCCCTTGTCACGATGGGTGCACAGCAACTTTTCAAGACATGGAGCATCCTCGACCACGAGCTTGCGGAATCGTCGGAGGTCCTCGCCGTAGTAGTCTGTTCGCACGCCGATGCTTCGTAGCCTGGCAGAGTCGTTGATCCGGACGCAACGGAAGCCATGGCAACTGTCAAGAAAAAGGCACTCCAGTGCAGGGCAGCTGGAGCTCGAAATCATGGCGTGCAGCGAGCCCTCGGAGATGCGAACGCGCACGAGAGCGAGCTGCCGGAGCTGGGGAAGAACGGGGATCGTTTGCTCGCCGGAGATTTGGCACTGGCAGATGGTCGCGACGGCGAGGGTGGCGGAGAAGCGGAACAGCGACGGCGGAGGCGGCGGCGGGTGGTCGAGCGGAGGCCGGTGAAGGTAGCTGAGCTCGATCTCCTGGAGGCTGTCGAGGGCGGCGGAGCGCAGCCAGGCGTCGACGGCGGCGGCGCGGTCGTGGTGGAGGTGCGCGGGGAAGCAGAAGACGTGGCCGGGGCCATGGTGGGCGGAGAGGATGCGAGAGACGACGCCGGCGAGGGCCTCGTCTTCCTCGTCGTCGGGGAGGCCGGCGCCGCGGCGGAGGTGGCGGATGTCGAGGTTGAGAGGGGCGGCGCGCCAGAGGTGGCGCCACCGGTGCGCGAGGGCATGGGTACGCGCGCCGTCCTTGGTGGGGAGGAGGGTGATGATGTCGCCCAGTATGGCGTCGGGGAGGCCGCTGATGTGGTCCACGCCGTCGCCGCCGCCGTTGGCTTCTTCTTCTCCGGCGCCGGGAGGAGAGGGAGGTGGTGGTTCTTGGCTGCTAGGGGAGCCTGTCTTCTTGGCGATTGCAGCTTCGGGACTCGACCTCTCCTTGGCCGGCGTCGAGGACTTGCCGGTGTCCAGCGCCTCTGCGGCTCTCATCTTCTTTGCACTGGGAGCGGCTGACTCCATGACTCGGGTGTGGCTAGCAGCTGGTGACGATGACGAGGTGAACGGAGGTGCTCGCTGTACGTTGCACTCACTGATGGAATGGAACAGAGACGCCCAACCTCTTGCTTGCTTTTTTTTTTTTACTGATTTTCTTCTTGCTGTCCAGGCCTCCAGGCAAACTATGAACTTGGTCGTGGAGTAGAGGACTAGAGGGTGCAAAATGAACTGGCCCTTTAGATGGACGGCTAATGGAGATCCATGCACTGATGCAATGCACAAATAGGAAACATCGAATGCGTTGCTCAACCTAAGTGTATGGCAGCTAATTGCAACTTGCCAGCTGTCATTCCCACTAGAAAAAAGATCAAATGGTAAAAAAAAAGTTTGCAACCTGCTGCAGTCTTGTCTTGGTTGGTGTTCTAGTGTGAGTGTGGACGCTGTGATGCCTGTGAAAGGAGAGAATCATGACTGAACTTGGAATGGCTTGTTCTTTTTCCTCACTCTGAAAGCTTTCATCCCCAGCCATGCTAGTGGAAACGTATTACGGTTAAATGTCTGCTTCAGTGGATTCGATCTAGTGGCTTGTGGGCGATGATGAGCGATGAACCATCCCACTCTTCCTAGATGGATCGGGGCAAAACACACTTTTCCATGGTTTTTACATCTTTGTAAGGTATTCCTTCTTTCTTTTAGTCATTGTGAGGGGGGAAAAGAGTACTAATGTTTCATCAACTTTCAACTTTAAGGTGGCCACTCAACCACCAAGCACCAAAATAGATCGATGCTCATACATGGGCGGCTAAAAGGTACCATGAACAATTAGGAAACATCAAACATGTTACTCATCCACATTACGATCAACAACCGGTAACAACTTAGCAGTGTCAACCATGAGCGCACCCCTGTCCTTCCTCCTCAGCCGCCTCTTGGCCTTCATTCCATGCACGACAGCACGTACCAGTACCACTATCATACGCTGTTCGCCAACGTGCTTGAGGTGCTGGCGTCGACGCCTTGGGGGCCGCCGCCATTGCCGAGTAGGCGACAGCCACTACGACGAGGAGGAGCACCAGGAGCAAAGCGCGCGATCATCAGCTCCATCAGGCGTGTTAACTGTTATTATGTGTCGGCGGTAAATGTGGAGTACTCGTAGTCGTAGCATATATTGCGTGCAGGGAGAACCGAACAAATGTGTACTACTTTGATTTGTTGATGCCTAGCTTAATTGTTTTTCACATGGACATGCTACTACGTACGTACGTAGCACTAAGCCACTAAGATTTGAAGATCATTCGGTTCAAAAAAAAAAGATTTGAAGATCATTCCTTTCATGTGATGTCCTTTAATTTTAAGCTTCATGTCATGGACATCTGTCCTTCTACGTCCTAAGCTTGATATGCATGAGTAGTACATAATTAAAAAAGCAGGTAAGATTCATCAACGTCGAATAATCTAGCATTTTTTAGCATAACCAGATAAATTAATAAATATAAAAACAATCACCAAAACGTTGTAACACGCACTGTCTTTAATCACCAAGACTCATGATGAAACTGCTTGCATACAAATACCCCAGGCTGCATTCAACACGTACATTCAAAAGGATCGGCGATAGCTAAATCACGAACATGGTCGATGTGTAATACGACATTTGCACCTATTCAGTGCAAAGTCTACCCTAGCGTCGTCTCCAGGAGCCCATCCCTCCACCTCAAGCTTCAGACGTTGTTCAGCGAAAAACTCCTCGTTGCAATTCTTGTCTTCAACCTCGAGTCTCATTACATCTAACTCTTTCGCGTTCAGAAGGAAGAATGAGGCAAATCTAACGTGTGACCTAATGCCCTGATATCGTTCCAAGACTAGTGTCTTGAGATGGATGTCAAAGCCTCGGATAAGACGCCTATGTTTTTGGCGCCACAGATTCGTGTCCCCCTTCTTTGATATACTGCCCTGAAAATGAACAGAACTAATCACTTGCCGAATCCCTTGCACGTCGTCGGAGATTTGGCACTGGCCGAAGATCGCCGACCGGAGGGTGGCCGAGAAGCGGAACATGGACGCCGGAAGCGGCGGCGGATGGTCGAGCGGAGGACGCCGGCGAGGGTAGCAGAGCTCGATGTCTTGCAGGCTGTCGAGGGCTGGGGAGCGCAGCCAGGCGTCCACGGCGGCGGGGCGGTCGTGGAGGAGGTGCGCGGGGAAGCAGAAGACGCGGCCGGGGCCTTGGTGGGCGGAGAGGATGCGGGAGATGGCGGCGGCGAGGGTCTCGTCGTCATCATCTTCGGGGAGGCCGCGGCGGCGGAGGTCGAGGTTGAGTGGGGCGGCGCGCCAGAGGTGGCGCCACCGGTGCTCGAGGGCCTGTGTGCGCGCGCCGTCCTTGGTGGGGAGGAGGGTGATGATGTCGCCTAGTATGGCGTCGGGGAGGCCGCTGATATGGTCCACGCCGCCGCCGCCGCCGTTGGCTTCTTCTTCTTCACCGGCACCGGGAGGAGAGGGAGGTGTTGGTTCTTGGCTGCTTGGGGAGCTTGTCTTCTTGGCCCTTGTAGCTTCGGGATCGGACGTCTCGGCCGTCGCCGGCGTCGTCGACTTGCCGGTGTCCAACGCCGCTGATCTCCTCTTCTTTGCACTGGGAGCGGCTGCCTCCATGGCTCGGCTGGCTAGCAGATGGTGACGAGGTGACCGGAGGTGTTCGCTGTCGTTGCACTCTCTCCTGATGGAATTGAACAGGTGCAAAAATGGAGTGGAGTGACCCCTTTTGATGGACGGCTAATGGAGATGCATGCACAGATAGGAAACATGGAATACGTTACTCAACCCAAGTGCATGGCAGCTAATTGCAACTTGCCAGCTGTCATTCCCACTACAAAAGTTTAGATGGTAAAAGAGTTTGCCACAACCTGAAGTCTTGGTTGCAACTTGGACTTTTGGTTGAATGGTTGGAGTTGTGTTCTAATGTGCTGTTCGGACGCTGTGATGCTTCTGTGAAAGGAGAGAATCGTGACTGAACTTGGAAGGGCTTGTTCTTTTTTGTTTCCTCGAAAGCTTTTTATCCCCAGCTTGCTTCAGTGTGGAAAGTATTGTTAAAATGTCTGCTTCAGCGGGTTGGATCTTCTCTTCTCCTTCTTAGCATTGTCATGGTTAGCTAGTGGCTTGTGGCCGACGAGCGCTTAACCATCACACTCTTCCTAGACGGATCGGAGCAAACACACTTTTTCATGGTTTTTACATCTTTGTAAGGTATTCCTCCTTTCTTTTTCATTGAGGGGGAAGACTAGCACTGTCTCAATTTTCAACTTTTAAGGTGGCCACTCAACCACCAAGTACCAAAATAAGATCGATGCTCATACAGGGACGGCTAAAAGGTACCATGAGCAATCAGGAACTATCAAACATGTTACTTAACCACAATATGACAGGCTGACAGCCCGGTTGCAATTGCAACTTAGCAGTGTGAACCATGCATGATCAGCCTGTCCGTCCACCTCAGCCGCCTCTTGGACTCCATATGCATGTACGACAGCACGTAGCAGTACCACTACCACACGCTTTTCGTCAACGTGTCCCCCCACCGGAAGGTAGTACACGTGCAGGGTAGCATCATCCTCGACGTCGGACGAGCCGCCGCAGCGGAACAGGCAGTGGCTCAGCATCTACCATGGACCTGTACTGGCGTGTGTACCAGTTGGGGGCGATGCACTCCGCGGATAGCCACCAGCGCCGGCTAGCCGTGGTGACCGCGTGCGAATGGCGTCGTTACGGTTACGGGTAGTACATGGCAATCTGTCATTTCCGTCCTAAGCTTGATATGCATGGGTAGTACATGATCAAAAAGTAGCTAAGATTCATCAAGGAATAATCTACCATTTTCTAGCATCATCACATATATTAATTATAAAAAAACAAACATCAAAACGCACGCACTGTTTTTAACCACCAAGATCCATGCAACTGCATGCATACAAATACGCAGGCTACATTCAACACGTACATTCAAAAGGATCGGCAATGGCTAAATCGTCAACATGGTGGATATGTATAAGTTGACAATGGCATCTATTCAGTGCAAAGTCTACCCTAGCGTCGTCTCCGGGAGCCCATCCCTCCACCTCAAGTTTCAGACGTTGTTCCGCGAAAAACTCCTCGTTGCAATTCTTCTCTTGAACCTCAAGTCTCATTACCTCTAACTCTTTGGCGTTCAGTAGGAAAAATGAGGCAAATCTAACGTGTGACCTAATGCCCTGATATCGTTCCAAGACTAGTGTCTTGAGATGGATGTCAAAGCCTCGGATAAGACGCCTATGCTTTTGGCGCCACAGATTCGTTTCCCCCTCTTTTGATATACAACCCTGAAAATGAACAGAAAAAGTCACTCTTTATGTAATTAAGGACTTTGAGGCAAATTTGAGTGAATTAAAAAATCAACTGAACTATAAGATGAATAGCAGTGAAGAATATAATTGTCACCTTTATGTACAGCTTCTCCAAACATGGAAAACATTTCATGAGGTCAATGACCATATCCAGATCACCGATCAACATATCAACTGATAGAACCTTGACACTGCACACCATCGACGCGAAGCTAACGAGGCGCAATAGCTTGATCAATCAGAGAACACAAGACATTAATTCATTGACATATGCAGCAATACTTGTTTGTGACAGAAATGCAGCTTGATTGAAAATAATCTTCTATGTATTTATATGAAGACAAGGAAGCACAAGCAGCAAGATATACATATATAAACCATTCATGGGCTCATGGCACAGGTACCTCAAAAACCGTGGATCCGAACACGTGTCTTGGGCTGGACCAGCTGCTCAACCAGTTAGAAAGGGAGCCTAACGTCTGCAGCTTGGGTGCTGCCATGACTGACACTTGAAAGCCTATACGCTCGGCACAGAGCAGCTTCTCAAGGCATGGAGCATCCTCGACGACGAGTTCTACGAAATGGAGGTCGGGTCCATAGTAGTCAGTTCGCACATAGATGATTCGAAGGGTAGTCGAGTTGATCCGGACGCGACGGAATCCATGGCTACTGTCAAGAAACAAGCACTCCAGGGCAGGGCAGCTGGAGCTCGAAATCATGGCGTGCAGCGAGCCCTCGGAGATGCGAACGCGCACGAGCGCGAGCTGCCGGAGCAGAGGGAAGCGAATCCCTTGCACGGCGGCGGCGCCAACTTCGGGGAAGTGGCACTGACCGAAGGTCGCCGACCGGAGGGTGGCCGAGAAGCGGAACATGGACGCCGGAAGCGGCGGCGGATGGTCGAGCTGAGGACGCCGGCGAGGGTAGCAGAGCTCCATCTCCTGCAGGCCGTCGAGCACGGGGGAACGCAGCCATGCGTCCACGGCGGCGGGGCGGTCGTGGAGATGGTGCGCGGGGACGCAGAACACGCGGCCGGGGCCATGGTGGACGGAGAGGATGCGGGAGATGGCCGCGGCGATGGCCTCGTCGTCGTCGTCGTCTTCGGGGAGGCCGCGGCGGCGGCAGTCGAGGTTGAGAGGGGCGGCGCGCCAGACGTGGCGCCACCGGTGCGCGAGGGCCTGGGTGCGAGCGCCGTCCTTGGTGGGGAGGAGGGTGATGATGTCGCCTAGTATGGCGTCAGGGAGGCCGCTGATATGGTCCACGCCGCCGCCGCCGTTGGCTTCTTCTTCTTCTTCTCCGGCGACGGGAGGAGCGGGAGGTGGTGTTTCTTGGCTGCTTCTGCTTGGGGAGCCCGTCTTGTTGTTCCATGAGCTTCGGGACTGAGCGGCTCCGTCGTCGCCGGCGTCGAGGACTTGATGGTGACCATCGCCTCTGCCCTCTGCTCTCCTCTTCTTTTCACAGGGAGCAGAGGTATTCGCTGTTGCAAACTCTCCTGATGCCTGATGGAATACAACAGAGACGCCTAGCCTCTTGATTGCTTTTCTGCCGAGGTTTATTCTTGCTGTCCAGGCAATATACAGAACTTGATCGAGGAGTAAGGTCCAGGAAACATCGAATACGTTACTCAACCTAAGTGCATGGCAGCTAATTGCAACTTACCAGCTGTCATTTCCTACTAAAGGAAGATTTAAATGGTCAAAAAGTTTGCAACCTGCAGTGTTGTCTTGGTTGGAGTTGTGTTCTAATGTGTGTGGACGCCGTGATGCTTTTGTGAAAGGAGAGAATCGTACTTGTTCTTTTTCCTCAGTCTGAAACCTTTTGTTCCAGGGCTATTTAGCTTCAGTGCAAACTATGGCTAAATGTCTGCGATCGTCGTTGTAGGTAGGAGATTAATTGGCCGGGCACCTTTTATCGATCACCAAGCGGATTTGATCTCCTCTTCATCTTTAGCGTTGCCATGGTGGCATGGTTGGCTAGTGGCTTGTTGGCGACAAGCTCTGAACAATCCCAAGCCAAACACACTTTTCATGGTTCTTACTGTAAGGTGTTCTTATGTTCTTTTAGTTGTTGAGGAGGAAGACTACGGTTTCAACTTTCAACTTTAAGGTGGCCACTGGCCACTCAACCACCAAGTACCAAAATAGATAATTGCTCTAACATGGACGGCAAATTGGGTCATGCAAAATTAGGAAATATCAAACATATTACTCAGCCACATTATGACAACCGATGGCAACTTAGCAGTGTCATCCTCGTTGAAACCACATAACAAGTGATCAAAAGGTTGCGACCTTCATTCTTGCCGATATGATGAAAATATGTGCAAAGATTGCTGCACACGGCTGTGGCTGCCCAAGTATCTGCCGCTGAATTTGGGCCCTGGAGTTGAGTTTGCAGCGGAAACAACTGCAGCAATAATCTAGTGACAAAGAAACAAAGGCACAACAATTTCCTGAGCTAAAATTCCTATTTTTAACCATCTTATCTTACTATTACTAATTGAAGGCTCCTTTTGAAGGCTCCAGGTGATGCCACCTAGGATCCTAGGTGGACAGCCTTAAAAAACAAAGAAATCCTAGAAAATCTCTAAAAAAAGCAAAACATCCACCTAGGATCCTAGGTGGACATCAATTATTTTATTTAATAAAATAAATATAGCTAAAATAATCCCCTAAATATGTGTCAAAATTACCCACCTCTGCTATTATAAATATAATTTAAAATAACCCTCTAATTTTGATGTATATTATCCAGCTATGCCATCGTAAAAATAACTTCAATTACCCCCCTAAAATTAATACCAATTATGTCATTACTAAAAGTTAAATAACCACTAAATATGAATCTAAATAATATAACAAAATTTTCAAAAATATCAATACAAAATTATAAATTAGTATTTCTATACTTTTTAAATATATTATTTATGTTATAATTATATAAAAATAACGCTGATAATATTTTTCACCATGCATTCATGTTTGAGGAGAGAGATTAAAATATTTTCATGTTTACATAGCTCTGTCAAACAATGTGATGCAAAATAAAAAACAAATGTTAGTAACTAAATTCAATATAAATATATAATAATAATAATTTTGTATATTAGAGTATTATCAGAATATTTAACATAGATGAAAGATTGTCTTATATAGATATATAAATATTAACTATTTCTAATTAGTTCAGTATAAAAAAAACTATTTCTAATTAGCTCGTGCTACCGCACGGGTTGATAGGCTAGTTAACATCTAGTGCTGCTGACTCGATGGCCATCAGTTCATGTTTCACTTAGTTCCCAAGTTGAGCCAGCAGGGCATCGCCGTGCTTCCTCAGTTGTCTCGCTCGAGAACGTGAGCTATAGTAGTATAGTTACCTTCCGTGACGTTATGATCCAGCGACTTGCATTAGAGATGAAAAGAAAAAAGGCGATGGTGCCTTACATATAGGAGGGAGGAAGCAAACAACAAGCATATTGCCCGGCCGGCCATATGCCGCGTACGAACACAAAACACGACAGGGCAACGGAATAAAGATATGAATATATGATTGGCCTCGTAACATTGATCCATCACATGTAATCTAGAGATGGGGAGCGTATGTGCAGAAATTATACGAATATATAATGTCGGGTAACAGAGCAAGCGTCACCGGATCCGTGGCGCAATGGTAGCGCGTCTGACTCCAGATCAGAAGGTTGCGTGTTCGATTCACGTCGGGTTCAATACCCCGATCCTAAGTCCGGTATTCTTTTTTGTTTTTGTGTATTTCTTACGAGCACTTTCTCGCGGAAGCTGTAACGCTTTCTGTTTCCTGCGAGCACCTTTTGTAAGGACTTGGCAAAGCGCTACTGTTTTATAATTTTTCTGTTGTTGCTCAAGTACATTTTACCTCAGTCATAATGCAATTAATCACCAACAGCACAAGATTAAGGTAGGACTTAATTCTTTGTGTATACTTTGTGTTGATAGTACACACAAAGATGATACAAAATTACAAAAACATTAATCACCAAATGCAAAAGCACCAATTTTGTTTTGTAACATTTTTATGACAAAGATTTCAATACCATATTTTAATGTCGCTCAGCAGATTAAAAACACCGACGCTGAAGACAAATGAAACCAAGCATCTCAATAGTATTTTGACGAGACTCAACTAAAACCACTGTCTCAACAGTAACGCGAAAGCATTAAGGAGTACATGGCAACACCAACTTGCTTTTGTAACATCCTTTTTGGCAAAGATGATTCAATATTTCAATGTCGCTCAGCAAATATGCAACACCGACGCTGAAGACTAAACCGAAACCAAAGCATCTCAATAGTATTTTGACGAGACTCAACAAAAACCAGTGTCTCAACAGTACCTGACATCTTAAAGTAAACCAAGTACCTCAAACGCTCTAGAGTCTCAATCAAAACTACTCTGTATGAAATACAAGCGGATATGCTTCTACTACACTAGTCTTTTTCACATAACAGCCCTACAACTACTCCTTGCCGCAGCAGTCGGCGCAGCCTGTTATTTCAAATGGACTGCAGCAGTAGCACCTGCCACCTGCTGTGACGGCTTCACATCATGCTCCTGCCGGAGGAAAACAGAATGAGATCTTCTAAACATTATTCTGACGAGAAAAGGAAGAATGTAGAAGACACTGTAAAGATGATATACACGTACCGCAACGACACTTGTGCCAAAAAAATGGAGGCCAATGCCCCCCTATTCCTTCTTCCCTTTGCTCTGTGCAGCAAGTTTGGCTGCCACCTCCTCTTCTGACAATGGCAGGTAGTAGATCCTTGGGGACGATTGTGTCTTCCTGAATAGATCATCAAGTGTCACAACAGGAGGCTCCGGTTTCTTTGGGGTGGGCGGAAGCCTCTCCCTTGTTGATGCCGCTGGGTCAGCCGTTGGGGGCTTGGCAAGAGGTGGTGGAGGTGGCAATTGCTCCTTCAGTGTAGCAGCTTGGCGTGGCACATTTTGATTAGCCTGAGCCTGTTGAACAGGAGGCGCCCTTGCGCCAGCAGGTGGACTAACAGGAGCTGCTGGTGGTGGTGGAGGGGGGTCAACCTTGAGCTTCACTTCCTGAGGATCAACAAATTCGGCAATCAACTTATTGCCATTGTTTGGGGGCCACTGTAGGTTGTAAACAGCATCCCTAGTAGCCACAGCTTCATCCACTGAGGAAAACTGCAAATTAGAAGTGTAAATTGAGGCATAGTCAGCTCAACAGTTGGTGAGAACGTGCATACAATTTATCTGAACATACAGAGGCATATACATCACACATTAACCGCTTTCAGCTAAAACTCCAAGAGTCAGCTAGGAAAACAAAATTCCCAAGCTCATATCGAGTTTTGGCACTGTGTACAAATGAAATTGCACAAGGCCACAATAAAATGCAATTATTACAGGTATCATGATTGCATATTGCAACAATTTTGAATGTTTTGGTCAATATACTTAGCATGTTTTGTTACTTTCAAATGCCATCAGCTTAAACATGGAGTACACAATGTTATTCATTCCATACATGCTGAATTCATTTTAGCTATGCTGCATAAATGAGGCTGAAGGACAGCTTTAAGAGGATACAAGATAAGAGGGCAGGTCTTGGTTTAGTAAAGAAAACATACTGTAACATAGCAATGAGTCTTGATATGATCCATCCAGAAGTTCTGTACTGCTCCAGTTTTACCAAGAAGCTCCTGCACAGCTTTCAGAGTAAATGGGCGTACAAATCGGTCGATTCTCAAAGAAGTTGTTGCGGGTTTCTGCGATGGTGGCACTGAAAACAGGAAAAAAATATATTAACAGATATTCACTGATGAAGAATATAGATACGGTTTCAGTTCTGCAAGGAACCAATGACTAACCAATTCGCTCCTTGGGAGAATCTACACTAGCAGTTGAATCAGACCTCCCAAAAGATCGTTTAAGAGCAGGCTGAAAAACATCCTTCGGAGCATCAGAAGCCGTTTGATCCAATTTTTGTCTCTCTGGAACTTTGGCACCGTCTGCAGTCCATCGGCGCTGCCGCTTGATAGGTTCAGTATTTGCAACAACTTCTTCAGCTGTGCATTCATCCAGGAGTTAGAATTTAACTTACAGACTTCAACATTCAATGACTATCCAACTTTAGGAGCCTTGATGAAAAGTTGATCATATGCTTGCTAAATTCATGCAAAAGGAAATTTGGGAACTAACAATGAGAAGAAAAAACAAACACTAAAGTAATTCCATGCTCAATGCAGCCTATACAACTCTCCAGAACCAAATTTACACAATTAAAAATGTGTACTTTGGCAGTCCAAACAAAAAAGCATGCATAAGTACGCATTGAAAGCATTGAAGGCAGAGTTGGAAATTAGGCAAATCATAAAAAGATATTTCAGGGCAAAATCAAAGGATTCATAGCAAGAGAAACAAACCTTCATGCTTCCTCTTTTCTGTTGAAGCTGCTGACTTTTCTTCAGCTATAACCTCCTTGGTATCAACAGAGGAAGCCTCAACAAAAGAATCAGGGATGGCCACCACTTTCATATCTTTTGAGTTAAGCTCAGTGTTTCCCATGAGCTCATCAGATTTCATATTCGACTCAACTTGTTTAATTTCCATAACATCCTCCTCCATTGACTCATCACCTGAACTCCTGTCTAAATTTAATTTCTCTGGAGAACCTTCAGGACTATTTTTGTTGTATGAGTCCACATTAGCTGTGGAATCTTTGCCTTCCACAGATGACTGGTTCTTAACCAGCTCTTTGTCATCATCCAATGGCTGCAAATCTCCACCTAAGGAAGTAATGCCGGATGATGGTTCGACCATCTTCGGCTTAACCTCTAGTTCTAAATCAAAATTATTAGCATTTAAGTTATCTTCTATATCATTCTTTTTGTTAGTTGATAGATCACTAGAAATCGACTCACACTTAATTTGAGACCCTAAATCTGGGCTAACCTCAGGTACCTGATTATTTGGTTTTGACACGATGGGCTCGCTGTCTTCATCATACATTGACACTTTGTCACCCAAATCATCCTTGGGTGCCAGTTTCTCCCCATCATCAGTTACTGGTGCAGCAATGATATCAGTATCCATAGGAGTAGCATCTGAAGTAATGGCATCTACAGATGTTGGTGCTGAACCCTGTTCTTGAATTTTGCTTGCTTCAGTGGCATCAGACTTAACTTCAGAAGTGGCCACGTCCGACTTCACATCAGTACTGACTGCATCATTGACAATGACTGCCTCATTGGTGTCAACATCTGAGGTCTTCTCAAGAACAGGATCATCATTAATTTCCACATGCAGCTGTGCTTCTTCAATTGCTAAATTTCCTCCAGAAATTGATTCAGGTACTTCTTTGGCCGTTGAGCCCTCATTTACGGAAGCTTCAACATCAATACTGGGGGACGGCCCTCCAGTGGCAGAAACTGTGAATTCCTGACTAACTTCGGTTGTAGGAAGTTCAGCTTGCTGAGTAACATGAACCACAGTTTCCTCATGAACTTCTGTAACGGTAACTGTAGTTTTCTCACTAGCATTGACATCAGGTAACTGAACATCTGCATTCGTTCTCACATCTTCATCAGCTTCACCAGTTTCATCAGCTATGTTTTCACTCTGAATGGATTCAAAGAGTCGCCTCACAAGTTCCTCTTTCAAACCCTTGACAGGAAGCCTTCTTTTGCGGAGTTCATCCTTAAGATCAGTAACTCTCCACTGATCAATTGGTCGGTTGTTCAGCACAGGATATGATGACATGGTAACTGCGCAACAGATAAAACAATAAAATCAGACTCAGCATTATTATATCCCAGTAATTTATTATCATTACATTGTTCCTTGCTGAAGTAGAAAATCCTTTCTGTTTGAAAAAAGAGGTAAATAGCATAAATAATCAATTGAAGCCTATGGAGTTGAATAAATGGCCTAGATTGATAAATAATAACCCAACGATTTGTATCTTAAACCTGTAGTGGCATATCGCTAAAGAATAACTGAATCAGAGTAAACAGAACTAAGGATGAAATTACTTCTACAACTACTGGGATATTACACCAAGTACACAATATAACTCCCAGTCAGTTTTACAGAAGACCATTATGCAAGAGCAAAGTTGTAGCAGAGGAGAAGCAAAAAAAACTATACAACGTTTCGTGATGAAACATAGCTATAGATCTATAATACCAATAATTTTCTTACCTTACAATATTTACTGAACAAAACAATAGGCACCAATCACAATACATGATTTGGTTGCTCACATTTTATCAGTTTTACAGCTGAGAATAATGCAGGGTAAATTGCTAGCAGCAATAGTAAAAACTACACAAAGTCTTTATGCAACATAACTATTCGTGCCATAACAACAATAATTTTCTTGCCTTCCAATACTATACAGTGGGCACAAAACGCAATACATAGATAATGATAACAGTATGCAACTGTCAGCCCGAAAATATCAGAGCAACATTACCACTATAAGCTCCAGTAAACACTAGCATATCAAAGCAAAACATTTTCACTACGCAGAGCACATAAACATCTCATCAAATCGCCGTATTCCATGAAGAAACTACATACGGTGAATAAGGCGCTGGGCTAAACACAGGGACGCTGCTCACCTGTCAGCAATCCTGATGCCGGGAAATCCCAATTCCCACGGAGCAGATGGCAGAGCAACCTTCACGGAGAAGCCAAAACCCTAGCCCCAGAAAAACGCAGACATCAGATCGAAACCGAGCCACCAACAAAACCAAACCAAAAAATTGCAAAACCCGCGAATGCAAGGGTCGATTCCACGCACCAGCCGCGGCGAGTCCTCCGAGGCCACGCGCTCCTGAAAGAAACAACAAAAAAAGCACCACAAATATTCGCAACACAAAAAAAAATCGAAAAATTACAGATGACGGTGGAGGCGGAGAGGAGAGGCTGGGATTTGAGGGGGGGGAGTGGAAGGAGAATCGGGGCAGAAACTATTCTGGGGATTGCAGCCGCGCGGCTCCCCCCGCGGCTGCGCTAGGGTTTGGGGCGGCACGGCGCGGTTGGAGCGAGGGCGAGAGGATGATGCGGTTTGCGGTCACAGGGGCGAAGGCGATGGAGGGGCTGGATCTTTTTGTTGCGGCTTGGGGGGTCAAGCCCACCGACAGGTGGGGTCCTCACGGGAAGCTGGAAAACTGGAACAAATGCGCCTCCCAAGTTGGATTGGGATAAGACTACGCTTTCGTGATCAGGACACGCAGTATTGCTCTCACGTGTCGAATGTGTGTTCATTTTAAGATTGTGTTGACATTGTAGAACAGTATCCTTTATGAAAGAATAGCACGGATTTATGTGGATATAGGAACCTATTCTATCAAGAACATCTCGGACGGGAGAATAACAGATAGTAGAATTTATGCATTTTTCATATATGTATGTTAGGCTTAGGCCTCTTCCAACGAGAGGCTTTAAGCAAGCTCATAGAGTTTTTTTATATTCCATTCCATGAATAGTTCATGCTGTCTCTTCTCTCCACGCGCTCGTACTCTAGTATAGGTTCCGAAACTCAGCTTTCTCACATGATGCTCGTCAGTTCTCCTGGTTTTTCTTCTCTCTCATGTTGTTTGAGCTAGCAGCCGCCTCTTACCGTTGGACATGGGCTTAGATACAAATTTGGCTCTTCCCAAAAAAAAAAAAGAGATACGATTTTGCATCTCAAACTTGCATCGTGCCTTTCCTATATCTGCATGTACAACCTGCCACCCAGCTTTTAGTGCTGCCGTGCTGGACTTGGCATGTGTGCTTGCATCGTTATTCTTTCGGTAGTAAGCAATGTATTCGTTGATAGCGAGTCGCATATAGTAACATCGTTCATTCGTCAATCTTGAGATCAGTCGGACCAATCTTTTAGAGGTGCTAATAGGCTCTGATGACTTCATCTTCTCATCAATCTTTTATACGTGTTTCATTATTTCTTATTGGCCATTTAAATAGTCACTTGAATATGATATATGCAGTGTATGAAATCGTGAATACGAAACTTTGTATTCAGAGATATTGTTTCATACGTCAACTTAAAACAACAATTGTATTAGAGACCTAAATTTCCGAGCTGGATGTACAATGAATCAATTATGTGAATATGCTAATCTACGGCGGTTGATCAACCATATTGAAACGGACGCAACGCAAGAAGATCGAATCACCTTAAAATTGATTACCAATGGTCAATACACGGCCTCCTCAGCGTATAAGGCAATGCACAATGACTCCATTAGTCCATATTGAAATGCAATATGGAGGACATGGGTGTCGCCCAAGTGTAAGTTCTTCACATGGCTCATAGTGCAGAACTGTGTTTGGACATCAGACCGAGTCGCCAAGCGGAACTGGGACCACAGTCCTACATGCCCCCTGTGCCGACAAATAATGGAGTCTACACCACCTCATGGCAGATTGCTGCTACACGAAACAGGTTTGGAGCCTCATAGTGCTATGGATGCGACAGCTGCAACTAGGTCCAACGGATTGGACCCCTACCACCAAGGTAGAAGAATGGTGGATCGCAATATCGACGACGCCGGGTATGCTGAAGAAAACATCATCCACTATAGCCATGCTAACCATGTGGGAGATCTGGAAAGAGAGGAACGCCCAGAATATTCGACAACAAAGAGCTATCAACACAGGTGCTACCGGAGGCGAGGCCTATACCTAGATGCTGGCAAGCGCGAAACACCTAGCGTTCCTACTTTCAAGAGAATAAACAAAATGTAGCGCCGCGTGTAAGAAACTCTCCCCCTTTATCAATGAAACAAACACAATCTCGTATTGTTCGTTCAAAAAAACTTAAATATCCTTAGACAACATGATACTTAGTTCACCAAAAAACATTATAGATAAAAAAAATACTATAGTTCGTGTTAAGAAGCATGTTTTGTGAGATTGCTGAATAATGAAAAGTTTATGAAGAGTGGAAATTTGGGGATGAATAGTGGGTGAACTAAACACACACAAAGGGTACCATTTTGGCGCCAAAAAACACGACGAATAGTTCGTATGGATCCGCTCGCTTCTGCGGTCACCTGCATCTGCAAAGCAGACTCCAATTCAAAAATCACATCTGCCATGGACGGGCGATCAATGCCCCGATCAGCAAGGCACTTCCCAGCTTGGGCAAACTTGTTGCAAGACCGTGCGTCAATGCTTTTAAGCAGACATGTGTCTATAATCTGATGAACCTGCAATGGCGAGTAAACCCTGCCGTGCTGATCCACCATGGGCTGCTGCCCACTGAGGACCTCAAACAACACTAGACCAAAACAGTAGACGTCTGATTTCTCGGTTATCTGGCCGGTGCGTTGGTACTCAGGATCAGCCATACCACAGCATCCGTCGACGGGTATCTCGTCGGCCGACGGCCCGGCCTTGCACATGCTGAGGTTTGAGATCTTGGCTCCCCATGTCGCATCCAGCAAGATGTCTGCCATTGCTATGTTGCAGTGGATGAACCCTGAGCTGTGAAGGTGGTGAATGGCACGAGCCACTCCAGGCGAGGAATGCCTTCTGGATGTTGTACATGTTGTGGTGCAGGCTGTTAGGCCATCTGCAGCGGTGAATCGGTTCCTTCTGAAAAAGACTGACACAAGACTGCTCACTTTGAATCGATTCGTGAAACTCTAGTAGTGAATCGGACCGTTCTGACAACATAGCTGTAGTAGTACAAGCAAAACATGCATGACAGGTGGGGGATGCTACTTTTTAATCTCGGTGAATCGATTCAAAATGTTGATCCGGTTCATCTCTCTCTCCTAAATGATTCGAGGATCTTTACTGGTTGCACCGATTCATTGGTGCTCCATGTCATAGAATGGTCTGGTTTGGAAAGACCAGTGGAGAAGCCCTTACGGCTCATGTACTCGTACACCAGCATCATCTCGTCCTTCTCGTAGCAGTAGCCGATCAGAGGCACAATGTGACGGTGTCGGCCGATCTTTGACATGGTGTCCTTCTCGGCGAAGAACTGGCAGGCACGGTGCACGGCCCAAGTCCGCCAACGCTTCACAGCCAGCTTGGTTGCTCCGTCATTGATCTCGCCGTAGTAGAGTCTACCAAATGCACACTCACTCAAGATGAGCTGCTCGTCGAAGCTGTTCGTCGCAGCCTCCATCTCTCCAAATGTTAAGCGGTGGCACGGTGGAGGCAAACTCGCAGAAGCAGAGTTAGTTCCGATGATTGCAGGCGCTTTCTTCACTTTCGTCCATACCCAAGAGAGTGGATCCGACCATCTCTGTTCCCGGAGGGAAGCTTTCCTTAGCGTTTCGAGGCGCTCCACTAGATTAACCATGTCAGGACGCATGTCCCTGTCCATCCGTAGGCATTCACCTGCTAGCTTTGCAACCCGTTCAAGGATCTTCATGTTACTCTGGCTTGTCATAATCTCAGCATCCAACATCTCTCTTACCCCTTTGATGCCACTTGCAAGAGCCCCGGTAAATCGATCGAGGAAGCTGACTTCACCATCTATTTCCGTTGCCTTTTTCCTCGTGATTAGCTCAAACAGGACAACTCCGAAGCTGTAGGCATCGCTCTTTACAGTGAGACGTCCATCTCGAGCAAACCGAATGTCTATGTAGCCGATGCTCCCCCATGGATACTCAGTGATCAGCGTCTTGTCGATGCCGACTAGCCTTGATATGCCAAAGTCTGATATCTTCGCATTGGAGCTGTCATCTAGCAATATATTAGCAGGCTTGATGTCCCCATGGATTACCTGAGCATTCATGTGAGAATGCATGTATGCCAGTGCCTCTGCACAGTCTGTGGCAATCCTTAGCCGAATGTCTAGAGGAATGGGGATTTTGCCTCTGTGAAGTGCATCACACAAGTTCCCATTAGGGATGTACTCTGTCACCATCATTAGTGCATTTTCCTCTTTGCAGAAGCCGATGAGCCTGACCACATTCCTATGATTGATTTCACGGTGGACAGTCAGTTCTTGCTGGAAATTTTCCGTCACGTTGCGGATGAACCTCTTCACTGCAACCTCGCTTTCGTCCTCAAGGACTCCTCTGAATACTTCTCCATAGGCACCTTTCCCCAGGACAGTTTTGTAGTTGTTGGTTATCCGTTCTATTTTACTCCCAGTGAAGCATCTTATGTCATGATTGCTATGGACGGTCCACTTTGATCCATGGGCATCTTGGATCGGGTCCTTGTCTTTATGAAGGTCCATCTTCTTGAAAGCATGCAGTAGATACATAGTTAGCTCTGAGAAATTAAGTTACTGGATAATGTAATTGCACAAGATGATTGTATTAACGCAGCACCATCAATCATTACCTTGGCTGGCTGTAGCTCCCCGGGTATACTCGGCAACTTCCCTCCTCAACGAATTAACTCATGGAAGCTTGCTGTTCTGCTATATATATCATTGAAAATAGACTATTAGATACTTACTGACCTGAAAATTACTTCTGGAAGTTCCAAATCCACTTTCAAGGCAGCATATGCAAACCTTATAAGTAGTTCCAAGAAAAAGAGAATCAATGAGTGATTGCCAGCTAAAGGATATATGTAGCTGCTCTCCTTTGGCACTTTGGCCAAGAGTGATTATCGAGTAGTTGTGACTACAAACATCAAGATCTAAACAGAGATAGAAGTTGAATAACATGGGAGAATATCCAGAAGGATCATCTCAAGGAAAAGACAAAAAAATGGAGAGAGACAGAAATACAACAAAGTTTCCTATATGCCTCTGAAAATCCATGGCCTCAACGAGTGGCATGGTAGATGCTCTAACGATTGAAGACGAAGTACTGTTCTTGCTAAGCGTGGAGATGTAATAATTTGCTGGTATGGTATTGAGCAAGCACAAGAACGAACCTTGCTCCAGTTTGTACGTTCCTATTTTGCACTTGATGAGGATCACAAATTCACATCCTATGGAGTGATGAGAGCAATGGGGAGGTCAGGAAAGAACACCAGTGAGTGAGGTAGAAACTGAAGCACACACCGAAGTTTATTTTTCCTCTTTTCCTTTGTGGGGAGTGCTGGCCTGCTGGGTTGGCGACTTGGGGGATTTGAGGGTGTCGGTCACCACTCACCCGTGCACTGTGCTGTAGAGAAACAACGCGGAGTGGGAAGCGCCTGCACTCACCCCCAATCATAATCCAGTGCGCTAGTCCTCACGGGCTCCATCAATTTTGGCTCTTTGCAATCAGGCAGGACATACAGTAGCAGCGTTTATAGCCCCTCGGTCTATCCACCTGATTTTCCTTATCTTATGCCCTTGCAAATATTTTCTACTTCTTTAGTTTTTAGATATGAATTTCATTTGGATTATCAAGCCAGCGATGTTCTATCTATTATGGCGATCAAAATCGCTTGAGTTGATGATCTTGTATAAATTTTCAAATATTTAGACTCAAAATCTAATAAAAAAGGTAAAATATATGGACGGTCCTCAAACTTGTCACAAGGTGTCATCAAGGTCCCTAAACTCACTAAATACATATGTCTATGAACAAGTCTTATGGTGCTATCGAGGTCCTCAAACTCATACAATTTTATATCCCCAAAGTTGTTTGTGCCATCCGCTTCTCTAAACTATCAAAGTTCCTTCAGTTTCCTCTCACCTATATTCGCTCGCTGTTAGAAGGTGGTTGCAAATGCGCCGAGCAACAAGAGACATCAACATTAGCAGCATGTGACAAATGTTGAGATTTGAAATATATTTTGGAGTTTATGGACTTAGATGACACTTGAGGATAAGTTCAAGAACTTGTGTTCTGAGAGTTTGGGGAACCAGAAGACACCCTATGACAAGTTTGTGATCTAAAAACGCATTATGAGAGTTTAGAGATCTATGTGACAAATCAAGACAAGTTTAAGAACTGTTTGTGTATTTTACTCAAATAAATAAGCTATAACATAAATCTGAGTGGTAGACTTCAAACATCCAGAGGCCACTCACACGACCTGACGGAGTATAATCATGGTAATTGGCTAATAAAATCAGCCTCTAGATATGCTCTCGAGCTATGAATTATCACAAGAATTTTAGAGAAAAAAAACTGCAGTGCCTATACCTATTTACAGGTTAAACGCAAAAATATAACCCAAAATACCCATATAGCCGAAAAAAGAATTTCCAAAACGCCTTTATGGAAAAAATTAACAAACAATTACACACATACCTATTTATAAATTAACCATCACTAATAACATGAAAATTGCCCAAATGCACCTATACATGGTTCTCTATTATGAAACTTTGTGACTCTTCAGAAGGAAAGCGCTAAAGAGAAAGAGTTCAAATGCTGTTTTTACATTGTAATTATAGACGGGGCAGTACAGTAGCATGGACAGTGGAGTTTGTCAATTGTCATCGAACAATACCAGAGGCCTGCCAATCCGTGGGTGCCCGTACAACAACACGCTAGAAATCAATAAGCAAGACAGGGTATAACCACACGCTAGAAATCAATAAACCTGTTAGAGCATTAAGACTACAAACTCATGGAAACATCGTCCTGGAGTAATGCGATAATAAGCTGATGAAGCCACCTCCGCATTGGTTAGTTCTAAAAGCTGTGAGAAGCCGTTGCTTGTGCCAAATTATCGGAATCCACACCAATCACAACCCCTTCAATCCTTCATCTGCCCTGCTACTACCAGCAAGTTCTGCACTCGCCTGCAACTGAAGAGCATACTTCAGGTCTGAAACCACGTCTGCCATGGATGGACGGTCAGTACCGTGATCAGCAACGCAGTTCTCCGCAGTTTCGACAAACTTGTTCAAAGAACACGTATTAATTGTTCCTATTAGGTACGGGTCAATAATCTGATCAAGATTGCCCTCCTCCTTGCTTTGCAACACGCAACCTGCAAGCCACATTTGCTCGGCTGGAAGACTTGCATCAATAAAAGACCGAGCACAGAGGACCTGGAATAACACAGCACCAAAAGAATAGACATCTGATTTCTCAGTAATACGACCGGTCATTACGTACTCAGGATCGCCGTAACCAGTAGTTCCAGTTACTGGTGTATTTTCAGTTGATGGCCCAGTTTTGGAAAAAGAAAGATCTGCGATCTTGACAACCCATTCCTCATCCAACAGGATTTTTTTCATTTGTATATTACCATGGATGATTTGTGATGAGTGAAGGCCGTGCAGGCCCCGAGCGGCACCGATGCAGATCTCCAGTCGCCGGTTCCATGTAAGAGGTGGAGGCTTTGTTCGGTACATGTGATGCTTTGTTCCGTACAGGTGGTCGCCCAAACATCCATGGGCCATATAGCTGTAGACGAGGATCATCTCACCCATCTCATTGCAGTAACCGACTAGTGGCAAAACATTATGGTGCATGAGCTTCGATGACTTCTCTATCTCTTTATAAAACTCATGCTCGCCTAGTATAGAGGATGACGTACGACGCTTGATAGCCACATTGGTTTTACCTCCATTAATTTTGCCATGGTAAACTCTACCAAATGCACCCTCACCAACAAGAAGTGACCCATTAAAGTCTTTTGTGGCAGCCTTCACCTCAGCAAGAGAGAAAAGATCAACTCGGTGTTGTCCTTGGTCCTTGTGTAAGGTTTTGGTTAGTACCCGAAGACGTTCCACTACATCAATCATATTCGGACGTTTGTCCCTTTCCATAATTAGGCATTCACCTGCTATCTTTGCAACCCCTTCAACAATCTTCATGTTAACCTTGTTCGCAATTTCAGCATCAAACATATCTCTCGCACCTCTGGCCCCTCTTGCAAGAGCATTGGTAAATGCAGACACAATGTTGACGCTGTTGACTACTGCCGTGGCCTTTTTCCTAGTGATCAGTTCAAAGAGGACAACTCCAAAGCTGTAAACATCACTATTTGAAGTAAGAAGCCCATCCCGAGCAAACAAAGGGTCCATGTAGCCAATGCTCCCTATTACATTCTTCGTGTACAATGTCTTATCGGTGTTGACTAGTCTTGATATTCCAAAGTCTGTCAATTTCGCATGAAAGTTGCCATCTAATAGTATGTTGGCAGGTTTTATGTCACCATGGATGACATGAATATACATTTGAGAATGCATGTACGCCAAGGCTTCTGCACATTCAATGGCGATCCTAAGTCTTATATACAAAGGGATGGGACAGCTGTCATGGTGAAGAGCATCGCTCAGGTTTCCATTCGCAACATACTTGGTTACCAACATAAGGGAATTTTCCTCTATGCAGTAACCAATAAGCTTCACTACGTTCTTGTGGTTGATTTCACGATGTACAATCAACTCTTTAGCAAAGTTTTCTTTCACGTTGTGGATAAACCTTTTCACTGCAACCATCCTTCCGTCCTCAAGAACCCCTTCATATACTTCTCCAAAGGCACCACTTCCAAGACTGGTTCTATAGTAGTTGGTCATTCTGTCTATGTCACCTTTTGTAAAGCATTTTGTGCTATGATTACTATGCACCATCCATTTAGATCTATCTGCTTCTTGTAGAAGTTCCATCACGTTGTTCCTGAGGAGGTCAGGGGGACTTCAGTGGACGCAGAGAAGTTCATAAATATTGCTTTTATCCTTGAGTAAAACAGTGGACAACTGTAGAAGATGGTTAATGCGAAAAAAACAGAACCTTGGTCTTTTATGGTTTCTTTTCTTTGTACTAATCAGGTTGTGCACTGTTTATGACAACAAGTCCTGAGAACCTAATAAACCAGTCTGTAGCAAAGTTTACTTTCCACCCACTTCAACGAGCTCTCTGATGTTTCTTCGAAGAGAAAAAAAAAGACCAAAACCAGGGAGTTGTTGACCTAAAAAATTGTTTTAAATATAAGCTAAGTTCAATTTCACAGAACATAGATTTCCGCGGTGCAAGAGGAGCTCATAGCTAAAGTCTGAAACAGATGTCCATTGACCAACAATGACAGCATGCAATTGCTTGTTAACTTTTTTTTTAGCGGTGCTAGCAAGAAGCCAGCCCGAACATTGTATTAATATGAGAGTTTCATACATACTGTACATGATTTGAGAAGGGGAGGCTTGCTGAACCTCCGATTGGTTCTATACAAATTGAACTAACGTATATAGCAACTAATTCAGGTAAAGTCCATGTCTTGCAATGGGCTTAACCTTGACAAACATTTGGAGTATCTATCTAGATGTTGGGAGCTAATAGTGGCACCAACGTTTTTAGTTTACAGTGACAAGTATAATATGAATCTAAGGAGGCTTGCCTTTTCGTTTAGATCAACAGTGAACAAAAGATGTTGTACAAAAGGAATGCAAGAAGCAATGGTTTCAATTTTCTTGTTCGTCAATGTTTCCCCAAAGAAGGGGGCAAAGGGAAACTTGGCAGCTCAGCAGAGTTGCAGGTACCCACAGAATTTTTAGACGGATATATAATCTCTAAAATCGTTTCTAAAAAAAATATAATCTCTAAAATCAAAATTGCAAAGGGATTGCTGCTAGTTGTAACAAGGATGGACGACATGACATACCTCTGTTACAGATGGATTGCGGGCGCCAAGCGCGAATCCTCTCCCTCCGGTGTACTAGGACCTGGCTGACATGGAAGGAACCATCAAGCAGATTGAGTATGAAGGCTTCGGTGCAGGAGGGAGAAAGATGGTGCCGAGTCAACGAGTCAACCGTGTGCAGTGCCACTGTGGACCCCCGTGGAAGGAGTGGGAAACTTCCTATGAATGTGTCCCGCCGGAAGGTTGGACTGCCTTTGACGATGCATTCCTTGCATTACCTGGACCGGGGGGACTATTGAGGCATTTCATCGAGCATCTGTATGCCTTTGCTGCAGTGGACGGGTCGGCCAAGGGGCAAGGGCGGATGAGGCAATCCATCCATGGAGCGCGTGATCTGCACCAGGAGAACGGAGTCTTGGGTGCGTCGCCGGGCAACCCACTAGACACCACCATCGGGCGCCCGGCGCAACGCCTCGCCTCCCGGCACCGCCGTCCGCCGGAGGCGGACAGCCCGCTCGAGCCAGGTATGGATCGGATGTCATGTGTGTGCACTCGCTTTGCCACCGCGCGGGCTCGCTCGCTTTCCCACATGCTTGCGAGAGACGCCGTGCAACATGCACCCGTGTGCCGCAAACGACAGCCTGCAGCAACAGACATGCCTGAGCAGAACGAGCGCACGAAGAAATTAGAAGGAAAAAAAAGTCGTGACTTAAAAAACTTCAACTATCCAACTATTTGAGAAAGTTCAATTTTCAACCAATAAATACAAAATAGGACATTAATACTATTGAACCGTTGAAACAGGACGAATTTGACCCTCTGGTAGTTTTGAAGTTGATTTTCTATTTTCTAAAAACCAAAAAGGGTTTTGGGTTTCATCTAGAAATTCATAAACAACTTTTAAACCAGAAAAATATGAAAAAATAATACCAAAATATTTTTTAAAAATATAACATATCATTTGGTACTGGTTCATATTTTTATTAATTAGAATAAAAAGGCATTGACTATTTAAGAAGATTATTAAAAAGAACTATCATTCATAAATAATACTTAAAAATTAATAGTTTAATGCCTCAACTACATACACTTAAATCATTCGTAAATAATAAATACTCAAGAAATATTGTTTATGTAGAATCAAACCAATTGATTGTTAACAACCATGCTCCGCAGGTGCGCGAAGCTAGAGTTGAGATGACCGTGGTGCTCAACTCAGGAGACGTGTGCAGACTCCAAAAATTACATAGTGATTTCAAACCTAATTAGTGTTAAAAAAACCATTAACCCTGGTGCCAATGCAGCCGGCAAAATGAACCTGGCGTCACCTTCATGTGGCGTCATTAGCCCACAAAAGAGGCCAAGACTGCAACCATGATGAAGTGAGTCCTCTTTGGGTTCCACAAGCTTTAAATGTTTGCATCAATCAACCAGTCAATCCAGCCCTAACGTTTTTTTTCTAAAAAAGAAAAAGAAAACAGTGAACCAAATGTTGTGCATATAAAATTGTTCTCCAGACACTCCATAGCACTATTGGTTGGGTGAATAATAGCAATATATAGGTTACAATATAATATGATATTGTAATTAAGCACATTAGTAGGTAATAAGATACTTGTCACTAGGGGTGTTTAAAACCTTAGAGACCATTGTAACTACTTATGAACATCAACTAGAACATCCCATAGAGACCATTTACTCTACAAAATCATGAAAACATGGTGCGGTAACGAGACCCTGCCTCTCGTGGAGTTTATGAGCTGCCAGAAGACGTTGATAGGTACCAGATCATGGAATCCTTGTTCCTTTCAATGTCCTGGCTCATGGCGTCACCTGGCATGCTACCAGCAGGGCTTTGGCTCACCTCTGAACTCTCCGGCAACTCAAGGGCGTACTCTAGGTCTGAAATTACCTCCACCATTGATGGGCGGTCAATACTCCGATTAGCAAGACAATTTTCACACATTTCAACAAATTTGTTTAAACTGTGTGGATTTATCTTTCCCTTTAAGTTATAATCAACAATCTGATCAAGGTTGCCCTCTTCCTTGCAACGCACAGCCCAGTGTAACAAGCAAACTTTTGCTAGAAAAGGCCGTGCACAAAGCACCTCAAACAACACAGCACCGAATGAAAACACATCTGATTTCTCATAAAGCCGTCCAGTTGAGTCATATTCGGGATCGTAGATGTTACCATGTGCATTGCATATTGTGTCATTGTTTGGATCAGTCTCAATATTGTCTGCAATCTTGGCAATCCATTCGTTATCAAGGAGAATATTTGTCAGCTTCACGTTGCGGTGGATGATGGCCTGCTCTGCACATGTGTGAAGGTAGTGCAGACCTTGAGCTGCGCCAATGCAAATCTCAAGACGCTGCTTCCAGCTAAGGGGCGGCTTCCAGGTAAGGGGTGACTTCTGTGTTTCAAACAGGTGGTCACGCAGACTTCCGTTAGCCATGTAGTCATAAACCAGGATCATCTCATCCTCGTCACAGTAACCAATAAGTGGCACAAGATGACGGTGGCGGAGCATCGATCTAATCCTTGTCGTGTGACGATACTTTAGACACTTGATAGCCACCATATTTGTTCCACCGTCAATCATTCCACGGTAAACCCTACCAAATTCGCCCTTACCAACAAGAAGCAACTTGTCAAAGTTTTTTGTTGCAGTCTTCATCTCTGCATAAGAGAACTTGCGGTACAGTTCTGGCAAAGAAGGTGGGCGGATGCTTTTTGTTACTGAAGAAAACAAATCATGCTGTTTTTGTCCCTGAAGAGAAGCTTTCCTAAGCGTGCGAAGGCGCTCAGCCACATCAATCATCTCAGGACGTCTATCCCTTTCCATCATCAAGCATTCACCTGCTAGCTTTGCGACCCCTTCAAGAATTTTCATGTTATCCTGGTTAACAATTTTTTCATCAAAAGCCTCTCTGATCCCTCCTGAAAGAGGATCTGTAATTAGGTCAATGATATTGACTCTCCCAAATTTTGTTGTTGCCCTTTTCCTAGTGATAAGTTCCAAGAGGACAACTCCAAAACTGTACACGTCACTCTTCGCAGTGAGACATCCATCCCGGGCAAATAAAGGGTCTAGATAACCTATGCTTCCTTTTATATTATCAGTGTACAGTGTGTCTTCCATGTTGACTACCCTTGATATTCCAAAGTCCGATATTTTGGCACTGAAGTTGTGACCTAGCAGTATATTAGCAGGTTTGATGTCACCATGAATAACCTGCGTATACATGTAAGAGTGCATGTATGCCAATGCATCTGCACACTCTGTAGCGATTCTAAGTCGTGTATCTAAAGGGATGTGACCATTGACATGGTGAAGAACATCACTCAGATTTCCATTGTGGATGTACTCAGTGATCATCATTAGAGCATTATCCTCCACACAATAACCGATGAGCTTCACTACATTCTTGTGGTTGATTTCACGATGGACGATAAGCTCTTTAGCAAAATCTTCGTCTTTCACGTTGTTGATAAACCTCTTCACTGCAACCATACTTCTATCCTCAAGAACTCCTTGGAACACTTCTCCAAAGCCACCTCTCCCGATCATAGTTCTATAGCTGTTGGTTATTACTTCTATCTCACCTTTTGTGAAACATCTTATATTATGATTACTATGCATCATCCAATTTGACTTATCAGACCTTGGGATAAATGCCTTCACTTTGTTCTCTGGATGATCCATCCTGTGAGAGTAACAAAGCAGTAAATATACCAGCTAACTCAAACAAAAATACTAGATAACTGTAGAAATGATTGATAAATGATAAGTCAGTGTCATGACCGGTACCTTGGGTAGTGCAGTTTATTTGAAGAATTGGAGCAGCAATGATCCCAGCAATTGGTAATATACAGCAATGGTCCCAGAAATGGGTAATATAGTAACAAATAGTTCTCTGGGTTCTGTCTTGAACTAATGAACTTCAGCTCTCCGTATCCCTAACAGAAAAAAATATTTTTTTTTAGCTCAACACATATTTTTAGTAACAAATGTATCTGAACAACGGCCTAAAGTTGTTCACGGAATATTATGTACTTTAGTTTTAGTCCAAGACATATATTTTTAGCATTGCAAGGGGAACTAAAAAAATCTAGGAAACATATCTGGTACTTTATGGTAAGGAAGGTGTTCATTGATGGACCAACATCTATCGACATGTGCTAGTGATTTGTGGTAGAACACAGATAGGGATTAGGGACCCATCGCATGATGCATTGGAGATGATTAAGTCGTAGCTCACAAAGCAGAGTTGATCCATATTTGTACGGCTATATTCATTCGGATAGTAGTGGTGGCCATGACGTCATTGTGTTCCATCGCCTCGCAAGAAATGGTTCGGATCGATCTGAGTATTTCTATATGGCAAGTATTACAAGAAAAATGAAAAGGAAATATATATGCAGACAGGATTGGCATGTTTAATCTTTCTTTCAGCTCCAACTGCTGGGTAATATGAATATAAACTTTTTCCTTCATCTCAAATAAATATTTACCTATCAGCACTCAAAACCAGGACAATGAGAAACAAGAATAACCTAGAACCTGATTTGAGTCTAACAAGATGGCCACGTATGGACATACCTGCTGTAATTATGGATGGAACTGCAGATGCAGACCATGAATCATCTCCCGTGAACAGTTGATGCTGGCACCGCCATGGATGAATGGGGCAGTAGACTACAGAGGGTTGGCCGAGACCGAAAATAGCATATGCAAATGGCGGCCAGGTAGCTCTCAAGCAAGTCAAGCGTGAGTTAAACGGCCTTATATTCAGTGTCATGGCGCAAAATAGGACCCCCTGCCGTGGGAATAATTGTTCTATTAAGATTACCTGTCACGGGACGGTTTCCTGCAGCGAACGGGCGGATGAGGCAATCCATCGAACGTGACCTGCGTTGGCAGAACGGAGAGTATTCAGCTCTTCGCACTTGCTGTCTCTCTTTGACGACGCGCGTGGGTGTAGGCGGTGCCGAGGGACGTCGTGCAGCGTGTGCTCGTGCTGCAACCGCCGGACGGACACGCGTGGGGCTGTGGGGGAGCAAACTATAGGGCGCATGCCATCTACTCCCTCCATCCGCGAAAATATGCAAGTCTAGATTTCTCACACAGATCAAGGAACAAGTAAAAAGACCATTATACCCCTAGTACTAGTAGTTACTCCACATTTGTCTCTCGGATGGTCTCTGGAAGCCTGGATGCTTCCGTCGTCGTCAGTCACGGCCAATAAAGGGCAGCCAAGGCAACGAGCATAGAAAACTCTAGACATTTTTTCTCTACAGAACCACAGCACGGGCCTCTATTGGTGATTTTTTTATGAATCCAAGGCATGTGGGTCCTGTACTAAGCTGTCATAGCAAGCTATAGTTGCTTGTTTTCTTGGACAAAATTCAAACCTTACAATTGCTTGTTTTCATGGACAGAGGGAGTATCTATTATCTATTATATTATTCCTTGAAGAAAAAAAAAGAAGCCAGCACATTCGCCGAGAGACCAAAAAATTTCCACGTTAATCGAAAAAAAGAGAAGGATTGGGGCCGTCGGATTTTATGAAGATCCGACGGTCTAGAGTAATTGAAAGAGTCCATATAAGATACAATAGATAAATATACAGTTTTAAATAGAATCTAATATGTATAATGATACCTACCAACTTTTGGGGTCCGTAACATGAAGTCCATATAAGAATCTGGTCACAGATTATTTTCTACAAATAAAAAATACCTCGACGATGACATTACTATATATAGTCATGGTCGTCAACAATAAATAACAAACATTGTGACGGAAGAGAGCTCAGGAAAATTAGTCATGTGCAAACTTAGAGCAAAATCAGGAGGAAGCATACAAGAATTTGAGCTTCTCCGATTCCATTTATCACAAGGTTGGCAGGAACTGGGCTGAGTTATCTTAAGAGTTAAAACAGAGGAGAGCATCGTTTGCATCATTGAATGTAAATCAAACTCCAAAATAAGAAGTGCATGATTATATTGCTCCAATTTTGGTTACTATTTTTAATCACCACAAAATGATAGCCACCAAAACATTAAGCACAAGCGAGGTGACTAGGAAGCACGCATCCTGGCAGGGGAAGATTAATATTCCATTAGCGTCAAGTTGAGAGGTCCGAAACTTTCTATGTTAATTTAAAAAGAACTTAGACCACAAGATTTTACGATTATCTAACTATGTGTAGATAACCCAAAGAGTCTATTTCAATGTTCCAAAAAAAAGAGTCTATATCGAATACAACTCACAAATGGCTCAATTCAAATTTTAAAAAGATGAAACTAGAGGTTGGCCAAATAATATGCATAGACTACAAATAATAAGTAGCTAATTTAGATTTTTAGAATAAAAATTGTAGTTGACCGAGAGTTTATATTGAAAACAATTAAGGGACCATAAATAGATTTTTATAAAGAAATCTGTTAAATTTTGCAGCCATTAAAAAATGGACACATCATACTTTTCTTCTTCCTCGGACCAACCCCTCTCCAAATTCCTTCATCATCCTCTCCCCATCCCCCGCCAGCAGCCCCGCCCACTGCTCGCCTGTCGCCAGCAATCAAGGAGGCGGCCCCGCCACCTCGCTGCATCGCCATACCATCACCTACTGCCAGACCAGCCACCTCCCCGCCCTAACCTGTACAGCCGGCCGATGGAGTAACCAAACAATCTCACCCACCCTAAGCTGCCGGCACTAATCCACCAATTGCCTGTGCAGCTCCGCCGCCCTCTGCCCACTTAACGCCATCACTAATCCACCAACCAGCGGCGCTGCAGCACTCTCGCCGCCGCGCTGCACCGCCCTCACACACCCGCGCTCCGCTGCCAAACCTCGCCTTTGACCTGTGCTCCGCCACCGGTTCAAAGGAAGAAGATGATAGATTTGAGAGGAGGAAATTTAGCAATTCTCAACATACCCTACTAAAACTTTCAATTACAGATGATTTGGAAACATATGAACGTGGGCTAAAAATTAGTTAATACCGTACTAGAACTTTAGTTGGTTAGCCCTCCAAAATCAGCTAATGAGGGCCAATTTCAGATAAGAGCGTTAGAAATCTAAATTGCACCCCCACCAAAACATTATCTCATTTTGACATGTGCACACTAGATTTCTATCAAAGGTAAAAAAAATTGGCTAAAATATATTTGTTGACCAGGAGTTCACATTAAAACAATTAACCTATAGCTCAATTCAAAATAAAAATAGTAGTTAAATTATAAATGATTTGAGACAGAAAATAGTTCAATATGGAGTCTATACTAAACCTAATTTTCAATAATTTGAGAAAAATATTAAGATTCTATACAAAACATAATTAAAATTATTTAGGAAGTAAAATATTAAGGTATACCTTTCCATTTTTAATTATATTTATTTAGCAACAAGAAACTATAAATAGTATTTAAATAACCCACCATGTTTGCGAAGAGAGTCAACAAATTCTAGCATTAATTTTAAAAAGAGAAAAAAAGTAGATATCTACAACAAGTGAGTGAACTAATTATACAATTAGTTTTAAAAAATATGTAACATAATGATTTCCTAAAAAATATAATGATAGAAAGTGAATAATACACAAATAAATTAGAATAAATTTAGTTTTGTTGAAAAAATGTAAATGTTAGTATAAAAAACTAGCTACCGCGCTATTTGTGCGGGCAATATGCCTAGTTATATTATTACTTGAAGAAAAAAGGAGCCACCACGTTCGTCGAGAGGGCCAAGAAATTCCCACGTTAATCGGAAAAACGAGAAGGATTTAGACCGTCGGATTTTATGAATAAGTCCAAAGAGTCCATGTCCAATAGATGTCTTTAGATTACTCTATATTACTTTTTTCAAGGAAATCTATGGGCTTAGATGACATAATCGTGTCGGCTAGAACTCCATATGAAATTTGAATCTACATCTGTGACAATAGATGGAAAAGTAAACATAGAAAAGCAAACATGAATACATGTGGTGGAGGTAAATCACAACACGTTAAGAAAAAGGTCTACATAAAAAAAACTAGCTTTATACATCAAGAAAGAAAAAAGTTTCGATGTCGTATGTGTTGGCTGCATATCGTAATGAGTTGCGTTTAGAGATTTTTGGTATACATTTTTTGACATAGTAATCAAAGTCAATATAGGCTGTTTCAATAACGAGTGGAATTTTGTATTGTTGGAACCATGGAGTTGTTTCTACAGAGAGTGAAATTTTGTGTGGTTGAAATCAAAGATCTAACAGCCTAAAGTATGTCAAACTGTCAAAGGGTCCATAATCCGTATTGAAAAAGAAACTATATCCGGTCACTTTCCTACATATTTTTAGATTTCCATAGCCATGTTTCCGATCGGAGAAGGTCGCATGGGATTAGAATCAAATTTCTTCACGTCAATTAAAAAAAGGCAGCATCAGTTCCCACACACAAAAAAGGTGTTCGTGTTTGAATAAAATAATAAGACCATGTTGGTCAATCCGACTCCAGCACAAACATATACGGAGTACACTAATAGATAAATAGAACCCTATTGTAAACACAATCATATACCAACTATTGTTCTATCTTCTGTCGCCGGGATTGCTCGAACAGTCTCTAACGGCAGTTAGCTCGTCAAATTTGTCCAAAAACAAAAAACTAAGGCAGCTGACTACAAATGGACAGGTGTGGTGCATCAAAGTGAAAGTAATAACAATTGTAAAAGAATGTGGGAATCACTTTCGCAAAGAAAACCAAGAAATTCTCACGTTAATAAGGAAACATAGAAGGATTTAGATTGTTGGATATTATGAAGAATATATAACGATCTATAGTAGTCAAAGTGTCAGTATCCAATACAACTAGCAATAGACTACAGACTAAAAGTCCATGTCTATAATACAACTAGCAATATACTAGGATAAAAGAGTCCATATCAAACATGACTAATAAATAATTTTTTTATTTTTTGTTGGGCCATTATACTGAAAGAGAAAGAGCAAAATTCTTAATATTGCTGGCATGGTGGTGGAATCATAAACCACCCAGTGCTAGAAGAGAGATCGGATTGGTGACATAGCTCGGGCCTCGAATCAGCTATGCCTTGCTAAAAAACATGGTTACATATTTTTGTGTTTATTTTTATCCATATGTTTTTATGGGTTATAAGAGAAATGCCTCGCCAAAAAGGAAGCTTTCTTAACGTTTCTTTGGGCCCATTAATCAAACTCAGCAATAAAACTATAGAAGCGTAGTTGCACTCATTTATTTTTCTCCCCAAAATTGATTCCATACTCAAACATATTTGGCATGTGAAAAATGCCATCAGATAAGAGAAAGGCAAAAAAAAAAACGGACCTACATGGTTATTACACAGTAAGGACTTAATCCATGTTTGGTTAAAGTCAAAATGTTAAGTACATGGCATCCACATATAAGGAGTTAAAATGTTTAAATATTAGTAAAAACATCATGGTATGGTCTGCTGATAATATTTCTCCTTCAAATATTGAAGAATTATATATATAACACCATCATCCACGATGCGTGAACAAATACTGACACAGAACTGTTGCCCATATGGCCATATGAGCGAATAGTGAAAGTGGATGCGTCTATGTGGAGGTTGAATAACAACTTAGAAGACCTACACAAACCTATGGAAAAAGATAAATTGTTTTTTCAAAAAAAATAGAACTATGATAGCTAGCCATATTAGGTTATTAGCATCATTCCCACGTAATCAGAAAAAAAGAAAAAAATTAGTCAGTTGAATTTGATGAAGATCTAATAGTCTAGAGTAAGCCAAAGAGCAATCTCCAATAAGACTAATAAATATAACATATTAGTAGGGGAAAGAGTATATATCCAATATAACTAATAATTATACCATCTTAATCATAAAAGAGTTCATATCAAATATGAGTATTAAATTTTTTATTAATATATAACGATAGAGCAAGCAGGAGGATCCATCCAATTTGACCAATCAAAAATATGACATGCTAATAGGAAAAAAGAATCTTTTACATCTGAATTATGGAAAAATATTTATACATAAATTTTAAAATAAAAAATAAAAATATTTGCTTATTATATCTATATTAATTGGGAAGCAAAATAATTAAATCAAGAATCCATGTCGATTGTCAAATATAATTTAGAAATACCTAAATTTGAAATAAAAATAATAAACAAGACCTTTTTCAATCTCACTCTGTTTAGTTAGAAAAAAAATCACAAACATAGAGGGCTAAGAGATTCTCATGTTAAAGGAAAAAATTATACCGTTAGATTATGACGATCTAATGGTCTAAACCACCCGAATACTCTCCATCAAAAACAATTCACACGTAGCTAAGAAAAAACTAGCTACCCACGCTATCTGCGCGGGCCATTTGCCTAGTCTATTATATTATTACTTGAAGAAAAAAAAAGGAGTCACCATGTTCGCCGAGAGGGCCAAGAAATTCCCACGTTAATCGGAAAAAAGAGAAGGATTTGGGCCGTTGGATTTTATGAAGATCTGACGGTCTATGTAAATCCAAGGAGACCATGTTAAATATCCGAATATATATAGAATTAAATCGCAACACACTTGGCGTGAATACATCTCATTCTCTCTAAATTAAATAGTCCATACCAAATACGTTAATAAAAGCAAGGAAATTGGTAAACTTTGAATACAACTCTAGTTCTTTCATATAACAAATAGCCTACCTTACCAAATGTCGACGATCATCTCTAGGACCTAACAGCTTGGTGCCAAGGTCAAGAACAGGGGCATGAAGAACAGGGATCGAACCATTAACGAGCTTAATAGCTGAGTCGATATCCAATGCGACTAGAAATAGATTAGGATAGAGAGTCCATATACCCAATAAAACTAGCAATAGACTAGGCTAAAAAGTCCATGTCAAATACGACTAGCACTAGACTACGATAAAGAGTCCCGGTCTAATAAAACTAATGTATATTTAAATAATGAAAAATATTTACTAATATATATTTAATAATGACAATTATTTTATGAAGATCAAATAGCCCATATTAGTCCAAAGAATCTATAGATTAAAATTAATAAAGAAACAGAATGTAGAATTAAAAATAATAAATTAAGAAAAACTATAATCCATGTCAAATACCAAATGTTACTAGACTATTATCACCTCACGTTTGCACATCCGAATATGATGGAAAAGAGCTTGGTACTAATAATATTTATATTTATCATAAAAGATAAATTTTAACCAAATAAAAATATTGCAGTTAGAAAACCATTATCAAACGAGCTGGCAAGTTGGCTTACAACATATAGCTGGTGTACATTAACACTAACTACAACAAGTGCAACACCAATATATTGATTATTCATTTAAGTTGGTTAATAAAAAATAAAACTAACATTTAAATTGTTGGAGTTTATGAGTTATTATTACAAAGAGTTGAACCAAATAAAAATACTTGGGTAAACGAAACTAACATAGAATAGTAGAAGCTTAAGGGTGCAAATAAAAGTAGAATAGTAGAAGCTTAAGGGTGCAAATAAAAGTCAAGCACAATAGCATATGGAGATGACTAGATGGGAGAATGACCAGAAGAAATGCGATGAAACGCAAAAGATATGGTCACGTGAAAAAATTGGTAGAGGGGCCAAGCTGTGAAGATGTGAGCAACGACGGGGCTACAGACTCCATTCATCGGGAGTACTAATCAAACATAGCACTATGCTGCCTCTTGAATCGTAGCTATAATCACTTATTTTTCTCTCTAAAATTAACGTAGCATTGGAGCTAACTTAACATATCGACCACCGGTGATGTAAATGCCAACAATAATACCATAACAACATCAAGAAGTTTTACTATGTTCGAGAATGATATAGCCAGACTATGAAAAAACAAAGTGTGTAAAAAAAATTAGCTACCCTGTGAAGCAAATAAACGCAAACAATAAAATGTTAGTATAAAGTATAAAAAAAATAGCTACCCGTGTTATTTGTGCGGGCCATCCTGCTAGTTGAACAATATCAGAAGCCTGCCAATCTGAGGATGCCCGTACAACAAGACGCTAGAAATCAATAAGCAAGGCAGAGTACATGATGTACAGAATCTTGTGTTCTTTCAAAAAAACAAAAACAGAATCTTGTAAACCAGGTAGAGCATTAAGAGTACAAAGTACAAACTCGTGGAAACATCCTAAGGTAATGAGATAAAGCCCATCTCCACATTGGTTAGTTCTAAAAGCTGTGAGAAGGCGTTGTTGGTGCCAAGCCATCGAAATCCACACCAACCACCACCCCCTCGTCTGCCCTGCTACTACCAGCAAGTCCTGTACTCGCCTGCAACTGAAGAGCGACAAGAGACATGTTTTCATAATTAAATACAATAAAGTAAATAACAATTCTATAAGTGACAAATACATTCCTTAGATGATATACATGTTCATAGATTACATACATGAATAGAATAAATTCCAATGCCCGTACACATATTACAATTCCATCCATGTTCATATGAAAATCCATAAACATATAAAATAGATGAAGTAGGCAGATAAAATACATGAATATAGAAATTCTTCTCATATTTTACTCTCAGACAGCGAGTTGCTATTCTAGATAGCCGTCCAACGCCAATGTGATTTAGATTCTTGACTAGTGTGACAGTTCTACTCAAAATTCACAGAATTCAACAACCTCTTTATCTAAAATTGAAACCAGTCTCAATTACTGAAAATACAGCCTCAATTACTAACCAGGAACAAAACACCAGTAACTTAGTAAGTGCCGAGGGGTTCAGTAATCTGGCAACTAACTGTTCAGTAATCCAGTAATACTACTAGCTAACAGAACTACAATTAGTAAACAGAGGTAATTCAGTAATAGCACTAGCAATTCAGTAACTACTGGAGTTTCATCTGGTAAACAGAGCACTAGTAGTTCAGTAATTCCTAGAACTGTGACTAGTAGACAGATACTAGTAATTCAGTAATTCCTGCGACTGCAACTAGTAAACAGAGACTAGTAATTCAGTAATTCACAACAGAGGCCACGAAGAGCCAACAGCCAGGATGAAGTGAATCAAAATTAAACAAAGAACAAGCCTATCAATTTTATGAATTGTCACACGTCCGAGTCGTCGAAGGCGGTGGGTTGACGGAGATACTGAGCCGACATCGATGCCGAGGGGAACGTCACCGGCAGCGACCCGAGAAGAAGACGAACGCCGCACAGCAGGGGACCCAGTCACCAGGCCACGGCGGGGCAGCAGCACGGCACCACACAGGCGCGGCACTACAGCTGTACCAAATCCCCTCACCAGAGAACTCACGAACGCAGCTCCGGCGACCACCAGAGAGAGGGGATCAGAGGAGTAGCCAGCTGAGAGTGGATCTAAGAGAGGAGAAAAACTCAAGTGCACAGAGGAAAGGGAGCTTCCCCAAATATGTAGGCGAGGAGGAGGAACAGCACCCGCTCGTGCTTGGCCCCACGCGCCCGCGAGACCCGGAGCTCTGTTGGGCGCCGCCATCGTGAGCGTCGTCGCCCAGGCGCACATCCGCGGTCCCGGCGTCCGCTTCCTGTGGCGTCGCGTGGAGGATATCCCTTTCCCTTGCCTGGCGACTGAAGAGGCTCTGGCTGCTGGGCTGCTCGGCTGCTCTTGGGCCTTGTAGTGGCCCAGCAAGCCACCCTCGTTTTTTTTTTAATCCATCAATTAAAAGGAAAAAACCCCATTATGATAACATACTCCAGGTCCGAAACCACATCTGCCATGGATGGACGGTCAGTACGGCGAACAGCAACTCACTTCTCAGCAGTTTCGGCGAACTTGTTCAGAGACCACGGATTAATTCTTCCGTTTAGGTATGGGTCAATAATCTGATCAAGATTGCCCTCCTCCTTGCTTTGCAACGCCCTACCTACAAGCCACCTTTGTTCGGGTGGAAAAGTTGGACAAACAACAGGCAGACCACAGAGGACCTCGAATAAGACAACACCAAATGAATAGACATCTGATTTCTCAGTAAACTCACAGGTAATGAAATACTCAGGATCCACGTAACCAGGAGTTCCAATTAGCACTGTAGTTCCAGTTGATGGCCCAGTTATGGACGAAAGATCTGCGATCTTGACAACCCATTCCTCATCCAGCAGGATTTTCTTCGTGTTCACATTACCATGGATGATTTGTAACGAGTGAAGGCCGTGCAGGCCCCGAGCGGCACCAATGCAGATCTCCAGACGTTGGTTCCAGGTAAGAGGTGGATGCTTCGTTCCGTACAGGTGGTCGCCCAAACATCCATGAGCCATATAGCTGTAGACGAGGATCATCTCATCCATGTCATTGCAGTAACCCAGTAGTGGCAAAACATTATGGTGAATGAGCTTCGAGGACTTCTCTATCTCATTATAAAACTCATGCTCGTATTGCATAGAGGATGACTCACAGCGCCTGATAGCCACATTGGTTTCACCTCCATTAATCTTGCCATGGTAAACTCTACCAAATCCACCCTGACCAACAAGAAGTGACCCATGAAAGTCGTTTGTGGCAGCTTTCATCTCAGCAAGAGAGAACTGGCGAAAAAGGCCTGACTGTGGAAACTTAGCAGGCACAATGGCCACTGCTGCTGGAGGCATTTGCTTACTCTTCCTTAACCAAGAGAACATATCAACTCTGTGTTGTCCTTGATCCTGGTGTAAAGTTTTCATTAGTACCCGAAGACGTTCCGCTACATCAATCATGTTCGGACGTTTGACCCTTTCCAAAATTAGGCATTCACCTGCTATCTTTGCAACCCCTTCAACAATCTTCATATTATCCCTGTTTGCAATATCAGGATCAAATATCTCTCTCGCACCTCTGGGCCCTCTTGCAAGAGCATTAGTAAATGCAGACACAATGTTGACGCTGTTGACTACTGTTGTGGCCTTTTTCCTAGTGATCAGTTCAAAGAGGACAACCCCAAAGCTGTAAACATCACTCTTTGAAGTGAGAAGCCCATCCCGAGCAAATAAAGGGTCCATGTAGCCAATGCTCCCTATTACATTTTTCGTGTAGAGTGTCTCATCCGTGTTGAGTAGTCTTGATATTCCAAAGTCTGTCAATTTCGCATGAAAGTTGTCATCTAATAGTATGTTAGCAGGTTTTATGTCACCATGGATGACATGAGTATACATTTGAGAATGCATGTACCCCAAGGCCTCCGCACATTCAATGGCGATCCTAAGTCTTACATCCAAAGGGAAGGGGCTGTCGTCATAGTGAAGAGCATCGCTCAGGTTTCCATTTGCAATATACTTGGTTACCAGCATAAGGGCATTTTCCTCTACACAGTAACCAGTGAGCCTCACTACGTTCTTGTGGTTGATTTCACGATGGATGACCAACTCTTTAGCGAAATTTTCTTTCACGTTGTGGATAAACCTTTTCACTGCAACCATGCTTCCGTCCTCAAGAACCCCTTCATATACTTCTCCAAAGGCCCCGCTTCCAAGACTGGTTCTATAGTTGTTGGTCATTTTATCTATGTCACCTTTTGTAAAGCGTTTTGTGCTATGATTACTATGTACCATCCATTTCGATCTATCAACTTCATGGATAAGTTCCATCACTCGGTCTCCTGTGAATATGGCAGGTAGCCTTGAGCAAACCACTGATTAACCACTAATATATAACAAGACTGTTATTTTCACGCACCTCAATGAATGAATTGCAGCTCCCTGATGTTTCTTTTGATGACCTGAAAAGGTGGTTCGATGTGCTTAAATTAGATTTCATCTAACACAAATCGTGAGACTGAGAGAGTGCAAGAGCAGAGCTGCTCCAAGAATCAACGAAATGTGTTGTGATCTGTAGCTGAAACAATACCACTGTATAGTAATAGCAATTAATTCGGGTAAATTACATGCCTTGCGATGGGTTTAACCTTGACAAACAATTGGAGAATCCATCTAGATGCTGAGAAAACGCTTTCAGCTTAGACGAGTGTAATCTGAATATAAAAGAGTTTGCCTTCACATTGATATAGTCTAAGAAAATATGTAGAGGGCATGCAAGATGGTAGCCAGGTTAATTTTCTTGTTCGTCCATGTTACCCCCAAGAAATCTCTCTAAATAAAAAAAAAACTGCGGAGGGATAGCTGGTAATAAGCATGGACGACATGACATACCTGTTACGGATGGATTTGCGGGCGCCAAGCACGAATCGTCTCCCTTGGGTGTACGACGCTTACTTGGGTGCCATAGAAGGAAGCATATGCATTTGGGTGGAGTGTAAGGGTGCATAACTTGCTTTGAGAACTGGAGATGGGAGAAGACAATATCAGGTCAACCGTGTGTAGTGCCAACGTAGGTGTGGGCCCCGTGGCCGGAGTTCCTTTCCGCGTGTTGTCCAACCGGAAGGTCGGCTTGCCTTTGACTCTGTGTTGAGGCATTTCATCGAGCATCAGCAGCGCGCGTGGAGAGTGAGGGCCGGCCGTCGCCGCGGCGCAGGCAATCACAGGCTCACAGCACAGCGCGTCGACCACTTCGGTCTTCGGAAGTCCCGCTCCTTCCCATCCTGTGGATGGCGCCTTTGGGTCGCTCTCGCGCAGTCCGCGCGGACACCTGGGTTGTGCCATTCTGCTTGTGCAAGCGCGCCCAGTGCTGTGGAAGAGGGATTCGACCGACCAGTCTGTTTTGGCGTGCAGGCCATCATTTCACCAGCCAACAAAGCCACGTCGAAGCAATTCTGAATGGAAGAGACTAGAGGCTGCTCCCTCTGATTAAAAAAATAGTTTAGAAACCGTATTTACGAGGTAAATATGGTTGTCACACTATTTTTGTTTTAGATTTTAGAACAGAGCGAGTACGTAGAAGAAAAAAATAATATACCGAAACTAGAAGCTGATACGAGTTGGACGAGCGAGACATTGGGCATGTTTTGGATCGAGGGCTTCAAATATTTGCCCTGTCACATTAAATATTTAGAGAGTAATTAGTAGTACTAAACGTAGTTTAATGATAAAATACATTCCATAACCCCTAGGCTAATCATGAGACGAATCTAATGAGCCTAATTAATCTATGATTAGACAATGCACTGCTACAGTAAACGTGTGCTAATCATGGATTAATTAGACTCATTAGATTCGGCTGGCAAATTCGCTTAGGAATTGTGAGGTTAGTTTTATAATTAACTCATATTTAATCCTTGTAATCGGCATCAAATCGATGTGATCGGACGAAACTTTAGACACTTGATCCAAACACCCCCATTGTCACCTTTTTAACGACGTGCGCTGAAAGGATCGGAGCGGAGCGCTGGGAATTCGTTGGATGGACAGTCAAATAATGCCTTAAAATTATTGACTTCACGCTAGACTCTTCCGAACGCCAAGGAATTACCAATAGGCAAATAACCATATACTGCGATAACAGATTATGTTCTCAAGCTTATCAGATATCCAGATCTGTAAGACGTTTTACAGTTTTCAAGGACGAACCATCATGCTCTACGAGTTCCCACGGGTTCATCACGCCATCTCAGTAAATGTTGTTGTCGAACACCCAGGGCTCGTGCTGGAACAGCTCGCGGCCGTTCATCTGCACTGCTCCTGACGCAATATCGGCGGCTCGCTTCTGAGCTGCTTCAGCTTTCCTCGCGGCTTCCTCAGCGTCCTGCAGGTCAGCAACGCAAACATGTAATCAGATAAATGCCTCAATCTGACGAGATTACTTTCCAAAGTCAGAAGGGGGGGAGATATAGTAGAGATTAATCCTGATAATTTCTTTGCAGATAAAAGAGATTAATCCTAACCAAGCCCAGAGTATCAACTGAAAAAAAAAGGTCCATGAAAATCATGGCGTACTCAATTATGCTACCTGGAAGTCTGGAACGAACAAACTAGACCATCCAAACAGAACGGAAGAATTTCAATAACATCCGTCTTAGTAAGGCAGGAAATCACCCCTAACTTGCACCTGACACATGATGGAGTAACAGATATGAAGGGCAAATTTGTTGTTCCCAAAATAATGTCGATTGTAGGGTAGAGTATCAATACGGCCTTGTGGGGGTTAAAAAAAAGGCCTAGATGGAACGTATAGATGGATATAGACACTAGAGAGAATCACAATGCTGCAGTGCAAGCAAGTCAGTTTATTCAGCTTTGCACAAAAACAAGGTCCTGATTAAGCTTGTTTGGAGATCTGTAACTGATGACAGTACATGTCCAAGGAAGATGCCACGGTGTAACTAAGACAAATCTGGAAGGTGCACAAGGAAAACAGATGCGAACTCTTCACTTGGGTGGCATAGGAAAACAAAATCCTAAGTAGCATACATTCTAAGAAAGGTTGGTCCCATGACCGACTGAGCAGCCTTGTTATGCCAGCTGGAAATTGAAATGGCATCTCCAGCATTCGTGCTAGTTTTTTTTTTTCCAAAGAAGCCTACTGCAACTTGTTCCTTGGATCGGGATGCAAAGTGTTAATTCTATCTTCCAATTGCCACAGATTTCATAGCAGAATGGTGGGACAAAAACATCCATTTATCCTTAAACGAAAAGGAGGAAAGATTTCAATGAGGCGATTATTCATACATGCTGAAATCTGTGAGAGAAAACAATTGATGTGCTATTCAAGTTGAAAAAAAAAGGAAGAAAATTTCGCAATCTACACAACAGATCACTATCTAACACCACCCTTCTAAATGAATTACAACATAAGATGACAATTTGAGTTCTCTTTGATGATACCATATCGGAAAGCTCATAAATTCAGATGCATTCTGCAATACAGATTTTGTTCTCCGGTGACATGATGGAAATAGAGAGAAAAATAAAGAGAAATGTATAGCATGAGTAAAGAAACCAAGACCTATAAACTTAATACAACTTTTCCATATGTGCACCCTACAAGTTTGTTTATCAAGCCCCTGTAGAAAGGGCGAATTTAAGACAATCAAACTCATAAATGGAAAATCTATTTGTTCACTGTAATAGGAATAACATTGGCTCCTGTTTTGAGGGCCGTGCATCAATACAATACCATATCAGACTAACCAACTGTACCAGTACAATCTCTATCCCTCACTAAGTAATCACACTTTACTTTAATGCATGGCAAAATATAAGTAGCACATCTGGCTTATCATAATCGAACAATAACTGAATTCACAATATACACTGCAATACTCACTCAATTTTGTTACTTTGGCAAAAACTGCATAAATTTTGGTATTTTGCAAGAATTTCCAACCAAAAAGAAACAGATGAAAGGTCACATGAATAATGGCAACGACTGTGTCATGGAGCCTGTAACTTCCTAGATACTTGATAATGATGCAGAGAAATATCACTGACTCAAACTGAAAATGATGACAACACAACCTCAGGGTATGCAGCAACAAATTCTGCCTACACATGGCATAAACATCAATAGATGTAACCAGAATCGTCCATAAGAACTGTGTACAGCGATATATGCATTGCAAAACGCATGCTTCAAGTAGCAGCAGAAATACAGTGCATAAATTTGGCAAGACTATTTGGTATTTGAGTAATAAGAATGTGAAGATAAAGCTAAGGATGAAACAAGATCCTCAACCAACTCTTGGTAAGGTCACTGACAGAACAGCATCACCATTTCAATTAAAGATAACCATGCATTTTTGGAACAAAAGAAGCAACAAAATGTATTAAATAAACAGAAACAACAGTTACTGAACAATGAAATACCAACAAGCTAAATACTTGTATATCCATTTAAAACAGATATGACACAGATTTCCCATCCGATTAACAACCAATCTCCTAATTGTACACGTACTCATATTTGTCTAAGAAACAAGAAAAATATATCCTTATTTGCATTCACAAGATTTCACTATTATTTGGGTAAAATAAATTAAATGGAATGATAACTTGTATGATCATGATGTGTCGTTAGTGTCTTTCACACCAAACAAGTTACAAGAATATCCAACTATGACCATTGAGTACTGTGTGTATTCAAACGGAATCTGCATTCCGTTTAAAACATATATTGAAGCTAATGAGATAGTTGATCCATTTCCATCCTAGCTGAAACAGCTAGTGTCAGATTCTCACAAGAACATAGCAGAAAACTACTTCACAATAAGTCCATAAAAACAGGTCAAAACCTTGCAGCCTACAATCAACAAATATAATTATGGGTAGAAAGCTACATGGCACGAAAAAGAACCTCAAGGCAAAATTAACCAAAAGAATCTAACTAGACTCGCTGGCACAAAAAAAAACATCGCATCTTTACTACAGGTTTCAACCTTAATCCATCAATCAAAGGCAATACTTCTACAACTTGGATGGAAACCCTAGAGATCGGAAATTTAATTCGTCTACTAATCCAATGGAGGAATTAGATGCGAATGTGAATTCTGCAACCCTAAGTTGATGGTACAATAAACAATAGGTAGGATAACTTTCTAGGTGGGGAAATGCCGAAAGGGGGTAAGAAAGGACCTTGCGCTGCTTCCAGGAGAGGAACTGCGCTGCGCTGATGGGCTGCGCCCTCGGCGCGGTCGCGGGCTCGCCGGCGGCGGGCTGCGGTGGAGGAGCATCCTCGGCTTCTGCTCCCATCGCGGCTCGCGAGGATCCGCGAATTTCTGGGGGAGGAGGTCACGAACTGGGACTTGAATTACGAAACAGATTTGGGTTGGAACTTGGAAACGCGCCGGTTTCGACCCGGACCGAGTGCCTCTCCTACGAAACAGTAAAACCTGCTTCATACTACGTACCAAAATAACTTATTTACCGAGAAACAATTATATATAAAAATATATTAAAATTTATAATATAATATAGATATCATTAGATAATCTAGTTTTTTATAAAAATGTATTTGTAGATTTAAATGTTGCACATATTTTTTTATAAATGTAGTAAAATTCGTGGCACGTATACCCAAAACGATACTGTCGGGTACCTATAATAGGGGTACTAACTTGGGCCTAGAATTACTCGGTAGCAAGGCCCACAAACGAGGTTGGCCTGGCACCGTAGCCCAGCAAAGGCCCATCACGATAAACTTCACCACGGCGTTCGTCCCGCTTGAAGACCCTCGAGCGGGGCCGTGACGATCGAGCCCAGCCAAGCTCGAGGGGGACGTTCACCTTCGAGCGAGCGTTTTCCGTCACGTTCGAGGCTCAGCAAGCTCGAGCTTGCCACGCCGGGAACAGCGCCCGGTACTCTGCGACCATCACCACCGATCATAATGACTCTCCTCTGCGGTAAAAAAGAAGGAGGGATTCACTGCGCCACGCCACCGCCCACACTGCGGAGAAGACACCGGTCAAATCCACCTGACACAATGGATTCTGATCTAACACTGCACAGGTCGGTCCTGGCAGCGATACTATGCCAACCACTCCTTGACTTTGCTCGCCTCGGATGCGCTACCACCCTCGAAGGACACTACGGAGGCTCGATCCGGACGCCGTGCTCAAGTTGGCACCCTCGAAGCCGTGAGCAATCACGAGAAGAACATCACGTCAACCACTGCCATGCCGTCAGCTGGAGTTGGAAGGCGCGATTCCCGCTCGCATAGTGCGCGGCGTGGGCGGCACAGTGCACCTAGCAGCGTCAGCACCACGAACACATGTACTCACGCCCTCCCCCCAGGCCTATAAAAGGGGAAGGGAAGCCCATGCAAAAGGGAAGGGAAGCCCATACAAAAGGGAAGGGAAGGGACACGCACAACAGAACACACACGAAAACACTTAGCCAACAAACTCAGAGACTTGGGAGTTCATCTCCTTCTCCCACCTTGCTTGTAATCCCCTACTACGAGCAACGCAAAACCGGTGCTCCGCACCACTGTTGGACGTACGGCCCCGTGGCCGGAACCAGGATAAAAACTCTCATCTCTCCATCCGCCATTGGGACATCGAGTGGTTAGCACCGCAATCACTTGTTTGTGCCGGTGTGACCAAATCAGGCACCGACAGTTGGCGCGCCAGGTAGGGGCTCAGCGCTGCGCAACTCTCGTTTCGTTCCCGATGGCGACCTTCAACAAGGACGGCCCCCGCTGGGGAAGAGCAATCTGCTCCCAGTGGGGCATGAGATTTGGTTCGGGAGCTTGCGGTTCCAGGCATGTGGTAATGGTTACCACATGCACATCCTCCGAGAGGAACCAAGCAACCAGCCGGAGCCTCCTCAACCGCCACCGGCAGCTCCACGACGACGGAGTCGTCCCGGACCCCGCACACGACGAGCACGAGCTGCGAGGCGCGCTGCCGGCGCCAGCATCCCTCCTCCCGCAAGGGATGGGGAGATCCTGCGATCAGGGTCATGGGAAAGGGCTGCTCCCTTCCTCCTGGGACCCATTGCTGCACCACGTGCTACGACAGCACGTCCCTATGCCTATGGGCTACGCGGCCCCACGGCTACGTACGCCTCGTTTACCCGCACCGTCATGGGTGCGTATGATGGCCAACCAGGCTGTCATCCGGCCTCGGAGCGCAACCTTGCCGCCTTGACACCCGACGATTCCCACACGGAGTCGGAGGATGGATATGCCTTTGGGCATGAGCACCCCGGTTGGGACTACTCAGGTCTCCGCGACCCAGAGGCCTTTCTGGCCTTCCAAACAGCGGCGGATTATTGCTTCAGCTATTTCGATGATGAGTATGATCCAACCAGGGAGTGTTTCGTCATCGACGACGGGCGGGTCAGCGAAGGATCGACGTCGGACGACGATGGCGAAGATGACGACCAGGGAGGCAACAACGGCGTAGATCCGGTAGGCGCACAGCCATCGGACCCATCGGATCACTTGCCTTCCGAGGACGAGCGGCATGCACGCCGCCAGCCGCGAGTTTCTCGCCCCCACGACTTTGGAGGCGGTGACGTCTCACCACTAGCGCACTCCGACCACGAGCCGCCCAATTAGGGCAACGGACGCAACACGGACGCGCGGCGCGTGGGGCGGGTAGCTCAGGCCCGCATCCTCGCCGATGACAGAGATGACGACCTCGGTCCCAGGACGAGCCAAAAGCTCATCGCGGCGGCCGCGCCTGCTCCGAGCCATGCCGGAGTCAGCTATTCCCGAGGGGCGGAAGCTGCATCTCGAGGCCCAAAAGCTGGTTGAGAACGCTGCACGACAGCAGGTCGAGAGCTCAGCCTCCCGCCTTCGGCGCTCATCGGACTCAAAGGGCGAACGGAGAGGGGAGTCATCGGTACGCTCACCCCGGCCGAACGGCAGCGCACGAGCGCAGTCCCGGGGCGACTCCCATCGGGACATTGCGCATCGCCACACCGAAGAACCACGCGCACCCGAAGCGGAGCCACTTCCCTCATGGGCGCCCGCAAGGTCGCGCCTCCGGGACACCCGAGGCACAATGAACGATGGTGACGCTCGCAATACGCTGAACCAGATGAGGCAGCGAGAGGGAGCCTGGACCCACCAACGCGGGCGCACCGACGTTGGATGGAACCGGGATGCGGCCCCGGAACCGGCGGGAACACGCGTGTTTAGTCGTAACATCCGCACTGCTCCGATTCTTCCTCGTTTCCGACAGCCTACTACCATCACCAAATACTCCGCGGAAACGGACCCTAGGGTATGGTTGAACGACTACCGCCTAGCGTGCCAGCTCGGCGGCGCTATAGATGATGACATGATTATCCGCAATCTGCAGCTTCACCTAGCGGATTCCGCGCGGACATGGCTCGAGGATCTGCCCCCCAATCGGGTCCACGACTGGGATGATCTGGTCGAGACCTTCGTGGGGAACTTCCAGGGCACCTACGTGCGCCCTAGGAACACGTGGGATCTTCGATGATGCAACCAAAAGCCCGGCGAATCCCTGAGGGATTTCATCCGGCGCTTCTCCAAGCGCTGCACCGAGCTTCCCAATATTACCGACCATCAGATCATCCACTCCTTCCTCGAGAGCACCACATACTATAGCTTGGTATGCAAGTTAGGGAGGAGCCCACCCCCCGACGCAAACCGGCTATTCGAGGTGGCTTCGAAGTATGCCTCGGGGGAGGAGGCGGCCAATGCCATTTTTAATGGTAAGAAGGGAAAGCGTCCCGAGGAAACGCCCTCGGTGGACGACAAGACAAAGGGCCCCTCGAAGAAGCGGAAACACGACAAGAAGGGAAAAAAGCTCCGTGCACCCCGCGAAACGGGCGACGTCGAAGACGAGGCTCTCGCAGTCGACCCTAACCACAAGGGGCCTCGAGGTCCCCCGCGTGGTGGGGGCATCCTCGACGACCTCCTCAAGAAGCCATGCCCGTACCACAAGACCGCAGTCGCTCACACCCACGAGCAGTGTGAGATGCTACGGAAGTTTTACAACCGCATTCCTCGAAAGGACGGCGGTCAGCCCAAGGATGGCGGCGGCAAGGGCGACGATGGATACCCCGAGGTTGAACACGTGTTCTTCATTATGGGAGGCCCCGCAGCCAATCTAAAACCTCGACAGAGGAGGAGGGAACGCCGGGAGGTCCTGCTAGCCCGACCAGCGACCCCTTCGTACCTCGACTGGTCTTCAGAGACCATCTCGTTCGGTTGTGAGGATCATCCCGACCATATCCCGAACCCCGGATAGTATCCCCTCGTCGTCGACCGCGTCATCGGCAACACGCGCTTTTCCAAGGTGCTCATGGACGGGGGCAGCAGCCTCAACATCCTGTATGCTCCAACTTTGGAGTTCATGGGAATCAGCACCAGTGAGTTGCGCCCCAACAAGTCCTCCTTCCATGGAGTTGCGCCCGGAAAATGCGTCCAAACTCTCGGGCAGATCGACCTGCCCGTCTGCTTCGGAACCCCGGCAAACTTCCGCAAGGAAGTACTCACCTTCAAGGTAGTAGGCTTCAAAGGAGCCTACCACGCCATCTTGGGAAAGCCATGCTACGCCAAGTTCATGGCCATCCCCAACTACACCTACCTCAAGCGGAAGATGCCGGGGCCTCACGGAGTCATCACAGTCGGTCCAACGGTCGAACACGCCTATGAATGCGACGTCGAGAGCATCGAGCTCGCGGAGGCTCTTGCCCTCGATGAGTCCCTCATAGCGGATCTGGAGGCGATCGTCAACACGCCCCCCGACGCCAACGAACGACAACCTGGGAGCTTCGCGCCCGCCGAGGACACCAAAACTGTCCCCCTCAACCCCAACGGTTGTGACAGCAAGGTGCTGAGGATCAGTTCCACCCTCAGTAACAAATAGGAAGTGGTGCTCGTCGACTGTCTCCGCGCCTACGCTGACATCTTTGCGTGGAGCCCCTCTGACATGCCAGGCATTCCGAGGGAGGTCGCTGAGCACTCTCTTGACAACCGACCCCACTCCAAGCCGGTCAAACAGCGCCTCCGCCGCTTCGACGAAGTGAAACGGCGGGCGATCGGCGAAGAGGTACGCAAGCTTCTGGAGGCCGGGTTCATCAAGGAGGTTTTTCATCCCGAGTGGCTAGCTAATCCTGTACTAGTAAAGAAAAAAATAGGAAGTGGAGAATATGCGTAGATTACACCAGTTTGAATAAAGCATGCCCGAAATTCCCATTCCCTTTACCACGTATAGACCAGATTGTAGACTCCACGGCGGGATGTGAGCTTCTGTGTTTCCTTGATGCGTATTCCGGTTACCATCGGATTAAGATGAAGGAGTTCGACCAGCTCGCGACTTCCTTTATCACTCCTTTTGGTATGTACTGCTACGTCACGATGCCCATCGGCCTTCGAAACGCCGGGGCCACGTATCAACGTTGTATGCTCCACGTCTTCGGGGATCATATAGGTCGTATCGTAGAAGCGTATATCGACGATATCGTCGTAAAAACCAGGAAGGCGGACAACCTGGTGCGCGACCTCGAGGTCGTGTTTAGCTGCCTCAGGGCGCACGGAGTAAAACTCAACCCCGAGAAGTGCGTCTTCGGTGTGCCTCGAGGTATGCTCTTGGGTTTCATTGTCTCCGAACGAGGCATCGGGCCCAACCCCGAAAAGGTCACGGCCATCCAGCAGATGGAACCAATCCGGGACCTAAAGGGCGTACAGAGGGTAATGGGATGCCTGGCATCCCTAAGCCGCTTCATCTCTCGTGTCGGGGAGAAGGGGCTACCTCTATATCGACTTTTGAGGAAATCAGAGCACTTCACCTGGACCACGGAGGCCCAGGAAACGCTCGATCGACTCAAAGCGGCGTTAACGAATACGCCGATCCTTACCTCACCGAAAGAGGGCGAACCTCTCCTCCTCTACGTCGCAGCAACCACTCAAGTCGTCAGCGCGGTTATAGTGGCAGAAAGAACGGAGGAAGGACACACCCTGCCGGTCCAGTGACCGGTGTACTACATCAGCAAAGTTCTGACCGAGACCAAGACGAGGTATCCCCACGTCCAGAAGCTGATCTACGCCATTGTGCTGGCTCGACGTAAACTGCAGCACTACTTCGAGGCTCACCCAGTGACCGTCGTGTCGTCCTTCCCACTGGGCGAAATCATCCAGAACCCTGAGGTCTCCGGGCGAATCTCGAAATGGTCGACGGAGCTAATGGGAGAGACCCTCACTTATGCACCAAGGAAAGCCATCAAGTCTCAGATCTTCGCGGACTTCGTAGCCGAATGGACCGACACTCAGCTCCCCCCTCGAAGTCCAGCCTCGACTGCTGGGAAATGTACTTCGACGGGTCGGTGATGAAGATCGGCACAGGCGCCGGCCTGCTATTCATTTCACCCCATGGGGAGCACCTCCGGTACGCCGTGCGACTCAACTTCCCCGCGTCCAACAATATGGCGGAGTATGAAGCGCTCCTTGCCGACTTGAAAATCGCGCTCGAGCTCGGCATTGAGCGCCTCGACATCCGCGGCGACTCGCAACTGGTCGTCGACCTGGTGATGAAGGAGTCAAGCTGCCACGACGAAAAGATGGCGGCCTACTGCCAGGCGGTACGCGACCTTGAAGACAAGTTCGACGGCCTCGAGCTTCATCACATCGCACGAAGATATAACGAGGAGGCCGATGAATTGGCAAAAATTGCGTCAGGACGAGCCACCGTTCCCCCGAACGTATTCGCCAAGGACATCAATAGGCCCTCGATTACCATCACCCCCTCGGCCAGAGCCTCGACCGCAGTCGACACTCAAGGGGCCGCCCTCGGTCCCACGAGCACGGAACTCTTGGCGGATGAGGACGAGCCCATGGGGTACGAGGCTTGCTCAGAAGAAGAAGACAAAGCAGAGGCAATGGAAATCGACGAAGTCCCAGCACCTCGAGATTGGCATAGTCCGTACCTTGACTGGCTCGATCAAGGCTTTCTGCCAAACGATCGAACGGAGGCAAGGCTAGTCGCAAGGAAGGCTAAGAGATTCCTCATCATCGAAGGGGAACTATACAGACGGGGGACCTCGGGGGTCTTGCAACGTTGCATCTCGATACCCGAGGGAAAGGAGCTCATCCGCGACATCCATGCGGGCGTGTGCGAATATCACGCTGCCCCACGCACGCTCGTAGGCAACACCTTTCGACAAGTGTCGGCGGGTGGCACACGGGGTACCTCACGCCGGCGAGTGTCGATCACAGAACACGCACGTCTCGGTGGAGAATGGTTCAAGAGACGCAAGACAAAGAGGATTATACTGGTTCGGGAGCGATCCCTACGTCCAGTGAAACGATCTCCTGATCGTATTGCTCTCCTGGCGGCGGATTACAATGAAGGCCGGTTCAAGCCTTGTGTGTGAGGTGTGCGTGTAGGGGACTAAGTGCTCTAGAGATCGAAAAAGGAGTCGAAAAATCCTCCCTCTCGCAGGGACGCCCTCCCCTTTTATAGCTCAAGGGGAGGACTACTTTACAACATTATTTTACCTATCTACCCCCGCCCGAGGGTCAGATGCCCCCGGCGGTTACGCGCTGTCGGCCTAGTGCGTCTTGGCGACCCTCTTCTTGATCGCTGCGTGTCCTTTGCCCTCCCATCAGCAGCTTCGCAGTAGCTTCCTTCTTGGCTGCTAGCACGGTAGTGCGCATGCAATCCCCTTTTCCTCGGCGCGGGGCTGCAGATCAGCTTTTGCAGATGGCAGGCGAGCAAGTGGTGTCGGGTGTCGGTCGGGAGAAAGCGTAAGCCGCACGCCCTCTCCTTTGCGGGTCTGGTTCGACCTGGGGAGGGTCTTCGAGGGTCCTCCCCTTCTCCACCGTGAGTGCTTATCGACTGGCAGGACCATTCGCGGGGATCTTCCTATCCGACCTGGGGGTCGGGGGTCGGGGGTCGGGCGAGACGGACGTGCCTGACCCCTCCAGCCTGCGGGTCGTTCGGCGCAGGCTAAGGCCGGGTGAAGCGGGGAGCTCGCGTCCTCGCGCTCTCGGGCCCTCGGCGGGTCGGGCGAGACGGAACCCTCCGACCTGTTCGTCACCGGAGTTTCCAGGGTCTTCTCCTGCTAACGCGCCGTTCGCTGGCGTACTGATAGTGGGCCCCCTAATCCATGACCCCCACAACAAGGCTTCTACTGGCCCACCGCCGTGGCTGACGCCACGGATGTGGTACGAACCTGCGAAGGGTGCCAGTTCTACGTACGCAAGACGCACCTTCCTGCCCAGGCGCTTCAAACCATCCCCATCACATGGCCGTTTGCCGTATGGGGCATCGACCTTGTCGGGCCAATGGCAAAAGCGTCCGGGGGCTTCACGCACCTATTGGTGGCGGTTGACAAATTCTCTAAATGGATAGAAGCTCGACCCATCAATAGAATCAAGTCTGAGCAGGCGGTGCTTTTCTTCACCGACATAATCCATCAGTTTGGGGTTCCGAACTCCATCATCACCGACAATGGCACCCAGTTTACAGGGAGGAAGTTCCACATCCGAGTGGATTGGTCGGCGGTGGACCACCCACAAACAAACGGTCAAGTAGAACGTGCCAATGGTATGATTCTGCAAGGCCTGAAGCCTAGAGTTCACAACAAGCTAAAGAAGTTTGGGCACAAGTGGGTGCAAGAACTGCCATCGGTGATCTGGAGCCTAAGAACGACCCCGAGCAGAGCAACAGGGTTCTCCCAGTACTTCCTCGTCTACGGGGCAGAGGCCATCCTCCCCACGGATCTGGAGTATGGGTCCCCTAGGCTCTAAGCGTACCAAGAACAGCGAAACTGTCGGGCTCGAGAGGACTCGCTGGACCAGGCCGATGAGGCTCGAGACGTGGCCCTACTCCACTCTACCAGCAAAGCCTGCGTCGACAACAGGCTTGAAAATTCCGGCACCAAGACCTCTGCAAAGGAGACCTCGTCTTAAGGCTTCGGCAGGACAATCGAGGACGGCACAAGCTTACACCCCCGTGGGAAGGGCCATACATCGTCGCCGAAGTCCTCAAGCCCGGGACATACAAGTTGGCAAACAAGGAGGGGCAGATCCTCACGAACGCCTGGAACATCCAACAGCTACGTCGTTTCTATCCCTAGAGTGGCCCGCAGCCCTCGAAACTTTTGTACATACTCTAGACTTGTACAAATCTCTTGATTAAGTGTCGGCTTATAACCCCCACAGGTCGTGAATGAATAAAACGAACTTTTTTACATCACGTTTCGAGGGAGGAATGGTTCTACCCTTGATAGAACCACCCCTCCCTTGGGGGCTAAATGGGGAAGGACCCCCGAAAAAATCGTCACTTTTTTCAAACTCCTTTGCAAACCCTCGAAGGGAACGCGCAAGGCATGAAACGGACAAGGGCAGGGTCGCCTGAGCCGAGTGTTCGCCTACGCCTCGAGGCTACGGCAACACCTCACTTCCCTCCACCTAAGTCATTCACGTACGATCGATCCTAGTGGCGACTTCCTTTCGAGGCACATGCATCGGACACAATGCGCATCGCAAGGATATCGCATGAAAATAAGCCTCGTTTAAACGATACAAACGATGTTTAATGTAAACAAGTAGGATGTAAGCGAATTAATCTTACATCATGAAATTCGAATTCCTAAACTACTTTTCTACACTTGGGCTCGATGGCCCGAGACTTTCACGGATTGCCCCCGCCGCCAAGGTCGTCCCAGCCACCATCATCTTCGCCAGGGAAGAGGACGCCCTCGAAGTGGCCTGCCAGTACACGCGCCGTCTCGTCGGCAGCAGCGTCAGCTTCCTCGATCGCCGCCACTGCCTCCTCGTCGTTAAGGTTGTCGGCAACGACGTACCCGGCGGTGAGCTTCGAGAGGTCCGCTTGGTAGTGGGTCGTGACCACTCCGAGCGCCTTCCGAATCCCATGCAAGAGGGCCTCCTTCACACGTGAGGTGAAGTGCCCCCCAAGCGCTCGAAGGCGACTGGTAAGGGAACTACCAGACTGCACGTCGGCACCAGCAACCTCGTTACAGGCTGCTGAGGCAGCCTGCACCAGCTCATCAAGCTCACGCTGGGTCGCCGAGTGTACCACCAGCAGAGCCTCCTTCGACTCCGTCTCGACCTTGAGCGCCTGCCTCAGCGCTACACCAACAAGGCTGTCAGAAACAAAAAAGAACAAAGCAAAAAAGATCGAAACCTGAGCAAAATCGGCTTACCCTCGACTTGACCCTGGGCAGCCTCGAGGGCTGTTTCCCCCTCTCGAGCCTGCCGCTCCGCCGTGGCCCGAGCCGCCTGCTCTAGCTCGAGCTGGTCTCGAGCCTCCACCAAGAGACGCCGCTCCACTCCAAGCGCCGACTCGGCCGTCTCACGCGCGGCTCGCTCATTGTCCAGCCAAGTGTTGGTGTTCGCGAGCTGATCGCGCATGGTGCGGACTGTGTCGTCCAGGCGGGAGATAACTTCGCCCTTCTCTCGACACTCGGTGGCGGCCCGGTCTCGAGCATCTTGAAGGTCGGCCAGTTCGCGGTCTCGAACTTCCACCGCCCCCGATAAACGGCGTAGCTCCAGCAGCATCGCCGCAATTTGGTCATTCTTTGCGAACGCGTCCTTGCGGAGTTCCTGCGTAAGACGAGCTAAGCATCATCTGAAAAGCAATTGCGACAAAACACCGGCAACGAAACACACCTGGTGGACCTTGTTGGCCTCCTCATGAAGACGGAGAACGTCTCGCAGTGCCCGGACAACTTCCCATAGTCGCCCTTCCGCTGCGGCTTCACGAACGAACTGCTCGGGAAGCTCGCTGCGGGATTGCCACATCACGGGGGATCCACGTTCGTCGACACGAGCAGGCACCCCGCTGGACTCGGCCGTCACTGGCCCCGTTGGAAGCGAGACGAGGGTCGACGGCGCGGCCTCGCCACTCTCGTGCTCCCACGGCACGGGGGCTCGCACCTCTAGAGCCTCGGCCAGCTCCGATAGATGGGGAAACCTGCCGCCAAGGGCTCGCTCCTCTCCCCCCTCATGCGGGGGGCCACCGTGATGTCCTCCTCCACGTGCACCACAGGCCGCTCCTCGACGAGAGGAGCCCCCCCGTGGCGCGGGGGTGGCATCCTCAGTCCGAGCGACCTCGGCGCGGGGCTCGACGGCGCCCTCGAGGAATTGAGGCGGCCTTCGCTCCTCGATGACCCGGGACGCCTCCTCGCACGTCTGCCGCTCGTCCTGCAGCCCCGCCTGAGCGTCAAAAAAAGTGACAAAGTCCTGGACCGCCTCGTTCATCGGGCCCAGGAGCTGCGAGGATGGGTGGGGCGACGAGCTTGGCCCGACTTTAAGGGCCTTGGTCGGCGCAAGGGAAGGTATGGCCCTTGCATCAGACCGACTACGCCAAGAAAGAATCCAGTCAGAAACAAAAATGAAGTCTCGACGAACAAATAAACGACGAAGAAAATTTACCGAACGATGGGCAGCTTCCGCTTCGGCCTCGAGGTTGAGACAGGAGCCACCCTCGAAACCTCCTCGCCCCTGTGGAGGCGCCGGCCTCCCCTTGGGAAGCCTCTGCACCCGGCCCATGGGCTGGGGCCTCTTCGACAGCGCCCGACCGCTCAGGTGCCTCGCCCCGATCTTGGGGTCTCTCGAGGGCAGCCGCCGCTGCCCCCGACGGACTCCCAAGAGCAGGCACCGTGGACGACGGCGGAGCTTCAAGGTCAAAAGGCTCTCCACTGCGGCCCCCAGACGCTGCAGCCAGGGCGACCCCACCAGGGGAAGCTCGAGAGGAGATGGGAAGCTTGAGAGGAGACGGGCTCCTCGCCCCACCGTCCTCCTCGGACCCCTCACCAGCGGGATCCGGGGAAGTCTCCAGCGTCGGGAGCGGTGAGAGCCCCTGCCTCTCCCGCTCGTGGTTCTCCTCCATATGCTTCCTCTTCTTCCGCTCTATCCGCTTCCGCCGCTCCTCCTTCCGATCCTTCTCCTGCTTCGCCCGCTCGACAAGGGCACGGTTGGCGGCCCTGTCCTCAGGGACAGGAGGTTTGGAAGTATGGCCGTGGGACAGCCCCTGCGTAACGCTAGTCACAAGGTCAAAAACACGAGAAAGCGAGACATGAAGTAAATACGAGGGTTGAAAGACACTTACGAAACTCAGGTAACCAATCTCGGGCCGCATGGGCCCCGCCCACGGGTTGTCCGCCAGCCGGTCGACGGCACGCCGCGCCCGCTAAACGGCGACGGCGTTGGACAACGGCTCCACCGTCATCGCTGTGTCGGAGACGTCGGCATCCGGAACCATCCCAAACAACGGGAGCCTCCTCTGCATAAGGGGAAGCACCCGCCGCCGATGGAAGTTTGCGATAACTCCACTGGTGGTAAGGCCATACCTCGATAGGCGCTGAAGTGCCTCGATCAGAGGACTGAGCTTGTCCTTTTTCTCAGGCGGTGACACCCCGTAACTCCAGCAATCCAGCTTCTCCGTTAGCACCTTGCCGGTGTAGGACGGTAGACGCCCCCCGTCGTTGCGAAGGTAGAACCACCCCTTGTCCCAATCTTGGTTATTGGAAACCATGGAACAAGGGATGTAGAGGTCCTTACGGCTCCTCCGGACTTGGAGCACGAGGCCACCAACGCGAACAGGGCGACGAACCCCCTTGGAAACGCCCTCTAAAAAGAGCTCGTCGTACAAGAGGTGGCGCCACAAGTCCCAGTGGGCTTCGATGCCCAAGAAGCCCTCGCAAACGGCGACGAATACCGCCACCTGGGAAATCGTGTTTGGCGAGAAGTTGTGCAGCTCCACCTTATAGTGGAAGCATAGCGCCCGCATGAATCGCCCCGCCGGGACGCCGAAGCCTCGCTCGTGGAGGCAAACGAGGCTGACGACGTAGCCCGCTGGCGGGGCGGGCTCCGTGGCAGCCCCCGGTGAAATCCAAACCGTCGGTTCGCTGTCGACGTTCGGCGGCAACACCCCGACTTCTATGAGCCCCTCCAGACAGGACTTGGAGGCGGTCGATGGCTTCCACGGCGCGGGATCGACGAGTCGGACCATGGCGACAAGTGGGAGCGCAGGCGAGAGAGGAAGACGAAGCAGAAGATGACGACGCAAGAGCGAGAACGCAAGAGCGAGAAGGCAAGGGAGGCGTACCCTTGGCAGGTGCCCTGCCGCGCTATTTATACTCCCCAGCGGAGCAAGGCGCGGTGGGACACCAGACGTGACACGCCAGGCCCCTAGGCTGACAGTCAGGCCCGCCCCGGGAGACGTAACGGCACCGGCCGTATCAACCGCGCTAACCGCGTTAGCTGCGCCGCAATACTCGAGGAGCCCGGCGCAATAAACGTGCGGTCGTGTCGAGTTGCGCCCGCACGCCTCGCCTGAAAAGGCGCGCCCACTTCTCCCACGAAATCACGATAACTTCCTCGGTGGTCATCATCACCCACGCGAAACGAGGAAGGGTGCACTCAAGGCGCCAACCCTCGAATGGAAGCCTCGAAGTTCGAATGCTCGAGGAAGACCCGTCGAGGGACAAAGGCCTCGAAAGCCTCGACAGATACCAGCCCCCGCAGGATTGAACTTCACCCCTGCGGAGGCTCGGGGGCTACTGTCGGGTACCTATAATAGGGGTACCCTATCTTGGGCCCAGAATTACTCGGTAGCAAGCCCCACAAACGAGGTTGGCCTGGCACCGTAGCCCAGCAAAGGCACATCACGACAAACTTCACCACGGCATTCGTCCCGCTTGAAGACCCTCGAGCGGGGCCGCGACAATCGAGCCCAGCCAAGCTCGAGGGGGACGTTCACCCTCGAGCGGGAGTTTCCGTCACGTTCGAGGCTCAGCAAGCTCGAGCTTGCCACGCCGGGAACAGCGCCCGGTACTCTGCGACCATCACTACCGATCATAATGACTCTCCTCTGCGGTCAAAAAGCAAGAGGGATTCCTTGCGCCACGCCACCGCCCACACTGCGGAGAAGACACCGGTCAAATCCACCTGGCACAGTGGATTCTGATCTAACACTGCACAGGTCGGTCCTGGCAGCGATACTATGCCAACCACTCCTTGACTTTGCTCGCCTCAGATGCGCTACCACCCTCGAAGGCAACCCTCGAAGGAGACTACGGAGGCTCGATCCGGACGCCGTGCTCAAGTTTCCACCCTCGAAGCCGTGAGACGTCACGAGAAGAACATCATGTCAACCATTGCCATGCCGTCAGCTGGAGTTGGAAGGCGTGATTCCCGCTCGCATAGTGCGCGGCGTGGGCGGCACAGTGCACCTAGCAGCGTCAGCACCACGAACACATGTACTCACGCCCTCCCCCCTAGGCCTATAAAAGGGAAAGGGAAGCCCATGCAAAAGGGAAGCGAAGGGACACGCACAACAGAACACATATGAAAACACTTAGCCAACAAACTCAGGGACTTGGGAGTTCATCTCCTTCTCCCACCTTGCTTGTAATCCCCTACTACGAGCAACGTGAAACCGGTGCTCCGCACCACTGCTGGACGTACGGCCCCGTGGCCAGAACCAGGATAAAAACTCTCGTCTCTCCATCCGCCTTCGGGACATCGAGTGGTTAGCATCGCAATCACTTGTTTGTGCCGGTGTGACCAAATCAGGCACCGACAGATACTTAGGCCTTGTTTAATGAGAGCGTATCCTATGAAAACCAGCTTTCCATAGAAACTATGGAAACTCCACCATGGATCCTAGGATGCACATCCGATGGCTGGAAAATCAGGTGGGACAATTTTCTGTATAACCCCTCCTGCACTTCCCCACCCACCCGTTCCACCGCTAGAGATCGGAGACTCCCGTTCCGTCGCCCCCTTCCGTTACGTGATTATGTTTCTCCCTGTTCGACACGAACACCGTAGACGCCGCCCCCGATCTTGGAAGTTACCGTGAGAACACGTCCACAGCCCGACCTCGTAGCGACCAGTGTTCCTCGCTGCCCTGCCCCCTGCGATGTCGTCGCGACCTCGCAGGCCCAACGCCATTGACGACGACGCCCTGACCCCCTCACCACGACCTGGCCGCACGGTGCCGCCCCTGGAAGAAGCCTCGATGGAGCCTGACCACAGGGCCTGGTCGACGACGAGGAACCCCGTGCAGGATCCCTCGGCACGGCGTGACCTCAGCTTGCTGCACATTGGCATCGTCTCCTACCATGACGCCCCGACGACATCCACAACCCCCTGCCCGACACCCTGGACGGCAGCAACCCCCTCGTCGAGCAACCAAGGCAGCCTGCTGTCGCCTTGTGTCATGGTCGACGATACGCGCGTCCCCTCGACGCAGCCGCCATGGAGGACAAGCAGAGCAGGTCACAGTTGAGGGATTTCTTGCCCTCGACGCCGGCGCTGCACCTGGCGCAGGCAGCTTCACGAACAGCACCCCTGTACGCATCAACGACTCCAGTAGTGCTGCAGTCCATAGCCAGCGACACCGTAGCCGCGACGGGGCGCCGAGGTCGGGATCGGCGCGACGAGGTCGGTCCAGCGAGGAATCGGGTCGCCGGGGGGTTGTCGGCCGCCGGGGAACAGGGATCGTTGTGCGACCGGGGGGGGGGGAGGGCAACGGAGGCAGCGTCAGTTTCCGTAACGGAGGGGTACGGGCAGGAGCAGAGTGGAAGGGTGGGAGGGGTTATATGGAAAATTGTCCCACCTTATTTTCTAGCCATCGGATGTGCATCCTAGGATTCATGGTGGAGTTTCCATGGGAAGCTGGTTTCCATAAGATACGCTCCCTTGTTTAATTCCCCAACTTTCTACCAACTTGGCACACTAACAACTTATCCCTCTCACAGAAAACGCCAACCGCCATCAACTTTCACCAACTTGACACCAACTTTTTAAACTAAATAAGCCTTGTAACAAATAGTACTATGATATTGCATGTACTGCAATGTCTGTTTGTTTTGATGCATTGCTTTGTGGATTAGCAAGACCGAAAATTAATAAATATACTAATAAGATTTCATGAAAGGTCACTCGTCTCATATATAATGAAATACTTTCTTCTTCCATTACAATAGTCTTTTCAAGTTAGCAAAATTAATATTAAACATTAAGTGAAATTAGACCGTCTCTTAGCATGTGTTTGGTTTAGAGACGAGATGGCATGGGATGATTTCATCCTAATTTTGTGGGATGGGATGATCCCGTTCTGTGTTTGGTTGATATGGGATAGGTTCGTCCCAATTTTTTGTTTGGTAGGAGTGATAGGTGGAATAGGATGGCTGACAGGCTAACGTTGTTATCTACTTTTTGGTCGGGACCCACTGTCAGTTTCCTTTTCCAATCTTCTTCTTCCTCTGTCCGTTTTCCCTTCTTTCTCGTTAGAACTGCCCATCAATCTAGGCTGAAATTGCTCATCCACGTTGAGTACCAATTCAATTACTTGCAAACCAACCTTCATGGATGCCTTGCGAACCCATTTGACTACCTATCTTCGTGAATCCAAGGAAGGCTGTGCCAAATCGAGGGACCCTCGTGCGGATGCTCAAGAACGAGCAACGGAGGCAACTCCAGCCTCCGGCGACGCCACAACAGTGCAGCGCGCACGTACGGCCGCTTGTCGGAACACGCACGCAGCATGCAACATCACGCATGCACTGCATGTAGCGCCATAGAGGGGGCTGCGAAGCTTCACCGGCAGCCATGGAGGGGCCGCGCAGTAGAGCTCGACCCGCCAGGACTTAAGCTCACAGCAGTGGAGCTGAGCTCATCGCGGCCTCGTGAGTCACCCATTGGGGCTGGCGTCGCCCGACGGAGCTCACCCGAGGCTTTGCGCGTTGGACATCAGGCGTCGGGGTTCACGTCACCCGGCGGAGCACGCCCGCGGCCTCGCACGCTGGTCCTCGAGCTCGCCATGGCCGCAGCGGTAGCAACCGCATCTGCACCACATCTGCGGCGAGACTTGCGCCTGGCCAAGCTCGCCTACATCTGCGCAACTCCAGCAGCTCTTGAGCCTGAGCATGCCGCCGCCGCCACGAGTCCCTGCTGTTTTTTTCCTCGAGCAGCCACGGCGATGAGCCGACGAAGGAGACGGCGTGAAGAGGGACGAGTCTGTCCCCTCGTTTTGGCCGGACGGGCTCGTCCCGCATCTGAGGCGAATATTCGCCCTGCGGGATTGATCCGTCCCCATTGTCCCGCAGCCAACATCGCAGAAAACGGGACCATCCCGTCCTGTCCCAGTTAGTCCTCGTATCCAAACACATCCTTAAGTCGTCGGGAAGATGATTAGGAGTTCTAAATTTTTTTTAATTTTTTTCTGGGTTCTTGTTTGTAAAAGAGCCTAAGATCAATACATGTTCCTTCTAAAATTTTTGAGAAAGATTGTTAAACTATCAATATTTTGTGCAAAAATTCTGAAAATATTTGGCAGCTAAACCGAGCAGTCGAGCACACACCTTTCAATTTCAAACCAAACAGTGGCGGAACTGAGGGGGGACTGGCAGGGGCCATGGCCCCACCAAAAAAAAATAAAATCTCGATTCCCCTTTTGTTAAAATAGGCTAAATTATTTCCTAATCCAATTTTTTTTTGCTAGGCCACCTCCAATAGTTAAAATTAGGTGCTAATAACTCATACGCTTTAAGAGATGGTTTAAGAGATAACTCTTTCAACAATTAGGGAGTCAAAAATTAGCTCTTATGTTTACACAAATCCAAGCATGAGTCTAACTTGATTTAGGATGAGTGCATGGGGCTATTTCTTGAAAGGAAAATAACTCTTATTCTCTCTCTTCTGCATGGTCAAACGTACAATATGATATCGTTAAGAGCTAGCTGATTTGGCACTATGGAGAAGGCCTTAGCCCATGATAAATTCCTAAAGCAAGTCATATTTCCTATTTTTTTCCATATTTCTTTTTTTTTCTTATATTTATTATACATTAAATTAGACCAATTTCTTGTACGAAATCAATGAAAAATCTAAATAAATACACTATTCAAGAAACAACATCCTAAAGCGAGTCATATTTCCTGAATTTTCTCATATATCTTTTTTCTCATATTTATTATATGTTTTTAAAATAAAAATTAGACCAATTTCTGGTACGAAACCAATGAAAAACCTAAAGAAATACACTATTTTAAGAAAAAAGGATAACATGTAGTTTTTTCTCTATAAATATTTAGCTGGCCCCTCTTTATTTTTCTTTCTAGTTCCGCCACTGCTAATAAACGTCTCAAAAAGAAATTTAATTTAGGTCTCGTTTAGTTCTCAAAAGATTCCCCAAAAATACATTATTCATCCAACTTTTCTCTATTCATCACATCCCTACATTATTCATCTACAATGTTTTTTTTAGATAGTACATTTTGCGGGATCTTTCCCCAATCTAAACCCAACAACTAAAAATGAGAATAGACCAAAGACAGGAAACCGGTGAACACACCACTGATTTCGCGTTCATGCCAACCTTGCCGCCGTAGCCTCTGCATAAAGGCAGAGCCAGGCAAGTATCAAAAAAAAAAAAAAAAGGCAGAGCCAGGCCACGTCTCCTTCCTGCCGCCTCTCCTGACCTGTCCACTCCCCGCGTCCCACCAACCTCCCCCACCATCACTACTCTCACTCCATTCCCCACCCCGCTCCTCCCACTCTAGCCGAGCGCATCGCACCCGCAGCCATGGCCCTCCGCACCGCCGCCGCCGCCGTCGCGTGCCTCCTCCTCGCGCTCGCCGCCACCGCCGCGGGGGCGGGCTCACACTCCCCTGCTCCGGCGCCGGCGGTGGACTGCACCTCGGTCGCCCTGGGCCTGAGCGACTGCGTCACCTACGTCTCCCCGGGAAGCACGGACAAGGCCCCGTCCAAGGACTGCTGCAAGGAGGTCAAGACCACCGTGGCGAGCCCCGCCGCCGTCAAATGCCTCTGCTCCCTCGCCAGCTCCAAGAACCTCCCCATTCCCATCGACATGAAGCGCGTCCTCGCGCTCCCCGGCGCCTGCGGCGCGTCCAACGCCGTCTTCAACCAGTGCCACAGTGAGTTCCGCCCGTGCCTTTCCCCTCCTCCCTTGTATTGTTTCTTGCTTAGATTTCAGGGTTGAAGAAATTTAGTAGTACCATGTCATCTCCTCCAAAATCTCCCTTGTCCTCCAAGAACCTTCCACTAAACTATGGATCTTTTCTTGGGATTTCACTGTCTCTTCGATTTCTCGCAAGGATTTTAGTGCAGAGGTTCAGAGTCCGTAGGTCTCTTTATCAATTCGGTTTGATCTAACTTTTCTCTGTCTTGCTTTGCTTGCAGTTTCCGCGGGTGGGGCTCCTGCCGAAGGTAACTTCTCTTGCTTTCAGTTTTTCATATCATGACATCCGTCTCATCTACACGGCTTTACTTTATCATGAATGAATTGTAGGAGCAATTGACACCCAGTACTAGGATGCGCTCTATGATTTTTTTTTTTGTCTTAGGCTTGTTTAGATCTTCAATTATGATCGGATAAAAAAATCTGCTAATACTGCTAATACTGTGACTTTAATTGGGAAAATAAAGTCTGAATTTTAACCGTCAGTGTACAGAACAGATCTGCGTTATTAATTTAAAAAAACGGTGCACAACAGATCATATGCCAACAAAAAATGAGTTGTCTTTCTATTAAAAGGAGGTGAGCTGTAAAACACGCTCAAAACAAAGAGGCATTGTTCCTTCGCGTGGGTGGCATTCCGTGTGATCAATAAATGGGTCCCCCAGTGTTTCTTGCCCCCACAATCAAACAAAGTAGCCGTTTCTTCAAAAAAAAAAAAAGAGTAGGCTATTCTCAATTTTTCCCGTTACCTTTTCATGTTTGCGAGTGATTGCGTCGCATGTGAGCTACCAAATGATTTGGGCAGAAGTATATGTTGCTAAAGACACGATCTAGGTAAAACTGTAAAAATGTAATGGTTGCCATTTCCGTTAACATTAACTTGCTAGAAGTCAGATTCGTTTGAGGAATTGAGGTAGACATCGACACTTAAGCTAACTTCATTAGGCGAATTGTGTGAAAGGTGATAGGAACTGCCTCTGCAGCCCATATGAATCTATCCATCTCCTATAAAAAGACGAGCAACTTTGTTAAGCTGCTCAATTTCTATGGCAGAATAGTGACTATGGTAGCACTAGTAGTATATTCTTAGGTTAGCATTCCAACCTGGAACATCTCATTGTTTGTCCATAATCTGACACTTGATTGTTGATCGCCGTGCAAAAGGTCTGTTAGTTAATTCCTGGAGATCTGCATGCAGCCCGTTTTTTCTGTCACTGTAGTCACGGGCTCAGGCTCACCGCCACTGGCAAGTCACGGGGGGTACCCAGGCTGCAATCATAGTGGACCAGCCAGCATTTCTCTGGGCCACACCACGTTCTTGTAGAGGGAGAGACCGTGGAACGTGTTGACTGATCTGTGGCCAAGATCTTGAGTGATGTTTGATTCGGGTTCTTTGAAAAATGTTTGATTGGTTGGAGCTTGCATCATTGCATGGAGCCAAGGCAACCGCTCGATTGTGAATGCTTCATCTTGCAATGGCACTGGTTACCCTAGTAGTTGCTTTCACTTGAGCTGCTGGGGAAGGAGAGTTTGCTTTCTCTCGTAGTCGTCTCATGGAAACAGGTGCTGGCAGAGCTGTTGTGTTTGTTGCATGGCCACCAACTAAACACGCCCTCGGTTTCATACTTCTGAGTTCTGACCATGTTGTTTGTCCCTGCATGCAGCGCCTGCGCCGTCTGCTACCGGAGGATCATCGAGCGGCGGGGCGGTCGCCTCACCGCCGCACACCGCCGCGGCGAGCTCTCCGATGACGACGGCGACCGCCCTCGTGGCCGCCGTGGCGGCTCCGCTGCTCGCCTACGGCTACCTCTTCTGAGCTGGAGGACATCACCTTTCCGCGCATGCTTGTGCCGTGTCCTGACCGAGTGATCCCGTCCCGGCGTCCTCTACGACGATCACCTTGTGGAGCTGCTGCGCGCCTTGATTCAGTTATTACCCTGTTGTTGAGATGAGAGATGTACTGCTACTTTAGCTGTTTTATGCAGTATTTGGCTGACTTGGGTCGATGTTTCCTTAATGAATTCTGATGCTCGAAGCCGTATTGTCGGACTAGTACTAGTAGGATCCGGTATTCCGGGTACAGCGTTACGGCCTGCATAAATCGCTGATGTTTCGGCTCGTGAAGTCGTGACCAGCGAATTTCCGGTTACATAGATTGAAACGAACCACAGGACGGGAGCGTACAATTTTTTTTTTTTTTTTTTTTTTGAGAAACGGGAGCGTACAATTTGTATCTCAGGCTATCAGGCTATCTTTTTTTTTTCAGCCCAATAAGAAAAGACGCCAATCCTCACTCTTTCGGCCCAACGCTTGCGGCACGGCGAACGACGCCAGGTGGGTCACGAGTCACGACTCACGAAACGTAGATATCCTCCTGCTGCGTGGTGCGAAGAAGATCATCCTCACTGATAGTGACATGTTGCTTTGATTTTCCACAAAATAAGCAGCGACACGTAAAATCTGTGGGAATCAGGATAACGTTACTATAGTGTTTAGTTGGTGGAGGGAGAAAATGATTTTTTTTGGAAGCGTGTTTTGTGAGGAAGACGAATAGAAAAGTTGAAGGGAATTAAAGAGAAAGTTTTTCGGAAAAACGTGTTTTCTAAGAAGAATAAATAGGAAAGTTGAAAAGATCTTTTGCAACTAAACATGACCTACGTGACAGGTTGCGATTGACGGGTCACCTCAAGAAGATTATGGGTGCATGGATTGAGCCATGGGCTGCACTGCAACACGCAGGCGAGGCCGTCCCGAGCTACACTACACCAGTTAGCCAGCAACACGCGTATGCATGTCAGGAAAAGATCTCCGGTTCCCAAATAAAAGCATATCCTGTTATCCACAAACACAGTCCCTATAGCAATCGCGCCCTGTGTGTGTAAGAGTCCAAATCGGCGAAACGGTCTCGGTCAAACCGACCAAAATTAATTTAGGTTTGAAACTGAGGCGCGCGCGCACGACGGGAGTCGCGTCGGTTCAGTTGCCCTCACACACGCTGCTTCAGGAACGATGGTGACACGACACGACACGACAATCGTTTCTTCAGTAATATCCGTGGCGATCAATTAAGCCATCGCTACCGGACAAACCGTCGGTTAATTAGGTATCCGCCACATAACCACCGTGTGGGCTCCGTCGTCGCTCAGCCTATCCCGTTCGTGCCCGACGGCGTCAGGTCAGGTCAGGTGCGGGCGGCGTGCCGACGCCGGGAGAGCACGCAAGGGTACGTGGCCGCGTGCCCGGCGAGGTCTTGCTGAGTCGAGCGGCACGGATCGACACGTACGCGGGCACCTGATCCGCGGCGGCCGGCACACGGCTATAGCTAGCGAGCGTACGTGCTGGCACCGCCGTGCTGCCAACGCGAGTGGAGTGGCCAGGCCAACCAAGGCAGTTCCAATTTGCATCCAAATTAACTGCAGCCAACATCGGAGGCAGGTGATAGGATAGTAATACTGAGAGAATGGATGATTCTACGTGCTTGGAAAGTGCGACCGGCGCCTGTACCGCTGCCCGCTGCACGTCATTATCAGTTCGTTAAGCCACCGCCACCAGGAGATTATAGTAAAGTAAGTATGGTGGACTGAAAAATTCGTCACGTATCCGTTTAATCCGAAGAGGAGGAAACGGAATGACACGAGCTCGCCTCGTCACCCCTCGGGTTGCTGGTGTCGAGACGGGTGTCCTGGTGCCCAGGACCATGCCATGCGAGCGCGGCGGGACGCTTGGGATGGGCCGCGGGTCCCTCGCTCGCCACCCCCCCCCCCCCCCACCCCCCCGGGTCTCGGACGACGGCGACGGCAGCCACCCGCGGCCCATATAAGCCACCGCGACGGGCGAGAGCCCGAAGGACTCTTCGCTGCAACAACGCTTCATTCCCTCTCCTGCCCTGCTAGCTGCCCTGATTTTCCCTTTCAGCTTCGATTCGTTTCTCAGCTTCCACTACGATCGAACCAAATAAAAGCCCCTCGCCGCCCGTACGGCCGGCACCATGGCGCACGACTTGCGCGACGACCTGGAGCTCGTCGCCGCCGACGGCGGCGACTACTACTTCGACGACGACGACTTCGATGGCGGGTTCCCCACCGCCAGCGCCAGCGGCGGCGCTTCCGGCTTCCAGGTATGCCCTCAGTAGTCAGTACCCTAGTGTTCCTACATGTTTCGCTATGGCAATTAAAGTCTTACGAAAAAAAAAATCCGTGTTCGTTGTTTGCAACGATTTAATAACCACGAGGTCATTTCAAGAAAAAACCTGCCCGGTAGTACGGCCCCTTGTTAAACTTTGATGAGACAGTGACTAGTATGTTCGGGTGTGTAGAAACCGGCTACTCGGCTATGTAAAAGCAAACCCCTAGGTCAGATTCTAAGCAGGGCCATTATTCGTCCAAGCACCGGGCGGGCCTTCAGTTCCTGTCATATACTTCTGTTTGTTCAGATGAAACTAGTGAAGGTTCACGATGCCCTTGCTTCTTCGCAACAGATGTTATCATATCACTATGCATGCCTAACCTAAGTAGTTTCTGTACTGTGAAAAAATTATCCGGAGTGAGTGATAGAGTGAATAGCCAATTCCATCTACTACAAGTTAACAAAAACTTCGTGTGATCCAGGATAGGGCGCTGCGCAGTCTATTGTTTCCCTGTTCTGCAGGGGATCTGCTTGTTCAGAGTTCAATAGAGAAAATGAACCTTAGGTATATCAACAAGAATGTTCTGTCCACGGTGAGACAGACATTTGAGTAGACTATCAGCAATGTGTCCTCTATCAGTCCTTCTAATCCAGGTCTACTAAATTGACTGGGGATGATAAATTTAGATATTTTGATTAGTCCCCATAGTCCAGGACTATTCGATTGACCCAGTATTAAAAAAAGGATCCCTTAAAAAAATGAGTTGTACTAGACAGTAACATTAGGTGGACAGCTCAATGGTTATACGAAGAATAATTAACCGAGATAAGCCATTCTTGTGAACTAGTCATGGACAGCTGAACAGAGGAATTGATGATCAACTTATGTGAATATTGTAAAATTGGGCGTTCAATCTCCTGTGATAAAAGTTGACCGACTCTTCCAAATTGAAGTCGATCTATATTACTGGTTCGTTATTTCGACACAGACTAGTACTTCAACTGCAATTTTCCACAGCAGCACACCAAAGATAGAAGCGAATAACGTCCCATCTGTTTGCTCTAGGACCTGTAGGGGTACGGAAAGTTTTCTTATTCAAGTATGTTTTACTTTGGCAGCATGTGCAAATGGATGATACCTCAGCTTCGGACTATAAACAAGGGAAAGACATGCAAGGAATCCCCTGGGAAAGATTGAATTACAGTAGGGACCAGTACCGCGAGATGAGGCTGAAAGAATACAAGAACTATCAGAGCCTCACTAGGTCACACAGTGGACTAGAACAGGTGAGAGCCTTATGGTTTTTTTACTTCTTCATTTGCGTTTCTATTAACTCAGTTATCTTTAGTAATACAGTGCCTAATATGTTTACTTTGTTTATGAAGGAATGCAAACAAGTGGAGAGAAAGGATACTTTCTATGATTTCCATTCCAGTACAAGATCTGTCAAATCGACGATAGTCCATTTCCAGGTACAGTTTTACTTGGACAATTTCATTTAAACAGTTGCATGCATATCAAACAGAAATTTGCATAAAAAATTGGGTGAGGATGTGAAGGCTCCATTCGGTTAACTAACAAATTGTTATCTTTTCACCTCAAAATATTGAAGTTGCCACTAACAAAAGTATTAAGCTGTCAATAGGTAAAAGAGCCATTTTTCACCTCAAAACAGCGTATCTGCATTCATAATGTACCTGAGTTGCAGTACACTTATTTTCTCCCGTTGGTCATGGGTCATGAGCCATTATACAAATCAACTTAAAAGTTGTTGTGCAAGGGTTGCAGTGCTTCTTGTTGATTTTGGGTTACTTCACACTTAGTTGCTTCAGTTTGCATCATGAAGCACACAGAGCTATTTACCTCTTGGGTTCTTTGTGCATATGAATTGGTAACAAGGGGCGGTTTATTATATCCATCACGGCCTCCATGTCATTTAAAAAAAATACTACTGAATCCTGTTGTAATTGTGAAATCACCCCTTAAACTTCCTTGCTCTTCAAGTTCGATTACCCAGCAACGACAAATGCTCTTTTTTCCCCAAAAAAATAATCTAACCTGCCCATATGGAAAACATTTTTTTACCGCTGTGCGTATCATCTTATACGAGTTTGTAAATTATGTCATCTATATTAAATGATGTTGCTATTTGTGCTGCTACTTTCTGTGTATGAGTGTAACACTGATTGCAGGTCATGTAACGAGTCGGGTTGCACTATTTGGTATTTGCAATTGATCTTGTGATATTAGGACATTTGCAGTACCTTGTTTCAGCAGGACAAAAAGGAGGTGGATGAGCAGTTGGAGCACTAACCACAGGGTTGGAATATGGTATGATAGGATGTTTCATGATAGGAAATATGTAAAATGAATCAGTCTCGATTTCGTTTTTGCAGGTTGACTGGGAGAGACGGAGTTCACTAATTATTTGTCGCATGATCATTTGTTCATAAACTTTACACATTATTGTGCTTGATAGGCTTCTGATGATAATAACATTGTCTGTAATCTCATGATTCATGTTACAGTTCATGCTAATAAAAAATGGTGTGGAATCTTGTTCTTCGTTTGGAGGTGTTGTGTCTCACCATTGTGAAGGCCATGCTGCCATGGGACCTTAAGAACACAAAGTTGTTACCGTCGTGTTACAAATTTACAGATACATTTTAGGGGAGATTTGGAACATTGGGTGTTCCACTTGATCATATCCACCTTTCCCAAAAATAGAGGCTGTATTTAAAGGCTAACAATGAAATTGATCACAAGGGCTTGGCAGTGTCCGGATGAATTCTTTGCAGATCCTGACAGGCAGTTGAAAATTTGAATGAGCTTCTGGAATTTTCTCATTTGTCTCCGTGCAAGAATACTACTAGGTGTTGTTTGTTGAGTCTTTGCTTGTGAAATTGTGAAGTGGTACTAGTGCATTAGTGGGATCACACATAGGGACACATAAAGTTCAGCTAATTCCTTTCATCTGTGCATGCGGGATAACTGAGTGGATGAAAGAATTGCATGATATATTTCCCAACATGAAAAGACAACCTGAACCATGCATCGTTGCACCTTGTATAAAATGTTTTATCCAATTGTAATGACCATGTACTTACATCTGCAGCTGAGGAACCTGATGTGGGCTACTTCGAAGCACGACGTGTACCTGGTGCAGAACTACTCTGTGATGCATTGGTCTCCCCTGTTCCAGAGAGGAAGAGAAATTCTCAACGTCGCCGGACAATTGACTCCAACAGAGGTCAGCAGTCTGCATTTTATCGTTATGCCATCACAATCCGTTGCTGCAAATTTCAGCTTGATCACCAGTCTCCTAACCTGGAGTGCTGCCTTCTGTGCAGAATGTCAAGGGGGCTAGACCGTTGTCGAGGGTTCAGATCAGCACCATGGCTCTGAAGGACAACCTCATGGTGGCCGGTGGCTTCCATGGAGAGCTCATCTGCAAGGTATGAGGACTGCACTGCACCATGTGCAAGCTACTCTTCAGTATTTTCCTGCATTTTTATCAGCTTACAAATCTATCGTTCTTGTGTCATCAGTATGTCGATAAACCCGGGGTGGCGTTCTGCACGAACCTTACCGGCAACAACAACTCCATCACGAACGCCGTGGACATCTACCAGGCCCCGAAGTAAGCGAATCAGACTCAGTTCAAATTCTGAACACGAGCTTAATCAGAAAGCATATAAACTCAACTTTCGCATCTCGGAATTCTAACGCAGTGGCGGCACCCGGGTGACAGCCGCCAACAACGACTGCGTCGTCAGAACATACGACGCCGAGAGATACAGCCTGCTCACCCAATTCACCTTCCCGTGGTCCGTGAATGTGAGTATCCATCCATCCATCCATCCGGTGTCGAAGAAGAACTAATCCACGCTGTTCTCAGTAACAACCCATCACACTGATTCTCTGACACTCAAATGAAAATCTGACGCAGAACACGTCGGTGAGCCCGGACGGGAAGCTGATGGCGGTTCTCGGCGACAGCTCGGAGTGCCTGCTCGCCGACGCCCACTCCGGCAAGGAGATCTCCACCCTCCGAGGCCACGTGGACTACTCGTTCGCGTCGGCGTGGCACCCGGACGGCCACGTGGTGGCGACGGGGAACCAGGACGCCACGTGCCGGCTGTGGGACGTGCGCAACCCGTCGGAGGCGTTCGCTGTCCTCAGGGGCCGGATCGGCGCCGTCAGGGGGCTCCGGTTCTCCCCCGACGGGCGGTTCCTCGCCGCCGCCGAGGCCGCCGACTTCGTCCACGTGTACGACGCCGCGGCGGGGTATGTCGGCGCCGAGCAGGAGGTGGGGTTGTTCGGGGAGGTCGCCGGCGCGGCGTTTAGCCCTGATGGAGAGACGCTGTTTGTTGGTGTCGCTGATCGGACCTACGGCGGCGTGCTCGAGTTCCGGCGACGGCGGGCGTACGGATACCTCGACTCGTGTCTCTTTTGAGCTCCGGTGGCGGCTCCTGATGAGCACGTATGTATGTAGAGTTTGTATGCAGTGTAGAAAACGTGGTGGTTTTGTTAATTTTGCGCGGGTGGTGAGTGTGGAGCTGCCTTGATTTCGCTCTTTTTGAATGGCGGAGGGGCAGGTGCTCTTCTCAGGAGGTTTTGTACGTTTTGTTCTTTGTATTTAGACGTTTTGAATGTGGAGGTGTTCTTTTGTAGCCTAAAGGTTGCTAGAGAGGTGCATCCATATACTGTGGATTTGGGCTGAAGTGCCCAAAGGCCGAAGGCAGGCATCATAACAGGCCGGCCGATTGGTCGATTGGACCGACTCTGGCCCAATGGAACGGAACGGAACGTAGAAACAAGTTTTGCCAAACGGCTGGCTGGGCTATATGTCCTCTGTTTCGTTCACCTATTACGGCGAAATAGAGAACACTGATCGTACGGCAAACTGGCAAAGCATAAAACGCAGGAGCACGAAAATATCCATGGCTGCAAAAGGTCAAAAGACCCCAAAGCCGCATCTCATGGGCCGGTCAAAGGATGAAAGAAGGGCGCCCTAGAGCTGCAGCCATCACCACATGCATCATGAAACAAAAACTGTCCATGGACACATAAAGGCGATTCGCCTCGCGCCTCTGTTCCCCCGTTTCTTCCTTCCTGTTTCGTGCTGTGGTGCCCGCTCCGCATCCTTGACCGCATCCCTCTTCTTCCTGTTCCGGAATCCAACAATGTGCACTTGGAGAGAGAGTCAGAGAGAGAGAGAGAGAGAGAGAGAGAGAGAGAGAGCTTCAACACCCACCGGCGGCGCCCATGGACTGGACAGACGGTTCGGGCTGGTGGGCGCACTACATTCCCTGCAAGAAAGAAACACTACCGGGTCGCGCTCTACAGATTCGGCCGTGGTTACACATGGGTGTCGCGCTCTACAGATACCGGCGGCGCTCCGCTTTCTGCCCCCATCCACCACCTGCCCAACCCCGACAGGGAAACAACACAAGCAAGCGTGCGGGTTAGCTGCAGCCAGCCGGTCTGTCTGGCGTGGAGCTTCCCGACACCCATGTGAATGTTTCTGTGTCCGCATCTGCATCCGCGTGCGATCGCCTGCCCGATCGAGATTCCAATTTCCACACAACGAAGCAGATTCCCACGGTCACTGTTCTTCTCCTTCCGTATTTCCAAGGTTCCATCCTGGTCGAAATCTCCTGAACAATTTTGCCACGCGTTCTCCGTGGGCCTCTGCCAACTCTCTTCTAAATGCCAGTTTTCTGCTTTGTTAGTTTATATACTGCACCATACCGCCATGGCGCCATGCGCTGATCGATCCAAGGTAAAGGTTAGGGAAGACGGTCAATCTAATGCATGTGACCTACCAGTTAACAATCTAAGACGTCATGGCGCCACACGCATTTATTTTTTCATTTTTCTGATACAAAGGCTCTTTTCACATCGGGTTCCTCTGAACCCTCGTCAAAAGTTTTAGCTCTGATGGCACTAGTATACACTATTTGTTAATTGAAGTTGGTAACCTAAACCTTGGGACCATTTTGACGCCTTGAATCGAATCGAATAGGTACTTCAGAACTACTATGCTCCAATAACTCTCCTTCTTACAGAAAAATACGTATCAGAGAAAATAATACCGCTATATCTGGGCTCATAGGCCCAATAAAAAATCCAACATTGCGGCCCAGCACGCACGCACGCATCCGGACAGTTTCTTTTACGCAACTCGCGAGCTGGGTGGTGGTGAGTAATTGGATCCCGTATTCTCTCCACGTTGGAGCTATGGCAAGCAACCATTCCAAATAATTGGTGAGCCAACAAAATTTAGTAGCGGTTTGGTTGGTTGCCTTTTGTAAGCATGCCAATAGAAATTTGGCAACAGCAGTAGACCATGAGGGCAAGAACGGGGGCGAGCAAAACGCTCACCAAAAATTTGATAACGCTGGATGCCATGCATGCTAAGGTCTCGACCTCTCAATGGTTGCACGAAGTACGAGTTTTCTTGATTTATAATGTTTCATAGCTAATATCTCTTGAATGACAAATCTAATCTATGGTTTGATTTCAAATATACAATTCTTGCAATTAAATCTACAAAACAAGATCTCACTCGACTATATTTTGATGTTAAAAAAAATATTAACATATAGACCCCACAAGTCATACTAACAGAGGCAAGATTTGGCAAGGTTACAATCCAAACGAATTTTCACCAATGATTTGGCGTTACCATCAATTTAGTCACGACCAATATTTGGTAGGGTAAATTGGGGCACAAACGAAACATGCTCCAATATTTGGTCTCCTACCGTCATTTCGCTTCGGTCATGCCGTGTGTCACTAGCGACGGCCGGCGGCCGGTGCACAACAAGAGAAGCTTGAAGCTTCTGCCAGCCAAATGTCAAGGCATCTGTCCCCTTGGCCCAAAACGCATGCCCTGAACCCGGTCAAAGGAAGAAAGCCACAAGGCAGCCATGCGGATCTGCACGTACGCATGCAGTCGAAGATGCACGCCCGTCAATGGATGCAATCGGCATAAAGGCGGTTGCCCTTTCGCTGTTGGTTTCTTCTTCGCTGCTTCGCTGTTGGACAAAACTTGCATGCATGGTCCCCCCCCCCCCCCCCCTCGCATCATACTGTACGTATCGCCGAGATACGATTACGAGTAGTAGTGACGGTGATATTCTACGGCCTTCGCCGCGCGATTTGCTCGTGGTCGGTCGGTCGTCGTCGCATCCAGTTCCATCTCGAGCTTAGCCGCCTTTACAGCGCATCCACCATGTGCACAATATATGCTCCGTCCATTGGAGTCACCTAGTCAGTCCATGGTCTCAACTCTCAAGAAACAAACCACTTGATTCAGGCAAAAGGGGATCCACGCCACGCCAGGTTCAGATCACATTCTCTCCGCCTTGCAACACTGGCATAATCTTTCCTGTCAGGAAAGATAAACTAGTACAGACAGAGAGCTACTAATCCATGATGCAGCAGATTCTTGGTCGTGGACGCACGCGGCATTATTTCTCGATCTGCCGGCTGCCCAACCAAAGCTTGCAGCTCCAAGCAAGCGTACGTGCGGCGGTTCATCAGTGAGGCAGTTGCTGGTCAACCCAAGTAAGGTTAGGCATGGATTGGTTGGGTTCCATGTGGATTCCAAGCCTCAGGGCTAAGCAAGCAAGCAATAGGCTCGATCAGCAGCAGTAATGTCGCTCGCTTGCCGTGCCAAGGAACCGTGTTCTTCTTCCTGGGACAAAGCCAGGCGCGTTCACATGGAATGGAAACGAGCGGCGTGCACGTGGATTTTGTTCTTCTCGCCTCGGGAAATGGCTTGCTCGATTGACGTCTGCCTGCCCCTCTGCATGACGTGCGGAATCACGGCCTAATTTCGCCCCTGATCATTGTATCCCACCAGACTTGTTCCATGACAGACAGATACAAGTATATCTCTTGGTCGATGCAAAGCTACTAAGCTAGCGTTCTTCTAGGTGTTCGTCAGTCTGCAACTACTTCCATGACAGAAAGAAATGGTTCTTGGTGGATGCAAAGCTAGCGTTAGGTGTTCGTCACTATACTGAAAGTTGATCGTCTATCGCCGTCAGAGTCGGACTTCTTGATTCCCCCAAGGTTTACTGCATGATTTTTCCTTCTAGAAACATTAGGCTCCACTCCTCGGTCACTCGTTTTCAAGGCTGTCGATTTCCATGCATGCCTTGTGCCAGCTTTGTTCTTCATATAATGTATCCCGACTTGCGCGCCACGCGTTGGAGCTAGCTTTGGCGTGTGCCTTGATTAGTTAAACAAAACTCATGCTAACCGCTTCTAGTAATAAAATCGGAGCAACCAAAAGGTAGTCGATCTGATGCCATGTTCAGCGGTCAAGAGACAAGGCAAAGCATTACATGTCAAGGGGCAATTTGTTTGCCAGCTTTTATTTTTTTTGGGGCACGGTATGCCCGTCATAATCTATGCATGCGTGATAATCAATGCAGAGACTAACTGACTGTTTCTGAACTACACTAGTACTTTCTTTTTCCCCTTTTTATATGAATGATGACTCCCTCCCTCTTCTGCCTTCTCTCCCTGGTCAAAAGATTTAGGTTAGGAGCAGGCTAATGGCACTATCATGTCGATTAACTAAAGCTGCAAAACTAAAACATGGGCCATTTTTAGTTCTTGGCGCACTGCATCCAGTTCATACATGAACATTTTTATTTAGTTAAAAAAACGGGGAAACTATTATGTACACGGCTTCTTCATTCAAAGATACTAGTGTGTGTACTAGTCTGCTGCGTTTAGTATCTTCAGCAAATCGAGTTGGTATAACATCTGCTATTTGATATTTGGGGAAAACGAAGGATGAAAGGATCGTAAAATAAAACGTATACAGACTTGGCCTTGGAAATGGAGACGCTGAAGTGGCAGCGAATGCACACGGCTTTTCTGCTGCTCAAGCTCAACCAAACTTGTCCAACCAAGGTTCTCGGTTCGGTTCGTCCGTCGTTGCTGGTCAAACGAAGCAAGAATCTGAAGAAAGATGCGGCATGCGAGCGTCCACCTTTCGAGTACCCATGTGATGATTTTTGTCTCCGCATGTGTGCCTCTGCCACTCGCTCAAATTAAAGGATTACACTGCAAGCCTATACTACGGGCAGGCCAAAGAGGCGGAACTGAATGAAAGAACGTTCCGTTTGATGTTAACGCCTGCATGCCGAGATCATCGCTAATGCATCAGAGTGTTAGGTATTCCAGAAACAAGAATCTCCCATGGTTGTACACGTAATAGGCTATTAGGCTCTCAATTGATCATCTGTAGAATCTCAGTCAGATGCGCCTGTTTCCATGGTTTATGGCATCTCTCTGTTCCCTGACTGAATCTCACCTTGCACACCAAACAGGCATGTGTGTTTTGATTGATACAACAAATAAGAAAATGCATTCTAACCGGTCTAGTGATCAAATGCAATCAACCAAGAGCTACCCTGATGCTATGTTCAGTCCTGAAGAGACAATGAAAATAGCAGACACGATTGTTCGTCAGTTAATTTTTCAAAGACAGGCTGTGTTGTTCAGATTTAGGAAAAAGTACTTCTCCGACAAGTTTTTCCTATTCACCCCACTCACAGAACACGCTTCCCCATGCACTATTCATCTAAAGCTTCCACCCACTTCTTTCAATCTGAACACAGTCATGATGGCATGTACTACTAATGTACATCGATACTCTATGCCTCTAGCCGTCTATGACAATACTCAATTCAGAATGACCTGGTTCCGATCTACTTTCTTTGATCCCTGGTTAAAAGTTTTAGGTCAGGAACATGCTGATGGCAGTTTTGTGTTTATACTAACTAAAGCAACAAAACTAAACCTAGGGACCATTTTGACGCCCTGCATCCAGTTGATAGTTCCAACATTTTAATACTGAGGTTTGAAAAGTACTGACTTTGGTAATTATGATCGTGATGTGCTCAGGAAATCAATGAGATTGTTTTTTTCTGTAAGATCAACTGAAATTGACAGATTGAAATAATTTCAAAACATTTACATATAATTCCTCTTTTTCGGAGCGGTGTTTGACGCCCGTGATCAGGACTGGGCCGGGGATCAAATGAAACCTAGACCACGAGCGGCGCACTCCTGCAACTTCATATACACTAGTGATTTGCGCGCGCCTTGGCGCGCGGCTTAATCTTTGACTAAATAAATAAAATAAATATATAACTTTTTTTTTTGTTGAGATCCAACAATCAAGAGGTCATCATTCCATGTCTTTTGGCAACATATCAATAAAAAAGGCTCTCCTCGTATTGCGTGTAGCGTTTCAGGAACAAACTACTTGCCCAGCTGCGATGTAATTTACTTTCTGAAGCAGAATATGCTCAATGCTTTATGCAATATGCGTCATGACATCACATTATAGGAATTAACATGTTGGCAAATAAAGCAATGCGTGGCTTCATAGAAGTAAGATCCGTCAAGATTCCAATATTCCATCGATTAATACTAAAATTCAGCATAATGATAGTTTGAAGTGAATAGGCGTGTCCCATTCGGGGTTAAATAATGACATACCTGAAAACAACTGGAAAACTCTTGGCCTCAGTGTTTGGTGTGACCTTGCGCTCTCTCCTTGCTAGCTTATTGGTTCTTCCTTTCCAATGCCCTACAATGAGACTTTTTATATTTCTATTCGCAAAATGAAGCAAGCAATGAGACTTTTCAACAAACATAGATTCCACTACATGTATATCATTCCTCCTTTGTTTTAGTTCTAAATGTTCCCTTTAAGGAAAAAATAAAAGAAAAGTACAGATCATGCACTATTGGCGACTGATCATCTATGCACATATATAGATCACAATAGAAAATGTAAAGGAAGCATCAACGAATACTAAGGAGCAACATGTATATCTTCAATCACTAACATGAGCAGTAGAAATTCAGTGGTGCAAACTCTAAGTGAACTTTAGAAAATTGAACACATAAGCAGTAGAAATTCAGCAGAATAGCGCACATTGATGCAGGCAAGTACTCCTCAAGGGTCATAACACTCATCTGAACCGGCATAAATCTGGACCCTACAAATCAAGGAAAGAGGGGGAATCAAATGCAGAGGCCAATTTCAGAGAAAACAGTGCAACTACATGAAGGATCAGGAAAAAATTGCAATGCCAATTAGAACGGGAAATAGGCAAGTATTGGCATGTTTTAGAGAGAGAGAAAAACCTGAATTTTAGGAATCTGGATTAAAAATTTCCATCTCTTCCATAATACCTTATCATCAAGCATAGGTTGCAAGCGAAACAGGTTCCATAGTTTTTAACTGTTCAGGTGATAAATAACCATATATGTTCAGCTGAACTTATTGTCACTGAGGAAAAAAAAAAACAGAGATTTGCATGCTATCAGACTCTACCTGCCAGCCATTTTTTTCTATAAGCTATCAGTCCCCCGTGCAGCAAATTTTTTAATATGACTTCAGCAAAAACACAAGCATGACAAAGCAAAGATTCATGAGTAGTGCAAATGAAAATAAAAAGTTAAATATCCTAATCACCGATCTTGTATTTCAGTCAAGTAGGAGGTCAAGCAATTTGGTTCAGTCATTTTTGAATGGAGGGTTACCCGGATGTGAATCAGTACATGTGACACTTCTACTGGATTTTGCAATCCTTCTGCAACTCACAGACAGCCGTCGGGTTCAATGATGCAATGGCCCATTCATTTGCCATTGCTTCATCTCAGCTTTGACGCCATCAAATTCGGAAGCCGGGCTGGGCTTCCCAACTACTCGCATCCGGTTCCCTCACTTCCAGTGTCCCAACACCGATGACTTGCTCACCTGCACACAACATACTGCAGCAGCTCATCATCCGACTCAAGAAGCACCAGATCGACTACCATCATCATTACACTAACACATCTGACATTTCTAACAAGACATCATCCGGTGGCAATCCTCATCGACCAGCCCTCCAATCATGGTTCAGGTGGTGCCTCACCTCGCCTAGCACTGCTGTTCTGGAGGCCATCCTGCCCATTTCATCTACGCCCGCCTCTCGCGGACCTGAACTCAAATCCCCCAACACAAATACTAACTCAGCCAAGCACTTGCTAGAGCCCAGAGCTGGAAGCTGGAGAATACCCCCTGAACAGAAGGAACGGACATGATCGGTTGGGAGGGGAGATGAAGTGCTTAGTGATAATGCAAAGGTAATCAGCAGTACATCTTTGGTCTGACAATGCAAAGGTAATCAATAGTGCAGCACAGGTAACAAAGAATCTCCACCCTTTCTCTAAATCGCACCAGGCACCAGCCCATACATTCTGAACAAGAAAACAGGATAGAACTAAACAAACATGGCTACATTCGATTCCCCGTTACAAGCTGAATAGATGAACATTTTTGTTTCGTGTCACATCCACCTAAAAGCATTTCCCTGGTAGCCAATTTCACCACCCATTCTCAGAATCACAGCAGCTCATGACTACGTGCAGAACATTCCAGACAATAACAGTACAGTCCAAACCAAATCTGGCTTGATTCAATTCCATTCCTAATCCACGATTTCAAAGATCCTCTTTCGAAGATATTAACCAATCAAACAATAAACAGAGTGAAATTTCATTGTGGCTTCAAATTTTTGAGGGGCTGGGGAGTGAGGATTCGTACCATCTAATACCGCCGCCGGTAGGCCAGAAGGGATGCGGGGAGACGGTACAGAAATCTTGGCGCCCATCTTCTCATGGCCTCACCTTCAGCTTGAGCCTCAGCTCCCAAGTGAGCGCCGCCGCTGTCGCAGATGAGCCCGTGGGCTTAAACCAAGAATAAAAAGGGGAAAACAGAAGGCAAAGAAGCGGCCATAGTTGAGAGGTCGATCCATTTTGCTGGCTGATATCTCTACCAGGGTGGAGCTCACCGTGTATCCGAAATCTGGAGTAGCCGCAGATGACGAGGTGTGGGACGGCGCTGCCGCGGCACGTTCCGGTCCTTTGGGGAGGGCGACGAGGGCCGACCGCCACCGAACACGAAGAGGCCCTGTTCGCCATGTATAGGCTTTCGGCTCGCGGGTGCTTTCCGCAGGGCCACGACACACCCGCGCCGGACGCCTGATCCCCGTGCGTCGCCCGCCGCCGACTCTGGCCACTGTGGTGGGGAGGAGGGCAGGACCTCGCGAGCCAAGCGGTTGACGACTGCTACTGGCCTCTTATGCGCTGAGTCGGATTAGCTCGCGGCAGGTAGAGGAAGCGGAACGGTGGCCGCACTGCTCGCCGGTGAAGACGGCGCGGAGCGAGGTGAAGGAGGCGGAGACGGGGCCCCGCCGCCTGCAGCTTCCATCTCGAGTAGTTGACGGATAGCATCAGGCATCATGGTCAAGGTCCGTGCGAGTCCGCCGCCGGTAGCCCGGCATCCTCGGCTTCAAGCCTTCATCCCCATCACACGGCCGCTGGGTCCGGGCATGGATCGGCTCAGGTCGTCTCGTCCAGCTGCGGTACCAGCCGTCGCCGCCATATGCCCAGGACGAGGCGAGGGCCGGCCGATTCGCACTCGCTCTTGGCCAGCCATCGCGCCTCCTCGGCCACCTGCCGGGCGCTGGAGCTCCGCCGCCGCCCCTCCACCCGGCGCATCGGGAAGAATCGGGAAGAATGGGGACGAAGATATTTTTTTTTTACGGTGGACTGCGGGTTGATTTCATGAAATCGCGAGGGCCTAAATGCAAAAGGCCGGTGGCAGGTGCAGATACTTAGCCGTCGGATCACCGATCGGACGGCCGAAAGAATCCAGCGACGTGGACATGCTGGCTGCTCACCGCGAGCGCCAGTTTTCATAAGGGAGATTTGCCGTGTATTATGAAAGGAGGAAAAAGAACATATGCTTGACAAGACAATTTGTCTGTTCACCATTTGACTTTTGCTGTCAGACATGACACTTCTTTAGATACGATACTATATGATAATTGCATTGACCAAATATGCTGATTTAGGCTTGGTGCGTGTCAAGATAGCATATTTTCCGTCCATATCACTGTATCTAGGCTGATCTGAAATAATGTAACCGAGAAAATCTCATGCCGCCGTCCTTTGGAGATATAATCGATCCCACACATGCACAATTTTACTTTCTGCGCCTCCATATATTCTTCTAACAAAGACAACATGTGTGCAGAGGATATGCTAAAATGTGAGAGAAAGCTTCACCCGCCAAAAGGTCAAGGAAGGTCTTCCCAACCAACGAAATGATCCTCACTTGATGAGTTATTTAGCCAACCTTTAGAAATTTGGCCCCAACACGTCATTATTTTGATCCAGTGGACGGCAAAAACCTGCAAGTTGGGAACAGCAGATATTCCCATTTCTCTCTGATTTGCTGCATTCCCAAATTAGCCTTGCAAATAAAAAAATGTTATCTCGCGTAGCTAGCAGCTAATTTGATAGTACCGATTTCTCTTGTACCTCAGGAAATTTTACCCATTCAATTTGCTGCCCATTGTTTCTCTGACATGTGGCCACGGGGCTCACAAGTCATTGGGATAATAACATTCAGTAAATAAGGGTCGTACAAATTCTCAGTGGTAGAATTGCACAAAACTATCACCTATATGCTAACCATCGTCGAATTATAGTCTAAAGTACACTATATTTGTTTGCAAGCTCTATACATTAACCACTTATGATTAAATTTTAATGTGCGTATATCTAAAGTGCATATATATATCAAGTATACTATTTTTTCACAGCTAACATTAGGAATCCATGCTTTTCCTAAAAAAAACATTAGGAATCCATGCTCAAAAATTATGACATAACTTCAATTAATTTAGTGTTACTATTCCTGGCATATAAGTTTAGTTGCATAATACATATATCTCATCAACGTAACGACAAATTACCAGTCGGCATGCAGTTACCAACAAAGCCTTATCTCAAGCTAAAGAACATATACATAACGAAAAGCTTTTTCTAAGCAAATAATATATGTGCTAAATAATGATGTTGCGCATGCCGAATGGTTACATCATGGCACTTTTATTCTCAAAACACATATGCACATTCTTTCCATCCACTTTTCACGTGAATACAATTCTGTAAAATAATTCTCATTCTCAAAGCACTAACGACACCCCTTCGCCTGCCTTCGGGCGAGGGTAAGAAAATGACTTGCAAGGTTCCATAATTCCTGATTGTGTGGAATGCCTTTCGAAAATGCTAGTACCAATGGAGCCATTTTCGCCTAGAGAATTGGCAACTAGCACACAATTCTTGATATCAATGGAAGGAGTTCTGAGGTGTCCATCCATATTGTGCTTTCATTTGTCCTAACTGCAATTATTGAAGTCAGAAGTGGAAGAAATAATGACCAGAACACTTATATGAGGATGCTCTTACAACGATTTGCCAATTGTTTGGAGTATCCCAAAGATGGGTTTATGATGCTTGTGGTATGAAAAGACCAGTATAATTCCTTTGAGAGAAAAAATATCGATAGCATACATGATTGAGTTTATGAACTTTCTGCATAATACACAGAGAAACCAGGGATTATCTGAATATGTTGTCCTGTAAAACATGGACCTCTTTGGAAAAAAGGATTAATTCGATCCAATGAGAAATGGTCGTTTTGTATTATTTGGATTGCTGGATGTTTCAATGAAAATTAATAGACATGGAAAAAATGTATTGATAAATTATATATAAAGAGAAGTATCACATTTTCTAACTGGGAACCTAGTTATTGGAAAATTGAAAGTGTAATATGTGATTCACTATATTTGAAATTATATTATCACAAGACTTAGTGGTCAAATAAATTGCTAGTTTGTAAAAAATTGCGAACCGTACAGCTTCGGGCCTGCTGTAGGCGCAACAAGGTTACTATATGTAGTAGGAGGCAATGAACTAACATTCATTCAATGGTCAGATTTTAATTCAAAAGTTCAAACTTTTAACTTCGATACCAAAGAAGATAGCAAATGTGATATTGTTTGTTGAATTATTAGGTGCACCGGGGCCAGGGGGCACCAAAGAAGATTTGTATATATGGATTAGAAATATCCAACTCAAACTAAATAAGGGAAAAAGGCATTGCTATAGGCTATAGCATCTCCAAAAGGGAATTAATATCAACTAACAGGCCCAAATCTAAGTCCAAAGAATTTGAACAATATACATGAACATACAATCTCTCTCTCTCTCTCTCTCATGTGTGTGTGTGTGAGCTTGCGTGTGTGCGTTCGTGTAAGCAATTGGAGTGCTAATAATCATAAGATATGGTCATAATCTTTGTAACTGAAAGTAGATCTATGCATGATGAGAGAGAAACAAAACTAACTTAGTGAGAAGGTATATACATATATAATTGATCCCAACAGGATGCTCCAAGAAAGAGTAGAATATAGTCTAGTTGTATCCCTGAAAAACTGTTCAAAGATTCTTGTTTCAGATAGTTGATGACTAGTATATATCGATCGATTAATCTAATGCAATTTGTGTGCTTGTCCATAACAAGAAGGAACATCACAATGATATTGCTACACTCATGTCCGTATATTTCTCTTTTCAAAATGCTCATTTATGTCATCTTTGTAGGAGTTTTTAAATTTAATATAGTTCTTTCTACATATATCATTGTCTCCGATACTCTTCTTCATGGATGATATTTTTCTAATTATCTGTTGGTAAAAGGACTGAAACATATGATGATACAATCATACAAAATTACGTGCATATATATGATGGAAATATATTTTTGCCCCCACTAATTAACACTTTGTCACTTGGTGATAGCCTGATAGGTGCAGTAAGACTTCTTCAGCTTAGCTCTTTCCGTCCTGAATTCACTTCGCGTGAATATTTGAGGACAGTATTTTTAGACTCATCTTAGATAAGTTTTTTTATAATGCAAAAATATCAATAGATTAAGTAATCAGAATCGGTTATTAATGACAGAGTACATTTGAGATTATGTTGATGTCATAAGCATCACTTATTTCTATGTTTAGCAAATGATAGTTAACTTTCATGTTATTTGACGAAGTATTTGCGTTAATTTTAGGCAAATTTGAGTGTTGCAATAATTCATTTAGCCACAACTTAAAAGTCATGGATCATTGTGCCTTTTGTAGTTTTGTATGACTCTGGTTAGTTGGTATAAATAACCCCGCTATATATAGCCAACTTGAGACGAGATGCTACAAGAGAGCTAGATATCAAATGGACAAAACTGAGGTGCTGAAAAGATGTAATCATGCAGAAGAATGGATCATAGATCTAGGTATGGATGTTATTTTTAAATAAAACCATCTTTAACTTATCAATAATCATGATAGTTGAGATTGCAATGCTTTTCTTCAGGTTTTAGAAGGCCACTTTTGTATATAGATTTCATATAAAGCACCACAACATGGTCATATCTTAACCATAATTTAAATAGGTGGAGGGAACCAACGGAATCAGATACAAATCTTGTTGGTAGCAATTACAAATAGCATTAAAAAAATATTGATGTTAGAATATGTTGCCGGCATGCGAAGGGATTTGTTGCGGCATTGGCTCCGAATGTGTCCTAGAGGGGCTTGCAATGCACTAGACGTGCAGCCTAAACTAGGCCCTAGTTACTTAGGATTTTGATGGACCCACATTCTACATTCTAGTGGCAACCATCGTGCACTGGCAGATACTACATGAGATGGTGACAGTGATAAGACAGAGGCTTTAGCTAAAGAGAAGATAAACAAAGGTATCGAATGCAAATATGCATTGGCCCTTCAGGAAAATATTTTAGAAAACAACGGATGGTTTTAAAAGGAGACGAACAGCTTTAATAGTGGCTTGGTTCTCAGCGGGAAAAATAATAGTGCTTCCAGTGGCATGCCTTTGGTTGCTAGTTTAATCCGAAATATAATCTGATCCGATCAACCTTTGGCATACCTTTTGCACTAGAATTAATTATGAAAATACCAAATGTTGGCCAGTTCCTTGTCTGAATATGTACATGATGGCATCTCGTAATATCTTTTCACGGAAAAAAAAAACAGAGACTGTATCCTGAAGCTACATACCAAAGTATTTGACCGTTACATGCATGCATGCACACACATAAATAGTGGAGCCTTTTACATACTTTGCATGAGTGGAAATGCCAAATAGGTTAGGAGATGTAAATATAGTGGAGACTCCATTAGGAAAGAAAATTCCATGCTAAAGCATAAGGAAGCAAGGCAGACCATCAATTTACTCAGCACGTATAAGGTTGGAGGTCATTATTGCTATTGTTCTTTTCACCAAGAATGGATGGACAAACAACAAGAGATTTGATGATTATTTTTTCACAATTCCTCTATTTTTGCTCAGCTGATTAGCTGAAACAACATTGTAAAAACCTTTAGTTGTGTGCGGTAGCAGAGATCGAAATTATTCCCATTTCCTAAAAGAATGTTAGACTTCATTTTTTATTGCTTCTCAGTTCCGTGTTAAATATAGAATCCAAGAATGCAGATATAGCCTAATTTCTTACTCATTCCAGTTGAAAACATAAGCCGTGCTAGCATCCCTGTGACTGTGATACCATATATATGATACAAATTAAAAAGCGTATTCATAATAAGTAATTTTCAGGACAAAACTAATAACATCAATTTTGTGTCAACTACAAAACTACTTACTAATAGAGTATTGTTGATCAAAGGCTTATCCTACCAAAAAAAAACACCTTACATTTGAAATGGATTCATCAGTACCTTTTGACCAGCGATCGATATACTATGACGATTCCCATCCTTATTTGACATAGCTATCTAACCACTCAATGCGACTAGCACAAATGTAAGACAGAGTGTGTGAGAGAGGAAACCAAGAGAGAAAAGCTAAAGGAGAAGGATCAGAGTCTAGTCTGCAGGTACTTTGCCAACAGATCACCTCGCCTTTCCAAATCACCCAATCATAAACTCCAGTCACCTCCCATTACTTTCCGGCACGGAAGCTGCCCAGCTTTCTATCCTTTCGTTTTTTTTCTCTCTATCCCGTAACCGGTAACCCCCCTCCCTTTCTCCTGCACACCAATGACCAATCAACACGCTAACGACGCGCGGGCGCAACACGCGTGCGTGCCTGGGCTCGCCCGACATTCTCAGGTCGCTGCCGGCAGCCACGTCAAATAATCCATCCACCCATACATGACTCACGTCTATTTGCGTAATTTAAACTGGATTTAGCTGTGGATCGGAGCGCCTTTGCTTTGCTTTGCTTGATGTGACTACCAGCTCCAGCTTCGATTCAGTAGAAAACGAGGCGTGCTGGCTCGATCGTAGACCTAACACTGGGCTCTCTTTGGACCGTGAGGACTAGAGGTAGGAGTAGCTTTGCAAGCTCTTGGTGAAAGTAATCGGTATCTGCAGAGGAGATCGAGCAACTGCATGGCAAAAGGCTACTGGGTCAAGAGATGCCTTGTGGTGGCAAACATCCCAGGAGGGGAAATGAGGAGGTTGAAGCTTGTAAGAAACGACTAGCTAAGTAGTAGATCTCGTTAAGTGCGTTATTTTTATCTATCTAACAAGAACACGTATGATTGACTGTATGTGTAGAGGTGATAGCAACCACTAAGTGCAGTTTCTTATTAGAGGGAAATTAAAATGTAAGTTAAGGGAACCAAGCATATATAAGCATAGCTGCATTACGTAGGTGGTTAAACCGGCAAAGGTGTTTGTACACCGTCTCCTCACTAAATCCTACAGTACTACCATCGCCCTTGTTTGTCTGATTAGTGGGTGGCTATTTCTCTTGGTGGTAAGGGGCCCACTAACAACGAGACATCTAGGCATATGGTGATTTAAAAATCTCAAAACGTATCAGCTTATATATGTATACCAGTAGACTCTATGTGAGTGTGTATTAACATGAGTGGGTGTGTGTGCGCTTGTGAGCGCCATCTATACTATATTCACAAAAAACAACATTAATTAGATGTAAATTTCCTATATGGCTGGCAGTGAATTTGACATTGTCCCAATTATGTGGTAGAGGAGGAGGAAGAAGTTAGAGAAGCATGTTGAAAGAAATAGATGACTTGACAACTTGTTCATATGATGGTGCAAATTTAGCAAGGGCAAAATAAAGCAATAAGTGAAATTGCACCTGTCCTAATCTAAAAAGTGAACTATTTAATACTAGCTCCGTTCCAAAATATAGCTACATTTAGCTTTTCTAAGACAGATTAAGAAGTGTGATAAAATATATGATGTACCCTTCATTAAACATGTCCATGCAGGTATATATGGTAGCTACTTGCCTTATATACCTCCATGCTTACAACTAGGACCACACGACAATTAATTTCTTGAGGAATATTTTGTCCATTCACTCATTTAATCAGGCTTCAAAACTCATATGTAGCTATATTTTGGAACAAATTTTGAATGCTTAACGTTGCTATATTTTGAAATGGAGGGATTATTTAAGATTACATTGATACTAGTCTCCAAGGTGATACCTTAATTGTAAGTTTCCATAAAATTGTGATACTTACAGTAAAAAGACCTACCATCTTGAGAAAATATTTTTCATATTTCAATCCAACGAGATAGTCTTGTTACATACGGTCATTTTTTAGAAAAAAAAAATTATCAGCAAAATTGCTACAAAAACTTCATTCTTCTTTATATGGGATAGAAGGTAGTTGTTGAAACACGATAGGAGTAGAGAAACCTATAATGGCCTAAAGGCGTCAAGTAAAGTAAAGTGCCATCCATTGCATTTACCATATCACATTAATATGTGTTGCCTATTCCATATATCATTGCGGTTAATTCATGTTTATCTTGGACCACTATGGGCCACGTGGCATTAAACGTGTCATCTGGTGGGGGACAATGTGTCCATCTTAGGAAAGGGGTTCCCCACTAAGTTTGCATAGGCAGATCATCATGGTGCGGTTCCTATTCAGATCAATGCCGCGGTGAGTACACCTCTGTTTTTTTGCGCCAAATGACGAACAAATAGGGGGTCATCCCAACCCATTACTCACATCACTCATTACACTTTGAGGTAGTCAATTGCTCAAAATTAATGAAATACATGAGAGAAGAAAAACTCAGTTTTTTTTCGTCGTTAGAAATACACACAAAAAAAACCTTGCTGATTTCCTTTTCTAGGAAATAGAGACCGTCGCTAGCTGCCAGTGCTGTCACACCTGTTAGCGGACAAATCAATCAACGTGACAGTTAGCACCCGGTCGCCCAAGGCGGATGGATACTGTGGAGCCCACGCTAGTCCGGCCAACCGGGCCCACAGGCGAGCGTAACCCACTGGGACGGCAACACATCAACAGGATACCCGAAAGAAACGCGTGTGATGTGTACGTAGCTCCATCACCGACCATGGAATTGTAGAGATCCTTTCAGGGCATGGGTTCGTGTCGTGCTCGTCCCAGTCAACGACGACTCCTCGACGTGCATGTGTGCCAAGTAGACTCTGACACTTGTAAACCTCTGTACAAAAGACCTTTCCGTCCATGACGAACACTATTCCGCTCACCATTCGATCGACATCTTACCGTTCAATGCTAGCCGACGAGAAGCTTTCAGGTCGCATCCGACACAGACCAGGACAGGCTGATCGATGTGAAGAATCCAACATACAAATGTTTAATGTATCCCCTGAATAAGTCACATTATTAACTGACTAGTATTTGTTATATTTTTTTTATTAAAGATCCTTTGTCAATGATATTCTAAATGTACAAAAATATATACTGGTTACAATAGAATCATTCGAGAGAGAAAAAATCTGTTAAATCATCAGCCATCCGCACATAACCCACAACAAAAGTTGGTAGGCGTGGTAGTAGCAAAACAATGAACTTTTCAACTGCATACAAGCAACTAGATTCATGGATTCTTGGCTATTTTGTTGTCACCAGCCTATGCCTAGTAGGGTTCATATGCAGGTCACATTATAATTTTCCATGTGACTGCTTATACTTCCTCATTGGAAAAAATCAGTGCTGAGAAGAAGAACCCCACCCCAGACAATGCCTAGGACACAAGAATATTCTTATGCCGAAGGATACATTCATGTCCCTGACTCCCTGCCGTGCGTCAGAAGTCAAGATGCAAATTTTTAGATGCAATGCAAGCACAAGTAACATTTCATTCTTGGCACACCGGCCCTAATTGTGTGTGTTAGCGGCCCTACCGTGTGCTTGGCTTCCAAGTGGCTGGTGTGACAGCCACACAGGTCACTGAAACCATACATCCTTCAACCTACGCAAAAAGTTGATTCAGGTGTCAACCAAGTGACACGAGACACAATTAGATACTTGCAAAAACCAAACCCAAAAAAAAAGTCAATCCAGGGCTAATTGAAAAGGAGGGCGACTTTTTCGGTAAAGAGAGAAGGTTTAGGAGGCTACTGACAGGCGTCCATTTAACATTCGTAATATATTGTCTAAAAAAATTTCGTTTATCACGAGCACGGTTTAGTTTAATCCATTGGTGTTTTGTCTACTCAGTATGTTCGGTGTAGCAAAGTCTCGGTCATCAGAAATGGCAGGTTCCTTGCAACTACAGACTTGAACAAAGAGTGAACTGTAGTGTAGTGCGAGGTATAATAGTCCACGGCTGCTACTTACATATATAATATATATATGTATATGTAAATGCCGTGTTGGTTTAACAGGGACCATTCAGGTGAGTGACTTGCTACTCCTCTCCTCCAGTGGTAGGAGCAGTGAAGTAAGCAAGCGTGCTCTAAAAAAAGGTACAAACAAACAAAAACTGTTTGGGTTAACGTCTAGGTATCATATATCCTACTCAGAGCCACGGTTAACCACGCATGTAATGCAACAAAAACACAGTGCAGCTGAGACCATGTGTGTGAACGACGTAATGCAAAGCCGGCGGAGTGGTGAAAATTACAGGCGGGCGTCAAGTGATGACAGGAGAGGATATTGGAAGAATCAAAGAGAAGGGACTCTATGCATTGCAACAGGTAAAATGGTGAAGACCATATGCAACCCAGATAGTAAAAAAGCGTGGGTACTTTTGGTTCCTTTCATGGCGTGTGGAGCTGGACAGAGACCGACCTACCGTCGTGTCTGGCCGGCGCAAAGCTGTCTCAAGCAATGTGGCACGGTGTATTGATGCATTTTTGCGACAGGGAGAAATCTGACAGACCACATGCATGCGTTCAAAAATACCCCTATGATTTTGACTCGTCAATGTAAAAGCTCCGCAGCGGCATAGTACACATATACCACATGTCCACAACTGTAACCTTAGTAGGGGCAGTTTTGGCTAATTTGAACCTAGACACACGTCTAATAACTGGAGTAGTTCAAAGGTGTAACGCTTCACGACACACCGTCCATGCATTTCCTTCCTTCTTTTTTTTTCAATTTCTTCGCGGAAGCTAGCCTCACTGTCAAGCTTTTCTGCCACATGCACATTTGCCTTTTCAGTATTGTTGAAATTAAAGCTAAGAACATGCCTAGCTTGCAGAAGTCATGCAATTCTTGCGTGGACTGCGGAGATCACAATTGACAAAAAAAAAAATTCTAGTAGGTAGTAGTAAGAGAGTGGTCCATGGTATAATGTAAATATTAAGATATCCTAGCAGTTGCTCTGTAGTTAATAATGCCGGCATTGGACACTTTGACCCGAGTAATTTTCTAATTACCATCAGTCTGAACTCTGAATCTTTTCGTGTACTGCAATCTAGCCTTTTGTGTCCAGGAATCCTCGAGTGTTCCGGGCATTATATCGTTGCATACACATTGCTGTCCGGAATCTTACAGGCAAGGAGTAGGAGTGTCCAGTCCACACCCATCTGGTGTTGCCCACCATGCTGAAAGATGTGTATTAAGGCCGTGTTTAGTTGAGAGGAGAAAAAGAAATTATTTTTTTCTGGGATGCGTGTTATGTGAGGGGACGAATAGGAAAGGTAAAAAAAAATTTAAGGATACGTGTTCTGTGAGGGGATGAATAGAAAGTAAAAAGTACTTTTAGAAACTAAATAAGACCTTATTTCTAGTGTACTAGTAGTGCTAAGCAGCAGCAACAGTTTCATATCTAGTCTCTTTTATATTTACCTGGCGCATGCGATTGTGACTTTTACCATAATTTCTACTGAAGTGCACTGCGAGTAAATTTGTAGAAAAATATGTGCAATATTTATATCTCTAATAAATTTGTTAAAAAACTAGATTCAAATATCTATCTAATGATACTAATGATGTATTATAAATATTAATCTTATTTTATATATAATTGGTTAATGTTGAAAGATGATGTTTTTTTTTAAAAACGAGAATGACATCTATTTGGTACGGTGGGATTACAGTAGTTTCCACATGCAATAGAAAAATGCAGAATCATGCAAACACAAGTCTAAAGATCTGACACGCCGGATTTGTATGCATATGCGTACAATTATGCGCTCATACGGCGTACTAAAATAAAAAAAACTGAAAGGTTAGCGTGGTGGCTCTAGATATAATATGTGCACGGAGGGAGGGGGCCGAGGGGCAGTGACCTAGAAACGGTGACTTTGACGGTCTGGCTTCGATTAAAAGAATCTTCCAAGCATCGTGTATTTGAATATTGCATGCCATGGAGCAGCCTAGACAGATTAGTAGCATGATGCCTCTGAAACTTCTACGTCCGTGAAGTTTGCAGCGTTCGAGACTCTGGAATAAAAATGGATCTTCCCTCTCTCGACAAGCAATCAGCTGAACAGATCCATCTGTTATGGACCAAGGGTAGGGCAATAGGAGAATTAGGAGCAACAACCATGACGCCAGGGCACACGAAGAGGAGTGAATGGGAAGGCCACACTCGATGTGCCCATGACGTGTGGGACCAGGCCCACATGTCAGAGAGTCGCGTGTCATTTTTATGAACGAATTACATGCATTCTGCTTGTAGTAGTGTTTCACAGTATCTTTTTGATATTAGGGTGTGTTTAGACTGGGGAAGATTCCTCAGAAAACACTATAGACCCAAAAATACATTGTAGATGACTAGTATTTTGCGAGTACGATGGGTAGAAAAAAGTTAGATGAATAGTATTTTTTAGAAGAAATGTTTTGAATCTAACGCACCCTTATCAAGGAATGGGCACCCTAATTCTAGAAGGAAGTGGTGTTTCCTTGATTTCTTTTTGCAAGAAGAAAGGAACAGTTGGTACGGTGTCCACAACAGGTGAATTGAAACAGCCCACAGATGCACAACAGCACAAGGGGTTTTTCCAGTGGGCGTTAGTTAGGGCAGGGCTGTCTACTGGCTTTAGGGGAACCTCCCGGAAAGGCCAGTCCCGGCCGGCTTCCCCACAAAAAGGTTAGGTTAGTTCATGCCTTGGGAAACAAAAAACTGAGTTGCTTTTTTGCTTAACCAAAACTTGTTCAAAAGGCAGCGAGCTAAAGGCGACAAATTTAATCAAAAAGTAAGAGATGGGGAGGGTGATTTCTATCAAATTAAACAACATGTTTGGTCCTTTCCAAAGTTGGTAACATGCTACATTTGGATTATAAATGTCCCATTATATGAATTTTCAGGGCCATCACCCTCTTTCCTACTGCCTGGCTAGCTGGCTGGATCACGTATTCACTTCGTAACGAACGAAACGAACAGCTAAAAGTTAATTACGAACCCATCAGCACGCAGTTTAATACATCATGACAGTAAGGCCAATCTCAGTGGCAGTTTTATGTACACCGTTACCAAGACTGCCACATCAGCTGTTCAACGGGATGAAACTGTCACTCTCAGTGCACAGTTTCATGGCACAGTTTCATAGACAAGGTATAATAATTACATTGTACATTTGTGATTAAGTGTGCTAGGATGACTATAGCTTTTTTGCAATTGTGTCATGAGAAATTACCGTCCATTGTCAAAGAGTACCATCCATCTAAAAAAACCTGAGTGCCGCCTATGACTACCATACATATATACGTATATCACAAGTACTGGCACCATGCGTTCAGTTTGACATTAGCATAAATATTTTTGCAGCTATGACACGGTTAAACAAATGAAGATGACCTATATCCAGAATCAAGCGCTATTCATAATTTTTTTGTCCCAATTTCCTGTTCTGAACTTCTGACGAAGTTGCTCCTCTGCATCTGCGAGTGCCTGAAACCCGGTAACTGAACTCTGCATGACATGGCCAGCACCAACTGGTGGTCCTCGACGCCGGCGACCTCACGCAGCTGCGTGCTCCTCGAGGATGTTGTCGAGGCTCCAACTCCACAAAGCGCAGCTGCGAGAGTGTCGTCGGAGGGGTGGAGCGAGCAGCGGCGGTGCGCGAGGTGTCGGGCGGGGAGAGCTCGAGCGCCTCGGCCGGGATTGGATCTGTTGGTGACGAACCAGACGTCCGGGCACTCCTTCCGTCCTCCGTGCGCCGCTCTTCTCTCTACTCTCGATTGAGAAATTGGGGAAGGGGTGGGCGATGGATTTGCCACAAGGGAGATCGGCACGCGCAGCGGGGGTTGAATGGCAAGGAGCCGGCGCAGCGGGATCCTGGCGTGAAAGACGAGGTCTTGGTAACCGGAGCAGGAGCGTTTCATCACCAGGACACACGGTGATCTTCTCTCTCCTAATTAATTTGTTACCATGTCAGCTAAAATGCCAATGTGACATCTTATTATTTGCCCATAAAACTCCCACTGATAATGACATCAGTGATCGTGTTTCTCAAATGATTAAAATAAAAAAAAACACTGTTTCCACTAGAGTCACGGAGAGGAGCACGACAGCGAGAGGAGCCGGACAGGGCGCACTGCAATTGCTCGGTGCGTGTGGATGTCGCGTGGGGCCAACCGCTCCTCGACGCGGTCCCCGCCGCACCCCACGGGCTCTCACGGAGGGACACGTGGACGCTCGGGCCCCAGGGTGGCGCGTCCGAGCTGGCACGGCTGCATCGACGCGTGGACGGCGACGTCGCAACCGCGACGTGATCCGACGTGTACCGTCGCTCTTCGGCCGTGGGGCCCGCAGCCGTGTCCCACGTCTTCTTCCTCCGCCTCCTCTCTCGCGACGTCGCGTTAGTTAAAGCAGTTGGTTGGTGTGTTGGTTAACGCGATGGTTTTTTCTGTATTAGTAATTGTATTGTATTTGTATAGGTACGGTACCTCAGGATCCATCTGCCTCCTCGGCTTCGGCTGCAAACCTTGACCAGATCAAGAGAGCTGACTTTTGCTTGCTGGTGTCTTGCCTTCGTTTCTGAAGGAACTGCTTCATCAGAAAGCAAGTGCATCAGAAACCAAGGGGTCTTAGATTATCGTAGTTAATAAAAGGGTACTAATTCACACTACCCATGTAGTATTTTTTAAAAATGCATGTTATTAGTTCTTGAATAACCAAGATATGGTTTTAGTATTATTGAAGACACTCTTTTTTCCCCTTCTTCTCATCAATTCTTTTCTACCCATTGGACAGCCAGACAGCCAATTGGCCTCAGTTTAAATGTGCTCACAACATTTAACAAAACCCAACAGTAAAAGATGAAGCCACCACCACAAAAAGAAGAGGAGGAGGAGAGGTCCCACACAAACACCAACTTGTGATTTCCTGAGGTGCATATTCCTCAACAACCCAGGGGGCAAGAAAACTCTCGTGTGTTTTAAATTAAAAAAATAAATAGAGAAGAAAAAAAAAACAGGGCACCGAAAAGGGTTGGGCAAGGCCTGCCCCCTTCCTTCCCCTACCTATAAATAGCCTCCCCCAAGCCTCGCAAACTCCCCACACCCAAAGCTTCAACAGCTTGAATCTGCATCTCTCTCTAGCGATCCATCTCTCTCTCTAGCTACCACCACTGCTCTTGATCGATCGGTGGTGGTCGGTTGCTCACTAGACTCAACCATGACGAAGCCCGGCGTGGTGCTCGGAACGGAGGATGCCGTCGTCGCCGCGGCGGCGGCGGCGCGGCATTTCTCGTTCCCGCCGCCGAGGACGGGGGGCGACTCGTGCAGGAAGCTGGCGGCGCAGGTCGACCTCGGCGCCGCCGCCGTCACGGGTTCATGGCTCGACTCCATGAAGGCCTCCTCGCCCAGGCACAAGCTCATGGCGCCCCTCGCCGCCGCCGACGCGGAGCACGACGACTGGATGGTAAGTAATTACTAGTAATTAATGGATGGCACGCAAGAACCTGCCTCGGTTCCCGGCCAAATTCATTGATGAGTAACCAATCGGCTTTGTTTGTGGGCAGGAACGGCACCCGTCGGCATTGGATCGGTTCGACGCGCTGGCGGCGGCGGCCAAGGGGAAGCAGGTCGCCGTGTTCCTTGACTACGACGGCACCCTGTCCCCGATCGTCGAGGACCCCGACAGCGCCATCATGACCGACGAGGTGCGTGCCTCTCCTCCATTCATCTTCCTCTTCTTCTCGCATCTGACCCGCATGCTTAAAGAAAGCAGAGCATGCTCTGCTCTCCCAAAGCAAAAGCATCATCTGACCTGTGAATAACCTGTGGACGCTGCAGATGAGGGAGGCCGTGCGCGGCGTGGCGGCGCGCTTCCCGACGGCGATCGTCAGCGGCCGCGGCCGTGACAAGGTACACATTCATTCATCGCCTTCCAGAACCTCTCCCTCCCCCCTCCCCTCTCTTCTAGCTCGTTGAAAAGTCCGTCCCTTTCCTCGGTGGTAGCTGGCTGGCTCTCTCGCGGCTGCTCCGCTCACGGGGCAGGCGCCGCGAGCTAGCTAGAAGCTCCTCCTCTCTCCCTTTTCTTCTCCTTTTTACCATCAGACCGCCCCTCTCTTGGTCTGGGGGCAGGGCGGCCATTAGTGTTTGGTAGCCGGACAAGTTGTCTGCCGTGCCATGCTCCGGTGGCGACGGCGACGTGCGAGGCGATGGCGACGCTGACGTGCTGCTGGCTGCTCGCTCGCAGGTGTTCGACTTCGTGGGGCTTGAGGAGCTCTACTACGCCGGGAGCCACGGGATGGACATCCGAGGGCCCACCGCCGACCCCAACAACCCCAACGGCAAGGTACTACTCCTTCACTAATCACTACAATGTTTAATTTCCTACCAAAATCGCCGCTGTAATTTCCTACTAAAAATTCATCTCTTCATCCTTGCAAGCAAGGTTTAATTTTCTACCAAATCACCGGTGTAATTTCCTACTAAAAATCCATCTCTTCATCCTTGCAAGCAACAAGGTTTAATTTTCACCGTGAAAACGACACGCGTGCCTGGTTTGTTTGACTGACGATCCTTTCTTGACCATGGAAACAGGAGGCCCGGTCCGTGCTGTGCCAGCCGGCGAGCGAGTTCCTGCCGGTGATCTCGGAGGTGTACGCTGCACTGGTGAACACGGTGGAGACCTCCATCCCTGGCGCCAAGGTGGAGAACAACAAGTTCTGCCTGTCCGTGCACTTCCGCTGCGTGGAGGAATCCGCCTGGGGCGCCCTCTTCGAGCAGGTCCGGTCGGTGCTCAAGGACTACCCGGGGCTCCGCCTCACGCAGGGACGCAAGGTGCTCGAGGTCCGCCCCATGATCAAGTGGGACAAGGGCAAGGCGCTCGAGTTCCTCCTCGGCGCGCTCGGCTACGGCGACGACGGCCGCGGCGACGAGGTGTTCCCCATCTACGTCGGCGACGACCGCACCGACGAGGACGCCTTCAAGGTGCTGCGCGCCAGGGGACAGGGCGCTGGGATCCTCGTGTCCAAGTTCCCCAAGGAGACATGCGCCACCTTCTCCCTCCGTGAGCCGGGTGAGGTCAGGGACTTCCTACGCAGGCTCGTGCTCCTCGACGGAACCAACACCTGATGAACTGAACCCCATCGCCATGGACGACATGAGTGACCAACGGCCTCTACATCTAACTTTACTCGGCTGCACCTCCCTCCCTACCTCCCTCCAGAGTGGGGAAAAAGAAAGAAACGGCAGAGGAGTTCTTTTCTGATCTTGTCGGTTGTCGCGGTTGTTCATGGCAGTTTCTATGTCCACAACCCCTTTCTGTATCTTCATTTTTTTGTTTTGAGTCCAATCCGTCAGTCGCCATTGTCTCTAGGCCCTCGGCTGCTGGAAAGGCTTTCTATTTTTCGCGCCCTTCCAGCGAGGCATTGTAACTAGTCGATCCTTGCTTGTTTTGTTTGTTTGTACCAACTGAGAGAGGAATCAATGGAATTCACACTTTCAGAAAATTCAGAGCTTCCCCTGCTTGTTCGTGTTCTTCAGATTTGCGATCAGGTCGATGAAGACCAAGCACCAGGAATTGGATCGGTCGTCCATCATAGTTTTTAATGTTCATTACTGCTACTACTTTTGGCGTTCGTCGGTGGACGACAGCGGCAAGAAACCGAAAAGTAACACAAGAGAGCCACAGCGCGCTCGCGTACGTGACGCCCAACAGTACTTCGCCCATACATAAATGCGACGTGCGTTTGTCGAAGGCTTCGAGCAGGCCCCCCAACGGCCCAACACATCGTATGCTTTGCAGTGTTGCACGATGCAGGGATCCGTAGCTTTCTGAAAAGATTCAGCAGGGAGCCAATCTTGAGGCCTGGAAATGGCCGGGGAATACTACCCGATCTTCTTTTTGTGGAAGGGCTGTGGCGCCTCTTTTGCTCGACTTGGCGATGCTTGGCTCCCAGAAGACAAGAGCCGTCTGTAGTTGGTACCTGTCTAGCTGAACTATACGGCGAAAACCGGCCAAAACATGCGTGAACTACTATTCTCCTTTGGTGTGTCGTTGTCTGACTGTACCCCACGGACGCAACGCAACATGTAGTTGTCACAGAACTGTTTACTTGAATGCAATGAGATTTTTTTTTTCTTTGCTACAATGCAACGAGAATTGGTCAGCGGAGTGCGGCACACTGATCGATGCTGCATTCGACGACATGCGTAGAGTCAGTCGCTCAAAAGGTGAAGAAGCTTCAGCGGTCAACTGCTGAAGAACTGTAACTGATTCATCAGGGCCAGTGCTTCCCATTTCGCATTCAGAGGTCAACGTTAATCTCAGGAGGGAAAACAAGTTGTGGACCCTGATGCTTTTCTTTTGGGTGAGAATATCGATGGCAACTGAATGCAACTGCTGCTGACCCTGCTTTTCTCAGATAGAAGACGTAGCACGTAGCAGGCAAGCATCAGCGGCACGTAGCGGACGACGCACACGCACCGGGGTGTGATTTGATCGCGGCGGCATACGAAGGATCCATCCATCCATCCACGAGCAATGGACACGGGCACGTTGCGTCCGATACGGAGGGAGGGAGCCCATGCGGCGGTCGCGATCGATGCCCCGTGCTGCGGGAGGCGGCGACTGAGGCCCCGTTTAGTTCCCAAAAAATACACTATTCATCTAACTTTTTATTATTTATCTCATCCTTTCTACTCACACAGAACACTATTATCTACAGTGTTTTTTTGATGAACAGTGTATTTTCGAGGAATCTTTCCCTAATATAAACGCACCCTGAGACGAAAAGGCGACGGAGCGTGTCACGGGCAGGGCATCAACGCATACAGAGGCGTGTCTCAGAGGGGAGGGAGACAGAGGGAACCTAGCCGTCGTAGCCCGGCCCGGCCTAATTCAGCGAGCGCGACGTCTCCGGGAGGGCCACGCGCTGCAGTGATCGCCCCGGGGGTCGATCGGGCCTTACCTTACCTTGCCAGACCAACTGACCCTTATGCAATGCGGGCTGCCATCCAGTCCTCAGCATTGCTAGTTCGCTGCCCTCCCTGACACTGACAGGGAGAGCATCGATCATCGACGATGCGCGAGAAAGTTTACCAGATAATTGGGCCGTGTTTAGTTGTGGTGGAGAAAAAGTACTTTTTTTCTGGGATGCGTGTTATGTGAGGGGATGAATAGGAAAGGAGAAAAAGGAATTTTTGGGGATGCGTGTTCTGTGAGGGGGATGAATAGAAAGTAAAAAGTACTTTTGGGAACTAAACACGGCCTCGAAGAGCATACGGAGTGCAGCGCAAACAGTGATTGATGAGATCCGCCACGCCCGACAGACAGCAGTGGCGGCTGATGGAGGATCATCGCACACGAGCGAATATATCTGCGTGCGTGCGTGCATATATTTGGAATATAAGATAGGATCCGGTCAAAAGAATTGCAGGATCGGATGCATCTTGAGCAATCGGCACTTGACGACGAGACCACGCACGAGACCGATTCGATTCCAACGCCGCATCAGGCGGGCGCGTTAGTTGGCCCGGCTCCCGTTCCTCCGGTATGAATTATGAATTCTATGATAGATACTCAGCTAGGAGGCTGTCCCGAGGGATCCGATCCATGGCCGGTTTGCCGGCCGCCGTGACGTCACGCCTGGATGCGTAAGCCTGTACATGGTACAGCGCAGCCAGGCAGGGACAGAGAGGCCATCGCAGCAAGCGAAAGGCACGACGGGAGCGGCCAGCCGGGCCTGCTCGGCTACTGCTAGTGCTAGTGCTCGCTGCTGATCGGCGATCCCTGCCGCGGCGTGCCGGGGAGCGACAAGGATTCCTTCCCTCGCCGGTGCAAGGCCTCCGCAATTATTGATGATCCGTCGTCCGCAGCATGCCATAGCTGCCGGCCACGGCAGAGAGATCAAAGAGAGGTCCAGCCATGCCATGCATGGCCCCAGAGCTCCATCACCAGGAAGCAGCATGCATGCATAGGCGCCTTTAGAGAGCAGAGCAGAGCAGGCGGCCTGGCTGTGTTCAGATTGAGGAAAAAGTAATTCTCCAACAAGTTTTTTCTATTCATCCCACTTATAAAACACGCTTCACAGTGCACTATTCATCTAGAAAAAAAATACTTTTTACATCGAATCTAAACACAGCCGAGTCGAGCGGTGCAGCGTCGCTGCTGACGGGGCGCTGGCGGCGCCTAGGCAGATCGGGTGGATGGTCCCTGCATGCAGCACTAGGACGAGCAGGACTCTAGTCGGATGCATCGCCCATGCATCGTCCCGGCTACGACGAGTCGATGGAAGACGACACGAGTGGATTTTGGATCCTGCATGGCTGCATCTCTTTGAATTGGAAGACTTTTCTTCTCTGTGCCTCAACGTAACTCTGTGCCATCGACTCATCGAGGCCCATGTGTGCGCGCCGTGGGGGACCTTGACCTCACTTCACTCTCTCCACACTGGGGCATACCATGTCGACGATCCGCAAGTTCCAAAATGTACATGTACACGTACTACAGCACAATACACGCTAGGCAAACACTGCCACTGCAAGTCTGCAATGCATGGGACATTGGGTTGCTGAGATCGGTCATCAAAGCATTGTTTAGTTCCACTCAAAATCCACTTAAAAGTACTTTTTTTCACTATTCATCTTATTCATCCTCCTCACAAAACACGCTTCCCAACACATTACTAATCTAGAAAAAGCCAACTAAACACCCATCACTCAGATAATTGGAGTCGATCGAGCAGAGAACGACGCACACGAACTCTGCACCCTCGCATGCCGGCCACTGAGAAACTGAGTAATATAAGCGCCACGGCTCTCAGCTCATCGGCCTGCGCGCGAAAAGCATGCCCGCTTTCTGAGAGCATCTCCGGTCGGAGCTTCTAAATGAGCTCCTACTCTAAATTTTAAAAGCCAAAGTAAAAAAATATTCTAAATTTTAAGAGCCAAAGCAAAAAAAAAAGCCTAAACTCCATGCTACTTTACATGCCCTTCCAAATTTTCCCTCCAAACCTCTAGATTTGGGAGCCTCTCATCCCCCTCTCAGACCATCATCCTCCTTCTCAAACCATGGATCCCACCATTTTTCATGCCTCACAGTGTATGGATGCATGCCCCACTAGAGTTGGATGCAAATTTGAGCCCCTAAATTTTACATGTGGGCTTGTAAAATAGGATTTGGGAGTCCAAATTTACATGCCCTACTGGAGATGCTCTGAAGGGGGTGGTACCCTGCCCTCTGCCCCGGTGGTGGGTGCGATAGATCATCGTCGTCGCTGACCAAACAAATGATTGGCGCCATGCCATGCATGATGCATCTTTAGACCACCGATGAGTGGATCAACCCAACCATTATCCAAACCTCGCTCCTCTCCACTTTTCCCACGCACGGTTGCTTTGCTTAGCGCGGGCGATCGATCGATCCATCGGCGCCAGTAAACAACGTACGGCCGCCGGCGAATCCGTGGCGCTCGCTCGCCGGGGCTACGGCGATCATCGGAGCCAGTATATAGCCGTCACATGCCGGCCATGCATCGCTCAAAGCCAGCCGTGCAGCAAGGTTTCTTTACCAGCCAGTGGTGGTGGTGGTCCTCGGCTAGCCACCGCGCGCGGTGGCGCGGCCAGGCGGCCCGGCCGGCGCAGTGGCCACAAAAGGCCCGGGGACTAAAGCGTCGGCCGAAGAGAGGAGGGGCTTGATTAGGCGAGGAAAAGGCAAATGCGTGGAGTGGATAAAAGAGTGTGTTAGCTAGTTCGTCCTGCGAATGTTAGCGTGGCGACACATCACTAGTTCACTACGCATCACACTGGAACACTGTTCCATCGATGATGATACATAGCCGTCGGAAAAAGGAATGAAGATTAAGGATGATGATGATGATGATGGATACGTGCTGTGTGGCTTCGTGGCATGCGGATTAAAGTCGAGTGCGTACACTTGTCGATCGCCTAACCCTTTGGCACGTCAGGAGATCGAAGACAAGAGACCCAAGAGATGGTGACACTGACAGGTGACATGCTTAATTTTACAGCTCTTCAGGTTCTGCTACTGGATGTCTGGCGTAGTTTTTTTTTTAAGTATGTACAACATTGGATCTGGCAATAACCTCTGCTTTCTCCATCCAACAACATCATGAGAGTACGAATATATTTTGTCTAAGAAACTAGTAGAACCTTTTTATTCCCATTTGAATGTTTTCTTCTTTTTTTAATTCGTAATAAAGTGAGGTGTCAGTGTCAGGGCTGGCAAATATAAAGGGACCATACATATATTCAAGGAACCCCCAAAGACCTCGCGACAAGTTTGTGGCACGTGTTTTCTTATTTTTTTTTATTAATCTGGTGACGGGCTCACGTACGCTTAACCTCCTTCGCCTTTATTCAAAGTGCAAAGCTAAGGATGAAACTGATTGTACTGAATCAGACCAATAGCTCAAGACTCCTTTTTCCCCCTTTTTTTCATTTTTCTCCTTTTAATTTCCAGATGAACCTTTTTCTAATGGAAGTTTGCTGAAGTGCAGCTTTCAGTAAAGGAATGTAAAAAAGAAAACAAAAATAGAGAGAGACGTTACAAACATCAAACTTAACAAACAAGAAGGTGGTTCTATTAAAGAACTTCACCTGTCTAGATTTTATTAGTACAAGCTTAAATGTCTATTCATTGGCTATAGAAGCTAGTGACAACGTACAGTCATACTCATACAGACATGCCCATTTTCCTTTTCTCTTTTCCGTCTCTGGCTCATGCACCATGCCGAGTAATGCTACAACTACAAACAAATTCTAAGAGGGAAAAAAAATCTTCCTATAACGGTTTTAACGTGGACAACAACAATCATGATTTGAACATACCCACTGAAAGGTTTGGCGAGAGCTTTTGTAGACTCTTGCTTCTTTTTGTAGGTTGTAGCATTACTACTACCATGCGTCGCCGGCCTACTACAAATGTTGTCAAGGCCGCCGGGATTAGGGCAGGCCCATTTAACAAATATACAGCTGTATTCAGAAGCAAAGAGCCCATCAGGGCCCTGTTTCAGTTTTTACCTTTTTATTTCAATTTTCTTCCACTCCTTATGATTATTACTTCACTACAATGTACAATCTACCTACATTTGTGTTTTTTCTTTTGTTTTTCATGCCTCAAGAACAGGTTAACTGGCTTCAAATAATAGTCTGTACAGCCTATTCCAATAATTGGAAAGCACTCTACACAAATTTATCGAACTGTGTAACAATATATCTGGAATTTGCTGATCAGAAACCTGACAGTCCATGAGGTCATGGACCAGGAGCGATCTGCTGGTGATCTTTTTTTTCACTGGTGGAGATCGATGACCTGTTATAAAATTTCTCTCAGCTACATATGTGGTGGCCTAGGGCCTAGTGGAAAGAAAAAAAACCTACCGTGCTGGATCCAGTTTTTCATGCAACTTCATTTTCTGTTGTCCAAAGAATGTGGATCGGCACATGTGATAACTCTATCTGGGCACCACCACGGCAGCGCACCTCTCAGTCAGATAGTATCGGTGTATCACCTTACCAAAAGGACATATCATAAAAAACAGAATGGACAGAAACAGAACTATATGAACCGTGTGCATACATTATGTAGTACCCTATTGGGCGCATCGGATAAGGAAGCAGCAAGAACAAGAATAGGCATGGCGCATCTTCTATCTTATATAGAAGGGCACTTTAATGGATATCTCTTTGAATCTGTGGACCCAGAAACCGTGCTAGAAAAAGGAGAATAGAACAAGATACCTGATGCCGATGCAAGGCCAATCGCTTGCTGATTCATTCACCCTTTAGAAAAAAGAGAGATTCCGGTCAATTTTGGTGTGGGTCGATTGGCATGAACCACCTAAAGTTTCAGTCGCTATGGTAGCTTTCACTTGCTTGGCAGATCCTGAAAGATGAACCATATTAGAACTCGAGTGCTAGAAAATAAGAGCAATGATGCAAAGGTGTTGCGTGCAAAATCAGTCCTCCAAGCACAAATTCCTCATTCCCAATTGTTGTTGGATGGAACAAATGCCAATTGCTCACAGCTCACTTTAAAGTTCAGAGTACCAAATAGCAACGTACACACATCGGGATGCTTCTATCTGATTCATATCTTTACCAAAGCATAATGTACCTTTTTATGTTATTTCTTAATTCTTGACTGATACATCCATACACCTTCATTTTAGCACTGGATCACCCCAACCAGCTGAGCAAGACACTAAATTTTGGAGCACAAAATTTAAACGAAAAGAGACTTCACATTTCTCTCTGCACATTCAAGCATCAGTTTTTTTAAGCGGGTTCAAGAATCAGTTATTGCTATAAGGATGTTTCGGGGTCACATCCTTGGCATGATGGCATGATACAGTCCAGTGTGGCCTCTTTTCTAATCAGAGAACCCAACAAGACATATGACAATCATATATATATGGCCGCCTCTATATAAGACCCTTTCAACTAATCAAGTACGCCAAACAAAAAAAGCCAGGCATGGGCAGTTCTTGTTGGAGGTGCCCTCCATTGGCCTCCACAATCAGAAGAGATACATTTGCCATCCAATTGTTCTGCCTCATACTCGTTCAAGCGGCACTCAATGATGAGTCTGGTCGACTGCAGGAGTTCTCCAGGTCAAGAATGATGATGCAGCATGATCGAATAGACAATGAAATGCTTATGAGTGGGAGCATGGATCATCCAATATATGTCAGTCCGCAAGATGGGTTGAAAAAAGTTGATAAGATCACTGAGCTTCCTGGGCAGCCGGGGAAGGCGGCCTTTGATCAGTATGCAGGCTATGTCACAGTCAATGCAACATCTGGGAAGGCCCTCTTTTACTACTTTGCCGAGGCTGTTGAAGAACCATCTACCAAGCCATTGGTCCTGTGGCTGAATGGAGGTAAGGAACCAATTGCTATGTGGTTTATTTCGTCAAACCAATGTTCTTATATTGCTTGGTGCTCACTGTATTTCATCGGTCGCAGTATGGCAAAAAGGAAAGTTGTCCTAACCATTCACCCACACAGCCATGGTTTAAAGGTTCAAAATTTAAATACAGTTCGAACTTGCTTCAAATCAGCACATAGTTTTTCCCTTCTGTGTATGACCTACTAGTGGCAATATGCTGTCAGTCTGTGATACCTAGTATCGACCTTGTCAAAATGGAAAAGGAGCTGGCTATTATTTACTTATACAAACAGGACACATTTAATTCTTCTACAAATAGTTAAGCCGACTGATCTAGTGCTGTTAAAATAGGTCTGAACTTTTCAATTATTCAACTAAAAAAAACTTCCAACTGATCAATTTATGTACTTGGCTCTGTAAGTGAGAAAACCATTTACACATTTCCTTATAATCCATAAAGTTAATCTTTGATATTTCTAACAACTTGATTCTGTTGAAGAGTGAAAAAAAAAGCAGACTGTTGTCAATTTTTTTTTTCTTTTGATTATATGCATGGTCCCTGCCAGCGCCATGGTAAAGGGAAATGGCAATAGTACCTTATGGATAAAGGCAACATTGGAGACAAGAGTACGGAGTGGGTGTTACCCAAGAAAAAAAGGGAGTAAGGAGTGGGTGTAGGAAGTGCCATGGGAACACAAGGAGAGGGAGGAGCAGAGTTATGTGAGTATAGAGGAGAAAGGGGAGGGGGAAACGTGCAAGATGAGAAGAGAGAGAGAGAGGAGGTGATATTGTGGGAGTGCGAAGTGGAAGAAATTGTTTCGGAAGCTGGGGTGATCACATCCATCAAGCATATATATGTCACCCCCCAAACTTGACCATTCTCCCTAGACTCACTTTCCCTCTGCTTTAATTTTTTTTATGTATGTACTAAGATATTCGGTACATGGTTTCGCGCTGCTTGTCCTTCCTCTGAAAGTTTGGTTGAGGGTTACTCTGCCTAAAATTTACGGACAACAAAGTGTTTCATCTATAATATTTTTTTTCACAAATGCTAAGGATTACTCTATTTGTATGTTGTTCACTTCGTACTTGCAGTCCCTACTGATCTTACAATGTTCACAAGTTAACCTTCCTTAGCATATTTAGGTATATAAACCTAGAAAAATCATGTGGCCAACAATTCTACCATGTGACATTCTTTTGGAATCACCGAAAGAGTTACCTTAAAATTTCAGGGCCTGGTTGTTCTTCTCTGGGAGGAGCTATGCTTGAAATTGGACCATTCTTCGTCAACAGAGATAACAAGACACTGTCCAGAAATAAATTTGCATGGAACAATGGTGAGCTGATTCCCACAAGGTTACATACGACAATTATTATACCTCTGTGCTGAGTGCTGACTGATCATTCGCGGATGACAGTGGCAAACATGCTCTTCCTTGAGAGCCCTGCTGGTGTTGGCTTCTCATACTCGAATAGAACATCAGATTACAATAATACTGGTGACAGGAGCACTGCAGAAGATGCATATACTTTCCTCATCAATTGGCTTGATAGGTTCCCAGAGTACAAGGGCCGCAGCTTCTTTATAACTGGTGAAAGTTATGGTGGCCACTACATACCACAGCTTGCCAACACTATTCTGTCAAATAACAAAATCATAAACACCATGATTAATCTCAAAGGAGTTGCTGTAAGTTTCGGACAATAACTGTTACTGAAAAGTAATTCTTCCAAGGATACTGAGTCAAAATATATCCTCATATTATAATGTTAGCATTCATTTGTTAAAAACAGATTGGGAATGCGTACCTGGATGATGACACAAACACAAGAGCAACCATTGATTACTACTGGACACATGCTATGATCTCCAAAGAAACTCGCAAAGCAGTCCAGGAGAACTGCAGCTTTAATGGAAATTACACGGAACTCTGTAGAACAGCGATAGAAGCAGCTAACAATGAGAAAGGCCTCATTGATCAGTCCAACATCTACGCATCCTTCTGCTGGGATGCTTCTGCTCCCCAACAGCATCATGCCTCGGTAAAAGTCCTCTTGCAGATTTAAACAAGTTCGACTTCTCCAGAACTGATGGTATGCTGTTGCAGGTAACAAAAAGTGACCCCTGTGCCAGCTACTATATGCAATCATATCTGAACCGCCAAGAGGTGCAGAAAGCATTTCACGCTAACACCACAGGATTGAAGCAGCCATGGTCTGATTGCAGGTGAAAGGAACATAAGTACATAACTGATGTTCTTTCAAGTATTTCATAATAAAACTTATCTTTCTGGCATGTTAATAAAGTAATGTATGCTTTCTGAGTACCAGTCATATCATTTCTCCTGAAAATTGGAAAGATGTCCAAGCTTCTATGCTACCATCTATTCAGCAATTAATTTCAAGTGGAGTAAGGATATGGCTGTACAGGTAAGTACACAAGCATTACAAAGGACCTGTTTCGGATATTGTTCATTTGGATCAAAACCCTAAGGATTTGGTTCAAATCTGATTAAAATCCAAAAAAAAAAATACTAGAGCAAATCCCCTTAATGCAAACATCCCACTATAAGTTTATCTAATCTCTTTATCTGTTTGGCCATCCTACTAAGAAATGGCCTATTTTACGTTTCAGTGGTGATATTGATGCTGTGTGCCCAGTAACTTCAACACTGTATTCATTAGATATCCTGGGGCTGCAAATAAACTCATCATGGCGGGCATGGTATTCTGATGATGGTGAGGTATGAGGTACAAACTGAACGATATGGTTTAACCATTTGTTGTCGCTGAAACCAAACCAGTTCTTTATTTGTGCGATGGTAGGTTGGAGGCTATGTTGTTGAGTACAAAGGTCTGGTATTTTCAACAGTCAGAGGAGCTGGACATATGGTTCCTACCTACCAACCCCATAGGGCGTTCACCTTGTTCTCATCATTCCTGCAAGGGAAGCTGCCCCCGAAATGATTGGAGTTTAACAAGGTTCTATTATATTGCTTCTAACAATGAAAGATAGACTGGATTTCATCAGAAAAATAATAGAAACATACTGGTCAAACATAGCAGACATCCTTGCATTGAACGAGATTATTACAAAGAACGAGCATTATATTCTGGATCATCCAACTTCCACAAAAAGCCTACGCCTAAACAATTATGATGAAACACTTGCCATGAAATGATGAAATGGGTGCACTTTTTTGTGTGTGCCAGATATAGATCTCTTATAGCTATGTTTTGAGTTTCAAATTTAATACAACAGAATTGTATTTGCAGGAAATAGTGGAAGGGGGTGCACGTTTGTGGATGTTCCTCATGTGTGATTCCAATGAAGTTCAGTTGGATGAAACACAAACTTATCAGGGAGAAGAAAGTAGCAGATCATAAACTTTTACAGCTAAATTGTACAATCATGTCATCTGGTTCAAAATAAATGACGTTTAGGAATCAACACGAACTACAGTGTGTCATGTGACCAATAATTTGTTTTAAATGAGTCATTTCAAATGAAGATTTTAAACACTATGAAAGTATTTTTCTTTATGAAATTAGTAGCATATATTGTACATTGTAAATATATGTATTCTTTATATTGACTGTCAAAGTTCAACAGCTCTTCTGTGTATTCGAGAAAAAAGAAGTTCGACAGGCAGAAGTATAAAACGACATATATTTGGAAAAAGAGGAGCTAGCTTCCTTTCCTCTACTTGGCGTACTAGGTTACCCTTGCTGCTGTATTTTTCAACAGACCACAAAATGATTCTCTATAGCATCTGAAGACGCCCATCAAACAAGTCAACAGCAGAGAGCGCCTTGGTGTCTGCTAATTAAAAGTGTGGGCAGGGTTCCTTACTGACCCACATAAGTCAAACGGACAAAAAAGGAAAGAGTTGACTTTGACCCCCACTTGTGTTGGGGAATCCTTTTTGCCCGGATACTGAAGGATGATTTTGCTTTTTTTTTTGGTAGAGTAAACTTGACTTGACTATAGGAGTTTTTCTTTATTCATAATGGTAAATATATGAACTAATAAGGGACCAGAATACCAACAGGAGGAAATATTCCTTGCTGCCTTTCTAAGTCTTGCTCTATGTACCCTCCTTCCTCTTGCTCACTTCTCTGAGTTCTCTCTTTGACAATATGTGTTGTCTTGGAAGGTATTTTGCATATGTGCACTACTAGAAAGTGGGATTCCCTTATAAAGTTGATGCCTCCTGTCCCATCAACTCGTTTTTCAACTCTAACCCAAAGTGGGTCCACTCAGTGGTCAGTGCATGGCAACCAACTGGAAATGAAAAATAAGAGAAGGAAAAAAATCACAAACACATTGTTATATGGCGCCTGCATAGATTTAATTTAAGAGATAGTCTATGCAAAGGCAGCATAGGAACCTTATAAATTGGACAAAGACAGAAAAAAAAAGAAAAGAAAGTTTAGAAAGAAAAGGCACCAGGAGACTATTCCCTTCCTAAGAGATTTTATTTCCCTGGTTTCATTTTTATTGAAGAAGAGGGGCTACTGTCAACAGTCAATGGCAGTTTGGTGAAAATATGTTCCATGCTCACAGCTCAAGTTTGGAATCAACCTTTCTACAGAAAGTTTCAGGTGAAAGGGCAGGTTGCTTGAAAGTCACACCACAAGAACAAAATGGAATATGCGCACATACTTGGAAGGTGGATCAATTTATTCTTTTGAAGATACATCAAACGGAACATGGAAATAACATTGAAGTGGAAATGACAAGGAGTCAACTGCCGATGCATCAATACAGTGATGGTGCTGGCAAGATGCTATCAAAATCACCTCTGAGTAGTGGGTATCAACATGTTTTCTTGCTTCAACAAAAAAAACAAAGAGTAATTTGGTGCAACAGTATTGTGATTAGCTTCACTAAAATAAACTGAAACCAGGAGTACAAAATAAGCATGAATACTTACTAAATTTCACAAACATTATATTAACAAAGTAGAGCACCAATTTAAAAGAATAACAAGTCAAGCCACACAGAATCTAGGAAAACGATATATCTCTCTATGTCTATGATAATGACCATTGCATTAAGACAGAAGTCTGATTTCACCCGCCACTGTGGGGTTGCCGAATCACCAAATGGTTTTCGCTCCAAATGTGCTTTTACAGTTTACAGTACTCCTAGTAAAAGGCAATCAGAAGAAGCGATGGATGCAGTGCAATCCCTTTTAGGCTAAGGACCACAGCAGAAAAGCAAAGATGCCTGGGAATCTTGGCATAATATAATCGAGTGAACAAGAAGCTTATTAGGATGTATGGTACTAAGCAAAATAAAGTCAAAGATCAATATGCAAACAGTACACTTAATCATTGTTGTGATGGATGAGACACCCTCAGTCTGATTTGCATGCATTTTCCTTTACTTTTCCATATAATGAGTATACTTGAGCCATAGATAGCTGTTGTGCCTTTCTAGGAATTGTGCTGACTTTGTTAGGTTGCAGCCAACAAAAAGAAACTTAGAATTTCAATTACACTATTGCAATTACAAATATAGATGCCATCTGAAAGAGAGAATATTAAGAACTTTTTAAGTCCAATTGCGTAGAAAAGTCAAAGAACTAAACATGTTATGGTTTCCTTGGAGGACGCTTCAACTGTATGCAAACAGAATGTCCCCTCTATAAATAAAGATCGACCAATAGCAACCTCGTGCAAGACACCAAACACCCATGCACACGCTTCCTATCAAGATGAAAAGAGGCCTCCTGATACTTTGGTCCTTGTTCTACTTCAGTGCAGCAAATACAGCCACTAGAAACCAGGCCAACCAGCCTCTTGAATTTGATCATTTCAAAGTAACCAGTAAATATGTTCAAAGAGAACAAGATTCAACTCCAAAGAATGGAACAAGTCCTTTGGTGCATAGAGGCCCAAAAAACAATCTAAAGGAGCAGGATAAGATTGTATCGATGCCAGGGCAAACAGGGATAGTAGAATTTGACCAATATGCAGGATATGTCACGGTGGATGCAAAGGCTGGAAGAGCTTTGTTCTACTACTTTGTTGAAGCTGTTCAAGATCCTTTGGGCAAGCCACTAGTCCTATGGCTGAATGGAGGTATGCCACTGGCTCTGTTCACTGCAATTTGTAACACATATAGTGAATAAATGAGGCACCTCATATGTCCGTAGAGTTGTTTCTTCAAGACACTTTTATAGACCTTTCTAGGTCTACTATTTGCTGCTTGACATAAGGGTCGACAAATAGCTGCAAAAAAGTCACGTCCATGATAGTATTTTTTTTTACCACGACCATGATAGTGGAACATATATCATATGTGCCTGCAATGCTACAGCAAGATGCCTAGCTTTCAAAGAATAAGATGAAACACTTACCCGATCTGCAGGTCCCGGCTGTTCATCCTTTGGATCTGGGGCCATGCTTGAACTTGGACCTTTCTCTGTCCGTAGTGACAACAAGACACTGTACAGAAAACGGCATGCATGGAACAGAGGTAAATCACTTTAAACCTTCACTGGATCTGTATTGATAGTTAGATAAGTTATTAGTTGGATTAAAACCCATGTCTTCCATAAATGCAGTGGCCAATATGCTGTTCGTTGAGATCCCAGCTGGTGTTGGTTACTCATATTCGAACACGACCTCAGATTATTACAACACTGGCGACCAAAGAACCACAGATGATGCTTATACCTTTGTTGTCAATTGGCTAAAGAAATTTCCTGAGTATCAGGATCATGATTTCTTCATAACTGGTGAGAGCTACGCAGGTCACTATATACCAGAGCTTGCTAATCTGATTGTTTCTAAGAATAGAGCCAACAATGCAAGTAAGATCAAGCTTAAAGGTGTTGCGGTAAGTTTAAAGCCACAATTGCTTATGTAACTTATAAGATCGGTAAATTTCTAACCAATGATTACACTGTAAAACTTGATCAGATTGGAAATGCAGACTTGGATGACAATTTGACTCTAAGAGCATCATTTGACTACTACTGGATGCATGCTATGATTTCTAGAAAAGCTTACGGAGCCATCAAGGATAAATGTGGCTTTAATGGGACATACACTAAAGATTGCGAAAATGCCATAGACTTAGCTACACGGGAAAAGGGAAATGTTGATGACTATGACATTTATGCACCAACATGCCATGATGCCTCAAATCCTTCCAGATCAAGTGACTCGGTATACAGCAACAAACATAACCTTCACATATGTTTTTATTCCCTTCTATGTGATCCTTGGAATACTGAAACTTTGATTTATTTTCAGTTAGTGTTTGGTGATCCATGCACAAATCACTATGCCTCCTCTTACCTAAATCGTCCTGAGGTACAAAAGGCACTCCATGCAAACACAACAGGGTTAGACTACCCATGGATGGATTGTAGGTATGTGGATTGAATATCCGAATATGTTTATCATGTTCGCGTCCAATTGTGTGCATTGCCAGACCATCCCCTTGTGTGACCCTATTAGCAATCTATTATTGGTTTTGCTAAAGCAATCTGGAAAGGTAGATGCTTTATGTACAAATAATAACTTATATAAGCCAAAGGAACAGAATACTTATATATCTTTCATCACTCACTTATCAATAGCATCAATGCTAAAAAGTTAACGACACCCTCTACGAGCCAACAATCGACGAGCATGTGAACCACAGTTGATAATAATTATTCCTTTAGCATAAATTGCTATGGAAAAAAGGTACAGTAAAGTCTACACTAAAAGGAGCATAACGCCAAACGATTCCGAGGCCTATGTTCAGCCTGTTCAGCAATCCACTATTTGAAATCATAAAGATATTTAAACCATTCATTCAAGGGAAAAAGCAAAGGTGGGTCTAGGGCCACATGCACTGCATATCAGAGACATTGTGTATGCACGTAAATGCATGTATTCCAATTCATCCTCATTTCTCAATGGTGTGGGAGTGTGCATATGGCCCAATGCATATCATTCAGGTATATCTTGAGGTTTTGTTCAGTTTCAAGTAACCCTCTTCCTACATTAACAATTGAGCATCAAGGAGAAGGCAACAGTAAGGCATGTTTATGATTAATTTATATGATTTCATCAAGCAGTCAGCATGTATTTGATAATTGGAAAGATTCACCAGAGACAATGGTGCCATCAATCAAGAAACTCATTACAAGTGGCATTAGAATATGGCTGTACAGGTACATATGCTCAGCTTCACGTGACAAAATACTTAGCTTAATATGTTACACCATAAAACTATGATTTAAATTCTCCCGTTGTGTACCAGTGGTGATATGGATGCAGTGTGTTCATTCATTTCAACACAATATGTGCTGGACGTCCTTGGGCTTCCTATAGAAACATCTTGGCGTCCATGGCACCTTGATAATGAGGTACGTAGCCCAGTGCTCTCCAGATGATTAAGATTAGGTATCAGCTTTCATGTCACAGGATTCATTTGGATCATGTTGTATATGTGCTCCTAGAAAAACAAAAAGAAAGGGATCCATCATGTTGCATGACAGAACTTGCAATTATCACTAGTCCCCAAAGCAATTTGATAGCCAAGTTCACAAAATCTTAAAACATCAAATTGTAAAGTTTGAACATGGAACCGTTATAGTTGACACGCAGTTGCCACAAAAGAGGGTGCATGCCAAGACATCATAATGCATTGTTTCATTGAGCATTGTTCTGAAAAAAAATAGCATCCTTTACCCAATTCTTCGTGAAACGGCAGGTTGCTGGCTACGTTGTTGGATATAAAGGCCTGGTCTTCGCAACAGTCAGAGGAGCTGGGCACATGGTCCCATACTACCAGCCTCGCAGGGCACTGGCACTATTTTCATCATTCCTCGAAGGGAAGCTCCCTCCACAATGATCCAGTAAGCTAGCAGGTTTCGCGGATGCCAGTTCCTCATGATCTTCCACAGCCTAAGGAAATTGGAATCACAGAGAGTCCATAAGGCCATAGTATATAAGGCATGTGTAGTTTGGATTTCGTTTAATTTCCCTGCTAAAGCGAAGGGAACTATGTAATTCTGCTCAAGTTGAGCGATTCAGAGTGTAATGAGCTATGGTTTCTAGCTACTTAGCTAGCATAAGGAGGAAAAGTCCAAGTAACACCAAATAATGAACATGTTTTAAGCATGTTGAGAAAATTGTTCCCCCAACAACTTAATGGTGTACATGCTACCACAGCGCACGGTAGCATTCAGGAATACGTGCATAAAAGAAAACACGGGCATTCAGAACTTCTGGTAGAGAAGGGGTTGAGAGAGAGAAGAGGGCGGGCGAGCGGGAGGGAGGACTGGGAGGAGATATCGGGAGCCAGGTCGCGATGCCTGCGAACCTCGGAGAGGGGTAGCGGGCTGGCGGGCGCAGAACGGGACGGCCATCGTACGAGCCCGCCATGGAGGATGACGCCGACCCCGTCTCGCCTGCTGACCGGGGTAACCAATCAATCACCCAGACCCAGCGGTCGGAACCGTCAGTAGGAAAAGGTATGGCGGGGCGGCCGCCCTACGTATCCCCGCCGGTGAGACCCCACACCCCTCCCTCCGGGAGCCTCTGGCGGCGCCGGCCAGTTTGGGGAGGAAGAGTTATTCTAGAACTGGGGAGGAAGAAGATCTGTTAAACGAAGAGGTAACGGGCTCGAGTTGGCCGGCGGGAGAAAGAAGGGAAAGGACCAACCATGCGTTTTTCTTATCCCTAAAGATTATTTTTTCTTATTTACACCGGAAGATGATTAAGGATCCATCTATAAAGCACACCAAGGTTAAGTTAATAATAATGGCTCGTTCAACCATTAGGTTCTATATTTATATTGTGTTATTTCAAAAATATGGATGAAACACATAAACATTTGAAATGATTGAACCTATGTAGGATCTACTCTACCATTTTCTAAAAAAATTATCAGGTGAGCCATATCTTTTTTCACCGAAAACCATTGTTCTATAATAATGTTAACTATTCAAGCCTCCTATTTGTGAATGCATGTTGGGATTCGTTCGGCGCGATACGTTCTATAATGTGAGCATGGAGTAATAGATATAAAAAAAACTCATGAGAAATACAATAAGATATTGAGTTTTATATCGGTCTGGGAACTGATTTACTGGTTTACTGTTGAATCCCAATAAAAGATCTGACTAATTCCACACCTCTTGACTAATGGATTAACTCCTGGTTTATTGTTGTATCTCTCATGACTAAAATAGTTTCTGATCCGAAATAAATTTCAGTCTTTTATTATATCTATCATAAATTTCTTATTTTATTTATCACTCTCAGCACGGATTAAATCCCATATAACCGACCAAGCTCTTAGTTGTCTAGATGTCTAACACGTCGTTCACGAAGCAGCAGCAGCAGCAGCTTGAAGCCAAGCTTAACTGGAATAGCCCACCGCTGCAGCCCAAGAAGCCACGGAGGTAGCCAGCCAAACACCCTAAGTTTCGCTCAATCACTATGATAAAGAGACTTAATAAATTGTATGGTATACATAGTGATAAATATGTTCATGTGTAAAAGTAAGTACCATAAGCACTATACTCTCTTTTTTTTTCCCAAAACGGATACAACTATAAGTTGCGTACCAAGGTTCACGTTTGACCAAGTTTATAGAAAATTATATTCATATTTGTGACTTAAAATAAACAGTCTTTTGGCACGTGCGACACGCACGTGCTATTAAAATAAATTAGATTAAAAAATAACTAATTTAGAACAATTACATTCATTTCAACCACATAAAGATATAATTTATTATTCATAATATAGTAGTCTATTATATTTTAATACGATATCAAGGACAATTATCTAGCTATGTTGATTCAATATTCAGAGTCGTTGCTCTCGTTGATGGAGTATTCCTCCGAGCTACGAGTGTCGTCCTTGCTGTCGATGACATCCTGATCATACATTGCTCTGGCCATCTCTTGGACATCGTCATCTTCTAGCAGCCATTTATCATCTTCATCAACTTGGTAGCAGTTATTGTCTTCCTCTTCTTTCGTGATCCCTCGTCCTCGTGGAGTTCGTTCTATTAAAAAAGTAGAATAAAAAAGAAACAACTTTTTAACCATTACAATCAATTTAAATTTTTATAAATAAAATTATTTTAAAATATAAATATAGTACAGATAAAAGGATATGAGCGAAATCTATATAATAAAAGCTTAAAAATATACTGCAAAGCTAGAACTTCTCAATAAGAAAGATAAACTCAGATAAAGTACATGCATATACCGATATTAATTTCTAAAATAGTTATACATGGTAATTATTGAGCCTATCTAATATTAATAACTTGTTATTCTTCTTAACCACCTTCGAATGTTGACAAAGATGAGTGAAGACTTGTTTTATAGGAAGCGATAGCCATCAAACACACTGTTAAAATCAAAACATGTCGTAACCCCAAAAAAATATTGCTATCCTTCTTCACATTGTTCATCAGATACAATAAAAAAAAATAGTGACAATTTCAGAGCAAGTAAAGAGTACGCACACGTGTCCATTATAACATTTGAAGCAAATAGAGAGTACTCACACATATTTTCCATTATAACATTTGAAGAAAATAAAGAGTACTTGCACATATTTGTGTCCAACGGAATATTTTTACCATGACAAGTTGGTAATTGCCATCGACGTGTGTCATCGCCATTGTCGCTGACCAAATCTATATTTGGAGAGTAAGATACACAGACATGATAGTCAAGACTGTACTGATCTTTGTTCGGTAATCCAAAGAGAAAGAGGCCAAGACGGCACAAAGAACTTACTCGTCACGGTCGTCTCATGGAGTCACGGATAGAGCCATCCATGGATATCTTATGCATCCGTGAGTCGCTGCAGCCTACAACGAACTTATGGTGCATCAATGACATATGGCTCGTCGGCTCGAGACGTATGCGTAGCGGCGGCGTGCATGTGATAAAAAAAGCTTCGTGCACCAGAAGTTGAAGAGAAGCTTTATGCACCAGAAAAAGGAAGGGATCAGGAAGGAAAGAAAATAAAGGATTTATTCTTATTCATTTTGCTTCCTTTTTTCTAGGAAGGGATCATGAAGGAAAGAAATTAAAGGGTTCATTCCTATTAAAAAAAGGAAATAAAGAGAATGGAAAGGTAGCGTGATTAGGTGGGGCTGATGCAATCAAGAAGGATGGATTATATGCCGCCACTGCGAATTAGGCAGGGTATAAAAAAGGACATAAAGATAATGGAAGGGTAATCATGTGCAAATTAGGCAGGGTGACAAAAATTAAATAACCAAGCTTAGAAATTTGTATGCACACAGGGCCAGTACTTACATGCATTGGTACTGGGTGAAAAAAAGAAGAAATAAAGTATATGAAAGGGTAGTACTTGCGCCGGTTCGCAAGGGCTAGTACCGTTCTTGCATCAGGGCTGGTATGACGCACACGCTAAGACAAGATTCCGCTATCGTGCACAAGGAAAAAAATGAAGGGATCAGTAAGGAAAGAAATTAACAAGAAAAAAAAATGAAGGGATCAGTAAGAAAAGAAATTAAAGGGTTTGTTCTTATTTTGCTTTCCTCTTTTTTCTTTAGGAGTAGGAAGAGAAGCTTCGTGCACCCAGAAAATAAAAGGAAGGGATCAATAATCAGGAAGTAAAGAAATTACAGGGTTTATAATTATTTAATTTTGCTTTCCTTTTTTTCTGTTGGAGTCAGAAGAGAAGCTTTGTGCAGCTAGAAAAAGAAGGAAAGGATCAGGAATCAGGAAGGAAAGAAATTAAAGGGTTTATTATTATTTAATTTTACTTTCCTTTTTGCTCTACAGGGGTCAGAGAGAAGCTTTTTGCACCCAGAAAAAAGGAAGGGATCAGGAACGAAAGAGATTAAAGGGTTTCTTCTTATTTAATTTTGCTTTTTCTTTTTTTTTCTACAGGGGTCGCAGAGAAGTGTGGACATGTTGTTATTGCTTTCCTTTTTTCCATTATGTGACCATGGGAAGGTAGGGGTGAAATTTTGGTGAAAAAAAATTACGGTGGGGGAGTGGGAGGGGAGAGTTTTAACAGGGTGGGGACGACCAAATCAATCTCCCCTCCCCTTTGGTCGTCCTAGGTCCACCGTTCAGCCCTGGTAGGTGGGTCCACTGTGAGGGGTAAAAGGGAGTATTTTTGGGTAAGAAGTATCCTCAATTTGTTCATTCCTTTATAGTATAGATTTAGTATGAAAATACATTTTCTGATGAATCTAATGGTGTTGATTTCATATCATAAATATTAATAATTTTAAATTTATAACTGATCAAACTTAAGCCACAAACACATGGTACTATGTTAGAATTGTTGGTAGAAATAACATAAATTCTGAGGTAAGCTCCTATATTTTTTTTAAAAAATAGAATCCTTACAATTCCGTTTTTTTCCTCACCATTGCAATTTTCCAAAATTTGAGATTTGCCATTACAATTCATGTTATTGGAAGTTTGCCATTACAATTTCGTTTCTCCCTGGTCCTTGCCATTTTCTACACCTGAAGCGTACATGAACCCACTTGCAGTCCTCGTATTTGCATATGTGACCGTATTGCCCCTGGTTACTGGTACTCCTCCCCATTCTGGCTGCTCTATTCTTCTCGACGCATCGCCCCTGCTTCCTTTGGTCTACGTTCTTCTCCCTCCTCTGCTATCTGCGACGAACCCTAACCCTAACCACAATCCATCTTGTCCGCGCGCGGCGATTGGAAGCATCGGCGGTAGGTATAAAGCCCGCAGCTCGATGGCCCGTCCAGAAGCCTGGATTTTTGGCCCGACCCGGCCCGGTCTTTTGCGAGCCCCGGCTAGCCCGGCCCGTTACCTGGTGCCGGGCCTGGGCCGTCACCTCGGCCTGCAGGCCAGCCCGGCCCGGCCCGCTAGAAGGAGAACGGGCCTGTCAGGACCCGGTGTCTCCTCCATCCGGGGCTCTTATCCATCTTTAATATTTTAATTGTGCTAACTCAACAACGTGAATGAAATATCTAAATATTAGATTTGAACATGTTCAACATTTGAGACTCAAAATGTAGAAATTGCATATATAAGATGCTGAAATAGAAATTAATAAATGTGAAACTATAAATTTAGAATATTGAACACTGAAACTTTGGTTTTTTTCTATTTGCGGGCTATGGGCCAGCCCGACCCTTTATTTGTGGCCGGGCTTTCCGGGCTGGCCCGGCCCAAAAACGACCCGCAGTCCCAGGCTTGGGCCGTCGCCTGAGCCCGCAGGCCAGCCCGGTCCGGCCCGGTGGGAGGTAGGGCCGGGCCGGGCCGCCCATTTGTACATCTATAGCGGTAGGGCGTGTGCGTCCAGTGGAGGTGATGGAGACGCCCTGACGGAGACGTCGCCTTCGTTGTCGGGGCACTTGAAGAACACCTCGCCGTAGGTCTCTTGTTGCTTGCTGCGGATCTTGATCAAACGGATGGCACATCTAGGGCACTCAATGAGACGATGTTGCTTACCTCTGCTCGTACTCGACATCAAATCCTCCATCGCCGCTGCACTAGTGCGACGGCGACCCGCAAACGACGGCGAAGTCGCCATCAGGGGGCCTCCATCACCTCCACTCGACGCGCATCAGAGGTTCCTCTCCGTCGCCTCCCACCACAGTTGACACCTCCAATCGACGATTCGCCGCGGACAAAGGCCCAAGGTGAGGGGCGCCGCTAGAGAAGAATGGGGCGGCGCGGAGAGAGGTTGGGTTAGGGTTCGTCGTTGGAGAAGAACGGGGAGGCAAAAATAGAGCAGCGAGAATGCGAAGGACTGCCTTATCGTGAGTAATCAGGGGCAATACGGTCACATATGCAAATACGAGGACCCATGTACGCTTCAGGTGTAGAAAATGGCAAGGACCAGGGAGAAACATAATTGTAATGGCAAACTTCCAATAACATGAATTGTAATGGCAAATCTCAAATTTTAGAAAATTGCAATGGCGATGAAAAAAAACCCAAAAGGAAAGAATTCAGAAATTTTCGACGGACTTGGAGGAGCGAGGAGGGAAGCCATCCGCCGACCATCGTCGAACAATCTCAAATCTCACGAAGCAGGACTCTGTAGAGGCCTCGTGCAGCTCCAGCCGGAAAAAAATGGTGGCTTCCGGCTAAACCCCCTTCCTCTCTCAAATCCCTCTCCCCTCGCCGCCGCCGCCACCCCGCGCCGACTTCGCCGCCTCCCGCCCCGCGCCACTCCCACCCTCCAACCCACCACACCGGAACACTAAACCCGAAAACCCAGCGAACCCCGCCCAAACCCTAAACCTCGTGGACCTCGAGAGCTGCCCCAGCCATGCCGAAGGTCCATGGCACCGGCCCCTATGAGTTCCGGCGCCCCCGTGCGGCGGAGTACCCCTTCCCCGCGGAGGCCCCCGCCCCTGCCACGGCCGCGGCGCCCGACAAGGTCCCCGCGCCCACCGGCGGCGCCTCCATCACGCTGCTCGACATCCAGCGGGACCGCCTCACCCGCGTCGCCGCCGAGCACTGGGGCACGCCCGCGGCCGCGGCGGCCTTCGATGCCGACCTCGTCAGGGAGATCTACGCCACCGAGCTCCGCGTCGAGGGCCGCGGCCGCAAGACCGTGCCGCTGCACCGCGTCATGATCCTCGAGGTCAGCCAGTACCTCGAGAACTACCTCTGGCCGCACTTCGACCCGCCGGACGCCTCCTTCGAGCATGTCATGTCCATCATCCTCATGGTTAACGAGAAGGTCAGTCTCTGCTCCGAATTGGATTGGACCTCTTGCTGCTAGCTCGGCCAATTTCTAGGCTTTCTGACACGATTTGGGTCTTATGTGCAGTTTCGGGAAAATGTGGCAGCCTGGACGTGTTTCCATGACCGTAAGGACGCTTTCAAGGGGTTCCTGTGGCGGGTTCTCAAGCTCAAGGAAGAGGTTTGTGCTGATTCTTCTGTACTTATTTATGCACTTTGTTTCTTTTTCCAGTAAGACAAGTCTTAATCTAAGATCTGATTTGTGATACAATTGATTTTGTTGTTTTGGCTATGTCTACTATGAAGCTATGGTTCTTTTTTTCGGATAACTACTTTGAAGTGATGTTAGGGAGCGGACTTTAGGGTAGATCTGGGTGTTGTTGTTTTAACACCCCTAAATGTGGGGTGACCAGGACTGGTCTAGCTGTCCAATTGGCCCCAAGCTTTCGTAGGTACATGGTAACAATGAGGGCACTCAAATTGCAATTAGTGTGCTTGCAGCCGCTACGATCTACACTTGTATGCACCTCACTCTAGCCGAAACAGGTAGTTAGATGTACACACTATTGTTGGTGGTACAATTTAGAAATCAGATGAGCTGACAAAAGCTTGGGAAGTTTGGTGTTTTATATTGAATATGCTGTGCGGATGATGTTCCCCACTTCACTGTTCAGTTATTTGTATCTCCAGTTGAATAAGTTGTTTATATCACTTCTTTTTTCGGTGCTCCAGTACTGGTTCGTTAAATGCCAGGTAATCTAGTGAACTACGAAATCACATGTTATATCATACAGTGCTGGGTCATAAAGTTTAGATACATCAAGGGATATCAGGTGTTTTGCTTTACATTCTTTGTCTAACGTTGCACATATTATCTGTTTTGAGATTAATAGTTTGACTGTATTTTCCGTTTCCAACCCAAAAGTTATGTGCTTCTATCAGCACCAATATTTTATGAAAATATTATTGCAATGTTCATAATGAAATTGTCTTGTTATTTATCTCACAGGAAAGGGCCCTTAACATGGCAGAAAAAACAAATTACCTCCTGTTCATGATAAATGCATTTCAGGTACTTCCTATTTGCATCTTATGCTAATGCATCATTGACCCCCTTTGTTTCATAATTCCTTTTCAACTAGATGACCACCTTTCTTCATGATATTGGGCTGAACATCGATATAAGTTCTGCCACTGATATATTTTTGAGCTCATGAACATCTGTTGGATTGGCCTTAGTAACTTCAAAATTAGTTCAAAAGGCTGAATATTCTATTTACTTTTTCCGAATTGTCGCTCTGTGAGAAATTAATTCTTACAATGGCCATATATTTTGTACTTCGATGCAGAGTTTGGAGGATGAGCTTGTCCGAGAAACTATACTTCAGTTAGTAAGCTTAAAGCTGTGGAATAACCTTTCTTTTGGACGACTGCAGGTAATTTAGTTTTTTCACCCCTACAAATAGTTACTTTTTTCCTATGCTTATTTTATTTGAGTTCTTATCTTTGTTTCAAACGTGTACAGATGGAACTCTGCCTAAACCCTGAATTGATTAAGAAGTGGACCAAAATCAAAAGAAAAGAGGCAAAGGAAGCCAAAAAGGCTGACCAACCTACCAATCCTGCTGAAATGCTTGAGAATAAATTCCTTAGGAATCTGATTGAAGAGTTCTTGGAGGTGCACCTTTGAAATTATGCTGATTACTCTGTTATTTCTTGATATGGATTTTGCTTAACTCCCATGAAACTCCTGTGTAGATTCTTGATTCGAAGGTCATATTATCCAGTCAAGATGATAGTGAAGAATCTCTACTGAATGAGTCACTCAGTGGGCAGATTGATGATTCTTGTGTCCTATATTGTGAGAGATTTGTGGAATTTTTGATTGACATGTTGAGCCAGCTTCCTACTAGACGGTATGCAGTTACTAATCTTGTACTGGCAGCACCTTTATAAAAATTGTTCTTGTACCTGGGCTATTCTAATTTACTCGCATATTCCACTTACATCTATGAAAAGTTAACATCTTAATCTCAGTTTTGTAAGTAATTCTGGTTAATGCAAGAAGTAGTCCCTCATATATAAGAACCAGTGGCTGTAGGGACTTGGATGTTTAATTATAAAGTTCATGTATCCAAATGGATTAATGGAAACCTAATGAAGTTAACTGTTGAAGTCATGTGACCAGTGACCATGCAGTTGCCAATGTTGTTGCACATAAAATAGACATAGAAAGTAGAAATAGATTTGCGAATACCTGACTCTTTCGAATCTGAGCATTTTAATAAAGACAGAGACCAATGTATTTCCCTCTGTTACAGTGTTGATCTTTCTGATGTGTGTATCTGTCATATTGTCATAATTGAACATGATCTGCTTGTCTTTATATTTTTGTATCATGTCCATATAACATTTTCTCCATTGCATTTTTACCTGTATTTCTTTACCATTCAAGAAAACACAAGTATATTTCTTAAGTGAAGAAATATCTTGGTTCAATTAAATATTTTCTGACAAGTGGCAATTTAACAAACCTTAGCTTGCATTTGTTTATTTTACCACTTACGCTACTTACAATCTGCAGATTTTTGAGGCCTCTAGTTGCTGACGTTGCTGTTGTTGCGAAGTGCCACTTAAGTGCACTCTATACTCATGAAAAAGGGCGCCTTTTTGCACAGTTGGTTGACTTGCTGCAGTTTTATGAAAGCTTTGAGATCAATGATCATTCTGGAACACAGCTTGCTGATGATGATGTCCTGCAAGCTCATTATTCCCGTTTCCAAGCTTTTCAGCTGCTAGCATTTAAACAAGTGCCTAAGGTGTGCACCTTCTTATCTATTCTGACTTTCATTTTGTGTTATGGTTTGTTGTAGTACATTAGTAACGAAGAAGGCAAATAGTAACTTTTCAATTTTTTTTTCATTTTAATCATTGCAGCTGCGAGATTTTGCCTTGTCTAGTATTGGTTCACTGCACAAGCGAGCTGACCTAACAAAAAAGCTGCTTGTCTTATCGGACGTGGAACTGCAAGATCTTGTTTGTAATAAGGTGAGAATTTTCTCCCCACATATTGCTTTACCTGATTGTGTTTGTTATCTATTAATTTAATCAGGCTCTTTTGTTGTTTGTAAATAATATTTCCTTGACATGTGTCAGCCAGATGTACCTTTTCTTGTCATTGTCATTGGTGCTCTATTTTTCAATTTTGGTGGTGTTCCAATCTCCAGACCAAAGTTAATATAGTAGAATGCAAAATACATGCATAAATTTTGATGATTGATCAACAAAGCCTGATCTGATAGTATCTGTTGGATTTTTTTTTCCAAACAAAAGAGGTTTTTTTTTTTTTTTTGGTCTGGGTGTACATGTGTATACCCTGAGTGAGATGCTTCACTTGACCTCTTCCACCGCGTGATGATGAAGTTGTGGTCTGATGAGTGATGGCATCAAACTTTGCCTTGGTCTAGGCATCAGGTTTCAAATTAAATTGCCTCCAGTGTTGTATTTGATGGTCTGCATATGAAATAGCTGCTACAAATAGCACTTGGATATTAGATCTGTCATGCACTGACTTTTTTAGGCCTAAACATATGGAGGGATGATTTTCATGAAATTGGTGTTCAAAAGCAGTAAACACCTTTTCAAAATAAGCAGCAAATACAGTTCATACATGTTAAGTTACCAAATAAATATTTCTCATTTTCTTATTTCACAGCATTGCTGTGCTGTTAAATGATATCAATAGTCAAGAGACGCTATTGAACTGACAGCCACAGGTTACAGAGGTCAGAGAAGTTATCTTGATGGCAACACATGGCGAACATTTATTTTTACCCAAACAACAAATAAGTTCCATACAGATACAGGAGTTAGATTAAAAATTCCCTATTGTTCATAGTTAATTTCTTTGTTGCTCATTAGTGCTATATGCATCAACATTTTATTCTTTATGTGTACCTGAATGCGTGGAGGTGCTAATGTGCTCTTTTATAAGCAGCTCAAGTTAATCTCAGAGAAAGATCCATGCAGTGGAAGGCGTGATTTTCTGATTGAAGTCCTAGTTGCCTTTTTTGAGAAGCGGCAATCCCAAAAAGATGCTGTGAATGCACTTCCTCTTTATCCAAATGAGCAGATCATGTGGGATGAAAGCCTTGTTCCTAGTATTAATTACTCTGGAGAAGGCTGTCTTGCCCTCCCAAAACTCAATCTCCAATTCCTGACGCTTCATGATTATTTGTTAAGAAATTTCAATCTGTTTCGTCTTGAATCAACCTATGAAATTCGTGAAGACATTCAGGAAGCTGTTCCTCATCTACATGCTTATATCAACAATGAGGGAGATACTGCCTTCCGTGGATGGTCCAGAATGGCTGTTCCGATCAAGGAGTTCAAGATTACAGAAGTGAAGCAGCCAAACATTGGTGAAGTTAAGCCTTCTGCTGTAACTGCTGATGTTACTTTCAGCATATCAAGCTACAGGCATCAGATAAAATCTGAATGGGATGCTCTGAAAGAGCATGATGTTCTATTTTTGCTGTCAATCCGGCCTTCTTTTGAACCTCTCAGCCCTGAAGAGGCTGCAAAATCAACTGTGCCAGAAAGGCTAGGATTACAATATGTGCGTGGATGTGAGGTCATTGAAATTCATGATGAAGAAGGAACACTGATGAATGACTTCACAGGAAGGATAAAGCGAGAAGAGTGGAAACCACCCAAGGGTGACATTCGTACTGTCCGAATTGCCTTAGACACTGCACAGTACCACATTGATGTTACTGAGACGGCAGAGAAGGGTGCAGAAAATGTTTATGGAACATTTAATATTCTAATGAGAAGGAAGCCCAAGGAGAATAATTTCAAAGCAATCTTGGAATCTATACGTGATCTGATGAATGAAACATGTGTAGTTCCAGAATGGTTGCATAACATATTCTTGGGTTATGGAAATCCTTCTGCCGCACAGTGGATAAATATGCCTGATCTTCTGGAAGTTATAGATTTCAAGGACACTTTTCTTGATGCTAAGCATGTACAGCAAAGTTTTCCAGATTACCAGGTAAATATTTTCTCTCAAAATCTTTCTTCCTTGAAGTGGATCTATTTTTACCTTCATCTTTGGCTTCCAAGATTCTAATGCTGGAATCGTTACAGGTTACATTTATCAATTCTGATGGTACAGAAAATCTACATCCAAGTCCCCCTTTTAAGATTAGGCTGTCCAAGAAAATTAGGGAAAACAGTCATGCCCTACCTGGCAATGTGAACTCTAAGAACAATGATCACATAGCTGATGGTGAATCCCAGAAAGAGAAACTAATTGTTGAGACTTACGTTCCAGCTGATCCTGGGCCATATCCTCAAGATAAACCTAAACAGAACTCAGTGAGGTTCACACCCACCCAGGTACTCTTCAGACTCTGGGATAATCCAATAGTATTAATTGGTGCGTGTCTGGTAATGAACATGTATGACAAAGGCATATTTACAGTATTTCTTGTGCACATTAGAGTGCTTCTTATCCTTGTATCTTACACTGCTGCACTGCGAAAAGATGTGCCTTCCAATCAGTGTTCCAGAAGGTGGAATTCCGCGCTCACCCAGGCGCGACTAAGCGCAAGGCGGAGGGGTTCCGCCTCGCCTAGGGTGGTAGGCGGAACTTGGGTGGCGGCAGCGGGCAGGACAGGCCGCGCCGGAGGCGGGGACGGGCAGTGGCAGCGGTGGAGGTAAAGGCAGGTGCGCGGAGGAGAAGGAGGAGGAGGAGGCAGGGACGGCGGCGGCGGAGACTGGGGCGAGCAGCGGCGGAGGCTGGGGCGAGCGGCGGCGGAGGGGCGGGAGGGAGACGAGACACGGGGACAGGAGGTGGCGGCGGACTGGGAGAGGGTCGGGGAGAGGGATAAGGTTAGGGTTGGGGACTGGTGTTGGGCTGTTGTTGGGTTGGACCGTTTCTATGGGCCCTATTTCTAACTTTAGGCCCATTGTTCTGTCTTCTTTTCTTTTTTTCTGGACGTACTAAACACCGCCTTGATGACCGCCTTAAAACGCCTAATCGCGATTAGGCGCGCCTAGTCGCTAGGCGGTTGCTCACCGCCTAGAGACCGCCTACCGCCTTATGTAACCTTGCTTCCAATTGTTAAGATACAAATACTGTATCTGGTCCAAAATCATTTAAGTGTGCATAAATCAAGATGATTCTCGTCTGACTGGATCTTTACATGGCATATTTGCTCTCTTAAGTAAAAGCTTACACTTGGCTTACGTTTAGGCCCATTATGTGTGCTGTGCTAGTGTCGTTGGTTTCAATGTGAATGAGAATCTTATTCAGTTTAAAAATTTGATATCGACAATATTGTTTATTTGTAGATCGGTGCTATTATATCTGGTGTTCAACCTGGATTGACAATGGTTGTTGGTCCTCCTGGTACGGGAAAGACAGATACAGCTGTGCAGATATTAAATGTCCTATATCATAACTGTCCTTCGCAAAGAACACTGATTATAACCCACTCCAATCAGGCATTGAATGACTTGTTTGAGAAGATAATGCAGGTAACAGCTGAGCATATATTATCTGAACTCTTGCCACTTCGCTTATGTCAGTACTTTTTAAGAGGCAGCGGATCAATTTATGCTGTACTTTAATGTGATGGCTTGTTATTGCTGCTGTACCTGACTGGACAGTAGCTAAACATTTTCCTTGCAATTCCATATAATTACAATGTGTTCTACGCCACATTTCTGATTTGTTCTGTCAAATGAATCTTAGTGAAAAATTGCTACTATCTGTTATATAAAATGAACCTAATGTCATTTCCATGCATTACTGTTTAACACTTCAGAAACTATTATTAATCTGTTTGTTTTCCTTTGAATCACTTGATTTACTTCATGATGGGTGATATAAGTCTGTTAGATGTTTTTTTTTTAAAAAAAGTTTTAGAGGTGTTTATAAAATGATTATATACCACAATTTATTTTGCTGCTGGATGTCTGATGTTTTTTTTTCTCTCTGCCAGAGGGATGTGCCTGCTAGGTACCTTCTTCGCCTTGGTCAGGGCGAGCAGGAGCTAGCCACTGATCTAGATTTTAGCCGTCAAGGTCGTGTCAATGCTATGCTAGTTCGGCGGCTAGAGCTGCTTGGTGAAGTTTCTAAATTGGCGAGATCTCTTCGTCTTCCAGAAGATGTGGGTTACACATGTGAAACTGCTGCGTATTTTTGGTTACTACATGTTTATGCTCGTTGGGAACAATTTTTAGCGGCCTGTGCACAATATCAAGACAAACCCTCTTTTGTCAAAGACCGCTTCCCGTTTTCAGATTTTTTTTCAGATACTCCACAACCTATTTTTACCGGGGAGTCTTTCGAGAAAGATATGCATGCAGCCAAAGGTTGTTTCAAGCATCTTTCTACAATATTTCAAGAGCTGGAGGAGTGTAGGGCTTTTGAGCTACTCAAGTCAACTGTGGAGCGAGCAAATTATCTAATGACCAAGCAGGCAAAGATTGTCGCCATGACTTGTACTCATGCGGCATTAAAGAGGAGAGACTTTCTTCAATTAGGTTTTAAATTTGACAATTTACTGATGGAAGAAAGTGCACAGATTCTGGAGATAGAGACTTTTATTCCCATGCTGCTGCAACGACAGGAAGATGGCTATGCTCGTCTTAAACGTTGCATTTTAATTGGTGATCACCATCAGTTACCTCCTGTGGTGAAGAACATGGCTTTTCAGAAGTACAGTCACATGGACCAGAGTCTCTTTACTAGGTTTGTTCGTCTTGGTGTTCCTTATATTGAGCTCAATGCTCAGGGTCGTGCAAGGCCCAGTATTGCTATGCTTTATAACTGGAGATACAGAGAGCTTGGAGACCTGCCTTATGTGCGTGAGCAAGCGATCTTCCACAAAGCTAATGCAGGGTTCTCTTTTGAGTATCAGTTGGTTGATGTTCCCGATTTTAACGGCAAAGGCGAGTATGCTCCCTCTCCCTGGTTCTACCAGAATGAAGGGGAAGCTGAGTATATTGTCAGTGTGTATATCTACATGCGCCTTATTGGGTACCCTGCCAATAAGATTTCGATATTAACCACTTACAATGGTCAGAAGCTTCTTATTCGTGATGTTATAAATAGAAGATGCAAGCCATGGAATATTGAGCCACCTAACAAGGTAATTGGTCATAAATATTGTGTTTTGAGCTATGTACATAAGCAGCTATTATCTTTCTTGTACTGACTTCTGTTGGTATGTGATACATATCTAGGTTACTACTGTGGACAAGTTCCAGGGTCAGCAAAATGATTTCATCTTACTCTCTCTTGTCCGGACCCGATTTGTGGGCCATCTCCGTGATGTTAGAAGACTTATTGTGGCTATGTCCCGTGCTCGTTTGGGCTTGTATGTGTTCTGCCGACGTTCACTGTTTGAACAGTGTTATGAATTGCAGCCAACATTCCAGCTTCTCCTCCAAAGACCCGATAAACTGGCCTTGAATCTTGAGGAGTGCACTCCATTTACGGAGCGGCCTTTGGGGGAAACAGGAAACATCCATTATGTTACTGGTATTGAAGATATTGAACATCTAGTGAAGTTCAGACTGCAACATCTCCAGCAGGTATGCTGTCTAGCATAACTCTGTGAAGCTTAAATCTATCTGCTGTTTATATTTCAGTAAATCTGAGTCACAACTACCTTTTCCTGGTGCAACAGATGCAATATATGCAGTATTATGCTCCTCCGGCAAATGAGCTACCTCCAGTAGCACCACAAAACAATGCCGATGTAGTCCCTTCAGAAAACGGCAGTGTTCTGAATCAGCCAAACGAGCACATGGCAGTGGAAGAAAATGGTGGTGCAAGTGACACCACGGTTAGTAACAAGATGGAGGAAGACACCGTTGAAGCAAAGGATGAAAAGATGCAGGAAGAAAACAAGACGGCTGAAGGGAATGGTGACGATAACGTGGCTGCAGAGGATAAGGGCGAAGAACATGTTGATGCAAATGATAAGATGGAGGAAGGAGATGCCACGTCGAAGGGTGACATTGAGGAAGAAAATTCAGAGCCGAAGGACAAGATGGATGAAGAGTGAGGTATGGTGATGGCCAGCTTAGAGATCGACAAAGGCTGATGACACAGCCACCGAGATGTGGGCAGAACCAAGATTGACCCATGTTCCTGCCGTTAATGACGGCGAAGGTTGTTTCCTCCAGGATCTTTGTCAGTCTGTACAGGGAGACGTTCGTCATGTATCCCACATGTTAATGGTGGAGGCATTTGGCTGTGTTGTCTGAATCGCTCGGATATCAGAGCTACTCAAAGACGTGCACAAAAAAGTTTCATCTAGGAGCTCGCTCCGTAACTGCGGGAGCAAACAGCCGGAACGTTGATTCTGTATACATGATTGTTGTAATTTTGGCACGAGGATTTTTTTTTTGGCAGATTTGATAGCTCTTACTAGACTACTGTAACTGCTGTCATGTGAACTCGTATAATCAGGCCCGACGTGACCGAGAAAGGGTGTTAAAAGTTTTGAGCCTCCTACTATCGTATTTACAGTGTCGTTTCAAACGTTCGGCCGAATCTATGGGCGACAGTTCTCGCATGATTTCGAGATTTATTTACAAGACAGCCACCAAGATAAACGTGTACTGGCAGTATGCATTCACTAGCGTCTTGAACATTCGTAACTTCCAATTTGTAAAAGGAGTCTTTCATTTTTATTTTTATTTTGAAACCGATTGATCCAATTTTGGACTCGGCACTCTCCTCACTTTCTTCTCTCATCAGACGTCGTGGAGTCGGTATGGGCCCACAAGGCAGATTCCTCTCCTCCCTTTCTTTCTTCTCTCATCATCCAGGCCCAGGATCCCCCACGCTCTCCCACGGCGGCTCGAAACAAAATTCTTTACCCCGAAGAAAGGAAAGGAAGGAGGCGGCCGGCGAGGTAATCGGCCATGGGGGACAGCCAGTACTCCTTCTCCCTCACCACCTTCAGGTCCTCTCTCTCTCTCTCTCTCTCTCTCTCTCCGCGGAGACTCGGCGTGATCTGCTGACCTAACGAGGTTTGGGGGTGCCTTGCAGCCCGTCTGGTAAGCTGGTGCAGATCGAGCACGCGCTGACGGCGGTGGGCTCCGGCCAGACCTCCCTCGGGATCAAAGGTGCGATCCGTGCCCTCCTTCTCTACCACGTTTCCGTCAGTGTCACTGTGTCAGTGCCAATGCTGGCAAGGGTTTGTCGCCGTGGGATTTTTTAGCACTCGTGGCATTTGGGGATTAGGGTTTGGTTAAGTGTGGTTGCACATGTCCACGCTTTTCTAATTTGATTAGCTTGCTTTTTAATTAGGAACTTGATGAAATTGTGGAATCGTACATTTGATTCATAATGTGTGGGCTTTCGGGAGCTTTGAGATGGCTACGGGCACTGGTTCCAGTTGAGGTTGAGGTAGTGATAATTCCCCCTGGTTGCCTACATAGGTTATTGGGCTCTGAGACTGCACGGGGTATGGATTTCTCTTATCTTTTACCCCAGAAGATGTGATTCTGTTGGGCTGCAAATTTCGTGGACACAAGTGCCGTCTCCTTTATGCCTGGACTGATTGCAATGGTGACTGGTTGCTTTGGTTTGTGATCATCAGCATGACTCGTGATGTGCTCTGCGTAGTTCTGGTTGTTTGTTAATGTAATGTGCATTGTGGATTCACACGAGTGCAAAGTCCAAGAGGTTCAGGAAATCAGGAGTCCATCCATGCCCTACAAAATGTTCTGAAGTTAATACATTTCATAAGGTTGGGGATCGTTATCTTGATGTTGTTGAGGACTCTTGATATGTTTCCATGGAAATAAATATTACACAAGCCAGCATTTTGTTTGTGAGAATCATAGAATATGCACAACATAAAAGCTGTCCTAGTGATACTGGTTGCTTTTTCGGGGCGTTTGTTCAAATCCATCTCATCTTGATTTTTCTTGTTGGGTTTCTTTCTTCATTTATTTTATCTTTGTATGATATCCATGATACTGATGGTCTCTTTCAGTTGCTGTTACTCAGCAGCTCTGTTCCAGAAGTGCAATATATGGATCTACCAACATGATTGCTTATTATCAAAATGTGTCCAAAACTCCAAACTCAAATTGCTGAACAAAACAACTATTTGGCATGTATTTCGAACATGATTGCTACTGATACATTTAGTTGGTACATTATTAAGTTTGTTGTATAGTATGTGTGCTTTCAGCTAATGCTCTGGCAGGCTGTAAGCGTTTCACTACTTTCTCTGTTGATTAATTATGATACATTCCATGTTGCAGCTGCTAACGGAGTTGTTATCGCCACTGAGAAGAAATTGCCATCTATTTTAGTGGATGAAACATCTGTATGTGTATCACCATTGGCTTCCTCAGTCAAATAACATGATGTGTTCTGGCACAAGCACTAATAAAATACCAAATGCTAATCTGTAGGTGCAAAAGATTCAAGCGTTGACTCCAAATATTGGAGTTGTTTACAGGTACTTTCCTATGCTATTTGGACCTTTTAGTTGCTTTGCTGTTCACATCTTACTTGGTCACTGAAAGTTTAGTGCACATTTCTGAAATTAAAAATTTATAGGATCACATATCGTAATATGTCAACATGGCTGGTCCAGAGCTTTAGTGTTGGCTTGTGAGCTGTCACATATGCTTTGCAATTTGCTCACTAGTGAGATGGTGTAAGAAACCTATAAAGAGTTAAAGACACTGTATTGTGAGAAAAAAAAGGATTACATGTTGAAAATACCTGTCTTGTATGCATATGGGGCATTTATTTCTCTTCAAGTTAATCCAAGCTAAGCCATACTGCCATAGTACTTTATTTCTCTTCAATGCCTTTTTCAGTTTCCCACCATCATTGTAAGTTTTAACAATTTAAACTAATATGTACATTACTGACCATTGACAAGATCCATCATCAAAGCTCTCACAGTTTATGTTGCATTTCCATGAACTTATCTTGTATTATTTTTCAGTGGGATGGGTCCAGATTTCCGGGTTCTAGTGAGGAAAAGCCGGAAGCAAGCACAGCAGTACTATCGATTGTATAAGGTATTTTTTGACAGTTTATTTGGTATTATCTTTTCATTTAAAATATGTTTACACAAAGTGTGGTGATTCTATTAAAACAGGCAACCACTATATGCAAGTTATGTAGTGTAGTAGTGTGTGGCACGTAAATATCCTTGAAGTTGTAGGATGTCAAGTGACATCTGAGGTTAAATATAAATATTAAAAGCCATATGGAGCATAAAGATTCTAGAAATTTAAATTCACTATTGCTATTGATCTAGTTGGCGAGGCCCACTAATATGGGCGAATTGCCATAAACAGAGCTAAGGTGACACAATGCATTGTGAATCAGTGTCCTACAGAAGATTGCAATTAACTGTGCCATATTGCTGCCGCATTAATGTATAAACAAGGTTCTCTCTTTGTATGTGCTGTCTTTTTTGCAAATGATTTTTTGTGAACAAGGTTATCATGTATGCGCAATTGTATGCAAACCCTTAAGTATAATAACAATTTGTTCTTTATAGCTGTTAGTTTTCTGACCATTGCAGGAACATATACCTGTTACACAGCTTGTCAGAGAAACAGCTGCTGTTATGCAGGAGTTCACACAGTCTGGGTATGTTAAGTTGATATATATGTGTTCATTTTTATTGCTTTGTCGAGATTGTTAAACTATGAACAAGCTATGTCTGATTTATTTATTAAGATTTCTGGATATTGTGTATGCATAACATCATGACATAAAGTAACTCTGCACCACTGTTAAAAATGGAGGATTAAAATGGTATGCTAACCATTGAACAAGCCTAATATAAAGTATCAAAGGACCGTGATAAGTGCCATAATGTCGTTTTTCAATTAGCACAACATTTTAATGTAAAGTTCAGCTCTCAGCAATTAAGATCTGAACCAGGTCCAACAGTTTTGCAGTACTTTCTTTTTAGGAAAGTTTATACAGTACTCTTACCCAGGGAACAAAACACCATTGGTAACCGGCTGGTAGCCATTTACCAACATGCCAACCTGGACTGGTTAAAAAATACCAGCATTGATTTATTGCTCTGGATTTTTTTTCCTGGGGGACTATTGCTATGGATTATTAAAGATCAGACAAAAACAATATTGTGAGGAGAACCCTTGTACAAAGAACAAAATGAAATTGTTAACCGAGTAGACCCAAAACAAACCACTAACAGGCCAGTTGCAGTCTGCACCAGTAAATTTTAGTAATCTGATTTTTAGATCCTTACTGTTACAAAAAGTTGGTGCCTTTGTCTATTCTGATTGATTATAATTTTTTTTGATGCAGTGGTGTAAGACCATTTGGTGTATCCTTGTTGATTGCTGGGTATGATGACAATGGCCCCCAGTTGTACCAGGTATGGACAGAGATACAAAATTAGATGCCTTTTGTCCCTCGTCATTGTACATTGCTCAACAAATGATATTATCGTTCTCTCTTTTTTCAATGAAAGTGAGATTTTATAATGATCTTTTGTGCTGACTTTTGACTTCAAAGAGTTGTAAATGGAAATATTCTAAGCTAAACTATCTGCCACGACCATATACTTAATGTTTCATCCACTACTTTTTAATAAAATACTGGTATTCTGGAGTGTAGACATAATCTATATTTTCTTTTTGTAGGTAGACCCATCAGGATCATACTTCTCCTGGAAAGCATCAGCTATGGGTAAAAACGTATCCAATGCAAAGACTTTTCTTGAGAAGAGGTGTGTAAAAGACCAAACTCTCTTGATAACAAAGTGTTGTTGTACAGAGTCTTTCTTTTGAAACTTTAAAACTTGACAAACTGGTTGACTGCTTCACTCATATTTACTTTAAAAATAATAATATGCTGATATATAATACTGTCGTAGATACTGCTATTAGTTCTAAATTATTTCTCATTTGATCATAAATAACTTTTGTGTACTTTAGAGTAAATTTATGATTAGATGTCCATATGTTGTCAGTAAGACAGTATCTCACTGAGAAATCCATGAATGCGGATCGCTTCATAGTTTTATTGTCATATAATGCTTAAATGACAACTACTTCCTCTGTTCCAAATTAGAAGTCATTCCCACTTTTTTGGAGAGTAAAATCATTTTATGTTTGACCAAAATTATAGAGGGGATCACAAAGGTTTATGCCTTTATGGCATCGAATAGATATATTATGAAAGTATGTTTAATGTTGAAAACTAGTGGTACTTATTTGGTGTCATGAATGTTAGTACTTTGTTTATAAATTTGGTTAAACTTGAGATGTTTTGACTCTCTAAGAAATCTAGAATGACTAATTTGGAACAGAGGCAGTATATTATAACGGTTGATATGTTTCCTTAGTTGTGACTTGTGTACTCTCATGTGACCTTTAGTTATTTGTTTTATTGAAGGTACACAGAAGATATGGAACTTGATGATGCCATCCATACTGCAATTTTGACTCTGAAAGAAGGGTATTTGATTTTTAAAATGTTATTGCCACTGTTACTAGTTACTTGGTGAATGTTATCACTGACAGAATTCTGGGCTTGCAGATACGAAGGCCAGATCTCTTCCAACAATATTGAGATCGGGGTTATTCGATCTGACTGTGAATTCAGGTATGACATCTTAAAACACTCCTGTTCTCTCTTTTCTTATGTTGGAGATCATATTTCCCTAACTGTTCATAGTTGTTTTATATACTTTTGGATCTGCTTTGCGTCTTTGATCATATATCCCTTTGCTTTCTTACTTCCTATTCTCTGAAGTAGATGATCATAGGCGAAGTGTTCCTTCTTGTATCATTTCATATGCATCCGAGTTAAATTCGTTAGGCCTACCCTCCGTCTGCGCTGCTGCACTTGTAGGATGTAGTTTCCGTGCACTTTGCTCCGTAAAGCTGTTTAACGTGTTGCTGCATTCAAATGGTTCGCTGACACAGACTTTCGCCATGCAACTCACAGGGTTCTGAGCCCAGCTGAGATCAAGGATTTCCTGGAAGAGGTGGAGTAAGCTGTTAATCAACAATTCGCGGGTTTCCGAGATGAGAACAGCAATAACTCAAGCAACCAAGCTGACGCCTCCCTAAGTTCATCACATCTCTTCATAGACCTTTTTTTCCCCAATCTTTTGAACTGATTATCAGTAGCATATGGTAGACTCATCAATCGGAGCAGCTAGGCTTCCAGGCAGAGGTAGGTGCGTCGTGCATGTGGTACCCTGCTTGTCGCACTGTCCGCCACTTCGAGCATACTTTGTGGTGCCCCGGGGGCCCATGTACAACGCCCATTTCATCATCCGATCAGAAGGCAGCCAGCATCTATCTGACTATTTATGGGGTCGTTGCTGATTGCGTTGCTATAGATAAAATAGGGTTCAGAGTCAAACAGGACCGTCGTGATCGAGATTAAAAAAAAAAATTGGTTCCAGTCGTTAGGCTTGAGGTCACGCGTGTTGAACTCTCCCCAGTTGTCAACCTCTAGTCTGGTTGTTGGCCGGAGATCTGTGGCCAGGAGACGGGCGGATGCGTGCTGTCACCTGTCAGCCTCGGCTAGGCTGTTGGCTCGTACGGGCCGATTAAGTGCCCAATTGACCGGCTCTCTCCAGGCCACCTGAGATGCACGTACCGGGCTGCCCCGTATGGTACTCCCCACAGCTGGTCCATTTTGACAAGGAAAAAGGATTGCATTATGGCTTCCAATGGTTGTGATCAATTTTTGTGTGTCGCCGGTGGCTTTTGTTAGCATTTGGTTTTCAGAAGTTCTGCAGCCGGCGGCACCGTTTGGTACCGCTACTGCCCTTGGTCGTCGTGTGATGCTGCCATCGTGTCTCTATTTTCGCCTCACGCGCTGGCCGAGTCACTCTATAGCAACAGTATTGTTCCTTCCATCAACGTCTTGGAGAACCTAAAGTTCTTCCTAGACTGCGGGCTCTTTGGAACGTAAAAGGAAAAGTAGAGGAATTGCAGGATCCCTTAAAGACCACAAGAATGCGCGCGAGGCTCCAAGAATAGGAAAGGTGGGAGATTCTGATGGTAATGTAAGTTCGAAGCCAAACAACATGTGACAACTACGAAACAGACTGTTTGAAGGGTCGGTTTCATAGTTGTAAGTGCAAAACACATGACATCCAAGGAAAGAAGAAGACACAAAAGGAAGTTCACTGGAAACACTTCTTTTTTTTAAAAAAAAAAGACAAGAAACCTGAACAGTACATTAAAAAAAGAACACCAGGCGTTGACAGATTTCTTCCAAAATTCTAATGGATCCATAGTAATATGTATGCCAAAGGGCCATACATCAAATCCTCCGATATGATGAAATTTCCATAGAATGGCTTGTTTAATTGAATTTGTCCATGAATCAATATTCTAGGAGGGCAATCAACTAGTTCACGGAAAGTCATATATTGTGTCCATTGATCTCTCCTCAAATTCTTATGGTTTCCCCCGTACTGTCCAAATAGCATTCATTCACCGGTGTTGCCAGCTTTTACTCAGTGGTTTTTATATATTCCCGATCTCTGTCTGTCCTTACACTTTTCCATTGTATCAGTTAAAACAAAATCAACATATATTTCATCAGTACAAAGAAAAGCACTAGCCATTAGTGTCTCTGTTGCCCCATGCTGTTCAGGTTGCAAACAAATCAACATGACTTAGCTGGTGTCGTACTGCCTGCTAAGAAGGGTCAAATCGTTCAAGGAATCAAGGTACAATTGAGAAACGAATACTGTGTGATCTGTAGGCGTTGAACAAATCAACATGACTTAGCTGGTGTCTTAATATAAGGAAGATCCTCTAGCTGCAAAGTGAATAAATCGTGATCGAACCAATTGTGTAAAACTGGACAACCGGGCGGTTAGGCTGTCCTAGGCTGTTCCATCTATTCCACCACCAAAGGTGCTCCGTACCAGTTGCTGTCATCGGCTAGATAGCTTTGTGTCCAGTGAAAGTTTTCAAGCTCTTGTCTTGGTCAATGGATGCGTAAATGGCTCGACCACGGTGACCACACGTTTGAATCTCAGCGCCAGGACTCGAGTATTTCCTCCTAGCTAGTCATGCCTAATTTTCATTTTCTTTTGCCTATTTTTTTCCTTTTTAAACTACTGGTTTTTTTATTTTTCTTTCTAGAAAACAAGCTATATTTAGTTGATAATTTTTGGAATGCAAATAAATTCTGGCTTCAATCCCTTAAAGGAGAGGATTAGTGTTTGCACATTATTACATACAATGTTCTACCACTACACACCACAAAATGTTTAATCCGGGGTATTTAGTTGATATATTAGAGATAAAATAAAAGGTTGTTATGCCCCAACTGAGACTTTAATTCTAAGGGCTTCTCTAGTGAGGAGCTGCAAGTGAATCTTTCGTGTATAATCAAAGATTGCCTAACTTCACCGCATGGCAGGCTGAGCATCAACTCCAGGTCCATCTCCACCAGGCACTGGTACCGTACCACGCCACTGACAAGCGGGCCACCCATATGGCACCGGTCGGGCGGCTCGAAAGTGGAGACAGATGGAAGCCATTATCGCTGTGGCCCGTACTCCGATCCGGGAACGACGCGCACGAGATGGCATGGCATATCTCCCGCGACCGTCTCCACCACTCCTCTCTCTCACCTCACCTGGCAGAGCTATGTGTTGGACATTTTGTGACCGTCAGGTCAACAAACATATTCGAGATCAGCGGGATCATTCACTCTAACACTATGCACATGCTGACGATATACTCCTGCATGCCCTTGCCCTGTCGATCGCCATGATTGGCCATGCAGCGGCAGGCATGTATGCGCCGGCCCATCGAGAGCAGCGGAGACGACGCGACGGCTAGCTAGCTCTCCGACGACCCGACCGGCGGGCCAACCATATCTCCCTTGCTGCTGCTGCTAGCTGCGACGTGCAATGCAAGGACGCGCGCGCGAGCTCGCCCGATATCATCATTCCGGCCAGGACTAAGATGACCGAGATCGATCGATGCGCGCGCACACGCACACGCACACGTCGAGATCGATTGCGTTGCATTGCTACTTGCCGCATAAAAACAATATGTCCGTACAGTACCAGCCTTCAAAAGAGTCATTTATCTATCACACATATGCATGGGCATTATATATATTTGCTATAATCTGTATACTATTATGCTCAGGAGATGCATGCTTCTAGCATATTCTGATTCCGATGGTGTGCTTGATGCCCATGCTATATGCTCTCTGGATCGGATGGATGGATGGATGGATTCGTTCGTAGTTGCAACCAACCAACGCATGCATGATCGGAGCACAAAACACGTACGTCGTTGAACCAACTTACACCTGCTTCCAGTTTTAGGGCCCCAGAGGAGCCGTAGCTAGGTGAGAAATAACCTCTCTTCAGGCTTTGCTTATCCAACCGCAGGCGTATCTAATTTAAGTTGGTGGTTATTTGAGCCAACAACGAGCCTACCTACAGTAACCGCCACACCTTCCAATATATGCTGGACACGTGCGCATGCACACTCTCCAGCAAGAGTGATTGACAAGCTGGTTAAGCTCGTAGCTAGCTACCTCCACGGCTCCACTGCTGCTCGAGCTAGATCGAGCTGACGCATTGAGATTAATTCTGAGGCTGCTGCAAAATCGCAAAGGTTTAATTACACGTCCGTTATGTATTTGCATACACCTAAACTAAACACGAGCTAGTCCCTGCCACTAATGATAGGATAATATATATACATCGCCAGCACTCAATTCCATCCCCAACGAGAGAAGAAGGTCATGTTGACCCATCATCAGTTCGATCTAAGAACAATCACAATCAGCTTCCCTCTTGATAATTACATTGCTTTACACTTTACCCTTTCTTAATTGCACTACTGGAAACCAGAATAGCTCTGTCAGTTACTTTTATTTAGTTTATTAGTTACGCATTAGCCTTTGAATGGCAAAAACACATAGGGTTGCCCACAAGGAAACGAATCCAAACTTGATGACGTAAATTGCAAAAACACAAGGGGAAATAATATTATGACGGTGACATGGCAAGCAAGATTTTATTCCTGTCCACCTATATATGCTAGTACAGTAGTGTTGGTTCCCTCTAGGGAGATTATGTTTGAATTTTTCTAGTCCGTCAGGAAATTCATCATTTAGTAGTATAATGCCCCCAGTTTTCACACTTCTGTATGTATTGATATGTATGACCCATTTTGTTGACGTCAATAATTATTGACGAGCCTTAGTAATTTTTCATTTCAATAATGAGCTCGAGTTTGTATACATATTCAATATTTTCTAGCTCTTTCCCCCCTTTTTTAAGAAGTCCAACTAGTACTTGCTTCAATTTATAAGGTTACCTAATATATCATAAATTTTCTGGACGGACTTCCAGTAGTAAACTCGTCTTCTTATTTAATTTATTCTTCCAAAAAAATATGAATCATTGATAGATTAATTAAATTTCCAGCCATGCAAGAGTCTAATGTCCTACCAGAAACTAAAATATCAAAAGGGCATTTTATTTTTAAATACTATGCGGGATATATTAATGTTTGCACCATCTGAAAAATCACCACCTACTTTATAAATGGTGATATCAATATATTGGGAGTACAGCATGCCATCAATTTTGAACCGTACCAGGCCAGCCTCCAACTTGAAACGAGTATTTGAGGCACACAAAGCACGTACAAATTAAGGGCGGGCGTATATTTGTTGACTACTCTGTCGAGTACAGAAAAAAAAGGGAAAAATGTATCTGAAAAAGAGAAAACTGTCCGAAGAGAGAAAAAAACGTGTATAAAAGTCACCTGTTTAACTTACACAGGCCGCTGGCTGCTACGTGCTCGCTCGACGTATGTGTACAATACGGGTCACTGTCACTGATGCTGTGCAGAGCTATAGACCTATAGTCAGTGAATTTACTGAGATGAGGAGGCAGCCAATACGGCGTTAGAGATTAGAGAGGCATATCCAGTCACATTAACTATAGTTTAGTTGTTCACACTTGAGAGCATCATATTTAATGAAAAGCTTAGTTTCCTCTGACAGCATGCCTAGCTTTTGGGATCGATCTTTTGGGCACTGGTGCACTAGTAACAGACGCCTACGTACGCTACAAGCCATTGTCCGATCCAAAGCATGTACCATATAGCTAGGGGTGAAAATGAGGATCTGACTGATATGGGGTCTGCATCCACAAAATTCAGAAGCAGTACCCAAAAACTTGAAAAGAGGCTCGGAGGTTTTAGCAAGTAGGGTTTAATTGGTTGATATCCGTATCCGCAAACTTTATTTATGAAAATTTTGATACACGCCACGTCATTATTGGTGAAAAAAACCCCTTATCTAATCTAGGTAAATTTTGTGCAAACCCACAAAAGCGAGTTACTCACAACTGAGCCCTGCAGAAAAAAGGGAGGCGTAGAATGAAGTGAGACATATGTGCAAATACTTACTCATAGATAGTTATCTTACAATGTATGATTTATGATCCGATAAAACCAAGAGCAACGCAAAACCGCTGATTAATCGACTATTGCACTATGCAAATGCAAACAAAACAAAACTATCGAGGATTGAACTAACCGCCCATACCCTCCCTATACTCTTATCACTTGATCGGCCCATATATCACCAATAATCCACCTGCATCACCAAGATCTCCATATCTCTCTACAGGGCTTCCCTACACCAAACCCTATCTGTCCCTTTATCAGGAGCTTCCACTATTCCACGCCTTCTCTTCGACTCTTCCTTCTTCCCTTCACACCTGACCTTTCCACCGATCCAGAGCGCCATCTCCGCCATGGCGTCCACCACCAGCGACAGCCTCCCTTCCTCCCCTTCCCTCCCCACCACCGCCGCGCTCGACGGCGCCGCCGACCAGGAGTTCTCCTCCTCCTCTCACCACCACTTCCACCGCCGCCACCACCACCATCACCAAAGTCTCTTCCTCCCGTCCTCCTCCTCTTCTCCCGCCAGCCTATACCTCGACTCCTCCTTCCACGGCCTCCTCCCCACTTCCTCCACGGCCGCCATGTCGTCCTCCCCTTGCCCGCCACAACCGCCGCCGCCGCTCCCTCCCGCTCCTCCCGCCGCGGCGAAGCCGGCGAAGAAGCGCCCGAGGGCCTCCCGCCGCCCGCCCACCACGGTGCTCACCACCGACACCTCCAACTTCCGCGCCATGGTGCAGGAGTTCACCGGCTTCCCGGCGCCGCCCTTCGCCCCCGCGCCGCCCCCCGCCGTCCGCCCCCGCCTCCTCGGCCTCGGCGGCGCCTCGCCGCCGTCGTTCCTCATGCGCCCGTCGCCGCTCAAGTACCCCGGCGTGCTGCTGCCTCCCACCACCACCACCACCCTAGCCAACATTAACGCCAGTGGCAGCAATAATAATAATAATAGTTTTACGGGGAACACCAGCTCTCTCGTGGACGCCCTCGCGCTGTTCGCCAAGAGCAACGCGATGCCAAGCAGCGCCGGCGCCGCCGGAGCCACAGCGGCGGCGGCGGCGACGTCCGGCGGATCAGGAGCTGCCGATCATCATCACTACCACGGCATCGGCATGGGAGGGTTCAACCCGTTCGATGATTTCGATGCTCCGGCGGCAGCGGCGGAAGGTGACAGCGGGAGCAGCGGTGGTGGCCATGGTTTCTTCTCCTCCTCCTTCGCCGGAGACAAGTACGGACGGCACTAGTACCGTAAGCGATCTCGATCTCTCTCTTTTCTGATAAATCCATGTGCTCATCGTCATGGAGAGAGAGTTTGTGTGGAGAAGAGAAATGGAGGGAGAATCGGCCGGAGAAGCAAAGCTGATTCTTGGCTAGCTTCTAGCCTTCTACTACTTGGACACTAGCTACTACTGTTTTGCATTGGGCAAGCTGCATAATTGTGTCTCTTGATTTCTTGGATTTTTTTGTATGATGCGTATGTACATACATAAATCTGGGCCTTTTTTACTTGTTCTAAATTAATTTTGGGTTTTTTTATGTTGAAATTTTGGTGGTGCAAAATGGAAGGAAAAATACGTGTAATTGCCATGATGACGAAACTTGTAATGGGGTGAAAGCCGGTTTGTTCGGCTTCCATCGCTATTAGCAAGTGTGTCCTTGTCGAGATGAGATGAAATGATCCAACTCCTTTTTTAACTTTTGTTTCCTTTCGGTTCTGGATGTAAATGCCGTACTGTGAAAGGTATGGCTGCTTTTTTTTGTTTCTCTTTGCTCTGATTGAATCTTGGGGTTGCATTTTGGAGGATATAGATAGAAGCTAGCCTCATCTCTAAACTGTTGATGCAGCAGCTTGCTAGCTAAGTAGATAGCTTGCTAGCTAAGTATATTTTTTACTGGTTTCCACGCACTTCAATTTTGCTGCTTGCAGATCCTGAACAATGCATGCTTGATGCTGTGTTTTTGTTTATTATAAACAGTTTTTCATGTAAGTGCGATACTATATATATATATATATATATATATATATTGCTAACTCTAAAATGAGTTGGGGGGGGGTATATCACATATATAATTCCAATCTAAGTATTTTGCAACAATATTTCTCGACCATGATTTCCATTTGGGAACATGCATGGGTATAAATAAAATAAACAACGAAGGGGGGACTGTAAATTGATTGAAAGTTTCTATATATTGCATTGGTTGAACAATATGCATGCTTGAAGTGCTAGGATGTTTTCAGTTTTAAACTTCTCTGATACTATACATCAAGCTAATTAAGTATACATTGGTACGATTATGGTATCATCACTGGGTTGTTTTGCATTTGGCTTTATTCAAACTTTATACGTAACTGCTTACAATACATTCATCAAACTTTCATCAGGATATTACAAAGTACTAAAGTAGCATTCTGCATGAAATTACTAGATTCTTCTGTGGGTAAAAAAAAAGCTCCCCGCCCCCTCCCCCCCGGTTGTGCAGCAGGTAACCGAACCAACCAGAACTTGCAACTTCACCTCAGAGTTTCAACAATTAATAAACAGATCAATGGAACCAAGCTACTATTTTCTAGCTAGTTAATCAGCATCTCTCGTGCTTCCATTTTTTCACCTTTTTTTTTTTTTAATATAACAGGGCACTGTCTATATATCGACACAGCAACATAATAAAGACTAATTCAGGACACATTATTACTGACTTTTGCAGTGGCAAGTAAATCTCATATATAATTCTTATTATATTATTTACAGTACTAGGCAGCCATTATATTTATCATCTCATATATAATGTACTTGTGAGATCATGAAATACTGATTGATGCATGTAGTGCTAGCTGTATGCCTACGGGACATCAATTTACTATAAGGACCTCTGTCGTCATGTGCATATAGGTGAGCCTATTTACGAGTTGTTGTGTACACAACATATACATAGATGCATATATATAGTATAGTGTACTAGTACCACTTATGTGGATCATCAGTTTTTCCTTTATGTTCACAGAATAAGTAGTGCTACTATAGAAACCAAAATATTAATTTATACTATACAAGAAAAATTAATGGTCGTCGCAACTAGTCTTAACCATGCATCGTCCGATCCCTAGCCATGATATATTAAAGGTGCTTCGTATTTGTGCTCCGAAGCGTGTTGCAACGAGCCAAATGGCGAGATGAAATTTGTACTCTGAAATGATGAATGCTGTGTTGTCATCATCAGAATAATTGCCTTCTGTCTTGATACATACATAGAGAAAGGTGTTATATTGTCAATTCAATATAATAATGCAACAAAAGTGTTATATTGTCAATTCAATCGTATGCATATATACGTGTGGTATTTCTGGATTCTAGTGAATGTAAACAGGTAAGGGACTAATAAGGGTCACTATTTATGTATTAAAATATGAATCAATGCATGTTCCTAGAGCCAAATACTCTCTCCCTCCACAAATATAATAAAAGAACGCCTGATGAGTTTATCTTAAGTCAGATAATTCTAAGTTTAACCAGGATTATAGAAAAGATCAATAATATTTATGATGTCAAATTAGTCTCATTAGATCCATTATGTTATATATTTTTATATTTTACATTCTAGATGTGGTAGTAGCTGATAATAGTAATCTCTATAATCATGGTCAAATTTTGTGGGCACGTAGAGTATAGTTTAACATTTATATCTACTAACACCCTTATGATAATAGAAATGATGAGGTAATAGATGTCTAGTTGTAACAATACATTAACTATTACTTATTGAGATGCTTTGTGATTTTGGGCCATTACAGATTTATTTTGGGCCTTTTGTGCTTAGTTAAAATGGTGTGTTTTTAGAAGAGGTGAGAGCTAACTTCGCTTGTTCAATTCAAATCACTGAAAAAGATACGTGTGACTAATGGTGTTCTTTTGGAAGAGGTGAGGGCTAACTTCTCTTGTTCAGTTGAAAGTACTGAAAAAGAGAGGTGGAACAACTTAATGGTGTTTCTTTTTTTATGGCCGACCTTTTAAATTTTCACTCCATCCTGCCTGTACTTGTCGATGTATATATGATAATTTTATTTTCTTGTGACAATATATATATCCTGGAGGCTTGCTACTAGATCCATATATAAGCATAGCTTAACTAGAGAGAGAGAGAGATTTATTTACTTTAAGATGAGTACCTATCATTCATATGCATGATTATACCGCTTACGTCCCCATGGAACATATATATGTCTAGCTGAAAACACGTCATGCAGCAGAACATACGCGTAGATACTCATGATGATTACATCATCGACCGTACACATAATAGATCGATCAGCCTGCAACTGCAATGCATATGCACCAGTTGTGACTTGTGAGAGATATGGTCTTTCCTGCCCTACCAACCGATCGATCTCTACTCGCGAAAAGATAAAGAAAAGATGACCAAAATTAAAACTGCAATGGTGAGCCATATGACGACACTGATAACTCAACCTGTCCCAAATCGTATTATAAGTTGTTTTAACTTGTCTAAGTACATAGCTAGATATACTACTCCCCCTTTTTTTTTACATGTCTAGCTAGTTTTGTCCTAAGTCAAACTTATTCGATCAACTTTGTCCAAAAAAATATTAAAAAATCTCTTATTGAATCCATCATGAAATATATCTTGATACCATATATGTTTAGTAGTATAATTGTTGTTATATTTTCTTATAAATACGGTCAAAGTTTGACAAGTTGGATTTATGACATGTAAGAAAATAAAGGGAGTATACCTAAAACACACCAAAAACTATAGTTTGGAACATATAGGGAGTACTTTTAGGCCATTCTCAACCCTCTATGTAGTATGGTTTCCATAGCATTAATTAGGCTACCACATAGGACACTTTGCTTATGTGTCACTCTAATAAATGAGAGAGAGAATGAGAAAAGGAAGAAATTGGGTCTTGCATGAGATCCAGTGTCTACACGAGGACCTATGTAATAGACACTACCAAGTTATGCATTGGAGGAGTATGGTGTCTTCATATTAAATGAGAAACAAATATGATTGGTGAAGATAGTAGAGAGTGGATTTGTTAGGGATCCACACCAAGAAATTATGGGTTGTAGAGTATAGTTTCTATGGTGGTGTCTTCATGATATGGCAATATGGACACCACCCATAGACACATGGGTTGGGAATGGCCTCATAATCATATTGTATGCGTTAGTTCAGGGTTAACAACATGTGGTGATGAGTTGATGATGGAAGGAAATAAACATCCCTTTGACATTGTGGGGCCAGTGCAGGTTAGCCAATCTAGGCAAGTAGGCATGCATTTATAGGTTGAGCGCGCGGCGGCCATGGTTTACACACGTTGGTAAGGATGGTGCGGATCCGGCAGATAGCGAGCTGAGCTCGCTTTGGTCGATGGAGAGTTGTCAGGCAGGACAACAAGATCGGAAAGCAGCGCACCTACAAAAGAAAGCCCGGAGCCTTTTGCCATCTATCCACACGCACAAAGGCCAGGATGTTACACCAACCAAAGAAACAAAACACTCTCTCTCACTCTCTCTCTCTCTCTCTCTCTCTCTCTGCAGGCAGTACCCAGTAGTAGCTACTAGTGGAGGAACAAATCGATTGCAAATAGTAGCGTGACGGACTGAGCGTGTGTGATGATGGCCGCTTCCTGAACCCCCCACTACGTACATGCACCGCCAGCAATCTGCAAGCATGCACCAGCTAAACGCCGGCCGGCCCGCCATTCATCAGCATCTTTTTCATCTCTCTATCTCTTTAGATGGAAATGATGATGCCCCACGCGCGCCTTGGCAGCACATACAACATCTATCTGCATTGCGCCATCATTTCTCCATCCATCTCATTTTGCTCCGCACCAACCACGCATCATTGTGGTGCCTCTTTTTTCTTCTTCTAATCGATCGAAAAGTCATCCGATCTACTAAAAAAAAATGCTCCAAAACTATATGCTATCTTTTTTTTTGCTTCTTCGCACACAGGCTTAATTACTACTACGCATTATTGGTATTTTATATATACAGTTATATATATATAATAGAAAGATTTGGTAACACCAAAACTAGCAAAAGCTCAGCAAGGCAATGGCTCGGACCTGAACCTATGGTGCGCGCGGCCAAGACAGCGCGTCCGGCCGTGGTTGACAGGTAGGCCCTTGCGCACGTTCTATATTCGCTTGTCAGCCACCCCGGGCACACGGTTGGTGACACATGTGCCGCTACTACGTAGTACTGCCCGCCAAAACACTAGTAGTACTAGAGCTAGCTAGCTAGTTCGAGCACCCACATGCCGGCCCACCAATCTCTTTTTCTGCTCCATTTAGCTATTGCTCTTTTCAGTGAGGAAGGGCCCACCGCCCACGCACATCGCTCGAGCACTACAAAAAAGGATATGACGATCGGCTCTGGATCGTCGTTGGCCTCTCGAAGCTAGGATCGACATGCATGACGACGTCGTGAGATGTAGGAACAGATCACCATCTAAACAGGACCGTAGTCGTATTGTGCATATGGTATACATATATTTGTTCCTTTCTTAGGTTTATTATGCACACAATAATCATGTAGGATGAACTATTTATACACGGTTGGCATCGTATGCCTTGAGCTTAGCACGTTAGACACGTTCAAAATCCTGACGTCTACACGATTCCGTTATTATTTTCTGAATGGTTTTGTTCATGCAGAGGCCAAAACAAATTGAGGCCATCATATACCTCTTACAGAGACAATGATGAAGCTATGACATGTCGGTTCTTGTGGTATGTGGACAGCCTACTGTAGCAGTTTACCTTGGTTTGGTTGATGCGATGAGCTAGCCGTCCCAAACGAAAAAACACGACACAACTACACAAGTACCCTAGTTAGTAGGGACGTAGGACCTAGCAGAACCAGGGAGTCTATGTGACCTCCTTGGGGATTCCAAGTGCTAATAAAGTTGCATATTAGCCAAATGAAGGAACACAATGTATATGACGTGCACACCATCGTGGCGGACCTAGCGTAAAAATTGAGCGAGAGCCTATAGTCTTGCTATAGTATTTTGTATAGTACAACAATGTCAAATTACACTGCATTCGTAAACTTGAGTGGGGCATGTGCCCTCGCTGGGCTCTACATGGGTCCACCCCTATACACCAGCTAGGAACTATGTAGCTACTGTAATTTAGTTTAGACCCTTTTCTGATGTATGGCATACGGCTAGCTGTTTCTCTGCTATGCACTTTCTATGTCGTGAATCTAAATAATTCGTTATATATGTTAGCACACATGACGGACTCCCCCGTCCCCGCCATGGCGATGGCGACACATGCGAGCACTAAGTTCTCATCAGCGCTCTTCATACCCTTTTTGCCCACGGACACCAGTTACTAGGTGCGGCGCACATTAAGGTTGAAATTAATAGTTGAAGGTTGTAAAACGGACTTTTTTTTTTAAAAAAAAAACAGTGTTGCTCCCTTGTGGGCTTCCCGAAGCTCGCTCGCCTGTAGTGAGCCAGCCTTGAATAAAAAAAAAAGTGAGCCAGCCCAACAACGTCCACCAACCACCAGTCCACCACCCTGTACCGAGAGAGGGGGAGGTGCGGGCCAAAAGCCCAAAAGTAAAACCGGCAGGCAGGTGGCCGCCGCGAGAACCCCTCAAAAAAAAAAAAAGGTGGCCGCCGCGAGATGTCCGTGCACCGGCGCGCGGATGTCGCCGTCGAGCCCAACCGCCGCCCGCGCCAGCAGCGCATTTGTGTCCTGCGGTGGCGAGCGAAGCGCCGTGCGACGTACCACCGAGCGCACATGGATCCGAGCCGCGACGGCGATCCGCCACCGCCCAGGTCAACCCAGGCCCGAATCAGGTAAAGGCGGCGGCGGCGTGGTCGGTTGCCGCGCACCAAGCGAGCCCGGGACACGCACGCGACATCGTCTTATCTCGTTTGGTCTGGAGTTCCGCGGTGAAGGTAACGGATCGGGATCGGAAGCTGCACTGCCGACAGCTACACGGCGGGCATATAGCACACCGGTCGAGTCTCGAATTGGCCGAGGAGGAGGAGAAGGCGGCATGGACTATCGAGTTGGCCAAGGGTGGGAGCAGCAACAGCGGAGATCTCCTCGGCTCACCATGCTCTATTTGCGTGACACGATTCGTCCGCCCAACGCTGCATTTTGCCCTTGGCATACTCACGACAGCATACTCCACGTAACGTACAACTATACGGTACGTACTATACCAATTAAATAAGCATACTGTTAACAAAAAAAATATATATCTCTACGGGTCAATACACTCTCGAGTGTCGAAGTACAACGAGATCGCTGAACCTGTCAGCGAGATAAGAGTGAGTGATGGTAGCCACGTGCTGCGTCTCCCAAGGGGAAAGCGAACAGGGACCCCGCACCTTCCTGCCATCCCTCCTCCTGCTGCTGCTGCTGCTTCTCCAGCTCCACTCCACCTCACGAGTCTCACACCTCCCCCTCCCCCTTTTAGAGAGAGAAAGCAACGAAACGAAACGCCTAGAGAGAGAGAGAGAGAGAGAGTAGCAGTGCGAGCGAGAGGAGGAGGAGGAGGAGGAGATGGAGCGGCCGGCGCCTGTGAGGAGCTCCCACACTTCCACGGCCGACCTGCTCGCGTGGCCGCAGCCCCAGGGCACCGCCCCCGCCACGCCGTCGCCGCCGCGCCGCCCCGGCCAGGTAACAGCGACGCTCCCGCCCCCACCTCCCTGTACCGTGCTGCTCTTGATTGATTGATTGACCCATGAGCTCCCTTCGCTTCGTTGCGCGCAGCCGTCGGAGGGTATCAGGAAGGTGGTGTTCGGGGGCCAGGTCACCGCGGAGGAGGCCGACAACCTCACCAAGAGGTCATATTGCTCCCCATCCCCCGAATCCCCTGCACCCCCCTTCTCTTGCTCTGCCTCTTCGCCGAGCTCTAGCGCGCGGTCCTTTGATTCGGGCCCAAGAGATTCGTCCACCTCGGTTGATCTGAGTCTGACCCTCTGATGGCCGCTGTTCCAGGAAGCCCTGCTCCGCGCCCAAGTGGAAGGAGATGTCGGGGAGCGGCATATTCGCGGCCGGGAGCAATGGCGACTCCGCGGAGGCCACCGCGGCCGCGAAGCCCGCCCGGACTACCTCGCGCCAGGTGCCAAAATTTGTTCTAAGCTTTTGTTCGGATCAATGTCGCTGGTTGATTCTCTGTTGTCGCGTGCTACATTGATGCTCGGAAGCACTTAGGTTCTGCCATTCCTGTCATACTGTGTTCTATGTACAGCGTACTTGTTTGATACGCTGGCGATTTACCGTTCTGTTTCATACGGCATTTTTATCAGGAAATTAATGAAGCATATCTGTCACATTGGGTAGACATTTGTTGGGTTCAGTACACTCTTTTCTTCCATGTGCAATAATGCTATAGATCTTAGGTACATGGTACTAGAATTGGAGTTGTGGGCCACATTAATTTTGTGATGTGTGGATCTTTAATGACCATGACTGCAATGAGATGTAGTTGCTACCATGTAGTTGATTTTACATGAAACAAATTTGGAAATGCAGAATTGATTTTATATGGCTGACTGTAGAGATTTTAGTGTGTCTCTGGGTTGCTGCATAATTTGATTGATTCAAAGGATAATGGGTTTTTACTTCACTGCACCTCTTTTAGAATACTACACATGTTATGATTACAAGGATTAACGAAGTTATTTTGCGCTCACGATTTGGGTATACTGACTCTGGCTGATAATAATTGAAATTACCAGATTAGATATTCCAGATTCCGGAACATTCATCCCTTTCTTTGAAATCTATTCAATCTACTCAATCATCCCTGCAGCAACTAGACCGGGATGAACATCATGATCCTCATCCATGCCATCTCCAACAACAAGGCAACAAAAGCATGGAGCATAACTGGCACCCATAATGGCAATGTTAATAAACATACGAAAATAAGTCTAGAGTGAAGTAATCAAAACCTAGTCTGTCATCTGCAGAATATGTATAAGAGGCATGCGTTCCTTTACAGTATATATACATGGCTCACACATGGGGATTGTTCATCTTTGACTTGATCTAGTCTCACCAAGCTCGAATCAGCTGTTAACTACATTTCTCCAACATATTGAATGGAGCCAGCAATTCATGGCATGCATTGTTCACATGGGGGATTCTTCATCTTTAACCAGATCAAGTCTCACCTAGTTTGAATCAGCTGTTTACTGATTATTCACGAGGATTAGAGCTGAAACTTGAGGTTCCATAGTTGTGGCTACCAATTTGTCGTTCTCGCGGTGATGCTGCTGCTTTATGATTATAACCTTTTTCCAACTAGAGATGTTCGGAAGCCAAATCCAAGTTGACCACCCCTTTTTGTAATCATAATTCTGAATAAAAATGACTAAAGCAGGAGTAGTAATTCCAACCATCATTCTGTACATTTGTTTTTCGAGAAAACAACGGCAACCCTTGGGTTGCCTGAAATTTTATTGATATATGCGAATAATTATAACTTTACAAGGCATTGGGATTGAATTACAATGGGGGAGAGGTAGAAAATTACTACAAAAAAACGACGCACCCAGTCAGTCCTACCCTATGAAGAAGTTGCTCCATTCTACAAGCTTAGCTTTATCTGCATCAGTTGAGCATCTATTCGACCATAGTAGCAAATCTTCATGGCAACGAGTAACAATGTGCAGGTTAGTTTCATCCTCACTCCTGAAGACCCTGGCGTTTCGACATTTCCACACATTCCATAGAACACAAGTCATTCTTTACAATTGATTTGGTGTTCCATGTCATTAATAAGCCTTTTCTTGCCAAACAACAGGCTAGTGTTGTTTTGTCAATTTACATTGCCAAATTGGGCAATTTTGGTGTCTAAACCATACTTCAGTGACTTGATAGTAATTCTGCACATTTTTTTGGGCATGATCTAGATTTTACTGCCCTTACCTGATTTTAGTGGTGGACTAGACTAGTTCAGTTCATATTGCTTTCAGGCGATCAGTACTGTGAGCCACATCTCCTTCGCTGAGGATGGAACTGATCCTCCCAAAAAACCAACTTCAGTAGCTGAGGTGGCAAAGCAGCGAGAACTTAGCGGTACTCTTCAAAGCGAAGCAGATAGTAAGATGAAGAAGCAGATATCAAATGCAAAGTCCAAGGAGCTCAGCGGCCACAACATCTTTGCTGATACTCCGGAATCCAGGGCTAACAGAGCAAGGAACTCATCGAATGGCAGCTCTGCCTCTCACACACCTGTTAAAAGTGCAAACGTACTGCAGCTGCGACGTATCTGGTACCCTGTTCACCTTTTGCAGATCAAAGTGTTATTCAACTAATATTATTTTCCAACAGGTGAGCACCTTCTCGTTTGGAGAGGCAAACATTGACAGTGCACCGAAGACATCAAAGAAGTTAACTGGCAAGAAGGCTAACGACCTCTCGGGCAATGACATTTTCAAGGGAGACGCTCCACCAGCTTCTGCTGAGAAGCATCTAAGCACTGCAAAGCTGAAGGAGATCACAGGAAGCAACATATTTGCAGATGGAAAGGAACCAACCCGCGAGCGCGTAGGTGGAAACCGCAAGCCTCCTGGCGGCGTGAGCAGCATCGCGCTTGTTTAACATCCTGAACTGGAATGGAGATGGAACTTGCCTCAGTCCCATGTCCGCCCGTGTAGGAGTTTGCCGAATGCAACAGGCTCTTTGACCGTAAGTTTGATGTGTTGTTTTCGATCGTTGCGGTGGCAGTGAGCAGCCCCATTTTTAGTCCTGATGGAGGTCTAGTTTAACTTTTGGTGTGTGCACGTTTGGTTTGGTTGTGAGATACACATGCCGTCCTCTTGTCAGTGTCACAGTGTAGCGTGTGTACGGTGGTTATGTTTTGACAAATAATAACATGAGTCTGAACCAAGCTCTCACCTCTCACGTCATCTGTTGTGTAATTACAACACGAGCTGCCCAAACTGAAGTATACAGTTGTGGTTCTTCTTACGGCTAGTACACTCGTATCGTAGGCAAACAGACGAGGATCGGCGGCGGTGTCAGAGCGGCTGGTATCGGCTATCAAGCCATTCAAGCCTCACGACTTCGCTGCTGCATGATCTGATGAAGGGTAGCCTGATCTGCATTGATAAATGGACTTCGCTGCTGCCCAAACCGCAGGAGATCAGCTGCATTCAGTGAAACGATCGCATGCTCGCTGTGCCGGTGCTGTGTTCCACTCGCAGCCTAACCCTAGAGCTGGGCTACTTAAAAGCCACGCACCGCACGCAGCCGAAGAGGAAAACAGGCGGAGCAGAGCAGAGCCGCCAGCGAGCCGGGGAGCGGAGGCTACCTCGCCAGTCGACACTGCCTGTCAGCCTCGAGCCCTCGACGACAACGACGCCGAGCACCCGAGCCTGCTGCCCAGCACCGCCCTGACCATCGGCGTTGCCCTGGTGAGCCATGTCCAAGAAGACCCTCCCATTTCCAACCTCGTCGCTCTGCTGTTCGGCCTTGTACGATGAGAGACCTCCGATCCGCTAGAACCCCGTCAGCTCGCCGCCGTCCGCCGAGCCATTGCTTTGAACCGCCGGCATGGGCGCAGTCATGCCGCGTCGACGCGGCGGTCACCACTTGGTCGCGTCTCGCCACGCGCACGTAGCGGTGAATGCCTCACTGCATTTTCGATGAACAGCTGCAGCTCTGCTTGTATCCAGGCTTAAACCACCCCTAGTAGTTCAATGGAAAGGAAGGCCCGTATTTACCTATATTTGTTTATGGAAAAAGTCCAAATTACTCCCCTTAAGTATAGCAAAAATTTCAGTAACCCCCTATACTACTTTTTAGTTTAGTTAACCCCTAAACTATATAATTTGGTTTATTTTACCCCCACAATGCAATTTCTCTTTTTTATATCTCTGTACATAAGTTGGATTTTAATTCAAAAATTTACAGGATAATTGGGGTCATCATAATGCACACCAAGAAAATATATTATGATTTCCGTATAATTTTGCATCCTAACTGTTAATTTATTAGTAAGTATCCCACCGTGTCAAAATAGTAATAAAAAATTGTGATATATTTTTCTAGAATGTGTTAAGATGTCTAATATCATCTTACCAAATTTTAACTTAAAACTCCATTTGTGCATAAAGAAACAAAAAAGATAAAATATATTAAGGTGTAAACTAAACTAAATGATATAGTTTACGGGTAAACTAAATCAAGTCATAGTTTAGGAGGTTATTTAAAATTTGGCTATACTTGAGGGGAGTAATTTAGACTTTCTCCTTTGTTTATTTATATGTTTATTATGTGCCGACGGCAGTGTGCTTGTTGTTCGTGGCGCTTGAGGCGACCGGAGGCAATAGCTGGCGTGATTGGGCCAGAGGAAGCAGGTGAAGTTGGCCAAGGCTCCAGTGTTGGCGGCGCTTTTGTAGTTGCGATCGAAGCCATTGGTGATGTTCCGCAACTCACCAATATGAGGATGGGAATCAACTTGTTGACCTCCCTCCTTCCCCTCAAAATTAATCTCCCACCTTCAAGGTCTGCTGCCTGCTTGCCGCGTTCAGTAAAACTATAGCTCACTCTCTGTGGACATGGTTTTGATAGAGTCCATGTCGCCTGACATTTCAGTCGAAGAAAACGCTCCACATCTTCACATTTCTCAAAAACTAGCTCCTATCATGCGATGAGATTAGAGCAAATTTAATAGTTGAGCCAATTGCTTAGCTCTTAGACAAGCCAACTCATCATATTAGAGCCAAGCTCATACAGTAATTGTCTCTAGCAAATTTTCTATTCAACTTGTGGACCCACTTCAATCCCATCATTTTCTTCTCTCTCATGTTCTTTTACTCCCCATTGGACAACAGGTAATAAAGCTGGCTCAGACCGTCGCTGCATGCGGCGCCAAGCTTGCTTGGCTCTCCACTCTTTTTCTCTCCACCTCAGCAGTTAGAATGACCTGGCGGTCGAATCGCCCCTTGCTGTACCTGCTCTTATTGTGATAAGCACCCCTGATCGTTTCTCGACCAGTGGCTCTGTTGGTGGTATAGTGGGACTCTTATTATGCACAAAAGTACAGAACTCCATTGCTATGCATGTGACAGATTGAGTGGATCTGAGCTGACGAGTTACATATTTTCGTCTGTTGGATTATTCAGACCAGCTCGTGGTTCACAGGACTCAAAACCACCTGTAAAATCAATGATTTTTTGTAGCAGCAAAGCATTCCAATAAGGATTCCAAAACATCAGACCGTTTCAAATATGTCGTACATAATTGAATCTCAAACAATATATTTTTCTATGCTATTTGTATTTTGAATAAACTTCTATGCTATTTGTAGGCATATGATGGGTGGTGCACTCGTGGAGTCGTGGTGTGGGTGGCACATGTGCGCATGCATTTGCTTTTCTTGTAAAACCTCTTTTACAATGATTGGTAAATACCCTTACGGATATTTGAAGTATTTTTGTTAGTACTTAATAGTACTTATTAGAAAACAAAATTAAATTACCTTTTAGCTCCACTTAATTGGTACTTGGCCCCACAATTTTAGTACTTTTAGGTACTTTATATCAGTTTTAGGTACTTTTATTTCAGTTTGATACTTTTAAGTACTTAATATATTTCTCACCGTTCGTTTCGATACTTTACAAGTACCATGATACTTACCAATTATTTTAAAATAAAAGCACTCTTCTTGTAACTGATAAAAGTGCTAAAATTGAGGGGTAAAAAATGGCTAAAAGATTAGTGGTAGCGAGAGCCGCATGTTGGCCCTACATGTACCATGTGAAATGAGCCACAAAGTGTACCAGTTGGGCAGCCGCACATTGTAGCCCAAAAACTGAAACTGGGAAATGCAGAGCGCCATGTGCGTCGTTCTTTCCTTCCTCCCCGCGAAGCTGGTAAAAGTCCAATGGCAGCCACCGCTCAAGAGGCCCCTCAGTTGCCGCACTCCGGCACCGGCACTGATTGGCGGCGCCGGCGTCGTGGGGTGGGGTTCCAAACTGATGCTGCTTCGGTTGCTCCCCTGTTCTTCATGGAGGCAGCAGCGTGTTTGGATTCAGGCCACTGGTGCCGGCGCTGCCACCAGTTCTACAGCCCAAGCCCAACGGCAACAGCATATGGACGACGAGGGAAATCACATGAGCAGAAATGTATCAAACTTTGAACCATCCATTTGGGGAGATTTCTTCCTTACCTACTCCGGTCCTTTGGCTTCCTCCACCCAACAGGTACCTTTTTTACTGTATAGTACACCCAATAGATATGAAATTTGATACATTTCTGAAGTTCATATATAGTGATTTGTAGTTTACTAGTTTGTTTACAAAGTTATTGTAGATGTGGTCAGCATTTTAAATCTATTAACCATAAATAAGTGCCATACGATTCAAAATAGGGTGAGTTGCAATTTAATTTTTAGTGATTAATATATTAGAGTGTAGGAGCCTAGGAGGAGATTGCTAAATCTTATATGGTAGTCAACTCTCAATACAAAGGCTATGTGGGGACAACAGGTGATACAGACAAACTGCAATATGAATACACGTGTTTGGTTTTATTCAAAAAAAAAAAAATACACGTGTTTGGTGAGAAGACGACACTTGGTTGATACACGTGTTTTGCCTAGTAAAAAGTCAAAACTGAAAGAAAATTAACCGCATCACGCTTATTTTCTAATCCACATAAATAGACTAGTACTTATTTTCTCAGCAGAGAAAGATGATGGAACAAGCAGAACGTCTGAAGGAAAGAGTCTCCAAAAACATATCAGATTCGAGTAATTGTAGCCTATACCAGAGGATGCAGCTCATTGACGTTCTGGAACGTCTCTGCCTAGATCATCTTTTCAAAGAGGAGATTAATGTCATACTGACTGACATTAACAATGCTGATGTTAGTGGCTGTGATCTTCAAACGGTTGCTCTGTGGTTCTTTCTACTCCGTAAACATGGATACCGGGTTTCACCAGGTAATGGGAAACCTACCTATAAGGATTTTATTCCCAACAATTTTGTGTTTAGTATCTTTTACAGCTTTAAAAATGGTAACAATTCAAGAATCAAGATAATATTACGGTAATATTACAGTTCTCCTTCATGCTCCAGATGTCTTTGCAAACTTCATAGACGAACAAGGGAGATTTGCAGCAAACAGCCCAATGGATCTACTGAACCTTTATAATGCTGCATCTCTCAGGGCAAATGGAGAGATAATTCTTGATGAGGCAGTTTCATTCACCAAAAGGCATTTAGAATCAATATTAACTAGCATAGAAGGGCCATTCGGCCATGAAGTCAAGTGTGCACTTGAGATACCCACTCCTAGAAGGGTAAGAATATATGAAGCCAAGCACAATATATCTGGGCATGGAGAAGGCTATGAAGTGATAATGGATCTGGCGAAGTTGAACTCTGATCTCATGCAGCTTCAACATCAGCAAGAGCTCAGAATCATTACAAGGTAAAGTTATTGACCTTGTGACAAGTAAATTTTATATTTCAAGTACCCAAAGAGACAAAAGGCAGTAAAGTTTACTGCAGTTCATTTTTTTATGTACAGTATGGACATGTGAATTCATAGTTAAGACAGTGGTTGACAAATATGCAGGTGGTGGAAGGACATAGAACTTCAATCCAGGCTATCATTTGCTCGTGATAGAATTGTGGAATGCTATTTTTGGGTAGTAGGAGTATACTACGAACCAAGTTATGCACGAAGTCGAATAATATTGACAAAGGTGCTTGCTATTGTGTCCATCTTGGACGACACTTACGATGTCTATGGAACTTCACAAGAATGCGAGTTATTTACAAAGTGTGTTGAAAGGTCTGTATCCTTGAATGACGAAAACTAACTACTCTGCCATGAATAACATAGGCATGTCTGATCTAAAAATATTAAATCAATATAAAGTTTGCTTAACATTATGTTTCATGGGAAGATGGATAACAACTAATTGCTGCAGTAGGAAATGTTATGCTCGCAAGTAGATTATTTTTGTCAAGTTATGCTATCGTTTATGATTGTATTGGAATAATTATTTGCATAACAAAATTCTCGTTCAGTAACCATTCATTGATATTCGCTCATTGTAAACTGTTAACAAACTATCCTTGCTCGCAAGTGACTTCTGTCCAGCTGGGACCTATCTGTGGCTGATAGTCTTCCAGAGAAGATGAAATTTATTTTCGGGAAAATTTTGGATACTTGTCAAAGCATTGAAGATGAGCTGTCACCGAACGAGAAATACCGCATGTCCTACCTCAAAAACTTTGTAAGTTACCTCTTTCAAATATATGAATTGATTCCATGCTCTTATTACCAACATATAGAGTTCTTCAACAGGTGACCGAGATCCAAGCCTATCTTACCACATAAGGCCTTGATAATTTACTGCCTATTCTTTTCATGAATTGAGAAAAGGAGCCATATACTTGAAGTGTAGACTCCAGGATTTCACTTTGATAAAATTCAAGTGTGGGAGCAATCTGGAGGGGGAAGGAGTCCCACTCTGTATTTGATTTTGCTCTCAACTACACCCTAAACGTCTCTCTGCTGCGAGTTGCGACTACAGCCTAAACAAGCTTTAAGCTATTTGTTGTTTGTATCCCTAGGGAGGACTACATATTGGGAACAGTAATAACATATAAATGAGCTGGTAGATTGGGACACACATAGCTTCCTAATTTAGTCCCTGATTAGATGGTGAAAAGATTTCATACCGGGAAGCATGCTTCCATGTGTGAAGACTTCTGACCAAATACGTATGTCTCCTATCCTAATTTTTTGCGGTGACCTACCATCAAAAAGTGCTAAGTATAATATGTATGTTTCCTTCAAAAAGAATAAGATGTATACAAATTATTAATGCGAGCTATCCATTATCCGTTTCATACGCAGATTATAGATCTAGTTAGAGCTTACAATAAAGAGGTAAACTGGCGTGAAGAAGGGTACATCCCTGCAACCATTGAGGAACACCTGCACGTTTCATCAAGAAGTGGTGCTTGTCACTTATTGTCGTGCACGTCATTCATTGGAATGAGAGATATAGCCACGGAAGAAGCTTTTGATTGGGTATCTAGTGTGCCTAAATTGGTAAAGATGCTCTGCATTATTCTGAGACTTTCTGATGATCTTAAGTCGTACGAGGTAATATATGTAAACCTTTTTTATGGTTTCTTTAGCACCCAGATATACCTTTTCGTACATACCTAAAAAAAGCAAAAATTTCAGTTTCAGTTATGTCATCGCTGCTCAGATTGCTTGGCTACAAATGGGCTTCCCTGTATAATGTCATAAAGCCACATCGTACCCAGCAGTACCATCATTAAATATATGACATTTAGGATAAAAATATTCGTTAAAAATAAATTAATTTGTCTGTTATAGAGGCTATATATTTTATATTTTAACTGAGTGTTTTTTTTTTGTGAAAAAAAGACAGCTGACACTGGAGATGCTGTTCAGTATTTATTTCCTACATTTACTAGAGGTTTAACCAAGCATTTGCATCTGTATATGCAGAGAGAGAAAATGAATTCACATGTTGCGTCGACAATCGAGAGCTGCATGAAAGAGCACGGAGTCACAGTTCAAGTGGCACGCGAGAAGATACAGGACATGATAGAGGAAACATGGAAGGATTTTAACCAGGAATGGTTGGACATTAACAGCCGACGTCTCGTGCCAAAGGAATTACTCGAGAGAATATTCAACCTGACAAGAACAATGGTGTTTATGTACAACCAAGATGACGCATACACGAATAGCCATGTCATCAAGGACACCATAAACTCATTGTTTGTGGAGCCTATTTCAATGATCTAGCTATGTGCATTTTGCAAATGCAGAAACATGCTCTAGAATTTCTGTTTGCAAGACGTGTTTGGACTGGCCCTGCTGTGAGAATCTTACTCCGGAGTGAGCTAGTTTCATGGAGCGAGCACATAGCAATATTAGGGGTTTGCAATGTCCGGAGATATTTGCAATGTGGCGGCATAATTTTATCTGGGCCCCACTTACTTCATTTCGACGAGGCAGAAAGCTTAACCCCACGCGACTCCACCTCACGAGTCGAGCCGAGCCTTTCCGCCCTTTCCCTCGCCTTGATCTCCAATCCCTCCCCTCCGTCACTTCCTTCCTCGTGGGTGGCCACGCGGGAGATGGAGAGGGCATCCCCGGTGAGGAGCTCCCACACCTCGACGGCGGGCCTGCTCGCGTGGCCTCACCCCGATGGCGCCGGGCCGCTGCCAGCACGCCGCCCTAACCAGGTGACCCCCGCGCTCGATCTCTCCTCTTCCCCCGGTCGATCTTCCTCCATCCGTCCGTGCGGCACGCCGCCGCCGCCGCCGCCGCTTCCGATCCTGGAGCTCTATCTTATCACCCGATCGCTTGCTCTGCAGCCGACGGAGGAGTTCAGGAAGGTGGTGTTCGGAGGCCAGGGCGCCGAGGAGGCCGACGCCCGCAAAAACATGTGAGATATATATAGCTTCCGCGCCTCCATGGCCGGGTTCCTCGCTCCGCTTCCTACGATTCGGATCGACACGTTCGATTCGATCGGTGACCCGCATATAAGCATGATCCCCGGTAGTGTGTCGGATTGCTGACAGCGATGCTGCTCCTTTGATCGTTCCAGGAAGAAGTGGAAGGAGATCTCGGGGAGCAGCATCCTCAAGGCCGAGGCGTCCGCCGCCGCCCCAACAGCCTCCCGCGATCGTCAGGTGCGCAACTTTTGGATCTGCATCCTGTGAGGAGTGGAACATTGATTGGCATTCCTCTTCTATTCTGGGTACTCATTGTGAATGCACGTGGCATGTCGGTATTACGATCAATGAAGCATGTCTGTCAGATTGGTTGCATAAAGTGTTGGGGATTGATATCCGGTGTTGTCTGTACTCGACAATGCTATCGCTATACTAGATCTTAGCTGCATTTTACTACAAGTACAGTTTGCAGCGTGGGTAAGCCCTGTTAGAGCCTGATTAGATGGTAGGATTAGCACATATTTGGGAGTAGTAAACATAGACTAATTATAAAACTAATTACATAGATGGACTATGAATCGCGAGATGAATCTAGTAAGTCTAATTTTTACCGTTGTTAGAAGATTTTAATTGACAGATTAGTGTTGCACGACACTGTCTAATGATGGTAAAATTAGGCTTAATAGATTCATTCGCTATTTACACTCTATGTTTGTAATTAGTCTATATTTAATATTTTTAATTAGTGTTCAAATATTCGATGTGACAAATTGCAAACTTTTATTACGAACTAAATATGGCCGTGGTGGATTTTTTTATTTGACAAAGTGGAATGCAAATCTGATCGATTAAACAGGACCAGAGATTTAGCATTGTGACACACGAGTGTTTGATTGGAAATTCAGTTAATCTATTATGTCATTCTGTGTTCTTAACAGTGATGGTCTCTTGTGAATCCAAATGTGTCTAAAGCAGCAGAATTATGTTTTTCTTAGGGCCTATTTGGTAGAGCTTTTTCTGATTTTGATTCACTGTGAGAATTGATTCTCTAATAGTAATTCTGAGTGTGAATATGATTCTTCATGATTCTCTAGTCTAGTTTTTTAGATAATGAAAAAAAGGTACCCGACCTTGGCCTCAGAAGAGGTTACGTCCGCTTATTACAAAGTTTGCAGTATATCCGTCTGCGATCACTCTCACAAAATGAAAGGCGATATAACCAAACATGCAGTTTGATGAAGACATTTAGGCCTTGTTTAGTTCGCCAACTTTCACCAACTTTCCAGTCACATCGAGTCACATCTTCTCTCACAGACACGCTTACCAATGCATTATTCACACCTTCAACTTTCCACCAACTTTCTCATCTAAACAAGGCCTTACTAAGGACCAATCCTAGTACGAAACTCTAGTCTAGGTTAAAATTTGAGTATGATGGGCTACTCAACGAGAAGTGAATTAGGAGAAGCTATTTTTTCAGCTCCCAGCCATTTAATTCACTTCACATAATCATCCTTGAATCACTTCGCTCCAGAAAACCATTTGGCAGAGCTTCTCTTGGATTCAGCTGAAAATCCGCTCCGTAAGCTCTGTCTGTTGGTCTCGACAATCGTGTTCGGTAAAAAGAAAAATGTATGTCTCATTTGTGAAACAGAACGTGTAAAGCTAAAGCCACCTGTTCCAACCATCATATGTATCGTGTGGTGATAAACTCAGGTTTTGTCCATCATGGCTATGCCAACTTTATTAATTAATTAGCCTTTACTTGTGACAGACCAGCAGTTCACATCTGGAAAATTTTGGTGCCTATGCCGTAATTTGGTGACTTGGTAGTTAATTGTGCACTTTATATTGTCTGCTGAGGGAGCATGAGACGTAAACAAATATTTCCCTTCCGCATGACCTATATATTAACTGAATTAAATCAAGAAAATGTTATAGATAATACTGAATCACTTTTGCGTGATATGGTGGCTTGGTGAGACTAAATCAGCTTTATAATCTGCAGGCCAGCCAGATCACTTTTGCTCAGGACGGGAGCATTGCTCCCAGGAAGCCAACTTCAGTAGCTGAGGTGGCGAGGCAGCGTGAGCTTAGCCACACCGTTCAGAGTGAGGCAGACAGTAAGACGAAGAGGCAGGTTTCCACCGCAAAATCCAAGGAGCTCAGTGGCCACGACATCTTCGCCGATCATGAGGATCCCAAGCCCAACAGGTCGAGGAGATCAGACTACAGCAGCTCCACGTCGCTCTCGCCAGTGAAAAACGCAAATGTACTGCCCACACCATCTCTGTTCTGGTACTTCACGTTATCTGTAATGGCTCGAAACTCCAATGAGCAACTATTGTTGCCCTCATTGACAGGTGAGCACCTTCTCGTTTGGAGAGGCTGACACTGACAGCGCGGCAAAGACAGCAAGGAAGAAAGGAACCGGCAACAAGACCACTGATCTGGGTGGCAAGGCCTTGCTGCAGCGGGAGCCAGCTGCGCCCGTGGTGAAGAAGCCTCTGAACCGCGCCAAGCTGGAAGAAACGACTGGCAGCAGCGTTGTTTTTGCAGACGGGAAGGCGCCAGCAACCGGAGAGCAAGCTGGCCGTCGGACCCGGCAGCCTCCCGGAGGCGACAGCAGAATCTCGCTGGGCTAGCGCCTTGGATTGGATGCATCATGTTCTTGGCTGCCGCACGGGTGGTTGGACCTTCAGTTTGCGGCCGTGTTTTGGTGATCTGTCGATGAGACCCATTTCCTCAGTCCTGGTGGCGATCTGGTTTACGTTTTGGTTTGTCTATATATGTGGTTTGGGACTTTGGGTTGGTTGTGACATACCCAACGGAACAACCCCATGGCGTGCGGTGCCCGTTTTGTTGTGTGATATACATGTTTGGTAAATAAGAAATCGGTTATTATGATACCATCATATTCATACCATGAACTGAGATCACGTGCAGTCGTGCGCAGTGCGAAGTTGCAAGCCTATTTGCATTGACTAGTGATCTCATATTCCCATCGAAAGTTTTTCTTGAACAAGTAATCTCATCCAAAGTTGCATGGCATCGCTACATAAAAGAGCAACGTGTCAACCATCACATGGCATAACAGAAAACGAAAAAAAAAATACTAATTGTCATGGGGTTTTTCTCTGCGAAATCACCAGTATTTTGATGATATTATCATCCTTTTCTTGTACATGTACACATTTCTTAAATAGTTTCATCTACGGTTAAACTTTACATCACCTGTATTCGAAATTGTGTACGCGCGCGCTAGCTCTTTCGTCGGATACAGTGCGAATGAACATCACTCTGCCTGCACGCCGACGTCGGAGAGCGTACGAGGCCACAGGGCTACGTCCTACGTGATTCCTTCCACCCTGCTTGCCCCAACAAAACAATTTAGCTTCAACCGATTCAAAGTTTCAAACAGGGCTTAAGGTTAGTTTCAGTAAGGGGTAATTTTATTTTTCATTAAATGATGTGTTTGGTAAGCAGAATTTGCTTATCCCAACTAACATTAGCTCTAGCCGATCCAATGGCTAGGTAATTCGATTATCATTATTAGATGCTGTGTCAAGTAAACAAAATTGATGCCATTATGCATCCACGGTTGTTATTTTTATTTTTCATCGAAAACTATCATCAATGACACTAGTATTTGCTCGCAGGCCCGTAGGCCGTAGCCTTGTAGGCATTTAAACCGGGCTCTTTCGTTACAACGAAACACGTCGAGATCGTTGTCGATGCCACCCGGGGCTATAGCTCGCTCCGTGCGTACGTGCAGCCGAATGGTGACGCGCGCGTGGAACAGACGCACCACGTCATAGGAGGGGACACCCACGCCACGAGCCGGTCCGATCCTTGTGGCGGCGACGTGTCGTCGTCCCGTGGCCCCAACCTCCGCAGGCCATGCGGCGGCCATGCCGAGCCAAGCCCCTCGTGTCGCCGGAAACGACGGCGCGACCAAGGGCCCGCGGACTCGGGAAGAAAAAAAAAGTCATTTTTACCATCTTCAATTACAATTATTGCTCTATATATAGTTCCATTTTGAATCATAATATATAAAATCAAAAATCTTTCAAACTCTGAACCACGGAAGCGGTTTGTGGGTAAAAATAAGCTGTTGACGGGTCCTCGTGGCTAAACCACGAAACCAGGTGGCTCAAGATCCTAGTGTTGATCCATGGACAAGGAGGATACAGAGAGTGGCGGCGACCATTACCGTGGCGGGTGCAAAGGACAACGTCGTGGATGTAGGTTAAAAATTGAACGCATGTTGCGGTTTAAGGAAGTAAAATTGACTTTTCTTGCACAAATCAACTTCGAAACGGAAGAAGGTTAACAAACAAACAAACAAATGATTTTAATACTTTGGACTGAAAGATTACTGGTTTTGTATATCGTGATTAGAGAACAAATAAGTACAATTAATTAAAAGGTTGTAAAAAAAGTCTTAAGAAAAAAAAACTTTCCACGGGTTTTCCACCTCGTCCGGCCCACGGCCCAAACCCACAAACGCGTCGCTGTTGCTTCAGTTGGGGGTGGTGGGGAGAGGACGAGCGCAAGCGGCTCACGGCAAGTCCACTAGCTCACGAGCGAGGCGGTCACGTGCCGTGGCCGTGCGCCCCCTCTGCTCTGCTCCACTCCACCCGAGCAAAGCCGAGTCCACGCGCCCGCCCCCGGAGAGGAGGGGCCCATCTCTCCACCACCTCCAGAAGCCTCCACCCTCCGCTGCCACGCGGGCCCCACCGAGGGGTCCGGCCAATGGGGCGCGGGCAACTGATCGGATCGCGCCGGCGCCTCGTGTCCACTACCTCGCCACCGCCCGTGGGCCCACCACGCCCGCTCCCAGCCGCTAGTTAGTAAACTACCCCCCGCCCGCGGATACGCGCCACCAAGCCAAGCCCCCCCTTCATTTTTTTTCTCTCCACTCCACCAAGAGAAGCGAGAAGAGAGAGGAAATCCGTTTGGTTTGGTTTCCTTCTGGTAATTTCGTTGCTCTGCTCATCAATCAATCAATATACTGTCGCCCATCATCTCTCTCGTCCATTCCATTCTCTCTGCTTTCTGATAGGGGGAAGGAAAAAAAACAAAGATATACTACTGCAGCTGCTGGAGCGAGAGAGGAGGGAGAAAAAAAAAAGGAGGAATTTTCCGGAAGCATCTGGAGACAGCGCGGCCCGACGAGCGGAGCAAGAGTTTCCTACGGCGGCAGCGGCGGCGGCGGCGGCGGCGACGCGGAGCACTGTTAAGATCCACCACCGCTTCTCTTGTTCCCCCTTCTCTCTCTCCTTGCTTGTTTGCTTGTGTCCCGTTGCTGAATCCAGAGCGTCGGTTCCGTCTGTCGGAGGTGGGAATTCTCTCCGCTCCTGCTCACGGCGAGGAGCCTTGGTTTTTCACCCCTGTTTTCCGCTCGGTAGTTCTTTCCGGTTTTTTTTTAATTTTTATCTTGCGACTTGCCTGCGGGGATTGTGCGAGCTGTTTTTGCGTGTTCTTCGAGGGTTGGTGGTGGTTTTCTGCGCTCTTGCTTGTTGTTTCATTTGATTCGACTGTTTTTTTCTCTCTCTTTCCCTTTTTCCTAAAAAAATTATGGTTTTGGATCTTTGCTGAAGTTTCTTCTCTAGACTACTGATTTTTCCTTACATGCGATTTTTCTTTGTTTCTGCAGGCGCTGATCTACAGGTCTTGATTCCGGCAGGTGAGAACATGTTCGCTCAATATTCTTGTTCATTTTACGATTCTGTCGGTGTACTTGTCATGGCTCGATTCTAGGCTCTCTTATGTGTTTACGCGATAGATGTATTCATATTTTTTCCTCATTTTTTTCCGGCACTGTTTGATATGAGCTTATAGGTATGCTTGTCCGTACCTGCAGTAGTTTTGTTTAGACAATTGACCATAGTATCTTGGATGGAAATATGGTTACATGTTTGCTCTACAGTCTCTTCCATTTTTTGTTTCAACAATTCACCTCCTTGTGCTTTGTAGGAGTTGATCAAGAACTGGGGATCCTGAAGTGAATATGATATCAAATCCTGTGGATTGGTACAGTTTTGGACCCGGATAAGAATTTGTAGGGATGCCAGATTGGAGGGTGGGTGAGGTAATCTCAGTTTCACCAATTTCTTCATGGACATTTAGATTGATAAATTAGCCTGTTAGGGTTTGGTCCAGTGTATGTAAGATTCTTGATACACTATGCTTGTTTATTTTCTTTTCAATTGGCTGATGTAATAAGAATGAATAATGCGTGTATCATATAGCATTCAAGCTAAATTTAGCTTCAGTATCAAACGGTGATGTTTCAAACCCATGTCCTGCTTAGTTAGCTTGAATGGCTTAGCTTTATTTATTGGTACTGAGCTAGCATGTTAAGGAAGCAGGTTAAGCCTTGTTGAAGTGTTGGTGTTTATGTTCACTTCACTAAAGTGCGCTTGCCACCCGTAGTAGATCTGCAGTTGTTTTTGTTGTGGATAGATGAGTGGGGATTTAGTGGGCTAGCCCCGCTTATGGCAAAGTGTCAAGTGTCAAATAGAGGGAGTTTGCTTTGGTTGAAGTAAGTTGATCAGTATTAAAATTTCAAGGTTTGATCGAGACACTACTTGTCTAGTTTTGCTGAACTCTGTAATTATCGAATCCTAGTCGCAATCATCTGTTGGCTTTTTTTTGGGCCAATAACAGTGCTTTGTTATGTTCTTTGGATCCTGTCTTCTCTTTCCATCCCGTTAGTCCTAGACCTGACAAATAGTGCTTTTACAGTTAGAAGGTAAATTCACCGATGAGTTTGCCAAGAGTAATAGAGACGAACATGAAAGTGGAACTCAGGCTCCTGGTGTCACTAGCAGCAAGAAGTTGAAACATGCAGTTGCTGGTGAGAAAATCCACCAGGCTGTCATCTCTGGAACAGATAACTCGGATTCGAAGAAATGTAATTCAGAGCACATCCAATGTGCCAATGGGACAGTATCCCAGAATATAGATACTACCCGTGACTGCAAAGATGGCTCAAGTGCCTTTCCTATGGGAGAGGAAAATACAATTGCTGAAACCAGATGTCCAACAGATAACTGGAATTCCTGTCAGTTTGCACTGAGCAATGGTTCGTCAATTCTCAATAACCACAGTGCTCCACAGGATAGCCTTACTTATGGGGATAATGATTTAAACTACATTGATTGGCCTGGCATTGATAATTTTGAGGATGTCGACACATTATTCAGGTACTCAGAACTTCTAGCTCATTGGCTAAGATCTAAAGTTGTGTAAACAGGTGATAAGGATAACTCTATTTTCTCTCTCTGTTTTTTTCTCTTGGGGGAAAAGGAGCTCTGATTCAACATATGGTCAGCAGCAGCTGGAGAACACAGATGGCCTATCTTGGATTCCTTCGTCTGATGCCGTTTACTCTTCTGATGTTGCTTTGCCGCAAGGGTTTGAGTCATCTTATTCAGATTATGGTATCCTGGATGATCTCTCAGCATTTCAATGCACGGAAGATAAATCACTACCCTCGGTTGATCCTTCAGCTGCTCTATGTGACAATCAATTCGATGATACCTACCTGTTCAGTGAGCAAAAGAATGTGAATGCATATGGCGAGCAGGCAAGTAAATTTGTTCCCTTTTTCTCTAGTCTGTATTGATTGACCCAATATTTATCTTCTGTCATCTTTAATTCTTGTATCTCCTTTGCCCACCATAGATCTACCAAGAGGATGTGATGGGGTTGTTGCCCATGGATCAAATGTGCAATGGACATGGAAACATTGATATGGTAATTTCCTTGGGTTATCTCAATCATTCAAGTAATGCCAAAATTCATTGTCTTCAGTGGCTCAGGGGTATCTTAATTTGATTTTGATTTATGGTCTAAGCCCCTTTAATGGACTTATAGTTACTTTGATCCTCTAGTACAACCGCAACTGCAATGCGAAAACCGCAACGATAAAAGTAGTTAAGTACAACCATGCTACTGTGTTGTCATTGCTGCTATGTTTTGAGGCAGCAAAATCTTGCCATCTTGGTTCAAATTTCTCCTGCTGTAAATATCTGTAATGGGTTTACCACTGTAATGTATGTTTCTGAGGATGCTTAATGCTAAAATTGGTAGTGCCGTAAGGTTGAGTAATCATATTACCTTGACACCGCCTAGTGTGCAGCAGAAAAAGATTTTTTTAACCCAGTGTGCTGCAGACAAATTTCCCTATTATCTTTAGGGTAAGTCACTTGTTCAATATAATCCCGTGTTCTGATTTAATGTCATTTTTTAGTTGCAGATTGAAAATCAGTATTCATCTGAAAATGGCCTTCAAGGCATTGAAGACAGGAAATTTTCTGTAGCTTCAACTTCTCAGCTGAGCTCCTCTCAGAATTTACTGAAGCAAAGGCACCACTTAGATTCCAGTTCACCAAGCAACATCACTTCTGAGTCCTATCCAGAAAAGTTCAGCCCGTCTGGTGGTTCTTTTGCACAGAGGAATCCAAAAGGTAATGTACAAGCTAAATTTCAGATGGTGTTTTTTAATTGTTTTTCTAGGTATGTTTGTTTGTCTTGTACTTGCGGAATGATTAGCTGATGTGACACTTAACTCTACAAATGCAGTGCAGAAGAAAACTGTGAATATACAACCAAGACAGCCCACAAATGATAATGTGGTGAATAGACATACTCAAACATTGACAAGAAGGGCTTCATATCCTTGCGAGAACTATGGAGCTGAAAACAAAGGGCTAGGGAAAAGAATTTTGGAGGATCCTCAAGTTACGATGGGCGCCTCAATGGCAGTGGATGGCTCATTTGTATCATCTATGTCCTCTGATAACTCAGTTGAAGAAAGCAGCTTTCGACAACTGCAGGATGCCGTTAGCCAGGTATCAGCTTCTTTATCTCTACTTTTAATGTGGCATGAAGCAGAATAGGTACAGCCTACGGCCCCTTCATTTCCTATTACGAATTCACGCTATGTTTCCTTTTGTCTTGGCTTTCTGATTCCTCTAAATGATCATAACCTTTATTGCATCCTTCCTCTTGGAGGAAATTAAACTAATTTTAATAAACCATGTAACGCAGTATTAAAATTACTTTGCGTGTCTACTTCAGCTGGATGTCCAAACCAAATTGTGCATTAGAGATGGTTTATACCGATTGGCACGAAGCGCACAAAATAGGCAAGTTTTCCCAAATACGATGAACAGCAATGGAGATAGCCAGGATATAAAGGATATGCAGAATGCAGAAACTTCGCACAAGTACGTTGTTCCTAACAAAAGATGTTATCTATACTTAAACATGGATCAGTATAGATGATTAGATAACTGTAATTGTTGATTGAAACTTGTTTTTGCTTATTTTTTAATTACTGAATGCTCCTAATGCAAAGTCTGGTGCAGTCTGTTATCTCTAAAATGTCATTCTGAAACACTGTACCTTCTAATGTAAGGACAAATCCTGATATCGTAGTCTTGAGATGGTGGTCAGTTAAGGTCAAATTATAGCTCTTAATTTTATTTGATTCAGGGATTAACATGTCCATCAACTGCTAACATGAATTATTTGTGATAATGATTATTATTAATATATAAATAGTTTCCTACTTTATCACAAAAAAAGGACAAGAAAGGAGGTCGTTGGATCCTTTCATGAAGTGACAATTTCTGAAGTTGATCCTCGTTACAGTACTTACATAGTTGCTCCTATATTGTTAGGGAGGCATGAAAATGGCTTCTCCTATGTGTAGCCTTTCCACCTTGATGTTTCTGTTTTGCAGGTTTGCTGATCCTCGGAGCATTGAGACGCAGACCAACCCGATCGACCGGTCTATAGCTCTTCTACTTTTCCATCAGCCATCGGACCATGTCGCTGGAGCTGTGGACGATGCCTCATCACTAAAATCCCCTGCTAGTGTATGGTTTCATCCCTTGTCTGTGGTATGAAACCATCTTCTGTTAGAACTCCTGAAGCGTGACGAGCTTTCTATTTTTTTGCGGTGCAGAAAAAACAACACCAGGGCCCTGCTGTGAACCAAGGCATGATGACAGCTTCATCTACTATATATTCCCCAAGAGGGCAGGGAGGGCCCAAGGATGCACAATCCCAGGAAAATTACTGAATTTCTGACGCATCTCCCAGTGAATGGGCTAAAGCCGCATGATGTGGAGCTCCCAACGTCTGTGATTGTTCATAGTGTAATTTTGTTGCAGATGAAGGGGGGCGTTCACATGATGTTTCTTGGCAATGGTCTGTCAGGCAAGATTATTGTGTACCCAGTAGTCTCTAGTCAGTCCCAATCACATTGGTTTTGATATGTTTGTACCCTATTGTGAAGACAGCTGCTATGACCCTAGCGGTGCTCTCACTCGCATTTCATGTAATCTTGAAACTTAGTTTTTTTCTCCTTTTTGCTCCCAGAGGATTTACCTCTTTTGGAGGTGCTCTGCTCCAATTTGCGGTTGGTTTATCTATACTTCGAAACTGACACAGAGGATGGACAGGGTCCAACATTCAACAATCATGCCATGTTACTGATTATGGCCATCCGTGTGATACTAGTGTTTATTGGCTGCTTTAAAGTTTTGTTATGTGCCGTTGGGTGTAGGAGGGAGGCAGGTGGGACCGAGCAATTAGGCAGCGGGTCTTGACCTGTTTACCTTCGATTGTGAAAAGATTTGCTAGTGTACAGATGCAGAACTTGGGCACTTGGCAAATGCCCCAGCGTTTGGAAGTCGATTTACTAATAGTGGATGCAGAATTAAAAATAATATTTTTCCTTCTAAAATGGTAATTTACAAACGAACTTTTGACAGTATGGTTTATAATCATTTTCTATATAAATTAATTATTTCTCAGGACTTTAGGGGTATTACTGACATTTCTTACCAAACTCACACAGCCACAGCTAGTTCAACCAAACGGCTTTTAGTTTTTTCACAGCTTACATCCCACAACAGTTTTTTTCACAGCACACAGCAGCTTTCTTTTAGTTTTTTCATAGCTCACATCCCACAGCAGCTTTTTTTCACAGCCACAGCCCAACCAAACACACCCGGACTCTCTGTGGGTGCAAACTAGGTAGGCCTCCAGGATACTGATTACTGAGGACCCAGGAAGCAACAGCTTTTTATTAGACAAGAATAACATGCACCTGGCCTCCAGGATACTGATTACTGAGGACCCAGGAAGCAACAGCTTTTTATTAGACAAGAATAACATGCACCTTGCGATGGACACGCGTGTCTCGAAATCGTATGGACTGTAGTAGTTATCAGCTCAAGGGGCAAAGCATGTCCATGTCTATTTTATGTAGGGTTGCGCCAATTGTCCGTCGATTATCCTACTCCATCAACGAGCTGTCAGATCAGCAGCTCTTTGGACAACGACGTTAACTTAAAAAAGTTTAGCGGTATGGCAATAGTTTCTTCCATACATGATACATGCAGCAGGTCCAGGTGTCCAACAGACAATTTTCTGGAAAGAACCCATGTGAGTGAGAATCCACATTTGTTTCTAAAGAAAGGAATGATTTTGTCTCCATCTGCCCTAAGTTAACCTTTGGGCTTTGGCTATAATTACGTCTCAAGATCTTGAATGCAAAACCTTTTTCCCTATTCCTTTTGGCTATATAATTTGTCATATTTACCAGAACATTAAGATGACTACGATTCTCTTAACGCTGGCACTCGAGGACATGCCCCAGAGGAGTGCACAATTTCATAATAGCAGCATGCTCACTGAATCTGCAGTCAAACCAATAGCAACATTAGCAAACAATACTACAAGCAGAAACCTTCTTGGTAGATGGTTTAAAATGATTAAAGCAATCAGCCAATACAGCCTCCCACTTGACAGACAGCAAAAGTATGGCAGCGAAGTGATTCAGCATTATCAACACTGGCACTGTTATCATCCGAGGCAAAAGCAAAACCAGCAATTATATCGTCAACTGCATGCAAGTCCTCATCAACTTGATCCTAAGGATTAAGGAACCTCTTCTCTCCATCATGTAACTAGAATTCTAGAAATGTACAAATCACCAGCTACTGTAAACACCAAGTGTTGAAATGACAATATCTAGTACGCATATAGTTCTCAAGAAGTAGCTCAGGTGTTCACAAAAGTAGTACTTGAAGTCGAACGCAGCTACATGGGATGTTCCACCATTGCCAACATATAGCTCTAGTAAGTATTTAACCAGCAGACAGAGTTGTTTTTGCCAAAGGCCCAAAGCTCTATTCCACTCACGATCTCACCCTGCATTGTAGGAAGTCATCTTAGTAACATGCCAGTTAAAAGTAAGAAAATACAACTGATGAGAAATGTCAGATTGGCACCTCAAGCTGTAGACGAGAACTTGTGTATGATATTCAGCTTAGGCTCAAGGATTTTGAGAAGATGGAGAGCGGCCATCCCTGGGCCTGTTAGGAGTACCTTCCCGAGAAGGTATCTTACGAGGTGACTGGTTTTTGCCATGACTAGGGCTTCTATGTGCAGGAGAGCGACTGCCGATAATTTAGCAATGAGTAAAATTTAATGCATTAAGACATGGGAATACAAAATAGAAAAATAGCACAAGTTCAGTGTGCAAACCTGTATCTGTTATGTTTCCTGTCATAATCAGGGCTAACACTGCGAGTTCTGATATGACGACGATAATCGCTCTCTGTGTACCTGTCCTGTTCATATCGCTCCCTGCTTCTGCTCCGGTGTCGCCTTCTATAATCTCTGTCCCGATAATCATCTCGATACCTTCAGATTAAAAATGAAGATGATTCATTTGAAATGTTATACCAAATTAAGGATGATTGGTCTAGCCTGAAAAGACTTGAGCTGTATTATTGGTCTAACTATAGCTCATTCATTTTTGCATCAGCGTATAATGGTTACATGTCCAAAATAGCTTGCTTATCACAAGCCTATTAATATCATCAACTTGGCAGCACCATTTGGACACTTGAGCAGTTATGCAATCAAACACACCACCATTTTGCAGGGGGGCTTGTTTCCTCTAGGTACTAAATCACATGGGCAATACGAGCACTTTACATTCTTTTTTTATTCCATTTTTTGGCAGCGAAAGAGCATTGCTCTTTGTGGTAGCACAGCATAGTAGTTCCAAGGAGACAGCTATATCTTACTTAAGTGCACATAATTCATTCAGTGTAGGCTAAACTTTTGAAGACCGCATCTCTTTATCTTTGGTTGATAAGACTAAGTATGAGCAGTTTAGGGTACAGATTAATTTATCAGTCAGCAAGATGCACACAAAATCGCAATTGGGACATAACCTGCTTTTCCTTCAGTGTGCAATTCTGGAACATCATATATTCATACACAAAGAACAGAGGGAGCATGCCACCGATAATATTACTACAGGCCATATTTTACCTCCTTCTGGGACTGGGACTTCGGAAATGACCCCTTGGCTTTGGATTTTCTTCTGTAATCCTACCCCTATGACTGAAAACATAAACAAGAAAGGAATGCATAATAAGTGAAACTGCTTTCAGTGATTCACCAATCTCTGAGCTGTATACTTAATCAATAGTAAAAGGAAAAAATCCATATTACTCCCCTGAACTATAAGCAAAGTCTATATAACCCCCTAAACTATCTTTTAGTTCATTTTACTCCTTAAACTATGTAACTTGGTCTATTCTACCCCCTAATACAAATTGTTTTTTTTTATTTCTCCATACACAAGTTAAATTTTAATTTCAAATTTTGCCTGATTGTAGTAAACATCATAGTGTATATGAAAAAAATATATTATGAATTTTTCGTTATTCATTTTTGTATAATTTTGCATCTTATGGATTAATTAAATATATTACCCTATCAAAATAATGACAAAAAATCATTTTGTATTTTTCTACTATGCATTATGATGTCTACTATCATCTCACAAAATTTGAACGTAATATGACACTTCTACATGGAGAAATAAAAAAAAGACAAATTGTGTTAGGGGGTAAAATAGGCTAAATGACATAGTTTAGGGGGTAAAATAAACCAAAAGATAGTTTAGGGGGTTATGTAGACTTTGCTTATAGTTCAGGGTAGTAATCTAGACTTTTTCCATAGTAAAACAAGAGTATCAATAAAGTTTACATGATAGCAAGCAGAATTCTTGTAATTGTTTTTTTTAGAAAACTACAATACAAGTTAAATTGGTCATGCAAGGTGACTCGTGGGCTTCCTTCTACTAGACGTGTTAAAAAATAGTTTGGATTTTTATGTATACCATATAAACTCTTACATGTAATTTCTGAGCAGCACTCACACATATATAAGTAGAGTCAAAATTCTTGACTATGAAAGTAATTCAACGAACAAATGCACCTACCCCACCTAACAAAAACACATATGAAATCAACAAACACAAATGGAATGGTAACATATAAAAACTTCAACACAATTCACATCAATGGACACTGTGTATCAACAGTTAACAGTTTAAAAAAAAGTCCATCACAAGCAAGACCAGGAAATGATTTCCAAACATTGAATATATACATCAATCTAGACCACACAGATGCTTCGACAGATTGAACAACCCAATCTTTTAAATGTGAAACTTATAACACCAAGAAACACTCATTGGGACTATTAGAGTCTTACATAGCTATAAATATCCTTGTGTAGACATGAGATTTCCTGTCTTACCTTTAAATACTCTGTTACAGAAATGAAACTACCTATCTAAATTAGGTGCTTAATGTTTATGATTTATTAGCATTACTATGAATGGCTAAAGTTTCAACCACACTAGAACAATGGTTTTTTTTTTAATCGGAACCGTGCCTAAGTATGAAGGCTGAGGAAAGAAATGAAGATAGCTTGATAACAGATAAGTAAATTCAGAACATCCAAACAGAAATATGAAGTCACAATCTAACTGATTAAAGCCAAAAGGATGAGTACGCCTTAATCACTCAGATATTAAATACACATTTCACATCTATTTATAGTTCTCCTGCACTGCTTCTGTTACCACTACACATGTAGCAAATGTCACCAAAGCTTCTGCTGCCACAATGAAATTCAACATATTCAACCAGTAAATAAAAAGGTCGTAGAGTGTGAGGTCTTACATCTTTTCAGCATTGGGTCCATATTTGGCAAACTGCACCATGATTACCCTCCCATCCACCCTCCTCCCTTCACCAGATAGAATAAGAGTCAACAGTGCCGATGGGAACATAATAAGTCAGAACATTCTCAAAGACTCAGAGATGGAAGTTCCCCTTTTCGCTCACCATCAAGCCCGTAGACAGCCTCCTGCGCCTCGTCCTCGTAGTTGTACCTCACAAACGCAAACCCACGTGAATCTCCAGTCCTGCAAGCGAACAAGTAGGCATTCACTGCATAAGCATCGTCCCCAGACGCACAAAACAACTCTAAAACCAGCCTCCCGACGCGAGGCGCAATGGAGTCCACCTGCGGTCGCGCGGAATGTAGATGTCGATGACATCGCCGTAGCGGTCGAACAGCGGGAAGAGGTCGTCGGCCCTAGTGCCTGCAACAGGGGTTCACCGGAGAGGTGAGCAAACACGGCGTTCGGGAGCGCGCTAGAGTGGGGAGCCGGGGGCGGAAAGGAAGAAGGGTTGGGGAGCGATGTTGCTTACGGAAGGAGAGGTTGAGGACGAGGAGCGAGAAGGTGTCGCGGCCCTCCGGCGGCCCGGAACGCCTGGAGTGCGACATCGCCGCCGGCGACGGTGGGCGGTGGCGGCTATGGAGGGAGGGAGGGAGGCGGCGGAGGGGATTGTGGTCAGGGGTTTGGAATTGGAATTGGAAGGGGGCGAACGGTCAGGAATCTTAGCAATATACCCTAGTAGAAATATATATTTTGCTAGGTTAATTCATTCGGCGTGTTTTTATTACTACAATTTGCGAAAAGAAAAGCTACAAATTGGCGCATTGTGTCATTCGATATATTCAAAATTAATAATCTTGGCAATATACCCTTGCAAACACTAGCACTCTGTATATGTCATTACTCATTAGACTCATTTATAGATTGGAAGTTTGTGATTTTCTACGTCATATTAGTAAAAGCATGCCATTGTGGCCTCTGAGCAATTTGGTACCATCAAAACAACATCGCCATAGAGCTTCAGTGTCCTTTGCAAGATGGAAGTCCTTATTTATAGATGAGATGGAAAAGATTACTCTTAGGGCAAAGTTTTTATTTCCTTAGTGGAAGTTTCATAAACACAATTATCTAGAATGACATATTGTCTAAAAATGCTTTAAAACTAGGGGGGTGAAACACCCATCTCTTAATGTATAGTTTCATCTATTGCTATTTTCTATTCTCTCCATGCCTAAATAATTATCTTTCTCACTTTTCGAGAAACAACTTCGATCAATTATATATATAAATATATTCAAGTTTATGGTACACGTTAAATATCATTAGATAAATATTTAAATAGTTTTTTATAAAATTTATTTAGAGATTTAAATGTTGCACGTATTTGCTACAAATATAGTCAAACTTGTGACACGAACACAAAAAAGACACTTAATAAGGGGCGGAGAGAGTAGGTTACATGCCAGACGCAAACTGTTTAAGTTGTACACAAGGTTTCATCCCCATAAAACTTCATTACCTCTCTCTTCGTTAATGAAACTCTCACGGAGTCTAGCCTTAGTACGAAGATCGAGAATTAGACAAGTTGTCTTGTGTAAAATATATTTTTCTGTTTTGGACCTTGGGCCTTGTAATATGTACCTAAACTCTTTATTTTATACATAAAAAAATGGTAATGCCTCCCCGGCCGTTCCCTTAAAATAAGCATATAACACTATCGGACTTTTCTTCTTTGCCGAATGTCATTCAAATTTTAGGTGTATCTGATTCATTAATTCTTAAAATAAGTTGGCCTGAGTAAGTTCTTAGAATCCTTGTAAAAAAAAGAAACGAATACGTAAGGAGCAATTCTCAGAATTGTTTTCAAATTCTTCAAATCTTACTCCAGCAATTCATTAAAAATTTCAACAAGTTCATTTGAAATGCTGGTGTAATTATCCCAAATTTCTCTGGTTAATAGCACCTTATAAATATTACTGCCTTTTTTTCTAAATATAAATATTAATGCCTTGCCTTTGAACGTAAAAAAACGGTTAGGTTCCTTGTTCATATTTTTTGCAGAATTGTAAAAACAGAAAAAATAAACTTTGCAAGCTCATTGCCTGAGTCACAAGTCACAACCTCCTGAAATCTTATTACTGCCGTTTGGATAGTTTAGGGTGAGTTTAGATTAGGAGAAAAAACACTGTAGATCCAAAAAAAAACATTGTATGTCGTGCTGGGAAGCGTGTTCTGTGAGTGGGAGGGATGAGATGAATAGTGAAAAGTTAGATGAATAGTATTTTTTTTGGAGAAGTTGGATGATCGAAACACAGCCTTATTCAATAATATGTCTGTCGTTCAGGATGGAAGAATGACTACTGCGAGTACAAGCATAATGTTGTTATTTAGAACCGTACTAACTCTTAGACAAATGTACTTCCTGGAGCCGCGTATTATGCTTGTACAACTTCTCAAATAGGAGGAACTCCCTTGTGTTTTCGTGCCCTCGATGATTAAAACTTAACGGACACTCATTGACTAGTGCTCAGGTCAGAATCAGTAGTTTCAGATTCGCCTTCATGATCTGCAAGGATCAAAGAGCAATTGGGAAGACGACATGCTTCAGCTGACAATTAGAACGTGTCTAACCCTTGCAAGTCCACATGAACTTTAAACTACAGGTTCGTGTTAATGGATTAAAAGATTAAAAAAGATGCAGTCTACAACCTTGCAGGTGAGACTGAAATCCGCAGGCGGTGAGGTGATTTGCTAGCTTCTCGCCCAATTGCTTCTGCCAATCTTTGGTTGCCTTTGCTTCAGGTGTCGTCCACACAACAGCGGTCGCCGTCTCAACATGAACCGTGGCTGCAGCAACCTCAGGCTGCGAAAGGCCAAAAACGATCAGCTGAATTTCAGTTACATGGTGTGATGCTACTTGGAGATGCCTCTGGTACAATGTACAAAAGAAGCTAGCTCTAGTTGCAGATGGGTTCAGAATCACATAGCAGAAGTCTTGTGTTTAGATTTTACGGGGAAAAAGTACATTTTCAAACGTGTTATGTGAGGGAGATGAATAAAGAAGTTAAAAAAAAATTTAGAAAACATATCATAAAGGGGATGAATAGGAAGGTGAAAATGATTTTTTAACTAAATACTGATTGTAGCATGCGAAAGCAATTCGTGTATGCGCACATCAACAATGTGCAGGTCACCACGGGCAGCCACATCGATCGTTCTGCTCTGCCTCAAAAGTCAAAACACAAACAATGTGCAATACTCTGGGCCATTCGAAAACAGCGGCAAGTGCTAGGAATTCTGAATCCATTGTTTTCTTTTAAAAAAAGAATACTGAATCCAGCTGGTCAGATAGTCAGATGCGTTGGCCGTTGTATTGTCTCGAAATTCGAAAGCTGAAGCGGAACTGGAAAGCCGCACCGCAGGGATGCAAAGATGCAAGCACCGTATGTACCTGGTTCTCGAGGATTCGCTTCACCTTGGCCGCGCATCCGCCGCACGACATCCCCTGCATGCAGCAAGCTCGTTACCCATCCCATGGCAACCAAATCGTAGCAGCGAGCGGTGGCAAGTGGCACGAAGCATTACCCCGACATGGAGCACGATGGCGTCGGCGTCCCCGTCCGAGGGTTCGGCCTCTCCCAGAGCAGCTACAGCCGCGGCGACCGCTGCAGCGCCGGCGCCGGAGTCGTCGTCCCCGCCTCCACCTCCGCCGCCGCCCGCAGAGAAGCGGCCCCCGGCGCCGCCCCCGCTGGAGGAGGGAGCAGAGATAAAGGCGAACCCGCCGCGGCGCCGTGTCACGGCAGATAGGAGGATGGGCCTCCCCGCGGCGTGGAGAGGGAGGGGCACCCTCGTAGCTACCGCAGGCTCCATTGTTGCTGCTCTGCTGCTGCAAGCAGCGGCCTCCTTTGCTACACGGGAGCTTGGTATAACTCCGATCCTGAAAGGGTTGTCGCGTGGTCCACGTGTTGCTGCTGCCATCAGGCAGGGCTTTCGTGCATCACATGCCACTCGTGGGTCGTGGCCCATCACATGTCATCCGAGTATCCAACCGTACCAATGAGCGCCGAGTCGACGACAGACAATGAGAGACAACAGTATGCAGGCAAACCGGTTCAGACGCCAGCCCGATGGAGCAATTCATAGCATTCGATGGAATTTTCATATCAACAGCAACCTTAAAAACAGATGCGAAATAAGTATCTCCAATCAGCACTACTGATCAGTCAGTAGATGACGGAAAAGTTTCAGAAGGAACTTGGACCGCAGACGGCTCGGCAGGACAGGAGCGCCCACGAGACCATGCTGGTCTGGTCTTCCATTTCATCAGAACATGCCTCAGGCGGTCAGGCCCAAGCAGCCCTCTCTAAATCACAACTGCATTCTCCTCGTATCAAAGGCACAAAATGCTTACAGATTCAACATTTGGCGTTTATTCGGTAACTTAAAACAATGCGGATCTGCCAGCATAGCCATGGATTCCCCGTCTGCATCCAGCATCATAGCAGGATCCTCTCATGGTCGCGGCACAGCAGCCCAAGTCAAAGTACTATCAAGCTTGCAACTTCTTTGAGCGGCGCTGCAGAGACACCTTCCGTGACTTCTGCTTCAGGGCTATACCCGCCTTCTTCGGGGGAGAGTGTCTCACCCTCCTAGTAAAAAGAACCATAGAATGAACATGAATCAGAATACGGCGTGAATCAGAATATGGCTATGTGCATAACATACATATAAACGAGCCAACTGTATGTTGCCATTCGGGATGCAAGTTTTATTTCTTTGGGTCATTGGGTGGACCTAACTCTTGTAAATGGACTAATCCAGATTTCAAAGCAAGAACATGAACTATACTTTGGGTACCCATACGCAACCCTAGTTGCCATTGCTTCTCAAATTCATTATGGATGCAACCAAACATATATAAAAAAATGAAATCTTATTCCAGGAGTGCACCAATAAAAATGTTAGTGTGCTCTCTTGCTGAGTACCAAGCATTGGTTATCTTCTCAGGAATCAACATCAGGGCCTCGTGTGCAATAGCAGAATGGCGCTGCTGCTGTGCTGCAGCAAGCCGAGTCAGTCCAGTGAAACACTGCCACTGCCACTACCACTATTATTTAGTGAGGCACATTGCGTTTTCCAATTATATTTGAAAGCAGTAAAAATAATCTGAACTACAGAACAAGTATAGAATTGATTGTGCCTGCGAAATGACCGCAATGTGCTTCCTACAAAAACTAATGATCTGTTGCCACAAGTCAAACCTTCCTTTAGAATTTTGGACTAAATCTTAATATTAGATAATCATCTTGCCATGGATGGTGAATATAGCACTAAAAATAGGGGAAAACTCTGACGAGCTTAGTGTGAAGGTATAAGTCTTACATCTCCAGCAAAATCATTCCCTACATGTTGCGTAGATTCATTTAAACTAAGTTAATTAAAAATAAATGGCTGTTTTAAATACGACACTAGAAAGAACAGATGAGCATGTAAAACTCAAAACGATAAAATCACAGCCACTCATGCAAAACTCAATCTAACAAGAGGAAACTCGACCAAAGACAACCACTCAAAAAGTATTTCTGGCACAACTCAACATGGTATCATAACACCATCGCACCGCGCCAAATTCAACAAAAAGGCACACATCGGAGACAAGCCAGAACTATCTTGTATTTTCAGCCTTGAGAATTAAGAAGAGAAAGCACTTCAAGGAACAGGACTACAGGGAAGTGTCATGAAGGGGCAAAGGGACTAATTTACCCACTTAAATGCATAATAGCATACTTATAGCAAAGACAACTTTGGTGGAACAGGGGACCTTTATCACTAGGATTGTATTCGACTTCAATTATGTATATTATGTGACAATTGTCATCAGACATGAATGAAGCCCCAGATAGAGGCTGGGATAGCTTTTCACAACATTAAATTTTATTAGCACTCTCTGAGAAGTGAGAACAAATCTTTTACCAATGCTTGAATTCAATTTTTTAACCTTACATTTTGTTGAATCTAATCTTTTGTCTTAATTAACATTAGTGCCAGTCTGCCAGATTTCATTTCCCGCTCTTGCAGATGCAACTTTATTGTTTGATCCAATAAAGGACTGGTCCTGGGCAGTAACTTAGTGAAACACATTTTTATCTTCTTTGAGCTTTTTCATAGAATCAGATTTTTTTTTTCTCATTAGTAGTGACTTATTGATCAGATGCACCTTTCAAAGGTGAAACTATATATGATTCTAACTTGACACCATCAGAATTGGTTTTGGTTATTTTACTACATGCCAAATGGAAACATTAGCTATTAAGAAATTAAACAGTTATAGTCACAAATTGTTGTATTCGCCTATTTCATCTTCATGTGGTAAGCAGTGTGGCAAATTACTACAAGCTTTTTCATCGATTCAGATAATTTTTTTTTTTCCCTCAGTAGCGGTGACTCACTGATCAGATACACCTTTCGAAGGTGAAACTATATATAATTGTAATTTTACACCATCAGAATTGGCTTTGGTTATTTTACTACACGCCAAATGGAAACATTATTAGCTATTAAGAAATTAAACATCATCTATTTCATCTTCATGTGGTAAGCAGTTGTGGCAAACCAGGGCAGAAAACACTAACTTTGAAAGTGGCGATCAGAGCAACTAAAGAGGTTAAACGTTCTGAAGCTTTAACAGTGACCAAACATTAAAACAACTACACTAAAAAAGCCAAATTTTACAACCTAATTTCACATGTGTACCAAGCTTAAACCTCCTTCCAAACCTAAATAACTCATGCTGGAATACTGTGTCTGCTCATAATCATTTGTATAGAAAAATACGCCCATTTTATTTTTCACTTTCAACAAGCATGGTGGTTGTACACACTTGACAAATTCCATGGGTGCTCATGTTCACATGCCTGCATAAACATGCTTGCGTGCATACAAGTAGGTGACTGGGTATACAAATAAGAGAGCAGCTGAGCAGCCAAATCTTTCATGTACTTTGAAGCATACATAAGAGATTGAAAGCATCATTTTGTATCCTCATCTGTTATTTCCTATTATCACAACATGCGCTATTTTGCCCACATAAGATTCTAGATTTCTACGCAAGGGTAACTGAAATCAGTGATGAAAAATACCATTTCTGCACTACCTTTCACATATGCTAAGATTTCTATAGACTTGTAGTAACAAAAAAAATTTATTAATCACTGAGAGTCGAGTGACAGAGAGATGCTCACCTAGGTTTCTCGGTAGCCAGCTGCATTCCGGTCCAGGGGAATTTGGCACCCTCCTCCCCAGCTCCGTCGTTAGCCTTCGCGCGTCCTTTCCTCCTGTGCCCCAGCCTCCCGGGGTTCCCGTACACGACCTTGCCACACCCGGCTCTAGAGAATCCCTCCCTGTCGTCCTCCATCCAGTGCTTCCCCTTCCCCTCCCTCTGCCCCTCCGCCTCGGCACCCTCCACCGCCTTCCTCCTGGCGGCGGCGGCACTAGCCTTCCGCTCCCGCTCCGCAAGTATGACCCCGATGGGGAAGAGGTCGGGGGAGACCGTGAGCGGGGCCCGCAGCGTGACGTAGGCCTTCTTGTAGTCGGGCTTGGCGGCGAGGAAGGGGCCCCGGCGGAGCTTCTTGCCCTCCATGTTGAGGGTGCGGACCTCGGCGACGGAGAAGCCGTACATGGACTCGAGGCAGCGGCGGATGTCCACCTTGGAGGCGGAAGGAACGGTCCGGACGGCGAACTCCTGCACGGACGAGAGCGGGGCCGGGGGCAGCATGAGCTTGAGCGGGAGGTTGGCGAAGTGGATCACGCGGCGGCCCAGCCGGCTCCCCATGGCTGCCGGGCGGCGGCGAGGGCTGGTGGCGTCGTGGCGGCGGAGGGTTTAGGCGAGCGGCGGCGGATCGGGGGGGAGGAATGGTGGTGGATTCTTCTTCGAAGCGTTTTTCAGGAACAGAGCCAGGCCGCCAGAAAGCCCAACAAGAGGTCCTGGAGGAATTCATTAGTGGGCCGTAAATCACAGGCCTCTTCTTTTTCTTTCCTTTTTACTACTCTCTGGTTCCTTTTAATTCTGCGACAACCTTTTTGTTTTTTATATTACTAGATATATATACGAAAGTCCCTTTTGCAACTTTTAATTACTGTGCTCGTCTGATTTTCAATTTTAATGTAAAAAACTAAAAATATTTCAACCTTAAACTATCAAAATCGTCGTTTGTTTCCGGTTCAAAAGAAGTTTGTGCAAAACAATTTTAGTTTACACCGTTAAACTAGGACTATGTTGAAAATTGAACACACGTCATAGTTTAACGGTGTCTAGGGTATAGTATACATTTTTTTATTATCGTTTGCTCAAAAGATCGTCGGAAACAAACCGGCCGGCCATGAGTGGATATGATTTATAGACTGGAAAGGAATATACTGTTATGCTTCAAACAAAACAATAGCATGTCCTCTCAGTCTCTCTCACTCTCACCAAAACGAAAAGTAAAAAAACACGTGGAGCACATGCAACTTTAGCAGGAATAAAGGTGTGTTTAGTTAAGGGAAAGATTCTCCAAATATACACTATTCACTGAAAAAACACTATAAATGAATAGTATTATGTGAGTGGGAATGTGGAAGGGATGATATAAATAGGAAAAAGTATATAAATTGAAGCGGTAGAGATATCAATTGTGAGCCAATAGCTCTTAAATTGTTTAATCGATGAAAAGTACAAAAACAGTAGGGTTGGCTAGAGCTAGCTCTTGGCTCTTTGCTAACTCTTAGCCAGCTCTTGGCTCTTTGAACAGTGCACAAAGTCGGTCACATCAACTTTGCACTGTTCAAAGAGCCAAGAGCTAGCTAAAATGTAGCAAAGAGCTAGCTCCTAGCCAACCCATTTTGGTGCTGTTTTTTTACTTTTCATCGATTAAACAATTTAAGAGCTATATCTTGGCTCACCATTGGAGAAGGCCTAACATTGTTAATTGCTCACAGGCTACGAGCAGTTCATGGCTTGCTTTATCTTCTTTATAATTTATGAAAATCTAGATCTATCTTCACTTAGGGCACATATGGAGGCAACCACGTTTCAAGTGCTCAATCCACCAAAGTGGTAATTAGAAGATCAAGACAATTAGCAAAGTCATATTATCATCACATTCTTGAGGTGACTAGCCAAGTTTGTACACCTCTTTATTTATCGGTGCTTGCACACACCAAGTGTAGTAAATTCATGGCTTGTAGTATTGAGAGGCCCTCCAATCGAGTTTGTGGAGTGTCCGTCGGTGCTTGTGAGATGGAGGAGAGGCCATTGATGAGTTGACCGAAACTCTATCACAGTAAAGACGGCAGAGAGCATCCGAGAGGGGTGAGTGGAGACCCACTTACGTGTGGGTAAGTCTCATGACTATCCATGAAGTTACTCGATCGAGGAGCTCGACCCTTCCTTTGAGAGGGGCTCCAAGAAAGAGAACTTGTGAGCTTTCTGGTACCTCGATAAAAATAGTCGTGTCAGAAGTTTACATTATCTACCTTATTACCTTCCACATTTCATATTGCATTACTGTCTACATTTAACTTTTCTAGACTTGTCATGCTAGTATAGGACTGGACCTAGGGTGCAAAACTTTGAAGCGATAGAGATATCAATACATAGAAAAAAACCTAGAGTACATAAATTGAAATAACAACACATGTAATTAGAACCTTAGTTTTTAGTTTTTAGAACACCTAATTCACCCCGTTTAGCCAAATGACAGTTGTTGCTACACCGAGATCTGAAAATAAAAAAAAATGACAGTTGTTTTTTATCCATTTGGACATTCGGTCTTATAGTAGAAGCATTGAACCAAGACCTTATGCAAATGGTTGCGCGAATGTAAAAAAGACTCTTGCCTGTTTGGAACTGAGAAAAAGCAAAGGAACGTGCATGAATGTAGTTGAGAGCAAAGGTTTAGATAATTGTTGTTTGGTGCATCAAACTAAATATTTCTTGCTGCATCATTTTCCCACAGAACTAATCCTCTCTCTCACTCTCCCTCTCAAGAAGGGGACACTGATAAGAGTATTAATTGTCATGAAGTGTTCGGACTAATAACTAGCATTCTCTTTTACTCAACAAAATGTATCCTACCCCAACTATCTTGCAGTTTCACCAAGTTTGCTACATTTGTATACCAGTTTTTTGAAAGATTATTTGTATACCAGATTTCAAACTATGAATCAGACAACAAAGATAGCCATAATAAAGCAACAAGGGCCTTCATAAATAATATATTTTTTCTGTTCTTATACGTTCGATCATTTTTCATTTAATATAACCACAAGGTGCCAAGGAAAAATACACGCAATTTCTTTCAGGATGTATCTATATACTGTATATGTGACTTGTCATGCTGTCCTAGAGAAAGTTTCTATATTTCAAGATAAACATGTACATGCGGCTTCTGTTGTTGTCCTGGAGAAAACAATTGAGACAAACATTTAATCCGCTGAGATCTAAGGATCCATGAAGGAACTTTCATGTGTCATGGGGACTCTTGGAGGTCCCACAAGAAGAGGGTCCAAACAACCATCCGTCAGAGCTCGATGAGCTTCATTGTAGCGAGCCCAAGTAACCAAGTATAGACCAGCAATTACAATTACTCCGCCAATAATACTGAAAAGAGTAGAATACAAGCGTATAAGGTTAGGAACGATTCTACTTGTCACATAATAAGTTCATTGAGGTTATAAGGAGAGAAGAATGAATATCAAGAACTATATTTGTAACCGTAAAAAACTTTGCCACTTTTATATTTGGCTGAATGCCTGAATAGTCATTTTCATCCCTCAATTAGCGTCGAGGGCTTAATTCCGTCCCTAAACTACTAATATTACTATTTTAGTCCTTAATGTTTATCTATAGACTCAGTTCCACTCCTAAAGACCTAAACTGTAAAAATAATCATTTTAGTTCTCAAAGATTACTTTTGGATTCACTTTCATCCCCGAATTATTGAAGTGGCTATTTCATTCCCCAAAATTTTATTCTGGGCTCATCCTCTCTCCTCATTAGCATGTCTTTTCAACCCTTCCATCACCGTGAGCGGAAGTGCACAATCACCGTTGAAAAAAAAAACTACATGTCATGGAGAGGCTAGGATATACGCTGATGACATAGCTGGATTCAGTGACCACGGGTGGTGCACACAGTTAATGGACACACATGCCAGTCAACTACAACGAAGGCAGCATGGTACGACACTACAACGATGGATGGTCGATCGCTGCATGCGGTGGATTATTGTGGTTGTAGGGTCACTTTGAGCTTCAACGTGCTAGGATTGCATTTATGGTCTCAAATATAAATGTCGAGTGTCATAAAGTATAATTAGGGCGACATAACTGAAGTGGCATGAAAAATATCGAATGGCACATAGGATGAAGAGCGAGGATGAGCCTAAAATAAAAGGTTAAGGACTAAAACAGTCACTTCTATAGTTCAAAGTGATTTTTTGAGGACTAAAATGATCATTTTTATAGTTTAGGGATGATTCCGAGGCTAAGTAAAACTTCAATGACTAAAATTACCATTTCGGTAGTTTAAGGACGAAACTGAGCATGAGATGATAGTTGAGGGATGAAAATGGCTATTTACCTTTATATTTCATCAATCATTACAAATGTTATTATTCACTTGAGAAAGTATAATTACACAAATTAAAAATACATAAATGCAAGGGCACAAGTTCAAAGGATCCAAGATTTTTAAAATAACCCAATAACAATATACATTTTAGAAAAATTATATATGGGAGTGTGTTGAATCAAACCTTCCAACATAAAGTGGGTCACCAAGAAAGATAATCGAGAGGATAGTAGAACATGCTGGTTGGAGTGGCTTATAGAGGGCAACTGGAAAAGGTCCAAGAATTTTGTTTGCCCATTTTGTAATTGCAAAGTTCATACAAGAGGCAAAGATTCCCTGAAGGTACAAGTAAGAAATCTGATTAGATAACCAAGTGAGGCTCAGCCATGCAAGTGATGTAGTCTAAACATGAAGGCATATAGAAAAAAAAAATACTTACAGCATATAGAACAGCAATGATCTCTGTCTTTGTCAGTGCCCACTCGTGGAACCCATTGGTTGCAAATACTCCAGTTAACACCATAAAGATGGTGGCAAAAAAATATGAATAAGCTGTCACGGATAAGCTTGCTGGATATTTTATCATCACAGGAGCCTGTAATGGTTACGGCAGAAAAGGACCCTATTTGTATCAGTCATAAACGTAAACAGTATACTAGCATTCCTATCTCGTTGATGTAAAAAAAGGATCTTGCAAATAAACATTAAACCCACAAGCGAGAAGAATTCAGGATTCAGTGCAATGGATTAGTGCAAGCTCTAAATTCGCATTACCTGTATGACTAGATAAGCAGCAACGAAGCAGCAGTTTCCTACGAGACACAAGACACCAAGATGCCACGTTTCCACACCGTACTCGAGCATGGTTGATGTTAACCACTTGGCCGGATATGGAGTGCTGCTCCATGTGTCTGGAGTAACAATACATTTGCTGTACTGGTGCCTCCCAAGCCAATCAAGGTTGGACCTCTATACAAAACCATCAGAATGGCACCAGAGACACATACAACTGTGCCAAGAACTTTAGAGATGCCTTCTTTCGTGAAGATGTTGATCGCTTCAACGCTGAATACAGGATTAACACCCACATTGATGGCAATTCAGGGTTGACAAGTCACAAGTCAGGGAAACAACAAACGTGGAATTGAGTGTTACGGTAGTCACCCCATAATGGCAGCCAAGACAAAGGTGAGGACTGGTATGGAGGGCTGGAAAGCCGCGGCGTAGGAAGCATTCGTGTTCTGGAGGCCAATCAGGAAGAGGAGTGGATTCGCATAGAGCCTGCAGAATGAGTGTTTGTGAGATTTCCATGGATTGTCTGAACTTGCTGTCCCATGATGAGCATAGGAAGGACGGAATTAGCCAGTACCCAGTGAAGCCAAGAAGAGCAAAGGAGGCGAGGAGCTGAGGGGTCACGGGAGGCCTCACCCTTCTGGAACGACAGGTACCAAGATCATGACAAGCATGGAAGGGCAGTAATTATTCATTCCTTATCTGCAGTTACATCAGTAATTATATATTTCCTATATGCAGCAAAGCAATACCATCGATCTGGAGTTAAGCTCAAGGTCGATTTATTTCTACTCCTAAAATTATGTTTAGTAGTATCGAGAGAGTCGGAAATGGCTGCCCACTTAATTCTTATGGTGCTAGCTGTTGGGAAGATCTGAATTCAGAAGGAAAGGAACTTTAATTGGACCGAGATTAGCAAGCAGAGAAGCAGGGCAGAGGAGATGAGTACTGACGCACCTCTCGCGGAAGAAGGCGACTGGGGAGAGCACGGCAAACGCGAGTAAGTCGCGGTAGACACAGAAGACGACCTGGTTCATGCCGACGTTGAGGACGGACTTGGTGAGGACGTGGTAGCCGCTGTAGGCGAGGATGACCAAGACCATCCCGGCGTGGGCCCGCCCCTCCGGGTTGCCCGCCGCACTCAGTAGCTGCCGCCCGCTCACGCTCCACCGCGACGACGAGAGCCAAGGGAGCAGCGCCGCCTTCCGCCCATCGCCGCCGTCTCCCATCGCCACTTCTCCCACGTTTGGATCGGAGTTTCAAAGAAAAGTCTCCGGCTTATGGATTTGGGCTTTTGGCAGTTGGCACTTGGCAAGGACATGCGAAACTGTGGAGTGGAAGGGCATTGGCCATTTGATATCTTTTGGCGTAGCTCAAGTTTGAATTTTGACTTGCGCTACGGGTCCGCATATAATGACCGTGATGTATGATATTATGCCAGAGAAATCGTTTTCTCGTGGTACATCATGGCTTGCTACTCAACCATTCTTTATATAAAATCAAGTAAAAAAAATATCATGTCCAATCTAGCTCGACCTAAAACCGAAAATGACTACTGTCCAATTCAATAATAAAACCAAATGACTCATGTCTAATGTAATCCAACTCCTTTTAAACCAAATTCATCCTAAAGATCCAACAACAAAAAAAATCTAGTGTGGCTATTATACACGAAATGACATCAATAGTCTGATCCTAAAACGAAAACCCCTCATACACCTTAAATTAACGAAATTGACTGCTATTTATTGGAAATAACGTTGGGCACTCCATGCAAATCAGCATGGCGAAATCCATATCCATTGCCCCGTCCCCACCCATGTTAAGAATCGTAGCTGAACAAAGACCTTGTGCTAACAAATTATCTGAAATGTGTTAGTGATGACTGAATATAACAGTAAGATGTTTCATACATGTTATTATGCCACATTTAGAACCCATGTAAAGAGTCGGACCCTAGAACTAAAATATCATATTCACAAAATTAGTTCGTTAAAATGCTATAAAATTTTAATCAAATTTACTGAAATTTGTTGGTAATGATTTGCCATAAGCCCACTACTTTTTGTGTAAATCTGTGTGGCCACATCCATTTGTGAGTTCCATGTCAAGAGCAGATCCTAAAACTAGAACTTTATGTGCAATCTATAAATTTTAACTAAGTTGATAAAAATTTGTTGGAGATAATCTGATACAACATTTTTCTATTTGGTACATATTTACATTCTAAGTTCAAATGTGGATCCACACATCAAAATTCAGACACTCGAACTATATACAAATTCATGTTAATGTAAAGTCCAAATAAATCTAATGAATGTTGGATTTTTGTCCTCATAAAAAATACAAACCATATAAAGTTTGTATCATTTGATTTATACATATGCAGAGTCCAAAATAGATATAATCAAATGGAGTTCATATAAAAGAAGTTCAATTATACTCCAAATATACTACCACTCTAGGTTGGATCTACCAACCGATGCACACCCAAGTGATCCCACTGGGAAATTGACAGTTGAGTACTATTTGCTGAGCTCCTCTAGAGTTGAGATAATGATGTGTGCTTTGGTCAATAATTCTTATTACAAGACATTTGCAAAGTTTAACAAACATATGTGGCGAAAAAATACATTTTGGGTATAAATGTGGATTCAGCTGACGTCCTGTGCAAAACAATTGATATAACCGTCTGATCACAGAGATTTAAGGATCCATGGATGAACTTTCTTTTGTCCTAGGAACTCTTGAAGGTCCCACAAGAAGAGGGTTCAAACAACCACCGGCAAGATCTCGACGCGCTTCATTGTAGCGAGCCCAAGTAACCATATATAGGCCAGCAATGATAAAGACTCCGCCAATAATGCTGAAAGGGGTATAATATATATACAAAGTAGTACAAAGTTAGGATTTAGGAATGTCTACTTTCATACGTAATATATTAATTCATTGAGGCTATAAGGAATTAAGAAATATCACCACCAATACATATGTAAAACTTCACCACTTAAATGTTTCACCAAGCACTACAAGTGTTGTTGTTTCACCTCAAAAGGTATAATGCAACAAATAAAATAAATATGTATATACAAGGTCTATGAGTTCAAAGAATCCAAGGTTTGAAAAGCAACCCAATAATAATGTTTGAGCAGCACATTTTGGCAAAAGTTATATATGACAGTGTGTGTTGAACCAAACCTTCCAAGGTAAACTGGGTCACCAAGAAAAATAGTTGACAGGATAGTGGAAAATGCTGGTTGGAGTGGATTGTACAGGGCAACTAGAGAAGGTCCAAGAATTTTATTTGCCCATGCCATAATTGCGTAGGTCATACAAGATGCAAAAATACCCTGAAAGTATAAGTAAGAACTCTGATTAGATAACAAAGTGAGGTTCCAAAATCTTAGCATCACTGCCGTGCTAGTGATGAATTCTACGCAACAAGGCATATAGAGATACTCACAGCGTATAGAACAGCTATGATCTCTGTTTTTGTTAGTGCCCACTCATAGAGTCCATTGGTTGCAAGTACTCCAGTTAACACCATAAAGATGGTGGCAAAAAAATATGAATAAGCTGTAAGGGATAAGCTTGCAGGATATCTTAGCATCACAGGAGCCTGTTAGTCACGGCAGAAAAGGACACTAATTTGTATTGATCATGAACATAAATAGTATACTGGCATTGCTATCTTATTGATAGGTAAGAGTGCAAAAAAAAATTGTCTGGTCAGTAAACATTAATTAAACCCATAGCGAGAAGGGTTAAGTGCAACCTCTAAAATTTGCATTACCTGTATGACTAGATAAGCAGCCACCACTAAACAGTTTCCTAGAAGACACAAGACACCAAGATGCCATGTATCCACACCATACTTGAGCATGCTTGATGTTAACCACTGGGCCAGATAAGGAGTGGTGGTCCATGTGCCTGAAGTAACAATACCATTTGCTGTCTCTGTACCTCCCAAGCCAATCAAGGATGGACCTCTGTACAAAGCCATCAGAATAGCACCAGAGACGCATACAACTGTGCCGATAACTTTGAGGATCCCATCTTTTGTGACAATGTTGACCGCTTCAACTCTGAATATAGGATCAACACCCAAATTTATGGCAATTCAGGGGTGACAAGTCAGTGGAGGCAATTGATGTCAAATCCTTAACTGCTAATCAAAATATCAAATGAAGTATTATGGTAGTCACCCGACAATGGCAGCCAAGACAAATGTGAACACTGGTATGGAGGGCTGGAAAGTCGCTACGTAGGAAGCATTTGTGTTTTGGAGGCCGACCAAGACGAGGAGAGGATTTGCATAGAGCCTGCGGAAATCTAGTGATTGTGAGATTTCCAGGGCTTAACTGAATTGCTGCCCCATGATGAGCAAAGGAAGAAAGGAGTAAGTTAGAGTTAGAATAGTACCCAGTGAAGCCAAGAAGAGCAAAGGAGGCAAGAAGTTGAGGGGTCACCGGAGGCCTCTCTCTTCTGCAAGAAATGGAAGGGCAGTAATTGTATATTCCTCATTTGAGATTATACAGTTACTATATATTCCTTATCCGGAGAAAAATCAGCAATCGGAAGTTGAACCCACGGTTTACTTCGATTGACTTTCTATTCCTAATTCGGTGCAATAGAATTCTTGTCGCGCTAGCTGTTGAAAAGATGTGAATTCACTACTCAGAAGAAAAGGGAAATTAATTGGGGGCAGAGCAGCACAGCAGAGGAGAGGAGAGGAATAACGCGGGGAAGAACCTCTCGCAGAGGAAGGCGACGGGGGCGAGGACGGCGAACGCGAGAAGATCGCGGTAGACGCAGAAGACGACCTGGTTCATGCCGACGTTGAGGACGGACTTGGTGAGGACATGGTAGCCGCTGTAGGCGAGCATGACCAAGACCATCCCGGCGTGCGCCCGCCCCTCCGTGTTGCCCGCCGCACTCAGCAACCGCCGCCCGCTCGCGTTCCACCGCGACGGCGAGCACCACTGGAGCAGCGCCGCTTTCCGCCCATCGCCGCCGTCTCCCATCTCCCCTCCGCTCCTCCCCTACTTTGGATTTGTCTAAAAAAAATGACCCGTTGCGGTTTGGTCATGCCTTGGTGTTTCACATTTTTGTATCTCGCAAAGCGCACTCGCTCCGTAGCCATGTCGGGTCCAGACAACAGACCATGAAACAGCTGATGATTCACGTGTGTTTAGACTGTGAAATCCGAAAATATACTGTTGATAAAAAAATAGGCTGTAGATAAATAATATTCTGTGGGTGGGAGGGATGAAAATTGGATGAATACTGTTTATTTAGGAGAACTTTTGAAAACTAAACGTCTCCTCGGTCCCGTCACCAATACTACAAAACTAGTAAAATATCTCACCTCGTGGTTTGGGTGGCATGACATAGGTCCTCTGCTCCACATGTCAGAGTCTAAATTAATTATGATTATATTATCTTCTTTTAGTGAAGAGCACTGATATTTTTTTTAAAAAAAGTCAAACTTCGTTAGTTTTTTACTATATATAAGTTAGTTGAGTTATATGAATACTCAATATATATTGTATTAATTCTTATTCTGTAAATCTTTTAATACGACATGAATTTTGTAGCAATTATTATAAATAAATTGGTAATTGTTTTTGTAAAAGATTTTTGTCGAATCCTAGTGTATGCTAAAAGAAACGTCATAGTTTGACCAACTGAAGTGTGCAACAAACAAGCCGTAGTCCTAGTAGACTCAATCTATCATCTCAGATTCCAGAAAAGGTAGTAAAGTTACGATTACGATTTGCTGAGGGTTAATTATGTGAGATTGCGATGGCTAAGTGAGAAAGTTTGTGTTGTAGAGGATGGGCAAACCAGAATTATGGCCCTATTCAGCTGGCTGCACTGCAGCCAGCGCTAGCTGGCGGTGGGGGGCTGATGGGTGGGGCCAGGGCCTCCGTCGCCCCTGGCCCCACCCGTCAGCCCCCCCCACCAGCCAGCCAAACAAGGCCTATATTGTATGTTTATTGTTAGAGATGTCTCTTTTGAACTAGTTGGGATTTAGTTTATTTTATCAATAATCTTTTATAACCATTAGATGTAAATTAATGCCCCAGATTTCTCCACTCTATTTTTCTCCCTAGCTTCTTCCCCCACCCTTCTTCTCCCTTCCCTCACCCCTTTCCTTTCTTCTTGCAACACCCCAACTCGTCGCTGCCACCCAGCCCCTCCCCCACCCCTCCCATCGCCGGTAGGTGGCAGCCCCGGTCCCTGAGAGGGGGGGAGGGGGGCGGCCCGCCCTGACCCTACATCTATAGGGCCCCAAGCAGCTATATTTATATATTTTTTATATGTAGAGGACTTCACGTTGCGTATACAAAAGTCCCGAGAAAACACGATGCGAGAGTTTTACACATCCTCATCGATAGATATATTTTATGATTTTTTTATAAAGCATTGATAAATGATATATGATATAGAGATTTGAGAGTTTTGCACATTATAACTATAATATGTATAATATCTCTATGAGTCAATCTAGTAGATTTGCATTAATCGACGTCCCGTTACTATTGTTTTCTATAAGTTTTTATCATCTTATTGTATAGAAGGTATGTATATAGCATTGCAAATAAAAACATGATGAAACATGTAGATGAAACCATATAGAAGTATTAAGAATATATGTAATTTATTTTATATGAATATTTGTTATATGCATATTGAAGGGCCATAGTTTTACTTTTGCCTCGGGCCCTAAAATCTTAGGACCAGCACTAGCAGGCGTGCTAGTGTCCGTCGTAGCTCAGTGTTGATGGAGCTCCAACGGACCCTAGCATGCCCGCATGCGTTGGCCGCCTCCTGCCCAACTCGTCGTCGCGCCTCCACCGCTCGAGCCGGCGGTGCCACTGCCACCGACTCACCCTTTAAGGCCAGCGGTGAGCAGCCGCCCCTACAACCCCGAAATCCTAACCACAAAAGCCCTTACCTCACCGGAATCTTACCAGAGTTGGACAAGAAAAGGAGGATGAGGAAGAAAAAGCTTTAGCTTTTTGGGTGATTCATATCTAAAAGTTCTAACAAATGAAGGTTTCTATTAATAATGTGACATGGTGCCTTAACACACAGGTCATCACCAACTCAACCATCTACATCCTGTGCATTATGGCTTGCCCTACAATGCCGCTTGCCACTGATGCGCATCTGACACTGATGTTATGCACTACACGATATTTGCTCCAGTGGTTCCTTACATAAAAAACTGCACGAATCTTAATTAATTAATTAATTAATTAATTGTTTTCTTAATTATTTTATGCTTGGGTCTCGTATGGACCTGATAATGTCCAAACCCAGATTGTGCCCGGCCCAAGCCTATGAAAGATTTGTTCATTTGTTCCTCGTACGATCCGTCGATCGCCGCCGCGCGCCGTTTCCTCGCGAAACGAACGGAGGGCGAAACAACGCTGCTCCACACTCTGGCAAGCTTCTCTAATCTCTAGTTCTCTAGTGTCTACTCTTGATGCATCCTCTCTAGTCCATTCTGCCCAACTGCGAGCCCCATGCCCATCTCTCGGTGCTCCCAGCGAGAGCGAGTCCTCTGCTTCCCGCCGGTGTACCTATGTCGTGAATTCCCTAGTTGCACGGAGGACATTCAAAGCGGCATCGCGTCGTCGCAATGGATCGGAATCACTGTATTTGATTCAAAAGAAAACGTGGGCAGTGACCGGGCGACAGTTGGGCTCGGGTAGGCTGGGCCCAAACGTTACCCATATAAAATTAATTATCTGGTTGCTTTAGGATTCCTGCGTTTTTTATGGAAGGGACAATTGGAGCAAAACTATATTTTCTATTATCTTGATTCTTAAATTCTCTTCTATATGCGATTGCTCAATGTGCTCTCTCTCTCTCGACCAATATCAGACCGACCAATAAGTGAACAGTATTGGGCGAGCATTTTATAAAGAAGCTTTCACATGATTTATGATTAAATTGGCAGAGTCATTGAAAATTCTTTCGCATTTCTTTTAAGTTTTTGCAAACTTCTTCCAAATGCTTTGTGGCTTATTGATGAAGCGCACAAAAAATAAAAGGGTAAAAACGTTCACTCAGATTTTCCAGGTTTGAAGGTAAGGGCAGCTCCAGCGTGAGGTCACGGTTCGGAAAATCGAACTCAAAGCGGTGGAACATAACCGAATAAAAAGATACACAGATATTGCTGTCTTTCCTTCTATGCGTAAGAGAGAAAAGGGCACATGCCCTGCTTAGTTTTTGTTTTTCTACTCAAACATAGGACCCACATAGACTAGTGTCCCCGAGCTTAAAAAATAACAAATCGCAGTCTGGCCTCCAAATCGATTTGCACGCTGGAGCTATGTATAGTTACCTTCTCATCGCAGGGACTCTACCCGTTCATCCGGAGGTCGATGCGTCCGTGTTCGACGCGTGGCCTCTGTGCCTCGCAGGCGCTCATCGGTTGGGTCCTGTGCGTCCTACGCACTGACAACCGGGGCCCACAGGAGACTATTCACCATCGTCATTGCCCGGCAACGAAATCGCTTTCGTCCGCTTCGCCTCGCCATCCGCCGGTACGAGATGCGGCAGCTCGATGTCGTCGAACGCTGCCGGTGAGGCTCTCTTCGCTGCACTTCCTCAGTCTCGCCTCGACCCTTCTTCGCTCCTCCGCCACACCGGGTGGGTGCAGCAGCTTCTCCACCCACCTCTCCGGCCCTCTGCCTCCGCCGCGGACTCCTTGGCCTGTCGCGCGCCCCCTTGCTGCGATGGTGACCATCCATAGGTCGCGTCGCGTCATGTCGGCCAACGCTTCGCTGATCGGGAGGCCTACACGAGCTCGACCAGGAGGCCGTTCGTCGTCCGCCGACCGAATCATCTTCGCTTGGGAAGAAATCGGCTACCGCTTCCACCCAGCAGCCGCCGCCCGCTAACGTTACCCCGACGACGAGAGCCACCGGAGCAGCGCCGCCTTCCGCCCGTCGCCGTCGTCTCCCATCGCCACTCCTCCCACGTTTGGATTTGTCTCAAAGAAAAATCTCCCGCTACGGACTTGGCTTTTGGGAGTTGGGAAGGACAACGCATCGGGCAGAGTGGAGGTGTGGAAAGGCATTGGTCATTGGACATATTTTGGCGTAACTCACGTTTGAGTTTTGACTTTTGACTACTGTCCAATCTAGAACTGAAACCGAAAATGACTACTCTTCAATTCAATCCTAAAACCAAATGATTAATGTCTAAATGTAATCCAACTTATTTAAATCCAAATCCACCTAAAAGATCGAACAACAAAAAGTTTAGTGTGCCTATTATACATGAAACTCGATAGCCGGATCCTAAAACCAAAACCCCTAATTTACACCTTCAATTAACAAAATTGACTACTATTCATTGGAAATGACGTTAGATACTCCATACAAATTAGCATGACGAAATCAATATCCCCCTACCCCACCCATGTTAAGATCCATACCTGAAAAAAAAACTTGTGTGAGTTTTTTTAGAAGGGATCGAATTTCATTATAATAGAACCCCTATTATATTTGAGACCTCACATAAAATAAAATAATATGTTGAAGCACGCCACTAGGTCTCTATCCTTCGTCTTTCTTGCTTCGACAACATCTAATGCTTTAGAAAACTCCATCGCCATGAAACTTTACCCGATCCGGACAAAGAGTCGCAATTTCCATCAACAGAAGACTCCTGCAACGTGACGACAACAAAAGAGCCGCAATATGTTTAACCACCATAGGGAGTAAAATGCGCCAAAAGCACATCAGCTATATCTTCCAAAGGTTGAACCGACCATTTGATCCGACACCTCCATTAGGCATAAAAAAATTGTTGGAGATAATTTGGTACAGCGTTTCGCTATTCAGTACATATTTAGTTTTACATTCTTAGGTTCAAATGTGGATCTCACATCAATATCATTTTAGACCTTCGAACTATATATTAATGTAAAGTCCAAATAGATCTAATGAATATTGGATTTTGTCCTCATAGAAAATGCAAGCCATACAAAGTTTTGTATCCTTTGATTTATACATATGTAGAGTCCAAAAAGGATACAATAAAATGGAGTTCTCATCTAAAAGAAGTTCAATTATACTCCAAAGTGATAGTTGACAGACTATTATTTGCTCAGCCAGCCGGTCAAGCTCCTCTAGAGTTGAGATAACGATGTGTGCTTTGGTCAATAATTGTTATTACAAGACATTTGCAAAATTTAACAAACATATGTGGCAAAGAAAATTTACATTTTGAGGATAAATCTATACATGTGGCTTCTGCAGTTCTGCTGACGTCCTGTACAAAACAACTGATACAACCATTTTGATCCACTGAGATTTAAGGATCCATGGATGAACTTTCCTTTGTCTTGGGAAATCTTGAATGTCCCACAAGAAGAGGGTCCAAACAACCAACGTTAAGAGCTCGTCGTGCTTCATTGTAGCGAGCCCAAGTAACCATGTATAGGCCAGCAATTATAAAGATTCCGCCAATAATGCTGAAAGGGGCATGGTACATATACAAAAGTAGTACAAAGTTAGGAATGTCTACTCTTACGTAATATGTTCATTCATTGAGGCTATAAGGAGGATAACAAATATCACTACCAATACATATGTAAAACTTCACCACTTTTATGTTTCACCAAGCACTACAAATGTTTTTTCACCTCAAAAGGTATAATGCCACAAATAAAATAAATATATATGCAAGGTCTATGAGCTCAAAGGATCCAAGATTTGAAAAGCAACCCGATTATAATTTATAATGTTTGAGCAGCACATTTTGGCAAAAAGTTATATATGACGGTGTGTGTTGAATCAAACCTTCCAAGGTAAACTGGGTCACCAAGAAAAATAGTTGACAGGATAGTGGAAAATGCTGGTTGGAGTGGATTGTACAGAGCAACTAGAGAAGGTCCAAGAATTTTATTTGCTCATGTGATAATTGCATAGTTCATACAAGATGCAAAAATACCCTGAAAGTATAAGTAAGAACTCTGATTAGATAACAAAGTGAGGTTCCAAAATCTTAGCATCATTGTTGTGCAAGTGATGAATTCTACGCAACAAGTCATGGAGATACTCACAGCGTATAGAACAGCTATGATCTCTGTTTTTGTCAGTGCCCACTCATGGAGCCCATTGGTTGCAAGTACTCCAGTTAACACCATAAAGATGGTGGCAAAAAAATATGAATAAGCTGTAAGGGATAAGCTTGTAGGATATCTTATCATCACAGGAGCCTGTTAGTCACGGCAGAAAAGGACTCTGATTTATATTGATCATGAACATAAACAGTATACTGCCACTGGCAATGCTATCTTATTGATAGGTAAGAGTGCATAAAAAATTGTCTGGTCATTAAACATTAATTATAAGGGGAAGGCAGGGTTAAGTGCAACCTCTAAAATTTGCATTACCTGTATGACTAGATAAGCAGCCATCGCTAAGCAGTTTCCTATAAGACACAAGATACCAAGATGCCATGTATCCACACCATACTTAAGCATGGTTGATGTTAACCACTGGGCCGGATATGGAGTGCTGCTCCATGTGCCTGAAGTAACAATACCAATTGCTGTCTCGGTACCTCCCAAGCCAATCAAGGATGGACCTATGTACAAAGCCATAAGAATGGCACCAGATACGCATACAGCTGTGCCGATAACTTTGAGGATGCCATCTTTTGTGAAAATGTTGATTACTTCAACGCTGAATATAGGTTTAAAACCCATATTGATGGCAGTTCAGTGGTGACAAGTCAGTGGGGGCAATGGATGTCGAATTCTGAATTATACCAATCAAATTGAGTATTATGGTAGTCACCCGACAATGGCAGCCAAGGCAAATGTGAACACTGGTATGGAGGGCCGGAAAGCCGCTGCATAGGAAGCATTCGTGTTGTGGAGGCCAACCACGACGAGTAGTGGGTTTGCATATAGCCTACAGAACGAGTGTTTGTGAGATTTCCAGCCTTCCAGGGCTTAACTAAATTGTTGCCCCATGATGAGTAACCGAAGAAAGGAAGAAAGGAGTAGGTTAGAGTAATACCCAGTGAAGCCAAGAAGAGCAAAGGATGCGAAAAGTTGAGGGGTCACCGGAGGCCTCTGTCTTCTGCAAGAAATCGAAGGGCAGTAATTGTATATTCCTTATATGCGCTTATATCAGTTACTATATTCCCTATCCACAGCAATATCAGCGACCTGAAGTTGAACCCACGGTTTAATTCAATTGATTCTCTATTACTAATTCGGTTCAGTAGATCGCGCTAGCTCTTGAAAAGATGTGAATTCACTACTCAGAAGAAAAAGGAAATTAATTAGGGGGGCAGAGCAGCAGAGCAGAGGAGAGGAATAACCTTTCGCAGAGGAAGGCGACGGGGGCGAGGACGACGAACGCGAGGAGGTCACGGCAGACGCAGAAGACGACCTGGTTCATGCCGACGTTGAGGACGGACTTGGTGAGGACGTGGTAGCCGCTGTAGGCGAGCATGACCAAGACCATCCCGGCGTGCGCCCGCCCCTCCGTGTTGCCCGCCCCACTCAGCAACCGCCGCCGGCTCGCGCTCCACCGCGCCGACGAGCACCACTGGAGCAGCGCCGCTTTCTGCCCATCGCCGCCGTCTCCCATCTCCGGATCTCCGCTCCGCTGCTCCCCGACTTGGATTTGACTAAAAAAAATGTCCCGTTGCGGCTGGCGGGCATACTTTGATACTTTACCTCCAGGGTGCAATGTCCACCTATCAGCGACAACGGGACAACAGACCCTGAAGATGAGCATGTTCAACAAATGATTCAGTCCCGTCACCAGTACTACAAAACTAGTAAAACATCCCACCTCGTGGTTTGGGTGGTAAGCCCATGTCACAGTCATAAATTTGTAATGAATGTGTCACACTTATCAATTATGATTATATTATCTTCTTTTATTAGGGAACACTAAGATTTTTTTTAAAAGTCAAACTTCCAGTATGAAATACTAAATACACGTATTTTGACTATATATAAGTTAGTTGTCATATTGTTTTTTAGGAATGAGACTGAATTTCATTAGAATTGAACTCATTTTACAATTGAGACCGCAACATAAAACGAAATTACATTGAAGTATGTCACTAAGTTTCTATCCTTCGTCTTCGTTGCATTCGGCGACTTCCACTGTTTCAGGAAACTCCATTGCCATGGAACTTCACTAGATCCAGCCACGAAAATCGAAGTTTCCACCAACAGAAGACTCCACAATTGTGGAGACCGCATAAGAGGCGCAATATGATCAACCACTATGGAGAGTAAAGGGCGCCGAAAGCACATCGGCCATCTCTTCTGAAGGTAGAACCGATCATATATAAGAGCTGACGCCACCGTTAGCCATTGCTATCAACGGCCGGAAGGATAGATCCGCCACCACCAGTGGTATCACCGAAGGAGAAAATAAATCCAATCCCTCCTGAAATAGGACTAGACCAACATACCTCGATCCTTCAATTGAGAACACGCCACCCTCGAAGAAACGTTGCATCCACCAGAGAAAATCAAGTACAAGGTAGAAAGCCAAATCAAAAATATTGAAACGACGATCTAAACCCTAGCCTAATTATTTTGGAGGAAGGAAAATTGTTAAAGGAAAACGTAGCAAAGCAATTGATCTACTAAAGAGCAGATCCCACTCTTTCTTGCCACCGCCTACAGGCTAGAGATGAGAAGGAACGAGGGGGGGGGGAGGGGGGCTAGATGAGCCGATCACGGTGTCCTGAAGTCGCGAGTTGTAGAGGCGGCGGCGGAGTCCCGCGATGAGAGAGAGACTAAGTTAGTTATCCTATATGAATACTCAATATACATTTTATTAAGGGCACCTCCAGTGTGAAAACAATTTTGCTTTGGCGGGTGAGAAGCATGTCAGAGAGTTCGGAGCTCACAATGTAGTGTTCGGGATGTGGGAGCTGCCAATTATTAGTAGTGTGTTTAGTTGGGAGAAAAAAATACTTTTTCTAGATGAATAGTGTGTTGGGAAGCGTGTTTTGTGAGGAGGATGAATAGTGAAAAAAAATACTTTTGGGTGTAACTAAACAGGGCATAGGCCTCCTCCAACGGCACAGTCAATGCTGCTAGCAAAGTGCAGGATGCAGAAGGCCAGGGCAGTGTAACAGTTTCCTCGGGCTGCGTGCATGTGAGGGGCAGCTGCTTAGGTCTTGTCAATGGTAACTGTTCATCGACTCTTTGATAGCCCTTAAATTGTTTAATTGATGAATAGTGTCAAAACAGTACAGAAGTGGATCTTTGTAAATGGGTTGAATCTTTGCTACCTCTTAGCCGTCTCATATTCATTGAAGAGTGTAAAAGTGATGTGACCGTCTCTTGTTCAAGATCCGGTCACATCAAAAGATACACTCTTCAATGAAAAGAAAATGCTATGAGCTAGCAAAGAGCCAACCCAATATACTGTTTTGGTACTATTTTGACACTGTTCATCGATTAAATGTCACACCCGGTTTTATAAAGGACAAACCGAATGCATCTCATATGTGCGCCAGAATCAAGTTCCACACATATGATAGACTCCATGAATACAGAACACAAAGTTATAGCAGAAAGAATAAAATAAATACATTACAATGATATTCTAGCAGCGGAATCTTCAACTCTTCACCACAGGCAGTTGACTGGGGGTTGCGTATGCCTAGCAATCTTCATTGAAGTCACTGAAGAACTCTACATCTTCTTTTCCTTCTGATCCAATGTTTAGCAAGGGTGAGTACACTTATGGTTGGTACTCAACAAGTGGGGGAAAATATGCAAAGCTTTCAAGGAAAGGCTTGGTTAAGAGTGGTCAATATTTTAGTTGGTCAAGTTTTATTAGCAAACACTGATTACTACGATATAAGTATATACCAACCCAAATTAATCATATAAAGAGATATAAATCATCTCACACCATTCGTGCCAAAGCACTCATTCCTTAACAAGGAACCACAATTTATTTTCATCTTCAAGTTCAATTATCATGTAAGGATCCGGGCCGTTCATAACCGTGAACACGTCTGTTATAACAGTTTTACACTCTGCAGAGATTGTACACTTTCACCACAATTCGCGTAAAAGCTCCGAAGAACTTTAAACCCAACCATGCAGTGCGGACCAGGCACGTACCACACTTCCGAGGTGTGACTGCATAGGGACGCTACGAGGCTTTTCCAAAGAATTCCTACATGTATGTGTTTGCTCCCCGAAGACCACGGTTACAACGGCAAGGCCTCTCTCGCCTTTCGATCCCCGCACCTGCCATCCCGGTAATGTCCCCAAATTTTACCACTAGCAGTGCAAACACAACACATAGTTTGTCTAGTTACTTAGCCAAGACTAGAGCCAATATAGTATTGTGGTTGTACGGGAAAATCCCAGGTTGCCGCTCCATATTCCAATTAATCATATGATCTTGTTTAACATCACCGTCAGAACATGGACATAAATATCTTGATAAATTGTAACACAAAATTATTATCTTCATATTTAGTGTGAACCATTCCCAAGTAAAGCAGCTAAGCAAAGCTACCCAACATAAAGTAAACCTGGTGTAACAAGGCTTAGGGGGAAAGACTATTCATCCTTAAATAGGACCCATCAAATTAATGCAATATACATACATAAAGTAAACATTAATTAACATGATGTTGCATAGGTCAAAAGAGAATATGCTGAGGTAGAAATTCCACTTGCCTTTAATCCTAATAATATCTGTTATTGCTCAATTCCTTTGTATACTTGATCTTCAACGAACTCCTCTTAGCTTGATCTCCAAAATCAACTTGAACAACGTCTATCGTCACACGAGCACATACAAGCAAACATGGGCAACAATAGTAAACAAGCATAGAAACAGGTTGAGGTCTCGGAAAGGATTGAGAGGACACGGGAAACACTAAGATCAAAGCTATGGTCGAGAAGATATAACTATCGAAAAATTAATATTATAAAATAAAACAAAGACTAGATGCTTCATTCATTTTAATTAATAAAACATGTGAAATGAATATTCCAGAGAGATACTCATATTTGAATTAATTCAAGTTATACTTTCATAAGAAAAGGCGGATTAAAGCTTAATCAATTTTATTTGTAAATATTATATATAAATTATATCAATTAAACAATTAACTTTTAGAAAAGAATTATATATGAGCATCTAATCGAATAACTTTATGATTCATGTTCAACTAAACAATTATAAATCATAAATACATTTGTATTCGTATTAGTTAAGTTAGCATGTAATTCAGAAAACTCGAGATATAACCTATGTAGCTTTTATTCACCAAACAAATTAAATGATCATTAACCATATTAAATTTAAATTATGAAAACCGAGGTATATTTCTGTATAGATTTTAATTAGGAAATACTACTTAAATGTAACACCCCTGGTGTTAATCATCAGTTCAGTCTAATGATGGAATAAAGAACTTGGGGTTAATGCATAGTCAAGTGTTATATTGGTCGCTTAAATTTAAAAGGGGAGATCTGGGTGGAAATTAAATATAGCTAAATTTTGATCGAAACATTTGGGAATTTGAAATTATGGGAATTTACTCAAATGTTGGAGAAATGGCTAAAGCCCATAATTTTACTGATGGATATTTTTAAGAGGCTTGGTTTAGTAAAAGAAAAGAAAGAAAGGAAAGAGGAAAGGAGTTGTGGAATTTGTTTAAGTATTAACGAATGTGATTTTTGGTCAAGCTTGAGAATTTTAGAGTTGAGCTCAATCACATGTCTGAATGGTGGATAAGGCTTAAAGTGAATTTATAGGACACCAGTTTATGTGGTCACATTTGGAGAACAGAGGAAAAGAAAAATATAAAAGAGCAGGAAGGAATGAGGCGTTGGGAAATTTCACCAAGTCTGAAAATGATGATTTTGGCCAACTTTGGAGGGGCCATTTAAAGGAAATTTCTGTGCAGCAAGGGTAGCACTTATCTAGCAAAATGGAAACCCGTATGTATGGTTAATACTTTTATGTGGAAAAGAAAGGAAGAATTCGAAGTTGGATGACTGAAATTCAAGGGAGGCTAAGTTGAACTGAGTGTGGCGTATCTGCAGTCAAGTTCAGACATTAATTCCAAGTCAATCTCTGATCTTGTGGTCGATCCCTCGTAAGAGAAATGGTAGTGTTGAGCTTATATCATAACTTTGGTTCAGGTTTGAGTAAAGATTGTACTCGAAATTGGAGCAGATGTGGATTGGATTTTCGAGCTCAGAGAAAAAGGAAAAGAACTAATTAAAAGAAACCATTTGACCCCAAAGTCAAAAAGGTGACAAATGTTTTGAATTTCGGAAGTTAAGAAATTCCAAATAAAGTTCACCAGATAAGCAACTTGGTGGTCCATAAGTGGTGGAAAAATTTGTGGAAAGGATGCTTCAATTAAATGGAAGAAGAAAAATGGGAAATGGCACTATTCACCGTCCGACACAACACTTAGCCATTTTCAGCTTTGGTTGAGATTTTCATTATGAGCAGCGATCTTCGAGTCGAGTTAGCGATCGATCTGTGGGTTGTAAGACCAAGGTGTCTTAAACAAAGTTGTCAAGGGAAGTATGAAGAACAACTTTTGTTTTTGAGTCACACCCAGAAACTGGCTGGATCAAGGAGAAAAACACGAGAGAAAATCAGCCAGATTATGTTTTCAGAAAATTCAGTATAGCTGACAGCAGAGTTGAATTTGGTCAAATTGAGCTTGAATTGGAAGTTTTCTGCAAAAACTTCCAACTAAGAAGTTGTACGCCTGAAGTTGAATTTCAAATTTGTCTTTAGCACCAGAGGCATGTTCTATTCAAATTTTGAGAGTAATTTGAGAAATTCAGATAAGGGTTCTGAATTTGGGGATGGATTGCAGCAGCACTTTTGAGGCTCAAATTCGACTTCAATTCGTGCTCAAATGAGGTAAGTGCCAATGTAAGAAATGAAATTGGATGATCCAGCTACAAGTTCTATTTTGGGATAATTGGATGTTACCGTGCAGTTTTGGGAGAAAATCAAGCTCAAAGATTGAACCAGGAAATAATTTAACAAAATCTAGGGTTTCAGAGGCTGAGTGGGAATTTCTCAAATTAAGCTCAAACCATTGACTTTTTGGCAGAGGTCCAAAAATAAGAAATGAAATTCAAGTTAAGGCAAAGAACTTTTGTGTTTGGAGGAACAGCAGGTTCTATTCAAATTTTGGAAGTAATTTGAGTTTGAAAATCTGAACCAACCTAGGGTTTCAGAATTCATTTAACACCCTAGCCGACCCATGATCCAAGATCAAATTCGAGTATTTGGTTGCGAAATTGAGTATGGTGGCAAAAGAGAAAGTGAAATTGAATGTGTTATGGACAAGTTTCATTTGGGGATCGAAGGGAGTTTGAATAGAAATTCAAAAGTAATTTAAGGAATTCAGTTTCAAACTCTGAAAATGGGGATTTCGAGGCTGAACCTTTGAGGCTTAAATTCGGTTTCAATCCTTGCCCATCTCGATCAGGTGTCAATGGAGAAGTTGTTAGGTTTGGATTATTCTACAAGTTTCATTCAGGGAGATTTGAGTGTTGGGTTTCGGATTTGAAAGTTTTTGGAAAAGTTCTCGGGCTGCAGCAAAGAGAAGGAAAGGGGAAGAAGGAGCTGCCTGCTTGGTTGCTCGTCGGAGAGGCGGTAACCACCGCGCCACGCGTTGCCGTCGCGAGGAGCCAGCACTGAAGAGTTCATGCACGAACCGACGTTGTCTACAGCGGTAACCCGTCCATATATACTCCACCATCAGTTTCCTTTCATCTCTTCGCACCTTGCTGCCCTTTCTTTTGCCTCCAGTGGTCGCCGGCGAAATTCGCCGCCGTCCGAGCTCTACCATCAAATTCTTCTCGCCTAAACCGTCGCCTAGACCTCCTCTGCAACTTCCTCAAACCTTTTTCCCTACCATCCATCACAGAGCTCGCCGCGCTACTGTCTTTTTCGCCCCCGCGCAACCTTGGCCGTCGGCTCACGTGGGCAGGTCGCCTCGGACCACCTCCGGCCGAGCTAGCTCCTCCATGAGTTTCCCCTAGGTCCGGTGGTGCTCTCTGTCTCGAGTTTCGTCCCCAGCTCGTCGTCTCTTGGCCGGCCGACGCGCAGTGTCCTAGCGCCGCCGCCTGCTCCGCCGCGAGGAGGTTTTTGAGCTGCAACCGAGGGGGAAAAGAGGGGAGGTGGGTTCGCTAGGTCGTGAGGGAGCTCTAGGCGTCTTCCCCGTGGCCGAGGGGGTGCTCGTCGCCGGCGGGAGGCCGCGGTCAGGCCGGCGCCGCCGTCCGTGCCGTGCCCTCTGTTTAAAACAGAGGGAAGGGCCTCGCGGGTAAAGAAGGTAGAGCCCAGGGGGTTTTGTGCAAATGTTCCTTTAAGGTTTTCTGAATAGATTTAAATTTTGTATCTTTCACCTTTTAATTCATAGAAATTTGTAGGAAAGTCCAAAAATTATGAAACCAATTTTGTTAAACTTGTTTTAAAATTTGTCATCCATTAAAAATGCTAAGTCGTTAAGTGTAGATAATTAATTTTATTTCTTTGTTTAGATTAATTAAATAATTGTTTAATAATTGATAAAAATGTTAAAATTCTGTATAATTCTTTTATAATTAGAAATAATTTCTACAATTGTTTTATGCTTTTATTTAAATGTTTTATCCATTTAGAAAATGCTTTTAAATCATTAAAAATAAACTAAAAATGATTTAGGGCAAGTTTATTAAAGGAAAAATATAGATTTATCTTTTAAAAATCTCGGGTAGTTTGTGTTGACTTGCAACTTTATCGAGAAGGGAAAGTTGCTTAGCTTTTTCATAAAGCGTTGCATCGCATATCGCTAACCTGCATTACGTTTTAGTCTCTCAAGCTTCGGAGTACGAGCTGGTGGAATTCGCGGAGGAGCAGCGACAAGTCAAGGAAGTGATCGTCGTCACTCCGGAATCTCGTATCGCGGAAGCATCTAACTTATTCGTGATTCCAGGCAAGCCCCGGTGCATTTTTGAATCGCCCATTATTTCATAGGTTCCATGAGTCCAAACCTTATGATTTTATGTGCATTAGGTTAGGAATTGCCTGAAACCCTTTTATGCATGAGATATTCCTTGGTAGAACTATCCTTGCCTAGCTAAGAAATTTGATTAGCAATGTCTACATTGGCTGTGCTTAGTAAAGTTAAGTAAAAGATGATGATCTAGGCTATCACCAATCTCATGTGAATCATGAACGGATTGGGTTGAAAGATAGTGGGCAGAAATTGATAGAATGGATTGAGGTAAGCTCGATCCGTAGTTCTGCCTACTGGCTCAAGTGACTAAGGACCGATCCGTTGTTTAATTGATTGATCAAGTGATTCTACCTGGTTTCTTACTGGGTTATGGGACCAGTAAAGCCAACTAGATTAGCTGGCTCGTTGATTGGAAATATCGCTTACCGGTGCTTGCTGGGTCGGAGAAAGGCGGGATCGTCATCTGGAACTCACGGGGTGGTCGCCAGACGTGGGGCCCACGTGGGGATGCTTTCCCGGGTTCGGGTAAGGATATTTCCGGTCTTTGGTCCAACTAATTGAAAGGTTGTTGCGTACAGTAAGTACGACTGTGCGTGGCTGGGGGCTGGGTATCTCCTGCAGGATGTATATGGGTCCGGATCAACACAACTCTTGGTTATGAGTGCACTTGATCAGGTGTTAAACATCGTAGAGGAAACAAGTTGAACAAGAGGAGGTTGATTCATAAATGCTGGTTGCCTTAGTACAACCTGTATGCAAAATATTTTATCACCTAGATGGATAAGTAACAACTCAATTGAGCATAAAATACATAAAATATAAGGATCAAGTTTTAGTAATGCTTTTTAGGCAAGAGAGTCGCGTCAGCCAACTCCACATAAAGCCCAATCATATTCCTTGGGAGTCTTTTCTTTGGTAAGGCGGGTAAGTCTTGCTGAGTACCTTCGTACTCAGGGAATCTTCCCTTTTGTTTTTCAGAAGAAGCTACGGAGGGGATCACCAAGAAGCTCCAGAAGACCTAGATCATCGTGGTCCCGGTGATTCTAGGGGTAAGCCGGAGGCTGTAGATAGGTGTGACATAGAATTACCTAGACTGGTCTGTATTAAACTCTTAGTAATGGCTTGACTTGCATTTAAGTTCTCTTCAAAACCTGGCTTGTAATAAGTAAGAATCTTGATATGTTGTGTAAAAATGGTAATGTTCGTTGTGTTCTCCTTACCGAAAACGGTCCTGACGTATGGCAGAGGTATGAGTTAACGTGGTTTATCGAGGAGTCCTTGGGACACTCGACAGATCACCGGTTTAAACTGTTTGAAGTGCGTCCGATGATCGTAACCGGTCGTTATGACGCACTTGAGCCAGTTTAAATTGGCGGTTCTGCCACATTAAATAAGTATTAAATAAGTTAACATTTATTCATAAAAGCTGATGCATAGACCTAGTCATGTTTTATTTAGAAAACTAGATTTAATAATGAGCATTAAGTAAATTAAACATTAGTTTATAAAACCACTACACAAGCTAATTAGATTTTATTTGGAAAAGCATATCAAATAAGCATTAACCAAATTAACACTTTTGTTTATGAAACAAGATATAACTAACCATATTTTAATTATAAAAGTCTAGTTCAATAATGATTAGTCAATTTAACTTTCATCATGAAACATAGAAGGTAGAACTGTAATTTGCTTTTAATTTACAAAACGAGAGTAACAATTATTAAGCAATTTAATATTTTATTCATTTCTAAGCATGAAACATGGTAAGCAGAATTGTTATACTAAAATTTGCGCTTTTAGAAAGTTAATGCATCAAGAACGGTATTAAACAGAGATTAAACGTGGGATCTAGGGGTTAAACAATGCTCTAGGGGCTTGACTGCAAAGAAATTAACCTAACAGGGGCCTAAATAGAGATAACCGAGGGTTAAAACATAACTACATAATAAAACCCGGGGCTAACGCGTAAAACTAGCAGCCAAGGATGGCAGGTTCAAATCTACAAAAGTACAAGGGCTAAACCGATAAAAACAGGACCCATATCTAATTTTTTTGAACTGAGGTGGACTAAGGGTTGATTCGGATAAAGAACAGGGGCTTTTATGCAAAAGATCCAGGGCTGGCCGGTTTGACCTTGTGCTGACTCGGGTGGTATCTATTCTGGGCCGATGGATCGCAATCGGACGACTGAGGTTTGGTCGGGGCGGCGCTGGTCGCCGGAGACGACGGCGCAAAGCGGCGCGCGGCGGAGGCTCACCGGAGTCGCATGATTCTGAGGCTATGAGCCACTGTTTCGAGCGATTAAAAGCCCGGGACGTAGCCTGGGATATAGGGATCTCGTTCAGGGGGTTCTCACCGAGGTTTGGCCGATGGGTGCGGCTCGCGACGGAGAGGTGCGGCTCGGCGACTTCGGCAAGACGGCACGGGCGAGCGAGAGCGAGAGAGGAGGTGAAATCGGGCTCGACGTGATCCTCACCTCACCGCGTAGCTCCACGGCAAGGTCTTGGCGACAGGAAGGTGACGAAGGTGCGGGTCAAGGCCGGCGGCGCGAGCTAGGGTTCGCGGCGCGACGGGAGCTCGGGAAGCGGCTGCTAGGGTTTCGGCTTAATGGGGAAAATGGTCGAGGGGATGCGGCGGCGCCTTATATAGGCCGGGAAGGGAGGCCTTGGCGTGGTGCGCACGCCGAGGGAAGGCCACGTGGCGTGGGCTCGGACTGGAGCTCGAGTCCCAGTTGGGCACGGTGAGTGCTCGGGGATGACAGGTGGGTCCCACCTATCGCCGAGAGCGGGAGGGAGAGCTGAAGGAGATGGGCCAAGCTGCTGGGCCGCGAGAGAGAAGGAAAAAGGAGAGGCAGGCTTGGGCCGAGAGGAGGAGATGGGCTGCTGCCGCACACACGGGCCAGTGGGCCGAGTAAAGAGAAAAGGGAGATTTTCAAATGTGAAACAAAAGTGTTCCAATGTGGAAACTGCAGTTCGCAAATGTTGAACTTTAAATAAACTTTCGTTGAAAGTCAATTTTTCACTCCAAAAATAATGCAGCCGCATTAATGCAACAATTTATTAAGCACATCACAACACTTATTTATTTAAATTAGGAAATTGATTATTTTCCTACACTAAATGTCATGATAGCCAAATAAATATTGGAAAAAAGTTTTAATAATTCGTGAAAATCATTTATTTAATTAACCTTTCTATTCACATCCTGAAATCCCAAATTTCGGGGTGTGACATTAAACAATTTAAGAGCTAACAAATAGTGCCTTGTTGGAGAAGGCCTTATCGCCTAGTGAGAGCTGCAGTGGTACCGCAGCCAATTGAGCACTAGCCGATGATTAAAAAACCCACTTAGTTGGCGACATCTTCATCAGTTGGATGAGGCCTTAGAGCGGAAATAAAAGCCAATTAAGAAATCATTTCTCTCTTAAAAAACTCACTTAGTTGGCGACAACTTCATCAGTTGGAGGAGGCCAAAGAGCAGAAATAAAAGCCAATTAAGAAATCATTTATCTCTTTACATGTCAGCTATTGTTTGCACGAAAAACTTCTTCTGCTCCAGCCCCACTACACAGTCTTGTGCGGGCTCTGCGAGAGCGACATTAGCCACCACGATCTCGGCCTCACCGACGACAGGTGCCACCTCCTATCGCCTCGGTGTCATGCTCCATCGTCATCAGCTCTGACGAGGAGGCGCTTCGGGTATTTGTTCGAGGAGGTCACAGCCACAGAGTCAAAGCTCCTCACCGCGTACCACATCGCTGGCATCGCGGCCGTGTACCACCGCCACTACTCCTCGTGCTTCGTCTCTTGCTGCAAATTGGCACGCCCTTCGAGCGGTGGTTGGTGCTACGGCACCTCAGCCATGAACTCCTGCGCCACCGATCTCGACAACGAGGAGTGCCCCGAGGCAGGCAAAGAAGAGCAACTGGGAGGATCGGGTGGGGATTATGGGAGCTCATCCGCCGCCTTCCTCCTCCCTGAAGCTCATCGCTTAATTATTTGAGATGTTGCATATATGATTTTGCCATGTTGCAATTGTGATTCCATAGTGTTGCATCCATAATGTGGCAATTTTAATCGATTTTTCTGAAATGTTGCAGCATGATTTTTGTGATGTTTCAAATGTGATTTTGTGACGTTGTAATTTGCGATCTTGATGTTGCACATGTGATTTATGTGACATTGCAACTATGAACTAGTGATGTTGCGACGTCATTTATGCGTTGTTGCAACTGCAAAATCGTGATGTTGCAAATATTGCATAAAACATGCATTCTGTGATGCGGCAAGATTTTTTTCTTGCATGCAATATTACACAAATGTTGCAGCGGAAATTTTACTAGGATTGTTATCGTCCAATGCTAGGCATGGATGGCTGGATGTCGGACGTCTGGGTGCTAGTAGGTCCTGATGTTATACACTACACAATGCTTTCTATTATTTGATTTTTAAATTCCCTTCTTGATGAAGTGCACAAAGGTAAAAACGTTTACTCAGATGTTTTTAGGTGTGAAGGTAATAGCTTGCATGCTTCTTGGATGTCGATTTTTCTAGCGAGGGGTCAATATGCATGACTTACATGCTACGACCTCAAAATATGGAGCCGGGGAAAGGTGATGGGAGTTTAATGAGGTATCATTTGGTCGTATTTGATATTACACACTGTTTTCTAAGCTAAAACGTACTTGTTGTTTTGAACTAAAGTTACTAGCAAATGCCTTCTTTGATCACTTCTATTATTATAGAATAGTTTTTTATAACGATTGACAAATAATGTATGAGAATAGAAGTACCTTTCAATACAAATACAAACAATACACGTTACTTCTGATGGTGTCTTGGAGAAAACAATTGTATATAAGACAATCATTAGAGCCACTGACATTTAAGGATCCATGACATCACTTTCTTGTGTCTTGCGAACTCTTGGATAAACCACAAGAAGAGGGTCCAAAGAACCTTCCGTAAGTGCTTGCGCGCTTCATTGTAACGAGCCCAAGTAACTATGTATAAACCAGCGATTATGAAGACTCCCCCAATAATGCTGAAAGGAGTTGGACACAAGCATACAAGAGGTCAGCATGAATGCTATTATCTCTCTTACATAATTTCGTTTCTTATTTAGATAGGCTACTACAGAAGTTTTTTTAGGTTATAACGAGGCGGCAACGAATATCTAAAAAAACTAATCACTTTATTTTACATTTCACCTAGCACTGAAAAAGTTGTTATTTGTCTTGAAAGAGAATTATCATGCAACAACTAATAAGATTACAACTCAAGAGCTACCAGTTGCAAAGATACAAGATTTGAGAAATAATATAAAAATATTGACACAACACATTTTGGTAAAGTTATATGGCAGTGTGTTGAGTAAAACCTTCCGATGTAAATTGGGGCACCAAGAAAAATAGTTGAGAGGACGGTGGAAAATGCTGGTTGGAGTGGATTATAGAGGGCAACTAGAGAAGGTCCAAGAAATTTGTTTGCCCATGTCATGACCGCGTAGCTCATACAAGATGCAACGATTCCCTGAAGGCACAAGTACAAAAATTTGTCATATAACCAGGAGAGTGTTGTTTTCCGAGAAACTTGCATGAGAAAGCATTTTATTAAGAAAGAGCCTGACATTGACAAGATAAGATAATAACAAAACCTAAATAGAGGAGACGAGAAATAAAAAAGAACGACGTACCACCGACTTCTAATAAAGAAAGTAGCATCACACACTCTCTCCGTCCAAGAAAGAATGTTGTTTTTTTACTTTCAGACATGATTTGACCATTCATCTTATTTAAAAAATCTATGTAAATATTATGTATTTATTTATAACTTATTTTTTATCATTAACTGTATTTTCATTATGACATGTTTGTTTTAGTATTTATCTAAAAATTTTAAATAAAGAGGATAATCAAACGTGATGTCTGAAAGTAAAAAACAACATTCTTTTTGGGATGGAGGGAGTCGAAATAACAAAGAGCTGACAGATCTTAATTAGCATCATTCCCATGCGGGTGATGTAGTCTAAGCATGATGCCATATAGAAATACTTACAGCATATAGAACAGCTACTATCTCTGTTTTTGTCACTGCCCACTCGTGGAGCCCATTGGTTGCAAATGCTCCAGTTAACACCATAAACATGGTGGCAAAAAAATAGGAATAAGCTGTCAAGGATAAGCTTGCCGGATACCTAATAATCACAGAAACCTGAAATCATCGCAGCAGAAAATCAAAAGGATACTAATTTTTGCACTAATCATGAGTTCACGACCATAAATTAGCACAAGAAGAGGAAGAAGGAGATTGAGGGACCCCCAAGGGACGGACGTCTCTTACATATTGTCATGGTTGCGACCCTGTATGGTCTTAAGATGCACAAATGTGTGCTATCGTTCTCAGTTTCCTTGAACTGTTTAAGTATCTAGTTTGAACTTGTAAGTCTGTTCGCTGCTGCGAGGCCACCTAGTGTCTCTAATCTGAAACAGGTTAGAAGAGCTAGGTCTACCCCTCCCCATCTTTCCTGTATCGTTCTTCTACTTCTGAACTCTGTATTTCCGTTAACAAATGGAAATGGGGCATGCCTCGATTAAAAAAAAAATGAGTTCACGACCATAAATTAGCACCCCTGTCTCTATCTTGTGGCGCGGCAACCGGCAAGAACACACCGAGAAAAAAAAAAGGATCTGGTAGCCCCCCACAAGAGCATTTTATTTTTTGGAAAGAACCCACAAGAGCACAATGAATCCAAAAATTTGCATTACGTTACCTGTATGACTAGATAAGCACCCACCAAGATGCAGTGTCCTATAAGGCACAGGACGCCAAGATGCCATGCGTCTATGGCACCAAAGTCAAGCACGGTTGATGTCAACGACTCAGCAGTGCTTGCGTCTGCAGGATCGGTGCCTCCCAGGCTAATCAACGACGTGCCTCTGTACAGAGCCATCAGGACGGCGCCGGAGACGCACACAGCCGTGCCAACAACCTTGAGGATGCCATGCTTCGTGGAGATGTTGATCCCTTCAACGCTGAAAGATTTTTTTCAGAGTCGTATTACTATTCAGAAGATGTTATCGACCGCCCCTGAACCTGAATTATATTGCCAATGGGATCGGAGGTTACCGGGCAATCACAGCCAAGAGAAACGCGAACACTGGGACGGAGGGCTCGAAAGCCGCGGCGTAGGAAGCGTTGGTGTAGCGGAGGCCGAGGAGGAAGAGGAGCGGGTTGACGAAGAGCCTGCAGAAGTGAGTAATCAACAAGAAGGTCGCCGGAGAATCAGTGTCGTCGTCTTCGTCGTCGCATCATCAGCAGAGGATATCAGAATCCGATCTCGTACCCAGTAAAGCCAAGGAGAGCGAAGGATCCGAGCAGCTGCGGCGTCACCGGAGGCCTCACCCCTCTGCACCAACGGTGGAATGGAAATGAACCGATCGAAATGAATGAATCGGCCGGGGAGGCAGAGCAGAGGAGATCGAGGAGCGGCGGTGCACTGACCGAACCTTTCGCGGAGGAAGGCGACGGGGGCGAGGACGGCGAGGGCGACGAGGTCACGGTAGACGCAGAAGACGATCTGGTTCCTGCCGGCGTTGAGGACGGACTTGGTGAGGACGTGGTAGCCACTGTAGGCGAGCTGGACGAAAGCCATCCCGGCGTGCGCCCGCCAGCAGGCACCGTCGGGCAACGACGGTGTACTGACCAGCCGCCGCCTGATGGCGCTCCACGGCGGCGGCGGCGACGAGAGCAGCGCCGTCGTCGGCACGTCGCCCTCCTCTCCCATCTCCAGTTTCTCCACTGACTGCTCTTCTCTAAAAAAAAAGTATCTCTGGTAACACTGTAACAGCCTTTGCGACCTGGAGTGCAGAACACAGATAAAAAAAAAAAAGCCGAAAGAAAATAAACCTGGATACCGTGTTCGGGAAAAAAAAGACCAATAAGTCCGCCGGTTAGGGGCCGTTTGGCTGGCTTCTCTCAAAACGGCTTCTCTCAAAATCGACTTCATCCGGCTTGAAGTTCATTTTTGCTTTGGTATTGAAAGACTTCACGCTACATTGTCTTGAGATATGTTAACAGGTGAACCCAAAACCGATATGAACCCGGAACGAGCCCAGCAGCGACCTAGCCCCAACGCCCTTTGAGTGAATCCGAAAGGCAACTCCAGCGTTTCCCGTCACCCCGCGAGACCTACACCGCATCGTTCCCCTAGAGATAGCGCTCGAGCGATTCTATTTTCAGACCAAGGCGGCACTTACCTAGCCTTTCGGCATGATTCAAGGTGATGAGGACATCGCCACGCTGGACACGCTCATGAGTCGGCCTTTCCTTAAGTTTCAGTTCGTCGCCAACTCAGCCTCCACGTTTGCCTCGGATTCAGCCGACATCCATCCAGTGTTTCGACCATAACTTCTTCGTACGAAGTCGAAACGAGGCGTTTAAGGATGCGTTGGAGAGGGAACGACGACGCCGTCATTTTGGTTCTGGTCCTAGCTCCAGAGCCTTCGTGGATCATTCTGTGTGACCACGAAAAGGTGATGCATCACCTGTTTTGGGCCAACTTGGCCTTGTATCGTGTCGGGCCTTAAGCCTATGTTGTGGACGCCCCTCTAGGTGCGCCCCAACCCTAGGTCGCCCCTAGACTTTAATACTCAGCAGCCGCCGCCATTAGAACTTGGGTTTTGTTTAGAGTCTAGTTTTCCTTCGAGAAACAGATCGATCATTGTAACTATGACGCCGAGTCCTTTTACCAGTGATCTAGGGCCCCTGTTCTTGTTCTCCACCCCTGTGGCGATTAGTCCTTTAGTGTTCTTGACCTCGAACCCATTTATTCAGATTCGCTTCAATATACATCTGCAATTTCAGATTACGAGTTTATACTTTCTTGCTTGTGTTCTCGATTCGCTTACAGGGAAAGCCTTCTCGACGAGGTCAATCAAGTTGAGCTTGGTTGATAACCACGGAGCAGCGGTGTAACGATTGCAGGGGTTCGAGTCGTGCTGATTAGAAGCCCGGATTGCCAACGTCGTTGATCCAACCTATCGAATTTATCATCTACCTCCTCGGAAGATCGGGCCACGTCCCCATTAAGTGGTATCAGAGCTATGGTCGAAACACTGGATGGATGTCGGCTGAATCCGAGGCAAACATGGAGGCTGAGTTGGCGACGAACTGAAACTTGAGGAAGGCCGACTCATGAGCGTGTCCAGCGTGGCGATGTCCTCATCACAAGGCGCGGCACAAAAAGTCATGCTGGACAAGTAAAGTAGTTGTCGTGGTATGTATCTTTGAGTTCTTGATCTACACTTACTTCATTCTAAATTGTAAGTCATTCTAACTTTTTTGAAGAGACATAAATTTATATAAAGTTATAGAAGGGATCACAAAAGGTTTATGGCACCAAATAGGTATAATATGAAAATATATTTAATAAGAAACAAATGATACTTATTTAGTATCACTAGCCTATCAACCCGTGCTCTCGCACGGGCTAGTTAGAAATAACTAGTAATTAAAACTATCCATCTCATCCTCTCTTTCATCTATGAAATATTCTAATATAGTACTCTAAAGATAATTTATATTATGTAATTATAACAATTATGGTAAGTTTAGTTAATAGCATTTTCCCCTTTGCGTCACACTTTCATGTGCATTTGATTTATGTATTTTGTTGAGCTATATGAAAACATGAACATTCATATTCTTATTCCTTCCCTCATACATGAATATATGGTGACACACATTATGGATAGTATTTTGTATTATTTCTTATATAATAACAATAGTATAAACAATGATATAAATATTATATAACAATATATTATTTTAAAATGTATATTTGTGAATTTAATATTTTTACTATAACTATATAATTTAGATTCAGATTTAGGAGTTACTTTAAGTTTTAATAATGATATCATTGAATAGTTTAAATGTAAATTTAGGAGGTTATTTGATATTATTTTTACAATGACATAGGTGGATTAGGAGGTTACTTTAGATTATTTTTATAATGAGAGAGGTGGGTAAGTTACATGAATATTAGGGGGCTACTTTAGATTATTTTTATAATGGCAGAGGTGGGTAATTATTTGAAAATATAATAGATCCAATGGCTATTACGATTAGAGATGACGAATTGATGGCTAGATGTTTCTGATTTTTGCGAGAATTTGTAGGATTTCTCTATTTTTTAGACTGTCCACCTAGGATCCTAGGTGGCATCACCTGGAGGCTTCAAAAGGAGCCTCCGATTAATAATAGTAAGATGGAGTATATAAGTTTGGTCAAACTTGAGATGCTTTGACTCTAAAAAAAAAGTAGGAATAACCTACAATTTAGAACAGATGAGTAGGAGCATGTTTAGTTTTGGGCTATGTACTGCTACAATTTGGCTTGTAAAATAAGTCTTTCACGGTCGGTTCTAGCCACTGTAAAAAAATCAATTAAAAATGTTTGTAGCACTAGAAAAAATAGGAAAAACATTTTTATACTTGAAGCTTGGTGGATTTCCATTTATAAGAATAATTACATGTTTTTCATGGATCTTGTGCTTCCAAGTAACTCCAATCACTCCACCTAAGCTTCATGCCTTCATTCACTCCACCTATGCTTCATTCGTAAGGATAATTAGATTTAGTTTTTTTTCCTTTTGACCTTTTGTTGGTGAAAACTTTGGACGCTTATTTGGACGTGTAAATCACTTCAAATAAAAAATTGTCAACTGTGACGTTTTCGATCTTGCCAAGAACTACATTTTTCATTTAAAAAGTCTTATTCATTGGAATTTCTATTAATATTCTTCTTTTTAGAAAATTCACTATCAGCTACAAAATGCAAACAGATGCTTGCTTTCCACGATTTGGACAAAACCAACTATTGTAATTTCATCATTTAATCGAGAATTGTTTTAGCCAAATTTAATCGCTAACATTAGTTATGACCATTTATACATAACACATTTCTTACCTTTCTTCTATTGACTTTGAATTGTAAATGAAATAGTCCCACACTAATACATTTCATATACACAGGGACATGGTGATCATCCATTTTAGTGACCTGTTGTATAATAGGAGTGCTAGATGAACCGTAACCTAATACAAGTCATCTACAGAAGCTATAAGATTGTAAAATTGGTTATGGACCAGATGTGGATATCAAGATGATTTCAAATTAAAGAAAAATTAATTAAAATTTGGATCTTGGAGAAAGCTTCACGTTCCATATAAAATGTGTCTTCATATGACATTATATGATATTATTATAAATTTGAAAGTAACTATAGTTTGAATAAAAATACCTTTCAATATAAATACATACACCGTTACTTCTGATAATTTCTTGGAGAAAACAATTATATATAAGACAATCATGTGAGCCACACTAACAAGCACTTTCTTGTGTCTTGGGAACTCTTGGATAAACCGCAAGAGGAGGGTCCAAATAACCTTCCATAAGTGCTCGCTGCGCTTCATTGTAGCGAGCCCAAGTAACTATGTATAGACCAGCGATTACGAAGCCTCCCCCAATAATGCTGAAAGGAGTTGAATACAAGCATACACTAGGTCAGCACCAACGCTACTATCTCTCTCGTATAATTTCGTTTCTTATTTAGATCGGCTACTACATCTGTTTGTTGAGGTTATAACGAGGCGACAATGAATATCTAAAAAACTTGACCACTTTACTTTACGTTGCACCTAGCACTGAAAGAGTTGTTATTTGACTTGAAAGGCATGGAACGACTAATAAGATTCTAAATCAAGAGCTACCAGTTCAAAAGATACAAGATTTGATAAATAATATGATAATATCGAAGCATCACATTTTGGTAAACTTATATGGGAGTGTGTTGAGTTAAACCTTCTGATGTAAACTGGGGCACCAAGAAAAATAGTTGAGAGGATGGTGGAAAATGCTGGTTGGAGTGGATTATAGAGGGCAACTACAGAAGGTCCAAGAATTTTGTTTGCCCATGTCATGACCGCGTAGCTCATACAAGATGCAACGATTCCCTGAAGGCACAAGTAAGAAATTTGGTCAATAACCAGGGGAGACTTTTGTTTTCCGAGAACTTGCATGAACAAGCATTTTATTAAGAAAGAGTTTGATAAGATCAGAAAATATCACAACCTGCGTACCTAAATAAAGGAGACAAAGCACATAAAAGAGAAATATATAAAAAAGGGACTACCTACAACCCGACTTCTAACGAAAAACACATAAAAACAACAGAGAGCTGACAAATCTTATTAGCAAAAATATATGTAGTACCGTACTCCAATATCCAAGACAACTAATTATTGTGAAGATGTGTCTATGAGAGTAGACCCATAATACTAATAAACTTTGTGCAAAGATATAAGATAAATCATGTCATACAAGATACAACTTTCATCTCTATCATATTAATATGCTGCCACATCATAAAAAAATCATATGTGGAATCTAATTAATGAGTATGATACAACCAATTGGGACTAGCCTTAGCATGATGGCATATAGAGAAATACTTACACCATATAGAACAGCTATCATCTCTGTTTTTGTCAGAGCCCACTCGTGGAGCCCATTGGTTGCAAATACTCCAGTTAACACCATAAAGACAGTGGCAAAAAAGTAGGAATAAGCTGTCAAGGATAAGCTTGCAGGATACCTAGTAATCACAGGAACCTGTAATCATCATAGCAGAAAATACACTAACCTGCATTAACTACTACCATATAAAAGGATCTGGTCGCCACCCACAAGTAGAATGAATCCAAAGTTTGCATTACCTGTATAACTAGATAAGCACCCAGCAAGAAGCAGTGTCCTATAAGGCACAAGACACCAAGATGCCATGCCTCTACTCCACCAAACCCAAGCATGGTTGATGTCAGCCACTCAGCGGGGTAGCGAGCGACGATGCTTGCATCTAGGGATGCAAATGGGTTGTAATTGGGTCAACCAGTGGCTGACCCAGGCTACGCATTCCTATATATTTGGGTTTTGGGTTACCAAGAGTTTGATGATGTGTTTTTGTGGGTTGACCCTAAACACCATAAAACACCAATACGTGTACGAGCGCCCCTGCTGCTCTGCTTTGCTGCCGATCTACGATCTGCTGCTTCGTTCGCTTTACGATCTGCTGCTTCGTTCCTATGTCTCCGTCCAAAAATAAATCTATAATATGATTCGGCTGCCAAACACAATACAAATAAAAATGCATGTCTACTGATTGTTATGAACGCACATGCCTGCAACTGCAAATCTCATATGAACACACATGTCTCGGCTGCAAAACACGATACAGAAGTAGCAAACCATATATACAAGTTCTAGATAAACTTGGTAAAACTATGATTCTATTTGCCAAAAAAAAAAAGCAGAGCCTAATGTCTTCATAAGCAGCAGAAAACTGATAAAAATATGTAGCCGCCAACCACTGATTTTCTCGGTGATGTCTACAGCCTGCAAGTTAGATATAAATGAAGCTGTCAGTTATAGTAAAGCAGGGCCAACACGAATTCTTTCACTAGATGCGAAATCAGAAAACACTTCAATCATCTAAGATCTGACATTATCTGTGAATATTCACATCTCTGAATATGATATTTAACTCAAACATTTACCACCAAGGCTGGCTCTTACCTTTAACATGTAAAGCTGGTTGTTATGCCTCTAAAGGAAGGTCTAAATGATCTTCTATATAGTCCACTGCATGATCTTCTAAGTAGGTAGATGTTGATATTTTATAAACCTGAAACTGCAAGTATCAGTACTAGAAGAAACAAAGATCATGCTAATCGCACTTAGACGGAAAACTTTAGCACAATGCTGTTACTCACCGGTTGTGCAACCAATTCAAGTACTAGCTTCTCTGGTGAAGGGGCTGCTGCTCGCATCCAGTCCTGAAGGCAAATCAAGGCTTCAACTGTATTTGTGCTTAGACTGCTTCGATAGTCACTAACCACTCTTTCTCCAGTACTAAATGCTGACTCCGATGGTACAGTTGAAGATGGTGTCGATAGAACATCAGAAGCCATGCGAGCAAGAACTGGGTATGCTGTAGAATTTGATTTCCACCAGCCCAAAATATCAAGCTCATCAGTTCTCGGGATGGTATTTTCAGCTAGATATGCACTGAGCTCGCTAGAAGGCCGAGTCCTTTGTTGAGCACGCTGGTATTGGTCCCAATCATCAAATGAATCGTCCTTCTCAGTGTTTGCTTGAGCACCATTTGTTTCAAGTGCTAACTCAACACGATTTGTTTGAGAATATTCACTAAAAAACTTCCTAAGTGTTCTCATGACTCTCTCCAACTTTGGTGCTGCATCTACCCCAAAAATTTGCTTCAGATGGAACTCCTCAAAACCATATTTGAACCTCGGATCAAGTATAACAGGAATGGAGACCGATAAATATGAAATCTCCCAGTACTGCATAAACTTCTTCTGCATCTCCTTTGCCATAGCTGCAATGTCTTGGTCTGCATTAGTTAGCTCCTTATCCATTGCTAATTTGATCTTCCAAAGCTGATGGAAATAAAGATTTGCTGTAGGATAAGAGGAACCAGAGAGTGCAACTGTGGCCTTATAAAATGACTTCAAGAATTTGCGAACAACTTTAGACCTTTTTCATTCCACCAATGAGGGTGCAGTAGTGAAACTTTTATATTTCTTATGCAATTCAATGATAGGATCAAATTCTTTCCAGTATACTGACCTCAGTTGCCTAGATGTGTCTTTAGTTCTAGTGCCTACATAAATGAAAACAGAAATTAATATTGACTACAATATAGCATCTTACATATAACAAGTTGCAAAGAAATATTATATAGCTATCTCAATTCTCACCACGTGAATTTCGAGCTATGCAGCTTCTGGTACTGGGAGATCCTTGTGTTGTTGGAGTAGAGACATGTGTTTGATTGATTATCCTTATAGTTGGAGAGCCAACAGCACACCTTGCTCGCTTGGCCCGATCAATTCTGCCCAAATCTGTTGAATCTTTAGTTCGCTTGGTTGTTGGAGAAATCCTGGGTGGTGGCATTATGACCTCCACTGATGTAGCTCTCTCCGAAGGTGAATCAGCAGAGAACCCTTCAACAATTTCTGGAGGAGTTGACATAGGGGGGCTCTCTATGGTGTGTGCATTCTACAGATTAGGCATGCAATAGTCAGAAAAATAATCTAGACCATTCTAAGAAGAATCAGAGAGGTACAATTAACAGGTGATAAAGGACAAAATCAAATCTCTGTAGAATTAACAACTAAACTCAGATGGTGTCATGAATCAAAGTCACTCCCAGTAAAAGAATCAAAGTCGCTCCCAAGAAAACAAACAAAGGGCTAATATCTAATATGAGTACCTTGCAAATCGATTGCATAGGAACCCACAAAGCATCCCCTGTAATATCAAGAGGAGGCAGCCAAAGAAAACCTTCACGCATATGCAGATCTGATCTGACAAAGAGATAGAGATGGGGATGAAGCTAGCATCACCTGGGTGTGGAGATAGCTAGGTCTTGTGGCTCCCGGGATGATAGGGTCAGACAGCAGCATGGAAGAAGGGTGCGGTATTGCCGAAAGGAGGGGCGTCGTCGACGTCGTCTGCACCATGGACATGGTTAATGACGCCAAGGGCACGGATACAGTTGGCGATGCCTGCGATGGTGTGTTGTCGATGAAAGGCCTGTGGAGGGGCACAAATGGCGTGGAGCCGCTGTGGCTAGGGGGCGAGAGGCCATCAACGAACGAGGCGCTGCCGCGGCGGCGGCTTTGCGGGAGCTCTGGACGAGAGGAGCTCATACTGATTGGGTTACCCGAATGACCCAGGTCATTTGGCACCACTTGACCCCAAAATTTTTTTTGGGCCGGCCCATTAGGTATTTACACCAGATTTAAAGCTTTGGGTAATGGGTCATTGAGTCAACCCACTAAAATCTGCATCCCTACTTGCATCTGCAGGAGCAGGATCGTCGGTGCCTCCCAGCAGGCTGATCAAGGATGGGCCTCTGTACAGAGCCATCAGGACGGCGCCGGAGACGCACACAGCCGTGCCGAGAACTTTGAGGATGCCATGCTTTGTCGAGATGTTGATCGCTTCAACGCTGAAAAGGTTTAATCTTCAGAGTTCTATATATTCAGAAATCAGAATTAACGCATGCTGTTGACCCCCTCTGAACTGCCAGTGGGATCATATCGTGGGGTTACCCGGCAATCGCAGCCAAGAGAAACGCGAACACTGGCACGGAGGGATCGAGAGCCCCGGCGTAGGACGGGTTGGTGTACCCGGGGCCGACGAGGAAGAGGATGGGGTTCAAGAAGAGCCTGCAGAACAGCACAAGTACGTAACCAAGGATCGCCGGAGAATCAGCAGCAGCAGAGCAGAGGATCGGAATTCGATCTCGAACATACCCAGTAAAGCCAAGGAGAGCGAAGGATCCGAGCAGCTGCGGCGTCACCGGAGGCCTCACCCCTCTGCACCAACGGCGGAATGGAAGTGAATCGATCCAGGTGAGAGTGAGACTAGCCATCGGCCTGGGAGGCAGAGATAGCAGAGGAGATGATCCGAGCGACCTTTCGCGGAGGAAGGCGACGGGGGCGAGGACGGCGAGAGCGATGAGGTCGCGGTAGACACAGAAGACGACCTGGTTCATGCCGACGTTGAGGACGGACTTGGTGAGCACCTGGTAGCCGCTGTTGCCGAGTTGGACGAAGACCATCCCGGCGTGGGCCCGCAAGGCAACGTTGTCGCCCGCCAGTGTACTGACCAGCCGCCGCCCGATCGCGCTCCACGGCGGCGGCGACGACGACGAGCGCCGCTGGAGCAGCGTCGTCGTCGGCACGTCGGCCTCCTCTCCCATCTCCGGTTCTCGCAGTGCAACTGTTGCACACTCACGCAGTCACGCTGATTCGCTCTGACTTGCCTAAAAAAATATCTCCTTTAACGGCAAGGGTTTGGGAGACGGAGACCACCAGTAAAAAGCCTTTCGAGAGAGAAAGCCCAGGAAACGAATATCCTCCTTTTATTATTCTTTCTATTTCACATGTGTTTTTTATTTTTATTTTCTCCTTTTGTTTTCTTTCGGGAACTACTAGACGTCCGGTCCGGGCGCGCAACATCGGACGGTGGTTTGCACATTGGAAACAAAAAATTGGCCGCCGCAACATAGATCGTGGGTAGATTGAAACAAACAGGATTAGCTGGAGCAAGATTCGTGATGCAACATTGGTTCAAGGAAGACATCGCTGCAACATGGAACGATTGGTTGTTGGCTTGTTGCAACAAATTGGATTACCTGGAGGCTGGAGCAAACCGATGCAACATTGGAACATCGATTACGGTTAGCTTGAAATAAATAGGAACACCTAGAAGAAAATAGCGATGCAACATCCGATCCGAGAAAAAAGACGACGCAACATCCATAGATCGCTTGTTGCAATAAACTGGATCACCTGGTGGCTGGAGCAATATACCGATGCAACGTTGGAACATTGATCGTGGTTAGTTTGGAACAAATAGGACCGCATGGACAAAAATAGTGATGCCACATCCGGAAAAAGGCGACACAACATCTATCGATTGCTTGTTGCAACAAATAGGAACACCTGGAACAAAAGCGGAGCAACATCGAGCAATCAATTGTTGCAACATACATGATCGTGTGAAACAAAAATCGTGATGCAACTTTCAATGCTGAAAAAAGCACCACAACATGGACCGATGGATTTTTTGCAACAAACAAGATCTGACTGGAATAAAAGTGTGGTGCAACATTTGAACTAGAAAAAAATGTTGCACAGATCCATCTATATCGTGTTGCAACATAAAGGGACGTCAGAAACAAAATATTGGGTTGCAACATTCCATGCGAGGATAAAATCACATGCAACATAGAGGGAAATTACTTGGGCGAGGAAAAAAAAGACACCGTAACATTTGACGTGAAGGAAAATACTTGGACAAAACTAGGCCACGTAACCGTCCGGAGAATCACCCCCGCGCCGGACGCTCGAACAGTAGCATTACCGTTTTCTTTTTGCCCAGGCAGTCCAGCTGTTATCTAGGCAACTTCATTTCTAAAGGTAGCATGCTAACGACTGTTACATGGAAACAATAAATAAATGTTTCATGGTTTCATTTTTTCCTTTAATTTGACTTTACCTCGGTCTTGTTTATTTTTTTCCAACAAGCTAGAAAATATCTTTTCACGAACCACTCCATCATTGTTTTTTCTTACACACACACGTAGTAACACAAGTAGCTTAGTTAGGAAAACAATATTTTCTTTTCTTTTTTCTTTTTTCTTGTTTTTCATTCTTCTTTTCATATCTCATTTTTATTTCTTTTTGTTTTGTTCATCTTCTTTAATTATGATATTGCAAGTTAGTTTTAGAGAACATTGTTCCCGTAACATATGTAAGATGTTCTATGATATTGTTTATACTGTTTTCATATAATCCATAAAATGTTCGCCATGTAGTTTAGATAGTTCTCGTAGCATTCACGATATGTTCCAAGTTCTTATTTAAATTATTCCTATGACATTTCATGTGTTTTATGGTATTTACTTAGATTGATCCCACCCCATCCATTAGATGTTTTATGGTGTTGTTTGGATTGTTCGCATCTATGAGATGTTCAATGGTATTGTTTGGACTGTTCGTTCAATAACATAAGATGTTTTATGGTGTTGTTTGGATTGTCCGCATGTATGAGATGTTCAATGGTATTGTTTGGACTGTTCGTACAATAACATAAGATGTTCTACTAAGTTTTTTGGATTGTTCCCACAATATCTAGAGATGTTCTATCAAGTATCATGTTGTTTTGATTGTTTGTACCGCATTCATAAGATATAAGATGTTGGATTATGTTGTTTGGACTATTTGTATAGACTATACAAATAGTCCAAACAGTATAGTATCCATAAGATGTTCCACAACTATACAACGGGTTTCTATGTAAGTTCATCTAGTTTGTTCTGTAGATATAAATCTTTTACTCTGGGAATACCTATTTTTCTGTTTGTACACATATTGGTGTTTGCTGCATAGTTTTTGTTCCACTTATACATTTTTTTCGTTCTTCGTGTGCGAATGGCTTGTTATATGTGCTACTTGTTTTTATAATATTTTATTCTACTTGTGCAAATATTTTGTTTTCTCATGTACAACATTTTGTTCCACAAGTTAGGATTATTTTATTCTAATTTTCAAAATTGAATGATTTTTCCACCTTCATAAAAATATTTAAAAATAAAACCTAAATAGTGTCGAGTGTAATCTAGTTTTTAATATTTTATTATGAAAAACATAATGGTGGAACCAAAATTTGATTTGGATACTTGGTTTATGAGATATGTATTTTTTTTATTTAATCCGGACTTGATCTCACCCCCCCCCAAATGTGATGTTTAATTTCTGGCGTCCCGACATCAAAACCCTTCATTGGAGTGACTCTACCAGGCAACTCCACCGTTCTCGGGATATGACACTTTTACGGTTAGCATCTCTTCAAAAAACCATCCTTATGATTGCCGCTACATATTTGTCATCCTAAACATACAGAGCAACACTTTTGCCACTTTTGCTGATGTGGTGCACCAACTCACCATGCCAGCATGGATCCAAGATGCAAAATGATTGAGCTGCCCCTTATCCTCATATGTTTGTTAGCCATCTCATATTCTCACCCCATCTTTTATGCCACTGAGCGTGGGCCTGCTTGTAAGTATCATCTTCAACCTGACGCGTGGAACCCTGTACAAACACACAATTATAGTAGTTGGTTGGTTGACCGACCATGTTCAAAAACTCATGTTTACTATGTTTTCGTGGACCATCCACCTTTATGGGACCGGACGGTCCGCCGTTGAAGTCCAAGAGATATGTGTGACATCACGACGTGTCAGAGACGACCATTTCGAATTTCGCGGAACGTCTGCCTCACAAGGATCGGACGGTCCACCGTTCAAATTACTTTTACACAGAGCGGTCGTCACTCGTCAGTCCAGACCTGGCCGAAAGTTAGCCTGCGGACTGTCCGCCCCCAGTGCCTGTCCATCCACCGCTCACGGCGAGAAACACATAGAGCCAAAACCGGCTCTGTCCCAATTTCAGCTCCCAACACCAGACCGTCCGCCAGGGGTGGCCAGACAGTCTGCCGGCAAAACCAGCCGACCACCAGTCGGTTTTCCTCACAGAGGTGGAGGTCCACACTACATTTCTGCCCACTGAAAAAGATCTTTTCAAACCACTTTGTTAGATATGATTTTTTTCAACTTTTCGAATTCTCTCATCCTATATGCATGCAACACATGTATTTGAGCAAAGTGACACTAAGGATTCATCTAGCAAATGAAATTGACCCCTCTTGATAGTACTACCATCTAGCCTATTAATCCAGTCAATTTCCTTCACTAATCTCCTCTTGACCGACAAATTTAAAGCCTTATCATATACCTTTGTCTTGAGCTTTGCATCCAATTTTCCATCAAAGTCTCCAAACTCTCACCAAAGTTTTCTTTACTTCTAAAGCTCCATCAACACTATCACCATGGTTCACTTAGCTCATCTTTGTGTCTAACCTATACTCACAATCTCAATGAAATTGGTGGTCACAAAGTGTTGTCACGAAAATACCAACATGGGGCCTAGATGTTGAAACATTATGTGACGTTGTGGCTCGTGTAAGTGATTTAAATGAAAACCTCTTCCTTAAAAAAAAGTGATTTAGATGAAAACCTAGATGTCTACTTTAAATTATATTTTGAAATGGCAAAGGCATATAATTTATATATATAGTTAGGGGATCACTTTTATTTAGACTACTTCTTAATAATACAGTGGTGTGTATTATTTCTAAAAAATAAAATAGATCAATTTTCTATTATTTCCAATGATGATGATAATCTTGATTAATGACATGATATTTTTGTGTGGATTTATCCTTTTCTTTTTCTAGCGTGTCTAGTGAGGTTCTACGTGAATGCTTAAAATAAGTTCTTTTAGTATAACACCTATAAAATGGAACCTACTACAAATCAATTCGTACATTCTGCATGTTTATAAGCTAAACATAAGAAAGCTATAACAGATTTTTCCTGGCATTATTTATAAAATAAAACATTAATATTTTATGACCAAATGGTACCTAGCAGTCAGCACAAGATCTAAAAGTTTACAGTCCTCTCTCCCCTTTCGGCCAGCACCCCTAAGATCAACCACTCACTCTCCTTTACATAAAATAGCTAGCTCTTCATCCAATCCAACACGAAACTTGCATGGTTCCATTCCTCCACCGAAAACATGTGCCCCAAGGAGCTCAAACAAAGCCGGAAACGAAGAGCACGGTGCAGTGGAAAGCGCTGATCCGAAACCGGCGGAGGGGATTCCCTCCGCGCAACACTCCAAGTGTCCCACAGTGGCGACGACACACGCTACAAACGACTCACCCACCCCCCGGGGTCAGGGTCACCTCGCCTCGCCACCACCCCACCCACCCCCGCAGGGGAGGGCAGGGTCAGCCCCGTCATTTCCGCCCACGGCGCCTTTACTTTTCCGCCCTCGCTTTCACACTCACTGACTCACCCCACCTCGTTTCGTTGCGTCGTCGTCCACATCACTCCCCCTTCCCTCCCTTCCCCTTCGCAGAGTCGTCCGTCCGGAGCCAATAAATTTTCCCAGCGCGACGGCGCCCCGCCCTCCCGCTCCGTTCCTCCTCCCTTCCCCGAACCTTCCCCGGCCAGGCTCCCCTGATCCTTCCTCCCCGGGTTTTAAGCCCGCCCTCGCGCCTTCCACCGGAGCGAGAGGTTCGGAAGACGGGGGGAGAGGAGGCTCTGTTTGATCGTGGGGACGGAGCCATGGCCGACAACCGCAAGTTCCTGCTGCCAGGCCAGCCACCAGGTACGAGCAGCTCCGAGGCCGGTCACCTCTGCTTTCAGGGTTTCGGGTTCTGTGCGCTTCGCACGGGGAACACGCGGAATTCGGTTGGTTTTTGAGCCGATTTCGTTCGGATGCGTTATTGTTTTCGGATTTGGAAAAGAGAAACCCCCGCACGTAGCTGTGTCTGTTGTTGAGGACGCATCGTCTTAAATGTTTTCATCTGAAAAAAGGCCGTGCGTTCGTGCGAAATTTCACTCCTCTCCTGACTTTTTTTTTTGTTTCTGATTCATTTCCGGCTCTGCAATTTTGCTAATATCGCCTTGTTGGACCAAAAATCTCTTTCGTTGCCATTTTTTTTTTGTTTTCAAAGGAAAGCGATTGGCTAGTCTCCGCCCTGACTTTTCTGCCCAATAATTCAGAGCAGACAAAAAGGTTTTCGGTACCAAACAAAGCGGGGCCGGCCGTATGCTGAGAATGAGTGGTGGGAGCAGTTGCTGGCGTTGACTAACGGGTGACTAACTAGCCTCGTGCTGAATCTGCAGACATCTCGCAGATACTGCAGGAGGCTCGGAAGAGATGGCTGCGGCCCACGGAAATCTGCGAGATTCTGTCCAACTACAAGCACTTCGCCATCGCGGCCGAGCCGCCCAACAGGCCCATCAGTACGTCTCCTTTCCTTGCTCTATAATTTCCTTTTGGCTTCTGAACGCTGGTCTGAACTTTGAAGGTGTTTGTTCCATTGGCAACGCTCTAATAGGAAAAAAGGTGGCAGTAATGTTTTAATTTTCATAATGAATAGTATATGTGATTGCTGCTAGACTACACCACCAGGGGTGATTTGCTTTCAATTCATTAACCTTGCTTAGAATAATTTAGTTATTTTCTCCCGCACATGAAGCATTGGGACAGTTACATTAGCTCCAGAGCTTGGTTGCTTGATATGATCAAAACTATTCTTATGGCTTGTATGTGTGGTGACTGGTGGCCCTTAGCTTTGTCTGAAAAGAAATTTATGGCGCTGATTCTCCTCAACTTTCATATGATTGCAATAGGTGGCTCTCTTTTTCTATTTGATCGCAAAGTACTGAGGTACTTCAGAAAGGATGGCCACGACTGGAGAAAGAAGAAGGATGGGAAGACTGTGAAAGAAGCTCATGAGAAATTGAAAGTAAGTGAATATTGGTTATTTTCTTCTACAAATATGTCAGTGGTCTAGCAATGATTTTGGTTGATTTTGGGTCATATTTCCATCATCTCACTGATAGAGCTTGTTACATGTTGACTCATGCATACACAACAGATGTGTTTACTCACCAGTTTCTGTAAAACCATTTAAATGAAGGAGAACGCAAATTATGTTGCATTTACTGCAAGCACCAGTCCTATTTTTGCATTATTTGGTTTCAGTGTGCTGGAATGTACTGCTACCTGAGCCTTTTTGATTAATGCCTTTATATTTTTTGATTTACTCCTTTTTTCTTGCCTTCACTTGTCTGCTAAAGCTGAAGCTTGTTATTTTAGGCTGGCAGCATTGATGTACTCCACTGCTACTATGCCCATGGAGAACAGAATGAAAACTTTCAAAGACGAACATATTGGCTCTTGGAAGAGTAAGTCCTGCTTGTTGCATCAATCTGATTCCACGCTCATTGGGATGGTACACTGGTAGTTAACTTTATACAGGGAGGAATGTGTGACTGTGTAATCAAATTGACTTCTCTTGTTTTTCAGGGATTTCACACATATTGTTCTTGTGCACTACCTTGAAGTCCAGGTACACTCGATTCATATCCCAGTAACCTTCTCTCACATCTGTTCATTTGTTGTATGTTTTCTTGTTGGTGACTTGTCACTGGAAAATGACTTGTGGAGACGAGCACATATTGGCATTTATCAACTGTGTTACCGAATGACTAAAAACCTACTTTCATGAACTAGATTAGGAAATGTGTTTAAAAAGTTAACTATATTAGGAAATGCGTAAATTGTATGTTCACCAGCTGTGTTAGTAAATATGTCAAACAGTATATGAGCAAATGCTTGCATACTTATGGCATGCGCTGTATGGCCTTTGTTAGCTATAGTGCTCACAAAAATTTCCCCTCCGCCTTTTATTTGATGGTTGATGCTATGTCGCACTTGGCATCCTCTTCTGCATTTGCCGTGACCACCCTGGCACTACAGACCACATTATACACTGCATTCTATTCGGCCAGGCTATGATACATTCATACATACAGACTGCATTATTATTATATACCTTTCTGAAGTGCACGCGCACAAATTAGTCTATGATTTGTATGGAGCCATTATTTGTAAAATGGTCTCCAGCGACCTTTTTTTTTACATAGTAGTTATAAGAAGTTGAAGGGTGACCCTGGTGCAGCGGTAGAGCCTTACCGCCTGTGACCAGAAGGTCCAGGGTTCGAGCCCCAGCCTCTGCACATTGCACAGTGTACGGGAATGGCTGTTCGCTGACACCCTTCCCCCAGACCCCGTGCAGAGCGGGAGCCTATGGGGGTACGCCCAATAGTAATAAGAAGTTCTTCTGTGAGTACAAATATAAGTCTGAGGTATTGCTTTTGGGTGAGTAGGGGTACTTGCGTTCCTATTTCTATCTGATTAAAATGTTAGACTTTTTGTTTATTCTTGTTTATGCTTAACTTTCCAGGGATGCAAGCAAAGTTTCAGTCGTGTGAAAGAAGAATTTATGCAGTTATCCAATGTAGAGAGTCCATCATGTTCAAATTCTATGACTAGTCAGAACCAGATGGGTCCACAAACCATGGAGGCTGCTGAAAGCCCAATAAGTGGACAGATATCAGATTATGAAGACAAAGAATCAGGTCTTGCAGTTTCTCAATCTTCCTTCTGCATCATGGGCACTAAGTATAGATTAACTGATGCAGATTCAATTATGCACCTTCTTTCAGTGTATCTAAAGCGAAATTCGGTGCAGCAGATAATTTCCGAGCAAGCTCCAGATACCACCCTCTCGCTGAGATGCAGCAGCCTGTGGATGGGTTCATAACAGAAAACATGTTATATCCTTCTTCTTCGACTGTTGGTAGTAGACAAGGCAAGAATCACTCCTCTGTATTTTAGATTTTGGGTTTCCCCTCTAATACTGTATTCTAAACCATCTTTTTTCCTGAACATTTCCAGGTTATCGTGGTGAAATGCTGCCAATAACAGCTAACATTGATAATCATTCATTTTCTCACCATGACGTAGCTAGAATGTTCGATGCTACCGACATTGGGCTAAACAGCGCTTCCAGAATTCTCTTTGACTCAATGCCATTCAATGAGCCCTGCACAGATTTTTCAACTGGGTTCACCGAACCAACACTTCATTCTTCATTTGCCTGCTTAGAGGTTAACAATCTGGAGGATAACTCTTGTTTGCAGACATTTACATCTGAGGCTCTGTACACTAACCACCTCAGCAAAAAGGAAGCTGATGCACTGAGTTTTACTGGCATGCCATCATCAGAGGTACCTTTATTGTCTGTTAACTTTCTGAGAGTCTGGAGTGATCGATGGGAGTTTTCTTTGGGTGTTAGTGGACTCAAGAGATGTATGTTGACACTAGCAATGCTAAGACAACAAAGCACAAATTGTTTGATTACTTGTAATAACAACTTGGTTGATCTTTATTTAACATCTAGAATACCCGTTGTATCCAAAGCATTGTAGTTCATTTGAACTAGGTGCTTCCACGCACATTTAATGTCTGTATTGTTATCAGAAGAATGTGAGCATGGTTACATCTATTTTATGGTGTTACACCTGATAGATGGGAAATTAATTTATACCAATTTTTCAGGTAAATGGAAATAGGCATACCGAAGGCAGCATTAAACATCCACTCTTGAAGCAGTCATCATTAGATCTATTGGCGATTGAGCCTACTGGTTTGAAGAAACTCGACAGTTTCTCAAGATGGATGAGTAAAGAACTTGGAGAAGTGGTTGATTTGGGTATCAAATCAACTTCTGATGCATTCTGGACTAACATTGAGACAGTGAAGGTTCCTGATGGTTGTAATGTGCTAACTAATGAACAGCTAGATGCTTATGTAGTGAGCCCTTCACTTTCTAATGATCAACTATTCAGCATTCTTGATGTCTCGCCATGTTGTGCTTATATTGGTACTAATACAAAGGTGTGTAACCTGTTTATGTTTTCCATTGATTTCATGCTCACAATATGTATGTTTTAGGCCTCCATAGATCGATAAGTCTACTTAGTTAGGAGTATTTAGCAATTTGCAGTACTCATCTCTCTTTTATAAGTTGGTAATTATTTTAATGATGCAGGTTTCGGTTACTGGCACATTCTTGGTGAACAAAAAGCATGTGGAAAATCGTAAGTGGTCATGTATGTTTGGGAATGTTGAAGTACCAGCACAGGTCTTAACCGATGGCACCCTGCGGTGCTATGCTCCAGCACATCAATCAGGAAGAGTTCCGTTTTACATAACCTGTTCAAACAGGGTGGCTTGTAGTGAAGTACGAGAATTTGAGTATCGGGATCCAGATGCTCAGTACATGGAGGCTTCTTGTTCCCAAGCCAATAGTGTAAATGAAATGCACTTGCATATTCGTCTTGAGAAGCTACTCACTTTAGAGCCAGATGACCATCATATGCTTGTTTTGAGCAGTGGGAATGAGAAATACGAAGTAATGAATGCTATTAATTCCTTGATGCTTGATGTGAAATGGTCAGATCAGGAATCAGCTTCTGCCAACGAAGTAGTTTCCACTGCTAGGGATCAAAGTTTAAAGAAATTGGTGAAAGAGAAGCTGCATCATTGGCTTATCTGTAGAATAAACGATGACGCTAAGGGTCCCAATGTGCTGTGCAAGGAAGGACAGGGTGTAATTCATCTGGTAGCAGCACTGGGTTATGACTGGGCTATCAGACCGATAATTGTTGCTGGTGTAAATGTAAACTTCCGGGACGCTCATGGATGGACTGCACTTCACTGGGCTGCATCTTTAGGAAGGTATGTTCACACATTCTTCATAAAGCCTTTTCAAATGAGATGTCCACGTTCACTGGAACTTTTATCTAAAATAAGTTACCTTATTTCTTTCTCATCCCTTTGTCTTGCGCTTTGTCTTTACTTCAATAGGAACCTGATCATTTTTCTATTATTGAACTCTATATTTATATGCTTCTAGGGAGCGGACAATTGGCGTCCTCATAACAAATGGAGCTGCAGCAGGTGCGTTGACAGATCCGACCTCTGAGTTCCCTTCTGGAAGAAGTCCATCTGATTTAGCGTCAGTAAATGGGCACAGGGGGATAGCTGGTTTTCTCGCAGAAACTGCTTTGACAAGCCATCTGGAAGCACTTACTATTAGAGAATCAAAGGATAGCAGTAACACTGCAGAAGTGTGTGAGTTGCCAGCGGTTGAAGATCTCACTGGAAATAATTCTGCCCAGTTTGCTGGAGAAGATTATCATGCTGAATCACTGGAAGGTTCTTTAAGCGCTGTTCGTAAATCTACTCAAGCTGCAGCTCGGATATTTCAAGCCTTCAGGGTGGAGTCTTTCCACAGAAAGAAAGTCGTGGAATACGGAGATGATGATTGTGGATTATCTGATGAACGAATACTTTCACTTGTTTCTCTTAAAAATGTTAAACCAGGACAACATGATACACATCTGCATTCTGCTGCTGTTCGTATACAGAATAAGTTTCGTGCATGGAAGGGAAGAAAGGAGTTTATGATCATTCGCCAGAGAATTGTCAAGTTACAAGTAATGCTAACAACCAATTAACGATTTTTTGTGTTACTTTATATGCATGTCTACTGAATTTCTACTTAATTCCACTTAGTGAGCTTGCATATATTAGCTTATAACAAAAACCTGCTCTCTTTTTATTTTAAGAATGGATCATTTGTTTGAAATATCATAACAGTGGACCTCAAAGATCCTGATTTATGCTACACACAACATTCATCAAGCTAGTATTGCTGTTGTGAACTTGTTATTAGACAATTTGTGTCATACTACAAACATAGAAATTTGGTGTGTTGTGTTTGGATGCCCCTGTAGTTCAGTACAAGAATTTTGTTCTTAAAATTATATGTGGCCGCTAAACCCTGAGAACAAGGCAACATAAAATAAACTCATGTCTAATAATTCTGGATCAAGGATTTTGTGCTATATTAATGCAGAGCTTATCAGTTCTATGAGTTGTCAACACTTTCGGACGTGAGCTGCTAAATCCTTAGGGCAGTCTCAACCCAGACTCTATCTTAGAGTCCATACCTTGGGAATTGTAGACTTAGAGTCCAAATAAGAAACCAAGTCCAAATAATTGAGTGACACATCAGCAAAAAGACATTTAATACAAGGCTAATAAATGAGTTTAGACTCTAAGATAGAGTCTGGGTTGGGACTGCCCTTATTTTTTCCTGACTGGATGCCATCCCATGAATTGAATGATGAGAAATGCAGGCAGTCCTTTTGAAACATAAGATTTAACTTTGTCTTTGTTTGGCATCAGGCTCATGTACGGGGACATCAAGTGAGGAAAAGCTATCGGAAGGTAATCTGGTCAATAGGTATAGTTGAAAAAGTTATACTGAGGTGGAGGAGAAAGAGGCCTGGGTTACGAGGATTTCGACTTGAGAAACAAATTGAAGGTCCATCTCAAATCCAACCTACAAAGGCTGAGGATGAATATGATTTTTTGCATGACGGCAGAAGGCAGGCCGAAGACAGGTTACAGAGATCACTTGCTCGGGTGCACTCTATGTCGCAGTACCCAGAAGCAAGGGAGCAGTACCATAGGCTCACAACCTGTGTTGCTGAATTGAAACAGTCCCGGGTATGACACGATTACTTCTACACCTTGTAAGCTTGATAAAGGCTGTGATCTTTCGGTTTGAGTGACCATGCTTTGATGTTGGCTATTTTGGAACAGATTATTCAGGATGAAATGCTAAGCGAGCCCGGTGGTGGTGATGCAAACGATTTCATGGCTGGGCTGGAGGACTTGATCTGCATAGATGATGCAGCGATGTCTGCCATTTGGTGAAAGCTGAACTCGTTAGATCAGTCAGTTAGGCAAAGAGGCGGTTTCCTTGTTCCCCTTTGTCAGAATAGTTCTGTAAATTCTTCACCTCTGACCTCTTGACTAGCATTCTACTAGTATTATGTATGTGACTCAGTTCCAGTGCACTGATTATTGCAGCAGAATAATCTCACTTCTATTTGGTTTTACCCTACAAAATGTCGGTTCTCGTGGTTATTCATCGATATGGGTGCTTGAATTGGTAGCGTTACGACTTACGAGGGCATGCACATACAAGTGCATATGGCTGTCTAACGTAAGAGAAGATTGGCATATCATCAAACTACTTGCATAAAAGTTAAATTCTACAACGCAAACGGGTCCTTGACAGCACACATTAAGCATGTGGTGCATTCTTGAGCATCTTATAACCACCACTCCCTCCGTCCCCAAAAGAGAGTAGTTTTAGAAGTTGGGCATGGGAATCAAGGAGATGTGAAAAAGTAGAGAGCGCACAGAAAACGAGGATAAATAAACAAGGAGAGAGATAGAGGTGCTAAAACTACTCTTATTTTGGGGCTCAAAACTTGAGCTCTAGAATTTTTCTTTTTTTGGGATGGAAGGAGTAGTGCATATAACATTAAAAAATATTTTTTTGTGAAGTACATCACGTATCCCTACTGTATATGCTATAACTGAACTTACGGTTTTTAGTTCTACCTGAACCCCATAATGCACCTTGCATAATTGTATTCCAGTGTTCACTCTCCTCATTGTCAGGTCACTGGTGTGTGTCCTTTCATGGACCGACTAGAATTGTTTGCCGTTCAAGTAGTTCAAAGGCCATGATCATCATCGGGACATAGATAATACTATATTGACACTAAGTTTAGAACAAGTTAGTTACCAACATAACCTCCTGCGACACGTGGAGCTTCCAGTCTTCTTCTTGATGGACGGCTGGACCAGTCGTTCACTAGCGTCCACCAAAGAAGGAACAGGAGAGCTGATCGGCATCATTGTAAAGCCCCTTTGGCTACTAGCAAAACCGAATGCGGCAAACTTGGCAATGGCGCAAAGCGAGCAAAGCATCGCACCTTAGGGGCCCGCTGGTAACACGTCAAAAACCATACGAGCAGGAATCTAGTTCCTCAATTAAATTTTCTTTCAGCCTTGTTTGGCCAACTTGATTAGCGGAACGCATCTAACGAGTTCAAATCTAACATTACTTGTTTATATTATTTTAGTTTAGTTTACAAACTTCAAATCTAACATGAAGCTCTGCGAAACAACGCGTAACTTTCTCCATCCAATTCCACCACTATCATAATCAGTGATGATCTCATTTGGTGAAAATGTCACAAGACTAAATAACGAGCTCTAGCTGTTCAATCACACAATTAAATTTCTTCCAGGGTTCATCATTCTAATGTTTTTAGACGCAGTCAATGAATGATCAACACCTCAATCTAAAGTGCCATCAGCATCATCCGCCTCTGCCTCTTTCAGGTTCTATTTGACCTCCCAAGTTTTTTTTAGCGAAATGCCCTAAAAAAAGTTTCTTTTTAGAGGAAAACCTCCCAAAGTTAGGAATAGGTGTCCACGTGCCACGGCTCAACAATGGATGGAGCCCACGGCCCGCCAAAAATAGCAACCCCTTTTAAACCCGGCCCTCCCCCGCCATCGATCCTCGCCTGCCCAGCCCAGCCCAAGCCACAGCAGCGATCGCCGGAGGCCCCCCTCAGCGCCGGCGATCGCCAATCATGGCTGCTATCCCAGCCGAGGCGCCGCCGGCGCTGGCGCCGCCACCTCCGTACGCGGAACCTCCGCGGCGGCGGCGGCCGTGCGTCCTCCTCAGCTTCTCCGCCGCGCGCGACCGCTTCCTCCGGCACCGGTTCATCTCCGCCGGCCTCCGCCCCTTCTCCGTGCGCCTCCCCTCCCCGGCGGGCACCGGCACCGTCGTCCACCTCTGGGCGCCTCCGCGCCCGGTGCGGCGCCCCGTGCTCCTCCTCCACGGCTTCGGCGCCTCCGCCACCTGGCAGTGGGCCCCCTACCTCCGCAGCCTCCTCGCCGCCGGCCTCGACCCCATCGTCCCGGACCTCCTCTTCTTCGGAAACTCCTCGTCCACGCTCCCCGACCGCTCCGAGACCTTCCAGGCGAGGACCATCAAGGCCGCCATGGACGGCATGGGCGTGCGGCGGTTCGCCGTGGTTGGCGTCAGCTACGGCGGCTTCGTCGGGTACCGGATGGCGGCCATGTACCCGGAGGCCGTGGAGCGGGTGGTGCTCGTGTCCTCGGGGGTGTGCTTGGAGGAGCAAGACCTCGCCGCCGGGCTTTTCCCCGTCGCCGACGTCAGGGAGGCCGCCGAGCTGCTGGTTCCCCGGCGGCCGGCGGAGGTGCGGCGGCTCGTGAAGCTCACCTTCGTCCGGCCGCCGCCGGTCATGCCCTCCTGCTTCCTCAGGGACTACATCAATGTCCGCTCTGATCCCTCTCTTATCAATTTCATCGTTAATTTCATATTCCTTTCTGCTCAGTTGCATCTTGCATGTTGGGGACGATGATGATGAATTGGATTGATGTATCGATCAGGTGATGGGCTCAGATCATATTCAGGAGAAGACAGAGCTTTTGTTTTCTCTCATCAACGATAGGAAACTATCAGATCTTCCAAAGATCAGACAGGTAGTCTTAGTTTCTCCCTGGAATTGCAAGAAACTCATACATCCTTTCAATTGTTTATGCCTTGATGATGGTGTTCTTGACTGAACTATGCGTGCAGCCAACGTTGATAGTCTGGGGAGAGCAGGATCAAGTTTTTCCGATGGAGCTGGCGCATAGGTTGGAGAGGTCAGCTTGATGCTTCCTTCTTCTGATTATAAATGGCAGGCTGATGTACCAAACATATAATCTATCGCTTACTTGTAATTCAATATTATGCAGGCATCTTGGGGATAATTCTAGATTAGTAGTGGTAAAAAACGCTGGGCATGCGGCCAATATAGAGAAGTCCAAAGAGGTGTGCAAGATCATCGTCGACTATTTTCAGGAACCGGTCGATTCAAGTGCTTCAGTTCGGGGAAAGGTAAGCACTGGTTGGTATGCTTGCCAGTTAAAAATAAATAATACATTTATTCACAGCAAAGACATATTTAAAGTGATCGATCTCGTCACCACCGAGCACAATAGTTATTGTTGTGAAGCTCAATTTTCAGTTAGATTCTTTTTCATACATATTGTCCTGATTGTTATTCAGTATACTTAGATTTGAAGTTCCTATTGATAAATAATTGGATTTCTAGAATGTTGAATCATTAACATTCCCTCTACAATTCTATTTGAATCAGGACGTGCAGCTGCACTGACAGCGGGAAATTATGAACTAGGACACCCAGTTCTCGGTTCACAAAATTTTGCCGTTCCCTTGGCTCTTGAACTGTGTTGTAATTGTACCAAGACTTTTGTAACTACAAAACCTTTGTAATTACATGGACTTCACACATCTCTTGTAACACGTCTGAGGACCTTCTCTGTTCAATGAAACCTATTTTTGACCCGTGGAAGAAGGCTGGCTGATGCTCTGTTTTAATTTCGTGACAAGCTAATAATGCCCAATACCAACAGGCGACAGCTTCAGTTTGACTCGATCGTATAACTTGCCACATGTTATGTTTTTTACTTGAATTTTGATATTACAAATATCACAACATTTACTTTATTTGAGATTTAAAGAAACAGGCGACCTTATTGCAATGGGCCATAGAGGTACATCAGGCTTGGCCGCTTGGGAGGAATGGATGATGATGGCCAAGGCCAGCAGGTCCTCCACAAGCTTTGAGCCTCATGACACGTACTGTGACATCACACACACTAGCAAGCCGCAAGCATCATGCTTGAACCCGTCGGTTGTTATTTAGATGCGTCGATCAGGTAGTCCCAACTGCAGCAATCTGCATGGGGGTGGGGGCTCACAGGGCAAAGGACCTGCGGTGGATGTCGAACATCTCCGAAGAAGACAGGTTAGGCTCCTGAAACACACGAGCACCCACAATTTTGTCAGAAACAATTCAATAATCCACTTTAAAGGAAGGGGGAAAAAAAAGAACGATCACACAGGGAAGTTGCGACGGCGAGTGCCTCACCTGAACGCCACTGAAGTTGGCGATCTTGCTGACGGGGGCACCGATGGGCCCCTGCAGGTTACAGCTCCCGCCGCCGTTGGTCATGATGGCTTTCATGGATGTGAGCAGGCGGCCGTAGGTGACCCCGCACGGCTCCGACTCCACCGCCTTGATAAAGCTGTGCGTCATCGCCCCCACCGACGCGTAGGCCTCCGGCGTCTGCAAAAACAAAACCATGGCGTGTCCGCGTGTGCGTCAGCCAAACGAACCAGCCAGAGCTCGAGTAATAACATTCAGAGCGTGTCGTGTCGTCGTCGATCACTGACCACGCTGAACTTGCTCTTGCCGTCGCTGTAGCCACTGAAGAGCACGGCCTGTCCGCCGCTGGTGCCCTTGCAGGCGCCCGACGGAGGACGGTGATCTTTCCACTGCCAGTTGCCGGTCCTGGACACGTGGCAGAGGAAGGGGAGGTCGAGGACGGTGGCGCTGTGGCATGCGTCGACGACGGCGTGGAGCTTGGCGCCGTGCACGAGCGGGCGCACCATGGCCTCGTTGATCTCGTCGTCCAGGATGGGGCCCTTCTGGAACGAGTCCATGGGGCAGATGGCCTCGTCGTACCCGTCCGCCTCGTCGCAGTCCTCGTCGGGCACCTGCGCTCCCAGGCCGGAGAAGTGGAACACCAGGGAGTCGCCGTAGCTGCACCCCTGCACCAGCCACTGCATCGCCATCCGGATGTTGTCCTTGGTTGGCAACCTGAACGGGTCCTTCTGGTCATCTGCACGCACCGGCCACAAAATGATCATGAATCGATAGATCATGGTGACCTCCATCAATTCTTGAGAAATACTTGTAAGTCTTGTATATATGTACAATACAATATACATACCAGTGAGCATGATGATGCCGTCGTTGGGGAAGCCGAAGCGCTGGCAGAGGAGGTGCCTCATGCACTTGACGTCGTTGACGGGGCCCCTGAGCTCGCCGCAGCCACGGCGGACGCCGGCGTACGTGATGCCGATGAGGACGGCGCGCTTCTTGCCGCGGGCGCACGGGAAGCCCACCGGCGGCGCCGGCCTCGGCAGCGACGGCAGAGGGAGCCGCGTGGACCGCCGGATGCGCGTCACGCCGCAGCATTGGGCGCACTGGATGGCGCGCTCGCCGGGGGTCACGGTGAGGCACGCGCTGCAGTACTTGCAGCGGATCGTCGTCGTCGTCGCCGGGGACCTTCCGCCGCAGTTCATGGCGAAGCGGCCGAGAGGAGAGCGAGGCTCGAACTCGAAGCTAAGCCTTGCTACGTGCACGTTGCTTCTTGGCTAGCTTGCCCTCACACTCCTGCGCTTCACGCCCTTTTATATAGCGAACGAAACTACTGTTACCAGATGCTGGTGCCAAAGATTATCCTTCTTTTTCAAAGATGCAGACACGATGGTGGCTCATATATATAAATAAACAATTGAAGAAGTGGAGCGAAAAAGATTTGTATGGAATTGATCTTTGGAGTGGAGCAATGATTTGAGTGGAAGTGGGCATATATTGTCTTGCATTGGCTGGGTCGTTTTTTCTCCCTCAAGAACGTGGAAATGCATGTATTTCGTTATTATTAGGGGGCTATATCACATATGTCTATAATTTGGCCTATTGTTTTGGTGATGATATATAACACCCGTTTGATTTGATCTCGTGGTACTGCTCTTCTCTTTTTTATTTTGGTCTTTTTTTTAACACATTATAGCCACCGATTCTTACATACACCTACACACTCGTTTGTACATAACACACACGCCCACTCATCTCTATAAATACGCACAACCTACATATCCTTACGCTAGCTAGTGAAATTGGATGATTCCTCTACCAACATATTACCATCAGGTCTGCTCCTGCACCCCTCCCTGCACTTTTTTTAGATAATGGAAGTTTATTTTCGGAGTTAAGTCATTCTCTTTTTTGCGACCGTGCCTTAGCACATATTTCAGGGGTTAAGTCATTCTCAAAAGAGAACGCATCAGACCACGGACTTACAATGGATGCCAATGCACCATTTAAAAAGATCATGCGTTCAAATGACATGCTCCTAACCTTCCAAAATAAAAGAAATTAAAATCTTAAGAAAAAACAGCTCTTGTAGTCGCCCTCCCTGCACTAAGTTTTCACTTTGTGACTTTTGCGCCGTGGCATCCCTCCTCCTATGAACGATGCCTCCAATGCCTCTTGTGAGCCTAGTGGCACCACGCTAATCCCAAACTCAGGTGGCAACTGAAAATGATGAATCTAATTTTGGCTTTTTTTATTGCGTTCGGAGGTGAGATCTTGTTAAGGATCATCGTTTCTTGCTGGTTTTTATCGAGTCCAAATTCTTTAGCTTATCCAAATTTGTGTCCACAAGATTTGCTTTGAGATCGACTTTCGTGTATATATGACAGGGCGCGAACAACACAAGCATGGAAACCAAACATTATCTACTGAGAGTGTCGAATATGGCTACCAAACCAAACATTACCTGTTCAATGGTTTCTTCTTACTGAATAGAATGATCAATGATGTCGGTGGAGATATACGGGAAATCATGTAACATCATCCGTGATGCCGTATGCATATACTCCAGATGACAAGTTGAAATGGGTACATGATTCTTTCACCTTTCTCTTTTTCTTGTCTTGAAATGGTCGCAAGATTCTTTTAAACACTACGCGACTTGATTCTTCATCATGTAATTATATATGTATATTTCTTGAGAACGAGGACAGGGATCCTATGCATATATATTGATATTGAAAAATCATAGAAAGTAAAAAGGAAATACATTATGCACATGGCCATTTTGGTTGTATTTGAGTGGAAAATGAAACGAGTATTTTGTGTGCCTCGTGGATAGCAATAATCTAAAACGGGCTTCCCATGATTGAATACCAATTTGATTGGTGATCCTATTCACCTGGGTTGGAGAGACCAGTACGGTGGTCATGTTTTTCTAGGTTTATTTCATGAGTTAAAAGCGTTTTTTTTCAATAGTAAACGATGTGGCGGTAGATAGCAAAACGGAATGGATGTTGGTGATCATAATCGGTATCGTGTACTTGTGTATATGTGAGCTTCTACATCTGTACTATATTGTTAAAAAAATACAAATGCTCCAATTAAGCACCTAAAATAATGGTCTTCATGTACACAATTGGTCCTACTATAACAAAGCTAGCTGCTCACAAGTCACATGTCATTCGACTGAGCGCAGGGCGTGGGCCGTGGGCTATGGCTAAGATCCTCCTGACTGAAGAAATATATGTTAGTAGGACTCAATGAAATATCACTATTCATATATATGCGTGGTGCACTTACCTCTTAGTGAACACTAATCAAATATGTGGTAACGCTATAATCCAAACGTCCGATGGGAACTTTCTATCGGACGGTTCTGAAAAATCAAGACAAACCTATCGAAACATCGAGGAAATATTTTCGCAAGAGGAAATGTTTCCGAGATAGACCCGCTCACGGCCATCTGCTCGACGCTCACCCGCCTCCTCATCGTTTGTGCCTCCGCTCATGCTCGCCTACCCCCGGCGGCGGAGCTAGGCCGTGATGCCCCAGCTTGCGACAAAGAAGGCCCTGTGGGGCAGCGACGGTGATGGCAGAGGCCTCGTGGGGTGGCGGTGGAGCAGGCCAGACAGATGCGGGAGGATGAGCTCTGGGCGACAGTCATGGCGGATCCATGGAGGATGCCATCCGATTCCACGAGAAAAAAGACTTTGATTCAGTAAGGGCCCATCGGACGACGCACATGTTGCGGTTGCGGTTCCACGATGTTGCAGCAACGGTTTCGTGATGTTGTGATAGCTTTGTCTCGATGTTTCAAGAATCCCTAACGGATGTTACATGGGACATAAGCCAGATGTTACGGCGGGAATTTTTCTCTGAGCCTCGGTATTTGATGCGTCCCAGCGCATGCTCCTTTGATGTTGCAGGCATTGGCTCCGTATGTTGTGAAAGCGTTTCGTCGATGTTTTGGCATGTGTGTCTCGATGTTTTAGGACCATCTGGTGGAAAAGTTCCTATCGGACGATGTTCGTATGGTAGTATTACCATCAAATATAACATATATCTATGTCATATAAACAATTAAAAAATTTATTTTATATATGAATGTACAATACGGAAATCCCAATAGGTCTGATTCAAATATTGAGTGTTGTGGAAACCAATTTAATTACAAAAATAGTGATAGAACTGGGCTTGGGCTATATGAACTGGGCTTGGAAGGAAAAAGTCCTTTCGACCTCCTGGACAATAGGTCGAGTTTAATTTGTCTCCCTAGACCGTAAAATTGGGTAACCAGCCTCTCTTAACTTTGGAAACCGTCCGTTTTACCTCCCTGAGCTGGCTATAAGCGGTTTTGATTTTTTTTCTCTTTTTTTATTTCGGCTGAAACTTTGAAAAATCATACTAAATCAAAGAAAAATCATAAAATCGAAAATCTAATTTTGTTGGACTCCACGTAAGTATATTAACAAATAAAATATATAATATAGTATGCTTTAGTACAAAGTTTTTATTATATCTATTACTTTTTTATAATTAAATAGAATAATTCATAATTGCATTTTCTATGGTCCAATCATGATGAAATTTTTATGGCGGCCTAGTTATTGTATGCTTCAACTATATTAAAAGAAATTATACTCACTGGATCATTTATAACTTAGTTTTAGATTTATTTAGAGTATATTTTGCCCTAAATAAATCTTTTTAATAAGTTATACATGATCTAATGAGTATAAGTTTTTAATACTATTGAAGTATACAATAATTATCTCACCATAAAAATTTTACCATGATTGGACTATAAAAAATGCATTTATGAATTATTATATTTAACTATAGTAAAAAATAGATCTAAATCTATAATAAAAAAATTTTATACTAGAGGATATTATATTATATATTTTATATGTTTATATATTTATATGGAGTCCAAGAAAATTAAATTTTCAATTTTATGATTTTTCTGTGATTTATTATGATTTTTCAAAGTTCCAGCCAAAATAAATAAAAAAAGAAAAATAGAAAACCGCTTTCAAAACCGCTTATGTCCAGCTCGGGGAGGTGAAATATACGGTTTCAAAAGTTCAAAGAGGCTGGCTAGATGGTTTTATGGTCTGGGTAGAAAATTTGAACTCAGCCCATTGTCGAGGGAGGTAAAAAGGACTTCTTCCAAATTCCAATATTGAGTGTTGTGGCCCACTAACCATATGGTGGGTGGGTAAAGGGAAAACTGGGCATGACTAAGGCCATGTCATGGCTCTAGTTGCCCCAGGCCCAGATTGGCCCCTGACCGAAGCACCATTCGAACATAAATTTTTCCTGAACAGTGAACTGTTCTTAATGGTGAACTTATTTGAGAATATCAAGTCCTAATGAAAGCCTTTAATTTCTTGTGAATTGTTAAAGAATGCGTGGGAACCTAAATCAAGATTTGTGCGTCTGCATTGAGGGTTTGGCCTTGTAAACATGGGCATGTCGCCATCTCCTAGTGGCTAGTGCTGGATTTGCAAAATTTACGATTTCGTCAGTCGTAACGGGTCTCCTAGTTAAGCTAACATAACTTTTCTTTTTAGTCCGTGGATTGGGAAGATCTCTTGTATAGTGTAATAACAGGAATACAGGATAGCCTTTGCTGCACTGACAACTGACAAAAAGAAAAAAGACTGTGAAAGGGGGATGGGATTTGGGTTTTGTTTGTTTTCCGAACGTAGATAGATACTGTTGATGTAAAGAACCCGTCAGATTCAAGGTGAATTTAGTTTAGGGAAAAAAAACACTATAGATCCAAAAAAATACTGTAGATCGTGCTGGAAAACATGTTATGTGAGTGAGAGGGATGAAATGAATAGAAAAAAAGTTGGATAAATAGTGTTTTTTTTTGGAAAAGTTGGGTGATCTAAACACACCCTCAGTTCCACAAATCACATCACATCTGCATGACAGATAATAGTGCACATTTGCATGTAACTTAATTTCACCGTTTACATATAGCTGCAGAGATCTCACAACCTACGCCTTTGTCTTTGAGATGAAGCAGCGTATTTAGGACACACTTTGTCTATATGTGACACTGACACAAGAAACAGCCTTATTACAGTTATGAGAGGCATAGAAGGCAGAGGAGGTTCTTCCTTGATGGGTACCGTCATTGCAGGTGACACGTCACACAATTCAGAACCAAACCCGTCGGTAGATTATTCCGTTACGACGACGATATATGAAAGTAATGTTGAGCAATAGTACACCCATGGATGGTGCTTATAGGACGAAGGGCTTGCGGTAGATGTCGAACATCTCTGAAGAGGACAGGTTCGGCTCCTGCATCATCATGCCAACGACAGAAGGGAACAGCTAGTTTTTGTCAGTTCAAGCACCTCTAGGCTACTGTGTGTTTGAGAGATGCAGGGATGAGAGAGGCTTACCTGCACGCCGCTGAAGTTGGCGACCTGGTGGTTCCCCATGATGGGCGCGCCGATGGGTCCCTGCAGGTCGTCGTAGCCCCCGCCGCCGCCTTTGTGCATGATGGTCCTCATGGAGTTGAGCAGGCGGCCGTAGGTGACCCCGTACGGCTCGCACTCCACCGCCCGGACGAAGCTGTGCGTCATGGCGCCCACCGACGCCACGGCTTCCGGCATCTGATCGATATATATCACGAGCATATATATAATTAAACAAGATGATCAAACGAGATCAACTGAAAAAGAAATAAACATTCAGAGTGGTAAGCAAGATGATCAGATCAGATATTCAGATCAGAACAGGCACTGACCACGGCGAAGTTTTTGTTGCCATCGCTGTAGCCGCTGATGAGCACGGCATGGCCACCGCTGGTGCCCTTCCACGCTCCGGTCTTGGGGCGGTGGTCCTCCCAGCGCCAGTACCCGTTCTTGGAGACGCGGCAGAGGAAAGGGAGGTCGAGCACGGTGGCGCTGTAGCAGGCGTCCACGACGGCGTGGAGCCTGACGCCGCGCACGAGCGGGCGCACGATGGCCTCGTTGATCTCGTCGTCCAGGATGGGGCCCCTCTGGAACGCGTCCATCGGGCACAGCGCCTCGTCGTACCCGTCCACCTCGTCGCCATCGTCGTCGGCCACCTGCGCCCCGATGCCCGAGAAGTGGAACACCAGCGAGTCGCCGTAGCTGCATCCTTGCACCAGCCAGTGCATCGCCATCCGGATGTTGTCCTTCGTCGGTAGCCTGAACGGGTCCCTCTGGTCATCTGCAAATAATCATACATATATGTATATATACATATATAAGCGCCGGCCGGCCGATGGATCGTCGCACATGAGGCAAGCAAGTAACACGATCAGAACGCCATGGATCACTTACCGGTGAGCATGATGACGCACTCGCTGGGGAAGCCGAAGCGGTTGCAGAGGAGGTTGCGCATGCACTTGACGTCGTTGATGGGGCCCCTGAGCTCGCCGCAGCCGCGGCGCATGCCGGAGGCGTAGGTGATGCCGATGAGGACGGCGCGCTTCTTGCTGCGGGCGTGCAGGAACGGGGCCGTCATGGGGCCCATGGGCGGCAGCGGGATCCGGTCGGCCCGGCGGACGCGCGTGACGCAGTTGCATTGGGAGCACTGGATGGCGCGCTCGCCGGGGATCACGGTGAGTGACGACCTGCAGTACTTGCACCGGATCGTCGACGCCCCATGGGGCCTTCCGCCGAAGTTCATGGCTAGTGATGGCTAGGGGGATAGGAGCCGGCCGGGGCTAAGCTTTGCGTTGGCTAGGTTGCTTCTTGGCTATTGTTCGACATCACCTCGATCCCTGGCTCCTTTATATAGCCGAACGAATCACTACTGCTGCCAGATACCAAAAATGCCCGAGGTTTTAGTGGAAGACCTTAGCCTGAAAGGGGAGGAAGATTTGAAGGATGGTTTAGTGGATGTGAGCATCTGCTGCATTTTGCCAAAACATACAGCAGACGCTGAATAAAGAGAAGTCCAGAAATCAGAACGTTTTAAAATAAAAACACAAAAAAAAGATCAGGAAAGAATATTAATATGCGGTTACTTTTCCATATTTTTACTAGCACGATTGACTCATCAAGCTTTGAATTTCGCAGAAGATAACATATTTAGAAATATGTTGGGTTTGAGCTTGAAATTTTATTTATGTTTTACCATATATCCTACTACTCTAGTAATTTTTTTTCATGAATGCTTAACTGGCTTACACATATTTGGACAATTTTTTACATGATAGAATGGGCTTTCGGCTTCAACCCCTCGTAGAAGGAGAATCAGTCCACACATTATTACATGTAGTATTGCACCATTACATATACCATAATAATTGTGTAACCACGCAACCAAAAGTCTCGGGCCAATCCTTAAACTAAACCGCCATATATTTGAAGGGAAGAAATAAAGTTTTCGGCACCTGGGTCCTCATTTCCTTTTAACCCTCACTGTGAAGCAACGACTGTGCTATATTGTCAAAGCCAATGCATTCCTCTGAACAGAATATGCATAAAAAAATGTTGGCATTTATTGAAAATGATCTTGTTTCTTAGAAGCCGAATTGCCCAACATATGAAACAGCTGGCCCCGTCAACATGTATAGGTTTGGCTTTCCCCATCTAGTTTTAAGCATTGGTAAATAAATCATCAAAATTGAGTGTTTTTTAAGGAAACAAAACTGAGTGGTTGTGCAACACCCAAAACAATGCGTACCATGCCAAATGAATCTAGCATATTGACATTAAAAAAAAGACGATGTACATTCTCTGAGCAACAAAAGCTTATATATAAATCTTGCTACCATTCTAATATCTCCTAGATAGATTGTCTTTTATTAGCAATATCCTTTTTTAAGTACCACATATTCATTTTTAAGTTAAACATATTTGAACTTAAAATAGAAATATGGATGATTTTTTGGTATAACATATTACAGGCGGGGCAGTTTATTTTAGAAAGACAGAATGGTTTTTTTAATAAGCATGATTCACTCAAAATGTTAATCTCGTGTAATCCAAAGCTTGAACATTGAATGAATGGTCCAGCTTTGGATTACACGAGATTAACATTTTGAGTGAATCATGCTTATTAGAAAAAACCATTCTGTCTTTGAGTGAATTTTTAGTTTCACTCAAACAAATGAATTTACACTATTTATTCCATTGAAAACCGTGATAATTTAGCATTCGAGATCTCATTGTCATAATTTAGCACCAAACAAATGGCTATGATGCGTGTATGCTTTAAGTAAGACAAAGGAGTATTTGGTCTATTGGGCAAATTTTGCTTATTTTGCTGTAATGCCTGCATATAGACTAGATCTATAAATTTCTAAGAGAACTTATAATTCCTGCTCCCTCTGTCTCAAAAAATTGCAGTTTTAATAATTTTTAGACATCTTGGCAAAGGATATTTTTCTACTCATAGCAGTTGTGATTTAAAGCGGTGTTTTTCTCTCAGATCTATAGATTATGAATAAAGGACCTTCTGTGTCGTTGGTCATTACTGGTCTGTGTTGGATAGCTTTGAAATAATTGACAAAAAAACCAGATTAGTGAACTATAGAAAAGACCCTTTATTAGTCAGTACATATAATCTGCTAATCTCTATTTCTCTCGCTTTTCTAAGGGAATCAAATGATATGATGACCTGTACTGTACGTATGTGCTCAGATGACAAGTTGAAACGGGCACGTGATTCTCTTTCCCCTTTTTGAGGAAACGGTTGCATGGTTTTGATAAACTCTACTGAATTTCACCTGCGAACAATCCTTAAACAATCGATCCTAGCCTCTTTTGATTCAGCTCTGTTGATATAAACTCCTTATGCTAGATAAAAGCGGCTCCATATTTGAATTATATGCAACAACTGGCCAAGCTTTCTTCCTATTTTATTCAATCACAAACCATCAAAATTATACTCAGATTTACACAACAACTGACCAAGCTTTCTTATTTTTCAACGGTGCCTGATATGATATCCGAAGTGATCGGGGCTGTCACTGTACGGAATATGTGCGCAAGCTAGGCAAGCCCATGTGGAATTGGAATTCGTCGCTATGCACATGTGAACCTCGACCTTGGCGACCCCCATATTCCTCATCTAGATAAGAGGAGGCGTACCGACACTAACCAGGCAAGAGCGAAGCAAAAGGATCGGAGAGAGAGGCTCGGATCAGGACGGGAGATAGGAGGGAATCGATCGATCGATCCATGGCTTCTACCGAGAGGAATATCCACGCACCGGCCACCTGCGAGTTCATCGGCATCTCCGGCTGGCCATCCAAGTTGGCCGCCGAACCGAATGGTGTCCGGTCAGACCAAATAATTGCGATGCAGGAGGAATCCTCCTCGGCTAGACACCCCACCCGACGTCATCCGTGATGACGGGGCCGGGGCATCTTTCCCGGCGTGGCATGGCGTGGCCACCGCGGCGGCAGCTCCGGCATGAGATAGCGCCGGGGCAACGCAGAGTCCTGGACAGCGGACAGGGACAGCAGCTGAGCAGCTGACGGTGCGGGGAACAGGAGCTCGCCGGCGAGGGCCTGCTGCTCCTGCAGTAGCGGTGGGCCGTGGGCTGATGTCGGGCCAGTCAAGAGTCAAAGAGGGCTGAAAACTCCACGCAGCCAGATTGCAAGCCCAAGGTGGACATGTTCTCCCTCTTTCCAAAAAAAAAAAAATCGCTATATTTTTTCTTTTCCAAAAAAAATTCTATAAAAAGGTAGGATTTGTCTTTACTTTGGTTATTATCTTTTGCCCTCTATATACTTCTGATGCCATCTTGCTCTTAGTTTGATTTAGCTCAAGCACTCCAAGTCTAATTGATTTTTTTTTAATTCTATCAATCTTTAAGGCAATGCTTTTGTTTTCAAATGTTTTGTACCAATAGCGGGAATTCCGTTCTGTTTGGTGTGCTTTGTTCCAAAACCACTCGAGCGTATGTGCATTGTAATAAGAACTTCAATGAAAACACTCTGAGGTAACTTATTTAATAATTTTCTTACAAGACCAAATCCCAGGGTGATTTTTAAAATCATTTTGCTTTTTTCTAAGGGGAATGCCAAAATCAGAAGATATGCTGTCAATTCCATTCCGTTATAGTAGTATATATATGTTCACAAGCCAAGCCAGCTGAAGCAGTAGCAGGCTAATCGCGTTGCACACCACAGTAACATTCAGACAAATCAAAGCTCCCATATACACGCGGTCGACGACGAGCAGCTCAGAGGAGGAATGGCTTCCGGTAGATGTCAAACCTCTCTGATGAGCAAAGCTGAGGCTCCTGCATACATCCGCAGTCCAGAGTGAGCATTGAGCAGAGACAAAATTAACAAAAGCAGAGCTGATCGCCCGCCCAGGCCAGACGACGAAGCTCACCTGCAAGCTGCTGGACGGGATCATCCAGCGGACGAAGGAGCCGAGCCTCCCGGGGAGGCGGCTGCGGCTCCCCTGTCCGTCTCGGATCCTCGCCCTCATCGCGCTCAACAACCTCCCGTACGTCGTCCCCGGCTCGGCCTCCACCGCCTTTATGAAGCTGCCCGTCATGGCGCCGATCGAAGCCGACGACTCTGAAAATCCCTGCACGTGTACCATACCATGTGGATCGATCTAGTAAAAGCTTATGCGTCGTCAGAACCGAGACGGAGCAGAGCTTTGGTTCAGAAACAGAGACATACGCTGGCGTCAGCAGACTTCTGGTTATCACTGCAGCCACTGATGGAGATGGCGATGCCGCCGCTGGGGCGTTTCCGTTCGCCACCAGGGCGGCAGTGATCCTCCCACTGCCAGTACCCCGTCCTCGACAAGCAGCAGAGGTAAGGGAGGTCGAGGATGGTGCCGCTGTGGCAGGTGTCCACGATGGCGTGCAGCTTCACGCCCCTCCCCAGCGGCCGCACGATGGTCTCGTTGATCTCGTCGTCCAGGATCTTGCCGCTCCGCTCGAAGTCCACCGGGCATAGAGCCTCGTTGTACCCGTCCAGCTCGTCGTTGTTCATGTCCAGCTTCTGCACACCGTGCCCGGAGAAGTGGAACACCAGCGAGTCGCCGCTGGTTGTGCCTTCCACTAGCCAACGCATCGCCGCCAGTAGGTACTGCCTCGTCGGCACCCTGCTCGGCTCGCTCTCGTTCTCTGACACAAGCATCATGAATAGTTAGCATCGATCGATCAGCTGGCTACCAAGAGCAAGCTGGTTACGTACCGGTGAGCTCAAGGATGCAGTCGTTGGGGAACCCGAACTTGTTGCATAGGAGGCGCCTCATTTCCCTGACGTCGTTGACGGTGCCCTTGAGCTCGTGTGGGGTGCCCCTGTAGCTGACGCCGACGAGGAGCGCGCGCTTATTGCCGCTGATGCGGGGGTAGCTCGTCGGAATCTGGAGCCCCGCGGAGACGATGGCGGCGCGCGGCGGCGAGGTGGCCGCGAGCGGCGTCTCGCCGGCGACGCCGCGGTGGCGCTGCTCGACGCGCGTCAGGCGGTGGCAGAACGCGCACCGGACAGCGCTGGAGGAGCCGGGCGTGGGCGGCGCGGCGGGGCTCATGCCGCAGTGGCTGCACCACCACGACGTCGTCGCCGGCGTCGCGGTCGCCATGCCCAGCGGCCTCGTGTAGCCCATGAGGTTGAAGATGTCAGAAGCGATATGCGTCTTGCGCGGCATCTGATCAGGGCATGGTGGCGAACGCACTCACTTGTGGCTTAGAAGGGCATATGCCAAACATGGGTAAGGTAAGCAAAAGCAACAACGTTTCCTTTATTCCGAGGATCGAACAGCTGCACGCTGCGTTCGGTCTGCGTGGTTAACAACGAATGTGATTCGTGTCAGGTCAAGATTAATCGACATTGTAAGGTGTTTGAAATTTAACGGGAATCTTGAAATGGCGTTCACACTACTAACACCTTTAAGGCAAAAAAGTTTTAGCAAAATTGAAGGCAAAGTTTTCAAACAAGGAGATCCTCATGAAGCCGGCGAACTTCCAGCGTAGCGGTGATTCTACATTGGTTGAATCGGTTATGTCCATCGGATTCGGACCGTACGGCCTACCTTCCCCGTTTCCTGTTTAGCAATTTTACCCACGCGTCGGCGCCGGTTTGGTTAATAAGGGTCTCAACTTTCCTAGGCCCCTCTTTCAACTGGTTGTAGGCAATTGTTTTTTAGCACAATTAAAGGAAAAAATGTCAAACAAGAGAGGGTTAATATAAGGGAATCCACTTTAATAATTATAATTATCTATATGAGTATCTTCTTGATTTATTAAATATTCTGACACAATAATATAAACATGCATGTTTATAATTGTATTATGTTTAGCGGCTAACAATATTTTTTATTTTGCATCACACCTCCATAGGAGCTATGATTTGTATTTAATTGAAGCATTTGTTTGAGCTATGTAAATATAAAAATTAATATTTTTATATGGTCCCTCAAACATGAATGCATGGTGAAATGCATTATGAGTAGTATTTTTATATAAAAATAGAATAATGAATATATTAATAATTATAGAAATAATAATTTAGAACGTTATATTGGTGCATTTTAAGACTCTATTATAGTTATATCATTAAGACACAGATTTACTGGTTGTTTAACTTTTTATAATGACATAATTGGATAATTTATATGCTAACTTAGGGGATTATGTTGTATTATTTTTATAATAGCATGGGTTGGTATTTTACATGAAGATTATGGGGTTACTTAAATATTTTTTTTGTAATGGCAGAGGTGGGTAATAAATACATGTTTAAGGATTATTTTAGCCTATTTTCATAATACAAAGTGTTAATTTATTAGAAAAGATAATATATCTAATGGTTGTTATTATTAGAGTTATCAGATTGATGGCGGGATTATTCTGTTTTTTCTGAGAATTTTTAAGATTTTCTATTTTTTAGACTGTCCACCTAGGATCCTAAGTGGCTACACGTGGAGCCTCCAATCAACCGATCATGACCATGAGATTTTGTCGATTCTACTGATATATCCTTAAACGACAAATTGTTCTACGAATATGGATGAGAGAAATTTCTAGAGTTAGATATTTCTTAGGAAGAGTGTAGAAGGTGGACACATGGCATCACCACATGAGCCATGGTCTCCTATAAATAGGGGGTGTTTTCTACCCCCTCATGTAAGCCATGACATGGAGTACTATGTATGACATGTATAAATAGGGGTACTCTCCAATTAGCTCTAAGTTTTTTGCACGCACCAGCGAATAATGAACAACCCACAAAAACTAAGGCCATTATCAAGGACTGCACATCCAGAAGTGACAGTTCAGCAAGGAGTGCTCCAACGTTAGTGAAACAAGACTAGGCATGTTTATCACAATATGTTCAGGGATAACAAAACCAGCAGAGTTTGGGAAACGAAAATAGTTGATGTTCAGGTTCTTCAACGTGGTAGAGGAAAATTTAATGGCATAAATCTTATAGTTTATCATCTGGAAGTTTTCCAATACTGGGAAATACTCTACTCTGCTAGTAAATGTGTTGACGCCTTCCTGGGTCAACACACGAATGCGCTAGATCGCGCGGTTGTTGAAATCTCCTCGCCAGAGCTTCTGTATGCAGCCCGACCGCCTTTAGAGGCCGGTCAGACTGCCTGTAAGTAGAGGCGTCGTGAAAACCTACGATCGCCGCCTCGGGAGGGACCCCGTCGGAGGTAGCAAAACCTAGGGTTCTAAAGCCACTTAGAACGTCCTAAAACACCGTGGAGATGAAGAAGGAAGCAAAGGGTTGGAAAAGCTAGGGTTTAAGAGAAAAAGTAAAAGGCAAATATGTTTTATACGATTGGGTAGAGGTTCTCAATTGGCCACTACCTTTTATATTTATAGGCTGGTGAGGTCTTGCTCCGCACAAAATAGTCTTTGCATATCTAAATCTTACAAAATCTCTAGTTCTGCTCGGACTCTGGTTACAGACTGCCTGGCACATTGCCAGACCGGCTACAGAGCCAACTGGTTCAACCGCTTGTAACAGATAGTTAGACCGGCTGTCGAGCCAGATCAGCATTCTTGCCACTTTTTGCCATCAACAAAATGCTACTATGGAGTGTTGATATGTGGTGAGACAGTCAGACGACATATGATGTATATGAAGAGGATGCAATGCCCTTACATTTTCTTTTCTCATGTCTAGTGTGAAAAATCTCTAGATTCACTCCCTTACTCGTTCGTATGTCGTAAACCTAACAATGTGCACGGGAGATAGTATATCACCTAGTCACCATCCTCTTTTCGTAGGTTGTCTAATATGTTAGACACACTTATCTTGGTTGGAATGTCATATTTGTTAATCAATACGGTTGTTTTAGACTCAGAGTGAGAGGTAAGTTTGTAAATGCTTATCATCCATCAACTGAATGACAAATTGTTCCTTAAAGCGCAGACACACAAATGCATTGTTTGTTTGAGTTCTTGCTTGTACGAGCATGGACATCAGCATTGCAGTTTGACAGTGATATGTGCTTTGAAATGCTCGGGACCGAAGCATCAAATGAAAGCTGAATCAAATGTATGTGCTTTATTTCCTTCGAGCTGAATTTCTCAGCTAAATTACATTTGGTACTCGAAAAAAATATGAAATTGTCGATGCAATAAGTTGACAAAGAATGGTCATCGTCTGTTGCCTCATTAAGTCAAGAGAGGTTTGCCAAATTATACTACAAAACCTGCGTGCCGTCATAAGCTCCACTGAGTACAGATGCCAGAACTCGATCGGCCATATAGCTGTTGTTTAGTCATACATGAAAAATGATATTAATAAAAAAAAATCTACTACAGAACTGTTGTTTTCTTTTTATACATATATAGTTTTCAAAGTGGTACTAGAAATAACGTGCACGAACTCTTGTACATGCACGGCCGGCGTGCCGCACTCACCGAAGGTGGCATATCCCACGTTGCACCGCCACTCCTGCAACTCCCAAGGACTCGAGGCTCCCACATGGACCAAGCATGCTGCGTCGAGCTACAAACGTGCGCAGCCAAATACACGGCCGGCTTATTCAACAGTCAGCTAAGACACGGATACTACACACAGGAAGGATTGCTCTAGCTGTTGGTTCTACAAGAATGATCGCCATTGTCGCCAGCAAAGGGCCTACCAGCTGCCGGTTAGGAGAAGGAAGGGAGGACCGTGAATTAATCTTCAGAAGAAGAATGAGATGTGCACCCATATATAACAATACTACTACTACTACTATAGTACATTAGCATCAGCAGCGAGGAAATTTAAAAAAAAACGCAGTAGCAGCTGTTGGTTCTACAAGAATGATCTAGACGATCAATTGGCCTTCCTTTATGAAAGCCAGTAACGCACGACAGCTCAACCTCGAATCTTCTGATCCTCTCACGGACTCAAATGGTACCCAAACTTACATGGTAAATTCAATTTCACTTTCGCCTATTATTAACACGAGCAGATTTTATTTTACTACAGTGATTATTTGCTGCTAATGATAACGTTTAAAGAAGGCTAGTTAGTTGTGCCCTGTGGCCTGTACATGCAGCAAGGACTAGACTGATGAAGTGATGAGTGATGACGCACGCAGAAAAACGATTCTCACGTCGATCGCCGTCGCGCGCGGCCCGGCTCGCCTGTGTCCGACAATTTGACCCGACAAAAAACCAAGCCCAGTGCTTGCCGCCAATCTGCCACGAGGGACTTGCATGACAGTTTATGATTATTCGTCGGCCATATGCTAAACCCAGTAGCACTAGCTCCGGATCGCTTCGAGTTCGAGGGATGCAGCACCGCAACGCAATGGCCAATTGTTGCATCAAATTGGTGACATACAATGGAGTAGCTAGGGGCCCTGCAGGCTAGGTAGACTCTGAACTTTCTGAGGTCCGTATGCACATGTTCGGTCCAAGAATTTAATGCCAGTTTTCCTGTGATGTTTCCAGACTTCCAGTGCGGGTACATTTGGTGCTATTGTGTTGGAGTTTCAGGGTGCAGAGAAATTTGGAGTGTGGCTTCCGGACACATGCGCATTCATCTCCCCTCCCCGCTGCAGGCACATCCACATGCGCGTTCTCCTAGCCGGGGGCGGATCCTCAAAAGTAAGAAAACATATTTTAGGTGTCTCAAGTTTATTTATAAAATTAAAACCAAAATTGTCGTTGCTCGTTCACATCAACCTGAAAAGTAAGAAAACATATGTTAGGTGTTTCAATCAACGGTTTTTCTTGCTTTCATTTGGCCACTGCAGGCTGGCATAGTTGTATGCAAGGCGCGGACATGCTAAAGGGAACTCGCTTCCCAACATGCTATGCTATTCGGCAAAGGGTGAGGGCGCGAGGCTTTGTGAAACAATCAAACAAACAATATCACCCGAATAATAGATGTTGTGACGTTACTATTATTAATTGAAGAGTCACCTACGGTTCTAGGTGGACACTCTAGAAAAAATAGAAAAAATCCTAGAATTTTTCACAAAACTAAAAAAACATCCGGTCATCAATCTCACAACTCTAGTCATAATATCCATAGATCTGTTATCTTTTCTAATAAATTATCCACCTTTGCCATTATGATAATAGGCCAAAGTAGCCCCTAAACATGCATCTAAATTACCTATATATGTCATTAGAAAAAAAATCTAAAGTAACCGATAATCTTCATCTTAATTACCTATCTATTTTTCACACTCCAACGGTTGCAAAAAAAAGTTCTAATTTTTAACCTATAACTACAAAACCATACATCAAATGCCATTCAACTATCGAAACCAGACAGATTGTCCCCTTTGGGTGGTTTCAAAGGCAGTTTTTTATTTTTAAAAAAACAGAAAAAAATAATATAATAGAAAAAATAATAACTAATTTATTATAGTAGAAAAGTATGATTCCAGTGACAAATATTTTCTAAAAAGATGACCTATATGTTGATGCACCATTTAAATCTATTGACATATTATGTATTTATTCCAATTATTTACATAAAAAATGAAGCACTAGCAATATGTAAATAATACCCAAATAACATTAGATAGTGTGCCAGCAGGAAGCTTCATTTTTAAAACCTTTTGGCACCAATTTCATAATTTTTCAATGTAAAATGAATTATCTATTAATATTTAAGTTTAAAATAATATTTTTTTCTGTTTCCATAAAATCAAAACCACCCAAAGGGTCAAATCTGTCTGGTTTTATAGGTGTAGGTTGAACATCAGACTTTTGGAACAATTGGAGGGTGAAAACGGACTTGTTCCTATAAATTCATCAATTATGCCATTATTAGAAGTTAAATTAACCCGAAATATAAATTTAAATTATAGAGTTGTCAAAAAATCTTAAAGTGCACCAATGTAAAATCTTGATAGCTATTTCTATCATTATTAATATATTATTTATGTTACTATTATATAAAAACTATAATCCATAAAATGTGTCATCATATATTCTTATATGAGGGAAAGACAATAATATCACTTTCATGTTGTTCACACTAGTCTATCAACCCGTGCTACGCGCACGGGCTAATTAGAAATAGTTAACAATTACATATCTATATGAGCTTATCTCATATCTATATTAAATATTACAATAAAAATTAAATATAAATTTATCATTATATGTTTGTATTGGATTTAGTCACTAATATTCTTTTTTTTCATTTTTATCACATTGTTCGATATGTACTTAGTTGAATCTTTTATTTGAGCTATGTAAACATGAAAATTATTATTTTTATCTCTCCCGGACCCTCAAACATGACTACATGTTGACACATATTATCGGCATTATTTTTACATAATAATAACATAAATAATATGCTAAAACCTATAAAAATAATAATTTAAATTTTATATTGATATATTTTAAGATTTTGTAATAGTTATATAATTTAGATTCAGATTTAGTGGTTATTGAACTTTTAATACCGACATAATTGGTATTATTTTTAGGGGATTTATTTGGTATTATTTTTATGACGACATAGTTGGATAATTTACATCAAAATTAGGAGGTTACTTTAAATTATTTTTATAATGGCAAAGGTGGGTAATTTAGGCACATGTTTAGGGGGTTACTTTAGTCTATTTTCATAATGGCAAGGTGGGTAATTTGTTAGAAAAGATTACAGATCCAATGGCTATTATGATTCGAGTTGTTGGACTGATGGATGGATGTTTCTCTTTTTCGTGAGATTTTCTAGGATTTTTCTATTTTTTTAGAGTTTCTACCTAGGATCCTAGGTGGCTTCGCGTGGAGGCTTCAAAGGGAGCCTCCAATTAATAATAGTAAGATAAATTAAAAAAAGGCTCAGTTAAATATATATATGAACCACATACACATGTGTATGATGCAAAGTGAAAATTTTGTTACTAACTAATTATATTATAATTATATAATGAAAATATGTATCTTAGAGTATTATGTTGAAATGTTTAATAGATGAAACAAGCGTGTGATAGATTATTATAATTATTAATTATATATAAACCTTATTTTTATTTTAATTCTAATTAACCCGTGCATGAGCATGAGTTGATAGTCTAGTATTTACAACTAAGACTGCAACCAGTAAGAAACTCCAATAGTGAATGTTTGATTACAGTTATTCGATACAAATTCTCTTCATCAACTCGTAACGTTAATTCCCATGCCCTTCCCATTTGTTGCCAAAGGCATAAAGGCCTCGTCTAATACACATAAAAATTCTTCTAGAAGACCAGGGAGAGGAGGAGAATGTTGCAACCTAATAATTCTTATTCTTTTAGGTCTAACAAAATATTTCCATAATTTATTATAAGGCCACTTTTCTGTTAAATTAATTCAAGATCCAACACCACCAGCTAAGTGCACAACAGGCCACTGCCACCATGCGTTAGTGCTGCTAGCGCATATAAACTATTGCCCGAAGCACTTCAAATCTCCAACAGGTACCGTACGTGTTGAATACGACGACCGCCGGCGCCGGAGCTTCGTCCTCATGGGGAACACGAGGCCACTCCCCACGGCGAACTCGACGAGGACTACGAGGGCATGGTGCGCCCACTGCGGCATGGGCCTCGCCGCGCCGCCCCCCGGGTCCTCCGGCGGCTCCAGCGTCCGGTGCGCGTTCTGCCACCGTGTGACGACGCGTACGATTGCACGCCAGCGCGGCGTGGGCGACAGAAGCGGCATGACGACGACGATGGTAGCCTCGCCTCCGCCGCGGGCGCCGCTGCTTCTCTCCGTGCAGCGTGAGATTCCGGCGAGCTACCCCAAGATATGCGGCAAGAAGCGCGCGCTCCTCGTCGGCGTCACCTACACCGGCACCCCGTACGAGCTCAAGGGCACCGTCAACGACGTCGCCGAGATGCGGCGCCTCCTCGTTGACATGTTCGGGTTCCCGAGCTCCTGCATCCTCGAGCTCACCGGTAACAACGCCGAAGAAGAATACAATTTACTCCTTGCAGATTTTTCCTGACAAGTGAAGTAATTAATATCTCGTGTGGTTGCAGAGAAGCAGAGCGACCCGACCAGATTGCCGACGCGGGAGAATCTCCTCCTGGCGATGCGGTGGCTGACGGCGGGGTGCACCGCCGGCGACTCGCTGGTGTTCCAGTTCGCCGGACACGGCGTGCAGCGGGTGGACATGAAGGACGACGAGGTGGACGGGTACGACGAGGCGCTGTGCCCGGTGGACTTCGAGCGGAGCGGCAACGTCCTGGACGACGAGATCAACGAGGCCATCGTGCGGCCGCTGGGCACGGGCGTGAAGCTGCACGCCATCATGGACACCTGCCACAGCGGCACCAGCCTCGACCTCCCCTACCTCTGCCGCGTGTCGAGGACGGGGTACTGGCAGTGGGAGGATCACTGCCGCCATGGCGAGACGGGGAAGAGACCCAATGGAGGGTTGGTCATCTCTATCAGCAGCTGCAGAGACGATCAGAAATCTGCAGACGCCAGCGTACGGCGCCCCTGAACCGAAACTCTGTATGTATGATGTTTAGATGTTCCTCTGATGCCTGATCGAAATTGAATCTGCTTGATCACTGAAGGCATTTGCTGAGTCGGCGTCGATCGGCGCAATGATGGACAGCTTCATCCAGGCTGTGGAGGCTGAGCCGGGGACGACGTACGGGCGGCTGCTGGGCGCGATGAGGGCGAGGATCCGCGACGGCCATGGGAGCTGCCGCATCCCCGGAAGGCTCGGCTCGTACGTGCGCAGGAAGATGACCCCGTCCAGCAGCGTTCAGGTGAGCTCGACGGCTCGACCTGATTGTTATTATTTGGGAAAAGTTCGATTTTCAACCTCCAACTATATCAAAAGTCTGATTTTCAACATTCAACTACAAAACCGGAGACAAAGGGCCATCCAACTATCAAAACCGTGCAAATTTGACCCTCTGAGTGGTTTCAAAGGTGGTTTTCATTTTATGAAAATATAAAATAATCTTGTCTATACTTAAAAATTCATAACTAATTCATTTTAAATCACAAAAATACGAAACTGGTGCTAAAAGTTTTTTAAAAATGTAACCTATCTATTGGTACACTATGTAAAGTTATTTATATATTATTTGTTATTGTTGCTAGTGTTTTATTGGTTTTCTAAAAAAAACTCAGATTAGAAATATATATAATACAATTAAGTTCAAACGGTCTACCAACATATAGCTTTTAATTTTACAAAATAAGTGACATACGTTTCATATTTTTTTTGACTTAAAATGAATTAATTACGATGTTTTCAGTTTGAATTGTCTTTTTACATTTTTTGAAAAATAGAAAACCACCTTTGAAACTACTCAGAGGACCAAATTCGCACGGTTTTGATAGTTGGATGGCCCTTTGTGCGCGGTTTTGTAGTTGAGGGTTGAAAATCAGACTTCTGGTATAGTTGGAGGTTGAAAATCGGACTTTTTCATTTTTATTTTGGCAATGTGTCACTGTGTTGTGCCATGGCGGCTTAATTGTTGACGACTGACAGCTCTCATCTTTCACTCGCTGTGGACAGGAGCCTCAGCTATGTTCTTCAGAGATGTTTGACATCTACCGCAAGCCATTCCTCCTCTGATTTGCTCGGCGTCTGCTAAGACAATTCGAAAGTTATCTCAATTTTATTGTACTGTGGACTGTGGTGTGTAATTCAAATAGTATCTTGTTAATTCAGTTCAAACCACTGCATTTGTGGGATGTAACCTATTACAGCTGAATGGGATTTGTGTCGTTCTATTTTCCAGTCCTATACTCTCATGCATCAAAAACGCCCTTCTTCTACAAATAAACAAGAAATAAGAGAAACGAAAACACCTACAAACTCGCATATATATGCACTGTAAAACGTTGCAAAGCAACCGACACCATGTCCAATCACAAGAGGAAAGGCTTCCTGTAGATATCGAACGTTTCCGAGGCGCACAGCTGGGGTTCCTGCAAGCGAGACCAAAAATACAAAACAGTCAGGGATCAGGCAGTGATCGGATCGAACATAAGGCGTAGCGATGCGCGTTTGCTTTCCGCGATTTTTCGACGGCGCAGTGGTATTATATTACTATACCTGCGCGCAGCTGAAGGTGATGACCCGGCGGAAGAAGGTGCCGATGGGGCCCGGGATGCCGAACTCCCCGCCGTTGTCGCGGATGGTGGCCCTCATCGCCGTCAGCAGGCGGCCGTAGGTGGTGCCCGGCTCCGACTCCACCGCCTTGATGAAGCTGTACGTCATGGCGCCCGTCGAGGTGGACCCCGAGAACGCCTGTCCACATCATTGATGGAAACGATGAACAGGCAGGGCGAGGATTTCTGAACACTGTGCTTTGGGCTAGCAGAGGCAGAGCTACTCGGGTCTCACTGACCGTGGTGTCTTGCGAGGTTTGGCTGTCGCCACAGCCGCTGATGGAGATGGCGAGGCCGCCGCTCGTGCATTTCTGCTCGCTGGAGAAGCGGGTCTGCTGGTTCTCCCATTGCCAGTAACCGGTCCTGGATCGAGAGGGCAATCGAGGAATGATTCAATTGCTGGTCCGAATGGCTCGTGCTCGTGTGAAATATTTGATGCTGCGAAGAAGACGACGTGTACCTACCTGGAGAGGCGGCAGAGGTAGGGGAGATCGAGGATGGTGCCGCTATGGCAGGTGTCCACGATGGCGTGCAGCTTGACACCCTTGCCGAGCGGCCGGACTATGGTGGCGTTGATCTCGTCGTCCAGGATGACGCCGCCGCGGGGGTCCTCGAAATCCACCGGGCACAGCGCCTCGTCGTAGCCGTCCGCCTCGTCCCCGTCGTTGTCTAGCTTCTGCACGCCGTGTCCCGAGAAGTGGAACACCAGCGAGTCCCCTGCGGTGGCGCCGTCCACCAGCCACCGCAGCGCGCGCATCAGGTTCGCCCGCGTTGGCACCCGCGACAGATCCCTGTCCTCCTCTGCAGATCACCATAAGAGATGTCATGTCACACCCTAGACGACATCATATCAGAAATGCAGAGTATTGATCCATCGGGACGGCAAGGATGAACGAAATGGACTGGCCGGGGCGTTGATCGTGATCTATATATATACAGGTACACTAGTATGCGTACGTGTGAGGACGAGGATGGAGTCGGGCGGGAAGCAGAAGCGTTCGCGGAGGAAGTAGTGCATGCAGTTGACGTCGTTGACGGCGCCCTTGAGCTCGTACTTGGTGCCGGCGTAGCTGATCCCGACGAGGAGCGCGCGCTTGTTGCACCCGCGGCCGCGCGCCGGGTAGCTGCTCGACGCGGGCAGCTGTGAAAACGACGACGACCCCGGCGGCGAGCCCCCCGGCGCGGGCGACGAGGAGGCCTGCGGCGGCGGCGTCGTGAAGGCGTTCATGAGGCCCTTGATGAAGCCCACGGCGACGCGCTGCAGGGCGTGCGGGCGGCGGCGCTCGACGCGCGTGACGCCGTGGCAGAGCGGGCACCGCAGGGAGCGCGCGCCCGGGGACACCGACAGGTACGCGCCGCACCGCGCGCACCACGTCGTGTTCGCCGCCGGCCGAGCGCTCGCCATGCCCCGCCGGTGGTTAGCTGGAACGGGCGACGTACGCGTCGGACGTACACGTGGGAGACAGCGGTGAGCAACCACTAGGAACGAGCTCGCTCGATCAGCAATGGATGACAAGTGTGCCAGGTGAAAGAGTAGGGGCGTATAGGCCTCTCATAGTTAGGTGAGGAATATTCCCGTTTGTTTCTCTTTTCTATTTATCATGTTGATTGAGGTGGCGAGCATTGTTGTTTTTTCTAGATGGTAAAGAATTCGATCGAGTTGGCGTCGGGAGAAAGTGTTGTGTGCGTTCCGGCAAGGAAGAAGATGTCGATGCTCCTTTCGGTTGTGCCATGGGCGGCTGTGCTTTGCTTTATTCGGGGAGCAATTTGGTTGGTGCTTTATTCGAGGTGCATGTGGGTAAGGCAGAATAGGATTCAAATTCCGGGGCATGATTCAATTTGGCGAGCATTGTTGCTTATATGAAGGTTTCCAAGGGAAAAATGCATGTGGAACGAGGTCTTCGGCAAAGAAGAGGAACATGAAAAAAATAAAAGTCAAAGGAGAAGCAGCGGCTTATATCGAGTTACCAAATTCGAAGAATCTTTTTAAGTTCGAGATGTATGTAAAGGCAAAAAAAAAAATATATTGGCTGCGGAGAAGCTACTTGAGTTCGAGATGTACCTACAAAGGCAAAAAAAAATAATTGGTCGCGAAAAAGCTTCTTGAGTTCGAGATTTACACAAAGGCAAATTCTTGAGTGCGAGATTTACGAAGGCAAAAAAATTAGCTTCTTAACTTTGGGATTTACAAAGGGAAAAAAAGCTTCTTGAGTTCGACATTTACAAGGGCAAAAAAAAAAATTGGCTTCTTGAGTTAGACATTTAGAAGGCTTCTTGAGTTCGAGATTTACAAGGGCAGAAACATTAACTTCTTGAGTTCGACATTTACAAGGGCAAAAAAAAATTAGCTTCTTGAGTCTACATTTAGAAGGCCAAGGGCAAAATAATTTGGGGTGAGAGAGGCTCGAACTCTCGACCTCAGGATTACTCACTTAGCTATGAGACCTACGCGCTAGCCAACTGCGCCACCACCCCAATTGAATTGTTTGTTACAGTTTATCCTATTTAATTAACTAAATGATCCAACTGCTTGCGACTATCTACTTTGGGTCCAAAACTAAGCAGCCCAACCGATCTCTCTTAGAGGGGATACATTGTTTTTTCACAAAAATTCTGTCCGAAGAGGGTAAGAGCGTCATCTTAATTCTACTGCTATAGGTTGCGAAGCTGGAGCGAAATAGAGGGGGGTGCGGCAATAAAGATGGCCATCCAACTACGAAAAGGGAAAAGTCCGATTTTCACCCTCCAGCTATAGCAAAAGTCCGATTTTCAGCCCGCAACTACGAAACCGGACACAAATGGCCATCCAACTATCAAAAACGTACAAATTTGGCCCTTTGAGTGGTTTCAAAAGCGGTTTTCTGTTTAAGAATTTTTTTAAAAAAAATTAATAAAAAATCATAACTAATTTATTTTAAGTAAAAAAACATATAAAACTTGTGCCAACTGTGTTCGAAAATATAAAGTATACGTTGGTACAACATTTGAAGTTGTACTATGAACACTATGAGCATAAACAAATAATACCCAAATAACTTTACATGACATATCAATAGGTAGGTTGCACTCTTAGAAATCTTTTGGCATCGGTTTCATATTTTTTTATTTAAAATGAAATAGCTATAAATTTTTTTAGTTTAAACACAATTATTTATTTTTGCATAAAATGGAAACCACTCAAAGGGCCAAAAATGCATGTTTTGATAGTTGGAGGGTCATTAGTGTCCGGTTTTATAGTTACAGGTTGAAAATCATACTTTTGTTATAGGTGAAGGGTGTAATACAAGTACGACTATGACAAGTGAGAGCAGTGGCGTTAGGTTATTAGACAATTTCTAATGATGCTAAGTTAGCTAGCTCTTAGCAATATTATATTACATTTCCATCCATACGAAAGAGAGAATTCTAAATCATGTGACACTGACACATGGATTATTTAAGCATAAGAGCTATTATGTGACTCTAACTGTTGAGAGACCTACCTCTTAAACCATCTCTCAGGATATAAGAGCTAATAGCTACTCCCTCCATCCTCTTTTAATAGTCCTATTTCACGTTGACACAAAGACCAAGGAGAACAACCTTGCTTATCATCTTATTAATGCAACACAAATTTTTTAGTTGGTCATCCAATGTTTTAACTGGGAACTCATCGTCACTTGTGCTATTTATTGCCATGTCCCATACCAATGGCAAATAGGACTATCATTTGTGAAAAGTTGAGTTTTTGAAACAGGACTATCAAAAGAGGATGGAGGGAGTAGCTCTAACCATTGAAGAAGATTTTATTGTTGGATTTTTAATTCATCCATGTTGCATGCTGGGCTGTGGGGGTGCGGTACATTGTGCTAAGGGGGGTGCATATAACGTCAATACATACCAGGGGCGGACACAGCTAATGGACATGGGTGTACAAATGTACACCCAATATTTTTTACCAAAAAATTATAGATAACATGCACATGCATATATATTTTTCATATTTGGGTTAGATCGTGTATATTTCAGCTCAAAACAAAGAAACAGCATACTCCAAAGTAGTCTAACCTTTTTTTAGTTGGATTTTTTTTTCCAACATATCGATGATAAGTGATAACTACATGATCCAATAATTTTCAAAAGCCTCTTCACTTAGTGAAGTTATAATTTTCCTTTTGCCTCCTCTATGGTTTTCTTATATGGATCTTTATTGCTATATGCGGCAATTTTCAATTATAAATGTACACCCAATACTAAAATTCTGCGTCCGCCACTGATGCATACGTTCAATAACTTGAAACCAAAAATTTGGGGGGTGCGGCTGCACCCCCTGTCTTTAACGTAGCTTCGCCGGTCCTAACTAATTGTTTCCTGGTAGCGAAGCCTAATTTGACAAAAGAACAACAGTTCATAGGGATCGAAAGGAACCGTGGATCAAGTTAAATTCACCACCAAACCAAGCACTAATTTTCAGCGTCCGCGACTGTATAATCCTCGCCGTCCACTCCACATGACCACTGCAATGGAAGTAGTTTTTTTTTTAATGAGAAGACTGCAATGGAAGTAGTAACGTACTCCTACATGCATATTCACGCAAGAAAACCATGATGGGACCACCAGGCAGTGTAGAAGAAGGCCTGGAGGACCAGGCTGCCCGTGTCATGATGGGCCAGGCCGGGCAAGTGCACCATACCAAATACACGTGGAAATCATCCATTCCCCACAAATACACGACAGGAGCAGCTAAGTACTAGTAACAACCTAAATTTTTTGATGCTTGCGTACCTACTTGGCCACATACGGCAGTTTTTACCCTCGTAAATCTCGAACTCAAGAAGCTATTTTGTTTGCAAGACGAGCAGTTAAAGTTGGGACTCAAGAAGCACACAATCAACACAGTACAAGAAGAGGCATATTCGTCTACTAGTTTTTTTTAGCTAGCGTCTCTAACGACGACGACTCCATGTCTCCAATTGTCCGCAGTTTATACATGAGCTGTTTAGGAATCAATCACATACGTTAGCATAGCGTTCTAGAAGGAGCGAATCGTCCCCATCAGGAACCGTGACTTCACTAGGCCATTGGCAGTTGTACGCCCGTCGGTCTCGATCGGCAGGCATGTGCGCGCGTAGGCACGGGCGCCGGCACAGGGACCAGTGGACCACGCAGCCACCGACTCGGGCACTCGGCTCCATCGACCCGACCAGCCACGCGACCGAGCAGACAACAAAAGTACAACGATTTGGCACTTGCGAAATGCGCGGGCAATAATGCTGCTGTGGGCTGTATTGTACAGGCTCTGTTCCACGACCACGACGGCGATAGAGACTCGAGCCTGCCTTCAGGACCAGACACAGAGCTAGCTGATGAGAGTACTAGTAACGATGCAAACCATATTGAACACAAAGGTGCACCAACAAGATATGCCACGTGACATTCATTTCGAGTGAACTGAGCATGGCTTAATGGAAAAGATTAACTACTTTCAGGTTCTTAATTAGTAACTCGGAACGGGTACTCATATTTCTTCAAAACTTGTTTGAAACTTTGCCATAAAAACTGATTGTAACTGAAAAGAGGGCAGATGTTTACTGATAAATCAAACTAACAATACATAAGCATAAACATGAATAGGATCTCTAGTCTAGAATAGATCTCGCCTAGAACATGAGCTAATGCGGAATATGGGTTGGCCAGTGAGCTTATACCGGCGCTTGTGGTGTCCATGTCGTCGATGGAGGTTGGTGCAGAGGCGACGAAGTCGATGGCGTGGACGGCGTGGGGATGTAGCGTAGACGCTCCTTGAGGCTCTTCACGGGGTAGCGTCGGCCTTCTGGACGCCAACGGCACTGGCCCTGGCGAGGAACACGAGCTTCCGAGTCTTCCAGCGCCCTTAGTGATCGGTGAAGGGTGGCTAGGTTATGGTGAACCTAGGATTGCGTGATTGGATACCTCGTTGGAGGAATTCCTCAGTATATATAGCGCTGTAGGCCCGGGGCCGTGTCCTATAGATGGAAATAGATTGCCTCCCGATCAAGGCAAGGACTCATAGTTGGAAATCTTAGAGATTTGAGGGATTCGGGGTTATCCCTGTTTCTATCTTTATCTCGGTTGTTGACCGAGGTCAAATCGAAATCCAACATTCTCCCCCTTGACCGAACGTCAACTACTTAAACTTAAAACTCAATTCGGTCAATGTCTTATACTTAAACTAAAGTTCTTCCTCAGTAAATCAGCAAGTACCAGACCAATGCGTCGTCAGTAGCGCTACGGCATACTGGGACGGCATTACCCATAGTCTTACTGAGAAACCTTGTTAGAACTCCTTACTCTTATTTGGGGAAACTAATGGCCCTGAATCAGAACCTGATCAAGGCTACTCACCAGTCCCATGCCTAGGACATGAGTCTGAAATTGGGATGGTGATAGACCTTTTGTGAGCGGATCCGCAATATTTGCTTTAGAACTTATGTGCTCAATCTTATATGTTTGGTCATGATTTCTTTCTTTCACAATACGATATTTGAGGTCAATAAACCTAGATGCTTTAGATAACTTATTGTTTGTGGAAAAGAAAACTGCGGCTTTATTATCGCAGTACATTGTGATAGGTCTCGAGATACTATCAACAACTCTTAATGCCGGAATAAAATTCTTAAGCCATGAAGCCTGCCCAGTAGCATCATAACATGCCATAAATTTAGCCTGCATTGTAGATGTAGCTGTTACACCTTGTTTACTACTGCTCCATGAAATTGCTCCCCCTGCTAGCATATAGACATATCCTGAAGTGGATTTTCTATCATCCTCATCGCCAGCAAGATCGGCATCAGTATAACATACTACCTGAAGATTATCTGATCTCTTATACGTAAGCATGTAATCTTTAGTGCCTTGGCAGTATCTCATTGCCTTCTTGACACCAACCCAGTGAGCCCAACCTAGATTATCTTGGTATCTACAAAAGACGTTGACAGCAAATGCTAAGTCTGGACGCGTACAGACTAGCGCATACATCAAGCTTCCGACGGCTAATGCGTAGGGAACGTTCTCCATTCTTTCTCTTTCTAACTTATTCTTAGGGCACTGAGCTTGATTGAACTTATCGCCCTTCTGAATTGGGACAGGTGATGTATTACTCTTATCCATCTTATATCTCTTAAGCATTTTCTCAATATATGCTTTCTGAGATAATCCTAGCACTCCATGGGCTCTATCTCGGTGTATCTCAATGCCAAGTACATTCGTGGCATCACCAAGATCCTTCATATCAAAATGAGATGTAAGAAAGTTCTTAGTCTCATATAGCATATTCTTATCATTACAGGCTAACAATATGTCATCGACATATAGCACTAGGATCATTAATCTTCCACCCTTTTCTTTGACAAAGATACACTTATCGACTGGAGTCTCCCTAAATCCGAATCTCTTAATGACTTCATCGAATTTAAGGTTCCACTGCCTGGATGGTTGCTTAAGTCCATAAATAGACTTTCTTAATCTGCATCCCATATGTTCCTTACCCTTAACAGCAAAACCTTCCGGTTGAGCCATATAAATATCCTCATCTATGTCTCCATTAAGGAATGCAGTCTTAACATCCATCTGATGTAACTCCATATCAAAATGAGCTACAAGTGCCATGATGATTCTCAAGGAATCTTTGGTAGACACAAGAGAAAAGGTTTCTTTGTAATCGATCCCTTCCTTCTGTGTATAACCTTTTGCTACGAGTCTTGCCTTGAATCGTTCGACCTTCCCTCTGGAATCACATTTAGTTTTGTAGACCCATTTACAGCCTACTGGTTTGATCCCATTAGGAATTTCTACTAAATACCAAACTTTATTAGAGCTCATAGACCTTAACTCATCTTTCATGGCTTCTATCCATTTAGTGGAATTCTCACTTTATACTGCCTCTTTAAAAGTGGCAGGGTCATTAACTTTCCCAACATCATACATATCTACACTTAAGTATGTTTCATAACACTTAGGAATGGCCGACTTCCTTTCTCGCTGTGAACGTCTTACTGGTTCATTCACAACTGGCTCAGGAATTGGTTGGGGCTCAACTAATGGTGCCTGCTCTGCTGGTGGTGGCGCCTGCAGCAGAGGAGCCTCTGCCACTGGCGCCTGAACCACATTAGGTGGCGCCACGTTCTCCTGCTGAACGATAGGAGTTACCGTGACGCTCTGAGGAACAATTGGTGGTACAAATTGATATACCTCCGTAGGCTCTACAAACTCTGGTCCTTCTTTGGAAAACTTCCACTAATCTCAGAGTCTTCCAAGAATACTGTCTGTCTTGTTTCTATGAACTTAGTAGAACGTCCAGGACAGTAGAATCGATACCCCTTAGACTTATCTGGGTAGCCGCTAAAGTGACAACTCACTGTTTTAAAATCTAATTTCTTATGCTGTGGATCAAATATTTTAGCCTCAGTAGGACAACCCCATACTTTAAAGTAATTGAGTGTAGGTTTCTTCCCAGTCCACAATTCATAAGGTGTCTTAGGAACCGACTTAGATGGAACCCTGTTGAGTATGTGAGCAGCTGTCTTTAATGCTTCCATCCACAACTCCACAGACAAGCTAGAATGACTAAGCATGCTCCGTACCATATCCATTAGCGTACGGTTGCGCCGCTCAGCAACTCCATTTTGCTGTGGTTCTCCGGGCATGGAGTATTGCGCTTTTATGCCATTTTCTTCTAAGTACTTAGCAAATGGTCCCTTAATTTGACCATATTGAGCATGTTTGCCATAGTACTCACCACCCCTGTCTGATCTTACTATCTTAATGGAGGTGTTATGTTGTTTCTCAACTTCTAACTTATAAATCTTAAATATTTCTAGCGCATTTGATCGCTTACGAATGGGATAGATGTGCCCATAGCGAGAATAGTCATCAATAAATGTTATAAACGAATCATAACCATCTACTGATGTTACTAAGAGCGGGCCACAAATATCTATGTGTATTATTTCTAACACGCCCGTACTCCTAGTAGCTCCTTTCAGTCTTAGCATATTTTCCCTTAATGCACTCAATGCACTGCTTTGAATCTGAAAAGTCTAAGTGATCAAGTATCTCGTCCTTAATGAGACGCTCGATTCTCCCCCTCGAAATGTGACCAAGGCGACAATGCCACAATTTCGAAGAGTTCTCATTAAAACACTTCCGCTTACATGAAACATTAGAAACATTCATCACAGAATCATTAAGAGATAGCATATAAAGTTTACCTTGCCTGATAGCAAGGCCCACACTTATTGAATTAAACTTTATCACACACTGTTTGTTGTCAAACTCACAAATATGTCTCGAATCATCTAATGCAGAAACAGAAATAAGGTTTCTCTTTAAACTAGGAACGTAAAGGACATCATCTAAATTAAGCTGGAAGCCGCCCGGCAACTCTAAGTGGAAGCTCCCAATGCCTTCAACTTCGACGACGTTCCCGTCAGCCACTCTTAGGCTTCGCTCCCCCCTTCTTATAGTTCGGATCGAACGGAATGCCTGTAAGAATTAGAGATGTGCACAGTGGCACCTGAGTCAATCCACCAAGTATTAGGGGAAAATTCTGCTAAGAATAACTCATCAATGAGAGAAACAACATCAAGCTTATCATTACCTTGCTGCTTCAACCAGTCCTTGAAGCCTGCACATTCTTTCTGGAGATGCAGAGGAGACCTGCAAAAATGGCACAATTGTGGCTTTCCTCCCTGAGACTGGGGTGCACCTCCACGCTTGAACTTCTTGTTGTTCTTGGGACCAATGTTCTTGTTCCCATTCCTCTTGTTCTTCTTGCGGCCCTGCTGGCTGCTGCCTGACTCATGCTGGTTTCAAGCAGTACCATTAAGACTAAGGTTGCTGACCATGTTGACCACATCCTTAAGCTTCTTAGTCTTGAGCCTTTCCTCTTCTTCAACACAGTAGCCAATCAAGTCACTGAGAGACCATATGGTCTTGTTGGTGTTGTAGCTTATCTTGAAGGCAGCGTACTGTGGTGAGGGCAGTGAGGTCAGGATGAAGTGAACGAGGAAACCTTCAGAGATCTCCATCTTCATTTCCTTCAGCTTATTTGCCATATCACACATATTGAGGATGTGCTCCCTTATGCCAGCTTGTCCATTATACTGAGAGGACACTAACCTCATGATGAGGGTGCTAGCATAAGTCTTGGAGGAGCCCTTAAAGTTCTCCTCAATCTTAGCCAAGAATTCCTTAGCATTGTAGTCGACACCAGCATCATTCTTAGTCGGAATGGCACCCTTAATGCCAGGACTGATAGTCTCAGTCATCACCATGAGAGCCATACGGTCAGATCTCTCCCACTTCTCCAAAGCAGGGGAAGTCTGGCCAGCAGCAGGAGCAGGAGGCTTGTCCTCCCTCAGCGCGACGTCAAGATCATTCCACGCCAAGCAGGTGATGATCTTGCCCTTCCACTCATGGAAGTTCGCTCCATTGAGCGGCTGAACGTTGTTGAGGTGAGAGGCCACTTGGTTGACGTTGTTAACTGCAAAACAAACATAAAGTGGACTTAGTATCATAATCACAATTATTATATACAATGAAATGCACATAAAGAACATGATAATAACCCAACGTTGGTTAGATTAAAAACATGTATTGAAAATCAAGTTGCATCACCGTTGGGGAAAACAATTGAAATTCATCTTAATACTCATGATTAAACAACGTTGGTTAGAATTAATCACAAGTTTACTCTAAACAAATTTCCCGTTGGTTCCATTTATTTAGAGGCATCTCAAAGTATAGTGGTGGATTTAACTTAAACAATAACATCAACCACTAAAAAAAATTCATCAACTTATGCTTAAAACTCATTAATTAAAACTTAAAACAGTAATTCTCTTAATCAATTACTGAAAACTGAGAATAAATGCGAATTTAAAGAGAAAATTCGACCCATAACTGAAAACGGCCCAAGAGAGCCCATAAAACCCTTACTGTGCGCGCGGCCCGGCAGCCGCGGCCCAGCAGCGCGCGGTACGCGGCTCGGCTCGCGCGACTTGCGCAGCGACTCGGCTCCGGCGGCTCAGCTCAGCTCAAGCGGCTCGGCTCACCTCGCGGCTCGCGCAGCGCAACTGCAAAGCGGGCTGAAAACCGCTCGCGCGCAGCCCGCCAGCTCTAAGCGGGCCTTAAGCCCAAGGGCGAACGAAAGCGGGCCGGCCAAGAAGCGGCCCAGCTCGCCTCCGCGCCCGCGCGTCGCCCCGCCGCGATCGCAGCCGTCCATCCTGATCGGACGGACGAGCGCGGCTGAAGCGCGCCTTAAAAGGCGAAAAAACGACGGGGGGGAGGAAACCCTAGCTCATTTCCTCTTCCCCCGCTCCGCGTGCAGCCGCGGCGGTGGCCGGCGTCCCGCACGCCACCGCGCTTCGCCGCCGCCGCCCTGCTGCTCCTCCTCCCTCTTCTCCCCCAGATCCGGCGAGAGAGAGGGCGAAGCATGGCGTCGAGACCCGTCCGCGCTTCCGGTGCCGTCGAGCCGGAGCTCCGCGAGCCTCCTCGGCGCGCCGCGTGCGTAAAGCGCGCAGTTCGTCGAGGTGGTTCGCCGGAGTTCAACGGCGACGGTGCTGGTACCCCAAGGCGCAAGGCGCAAGGAGGACGGAGGCGCGCACCCGAAGGTACGCGCGCGGCCGAGGATGCCAGCTCGGCTCGGCCAACTGATGGCACGGAGCGAGCGGCTTCCAAGGCGTCGCCGGATCTGAAGCCGGTGACCGTGCGCGCAGCTCATGCGCACGGCCGCCATGACCATGGTAGGTCGCTTGACTTTGGGCTAGGGTTAGGGTTAGGGTTTCGGATCTGGGGTTTTGCGTGTGTGTGCTTGATTGATTCGGTGTTTTGGCAAATCCCCTCCTTCTAATTTCTTTGTGTGACATGGCATGAGTAAAAATTTGAATCCGAAACCCTAGAGCTTAGATCTAACCCTAAAACATGATAAAGAATACTTGATTCATGACTGAGCTAGTAGATCTAGGCATGAATGAACATAAAACTTGAATCTAAGCATGAATGTGCGCGAACAGAAACTAAAAAAACATAACTTTTTTATCATCTTTTCTTTACTGACTTCTTCTAATCTTATCTTATGCTACCCTTATTTCCTCTGCGGCTTAGGTTTGAGGCTAGGAGATCTAATTTGACTAGTGTTAGGCCTCTGATACCAATTGATAGATCAAACTAACAATACATAAGGATAAACATGAATATGATCTCTAGTCTAGAATAGATCTCGCCTAGAACATGAGCTAATGCGGAATAGGGGTTGGCCAGTGAGCTTATACCGGCGCTTGTGGTGTCCATGTCGTCGATGGAGGTTGGTGCAGAGGCGACGAAGTCGATGGCATGGACGGCGTGGGGATGTAGCGTAGACGCTCCTTGAGGCTCTTCACGGGGTAGCGTCGGCCTTCTGGACGCCAACGGCACTGGCCCTGGCGAGGAACACGAGCTTCCGATCCTTCCAGCGCCCTTAGTGATCGGTGAAGGGTGGCTAGGTTATGGTGAACCTAGGATTGCGTGATTGGATACCTCGTTGGAGGAATTCCTCAGTATATATAGCGCTGTAGGCCCGGGGCCGTGTCCTATAGATGGAAATAGATTGCCTCCCGATCAAGGCAAGGACTCATAGTTGGAAATCTTAGAGATTTGAGGGATTCGGGGTTATCTCTGTTTCTATCTTTATCTCGGTTGTTGACCGAGGTCAAATCGAAATCCAACATTTCACGAATAGCATATGTGGCATGATTGCTTAACCTATCAACTCAGCTATTAAAAGTATTTGTCAATAATTGGTCCGAGCCTGAAAGCTAATTGTATCTTTGTGTGAGCGGCTACACAACAAATGGTTAGTACTCTGGAAAACATCATGTCTAGTGCATGCCTATATTCAACTGTGAGAAAAAAAAAAGGAACAACTAACTGTTTTTACAGATACACTTCCATTTCGTTTTTCATGTTGAAAATTACAATCTTTAGTGGAATAAAACAACAAATAAGCAGAGGCCTATGCCCATGGCCGGATCAGACGACGACCTTTTGCATTTGAAATTTTGAAACCAACCGTACGTGCGTGCGCGTAGGCGGTTTGGTTCCCGGTCTTCACTTCGTCAAGAAAGCGATCCTCATGGCTGAAATTTCAAAAATACTTCTTTTTTTTCTTACCACATATGTATGCAACGTGTTCATCGTGTACAAACGCATGGAAAGCCTGAAAGGTTTCGTGCGCGTGCGTACACGCTTGCATTGTGATGTTGACGTATCTAGCTGCTGCTTTTGCTAGTGTTATCATCGAACGTAAGCGCGCGCGGTAATTGACTTAACCTCACGGTAATGAGACTAACCGCGAAAACGTCAAGCTGCAACTCGTGCGCTCTGTGTACATGGTTCAGTATTCACTCCTTTCTGCTCGAACTCACAGGCGCATGGTTTCTCTACCAAGTCTCAGAAACATACTCACTGCCCGGCTGCACTCCAAAGATATTTTTGGATTATCACTTGAACAATGCCAACTTTAATCCACTAACATAACATTTGTTGAAAAAGACCTAATTCAACTACCTCACTACAATTAAATTAAAGTGTTTTTATTCTGTTTCAAAATATGAGGTTTATTAATTTTTGCCATAAATCCAACTTCTATAATTTCAACAAATTAAAGTTTGCATAAAAATATACTAAGTTCTCCATCAAATTAGTCTCATCAAATCCATAAAAAGTAGCATGCCTTGATATGTAGTGTACACATTTGGTCTATATGTGTTATATTATACTATAAACTTGTAAAAGTTTATAATTTTGGCATAGATCAAACTAAAACCTTTTAAATTTTAGAATGGATAGAGTAACAAAAGTTACAAGAACAATTAGCAACCTATTACCTATGTAGGGCAATACCCCGTTTTCAGTAGATATGGGCACGTGGAGGGCTTAGGCTAGGAAGCGTACGTTATTATTTCAATGGTTGGACAAAATCTGGTGACAGGTGAGGCCTGACGGAGTCGAATGCGAGGGTTGGTGATGGTGTGAACCTGTGAGGTGCTGTTTCTACTGTGTTGCTTGTGGTAGTTAAGTTTTCCTGCAACTTCTAGTAGTGAAAAAACAGCAAAGGGTAGGAAAACGCTCAAACTCAAAAGGCACGCACCCCCGTCATCCCCCTGATTTGGATTTGGGTTGGTGAAGTTTGGAATACAAGTGCCTGGTGGCGTCTAAAGTAAAACAAAGCAGACATCGTTTCGATCTCCACTCGTCCTTGCCGGGACACCTTTGTATACCCAGGATTGGTTTCTGTTCGCGTTCTCCTTTTGCTACTGTACGTGCCATGCTGTGCTCTTCATTTTTTTATAATATATAAAAGGTGTGAGAGTATCCTTGGAAGATTCAGTTTAAACAGCTTAGCATGGCTTAATCGGGCCTACATATCTACATACCAAAAATACCTGAACAAAAATCATACAAAAAAATTAGAGGCAGTTCCTTTTCTAAAAAAGGGCTTGCCAATCAAATGAGAGTATCCTTGGAAAATTTAATTTAAACAGCTTAGCATGGCTTAATCGGGCCTCCATATCTACGTACCAAAAAAAAACTGAACAAAAATCATACACAAAATTAGAGGTTGTTCCTTTTCTAAAATAAGGGCTTGCCAATCAAATGAGAGTATCCTTGGAAGATTTAATTTAGGGGGTGTTTGATCCCTGGGCTAAACTAATTAGAGTATTAAATATAAACTAATTAGTAAAAAGTCCAAATTACTCCCCTCAACTATAAGCAAAGTTCACATAACCCCCTAAACTAATTTTTGGTTTATTTTACCCCCTAAACTATGTTATTTGGCCTATTTTAACCCCTAATGCAATTTGTCTTTTTTATTTTTCCATGTACAAGTGTCATATTACGTTCAAATTTTGGAAGATGATAGTAGACATCATAATGTATGATAAAAAAATATGAAATGATTTTTTGTCATTATTTTGATGGGTAAGATATTTAATATTTAATTAATCCTTGGGACATGACATTATACAAAAAATAATAACGAAAAAATTATAATATAATTTTTTGACATACATTGTGATGTTCACTACAATCATAAAAAATTTTAAATTAAAATTCAACTTGTACATGGAGAGAAAAAAGGCAAATTGTATTAGGGGGTAGAATACACCAAGTGACATAGTTTAGGGGGTAAAGTGAACCAAAAGATAGTTTAGAGGGTTATGTAGACTTTGCTCAAAGTTGAGGGGAGTAATATAGACTTTTTCCAACTAATTACGAAACCAAGTACATAGGTCAATGCTATTTCACGAGATGAGTCTATTCGGTCTAATTAGTCCATTATTTGATAATGAGATTAATCTTTCACACCCATAAGACTCATCCAAAATGAGAATCTTGCGGTTTCTAAATCCCCTGACCTAAAGTTTGGTTCTTTAGATATTTATTTCTCGGCCTCTTGATAGTTTTAATCCTTATTACATGATTTAAAAAGCTACTTACTCAATAGATATTTATGTTGTATATCAATGTTTTTTTATATATAACACATGCAGGGGAGTTCCCTACCTATTTTTTTATATATATAACACATGGGTTTACAAGAGTTTTAAGCTCAAACGAAGAAAAAGAGCTAATAGTTACATACTACTCAGAAAAGCTTTTGATATTGTCCGCATCATCTAGTTTAACTCATAAAGTAACCGGTCTCATCTCCTTCTCAAAGTGACGCCACCAAAAATTGAAGGATCTAGACCCATTATAAAAAAAAATAGCATTTCTGCAACACCGCAAAGACAAGCATGCAAGAATAATTAACTTCCAGACATATAATGCTGTCAAAGTTAATCCTCGCTTGGGTGAACATTTTCAATGTATCAACATAGTATTTCAATTTATTTCCAAGAATATCCAGCAGCACGAAACTTTCACAAATATTTTTCCCTTCTTATGTTAATTGTGCTTCCAAACAAGCTTGACCTATACTAATCTAATTTTCTAACTACACCTTATGTTCTCAAGAAAAATATTATAAATATTTGTAAATTTGACAATTCTAATTTAATCAACACTAGTAATAACCGGGTGTGACTTATCGACAACAAACCATAATGGTGAATTAAAGAATCCCGCGAGTTGCATTATCCATGCATATCAAGTTAACAGATAACCTATCCATTGTTATCGACAAAATAAACACAACTCACCACATATATATTACTACAAATTATAGTTGTGATAATTTAGGCAATAAGCGATAATGGTGGATCGAAAAAACTATAGAGCAGCATAGTCCATGAATATTCCTAGTTAGCATGCAACACTATCCATTTTTATCCACTAACCAACACTATCAGTAATGATTCTCAATACTTAAATTAGCAAATTGCAAGACAACCGTTGAAGCATAATAAGTGGAGCTAAAGAGTGGCATAGTCCATGCATGTGTGTAGCTAGCATGCATGCAATGCTATCCGTACTCAAATTAGCACATGACTAGAAAACTCTAAATGCATAATCGGGATGAGGAATTATCACTAATCCAGGAAGGAATATTCCGAAGCTCAACTGAGAATTTACTATAAAAAGTTATTACTCATTTGATATAAAGTTTTAGCTTTTGAACCATGTTACACTACTTATTGTTGATGATATAGTGTACATAGAGGCAACAAATCAATGACACGTCAGTACCAATTAAAAGATCAACTCAACACATCTTAAATTCTAAAAGTACAATCACATTTTATTTAGTTTTTTATTTGAATTAAATTTTCATGAAATAAACTAAATAGTGATTAACGATACTAAACCACTGCTTAAATGAACCCAACAATTTAGTGTGGAAACGCGGAGCAACTCTCGCACGTAGCACCTCTAGTGCAGCCATGCAGCATGTGACCGTACCGGTGCGCTTGCTTGGATTCACAAGAATGCACGATCCCGATGGATCGGATTCCACAGGCCATGGACCAGACCCTCATCCTGGACAACAAGTCTCAGAGGCTCGAAGCCTCGGACCATGCACTGCATGGGTGCCTCTTGTGTGACAGCTTGGGCACTTTGCGGTGGATCCGATGGACCAAGACGACGCGCTCGTGAGGGTGCCAGGGGTGGTAGGTGAGCACGTCCACACTCCATCGTGGTGGTAGTTACAACAGTTATCATATGTTGTGTGCTCTTGTATGGCTCTCGGCTTGGCTTCCCATTCAGCTTGAGTCCATGGCTCACATGCTTTGTTGTTAGTGCTAGTAGTGTGGCACCTACGATTAGACAATATTAATTATTGGTTACTCGTTAAGAATGGTCCCATAAGGCCACAATGTAAAAGTTTAGGACTCTTCTAGATTCTTGTCGCTCACCAATTGCCGTAGACGAAGTGAAAGAAGACTAAGTGGAATCGCGCTAACAAGAATCAAAACAACCACCCTAGATGCATGCACCGGATGCAACAATTCTTGCATTTTTCTTTTCATGAGATTGGTTTTTTATGTTGTGTGTCAATGTCCACAATTAAACCATGTCCAGAGCTCAGGTTAATTATTGAGGCTAACACTAACAAATTAGCACAAATCGGCCTGCGGTCTAAGATAAAACCATGTCGACATTTTTTTCATCAGCTTTACCCTGGCAAGACTAACAAGTCAATTGACAAGGTACGCCAAATACTGTTTATGACACAGAATTTTTTTTAGAAACATTGAATGTCCAGGGGCCAGGTGGAAAATCCTCATGCTCCGTCAGTGATCAACGCAAGGAATCGTCTGTTGGCAGGTTAACATCACCGTATAGTATAGTCCAGTTCTCAATCACCACCCACCATCACCACTAATCCACCCCACTAATCAGTAATCACCCACCCGGGCCGGCTGGCAGCGAAACAGCTCGCCCGAGTTCGGACTGAAGCCGAATCAAATCTACAACACGGACGCCAGCCACTCACTCACGGTCCCACTGGTCATCCCCTCATCCGTTTTACCTAACCTTCCGGTCCCGCTTCCAAGTGTAGCAAGCTGCGAGCAGCCAGCAAAAAAAAAAAAAAAAAAAAAAAAAAACCTCCTCCTTCACCAACAGCGGGTCGCTTCGTCCAACAACCGCGCCACCACCTCCCTCACGGTCACGGACACCTCTCTCTCTCCCACCTACTCCGGCGCGCCCCGGCCGGGTATAAGTAGCCCCCGCCTCCCTCCTCTCCGACCCAGGAGACAGCGCGCCCGCCACTCGCACCGGCACCGCCTCCTCCGCTACCCAACCCTATCGATTAGACTTACCCTCGCCGCCGCGTTCCGGTACGCAATGGCGCTCTCCACCAACGCCGCCGCCATCTCCGGTGGTACCGCGTCGTCGCAGCCCCGCCGCGCGCCGGCGCCGTCGTTCCTCCCGCTGAGGCGCCGCAGCACCACCGTCCGCGCCGTGCACGCCGCGGAGCCGTCGAAGGGCCACGGCGTCCCGGCGGCCTCCAAGACCTCGTCGCCGACGGTGGCGCCCGACAAGGAGTCGCCCCCTGTCGCGGCCCCGGTCCTGAAGGCGCCCGCGAGGTGGGCGGTGGACAGCTGGAGGTCGAAGAAGGCGCTGCAGCTGCCCGAGTACCCGAACCAGGCGGAGCTGGAGGCCGTGCTCAAGACGATCGAGGCGTTCCCGCCGATCGTGTTCGCCGGGGAGGCGCGCCACCTTGAGGAGCGCCTCGCCGACGCCGCCATGGGCCGCGCGTTCCTCCTCCAGGGAGGCGACTGCGCCGAGAGCTTCAAGGAGTTCAACAGCAACAACATCCGCGACACCTTCCGCGTCCTCCTCCAGATGTCCGCCGTCCTCATGTTCGGCGCCCAAATGCCCGTCATCAAGGTACCTACCATTATCATCCTCACCTGCACTCCGATTCGAAGTTGCCGGAACATAATTTCATTCCCTTCGGGAGAAAATTCAGTGATCTGATTTTGACATACATCTGTTCGAACGAACGATTGGTGCGCCCGCCCGCAGGTTGGTAGGATGGCCGGGCAATTCGCCAAGCCGAGGTCGGAGCCGTTCGAGGTCAGGGACGGGGTGAAGCTGCCCAGCTACCGCGGCGACAACATCAACGGCGAGGCGTTCGACGAGAAGAGCCGCGTCCCCGACCCACAGAGGATGATCCGGGCATACGCCCAATCCGCCGCCACGCTCAACCTGCTCCGCGCGTTCGCCACCGGAGGGTACGCCGCCATGCAGCGCGTCACGCAGTGGAACCTCGATTTCACTGAACACAGCGAGCAGGGCGACAGGTGAAAACATCTTCCCATGCACTGAATTGATTTGATTTGATTTGAGGGATGTTTTTTCGTGACATCGACAGCCGTGAGTCAGTGCTTTCTGCTGTGAAATATCGTAGCTTTATAAGCGTCGCTGTCGTCTGTCGAGTTAAAATTTGCCTGCTCTGCTGCTCATGAATTGCATCCCTCGCGTATATCTCCCTATCATGTGACGTAATATTTTGTTTTGAAAAGGTCAGAGCAGGTATGTAGAGTGCTGCACAAACGTGTAGGGGTACCAAAACCGTTTCAATACTTTTTATGTTGTCTTCAAAAGTTCCTATAATTTGTCAGAACAACCCATTCAAATTATAAATGGTTCTTCTGAAGTTAAGACTAATTTTCGTAGTAGTCACATCGAAACCTACTGAAAGCTATTTGATGGGACTGGCTTTGTCTATACCCTTCGTCCTCCCTCACTTAATTAGTTGTTTTCCTTTTTTTTCAAAAGTTCAATGTCAAATTCGTGGACCACAAAAACTTATGGTCATGATTTGCATCATCGACTTAATTTCTCGAATTTTATACCCCACCTGAGGACTACGACCTCAACATATGTTACTTTACTATGGTAGTGGGGGACAACTAACAAGATCCTGATCAATAAGAGAGCATTATTAAACCTCAACATATGTTACTTTACTGTATGGTAGTGGGGAGCAAATAACAAGATCCTGCTCAATAAGAGGGCATTATTAAATGTCAATATGATCATTATCAGACTCTTTTGGTGGTTTTATTTCAAAAATGCTTTGGTGGAAATGTTTTACTTTCATCAATTTCGTTAGCTTTGGTGTTGATCTGACCAATGTCGGGATACTGTAGGTACCGTGAATTGGCACATCGGGTTGATGAAGCCCTAGGCTTTATGTCAGCGGCTGGGCTAACAGTTGACCACCCGTTGATGACGACCACTGAGTTCTGGACTTCACATGAGTGCCTCCTCCTACCCTATGAGCAAGCTTTAACCCGCCAGGACTCCACTTCTGGTCTTTTCTATGACTGTTCTGCCCACATGCTCTGGGTTGGGGAGCGCACTCGCCAGCTTGATGGTGCTCATGTTGAGTTCCTTAGGGGAATTGCCAACCCTCTTGGCATCAAGGTGAGTTAAAACCAATTTCTTTTTAGCAACATAATAAACTACATACCTACCGGTTCTTGTATAAAAATGGCTTGCAAAATGTGGGTTGCAGGTGAGTGACAAAATGAACCCCAGTGATTTGGTGAAGCTGATTGAGATACTGAACCCAACAAACAAACCCGGGAGAATTACCATCATTACAAGGATGGGGGCGGAGAACATGAGGGTTAAGTTACCCCATCTTATCCGTGCTGTTCGTGGTGCTGGACAAATTGTCACCTGGATCACTGATCCTATGCACGGGAACACCATCAAGGCTCCTTGCGGTCTAAAGACTCGTCCTTTTGACTCCATTCTGGTATGTTCCATTTTTCTATCAACTGTGTTCTCGTATGCTTTCACCAAGATGATACAACCTAATCAATTTTCTTGCCTCAAATAGACCCCAAATTTTGCTTGCACATTGATATTCAATCTTGTATGCTACACTGTTAACATAAAAAATACAAATTGATGAGACATAGTTTTGGTATACATGAATAAAAGCAATATGGAGGGTAGATTTCTGGGAACCTGAGCTAACTAGCCAATCATTTGTCAGTTCAAAATGGTGTCATGTTGTTCCACTTGTTGCAGTATCAATCCATGCAAATCATAGTTGGATTAACCTGCTGTTGCAACTGGTCATTTGAATAGTTGTTTAGTTGCCACTAGTACACGGTACAAGATTCGGCCACTGGTCAACACTGCTACAAATTTGTATGATCTAAGCAGAACCTTAAAGCCCAAAAGATATAGGAATGGAATATTACGTTAGGTAGTGATACATATAACCATATTAAATTTCATAATGATAGTGGTTCGTAGGCAGGTATATAACAGAAAACTTTCTTTTGGTCACGGTCCTAGGTGGTCACAAGATTATGCATGCTATATTTTCAAGTTAAATGATATGATTCTTGATGCTAGTGGGTCTACTGAAATCAGTTGTTGATGTGGGAATTGATTGGTTGGAGTACTGCAGATTGGACTGTCAAGCAATTTAAAAAAAATAGGCGTATTATGCATCTCTCTAGGGCATGATTGATTTGATTTTTTTCCGCTTACAACTGCTACGATAGTGACTATAGTTGATGAATAAAGCGAGATGCTTTTGCTAGCAGTTAAGTCCAAGGACAGAGGATGGCAGCAGTACAGACTTAATCATACAAATTAATTAGTTGAACTTATCTATCTCTTGCGCATCACAAAAAAAAACTATTTATATGTGCATCGCCATCAATGCATCAGATAAAACTAAAATTGCTGATTGTCATATATCATCAGCTACTATTGCATGTTTCATTGTTTGAGGTACCTGGCTACCTGCTCAACGATGGTTATGCCCAAAGAATAAATACCGACTCAAAATATGCCTTCCCTATTCTTATTTCGTTGCAGTGCAGTGTGGAGATCATTGGATAGCATAACTTGAACATTCTTTTTTTAGTTATAGCGGTACTCTTTAGGTATTGGTCGCAGCTATGTGATTGAACTAACCATGAATTTTTTTCGTTTGTAACAGGCTGAGGTACGTGCCTTCTTTGATGTGCACGAGCAAGAAGGAAGCCACCCTGGAGGTGTCCACCTTGAGATGACAGGGCAAAACGTAACTGAATGCATTGGTGGATCCCGCACCGTGACCTTTGATGACCTGAGCGACCGCTACCACACTCACTGTGACCCAAGGCTGAACGCGTCCCAGTCTCTGGAGCTTTCATTCATCATCGCCGAGAGGCTGAGGAAGAGGAGGATTCGGTCATCTTCTGGGCTCAACAACATCTTGTCCTTGCCGGCTTTTGGTCTATGAATGGGTACTTGGATAGATACGTGCATTCCATTTGTTGGTGGTTGCTCTTGGTAGAATCGTGAACCTGTGAGCTTTCTACGTGGTGAGGAGGATATGTTTCAATTGTATTGCTTGTGTTGGTAAATATTCCTATATATGTAATGCACTGCACTTGTCGACACTAAGTTTTCTATAATTATACCATGTATAAGAGAATAATAATGCAATATAGATGAGTTGGCTTTGTGAATAAGTTACCGTCAATTGGTCCCTTCAACTCGCCTTCAACCTTTCACTCGACGGACCCTTTTTCAGAGTTTCACATGTTGTTCAGTCAAATGAAAGGGTGAGTTCAAGCACATTCCAAGTAGAAAGTACCACAGAAATTCTGCAAAATGAGATAAGGGAATGGCCTTGGCCTGGCTTACAGGATATTCCTTCCTGATGGAACGATAAGTGGAGGAAGAAAAATTATGCAGATTTCAAACCGTGTGCATTCCTGAAAGAATAACTTGTAGAAACAGTCGGGTCTAAAAATAGTTCTGCTTAATAAAACTTCAAAAAGGTACGAAAATGGTTGGTAGCGGGAAAATTTGTTCAAATACTTTTTCTCTGAAACAATTAGGTCTGAATTCGTTTGACAATGGAATTAGATACAGATTACACCCGCAGAGAGGCAGGCCTGCACCGCAGTCTGCGATGCAGAACTGACTGTTGTAGTTCGAGAAACAGACAAGAGAGAGTTTTTTATTTGACAATAAGTACAATCGAAGACATTCACATATATGCACACATACTCACACTATACATATACGCAACCCTACCTGTATGAGCATCTCCAAGAGACCGAGCCGGCTGATCTCGAGACTGACGAAGTCACCACAGACACCTCGCACTGAAAGAATAATGCCAGTTAAATCCTAAAACAAATCCAAAAATTATTGTTTATTTTTAAAATATTAATTGTTAATGCACCCTTTTTCGACTTTTAGCGGTTTGGGTCGTGTATCCTATTAAAATGGATTCGACCCACATATATGTAGGTTGTAATGTGAATGGTCAACATGTAATTGGGCTAGATTTGTGTGCGAAACCTCAAAACCAATTGGGCCAAAAACACCAGCTGCAACGTGCTTGAGAAATGTGGTAAAAAAAAATACCTAACATGGGATAAGCCCATGATGAAATGGGCAACCAGATCAACATCCATGTTGGCATCCATGTCAAATCCTACGTGTCAACTGTTATGACATTTATTTGTGTCACTAAAATGTTTGGTTCATGACCAAAGATTGCCTATCCACACAGCGTGCCGAAAGTTAGGCGAAAAAAAATTAGCAATGACTAGGCAGGGTGTGGCCTGACAAAAATCAGGGTACCAACCAAGCACTAGCATAAGTTTGTGTGGTTGTCGCAGTTGTGGCTAGGAACCTTTAGTCATGAACCAAACGCTGTGTCTAGGTTGGGCCATGCATGAGTTTAAGGTGTTTTGAGACGGTAAGGAAATGTTACAAATTATGTTGATCTTTGATGCTTTTCGTAAAACCAGAATGTAGGTTAATTTGCAATGACTAAAACATGATACGATTAAAAATGTCATAGATTCTACCCTGTGACATTTTTCTCGTTGATTCTGCACTGTTTCTTATAGTATGTTTGTTGATGACAAAAAATGGCAAGATGTTGATCTGGCTCTACAGCCGGTCTAACCGCCTGTTACAAACGGTCTGACTGGCTATGCCTTGTAGCCGGTCTGGCAATGTGCCAGGCGGTCTAACCGCCTGTCACAGGCGGTCTGACCGCCTGTCCCCGAGTCCGAGTAGAATTAGGGATTTCTTGCGGTTTAGATCTATAAAATGACTTCCTTGCGGGGCAAGACCTCCCCACCCTATATTATGAAGCGCCGTGGCCGACTGAGGACCTCTACCCAATCGTCAAACACAAATACATCTACTATTTTGTACCTTTTCTTTTATTCCTTTGCCCTAGCTTTTCCAATCTCATATGTTGTTTTTCCTTCGTCTCGACGACGACCGAGGACGTTCTAGGTGGCCTGCCGATCCTAGAACAACCCAAGGTGCGCCTACCCTGACAGGGTCCCTCTCGGGTGGGCGCTCGTTGGTTTCTTGTCGGGCTGTCGCAGGGAGTCTGACCGCCTGTACAAACGGTCTGACCGCCTGTAACAGGGAGTCTGACCGCTCGTAACAGGGGGGTCTGACCGCCCGTTGCAGAGGTGCTGCAGCGAGCTCCTCCGCACATCGCACGTTCTAGTGCGTTCGTGTGTTGGCCCGAAAAGGCGCCAACATATTTTGGCGACTCCGCTGGGGAAGAAGAAAGATAAATCGGTTAACATGACCGATCCCAATGCTAAACGCGGCGATGTCCATGAGAACAACATCGTCAGGCCTGACTTTGATCAGATTGAGTCCGACGAACAGAAGATCCTTGATGAAAGATTCAGAAAGATCGAAGAGGAGGAAGCACAGGAAGTACTACGGCGTAAGGAGGAAACAAAGAAGCAATTCCTGTCGCACTACTCCAGAGATCGTCAAGGCAAGGTTATAAAGCTCAAGGACGTGGTCTTCGATGAATCTCCACCTGAGGTAACACCCAATGTAAGTGAATCATCTTCTGGTGTTACAATGGAACAAATTTAAAGTATGATGGCGGAGCGTGATGCTTTTCTAGTTAATTGGCTTTTATCTAGAGAGAAAAAATTTGCTAGTAAACAACCTGAAATACCTATTGATAATTTGCCAGTTACGACTAGTGTTACTACCAATGTCATTACATCTGAATCATCAGTAAATCCTACAATAGAACAACCACCATATGGCAGGTCGTTGAATTTTTATAGTGGACAGATGGTGACGCCCACCAATGCATTGGTAGCCCAGCCTTCATACCCAGAACCTATCACAAGCATCCCAAAATCTGGCCGCATTGACCGAACTAATGAGCTTGTGAATTTTGTTCCGCCATATAGTACTTTTGCATATACTACACCACCTATACCATCCACAGGTACTGTTACACCTATCGGTCCTGTTTCTAATGAAACGTATGACCGATACTTGCAACGGTGGCAGAACAGGCCACGGCCGGTCGGACCGACTCCTACAGGCGGTCTGACCGGCGCTGCGGTTGGACCGACCCTTACAGGCGATCTGACCGGCTATCAGAGCCAGCACATTGCACCCATACAACCAAATTCATCTTCACAATTTGATAAAAAGTTTGCTGATTATAAGAATGATTTGGCTAATTTGCTTAAAGAAAATCTTGGGGTAGATTTTAGAGGCAAAATTCGTGCATATCAAAAACCGTATCCTGCTCACTTTGATTCGGTTCAATACCCTGCTGGTTTTAAATTGCCTAATTTTGTTAAGTTTGATGGGGAAGATAATAAAAGTACTTTTGAGCATATTAGTCAATATCTTGCCCAATTAGGAGAAGCTGGTTCTATAAGTGAATTGAAAGTGCGCTTATTTTCATTATCTTTGACTAGAACCGCTTTTTCTTGGTTTAGCTCATTAGCAACTGGTTCTATTAGCTCGTGGGAGAAATTAGAACAAAAATTTCATGATCATTTCTTTTATGGGAATAATGAGCTCAAATTATCTGATCTTACATCGGTTAAGCAATCACATGATGAATCTGTGAATGATTATATAAGAAGATTCCGTGATATAAGAAACCAATGTTTTGGTGTGAATATTGTAGAAAAAGATTTAGCTGATCTAGCTTGTGATGGTTTACGTTCTCATATTAAAGAAAAGCTAGATAATCATGATTTCTTCACTGTGAATCAGGTGCATCAAAAAGCTTTGGCCGTAGAAAGCCGAGGTAAAGATTCATTAGATGGCAATAAGCATCATCGTCCTAATGTTCATATGTTGAGCTATGATTCTTCGGACGATGAAGGCAAAGAGGTGTATACTGCTGAATTTACATTGTTGTCTAATGATCAAGCAAACACTTGTGTTTCTCTTAAGCCGATTCATAAAAATCGGCAGGAGGAGATGAGATTTACTTTTGATGTTTCCAAGTGTGATAGAATTTTTGATGAGCTATTGAAGAAGGGAAAGATCAAAATATCTCATATTATGCCACCACCTGAGGAGTTGAAGAAACGAGCTTATTGTAAATTTCATCACTCTTTCTCTCATGCAACCAAGAATTGCGATGTGTTTCGTCGACAAATACAATCGGCTGCTAATTAAGGCCGGTTAGTGTTTCATAATACGCAGGTTGATCACAATCCCTTTCCTGTAAATGCCTTATTGAATACAATTGAGTTGGTTAATCCTAAGGTGCTCATTCGGCCATATCAAGCCGAAAAGGCTAAAGGGAAGAATGTTATCATTGGTGAAGATAGACCCGAGAAGAAGACATGTCGAGCTGCAATAGGAGCTTCTACACTCGGGGGGCAAGAGAAGAGCAACAAGTCTGTCGGCAAGACAGGCGGTCTGACCGGCTGTACAACCGGTCTGACGGCCGTTCCAGTAAGGCCGGGAACTCTTCTAAGTCCAAGGTTAAAGCAAGGCCGAGTTTTGAGGAGCTCTTGGCCAAGTATAAGAGGAAAGGGGCTGCTCAGAAGCGAAAAAAATCAATCAAGTAGCGCTAGAGGTGAAAAAGCACCACCAAGATATAGAGCACAAGGTATGCATGAACAACGAGGTAATTTTACTTTTGCTCCTTATTCTTTTTGTGGACCGACTACACCCTGGTCTTGGTCTTATCCTTGCTATTATTCACCTTTGGATTATGGTAGTTCATACATGCGACCTTGTGTTGTTTTATATTCCTCTCCATATCCAAGTTGTGATACATTGCAAGGACTGATTGCTAGCAACAGTGATCTGATCAAGAGTAATGTTATTAAGCAAGGTGAAGACGGCAATAAGCAACATTCTAAGGGTATGCAGCCAAGATGGTGTCCCTCAGGCTTATCTCGTACTCAAAGGAGAAGATTACAAAGGATACGCAAGCAAGGAATAATGGAGCAACAAACTGAAGAGTAGCCAGCTAAGCCAACACGGACCAGGAAGAAGTGAAGGCCAAAGCAGGTAAATATAGCATCAACTTGAGCAAATCAAGTTTCATGGCCGATAATATGTTATCGCCCTTAGAAGAAAAATGGGCGGTCGCCCTTAGACTGAATAAATGTTTTATGGTACGCTTTGCTTTACCAAAAAACAGGAGGGGCATATGTTGATAGCAAAAAATGACAAGATGCTGATCTAGCTCTACAGCCGGTCTAACCGCCTGTTACAAGCGGTCTGACCGACTGTGCCCTGTAGCCGGTCTGGCAATGTGCCAGGCGGTCTGACCGCCTGTCCCCGAGTCCGAGTAGAATTAGGGATTTCTTGCGGTTTAGATATGTAAAAGGACTTCCTTGCGGGGAAGACCTCCCCACCCTATATTATGAAGGGTCGTGGTCGATTGAGGACCTCTACCCAATCGTCAAACACAAATACATCTACTATTTTGTACCTTTTCTTTTATTCCTTTGCCTTAGCTTTTCCAATCTCATCTGTTGTTCTTCCTTCGTCTCGACGACGACCAAAGACGTTCTAGGTGGCCTGCCGATCATAGAACAACCCAAGGTGCGCCTACCCTGACGGGGTCCCTCTCGGGTGGGCGTTCGTTGGTTTCTTGCCGGGCTGTCGCAGGGAGTCTTACTGGGTCTGACCGCCCGTCGCAGAGGTGCTGCAGCGAGCTCCTTCGCAATTGATGCCAGGCTCATGAAATTCCAAGATTCCACACTAACCAGAAAAAGGAGAATTTGATTCGACCACCAAGTATATAAATCTGTGGAGACACATGTACGGTAGTGCTATGTTGGTTGTGGTATTCAGTTCTGCACTCGAAAGGAAATTCCAAAGGCATCACAACTACGTGCATTGGTCAGAGACCGAAATATTGGATATATTTTCGTTTAACAAAACTATTTTGGACCTATCAAGACATCCTCAATTTAGGTGAATATATGTAGATTTATAATAATATATAATTTAAAACAAGTATAAACATAGTATAGTAACATAAAAACAGAGACAATCAAATGCAAGAGAAAAGCGCAGCTCACTGGTGGCGAATCATCTAAGTCCGTTCATGGCACGGAAAGACGATGCTTTCACCACTTGCATTTTCTTTTACTTTACTTGCATGTTGTCATTTTTGTCCTGATCTAAATCCTATCCCTTTGGCAATAAAACGAGTACAATAAAAAAACCGTTTTATTTACCAGCATCACTCGTTATTTTATTCCTGAGATCACAACCCGCACGCGTGGTTTCGGGCCTTGCTTCGCTCGCTGAACCCAAACTAGCAGAGTAGCAGTACGATTTGTGTGCCTGGGGATCACGTATTTCCGCGACGATTAGTATTACCGCGACGACTAGTGTTTGGCAGCGGCAACGCGTCGGCGGAAGCGTCCAGGGCCCGAATCCGGTTCCCCCACTATAAGGGTGTGTTTAGATTGGGGAAAGATTCCCCGAAAATACACTGTTCACCAAAAAAACACTGTAGATGAATAGTGTTCTGTGAGTAGAAGAGGTGGGATGAATAGTGAAAAGTTGGATGAATAGTGAAAAGTTGGGGAATCTTTTGGGAACTAAACGGGGCCTAAATAGTCACCGCGTCGACGCGTGGTCCACCGCGTGCTTTGCTTTTGTCGATTGGCAATTTGGCATTCGCTCGCTTCGCTTGTCCCCAACGCGCAGCGCAATTCCCACCGATCTCAACGAGACCTCTCTGACTCTGATCCCGCCCCGCGCGTCTGCTCAACCCGACCCACCGACCAGGCGCCGCGGGCGAGATGGAAGCGGCGGGCGACGGCCGGAGGGAGGCGGCGCTGGGCGCCCTCGCCGTGCTCCCCGACGAGGTGCTCTGCGCCGTCGTCGACCTCCTCCCGCCAGCCGACATCGGGCGCCTCGCCTGCGTCAGCAGGTACCCCGCCCGCTCACCCGCAGCTGTGCCCCCTCTGCTTATTCGTTCTCGGCGCCTTTCCGGATTAGCTCCGAGTGGTGGGTAGGAATCGCGGATTTTAGCGTCCGAATCGCGGGGCATGAGCTCCTTGCTCTCGATGGCATGCCAGACGGTTTACAGAGTTTTGAAGGGTTCAGAGCAGGAAGCAGAGTGGTGGGGGGATGTAACTTGGTAAGACGAGTGCAGAATGTGCGGCATCCTTCCGGTTCAACTTGGTGTTTCCCATCTCCAGCTACGGCTAGAGCAGCCTACTGAGTACTGACGCGTGCTGGGCTATAAAGTTCTTCCGAAACCAGATTTGCGACAGTACTTGTGCTAAGAAACCTGGAGTTTCAGTGCCGCAGGTCATTTTTAATATGCTATGTGCTGTACTGAATTTATTTGCTTGAACACATTGTGACTGATAAATGTCTATAGCCTGCAAAATGGGACTGATAAATGTCTATAGCCTGCAAAACCCGGTTTATAGTGAACAACCGGAGCCTGTTGGTAGCAGCTAGGCAATGTGATAATTTTCACTCTAAATCAGTTCGTCACAGAATTAGTCATCTTTGCAAAATAAAAATAAAAAATACTAGCCCCACAAAGAAACATGAAAACTTACCATTTCCTCCTAATGATGCACATATAATATGTCAGGATTCACTGGATATGTTTTTTCTGCTCTCTTAGAGGTACTCCTATTATATCTTTGTAATTAAGCCCTTATTATTCCCCATGTAGTCTTGACCACAAGATCACAAATATTGTGGAGGTTTGTAATGTTTAGGGTCAACGAAATAGACCCAAATTTATATACTTCGAAACTCCTCTTTTGATCCCATCCGTGAGTATAAAATAAGCATAATGGTATATATTGCTTAGCAAGAATGAGCATGAAAACTTCGCTTCTGAAGAACATTTGGTTTGCTAGTATCCCTTTCTTACATTCTTATATGATTTGACATCATATTATTTTTAATCACTCTCCAGTGTCATGTACATACTTTGTAATGAAGAACCTCTCTGGATGAGCAAATGTCTTTCAATTGGGGGTCCTCTTGAATACAAAGGTTCTTGGAAGAAGACAACATTATCTAGGTATAACTGTCATGTGCAATTTAGTAATGTGTTAGTTATTTATGGGCCATTCCACTGTGTAATTTTTGTTATCTAAGATTTCATCCTTATTAATCAATGTTGGCCATTTTGAAAAGGTTAGAGACTGATTACTTCATTTTCAGACTCGGTCTATGTCCAGAAAATGATGAAAACTGGCAGAAGCCTCGTCAGTTTGATGGTAATTATCATGTACCTTTTGTTTTTCGTTTCTGCTGCTTCTTCTTTTTGTATATGTTGGTTCTGCTCATTCTCTCTACCATTATGCTTATGTCTTGTGCAGGCTTCAGTTCTTTATTTCTATACAGGAGATGGTATAGATGTTTTACTAGTTTGAGTAGTTTTTCATTTGATGATGGACACGTGGAAAGGGAAGACGACCTTCTATTGGACCAATTTCGTTCTCAATATGATGGAAAAGGCCCAGTAAGTTGTTTCAATCTTTTGGTTTAATTCAGATTCAACAGCACTTCAATTTCTTCATTTTATTCTTGTATTCTCCCATCCACTGACAGTGTATTATTGGTAGGTTTTGCTTACTAAGTTGGCTGAAACCTGGCCTGCAAGGACGAAATGGACATTGCAACAACTAACAAAAGATTTTGGTGAAGTTCCATTCAGGATATCACAAAGAAGTCCTCAGAAGATAACAATGAAACTAAAGGATTATGTTTCTTACATGGAACTCCAGCATGATGAAGATCCTCTATACATATTTGATGATAAGGTATTCTGTATTTTCATTTGCTATACATATAAGAATAGCCTATTTTCATTTGCTACAGAAGTTACCAGTTGGGAAAGGCTCATTTGAAAATCATTGCAGTTTGCAGAATCAGCGCCAGCGTTACTGGAAGATTACAGCGTCCCTCATTTATTCCAAGAAGATTTCTTTGAAATATTGGATTATGACCAACGACCGGCATTCAGGTGGCTTATTATTGGACCAGAGAGATCAGGTGCTTCTTGGCATGTTGATCCAGGACTGACAAGCGCATGGAACACCCTTCTTTGTGGCCAAAAAAGGTTTGAACCTCCTTTTGTTTTAACTATATTAAATGCTTCCTGATATTAATATTAATACCAGTATCATTTCTGATTTTTGGTACCTTTAAGTGAATGGGTGCTTACTAAATTTGTGAATTTTCAGCTTCTAAACTAGTGTACATTAAGGTCATGAAATGCTAGTTTTTAAAATCAGACATAAAAAGGTTCACCGCCTCAATCTGCTTATTTATGTTTTAGTCATTATTTCAAAACTTATCTTGTATAGTTGTTTCACCAATCATCTCAATTCTATCTCTGTTGGATAGAACAATATGTTTGTTAAGATTCGACCTTACCCCGTTTTGCTGATTGCCCGCATGCTGTCAAATACGAACTCTTTAATGATTAAAGTTTGATTCTCCACTTATGATATTGATTGCATTTTTTATAGATGGGCATTGTACCCTCCAGGAAGAGTTCCTGGTGGTGTCACGGTACATGTAAATGATGAAGATGGTGATGTTGACATTGAAACTCCAACATCATTACAGGCAATTTACTTAATAATATATTTATTTTCTATTTTAAAAAAAAAACTATTTCCATGGCATTCGTGATTGATGTGTTTGTTACTTCATTTGTAGTGGTGGCTTGATATATATCCACATCTTCCTGAACATGAGAAGCCACTGGAATGCACACAATTGCCGGGAGAGACTATTTTTGTTCCTAGTGGATGGTGGCATTGCGTATTGAACCTAGAGACAACAGTTGCAGTGACACAAAATTTTGTAAACCAGTCTAATTTTCAGCATGTATGTCTGGATATGGCACCTGGTCACAGGCACAAAGGAGTTTGCCGTGCTGGCTTACTTGCTGTTCCAGGAAACTCTGTTAAGGATAATGAAAGTCATCCATCTGTCCCAATGAGTGGATGGAACCACCCTGACATGAGTCGCAAGGAAAAAAGGCTGAAAGGTTCAGAACCGCTAAGAACCTCAGATAGCATAAATCATTGTTCTGCATTTGAGTTCTCAAGTGTTCAGGGAAGTTTGGAGAATCAAGATTTCTCATATGATATAGATTTCTTGTCACGATTCCTTGAGAAAGAAAAAGATCACTATTCTTCTATCTGGAGTCCAACTAATTCACTAGGGCAGAGAGAAGCAAGAGAATGGCTGCGAAGGCTTTGGGTTCTTAAACCTGATCTGAGAGAACTAATATGGAAGGTGTGTTTTGCTCTGTCAATTTTCTTATTTTTTACTGGACCCAATTTTCTGTGCACGTAACAAATGCGCATTATTTTTTAACCTCTAGAAGATTTTATCTGTTTACTGAGGATATTATTTTCCTTGTTCTAACTGATCCACTTGTTGCTACAGGGTGCATGCCTTGCAATAAATGTTGACAAATGGTATTCATGCTTAGAGGAGATATGTGCATGCCATAGTTTGCCAGGACCCACAGAAGATGAGAAGCTTCCTGTTGGCACTGGTAGCAACCCAGTAAGTACTCTCTTATTTGTGTCTAAAAGTTACTGCTGTCAAGAAATTGTTATCACTACTCAGCTTAGCTGTTCTTAGATGACAATGACATGGTTTGTAGTATCATGTTGATTTTAAATCTTTACACATACATACTGCACGTTGGAACAGATTCACGTTGGATGTTATACATGTCACAGCTCTTTATTGGCATTTTATGTAACAATCCTACAAACTTTTCAGGTCTTCATTGTCTCTGGCAATGTGATTAAAATATATGCGGAGGGAGGATTGGTTTATTCTGTCCATGGTTTGGGCACAGAGGTAATTACTCTTTTCTGCACTTAATGTGGTTGAAACTGCCATTTTGTTATTGTAATAATTGATCTTCCTGCTGCAGCTTGAGTTCTATGATCTCCTACAAAAAAATGGTTCACCTTTGATCAATCACATCCCTGAGATAATTGCTAGTGGTTTTCTTGAGTATAAAGATGACATCTATAGGACGGTTCCATGGGATGGAAAAGGGATACCAGATGTTTTGGCTAAACACTACCCACTGGAGGTTTCTTATGCAAATAACTGTTTTCCTGTTGGGCTTTGGAGCAAGCAGAGCTTTGGGACGAGCAGTTTACCTGACGTTTCAAACAGACCGATTTGGCCGTACATGGTTACAAGAAAGTGCAAAGGAGATATTTTTGCTCGCATGTAAGTAACTAAGTATACAAGCTTTTGTTTTCCTCCAAGAGAAAATATGGTTGTTCAATAATCATGACATGCGGATCTACTCTTTTTCAGCCGTGATGTGCTATCCAAGACTGATATTCTTCCTCTTGCATCATCCTTGGGAGTTCAAATGCGAAATATACATCTATTACCTCTTCCACATATAGAGCCTGTACCCAAATCTGGGAACAATGATGTGATAGATAGTGATAATGCTACAGTTCTACCTGAATGGAAGCATCTAGTCTCTACTCTAAATAGGAGAAAGAAGAATGTAAAGAAGCACCTAGCTAACTGGTGAGTGCTAATGATCACTATTTACTCAGCATAGCTTTTAGAGGGGGGGGGGCTAAAAACGAAAACACTATGGTTTCTTGCTCTGTTTTTTGCTCGTGCAGAGAATAAATCATATTTCAATCATAAATTGCTACCAGAGTGAATAAGAATTTAGTCAAGGTATAAGAGGCTAATGGATACTGAGAAGTTTTTACCCTCTGAGCTGCGCTTGGACTTCCAATAATATTCCTAGAATTATCTTGGATAGGTCTTCGATCATGGGGTATCACAAATAGGTTGTTTTAAACAGTTTAAAAGTTTCCACATAAACAATGTCATGAATGCAATCAATTACACATTGATTTGAACTTGTTTAGCCAGATATGCATCCACAGTGCTTTTTATACTCGAACATTATTTTTCTTGTCCACATAGGGGGAACTCTGTCCCACAAGTTTTAATTGAGAAAGCTGAAGGATATCTACCTCACAATATGGACGTCCTCATCAAGTTTGCTAAGGTGACTTTGCAGTTTTTGTTTCTTTATATGTAACTTATTAAAATGTTAGACTTAATGTTTGCTTATTAAGCTAACAGGATGATGGTGACCTGGTGTACCCAATCCCCTCTTGGATACATTCAGATATAATGGATGATAACATTCTCATTGAGGAGATAACAGAAACGAGTTGTTTGGGTAACAGCAAAGAAAGTTATAAAGCAGATCCAGAGAAAATGAATGCAATTCATATAATTGATTTCAGTGATCTGTCAATTGGTGAGCGACTGTTTAACTTGGTTCCTTAGTAGTTTAGCATTTATTATTACATTTTCTTGTATACATAAAAAGATATTTTGTGCCATGCATCACTGACTGATAAAACCAAAATATGTAATTACCGGAGTTTACATTATTGTTTGTTTGAGATAAAAATAAATAAAACCTGACTAGTTCAAACTTCTGAATCATGGCCCATTTGCTGTGTGTATTTTGAATACTCCAATTGGAGTTTTGAATAGATACTAGAAGTTATGCTATTTTTTTAGGGAGGGGTTAAATAAGATGATGGCCATCAGTAGGCAGTAGCTCAGTGATAGATAGAACAAGATCTGATTTACGGTATCTTGTAAGATCTAATTATGTCTTTGTTAGCAGGGGATCCACTATGTGACATTATTCCATTGCATTTGGATGTTTTCCGGGGTGATATCGACCTTCTTAGGGAATTCCTACGGAGCTATCAGCTTCCTTTACTGAGGAGGGAATCAAATACTGATATATACAAGTCAGTGCGAAATTCAAAGTTCAGCAGGGCATCATATCGTGCAATGTAAGTATTGTCTTGAATTAGAGTCATTCCGCCATCCATACTTTATTTATCCAGCTCTTAGCTGTATCCCAAGATAATGGGTTATTATCAGAAGTTGTTCGCTGGTTTCTTTGAATTTTAAATTCGGTCATGTAAACATAGGATTTTCAGCAAAGTTAGAGATCATTATGCATGTTTCCTTACGTGTGATGTACTATCACACAATGGGTCCATGCAGGCTCATTCTGGCTTGCCAAGATATGACAGCAAGATTCTCGCCTGGCTTCTTTGCAGGTGCTACTGTATGCTACACGAGGACAATGTCTTGGGAGCTGTATTCAGCTTGTGGAAGGAGCTAAGGGCTGCGACTTCCTGGGAGGACGTTGAGAACTTCGTTTGGGGAGAGTTGAATCGATACCAGGAATCATGTACACCGTAGGTGGCTCCGGATAACTAACTCATGTGAGAAAGAAACGTGTTCATATTACGCATTCCTTGACACGTGCAACTTCAAAGAGCAGAAAATAATGAAGACCCAACACAATCCATTGCATGTTCATAGTTCCTCGGACAGTAGGCAATAACTCTGAACGACATGGAAGTGTTGTTAAATGATTTTTGTAACTTGAAATACATAACATGGCCATGTGTTCTTTGAGTACACAAGGGCATTTGTAACGTATACAGGAATACCTACGGTCCCCGACCCCCGCACAGCAAATTAAACCATTTGGTTGCTTAATAATGCTGGGTGATCTAATTCTGAGACGTAGATTGATTGCCCAAAACAAGGTAAAATGATACCATGGTTAAATCCCATTTTGGCCTCTTATTTTTATGCTTGGACAAGGTTGGTTTTTCTCAATTGTATATGCAGGCTCTCATGTTTATGCTAGCATGATAGCATATTAGCATCCATGTGGGGTTGCTTATGTATGGTGAAAATGTACGGTCACGTACGAACCAAAGAGTTCAGCAAAGGCAATTGAGGAAGCTTACCTGCAGAACAGTTCGAGCATCACGTTACTCACGTATGGTGAACAGTATGTCGCAGCCCTGAAAGTAGACATTCAAATAGTTGCAGTGAGCAACAGATATCATAAATGCATAGCGAAAAGCGCGTCCCGAGTGAATGTCATATTATTTCCAAAAAAAAAAAAATCAACAACACCAATATGACACTACTGTACACGACCGGCCGGACGGAGAACAGTGGCCCGGCGTGGGACTCCTCGGCAGTTGGTTCGGGTCACTGATGTTTAGGTCTCGGCCCATGCCCACACCCATCGGAACTCAACTACATCCGGCCCGGGGCGCCTGGTGATCCGGCGACCGGCGTGTGTCGCGCAGGCACGGCAGCTGTGGGGCTGCCGGGCGATACGGGTGGCAGGCGGCGTTGGCAGGGGATGGTGGGGCTTCAGAGCTCGGATGAAGTGAAGGAACGTGCTGCGGTTCGGACGGACAAGGGCGCTGTTTGTATCTCACCCTCCTAATTTTGGCCATGTCACATCAAATGTTTAGATGCTAATTAGTAGTATTAAATATAGTTTAATAATAAAACCCATTTTATAACATCTAGGCGAAATCACGAGACGAATCTAATGAGCCTAATTAATTCATAATTAGACAATCACTGCTACAGTAAACATGCGCTAATCATGGATTAATTAGGCTCATTAGATTTGTCTCGCAAATTAGCCTAGAGGTTGTGAGGTTGGTTTTACAATTAACTCATTTTTAGTCTTTCTAATCGGTATTGAACTGACAGGACCAATATTTAGACCCTAAGATCCAAACGTACCCAAGGTCTCGCAAGTCAAATAGCTAGTCCAATCCATGCCGGCACAATGCACGAACCAGTGAACTTTCCTTCCCCCGTTCCCCGGCACATTGCAAGAACCGAAACGAACTCGACTCCACCTGAGAGAGTGGACTCCGAGTCCGATCGAGCTCCCGCGTCGTCTCCGCACATCCCGCTCCTCCATATAACAAGGCCACAGAACACGCGCGCCATAGCGCACATCAACTCCAACTCCCGTCGCTCAAGCTCTACCCGCGCCAAAGCCGCTCGACCGCAGAGCTAGCGTCTCGATAGTTCAATTTGCGCGTCGATTGAGCTGCAGTCAATGGCGGCGCCGCCGGCGTCAGGGAAGGCGGCCGGCGTCAACCGACCTCCTCACCCAGTGTGGAGGAGGGCCGACGTGGTGAGGATGTGGGAGGAGCTGATCGACACCGACCCGGGCGTCGCCGAGGAGGTCTTCTTCGCCGCGCTGCTTCGTGACGCCCGGGCCGAGCACGAGCAGGCCCGCCGCCGCGCCTGGATGGGGCCCGACGAGCACGGGCAGGTGGTGGTGGTCGACGCCGGGGAGGAGGAGGAGCGGCGGCGCGCGCGCGTCTTCCAGCCGTGGGAGCCGTCCGCGCCAGGCTCGGCGCTTCCGCCGCCGTCGCCGGTGAATCGGACCGTGGTGCTGGGCCTGCGCGCGCCGCCGCACCTGCTGGCTTCCAAGCACGGGATGGGGATGAGGACGCCGTCGTCGGCGACGACGGCCGCCGCCGGGACGCGGCTCCCCTCGGAACACGTCAAGAAGCCCCCGGCCATGTAATAGCGTTTTCGTGGCCGCCGCGCCGGCCTGGCCCATCCGTCTGATCGGATCGGTTGCGTTCCATCGATCTATCTCTACGACTGTGATCGTGCTGTCTTCTTGTTCTTCTGTCTGTCGCCTACAGGTTAGATTGTGTGACATGCATGGCATGGCCGCACCATTAATCGGTGCTTTTGTTTAGAGGCTAGCTACGGGCCGTGACAAGGAAAATGTTTTTTTTGTGTACAAAAGAAAGAAGAGTTACTAGTATGTAGCACAACCAAAAGTCTTGTTTTTCACACAACAGGGTGCGACTGTATTATTGCGTTCTAGTAGTAAAATACGCCATGCATTAGGCCTAAAAGTCTCGAATTCAAGAATTCGACGGAGCACATTTCGGTAAATGCTCATGTAAACTTACGTTATGTATTTGTCACATGAGAAAAAAAGAAGACAAATATAGCTAATGGCATTTCCTGCACTTTATTAATGTTAACTCCGTTGTCTTGTAGGATCTGAATGCCCATTTGAGAAAACGATACACTGCAAAATTTACTGAGGAATGTTCGCCTCGCCAGTCGCCACTCAATGGCAACCTTTTTCCCATTACTGCCTCTGTTGGCATTGGCGCACACCTGAAGTCCTGAGATAGATAGATTCTGCATTTTGTACACTAAATAAAGGTGACTTAAACATCCACTAAGATTAATAAATCATAAATAAAATTATTATCCATCTGAAATGCTCTGGGTCCAAGATTTTGTTTTTTAAGCACGGTTAATTTCCATACGTAGAATTCACATCATAAGTCAATAGTACAAATCAGCAAACAAATACTATAGCTCCGTTTGCAAATTATAGCTCGTTTGACTCTTTTAACCCGAAGTTTGACACTTCTCTTGCTCAAAAACTTTGTGCAACATATCATGTTTTTTTCCGACTTACTTTATTAATAAAATTTCTTCAAAAACTTAAATTTGATAATGTTTGCACAAGAAGTACAAACTATATCATTGCAACTAGACGGTAGAAAATCGCAACGGCAGTTACGGGCTTTTTCAGTACAGCACTGAAAACACAATGGATTTATGTATAAATTTCGGCATGTAAGTTCGGGTTGTATGCTATCCACAGCAATGCCAATTTCTCGGTTACAACATATGTGATCCGGAACCAGAAGCAAATCGAAGCATAATCCAAGGATCTACATGCATCAACAACCAAATAGGAAGCTCGCTGCTAGTCTGCTACGACCGAATGAACCACGCATGACGGCATGAGGAGGATCACATTGCACAAACAAAGTCGCCACTGCTCTCGATGTCGATGTCGTCAATATCGTCCAAATCAATGTCATCAAGATCCATGCTCCCCAGGCAGGGCAACTGCCCGGCGAGCTTCATGGCCTCCCCTGGCTTCCGTGCCTCCTGGATGATCGCCATGACTTCCTCCAGGGTTTGTTCTGGGGTGTTCATTTCCGCCAGCTGCGTGCTCTGTTGATACTCGTCAGTCATCTCAATGGGCAGGTTCTTAAGGAACCAAGGGTGATTCTTGATTTCCGGAATGGTTATTCTCTGCATGAAAGAAATGTCGAGTATAAACACTTGTGAAAGCTGATGCAACTCGGAGTCAACAAGCTGAATCATTTGATGATAAGTACCTGCTCAGGATTTCCGACAAATATCCGAGACAACAGATGTCTGCATTCCATTGAAACTCGAACATAGTCAGGAATTGAGTACTGTACACTGAGTATTCTCTGTGGAAGACACAAACAAGATCCATGTCATTGTCCACATTTATTTCTAAACTAACTGTTTTTTTCCCGAACATAATAAAAGCGGAGAATTGGTGTACTTACAGTAATTGTCTTGCGGAAGTTCCTTGGGTCATCAGGGTCCTCAAATGGATATGCACCGACCAGCATCACGTACAGTGTTACTCCGCAGGACCAAACATCAGCAACCTAATATTTGGCACGGTGTTACAAGTTATAAGCCTTCAGTTACAGGACATAAAAGAATATGCACTTGTACAGGAAGCATTACCTTTCCATCATATTCTTTTCTAGAGAGAACCTCTGGAGCAATGTATGCAGGTGTGCCAACAGTTGATTTTGGTTGAGAATGCAACACAGAAGACTGAAAATGAAAAGGGCCCAAATGTCGGGCAGTAGTTTAAGTGATGAAAATGTCACCTTGTGAGATTATACTGTGCAAAGGAGTACCTTGGAATAACCAAAATCGCATATCTTGAGCCGAGGCGCAACACTGCCATCCAAAAGAGTATTTTCTAGTTTCAGATCTCTATGACATACTTGCTGCATGGAGAAGGGATAAGAGCGGTACTGAGTTAGTAGCATTCGACTAGAATTTCTATGTGACAATCAGCTTGACAGAATTTGTACCATGGAATGACAATAGCTCACTCCCGAAATCAGCTGTTGGAAGAAGAACCTTGCCTGTTGAGAGTAAGTAGTAATCAGTCAATGTGATGACATATACCCTCACATCCAAAAAGCTTGTGGAAAATCTTCTTTACCTCATCCTCACTAAATCTCCCAGCACTGCAAATCCTTTCAAATAGCTCACCGCCAGCAGCATATTCCATAACTATTGCCAAATGTGTGGGAGTTAGCACGACCTGAAAAACTAAGTACTACTTCAATTTTTCAAGCTAAGAATATTTTGAAGATTAAACCTAGACAATAGTTCAAAGCAAACGTTTAATGACGAATGGAAACAAATAGAAGATAATACAACTGGTCACCAAATGAAGTTCTGAGAGCCGCATAATCATATCAGATGTCTAAAACACAATAGCAAGAACAATATGCTATGAAATTGCTAGCACATTACTCGTCCATGGACGAAGAATACAGGAACCCTAATGATGCACATATGCATACATAGATTCATCAAATTTCCACTATTCATCAACTTTCTCCGTATTCATCCGTCTCACAAAACATGCTTCCCAACAAGTTTTACAATTTTTTTTCTCATCTACAGTGTTTTTCAACCAATCTAAACCCATTAACAGTCAACAAGGATAATATAGTTCCACGGGAGAGCCTAACTGGTCCCACTGAGGGAAAAGAGACAGAAATACCCTGGTCTAGGCTTTTTTCTACCACACGAGCAAACAGCCATATCAACCCTAGACAATAGAGTGACAGTTGCAGAACTGGAGGATATAGGAGTCACCGTCAAAGACCCCTATAATTAAATCTGCATATAGGCTTTCACGTTACACCTTCAATTTGTCCTTGTACTAGAAATAAAGGGCTGCAGATAACCATCAGTTTCTATATGCAAAAGTTCTTCACGGAGAAAAGAATAATTGCAAATTGACATTGCACAAGAATGTTACGAGCAGTCAGTCACTGTACTTTAGCTGTTTAAATCAACAACTTGGAGCCATAAGAAGATGGCCAGATCAATATTCTTCTTGTTTAGAAAAGCACACATCTGAACTGTCAAAAGTAACTACATGACAAAATTATCCTCGGTAACTATGTACAATACTTCGAAATCATATCAAAGAAATTACCTCCTTGAATCTAATAATGTTTGGATGCTTCAGAGACCGGTGGTTCATAATCTCCCTTTGAACATGCTCATCAATCTATGGAAAGTTGAAGAAACATGTGGAATTAAATAAGGAGCAGAAATAGATAGTGTTCAAAGTTTAATAAGGGGATATTATTAAGGGGGGTGATAAGGGAGGCAACTTTCTAACCGGGGGTATAATCATCAGAACGTGAGAACAGGACCTGGCATAAAGTGACAAAGAAACCCGGATGCAGCTCTTATATTATATTCAACGAGAGAACAGACAGGGCCTCACAAAAAGAAAAAGAAAAAAAAAAGGGCAATGGACAGCGTAGCATACTAACAGCTGCGTCAATTAATGAACTCAACGGTGTTCACAGGCATGAATGAACAGATCATATAGATGCTAGAAGCGTCTACCAAAAGATAGTAATTTATAAATGGCCATCCACTTAAACTAAACTGAAGAAAAGGAGAGCAAACAGTATAGTTTAATACTCCGTATGTCCAAGGTAAACTAAAAAACATTATAGAAACAAGTAAAGCAAATGATAGCAAATGCTAGATCCGAACAACTTCCGTATGTTTGGGAGACGTTATGTGACGGAAAATTACTATTTGTAGACTAGTTTGGTTCTAGTAGCTTCCTTTGGGCGAATGCGTACGCAAAACTTGCTTTATCCAATCACGTGTCATGAAAAATAATCATTGAATCCCCAGTCAAACATGGTTGAATTGACAGACTACAAGCTGCAATTTATCCGGAAAAAAAAAAAGCAGCAATTTAGCCGGGAAAAAAGGAGGGCCAAAACTGACGCCGACCTTTTGTTCTTGGAAAACAAATTAACAACTAATAAAAATAGATAGACCCAAAAATAATAAAATCAAACAAAATGAGATGCTAATCAGTACCGGAAGAAAGAACTCTGCTCTTTTGCTGGAAATACTCGGATGCATATACAGACAGCAACAATTATGTATGCTCACGAACGTCAAGCAGAAACCTCCAAAATTTTCTCTGAAAAATCTGAAGCCGTTCGATTTTCAGTCAGGGCCTCTCTGCACCAAACTAAAATTCCCCCAACATTTGCGGAGGGGTTCCCAATCAGAGGAAGCAGAAGAGACAAAGCAGGTAAGTGCGCAACAGGGGGAGAACAGGGAATGGTCAGGCAAGCAAACATCTTTCCTTTGCGCCTAGAGGCTACCGCTCACCAGTTGATCCGGTGTCGCGCGCTTGCACCAAGGACTACACTCCATAGAGAGAGAGAGAGAGAGAGAGAGAGAGAGAGAGAGAGAAAACGATCTTTGCTGAGGATGATGATCTGTGATTACCTTCTGGCCTCTCTCGATGAACTTGACGGCCAAGAGCTCCTTGGTCCTGACGTCCCGCACCAGCTTGGCCACCCCGAAGTTGCCCGACCCGATGTCCTTGATCACCTCGTACCGCTCCATATCGCAGAGCAAGATCGAGCAGGGACGCGGCCAGGGCGAGCAGAGCAGCAGCAGGAGACGAGACGAGACCACGAGGAAGACGACGGCGAGGGGTGGGCGCCTGGGCCCGCGCGGTGGCGGACTGGCGGTGGGGTGTGGGGGATTGGAATGGAATGGGGCGGAGGTCAGCTAGGGAAGGGAGTCGAGGCGGAGTTGAGTTTGAGGAGGGCTCGGCAGGGCAGCAAGCGAGGAGAAAGAGACGTGCCCTGTACCCTGGCCATGTGTCGCCGCGGGTGCCGTCCGGGGTTACCGTCTTGCCGAGCCGGCGGGTCGCTGTCAAAGGCAGGGCCGTAGGTTTCTAGGCACACGCATTTGTTTACCAATATTTTTCTTTTTATCCTCTTCAAACTCAAACAACTGTTTCGATTATCTGCGATGAAGGGTGATATTTTATTTTCTCGAATACAGCCATGCAGGTGCACACCGCACAACATACGCAGCATGTCACACTCGCCATACATCGCCAGTACGTTCCTATCACATAACTCCAAATAACTACACGGCAAAACACCCGGTTTACGGCTCAAATCTTTATTTATAAAAAAACAAACTATGTTTCAAATCATGGTAGCAAAAATCAAGCCAATGTAGCATGAAAGTTGTTTCACAAATCTAGGAAAAATAAAGAAAAGTCAGGTGAAGATAGTTTTTTTTACTTACTTCACGACGAAGCTATTCCAAATAATCCCATAGGGCAAGCCAACGAGGACAGCACTCGTCAAGAGCCTCACATAAAAGTAACAGGCCATGTCACTGTAGAAACATGAGGTGGCTAATCTCTCCAACGTAAGTCATCATATTAGCTCTGTCACAACATAAAAGGTACTTTCACCTTTGGGCAATAAAAATGTGTGGCGAAGTCTCATAGCCACAACACGCTCTCCAACGAATGCCTTAGCCTTTTGTCAGGCGGAGTCCCTGTTGCTTCTACATGCTACTTTGGTAATACTGTGAAGTAACCAAACGATATGATATCGAGACGGATTGAATACGTGCAACCTAGGGCTTCCAGACACGGTGGCGCGTTGAGCTTGCTCTTGGAATGATAGTAACAAGCGAGCATGATCGCTGGAATACCTGTTGCCTCCTTTATTTTATATAGTCATACTAATATCATATGTAAGTGATTTACAATAAATACAATTTTTAGGAAGCAAATTTATAATTTTTTTTTAAAAGTAATAATCTCGTATGAAATTAAGCTAGCGCATACTTACTAACAACCGCTATTAAAACCGTGTTATTTTGGTGGTGTTTTGATCCTACGGTCTAAAGTTTAATACTATCACATCGAATATTTCGAAGCCGATTACATGGACTAAACATGAGTTGATTATAAAACTAACCTTACAACCCCTAGACGAATTTGCGAGACGAATCTATGATTAAACATGTTTACTTGTAACAGTGTATTGTCTAATTATGGATTAATTAGACTCATTAGATTCGTCTCGTGATTTGCCTAGGGGTTAAAGTCTAAATATTCGATGTGATTTAGAGCCATGATCCAAACATGACCTTTAAGTATTGATCCATACAAAGAGCATTGATCAATCCAAATTCCTTTCATTGAAAACAGCAGGGCACTGGCCGAGGTCGAGACACATCGACGACGTATCTCGGAATCGCAAAAGAATAGGGATCGCGGCGCATCTTGACCATCTGTCGCCACGCCAGCAAAAGAGGAACAGACGTGTAGTACAGCAGAGCGCACAAACACCTCTCGACCGCTTTTGGAGCAGAGAAAAATACCGTTATCTGTATCTCCCAGCTGCTGCCTGCAGGAGCGCAGGTGTATGCTGTGTATTAGAAAAATGTATTTCGCCGACAAGTTTTTTTATTCACCTCACTCACAGAACACTTCTCAGTGTACTATTCATCTAAAATTATTTTTTCTTCTTCCCATGTGAACACAGTGTAGCGTAGCAGAAAGTCCAAACTCAAAGAGCATATGGCTCGACAAACAGAACGACGTGCAGGCAGAAAGGATGTGCTAGTACTACACAGTACGGTGACCTTTTCTTTTTTGATAGAGAGAGCTTTGAATCTTTTGAGAAAAGTTGGGCCGATCTCGTTCCTACGTTCATGTGATGTGGTAGCTAACTAGAGCTGCAAGATCAGTACTCCCATGCGCTGGAGGGCCAAAGCAAATGGTTTCTCCGTCCACTTATGTTAAGTTGCGTGTGCGTTTGATCTGAAAAGCGAAACCTAATAGATCCTGACCTCTAATTAGTTAAGAAGATGCCGTTATGTAATGCGTATATGTGTTATTTTCTCAACTTTAACTCGATTTGTAGAAAAATATGTGTAATAGTTATATCTGTAATAAATTTGTTAAAAAACTAGATCCAAATATCTATCTAATGATATTAATAATATATTATAAATATTACTATTATTATATTTTATATATAATTGGTTAATGTTGAAAGATGTTGTTTTTCTTGGGAAGCGAGAATGACATCGATTTTGGGACGAATGGAGTATGTATTAGTGTACGAGCAGTTCATCATTTGCTAAGGCGTCATTTAGTTTCTTCAACTTTACGAACTTTTGAAACTTTAATCCCATTTAGAGTTTAGGGGTAGCCTTAACCATCTCACAATGGCAAACTTCCTCAAGCTACCCAATGAACACATTGAGGCCTACCTACGCACTTATTTCCAATATCCTCTATCTCAAAATCAAGTCGTTGCGCTTTTTCGTTTCTTTCATAGGCTGGTCATTTCAAGAAGCCACAACTCGTCTGGCTGGATGTTTGGAAAGTGGTGTACCTGAACTAAACATTAGCCAAATCCAGAAAAATCAGATTCACTCACTCATACAAAAAATACAGAGAATCGAGAAAGAACGAATCTTGTAGGTTTGAGGCTTTCAATAAGGAAAGAGAGAGTAAACATCTAGACCCATCAACCAAATCAATAAGAAATATTTGTCAAGAAAGTATGGTCCTATTTATAGACTCACTTCCCAAAACGATTTGCTACGATAAAATTTTACAAACTTTCATAAACCCTAAAGTTTATTTATTTATTATATAGAGAACGGATGGTTGCATATGTTGGTGGAGAAAACATCACATCTCTCCACGCCGCAACGCACGTGTACAGTGGCGGAGCTAGGATTTTTGTATGGGGTATGCCAGACCAAAATACTCACTCTACGACGGTTCAAATAAGTTATTTTGTAAACCAAAGCAACAGCATTCTCATAGCCCAGTGGTGAGGGCCTAGTTTGAAGCCTCAGGCGTGAGTTCGAGTTTTAACGTGTACTTTTTGTGGATTTTATTTTTTTACATGCTAGATAATATTTGTTGGACTGGGTGTAGGGTATGCCTCACCTTACCCGTGCAGCCTGCTGGATCCGCCCCTGTGACGTGTAGATTAAACAATGTGTGCGCAAGTGCAAGCGGAGGAGCTAGGCAAAGCACAACAGCATGAGAAAGCGTTGAAGCAACTGAAGTAACACATACGTAGGTTATACCATATATTTACCATGCATTGCATCCCCAAGGAAAATATGATTGGATCAGGGATGCATGCACGTGTATGACCTGTACGCCGGCCCATTACGTAACGTACGTGACGCCCATACGTACGTGGGTACGTGGTGAAGTCACATACGGTGTGGTTTGGCCGGAGCATGCCGCGCCGTGCGTCGTACGTGGACGGTGGACGCACATCAACCGGGTGCCTTTTACAGCGAACCGGCGGTATCCGGTTGGAGTAGACGGCGCCGTACGGTGACGAAGAAATTCGCCGTCGGCCATCAACCTACGCCGCTTTCCCACGGATCTGCCTACGCCGCTTTTACTTAATGCAATCGTTATACCTTTTTTCAAAATACAAGGCTAATAATAAAACCAGAAAAATAATAATAAGACTTGATCTGATAACTAATTTTTATTCTATATATTGTTCTATACAATTCATGGTGCATTCTAATGGTTATGGTTTAATTTCGAAAGCCCCAACAATATAGTTACGATATTTGTGGTTCAATCCAACAATAGACACTTATCTGCTATTGTTATTTTAAGATGCCATACAAGACACGAGTTGTCTTGTTTTAGGAGTTTTATAATGCTTAGAAGGTACCACAGGGTACTTTTGTGGCTGATTAATGCTAGCCATTGATCTATCTGAATATTTAGCTAAGTATTTATTTTAATACAAAACTATATTTAGTTAGTACCTTCAGGTACCTTTCTTTTAGGTACCTCCCGGTACCTCCTTGTACCATCTATTTTACCATCATTGGATCTTTGAGAATGGACGGTTCTCCTTTTTTCCAAACATTGTAAAACTTTTTTTTTTCTTCCGACCTCTGTTACACTATCCTTGCGACCCAGCATCTAGTTTTCCATCTTTTAAATCCACTTTTGCTGATAACATGTCTCTCTTTGATTTCATCCTCTAAATCCTCATCACCTCCTGTGTCGCCGAAGTTGTCACTATCAAGGTAATTTAAGCTTCAAAACACTAAATCCCTTACCCAACTTCAAAATCATTATATTTGTTTCTCTCTCCACTAGTTGCATCCACCATCTCTTTAGGTTTTCACAACCGCCCATTGTTGAATCTCTACACCATCGGCATCGATTGCCAATGGTTATTGCCATGCTGCCATTAGAGATCCATATCGTAACATCTGGAGATGGTGAAGATGGGCTATAGAGATCTCTACGGATTGCCCCCCACTCGTGTGATGTCTTGCATCCATGTCCATCTTGTCCCAAGTGTTTAGCCAATTCGTTAGAGAATGATAATATCCCCCTCTAACTTTCCTTTTCAGATTCTATTCTTCATATAGTTATTTTTAGTTTACCAAAACGAGAGACAAAAACAAGAGTGCTTTTTTTAACTTAGTCCGTGGAAGGAGGAAAGGGGTTAGAAAAAAACGAACAATATGTATTGGTTATCTGTCTTATTTCACCACACCTGTTACAACACCGCCGAAAAAGGCAGGGAGTTGTTTGGTTGATGAGCGTACCACACACTAGAACAATTGATTTGTAGTTTATTTGGTTGCCGTAATTGTGGCTTCAATCTCGATTTATTATCAAAGGTTGCCTAGCTACAACTATGACATTCACACAAACTTACACTGGTGTTTGGTTGGTAGCTACATGCAAGGCAACCTTGGTCATGAGCCAAACACATTTTGAGCTAGCTACGGCACCTTCACACATGCGGCTTGTCGATTTATGATGTACAACCAACAACCTATTCAATTGTGGTTGGCTGAGGTTGGGGTTGATTTGATGTGAACGAAATATATCACGGGTTGGTTAGCTGATGGATGTGGCTGAGTTAGTGTGAGAAGAGGAAACAGAGACCAAGCACGCCCGAAGTAGGAGGCTACAGTTATATATCTTTATTTTTTTTAGAACAATCTTTAGGTTTTTTAAACAAAACAAACTTTAGTTGGGCCCCAACATAAGCCCATGAGTTTTGGGCCAGGAAACGAAACTCATCCGCAGCAAAGTCTCCTGGGCGCAAAGCTGGGGGTTTGGACTTGGACGCGGTTCGGCCTACAGATTTTTAGCCCATATAAACTTAGGAGGCCCACTTTGAGCGCTCCGTCCGTCCGTCGTAACCACTCCACTGCCCTTTTTCTATCGTCGTTCCCGAGCCGCCGTCGACGGTCGTCCCCTTCCCTCACTCCCGCAGCCGCCACTTCTAGAAGCTTCTAGGCTGTTGCAGCTGCTCCGCCCATGGCCGCGGAAGCCAAGACGCCGTCCCTGGCCGAGGTACGCAGGGCTTCGGCTCCTCTCGCCCCTCCCCTCCTCAAGTGGCCACGCCTCCCGATCTGGACCCTGCGACCCGGTGCGGGGCAGATCTAGCGGGCAGCCCCAGATCCGCGTTTCTCCGATGCCCCCGTCTGGGATGGGGATTGGGTTCCGCTAGGCGTCTGGTTGTGGGCCTGGTGGCATGGATCGTTCGTTTGTCGCTCTTGATTCCGAAATGGCGAGTAGTTTGTTTGGTTGTTCGGGAAAATTTGTTGGGACTCAGGACCTGTATATGCGTAGGTGCTATGTTTTTTCAGTGGAAGAACATCAGGTTACCTGCTGCTAGTTTGAAATTTGATTTAGATTCGACGTTTGTGTCCGGTATGCTGTAGCCCATGTAGTATAGTTGGGTCCGGTTAAATTTTGGAAGGTTATAGTGCCTACTAGATTACCGTACCTGAAGATTGATGGGGCTATCAGAATTTTATAAACTAAATAGCGATGCATAAATGCTCTAGAAAAGTTGGTGATTCTGCAACACTATGTATTTTGCTACAAGTCATGTGATATAAAAGCAATGGGAATTTCCACTGGATTATATATTTCGAGAAGGATCTCTTGGCACCTGATATTTTCTTGCATGCTATCTAGTTTATAGAAAATTCCTTGCTGTTTGTTTTGATTTCTAGGATTTTTCTAGCAGAGTATTAACCGATGATAGTCCCCGTTCTTCTAGAATGAACTAGAATCATGAGTTTCTGCTCACTCGTGCAATTAGCTGTCAACTGTGACTTTACTGTACAATATTTGATTGGCAATAATTATTTTCAAATATGTACCTGTGTGAAATGGAAACTAGCATTATAATTGCCATCAAAATGTTTCAAAAATTACACTTCTAATGAATAAACATGAAAGCTTACTTCTCAACAATTATTTTAGACAGTATAGTTTGGATCTGTGGATGGATTGGAGTGGAATCATAAACTAGGTTTTGGCTCACTGTATTTAGGAGAATTCAGTGTGAATTGGAGGCCTTTAGTGGCAGAGTCTTTTTCACATGTGGATCAGAGTTTTATAGAGAGGATAATTCAAGTTATAGGTCACAAAGGCTCAGCTCTTCAAATGAAAGCACAATTTTTAGTAGATTTGGACAGTACCTATCAAGCTTGTTCATTTTCGAATCAGTGTTTTAGAAGTCACTAGGCCAATTTACCATACCTGTGTTCCATGCACGAACATTCTCATGCATATGCAGCACTTCCTTTCTGTGATCAGCATCAACCATTGTCTATCTATTCTTATTTTGATCTTTAGCCGTGCAATGTTTACTAGTTTGTGCCATTGATTGTACTTATATTACAACTTCTGTAACGAACATGGTATACATGTTTTATCTGATTTGCATGTTTTTGTTTGAAAATTGGTGTCATTTGTCGAAACTGTTTGGGTTATAACTTCAATTATGATGATTCTGATTTTATGGATTTCAAGTACTGCTCACATAGTAATCACTACCGTGCGCTAGTTGGATATGAGCTGGACAGCTTAGTCAATCATTGAATTGTGGTTAGCTGTTTAGCTTCTGCACAGGTTTCCCTTAGTACTGTTATCACTTACTGCAAACATTTCTGACGTTTGTCGCTAGGAACCTAAGGTTTCTATAATGGCTGCATGCCTGCATATATGCCAAAGAGGTTCCTTCTCAAAGTTATTATATATATGAATGCAGTCTTCTGCTGTGTATTTACCAAAAAATCACTTGGTTTCATTACAAAACTTGATTTAGGGCCTGTTTGGCACGGCTCTAGCTCTTGCGAAAACAGCTCTGACTTCACTATTGAAGCAGCTTTTTTGGCTTTGCATTGTTTGGTTACTGGAACATTTGGCAAAATAGCTTCCCCTAGCTCATGCATCTTTCTACTGAGTGGGATAGGGTGAGCTGGGAGAAGCCAATATTTTCGGTTCATGGTTTCTAGTGTAAGCCGAAAAATGGCTTATCAAGGGCTTTGGTCCTGAATCCGTTTTGCATTAAACCCTTTGGTAGGGCTGGAGCACAAGCTGCTGCATGAGCCATCTCAAACGGGGGCTTATTTTTATGTTTGTTACTAGGATATGGTTGCTTCTTTGAGCTTTCTGTTCTACAAGCTGATTCCTCCTTGATTTGTTACTTTTAATTTGATGAACTAGAACTAGTGTTATTGACCTTATGCTTCATCTGTAGGAATATTCACTTCCACCACAAGAAGTTCCAGTGGAAAAAGCAGTTGAGGAGGAGCCCTCTAGTGGCACTGAGACTGAAGCTGCTCCCCCAACAAATGATGAAACTCCTCCAGCTGTAGAAGACAAGAATGAAACTTCTGAAGTGCAAGATGCTGCTGACAAGTCAGAAACAGAAGAAACCAACCCTGCATCAGAGGAAACTAGTGAGGCTGCTGAAGAAGAGGCTGAGGAGAAACCTGAGATCAAGGTTGGGTGCTGCTGAAAAGAACCTGATGGTATTACTTCGTAGTCTCATTTTGATGGATACTAAGCAATTAAGCATTTTCAATTTTCAATGTTCAGATTGAAACAGCGCCAGCAGATTTTCGCTTCCCAACAACAAATCAAACAAGGCACTGTTTCACACGCTATGTTGAATACCACAGGTAGGGTTTGTAATTATATTTCATAAAATTGAGATTAACAGCTGACATTGTTTTATGTTCAGCCATTCTTAATAATGTGGTTATTTTATCAGGTGTGTAGCTGCAAAAGGAGAGGATGCTCCGGAGTGTGATAAGTTTGCAAAGTACTATCGATCCCTTTGCCCTGGTGAATGGGTAAGTATTTCTTTCTTTCACACTAGTTTACACTCTGTCCTTGTTGCCTGTTCTGGTAATTAGGTTAGATATGACTTCTTGAGGCATGTGCAGTATACATCTCAAGTTGATCCAAAGCCTTCCACTTTCCAGTAGCACTATTCGTTTAATAGAATAACATTATGGTGGTGCTGTGGTATTGTAAATATTTTTTCTCGTCAATACCTGAATTTTGTGACACGATTGGATGTGTTGCTCGCCTTGGGTTTGGCCAGCAAAATTATTGAGGTGATGCACATTTTGTTTCTTATCTAGCCTTGCTTTTGGCTCAGGTGAGCAAGGATTTCTTTGCTTTCAAGGCAGAGCCAAATTGGCTCTCCTTTCTCAGCAAGTACCATTATCAAGGCTTGGCAAAGTTTACATAGGGACCGAACATAGCCTTGGGAGCTATGCCTATGGCAAAGGGTGCCTTTTTCATTTTTGAAAAAAAAGGTTCATAAGTTGTGTCCCCTGTAGGTCCTTCAGTTGGGTACATTGCATTTTCTTCAGTCAAATGTTAATAACCTGAACATAAGAGGTTAATTGAGATTGAAGCATTAAATAAGTTTGCCTATTGAATGGCAAATAAATTGGATGTATCTTTCGATAGCTTCACACAATATCACTATATACAATTTTAACAATGCTGGGCACTATTGGGATTTGAATTGGTGCAAGCTATGAATACATGAGTTCCTAGTCAACGCGGAGCGTCAGCACAATATATGCACTTGTTGGCTTCACCACTTTTTGCCTTTGATAGAAGTGAATTGATTGTTCAGCAGTAGCATAGTATATCAATTGCAATGTTCCACATGCTGTGTTTTCGCTATGTACATATTAAACCCTTTATGATTTCAAGATATTTTACAGATAGCTGCATGTACACAAGCATTATTAAACCCAGAGTTTCTTGGCTCTGTTGTCTGATTGCGCAAATGATGTGCAGTCCCTCAAAATTTAACCCTGAGGATCTTGGTCTTGAAGATGACTGAGTACTGAATGTTATGCAGGTTGATCGCTGGAATGAGCAGCGTGAAAACGGCACTTTCCCTGGCCCTCTGTAATCCCATCGAAAGGAGAATGAACATTTGATGTTTTGCCGACTTCTCTTCCTCGGTAACTGGTGTCCAAGTTAACAGATACAGAGAAATCGTCTTTTTTGGAGAACACTTAAGAATAAAAAAGATTCTTTTTGGCCTGAAGAATGCATTGTACTTCCTAATGGTCATGTTCTGCGTTGCAGAGAAAATCGCATGACAGTTATAATTTTCCTTACACTTGAAAAGGATTCCTGTTTTCCTGTCTTTGCCATGTAACGCAGCGTACACATTTGATGCAGAAATACTGTTTCTCTGTTAACTGGTAACGTATGGTAGTCAGATATATCATAAAATCTGGAAACATTAATCCGTGACAATAGACTTGATTGCTGTATGGGCGCCCTCTATTTCGAGTTCTGCGGGATCATGTGTCTACCGATCTACAATAGCGAAGCTTGGGTTCAATTTATATTCAGCAGTGAGAGAAGTCTAACTTTTATCCTTGAACTATCACAAAAGTTTGACCCTGGTGCTCAAAATAAATGAACTAGGTAGTGGGTACTTTTCGAAATGCACTAGACATCTTCCAACACTATGCTTCTGTGCTTAGGCATTTTTGAACTTGAATAACACCAAATATGCACTATTCCCTCGGTCCCTAAAGAATTCTCGAAACAATGTTGGACAATTATGTAGCATAAAAATATATTAAAATTTATAGTATAATATAAATATTATTAGATAAATATTTAGATCTAGTTTTTTAAAAATATTTGGAGACTTAAATATTGTATGTATTCTCGAGAAATTTAGTCAAACATGTGGCACGGACACTCAAAACGACACTTATTTAGGAACAGACCCTGTGTCTCAAAAAGAATACAATTATGAGAACTGTGCCGGTTAAAGCTATCTCATGTTTGACCAATTTTATATTAAATAGTAGAGCTCTTTTACAATGATTGGCAAGTATCAGCTGGTACCAGGTACTTGCAGGTACTTTAAGTACCTTTTCTGGTACTTACTGGTACTTTTAACTAGAATTTTGTAAAATTAAATAAATAATAATAAGGGTATATTAGTACTTTCTTATACCCTGATGAGAAATTTAGATTATACCCTTCCACAACATATCAAGATAATTTTTTTCCCGCCACCTCCTCCCCAAAATCGACGGAAAAAGACGTATATACCCTTTCTTTTTAATTAAAAATAAAATGAAATAATTAGTTGGGCCCATTTATCTGGTACTTGGTCCCACAATTTTGGTACTTTTTGGTACTTTTGGATGGGTATTTTTAGGTACTAGATATTTTTCCCACCGTTGAATTCTATATCCTTGTAGTACCATGGTACTTGCCAATCATTGTAAAAGAGCTCTAAATAGTATTACTATTTATGTTTTTGAATAATTTAATTATAATAATATTTTCTATAACTAATCTAATGATACTCATTTTGTATAATAAATCTTAGTATTTTGTTATATAAATTTAGTTAAAGTTTAAATTATTTGACTTCTCGTGATGTGAGATTGTATTCTTTTTGGGAAGGAGGGAGTACCCTCATGCGAAATGAATGTGCACATTTTAGATAACATTGATGGAGTTTGAAGTACATTTGCTATGAAGTATTGAGATCCAATCCAATATCATAGAAAAGTAAAACTCATAAAGGGGTAATGAATTTTAAGTTGCGAAAGTTGGGGCAATTTCACCGTAGTAAATGTGTTGGAAGTGTATTTTGTGGAGAATGAATAGTGAAGTTACAATAGAAAGTGATTTTTTTTCTTGGGGGGGGGGGGGGGGCTACGATCTGATAATCCATAGGAGGATGCATATGATTTGATATCATAGATAAATCTTAAAATAAAAAGTTCCGAGGCCCGAAGAAAAGATAGAGTACCAGCTCTATGTTCCGAATTCCCTAATGACGAGAGGAATTTAAAATATGATTCTATGTTTCTACAATCATTTAACTAAAAAAATCGTTGGATAGGCGTTTGTAATAGCCATGTCACTATCGTTCCAACCTCATATTTTAATAATTAACCTTATGAAAGCAGGCGCGTGCGCTGGCCGGAGAGGCGGGCCACGTCGCCGGCTTTTTCCGGCCGTCCGATCGGCCGGCCGGACGGTTTAGATTGTGCTATTTTTCATTAATTTTTTAAAAAAACTCTGAACTTTATGGAAAGACAACCTGCCGTCCACTCATTTAACAAAAAAACCCCTGAATTTTATAGATATACAACCTGCCATCCACCCCTCTTTTAGGATTTTTTTTAAAGAAACCCTCAGATTTCCTCGGAATTAACCTGCAGTCCACCCCAACCAGCCAATCAATTTTTTTAAAAAAAAACTCCTAAACTTCCTTAGAATCAGCCCACTGGCCTTTTCTCTCCCTCATAAATATTCTTAAAGAACCCTCAAATTTTACTGAAATTACGTAACAACCCATTCTATTAATTACTTCCCTACAACCAATACTATATGTACAATTCAACCATCAAAACGCGTTTCAACCAAAAAAATCCAACATAAAATTTTAACCTTATCAAAGCAGGCGCGTGCGCTGGCCGGAGAGGCTGGCCACGTCGCCGGCTTTTTCCGGCCGTCCGATCGGCCGGCCGGACGACCCAGATCGTGCTATTTTTCGTCAATTTTAAAAAAAACTCTAAACTCTATGGAAATAAAACCTGCCGTCCACTCATGTAAAAAAAAACCCCTGAATTTTATAGATATACAACCCGCCGTCCACCCCTCTTTTAGGATTTTTTTAAAGAAACCCTCGGATTTCCTCGGAATTAACCCGTAGTCCACCCCAACCGGCCAATCAAATGTTTTTTAAAAAAACTCCTAAACTTTCTTAGAATCAACCCGCTGGCCTTTTCCCTCCCTCATAAATATTCTTAAAGAACCCTCAAATTTTACTGAAATTATGTAACAACCCATTCTATTAATTACTTACCACAACCAATACTATACGTACAATTCAACCACCAAAACACGTTCCAACCAAAAAACCCAACATAAAATTTGTTCTAATTTTAAAACCTACAACTTTATTATATAACATATTTTTAAACCCAAAAGCACTTTCCACATTCATTCACGTAGACATTTATCTACGACCCGTCGTATCTATGGTTCAGATACCAAAACGTCCTCAGATTAAGAAGTGTTCAATAAAAAAACAATCAAAATTCAAAAACATAAACCTTGAGACCGTACCAAAATTTTAAATTCAAAGTGCCTCAGTAATTAGTTCCTATAAATGATTATATAAGATCCGTAGGTCGATCCTTTATAATATATATTCATTTTCCTCACCTACACAATACTATACGTTACTTAATATTGACAATCTTTGGTTTGTAAATAAATTTTGAGCAACCAAATAATCTAAGGATTCTCATAACGTATAACCCTCTATTAGACAGGTGCATAATAAACACCCTAAAACATCTGTATAATAGGAATGTGATGTATAATAGGAATGTACAATATATGCACCTACCCTCATGAACAGACTTTAGCTGCCAAGTCATGCAGAGAGAATGCAATTACTGTGTCACACATGAAACTAGTTCTACGAGTTAATCTATGTATTTAAATGATTTCAACTACGATGCTCTTCTACTGTATGATAACATGATATATAATTACTACTAGATATCGTGCACTCTGTTATTCAAATGTCGATTGTATATCATCAGTAAAGGCAAATAGGCAATTACTAAGGATCGACTTGGTTTTTGCTCGAGAACAAAAAGCAATACGAGGAGAGCCTTTTTTACTAATATGTTGCCAAAAGACATGGAGTGATGGCATCTTGATTGTTGGATCTCAACCAAAAAAAGTCATCTATTTTATTTTATTTATTTAGTCAAAGATTAAGCCGCGCGCCAAGGCGCGCGCAAATCACTAGTGTCTTGTTTCATACCATCTCTAACAACACCACTCTTAGAGACCGCGATGATGCTATATGATTCGTAATAGTTTACCAAATAATTAAGGGTAACGGTCTCTTGGCGGAACTCTCAGAGCAACTTCTTGACTTTATTCAAGAGTAACTCTACTAAAGAATCTTTTTCTAGAGAAGCTATTAAAGATTAATTTTGTGAATTGATTCTCTGAAATATTCTAACCAGGAGGTGCTAAAACACAACCTTGTGTAATTTATGAAAAACCACTTGCACACATGATCGTTTCTCGTTAAGAAACACTTCTTGGAAATGAGAAAATGTAAGCCCTTGGAGTGAAGAAGATGTGAAGCACGACTGTGCGGAAATATCGGATGCACTGTCTTTGATTATACTAGTAAGGGTGTGTTTAGTTCCCCAATTCCCACCCAAAAAAAGTCTGTTTTTGACAATCTAACTCTTGCCTCAGTTTGGTTTTAGCTATCGAACTTCAAAACCAGGTATTTTTGGCCATCCAACTATTAAAACCGTTCAAATTTAGCCATCGGGCTGTTTTGATGAGTAGTTTTAACTTTTTTATTTATAATTTAGTCCTTAGATCTTAAAATGATTATTACTTTTTGCCGGTACCTCTGATTTAGGTGATTCGTGCGGTCACGTGTTCCTAACGGCAAGCATTATCTTTTAAAATGATATTTATATTATTTTTGTCACTATTGTTACATTATTTCTTTGTCATTGTGTAGAAAAATAATATAAGAAAAATTAAACAAACAATTATAAAATAATATAACCAACATTTTAAAACGTAAAGATCATCGTTACGAATGCATGACCACTAGAATCACTTAAATCAGAGATGCAAGAAAAAGAAGTAATCATTTTAACATCAAGGACTAAAAAGCACAAAATTAGTCCTTTTTAATCATTGGATCTTAAAATGATTATTATTTTTTCTCTATCTTTGATTTAAATGATTCTAGTGGCCATGCGTTACGAGAATTTTATCTGTTAAAATGTTGATTATATTATTTTCTAATTGTTTGTTTTACTTTTTTATATTATTGTTTCTAAACAACGACAAAAAAATAAGAAAAAAGTTCATTTTAAGTGATTTTTAGTCCTTGGATGTTAAAATAATTACTATTTTTTCTTGCATCTTCGTTTTAAGTGATTCTAATGGTCATGCGTTACAAACGATGAGCTTTACATTTTAAAATATTGATTATATTATTTTATAATTGTTTTTTAAATTTCTTATATTATTTTTTCTACACAACGACCAAAAAAATAATATAACAAATAGTGATAAAATAGTATAAATATTAATTTAAAATATAGTGTTCACCGTTAGTAACATGTGACCACAAAAATCACCTAAATCGGAGGTACGAGCAAAAAGTAATAATAATTTTAAAATCTAAGGACTAAATTGTAAATAAAAAAGTTAAAACCACTCATCAAAACAGCCCGACGGCCACATTTGAACGGTTTTGATAGTTGGATGGTCAAAGATACCCGGTTTTGGAGTTCAATGGCCAAAACCAAACTGAGGCAAGAGTTGGATGGCCAAAAATAGAATTTTTCTAAAAAATAATATTACAAATAGTGATAAAATAGTATAATATCACTTTAAAATATAGTGTTCACAGTTAGGAACACGTGACCACAGGAATCAGCTAAATCGGAGGTACGAGCAAAAAATAATAACCATTTTAATATTTAAGGACAAGATTGTAAATAAGAAAAGTTAAAACCACTGATCAAAACAGTCCGATGGCCAAACTTGAACGGTTTCAATAGTTGGATGGCCAAAGATACCCGGTTGTGGAGTTCGATGGCCAAAAATCAAACTGAGGCGAGAGTTGGATGGCCAAAAATGGACTTTTTCCAAAAAAATATTCATCCATCTTTTCTCTATTCATCTCACTCCTCCCACTCACATAACGCTCTTGCAACACGATCTAGTGTTTTTTTCCCAATATAAACTCACCCTAAATTCAATCCCTGCCTTTTCCAGGATTCCAAATGGAAGCTCGAAAAAGAAGCACATGGCGAAACACAGCAGTCACCCATCCTGGCTCCACCAAATCCAGTGGCCCCTACAGCGACGTCGCAGCCTCCCACGTCCTCAACAAAACCAAACTTCTGACACCACAACCTCGCGTCACGGCGCGAAGCCACGGACCCATGCTCTGTCCAAGATCCGGGGCGCATCGAGCCCGACCAATCAGGACCCAGCGTTCCACGCTGGCGATCCGTGCCAAAAGGCCCAAAACCCTCCTGGCCGTCCGATCTAACAGAAAGAAACACACCCGCAGCCGATCCGGGCCGCCCACCCCTCGCGAACCGGATATACCACGCGGATGCCGCCCTATAAATAAGAGGCAGCGGCCAGGCTTGCTCAGTTTTTCCGGCCTCCTCTTCCTCGCGCGGCGCCTACCCGATTCGAAGCGTGCGAAGAGAGCGAAGCACCGCGGAGAGGTATGCCCGCCTTCCCCTTTCCTCCTCCCCCCTCCTCGGCGGTTTCTAATTCGAGGACGGCGCAGTTGTCGTGGCTCTCGGGGCTGTGCGGATTTTGTTTTGTCTCGATTTTGAGGTTCGTGGGTTGGGGCCTGGGGGATCGGCTGGGTGAGGGCTTCGTGGGGTTGCGCGGCAGCGGTTAGGGTTTGCTCGGGTGATCCGCTTTGGTTGCGGCGGAAACTGCTTGCTATGTGTCGGTGGGCGCTGTTTCGCTTGGGTCTGACCCTGTTGGTTTGCGGCTGTAGCGATTGTTCTGGAGAGATTTAGGTGTAACTGTGAAGATTTCTGGTGGAATTGCTACTCCGATCCAGGATTATAGGTGTGATTTAGGGGTTCGTTCGGGTATCTCGCCCTGAGGGACTTGGCGTTGTGGGGGAATATAGCACATGAATGCTGTGAGGTTTATTGGGAATTTGGGATGGCACTCCATCGTTCATTCGTAGATCATTGCAGAATAGCACTCACAGTGGTTTCCAATGCTGTAAAATCTGAAGGCTCATGATAATGATGTTGTGTCTTATACTCTTATGCCAATTCTCATACGAGTGTGTGTCTAGTTCAATATAGATTTGGAATTCACTATGTAAACTGCTAGTCATGTTGGTTTGAATTCTGCACTCTTGATGGAGTCCCTACTAAGACATATCAAATTTAGAGTACTGTTATCGGCTTGTAGTGCTAGATGCTGAGATGACAAGTATTTTAGATTCTATCTGCTGTTTAGTGTAGGTGCCATATGGTTATGATTGGATTATACCGTAGCTATTATTTAACTTGCTTCTGAAGAATTAGCACATTTTGGATCATCTGGTGGCACTTATTATTTGATTGCATTGATTCTTGTTAGAACTATGGATGGTATATATGTTGCAGACACACATTATTTGATCTGCCGTTCAGAACCCATGCATTAATAATAGTTGCACTATACTTCATTCCATGCCATGCTGAAAATATTAACCAAGTACATTTATGACCTTGTTTGTTAGATGTGTATGTTTTGATATGGCAATAAACATTGCATGTGTAGTGGTTGCTTAGGTATTTAGATTAGCTGGGTTACTACAAAATCCTAGAGCCCTTTAGCTATCAATTAGTAGGTAGGTTTATGCTTTTAAATTGATCACTAGAAATATGTCTCCTCTGCATAGCCTGTCTGCTTCTGATATTATTTTACTTCCCTATCATGTAGTCAGATACATAATTGTGAATAGTGACCACAGGGTTGGTTGGAAACATAGTAAATAGCTGTCAGGATTATTGTTTCGGCATCAGTAGTTTGCTGCACATGCTGAAATGTAGACTTGTCTGTGCATATGAGAACTGTACTTTATTTGGTGGTATACTTGGGTTTTGTTTTCTGAACATGTTGTGATCTCTTTTCTTAATGCAGATGGCCCGTACCAAGCAAACTGCTCGCAAGTCCACTGGAGGGAAGGCTCCCAGGAAGCAGCTTGCAACTAAGGTAAGGCTCTTCTGATAACCTTTTTTTGTTCTTTGGCCTTGATACCTTCAAAAGTTTTGACTGGATTTGATCCGTTGTTGTATTGCTTCATAGGCTGCCCGTAAGTCAGCTCCCACCACTGGAGGAGTGAAGAAGCCCCATCGCTACCGCCCTGGAACTGTTGCCCTCCGGTTAGTAAAATTGACATCTTTGGATTTTTCTCCTACACAGTCGAAGTTTTTTTTTGTTTTGGGTGCTGGATTGATTTTTTTTTTTGTGTAACTGCAATTTGACAGTGAGATCCGCAAGTACCAGAAGAGCACTGAGCTGTTGATCAGGAAGCTGCCCTTCCAGAGGCTTGTTAGGGAAATTGCGCAGGACTTCAAGGTTAGATATCTAGGAATTCAACTTGAATAAGGCATTGGGCCGATTAAGTTTTGGCACTAAATATCTGGTTCTTTATGAGTGCTTAATTGATTTTTTTTTTGGTTTACAGACCGATCTGCGTTTCCAGAGCCATGCTGTGCTTGCCCTTCAGGAGGCTGCGGAGGCATACCTTGTCGGTCTGTTTGAGGACACCAACCTGTGCGCCATCCACGCTAAGCGCGTGACAATCATGCCCAAGGACATTCAGCTGGCCAGGAGGATCCGTGGCGAAAGGGCTTAATCCCCTCGATCATCGTGACAAAATGAAGTCTTGTGAAGCACTGTGTCGTAATTGAGGTTTACTGTGGTGTCATGTTCAGGACATCTAAGTAGGGCTTGTTTTGTGGACCATAAGTTTCTCATGTGTTGCTATGCTACTATCTGTTGCTATTATTACTAGGGTTAAAACTTAAATTGTCTAGTGTTCGTACGGTGTCGACTGCCTATGACATTTGTGTGCAGCGTTGAAGCTGACTAGCAGTGCTGTTTGCGCGCTGCTGGATTGTGTGCTTCATTGCTGTGGCTGATCCGTTCGTTAATGTCAAACTGTCAGTGTCTACATTTTGTGCGTCTTTCTATTAATTTTGTTTAGTGCTCTGTTTGTCTACTATCTTCATTGGCGTTGTTTCCTATACATGCTGCCAGATAGTAAATGACGTATTGTCTGCGCAAATGGGTGCTTAACTTTCCAATAAAATTGAGTCACATCTTTTTCACTCACAGACACGCTTACTAATGTATTTTTCACTTTTTCACCAACTTCTTCAACTAAACAAAACAACAAGGCCTAAATCTCTTTTGATTGAGGAACCGTATGTTTTGATTGAGGAACCGTATGTTTTGAATGGAGGTAGTAGTTAGTTTTCCCTAAGAATAGATGAAAATGGAATCGGGTTTTAACAAAAATTCGAGCTAAACATGCTCTCTAACCCCTCACAACGACGCGGACTGAGCTCTAGCTCAGCTGGCAAGGTTCCTTGTGGTGGAACAAGCCCACCAGGGTTTGAATCCTCGATTCGGCACTGGCGCTCGCATTTTCTTGGATTTATTCCAGGATTTAACCGACGCTATTCTTTCAGTGGTAGGCGATGTGCCCGTCGATTGCGAGGCGCCTGTGGTGACTTCGTCAATTTGAAGGATTTGTCGGCCCAGTCTTTCGGAGGTTGTCGGTGCCTGATTTGGTCACACCGGCACAAACAAGTGATTGCGATGCTAACCGCTCGCTGCCCCGATGGCGGACGGAGAGACGAGAGTTTTTATCCTGGTTCCGGCCACGGGGCCGTACGTCCAGCAGCTGTGCGGAGCACCGGGTTCGTGTTGCTCGTAGTAGGGGATTACAAGCAAGACGGGAGAAGGAGACGAGCTCCTAAGTCCCTGAGTTTGGATATCGTTGGCTAAGTGTTTTTGCGTGTGCTCTGTCGTGCGTGAACCTGCCCTTTGCATGGGCTTCCCTTCCCCCTTTTATAGCCCAAGGGAGAGGGATTGAGTACACTGGTGAGCGCGTTTAGCAGTGCTATTGTCCTAGAGTGACGTAGCGCTGGCGTGTCGTCCATGCCACGCACTGTGAAGGCGGGAATCGCGCCTTCCTACCCCTGCTGACGGCATGGTGATTGTGGAGTCGACTTTACGGTTGGTCGTGACGGCGTACTGCTTCGAGGGTTGGACTTTGACGATCTTCTTCGAGGGTTGCCTTCAAGGGTGATGGCGTATCCGGGGCGAGCAAAGTCAAGGAGTAGTTGGCATAGTATCACTGCCAGGACCGACCTGTTTGCGCAGTGTCGGGTCAGAAACCACTGTGTCGGGTGGATTTGGCCGGAGTCTTATCCGCAGCGTGGGCGGTGGCGTGGCGCAGTGAATCCCTCCTTTTGCAGAGGAGCGTCATCATGACCGGAGTCGATGGGTCGTAGAGCCCTGGGCGCTGTTCCCGGTATGGCAAGCTCGAGCGCGGCTGAGCCTCGATCGTGGCGGGAGTTCCCGCTCGAGGGTGGTCGTCCACGTCGAGCGTGGCTGGGCTCGATCGTCACAGACATCCCCGCTCGAGGGTCTCGCCACCTTCGAGCGGGACGGACGTCGTGGTGAAGTTGTCGTGGTGGGCCTTTGCCGGGTTGCAGAGACAGGCCGACTTCGTTTGTGGGCCTTGCTGCCGAGTAATTTAGGGCCCAAGTTAGGGTACCCCTGCTATTTGTACCCGACAGAGGTGCTCATAGGGGTAGGGTTGCGTGCGTCTGTTTGTTGGGGTAAGTGTGTGTGTATGTGAGTGTCTACGTCTATACCGTGAGATTCGGGAAAAAAAAATCCCTCACAACGACGTCTGGTCCGGGTCGGATATCGGATTAGCTTCACCTACCGTAAAGTCCTAAACAAACGAAAAGGATCGAGTGGAGTGTGCAGAGCAAACTAGGAAAAAGCCACCTTCACGGAATCAATCACGAGGCCACACCACAACCCCCACCGCACGCTCACCTCCGTGCGCTGTCGAGTTGGCCGCCGGCGAGATGGCGACGCCGACAACTCTCTCCGTGGAGGACGTGCTTCGCGTCAACGGCAGCCGCCGCTTCGCCGCCGCGATGGCGGCCGCCTCCCCGTTCGCCTCCCTCGCCGACGCCCTCCTCGCCGCCCGCCGCATCTGGCTCAACGAGGTGGGTCGCGCGCTCCGCGTTCGCCCTTGAATTTCTTTCCACCAGGGCAACCTTCCTCGCTTCCTGTACTGATGGTGTTTGCCTCCCCCGACTGCTCGGGCGCGCACGGCTCGTCGCTGATACGGATCGAAGGTGGATGTCAACGGATGGCTCGAGGCCTTCGCGGCGCACCCGGCGATCGGAACCACCTCCCCCTCCGTTCCCAAGTCGGTGGAGTGCCTCCCTCCCCAATCCTTTCCACTCAATTCTACTGTCTACTTTCAGTTCTCGTATTTCTGTTGCTGATCGCTCCTCACTAAGTCACTGTGGTTGTGTGTGTATGGATTGACTGGCGGTATATATTGCGGTATATACATGACATGCTTCCGCGTTATGCTGAATTAAATGTTGAAACGAGTAAATTGAGCTGATGAATTCTTTCACTCGACACGGCCAAGGACGAACAAAATGGCACCAAAAACTGTTGGTAATCTCTGTTTGCTTTCTGGTGTAGGTGGTGCAAGGAAGAGCAATCAGCAGCTCTCTCCACAGCCACAGATTCGACTGCCCAGGTGCTACATCAGCTCTTTGGTTCCCTTGTATTATCATGTATGATCTTCGGGCTTAGTTTGCTTTCTCCACTTGCTGTAGGAGCTGGCAGAGTGGAATGCCAAGTACAGGGAGAAGTTTGGCTTCGTGTTCATGATTTGCGCGTCTGGGAGGACTACACCTGAGGTCTTGGCTGACCTTAAGGTCTGCGCATATTGCGTCAATCTTTCAGATTCCAGTGTTTGTTTTCCACAGTTGATATTTGTGCTCTTCCGGATTTCAGTTGTTAGCATGCTCCTCTGGAAATACCAATAAAGTTGGAACCCAAATTATAATCAACAGTTTCAGCACCTTTCCTGCTGTCCTGCACATCTCTGTAATCTCAGTATTGAAAAATAAAGTCCATGAATCTGAAATCTCCTTATCAAAAATCAAAAGCTAGAATGATGTTCATGCTTTCAAAACTGCCAGGTCTTGTATGTTTATAAGAATTGCTTCCTTGGCATGCTTCACTGTGCAAGTTATAGCTTGCTTTATCACTGAAGGTTCAACTTAAAAAATTTATGCTGCTTTCATTTCTTTTTATTGCAGTCACCTTCATATTGTCCTGTTGCTATTTCAGAGGCGTTATGTGAATAGGCCAATTGTTGAACTTGAGGCTGCAGCACGGGAAGAACTTAAGATAACTGAACTGCGTCTTGCAAAGCTTTTCTCATCAGAGCCGACTGTTCCCTCTGCTACTGCTAAAGGCCCCAACATCCAATCAGATAAAGCAGCAGGTATCAATTCCATTCTATCTGTTTCTAGGTTTTTTGGATAATTTCTGCCTTTTTATGTTATTTGTTTGTGTAGTATCGCTGTATCTATCTCACATATATGTACGCAAGATCTTATGCTCACAGACCCACACCTTGCATACAGTGGTATAATAGAAACGCCATTGAATATTTTCAATCCTCATATGGAAATTCTATGATTTCACTCATATAATGTACTCTTGACAGAGTGAGCAGCTGAATTTCATATTGGTTCTCCATATACCAGGGCATTGAACCTTTTGCGATGTATTTTGACTAACAGTCACAGTTTGCGAAATATTGCATAGTTCTCAAAATGATATGTGCATCGAGTTAGTGCTAACCCCTTTTTTTTTTACCTTTTTTAATTGAAATAGTCTAATTGATTTCTCTCTCAAGAAGTAGAAACAGATTAATATCAATAATACTGCTACAAAGACTTAGCATTATCTTGCTAGAGATATTTTTGAAACAAGAACATAATAATTCCCAGCAATATATGAACTGATGAGCTGGTGTTACTGAATGAGTGGGCTGTTTAGGGGCATTGATTTCATCTAAGTTTACGGTCCATCATTATCACTCTGTATATCCATCATCAGAATCCATACTTTCATTCTCATTGCTTCATGTGCTTTGCTAGCATAGAACAACCATTTTCTCTTGGGTTTAACTATATCGCATACATATGCAATTTGGTTTATTCTGCTTCTCATCTACTAAATTTTCAAAAGATCGCATAAGGATTATTGGAGCACATCTTGGAGCTCTCCCCAAGCCTTGTGCCAATAAAGCTCCTGAAATTACAGGTAGCTCCAACCGAAGTCGGCCCCCCATTACGACCCATGTGCTGGATGTTGCCCGTGGATCCCCTGCATCTGGAATTGAAGTTCATCTGGAGATGTGGAAGGATGTTTCAACTCCTCCATCATTCGGCAACAAAGATTTCAACGGATGGGTCACTCTTGGCTCTTCAGTTACAAACAACGATGGCCGCAGTGGTCAGCTGATGGACATCGTAGATAACGTCGCCCCTGGTTTCTACCGCATAAGCTTCAACACCAGCAAGTATGCGCCTGCTGGGTTCTTCCCTTACGTCAGCATCGTATTTGAGATAAAGGAGAGCCAGACAACAGAGCATTTCCATGTTCCTCTTTTACACTCTCCTTTCTCGTTCACCACTTACCGTGGTAGCTAAGTTGTGTATTTACGTGTAATTACCTCAATTTGATGGGATGATTAAGGACAGCTATGTCAACTTGGCACTTCTGTTGTGATGAATAATCTTGTTTAGTGTAAGCATGATCCTTTACTGTAATGAGAACACTATTGTTGCTGTTGCTGCTTATGATCAAATGACAAGTACTGTCCTGTCATGTCAGATCCTTTTTTTTTTTTTTGCCAGTTATAACTAACATGTGTTGCCATTGTATTGTAGCAGATGCGCAGCAAGGGCGTCATTCACATAGAAAAGAAATGGGAAACATTTGCATGAGAGCTTGAATAATGTTAAAATTGATATTATGTGTGGTGAAAAGAGCAATGGTTTGACTAGCATTTTCTAAGATGATCTTTCCCGGGCAAGGAATGATAGATTTGGTTTGGGCCTTGTTGATACTTCGGCCTTATATATTTATTTGGGCCGGATTGAGGTAAGGCCCCATGGTTAAGCTGAATTGAGCTCGGTTTAGGCTCGACAGAGGCAATTTGGGCAACTTCAACGCATACGAAACTATAAATGGTAAACTTGCCATACTCCTCCATTAAAAGTCGGTTCATTGCAATTATGCCCGTCATGAGAAGTCGGTTCATTGCAAATATGCCCCTCATGAGAAGTCGGTTCATTGCATATATACCCCTCAACAGGTAGCGTTCTTTTTTTTCCTATCCACCAAAAATTTGATTTCATTTAAACATTGTAAATTAAGCACTGTTATGGTTGGAAATGTGTACCAGAGAAAGAAGTGTGGCTGAAGTATTGACACAGGACAACAGAAGGGTCGACGCACACAGGCGACAAGAGCCGGACACGTTACAGTACGCGTGGACTAACTGCTGGATACGCTCCCACGATGTGGAGCAGTTTAAATGTTTCTTATTTTCTAGTTTAAATGATTATTAATTTCTATGTTTTAGTACCAACCGCAAGTATTGTAACGTGGAGATATATATGTCTTTATTGATAATGAAAGTGTAGGTTTGGAGATCAATCTGATCTCTGGACGTCGTAACTGCTGTGTCCTCTCGCATTCGCGTGTGTTTCTCTCGCCGGCCGTCAGGACGGCGACTCGTCCTCGCCGCCGGCGTGAACCTTCGCCTCGTCCTCCCACCTCTCACTCATACGCACTTCGGGGACTAGCTGTTGCCAACAAGCACATTCCCTATAAACACACACATTTACAAGAGATTGGGGTAGATTTGAGGTGTCTTTGTTGATGAGTAATTATCTACCACTGGAAGAATAATTAGTTAAATAAATCTGAGTATCGTGCTAACTCAGAGACTTGAACACATGGATATATTCCAGCATAGAAGGCCTAATTAGCCATGCTCAGTTCGCTTCGATTTTCAATAAAGCTACAGCAACTAAGCTTAAACCTTTCACGAAAATAAAACAGTAGCTTAAAATTGTGAAAATTCATTAGGTAATCTTACATGTTGGAGATTGGTCATTGAGAATTGTTAGAGAAGAAATAGTGCTAGAAATGCCCTCCGTTGTAACTATAGGTCATATACTTTTGCCACATGTATACATGCACATCATTTTTGTATCATACCAGTGATCTTAGTCTCTCAGAAACTCTTGAAAGTTCTATTGCTATTCTTGAGCTAAAGGCCTGCAGTTACCACAGGAAAGAAATGTAATTGCATACAAGTTAAAGTTAGAATTCATATAGTTCATCGTAACTTCCAAACTACAGTTCATTCAACTTTAACCTAATTAAGTAAAATATTTCTAACTTTGATCAAGTTTATAGAAAAAGATTTGATCAAGTTTGTAGAAAACGACACCAATGTTTACAGTATTAATAAGTTTCATTGAATCTCTTGAGAGTGCATTATCTATATATGTTAATATATTTTTCTGTAAGACAAATTCCTATGGAAACGGACTTCGGATAAGTGTTTCACTACAGCTTCAGCTTGCAAGGCCTTCTTCATTAGCCAGCCCAAAATCCCAGGTTAAAAAATTATACAAAAGGCGCGCGCCAATTTTTCATTTGGTTGGCCTTGCATGATCGATGATGGACAACTGTAAGGAGGAAGAGAATCTGAGTTCATTGCCCACTTGCTGATCGGCTGCCCCTTCGTTAGAGAATTGTGGTATCGAGTGCTTCTACATATGAGATGGCATTCTCTCACTATAGATAGCAGTTATTCCGACTTTGCCGATTGGTGTGCAAAGTCGCGCAAAAAACTCCAGAAGGTCGATCGAGGTTGTTTTGATTCACTAGTTATTCTTGTCTCCTGGATCATTTGGAATGAACGAAATAGATGGACTTTCGACAACGTGGTTTCATGGATTACTGAGCTTCTCATTGCTGCGAGGGAGGAGGCATCAAATTGGGTGCTGGCAGGCTTCAAGCAGCTGCAGCCTTTCTTTTCATGTCGTCGTTCCATAGTTTAATGGTCGCCAAGCCCCATATTTAATGATGTAATATTTTGTTTATGTGTTTTGAGTAGTGGATCTCTCCTTCACTGCTCAAATTGTAAAGAACATTGCTCTTCTCTCTCCTAATGAAAAACGTGCTGTGAAAAAAAGAAACACAATGAGAGAAACAAAAAAGAGCAGATCGATGGAATTAAACAAAAGACTGCTACTTGCTGTTAATTCCGTGGGTATGGCAATATGACAAATGAGACTGATGCTCCATCCTATTGGCGCGTGGTAAACATCAGCCGCCTGTGGCAATGTGCTTACTGCTTTGGAATTAAGATAAGTATAATGCTGTATAAAAATAAAAAGACATGATATTGACATTTAGGGACGGATAGTTTCATGAAACTGCATTATTATAACTGCAAAAAAAAAATCCCAAAATCTAAAAGTTGCGTCCATTCATATCAATACATACCTGACTCAGATGCGGATGATTTGATATTATTATTGTTTTGGTGAGCACTACACATTTCTCAGATGCGGATGACTTGATATACAGTCTGAGCCCACACGCAAGCTGTCACTGGATCATAACAGATCCCGCTTTTTGACTGCATGGATTAAATAGTCGGGGTGGAGACATTGCAGCAAACATGTCCTACAATTTGTGTGGTTATCACATATTGCATTATTCAGTTGAAACAAGGTGTTGGTTTCTCCATCGTGCATCACAGGAAATAAAAAAAAACGCTCATATGGTAATATACCTTTTTCTTTTGAAAAAGCAATGTTAGGTTTTGCTTGCGGAACATCTCGTCTTATTTTTCCTTTGATTTTTCTCATATAGCCAACCGTCCGCTAGTCCAGTTGGTCTAGCGGTGCGATACGCACCCTGCCGGCCACAATTCGATTCCCGGGAGGGGCGAATTGTTGGCCGGAGGTGGCATGTTTTAGCAGCGTATTGTAAAAAGGAAAAAATCCCCTCATATGTCCCAGGCCAAAGCACTAGTCTAAGGCCCGACCCATAAAAGGGCTACGGCGCCGCTGTGTAAGGGTGGGGCAGGGGTTCGGAGATTTTCTAGAGCCGCGTGAGAATATCTTCTTCTTAGCACAAAGACCTACGTGCCGCTATCCTTTTTCCTCATATAACTTTCCCTTGTGTTTTAGCACCATTAGTATTGACAAACCATATGATTTATGAAAATGACTGTGTAACTATCCATGGATTCTTGTGGTGTATATTAAAGCAGTGACTACTACAAGCACAAAAAAATATATATATCTTCTGATTTTCTCGTAATATATATATGTAAGACACATGGAAGGGCAGGCTAATTCACTAGTGGAACCACTAACTTTATTTTACATCATCATTATATATGTTCCAACACACTGGAACAATATTTTTAAAACCATGGGACTAACATTCTTGTTGTTTAATTGGGTGTCTCTTGGTCTCGGCCAATTATAAAAATCAAGTGAAGTGTTCAGAAACATACATATCCATTGATTGTACATAGGATCGCAGGTTGCTTGCAGTTTTCTGGCTGGGTTTCCTCGCTCAAAGTCTACCCCTAGCTAGGATCTCCACTAGATATGGAGATGGTGACAATTACACCAATCCTAGACATAAAAGTAATAAGGCCAGCAACAATGTTTTGGGCACATGAAAGTTGTTTCAATTGAGCAGCCCTTAGCTTTCTTATCACCCTAGAAAAATGGGACAAAATAATCTTGCTAACTGCGGAGGTGTGCTTTGTGTGCGTTGATGTGGATCGATCGATAGTTAATTCTTCTTATTAGCCGCATTCTACACAGTGTGCTGTCTCTACGTAAAGAGAAATTGGTTTGTAACTTTTGAATGCGTCTGTCGACGGCTTCCTCAGGTGTTCATCGAGTTAAAACTATAATATATACTAGAGAAGATGGAGCCACCGAATGGTATTATTGGAGGCACCCATCATCTAGGAGTGCTCCTTGCTCAGCGGTCGCTTTACTCAGAAAGGCAGGTTCAATTTCTGTGAACTTTACAGTCATCTAGGTGATCTTAGCACGCAAGTGAAAATCTCTCTTCTATTTATTAATACACGACCAGCTCAGCAGATTGGTCGAATTGCGTGTACCTTCATACACCAAAAAGATCATAATTGATCATGAAAATGTCAGGCTGGAAATCTCCCAAAACAGCAAATTTATTTTGTCTGGAATCTAGCAAGTCACCATATAGCCATAAATCGTATAGGCTACTACCTCTCTAATGCCTGCATTTAAAAAACTAACTCCCTAATGCATGCGTTCAAATAAAAAAACTACCTCTCTTATGCTCGATGTGCTTTCTACTTTTTATGAATTGACCCGCTGTCTACCTTTTTGGTCGATCCGAGTTCAATTATCTATGCAAGTTGATTGGCAACATGATTGGAGTTACACAAAAAGCGGAGTAGGTATTAGTGGTCGATCTATATATCGCGGTACAAGCATGCATGTCCAAATATATAGCTCTCACCTGACCTTGATTTGGATGGGATGCCAAATCAGCAAATAGTGGAACAAATACAAAAAATATTGATGTATTTACCTAGGGATGCAAGTAGGGACTGGGTACCCAATGATGTTTTCTGGATCAACTAAATAATTAAGATGGCATGTCATTCTAGTTCATTTTTCCTCCTAAATTATTTACACAATGTCATTCTAGTTTATTTTATCAGGTTTTTGATCGACCATGATAATGACCAATAATAAATATAACTTGCATCCCTAATTTTACCCCATGCATCATATTTATCTGGAGGCACAAAACATTAGTGTCACTGGATTTTGTCCACATAACCAGAATCTATGGATATTGGTATTATTTTCTGTGGCTTTTGGATATGGGGCCCCTGAGATGGGCAAGCATGCGAGTGCAGACAGAGATCGACAATCATATCGGAGTGGTCCGCGGTTTACTATATAAGATTAAGTAGAACTCCCTCGGCCCTCCTAAGCTTCTTTGAAGCCAAGGCACATGCATTTCTTTGCAACATATACTTCGCAAAGATTCAATCTGAGGTAACTATATATGTTTGTATTTCGAGCTTGAATTTGTAATTGGAAACTTCTAGTAGTCTGCCTCTTTCATGAGATGTATAATACGACTAGTCCTTTTTTTTTTTTCTGGATGAGCTTTGTTGTTTAGAACTTTTATATCATTGTTTGGTCTTTTTATGACTTGTCGACTTACATGTACCGAGAGGATCTCTCCACACATTCCTCTCCTAAATTGTGCCTTCTTGATTCCAAGTGTGCATTGGCATCAACCATACAAATTCATAGCTTCCTCCTCCCAATTAACGTGGCACGTGATGATTGCTGCAGCTAGACACACGCATCTGCAAGCCTAAGACCTAGGGCCAGAACGAAAAACCTTCAACATGGAGGAGTCGAGCATGTTCATACAGTGGGCGATGAACACGCTGCTGGACGAGCCACCGTCGGCGCCGCCCGCCATCGACGATGGCTGCCGCGGCCAGCCAACCTTCCAACCGCTTCCCCAACCCCCAGCCTTCTATGCAGCTGAGACGACGACGATGGATCACGACGCCTGTCTCCCCTTGCCAAATTCTTCCTGGCACGCCCTGACCGGCGGCGGCAGTAATAACCACCTTGCCGTGAGCTGGATGAACTTCAGCGGCGGCGACGGCATGCCGGAGACATCCACCACTATGACGACACGAGGCTTGCCACAGCCGCCTGCATACGGAGGATCCATGCCGCCGCCGATGAGGAGGGCAGGCGTCAGGAACACGGGATCCTCCTCGTCTTCCTGGCAGCACGCCCCGACCGGCGGCGGCAGTAATAACCTTGCCGTGAGCTGGATGAACTTCAGCGGCGGCGACGGCATGCCGGAGACATCCACCACTATGACGACACAACGAGGCTTATTGCCACAACCGGCAGCATACGGATCCTCCCTGCCGCCGCCGATGAGGAGGGCAGCAGGCGTCAAGAACACGGGATCATCCTCGTCTACGTCGCCGGCGACGTACGCGCACGAGCACATCATCGCGGAGCGGAAGCGGCGGGAGAAGATCAGCCAGCGCTTCGTCGAGCTCTCCGCCGTCATCCCCGGCCTCAAGAAGGTCCGGTCCGTCCCCAATATATCCCACACCCTGACGCATGCAGTGATGCAGATCACACAATTAATGGCAGAACGTACGGCCACTAATTAATTTCTGCTCTGATCTCTTAATGCTCAGATGGACAAGGCGACGATCCTCTCCGACGCGACGAGGTACGTGAAGGAGCTCCAAGAAAAGCTCAGAGCACGGGAGGCCGCCGGCGGTGGCGTGATCATCAGTAGGAGCAGCTCCGGCGGGAATAATGTGCCAGCTCTGTCCCCGTTGGGGGCGTCGTCGACGGGGACGAAACCGCTGCCGGAGATCGAAGCGCAGCTCTGCGGGGACAAGGTGATTGTCAGAGTCCTCTGCCAGAACGGCAAGGGGGTGGTCGCCAAGGTGCTTGCTGAGGTCGAGGATCTCCACCTCAGAATCGTTGATGCCAATGCCATTCCATCCCCGCTTTGCACTCTAAACATAACCATCACGGCAAAAGTAAGCATTTCTTTAGTTCTCTCTTTCTTTCTATTTGACTATCTGGCGCCCTGACGGCCTGTTTGGAATTTTAGTGTGTCCTAGGTAGTACCTAGGCGTTATAATTGTACAATATAATACTAAATATATGCGGCTGCATTATTTCTGAACAACGTTATTTCGATGAAAGGTACAAATCAGCTGTTAGTACTGTTGTACACCCATTTTGCTTACACACTTCATGTCAGAAGGATATGTTTTTAAATGCTTCAAAGACAAAATAAGAGCATATTCATTATTTTTTTCCTGTCAAAAAGCAATGCTCCCAAACGCATATACTTTGGCCACCTTTCTCAATATATTCTGCTATGAGTACAATGCACAAGAAAGTGGTGGCCTGATAAAAAAAAAAGCAACAGACAAGTGACCTGTTAAGTACTAGTAATCTTTTTACACTACGTTTAATATTCTCTTATATGTTTTGACCTTGTTCCATATCATTAACTTTTGTGTGAGGAAAAAGGATAGATTAATTGTCGGTTTAATTCCAGGTAGAGGGGGCCTTCCTTGTCACAGCGGAGGATATCATTGGCCGTGTCAGCTCTGCATTATCGCAACACAGCAACTGCTCACTGGCATGCAGTACAAAAAATGAGTGTGAAAAATAGCATGCGGTCATACATGTGAATATGCAACCGTTATGCAAGTCTCGAGGTCAATGTGTGTTAAAAATACATTTGTTTATGTGCCAATATCGACTATCACTATTTAATGTTATGGCATTTTTGTATGTATATATTGTTGGGTGGATATTCATCAATTAATACACAATCCATATTACAATATCGATACCTTATAGAAGAGCTAGTTGAATCATTTTAGAAAGTGGATAAAAAACGCACGTGCACTAATAGGTGCCATTTTAGAAAGTGAATCATTTCCATTTAGTCATGTATTCATAAGATAGTCAAAATTTGTTATGAAACAAATTTTAAACACTACAAGAAACATTTTAGGAACAGAGGGAGTATTTTTAAAATTTAATTAGTTGTCGTATTAAGAGTGTTGTCATTCAACCACAGTACACTACTAAAAAATGGAGCTTTCGTCCCACACATTTGTACTAGCCATGTAAAGATCCGGTACTAATACGGGTCTAAGAAACCGTGCACTCAGGGACCTTTAGTATCGGTTCATAAGGGTGCCTTTTTAGTGTTATCCTAAATGGTAGGCGCTAAATAGTCAATTACCTATCGTTTAGCACTTTATTCGGACCAAACGATCATTTAAACGGGTTAAACGGTCATTAAACGGGTAAAATGACTTATTAAGCGGATACAACTAGCCATTATGTAGCATGTACAATGTCTTTTAGTACCGATTACCAACTGATACTAAAATGGTGCTAAAGTGGCCTTTCACGGGAAAATTTCAAAGGACAGCACCCACAAGCTAAGCTAGATCTCGGGCACGAGTGAGACAATAAGGAAGTTACGCATGAGGAAAGAGTTTGCGGGTTTGAGGCTCACACGCCGCACGCACACATATATCATGTGAAAAATTGTGTGAGTTGCTTGTGACTTGCACCCACATATATCATGTGAAAAATTGTGTGTGTTGCTTATGACTTGCACGCGCGACCATGCAGTGGCCTCTAGTGTTTAAATTAGTTTTTGGAAGAACAACCTAAAAGTACCCCATGCCCTCAGTACTGAAAAGGTTTCGCAGTATAATAGGGGTTCCAAAACTGTTATGAAATGCGGTTTGGAATCGCGGTACTAATAGATGGATATACATATTAGTGGTATGCTCTCTTAGATTTCACAAAACACTGATCTTTATTGGTTGATTAGGGACAGATACTGTGAAAATGGAGATCGTGTGCACTACTGAAAATATAGTACGGTTCTAAGACATTAGATGTATTATGTATAGGCAGGCACGCTCTTTGAATTAATCCTTGGCGGGGGTTCGGTAGAGTGTTTCGTCATTAAGGAGGGCTAGCTTCAATGATAGTCTACTTCATATTGTTCTCATAGTGTATAAGGTTTCTGTTTTGTTTTCATTTGCTGTCCTCCCTTGCGTCAATATAATAGCCATGAACATAGCCGGTGTTATATTTGCTTTCTGCTCCTCTTAGATAGTCTTTCTCATAAACACGACTCGAACTACCTTATTTAATTTTACTAATTCCTAACTCTTTTCCTTTCCAGTTTCCAATAACCTTTGTCATCATCAATTATGCAATTATGACTTACGAGTGAGTTGGTGAACATGTCGACAAAGGTTTTTTTTAATGAAGAAAGGTTAACATATACTACTATAATAGTAAAAATAAAAATGGATGCCATTTGGATAGATTATTTTAATGCGAAAAAACATGCATTGAGCTAACACCATCTTTGGACATTAGCCCGGTTTATTCGCTCCTAATACGGAGTATATTCTTGGCATCACTAGACAGCTCTCCGTAATGCGCATGAGCTTTTAGTTAATTCTATATAAACGTACTAGAGTTTTTTTTTTTCATTTCCATTATTGCTGAGCTAGCCACCAACGGAGCTAGGTGAACTAAATTTTGTAACAAAAAGTAGTGCACCAACTTTAGGGTATTAGAGAATGTCGAGGAGGACATCGCCAGTTGGTCAGGAGATACTCACTCTGTCTCAGAATATAAGCATTTGTTGGCTTTTAACCATCATGTTTGATCATTCGTTTTATTCAAAAAAACTTACATTAATATATACATAAATAAGTTGTGTCGGAAGTGCATCTAAGAACAAAACAAGTCATAATAAAGTAAATAATATTTTATTAAGTTTTTTAAACAAGAGTAATCAAATATAAAATTTAAAACTTAATAAATATTTATATTTAGGACTTATATTTTGAGACCGAGGGTGTCCTAGCGACGTTGCGCTGTGCCAAGACGGCAGAGGCCGACAGGACCACGCGGGTTGCAATTGGAGATGGATTGATGGAAACCTCCTGCTGCCACGATTCGCGTGGTAGTCCCTGGCAAGCGCAAAGTCCCGCAGGGCTACCAAGAGGTGGATGACGCCAGGTGATTCAGGCGCCCAAAGTTGTTGGAGCAGAGGTAGAGAAAGATGCATCCGATTCTTCGTGAGCGAGCCGGGCGAGAAGTGGGAGATCCACGATGGTGAGGCGTTGTTCGGTGTCCTCTTCTGTCTGATTTTTTTTTTGTCTAAATCAAAAAGTTTTTTTTTGACTTTATTATTCATTCCTTCTAGAAAACATATTTTCTAGAAAAATCCATCTCTAATTCATTTTAAATTTTATATTGATTTCTCTCACGAAATATGTTTCTCAGAAAAAGTTTTTTTCTCCCTCCGAATAAAAAGCGTCCTACAAAAGACTAGAGGACTGGGTCCGACCCTCCCAAACTAAAAACGCAACTAGAGGGCCGGGTCCGATCAAAAACCTGATATGTAATCCTGCACATGTAGTTCAATCATCAGCAAACACAACGTGTGAGTGTATCAGTCAGGAGTGTTCAGAGCTCTAGTATCCTGTTAATCTGTTGTTCTTGACTGTGCTACTTTGGCTTGAGGCCACAGTTTGGCGATATGCCGATATCAGAATAGGTCCGTTAAGTTAGCTGTCAGAAAAAAAAAAGGCTGCCTGCTGATGTGAAATTTAATCTATTCAGATTCCAATTTGATGCCTTCGTGTCGTCTAGTGCATCTTCACCCTTACTAGACACATTGTTCAGTTTTGAGCTCTAATTTCAGTTGTGCATGGATCCACGTTTGTAAAGTTGGGATCAAATCAAAGAAATGCATACCTTCCTTTGATTGATTTATTTTTTTTTGTTTCCAGTCCACAGCCAATTGAGACTATTTGATACCGTAAGAAAGCAGTTACAAACGGAAATGATTCTCTGATTTTCTGGTGAAAGAAAAGGCAGTGTACATATTATCAGAAGTTCAGACCACCCAAACAGGCAAAACACAGTACTAACTACTATTAGCAAACTGCAGCGGGAACCTAATTAAACCGTTAAGCATCTTCCTACTTGTCTGTGTTTTTTGTTGAGACAAACAACGACCTTTCATAACATTACTAACAAGGATGGAACGAGCGAGCAACGCCGCTACAGTAGGTGAGGTGAGCTGCCAACCGGCCGGCCGGCCGGCCTAGTCCCAGCTCCCGCTAAGCAGCGGCTTCACGTCGGCCACCTCGCCGAACATCTTCACCAGGTCCGAGCACCCAGCCACACGCTGCTGCTGCTCCCCCTCCTCCTCCTCCCCCACCTCCCCTTCCAGCTCCAGCCCGAGCTCCTCCTCCACGTCGTCCGACGCCGCGATGAGCAGGAGCTCGCACCCTTCGTAGTTGAGCATGTCCGGCGGGTCCGCCGCCGCGTACCGCCTGCCCCCGAACACCCCCTGCAGGTGCTCCGGGAACACCGCGCGGCGCTTGCTCTGCAGCCCACGGAACCCGCCGCCGCCGTCTCCTCCCCGGCGCCCGCCGGTGGGCGGCGGGTTGGGGTTCTTGACCTGCACGAGGAAGGACGCCTCCGGCTCCACGTTCATGGCCTCCTGCGGCTCGCCGTCGCCGCGGGTCGGGAGCTCCAGCTTGTACACGAGGTGGGTGTGCGGGGCGCGGCGGCCGCCCGGCTCGTGCTTGAGGATGCGGTACACGCCCTCGCCCAGCGCACGCGCCGCCGGCCTGCGCCGCTTGCCCCGCGTCACCGTGCTGTACTCCTCTGTGACATGCTCATTTCATTTGACATTTGGAGTGGATCGAAGGAAAAATTTCAGAGAAATTAAGAAGTACATACCTTCCTTGAGCGCGTCCTTGATGTCGTCGACGTTGGTGGTGACGAGCTCGACGTAGCCCCAGTAGGGGCGGCTGTGCTTGGCCGGGTCCGGGAGGCTCTTCTTCCCCATGACGACCAGCCGGAGCAGCGGCTGCTCCTCGACGTTAACCTCCTCCTTGCCATGGCCGCCTTGATGGTGGCTTTGTTCGTCGCCGTCTCGGCGGCGGCGCTTGCTGCCTTCCTTGCCGGAGTCCGGCGCCTGCTTCTCCTCGACGGCGCGGGAAGCGGCGGACTCCGGGCGCAGGACGATGTACATGCGCTGCACGTCGTCGGGCCTGTGCGCCTCGTCCTTGTCCACTTTGGGGCGGTAGAAGAAGAAGATGTCGCCTTTCTCCTGGATCTCCACTTTGGGGTCGGCCCGGGTCTTCACCTCCTTGCCTTGCCCCATGGCGGGCGGATACGATGCTCGATCGACCGATCGGGATGGATCTGCTACTCTACTCTACTCGCCCGTTTCACTAAGAGTTCGTTGTTGCTTGCGTTTTGCCGGCAATGGCGAAGAGAGCGATTGATCGACGCTAGCTGACGGAAGCGAGGTGGTGAAAAAGGGCGAGTCGTGCTGGTGTGCGCTGTCGTGTTAAAAATGGAAACAAAAGACGCGCGCTAAACTGCTGACGGGTGGCTGCTCGACGGGTTTACACGTGCGCACTTCGGCACGTACGTGGCCGCTGGGCGTACGGCTAGAAGCGTCCAGTCCCGCCTCCGGTCTCCAGGCTTTCGCTGTGCTGCCCGATAAAAGAACGCTGGGCGGCGGGACACGTGTCAGCAGTGATTGTGCTCGCTGGCAATGCTCGAACTCACGACACGAGTAGCACCTGCGACGGCGGTGGCAAGACTCGTGAGCTCGGCTCCGCTCGATTCCGAAACGAGCAGACCTAGCATTTCAGCTCGTTAGCTAAACGAGCGAGTCGAGTCCGAGCTGGCTCGCGATCAGTTTGCGAGTAAAAAGGCTTGATGGTGGAATGACAGACTGAGTAGCTGAAGTGGTGGCCTGCAATAACTTAACCTATGAATTACTGTTAAAAGTATTTTTACAAGTAGCACGTTTATTGTTCTATTACTATTTACTATTTCGCAAACTAAACATTTAGATTTATTCTACTATTGTAAGATCATATTATTTTAAGATCTAATATTTCGGTCTAGATCGTGTAAATTAGCCGAAGCTTTCGTGTACGCATGATTTCTCTAGCGTCTGTTGTCCTTTGTGCAATCTGTTGGCGGACCAATCCAACACACCTGTCGGATGGGCCCTTGAGATGGAAAGCCCAGCAGCAAGCCCAATTCCCGCTGGTGCTGGCAACTTCTTGGCCCAGCATTTTCACCGCAGGCCCCGCTTAACCAGGTTTGGCTTCGCAGGATGACAGTACTACGTGGTCATGAACAGCCACGTGGTCTAGCTTGCCTCGTCTCCATGGTCACCATGGCCCGGCCGGGCTCCAATCCACTCGTACATGGGCACCGTACCACATCAAGATATGCCTCCGGCGTGGTCCGTCGACGCCGCCACAACGCGTGGCGGCCAGGAGACGGCGTCGCGTGGCATGCTAGCAGCCTCCACCACCCACGACATGACACGACAGGGCCCGGTACGGACAGCCGCGACGGCGACGTTAGCTGGTGATGGTGTGGCCGTGCTGCCGCACTCGCTCTCTCGAGCTGGAGCCCTGGAGAGAGGGACGTCCCGCCGCGCGCTCTCCATGGTACGGCGCGGCCGGCTTGCCATGCCAAATCCCCAAGCAAACCCCCAAGGTCGCCTGAATTCCTGATGATGCCGCTGCCGCCTCTCAGAACCAAGCGACGAAGGCGTCCACCGGCCCATCAACACTTTATTACTCGCAAAAAGAAACCGAAGAAACGATACAGCGCATGTTCTGGACTTCTGGTTGCATATTTCACCAGTTGACACAAAGCCATCTAGTAAAATGTAAGAGGTGTACTGAATTATCTATCAATACTGTATATTGTGCGCATGTTTCTAGATCTTAAGATCTCCTGTTAAAAGGGGCCGACGGTGATGTAGCCATTTTACCTAAACAATTTTGTCTTTTTTAATTCCCCACCACTAACTATACAACCTATGACGGGGGATCTAGCAACATCGAACAAGAATGTCCATAACATCACGTAAGGACATTCGAGGAACTGAGCTAGATCAACTGGTAAAACTAAAGCTCGAGTGGTGTCTAGGGCTGTGTTCAGATTGAAAGTAAAAAGTACTTTTTCTAGATGAATAGTGCACTGGAAAGCGTGTTCTGTGAGTGGGATGAATAGGAAAAACTTGTTGGAGAAGTACTTTTTTTCTGAATCTGGACACAGCATAGATGGTGTGTCAGAATTCCAATTGGAATGATATTTAGGTTTTCTTTTTGTTGGTACTCCACAAGCTGGACCAAATCTGAACTGCACATCTAACATTAAAATGCTAAAAGAAAATCCAAGTGCTGAAAGAACATGCAAGCAGCAAGCTCCTGAAACAAAAATTCTCCACAGCAACAGCAACCTGATGTGAAGACAGACAGTGCGCGATCGAGACTGAACTTTGGTGTCCACGGAAAGATGGTTCCCATCGACCACGCGGCCGGCCAGTCACCAACCACGGAATGCGGGGGTTTGACTTTGGCCTAACCACACATCATGTCTTGTTGCATTGAGCGAGCGAGCTCTCCTCTCTGGCGTCCTCCTTCCTCTCCATTTGCAATTGTCAAAGCGCAGCGCCGCAGGACCCACACACGCCATGGATTTCATACTCCTCTCTGGCCTCTCTTCTCTCTATATATACTCCCTCTGTTCCGTTTTGTAGGTCGTCCTGGCCTCCGATAAAATTATCGAAATGTAGGTCGTTCTAGATCACGTAGTTCATTCTGCTCTTTTATTTTCCTAAAATACCCCCGCGCTCTCTCCTCCGCCCCGCACCTCTGCCCGTCTGCCGCCCCCGCTCTCTCCGCCGCTCGGATTCGATCCATCCCCGGTCGGTGTCCTCCGCCGGTGGCTGTTCCTCTCCTTCGGCAGAGCGCTGTCGCGACTACAGCGAGGATTCACCCTTGGGCAGTGGCGAGGAGGTAGCGCCAGATCTGGGCGTCTAGACATCGTCGGGGCCAATTCGTCGTTGGTAAACGGCGGCGGCCTTGACGTCTGCACGGTCCCTCCCCTCCCTCGTCAACGCCGCAGTCTCCTCTGCCCACTTCCTCTCGTTGCCGAGGACTACCGCGCGCTAGCTGGTTCCGGCCTCGCTGAGGCAGTCTACATCTACTCCGTACTTGCTCGACCTCGGCCAGCAGCCACGTACGATGGAGCTAGGCATGACGCCCGCAGAGGAGGCAACAGATCACGAGCCCTTCTCCATCGAGCAGTTACAGGTGCCCCATCTCCCATGCTCCTGACTTGTGGCCTTTTGCCAAAAAAAATTGCATCTTTTTAACGATCTGATCTGTAAAGTGTTGCTTCCTGCTGTTTCGGATTCCTAGGCTGGTAATTTTGATTTTGGTTAGTGCTACCATAATGTGCTTCTTTGCCCCTAACGTAGTTTTGGTGCTAGGGTTCTCTCTGCTAATTTCGATCAGATGTGCGATAGCTCCGTTTGTAGCACAGAGACGGTTACAAATACCATTTTCTCTGAAATTTACAGAGAAACAACAAACGCATCTTCTTTTACAAGCTTGGTGCAATTTAGTGTGCGTGTGCTCTGACCAAGTTAAATCTTGGCCTTTATCAGGAAGTTCATAACCAGAAGTTCCTGAAACTCTGAACTTCACCCAGCCTATCTTTTGTTATTCGTGCACCATTCATTCATTTGCTACTTCACAAAGATATCAGGAACCAAACGTCCATTCTAAAAACTTTTATTTAGTGATCGTCATTTTTCTCTTTACCTTCTTTTCTCAACAGGACAAACAAAGCATTGAAAAGTGAAAACATCATTAATATATGCAGCTAAGGTCATGGAGGAGTAGTTATCCTCACTGCAGTTTCAGAGTTAATTCGATTCAATCCCTTGGTCATCGATTACTACTTATCCCGATTGTAGTTCTAGAGTTAATAGGAATAGAATGTAAAATTGTTTTGGCTTCACATGTAAGGTCCTGACTCCTATCCTAGAGTTTGGTTTTAGTTTTTGAACAAGATTAACTTGCAAGATTGACTAGTGATTCTATGGGAGACGATCTACAGAAGGCAGCCTTGACTTCTTGCTTGCTGGCCAGTGGCAAGCAGTTCTGAATTCAGGTAAGCTTCAAAGCAAAGTAAAAAATTATCCTTAATGTAAAGTACTTGAAAGCAGTTCTGAGTACAAGTAGTTCTGAATTCCTTGCAAACAAAGTTAAAATTGACTTTAACTATAGTTATTTCCCAATAATATGTGTACAGTAATAATATTAAAACACAGTTCTTGTGCAAAACTTGTTTATAATACAAACTTAACCATATTGGGCTAGTTTGGCTACTGCACTATCGTAGATATCTTTATCACATGACAACCGATGAGGTAGCATCCCTTCTCTTTCTAGCCTTCTCTTATTCATGTGTGGATTTCTATACCTATTTCCTCCTCCAATCTTCATTACTTCTTTCATGCACATCTGGAGACTAAGGAACACTCTATTTAGATTATCCACATCATAGGCTTCATACTCTTCCTCCACACTTGAATTAGCTCTTCAATTGTTGTAGGGTTTCTGCAATCTGTTAAGGACTGTAGGGACCTAAAGAAGCCAAGGTCTAGCACATTCATGTCTGGGGAGTTAGGTGGCTGCTGCATCAACCGGATATCTAGCCCCATAGCTGCCACAGCTTGAAGGAAGGCTGGGTCTTGTGGACTAACATGTGTTCTAGCATTGTCCTGCTGGATGAAAATTGTCTCATGAACAGCATCTTGCGGCCACACAGATTTGATTGCTGGAATCACTTTTTCAATCATATATTGCCTCATCACGTCCCTATTAACTATGATAGATTTTGTTTCCATGGTTCCTCTTTCTCTATTCTCGCTCCTTCTTGCTGCAGGCACCACTTTTACAAATGCCCACACACCAACCTTTCCAGAAAACGTCACAATCCCTTGAGCATTGCGTCTAGGCCTCCCTACAACTGTCAGTAGCATGACTTTGCCAATACTATTCTTGTTCTGAACAGTCCGTACAAGGTCATCCTCTTCGGGCAGCAAGTAATACTTCCTTGACTTTTTGGTCATATAATACCATTTCTCATCCATGTGCAGTATATTTTGCATGTCAATGAATCTAGGATCAGCATCCCCCCCTAGAGTTGTCTTATCTATCATTGATATGCAAAATTGGAGCCTCTGCTTCATGTTGCCTTCTTTCAAGTGTGGCTTCAATGTATTGGAGTGGCGTCTGAGCAAGCCTAACTTGAACTTCCTGTGCAATGTCGAAATACCAACATCTAATGATCTAGCTCTGTGCAATGTCGAAATACCAACATCTAATGATCTAGCTAGTGACCTTAAGGTGGATCTTCTATTTAGTGGGATTGTAGCCATTCTAGATAGCTCAAGGTCAGCTTTCTTGCGACCGCATCGACCAGTTCTTTTGTTAGACACATCAACTTCCTGCCCAAGTGCAATCTGCTCCTTTGCAGTCTTCCAGATCTTTTGGATAACTCGAATGTGAGTATGAAAGAATGCGGCAACTTCCTTTGTTGCCTTCTTTGGTAATTTCCCATTTTTGCCCTTTGCATGCAATGAAGTGTAAGCAGCATATCTTTGGGCATCTGTTAACCAGTTCCTTAACCTCATTTGTGGTTGTTGTACACCTAAAATAAAAATTAGTATTGTTATAAATCTGCAAGTTTCTGTATGCACATCAAAGTAAAAAAAACAAATGTATATGTTGCTTTTATAGTGAGGTAATTCAAAAAATATCATTGATTTTATAAGTTCATATTGTACCTGCAGCCTCAGCATGGGTGTTGACTTCTTCATTTTGAGCAGGAGCAATGCCTTCATCCTGAGCCATAGCATCAATTTCCTCATAAGCTACAACCTCGCCTCCTGCAGGTAAGATTTCACCAACTAATTCTGCTGGGGGAGTAGAGTTGATGTCCAGGAAAACACTTGCTGCCATATGAACATCTAAAAGGAGAATAACAAGACAAGATAATTAGATTCTGAACAAGTATTGTCTCTTATAAGTTCATGTTGTACCTGCAACTGCTGGGTGAGCATTGGTTTCTTCATTTTGAACCAGAGCAATGCCTTCATCCTGGGCCATAACATTGACTTCCTCATCTCTTGCAACCTCGCCTCTTCCAGGTAAGATTTCACCAACTAACTCTGCTGGGGGAGTACAGTTGATGTCTAGGAAAAAACTTGCTGCCACATGAACATAAAAAAGGGCAATAACAAGACAAGATAATTAGATTAAATCAAATCATTAATTATTTGTTCTTGTTAGCTTCACTATGCTTAATTCTGTATTCCAGTACAGCACATACTCCCTACTTGCATTTTTGTGTGTGTTCAGATTGAGTAAATCCATAGTTGCATCTGTTGCTCTGAATGTAGTACGAAGCGTGTACCTGCACCTTCAGTGGGTGGATGTACTTCCCTATTGATCGCTGCATGTACTAATTCTTCTGGAGGAGTAGAATTGAGGTCCAGAAAATTTGTCACCATGTATGTAGAGATGTAATTGTCCAATTTTTCTTGTTCTGCAGATGCTTAGAAGAAATGCAGAAGCTGACCGGCCTCAAGGCAGCTGGCCGGAGATGTGCAGGGGCTGCTTGCTACTCCAGCTGTCGGATATGCTGGTTAGCTGGAGACGCATGGGAGCAACTTCCTTGTAGCCGAAGATGTGCGGGAGGGAGCTGCGTGAGCACGGCCAGCCGGAGATGCACATGAACAAATTGCTTGCCGGAGACGCAAGGGAGGGAGCTGCTTGAGATCACGGGCGACCTGCTGGCCGCAAGCCACGATCACCGGAAGAATCCATTGCTTGCTTGTGTTGATCGGCAGGCGGAAAGCCACTCGGAGATGCGCAAGAGCAAATTGCTTGCTGGAGACGCACGAGACGGAGCTGCTTGAGGGCACGGGTGGCCGGCCTGCCGGCCGGCCGCAAGCAACGATCGCCGGAAGAATCCCTTGCTTGCGTGCGGGGGTCGGTGGGTGGAGAGCGAGCGGATTCAAATTTCAAATTGCCAGCTAGCGGGCGGGGGAGGGAGGGGACACGGAACACGTGCTTGTGTAATGGTTGGTTTCTGTTTTTCAAAATGGAGAGTATAACTGACCTTTTGTTGGTTTTACTAATCTGCCAACGACTTCCCAGAACGAACTATAAAACGGAACAGAGGGAGTATATTCTATGGTTGGCCTCGAATGGAAGCTCTGACCCAGTGACCGCCCCCTACTCGTCCCCACGTACGTCACTCTCGCCTCGCACGTCTCCGAGCTCTCCATTGTTTTTTGGGCACATCACCGTCGTCGTCACGGTCAAGCGCGCACCGCCCCCACTTCCCTCCCCACCAGGCCACCACGCACCGCCTCCCCTCTCGATCCTCCTCATCTCGAACCTTCCATGGCGCCCGCGCCGCCGCCGGCCACCACGTGGCCACACCGCCGCCGCACATTCCTCCGCCAACTGGCCTTCCTGCTGCTCGCCGCCATTGCCCGTCCCGCCTCGTCGCAGCACCTCCAACCGCCTCCCGGCGCCTCCTTCTCCGGCGAGTTCTCGCCGCCGTCTCCGCCTCCCGGCGCTGGAGGAGGAGGCGGCAGCTTCAGCCTAACCACGTCGCTCCTCTTCGTCGGCCTCATCGCCGCTCTCTTCCTCCTCGGCTTCTTCTCCGCCTACCTCCGCCGCTGCTCCGAGTCCGCCACCGCCGCGGACGCCGCACGCCACGGCGGCGCCCTGCGAGCGAACGCGGCCGTCGCGGCGGCGGCTGCGGCCGCGTTCTCCTCGTCCTCCGCCGCTGCCACCAGGAGACGCACCGCCGCGGGGCTCGACGCGGCGGCGATGGAGGCGCTCCCGGTGCTGACGTACGCGACGGCGATGGCGGTGAAGGCCGGGCGCGGCGCGCTGGAGTGCGCCGTGTGCCTCTCCGAGTTCGACGGCGCCGGCGACAAGCTCCGCCTCCTCCCTGGGTGCTGCCACGTGTTCCACGCCGCCTGCATCGACGTCTGGCTCGCCGCCCACGTCACCTGCCCCGTCTGCCGCGCCGACCTCTCCGACCCGTCCGTCGCCGACGCCGGCCACGTCCTCGCCGCTGACCTCGCCGCGCAGGCATCATCAGAAACGACCCCCACCGACACAGTCATCGTCAACGTCGACCACAGCGACGAGCCGTCCGAGTCAACGCCAGGATGGCAACAGGGCCCCACCACGTCCTCCTCCGACGAGCATCACCCGCCGGAGACGGCGGAGGAGCGCGTCGACCGGTACACGCTGCGGCTGCCGGAGAGGCTCAAACGGGAGATCGACGAGGCGAGAAGACTGCGGCGCTCTGTGACCGCATCAGCGGCGGCGTTGCCGGCGAGCGGCCGATGGACGCCGGCGGCGCTGCGGACAATGTCGGCGGCGCGGCCGAGCCGGAGGTGGTCGGGGCTTTTCCGGGCGCTGTCGGGGTCGCACCGGAGCGAGCCGGAAGGTCACCGGAGGGTGGTGCCATTGCACACCGGCGACGAGGAGGAGGAGGTGGAGGTGGTGGTGGTGCGAGACGACGTGGACAAGTGCTACGCGCACAGCCTCACGTTCGCCGGGTTCGTCATCGACGGCGACGTCGCGGCCGGCGACTGGAACCCTGAGGTCTTCCAGGTCTCCACAGCCGTTCCGGCGACGGCGGCGGCGGCGACGTCGCAGCCGTGAGCCAGCACAAAGGCGTATATCTGAATCAGATTGTGAATTTATTTTTCGTAGTATTGTTCATTAATTTCGGCGATCCTGTAGATAGAGGTAGAGCGATTGCACGTGTTTTGGTGAATTCGACGGATACTGTACATTTAGAAGAGTTACTAGTGTCTTGTCGATGGGAAATGCTCTGTACATATACAATTACAACTTTACAAGTTATTGTCTTATTGACACCCATAAGAAATGCTGCCTCATGGAAATATTTCCGCCATGGCAAAGCAAAATACGGATACATATTTGTAGAATTTGTCGAGTAATTCATTTCTGCAAAGTGGTTTAACGATTTGGTTGACATGTAAATCTTCATCAGAGGCTATGCGATTCGTTCAGTTAGTTGGCCCATCGTCATCGCCGACGATGTTTTTATGTTTTACCTGAATGAACCATGCACATGGCTTTCTGTCCATGTACCGGTTGGAGTTCATGCACTACAGTTGTCATCATGGGAAAAAAATTTGTTTGTTTACAATTCTCGAGTAAAGTAGTACAAGGGCACAATCATAAGTAACAGATCCGTCTTGGAAATGAGCAGCAGCCCTGAGATTCTGAAATCAGAACACAAGTCTGACGTGATCCTTTATTAGCAGTAAACCAAGACACCGACACCAAATTATGTATCAATGGAAGTCAAAGACTGATAAGCTGGAGCCCTGTGTTGTTTATGCAGCTAGAGCGCAATTGACTTTGTAGCAGTCCATGATCAGTAGATCCATTTCCCCCCTAACTAGGCTAAAAAGGATGCATCTTAAACTTATAATGCAAGCAAGCATCAAGCTTTGTCATGCAAGAGATCCATGTGAAGACAAAATATTCTAAATCATACCGACAGAGAGATGTTTAGAAAATGTGTCTCTGCAAAGCACATTATAGCGTACTATACAAACGTAGCGACTAGCCTGTTTGATAAATCCAGGTCAAGACTTGGGCACTAGAATAACCAGAGCAAGTCAAGAAAGACTTGAAATTTGAGTACCTAGGCAGCAAAATGCAACCAAACCTGTATGATTCTATTTAAGTAGTCCCAACTGGTGGCAAGCGAATACATATCCTCCTCTCATCGCATAGTCAACATAGTAGCAGACAAGATGTCAACATATATGAACAACTATGCAAACTCGAGCGTCAGGTACAATTATATAGTCAACTCCTGCGTATTTTTTTGTTGTTGCATAGCTGTAACACACTGAACAACCGTCCCAAGCTCCACTTGTACTGGATGAGTAGAGAAAAGCTAAGAAGTAGGAACTTCAAGTTCCCAACAATATTGTTTCGCTTGTTAGAGTCGATCACACCTCTCTGATTACTATAGTCTGCTCCAGAGAGACTTCAATTAGGCACAGCTGCTGCCACTCGTCAGCAACTGATCATGGTGTGCGTGAAGAATAAACAAATGCACAAATTTCATGGCCCATCCGAAGAAAATAGTGACATCGTGAGTATTTCTCACAAATAAAAAAAAGATATTCATCACACATAGTGAGATTTCAGTCACCTGATAAGCACATGACTTCATGTGCTCGGAAAGAAACTGAATTATGCTGTTAAAAAATCCCTGTAATTTTATGGGGATGCACATCCAATTACTATTCTCACTTCATGATTCGGTGGCCAAATTCATGCTGAAATTCTCCTCCGTGCCAACGAGATCCGTTAATCTGGTGACATTTAGAATTAGCGTTTTGGTCATATCTTGGCTTGGGAACGCCGAGGTCACTAGCCGGAGGCGGCGGCAAGCAGATAATGGGCCTTGGGCCTGTAGTACGTGCCAATATTGCGGACCAGGCTCTGATATTCCTGAAGTGCTAAGGGTGTGTTTGGTTGTGAGACAAAGTGGGACGGGATCATCCTGTCCTACTTTTCTAGGATGAACCCATCCCATTTAGTGTTTGGTTAAAGTGGGATGGGACCATCCCTGTCCTTTGTTTGGTTTGGAGGTTGGGAGAGATGGAATTGATGACTCATTTAACACCGTTAGCTCTACTACTCGTGGGCCCCATCTGTAATCCATAGGTCATTTTTTTTATTTCTTTTTCTCACTCTTATCTTCTTCCTGCGCCCAACTTTTCCCCGTGTCCATCTGCATCTGCCCCTCCGCCATTGCTCAGATTCCCAACATCATGCTGCCTCCGTGCGTGAGCCTTGCCAGGCTGCCAGCGAATGGAGGGAGGTGGAGCCTGTGCATGTGCATATACCGTGTGGATTTACGGTCGGCGGAGCAGGAGCTCTAGCTTTCCGAGCTGCAGCTGCGGGGCGACGCGGTGAGCAGAGCAGGATATCTCCAAGTTGCAACTGCGCCCGTGCCGGCGAGCACAGCAGGAGCTCGCCCGTGCCGGCGAGCACAGCAGGAGCTCGAGCTCGCACGCAGCGCAGGACACCGCGAGGGCAGACGCCCAGGCAGAGTTGGAGCTCGTCAACGCCACGGCTACGAGCTCGCCGGCGGGCGGAGCTGGAGGACGCCCGCAGCGTAGCCGGGGAGCGAACCTGAGCTCGTGCGCGCAAGCTCGAGGTCGTCGTGGTGCAATCGCGGGATTCGTCGGGGGTAGAGGATGGTGGAGGACGAAGACGACCGGAGCTCGCGCGGCACGACGAAGACGGCGCGGGACGGCGTCCAACTGGGATGACTCTGTCCGCTCGTTTTGAGCGGACGGGGTCATCCCGCATCTGGTAGGTATATTCCTCTAATGGGATGACTCTGTCCCAAATGTCTCCATACCAAACACCATGAAAAATAGGACCATCCTATCCCATTCCACTTCATCCTCTCTACCAAACACACCCTAAAAGCACAGTCAGCTACTCAGCTTGATTTGTAGAACCCCCGAGGGTGTCTGTATTTCTATACCCCAAGTCAATGAATATAGTATGGTGGTTATCTCAAAAAAAAAAGCTACTCAGCTTGATCCCACTCAAAAAAAAAAACTACTCAGCTTGATCCGAGTACCAGTATTGAGCTTGATTCGTATCTCAATGAAAAAAAAAAACCTACTCAGCTTGATCCGAGTGGCACTAAAACTGTTTTGTTTTTGCTCGAGAGAAAAAAAGATAGAACTGTTTGTTTTGCATCGTGCAGTGATTCGGCAGACTATCTGACCCAAAAATCGAACCTCCATGAAATCAGTTGATCCTCAATCTGTTCTGCATATCCTTAACAGCAAGTAAATTCACAGGATCTCCTGATTTAATGCAAAGGCATTGGACGCGATCCGGTCCATTTTGCATGCGGGGCCGGTTCACGCCACATCATCTGTCCGACCAACCAATCTCGTCGCAAGAGATCCAGGCGGGGGTGATGTTGATGTTAGCAATGTGAGCGTCAAAGAAGTAAAAGACGAAATTAGTAATAAATACTTTGACTATATTCGGTTTCTGGATAGGCTTTCCGATCTGGAAGAGGAGAGATGCATAACCCGTCAGGTAGGCAGATCATGCTGTCGCTCGTCGGCAAATAATCATATGGCTTGCTCCTTTCTAAGGAATTTTCGCAGTAGTATCGTGCGATCTTCCAGGTTCTTCAGCTGGTCAGCTCAGCAGCTTTCAATCTCCTGATAAGCACACGACTTCCTTGTGCCCAGAAAGAAAGAGCGTACACCATTCAGCGTCTAGAAAGCACGCATGTTCTGACCAATGCTCTGTAAAACCGAATGCCATCCAGACGCCTAGACCCCCATAATAAAAAGCGAGATGGATGCATCTCGCAAAACCCCTATTGAAAATTCGAAATCCCCAGCATCGCCTCGACGACGACTAACTGAGCGATCGTCGCCGAACTTGTCCTTTACTTTTCCTGCACTGCTCTCCGCGTGCTCATCAAATCAGTCATAGGATCCCTTGCCGCGTCGCGATACCTTCCGGCCGGCGGCTGCTGCTCGATCCCTTCTGGGTCCCCTTCTCAGATTGTTGTTTAAGCAAGGAAGGAGGGAAAGCGCAGGTGATTGACCCACAGCACCCTGTTCGTCCGCGCCTTCCCTCGCCAATTCGCCATGGATATATAGATATATGTATATATCCTCCTTTGGCAGCTGCTTTGTCGGGCGGGCAGGGTAGTAGTATATATACTGCGCCTGAGCCTTGTTCTTGGCCTCGCTCGTTGCCTTGCTCTCAGCAAGAAGCACCCAGGCCAGAGGAGAGGACTAGCTGGTAAGCGGCGGAAGAGAGGAGGAGCTCGAAGGAGACACCGCTGGACGCCATGGCGCAGCCGCAGACGACACGGCTGCTGCTGCACGGGCAGATCGACGCCAGGATCGTGGAGGCCGACCTGTCAGTCCTGTCGACCAAGAAGGTATTATCGGTTTGCTTATATTCTTTTATTTAGGGGGGAAAAATTGTATTTCATAGGATCATTTTAGAGGATCGTCGCAGCTCTGGTTTATCAACTTGCAAAGAAGAGTCAAATAAATTATTGGTCTTTTTCTTTCTTTTATTCAAGACAAAGACCGGTGTAAATCCTTTGTCTTTGTGTCCCTTTCCATAATATGACCCCGGCGACTTTGTTCTCTGCTGGGCTGAGCCTACGCACTTTGGGTCCGGACCTTTTAGTCTTGTCTAGAGGCTTGCTACCGTACTCCGGAATAATTGTGGACCGTCGATCTAGATGGTTATAATGAAGTATTACCTCCTAAGAGGTAATAGATTGATTGTATTCCACAATTAGTAAAATAGCTAACATATAGGTAATTTGAGAAAAAAACATATTTTTATTTACTTTGGATATAGAAAAATGTCTTTTAGTCACGCAGCCGTTAGATGTTACATCGTGTGTCCATATATAATTTGGTGTTCCCCCAAATTATCATAACATGGTGAATTAGTGATGGGTTTGTAAAGCTACTGTAACTGCACCTAGAGTAATGCAAAAAAAAAAAAAGTAATGCACCGAACGTGCATATCAATGGTAACTGCTAATGGACACGAGTTCAGAAAAAAAAACGGCTAACTGGCGCCAATCTAAACTGCCAAGTTGGCGTGATCTGTGAAAAGTTTCAAGGGGAGAATAACTGTCTTTATTCAATTATTTTTTTCCATAAAAAATCAAGGGCTAAGATAAAATAGAGTAATGTAGCACAACCCTTTAGTCTATTTACTTTCTTATAGAATGTGTGAGAAACCTCCAAGCTAAACCCCGTTAATTAGATCATCATCCATTGACCAATCTAATTAAAAGGGCTTAACCCCGGTCGTCCTTGAGATGTGTCCCAAACAATACCCAGGACGACACACCTCACTAGCACAAGTTAAACATCTTCATCACACATAGCATTGCATACATAGAGTTCACTATACATAAAAGCTTTCAAGTATTACAAACCAAGTTCAAGTTTCATGTCTAAACATAAGGTTTTTGCAGCGGAAGGTTTAAACATCGCTCTCATAGATATTACAACAAAATAAATGAGTTCACTCTCATGCCACAAGTGACTCATCAATCATAGGTAAACCATGGGCAGCTACCCCCTGCCCGCACCTTCGTCGGCGGAAAGGAAGTACCCAAAGATAGGCTCCGTTGGCGCCTCACCTGCACAACTTAGATATAGCACCATGAGTACGAAGGTACTCCGCAGGACTTATCCAATATGGGTATATACAAGCCCGACTCTCAAGGAGTATGCATTTGGTTGGTAGCAAGGATGGGCAATAGGTAGTTAGTTTGCATAAAAGAATCTGCATTTGAAAGAGTTATAAAGACAAAAGACTCTATCATAAACATTTATCAATCAACTTGATTCTAGGTTATGAGATCCATCATGAGCAAGTTCAATCTTCCATGAATCTTCAATCGGTAACTCTACATTGGAGCGAGCCTCATAGAGCATGTACCATGACCGAGGAACGCGGCTATTGCAATAGATTTAAACCCTGCAGGGGTGTACAACTTTTCCCACAAGAGGCGCAAGACCAACAACCATACCCCGTGCACCAAGAGTAAGTGTTAATTCATGCCCTCAACCGTTCACATACCCACACCCGGCAATGAGAGGGCGGCCGGAGATGTATAGGGGTAACAGACGCGGCCATCTACCCCTCATCACAACCCGTGTCAAACCGTCCCATGGCAAAGTCCGGCTTATGGTACTTGGCTTGCCTATCCCATCCTAGGTATGTGGTTTGTACGACAAAGTGCTCAAGAGGGCGGCTATCAATGAGACGGTCCTTAATCAACTTAAGCATGACTAGTACGCATGAGCTCCATCTCATGTGACCCTACATTTCATGCTCAAGTCCGTATCATCTTCCAATAAGTTCATCATCTAAATTAACTCTTGTCAAGTGTAATATGAAATACATCCCTATGTCTCGCGAGAGGTGGTGACCTTATCACCCCTCGTCTTCTACCGGTGCTAGGCTTGGCTAAGCATTATAACTCGTGACACCTACACAAGCATAGTTTGTCTAAAAGGGGTTCACTAGATCAAGAGTGGTAATGCATCAAGTAGGTGCTACTCTAACAAGCATACATATATAGGTATAAACATGCGCAAACAAGACACATATACCAAATTGATCCAAAATAGGGTAAGAAATATGCTTAGGTGCCTGCCTTGTTGCTCGAAGGTAGCCTCCTCAACTACGGGGTCCGACCCGTACTCAAGCTCTCCTTGCCCCGGCGTCTCAATCTCTACACGAATGCAATGAAACAAGATGAACATGAATGACATGAATGAATTTCTAAGATGAGATGCACAAAATGAGGCAAGTTATGCATAAGAAGGCTTTAGAAAGGTGTATAAACATACTTTTGATTGGAAAAATAGGTGTATAGGTAAGCTGGGTGATTTTTGGATCTTCCGAATCGGAATACCGGATCTTCCGGTTTTACGCAGAATGGAACCGGGTCTTCCGAGTAAGAAGTTCGGAACTTCCGGTTATGTCAAACCGGATCTTCCGCCTCAGAATACCGGATCTTCCGGTTTCATGCAGAACTGAACGGGGTCTTCTGAGGAAGAAAACCGGAACTTCCGGTCGCGTACTGGGAGTTAAGGTCGGATCTTCCGGCATATACCCGGATCTTCCGGTTTTCCCGATGACTGAGCAAGAAAATGCTGCACGGCGATTCCGACCTCCGTTTTGGGTGCCGTTTGTTTCTATGGGTTTGTGAGAGTGTATAGGTTCTATTCCAAGTGATGGATTTGACATGCATTGAGGTTTACAAGCTCGAGCTCATCAATGGTGATTTTCTACCAAGAAAATCCAAAAACTCTAACCCTAGAGCAAAGGGGAGTGGATCGAGAGGGGAAAAAGCTCACCAGTGATGTGCACAACTCCCCCAAAGATCGCAGGTTAGTGTAGGGCGAGGAGGAGTGAGGTTTGCTTGTTCTTGACCTTGAGCTTGAGGAGGGGAGCAATGGAGAAGGAGGAGGAGCTTGGGGAAGATGGCAGCGTGGAGGAGCAGCTCGTCGGCGTCGAGCTCCGGCGAAGCTCCGGCGAACTCTTGGTGCCTTCAATGGAGAACCTTGGAATCTCCTCAATGGTGGAGAGAGGAGGAAGAAAGAGAGAGTGGGAGTGAGAGTGAGGAGAGGGGAGGGGCGTGCTGGTGGCCAGCACCCCTTAGAACAGCTGGGCTGACGAGTAGGGCCCACTGGACACGTGTCAGCTGTGCAAGTGATGAGGTGTCACTGGGCAAATCGGAACTTCCGAGTAGTAGCCGGAAGTTCCGGTTTGGTCCAGTTTAGCAGAAAAAGTTGTTTTGTTCAAAAAGGAGTCTTCTAACTAACTAAAATAATTTCATAGATGCTATAAAACATACTTATGAATGCTTCATGACATGCTTAAAATTCTTGGGTCGTTACAGAATGCAAGTTATGGGATTTTTTTTATAAAACTACAAAACATTGGTATTAAGCACTGATGTCCAGAAAACCCGTCTGAAAGCATAGTTTTTTTTTTTACCCGACCCAGTTTGGTGAGTGCATGGGTTGGCTCAGCCCGCTAGGTAAGGCTGGGCGTGGCTGCCACTCCAGTCTCCAGCATGCAGGCCAGCCCAGCAACGAAGGGGCCTCCAATCCTCCAAAACTTGCTCCACAGCTCCACCTGCGAATCCTCTGTTCCTCCATGCCTTCCTTATCGTCGGCTCCTCCACGGCGCAGCTGGTGGAGGCTGCTGACAACCCTCGGGAGTAGGTGCACAACGTGGCAAGTGCCAGCGGCTGCAGTAGGAGGCGCGTGCCCGTAGGCCCGGTGTGCCTCGGTCCGAATCGAAATCTGCCAGGCCTCAGGCCGCCTGGCTCGTGCTTGGCTGTTGCCTCAGCCCGTGGGCTGGCACAGCCCGACATGGTGGGGGTATACTGTCAGGTCACGCCCGGCACAGAGTTGGCCAGGCCATGCAGGGCCCATGCCCGGGCTGGGCAACCCGTTTGGACATCTATAGTATTAAGATACCTTTAGGGTCCACTCAGTCAAGATGTGCATATTTGCTCCCCCTAAAAAGATGGAGTTACATCTCTATTTGTTGACCCTACATATCATAGATTCATGAGTGAATTTCCGCAAAGCAGAACATTTAGAATATTTAAGCCTCTATACTACAAAACTGGACACAAATTACCCTCTAGCTATCAAAATAGTGCAAATTTGGCCCTTTGATTGGTTTCAAAGGTGGTATTCCATTTTATGCAAAAATAAATAATTGTGTTTGAACTAAAAACATCCATAACTATTTCATTTTAAATAAAAAAAAATACGAAACCGATGCCAAAAGATTTCTAAAGATGCAACCAACCTATTGATATGCCATGTAAAGTTATTTGGGTATTACTTGTTTATGTTCGTAGTATTTTATTATAGAAAAAAATAACATGCCTATAACTTCAAATGTTAAACTACGTATAGTTTATATTTTTCGAACACAGTTGGTACAAGTTTCATATCTTTTTTACTTACAATAAATTAGTTATGATTTTTCTAAGATTAAATTATTTTTTTAGTAATTTTTAAAACAGAAAACCGCCTGTGAAACCACTCAAAGGGCTAAATTTGCGTTTTGATAGTTGGATGGCCTTTTGTGTCCGGTTTCGTAGTTGCGGGTTGAAAATTGGACTTTTGCTATAGTTGGAGGGTGAAAACCAGACTTTTCCCTATACTATAACCAGCTAGCCATGGATGACATATCCTCCTGCTGTTTTGTATTAATATGGCTGAAGATAAATGGAAGAAGTTTCTATAGCCCTCCAACGTATAATCATCACTCCTCTAGACTGCAAAACCGGGCTTATAACCCCCTCACTGTATAGATATTGATATAGAAGATCTGATCGGTAGTTGAAAATGTTTTGACGGGTGGACAGACTACTTATATACACCGCATTCCAATTCCAAATGCCATCAGTGTTCAAAATTTTGATCTTGTCTGCATCCAGACTTTGATGAAGAGGAAGGTCTTCTCATGGATCAGGAAGCTGCCTTTCTGCAAATGTCAGGTAATTTTGCCCCTGGTAGTTTCTTTATCGTATCCATCCTTGATCCTTGCCATGACAAACCACCCTGACGCCCTTAATTTCGCCTGCCGCGGCAGCACCTCGAGAACGCCATCGGCCTCGGCAACGCCGGCAAGCTGTACGCGACGGTGGACATCGACAAGGCTCGCGTGGGGCGCACGCGCATGGTGGACCCCGTCCGGTCCCCGCACTGGAACGAGTTCTTCCGCATCTACTGCGCGCACGACGCCAGCAACATCATCTTCACCGTCAAGGCCGACGACGCCGTCGGCGCCACGCTCATCGGCCGAGCCTACCTCCCCACCAGGGACGTCGCCTTCCCCGACGGCGGCGGCCAGAAGAAGGTGGTGGACACGTGGCTCGACATCCTCGACGAGAAGCGTCAGCCGCTGGCAGGCGGGGCCAAGATCCACGTCCAGCTCCAGTTCACCGACGTCGCCGACGACCCGGAAGGCGGCTGGGGCACCGGCATCGCCGGAGGCCGTACGCCGTACACCGGCGTTCCACGGACCTTCTTCCAGCTCCGCCGCGGCTGCCGCGTGCGCCTCTACGAGGACGCCCACGTCGCCCCCGGCTTCTCGCCGCGCGTCCGGCTCGACGGCGGGAGGATGTACGAGCCTCGCCGGTGCTGGGAGGACGTGTTCGAGGCCATCAACAACGCCAAGCGGATGGTGTACGTCGCCGGGTGGTCCGTCAACACCGGCGTCCAGCTGGTGCGTGACCCACGGCGGCCATCTACGTCGGAGACGCTGGGGCAGCTGCTCGTCAGGAAGGCCGACGAGGGCGTCACGGTGCTGATGCTGGTGTGGGACGACCGCACGTCGGTGGACCTCGGCCCGATCAGGCGCGACGGCCTGATGGCCACGCACGACGAGGACACGGAGGGGTACTTCCGGCCAACCAAGGTGCACTGCGTGCTGTGCCCGCGCAACCCCGACAAGGACCGGAGCTACGTGCAGGACGTGGAGACGGCCGCCACGTTCACGCACCACCAGAAGACGGTGGTCGTCGACGGCGGCGGCAGCACTAACCCGAACGCGCCGCCGGGGCTCGTGAGCTTCCTCGGCGGCATCGACCTGTGCGACGGGAGGTACGACACGCAGGAGCACCCGCTGTTCGCCACGCTGGACACCACGCACAAGAACGACTTCCACCAGCCAAACTTCCCCGGTGCGTCCATCAAGAAGGGCGGGCCCAGGGAGCCATGGCACGACGTGCACTGCCGCGTCGAGGGCCCCGCGGCCTGGGACGTGCTCGACAACTTCGAGCAGCGGTGGCGCAAGCAGGCCGGCGAGGACCGCATCAACCTCTTGGTCACTCTAAACAAAGCATGGGCGTCGCGTGAGGCGATCAACGACCCTGAGTCATGGGACGTGCAGGTGTTCCGGTCAATCGACGGCGGAGCGGCGGCGGGGTTCCCGGAGGGAGACGACGAGGACTCACCGGAGGAGGCCGCGAGGCTAGGGCTCGTGAGTGGCAAAGACCACGTGATCGAGCGGAGCATCCAGGACGCGTACATCCACGCCATACGCCGCGCCAAGGACTTCATCTACATCGAGAACCAGTACTTTCTCGGGAGCTCCTACGCGTGGCAGCCCAACGACGGGGTGACGGTGGAGTCCATCAACGCGCTGCACCTCATCCCCAAGGAGCTGTCGCTCAAGATCGTGAGCAAGATCGAGGCCGGGGAGCGGTTCGCCGTGTACGTGGTGGTTCCCATGTGGCCCGAGGGCGTCCCCGAGAGCGGCTCCGTGCAGGCCATCCTCGACTGGCAGCGGCGCACCATGGAGATGATGTACAGGGACGTGACGCTGGCGATTCGAGCCAAGGGGCTCCAGGCTGACCCCACGGAGTACCTCACCTTCTTCTGCCTCGGCAACCGCGAGGCGCCGCGCCCCGGCGAATACGTCCCGCCGGAGCGGCCGGAACCGGACACCGACTACGCCAGGGCGCAGCAGGCCAGGCGCTTCATGATCTACGTCCACGCCAAGACCATGATAGGTAAGAAACAGCCCTTCATTTCCATGGCCGATTGATTTCAAGAACAGCTAGCTGATGATTGCTTGCTTCGTCGATTTGATGGCCGTTTGAATTGCAGTCGACGACGAGTACGTCATCGTGGGATCGGCGAACATCAACCAGCGGTCCATGGACGGTGGCCGGGACACGGAGATCGCGATGGGCGCGTACCAGCCGCGCCACCTGGCGACGAACGGGCCGGCGAGGGGGCAGGTCCACGGCTTCCGTGTCTCGCTGTGGCAGGAGCACCTGGGTCAGGCGGCGGCCGCGGCGGCCGGAGACCTTCTGCTCCGGCCGTCGAGCCTGGACTGCGTGCACAGGATGAACGAGGTGGCGCGGCAGCACTGGGACATGTTCGCCAGCGACACGTTCCAGGGCGACCTCCCTGGCCACCTCATGGCGTACCCGATCGTCGTGGGCGACGATGGCAAGATCACGGGGGTGCCGGCGGAGTTCCCCGACACCAAGGCGAAGGTGCTCGGCAACAAGTCCACCGTCCTGCCGCCTATCCTCACCACATGATTTAATGATGATTGATCCACTGTCTGAACTGCGACCTGGAGTGATATGTGTTGTTCTAGTGTGTGTATATACGCATGTGAGAAGCGCGTGTCTGCTATTGCAATTGTTGTAATTAAGACGTGGATTGCGATTTATATTTTATACGTATGTTAATAGATAAAGCAGAAATGTGAGCGTCTCCCCTTCTATCTGTTCTACACATGCAATTATTAGTTTTTATTATCATTCTTTTTTTAAAGCAATTGGCAAGGAGCACTGCTATGTCATATAAGAAGAAGAAGCAAGCGGAGTTTATAAAAAGGAACTAAGATTTCTCATTCTTTATAAAAGGAACTAAGATTTCTCACAAACAAGAAAATGTAAGTCCAATTGCAAACTTGGATAATGCGTGTACCCACACACCTCATCCCTCACAAACAAGAAAATGACAACGCTCGACGCCGACCCACCTCCGGTCGGCGTGGTGGAGGATCCGGCCGCGCAGGCTCAGGGAAGGCGCGGCCGCCAGCCTTCCATAATGTCAGGCGAGCACGACTGTACGAGCAGGCCATCGAGCGCGGATTGCTGCCATGATCCCACGGAGCTGGGGCTCTTCCGTTCCGTTTCTGCTTTGGCCGGCCCGGCCGGACAGCCACCCACCCACCCCACGGACTCACGGAGCAGAGCACAACGGGCACTCATGCCCGTTGCGAGGCTCCCTCCCTGCACGCTCCGTCCACCACCCCAAAGAGTCCAAGGGCAGCGGACGAGGGATTTCATCATGGATGCGGCATCCTCAATCATGAGACGGGACGCACACTTGGTAAGCAAGGCTCCAGCAGGGGAATCCTCAAGGATACCTCCCTCCCTGCTGGCTGGTGGAGTGCTGGACGTGCACGCACACACAACAGCGCGCGTTCCCAACCCGCAATACATGTCACTGCCACGGGAGGGAAACTACTGTAATCATACTAGTTTACTGGCGTCCAACAGTACGTACACCAAAGGGCAAAGTAGCATTGCTTCCTTTGGGTCCCAGCCAAGGTTTGTACTAGCGTAACCAAAGTCCAAAGGCAGTAAGTAGCATTGCTTTGGGTCCCATGCAAGGGTGTTGCATCATTACAGCGCGTATAAAGCGGTGTGTAAAGCAAGTACACAGCGGGGGCATTACATACTGTATATGGTAGTGGCGAGTTAGGGGGGGGGGGGGGGGGCAAGAAGGTGAGGGAGCGACAAAGCCAGGGTGGGGGATGATGAAAGGCGCAGCGCGGCGGTGCTGGCTGGGGCTGAGCTCCACTCGGATTGCTGGACTGGACCGGTTGGATTGGACCCCCAGGAACTCAACTCACCACACAACCTAACCTCGAGCCATCTCCTATGGCTTTGCCTTTGGTAGTTGGGTCAAAAGCCACGGGACGCAAACAGCACAACAGTGCCCTTTGCAGGGGGAATGGACTCCCTTTCTTTCCTCTGCTTTGGATCACGCTCGCCGGCGAAAGATCCTTGTAGCTTTGCATAGCATATTGCTCCCATCAACGCCATGAGGGCCTTTTGAGGAAGGTGATTCAACGGGCACTCAGCCACCGACAGGGACTCTGGGACGGAGATCCAACATGCTCTGTGGCAGAAAGATGGTGGTAGGCTAGCTCAAAGGAAGAGTTCCATGGCAGCGAGCTTGTGGCCTCCAGGACTAGGCAATTAGCACTTCATATATGTAGAAGGTAGTGCCTCCCATAGCCTGATCACAACTGTCCAGGAGCTAGAGGGAGACAGCTCCCAGTGTCTTGACCTTCAATTTCAGATACTGCAGGTAGCAGATTGCTTCATCGAGAACGGCGGTGGCGTCTTTGGCGATGCCCCCAGGAACGATCTTTCTGAGTGCTGCAACAGTCTCTTGGATCCTCTCTCTTCTTCGCTTCTGATCATCAGGGTTGTCACCCTCTGCCGCTTCACCATCCCCCAGAGCAAACTTGTTGTGACTCTCCACTTCACCAATGCAACAGGACTGGGCATCAGAGTCGTTGACAAGAAGCTTCTGTTCGACGGAATGATCAAGCCTTGCTGAGCTGGCCGTGTCCACAACAGACTTGTCAGTGCCAGAGTTGAGCCTTCTCTTCTTGGCTGGTCGCGCGGAACCTGCGCTAGCACCAGCACTGGCCACTGATTCCACACTCAATATGTCATTCTCAGCAGGAGGTGGACTCCTAGCTCTCTTGAGCCCTTGCACCTTTTCACACCCTTCATCCGAGTCAGAATCCAGGAGTGCATTAATCTCATCTGTGTTCTCATGAATACCCTCAGTTTCTTCTGCTCCAAAATCAGTTACATTAGTCTCAATGCTACCTTGTAACTCTGGCACAGGATCCAGTGTCACTTTGCTCACCAGAGGAGCTGCAGCGGGAGTAGGATTCTCCTGGTACAAAGCCAGAGGCCTCTTATGTGAGGGATACAGTGCAGACAAATCCAAACCGGGTGCAAATGTTGTGACAAATCTCGGAGCCATTGGAAGAGGTCTGTCCACAATTGATCCTGTGAAAAATGGCACAGGTGCAGCAACTGTGTTCAGATATGTAGGCAATGCCACCAAATTAGTGTCAGCAAGCCCAACATCAGGTGGGCAGAGATTGCCCGAGGAGCTTTCAAGATTGAATTTCCATGGAGGGTTAGGCCAATGGCACCAAGGATTAACCTTGTCCCCCATGAAGAAACAATCACCAAAAACGTTACCTGTAATTACCCAGAAGAAATTGAGCATCAGTATACCCATTTCGAATAAGATCAAGTATCCGCAGCATGAGTGAAAGAAGGATATTATCATTACCAGCAGAAAGTTCAGATGAACTTGAAATTCTCCCACTCGAATTGTGATGGAGAAAAACCTAAAACAGAAAGTTCCTTCAGCAGCAAACGGAGAGCAGAGCAGAGCAAAGCTACGTCACGGGCTTGAGGAGATGGCGGAAGTACTCGGCCTGCAGAAAATATGCCAAAGCAATGTCAGGATCATCAGGCGAAGAAAGGCAACTCTTCAGAACAGCTGGCTTCTTTCCGCATTACCTGGCAATTCTGCAGCAGCTGGAAGCAAGCAATCACTCTCACAGCGATTCCGTTCTCATGCTTACACACGTGGAATCTCGTCTGAGCGGCTGCTTTCCACACCATTAGTACTCCACTCCGTTCTCCTCGAGCAACCAAAGTACCCTAACAGCAACACCAGAGACTGGATGGAGAAGTTTTGAATTGCCTCCACAAGCCTATGAATCCTCCGAGGTGGTTTACAAAATCACACGGCAATAAAGGTTCAAGGAAATTCCCCTGCGGAAGACGTCAACCGAATGGCCAAGCCACCGCATGCTGCCAGGGGTCTTCAATGGTGTCAAGGCTCAGGTTCTTCAACTTGTTCTGCACCACTGCACAAAAGGAAATTCGGTTCCTGTTAAGTATATTGATACACGGTCACCCTGGCACAGACAGTAGACAATAGTATGTTGCATAGCAGAAATCTGATCCCATTCCCAGCAAATTTTGTTTGAGATAATAATGCTAAGTGGATTTCGAGCAGCAATGCCCCATCAATTCAAGTTTAGGTTGCACGCAGCTGTAAGATCCAGGGGCCGTTACAGTAGAATAAGAATTTTTCCTTCTACTCCGAACGAGCCCGGCAATCAGTCACAAGCCTTGGAACGCCCGATTCTAACAAAAACATACAGATCGATCTGGTCATTCAGGCAGAAGCCCACAATTGAGCGGAAGGGGGGCGCAGACGTAACGCAATGCCGAACCCCCACGAGCACATTGAGAAACCCGAAATCGCCGACCAGTTCCACACCATTCCCTACGACGGCATCGGCGAACCTGGGGGAGAATCCACGGCTAGCCGGCTACGACGACGACGACGACGCACCCAGAAACCCTCCCCACAACGGCCAAAGGCCACACCACTACAGCAGACAGAGGCGGGCAAGGTCACTCACCAGATCGAGCCAAGAAGCGAGCCGGGTGGAAGCGGAGAGGAGGCGGCGACCGAGGTGGCGCGAGCCGAGGAGAGCACGCGCGCGAGAGGAGACCGGAGGGGGGAGGAGCGTGCGCGCCTCGGAGTCGGAGGCGAGGCGTGCGGCGTCTCTGTTGGGCAGGCGAGGCCCCGCTGGCTCACGAGACGAGAGGAGGCTGCGTGGGGTGGGGAGGCAGGGCAGGGCAGGCGTGTGGAGGGAGGGAGAGGTGGACTCTTATGCGCGGGGGCTTGACGGAAATGCCCCCGCGGCGTGCTGGTATTTGCGCGCGTGCACTGCCCGGCTGTCCGAGCCGTGCCACGCGAGTAGCCCCCCGGTGACCTTTTGGGAGGGGGCGTCCGGTGGCTATCATTCCTCCAGCTCGGCCCAAGTCTCACGAAAATTAATTTTTCTCCAGAAGAGATGCACGCTCAGCGTATGATTAGTGAACGCTTCAAGCTATAGCTTTGCTTATTTGGTTATAAATGGCAACATGTACTGTAGACGTCATGTTGTTTGGATTGGCCACTTGTCAACAGCAGACAAGTCGAGGTATGGTTTTTTGGGAGCTAAACGTTCTGTTTCGATAGAAATGGTTTTGCAGTATGTTGCTGGCTATTAGTTTGGAACAATTCGAACTTAACCAATTAATACAGTGGATGTTAATATCAGAATTTTCCGTGGCGGCAGCTATTTAATTTACTCAAATGAAGGCTAGTCAGTGTCATTACCAAATTTTCCATGGTTCTGTTCGGTGGCACACTTTAATTTAATCTTCAATTGTTTCATTGATACTCTTTCCATCCCAAAAAAAAAATGACTTTTTTTCTTTTACTTTTAGACATCACGTTTGGTTATCCTTCTTATTCAAAATTTTTGGATAAGTACTAAAACAAGCATGTCAGGATGAAAATACAATAAATGATAAAAACAAGTTATAAATAAATAATATTTAGATAATTTTTTCAATTAGAAGAATGCTCAAACATAAGATGTAAAATTTAAAAGCGTCATCTATTTTGGGACTGAGGATGTAGTATTTAGTATGCATATATTAGCAACTATGTATACTCTACTCGAAAAAAAATATGCATACATATTTACATAATGGTATATGTGGAAACTTCAAACCATATAGCTTTTGTCACATATATAAACTAGTAGATGCATGTGTTTTTTATAAATAAAAAAAGTTGGTGCACGATGGCCTAGCCATCATTTTTCCCTATTCTTAAAGATAAAGAAGAGTGGGAAAGATGCGGAATTCATTGCTTTTCCTCTTTGGCCGAGGAGGTGGATTTGTTTGTTTATTTGGGGGTCTGAATAGCTAGCTACTAGGTTTGGTAGTGCTACTAGGCAGTAGCTAGCTACGAGTGGTAGGATACGCATGCTGCATGGCATGAAGTCAGAGGCAAGTCTAGTTTTCTCGATGGCTCGCTCGATCGGCGTGTGTCCGCACGCGCAATGGATACTACTGCTCGCACACGCACAGAGGTTGACGAGTTTGCAATGCTCGCAAACATGATGCAAAACCTGCTAGTAGCTGCACCCTTTTGTGCGTGGTAAGCCACCTTCTTCCATGCATGCTATGCATTCCGGGGTAGTATCTTACCTTAGAACTGTTATATATGCACATAGCAAAATCTCTACTCGATGTGCTCAGATGTGCCACATGGTATGAGACCACGCATGGAATATGATGACTTTTTTAAGTTCTTGTATTTATATCGACGACGGTACGTATAGAATGTTCACTTTGAACATTTTACAGTATGTTACGAGGATGTACGTCTTTCCTTTTCTGAAGCCTCTCTGCTAGTGAGTCGCCCTGCCCTTCGAAATGGTTAGTTGTCATGGTGAACATAGTCGTATTGGTTGCCATCAGAGGTGGTCGATCATTGGCGGGTGATTATATGGATGTGGTCGTAACTCGTAACCATGTGTGTGTAGCTATCACAATTCTCGTGAGAAAGTAATTAAACTAGTGGCAAGTTACTATGACACATGAGCATCCTTTTTAGTCCCGAAATTTCAAGCTATGGTACGAGAGAACTTTATTGGGTTTTTTCCCTCAAAAAATGGAACGCCTATTTAGTCCCGTCGTGTCACCCTCAAGTAGAATGCACCACTCCAGTTAAGCTGGTAGCATGCGGCTGGCTGGCGACACTGACAGGAGAGGGAACGAGAGGAAAGAAGAAGAAAATGAGAGAGGGAAAAAAGGTTGGGCGATGGAGAGTAAAGATCCGGCCCCAAAGAAGCACGCGTGCAGCGAGCGGTTCTCGGCAGGACCATCTGCTAGCAGTAGCAGCTATCCGTCTCTCTCTCCACTTGTCCCGGAGATGCCGGGCCTGCCTGCAAGAAAACAACCGCATGCCAGCCTCGAGGCTAGCTCAAGGCTCCGCCAGGCCATTCCATTCCAAACGAGACGCGGCTACCGGCTTCAATTGTCTTTGTGTGTGATGTGTGTGTGATAGATAGGGAGACGACTTGGGTATCCTTTTCCACGCAGGCACGCACCTCGCCACCATGCACGGCACCACCCAAGCATTGAAGCATGCATGGCCTGCACGCTTCCCCACTCTCTCTGTGCGTGTGGCTGGTGAACGAGAGCGAGCGAAGTGAGCATGCATGCATGCATGCACTGAGCAAAAGAAAAAGGGAGGGTGGTGGGAGGAAGAAGCCATTGCCCTGAGCCATGCCTGCCGGCCAATAAAGCCACGCGCATTTTGTATGCTAGCCCCCATGTATGCAGTATGCGTGTCAGCGTGTGGCCGTGGCCGTGCCCGTGCCTGCTTTTTCTCGTGCCCAATGGATGGCGAGTGGCAGTGACATGGTGGCATCAATTATCCCTGCAGTGCGGAGCCCCCCGTCACTGTGCGTCTGTGCCTGTGCCTGTGCGCTAGGAGAGGATCAGAGTACGTACCGTCGTCTATCGCGTCGCGTGTGGGGCCGCCAACTTTGTACGAGCTTGCATGGCATTGCAACCTGCCAACCTGGTGTGCCCGGCCGGCTCGTGGGTGTGTACCGTGCAGTGGTTTTGCTTGCGCCCTGGCTTTCACCACGCTACGTCGCTACTACAGATGCTGTGAAACTCTTTGACATGCATTCACGCGGAACGAACGGGAACTCGCGCACTGTCCGGCCCCTTCATTTCCCTAATATTTCCCCTTTGCCGTACGTACATGCCCGTGCCACCTTTTCCAAAAAAGCCAACAAGGTAAGGTAACAACAATTCCGTCGATCGTACTCGAGTTTTAGGTCAAAGCAGCCCGGCCGGCGCGCGGGGCCTAGCTAGTTTTCGTGCCCATACCGGCAGGGGTACGAGGACCAGTGGTGCGCCACGCCACGCGCGCGCCGTCGTCGTCCAGCCGGCCGGCGGCGCTAGCCGCTTTACATTTTTTTCGTACCAGCTACGACTACGGCGAGTCGGCGAGCGTCGTCGCCGCCGCGCCCAATGCACGCCATGCCATCGTGATTCGCGCGGTACTTGCACGCGTATCCCAAGCGCGTCTGTCAGGGCCGTTTTTCCAAGTCGCATCTCCTGCATGCCTACTAGTACTACTAGCCTACTGCTACGGCTACTGTACAAGTACGTAACTATCAGCCAAGCCAAGCTGTTATATCACTCACAGCTGGTATCGAGCGCAATGTCACTCCAACTAAACAAACAATTTGGACTTTGGAGCCTTCATACGACAATTTCAATTTGTTAAGAACTAGTAGGAGTACAGCCTACAAAGTAGTATACACACAAAAGAAAGTTGACATACGCTCGAGACTAAACTTCCAGAGCTCCACTAGTTCAAATAAACACGCCTTCCAATAAGGAAAGTAATCAGGCTAATTATGAAAAGAAAAAATAATAATTCTTTAAGGTAAAAGGAGTTTGAGTCATTCTTTCGAACAATTTTTTTCTTTTGAGGAAACTTTCGAACAATTTTATGCTGCCGGTGAACTAGACATTTTAGCACCTGCTACTCTATCTCGCCGAAGACACCATATATTGACTTTCGTGAATATATGACACTATATTGACTTTTTACTTCAACTTTGACCAAAAAAATATTTCATTAGAAAGTTCACCCAATAGCGAAAAATGTTTACCACTACACATCTATTATCGATAATAATTTGGATTTTAACAAATAGACTTATCTATCTGCATAAGTATTTGTAGAATAGACGAATGGTCAAAGAAAGAAAAAAAAATTTAATGTTATCATATATTCACAAACAGAGGGAGCACCACGTTTTTTTTAAGAAAAATGGAATTGGTTTCCAGCCTCTGCGATTGCCGATCACATACATCCAAATTTTACCATATTATCAGCTCAAGCTGAACATAAATAAAAGATAGCAGAGTGTAACAAAATGAAATGAGTAAATAAAAGAAAAGTTTATTTTGACAATCCAGCATGCATTAGATGAAAGTTTTTGGCCAATAGGATGACAAAACGAACTTATTGTACGTGTAGAGTTTAGGTAGAATAGAACCCTCAGACATACTGGGAAACCGAGATTAAAAATGGGTACTAATGAGCACATCTCAACTCGTGTGTGCCCATGATATCCTCTCAAATTGCACGCACGGATCGGCCTAATACAGAGACCTAGCAGATTGGGAAAGCTTACTGCATTTGTTACAGACAAACAAAAAATTTGGAGTATATAGTAAGAAGAGCGTGGCCCCATATCAAATTTATAGCGAAGACCCAAGATTTCCCATCGAGTATTTAAAACATACACGCGCGAAAGGGAGGCCACGCACGCCGATGCACTCGAATCTTAAGAACCTCTAAAGCACAAGATTTGGGTCCTAATAGTTTATCCCCCTCACCGTCATTACATCGGCACTCCTCCTTGCCTGCTGCTGCCCCTCCTTTATCTGCTCCTTTTTTCCTACTTTACACACTCTCTCTCACTTCAAACACACACAGAGAAAGAGATGATTAGCAGGAAGGATTAAAGGTGCCTGTAGGCTAAAGCAAGCGTGTGGTTGGCCACTTTAACTAATGAATTGGATTGATCACATCTGCCGCTGAGTGTAGTGGGAGAAGGGAAACAAACAAACAGATGGCAACAAAGGCAGTCAATCCGTGGGGCACACTGTGGTCTACTCTCTCTTTTAAGCTGGTCTACTCGTCCCTCCTCCTCTCTGCTAATCTGCTTTATTTAGCGTTAATTACTCCGAAGCCCGGTCCTGTGTGGTGGTTAGCTAGCTTGCTTAATCTGCAGAACAAAGCATGAGTGCGCGAGAGGGCCGGCCAGTAACTTTATTAAAGCCCAGAGAGCGCTAGCTGTGATTGCATGCACCCGCTGCAGACTAATCCAATAATCCTAGCCTAGCATGGGGTTCCTCTCGTCGTCGGCTATGAATTGAATGTGCTAAGTCTCTGTTACTGACTTGCTAGTGCTAGCCTAAGCCTTGTTCGTCAATGATGCTACTAACCTCTGTCTTTAGCCGGCTGAGATCAAGAAGCATACTTGGCGTTTGCGAGCTTTACATTTACATGTCTGAAGGCGCTGACGTGACGTACGCGCACGCGGAGGGCGCGTGCGGAGGATTAAGCTCCACCCCTTTTATTTGCCCTGAGCTCTTTGGCCTTTTGGTTGTGGACACAAGGATATGGCGCGGTTTCTGCTTCCTTGATCCACAATTAGACTATGCAAAAAAAAAGGGGGTGGTACTCATGAATCCTTTGTTAAGTTTTGACGTCAATCACGTACAGTGCGCACCCATGCGTGGTGCGGCTAGCTTTAATTTTTGCTCGACCGACCAAGCTAAGATCCCTGCTTTCTTGCCCGGCCCCGATAATAAAGCATGGACTACTAGCACTTCTATATTTCTTGTTATCCTACATGCAGAGACCACCACCTAACAAATCAAGGGAACATATCAACGCCAAATATATATGATGTTTGAAAAATAAATCTCAACTCATGCTTGATTTGTTCCTACAAAATAATAAGGACGTCATCGTTCAAATGAAGAGTGGTATGCCAATGATTGTCGCCTCCCCTTTTCTACTTTGGTGGCAAATACTAATGCTAGCCGTGTCCAGTAACCTCATCTCAAGGTTCCCGGCATATATATATATAAGGAGCTGTATTTTTCTTTGTCTTCGAAAGACAATATTATTCTCCTTTTACCAATAATTAAAGAAATATCCTTAATTCCGATAAGGCATAAGCTAGCCAAATAACCTACTAGTGTATATTGTGAAGTAAACCCAAGCAAGATCTGCATTTGTTCTTGTTTTGATATTCTACGTACCGAGAGTCAATTAGGCAAATTAATCTTCTGCCAGGATTTATACCCCGAGTCATTTGTGGCCAAACTGATCTAGCAAATCGACAATACAAAGCAGTTTTGTTTTCATCTTAAAAAAAAACAAAAAGTACTCTTTCAAACTACCATTCCATTCCTCTAGCTAGTGACAAGGCCACTGATCTTAATTTATCAAGGATGACGACACGAATGGATGCAAAATGTTTGTAAAACTGAATTATCGTTGTCAAGCAATCAGATTAGATTTCTCAACTTTTTTTGAGGGGAAGATTATTAGACTTCAACTTGCTCAAGCTTCATCCCACTGTCCCAAAATCAACGGCATGCATCCTTTTTTTTTTCTAATTAGCAAGCAGCCGCATGAGCTTTAAATTTAAAAGTAAAAATAAGTCAGCACTAGCATGATCGAGCACAGATTGAGGTCGCGTCTGAAAGCCAGAAAATAAGGTCCCAGGACAACTGTATACTCCAGTACTTAGCGTACTTGCAAACACGAGTTAACTCTAAATCATTTCAGCCATATTGTTTTTGTTTGACTTCCAGTACTACTACTCCTAACAGGAATGCATTAGAATCAGCAGCAGCGTGCGTGCCGGGTTTTCACGCGCGTGTGTACGTGGATCGCACTCGCTCATCAGGTGGTAGGAGTAGCTCACTTTCTTCTTGAACGCGCTCGAGTTACGGCGGTAGAACCACTTGCTCCACTGCACCTGTCGGGGATGGAAAAAGGCGCGTTGTGATTCGTGCTCAGCACCACCATAATCCAACGATGTACTGCCTCGATCGGCCCCACCCCCACAACGTTCCATTCCAAGCAACAGCTCTCCACTTTTCACAGCACACGATCCACGGGTCGACCTGCAAATGCATGCGTGCTTTAGGACGTACGGGTAATTTCCAGTGTGTATGGACCCGTCGATGTGATCTTTTGTTTGACAAAATATTTGACATTTTGATGCAACGCATTCGTTCAAACCGCCCATGCAGCGAATATCAAATCACCGGACCAAACTAGTGCCTTCAGCTTCAATCATGAAAATACAACGCTGGTGCAGGTGGGCATGGTTCAATCTTAGAGCAAACTGTAATCGACCCAATGATCCACTTGATGTGCAGAGGACCCCCAGCTGCTCCATTTCAATTAGCTGCCTATTCCCGGTGCTCCAATGGTTAGCGCCGGTGGTACTACTTAAGTTACGGATTGCTCAGGATTTATTGGTGCTGCTGCCCGGTGTTCCAATAGGAATAGGAATAACCTATCAGCCCGTGTTCCCGCACAGGCTAGTTAGAAATAGCTAGTTGTTATATTTATCTATGTCAGACTATATTTCAACTATTAAATATTTTAACACAACGCTCTAAAGATACATATTTTTCACTATATAATTGTAATAATTGTGATATGTTTAGTTAGTATCATTTTTCCACTTTGCATCACACCTCAATATATATGTTTGATATGTATTTAACTGAACACTTGTTTGAGCTATGTGTACAACATGAAAATTCATATTCCTATATTTCCCTCATACATGAATATATGGTGACACACTTACAGGTAGTATTTTATATAAACAATAACATAACATAAATAGTATATTAATAATGGTAGAAATAGAAGTCAGGATTTATATAGTGCACTTTAACAATTTATTAAATATATAATTTAGAGTTAGATTTAGGGATTACTTTAACTTTTAATAATGACATCATTGATAATTTATGTGCAAAATTAGCGGGTTATTTGATATTATTTTTATGATGGCATATACGGGTAATTTACATGAAGATTAGGGGGTTACTTTAGACATTTTTTTTATAATGGCAGAGGTGGGTAATGTAGATACATGGTTAGGGTTGAGGTTTACTTTAGAGTCTATTTTCATAATGGAAGATAACAAATCCAACTACTATTATGATTAGAGTTGCCGAATTGATGGCTAAATGTTTATGATTTTTGTGAGATTTTGCAGGATTTCCCTTTTTTTAGACCGTCCACTTAGGATCCTAGGTGGCTTCATGCGGAGGTTTTAAAAGGAACCTCCAATTAGTAATAGTAATATAAAGGTGAAAATCAGTCCTTAGTTTTCATATAAAAAAATCCAGACCTTAGTTAAGCATCTTCAAGAACTTGGGTCCTCCAAAATAACTAACTCTTAATAGCATTTAGTCTTTTATTATCTCTAGTCAATTTTATCTACAAAATAAAATTATAAGTGTGCGACGTACCAAAACTTGGATGACTTTTTGGTTATTAACAGGCCAGTGCTGCTTATAAAAAAAACCATAAAACATTTTGTTCCAAGCCAGCTCATGAACACACACAACTCACAACTGCATGTATTAGTATAAAAAAAACTGCCTGTACGGAGTACTGGTCACAACATTTTGTCCGACTGAAAAAGAAAAAGGAAAAGGGGAAAAAAATAAAAGATCGAGATGGTGTGATGGATGAGGATGTGGTTGAGATTTCACTTATATGCGTGTGCGTGCGTGCCATGGGTAGCTAGCCTCCATCCATATCCCGAGCATCACTCCAGGAAAAAGGGGCTGAAGAGAAAGGCAGGATTATTTTGATAGGTGACAAAAGGCGGGCAGAGGGGGAGGGAATCCATGCTCCCCCCATGCGCAATGTATTGCGGCAACCCCACCAACAAGCAAGCAAAGCGATCGACACAACTAAAGCTATAGCCAACGATAGCTAGGAGCAAGCCGGCCGGCCGGCCGGCTGGGAGCCTGGCCCTAACAAACAAAGCTTAGTGCACTGTGATAAGCGTTGGTGATTAGGCGCTTCCGATGGATCTCCCCCCTTTGTTTCGATCCCATCAATCATGCGGCCCCGTTGCCGACGCTCATCAGCTCTCGCTTTGGGCGACCATCCCGTACGTACGTGCTTTGCTTGCCTAAGGCGATCGACGCGTTTTGTTCATGTGGCCATGTCCTCTCGCTTTGATTTCTCTTCTCGTTTGTGGCAGTGCTAGCTACGTGTCGCCATGTTCAGTGCTAGCTGATATGCGGCTAAGCTTAGCCATATATGCACCGTGCCGAGGACGAAGGCAATTAAGAGAACACAGCGTGTTAGTCCCTGGACACACACGTGCGTCCGGCTCGGCCATCGATCGCCCGTGCCGTCGGCCGCTGGCCTTTTACCGTTTCCCGGCCTGTTTGTTCGTCGCAATGCAAGAAGCTAACCTAGCGCTAGCTCGGACGCACGGCGATTATTGTGGCTATCTCCGTAGCTCACTCATAATCTCGTGCGTGCGTGCGTAAGCCCGCCAATGATTTGTTCACGTACGTGCGCGGCATATAAGTTCTGCTGCAATGCAAGCTTAGGGCTCGTTTAGATGGAGGATGTAAAGTTGGTGAAAATTAGCGAAATGTCACATCCCCTTTTGACACTAATTAGGAGTATTAAATATAGACTAATAATAAAAACTAATTACACAGATGGACTCTACATCACAAGACGAATCTATTAAGCCTAATATGTGTCATCATTAGCGTATTTTAATGATGGGTTACTGTAGCATGACAATGTCTAATGACGAATTAATTATGCTTAATAGATTCGTCTCACGATGTGGAGTCTATCTATGTAATTAGTTTTTTTACACCTATATTTAACACTCCTAACTAGTGTCCAAACATTCGATGTGACAAGTTGGCAAAATGAGTTGGCGAAAGTTGGCGATCTAAACAAGACCTACCTTATTGTTGGTGATAGAACTTGACTCAGATTTGCATTGGGAGCTTCGTCGAATGCAATGCATTATTGTCGTCGCCGAGTCGAGAACTGCCGCCTGTCAACTACCAGGAAATATGAGCAGAAACTGCGGTAGGTGATGAGCGGGATTCCAACGCAAAAATTGATGCTTGGTAAAATTGACACCAGCGTGAAAACGCAGCTAATACGTGCGTGGGCCATTACTGCGCTTACCATCCACCCCATTTATTTGCTACCTGACGGTCTGTGGTGGGCTGTCTTTTAACGGGCCACATTCTATCCATCCAGCCCTTCACTACTGTAGGCCTGCTTAGCTGGTTACCAAAAATGTGCCCAGCCAAAATTAAGTTATGCCCATAGATTTTGGGGTTTTGCTCTAAAATTTGACCTGCCAAATTTTTTTTTTTCAAATTTTAGCTGAAGAATTTTTTGGCAAATGTTGGAAGTAAACCAATCAGGCCACACACACACGCGCGGCATACTCTCAGAGAAAAACAAATATGTGTCGATTGGCTAAAATTTTAACATAATGCATTCACTCTTTTCTTGTGTGCTCATGATGCTACCACAATAGTGAGACGTATCAGCCTTGCACTCATTCAGTTTCGTTAGAGTTACTGGCATGCATCAGTAGAGAACTTTTTTTTCTCTGTTAGTTTGTTTGTCCTTTTCATGACATTGGGCCGAAATCACCTGGTGGTGTGCTGCAATTTTGGCCCATGTGTCATCAATCTCTCTCAATCTGGACACAATGCTTTTTTATTTTATTTTCAGCAATACGCACATATCCCGTCCCTAATGGTCATGGATGCAGACGAGCTCCTAGCTAATCACACATCCACAGGTACAAAGTCAAATAAAAATCGGATGCATGCAGGTGCGCGAGTACATATAGCGCAGTGCTGCAGACCTGCAGTACATATTCAACCTGTCCCAAGAATCGGATGCATGCATGGTTGGCCACATCAGTAGCTAGATTGGCGAGAGGCAAGCTGCTGAGTCTGAGATCTACTTTGGTCATATCGCTCATTGCATCCAAGATCTGGCAGTGCATGCAGATTAAAGGCGCCATGCACTTGCAATATCGAGTGCGACAGAAATTGTCAATGACTTTCTGTGTATTAGTACTTCCTGGATATACATATACTAGTATAAGTACCGCAAAAAACTACTGAGGGATAGCTAGGAAACGATATCCTCTCGATCAGTTAATTGCTGCGGGACTGCAGTGGGACTAAAAGCCGGATGATATCTTCCTAAATTAATTATACGTAGAATTCCTGGCTCCTACTACGTATTGTCGAAAAAAACCTAAAAGGCAGACAAATGGTCAATACAGTAAGCTCGGAAATCCGAAATCCGTCGATTTAGTCTCTTTTAACAACCCCCCCCCCCCACCCCCCCACCCCCGTAACAAATAGTTTGATCAGCTGATCGCGTCCAATTAATCCAATATAGCCAGCTTTGGTCCAGCACTACAGGATGACTATCTGTTTTTCAGGGCTAACTTCAAGAGAAAATAAACATGCAGATATGTCCAATCTAAGCGATCGAGCCACTAGTTCAATACTTGGCAGGAAATCTACCACAAGAGATTTGTACTGAGAACAGAAGCAAGCACCAAAATAGAGCTGCCAATTGCCATTGGTATATATCTAGGGACAATTTGACCACCACCAATTCTAAGGGCTAGCTTTAGTTATGCGATAACAGTACAACCTATAATTGACTCTTCTTTTACTATAGTGACTTAGGAGTTAGGAGAGGCACTAGAAAATCTGACATGGTGAACTAAATAAAACGAAAAAGGACAGAATTCATTGCAAATGATCAAACACGAGATCGGAGGAACGAAAAACCAAGCCATCATAGAGATATTCCCACAAGAACCAACTTTGTTTATCTTTGGTCATAAGGATCAAAGGAACCAATACATTTTTTTTCTAGTCTTCATTCATGCTATGTGTATTCATATTGCTGATCTCATAATATCATATACGCATGTATCCAGGGGGTGAAAAAAGAAAAAAAAAGGAAAACATGGAATATATGATGAAATAGGCCACTTATTTCTCCCAGCTTAATGTCTATTGTTCTTTTCTGAACTCTTTTGTATAAATGTCTATTTGTCTATGATCCCATGCCCTTCGTTCTGGCTCTAGGCGTCTAGCTTTGTCCTCTTGTTAGCTGTAGTGTAAGCCTCGTTGTTGTTTTCTTGTGATGACCCTGGTATCTGGCTACCGTCAGTCTTGAAACTGAAGCACGAGGCATGCAGCACGCCAGCTGGGCTCTTAGGAATTGAAAGACTCGCATTAGACTCTTGGCTCTTCTTCACTAATCCCATCTCTTGCATCGCTTCATGGCATCTCCTCACATTTTCCTACAAATGTACATCCGTATGCTTTAGAGACGATGTGTAAATGCAATATACTATTAAACATTCAAAACAAAGTAGATAGACCTTGAAAGAGAGAGGATACACACCTTGTCTACAGGGATGTTAGAAGCTATAAGAGCACTGTTGAAATCAAGGACATGACTTTCCACAGTCGCTGATAGAACCACGGCTGCTGCAACCTCAGAAGGTCTGAATTGCAGGAATTTGGTGCCTGCGAATTTTATTCAAATGCACGCAGATGTTATAATCATATGCTGTTCGTTTTTGGAATTGACAAAAAGTGGTTCATGAAGCAATATAACCTACCTTCCAGAGTGCCAAGGATGAGCTCAGTGTACCGAGAAGCAAACCCACAACTTAACGGCTTCCCCTCGGTGAACTTGTCCACAAAATAGTTGATGTAAGAGAATGGGGTCACAGATTTCATCCTCCATTTCAGAGAGCTCATAACAAAAATCTCCACATTTGTAATAGCTTCTGCGTTGAACTTATACTTCTCAGTGCAAACCTGCGACATAATGATAACAACGTTTTGAGAAAATCATTCCTCAAACATGAAAGCAATTTTATGTAATGCTAGTCGCATATTCTCTCCACCTGGAAGTCGACACACCGAGGCACCACAGTCTCCTCCATCTTGGCTGCGATGGATAGGCAAGCCATTGAGAGTAGCTGCTTCATCCAGGGCTTGTCAACCTACACCAACAAGAGATTCACATGAGAATTGTGTCACGTCAAAACATAAGGTTGCGGGAGAGGTGAGTGTCAGAAAATCACATGCCGATTGGCCATTAACTTAATAAATAAAAGAATGGCTCGTGTACATTTGTAAAACTTACCGGGGGTTCATATTTTGAGAGGAACCTATCAAGATAGTTAACAGAAAGATAAAAGCACAGCGGTCCAAAATTGTGACGAGTCTTGGCCTGCAGTGCACATGGAAGAGACAGGTAGTACAAATCAGTTGCTATGCAAAACAAAACTTTAGTCAAGTAAGGGCAAACTTGGAGCCAATAATAATAATAGAAAGAAGGCGCATTCATCAAACTACAAACAAATCAGTACTGGGATAGTGGGATGGGAGACATGTAAATGAATCATGAACGCATCTTAGAAACTAGAAATCTTAGAATAGAGAACTACTAGTAACCACTCAACGATTAATCAATCCTAAAGATAGATCCTGCAACTGACTACTGTGATGTATAGTCTTTTCCTTAACTTGTTAATCCAATCAATGGCAGCACTCCTCCAAGAAGACACCAGTCCTTCACTGTTCAACCTCTGCAGGTAATACTCTGATGCAACATCAATCAGTTGCTCCTTCTCCTTCTCCATCAGGGATGCTACAATCTCATCGCTCTCCAACGGAAAATCCAGGGAATCAAGGTCTATCCTCAACTCTGGCAGCTCCCCCTCGCCGCCATTGAACCCAAAAATCCCGTCCATGTTCTCTTCACACACAAGGGACGGCGAAAAGTCACCATCGGGGGAGTAGAGGAACCCCATGGCGAGGTTGCTCCAACTAATGGTGTGGCTTATTGGCAATTCTTGGTCTGTGAACTGGTAGCTACTAGCTATGGGCTCAAGATTTCAACTTGTTGGCTGTCATTGTTTGGGATATGGAGGGATGAACAAATCGGCTGCGAGGAGATGAGTGGTGGTGCCTCTAATCTATCTCTCCGTCTCTCTTGCCTTCTCGCTCCCTCACCCTCTCTTCTCCCTCCCTTCTCCCTCTGTATCCAGGTGAGGAAGATGGACTTTGATGCTTTGGTGTGGAGGTGAGAAAGGAGCTCTGGCCGTCTTATAGGGTGGCGACTGGCAGCATTTATGATAATTAATGCCGCTAGTTATAGGAGATTCTTTTTTTGGAATATGTTTATGTGCTGCTTCATCTGCTAGTTACAAGTGAGCCGGGAAATCAATATTCAAGCTAAGGCTATATATGACTAAGTCTTTTATGTATATTTTTTTTAATTATACTGAACTATTGATGTACTACCACGGTTGTGGGGTGTTGCTGCTAGTTTTGCGTTTGTTATATTTTGTATGTGCTTCGACACTAGCTAGAGATGGTAGCAATTAATCAAAGCGGTACTACAGGTATAATGCATCCTTCTTCAATAATCTTTAATATCCACCAAGTAGTGCATCCATAGATGATTGTGGTGTTCATGTTATGCTCTGAGTCATTTCGGTCTGGTTATCTCATAGCTTATTGTGTTTTGGATCATCGCAATATTTGTATTACAACATACTACATGCATGTGCCCACTGGAATAATGTGCTTTATATTTGATCGTTGCTTCCCAACCATATCCCTAAAATTTCTTTACTAAAAATATTGAAAAATCTCCAGACTAGGAATTCACGATTTCCTTCCAAACAAGGTTTACATCTTCATGGTGGTCCAACTCATTGCTTTACGAGCGAGCCTCGGTGTCAAGACATATCTCTCAGAGATCATGGAAGGCTTGAAACTAACATATGTGAGAATTTTTTTTTTGAAGGAATGCTCATGAAGAAAGAAAACCATGAAGGGAAGGAATGGTGTATTTATTTATAGCCAGAACAACCTCCTGATATGATGCAATGAAAAATGCTAGGGTTAACATGGTACTCGAGCCCTGATGTCTATTTTCCTTTCTTGTCGTAACAGGAGTTCTATTCGACATAGCTGGCTAGCCTTTTCCTTGCTGGAAATTACAACCCTTGCAGCTTGCATTCACCAAAAATGTCATGCTACATCTTGTGACCTCCCAGTCCCTTTAACCTCACAACAATTTGGCACCATCTTTGGTTCCTGATCGTGAAAACCAGAATATGGTTTGTTCCCATTTGCATCTGTTAACCCTTTTGATGGATCATGCCATACTCACCGCACCTACCAATTTCTTGATCAATCAAAGCAACTTTGATCCAAAGCGCCTCGATCTCATTCTGTCCATCAGCCCAACACGAAGGAAATCCCTCGTTCTCTTTGAAGTTATCGTATTCCATCCAACGATTTTTCTTGGCAGCAGAGGCCGATCCAAAGTTAGCTTGTCCTATACTACCGTACTTTTAAAAGTTGGCACCGGTGACGATAGCTGTTTCCTTGCCCAAGTTGACTAGACGGCTCCTTCACTTCCTTGGCGCCAAAATGCTTTGGCCAAAAGTTTGTCCGATCTGTGGCCGCCGCCGTGGCTGCAGTTTGCAGAGGACCTCACTGTACTCCACTTCCTTGAGTTGCAGGCTGTTAGAGCTGGGAGTTCTCTGTTGTGCTTAGGGGAAAAACTTTGAGAAGCGATGAATGAGGCTCACGGCTCAACACGGCAATTTTGAGTTTGAAAAATCATTACATGGCAGCTGAGGGTAACATAACTCTGTGTGAATCAAGTAGCGCATAACTATGACACTCTTTTAGGGCATAAACATAATTTAACACCCACGAAATGGCTACTATTCCAGAATCACCTCTGAAATCTCATGGAATTATGTTACCCTGAACTACTCACACATTGTATTGTAGCAATCAAAACGGTACAGGTAGCATGATCAGTTATGGACTAGCAGTACAAAAAGCTCCCATCATCATATACCCAGATTTCCTACAACTTCGAATCTGCGTAGTCTGATGTGTTTTCTGTCTGCTATTTGGCTCCAGTTATGGCATGCATTACTATCTTCAAGCGTTCCCTTCAAACTTTGGATCTGCCATCACCAAGTGATATGCTGTGACCAAAACAAATATGAAGACCCCCACGAAGTTGGTGAAGAAACCCAAGTCTTGATCGCCAAACATCTGCAGGAAGGTCAGGTGGATTTCATTTCAGATCTCAATAGTCAGGCGAATAAATCCCGTGTCACCTCAAATTAGCTGATGGTTGGCAGTTGGCTCAAAAGTGTGTAAAGTAACAAATAATTTACAGTACGAATTGAGGCTATGAAACTGCTTCTCATATAGCCTGAAGGAGCATGAGAGCAACCAAGAATAAAAGCAAATAAACTCCCAAACATGAAATTCCAAGGATTAATCAAACTGGGAACAATAGGTGGGTAATTGCAGCTAAATGCTGCATGAAGTCTCCATGAGATTACGTATCAAACTATTTAATGCAAGCTAAACATCAGCAACTGATGTTTCCATGGTTCATATGGCGGTGAGGCGTCCTGTGGCGTTCTGCCAACGCCTTGTCGCCTAGGTGGGCGCCTAGGCGACAAATCCTGTGGCACTCTACCAACACCTTAATCCTGTCAGGGTTTTTTTTACCGCGGTTTTAGCGGTTCCCACACCTAAAAGAACCGGTCCGGCTAACCGGTGAAACCGACCGGCTAACCGGTAGTAGCGGTTTGCTAGGCTCGGTCAGCAACTGACGTATCAAACATCAGCAACCTGAATCCTGTGGCGTTCTACCAACGCCTTGTCGCCTAGGCGACGCCTTACGAACCATGGATGTTTCCACGATGGATTTCAGTGTTACCAAAAGGTTCCCAAATATTTCAATCTATCAGATGTGAGAGACTATTTAAGATCAGGTGAAGTTCATTCTTCTCTTTAAGACTGCATAACAAAATACATACAAATATATATGCCATACACATAAAATGGCTTGGACGAAGGAAAAATGGGAAATGTCTAAGTAATCACTTTTCATTACTTTCCCAGTTTTTTTTTTTTAAAAAAAATCAGGCTCATGTACTAATTCTTGTCATTTGCAACTTTAACAGCAAAATACCTGTTTGTTTCATTGATTCTGGATTTTACCGCAAAAGGCAAAGCTGAATAAATAGTCTGGTTCTATAATTGATTAGAATCACAATCTATTATAGGTTTTTAACGCTAAGCAGTGAACAGAGAACTTTCTCCATACCCAAAATCAATAGGACTTGGCAGCCAAATAGCTACTACAACTCTAGTGAATTAGCTCTTGAAGTGGTAGCTTCTTAGGAAGAACAGAATCAACTTTTGCAAAAGCTACACCCAATCAAATAGACCCTAAGTAGCCTTGGAGAATACAAAGCTGCTTAAATGAGGAAGAGGACAGAGAAGACGATAAGAGACCTAAACACGCTACGTTAAATGCATAAAATTGACACAAAACTTCCTACTAGGAAATACATCTTATTTTCAAAAATCAAAGAGATTTGTTTCCATTGGCATTTGAGAGTTCTTCAATAAGGCTAACTATGGAAGTCTACATTCAATTGATATACGATTTATGACCACGTGAATGGAAGTTTATACTGTAATCTTAAGTTAATCACTGGATGAGGGCTTATTTGAATAGCAATGGCGGCATGCAACTCATAAAGAAGTCCACAAAATCACTCAAATTTCCTCCATGAAGTAAACCCCAAATAAATACCAGTTCCACACAAGCAATCATTAGAGTTCTGAAATTTATCATGTTGCTTATTGCATGCATCTTAAAAGCATAGGAAACTTGGCGAGCGATGAGGAAATAAAATAATATTGCATTCATCATCAAATATTTGTTTAAAACATCAACAATACAAAGTCACACATGAGGAAAAACTCAGGTTTGCTACATCTGTAGGCAATGAATGAAGCTCAGATTGCCCACAATTTTCTACTACAAATGTCAAACTGTAACTGAAAAAGGAAAGCATGAAAAAATCAAGACAAGGGATTGATGAAAATTTCGCATGATTAGCTTTTTTTCATATATTTTTGGTGACAGTGTAAATGAATGTGCATTCATGTGTTTGCCTTAAAATTTTATTCAAAATTTCATTGTCAATGTTCATCAGATTAATGCTCCACAGCTACTGTGCAAACAGTAAGGCATAGTTGCAAGCCAGAAAGGTCCCCTCCTTTTTGGCCTATCGAATTCCGCTAAGACCTCTTTGACTTATTACGCCTTAACCTACCTGGTACTGGGACCACCCGGAATTGGATGTACTCTAACTAGAACAATTGGTGATTACCCACCAGGACTTCCTGCTAAGTATTTGACACTTCCATCAATAACTCTTCCAACGGGCTTTCTTTCTGCACTACTATATTATGGACAACCAAATAATAGATAAAATTGGATTCAATTGTCAACCGGTCCTATCAAACTTAAAGCCTTTTATTTTACGTGGCAGGAAAAGGTGGCTACAAATTCCCCTTTTTGTTTGCAAGCCTTTGTCATTGTTAGTCAACTAAGGTTGGCCCTCGCCCCCCCCCCCCCTGTGAATCCGTAAATCAAAGAGCATGTCGCAAAAAAAAAAAGGATGGTCCCGGCTCCTAGACCAAATAAGGTGCAGGGCCACTATAATGCATTTTCTTACCTGGCAAATATATTATTTTGCCCATAGAATTTCCAGTCTGCATTCCAGATATTGGTTTATGTCTTACTTTGATTGGTTGAACACCATACCTAACCACTTCATACATCAAACTTCCTTCCTGTACAAACCTTTTATAATTTATTCCCTCGTCTAATTGATGAAAAGACACCTGATAAGATACAGCTAAGCCAGAATAGCAACACCATCACACTCCATGGTTTTCTACAAAAAGTTAACTGAAGGAGATGAATGATCCTTATCTTGAAGCAAGAAGTAACTACCCACAAACAGTAACGACTATTAGATAAGGTGCAAGATATGAGGGTAGTAACAGACTAATAGCGGCGAATAATGAGAACAAACATCAGCAGTTGCATCCATGGTTTCCACTAGCTATTTGATACTTCTAATGGCTTAAAGCCTCACAACTATGATGCTGACAAAAAAACATATCTGAGCTGTATCAGGAATAAGATATGCATTGATTATTTGAAATAAGATATACCATGTTGCTGCCACTCTATAATATTTTTTTTAAGCTGCAACGGTTTCCAGCATGCATCGACTATGTACTCTTTGAGTACATGATCGACCAACATAATCTGTAGGCAGAACAGTATAATCTAGCCACCTAACAATGACATGTTGATTGTAGAAACTTGAAGTTTACAGCTATCAGAGGTATGTAACAAACCTCTATCCAGTGAAAGAACTGATGGAACTAAACTCCACAAAAACATATAGTATGAATGAAAAATTTGCTTTGCACACAAGAACCATGAAGTAAGACATAAGTTTGCAAGCAAGCAACATGCACAGATAGTATTTGCCATGGTTCATTAAATCAAAGTAAATTTTATGTTTTACTTTATTCATTAAATTGAAGTGGCATGTTCAATGCTTCCTTGTCACTAGATTAATGCGCCATCACCCCTGTTCCACAAGTAAGACTCAATTTTAAGGCAGCAAGGTACAAGGTGATTATTATGCCAAGTAGAATAAATAGAAAATCAGTCCGGCATTGATGTTTTCCCTGAAACATTCATAATACACACAAAATAAACTCGTCAACGTTGCTGCTGTGATAAGTTATATATAAAGTTACTAGTAAAAAGACTTTGGAAGAACGTTATGTCCAAAATTTTCTACCATAAATGCCAAACAATACCAAAGAAACACAATCTATGAGAAACATGTCATCCAAGTTGTATACAACTAATCATATTTCAGAACGAGTAATTTTATGGTTTGCATTATTCATTAAATTGAAGTGGCATTTGCCATGTTCAATGCTTTCTTGTCACTAGATTAATGCGCCATAACCGCTGTTCCACCAGTAAAACTCAATTTGAAGGCAGCAAGGTAAAAGGTGATCATGATTCATCATTTCAGTCAAATTATTAGTATTAACCGCGAAAAAAAGGTGAGTATTGATCAATGAACAAGATTAATGGGAGGCTACGTTGCACCGATTCGGACACGCGGCGATCCGTCATTTCCTCCAAAATGCTGATGACACGGCAATATATAATTGGAAAAAGTCCATTTTTGGCCATCGAACTTTTAGGCGGGTTTGATTTTGGTCACTGAACTATGAAACCAGGAATGTTTGGCCATTGAACTTTCTAAACCGTGTAAAATGACCACCGTGGCTGTTTTACCCCACGTTTCCCTGGTTTTGACTGCCACCGTGGATCTGACTGCCATGTCACCGTGCTGACTCGGCCTGGGCCCGCACGTCAGACATCTCTCTCCCTTATCTATTCCATCGCCTGAAGGTTGTTGGGGAGGAGAGTGACACATTGACTGCGGGCGGTAGGGTTTGGGGAGGGGTCCGGCGGCGGCGCTAGGGTTTCGGGAGAGCTCCGGCGGCGGCGCTAGGGTTTCGGGAGAGCTCCGGTGGCGGCGCTAGGGTTCGAAGTGGCCGACAGTGTGGAGGAGGGCCAGCGCCATGGCAAGCTCCTAGAGCTCAAGCAGCTCGATGGGTCCGCGCGAATGGCGAAGGGAGGAGTCCGCATCTCCCATCCCGTACAGGGAGGGCCCCTTGGAGTACTCGCCCGCGAAGATGTGTGACTGCGGGGAGAAGGCAGCTCGCTGGATTTCGTGGAGAAATGATAACCCTGGCCGACATTAAATTCTCACTGTCACTCCTCAGAAGGGCATTCATCACCTGGTAAGTACTCACTGTCACTGGACTCATTAAATTCTTCAACTGTGAGCTGCTGACAAACTTTGCTAGGTTGAGAGGAAGGCTGACCAACTTTGCTAGGTTCAGAACACTGGCCAACTTTGCTAGGTCCAGATGAAGACTGGCCAAGTTTGGTAGGGCTATACCATTCCTTCACAAACTTAATTTGTTTCTCAATCTTATCTCTGCTTTCAGTTATAACACTAACTTTGCTGGGTGTCTTCTCAGAAACTTGTTCATGATGTTCATTAGTTATGTCAATGACCCCAGGGTCCTCCACATAAATCTCTGCCACTCCCCCTTCAACAATGCTATCTGCCATCTCAAGACATGATTTATCATCTACTAACACACGAAGCCCATTAACTAGCCCTTTGCCAGGAAACTTCCAGTGCAACAGAGCTCCTTCTTGGACATGGCAATGGTCTTTCAAATGACCATAGATCTCAGGGAGAGAAACATGGTCTCTGTCTATGTAAGACATCGCTTCCCTTCCACCACAATAGAACAAATCCTTCCTAGCGCTTACAAACTCTCCATTGAAATGAAATCGAATAGGTAATGTCCCCAGAACATTCATCTTTGCCTTACTACTCTATCACATGCAGCTGCAAAAGAAATCGCATGAAAAGCGTCACTGCCTGTACCATTAAACAAGTGTCGCATGCACTAAAGTATTCTTCAGATTCGATTGCCTAATTAAAAAGGCCCACCATCTAGACCAAATCACTCCAGATCCAAGGAATAAACTACTGAATAACGCACTCCAATCTAGGTATAAACAAACTAGCCTACCCTACTCACAAATCCACGACAGCTCAACACTTGCGGATGCTTAGCGGTCAAAAAAACTCACCTGTGATAGCTCCGCTCAAACGAGGTCGTCCGCCTCCACCTCCTGCCGTCGCATACGCTCGTTGTCTACGGATTCCACCGCGCCGACGGCTTCACTACTTCGCATGGGAGCGGGCGATTTGGGCGGAGAGAAATCTCGTGAGCCGTCCCTGTGAATAGATAAGGGAGAGAGAGATGCCTGACGTGCGGGCCCAGGCCGAGTCAGCACGGTGACATGGCAGTCAGATCCACGGTGGCGGTCAAAACCAGGGAAATGTGGGGTAAAACAGCCACGGTGGTCATTTCTACACGGTTTAGAAAGTTCAGTGGCCAAACATTCCTGGTTTCATAGTTCAATGGCCAAAATCAAACCCGCCTAAAAGTTCGATGGCCAAAAATGGACTTTTTCCTATATAATTTAATAAACCAAATTAAACCTATGCAAATGAAAGCATCAGTCCATAAACCAAATTAAAAATAAGCCAAACCACAAAGCAACCACGGTGGTGTGCCCTTCTACATGTTCAGACCTCAGACTTCCTGATGTCATTCTTAACTGAAAGTGAAAAAACGAACTAGAACTCGAGACTTGAGAACATTCTGGGTGGAGTCAACAAGGAGAAGTAGAGATGGGGAAGCAGGGGCACGGACATGGAGCAGGCGAGCAGCAGAAAAAGAAAAGGAACTCACATTAACGGGAAGGAGGAGGAGCAGTGGTGGCACCAGCAATCGATCTGAGCTGAGGAGCAGTGATGGCGGGCTGGCGGTGCGTGGATCTTCGGAGGGCCGCCGGCGCAGCGCAGCGAGACGCAACGCAAGAGAAGAAGGCAAGAGTCCGGGACTCCGGGCCGGTGCGTCAGATCGAGAGATAAGGAGGGCCATTTGCTGGGCTGGGCCGTATCGAGACCATATCTGGGCCGCGTCGACGAAGTATCGGGATTTATTTTATGAATTTTCAAAACTATATACCTAAAAAAATTCATAAATGTCATCCTACCATCGGTTCATCTGATGGAAACCATTTATAGCCGGATCGGAGTAATGTTACGGTAGCAAAACATATAACCTGATAAACCAGCGAGATTTCGTATCTTTGAACACCTCACTTTAAAAAAAACATAACTAATTCATATGAACTCGGATGGAGATGAACTTTACACGAAAAATGAAAATTATACATCTCAACGAGGTCTACAACTTTATAATTCAGCTGTGTGTCATTTAGAGTCATTTTCTTGCTCAAATAATAGTAAAAGCTTCAGATCTAAAATTTAGATTGTAGGACTGAAGGTTGAGCATCAAGATAGCTCCAAAATAAAAAAAAAAATGTTGAACTGCAAAATCGTATATCTCGTCGAGCTCTACAACTTCCATGTAAAGTTCTTCTTCATCCAAGTTCATATAAATTATTTATGATTTTTTTTAAAATGAAATACAAAATTCTGCCGGTCCATCCGGCATTATGTTTTGCTACAGTAACATTTCACCGGTTCATCCGATGATAAGCTGTTTCCGCAAGATGAACCAGCGGTTGAATGATATTTGTGCAAAATTCAAGAGGGAAAGACATTCTATCTTGAGCGCAATAGAGGCACTGGAAGAGGGGAAAACTCAGCAGCCACATCCTAGAGTTTCTGAGCTATTCATGACTTCATTGGTTTAATCCTCATAGCATAAATTTGTCATTTTTTAGAATAAAGAAATGTGTGATAGTTTTAGATTAAGGAAATGTGTCATATATAGACAGAGATGTGCGTCAAAATGTGCTTGATTAAAATACACTTGTCCTGACATTTCTATATATAAACAGTTTAATTAGGACATTTGAAAAGCTGGATAATTGACCGAAGTATTTTCTCGGGAAGTGAGAAAGACACTTATTTTGAGACGGAGGGAGTATATAGTAGGGCCTCTACTTTTTGGACCAGGTTTTTTAATCATCAACTCTAACAATAGTCACTGATATCAATATGATAGGTGGGATCCTTTATATTATCTTATCTTTTATACATTTTATTCTTTTTCTTCTAATTCAACTAACCCTGACTTTGTCTCTTTAGCGCGGATGCACAGGCAAACACTCACTCACTCTTCCTTACCTCATACTCATTTTCCCCTTATGAAACGGGGCAGGCTACCCAGCGTGTGCACGTGGCCACGACAGCCAAATTTTTTTTCACCGTTCGATTTACGAGTTACGGCAGTTAAAATCGCGTGAAGATTTGTACCTCCTTGAATCGCTTGGCCCATGACTCAGTCACCGATGATCAGGCGGTCGGTCCAGGAGCCACCGATTGATTGTTCCCTACCGCACTGACACACGTGGCCTCAGCCCACTTGCCCGAAAGCTCCCGAATCACCTCGGCTCTCCTGGCTCCTTTCCACTCCGTCGTTATCTCCACCGTCGCTCCATTCCTCTCCGGCCGGCCCTGTGGTGAGCTCCACTGGTTTGCCCGCCCTCTTTCAATCCTCACCGGCTCGCCAATCGCCTCGTCCTGGGAAGGCCTTTTGGGCAGATGGCGACAACGGCGAGAGCGCGGCATCGGCGGCCGACGCCCACGACATGCCACCCGATCCATGTCCGGGCGGGACGGCAGCGGTGGCAGTTCCGATCACTGCGAGCAGGGCCAGTGCCCAGCGGCGGTATGAGAGGGCTGATAGGTGGCAGCTTGGGGGCGTTGCGACAACCCGGCGCCAGGTGGGGACGGCGGTGTCGCTGCAGACGAGGAGAGCGACCCCGCGGCGTCGTAGGCTGCGCCGTCGCGAACGATCGCCGGCCTCGAATCTAGTTGCGACGTTCAGGGCCAGCGGCCACTGGTCTAGCGTCGCCGGTGGTTACGGCAGCCCAGAGTCCAGCGATAACCTGGGTCACGACGGCGCGAGGTGATGCGGCGGCCGCAGCTGCGTCGCTCTCATGCCTGCCACTTCCATGGAAGAGTCCACGTCCCTCACCTCCCTCGCTTGAGCACCACTCCTCTTGGACTCGGCACCTGCACGTCACCCCTCTCGGTTTTCCCTCCGGTCTCCAATCCAGCATGCTACCCTCATCCCCGCCGGCATCCTGCTGGCGCGGTCCTTCCTGCTCCTCTTCCTCTCACACAAGACAGAATGACCGCTGCTCGGCCCAGTTCTTCCTGTCACACAGGAATCTATTGCCATGGGCGGATTCTGTTACCCACGTCCCCATCGGCCCATCCTCGCCTTGACGCCTTGTGCATGTATGCCTCTTTACCCTCCCCCATCGACTTCTGCCCCTCCCCAACCCTATCTATTTCAGTTCTTGGTTCAACAAAATCCAAATGATTGTTTTTGTAACATGTGCAGGTTCATGATTTTGTTTTGCGTTTCTTAGTTTTGCCTGGAATCATGTTAGTTCTGTCGCAGAAATAGGATTCTGCTGCCTTCGTGGAAATGAGGTATGGCGATTTTTTTCCTAGCTCGCTGTGTATTGTGTAATTTGGCATTGTCTTCTAATAGGATGCGAAGCTAGATTTAGAATAATGGATATATTTTATAGATCTCTTTGGTTGATTGTTGAATTTACAAGGTTCAGTTCTCTGTTCCAAAGATGGAATGCCCTCTCAATTTATAGGGAATATAGAAAGGAAATATGTGTAAGCCTCCTACTCTGTTGGTCCTTTTATAGACTGTTTGCATTTTGCAGAGTACCAAGACACATCAAGATATTAGATAATGCAGATATCTGTAAAATTTGTTGATTATACTAGACAATGCAGACATCTGTAAAATTTGTCGAGTATTGTGATGTAGCTATGACAATCAAGCACTGTTAAATGCCATCAAACTATATCATCCAACCACGATAGTCGAGATCGTGTTGTGTGTGATCAATGGTGTAATTTGTTCTAATGGCAATGTGAAAAGCAATAGAAAAGCGTTGTAAAAAGTGTTGTAACTGACTTCACCAATCCCCGGGCCGGTTTTGGGGCCAATCAATATGAAATCAGGTGGGGGACTATCTCCCCTCCCATAGAAAATTCAAAAAAGAAAAGAAAGAAAATCTGCAGCTTCATAATCCTAACGTATCGATAAATATATTTCACTTATTTTCTTCGGGAGGCTTCTAGTGTTTATATCGTTGTACATTATACTTTATCTATCATAACGGTATCCAAGCGATGTTTCTGTACGAACTATGTGCATTTATAAACAAGATTCTAATATATCTTTCTTTTCTTAATTCATCTACAAATCAAACCGCGCGCCAAGGCGCAAATAACTAGTTAGACCTTATGAAATCCGGCGCTCGCGCCGGCCAGCCAAGTGGTCCACTAAAAAAATTATTCACCGTCGGATTCCCATTTTACGGCAGTCAATTGTTCACCTGATAGCCCAGCTGCTTTATCTCGATCTTGTCGTGGCCTCGCGAAACATCTAGCGATGTCTCCGCCTTCTCTCGCAGCACCCCTCGCGAAGCTCCTCGCGAAACCAGCAAGAGCAATGCCGACGGCTCTCCGTCTCCTCCCCAAAATAAAAAAAAAAATGCTCCTCCTCCGTACGGCCGTTGCCCAGGCGCTCGTCTCTTCCGCTCAGTGTCCATCGACATGAGCCTTTCCGCCGTGTAAGCTTGTGATTCCATATCACCGGCGATATTATTGCCTCAACTGAACATCAATTCAGGGGCCTCATCTCGATTTGCAGTGCCTGCTCTCAATGGTTGGTATTAGGGACATGATTATTGGTTTGGGGCTTTTTCCGTCTGTACATTTCATCACAAAGCAACTAAGGTGAATTGATTTAGGGACTTTTTTTTCGTTCGTAATTGATTTCCTGATACTTCTTTGCTGATCGGGTGGGCAACATTTGGGCTTCCTTATCTTTTCTCCTTCCTATTCCTACTCCTATAGTCCTACGGTGCTGCCAGGATTTTCATGGTCCAATTTACATGCCGCCTGTGCATGAATTAATTTGCTTGCGATTCGCGATGTGCCAGGTTCACTGTCCTGCTCCAAGAGTTACTGAACATTGCAATCAAGTTGTGCCTTTTGTTTTTTTATTAGACCACACGTGCTTCCAGTCCAGTAGTGCAGCATATCAAAATTTCTTATGACTTCCGTAGATCAAGTTCTGCATATTAGTTGGTATTATTCTTTCATCTCCTAGATTTGTATCAAGTCCTCTATTGCACATGTGGAGACAATCATGCCTTTTATTTGCCAAATGAATTAGAGTTTTAGAGAATTGCTTCCTATTTGATGGGCATAAAATTTGCTACTGCATATAGCTATTCTAAGACCCAAGGCCTGCTTCAGAGATGGCAGGATGAAGTATTACTGTGATGGTAAAGATTAGACATGTTCCACAACGATGTCAGATTTGCCTCATCTTATTTGAAGGCGTAAGTTTGATCTCCCTACTTGGTACACTTCTACTTATGCAACGTTTATGTGCTTACTAAATGACACTATTTTCCTTGCAATGCAATTAGTTACTGTCTTAAAGTCTGTAATAGAATCTCTCTTTTCTTTTTTGGGACTTAAAGTCCTTGCATTGTACATATTATATTTTTACACACACACACACACACATATATATATATATATAAAGAAGAGGTAGGGAACTTCTCTACTGATTTCGTCAAAAAAAGAAGTGGGAATGCCATCTGCTGTCAATTTTTGCACTCAAGAACCTAATAAATCAATGTTCATTTGGAAAGTACTTGAAGCTTGAGGAGATGTTAATCTGTTAGAATTTCGAATTTTCTAAACCTTTCACCATGGACCATGCCTTGTAGCCATGCTTAACTTATCAGAAATAAAGCTCATTTGCTGTCCGCACAAGACCACAATCCGTTACCAAAAATCATAAATAAAATAGAAAGCGTTACTAAACTAAAGCAATCAGATGGTGCTTTGCATTCTACTGTAACAAATAGTATTGGTACCATAAACATTAACATTATCGATCCAAAGTCTAAACCAAACGCCACTTATATTGTAATGATAATACAACATACTTGATTAATGACATATGAATTCTTCTATAGATGGTGTACATATATTCCTCATCGTAAATTATCTCATATTATATCTATGTCTAGCTTAATTTATTTAAATCACTTATGAATTGATTGCGCGCAAATCACTAGTTGAAGATGAAGTGCTGCCTGCCTCTTCCTCTAGCAAAAAAGACCGATTGTGGCTTCTACCATGTGTCTGGGCTTGGGTGCCATTACTTGCGGGCGGCAACTTCTAGGTGGAGAGGTCAGTCTGGCTATTTGTCTAGGGCGAGGGGGCCTCATGGCTCGCAAACTAGGACGACGATGACACATCATAGTGAGTTCAACATGGAAACTCCTCAGGACGTTGATACGTGTTCATAAGGGGCCGGGGGTGTGAATCGAGTCTAGCAATGCTCGGACAGGGACATATGTGCGTGCTTGGTAGTTATTCTTTGTGCTTAGGGAGATATGCATAAGGATTATGGTTGCAAGGGCAACTCCTCTCGCATTAGCGGAATTCAGATGTGTTGCACCAAGGACTGTGGAGGTCGAGAGTTGAGACCCGTATATGCATCTTCGTTCCTGGGAGGGACAACGTGGCTTTAGAAAGCGGGACCTAACATTTCAAAAAAAGAAAGAAAGTGGGACCTAAGGTAGGATATGTAGAGAGATCACCGAAATGGCTACGAGGTGGCAGATCGGGGTGACGGTGGTACCATTAGTACATTTGCGAGCATGTCATTCGGGAGGAAATGGTAGAAACAACAACGTAGGAGGCTTCCTGCTACCACCCATAATAGGAGAAGGGGGCTCTCCGATAACTCGAGTAAGACATTGCTTTAGTGTTTTTTAAATGTTTGTACATGGTGATATGGTCTTTTTTATTGTTTGATAATGTGCCTTCCAATCCTAGTATTTGGCTTGTGTTGTGCTCAATCGGTGGACATCTAACCACACAAAGTTAATTCTACAAATATATGGTTGGGCTCCTAATAGACAAGCAAACTTGATAATCTTCTCTGTTTTTTTGAGGAAAATATTTTAAAGGGTCATATTGCATGCTAGGTTCACTTGATTACATATGGTTGCACTAGATATAAGATAAGGCGAAATAGCCAATTTGATCCCTTAATTATCGTCTCATCCTAGTTTCGTTCTCAAACTATCAAAACGACTATTTTAGCCGTAAAGTTTACTTTTGACCCAATTTCGTTTCTAAACTATAGAAATTGTCATTTAGCCATCAAAGTTTTTATTTTTGGTTCAATTTTATCCGCGAGCTACCAAAGTGGTTGTTGCAGTCCTCTTTATTTTAAACTTATCATATCATCTTTTAGTAGATCGAGTCCCTAGCTGAGTCCTCCTAGGTCTAGGGTTTGTTCGTCGTCGATGTTTAACGGCGGAACTAGGGTTTGCCAGAAGAGCATGGCTCCTCTGCGGCTTCTTGTTCCTAGTGGCGCCGGCAATACGGAAGTGACGATGTTGCAGGGGAATAATTTCTCCCGGCTTCTTCCGTTCTCCGGTGGCGATCTACTCCGACGCCAATGGAGAGGCCGGGGAGGCCTTTGTTGGAGTCTAGGACCAGCGCATCATCGTCTTCTTCAGGTGATGATGTTGTTGACTTGTTTAACTCTGAGGAATATGATCTCTGGTGGAAATCTGAGTTTTACTCGGGTTGCTGGCATTGGATTTGAAGGTTGCGTCGTGGGGGCCGGAGTTGGCCTTGCGGCTGGGAGGCAGTGTACTCGGCATCTGCATCTAGCAGTAAGCCCTCCTTTGCGACCTCTACTTTGTGGAGATTGGCTCTGGCGTCGAGTGACAATTGGAAAGCGGTTTGGATGGCGGTGACAAACGCATCCCTAGAGTCGTCGAGGAATATGATTAGGTGTTATAAACTTCTTTGTTATTTTTTTTCTAAGTTCTTGTTTGTAAAAGAACCGATGTAATGTGATAAGATCAATACATGTTCTTTTAAAAAAGAGTAAAGTGCACCGTCGGTCCTCGAACTTGGTACGGGATGTCATCCCGGTCCTAAACTCTCAAAACAAACATCTGAGCCCTTAACCTTGTTAATTCATTCACTTGAGGTCTAAACCACTGTGACCCACATTAAAATGATTGCGTGGCTGCTTGTTTGGCACTGACGTGGACCTGGCTTAGCCAGCTTCCGGTGTGCCTCCTGCAGGTAGCGCCCGACGGCCGCTCCGCTCCTCGCCGCGCTCGCTCCTCCCTTGCCGTGCAAGCCGGCCGCTCTCGCGCTCTCGTGGCAGTGGTGGCGCCGCACCGCAGCCGCCGTCAAGGACAGGAGGAGGATGTACAATCATTTTAACGTGTGTTACTCCGGTTAGCAAGTTTAAGGTTCGAGATATTCGTTTTTAGAGTTTGAGGATCGAAATGACACCTCATGCCAAGTTCCAGGACATGCATTTTACTCTTTAAAAAAAAAAGAAAAGAGTAGGAGCACTCCCAATTCAGACTTGGCCCCGCGCGTCACGTAAAACAGATTCCATTCACGAAAACGCATCTCGGCCCGCGTGCGCGTATCCGAAGTCTGCCCTCCCGGCTCTGGCGGGTCAACCGTACTAGTACGAACAGACTACACGCAAACGGAAACGGTAGTCCCGGTCTTCCTCCACGGTCCGTAACGCAGGAGCTGCCACCACGGATCAACAATTCAACAGTCCCTTCACTGACAGTTGGGGTCACACCATCGCATCCCTCTTTTGGGCCCACCGGTCATTTTCCCATGGGTCCCTCGACGTGGGAACCACTACCACCCGTCCGGCGCGACGTCTCCAAAGTCCAGCACTGCACCTCTCCGTAGTCGTACGTGGGGGACCACGCTAGCCCGGGCCCACCGCCACTGCTCGTGCAGGCGAAGAAACACTTCTCCCTCGAGGCCCCACCTGTCTGTGCGCCGGAGCGAGCGTTTTCTCCAGTCAACAAAGCGGTGGGGGTGGGGGGAGTGCCGCGACTCCTAACTCCGGTGGGCGCGCTCCCACCGCCGGACGGCTCAAAACCCGCCCCCTCTCCGCCTCCCCAGCTCCAGTCGCGGCGGCGGGAGGCATCGCTGGAACCAGACCGATCGCTTTCCGCCCGCCTCTCCGGTGAGCGATTCAGATCTCCAAACGCGCTCTCCTCTCTCTGCTCCTGCCAATGGCTCAGTTATCTGTTTTTTCTTGTTCTCTTCGAATCGATAGTGGGGTTGAGGATTGGGCGCGCTTGGTTCCGCTGTTCTGATCGGATTCCGACGCGTTCCGTGCTCCGTAGGTTGAATTGCTTGTTCGTCTTGGTGCTAAAATGGTCTTGCAATGCGTCATGTGTCTTCTCATCCCCCGCAATTCCGGCATTTTGGGAGTTCCCTTGGAGTTTGTGACTTAAGAATTGGGGAAGGAGGTGTGTCTACAATGTAATACATTGTCCTGTGGCTAGCTCAAATGTCAATGATGCTGCGGCCTGTGCTGTCAGGATGGCTTAGCTCAGTGTCTGGTAATTTGGGCGTTCTTGCTAACTGATTGAAGAAAATAGTTGTAACCGTGTGATCGTTTTTCAGGTCGTGACGTGCCGGTCGGGTACCATCACATAAACGGGCAGCTCGTTGTGACGACCACCAGGCTAGAACAATGTTCTCCTTGTTCTACGGCCTTTGGAAGTATGTGTTTACCAAGGACGAGTTCCGTGTTCTTATTCTTGGTGTCGATAAGGCTGGCAAGACGGTAACTGCTCTGAGTCTTTTGTTTCTTATAATATTAATTTGATACTTTTTAATGCAATCATGGATCTGATCCCTGTTTTACTCACAAAATATGAAACATCGAATCATGAAAACGTTATTGGTGTGCACACACCATGACCATGCTTCAGCTCCTCTTCTGTTTATCTTGACGTTTTTTTGTTGCTACATTGGATTGCAATTTGCAAACACTATCTTTGATTGAGATGAGATGTCTGGAACTCGAGATACTTTACTGTATTGACATGTTTCTAGAACTGGTGATGTAGACATTGCTGGAGAAGTTGAAATCGATATATCTGAAGGGGGAAGGACTTCCACCTGATCGTGTTGTTCCCACTGTTGGACTTAACATTGGCCGCATTGAAGATGCAAATGCAAAACTTGTTTTCTGGGATCTGGGTGGTCAGGTAAGGTTATTGCTGCACCATATGGGTTCAATTTTGTTGTTAAGGTCCCTGTCGCCACTATAGTTGATAATTGAATGTTGTCAAGCTAATCGAGTTGCCATCATGAATATACATTTTACATGTTATCTTAGTTTTTTTTCATCTGGGGAGTGGGGAGTGCATTTTATATTAAATACCTAAGAAATGGTAGCCTTATTAGTAACCTAGCATATTCTCAGCAAAAATAAATTTTAGGTATGTTAAATGTGCACTGAAAATTTCATTATTAAATTATACATTGAAAAGTGAATCCTTGTCGCGAACTGAGAACAAAGAGATGCTTTGTTGGCTCAGTTACATTCAGAACGTATGGATCATTTTCATGGCTTCTATCATGTGCTATATGCGTGCTTTGCTAATTTATCTGATAAAGAAGGAAATTATGGGAGAAACCAGAGAATCTGAGATATGCCCCATATTGGAGTTATCTTATTTTTGACATATATTCGATGTGGTAGTTAGGAATGCGGCAACTGGTAGAAAAGAATCACCTTCTCTTTGTTACAAGAAATGGAATTAATGTGAAGCTAACTTCACCGTATACGTTACCACATGCCAGGACTATAATATTCCATGCTACAAGTTTAGATTTATGACACACTTACCTATTTGGCAGGTTGGCCTACGCACAATCTGGGAGAAGTATTATGAAGAGGCTCATGCCATAATATATGTTATTGATGCTGCTACTGCATCATCATTTGAAGATGCCAAATCTGCTCTGGGTTAGTTAATTCTTTTTTGTCTTATGAACTACTGGTTTATTGCTGATGTTAGATCTTTTGAAAAGATATTGCTGAGATGCATTGCCTATTCTGGTAAGCGAGAAGATTCAATATAGTGAGAGAACCTAACATAAATTTCTTACATCAGAGAAAGTTATTCGCCATGAGCATCTGAGAGGGGCACCACTCTTGATAGTTGCAAACAAACAGGTGGGGTTACTTCCAATTTCCTGCAATGCCTTGAAGCATAAACTTTCTTTATGCTATATTTGATGCCACAGGACATGTATAGTTAAGGCTAAAATATTCAGTGCTTACAACAAAAGGTGGCACTGTAGTCAAATAGCATACCTGTCATTGTAAGACTGAATATCAAATGTTTTGGCCAACTAATATACTGAACTACAGATGTACCACATTCTCATGCTGTCCAATACATTCTCATATGATATCCATTGAGACAAGGAAAAAGGAGTCATACTCTTGTTTTTTCATGGGCCAATGTACAACTTTGACGACGTATTTTATTAACATGTTCTGAGATAAAAAAAAAGTGTGAGATGTTTTTGATATATTTTTTAGCGACCATGCTAAATGCATGTGTGTATCACTGTATCCCTTTAATCTGGAATGGGAAGATTGATAAGGATTATCAAAGCATGTTAGAAGTTTCTAGAATCAAGCAACATATAACACTGAACACTATTCAATTAAAAATGCCCGAAAATGTCACATGTCAGTGAGTAATTTATGTGACCGGCATCCTTTTTATCAAATTGTCTACTTGTTACTTTCCTTTGTTCTCATGTTTTGAGGTGGTTCTGGATTTCTTTCATCAGGATTTACCTGGGGTCATCAATGATGAAGAATTGGCTAAATTTCTGCATCTTAAAGAGCTAGATGAGAGGCCATATATGTTTCAGGCGGTATCCGCCTATGATGGGTGAGCGCTGAAGCCACATTGATTCAACTCAGCACATGAAATTTTAAAGAATTGTTATAGTTGGTCATGGATGCAAAAAAAAAAACATGGAATAACTTCTAGAACTATGCTGGTAGGGTTGAAGGTTATTGCTAATTACAATTCAAACTGAGAAGCCTTCAACATGACCCACCCATTTATTACTGGGTGCATACTCTTTTAAAAGTCTGCTGCCATTTTATTGTGAGTTTGTGACAGTGATGCTTTTCTTGCAGGAGGGGGATCAAATCTGCCATAGACTGGCTGGTGGAACAAATGGAAAAATGTAAACGCACAGAGACATTGAGGGCTCGTGCTGGTATAGCTGGACAAATTTAGAATGTCCAAAATGAAGATACGATCATTTTATTTTGTTGAAGAACAAAGCATATTACGAGGAGACTTCTGCTGTATTGCACAAGCAACTGTTTTGCAGCATTTTGTGATTACAGGATCATCGTTGCAGACTCCAGAGACCAGAGTGCTGCAAGCAAAATTGGGTAGTTAGCTCCTTGTGACGTTATGAAGAAGGCGACTAGTTTGGTCTTTAATGAGTTGGCATTCTTCTTCTGTAACTAACGATCGTGAGCATACATGTTTGTATCACGCCTTTTGGTATTAGGTTAACGTCAGTATAGAGGATCAAACAAGTCATGCTCTTATGTTATGTTCCTTGTAAATGATAAATCTGGAAGGAAGAGCAAAGAAGGAATTCAATGTCAATTATGTGGAAAAAATTTCCGTGCTTAGCTCTGAAGTTCAATATACAGTGAATTCACTTTCCTTTGTGTTAGGACTTCAAATTACTTCCTCATGAGCCGTGGAAGTGGGGATTGGGGTAATTGAACTATCGTGCCGGTATATTGTAATATGTGATCCCAGAAACTTTGAACGATAAGCATGCTTCAACAACAAAAAAAATGTGACGGTTTATGCTTGATGCCAGCAATTTTAAAATGCTCACCCACCCACCCACACACACACACAAAAAAAGGGCTAAAAACGACACTATGAAGCTTGACCACATTCTATAGGGACGTTACATTTTCAGATCATGAAATCCAATGGCTCCCATTCAAAGCGAACTTAGTCACTGGTGTGGGTCCACGACACGATGCTGCCCTGCAAAGTTCTTTTGACTTTAAACATGTAACATAAGCATAGGGCAGTCAAAATCATCACTCAGTGGGGACTGAACTTGCTGACAACATTAGTTGGTTTTTCTCCCCGACATGGGGATAACAGACCGTTAACCTTATAAACAGATAAAAACACCAGAATGAATCTGTCTTCAGGCTAAGGCTGCTGATATCCCCCCTAAGCTGGGCCAGAGACACTTCGCATCCTTCCAAGGCTATGGACAACTTTCTATACCTGAAAGAAACCAGAGAAGATTTAGTCCAGTTTCACGGAGGTTTATTTGGAGGCAATAAGTAAAATACATGCAATATATTATAACACACCAAGGAAAACAACCTCTAGATCAATTCTGCAACACACTTTTCAAGAACAGATCCAGGGAGATTTGAACTACACAACAGGACATGCACACTGGTAATTATTTTCTTCTCACTGGAAAATAGTGGCAAGGAAATGAACTATCGCCTTCTGCATTCATATGGATACAAGGCCATGATGAACATGGATACACCCAATTTGCCAATTCCATCTGTATTCCATGCCAACACTAAGATTTCCTAAAACAAGTTGTGTTTTTTTTTGTGTAAAGTTTAGATAATTCAGGAAGGCTGAGCGATTGTATTTAGCACAACCTCTGTCAACACTTTGTATTTGTCATGGTTCAATACTATCAAAATGCATTAAGGGCAGCAGGTTGAATTATTCTCGAGGCCCTTTTACCAATACAATTTTCCATCTAGACAGACTAGACTTAACCACAGCTTGCCATTCCTTTCTAGTGACATATGAATGATATATCTGATGTGACATATCAAGCAATAATATGACAACTCAAATTTAACAGATAATGGATCATTTACCTTGCATGTAGACACAAATGAAATAAAATAGAAATTGAACAAATGTATCCAACAACAGCATTCTGAATGTGTAACAGAAACAAATGAAAAATGGAAGAGAGCTCATTAGTTAACATTGGGGCTCCTAAGCAGTCTACAAAATCATAATAGCAGTATCAACTATCAACTTCATACGGTAGAATTACGTAATGATCATTACCATATCAATAATAGACTTATTAATTAGTAGCCAAGAAAGTTTTATGTATACCAAAAGTAGAACGTAATTCACTTACTTGCTCTCAGCAACCATTCATGTCACTGTCCACCAGGAGGAAACAAAAGTGGCATGAGAAGCGTCCGCCGGGAGGAAACAAAAGTGGCGTACTGGCATGAGAAGCATAACCAGCCCAATCACACTTCTGTGAAGCATTATTCCCATCAGCAGAAAACTCCACAAGTTTGATTGAGAAGGCAAACGGCATGTATCTCCAACTAAGGGAGACACCACAAAGTTGCCCAGCTTAACACACCCTAGAGCTAGGTAACTACAGGTACAAGGTAAACTACAGGTCTACAACTGCTACATGACTTAACAAGGGATGGAATGATTACAAAAAAATGAAACTTAACAGCAGGGCTTAGTTCCCTGAGACATCTGCTTCAACCCAGTTCATAATACAATACTTCTCTAGCTTCAGCAAACCATAACAGCTAAAGCATTCGCCCAAGATTGTCCACCCTCAAGAAGGGCAAATTGTGCAAATTCCCCAATATATCCTCTGTTGCATCAACATCAATATGGAAGTTGGGCATATCTTCAACCCCACCAGTACCACTAACATTCACCCTGCTACTGCCATCTGTGGCCTGTGCCGCCTCATTTATGTTGATTCCCCTGCCCTCTTCAGCCCGATCATCTCCACCACCTCCACCGTCCTCATCCCCAGCCCACCCTTCCTGTCCAAGCATGGACGAATCAATGCCACTCTCCACGCCACCACCAAAAGAGCGTCTCCTGAGCCCCGCTCCAACTTTCTTGCGAGCGGTCGTCTTCTTGATCCTACCTCTAGAGGAGCCACCACGAGCACTGCTACCATAAGGCTGCCTAGTATTGCTCCCACCACGGTTACCTTGGCCCCTACCACCAGCACCTCCGCCGCTGGGAACCGTGTTCCACGGGAACATCTTGTAGAACGGCTTCCAGTTGCCACCCATGTCAGCCGCATTGGGAAATCCGAGCGGAAAGAAGCCCCAGGCGCAGTGGTACATTTGAGTGCCCGGCACGATAGTCGGTGCGGTTGGGATCTCAGCGGCCACGAACCCGCTGCGGCACCCCTCGTTGGGGCACTTGAGGGCGCGCCCGACCAGGTTGCGCGGGTACTGGTGCACGTAGCAGCAGAAAGGGCACGCCGTCCAGAACTCCGGAGAGGCGGAAGCGGACGCGCCCGCGGCGCCAGGCTGGGAGGAGGGGATACCCGTTGCATGATTGGCGGAAGGCGGGGCTCGGCGGGACGGATCGGAGAGGATGGCGAAGGCGTCGTTGACGAGGCGGAGCGCTACATCGGCGCCCGGGTGCGGATTGCGCGGGCCGAGGAGGAGCGCGAGGCGGCGGAAGGCGCGGGAGACGCTGGCCTGGTCGGGGATGGCCCCGGGCGGGAGCTGCAGGATGGCGAGCGGGTCAGTCTGGCCCGAGGGGTGGGCCGACTGGGAGGCGAGGAGGACGTCGGCGACGGCGAGGAGCTCGTCAGCGCCGGGGAGGAGCGGGTCGGACTCCACGGCCCGCTCCGCGAAGCGCTTGCAGCCGACGAGGTCGCGCGCGGCGAGGAGCTTCTCCGCGATCTCCAGCCAGCGCTCCGCCTGCGCGCGGCCGTCACCAGAGCCTCCCTCGCCGCCGCCGCCGCCGCCGCCGCTCCCGCCGACGGAGAAGTCCATGGCGTTGGGGGTTGGGGGAAATGGGTGGGGGCGGGCGGAGGCTGCTGGTCTTGGGTTCGGGGGCGAGCCGGACTGCCGGAGAGAGGCCTTTATGCTGCGGGTGCGGGAGGATCCATTCACCAAGCATTAATTCGACTTAATTACTCGCCATTTCCGGGCGAACCCGTTTTATTAATTTCCTCGGTATCCAAATAGCAGACCTTGCTAGTGCCAGGACACTCTCGGCCCATGTTCGTGATATCTTATATGAACATGAATATATATATTTATCTAGGTTCATACTATTTTCAATAAATCTGATAAAAATTTAAATGATAATAATTTAGGATGGATGGTGTACTCTAGTTGTGGGATATGTCATTCTAGTAGAGCATATTTTTATATAGCCAAACGGGCTAGGCCTGCCGGGCTGGCATGAGCATTGTTCGAAAATGGATGGTCCAAGAATGGCTCAGTCCGGTGATTGTCGGCGGGTGGCACACGGGGTACCTCACGCCGGCGAGTGTCGATCACAGAACACGCACGTTTCGCTGGAGAATGGTTCAAGAGACGCAAGACATGGGGTTTATACTAGTTCGGGAGTGATCCCTACGTCCAGTGTAACGGGCTCCTGATTGTATTGCTCTCTTGGCGGCGAATTACAACGAAGGCCGGTTCAAGCCTTGTGTGTGGAATGTACGTGTAGGGGACTAAGTGCTCTAGAGATCGAGAGTCCAGAAATCGGAATCCCCTCGCAGGGGGACGCCCTCCTCTTTTATTGCTCAAGAGGAAGGCAGCTTTACAATGTCGTTTTACCTATCTACCCTCGAAGGTCGGACACCCCCGACGGTTGCTTGCTGTCGGCCTAGTGCGTCTTGGCAGCCCCTTCCTTGGCTGCCGCGTGTCCTTCACCTTTCCACCTGCAGCTTCGCGGTAGCTTCCTTCTTGGCCGCTAGCGCAGCAGCGCGCATGCAGCTACCTTTTCCCAAGCGCAGGGCCGCAGATCAGCTTTCTCAGTTGGCAGGCGGGCAGGTGATGTCGGGTGTCGGTCGGGAGAAGGCGTAGGCCGCACGCCTTCTCCTTCACAAGCCAGATTTGACTTGGGGAGGGTCTTTGGGACTGCCCCCTTTTCTACTGTACGTGCTTATCGATAGACGAGACCCCTCGCAGGGGTCTGCCCTTCCGACCCGAGGGGTCAGGGGTCGGGCGAGACGGACTTGCCCGACCCCTTCCTCCTGGTCGTCCGGGGGGTCGGGGGTCAGACGGGACGGAGGCCTCTATCCTCGCGCCCTCCGGGTCCTCTGTAGGTCGGGCGAGACGGAGTTTTTCGACCAGTCGAGACTAGTGCCGCTCCCTACCGTTGTCAGGGTCTTTCTCCGTCCGCGCGCCGTTAGCAGGCGTCCTGACAGTGGGCCCCTTAATCCATGACCCCCACAGTGACCCACCGTATTCGTGCCAAACACGATTCAATAGCAGTGTCGTGTCTGGGTCTCCACTTCGGCCCGCAGTATCGGTGCGGGCACAACTTGGCAATTGGGCCATCTCAATTTTGGTCTAGTTATGTACAAAGACCTTCACAAACCCCTAACAATCTCCTACCTCTTCCTCTCATTCAACCAGCAGCCGCCACACCCATTGCTTCATCCAGCCATCATGCTGGCCGATCCCCTGCTTCTCCATCGGCTGCTCCATTTCCCCCCTTCCGGCCACCGCCATGGCCGCATGTGGCTGCCACCCCCATCGATGGCCGTCGTATCCGGGAGCCGCACCATCCGCCATCATCTTGCGGACATGGCGCCTCATTGTATCAGCACCTTCATCATGGGCCACCGTCGGGAGCTGCCGTCGTGGGCCCCTGTCATGGCGTTGTGCCTAGGGACACTCCATGTTGAAGATCTAGTAGGGTCGTGCTTGGGCTGTTGCCTTGATACTAACAGGCACGACATGGCAAACGGTGTGTGTCGTGTACTGCCGTGCCTAGCCATGGTGATGTCGTGCCCATGATAGTGTCATGTCGTGCTACCCATCTGGCCACCTATAAGCACATCCAATGACACTGGCTACATAGATAGTTGAGATGGAGGTGAGAGAAAAATATTTTAACCTCCGGTCGCGCACAGGAGCCACCACAATGATTCCTAGACTAGGAAACAGACTGGAATAGAGTAACAGAGGCAACACACGGACGTCCAGAGGTGGGACACGTCAAAGAACTCATAGGCGAGCGCCAGAAGGGACATGAACCATACGACAGAACTGAAGAACCTCGCATACGTTCACCGGAAGAACCAAGACGAATAGGACCGGATGACAAAGCTAAGGAGGGAGTGCGCGAGCGTCACGAGAAGGAGGCCATCGTCGAGGCAACTGGCGAAGAATATCCACACCGGGAGGGAGACAAGCGCCGGGACACTAGTTGAGGGCCCACTCAGAGACCACTGACGCCTCACTCGGGTGGTCCCACGCCCATAAGCCCGACGGGAGCACTACTAGTAGAGAACTGGCTTTTCATCCTACATCTTCAGTCCTGGTGGATTTTGAACTTGGGAGGCCCTGTTCAGATTCCCTAACTTTCCACTATTCATTCTAACTTTTCACTATTCCTCCCTCACAAAACACGTTTCCCAGCGAATGCTACGGTATTTTTCTAATGCTACAGTGTTTTTTCCTACAATCTAAACACACACTCCTTTAGTTCCAGTTAAAAATCCACTGATGGTAGCCATAGACTAGGGGACTTTCACTCCTGATTGGTCCATCCCGGTTGGAGCCATCAATTGAGACTAAAGATCTCATACACATTAGTCTCAGTTGCTGACAACAACAAGACTAAAAGCCACCTTTTAATCTCTGTTGTTGCTACTATCCGAGATAAAAAGATGCATTGAACTTGATCACCTATTTTTCTAAGGACCACAACCGTCCATAACCGCATCTCCCCTTATAACCGTCTCCCCTTTATCTCTCTCTCGTGTCTCATCCTCCCTCTCCTTTATTTCTCCGGCCATGCACACACACACACACACACCGCGAAGGCCTGATAAGATGGTGGCTCTCCGGAGAGGCCGTGACAACCCCGCGTGGCGCAGGTGGTCCGTGGGTGGAGGCAATATGCAGGCAGGGGTGGCAGCACAAGTGGAAGTGAGTAGCCCGGCCGGCACGGGCAACGGCAACGGCGAGCCAACACATTTTTTGTATTCTTTTATCCCTCTAGTAAGGTGTGTTTGGTTGCTTGCGTATAAGCCCAACACACCGACATATCTGTATATGATTGGTTGGCTGCATGAGTGGATGCATAAATACTCTCTCCTAGCCTGATGAATGTATTGCAAGCAAATAGCTTCACAAGATTCGCTGCATCCGTTCATACAACCAACCAAAGACTGACTTTTACGTGCATTGCATTCACTCGGTTTGCTTTCCCCATCTAGGATATATGATACAAGTATATATGACTATATGAGAATTCATGGGAGCACCCAAACATACCCTACTACCCTTAGTCCTAGATTACCTTTAGTCCCTCTCTCCAAGTAGGACTATGCGTGGGTTCCTCATGAGTGGAGATGAACGTGATGAACACCTGTGTGTACGTGAACGTGGAGATGAACACCTGCTGCGTGTCGAAGACCCAAGCGAAGGGCGCCCGGCCCATGTACGTCTCCAATTCTCCATCACGTGATGGATGGCGCTGGCTCTCGCTCTCCCGACTGCTTGCCTGCTTGTTAGGAGTGTGGGGGTTAAATGGCCTCATTGGCCATCGACATGGTTGTGTGCGCTCGTCTTTGTGAAAACAGTATGGCGCGTAGGCCTTCTTGGTTTTTGTGATGCTGCTGTGTTTGGAATTGTGCGCTTGTGCGATCATCTTTGTGGAAGAAGTATCTTTGTGGTGCGTAGGCCTTTTTGGTTTTCGGCTTTTTGGTGATGCTGTTGTGTTTGGAATGACATGATCTCTGAAGTCACACAACACATCGAATCTTTTTTTTTTGAACTGCACAAGCACGTCACAACACATCGAATCGGGAGATCAGATTGACGGAAACAACGCTGCTTTTTTTTTTTTTTTTTGAGGGGTCGGAAACAAAGCTGCTGGGACTGATTCTAAAACAAGGGCTGAGATGGGCCTCTCGTTTCTCCACGGGCCCTGTCATCCATCAGGCCCAGCCGTGACAAACCATCAAGCGTGGGGTCGGCGGGAGGGGAAAGGAAAAGAAGAGAGGAGGCAGCGCCGCCGCCGCCACCACCACCGGTCCGCCACAGAACCTCACGCTCTAAACCCTAGCTGCTCCATCCATGGCCGCCGCTCCACAGGCCGTATCAGGGCCTGCGTCCGCCGCCGCGCCGAACCCCGGCAAGCGCAAGACGCGGCCCAAGGGCAAGGGCAGCAAGAACAAGGCGAAGAAGAAGCTCGCGCGCTCCGACCAGGACGACTCGGTCCACCGCCGCCGCAACAAGCCCAGCGCCAAGTTCCTCAAGCTGCTCCGGAAGCGGGCCCGCGACTACAACTCCGACGATGACGAGGAAGAGGACGGCCAGCAGCAGGGGCACCCGCCGAGTCCACGCCGCCGCCGCCGTGACGACGACGACGACGGCGGGGACGACGACGAGGAGGCCCTCTCCCACTCCGACCAGGAGGAGGATGAGGAAGAAGATGGGGTCTCCACCTCGGCCGTCACCAGGTTCGAGCAAGGCTGCAGGGCGTTCCGCGTCGCTTTCCTCAAGATCATGGCCAAGAAGCTCCCTGATGACCCCCTGGTAATTCCCACCATTCGTTCCTTCAACATAGATTGTTGCATTTCTCCCTTTCGTGTCTGATGCATACGAGGGAGCAACAAAAAGAAAATCTGAAGGAAAAAATGTGGAGTCTTCTGAGTTCTGACGTGTTCCCAACTCTGCTTAGGGTCCAATTCTGTCAGCACACAAGAAATTGGTTGCCGCCAAGTTGGCCGAAGACGCAGAGGAGCACAAACCCAAGAGGGAGGCTAGAAAGGAGAAGCGAGTGGTAATGCTCTTGCCTCCTTTGCTCATTAGGTGTGCACTCTCATTGCAATGTTTTTACTGTAAGCCATTAATTTGCTCTGGTTTGGTGGAAAAAAAAGGCAGCAGAGAAGGGCCATGTTATACCTTTAGATCACTTGGACAGCAAAGAGAAGGAACTCATCAAGGTTGCTACCAAGGGGGGTAATGCACTGTTTTTTATACCATGTCGTTTTGCCTAAGTCTGGCTATAAGTTTCACCAAAATTACTCTATTTCTCACTACTTTATATTTTTTTCTCCATGAATTCCCCGGCTGCTGGCAACTCAGTCGTCAGGTTGTTCAATGCGGTAAGCAAACCAATCTTATTTCAATAACTATGTGAAAGTAATTAATATTCTAGGTCTTATGTATACCCCAACTTGCTTGGGACTAAATGCTATGTTGTTGTCTCCATGTTTTTTCAGTAAACACAATTGTTTGGTCTAATGTCCTAAAGTGGCTCCTCATATGCACCAAATGATAGTGGAAAACAATGTACTATTTGTATGCGTATGAATATTTTTGCACTAATGGGATGATACTTAGTGGAATTACCTTTTCTTTCCAGGTGAGCAAGGCACAAAAACCTCGGAAAGATTTGAATCCATCAAGAACTAAAGATGCCAAAGGTATATTTTCACCTTCTCTTGCTAGTATGCTGTAGGCATTCTTCCTTTGAATCTGTGAATTACTTTGTTCAATGTTGTATTTGATATCAGCTAAAAGCATATTTTTTCTGGGTCATCTAGAGAATTAGGCATTGGATAGCGTATTTCTTACCTTCATATAGGCTCCTAGTTATTCTTGTTTATCATGTATAACCCAATTGATTTGGTTATGTTTTCACTTATAAAGACTAATGCCCAACATTCGAAGTTCCTGCCAATCAAGGAACAGTGCCTGTGACCTATCCGTGACTGGTTTTGAGTCATTAAAGATTGAACTGGTCCACATTTGAGTAAGTCCTTATCTAATTAGGTTTCATGTGGAGCTCTAAATCTTGAGCAGTGTAGGACTCTGTTAGCTAGACATAAAAACCATAACAATTGATGGTCCACTGGATATGACCTATTGATTAATGATTCTATGCATGTAAGCAGATTCACATTTATTTGATATTTTGCTCAAGAACATACAAATTGAAAGGCACACTCAATGATAGTATCTACTTCTCTATAGCAGTGCAAGATCATCTTATATTAAACTTATGACGCGCGTGTTATGTTTACTTTTATGCATTTTATTTTGATATACACCATCCATTCTAGACTGATTTCCAAATATTCTGAAAGATCTCCTGATAATCCTGGCAGTTTTAGCAAAAGAAAGAAAAAACACCTTCCTTGCGGAACTGGAGATGCCATCACATCAAGATAAAAAGAGCCAAGCACCTTCGAATTTCTCCAAGGTACCAACTGCTAATTATTTCTTGGGTTGCTCCTCATGCTCACAACATGCCATTGATGTCTCAGTGCCATTTGGGACGACCCACATGCGATGCTTACCGAGTGGCATAACTAACGTGTATTTTTTCCTTGGATTTAAACATTTTGCGATATTCTCTTTACTTAAGAAAAATCACGTTCGTAGCTTAAAACTTAAATGTTTGAGATGATGCAGTATAAACTATTAATCTTCAAAGGCAAGTTTGTGCAGCTCAGGGGCATATCTGCTGCACTTTGTTCTCTCTAAAATTTGATATATTATTTTCTAAAATTGACCAACAAAATGACCACAGAAGTAAAAATTCGCGTGGTATTTATTACCGAGAACATGCCACTGTTTTCTCAGTTACAATATATGGGATGATGCTTGGGAGAATATTTCATACTATAACTTGACGTGGAATTTCAAGCAGTGTCTATAGCTCACAACCCATTATTCACCTAATTTCAAAGCCCTTGGTATAGTGGTATTGTGATTTTTGAAGCCAAAAACACATGCACAATCCCATTCCTGTTGAAGTTTTGGTTTGTTGAGATGAGGGATTTTACCATGTGGCATATAGAGGAGATTTTTTGTAGCAAGATTTGTACCAACCTCATCCTCTCTCTCTCTCTCTCTCACTCACTCAGATATACAAGCAATGCAACCTGTAGTTAGATTGACACACTTGGTCAACTTTTCCAAAAGGTGGCTACTTAGGTGCTGGGCATGGCTCACCTGCTCTGATTTTGATTTGCCTATAAAGGCAAAATGAATGGTACGTTTGACTAGATCTGGCAACCATGACTATTGTAGGGGAACCGCCGTAGCAGCAGTAACCAGGAGCACCATAACAAGCACCACCTCCTTTGTACTAATCCCTGTTCTCTTTATGACAGAGGCAATGTGCCTAAGGGCAGCTCCAGTGTTCTGTAAAATCGAACCGTGGTTGTAAAATATCGAACCGAGTACATAGTGTGGTTCGACCTTTTGAGTGTCACAGCAGAAATCGGACTCTACTTTGAGGTCGAACTCTGCCGAATAGAAAATTCCAACGAGGAAATGTGCTGCGCTGCTGCTGCTTGCCTTCTTTACCATTCTAGTGAGACGTACTGCTTTTTCTTGGTTTTTTCTGTTCAGGCGTGGGCCTCACCAATCAAATGCTACACTCGGGCAATAGAACAATGGATACATGCGAATTGTGAAGTGCAACAAATCGAACAGGACACTGGAGGCTGGAGCTGCACTAATGTTCCCTTTGTGCTAGCCTGCTGCCTAGCCACCTTAGGTGTTAGGCAGTACCCCTTCCAGTTTAGGTATTTTAGATGACTGTGCATTACCAAAGGCCAGATGGTCATGCACTTGGTTAAACCTCAGATTTCACTTTCAGTGAGTTTGATTACGGTTTAGGAAACCATAGGTATGTCCGCTTGTTCAGAAATTGTGTTAGGGTTTAGATAGAGGCCCCGCCAAGGCCCTCTAGGTCCCTAACAAATGGTTTAGTATTAAATCATAATCTAAAGATTTGTTTTTGACATGCAACACGGCAGGAATGACATGACCGAACAGGAATTGGAAGAATATTGCCATGTTTCTTGTCTTAGATGTCAGGCGAAATTTTTGCTCATAAAGAATCACATGCTGTGTAGTCACTCTTAGACTAATTGGCAATAGCTTTCTAGTCATAGCCAGAATAAAACCAAGCTAGTGCAATATTTGATTTTTAGTAAATCTTAATGCCTGTACTTGTACCTCTATGTGGCTTGGAATTTCTCATAATTGCTCTTCCTTTTCTAGCGTACTTGCAAAGACGAAGATGAGCCAGCATGGGCACCCCTACGAGACACGTACATGCTTGGTTCTAAATTAAAGGACTGGGATAAAATGAAGGTAATGCCTTGTGATTTATATATGTACGCATTTTTTTTTTTGCCTTTGGCATCAATGCAACACTAATAATTTAGAAATGTGCACTGAATTTGCCTTTTAGAACTAACTGACTTATTTTATTTCATGAGTAGGATTCTGCTGCGTTGGGTGAGCGAGCAGAGGTTCCATTAGGTGAATCTTCAGATGAGGAATAGGAAGACAGTCTGTTTAGTCGAATCCATATTATGTATGATTCTGTTTCTGTATTCATTGCCTGTAAAGCGAGATGGAGTCTGGATATTGAAATGATCAAATTTGCATCCCTCCTTTCGCATTGATTGCACTGGCTCTAAATATAGTGTATCTTTTACACAACCATGTTGAAATAAACCATCCTTGTTGATATTGCATTGCATACTCTGTATTGTTTAATTAGTCTGGCAGTTTGAGTGTTCTAGTGGCCAAGTGCGCATGGAGGTTCTAGTGGCCAAGTGCAGCCGCGCACGACACACGCACAACAGTGTCGTCAATAATGGCCAAGGACGACATGGTCACCGTCCCACTCCTGACAAGCCACAAAGAAGCCAAGCCGGCGGCGAAGAAGGTGTCGTCCGTCGTCGACATCATCGAGACGTACATCGGCCGCACGGGCGCCATATGCAGCAGCTCAAGGCGTTCCTTGTGGTGTTCGCCAGGGCCTTCGACGGCCAGCTACTCTTCACCGAGGCCTCGTCGCAGTGGCGCCGCGTCGTCGTCGGAATCAAACTCGTCCTGCCACCCGCTTCCTCGCCGTGCACGGTCGCCGCCGGCGCGCTCACCGCCATGGCACCCAACGTCTGGGCGTACGCCGCGCTGTGGTTCGCCTCCGGGTCCGCCAGGTCGATGGTGGGGACCTGCGCGCTCGTCCTCTCCACCGAGCTCGTCGGTGAGCGGTGGCGCGCCACGGTGAACTTGGCCGCCTTCTCCTGCTTCACCCTCGTCTAGCTTCCTCTCCCTCCCGGCCGTCGCCTACGCGCTCCGCGACGGCTCGTGGCGAGCCATCTATACTTTTGGACGTCCCTGCCATGCCTCTTCTACGCTGTCCTTCTCTACTTCCTTGCCCACGAACTGAAGAACAACGGTAGTGTCGTGTAATTGAAGGCTGCAAACGTTCACGTGAGTTAACAAACTACGTGAACGTAAGGAGTAAGGACTGGGAGGATATTTTCCCCAATGTGGCAGTTAACAAACTACCCAGGGAGATATCTGATCATAATCCCCTAATCCTCTTCACTGATAATACCCAGCTTCTAAAATATCTGGAATTCAGATTTGAAACTGCATGGTTATCACATCCTGACTTTATAGAGAAGGTTCAGGAGATATGGAATAAAAATGGTCATGCTGAATCTGCACTGGACAGAATTCAGACCAAATTAAAGAGATTCAAACAATACTTCAAAGGATGGGGTTTTAACCTACAAGGAGCTAGAAGAAAACGTAAAAGTGAAATACATGATATTCTCAAGGAATTGGAAGATGAATAACTTGGACCTCTTAATTACAATAAATTATGCATCAGAACTCAGCTAAGCAGTGAGCTGATGAATATCCTTGAAGAAGATGAATTATATTGGTTTAAAAGATCCCATGAAACTTGGTTACATAAAGGGGACAATAACACCGGCTACTTTCATAGAATTGCCAATGGTAGGAAGAGAAAGAACACAATTCTCTCTTTCCAGGATGGGGAACAAATCATTGAAGGAGACGACAAGCTGCTAGAACATGCCACCGAATATTATAAGTCACTCTTTGGCCCAGTGGACTACAATAGACTCCCTCTCAGCCCTGATTTATTGAATAACTCTGCTAAACTCAATGATCAGGATAATGAAGTCTTGTGCAAACCTTTCTCAGAAGCTGATATCAAGGCAGCCCTCTACCAAATGGAACATAACAAAGCTGCTGGCCCTGATAAAATTCCTATTGAATTCTACCAGACCCGTTGGGAAATCATAAAATGAGACATCATAGAGCTCTTTGATGATTTCCATAAAGGTAATGTGGATATCAGCAGGCTAAACTATGGAATTATTACCCTCATCCCCAAAGTATCTGATGCTAGCAAGATCCAACAGTTTAGACCAATATGCCTTCTAAACCGCTTATACAAGTGGGTTACCAAAGTACTCACTTTAAGAATCTCACCATATGCTGAAAAATTGATATGCATTGAACAATCCGCCTTCAGGAAAGGACGAAATATCATGAACGGTGTTATGGCTCTGCATGAAATCCTACATGAAACCAAGAGACATAAACAAACTGGTGTGATCCTTAAACTAGACTTTGAAAAGGCATATGACAAGGTGGACTGGAATTCTCTTTGATTGCCTAAAATACAAAGGCTTTGGGGAAAAATGGTGCAGCTGGATCCGCCAGGTAGTCATGGGAGGCAAAATTAGTGTCAAACTAAATAATAAGATAGGACCCTATTTTATGAGCCACAAAGGAGTCAGATAGGGGGACCCCTATCCCCTATCCTCTTCAATTTTGTGGCCGACTGCCTAACAAGGATGATACACAATGCACAAGCCAATGGTATAATCACAGGGCTGGCGGCAAATCTCATTCCCAAAGGGGTGGCTATACTTCAATATGCCGATGACACTATCCTCTGCCTCCCAAATAGCCTGGAAGGGGCAAGAAACACTAAACTGCTTTTATACCTCTATGAAATCATGTCTGGCCTCAAAATTAATTTCCTGAAAAGCGAAATAGTCATGATAAACGGTGATGACATGGCTGCCCAACAATTTGCAGACATTTTCAATTGCCAAACAAGTCATTTCCCAATAAAATACCTTGGAGTCCCTGTAAGCCCAAGCAAACTCCATGTTATAGATTGGATCCCCTTACAAGAGAAAAATGGCAAAAAACTTGACATCTGGCAAGGAGGCTCGATGTCAATTGCTGGTAGAACTACCTTGATTATTAACTCTACCCTATCCAGCTCCTTTACATACCACATGTCTATGTACCTCTTTCCAAAAACTGTGACTGAAAACCTGGACAAACAGAGGAGATCTTTCTTTTGGCAAGGTAGGGGGCAGAAAAGGAAATACCACCTTGTCAAATGGGAAATTATTTGCAAAAGCAAGAAAAAAGGAGGTCTTGGAATTTAAGACATAAGAAAAATAAACATTAGCTTATTATGCAAGTGGTGGTGGAAACTTGACAACAAGTCTGGGATTTGGCAAGACATCATCAAAGCAAAATACCTGAAAAATAATCTCATATCGACAGTTAAAAACAGACTGGATGACTCTCCTGTATGGAGAGATCTTCTAAAAGTGAGACATATATATTTAAAGGGTAGGAAAATCAAAACCAATGATGGAGGAAAAACTCTGCTGTGGAAAGACAACTGGCTAGAGGGAACACCTCTATGCTGCCAATACAGTACCCTGTTTGAACTCGACAACGGCAAAGACATCACTGTTAGAGAATTTTTGGAAAAAGGTGCCCAGACAAACTTCAGAAGAAGATTGCCTGACATTCTGGAGATACAATGGAGGGAATTGAAAAACAAGGTGCTAAACCATCACCTTAGTAGCAACCCGGATGAAATTCTATGGAGTTGGACTAAAAATGCCAAATTCTCGGTTAAATCAACCTATGAACACCTAACTAAGGATGATGCTGGCGAATCAAACTCCAAGATCTGGAAAGTAAGAATCCCATATAAGATCAAAATCTTTTTGTGGCTGCTTCAGAGAGGAGCCACACTGACTAAAGACAATAAGGTTAAACGTAAATGGAATGGTGACGCATCCTACCGCTTCTGTGATGCTACTGAAACAGTAGATCACCTATTTTTCCAATGTCCAGTGGCTAAAGTGGTATGGGGTATCATTGCAACCTGCATTGAGGCTAATAATATACCCAATAACATAAACCAATATTGGAACTGGATCAACATATACCTGCCTGGTGGCAAACATGTACACACTTTCGGCCTGGCAGCTATCTGCTGGGCCATTTGGAAGAGTAGAAATCGGCCGTGCTTTGTGAAAAAACTGATTAAACACCCTGCAGAGATAATATGCCATTCCTGCTCGCTAATGATTTTCTGGACAGGTTTACATAAGTCCGAGCAGCTGACAGGTGGAGTGAACACACTACTGGCGATCGCGTGCCGCATCATGTCAAGCCAACCCAGGGCCCATCCAAACCCTCCCAGACTGATGCCAGTGTTGACCATTTAGGGGGTTTTCCCTTTAATTTAATAAAAAAAGAGGAGAGATGGCTTGCTGGGCCGCTACAAGGTCCAACTGGACCGAGCAGCCCAGCAGCCATCGTCAAACAAGCCACCGAGAAGCCCAAGGGAGCTCACGAGCTGACCGAAACGACCGGTCTAGAAGCATCGCAGCGATAAGCCTTATCCCTTCGTTTCGGTCGCTGCTGGCCTGTTCGCCCGAGCTTCTCGCTCACGCTGGCGATGACGGCTCTGGCGGCGCTCAACGGAGCGCCCGAGCTTCACGGGCGCGTGGGGAGTGTGGGCCCCAGCGCGAGCGGCTGCAGTCTCTCCTTGTCGCCTACATATTTGGGGGATGTTTCTCTTCCTGAGTATGAGCAGTTCACTTTTCCTCTCCTCTCCGATCCACTCTCTGTTTTCTCTTGATTTCGATCCTATCAAGCTCGGGTCTTCGATTGAGGGTGGTTGTGCGGTGTGGTGTGACTGCTGCAGCACCTGTGTGGTACTGTGTTGCTGTCTCTGCTCCGTTCGGTGTCGACCTTGGCCAGGTGCTTGGGTCCGGTGCTGTGCAGTGTACATCGACTCCTCGGGTTGCTGCCGACGACGTTCCCGCCGGCATCGACAGCGGCTCAGTATCTCTGACAACCTCCCGCTTCGATGACTCGGACGTGAGCGGCGGAATTGGTTTTCTGGGACAGAACATTTGTTCGCTGAGCTTTGTCTTCCCACGTAGACTCTCTACGTGCAGTGAGTTTTCATTGCCTCTCTCTATTCATTCGATTTTGATATTGTGCAATCTGCTAGTTCAATCTTGGGTGTGATTGCATAATTAGACGGATTAAGATACACTCTATGATGATTAGTGGTGAATTGTGAGACTAATGTGGCTTATCCTTTGAATTCTATACTTGTTTTGTATCTCTGAGATACTCTGGTTATTCTCTGTGACTGGAAATATTGAGTAGCTTATGTTGGTGGATTTCTGATTTTACTCGCACTCCTGTGAGTCCACTGCTGATTATTACAGGTCGTGTTCCCTTACACGTGCATGATTTTTGTGACGTCAGTTCTCTGCATAGACTTGTTCACATCTAAGATTCTTGTTCTTGCTACTGTACAAGCGTCATTTGTCACTGTATCTTATTCTGGTCTAATTTGAAGTATAGAATTAAGTTCATTTTGAATAGGAGTGCCACACTAGTCGAGGATTTGACAACACCTAGTGTTGGAAGGCTTGTAAAAGCAACCCACTATCTGAGAGTAATTCATTAACATAATTCTTATGTTTTGGTCTTTGATCTGTTTTCTTCGTCTACTTGAATTGTTTATGGATTTGAGAACAACCATGGATAAAGTAGGCTCATGTTTCTATTATTTTGAAATGTACTTATTTATGTATGTAATCTATAAACATGTGTATCATCTGAGAAATGTGATTGCTATTCAAGGAATTGTAAACATTATTGTTTGGTGTAATTTATTTATTATTGAAAGCATGCCACTTATTTATGAAATATTACAACAGCCAGTAGAAGAAGAAGAAGGAGGTGACCAGGAAGGAGATCGTTGATTCCCAGCCAGAAGACGATGAATGACTCCCCATCGGACCCTTAATCTACCACAGTAGTAGTTGTTCAGTCTCCTTTTTTTTTTTTGTCTCTGTCTAGTTTGGCTGGTGATGCCACTTCGTCCCTGAACTGTAATATGTGCTCTGTAGGTCTCTCCGAGGCTATGTCTAGCTTCTCTGACTTGAACCAAGCCAGGGAATTAGACTGTCTGATCTCCCCCTTCTATCTCCTCCCCCCTTTTGTCTGCCTAAACTGGAATTTCCGTTTGCTATGAATGGAAATGGGGTGTGCCTATTAAAAAAAAAACGTTCATGTGAAATGGTTGAACAGCTTCTTTTTTTTTTTGAACGTTTTTCTTTTGATGAATCGACCAGTGTAGCTATCGCCTATTGGTATTCAGTCGCGAAGGTAGAGCGAATAGGAGGGGTGTGAGTGTGACAATAAAATAAGGTGCTTTTCTTTGCCAGAATAAAGAAGTCCACATATAATTTTGGTGTAGCGTGAATGAAAAAATGTCGACATATAGGAAAAATAAGGAAATTTAACTTTAAGGTTTCAATATCCTTGTCGATTAGACAGCCTAAAAAACAAACGTTAACTACGAGTTTTATTGTTCATGGAGAAAGAATACTAATTTAATAAAAGCATTTTTATTGTTTTAAACCTACAACCTTGTGTGGTATGTCTATATATACCGCAGTGGACCGCGATATATGCAACAATCCATCTCACTAGCACAACGAATTAAAACGGTTAGAACAATTAAATCGATTGTTGCGTGTGGTCTTGGTCAGTGTGGCCCTACCAGCGAGTAGTAGCAGCGGCCATGCTGCTGCTGCTGCTGCTGGGGAAAGACGAGGAGGAGGCGGCCGTTGGCATGCCCTCTGTGGGTGCAGCCACGTCTCCACAGCTACAACATGGACGGCGTTGACAACGACAACCAGGGGCGGACCCACCCATTAGACGAGGTGAGGCGGCCGCATCAGCTACCCGCCGACGAGCACCACTATCCTTCCCTAATTTTCCATGGATTTTTTATCATCTATAACTCATCTGGAGCCATTCCTGCTGCCGCTGGGAGCTCTTCACGGCGCCGAGGAAGAAAACTCGAGGAAGGAGAAGACCGAAGAGGTATGGGCCGTCGGGGGATTACAAGGCCCAGTCGGCTAGCAAAAAAATAACTCGAACCAGCCCACCACAGCCCATCAGCAAGAACCAGCACACCCAGCCCCTCACGAAGCCCCCAGGAACTCGACTCCACGGACTCATGGAGCGGCGCCCCCTTCTGCTTCCTGCTCCTACTCGCGACCGCCCCAACCCTAACTCAATTTCTTGATATTGTGCTACATTGAGAAACAAATATTTAAAGGACTTGATAGTTGTAAAGTGAATAAGAGGTTTCAAGCCTTGAAAGATAGGAGGGTGAGCCAAAGCCTAGAAAACCTCCACATGTTTAGTGCATGACTAGTGGTATGTAATATTTTTCAAACCTTCACACATGGTCACTTTTTATTATATGTTACTAATTGATATATATAATTTGTAGGTTATTGGACCATTTTGTTTACATATATTTTGAATTTTAAGGTGCATGTTTATTCTTCAAATTGAAGGTATTGTTTTAAAATCATTGTTATTCACTTAATTTTTTTGCTGTTTTTCATGATCGCAATATATGAATAAATTGTTGATTTTTTTGGGGGTAGCTTGAAACTAAAGTCCGCCTCACCTAAAATTTAATCCTGGGTCCGCCCCTGACGACAACATAATTCTTCTTAGCACTACGGCCACCATCGACTATCCATGTCCGGCACCTACAGTGAGCTTATCAACATCACGAGGAGCGAGGTAACCCTACAGCTAAAACATGTTTTTGGAGTGGATCAAACCTTATTTTCAGAACGGGCGGTCAGACCGTCCTAAAAATCCATTTGTAAGGGGAGGATATGTGCGCGTGCATAAATCCATCTGTAGGGACGAATGTCCCCCTCCCCCCTCCATAAACCCTATTTTTTGGGGGGTGGGTCAGAGGATGACCTGCCGTGGAAATTAATTTTCATGAGCGAATCACCCACCAACCCGTCCCTGAAAATGGAATTTGTAGTGGGGGAGGGGGCATCCACCCCTACAAAAAGGTTTTCTTAGGGGCGGGTCACATCCCCACACGTGCCTAAAAATATCATGTCATTCCTTTTTTCTTACCAAAATATTTCTACCAAAATTTATTCCTATAATGATTTTTTCGAAGGACGAGACAGAACGCACAGTAATCACAGGCAACATATCCAAGAACATAGGCCACGGTTGCGTGGTATTGTAGCATGATACATACACCTAGTGGCCACATGGCACATATACTTATGTTCTTGCAACTAAGCTAAGCAAGCGAACCTACATTTACGTACCTGAATATTTTGTTGGATATATTTTATTATTCTATTTGAACACTTTTGATTGCAAGTTACATATGTAATTGATATTTGTTTTCTACAATATTTTCATGGCAAGTTATGTTTAATTAATCAATACTTTTTTTATTTTAGTTATTGATTAATTGTATTAGAAAATTTCACAAAAGAAACCGGTTCTATGTTTGGAACAGAAAAAATGAGAATAAGTGTGTTCAAAGCATACATACCGAGCAATGTTTAGTTTGTTAAGTTTTTTTGGTGGTACCTTACTATCCAGATTCAAGACATCGACTCGGTATTGATGCTCATGCTGTTTTAGATTTATTTCACGAACGGGGCGCCTATGATGATTTTGTCAGTCGGTTCTCCTAAAAGTAGGATGTGTGTTTATGTGAGATGCGGTTGGCGTGCAAGCGTGCATGTGTTTCACAAAATAAATATATATAATGTAATCTATATAAAATAGAGCATGAACCAATAACTCGTTACTTATTACGCATACATCCATAGTTTCAAACTATATTTACCGAGATTCAAACTATCTGTATTTATACTAATATAATAATAGACTAGATCGAAAAATATGCGCTCACGTAGCTTGAGGTAAAAAAAAACCTTAATCGTTGAGAAAAGAAAGAAAAGGAAGATCAGGTATCTACTTACTGGACCAAATATAACTCTAAGCTTGGAATGCCAATCTTTAATTCCTATATTTGAATGTCTATAACCATATACTCCTATATAATAGTATATCTTAGACAGGATCAAACCACAATCAAGTTCATACATGATTTTTGCATTGTTCTCTCCGGGTTCGTATTGGCTATGCACCGAGATAGTTTCCATCAAGAAAAATTGTTACCAGCAATATATGTACCACATAAGACATAATTTATCCAAATATATGGCATTGTTTGTCCATTTTTAAATAAAAAAGAATCAATGTACACCTTTGGATTTTTTATGAGCATCTAAGGTCCAGATTAAACTAAAGAGCTCATACCAAAGATGACTATTACAATTTAAAAAATTTAATAATAAAAAATAATTTTTGATTTCTATAAAAATTAAGAAGAAAAATATCTCAATAAAAGCTTCAGATGAATTTAAGACGCTAGCAAAACAATATATCAAAACAAGACAAATTGATTTCATATTTTAACTGGTGGAAGTAAAATAGTGGATTAAAGAAAAAGAGTGACGTAGGCATGGACAACCACAGGAGACAACAGATATCCATGAAGTCAAGCGAGGTTGATGCACTACAGACAAATTGGAAATTAACTGGCACCGACAGGTTTGATTTTCACAAACTGGATTAATGAGAATGAGAGTCAAAGAGAGATAAAGTCCTAACTACGATAGGTGAAATTCATTGGTGAGATTTGTTTGATGATTGGCGATACAATATTGGTGTTATTTTAAATGGTAGCAAGAAGAAACTAGAAACCCGCACTATTTGCATGGGCCATATCGGTAACTATTATATTATCCAAAGGAGTACTTGGTTTATAACTAAATGAGTCAATATAAAGAGATCAGCTTGTAGTTGTATATATGTGCATGGATATGGCATGTTTATATGGAAAATAGAGGGGTATCCTTCAACAATCAAGTTCTATGCACATGATCAACAACAACATAAATTCATCATGCCATACTGTTTGCGAAGACTGGCATAAGAACTGAACGTCCTTCTGATTTTAATTTCTACTACTAAATCATTGATCACACGTGTATGTGAGCTTTAAATTTTGCATTTACACTATTCTCAGTAGAGAGTTTTGTTTCTCGGTTTTCAAGAGAGACACATCATTGAAAGTGGTTTGGCTTGAGAAATGAAGCAGGGTCTCCCACTGCACAGTTTTGTTTCACAGTTTTATAGGGAAGCAATATCATTTAATAAGAATGCACATCATTTGTTGACATTTGGTGTTTTGTTCGGTAGATGTAATGTAAACAAATCACGGAGTGTTATGAAATTGTATTACAACCGTTTGTTTCAACCTGATTTGTAATTGGATATTGGCTTATTCAAAACTGATTCCTCCCCTCCATGACCATAATCAGGTTGCGAAGTGGCTGAATTGCCGCTGCCTCCGACTCATATCACGGTCTTGCTGACTTGCTTCATTTCAAAACCGTCACCTTTTGTGCTACCAAACAAAGCACGTAAATGTTGATACCAGTGTCAAACCTCCTGTAATCGATTTTCAACACTGTTTGCATACCAAACACTTCCTTGATGGTATGAAACTCCTTAACCCCCAATGACAGCTTCAATACTTTTCATAGTATTGGAAAACAATGTATACACAGTTTCATCCTAACGAAACTCATCTCTCCCGTTTCATCATAAATTTCATGCCATATTTGCATTTTAGTGTATATGGCACCTTATTTAACTATGAGTAGTAATTGGACCATTCACACGAGGTCGCTATCACCCTACTTGGCAATGGGGCGTGTGCTGGTGCATGACACCACGGAGCTGCGCTCCTCCTCCTAATCCTCCATGGTGTCTGACATGGCCTTCCCCCTCGTCTCCGGCAAGCAGGCAGCGAAGAGCCCTGAGCACCCAATAGCGAGCCCGAACACGCCAAAAGACCAAATACTTCTCTTTCTCTCGTGTCCCAGCGCGACGAGCACGGGCGCCACCACCCCTCCGGGCACCATCGCCTGCCGTGTTCCACACAGACGTCGGCAACAGCTCGATGGCGTACACCAGGATGACGTCGTACGCCGTGCACGTCGACAAGAAGAACACCAGCTCGGCGCCTATCCTCGCGCCCTCCTTCGGGATGGCGACGCACGCGAGGCTGCACGCTCCGGCCGCCATGGCGAGCACGACCACCGAGCCTCGCCGGTTGGCCCTGGCGATGAGAAGCCACGAGAGCACGGCCGATGGCACCTCGGCCAGTGCGTTGTACGTGGCGCTCAGGTAAATGTTCTGGTCGCCCAGTTGCCGACGCCGAGCGGCATGCCGAAGTACACCTTGCCCACGCCAAAGGCAGCGGCCATGATCGCTGCCAGCCTCCTGATCGCCCATGGCCGCTTCGACATCATCCGCACCGTGGCGAACATCCCCCCACCTGCTTCCTCCTCATGCATGGTGGTGGTGCACGCGTACAGTGCAGACGTAGTAGACAAGCTTGTCGTGTCGGTGGTGCTCATACCGGTTAAGCGACGCGATCTTGAGCAGCGTGTCGACGGCCTCCTGCGTCCGGCCACGCACCAGCAGGCACCGCGGCGATTCCTGAGCTACAAAGTAGAGCACAACGGCGTAGCAAAGGCACGGCACGGAGATCCACAGGTACATGCTGCGCCACGACGCCTCGCGCAGCGCGAAGGCTAGCGCCGGGAGTGAAAGGAACCCGACGGCGTAGCAGAAGAACGCCGCCGCGCTCACCACGACGCACCACGTCTTCCCGACGAGCTCCGTCGAGAGGACCAGCGTACACGTCCCGACGACCAACCTTGCAAACCCGGCGGCGAACCTTAGCGCGGCGTACGCCCAGTCGTTCCGCGGGAAGAAGGCGGTGAGCACGCCGGCGACGGACATGGACGCCAGGGAAGCGACGAGCGTCCTCTTCCGGCCGAGGCACGAGTCCGCCACCGTCGCGAGGAGGAAGCCACCGGCGAGACAGCCGGCGAAGAAGGACGACGCCGGGAGGGAGACGACGAGCGCCGCGTGGCCGGCACACTGGAGGGCCCACTCGGACACCACCAATGTCCCACGCCCACGTGTCCGGCGGGAGCGCGCACGGCGAGGCGGTCGGCGTCGTCGTGCAGGAGGAGGAGTTGCCGGCGCAGTGCCACGGCGGCGCGGCGTCGGTGAAGACGGAGACGAACATCTGCTGCGCGTCGAAGGCCCAGGCGAAGGCGACGAAGACACCATGGGCTAATATTATCAAAATGATATACTCCCTCACTCCCTCAGTCCCAAAGTCGTTTGACTTTTTCGATCCTAACTTTGGCCACTCGTTTTATTCAATTTTGCAAAATATCTTTTTTTTTGTTATGGCTAGCTTTAGTAATAAAAGAATTTTAAAAATAAATTAAATTTGACGACATTTGCACAAATTGTTTGAATAAGACGAGTAGTTAAAGTTGGGGTAAAAAATGTCAAACGACTTACAATTTGGAATAGAGGGAGTATATAGTGACTGCGCACGGTTTTCTTATACTGGTACATATGGGTACTCCGTCTCTCCCAAATTGCATATTTAGTTGGGCATTCCCTCAGTTCGAACCACATTTCTAATATAATTTAAAATAGATGAAATAGTTTAAAAGCACATATTTAGATTCTTTTAGTCATTCTTTATACCGTAAAATATGAGTACTTTGTGTTAGCTTACTGTTTTTAGAAATTTAGAGGACATTGATAGACTAATTTAACAGTTGATGTGAGATTCTTTGAGTTTTTTTTATTTATCTATGTTTTCCTTGGACATTTATAAGTAGTACTCCCTCCGTTCAAATTATTAGTTATTCTGACTTTTTACCAAATCCATTAAAGATGATATAAATCTGGACAAGTATGGGCGTGCTCGGTAGACTGCAGCAGCAGCACTCACTCGCCGCTGCAGTAGCCGTAGCCAGGCAACAGCACGGAGAGGTCAAAATTCCGTTGCTTGCATCTATTTGGGCCACAGCCGTTCAGCTGGACAGCTACACCTGCAGCTGCAGCCGATCTAAAAAAGTTGCAGCGAGCACACTCTATATATCTGGTTCATAGAAGATGCCATAAATATAGACACTTAAAATGACATCTAGAATGACTAATAATTTGGAACATAGAGAGTAGTAAGATAAGAGCGTACAACTATTTGGCATTCGTCTTTAATTTGTACACAATATTTGAACATTATTACACAGAAGAAAGAGAATTTTGAGCACCTGCATCTGCATTTATGCACATGCACCAGGTTGTAAATTCTTATTTTGTACGGTTTGTGGGTGACACATGCATGATTGTTGGCAAGTAGTAAATGCTCAAACTTAGAGAAAAAAAAAGTCTTTATTTGAAAGCGAGGAGGTCAACTGCACATGGAAAACCATGTGTCATGTGTGATCGCGCGCGACCAACTCGCTGGGATTGCGAATGCAGTGAATTAGTGAAAGACTCTCTAATCTCTATTCGTACTCGTGGATCACATCTACTTTGTACTAGATGTCGTCCATGGAATGCATCATTTTCACCGGCGGCATGTTCTTCATTGAGTAATCGAGGTACGTTGGAGGGATTAGATCTATTTTTTCCTTTGGTGGAATCATCTTTTTGGCCGCCGGTGTTACTACTGACGGTGGTGGATCTGTCTTTTCGGCAGCCCCTAGTGAAGGCTAACGACATGTCGGATCTTGTGCAGTTCAACCTTTAGAAGATATGGCGATGTGCTTTCGGTGCCTTTTACTCTCCCTACAATGGTTGAGTATACTACACCTCTTATGGGGTCTTCACGATTGTGAAGTTTTCTATTGGTGGAAACTATGATTCTCGTGGTTGTATCTGGTGATGTTCCATGGTGATAGAGTTTCCTAAAGCAATGGACGTTACCGGATGCAAGAAAGCCGAAGGATAGGGACCTAGTGGCGTGCTTTAATATAATTTTATTTTACGTTGATGTCTCATTTGTAAAAGAGGTTTAAAATATGGCATCTTTCTAAAAACAGACTTACAATTCTCATTCTGTTTTCAATAGTTAGTTAATTTATTTCAATGAAAGGAATTTTTAGGAATAAGTCAAATTGAGACTAAAAATGATTCGAATAATGGAATAAAATGAATGGAAAATAATATTCATGTGCAAACTTGGAAACACATAGCTCCTTTCAATTCTCCCATTAAACCTAACATCCGAACACTGAAACACCGTCAAATTTGAAACTTTTCAATAATTTTGCTCCAAATCCAAAACCTTCTATACATAGCAAATTTTAAAATTCAAAGGCCCATTTGTCATTCCCTTGCACAAATTTTACATTTCAAGAGAAGGTACACTTTACAAGGAAAAGTACTCCAGAATCCAAATTCTAAAACCTTTCCAAAAAGTAAAATTTTAAATTCAACATGTTTTGGCAACTTATTTTTTAAAAAAATATTTACACGACCTTGGTTATATCCATCCGCAGCAATACCACGTGCTTTTCTAGTAGTCTTGGATTGGGGAGAGTCACAGGGATTATGGGAGTTGGGAGGGGCAGCTTAGTCTGGCTTACATTGTGGACTTGTGTGAGAGCCAGAGAATCAGGGAATTATATTTGAGAGAAAGAGGTCGGCTATATTTTTTATTAGGCCTCATCCTTCTTAAAGCCCAATAGTAATGTGAATTTTAGGCCACTTATTTTCCGGTCCATCTTTGAGATCCCCTCCGTCTTGCTAGCTTCAGCCCCTACCTGTAGTGCTCCAGCGGCAAAACATTTTTATGGGGGGTCAACATTGTAGAGGGGACCCGAGTCCCACCCGCTCCACCGCTACATCTGCCATAGAAACTGAGGATCACGAATTCACGAGCTTTGTTAGATGACTTATCTATAACTTGTGGAACCAGAGACAAAGAGAACAACAAGAATCATGAAACAAATGACAGAGAAGAGAAATCCTAGGATCGCCTACAAGGCTACAAGGAAAACTCGCCTTTTTCTCAATAAAAAAGCAAAAATAATGCTTGATCTGTAAATAATTAAGAAACAAAATATCTCAACAAAAGCTTCAGATATGGCTAGCAAAACAATATATCAAAACAAGGCAAAAATTAATTTCATATTTTCATTGATGGAAGTAAAACAATGGATTAAAGCAAAACAGTTGCGTAGGTAAGGTACCAATAACCACCGCAGACAACATATATACGTGAAGTCAAGCAAGATTGATGCGAGACAAGTTGGAAATTAACTGTCACCGACAGTTGCGGCCTGCTCGGCTGAACGTTTTTGGCTGGGCTGGTGGCTGGGCTGGCTAGCCGACCCCACCAGTCAGCCACCCATCCACCTGCCCCAACCAGCCATCCCCAGCCCCAGCGGTGATTCAGCCAGCCAGCGGAACGGGGCGTTGATTTTCACAAACTGGATCAATGAGAAGCGAGTCGAAGAGAGATAAAGTCCTAAGTAAGATAGATGAAAGTTATGGGTGAGATTTGCTTGATGATCGAGGGTTATTGGTGTTACTTGAAATGTTAGCAAGAAGAAACTAGCAACCTGCGCCGTTGAATGGGTCATATCGCTACTTATTAAATTAGCCAAAGCTGTACTTTGGTTTAACTAATAAAGTCAATATAATGAGACTGGCTTGTAATTGTATATATGTGCATGGATATGGCATGTCCATAAAGAAAATAGAGGTGTATCTGTCAACAATCAAGTTCTGATGCGCATGGGATTCAGAATCAAAAGCAACAGAAATTCATCATGGCATACAAGTGTTTGCAAAGACTGGAATCTGAACAGAACGTTCTTTCGGTTCCAGCTTCTCCTACTTAATCACATGCGTGTATGAACTTTAATTTTGCCTTTGGTAGAATCTGTCGGCCGCAAAGCTTTTTACATTCGCAAACCAAAACCCAGACGAGACACAGCATGCGAGCTTAAATACTGTCTCCAGCAGCATCTACAATTTCAACCTAGCTAGGAGCAGCCAAGAACAAAAACACACAAGCAGTTGGCACGCGTGCCCACAACCTTGCCAATCAATGGACGACACGGCCACCGCCCCTCTCCTCACAAGCCACAAGGCCAAGCCGTCGCCGGCGAGGCCATCTTCAATCGACAGCTTGATCGAGACGTACATCGGAGACACCGGCTCCTTGCAGCTTCTCAAGGCCGTCTTCGTCGCCTTCGCCTGGGCCTTCGACGCCCAGCAGGTGTTCGTCTCCGTCTTCACCGACGCCGCGCCGCCGTGGCACTGCGTCGGCAACTCCTCCTCCTGCACGGCGGCGGCGATGGCCTCGCCGTGCGCGCTCCCGCCGGACACGTGGGCGTGGGACCTACCGGCCTACACATCGGTGGTGTCCGAGTGGGCCCTCCAGTGCGCCGGCCTCGCGGCGCTCGTCTCCCTCCTGGCGTCGTCCTTCTTCGCCGGCTGCCTCGCCGGCGGCTTCCTCCTCACGACGGTGGCGGACTCCCGCCTCGGCCGCAAGAGGACGCTCGTGGCGTCCCCGGCGTCCATGTCCGTCGCCGGCGTGCTCACCGCCTTCTTTGCGCGGAACGTCTGGGCGTACGCCGCGCTGCGGTTCGTCGCGGGTTTCGCCAGGTCGGTCGTCGGGACGTGCACGCTGGTCCTCTCCACGGAGCTCGTCGGGAAGAGGTGGCGCGACGTGGTCAGCGTCGCCGCGTTCCTCTGCTACACCCTTGGGTTCCTCTCCCTCCCGTTGCTTGCCTTCGCGCTGCGCGAGGCGTCGTGGCGGAGCTTGTACCTGTGGATCTCCGTGCCGTGCCTCTGCTACGCCGTTGTGCTCTGCTTTCTAGCTCACGAGTCGCCGCGGTGGCTGCTGTTGCGTGGCCGTACGCAGGAGGCCGTCGAGACGCTGCACAAGATCGCCTCGCTCAACGGTATGAGCACCACCGACACGACGAGCTTGTTGTCTACGACGGTGGACGCGTGCAACATCGTGCGTGAGGAGGAAGGCGGTGGGGGAATGTTCGCCACGGTGCGGACGATGTCGGAGCGGCCATGGGCGATCCGGAGGCTGGCGGCGATCATGGCCGCTGGCTTCGGCGTGGGCATGGTCTACTTCGGCATGCCGCTCGGCGTCGGAAACCTGGGCGGCTCGAGCATTTACCTGAGCACAACGTACAACGCGGTGGCCGAGGTGCCATCGGCCGTGCTCTCGTGGCTTCTCATCGCCAGGGCGAACCGGCGCGGCTCGGTGGTCGCGCTCGCCATGGCGGCCGGAGCGTGCAGCCTCGCGTGCGTCGCCATCCCGCAGCAGGAGGGCACGAGGATAGGCGCCGAGCTGGTGTTCTTCTTGTCGACGTGCACGGCGTACGACGTCATCCTGGTGTACGCCATCGAGCTGTTGCCGACGTCTGTGTGGAATACGGCGGTCGGGATGGTGAGGCAGGCGATGGTGCTGGGAGGGGTGGCGGCCCCCGTGCTCGTCGCGCTGGGACGCGCGAGGAGCAGCGTCTGGTCTTTTGGCGTGTTTGGGATCGCGATTTGTTGCTCGGGGCTCTTCGCTGCCTGCTTGCCGGAGACGAGGGGGAGGACCATGTCAGACACCATGGAGGAGGAGGAGGAGCGCAACTCGATGGAGTCAGTGTCAGGCCCTATCGCCAAGTATGCTAATAGTAGCGACCTCGTGTAGCAAATGGTCCAATTACTATGTTTATGGTTGTTCGACTGTACAGTAATTCTAGCCGTTCGAGTCGAACTTCCAGTGCACTAGTACCAGTATGTATGTAGTCGATGCACCTGTATGCTTGTACAGTCTGCGCTACAATCCTTTTCAGAAAATATATGGACAGAATTTTGTATAATGACTATGATTTGTGGTTTAGAAATTACAAGTGATGACTGGCGCACAAAATTAGTAGTGACCGTTAATAATTTGAAGCACATATTTAGATTCCTGCAGTAGTTTTTTTATTATGGAAAATTTTGAGTACTTTGTGTTAGCTTTTCTTTTTCATAAATGATAGTGCTAGGTAATTTAGAGAACATGTTAGACTAACGGTTGATGTCATTGACGGTTGAAGTGCATATGCCGAATTTTGAGCATTATTACGCTGAAGAAAGAGAATTTTAAGCATCTGCATGAGGTTGTGAATTTCAGTTTGTGGGGGAAAACAAAACCAAAGACCGAAACAGCCCTAAATACATTTTATTTATTAAATTGTTGAATTTTATACAGTTTGCCGAAATACTGTTAATTTACTGGTGCAATACCGTACATTGGCTCAGAAAAAAAATGTTGGTACATGAATGATTGCTGGCAAATGGCAAAATGATCCATTATCTTAACTAAGAAAAAAATGGTCCTTATTTGAAAGCGAAAAACTCAACTACACATGGAGCTGAGCGGTGTTCATTATACTAGTAGGTAGTAGGAGTATAAGATTTCGGCCATGGTGTTCGCGCGCTGACCAGCTCGCTGGCTTTGCGAATGCAATGAAAGACTTGTTCTCTGTTCGTACTCGTGCATGCGTCACCACATTCCGTCGCAAAGATGCCTCAGTGTGCAACAAGTTTTTCCAACAAGTTTTTCCTATTCACCCCACTCACAGAACACGCTTCTCAGTGCACTATTCATCTAAAACTTTCACCCACTTCTTTCAATCTGAACAAGGCCTAGTAGAATGGAGAATGGAAGAGGAGTTGACCAATCCCTGCATGTATATACGTCGGGTGCAAGCGGATCCGACGGGCGCGCGTGCCCATTTCTTGAAAAAAAAAATAAGGGAGAGGAAAACCCGTTCCAGGTTGTGATGAGCGCTCGTGCTGCATGCTCAACATGGAGTGCGCTGGCCTGGCCTGGTCGGATCGCGAAGGATCAACCTACTGCTTTCCTTAAAGGAAATAAAAACTAGTGCTTCCCGGTGACATGCATGCGCCTCGAGTTATATATATAGTAGTATAGTCCATCAACTTGTGCACAGGCTACCTGTTTTATATTTAAAATATTTCAAAATATTTTTTTTTGAAATGTCAGACTAAAGTTAACGACATATGTAGAATATTTGAAAATTTGTTTTATACTTTGAATATTGAAGGAAAAAAGTTACTTTGCAACAATATTCAGTGTAATAATGTTCAAATATTGTGTATGTAAACTTAGGAGGGGTTACTTTTATAATTTTTATAATGACAAAGTTGCAAATTTAGGGGGTTCTTTGACCGTTTTAATAATGGCAAAGATGTGTAATTTATATGCAAACATGAAATTTGACACGCCGCGAATCTAATGAGAATCTAGGAGAAATTTATGATGATGAAATTCATTCAGAAATATATATAAAGTGTCACGACAAAGGCTGATATTTTAATACACTTCCCATAATTTCAACTATTTTGGTCCACTTAACAAATACTGTACGTTTCAGGAACATAATTGACACTGCAAATCAGAAAAATAAAGGACACTTTTCTCTCTTTCATGTGGCATTTGGGGAATCGAATGTGACGTCGTCTGCTAACAGTCTAGCGTCTTTCGTATTCAACCTTTTTTGTTCTCCGCATACCAAAAATATATAGTTTGCTAACTTGCTGGAGACTGGGTTATGCTGCCGATCATGCTCAGCGCGATACAAGGCTGATCGACAGGTACCTACAAGAATTAGAGCAGATCCATAACTCAGCTCGAATCTTAAGAGCTTCCAATGTATAGAGGGACGCTGGCAATTGAGGTTTGGACTTTGGACTTACATAATGCCCAGCTCCAAGAATCCAGTAGAAGTGCAGATTCTTGTAGGATCTGGAAAAACCCTTGGTGCTTTTGCTGGGGTTACAGTACAGAGACTGCCTCGGCAGGCTCAGGAAGGTCTTGATCCCATCCCATCTGAGATTGATATATATCCCCAAATGAGGCATTAGTCACGCCGCAGTTGTGCATTCTGACCCCTGTTAATTAACTACTTATGGGGGAAAAAAGAGCTGAGACTTACTTGAGCTTCTGAACCCATGCTTCCGCGCCAATGGTCGAGCAAATTATGTCGAGCTGATCGGGTTGAGAAAATATATAAAGAGCAAGTTCAGTTCAGTACTAAAAATAGGAACTTAAATCCTCGGCGTTTAACTATGAGTACGAAGCGATCACCCAATCTTTGATTGAGGCATTATCCACTAATGCACTAAGCCAGTAATAGTAATCCTGTACATATAAATTCATTTACTTGACATACATTATCTTTTCTACTTTCACGATGTAATGTTTCTGCCAACAGATCATTTTTTTTAGCAGTGCCAACAGATCATTGGGGAAGTCAAGAACGGGAGATTTAATGGTAGAGCAGCACTGACCTGGCCATTGTACACTGTAACATTGACACCATAAGACAGGAGCTCATCAATCTGTAATCGAAAACTCAAGAGTCGATCATCATCTGCTATTCTTCAGTTCATAACTTGAACGTTTTCAAAACTAATATCGGGTTCTTCAGGAAGGAGTAGCTAGCTAGTTTAAGGTTTTTCTTAGGTCAACTCATTTCAACATTAATTGTGAACAATTAAAAAAATACACAATATACAAACAATAGTATTTATAAATTTATAACAAAATGTCCCATCCTCCCTCTGCTTTCTTAATATATGGCGTTTAGAAAAAGCAAATCAGTTCATTCCATTTCCTAGTTGCAAACATCGTCATACATTAAGAAAGTGGGTAGTAACTTTTTTCCTATTTCAAAAAGATTATCTTTAGAGATAATGTTGGTCAAATCAAAGAAGAAAAATGATGAGCTTAGGACAATCCTAGAAACTAGCTACACTCTACGATTGAGAGAGTAGCTTTGCTCACCTCGTCGATTCTTGGCTTCATTATATCATTGATCAGCCCGTTATAAACGGCCCGGTTCTCCATCACCCACCTGTAATTCGAATCCAAGCATCATAACATTGATAAGGAAATTACATAATGCAGGATAGCAATTGATGTGGTGGTGTGAAGACGGCGAGGCTCACGTGAGGTTCTTAGGGATGATCTTGAGCTTGTCCTTTATGACTCCGTTCATGATGCCATAGATGGTGTTGGGGCCAGAGTCCTCGCCGCTGAGGTACCTCGAGTACTTGGTCATGCCATGCACGGTGCTTGGAAACGACGATCCTGTTGGTGTGCTCGCCGACGACGACGCAGGGTCCAGGCTGCCAGTAAGAAAGTTGTACACGTCCTGAAAAGAGAGCGAGGAAGCGACTGAGCGAGAGAGAGAAAAAAAATCTTTTGGTAGCGGTGAATGAACATGGCAATGAAATTTAAAACCCTATACATGTAGTAGTCAACTTTGAGCACTTACGACGCCGCCGCTCCTGGTGTTTATGAATTGCAGAATATCGCTCCAGGAGCCCTCAGCGTCTGTGAAATTGCCCGCTGCGATCTGCTCCTTCACAGTCTCCGCGATCCTGAGATTATTACAGTTCGAGTGCACGTGTGTGAATGTGACTGGAAAAGAGGGACGCTCATGACTCATTTAGCTAGGCTTGCCCGCTTGCTGGTACGGTGTTCTTACTTGCTTGCTTCGTCTCCGGCGTTGTCGTCCAGCCTCGACACGCTCAGCAGCACCGGTGTGTACGAGAGCTGCACCACCCAAAACACATTTGTTTTTATGATTCGTAGCACAAGTTAACTTACATCTATTGGCTAGCTGGTGCCATGTGCTCACCGTGAAATCCTCCGGCGAGATCCAGCTATCCCCGAGCGCGACACCTGCCGGAGAAGACATGAAAAAGATTCAGTGCACACTGCACACATGAAAGACGAAACAAATAATGCTTCTCGACGTTCACTGATTGATGGAGTGGGTAAAGGAATGTTCAGTACCTCCGAGAGTTATGTTGAGCTCGCCGGCGCGGACGGCCCTCGCCACGGCCACTCCGAGCGTGGCGGCGTACTTGCCGCCATAGGACTCGGCGACCAGGAACAGCGGGCTGCTCTGCAGCGTGGGCACCTCCTTGACGAGCGCCTTGAGCAGCGTCATGGCGTCCGCCGCCTGCTCCCAATCGGTCTTCACCAGCAGGCTGTCGTCCTCGACGTAGCTGTACCCGACCCCGACCGGATTATCCTAGGCCGGCAGAGAAGAGGAATGCTCGCTAGTACAAATATCACGACAGCAAAGACGACAAGGAAGAAGAAAGGAATGGAGATATCATAGTGATCGCTGTCTCTTACCACGAAGATGAGGTCGGCCTTCTGCAGCCACGTGGAGTTTCGCGGCTGCAGGTTGACGTCCAGCGGCCCCATCTCCTGGAAGTTGCCGAACCCGACGCCCGACGCGCCCTGCCAACCCAACAAGAACGAAGCTCAGCGCGCGGCTCTGGCTATATTCTTGTAACGAGGATCATAGTTCTAGCATGGGGGGATGGAGTGGGAGCAGTGCGTACGGGGCCACCCTGCAGCCAGAGGACGGTCGGCCATGGCTTGGTCGGCGTCGACGTCCTCTGTGGGCTCTTGTAGTACCACCAGAACAGGTGAGCCTCTGCAACCACGCGTCAACGTACGGGCACATCAGTGTCTCAGACCATAGTTCGAAACCAGAAAATGAACAGAACTTTGGCACGCGACGTGGGGAGTTCGTTGTTACTTGGCCGGACTTCGACGTAGCCCCAGAGCTCCGATCCGTCGGGGGTGCCGGCGGTGACTGGCTCGGCTGAACCAGAGGGGATGGAGACGAGGGTGATGCAGAGCAGGACGGAAACAAGCAGAGCAAGCAGAGAGTAGGGCCTGTCCATGTCGATCGACGGCAACGATACAAGACGAGAGTACGAGACGAGGCTCTAGTCTGTGAGACGGACTGGTGAGTGAGAGTCTCACTGCAGCCGCGTGTGGTTTATGTAAGTGTCGCCTCGTCGCCAGACGGACATGCCTAGGCAGAAATGCCAGGTGTTGCTTTGGCGTTTGTGTTTCTTTCTTACGTGGCGATTTCGACCACCGTGCAGCCAAATGGAAGGCATATGGCAGATCGCTGATCCTAGAAGTAAGCAATGAGAGCCCAAGAGGAGTGGACATCCTTAGCAGCATTTACAGTCAGATGACTATATTGTTCGATCTAAACAAGCAGTCAAAACAACTCGCTGTTATCTTGTCTAGGCAATACTCTTGTAGAGTTCCTACATATATATGATCTATGTCGAGTGCAGCCAAAAAGATTAAGTAGTTCATTATTGCGCATCTCAATCCAAGGCAGAGCGGACCTTGTGAGGTCATGAGATCCCTACCTTTTGAAATCAACCGACCGGGACGAAAACTTTGACTAGTAAAAAAGCCAGACATCTAGAAAAAAACAATTGCAGCCTAATACTACTTCAGAATATTTTTGCCAACGTATCATCACCACCGGTTTAAAACAAACCGGTGGTGAAAATATTTCATGGCCAGTTTGAAGAAATGTTTACCACGAGCAGCAGCAGTGTAAGTAGACCCGGAATTGTTGGTACGAGAAATTTGTAACCTTTTCATATTAAGTCACATGAAAATAGTGTTTAGATCAAAACTATGGGTCTCAATGAGATCTATGACTTTATAGTTTAATATTCTTCATTTAATATTATTTGTATATCTAAATATTTAAAATACATTCCCATGCCTATCAAACAACCTCAAATAAAAATAAAGTTAACATAAAAATCATAGTACTCGATGATACTTACAACTTTATGTTTTATCATTTTTATTTAAAATGATTTAGGCATCCAAATATTATATATAACACTAAAAAGTTACTATAAAAGAATAGTATCTATCCTTTACTCATAAGTGAGAGTGTTGTGTGGTGGTAAGCTATGCTTCTGTCACACCTGGTTTTAGAAAGAAAACCAGATGCATCTCATATGTGTGCCAGTATCAAGTTTCACACATATGATAGACTCCATGAATAAACAGAACACAAAGTTACAGCGGAAATAATAAAATAAATGCAATACAAACGTTTTCTAGCAGCGGAATCTTGAACTCTTCACCACAGGCAGTTGACTGGGGGTTGCGTACGCCTAGCATCATCTTCAACAACTTCACACACCTTCTGAATACTGAGCAGCAATAAGCAAGGATGAGTACACTTATGGTTGGTACTCAGCAAGGCCACCGAAATAACCAGAATAATTTAATCATCAACTTCAAGTATATTAATCATGTAAGGGTCCAGACCGTTCATGACCGCGAACACGGCTGTTATAACAGTTTTACACTCTGCAGAGGTTGTACACTTTCACTACAATTCGCGTAAAAGTCCAGAGGAACTTTGGACCCAACCATGCTGCACCACAAAGGTGCATACCACACTTCCGAGGTGTGATTGCATAGGGACGCTACAAGTCCTTTCCAAAGACTCCCTATATGTATGTGTTTGCTCCCCGAAGACCACGGTTACAACGGCAAGGCCTCGCCTTCTGATCCCCGCACCTGCCATCCCGGTAAAGCCCCCAAATTCCACCACTAGCAGCGCAAACACAACACATAGTTCATCTAGTTATTTAGCCAAGACCAGAGCCATTTAGTATTGTGGTTGTACGGATAATCCTGGGTGGTTCTCCATGGTTTCCAATTAACACATATGATCTGGTTAGGGACACTTGCCTTTCCGCAAAATAATACCACTGCTCAGTCTTCAACTCTTGTTTCTTGACAGCTTCGGAATGACGCTCCTCTAATCGTAGCAAACATCGAGCACAAGCACAAACATGCAAGCAAAGAAATAGATACAACTAAGAACAATACACCAATCAAAAGAAAAGCTTTTAAAAGAACGTACTAAACGATGGGCTCGTTACTACGATCGCGAGGGCGTAAGAAACGATGAAAACAAAGCTATGGCTGGAAGGGTATAACCAAAAGAAGATTTATATTATAAAGGAAAGAAAAGACTATAAGCTTCATTTATTTTAATTTAATAAAAGACATTCAATATTTAATTTAATTCAAGTTACACTTTCATATGAAAAGACGGGTAAAACCTAATTAATTTTATTTGCAAATGTTTATATAATGATTATACCAATTAAATATTTTAATTTGCAATAAAACATGAGAGAACATTTAGACGAATAACTTTATGTATCGTGTTGGACTAAACAAGTTAATATTGAAAGCACAATCAAGTTGGGAATTAACCATTTTAATTTAGATTGCACAAAACCGGTGTTTAACCCTAATTAAATTTTAATAAAGAAAACTAGTTCAATAATTGTTAATTATATTGATATCATTTATTTATAAAATAACAGGGTATACTTTTAATTAGAAAAGCTAGTGAATTAGATATAGATATTAATCAAGTTAACATTTATTCATAAAAGCCTATGTATGAACCTAGTCAAATTTTATTTAGAAAACAAGATTCAACCATGGATATTAGGCAAATTAATTATTAGTTTATGGAAACCAATATATAACCTTACTAGCTTTTATTTGGAAAATCATATGAAGTAAACATTACTCAAATTAATATTTTAAATAAATTATAAAACATGAAGTTGGAGCTCTAATTAGATTTTATGCAATTTGTAAAACATATAACAAATATTAAACAAGTTAATATTTTATTTATTTCCAAAACATGAAACTTGGTAAACAACACTATTAAACTAAAGTCTACGCTTTTAGAAGATTAGCGCAACAAGAACGAGATTAAACGGAGACTAAACGTGGAAACTATTAGCTTCTATAGGTTGCAGGGATCTAATCGTGAAGGATGAAAGGTTGCAGGGGCTACCTGAGAAGATTTGCAAGACACAGAGAATAGTGCTCACAATTAGGTCAAAGCATGGGGTTAGATCTAGAAAAGGTGCTCGGTTTGGACTGGACTGCGAGGATCTAAACAATCCAGGGGGTTTTCTGCAGATTTGACAAGACACAAGGAAAAGATGGAAAATTACAAAGGAGTCTAGGGAACTAATCGCAAAAGCTTCAAAGCTTCTCCCATGTCCCATCTCCCATGGCCGACGGGTGCTCTGGTCTATCTACTCGCCATCGATTCGGTGGGCGATAGGCTCGGTGAAGTTAGGGAAAAGAGAGAGGAGGAGAAGGGGATTCCATTGGAGTGCTCACCGGCGGCGAAGACAGTCGGAGGTGGTTGGATTTGAGGTTGGGCAGACGTGGTGGCCGACGTTCCTGCGTTGCACGCGGTCGGCGTCTCCCTCGGCCGGTCTGGCGACGGAAACGGGAGAATTAGTCTCGGCTCGGTGTCACGAAGCTCTTGGGGTCGTCGGCTTCCTCTGGCACGGCTCCACGGCGGCGAATGGAAGGAGCAAGCCGGCGGCGCTCGGTGAATCAAGAGATGGCGCTTGGGTTTGGGGTTCAAGAGGCGATGGGAGAAGGGCGGCGCATTATATAGGCCAGGAGAGGAATCCTTGACGTGGGCGCCAAGAAGGAATGACGGCACAGCACGGCAAGAGCTTGGACTCTGTCCAGAGTTTGATTTGGGGACGTCGGGAGGTAGGAGATGACATGCAGGACCCGCGGTTCAGAGAGAGAACGAGGGAGAGAGAGGAGAAAAGAGAGGAGGAGAGTTGGGCCGGGTGTGGAAATGGGCCGGCGCGGTTGGAGTGATGGGCCGGGGAAAGAAATGGGTCCGCCCAAGAAGCATAATTAGATTTTATTTCGAGAAATAGATTTCTAATTCAAAAACAAATCCAGAAAATTCTAGAGATGCATTTAAACCACGAAAAATATCTCACAAATTCCAGAAATCTCAAAAAAAATTCTAGAGATAGAGTTGGAGACAAAGAACCCAAATAAAATATTTGGAGCTCAAGAAAAGGGAATTTAAAGCCTTCCAGTAAATGGATTTGACTTTAGGAAAAGATAATTAATTTCTAGAAAAATCTAGGAAATTCTCAGGGAAGATTTGATCGACCTCTAAACGCATTTTGAAAACTTCACATTCAAGAAAGATGAGATTCAACGACATGAATGCAACACTTCAATTAATGCCACATAAAGCATATTTATTTAATTAAAATTTTGATTATTTTCCTACGGTAAATTTCCTGTAAATTAAACAAATATTGAAAATTTTTTAATAATTTGTGAAAATTATTTATTCAATTTGTTCTTTCTAATCACATCCCGAAATCCCAATTTTCGGGGTGTGACAGCTTCTGAGATGAATAAAGTCATGAGTTTGAATATCTGATTGTGTACACTGCACACAAGTGCAAAATATTGTGGTAATCTGATATTTCATTTTTTGTCATTTATCAAATGTACTGTGAAAAAGTTGATAAATCGGCAACGAACAGGCGGTAAAATGTATCTAGAAAAAGTTGATAAATTGGCAAAACAATATTTTCTACTCAAACCATCACCACACAAGCTGCTATTCAAACATCGATCTGTCACATTTTCGAACTGGTGGTTAAAAGGTGCGTAAAAAAATTTGATAAACTGGACCGACGGTGAAAATATTTTCATTGCCGGCCCAAAACCGGTGCTGAAAGTACTCCTTTTACTGCTGACATTTTTGCCACGTGGAGCAAAACTTTCAGGGAAAATGGGTTATGAACCGGTGGTGATAATGTTAAGGTGACAGACTGAGAGGTCGATTGGTTAGCAGAGACTAAAACTCAGTATGACATCAAAGAGGGGCATTAAGTTTGAGCACCCATTAATGCAATATAAATGCAAAACAGCTATAAACTTTTTCCTCGGTATGACAACATGGACCCTAACGACTCCACTTTATGCCTATAACCTTTTCATATTTTTCTTCGAAAATGCAACATAATAAATAGACAATAGAATCGTAAATGGTTGCATTTTTTTCCTTCATCTGGAGAATCAAATATGTTGCCCTTTCCAATAACACATGTGCTCTTTTTCCCTCGAACGAAAAACACAAGAAGAAAAGCACACATATCTTAAATTCCATTGCTTTACAAATATGCCACCTTTACTGTACTTCAAGAATGCTGCAATGCCTTGTCCTAGCTGCTTGCAACTGAATGATGTGTTTAGTTTCACCAATGAGTACTTATTCAATAAGTTTTTCCTATTCACCCCCTCACAGAACACACTTCCCAATATACTATTCATCTAAAAAAACTTAACTCATTCCTCAACTAAACACAGCAGAAGCCTCTTTTTCATTTTTATTTTCATATCACAAATAGAATTCCCCTAACTGGCCGGAGATTGGGTTATGCTCCCGATCATGCTCAGCGCGATACAAGGCTGGTCGGCAGGCACCTACAATCAAAGAACAGATCATACGAGAAAACAAATTAGCTTCGGGGGCATCCCAATTTAAGAGCCTCACATGGGAAGCAGGTCCTAGGTGAGATGCCACAATTGGGTCCTGAACTTACAAAGTGCCCAGCTCCAAGAATCCAGTAAAAGTGCAGGTTCTTGTAGGACCTGACAAAAGCCTTGGTGCCTTTGCTCTGGCCACAGTACAGGGATTGCCTTGGCAGGCTCAAGAAGCTCTTGAGACCATCCCATCTGGAATCAGTTTATCGCCAAATGAAAAAAAAAACATTTAGTTATTCTGAATTTCAGATAAGTTTGATAACCATGTTATAATGTGAGAGGAAAAATGTCCAGGAACACTTACTTGAGCTTTTGAACCCAGGCTTCTGCGCCGTTGGTCGAGCAGATTACGTCGAGCTTCAGAAAGGGAAAAGATCGTATCAAGTTGAGTACTGACAATTACAGCCTTACTTAATAGATCCTATGTATGCCAGTTGGCAATATTATATGAAATGGATGATCCATATGTTTGGTTAAGCGAGGGTCTTCCTCCAATTAGTTGACCATGTGAGCCATGTGAGCTGGCGGTTGTTGAGAAAATGCCTTGTGCCGTCTGAAGATTTCGTGTCAGTCACAGCATCCTGGGAAAAGGGGTTTCTGAGGGGTGATCCATCGACAAATCCGTGGATGGAACACTATACTCTTGGAATTTTCTTGGCATGGGCCAGGGAGTGGTTGTCCCTATGTACCGTCTCTGATAAAATCTCACATTTCCTTGGTATGGTCCAGAAAGGATGCCGTCTTTTCTGAACAAGAACATGCATGTCGGCGTCACGCTATCCTGCTCTCCCACTGACTAACAGTCGCTTTATTCTTATACTCAATCTACTCGGTTGCTTACACATGGTCCTTCCAGATTTCCAGGTTGCATTGGTAAACCTGAATACTCCATCTCCATCTGATCTGATCTCGACCCAGCGCTGGCCACTAGTAGCATCATATATAGCAACGTGCGCTAGAGTTGACGTGCAAGATTCGTTTTTCGGTGTCTCCGTCGTCACTTATGCACTAAGCCACTAAAACGTTTTGTCCTAGAGAGTATGTCTATTGATCTGAACCTGGTACAATCATTTTGCTTTCATGATGTGTGGTTTTGAAAAGAGTGGAGGACTTCAAGATAGAATGACAGGGGAATAGCCGAATAGCGATTGCGCAAGGCGGTAGATTTCTATGACGAGGGCGACAGATAGTTTCTATTTGCTGATGATTTGTAAAAGGAAAATGGCAGCATTTGAGGTAAGATGATGGTATAAGAACATGAAGAGATGAAATTAGTAAATATATCGGTGACGAGTTATCTGTAATTATTATTTTGCCAGATACGGTAGAAATGCAGAGGATCGATTACTGACCTGGCCATTGTAGACCGTCACATTGATTCCATAAGACAGCAGCTCATCAACCTGTCAAAAGGAGAAAAAAACATAGTTAATCAAACTCCATTATCCACTGAGCTTTTTTTTTAAAAAAAAAAAATCTGTAGAGCCGTGAGCCGTGCTAGCTCGCCTCATTGATTCTTGGCTTCATGAAATCGTTGACCAGCGCGTTATAAACCTTCTGGGAGACCTCCACCCACCTGCAGTTGGAGTTGTATAGCATCACAACACTGACATATACTAGAAACAAAATGCAGCAGAGTGGGTATTTGCTGTGGTGCAGAAAGGGACACTTACTTGAGGTTCTTGGGGACGATCTTGAGCTTCTCCTTGATCGCGCCATTCATGATGCCGTCGATGGTGTTGGAGTCCGAGTCCTGGCTGCCGAGGTATGTCGCGTACATCAACGCCTGCACGCTGCTTGGCGACGAGCCCGTCGGCGTGTCCGCCGACACTGGGTCCATGCCACTGTCAAGAAGGAAGTTGTACAAATCCTGCAGCAAATCTCTAGTGTAAGGTCACTGGGTGGTGTGTAGTACTAGTACAACGATCAGTTTGCCTTAAAAAGGTTAAGCTGATCGGGGAGGATGAACAATGTTACTTAGAATACAGATGCAGTAAATGTTCAGTGGTGGTAACAGCTAACTAGTTTAAGTGTGAGCATGATCTGCGGGATCTCAATCATTGCATGACGAACCAACAAAATGTGAAGAGCTTGAGGGTCAACGGTCAGCACTTACAACGTTGCCGCTCTTTGTGCTGATGAAATCCAGCAGATCGCTCCAAGAGCCCTGCGCGTCGGCGAACTGGCCCGCCTCGATCTGCCGCTTCACGTCCTCCGCCTTCCTGAGATCACAAGTTATCGAACGCGTGTGATGAATGTGACCGCCGGACAAGAAGAGATTAGCCATACGTTAGCAAGCTCGCCGGTGTGCTTACTTTTTGGCCTCGTCGCCGGCGTTGTCGTCCAGCCTCGACACGCTCAGGAGCAGCGGCGTGTATGACAGCTGCAGAATTCAAGACTCTTACTTTAAAATCCCATCCATATTTTAATTTTGATCTCTGAAAGATTCAGAAAGGAAATGGATTTCTCACCGTGAAATCCTCCGGCGAGATCCAGCTATCTCCGAGCGCGACACCTGTCCGAGAGAGAGAGAGAAAAACAAAACGATATTGAATTCTCAATCTGCACAATCAACTGCGCCTTGATGCTGATTGGATTGTGCTCATCCGAGTGGGTAGGATGGAATATTGACCTGCAAGGTTGATCTTGAGCTTGCCGGAACGGATGGCCCTGGCGACGGACGCGCCGAGCGTGGCGGCGTACTTGCCGCCGTAGGATTCGGCGACGAGGAACAGCGGGCTGCTCTGCAGCGTGGGAAGCTCCTTGACGAGAGCCTTGAGCAGCGTCGTGGCGTCGGCCGCTTGCTCCCAGTCCGTCTTCACCAGTAGGCTGTCGTCCTCCACGTAGCTGTACCCGACCCCGACCGGATTGTCCTGTGCCATCCAAGACCCAGACAAGTATGTAAACATCACGACAGCAAGAAGAGGTGTTGCCATTTGAGACTGACCACGAAGATGAGGTCGGCCTTCTGTAGCCATGTCGAATTGCGCGGCTTCAGGTTCACGTCCAGCGGCCCAACCTCGAGGAAGTTGCCGAGGCCAACGCCCGACGCGCCCTGCGACGAGGAAGAAGATGGTTGGGTGACAACGCCATTCTCTCATGCTCAATTCTCGTGAAGCAGAGGAGCTCAAGATTTTATCTGAATTTCCGGCGGCGTGATCCAGAGAGATAGAAGAGTCGACGGTTGCGTACCGGGCCACCCTGAAGCCAGAGGATGGTCGGCCATGGCTTGGCCTTCGTGGATGTCCTATGTGGGCTCTTGTAGTACCACCAGAACAGGTGAGCCTCTGCAAGAATGCACCAACATACGGCGACATCTCAATCTCAGCGAGCAGCCGAGCATATAGCTCCAAACCAGAAATTAAAAATGCACACAGATTTGGCACTGGACAATAAGATGGGCGTTACATACTTGGCCGGACTTCGACGTAGCCCCACCGCTCGGAGCCGTCGTGGGTGCCGGCGGTGACCGACGCGGCGGAGCCGGCACGGATCGAGCCGAGGCAGAGGCAGAGGAGCAGAGGAAGAAGAAGAGCAAGCGAGCAGCAAGGCCTGTCCATGTCGACGAGGGGGAGGGCTGTGGCGTGGTCTGCGGCAAGCGAGTGCGCTGTGAGCGTCGCAATGCGCGCCTTAAATTGGCCGTTGGTAAATCCGACGGCCGGAGCGCCGGGGCAGAAACGGACTTGCTTTGCGTGTCTACTGTTCCCACGAGGACGGAGGGACTCTGCAGTTTTGCTGCGGAGAACACTCGGTGCCAGTGGCGGCTGGCTTCCTCGCGTCAAGGAAATTGCTCTCCGTGACATGAAATCCAAAACAGCCTCGAGCTGATGAATTGCTAACTCTGGGCACTCACAATGATGCGGCAACTGCAATCAGCAGTGGGATTTTTTGAAAAAGAGCATGCCTCGGGATTATATTCATGTAGGCTCACCATTCAACATAGTGTATGGCAACCAACGAGCTGATATGATATCAAGCAGCTCGGGTAAGCTTAGCTCCAGCTCTACGCAAGGTCGAACAATAAATTTCATCTTTTTTGAAAAAAAAACTTACGTTTAGTTTTTTCAATAACTAATTGGAGGTACCGTTTCATTAACTTTCACGATATATATTAGAAGAAAGGTAGATTCTTTTTTTAAAAGGAAGAAGTCCATTTTTTGCCACCCAACTATTGCCTGAGTTCGATTTTGGCCACGCAACTCCCAAACCGGGTATTATTGACCATCCAACTACTAAAACCGTTTATATTTGGCCATCCGGCTGTTTTGAAGGTGGTTTTCGCTGACGTGGACGACACGTGGCAGTGGGTCCCATATGTCAGCTCCTTTTCTCTCTTCTCTCTCACCGTGCTGGTCAAAACCGTGGTGGCTGGCCGGTTGACCGGCGTGTTCCCGCCGGCGGCGAGCCATACGGCGGTGGGGAGATGCACCTACAACATCTACGGCGTGAGACGAGCTCAACAGTGGGTGATGTGCGTGAGGAGCAATGGCCGAACATGGCCGGTGGTGAGGAGGGGGTTCCAGCCGGCGGCGAGCACCATGGATGAGCACGGAAATTGGTGGAACGAGGTGGAAATCGGAGGGGCATGAGCTTTAGGAGGTCGCTTACATTCAATTGCGATGTTGGACGATGAGAAAGGGAGTCGGAGTTGGGAGTTCGCCTACGGGCAGATCTCGGGCCCGCCAGCGGCAATGGCGGATGAAGAGCTTCGATTCCCGGCTGGTAATGGGTCAGAGCTCGTAGGGAGCAGGTTGGGGAGGTAGCAGGTAGGGTGGAGGAGGGACATGAGAGGGGGATTTGAGTTTGGTATCCCAGGGCAGCGAGAATTTTCGACGGCGGCTCGGCTCTGCTCGTGCTCGTGGCGGGAGGTTGAAGAAAGGGGGGATGGTGCAGGAAGGCAGCCCGCCCCGCCTTCATAGCAGCACCGGCTGGTCTCACTGTGCCCGTCACGCCTAGCACAGAGCTCGGCCTGCTCCGCCCCACGGCGGCGGACTGGCCCTGCCTCTCGCCGGAAACAAAGAGGAGAGAAAGAGAAGAAACAGAGCAGGATGAGAGAGAAGAGAGAAAAGGAGATGACATATGAGACCCACTGCCACGTGTCGTCCACGTCAGCGAAAACCACATTCAAAACAGCCGGATGGCCAAGTATAAACGGTTTTGGTAGTTGGATGGTCAATAATACCCGGTTTTGGAGTTGCATGGCCAAAATCGAACTCAGGCAATAGTTGGATGGCCAAAAATAGACTTCTTCCTTTTAAAAAATATATAAAATGTGAAATTTACACCATTTAGTTATCATGGTAGTCTAATTTGTTTACCCTTAACCGCAAAGCACTATCTAACTATTAAAACCAAAGAAATTTAGTTAGTTTGGAAGGCGACTTTCATTTTTCTATACACAATACAATTTTGTTTAATTAATCAATATGATCAATATGTTGTGGAACACGACATCTGTGAGGTTGGTGCAAGCTTCTTGATCTTCTGTGTACTCATGGCTCGTTGGACCATCTTGGCCAATTTTTGAAGTCTGCAAATCAATAAAATGATAGTTGCATGAATGATTACATTTTCACAAAAAAAAATATTAGTTTCATGTTTTTTTCTTTGAAAATAAATAGTTGTAATTTTTTAGATAGTAAGCCATTTTTGTATTATTTTTAGAAGTATAAAACCACTTTGAAAGTGCCTAAAGGCAAATTTCTTAAGTTTCAGTAACGTTTTTGGGAAAATTTCTTAAGTTTCAGTAACCACTTTGTATTATTTTTGTATTATAACTTTTGGTCAGGTTTAACAAGATAAAGTAATCAAAATGGTGTGTGGGAGATTAAATTTTAAGATCAATGGCATTGAAGAGATATGAGTTTTCTCTAACTTTTTAGTTTATAGTTTAAGGTTACCAAATAGACTATCTTGGTGATTGTAGGGTGAAAATTAGTTTTTTTTCCCTTTTCAAGTTTATCCACATTTCCCATTCTCTATTCAAGCATGCTATTACGAAACAAAATACCCCTATAGCCCATTACTTCTAAATTATCCATTTCTATCATTATAACAAAGACGGACTGAAAGTGCCATTGTAGTCTTGCAACAGCCCTTGTGGTTTCAACCATTATAACAAAAACTAGCCCTAGTGCCATTGTCCTTTGTTGTTTAGCAACTCAAACCATATTTTAACTCACATTTCAAGAGGGGTGTGCTATTAGGGCCTCTAGATTACTAGGACATGAGCTGTACTACGAATACAATTCCTATTTGTTTGTTTGAGCCTGAGGTATCTTTTGGAGAGACGGTGGTAATAGCCTAACAGGGATCAATCAAATAAGAGCAAACCACTCAAGCCAACACAAGATCTCATTCAGGACTTGTAAGGGCCAATTAAGAGGATAAGAGAGGATTATGCTAGATAATGCTAATTTCTATAGTACTAGATTGTGAGCTCTTTTAGAATGATTGTGAGCTTTTTTAGAATAATCTAGCTAGGATATGTAGATCTATATCCTAAATCATGTACATTTGGACCATACATGGATCCATTTTTATTAAAAAATAGTAGACCGTGCAAACCTATGGATTAATGGCTTGTACGCTTATTAATCTTGAAATGTCCATTCGGTTCGTCAGCTATACACAGATTATTAACTTAAACAGAAGCGTACAATTCAAAGATTTATCTTGAAATGGTCATTCGCTTTGTCAGCTATACACAAATTATTTTATTTTCGAATAAAACATAGTATGGGTGTACATATTCATTCCATGGACACCTTCTTTAAGAATCCACACCAACAAATCTTAAGATTGACAAACTGACCACAATATTATGTCCATATATATCACTAATTTGATGAAAAGATGAATGGTGACAAGATACCACAGTTCAAGATATCCATGTATAATAACTTACCACAATCGATTCTACAAGCCAAACTGTATGATACTCCCTTCTGTTAGATATTATTAGATGGAATTTTGGTCACTAATTTGACACATGCGATTAGTTACTTATTGTTTTTTCTGAAAAATCAACCTTAGCCGAAGGCAATAATAATTGTCTAATGGACAAGATAAAAATAAACCAACTATATTGTTTAGTCTGTATGGACGTAGCAATGGATAACCAAGTGACTAAAGCCAGTGTTGTTAAAGACTTCTTTCCTATAACATTGGGTGTTCGGCTTAGGGTGCTCTATGAAATAACATACAATATACTATCTATATATTGTTGTAGTGGTAATGTAAATGACGATGAGCAGTAGAATACTAGATGCTGCCTATGTTCACAGGCGTGTGATCCGTGCCTCCGTGAGATATTGTATATATATTTATCGGCGTGATGTGCGAGCTGAGTACACGTAGTGCGTCCATCCATCCATATGAATGGAAGACGAATGATTGTGTCAAATTTTTTTTGAAGAATGGTCAAGTTAATCTTGAGTCAAAACATGTAGGCAAAAGGCTAATATAGAACCAACGATACGATACTGTCCAGACTGCCGGCGCCGGCCTTTTTCTGTTCACTAGTCATTTTCCATGTCAACAAGTCCCAACCCCCTGCCTGTCGCGTTTACTTGTGCGTAATGGTCTAATGGATGAGATATCATCTTTTAATAATATACTGTGCATTTGAAAGTGCAAGATGTATGTGTCAACTAATGTTTTTATTGATGCGTACCTGCCCAGTTAGATACAATTCGTAGGAGTACTATGCCACTAGTCATCTTATGGTTGGGACAAAGCGAGGCTCAGAGCATGCAGGTCACTTTTCGTCCATTTTCTGTTCTCAGACGTTAAAACTTATTCTTGTTACAAAAAAATAATTCGATTAAGAAAGTAGATATGCTAAGTTCACCTTTTTTTTATTGGATGCAAGGCAACAAATCTACCTTACTTTTTCTCCCAAATAGAAATGTAAACTAAAAGTTTGTATTATTACTAAGGGAAGCTCTTTTTAAATCCTCCATTTTAATCATTACGAGATATTTGTCTCAAAAAAATAATTACGAGATACACTAGAAAAGGATAAAAAACTAGAAAAACCTGAAAAAAAATCATAAACATCCAGCTATTAGCTATGAATCTGATAAACTATAGTCATCATAACGAGTGGATTTATTAGTTATAATCATCATAACCAGCGGATTTAATAGTTTATGTATCTCACACTTCTATCATTATGAATGATAATAGTGTAAACAAAACCCTTGAAATCTATAAGTAAATTACCCACTTATCTGTCAAATGAGAAATAACATAAATATACATCCAACTTTTATGCCTATGTCATTGTAATAATATCCCAAAGAATTCCAATGTCTAATTATAAATTGCATATTTCTTCCATTTTTTATATTTTTTATATGCATGCATTATGTCTGTAAACAAAAGGACCATGTATACACGTGTGACGGAGGTGACGAGAATATCAATTTCAAGATACACAAATAGTTCAATATAAAGGTTCAATTAAATACATGCCAAGCAAATATGGATATGCAATGAAAAGGTGAAAAATAAATCTGGATAATTCTTTAAAGAAGGTTTGTCACAACCGCATTAGTGTGGTGCGCATTTTATGTTACAATATTTGACCAATAAAAAAGAATAATATAAGAAATTTTAATTGTTAATCTATTGGCCTTAATTTATGATTTTTATTTGAAATACCAGGAGGGTTTGCGCCCTACTATTTATATATTATATATAATAAAAAGCAAGAGTTTACAAAGGGCCAAATCAGGAAACATAAAAAGAAACAAAGAAAATCAGAAATGTTACATCATATGATTTAGCCATAAAGTCAGTCTCCGGGAGATTATTCTTTGCTCTGAGAATAACTAGAGTAAATTCTTTCTTGAAACGATCATGACATCTCTGTAGGCTCAGCTGAATTCTTCTGAAGATCAAATCATTTCTTACCATCCAAATCGGCCAGCTCATAATGACAATGATCTCCATAAAGTCCATTAAAGCTTGTAGAGGGTTATCATCAAGTGATCATATATTTAGTTGAAGCATTTGCCAACACTGTTATGCAAAAGGGCACCCCAGAAACATGTGCTCTCTACTCTCCTCCGCTGAGTTCAAGCATAAAACATAGTTATAATCATCCAGGACCATATTTCGTTCATCTTGTACGGAGTCTATCTTTAAGAAGCCAGAAGAAAACTTTGTGTTTATTTTGAACACATGACTTCCATATCCATGCAAAGGATGTATGAGTAGGCATAGTACCAGTGAGATGTTTGTAAGCCTTGGATGCAGAAAAAATATTGGAACCCCGTATATAAGACCAAATATCATGACCCTCTAAGTTTGCAGAGTCTTCCAGCAGAGTCAACAGATTCTGTAGCCGGTTAAATGCTAATTCCGACATAGGCAAGTGAAACAGCTGCTCCAAATCTTCCATTTGCTTGGCCTCCTGAATGCTGACCGACTTTCTCTTTGCAAAGGAAAACTGTTCCGCATAAGATTAACTTGTTACCTGTCCTGCCCATAAATCAGACCATAGAGTGCATGTACTCCCATCTTGTAAAGAAACAATTGACAAACCTTTGAACTTATCCAGGAGTTTCAAAACGTCTATCCACCAAAACGAGCCCCTTTTTTTATATGATTTGGCAATTTTCCATTGTTATAATGCTTCTTCCAGACTAGATGCACCCAAGGTCTGTCTGCCTTATTATAAAATTTTTCCCAGTATTTCAGAAGTAGAGCCTCATTCTGCTCTTCAAGTTTAAAATTCCCAAGCCCCCTTATTTTTGTAGGAAGGCAAACCATTTCCCAGGCCGCTTTGGGAGGATTTTTAGCATTCGTATCTCCCCCTCTCCAAAAAAACCATGCTTTCTGTACTTGTCAATTTGTTTGATTACTGTCTTAGGCACGAGAAAAGTGCACAAATAAAATATTGACAAGGATGTGAAATAATTTATGAATTTTAATACTTAAACCTCTTAGAAGTACGAGCCCAAGCAGGAGTTGAAGAACCATTGACAAAAAAAAATAGAAGGGCATATTTTTCCTTTCTTTTGGAAAAATCAAATCTTTAGAAAATAGAGCATGTTCAACCTCTTCATTTTGGTGGATGATGGATTATTGGTTCTACAACATGCTCTTTTCGTATTACACCAGTAATCAGTTTTTAAACCGAGAAAAATAAAAAAAAGAACTGGCATAATCAATTTATTTTCCTTTTAAGTAGGCAACCTATTGTAATGTATTTCAAGGATGCTGAATTGTTCTTGTCCTAGCTGCTTGGATTTGAAGCCCTCCTTGTTCGTTGCATATCACTGAAAATAGATTAACTTGCTGGTGACTGGGTTATGCTGCTGATCATGCTCAGCGCGATACAAGGCTTGTCAGCAGGCACCTGCAGTCAAAGAATAGATTCCACGGGAAAATAGATAAGCTTAAAATCAGGAACCTCACATGGGGAAAATATCTTACGTGAGATACCATAATTGTAGGGACTTCTGACTTACATAGTGCCCAGCTCCAAGAATCCAGTAAAAATGTAAGTTCTTGTAGGACCTCACAAAGGCCTTGGTGCCTTTGCTGCCGCCACAATATAGAGGCTGCCTTGGCAGGCTCAGAAAGCTCTTCAGACCGTCCCATCTGAAATCAGTGCATCCCCAAATTGAGAAAGTGTCTGGCCATTCAGATGCATTGTACAGAAAGTCTGCTAGAATAGGGGGAGAATAAGACCGACACTTACTTGAGCTTCTGAACCCACGCTTCTGCACCATCGGTCGAGCAGATTACGTCCACCTTCAGATAGGTAGAAATGACCCGGCAAGTTCAGTACTGAAAAAATACAGTCTTAGTAAATACTAAGGATTCAACTACGAGCATTATATATAGATGGATCATCTGAATATATCTCCAGACTCCAGTTAATTGACCATGTGAACAGAGCCACTAGCCACGTGAGCGAGCGGTTGTTGGGAAAATGTCTTGTGCCGCCTGACTGTGCCGTGTCCCTGAATTCTTAGCTTCCTGCCAAAACGGGGTTCTCATGGGCTAACCATCCATAAATCCTTGCCTGGAACACTCTTTTATTGGAATTTTCTTGGCATGGAGCAGGGAGGGATTGTACCTATGCACACCTCTGATTAAACTTCACAACCAAGGTTCAGATTCCTTTGGTATGGTCCGGAAAGGATGGCATCTTTTCCTGAACATGGACATGCTTGTCGGGGGCACGTTATCACTGATCGCACTGTTTAATAAAGCTAATTATTCTTGTATTCGGTTGCTTATCCAGGGTGATTCCAGTTTCTGATGTCATTGTTAAACCTGAATGCTAAATTTAATCGAGATCACTGTGAGCTGACGTCGAAGGTGCAACATCAGTTTGCTTCCATCAGTTTCCTGATCGCCACTCATGCACTAAGCTACAATAACAAGTTGTCAACGTTCATCCACTGATCTTAATAACCTGATATATCTTTTAGTTTCACGACGTGATATTCTTGCAAAGATTGGGGATCTCTTTAGATAGAAAGCCACTGTATTAATAGCACTGATATAATCGCCATGGTGAGTTTCTGACCTGGCCATTGTACAGTGGCATTATATCTAAAGAGATCCCCAATCTTTGCTGACCTGGCCAAGAATAGCACTGACAGAGTAATGGTGAGTTGCTGACCTGGCCATTGTACACCGTTATGTTTACGCCATAAGACAACAGCTCATCAATCTGAAATAGGAAAACAGAGTTTATCAAGCAAACACAATGCAACTATATAATTCTACCACAATTTTGAAATGCATTTTAATTCATGAAAAGTCCCTTGCAAGCTTGCCTCATCTATTCTTGGCTTCATAAAATCGTTGACCAGTGCGTCGTAGACCGAGTCAGATTGCTCCCCCCACCTACAATTATTGGAATTCTAGCATATCACAATGTCGACAGGAAAGTGACTCTGATGCGAAAGCGATGCTCACTTGAAGTCCTTGGGGATGATCTTAAGCTTATCCTTGATGACACCATTCATGATGCTGTCAATGGTGTTGGTGCTTGAGTCCTGGCTATCGGCGAGGTATGTCGAGTACTTCTTGGCCTGCAGGTTGCTTAGCGACGAGCCCGTAGATGTGTCCACCGACGACACCGGGTCCATGCCGCTGTCAAGAAGGAAATTGTACACGTCCTTTCCACGGGAAAGCATAAAAGGAAATTATTCTGTGATCAAAGCGGCCTATCAAGCTGCGCCTATATATAGTGACTTCAGAACATATAGAATTGTACCCGCCGATTTCGTGGCGTAAGAAGTCAAATAACCCTTGTTTCTTTGGATAGAGAAATTAACTTAAGTTTACTCTAGAAAACGTACAGTTCTTAGACCATCTCCAACAGTACCTAAAAAAAATAAAGGACAAAGTCCAAATCACCCCCCTCAAGTATAACCAAAGTCCACGTAACCTCCTAAAGTATACTTTGGTTCAATTTACCCCCTAAACTATACAATATGGTTCAATTTCCCCCTTAGCAGAATTTGTCTTTTTTGTTTCTCCATACACAAGTTGAATCTCAATTTAACCTTTTGCATGGTTATATTGGACATCATAAAGTATGTCAAAAAAATATATTCTGATTTTTTCATAGTTATTTTTCATTATATCCTAAGTATTAATTCATAATTAAATATCACAACCTATCGAATCAATGACAAAAAAAATATTTTATATTTTTCTAACATCGGTTACAATATCTACTATTATCTCACAAAATTTGAACTAATACCACACTTGTGTATGGAGAAATAAAAAATACAACTTATATTAGGGGGTAAATTAAACCAAATGGTATAGTTTAGGGGGTAAAATAAACCAAAGTATACTTTAGGGGGTTATGTGGACTTTGTCTATACTTGAGGGGAGTAATTTGGACTTTTTCCAAAAATAAATTGCTAAAACCTTGATTTTGAGACTTTGTATCAGATTATTGGGTGTTAAATCCACCAAATAGTTCTCAAAACCCAGTCTGTAGTATTGGGAGCTCAGGAGGTGGGAGCAAATTCGGCTGGAATTATTATTGGGCATGTTGAAAATTTAGAAACTAGAATAGCCAATGGTTGGAACACTCATTTTTACCTTTATATCCAAAACCAAGTATTGGGAATTTGGGATATTTTATTAGGCACTCTTGAAGATGCTCTTAATTATATTGTGCTGCTAATCAGCACAAGACGGGTACGGTGCATGCCTAACTCATGTACGAGGGTTTTCAAAATAGGAGGCCTCATTTGTAAATCATACATGCAGGTCCACGCCTTTGCTTTTTATCAAATTTAACCAGCAATTTTTTTCTGGAAAGACGAAATTTAACCAGAATTTGCTTTGTTGGAATTTAAATTTTCCCCAATTCACCTAAAATTCATATATATCACCTCTCAAGAGAAAAAAAAACTCAACCAATGTTATGCGTACTCACAGTATGTTACTTATAGTGCAACTATGTTTATAAGATGTCAAGCACCTGACACTTGCCGTTGTTAATGTAAAAAAAACAAAGTAACACAAAAGGAAACACGTGAGGATGCATCACATGTAGTATACATTTTGTCTAATTGCAAGGTAATTTGCATAATAGATCCAGATCTATCTAACGGCAAGATATTTTGCTTAATAGATCTAGATCTATCTAATTGAAAAGGAATAGGAATAAGAAGAAAGGAGTAGGCACAAATGGAATTTTCCAAGAGGTTACGTCCCGTGTTAGAAATTCTCCAAGATTCCAGTGCAATTTTTGTGCTCTGTATATATATCCTTTGTTCTATGATTCTTTTCCCTTTTATGAGATCCAAATACTTTGAAAATTCCTCTATTATTTTTTCCTTTGTTTTAAAGGAGACCTTAGTACTACAGTTTCACTTACCTTTAAGTACATATTTTTAGGATCTTATAAAATTGAATACAACTTCATAAACCAGTAAAATATAGCAGCGCATGGCAGCCAACATTTTGCACTTACTACGTCGCCGCTCTTGGTGGCGATGAAACCCAGCAGATCGCCCCAGGACTTCTGCGAGGCGGCCCACTGACCCGCCACGATCTGCTCCTTCACTGTCTCCGCCCTCCTGAGACACCAAAACATCAGTAATAAGCTAATAAAAAGATCAAGAATGGCAATGGTGGTTTATCATGTTCCCCAGCAGCGGTCTCACTTACTTGTTCGCTTCGTCGCCGGCGTTGTCGTCCAGCCTCGACACGCTCAGCAGCAGCGGCGTGTACGACGGCTGCAACCATGCAATTTTAGCTTCCAATTATTCAAGCGCTGGAAGATTGAAATGGTTTCTCACCGTGAAATCCTCCGGCGAGATCCAGCTATCCCCGACCGCGACACCTCCGAGCGTGATGTTGAGCTCGCCGGCGCGGATGGCCCTCGCCACGGCCACTCCGAGCGTGGCGGCGTACTTGCCTCCGTATGACTCTGCGACCAGGAACAGAGGGCTGCTCTGCAGCGTGGGCACCTCCTTGACGAGCGCCTTGAGCAGAGTCATGGCGTCCGTCGCCTGCTCCCAGTCGGTCGTCACGAACAGGCTGTCGTCCTCCACGTAGCTGTACCCTGTGCCGACCGGGCTGTCCTGCGCGATCAAATCAAAGAGGGCTATGTATGTAACCATCTCGACAGTAACACGGTGTAGAACAAGAGTAAGCTATCGCAATCTGAGACTGACCACAAAGATGAGGTCGGCCTTCTGCAGCCAAGTCGAATTGCGTGGCTTCAAGTCGACGTCCAGAGGTCCAATCTCCTGGAAATTTCCAAGCCCAACACCAGATGCGCCCTGCGAGGGAGAGGAGGGATATGAGGAGACGGTTGATGACAACGCTTACTCGATCGGGCCAAGGTACCATGAAACAAGTAGGGCAGAGCAGTTGGTGAGCAGAGAAAGTGAGAAAATGTTCGTACCGGGCCGCCCTGCAACCAGAGAACTGTCGGCCATGGCTCTGATGGCGTCGACATCCTCTGTGGACTCTTGTAATACCACCAGAACAGATGAGCCTCTGCAACCACGCAAACGCACAACCAACGACACGTCATGAGAGGCAAAGCTTCGAAGGAGTAAAGGAAAAAAGATTCGATATGATACGAGGGGTATTTTACTTGGCCGGACTTCGACGTAGCCCCACAGCTCGGAGCCGTCGGCGGTGCCGGTGGTGATCGAGGCGGCGGAACCGACATGAAGGGAGATCAAGCAGAGGAGTGGGAGGAGCAGAGTAAGTGGGCAGTAGAGCACGTCCATGTCCACTTGTCCAGAAAGCTAGGGGCAAGTGATGGAAGGCAGGACGAAGCCTACGTGGTTTTGTGGCCTTCTGAGGCCTGAAGCGCGGTTCAAATATATAGGTGGCGCCTTTGCTACCCTGGCGAGCCGAGGACCACGGATTCGCCGAGGCTGAGACATTGTTCTTGTTCCAGATGCCTACAAATTCGCACGGCCGTATGACATCCAACCAAGACGAGGATATATACGGTGGAAACTAACCTCTCATGAAAGTCATGAAAATTTCAAACTGGACCACATGATCTTGATCCAAGCCTCAGGGGAGGTGGGAGGGTTGATTTGCGACCTTTGCAAATAACCCCTCCCACCTCTCACGAGGACACCCTTGGATTAACATTATGTGGTCCATATTGAAGTTTTTATTGTTTCCACGAAAAGATTAGTTTCTATAGGATACGTTGCCAAGCAAGACGGGACCATCGTTGTATGAACTAGGATATCAACCCATGCGGGAGCATGGATTAATTAGAATTAGTATAAAATATCATTTATAGCTAACAATTATCTCATGCTCCCTTTGATCTATTAAATATTTCACCAATATTCTAAGATACACATTGAGCATTTTCTAGTTGTAATAAGTTTAGTTAGTAACAATATTTTCCACTTTGTATCACACCTCCATATGTGTTTGGTATATATTTAGTTGAACTCTCCATTTGCGCTATGTGAACAAAATAAATATCGGTGTTCTTATCTCTTCCATCATACCTGACACACTATATGTAGTATTTTTATATAAACAGTAACATAAATAATATATTAAAATGATAGAGATGATAATTTCAAATTTTATATTGGTGGACTTTGAAATTTTATTATAATTATATAACTTAGATTCAGTCATAGAGGTTATGTTAACTTTTAATGATGATGGAAGTTTATGGGCTGACTTGGCATCTTTTATAATGGTGTATGTGGGTAATTTATGTAAAGATTAGGTGGGTTACTTTCGATTTTCTTTATAGGCAGAGGTGAGTAATTTAGATGTATGTTTAGGGGGTTACTTGACCCTATTATCATAATGACAGGTGGGTAGTTTGTTAGAAAAGATAATATGTCTAACAACTTAAGATTAAAGTAATTGGATTAATGGCCGGGCATTTCTTAATTTTGTGGGGATATCTAGGATTTCTCTAGATTTTACATGAAGGCTTCAAAAAGACTCTACAATTAGTAAAATATAATCCGATAATGTCATTATTAAGTAAACCCTAAATCTGAATCTGCATTATATAATTATAATAAAATCTTAGACCACACCATTATAAAATTCTATAATACTATTTCTAGCATTAATATATTATGATTTTTATAAAAAATGTCAATAGCATGTATCACCATATATTAATCTATGATAGAATAGATAAAAATGTGGTATTTTGCACAATTTTTTGAATAAGAAGAGTGTTAAAACTTGGGGTCGTAAAATTCAAACAAATTATAATTTGAAACGAGGGAGTATATGATGTAATTTTTTTACAGCTCAAGAGTACTTAAGAAAACTGGATTGCGTTGGCTCATGATTCTTTTGACAAAGTGATAAAAATAACAAAAATATAGACATCACAATAAGATATTCTTGGCCAACCAAAAGATCAGTGGGGCTACAATCCATTACCTAGATATTAGAAAAATCATACCTATGTTCAGTAAATGGCTTTATAAGTTCCTCACAACTGATGAAAATGGCAGCAAATTATAAGAAATTAATAAATATCTAAATCATAAGCCATTGTCCTAAGTTCAATGAAAAAGTAGTGACTTATCTTTTGGCTAGACTTGTGAAAGTCAATTGATTTTTCTTTTGTTTTGGCACATTCATGATTAAAGATGAATGCAAGTTAGGATTTGGGAAAAACAGATAGTTGGGGAACTCTACAGGATCAATACACATGCATAGATATCATTGATCGTCATAATCAACATACAAAGTAGTAGAGGTGCTTGAAACCTCTCCACCTAAAGAAATAAGTGACATGCTTCTACTATTAAATAAATAAAATAAAGTGATTACATAAACAACAAGCATGCTAATCAGATTATAGCTTTCGAAAAATTACACACATGATATATGCATTTCTAATATATGTATACAAAGAACAAAGCTACTCATGATCATATACTAATTAACCATATCAAGCAGATAAAGCACATAGATAAAATAATGCAAACATGAATGTTTTTTTATATTTGCTCTCAAATAGCTAGCTATTGTTAAATCAAAGGTAGGATATTATCGATTGGTAATCGATAGTGTTTGATTAACGAGCAGGATCGAGAAGGTGGATGGGGAAAACAAAACGAATGAAGATACACACCTAGTTGAACTACCCCGATGAAGTGGCGGCGGGGCAATCGAACTCCACCGGGGCAAGCAACGGTGACAGGACGTCGCATTTCTAGGGGCGTCCATGGATCGCGTGGCTTCGGCCGCTCACCTCCTCAATCAGATGGTGCAAGTGCACCTTCTGAACATGGTGGCAAAGGCTAGATGTCGCCCTCATGGGGGCATGTGCGGATCGGATGGCTTCGGCTGCGCACCTCCTCGACGAGGCGGTGAACACCTGTGGCCATGTCTGTGCATGCACCCTCGCACGCTCCAATATTGTAACATCCAAACGTCCATCACAAAGAAATCAGTATAACAAATATGTTGATATAGCCTTATTTCTTTTAAGGATGTAATAAATTTTAGCCTTTAATAATTTCAACAACATTTAAATTTGTATAGTTCAATAAGTGTTCATGTATTCATTTTTGTTGCATTGGTTTTTGAGTGAAGTTCGAATTTGCAAAAGTTTAAACCCTAAACCTCTCTTGGCTCTCTTGTCCCTCCCTTCCTCTTCAAATCAGCCCGACAAGGCCCTCTCTTTTCCTTCTCTATCTTTCTCTTCTGGACTGACCCAATGCTCTCCCATTTCTCTCCTGGCCCACAGGTTTCTCTCTTCGCTCGGCCCAATTGGCCCAAGCTGCAACTCCCTCCTAGCTCTCTCTCTCTCTCTCTCTCTCTCTGCCAAGTGGGTCCCCCACATCAGCCCTTACTTCTTCCTCTCGCACCAAGCCGCCTAATTGCACCCGACCGCACCCACGCCTGTGTCACACATCCCGTCATGCACCCCAACAAAATAAGTAGACTCTGTGTTCTTTTGAGCAATCCCAGCACTTCAACTAACATGTTCTGCTCAATGCATGGAGCGTCATGGTCGCCTTACACTGCCCGATATGGCACAACAACTCTAAGCCACGCCAGTAGCTTCAGAAGCTCTTGAGCGTCACCAGCACCCCTTCATCCTCTGGCATGCTATTCCCATCCATCAGAGCTCACCACCGAGCTCGCAAGTGGAGCTCCCACCCCCCGTCTGAGCACCTCGTCCACCTTCCACTGAACCTCACCGGCCCAACCACCCACTACCATTGTCACCTAACTTCGTCTAAGCCGAAACAAAGCAATATCATGACCGCCTACGTCGTCGTGAGCCCTCTCCAAGCCACCTCCGACCTCAAGAACCCCACCAATCAAGTCATGGTGTGTCTCTCACTATTTTCCCCAACCTTCCTCGCTCTATCTCACTGGCATTTGACCAAAATCACTGTCGTCATGCCGGCCGTTGAACCTAAGGACCGCCTTTTCATCATCCCAACTCTTTGTAGGGTTCGTAGTGTAAAAACAAGGGACCTAGTTGTAAGACTCAGAAAGCCATAAGGGTTAAATGCAAAACCATTCTTTAGATCTAGTGTGAACGATGACCTTGAAAAATTCATTAAAATCTTAGACAAATTAGAAAATTCAAAATAAATTTATCTAGACTCAGGGCAATGAAAACTATAACTTTGCCATAGCATATGTATACTTTTGATGAATGTTTTTTTGTTTAAAATCTAAAGTCAGTTTGAACACTTTTGTGCATAGTTCAAAATCTAGAACTGTTCTGGTTGTGATTTTTGGATATGATTTTAATATCATGATCCCTAGTTTTGAATAGAAACATTTCACTTAAATATTATTGTCTCTAGCTTATGTTATGATTTATTCCTTGGTGTTAGCAGAATGAACTTTGTAGACTGTTAATAAATGTTTCCCTATGCAAGTGATGCTCACCTTTTTGCAGTAGCTTGCTAGCATTATGAAGCACCTCTAGTAAAAATATTACCCCCCCCCTTTTATTTGTTAGGTTGCTCAATAAAAGTGTATTCCAAAATGGACCAATATTTGTTAAGCTAGATCTACTACATGAACTGAAACTTGGTACGTATAGGCTTGTTATATCTAAACCATGCTCCAGTAAATATCTCAAGTAGAAATCATGTTGGTTTTTTTTTGTATAATTTAATCTTGTTCATAGCAGTTGGATCTTGCAATAATTTTCATGTTTATTTTGTTTTATAAAAAGAACCCAACTTTTTACCGAAATTTGATGGTGAGCATATGAATATGATGTACAAATTCCAAGTCCAGATTGTGAACCAAACTCCAGAAACAAATCTGAGTTTAAATCTTTTATTGAAATGAATAAAGGATTAAAGCTCTTGTCACATGAACTTCAATTAATAATAAGAACCTCCAAAACAGATGCAAGGTGTTTGGTGGAAATTAAAAATTTATAATTGTGTTTGTGTACATAATCACCATAAAAAAGAAGTTTACTAATGCACTTTTCCACCCATGTTTAAGAGAAGACAAGAAATGCTTTTAATTTTGTATAGTTGAATATGGCTACATATGCAACATGACTTGTAAGTTAATGCAAGAACACAAACAAAACATTTATGTATGTGCATCTCGTGTAGAAGCTGCAATCGATGACAGAACGTACAAGCTTCTAACGAAAACTAAAGAAGGACCGCGGGAAAGAGAGGTGAATGCTCTCGTCGATGATCAAGCCCCATCGGAGTCTGAGGCTAGAGTTGAGCATAAAGGCAAGCCCCAGAGCATCACCTAACTATTGAACTTGTTGCAACTATATTTTATCTATGATTGCACATTTAAGTTTACACGAGTTGCATGAAATCTTAGATGCATGATCCTATAACCTATGTTTTAGAATACTAGTATAATAGGTCAATAGTTGCCATGTCTTAAAACAAGTGGAGTGATTTCATGTCAGACGTGATATATAGGAGTCCTTCTTTGCTTATGATGAAATCATAAGGATTGTGTATGATAAATTGGTTAAGGCCAACATGTGTGGTACCTTTCAAGTCAATTTTTTTTAACATATCACGCACATAAGGACTGTTTATGGTAAATTGGTTAAGGCCGACATGTGTGGTACCTTTCAAGTCAATTTTTTTAACATATCACACACATGCTGGGAAATGGGACCAGTAAGCTTAGTACATGATTGATGCAGCAAGGGTCATTAGCCTGCTTTCCTTGGAAAATAATTTTCCCACACTGATCACTGATGTATATATTGCGTGAGATAGGTTGCGGGTAACCTTATATCATAAGGGAGTGGGATTTGATATCGAATGTAGGATCGACAGGAACTGCCTCATTTGTGCCTACCCTTTTTAGTATGACCAACCCATGTGTTCGGGTTTTTCTTGCAAGGTTAAGAAATTTGGTTTGAATTGTTTGCTTCTCATAATTAATGAGTCTATTTGACCGTTGTGCTGTATTGAGTAAAAAGTGGAATAAAGAGAATGAACTTGATGCTTGAAATAGTTCTATTTCTTAAGTGCTTGCTAGATAGGTTGCTTACCTTGAAAGGTTAACTTAACTAGAGCTTGATGCTAAAATATTAAAAGTAAGGATCCATTTTTAGTTGCTTTTTGGCAGAGTAAACCCTATCAGTCAAAAGCATTGCATGTCTAGAAGTCGGTGAAGTAGTTGTCAGGAAGTACTTTTGAAGTGTTGGCAAATAGGCATAGTCAGATTCCTCCTAGTTGGATCATCGTGTGGAACACGTCCTCTAGCGAAGATCGTGTGGAGTAGCATCATGGAAGGCTTCACCATGATATTACTTGGATTATCATGTAGTCTTCGTTTTGTTTCCGCTGCAATGAACTCTAAAACTCCTTTATGTCATTTGAACTCGGTTTGTAACAAATTTAAGTAAGACTTATTGTGGAGTGGAATATGTGAAATATTGTAATATTTGGGACTCATCTTTGTACGAGTATGTTGTTTCAGTCATAAATACATGGTTTAATTGAGCTTGACTCGACAAATCACCAGTTTAATCTGATTTAAGTGTATGATCACCTCGAGGTGGTTCCTAGTGCACTTAAGCTGGATTAATTTCATATTATCCCGCCACACACTCAATCCATGACATTAACCGAAATCATCATAAACCGTCATAGATACTGTTTTATGACTTTTTCAGCAATTTATGACGAATTTGTTTTGTCACAAATTGAATAGTTTCTTGTCGCAAAATAACAGAATGGGACAGGGTATCAACTTTGGGCCGTGTTGAACCTATCTTTAGGTCGGGCTTAACAAGCCTACTGTTTTTTTCGGCAATCTTCTTCCAATCTTGCAAATTCTACTCCCACATGTTTTGACTGATAACCCGCCACCAGCCTCCAAAAAGAAAACTTGACTCCTTGAGAAAGAGGATATTTCAATTTAAATATGAAAAGCGTATCAACACCTCGCCCGATTTATTATTTTATAATTTTCATTAATATTTTCTGAGACCAAACTAAGATGGGCAATTATGGTTCGTCAAAGCTGACAAAATTTGATTTTGCCAAGAAAATACTCCGTAAAAGGTCAAGGATGGCGCACAAAACGTACGTGTTCTCAGTTTTTTTTTCCTTCCAATATATCATACGTGTCAGTTGAACGCCACTCTACTAAACCGTACCGCCGCTGTCTGTCGTCACTCCAAATATAGACTGAAGAAAACCCCGGTCGTCGGGTTACCTATAAGCTTATAACCACCGTTGCCCCCGCCTCAGTAATCGCAAACACTGCTCGATCTTCTTGGATCTTGACCCCTTCTGTTGCTCTTGGCCTCCACAAGTAACTGATCGATCCATCGATTCAGTACGTGCGCACGAAATGGCGAGCTACTCCTCGTCCTGGCGCCCATGCAACGCGTGCAGAACGAAGGCGATGGCCGGGAGCGTGGTCGGCGAGCCGGTGGTGCCGGGGGAGAGGGTGACGGTTCTGACCATCGACGGCGGCGGCGTCCGGGGGCTCATCCCCGGCACCATCCTCGCGTTCCTCGAGGCCAAGCTGCAGGAGCTCGACGGGCCGGAGGCGAGGCTGGCTGACTACTTCGATTGCATCGCCGGGACGAGCACCGGCGGGCTCATCACGGCCATGCTCACCACCCCCGGCGAGGACAAGCGGCCGCTCTTCGCTGCCGGTGACATCAACCGCTTCTACTTCGAGAATTGCCCCCGCATCTTCCCTCAAAAGTGAGTCAGCCATGTATATATTCTTGATCGATCGATCATGACGTCGCCATCTGAAGATCATGCGTACGTGCACGGTTGATTCACCGAATCGAATGGGCGTCGAGTGAATTAGAAACATTCCATGCATTTGACCGGCGCGGTGGACGGTGTGTGTGTGTGATCGATTGCGCTGTGTGTGGAAGCAGGAATGCAATCGCCGCGGCGATGTCGGCGATGAGGAAGCCAAGGTACAACGGCAAGTTCCTGCGAAGCAAGATCAGGAGCATGCTCGGCGAGACGAGGGTACGCGACACGATGACCAACGCATCATCCCCACCTTCGACATCAAGCTGCTCCAGCCCATCATCTTCTCCACCTACGACGTGCGTCGCAGCCCCCGAACCCTGATCGATTTTATATGTCCGTGCACGTCGTATATTCAGCTGTTGCACATGGGTCTCTGACACTGTCCATTTGCAGGCCAAGACCATGCCCCAGAAGAACGCACTGCTCTCCGACGTGTGCATCGCCACCTCTGCCGCGCCGACCTACCTCCCGGCGCACTACTTCCAGACCCAGGACGCCACCGGCAAGCCTCGCGAGTACAACCTCATCGACGGCGGCGTCGCTGCCAACAATCCGGTAATTTAATTTAAATTTACTGCAGATAACAATCCAGTTGATCGATTACCTTGCCCCAATCAAACCATATGCGACACAGACAATGGTGGCGATGACGACGATCACGAAGAAGATGCTAGCCAAGGACAAGGACGAGCTCTACCCAGTAAAACCCGAAGACTGCCGCAAGTTCCTGGTCCTCTCCATCGGCACCGGCTCGACATCCAACCAGGGTCTCTACACGGCATCCCAGTGCTCCAAATGGGGTGTCATCCGTTGGCTCCGCAACAACGGCATGGCGCCCATCATCGACATCTTCATGGCGGCGAGCTCGGACCTCGTCGACATCCACGCCGCCGTGATGTTCCAGTCGCTCCACAGCGACCGCGACTACCTCCGCATCCAGGACAACTCCCTCCGCGGCGCCGCCGCCACCGTCGACGCCGCCACGCCGGAGAACATGCGGGAGCTCGTCGCCGTCGGGGAGCGGATGCTGGCGCAGCGGGTGTCGAGGGCCAACGTCGAGACGGGGAGGTACGAGCCCGTCGCCGGGGAAGGGAGCATCGCCCAGGCGCTCGCCGGGTTCGCGAGGCAGCTCGTAGAGGAGAGGAAGGCCAGGCTCGCGCGACGCGCCGCCGCGGCGTGCGCTAGTGGATCCAGGTGCAGCTCCACCGTCAAAACTTATTAGGATTTTGTACTACGGGCTGATTTGTTGGTCGGTGTCGAATTGCTCGATGTTTTTTTTTGTCTCTCGTCGGAAGTATTGAAGTTTTATTTGCTCTTGAATTGCTGAGTTTTGTGCTCGGTTTCTATGTGTTTGTGTTTCCTGCCTGTATGTACTGATGATCTCGTGTACATTTTGACGATGCTTTCTTAAATTTAGGAGCCTCCTCTCCTTGGGCCTGGGCCTGGCCTTTTCTTGTATGTTGTACTGGTGGGCCGGCAACAAACAGACACCGCCACACAATTGCTGTTCTAAAAAAAAACCACACAATTGCTGATGGACACAGGACACCAGCACACAAGATATCTAAACAGGCACCGCCAAAAAAAAGTGCTGATGGATACCTTTTTGTAATTTAAATGTGAATTTTGCTAAAAAAACACTTTCTCTTAACAACGGCTACATTTTTGTTTTGGTAATCACCACTACAATAGACTATCAAAAACCATGTAGTTAAGATGAGTGATGAATCACCTAGCATATGAGGAAGATGGTGTGTTTTGGTGACTGCCAAAAACTGTTTGGATACGATTTGTAATTTGTTGGGAAGGGATTAACAGAAGGAGGGCTTACTAGATGCACCTATTTCTTTTCTTTAGGAATAGAACTGGCAATAGAGATAGAGTATTGGTGTCACGACAGTAATCTAAATGAGTTTGTATTATATTCCTTTTTTCTTTTGATTACTTTGGTTTCAGAATCCTATTTGTGTTTAGGCATAGCCTATAGGCTAGATTGGGCCCACGCATCACTACTACAATCGAGCACTGTAACGACGGGCAAAATGGCACTGTAATGACGGGTGTCCTGTCCGTTATTAAGTTGTCGTCATTGCAGTGGCGCCACTGCAATGACGGTCAATGCGTCCGTTATTAGAAATAGCCACTGCAATAACGGGCAGGATGACATCATCGTGCCTGTACAAATGTCACTGCAATAATGGACATATGACGTCATCACTGTAATAACGGGCGGATGACGTCATCATGTGCGTTATTGTAGTGCCTATTTTCAATAACACCAAAATGCACCAAAAAAAATATTTAAAAAAATATATTTAATCTAGGGAGGTCCCCACCAGTCAGCCACCACCATCCAAAAATATTAAGGCTCCCACCAGTCAGCCACCACCATCCAAAAATATTAAAAAATATATATTTAATCCAGGGGAGGCCCCCACCAATCAGCCACCACCATCCCCTCACCACACCGATCACGTTTATGTTCAAATTCGCAACTTGATGATAGTGGGATTTGAACCCACAACCTCTCCCTCACACACAACCCCTTCTACCACTACACTATACACTCACTTGTGTTTACTATCAATTTTTTTCCACATATTATACACACCCGAGTCTAAATCGTTTGTTTGAGGCTCTAAACGAATTCAAATTAAAAACTTATCAAATACAAAGTTTCATAACTTTTTGAGATATACAACTTTCATGTTGATAGTTTCTCCATCAGAGATCGTTTACAAAATTTGAATTTCAAATTTGAACTCTTTCAAACATAGTTTTCGCCGATTAGATGATTTTAAATAAAAAAACTTATTAACTATAAAGTTTTGTAACTTTTTTCAGGTGCCCGTTATTACTGGAAAAAGAGAAAGATCATTTTGTGTAGTAGTGCATGTCACGCGTATTGGACTATCGATCGAGGCCATAGCTACGGGTACGTTGCTAGATCAGGTCAGCCCGTAGTAGACCAGAGATTAGTCTTCAGGCCATGGCCCATGGGGCCGGTTCAAGGCTAGATCGGGACCGGGGCAAGATTTGCATGCGTTCCACACACAGAGACACAGCACGATTTTCTTAAAAAAAAAACACATGAAGCACGACGACGTACGGCGGGGCCAAAGGGCGGCGGGCCGCGGGCCAAGCTAGCAGCCGATGGTGATCGAGATAGTGGCCTTGGTGGGGTTGAGCTCGTCCCAGTTGATTGATCTCACGCATGGTGGCCTTGGTGGGTGCGCGCCATATGCATGGTGGATCGGATCTCTGTTTCGGGCGCGACGTCGCCACCATGCATGCATCCTCCTAATGATTATCCTAGGATTTGATCTATTGGCAGAAGGGCAGATTAAAAACGAATTGTTTTTCGTGCATTTATTGGCTTTTGAAAAGGATGGAAACACCGTCCGAAAACTCTGGGATCTGCCGTGGGTTTTTCTTTTAAAAGTGCCATGCAGCCAAGGCAAGTCAGCTTTCAAAGCTTCATGAGATCTTACGAAGTCGCCTCATGAAGTCAGCGTATCCTATGAAAACTAGATTCGTGTGAGAACTATGAGAACTTCAATCTAGACCATATGATCTTGATCCAAGAGGTGCATGTGGGAGAAGTGGGAGGGGCGAGTTGTAAAATCACCGCTCCATTGAATTTGTAAAATCATACTTTTACAAATTCCCCTCCTACCTTTCCCTTAGATTAAGATCATGTGGTTCAGATTAGAGCTCTCATAGTTCTCACACGAATCTAGTTCTCATAGGATACGTTGCCTCTTATGTGCCTTGTCACTAATTTTAAATTCATTTTCTCAGGTCATGATAAACATATACACGGTCTGGCCCATATATACCTACTAGAACAAAGCAGGCACCCAGCAACCTCGCGCGCTAGCTGACGGTTAGTTAACGATCTTGTTAGTTATAGCTAGGGTGAATTAAAATCGATTGAGAACTCACACTTGCGATTGTTGTAGCATTTCTTTTGGGGAAAGGCACAGTAGCATCGTGTGCCATGATGTAGGACCCTCGATTGCTCGAAAGGGACCATGGTATATATTGGGCCGTGGGCCACTTACGTGTGCATGATAGATGTACGTCGTGCTCAAGCCACTTTTCATTTTTTTCAGTGAAAATTTTGACTTCTTTCCGGCGATGTTCACACCAATTTATTTCTTCTTCAGTTTATTTCATCTCATGTTGGATCCCACCTCATTTATTTCTTCTTCAGTATTCTGCTTGTATGCTTTTATGTGTGTAAATATATAAATAAACCTAGTGAGAGCTGAGGCCTGCTTCGACAGCCATCCTATATACAAATACATGCATCGATATTCAATAAACTAGGCAACGACAAAAAAAATATTTGATGATCTTATTACCTGCAATATAAGTTTTGTGGTGGTTGTAAACGTAGCAAACAGCTAGAATGGAATTTCAACCTAATAAGGCAACTCAATGCTCGTAATCCTAAAGAAAACCTGACGTTCTAGCTATATCGCACGAACTGAATGCCTACTTATTAGTTTTCTCTATACACATGGGCTTCATTGTCTCCGTAATGTTCCACATTTTTCTCTTCGATATCAATTTAAGAATACACACTTTCAAAGTAGCTATATGAATACAAGTACAACCAATGCTTTATTTCCATTTTTCCACATGCATGGAAATGTTGGATATACTTCGCAGCCCATACAATGCATAGCGTACGTGCGTCCATGCTCTCGTAGAGATGAATGTAGTTTGTAGGGCAAGATAAATCATCATTTTTCACACGCTAAATCTGTGCAGATTTGGACTACTTCAGAAGCTAGCTGTCCATGTTCAATGAACCTATTAGATACGACCTTAGGTTCACATGCACGCCGAGATAGTCAAGTGCTACTACACGGCTACTAATCAACGCAAGGTAACATCTAGTTAGTTTTACTTTTTCCACTGTAAAATAATTAGCTAGTGATAGCTAGTAGCATGTTATCTTCAATTAACCTCAATTGCCTCTGTCTTCCCTATGTCATAGTAGTACGTATAGGTTCGTCATAAAGAAAATAGAAAAACTGTAGATTGCGAGAACATACTAGAAGAATGAACTGACTAGTACAACATACTTGAATTAACACGAAATTATTAAACCCCAAGAGGGATAAACAAATGATACAGAGAAATTGAATGGGAAGATCCAAAACTAAGGAAACACAAACTACAACACAATACATACATACATACATACATACATACATACATACATACATACATACATACATACATACATACATACATACATACATACATACATACATACATACATACATACATACATACATACATACATACATACATGCGATAACAGGTGGCTTGCCGGCTAATGGTGCACACAACAAGTTATCAGAGCTTCCTCCCTGGTCCATTCTTGTTGATGAAGGCGTGGCCGATACCTGGACTGCTTCCAGGAGTCGTGGGACGGACATCACTTGCACCAACAATGCTTCCTTTATCATCGTGAATCTCATATGATGGAGTCACGGTTCCCTCCACCATACCCTCCTTGGGCACAGATCCACTAACATGCGATAACAAGTTCCTTCCATTTACGGTAGCGATGTAGCTACTACCGATGGGCAAAGGCCTCCCTTGAGAAGCCAGGAACTGAGAAAATGTAACTAGAGCAAGCAGCAGTAGTGCACTGGTGCAAACATTAATGTTCTGGTTAAGTGCCATTTCAAACTTGCTCTGATATGATCCTATAGGCTATAGAGATGTGTGTATAGAAAGAGCTATATGTGTAGAGAGCCTACGCACTACAGGAGAAGAAAGGAGCTAGAGAGATCAGCTTAGGTTTTGGTTGTGCACTTGATCCTCCTCATGGGGCGCTATATATAGAGCCGGGCTACACTGATCGCCATAGCATGCAGCTCTCATATTGTACAATAAATAAGTGCATAGTTGTTGGGAAAATGGTACTATATTACAAACTATACTGACGACACTACACCATGGAGAAAATCTGGTAGTATGTTATAGATGCACATGATCGACCGGGCCTGGAGAGGGAGAGAGAGCTAGCACATTAATTACTTTCTAACTGAAACTTGATATTACACCTCATCTACCCTCTCTTCTCTTGATATAATCATTTATATGGTGGCACCCATTCAGAGCGCGCTAGTTCACTAATGAAATGCTTCCTATCTGATACTTATGTGAGTTAGTAATAAGGTTGAAGCATTTCCCATGATTTTTTCCTCAACATATAGGAAAAGCAAATAAAGCCTTTATCACGATACTCTGATATAGGAAAAACAAAACCAACAAGCTGCTGCAACTTCTGGTCACTAGCTAGAAGTTGTGTATGCCCGTGATAGTGTAACTGGCAGAAATATAAAATACTCCCTCCGTTCCAAATTATTAGTTATCTTGGATGCCATTTTAAGTGTCTAAGTTCATGGCATCATCTATGAACCTAGATATTTACTTGTCTAAATTCATAGCATATTCAATTAATCTAGTAAAAAGCTAGGATGACTAATAATTTGGAATGGAGGGAATATATTTTAAAGATATAATAGAGAAAATACACAGCTTCGTGTAGGCCATGTGCATGGCCCTCCTTTGACCATCTTTTGAACAACTGAATTTTACGACAGGCATGCTTTAGTTATATATATGATTCTGTCGGCAAGATCTTGGGGGATATTCTAAATTGATCCTTGAACTTATTACCAGCTGTGCCAATTTTTTTTGTTATAACCAGTTCCGGGCCAATGGGGAAAGACACAAGGACAAATAGTCCACGTAACTACAGCTTAATTAAGACAGAGTGTACAGTAGTCCACTTGCTCAGCTAGCAACCTGAGAAGCAAGCCTTAGAGCAAGGCTAATAATACAGCCCACTGTTGGCTGTATAAACCCTTACGGACCATCTTTTAGTCCACTCAAATAGTGGTTAGCCCTTCTTCGTTAATATGTGGCACACATGTCTCTCTCACAGCTTTTCTTGGTTCTTGTGACTGAGTAGGCTGTATGTTTACAACTCACTTCTCTCTCCTCTTCTCTCTTATCCACCTAAGCATTCATCCTTCTTGTAGCCTGTTATTATACTTGCTCTTACATGCATAACACGCCCATGTGACTGCTCTTTGTGTCCATCCACCACTAACATGCTACAGAGTGCGACTCCAATCTTTCCCCTGTTTCTAACTTTCTATGAGAATGAAAAATCATCAAGATATGCTAATAAAAGAGAAAAATTTACCAGTTATAACTGCATAATTTATGTCTATCAAATGAAATGTGGAAAGCTAACTAGGTAAATTAATTTAACGAAGACCCTCAAATCAAGAGAGTGTAGCCTACCCCGACCCGATATGTTAAACTAGGAATTCAGCAGCAATCTTGTGAGTTAGCATGCATGGATATATGGACAAGGGAAATATGTTTATTGTATTGTATGCATGCATGAATGGCATCACTGCAAATTAGGACCAGCTGGCATGACTGAAGGAATATAGTTGATCATCTTTTACATAGGAATATCGTACACTCTGGATCGTGTTGGTCCTATCAATCTATCATGTTTAAACTGATGAATTCCTACACCTAATATATGTGGTTGTCACAGACTGGCTGGTCGAAACATATGCAGTTAAGGACATGATGTAATTAGCTGGAAAGACACCTCGCATGTGTACGTACATAGCTAGTACAAGAAGGGCACAGTTATATTCCACCATATGCAGCAGCTGTGAAAAGAATCTTGTGAAGGTGAAGGCTCAAGGTGAATCTTGAATATTCTCTCCCATGGGATTTAGTTATATTATAGGAAGTTGTCCCTCTCCCCTCTGACAGTTAATTTTATATACATATGGACATTTGCTTCTTTTAGTTCGATGGCTGTTGCTATGGCCCTTCATGTTCACGAAGTGCCAATGTTGGGCTCTCAAGTGGCAAATTCTTTAGGGCTAGCTAAGAAAATGTAATGGAGGCTACAGTGGCTCTTCGAATGTATTTGGGGCCATTTGGAGTAGACAAGGCTACAGGAGAAACGGCAGAGCCGTCATGGCTCGATCATGTCATTGGACGGAGCTGAATGCGTTCAACTGCACAAGAATATACGTACGGATCAAAATGGCTACGCCAGTCAGATTGTTCGTGCACAAGCCATGCATGCATGTGAGAAATTTTTGTCATGGTAGCTACAAATACAATAGCTTTTTTTTTCTTAGCTAGGATGTTAGGCCTGTTAAAAATTGGCTTTGTAGCAGAGATCTGATTGTGCAAATGAATTTCTCCTTGACAGTTTATATTAGCTAGATTCGTTAAACTGTGATATGGCCATGGACCAGCTTAATTTGGAACTGTAACCATCATGTGATTGCATGATCTCGTGGCGTTAATATCAAGATGGGATTCCTACTTCTGTGTTCTTCTAGCTACGATACACTATGTACTTGTGCGCTTACGATGTGTAGATTCTCCCGGCCGACTATGCATCTGGATTCCTCATGCTGGTACTGCGGTTATGATATGATGTATTCCCGCTCCTGATTGTCTCAACTTGCCACCAAACTATATATGTGTCTATATGTCAAATGCATTCATATTTGTCGTTTGTTGTATCTAGCTAGCTTTAACATACTCACCCAACTTAAAAACAAATTGCAATTCTCGCATTCAAGTCAATATATCTCAACTTTGACCAAATATATATATAATTATTACTCATATTTATGATACTAAATAATTATAATTAGATTTATCATGAAATATATTTCCATATTTTGTATATATTTATAGTTATAAAAAGTTAAGGTCCAAATTAATACTATTTATCACGAAGGATGGTATAAACCTAGAATTGCATTATATTCTTTTGGGGACGGTTGGAGTATATGTGTTCAGTTCCTGAAAGTATTTTTTACTTCCTATTCATCCTCCTCACAGAACACGTATCTCCAAAAATTCCTTTTTCACCTTTCCTATTCATCCCCCTCACATAACACGCATCCTAGAAAAAAAAAGTGCTTTTCCTCCCCCCTCCACTAAACACACCCTAACTATTGCTAATGTGGTTTACTTGTGTGCAGCCAGGCTACCACGTGTAATTACCGAGCATGATTTGTGTAGGTACCAAGGAAAATAGATAGTTTTTTTTCTCTCTTTTGCTATTTTCAAATAAAGATTCAAACATGAAGCAATAATTATACTTAACATTAGGTTTTTTCTTAGGAAGCCTTTGGGGTCTATATATAATCATGGAACCAAAAGAAAATAGCACAATTACTTAGCAACAAAACTCCCAAGATGTGGTTTCCTAAAACACTCCTCAACTTAAAGTATTGCAATTAATTAAATGAGATAGTGGAGGTGGGAGATGCTTGCAGCCCACTTAAGTATTTGAACAACCTGCTTTCTGTAAGGTAATTTGGAGGAGAGAAATTATTATCTTTAAGCATGCCTGACCTTTCCTGCAGTTCATCATTTAAAAGGACCTAGTAGTAGGGACTCAAACTTTGAATATAGAAGAGAATAAGATAAGCAATCTATTCTGTTGGGTGGTACCATGACTAAATTAAATTGATTCCAGCAAAGAACAATATGCATGGTCAAACTGGTCAAGTATATGTACGTAGTGCTTGACTGTACCTGTAAAACACTTATAACACATCTTGCCCTACATACTGTGTCTTGTGATATCATTTTGTTTTATTCTTTGTACATGGGCACTTTGTCATTTCTACCATGAGCATATGATTTCAGTTTTAGATTAAGAATCCCCCTTTGTTTCTTAGCAAACACTTGGTTTGGACGCTTGGCTTAGTTGTGGATGCAACGTACATCGTATATACAAATGCATGAAGTTGTTATTATGTTTGATGGTTGTACATTTATAATCAAGAAACATGCGAAATTCATCTTCTCAATGCTACGCTCTGAAGACTTATTGATTCACTGGACATTTAGGCTATAAATGTAGTTCCCCTATACATAAACACTATTATTTAGTATCATGATTCATGAATTTAGTATTTGACATACAACAATTACCTTGCAATTATTTGTGTGCATGCACAATAATAAATCAGTCCCTTATAATTTTCGCAAACAAAAATTCAATACCTTATGATAACATAGTTTCTTAAGTGCTCTATACGAGTGATTATTGAAAGATGTTTTATTTCTTTCTCCTGTCTGACTACATATTAATTTCCTTAAAGGGAGTTGAGTGGCTTACACATTTTCGCAAGATAAATTAAGATACTAGTAAAAGTGTACTATGATTAACTTTTGAAAAAAGCAGCTTTTTCTCCAAAAAGAATGCAAAGCGGTTATGTCTGGCCATATATGCAGGTAGTACACAGTGGGCTTACTTAATCACAGCTGCAGGCAGCAACAACCGTACGTCCAACTGGAAGTGAGCTCCAGATTCGAGCCACCTAATCTATCGTCGGCACTTCACGTAGTAGTGGAGAGACGCATGCGCGCGTACGTGCATCACCACCAGCTTTTGCTTCATGGAGCTTAGCTTTTTCCTTCATGCTGGGAACTCATTAAAAGGAAGGCCAGCGAATCAGGCGGCGAATATCCCTGCGATTGGGCATGTGGTCGGGCTGCTAGATTGCTAGCTTTAACTTAGCCCTCTTTTTAGGTAAAAAAAAATGTAGTACTGCCGCCGTACCGGCCGCTAGCTGCGGCCAGCAATGCACATCAAGACATCTCGAGATGTACTTTGTGTGGGATTGTTTGAAGTGTCTGGGTGTACTTGTACTCGCATAAAGTCGACCATAAGGACGTCTCGCATGCATGCACATGCATGCTGCTTGTTCATGGCTTACATTGTCCGTTCTTCACATGCTGCACACTGCACTGACTAGCTAGTACAGTGACTACTGTGAGACGACCATGCGTGCCGTTGGGGACGAGCTGATCGAGCGTAGCCGGGACTTGGATGACAAGGATTAGGCCAGTCTTAATGAGAGGGTCATCACACAGTTACCAAGACTTTAAACTTGGAGACCCATACCAACCCATGGTGATGATCCTCCCCTCTCATCTCATGACCTTTTTCCTCCTCTCTCCTCATAAATAACCCTATCATGTAAGCAAATTTGTTGATGTGGTTGTTAGTGTAAAATGAAGGCTAACAATACTTAGAACTTAACTAAACAGGATCACCTAGCCTATACAAGATCACATCTAGCTTAGATCTAATGCGGAAATAAATAGAGTCCGGATCCGGCCTTATACCAGCGGTGGTGTTGTCCATCGCGACGGGGAAGGCCGGAGAGGCGGTGTTCAAGTTGACGTTGAGGGCGACGTCGGGCTTGTAGCGAAGTCTCTCCTTCAGAGACTTCGGTGGGTGATGGCGGCCTTCTGGACGCCAACGGGATTGGCCTGCGATGGGAGGAACTCGAGCTTCCAGGCCTTCCAGTGCGTCTGATTGATCGGTGTAGGGTGGATGGTTCCGGGGAACCTTGAGAAGCGTGAAGGGTACCTTTTGGGGTGGTACGACCTCAGCTTATATAGCATTGTAGGCCCGGGGCCGAGCCCTAGGTTTCCTTAGCGTTGCCTCACGATCACGGCAACAGATTAGTCTCTGTTGGAGCCAATCCCGAGATCTGGGGGATAAGGATTACTCCCCCTTATCTCGGATATGTTTGTTGACCTGATGGTCACAAAATATCCAACAGTGGTATGATATTTAATGCTATGACACTCTACTATGACCCTCCCACTGAAATTGGTCTTGGAGCGTTCAAGGCTCTCGGGGAAGTGCATGGCATCTTAGGCACTTACATATATGAGATATGACAGTGACTCCTCGCCGGTCGTCAGGATTTGCGATGTCAGCGGTCCCGCCGGGAATATTCTTCATCTGCACCAACATACTCCCCATTCTCAAATTAAAGCACAACAACAAATACCCTAGCTACTGTAGCCTTTATTTGTTCAGTAGAATCATTATGTTTAAGACTTACACTATGGCAGGTACAATCCTTTTGCGGCGTGTAGTTTTAAGAATGCGTGCTTTGTAGTAGTTGCGAGGGTCCAAAATTATATGGTAATGCACAGGAAAGGTAGGAAACCATATTCAGTGGACAGTGGTGGAAAGAATCTTTGCGAGATGATGCAGTTTGGAATCTCTTTTCGGATCCTAAGGTGGGCCCGGTTCGAGCTGAATCTTGTAGATTCTCCATACACGGGCCGGAGTTATGGGAGTTAATGACAGTAGGCATTTGGAGTTCGATCGTGCTTTCTTTTGCCGGCGGCTTGGACTTCACCGACCAAACGCACCACTTGCATATTCTTATATGCTATAAATAACTTGCACGAGCTATACTGGGCACAGTAGTACGTACCGCGAGCATTTAGCAAGAAGGAATATTCCACCTCGAGCGGTGTACGTGCAACGAGGACTAACACATGCGTGCCAATATGCCAGGCATGCATGCAGCTCCAAAGTGACGGGATCGACGGCGGAGTGCAAGCGTGTATGGAGGTCGCCTACATGGGTACATGCATGCATGCATGCATGTGGTTACATGCATAGGCGTGTAATAAGTACATATAGCTAGCTAGATTCATGCTCAATGGACCTCGGTAGGCTGATATAACAAGATGATCACATGAACTAGCGGCTTGTACTTGCGTTTGCGTAACATGCCTTCACATGCCTATGCATCGATCCAGCCACAACATTTTTAAGTGAATCTAAAACAGGTCAAAGAAGGTCAAGTTCATGTCCTACCATCGAGATCTGCCACAAAATGATTCTTAAACTTATCAAAGTACAGTTATAAGAAGAAAAAAAAATAGTGCAGGTCCTTCACATGCAGGGGGTTAGCGCCGTCACGACTCCCGAGTATGTGCCCGTATATTCTCTCTTTACGAACGAACCGCGTATATTCTCTCTAGCTAGTTCTCACTCCGACGATAACATGGAGCCACAGGCTTTTGCCATTTGGCCTGCTGAGCTTGTCTGCTCCAGAATATAACGACGGCCCTAAGCGCATTCCGAGAGGCACTAGAGCCGCCATTAGCTTAGTTTAGCCTTGAATCTCGCAACTTGCAAAACTCAAAATTAAAGTACTCGAAGAGCATGCATGATGAAGAGCAAAAGCGACATTAATATACAGGGCAGCGATATTCTATGACGCCTGATTCCCTCAACCTGCTTCTAAATAAAATGCGGCATTGCTTCCTTAATTATAAGGTCGATGCATGCAATTTCGCATTTTGCATGTTCAGGCAGGTATCTGATGATCTGATTCTGATCTCGAAGTGACTTCATGTGCAAGAAGTCTCATTCCTTTTGAATCGCTTTTATTTTTTTTTGGTTGCCTTCACCTGGAACACATTTCTTTAACAAATGTGGGTGCTGAAGTTAACTATAGACTACTAGCTAGTCTACCTGTATTCCTCCCAAAAGAAAATACACCACCCAAGGCAAGGGCATCGGTCATGTGACATCACAACATGCATGTTCACCATGAACAGTGATGGCACAACTTCACCAAAAACATCGGTTGTTAGGGCCGGAGGCACATAGCTACCGTGAGCCAAGTGGGCGGGGCTCATTTTCCTCTTCTTCCTCCTCTTCTTCTTGCTCCTCTAGCTTCATCCGTAGCAAGAAGGTAGGGGCCGGGAGCTGCTGACACTCACCGATATGGTGATGCCTTAAGGGAGGAGTGTTTCACAACCGTGGCTCGATCGAGCCCTGTAGTGTTTTGGCACAAACTTCAAATCGATCCGGGCCTTTGTCGCAAAAACTAGGAGTGGTGACACTCTAACTACGTAAATCAGACTAAGCATTCCAACGATAACAATCATATTATTGATCTTCACACATAATTTGTAGGCTGTCAGAAGTAGTCTTCGAAAACAGAGAACATGACACAAATATAACCTATCACATGGTCCACTTTTTCATAAACTATTTTTCAAGTCCACTTAACCCTCATCAAATCCCTCTGTTCCAAAATAGAATTCATTTTTGGCTTAATTAGATACATAGTTTCTATTATGTATGTAGACATAGTGTATATCTATATGCATAACAAAATTTATATATCTAGAAGAGTAAATTGCATCTATCATATAACACTTGTCAGGTGGGTGCAGATTGGTCCAACAAGTTGTAAAATGCTCAATTTAATACGACAACTTCGTAGGTGGGTGCATATTGGTCCGACAACTTGTAAAATTCTCAATTTAGTGCAATAACTTGGTATATAGATGAGAGTTAGTCGCTAACTGAACATATGCTGAAAATGTGCATGGCGGACGGTCTGGCCAGGCCTGGCGGACAATCCGCCTCTATAACAACATTTGCACAGAGCTGGCAAGCTCTCTGGTAGATTTCATGGTCAACGGCGGACGGTCCGGCAAGAGGCTGCGGACGGTCCGACGTTGAAATATTTTGTGGACAGAGGCTCGGCGCTCTCTGGTGGATTTGCTCGATAAAGGAGGACGGTCCAGCCCTGGGGGGCGGATGGTCCGCCAGCTAACTTCGGACTTGTCTGATCGTTCCATGTTCTGTATAACTTTGTTTTGTACGGCGGACGGTCCGCCCCATGGGGGCGGATGGTCCGATTTTCGAAACAACAGTCGGTTCTGACAGGTTTGATGTGACACATAGCCATTGGTTTATAACGGCGGACCGTCCGGTTCTGTAGGGGTGAATGGTCCGCGAGTTCGCAGAAAACATGGAATTTGAACATAACGGTTGGATTTGGGGACCCCTCTATAAATAGAGGGGTGGCCGGCATAGGGAGTTCCTCTTGGCCGTTCCACTCACTTGCAACACACATTTGAGATCTCTACTCCCTCTCACTCACTCACATAGATTGGGATTGCATTTTTGGTGAGATAGAGAGACATCTAGTGCTAGCATTCAAGGTTTGAGCTTTGGGGCACTAGGAGTTCTTCAAGCAAGGTTGTTGATTTGTTACTCTTGGATGTTGCCACCTCCTAGACGGCTTGGAGATTGGGTTTCATTGAGCTCTTCAAGAAGATTGTGAAGAAGCCTTTGATTCATTCTTGTGAGGAGGTTCATGAGCTTTGCCTCACTGGAGTGGTGAAAAGCATCTCTAGTGGAAAGAGGTTTGGAGCGGTTCATTGATTCCGAGATTGGATCATACACCAAGTGGATTCTTGGTAGAGGAGCAATTGGAAGCTTTGAATCCACCTCAACATGGATTTGGGGTGACCGTCACCGACACCACGGGAAAAATTATTTGTGTCTTCGTTTATTTCTTAACTCAATTTCATACAAACAATTTACTTTGAGCTATTTATCTCATAGTTATGGAATTATATCTTGTCATCCTAGGTTGCAAACCTTTGACATAGACTAGTTTCTCTAAGTGATCGAATTTATTTTGTGTTGCTAATTAAATTTATCTAGTGTTGTGATTTTAGTTTGAAACCGCTTATTCACCCCCCCTAGTCGGTAATCCTCGATCCTATATAGCTAATACTAAATGCCATCATTTAGTACCCTATGGTGTTACAAACCGGTACTAAATGGTCCCGAGAGCCCCTATGCTTATCTGAGAGGATCTTGTAGATGCCTAGAGGGGGGGTGAATAGGCGTACCTAATAGAACCTGAAAATTCTTTCTTCTCAAGTTGTCAGTAAAACCGGATCTTCCGAGTACTTCTAGGAAGATCCGATGATCGGATGTTCCGAGTACTTACTCGGATGATCCGATGTGAGAAATAACCTTTGCTCGAGATTCAAAATCTAACAAGTTATTTGCAATTCCACTTGAATAGAAAGTTCACAGAGGTACTCTAAGAGCTATATATGATGATCAAATACAACGGAAACTTTTATTGAGATAGATCGGGCAATATATAGCAAATATGAACAATATGAAGTAAGCAACACAAAGAGACACGAGATTTGTTCCCGGAGTTCACTCCCAAGGGAGCTACGTCTCCGTTGAGGTACCCACAAAGGGTAGAGTCTCTTTCAACTCGTTTCCTCCCTCAATCGACCACAAAGATCAAGATTGAGTCACTAGATGATTCCACACAAGGAATGGGTGATACAATCCTCCAAGGTGCTCCCACAAGCTAGGTGCTGCACTTGGTGACCTCTAACCGTCTAGGAGCAAGCTCCAAGAGTAACAAACGCGAATCACAAGCCAAGGGTGCTTCAAGTGCTTCTTGAGATGAACAAATGCTTCTCATCACTCAAAGTCAACCCACAAGCCTCAAATCTCTTCTCTCAATCAATCCCCAAGAATCTTGGCTAGGGCAAGGTTTGGAGGGGAGTGGAGAGAGGGAGAGAGAGCTAGAAGAGTGTTTCCTGTTGAAATGTGCGAGCTAGGGTTGAAGGGGTGAGTGAGGGGGTATTTATACCCCTTCTCAAAATCTAACCGTTATGTTCTGAATCGGGCAAACCGGATCTTCCGAGTACTACTCGGATCTTCCGGATAGGCTTAGGTTAGCTGTGAAAAACCTAAGTGTACTGCCAAACCGGATCTTCCGGTAAAGAAAACTGGATCTTCCGGTTTTATGCAGAATGGAACCGGATGTTCCAAAGAACACAACCGGATCTTCCGGTTTTACGCAGAATGGAACTGGATGTTCCGAAGAACACAACCGGATCTTCCGGTTTTCTCTGAGAAAGTGAGTTTTGCCCCTTTAGTCTCTCAAATTTAGATTTCATCTCAATATAGCACTTTAGCAACCTTGATTCATCAGACACGTCCCCCTTGATATTACGGTGTTTCCTATACTCAATTTCAAAGAATAAATTCGATTTAAATCCTCCATATGAGCTTCACACCATACAATTTGAATTGGGGACCTCCTTTGTATATAATCTTTTTCTTATTTCATTTAACACCTGCACATATCTTTATAAAAGTATGAAACCTCCAAATTGTGGTTGTTATCACCACCAAAACCACTAGGGGGCCAAATGCACTATCATTATCAACCGCTACTAAATTGACCTTAGTATTGGCTCAAAAGCAACTGATACGATTGGAAGGTGGACAAATGTGGGTTTTTCTAGTAGTATTGTCATGGCTAGATCTAACCGAAAGATTTTACCTATTTTTAAACTAAAATATATAAATTAATATTTGTTCTATTACCTTCTAGGAGTTAATATAAGATAATAATCATCTATATCTATATAAATGGATGGTCCACATTGACTTTGGAGTACCGTAGCAAAGCCCATAACAGCATGAAATGCATACTATACAAACAAAAGTGTATGAAAAAACAAGCATTGTGGGCCTAGGACATGCATGTAAAATTATTGTGTTTGATTCAACTTGCTTTCTCTCGGGTAGTTGAGCTGAGATAGTCTTTAAGCTAGGGTGTCTTTTAGTTCAGGGGGACCAACTTAAAAGGACCCAAACTAGGAAATTATTAGTTCTTGAATATCCAAGAATATAAGCAACTTGTGTTTAATTAGCTTGTTCCACAACTTCAGCTTTCATTTCTCTTTGCCTATATTCCTTAGAAAAGAAACATCATAGTTTACATATTTGTTTACATGAGTGATTACACAATCTAGCTTCCTGATGCTAAATTATATGGTTCTATATTATGTAATCCCTATAGGGTTGTTCGTTTGTCCAAATTATTGAGGGTGTAATAAATGGTGGATATAGAAACAATAAGCAGCTTATGGGACTGTATGATAACCTTGAGGTACAGATTATATAATCTAGATAACAATCTAAGTTGTTTGTTGCATATAACATATTATATCAAATTATATAATCAAGATTGCATAATAATATTGAGTCCAAACAAACAGGACCTTAGATGTACAGAAAACACACGAACAGATGCCTGAACTGAACGGTGAAATCTTCAAGATTTGATGGCTAACAAATTTTTGAGCTGTTTACAGTCAACAAATGACCGGATTTGTTCTCTTGGATGTTATATACACGTCTGGTATACTATTGTTTGTTACTCAGGACATGAGCACGTCCAATAAATTATTGAAATTAGCATGATATAATGATTTAGAAGTAGTGTTAGTGGTTATTAATTTGGTACCTTTTTATTTTTTTTATTTGACAAATCACAATGCTTTGAGGTTATCAGGTAGTAGCGGTCAATGTTTTAAATAAATGTTGGAATATGGAGTATACAACAATAATCTAGGGTCAAATCCATTATTTGGAGAGATCTAGTATTAATTAAGCAACTCTGCCTTTAACCAAAGACGTAGAGCCAGCGAGACATACACTGGGTCGGTTAGGAAAAGAAAAATACTCAGAAACTGTACTGTTGGCAAAGAACTCTCTCTCTCTCTCTCTCTCTCTGGTATACAGCATATTGCAATTTCAACTTACAAATTATTGTACATGCAATTGATCTTTGGACTACTGTGCATATTTCATAACTTTAATATGCATACTCAGTTGGTGGCTCTTCCGGCAGCCCGGCCCGGCGCCTATAAATAGACATGACCTAGCTTATCAGTCATCCATCAGCAAAGCAAGCGATAAGTAGCTTGAAGTGACTGCATATTAGCTCTTCCTGTTAGCTAGGATCAACCCCTTTCTCCACGAGAAATGGCCTTTAACAAGCCATCTAACAACATTAGCAAAGTTGCTCTAATTGTAGCAGTCCTACTTCTGGCCTCTCAAATCATGCCATCTCATGGCTCTCCTCTTGTAGCAAACAGTAGAAGATACCTATTGCAGTCAGCTCCTACGAGAGGGATGATCGAGGGGACGGTCACTCCCACGGATGGAGGCGCTCAAGGAGCGCCAACAGAAGATGTTCGCCCCACTACCCCGACCCACAGCCCTGGAATCGGCCATGCATTCATCAACAACAAAATCGGGAGGAAGCTGCTTACAGTTAGTCAATGATGATATATAAGTGCCTCGAAGAACAGCAGCAAGCAAACCCTTGATTCTCTTGTTGATCATCAGTCCTTTTCTTTTTCTTTCTTTTGTAACTTGGTAGCTTCAGTCAATGTTAAGTTTCCAGCTATGTATTTTAAAAAGGAAAACATATGTAACTTAATTTCTTATTACTTGCCTTCTATTTTTAATTTCCTACTATTAGATTAAGGCATTTGTGTACATACGCCATTGTATACAAAATGCGTATATATGTGTGGTGGTAATTCAATTATGTTTTGCTATATATAGACTCGTACGTGCGCACTGGTATATATAGGCTTTGTTTGGAATGAAAACGTTTAACGTTGACCCATTATTCTTCCTTTGTTTTAGAAAAAAAAAGAATTTACCGGCTCCTTTTAAACTCATATACGATGTACAGGGTTCTTGAGTGTCGCTGTCATATATGATACAGTGCCTACGTCATACAAGTGTAGTGTGCATTTACTACGTAGTCTCTTTTTATGGTACATGGAAAGGTACCATGAGGTATGAAAAATGATCCTCAAACACCAAAAGTGGTACCTCCAAAAACTAAAGGGATCGTTATATATATGCATGCATGGCAGCCTGCACGCGTACGTTCTGCCGTCGGTATATATGTTGTACAAACATAGTTCACTCTACGTAATCCACTTTCGTGAGTGCTGACAAACTTTACTTGCAACACTTCACAAAGAAACAATAATGAAATGCTATATGGGCGGGACCAATTAATATAATCCCACCCACTTGTTCCACCTCATTAGACCTGATCAATGTTATACGTACAAAGCAGACACAAATCTAGAAGTAGTGGATGGACCTGATTTTGTGATGATAGATTTTGATATCAAATGGGAGTTACTTTGCTTGAACCCTGCACGAACTTATTTTTCAATTAGTTATCGCTCTAGCTGGGTCCTTGTATTAACAACCAACCACCTCAACCGTAAGTAGTTGGATGTTGATACAAAGCCATAGAAAAATACATTGGTTAGAAGCACATGATGAATAGCAAGATTGTTATTTATAATATCATGAGTTTACTTTTAACAAGTGTAAATGTCAAAATGCTCGTCAAAAGGCTTGAGTTTTAAGATTTATGCAGTAATAACTAACTATATATATACGATAATATGAGTTGCATATTGATATATATATGTATGAACATATCTTTTCAAGAGAACCTGTGCACATATATTTCACTGTAAGAGGAAAGATATTCATGTACACATGATGGTGGAAATTGCATTCATCATGCCACCGGCCAGTTTCGATGTCTAGGCCATCACAAATTCACTCATTATCTAGTTGCCACCATATTCCATCCTCACTTATTAACATATACTCACATCCGGTATAAACACCGGTATACCCCCCAACCTCAATCCCTCACCACCGGCCACAAATAAATCAACATGCCGCACCACACCCAGTGTGCCATCACCTGGAATCGTCAGCTACTGGAAGACATCAGAAAAAAAAAATGGTTGCAGGAGATGGAAGGGAATAGATGTGATTTATTTAGAATAATTTGGGAGGTTTGATGGTATAGATCAGATAGAAAGAGTGAGTTTCAATCTAATGTCATGGATGAGTGTTGAAAGATATTTAAATTTTGTAGTATTGGTGCAATATTTTGTATGATTAAATTTTATTATCTTCAAACCGTATGATGATCGCTAATATATTTCGCCGAGTGCTCCATTAGAAAATAATATTATATTTTTCCTATAGTTTGACTATACTAAGCAACGAAAACAAAGAGCCAGTGGCCCTATATATGATCTCGTGATAATTAAGATAATAAGATAAATGCAGCCATACTTAATCAAAAGCAGCTTTCTCTAAAATTAAAATTGCAAAGCAGTTATGTCAGAGATTGTTGTCTGCTCAATCAGACAGCGGCAAGGCAGCAACCGCCCAGAACTGAATTTAAGTATTAAAAAAAACTAGAACTGAATTTATTTTGTGTAGCTGCACGTAGTGGGGAGGAGCATGCGTGCGTACGAGTGCATCAGCTTTTGCCACAATATAGCTAATAACACAGGACAATTTGTCTGTTAGAGCTTCTCCATTGGCCTTGGAACTCAATAGAAAAGGATTTTTATTGCTGCTGCACTGCTGATAGAGGTCGCGGCTCAGACGTAGAATATCCTTTTGCTTTGCTCCTTCACATGCATGGTGCTAGAGCTCTCTTTTTAGGTAAAAATGTGTGCATGTTGTAGCCAGCCATGCATGTCTAGACATCTAGGATCCAGTCTCGAGATGAATACAGTAAGAGTTCAGGATTGAATGTTTAAATGGTTTGGGTGTACTTGCATAGTTGCATATGAGTTTGTACTCAGATAGTCCAGTCTAAAAAAGGCACATATGCACATACGTTACATTGTCCTGGCACCTAGCTAGCTCTCAGTCCACCGAGAGACGACGACCCTAGCTCTCTCGGAGAGCCATTGCATGACATGCATGCATAGCCGGCATCTCAAGCATGCAGCTTGCAGGGTGATGAAATGCCAGTGTCACATGCAAATGCACGACGGACCTACCACCCCAGCCGCCTGCTACACACGCACAAAAGCAAAGCTAAAAGCTAAGCGACGTACTGTGCAACCGCTAAATCTTGGGGGACGTACGTTGATGGCATCGCATGGGCGCACATGAAAGCCACCCCTCGGTCGATCAGTTCGTCGTCAGGATGATGGCCGCAACCATAGATTTGAAGCGTAATATATATAGAATATGCGATGTCGGCGCGGTCCTGCCGGCCGGGGGGAATATTCATCCGCACCGACATATATACCCGCATAGAATTACCATAAGCTAAGCTAGCTTCTTTTTCAATCGTTTCTTTAATTTTAAAAATTTAAGCCATCGATGGTGCCAGCTATTCCGTTTGCCGCCATAATATGTGCACCATTGAACCGTTCAGTTGGTGCACGGCGGGAATGAGCGGGCCATCTATGCTAACCACCTCGACGGTAACCTTGGAAACGAATTCGGAGCATGAATTCCATGGCAGGCGTGGCGAGGCCCTGCGCACGAGTGAGGGGGAGTCCAACGGCGGATGCGGCGAGGCCCCCGCGCGTTGTGGTGCGGCTCGGATTTGGTGTCTTCACTCCGTTCAGGTGGTGAGCTAGGTGCAGCGGCACTACGGCAGTGGGCCCTGCATGGCGGCAGCCTTCTTGGTGTGGTGGCGTCTGCCTCCTTTATGTCCTCTTTCAGCGTTGAATCACGCCCAATGTTCGACGACTACAAGTGTATGGTTGATTGGGTGGAAGCTGCAGAAGTGCTTCGCCTTCATTGCCAGTATTGTGTATAGAGTTGCGGCCGTGTTGATGCCCCAATCCAACCAGCCGGCGAGTGTAATCCGTGTTGATGTCCCAATCCAACCGGGCGAGCATAGATAGTTGTTTTCTTCTTTCTTTTCTTTTCCTGCCTACGGTCTCCTAGGACCGTAGTCTTGTATTTCATTCTGCTTTACCAATGAAACACACATTGTCTTGTGTGGTTCGTTCAAAAAATAAATAAATGTTTGACACCATTAAGTTTTGAACAGGATTTTAGGCATTCATCTTAATTATGAGATAAACTATATGAATACTATCATTAACTTTTTTGGGCTTGTTTATATGATCAAAAGTACTTTAAGCATGATCGCTAAAGTTTTGAATAAGACATGGTATGAATTTGTCATAAAAATTAAACAGTGACAAACAGTTAGGAATGGAGAAATTAAGCTTGTGGTAGATTAAACAATCATGGTAGTACCTAACTATAAAACCCAAGCTAGCTAGGCATCAATATTTAATGTGCTCCAAGCAGGGTGGATCCAGCAGTGGGGCGGCCGGGGCTCAAGCCCCTTCTACACAACTGTGCACGCAATAGAGCCTCTCTTAAGCTCCTCCTATATTTTTTAGCCATGGAAGAAGTGGAGGAAGAAAAGACAGAGTGGAGAAAGGACAAAAATAGGAATGAAGGGAAGATGAACCCCTCCTAGCTCGCAGCACTGGATCCGAATATATATATAAACCACCTTCTGCCTATTGCCATACAGGTGCATATGTTACATCATGTGCCAAAAATGAGTTTCAAATTATTCTTTAATTTTGTTACCGTCATGCAAAATTGGATTTCAGATTAGTCCTACACATGTCAAGCAAAAAATGCAGCCCGAAGGTGGTACCTAACTTGAAAACTAACCCTGTCCTCCTGCAGACCTTGGTCTCTAGAAATTCTGATTCCCGTTGGGGCAAAACAAGTATTTGCACCAAACAAGTGCGGCGAGCCCCCCCCCCCCACCCCCCACCCCCCCACACACACGTTGTCACACCTGGTTTTAGAAAGAACACCAGATGCATCTCATATGTGTGTCAGGATCAAGTTTCACACATATGATAGACTCCATGAATAATCAAAACACAAAGGTACAGCGGAAAGAATAAAATAAATACAATACAAACGTTTTCTAGCAGCGGAATGTTAAACTCTTCACCACAGGCAGTTGACTGGGGGTTGCGTACGCCTAGCACCATCTTCAACAACTTCACACACCTTCTGAATACTGAGCAGCAATAAGCAAGGATGAGTACACTTATGGTTGGTACTCAGCAAGGCCACCGAAATAACCAGAACAATTTAGTATCAACTTCAAGTATATTAATCATATGAGGGTCCAGGCCGTTCATGACCGCAAACACAGCTGTTATAACAGTTTCACACTCTACAGAGGTTGTACACTTTCACCACAATTCGCGTAAAAGCTCCGAGGAACTTTAAACCCAACCATGTTGTGCTGGCCAAAGCACGTACCACACTTCCGAGGTATGACTGCAAAGCGACGCTACGAGGCCTTTACAAAGAATTCATACATGTGTGTTTGTTCCCAGCACTTACGGTTTCAACAGAAGACATAGTCTTCCGATCCCCGCACCAACACATCCACAAACAAATATCAGCCCAACAGGCAGCACAAACACAACACATAGTTCATCTAATTATTCAGCCAAGACCAGAGCCATATAGTATTATGGTTGTGCGGGAAATCCTGGGTGATTCTCCATGTTCCGATTAACATATATGATCTTATAAAGCACAGGTAGAAGGATGGTTAGGGACACTTGCCTTTCCGCAAAAGAATACCACTGCTCAGTCTTCAACTCTTGTTCTTGACAGCTTCGGAACGATGCTCCTCTAATCGTAGCAAACATCGAGCACAAGCACAAACATGCAAGCAAAAAAATAAATACAACTAAGAACAATACACCAATCAAAAGAAAAAGCTTTAAAAAGAACGTACTAAACGATGAGGCTCGTTACTATGATCGCAAGGGCGCAAGAAACGTTGAAAACGGAACTATGGTTGGAAAGGTATAACTATCGGAAGATTTATAATACAAAAGAAACAAAAGGCTATATGCTTCTTTTATTTAATTAAGAAAAGGCATGTAATGAATATTTAGGGAAATATTCAGTATTTAACTTAATCAAATTATACTTTGATATGAAAAGACGGGTTAAAGCTTAATCAATTTTATTTGCAAATATTACATAATGATTATACCAATTAAACATTTTAATTTGCAATAAAACATGAGAGAACATTTAGACGAATAACTTAATGTATCGTGTTGGACTAAACAAGTTAATATTGAAAGCACATTCAAGTTGGAAAATTAATCATATTAATTTGGATTATACAAAATCGATGCTTTAGCCTTAATTAGATTTTAATTAGAAAAAGAGAGTTCAATAATTGTTAATCATATTAGCATCATTTGTTTGTGAAATAACGGGTATATCCTTAATTTACTTTTAACTAGAAAAGCTAGTGAAGTAGATAAAAATAATCAGGAAATATTGCACAAGCATGAGCAATAATCAAGAAAGTAGCTGATTAAGCAAATGGACATATGTCAGCAAGGATTGCATGAGATGAAGTAAGGGATTATTACTCAACATATCATATATAAAGAAGAACAGACGTGGAAGTTGAAATATAACTATGATATGATAGGCATCCTAATTATTTCGTCATAGGAAGGAATATAATTATTGCATGGCCATGACATCACCATGATCTCACCTCTTGCATGCATGGCGGATGCTTGTTTACTTCTATACGTAGCCTAATAATTGCACCGGCTGTTTAGTCTCCTTGACTTGCAAGGACTTAGCATAGCAACTTGGCATGCCTAGCTCGCTAAATAGCCGATGTAGAGGTCTGCGGCTCGGCAGTGGTGCGCGACCGAGGCGGCAGCAATGGAGCAGATGCGGCGTGATTGCGGTCTGCAGGGTGACAATGGTCTCTTGGTAAGACACAAGATAGCAAGGCAGAGAGCAAGAAACAAATAGAAAAGAAGGTACGGCTGTGCTCAGCTCACCACGCTAATTAAAGAATGATCGAAGCATGGAGAACATTTGTCCTGCAGCACTATCGACCTTCAAGATGCGAAGACGATGATGTTCCTGTCGTTGTTGGATGGCAGATTGAAGATGGTGCGTAGCTAGTGGAGCAACGACTCACACGTCAGGGACCATGCATGGCAATAGTCTGATCTCATCAACTATTACACATGAAAAAGATAGAGAAGGAAAGACGAACAAACTTACGATGAAGTGAGATTGAAGAAGTTAGTCATCAATCAGCCCATGTACAGACTCAAGTTGGCGCCTTCCTTCTGCAGCATGGACGAGGATATACATGAGCGCATATGTCGCACTCTGAGAGGTCACGGTGACCATGAACAGCCTGAAGGTCGGCTACGACAATGGCGAGTGGCCCTCCTGGCCAACAACGTCGCTGAGATTGATGATGGAACGGAGGACCCGTGCATGCCCCACGTACATGCAATGCATCAGTGTAATAGATGGCTCGATATTGGAGAACAATGCAGCCGCTGCATAGCACTCGGGCATCAGACTGAGGCGGAGCTATGGGAAGGGCAACAATGTGCGCTCACCTGTGGAGACGACGGAACGCAACGGCCGGAATCTTGGCCAGCGGCACTGCCTGCGGTGGTGTGGGCTTGATCTGGAAGGGCTTTGGCTATCGATGCTTGTTATCAGGTGGCGGGTGGCCAGCGGCACTCTGCTTCGGTGGACTCCATGGCGGCGGCGCTGTGAAGACACGGCAAGGCGAGGGCGAGGAAGCAAGGCAGCGAGGGTTCGGGATGCGGCGGCACATTATGTAGGGCTGGAGAGGGAGTCCTTGGCGTGCACGTCAAGACAGGAAGAGGCGGTGCGGCGCTGGACTCGAGTTCGGACTCTGCTCGAGTGCAAGTCCTGTTGGAGTACGACGCAAGGATGGGGATGACATGTGGGGTCCACATGGCGGTAAGAGAGGGAGAGAGCTGGGAGGACAAAGGAAATGGGCCGAATGGGAATGGGCTGCGATGCTGGGCTGATGGGCTGAAACATGGACTGGCTAGGAGATGGGTCGGCCCAAGAAAGGGAAAAAGATTTTGAGTTTTTATTTTGGGAAATCATTTCCAGTTCAAAAACAAATCCAGATAATTCTAGATATACATTTAAACCACGAAAAATTCTCTCCAAAGCTCCAAAAATCCTAGGAAAAATTGCAGAGATAGAGTTGGAGACTTTGAACCAACATAAAATATTTAAAGTTCGTGAAAAGGGAATTTAAAGCCTTCCAATAAATGGATTTGACTCTAGAAAAAGAGAATTAATTCCTAGAAAAATCTAGGAAATTCTCAGGGAAGATTCGATCGACCTCTAAACGCATTTTGAAAACACTACACTCATAAACACATGATGCAGTTCAGTATAAATGCAACACCTCAATAAAGCCACATAAGAGCATATTTATTATAAAAATTGATTATTTTTCTACGATAAATTTCCTGTAAATTAAACAAATGTTGGAAAAGTTTTAATAATTCATGAAAATTGTTTATTTAATTTTATTTTTCTAATCACATCCTGAAATCCCAAATTTTGGGGTGTGACACACACACACGCACACACAACAAAGTTTGAGAAAATATGTGGAATGAAAATATGAAATAGATCAAGGGGTAGGCTCATTCATGAGGATACACAGACTCATGCCTGCTGAACAATGGTGTGGTCACCATGCAGTCCAGGATTCTGGGATGATGGTTGTCCAATCCAAGTCACGGCAGTCAGGAGTTGTTGGATCACTCGGTTGGACCACATGAAAAATTGTACGCGCGGTAGAGCTTTGTTGCGTTGCGCCATACGAAGTCCTGGGTGCTCGCACTTCTCCCCCGGAGGTGAGGCCTACAGAAGGGAGGTCCGGAGCTCACCACCACACGGAGGTGAGGCCTTGGCGGAGCCTCTCAACCAGAGCTACGATTTCAATCCTCAGCCACCAGCCTGCCGGAGAGTTAGGATTTCAATCTATTCTTTACATCAGTGGAGCATAGGGACCCTTGCGCCACGTCTACTTCGAGGTATGGGATCCTGCATGATTCCCCAACAGAACTCTTCTTGAGTTTTCATTTGAAGCCTCTCCATTAGGAAATAAGATACAGCAACCAGCATTGGGGGCAATAATATAGAAATACAATAATGCATCCTTATCTCTTACTATAATTAAACGGAATAACTAAATACACAAAATGAAAATGGCCCATTTGTACTCTAGTGCTCCATCTGCGAGGAGAGTACAAATGGTTCTTTACTTTGAGAAATATAATTATGTGATAGTGTGTGCTTTCCTCTGGTTAATTTTAACCCATGCCGATCAGGGTCTTTTATATGAATGGCTTTTACATGAATGAGTCATATAGTATATTTCTTTGTCGTTATTATACATATATGTAACTGATGAGTGCTGCAAGGCAGCTTTTGTCGGGTAATCTATAGCTGTTTACACGCAGCACTCATGAGGTGGGTATGGCTTGGGTACGCTTTTGAGTTTTGTTAGTACGCATAAACTAGCCTTTAATATATATATATATATATATAATCCTAAGGACAGAAAATAATGTTAATGCTAACGACAAATGCAAATGGAGTATCAAGCTTAGGATTCCATGTTGTACTTTGCAAAGTGTGAGCATGATCTATGGTTAAAAAAAAGCCGACGGGTATAATTGATAAATTGCATAGTTGTCCAACTCTAGGCAAGATTGATCTGGGTATAGCCACCCTTTGGTCAATCAGCAACACAACCTTCCTTCTCATCAGGATCTAGTGTTCCCATTCATGATCTCTCTGTTCAGCCAGGTCTTTCAGGTATCTAGTCTGTGGACGTAGTGCACTCTTTCTGATGACAGAAAGTCTGATATACATACATATAAAAGAGGATGAATCAAGCTAGTGTTTCACCATTCTTTCTTAATTCGGTGCTTTTTATAAACAGCCTGCATATCATATGACAGTTAGGACTTGCTTTTGCAAGGCACTTTATAACAGCCATGTTGTTACAGTTAGTGCACGAGCACTGCTGATATTTTACTTGTGGTCCTGCACCTCCCTTTCAGTGCCTCCTTGCATGCTAATTAAAGAGAAGATTTACTGTTCAATGCTATTAATTTGATTGAGTTCCAGGACACTTTTTGCCCACCATGCATATGCAAACCTCCGAAAGATTCCTCTCGTACGTGTTTTCTATTGCCTTTTCCAGTCGACATCTGCCATCAAGGTATTTAGTACGCATGCTATAAATAGCAAAGGATGAGCTCACATCAACCACACCAGCGGTGCAGTGCACACATCATTAGCTCATTCCAAGACCTCATCACACCACTAGCTACTTTCTCCAGCCCCAGCTAGCTTAACACCATGTTCTTCTCTAGGCTTAGCAAAGTAGCCCTCACCATGGTGATGACCATGATCCTCCTCTCCTCTAATCATATCATGTACTCTCAAGCCAAGCCCCTCACGATGATGCACACGAGGTTTAGCTTGTTGTCACATTCCGATGAGTCCATCAAGGGGACGGTGACCCCAGGCACGACCCCGCCCGATGGCGCCAGAAATGGCGCGGCGGGCGGGGGCGTCCTTGGGAGGGATACTCGAGCGACGGACCCCGGGCACAGCCCTGGTGCCGGCCATGCCGCCACCAACAATGGGGTTGGGAGGAAGTTGCTTGGTGTAAACTGACTTTCAACTTAGCTAGATTCATTCTTCTTATTCTTTCTTCTTCTTTTCCTTGAGGGGTGAAAGTCCCATGTGTTCTTTCTCTGGTTTTCTCAATGAATCTATAATCTAACTTTATTTGTTCGACCATTTTCTTATTTGTGTTCCCTTAGCTTTCTTGTACCGGTTCTTCATATTTGTTTAGTACTTTAATTTGCATGCGGTTGCCGGTTATATATGTTGGTAATTGGTAGAGATGGGTTTAGTTTACTGTCAAATCAGAGCGAGTATATACAACCTTCACTCACAATCTGTATAGATATTCCCTTTCCTTCTAAATTATAAGTTGTGACAATTTAGATGCATAATTATTAGTATGTACTTAGATATATACGATGCATGTCTTGGCATATATTAATAACTATCCATCTAAATATACCAAAATGTCTTGGTTATATATTAACTAGTCAGATTGACGCGCGATGCGCGTCTAATGATAGGTATATTTTTTGGTCATCTAAGTGTTGTATACTGATTCTTAATTTTTATAGAGGAAACAACATGTTAGATAATTTTTAAATGTTAAAGTTGTTTAACAGGACCGTGGTTCTCACTAAATTAACACCATTGAATGTGCGTAGGTTCACCTAAAATAGTGTGTTGGTTTCATGTTAGTTCCACCAAAACAATACACCATGTGGGCACCTAATTTTATGTGGTACCATGTGGGCCGTACTTAAATGTATGCGGGTCCCACGTGGGTCCCATCTGAACGTATGCGGGTCCCACGTGGGCCCACTAAGATGTATGCGGGACCCACGTAGGCCCCACCTAAATATACGCGGGTCCCACGTGGGCCCACCTAAATGTATGCGGGACCCACGTAGGCCCCACCTAAATATATGTGGGTCCCACGTGGGCCCCACCTAAATGTATGCGGGTCCCACGTGGGTCCCACCTAAATGTATGTGGGTCCCATGGAAAATAGGGTGTGGGCCCCCCCTAAATGAATGTGGGTCTGAGGTGGGTCCCACCTAAATGTATGTGGGCCCATCCAAAATAGTGTGTGGGCCCCATATTGGTCCCACCTAAATAGTACGTGGGTCCCATGTGGGGCCGCAACGCTCCAAGACGTGGGCCCCACCTAAATATGTGGGCCCCGCCTAAATGAACGTGGGTCCGAGGTGGGTCCCACCTAAATGTATGTGGGCCCATTCAAAATAGTGTGTTGGCCCCACATGGGTCCCACCTAAATAGTACGTGGGTCCCATGTGGGGCCGCAACTCATGAGGGGGCTCCAATTCTTGGAGCTTTAGTATATGCAGTAATAACGATGCATGCATGATTCTGGGCCTATGTTAAAGGATAAGCTTGGCCCATTTAAGGCAGAAGGGATTTGGGCTCTCAACAAACGACCAAAATGTCTCTTGCCACATGGACTGATGGGCTTATATTGTTGTGCGTGGCGTTGATGTCTTAGCTTTTTGTAGTCTTCTGCACTGACATGTTTTTGTCTTGTGATCCAATCCAGAACACCAACAGCTCTGCTAAAAATCATTTCAAACAAAAATCTTCTAAAAAGTAAATACATCTCTATTAGCATAACTCACCTAAAAAATATATATCTTTGTAAACCTCCCTACAGAGAAAATGAACAGAAAGTCTTTATCTTTAGTATAAAATAAATTAAAGGAGAAGAATATAAACCTCCTCCAATTTGAGATCACACAGCAAAGACAGATCATGGTAAGTCTGAATCCAAATGTCTAAATTAACAAGGAAGACTTCTGGACAATATCTAATCTAAAAGGAATTAGAGTAAGGCACTGTTGTGTAATTCGTCCGGGGAAAAAAGGACCTAAAAGAAAATTCTGGTCCCAAAATCATGATTAGCTCTGAACAAACTCCTGATTCAAAGGTCCCTTTAATCACTGATAAGTTAGAGCTGCTAGTTTTCTGGCATTCAGAGCCTGATGAATGCCGGTGAGGTGTGCGGTGATTCAGCTACTGAAACTCCGCATGCCTAGTTACTAGCTGCCAAAAAATGATGACTTCATGGCTGAAGGTTGAAAGAAGGGTTATGTCTACATCTTCCTTTTTGACACAAGGAGGGAATCTGAAAATGTTAAATTCAGTTTTTTTTTACAAGCATCAGTCTTCTGTTGCTGCACTTTAAAACTGCACAAGGGAGTAATCAAGCAGCTTATATAATAAATATATATAAATAAGAAAAGGAAAAACCCCACCCTGGAGACGATCCGACCTCAATGCTGCATTGCTGCTAAGCAACCCTCCAAAGCTGCATGGAACATAATAGTTTGCTTACCCAAAGTGCAGGGAGGACTAGGGGTCATTGACATCTCTTCACACAATTATTCCTTTCTACTCGAATTATTGCAAGAGCAGACATCCCCTGGGTCCACTTGTCTGGGATAATTATTAATGTTGCATGCGATGAAATACAGATTCTTTATCTTACTATACTCGATCCAATTTTAAATTTAGACATTTTTAATCTTAATAGTCATCTACGCACTGTATGACTTTTTGTATTAGAAATCCATTGACTTTCAGGTGTATTAGCGCTATCAGGTGTACAAAGTTAGTTCTTATTTTCATATACATGGGGAAATAAATTTATTTTATACTTTCTATACAATATTATTTTATACTTCCCATATAATATTACTGTAAATAATAAAAACATCATCAATAATTAACAGTCCCGTGGGTCTCACCTAAATAGTTAGGAGACAATTCCTTATTTGGCCTGAAAAAAGTCCCCGTCCCTTTCTTGGCCCTGAAAAAGTTTCCGTTCCCTATTAGGCTAAAAGTTTTTCATCCATTCCTTTCGTGGCCCTGCCGTCCAATTGAAAGGGTTAACACCGTTACCCAAGGTGCAAAAAGATATCTTTGCCCCTGAACATGAAAAGGTATTGCTGCAAACTATTTTTTGGGGCAAGTAATTATTTGAGCATTTTGACGAGTAATTATTTGGAGCGTTTTTTTGCCGTGCCATTTCATATTGTTTTTAAATTATGTCCAGAAACAACCTCCAACAATAACCTTTCATTTTTAGGGGAAAAACTATCTTTTTGCACTGTGATTAACAGTGTTACCCCTTCCAATTGGACGGCAGGGCCACGAAAGGAATGGATGAAAAACTTTTGGCATTATAGGGAACGAAAATTTTCTCAGAGCCAAGGAAGGAACGAGGACATTTTTCAGGGCCAAATAAAGAATTAACTCGTTAGTTAGTGAGTCCCACATTGGTCCCACCTAAACAGTGCACAGGTCCCACGTGGGGAGCAAAATTCATGAGAGAGCTCCAAAACTTGGCACTTTAGTATATGTAGTTGATTGATACTGGGAAATTGCCTGGTCAACACAATAAAGGATTATTCTAGATGAGGGGCATTGTTAAGCTCCTGGATACCTATAAGAGCCTTTCCCCAATCTCAGTTCAAGATGGACCCTCCACAGTTTGGTGTTTAGTTGCAAAACGTACTTTTTACTTCCTATTCATCCCCCTCACATAACACGCTTCCCAGAAAAAAATTATTTTTTCTCCCCTCTAACTAAACACAGCATCTCATATTGTAGTACCCAAAAACTCTTATCCTTTGTCAAGAACAACAACATTACATTCAAAATGGTCTTTGAACAAACTATCCTCAGTGTTTGCCTTCATCCAAGCCTACCAGCAATTCCTGCTCCTCTCTTCCATGTTGAGCAATTTCTAGACCAAGACAAATATGATCAGTGGATATGCGTCTAGGGTAACTCTACCTTCTCTGCTTCAAAGACCTAGTACAAAAACAAAACAATCATTGGCCACCACAATACACATGCGGCATTCCAATGGATCTGGAGATCAAGATATCAAATCAAACATAAAGTTTTCTTTTGGTACTCCACAAAGATCGAGTCAACACTAAAGTTTTGCTTAGAAGGAAAATAATGGAACTCGATACATACTTGTCGGGACCCTGGAAAAGGGGTACCCTAACTTGGGCCCTAAACTACTTAGAAACAAGGCCTACGACGACGTCGGCCCGGCTCTGCAGCCCGGCAAAGGCCCGTCACGACGACTTCTTCCTTGGAACCCATCCCGCTCGAGGTAGACGACCACCCTCGAGCAGGGATGTCCGTGACGATCGAGCCTAACCGAGCTCGAGGTTTACAACGACCCTCGAGCAGGGATCTCCGTCTCGTACGAGGGTCGGCTAGCTCGAGCACGCGGTCCATGCTCGAGCCCGCCACGCCGGGAACGACGCCCTCGCTCTGCGATCTATCACTTCAAGACATGATGTCGTCCCTCCACGGTCAAAAAGCGGGGAAATCGCTGCGTCATGTCACCGCCCATGCCACGGAGAAGACATCGGTCAAATCCAATCGCACAGTGGACTTCTGAGCGCCACGCCGCACGGCAAACCTAACCTGGCAGTAACACTGTGCCAACCACTCCTTTGACTCCGCCCGCCTCGGATGCGCCACTGCCCTCGAAAGCAACCCTCGAGGGAAGCTACCGAACCCCGACCCAGGCGGCCGTACGAAGACCTCTACCCTCGAAGCCGTGGACCGTCACTCGAGGACGTTGCGTCAACTGTCGCCATGCCGTCAGCCGGAGTAGGAAGGCGCGATTCCCGCCCGCGTGGTACACGGCATGGGCAGCACAGTGCACCAAACGACGTCAGCGCCACGACCACGTCACGACACGACCACGTCACGACACGAACGCATGTATCCGTTCCCTCCTCCTTGGTCTATAAAAGGGGGAGGGAAGCTCATGCAAAGGGGAGAGGAAGGAGAAGAACACGAGTTCATACCCACTCTAGAACGCACCCACACACCATAGCCTGGGACTTAGGAGCTTATCTCCTTCTCCCACCTTGCTTGTAAACCCCTACTACAAGCAACACGTAACCAGGTGCATCGCACCACTGCTGGACGTACGGCCCCGTGGCCGGAACCAGGATAAACCCTTGTCTCTCACTCTCGCCATCGGGAAAACGAGTGGTTAGCACCGCAATCACTCGTCGGTGCCGGTGCGACCAAATCAGGCACCGACAGTTGGCGCGCCAGGTAGGGGACCAGCGCTGCGCTACTCCCTTTCCCGATGGCGAACTCCGACGAAGGACGGCCTCCGCTGGGCGAGAGCGATCTGCTCCCAGCGGGGCAGGAGATCCGGTTCGGGAGCCTGCGGTTCCAAACATGTGGCGACGATTACCACATGCGCATCCTCCAAGAGGATCCCAGCGACCAACCGGAGCCTCGTCACCAGCTTCCGGCGGCACCACGACGACGGAGTCGTCCAGGACCTCGTGCACGACGAGCACGCGCCGCGAGGCGCGCCGCCGACGTCGGCAACCCCCATCCCACGAGGGAAGGGGACGCCCTGCGGTCAGGGTCACAGGAGAGGGCTGCTCCCTTCCTCCCAGGGCCCATGACTCCACCACGCGCTACGACGGCGCATTTCTATCCCTACGGGCTACGCAACTCCGCGGATGCGTATGCCCCCTCCATCCGCACTACTATGAGTGCGTATGGCGACCAACCTGGTTGCCACCCCGTCTCCGAGGAAGACTTCGCCGACCCATTGCCCGCCGTTTCCCGCATAGAGTCCGATGATAGACACGCATTTACGCGTACACACCTTGGTTGGGACTACTCGGGTCTCCGCGACCCAGAGGCCTTGATTGCCTTTCAAACAGCGGCGGATTACTGCTTCGGGTATTCCGATGATGAGTACGACCCAACCAAGGAGTGTTTCGTCGTCAACGACGGACAGCTCAGCGAAGGATCGACGTCCGACGACGACGGCGGAGGTGACGGCCAGGGGGACAACGATGGCGTAGATCTGACAGGCGCGCAGCCGTCGGACCCATCGGATCACTCTCCTTCCGAGGACGAGCGGGATCCGCGCCATAGGCCACGAGCTAGTGGTGACGTTTCGCCACCAGCGCGCTCCGACCGCGAACCAGCCAAGCAAGACGACGAACGCGGCACGGACGCCCAACACGCGGGACGAGTGGCTCAGGCCCGCATCATCGCCGAGGGCAAAGACGACGATCTCGCCCCCAGAACGAGCCAGAAGCTCATCGCGGCGGCCGCGCTGCTCCGAGCCATGCCGGAGGCAGCCACCCCCGAAGGGCGAAAACTGCACCTCGAGGCTCAAAAGCTGGTCGAGCATGCTGCCCGACAGCATGCCGAGAGCTCGGCCTCCCGCCTTCGACGCTCCTCAGCCTCGAAGGGCGAACGGGGAGGGGAATCCTCGGTACGCTCACCCCGACCCAACGGCAGGGCGCGAGCACAATCCCGGGGCAACTCCCGCCGCGACACGGCGCGACGCCACGCCAGCGAGCCACGTGCGCTCGAAACACGAACGTTTCCAGCGAGGGAACCCGCGAGGTCACGCCTCCGGGACACCCGTGGCACGGACGATGATGGCGACGCTCGCAATACCCTGAACGAAATCAGGCGGCGAGAGGGAGCCTGGACCCACCAGCGCGGGCGCACCGACGTAGGGCGGAACCGGGATGCGGCCCCAGAGCCAGCAGGCACGCGGGTGTTCAGCTGCAACATCCGCACTGCCCTGATTCCCCCCCGTTTCCGACAGCCTACAACCATCACCAAGTACTCTGGGGAAACGGACCCCAGGGTATGGCTCAACGACTACCGCCTAGCGTGCCAGCTCGGCGGCGCCACAGACGACGCCATGATTATCCGCAATCTGCCACTCCACCTGGCAGATTCCGCGCGGACATGGCTCGAGCACCTGCCCCCAAACCGGATCCGCGACTGGGATGACCTGGTCGAGACCTTCGTGGGAAATTTCCAGGGCACCTACGTGCGCCCCGGAAACACGTGGGACCTTCGGGGGTGCAGGCAAAAACCTGGCGAGTCGTTGAGGGATTTCATCCGGCGCTTCTCCAAGCGCTGCACCGAGCTCCCCAACATCTCCGACCACCAAATCATCCACTCTTTCCTCGAAAGCACCACCTGCTATAGCTTGGTGTGCAAGTTGGGGAGGAGCCCACCCCCCGACGCGAACCGGCTATTCGAGATAGCCTCGAAGTACGCCTCGGGGGAAGAGGCGGCCAACGCCATCTTCAACGACAAAAAGGGGAAACGCCCCGAGGAAGCGTCCGCAGAGGACGATAAGGCGAAGGGCCCCTCGAAAAAACGAAAACACGGCAAGAAGGGAAAGAAGCCCCGGGCCCCCCGCGGGACGGGCGACGTCGAGGACGAGGCCCTCGCGGTCGACCCTAACCGCAAGGGACCTCGAGGTCCCCCGCGTGGTGGGGGTGTTTTCGACGACCTCCTCAAGAAGCCGTGCCCTTACCACAAGACCGCAGTCGCTCACACCCTCGAACAGTGTGAGATGCTGCGGAAGTTCTACAACCGCATCCCTCGAAAGGATGGCGGTCCGCCCAAGGATGGTGGAGCCAAGGATGACGACGGATATCCCGAGGTGGAACACGTGTTCTTCATCACGGGAGGTCCAGCGGCTAACTTGAAGCCTCGGCAGCGGAGGAGGGAACGCCGAGAGGTCATGCTGGTCCGCCCAGCGACCCCCTCGTACCTCGACTGGTCATCGGAGACCATCTCGTTCGGTCGCGAAGACCATCCCGACCATATCCCGAACCCCGGGTAGTATCCTCTCGTCGTCGACCCCGTCATCGGCAACACGCGCTTCTCCAAGGTGCTCATGGATGGCGGCAGCAGCCTCAACATCCTGTACGCTCCAACTTTGGAGCTTATGGGGATCAGCACCAACGAGCTGCGGCCCAACAAATCCTCCTTCCACGGGGTCGCGCCCGGAAAGCGCGTCCAAACCCTCGGGCAGATCGACCTGCCCGTCTGCTTCGGAACCCCGGCAAACTTTCGCAAGGAAGTGCTCACCTTCGAGGTCGTGGGCTTCAAGGGAGCCTACCACGCCATTTTGGGAAGGCCGTGCTACGCTAAGTTCATGGCCATCCCCAACTACACCTACCTCAAGATGAAGATGCCAGGGCCTCACGGAGTCATCACGGTCGGTCCGACGGTCGAGCACGCCTACGTGTGCGACATCGAGAGCATTGAGCTCGCAGAGGCTCTTGCCCTCGATGAGACCCTCGTGGCAGATCTCGAAGCAATCGTCAACACGCTCCCTGATGCCAACGAACGGCAGCAGGGGAGCTTCGCGCCCGCTGAGGACACCAAGACTGTTCCCCTCGACCCCGATAGCTCCGACGGCAGGGTGTTGAGGATCAGCTCTTCCCTCAGCGACAAATAGGAAGTGGTGCTCGTCGACTGTCTCCGCGCTCACGCAGACATCTTCGCGTGGAGCCCCTCGGACATGCCAGGCATTCCGAGGGAGGTCGCCGAGCACTCTCTTGATATCCGCCCCCACTCCAAGCCGGTCAAGCAACGTCTCCGTCGTTTCGACGAAGCGAAACGGCGGGCGATCGGTGAGGAGGTACACAAGCTTTTGGAGGCCGGATTCATCAAGGAGGTGTTTTACCCCGAGTGGTTAGCAAATCCTGTGCTAGTAAAAAAGAAAAGTGGAAAGTGGAGAATGTGTGTAGACTACACCAGCTTGAATAAAGCGTGCCCAAAAGTCCCATTTCCCTTACCACGCATAGACCAAATTGTGGATTCCACGACGGGATGCGAACTTTTATGTTTCCTTGATGCATATTCCGGTTACCATCAGATCAAGATGAAGGAGTCCGACCAGCTCGCGACTTCCTTCATCACTCCTTTCGGCATGTACTGCTACGTTACGATGCCCTTCGGCCTTCGAAACGCCGGGGCCACGTATCAACGCTGTATGCTCCACGTCTTCGGGGATCATATAGGTCGTATCGTAGAAGCGTATGTCGACGACGTTGTCGTAAAAACCAGGAAGGCGGACGACCTGGTGCGCGACCTCGAGGTCGTCTTTGGCTGCCTCAGGGCGCACGAAGTAAGACTCAACCCCGAGAAGTGCGTCTTCGGTGTGCCTCGAGGCATGCTCCTGGGTTTCATTGTCTCCGAACGAGGCATCGAGCCCAACCCCGAGAAAGTCACGGCCATCCAACAGATGGAACCGATCCGTGACCTGAAGGGCGTACAGAGGGTGATGGGGTGCCTAGCGTCCCTAAGCCGCTTCATCTCTCGTCTCGGAGAGAAGGGGTTGCCTCTGTATCGACTTTTGAGGAAGTCAGAGCACTTCACCTGGACTGCGGAGGCTCGGGAAGCTCTTGACCGACTCAAAACTGCGTTAACAAACACGCCGATCCTTACCTCACCAAAAGAGGGCGAACCTCTCCTCCTCTATGTCGCAGCAACGACTCAAGTCGTCAGCGCGGTCATAGTAGTAGAAAGGAACGAGGAAGGACACTCTCTGCCAGTCCAGCGACCGGTCTACTACATTAGCGAGGTCCTATCTGAGACCAAAACGAGGTATCCCCACATCCAGAAGCTGGTCTACGCCATCGTGCTGGCTCGACGCAAGCTGCGACACTATTTCGAGGCCCACCCGGTGACCGTCGTGTCGTCCTTTCCGCTGGGCGAAATCATCCGGAACCGCGAGGTCTCTGGGCGAATCTCGAAATGGTCGACGGAGCTGATGGGGGAAACCCTCGCTTACGCACCGAGGAAAGCCATCAAGTCCCAGACTTTGGCTGACTTCGTGGCTGAGTGGACCGACACCCAGCTCCCTCCCTCGAAGTCCAGCCTCGACTGCTGGGAAATGTACTTCGATGGGTCGGTGATGAAGACCGGCGCTGGCGCCGGCCTACTCTTCATCTCACCCCGCGGGGAGCACGTTCGATACGTTGTGCGGCTCAACTTCCCTGCGTCCAACAACATGGCCGAATATGAAGCGCTTCTTGCTGGCTTGAAAATCGCACTCGAGCTCGGCATTAAGCGCCTCGACATTCGCGGCGACTCGCAACTGGTCGTCGATCAAGTGATGAAGGAATCGAGCTGCCACGACGAAAAAATGGCGGCGTACTGCCAGGCGGTACGTAAGCTCGAAGACAGGTTCGACGGCCTCGAGCTTCACCACATCGCACGAAGGTACAACGAGGAAGCCGATGAATTGGCGAAGATCGCGTCGGGGCGAGCCCCCGTTCCCCCGAACGTCTTTGCCAAGGACATCGATGTACCCTCGATTACCCTCACCGCCTCGACCCAAGCCTCGACCGTACCCGACGCTCAACCGTCCGCCCTCGACCCCACGAGCGCGGAGCTCTGGGCGGACGAGGACGAGCCTATGGGATACGAAGCCTGCTCAGGAGATGAGGACGAGGCGGAGGCAATGGAAATCGACGAGGTTTCGGCACCTCGAGATTGGCGGAGCCCGTACCTCGATTGGCTCGACGGAGGCGTCTTGCCTAGCGATCGAACGGAGGCAAGGCGCGTAGCGAGGAAAGCCAAGCGGTTCCTTATCATCGAGGGGGAGCTGTACCGACGGGGAGCCTCGGGGGTCCTGCAACGCTGCATCCCGATACCCGAAGGAAAAGAGCTTATCCTTGACATTCACGCGGGCGTATGCGGGCATCACGCCGCTCCACGAACGCTCGTGGGTAACGCCTTTCGACAAGGCTTCTACTGGCCCACTGCCGTGGCGCACGCCACGGAGGTGGTACGGACCTGCGAAGGGTGCCAGTTCTACGCGCGCAAGACGCACCTACCCGCTCAGGCGTTGCAAACCATCCCCATTACGTGGCCTTTTGCCGTATGGGGCCTCGACCTTGTCGGGCCAATGGCGAAGGCACCCGGGGGCTTCACGCACCTGCTGGTGGCCATCGACAAATTCTCCAAATGGATCGAGGCTCGACCCATCAGCAGGATCAAGTCTGAGCAGGCGGTGCTCTTCTTCACCGATATAATCCATCGGTTCGGGGTTCCCAACTCCATCATCACCGACAATGGTACGCAATTCACAGGAAAGAAGTTCTTAAAGTTCTGCGACGATTTCCATATCCGAGTGGATTGGTCAGCAGTGGCTCACCCACAGACGAATGGCCAAGTAGAACGTGCCAATGGCATGATTCTACAAGGCCTAAAGCCCAGAATTCACAACAAACTGAAGAAGTTTGGACACAAGTGGGTGCAAGAGCTACCATCGGTGATTTGGAGTCTGAGAACGACCCCAAGCAGAGCAACAGGATTCTCCCCATACTTCCTCGTCTTTGGGGCAGAGGCCATCCTCCCTACGGATCTGGAATATGGGTCCCCTAGGCTCCGAGCGTACCAAGAGCAGCGAAATTGCCAAGCTCGAGAGGACTCGCTCGACCAGGTCGACGAGGCTCGAGACGTGGCTTTACTCCACTCGGCAAGGTACCAGCAGAGCCTACGTCGACAACAGGCTCGAAGGATCCGGCACCGAGATCTCTGCAAAGGAGACCTCGTATTGAGGCTTCGACAGGACAACCGAGGGCGACACAAGCTCTCACCCCCGTGGGAGGGGCCATACATCGTCGCCGAAGTTCTCAAGCCCGGAACGTACAAGCTAGCTGACGAGGGCGGGCACGTCTTCACGAACGCCTGGAACATCCAACAGCTACGTCGTTTCTATCCCTAGAGTGGCCCCGCGGCCCTCGAAATCTTTGTACATACTCTAGTTTTGTGCTTTTGAATTAAGTATCGACGCTGTTACCCCCACAGTTTGGAAGAAATTAAAACGAACTTTTATTCTTTTCAAGCTTCGAGGGAGGTTTGGCTCTACCCTCGGTAGAGCCATCCCTCCCTCGGGGGCTACATGGGGGCTAACCCTCGAAAAAATCGTCGCTTTTCAAAAGAAAAATCCTTTGCGAAACCTCGAAGGAGACCCGCTAGGCGTGAAACGGACAAGGGCAGGGTCGCCTGAGCCGAGTGTTCGCTTACGCCTCGAGGCTACGGCAACACCTCACTTCCCTCCGCCCAAGTCATTCACGTACGAACGATCCTAGCAACGCTCTCCCCTCGAGGCACAAGCATCGGACTAATGCATGTCGCGAAGGCACCGCATAAAAATAACATCACGTTTAAAGCAAAATAAACGATGTTCAGTAAGATACGAGCAAATCAGTCTTACAAAAAAGGAGTTCGAAATCCTAATCTACTTCTTTACAATCGGGCTCGATGGCCCGAGATTTTCAGAGATCGCCCCCACCGCCAAGGTCGTCCCAGCCGCCGCCGTCCTCGCCAGGAAAGAGGGCGCCCTCGAAGTAGCCGGCAAGCACTCGCGCCGTCCCGTCAGCAGCAACATCGGCCTCGTCCATCGCCGCCACCGCCTCCTCGTCGTTGAGGTTGTCGGCGACGACGTACCCAGCGGCGAGCTTCGAGAGGTCCGCTTGGTAGTGGGTCGTAACCACTCCAAGCACCTTCCGAACTCCGAGCAGAAGGGCTTCCTTCACGCGCGAAGTGAAGTGGCCCCCAAGCGCTCGAACGCGGCTTGCGAGGGTGCTCCCAAACTGCAGGCCGGGACCAGCAATCTTGTTGCAGGCGGCCGAGGCCGCCTGCACCAGCTCATCGAGCTCGCGCTGGGTCTCCGTCTGCGCCACCAGCACGGCCTCCTTCGACTCGGTCTCGGCCTGAAGCGCCTGCTTCAATGCTGCACCAACAAGAGTCAGCCAAAAAGCAACAAAACGAAAGGGTCAGAGCTCGAGCCAAATCAGCTTACCCTCGACCTGTCCCTGAGCAGCCTCGAGGGCCCTCTCCGCCTCCTGGGCCCGCTGCTCCACCTCTCGCGCCTGCCGCTCCGCCGTGGCCCGAGCAGTCTGCTCCCGCTCGAGCCGGTCTCGAGCCTCGACCGCGAGACGCCGCTCCTCCGCGACCGCCAGCTCCGCCGCGCGACGCGCAGCCCGCTCGTTCTCCAGCCAGTCATTGCGGGTCGCGAGCTGCTCGCGGAGGGCGCTGGTCGAGCCTTCGAGGCAAGCGATGACCTCGCCCTTCTCCCGACCCTGGGCAAGGGCCTGGTCCCGAGCACCTCGAAGGGCGTCCAGCTGGCGGTCTCGAGCCTCGAGCGCCCCGGACAAGCGACGGAGCTCCAGCGATAACTCCGCAATCTGGTCGTTCTTCGCGAGCGCCTGTTTGCGGAGTTCCTGCGGAAAGAAAAAGAGATAAGCCTTCTTTGAAAAAATAAGGCATGGCAAAAACATCACTTACACCGAGACGTACCCGGTGGACCTTGCCGACATCGTCGTGAAGACGGAGGATGTCCTGCAGCGCCCTACGAACGTCCAAGCCGTGTGACGACTGGACCTCCCACAGAGTCTCCTCTGCCACGGCTTCGTCGACGAACCGCTGGGGAAGCACGCTGCGGGCTTGCCACGTCTCCGCGTTTCCACGGGCATGCGCCTCGTAGGACCAGGCCGCCGATGGCCCTGGCTGAACCGTGATGAGAGTCGACGGCGCGGCCCCGCCACTCTCGCGCCCTTGCGTCACGGGGGCCCCAACCCCCAGGGCCTCTGCCAGCTCCGTCAAGTGGGGGAACCCGCCGCCATGGGTTCGCCTCTCGCCCCCCTCATGCGGAGGGACCACCACGGCGTCCGCCTCCACGGGCGCCGCAGACGGCTCCTCGACGCGAAGAGCCTCCCCAGGCGCGGGGTTGGCTTCCTCTGGCCGAGTTGCCTCGACGTGGGGCTCGACCGCGCCCTCGAGGAGCTGAGGCGGCCTTGGCCCCTCGAGGACCGGAGGCGCCTCCTCGCGCGGCTGCTGCCGGGCCTGTAGTTCCGCCTGGGTGTCAAAAAACGTAACAAAGTCCTCCACGACTTCGTTCGTCGGGCCCAGGAGCTGCGAGGACGGGTGCGGCGACGAGCTAGACCCGATCTTGAGGGCCTTGGTTGGCGCGAGGGAAGGCGTGCTCCGCCCCCCAGAGCGACTGTGACACGAAAAGAAACTCGGTTAGAGGCAAAAAACGAAACACCAACGACAAGCAAGCGACAAGGAAAACTTACCGCACGAAGGGGAGTTTCCGTTTTGGCCTCGAGGCCGGAACAGGAGCTGCCCCCGGGACCTCGCCTCCCGTGGCCGCGACGGTTTCCCCTTGAGGAGCCGTCCTCGAGGCCTCGTCTCCCGCGGAGACGACGGTTCCCCCCTGGGGGGTTACCCTCGAGGCCTCCTCACCCCTCGTAGAGTCGACGGGCTCTACTTGGGGGACTTCCGCTTCCGCCCCACGGGCCGGGGCCTCCTCGACGGCGCTCGGCCGCTCGGGGACCTCGCCTCCACCTCGAGGTTCCTCGAGGGCAGCCGGTGCTGCCCCCGATGGACCCTCAGAGGAAGGCCCCGCGGTCGATGGAGGGGCCTCATCTTGGCCCTGGGTTCCCTCGGGACGCTCGACGTAAGGCACCGCGGTCGACGGCGGTGTCCCGAGGTCGATGACCTCCTCACCACCGCCCCCAGACGCCGCAGCAGGGGCGGGCCCACCGATGGGAAGCTCGAACGGGGACGGGCTCCTCGCCCCGCCGTCTTCGTCAGATCCATCACGGTCGGTGGAGGATTCTGGCGCGGAAAGCGGTGAGAGCCCCCGCCTCGCCCGCTCACGGTTCTCCGCCTCGAGCTTCTGCCTCTTCCGCTCCTTCCGCTGCAATCGAGCCTCCCTCCGAGCCTTGGCCTCCTTCGCCCTCTCGGCGAGGGCGCGGTTGACGGCCTTGTCCTCGGGGACGGGAGGCTTGGAGTAGTGGCCACGCGATACGCCCTGCAAGGCACCATTCGTAAGGTCGGAAACACGAGAACAAAACCCAAAAAAGCAAAAGCAAAGATCGAGGATCACTTACGAGGCTCACATAGCCATCCTCGGGCCGCATCGGCACTGCCCAAGGGTCGTCCGGCAGTTTGTCGACGGCGCGCCGCGCCCGCTGCACGGCGGTGGCGACGGGCAATGGCTCCGCCGCCATCACCGTGCCGGTGAGGTCGGCATCGGGAGTCATCTCGTACAACGAGAGCCTCCGCCGCATAAGGGGAAGCACCCGCCGCCGGTGGAAGTGGGCGATGACCCCGCCAGCGGTGAGGCCGAGCCTCGAAAGCCGCTGGAGCGCGTCCACCAGCGGGTCGAGCTTCTTCTTCCGCGACGGCGGCGACACGCCAAAGTGCCAGTCGGGCTGCTTCTCCGTCAGTAGCAGGCCGGTGTAGGGCGGCAGATGTCCTCCGTCGTTGCGGAGGTAGAACCATCCCTTATCCCAGTCCTGGTTGTTGGAAACCATGGAGCTCGGGATATAGAGGTCTTTGCGCCCCTTCCGAACTTGGAGCACCAAGCCGCCGGCGCGAGCAGGGCGACGAACCCCCTTGGAGACGTACTCCAAGAAAAGCTCGCCGACGAAGAGGTGGCACCAAAGGTCCCAATGGGCCTCGATGCCGAGATAACCCTCGCAGACGGCGACGAAGACCGTCGCCTGCGAGATCGCGTTCGGCGAGAAGTTGTGCAGCTCCACCTTGTAGTGGAAGCACAACGCTCGCATGAACCTCCCCACCGGAACTCCAAAGCCCCGCTCATGGAAACGAGCGAAGCTGACGACGTAGCCCCTCGGCGGATCAGGCTCCGTAGCGGCCCCCGGCGAGATCCAGACGGGCGGCTCGCCGTCGACGTTGGGCGGCAGCACCCCGACCTCCACCAAGCTGTCCAAACAATGCTTGGTGGCGTTGGACGGCTTCCATGGCACGGGATCGGCGAACTGGGCCATGACGGAGGAGGGAGAGCTCGGACGAAGGAAGAAGATGAAGGCGAAAGCTAGGGCGAAGGGAACTGAAGGCTAAGGCGAAAACGCAAAGGGAAGCGTACCCTTGGCATGGGCACTGCCGTGCTATTTATACTCCCCCCGCGGAGCTAAGCACGGCAGGACTCCAGCCTTGGCACGACAGTCCCTAGACTGACAGCCAGGCCTGCCCCGGGAGACGTAACGGCACGGGCCGCGTCAACCGCGCAATCGAGTAACTACGCCATAAATTTCGAGGAGTCTGGCGCGGCAGACGTGCGGCCGTGTCAAACTGCGCCCGCACGCCTCACCCGAGAAAGCGCGCCCACTTCTCCCACGATCGCACGAAACCGCGAAGTTTTCGCTACGGGTCATCATGACTCGCGCAGAACGAGGGCGCATTCAAGACGCCCACCCTCAAAGGAGGGACCTCGAAGCTCGAAGGCTCGACGATGCCCCCTCGAGGGAAAGAGGTCTCGAAAACCTCGAAAACCCGCGCGGAGCGGAACCATGAAATCACGCTCGATGGTTTCTTCCTCGAATTGAAGAAGCCATCGTGCTACTGATCAGGGGTTCGAACCTTGGGCCTACGAAGGGTTTCGACAAGGGCCTCAGATCAACCGAGTCAGGGATAATCGACGGTACCCTCGAAGCTCGAACGCTCGAGGGAGCCAGCCGATTATGTTCGAGGCAGGGCAAAGTGCCTAGATCGAGGGACCCCTCGAGGGGGAGCATCGAGCCCTCGACCTCTATCGAATGAGGTCGAGTCCCATCTAGCATACTTTGCGAAAGGCTTCTACGGGCGTGACCTGTGACCACGAGCCTACCCCTATCGGATGGGGTATGGACGTCCGCTCGAACCACCCGTTAACAGCTCAACCAGGCACCCGTGGCTCGATCCCACCGAGGGAAGCATGGGTCGCCTCCTCCTCAGCACCCTCAAACAGGGGCTCGAGGCACGTAGAAAGCTCGAAATCCCCACTGGGCACAGTGGACGAACCCACACTGGAGGAAGCAGCAAATGCTCTGTGCATCAGGCTGAGACCTTGAGAGAGTGTCAACCACTCTCCCAAGGCCTCGGGGGCTACACCCGCGGGTGCGCTAGCGCGCCCCCACGGACTCCCGGAACCCACGAAGAAACGAAGGCCTCGAAAGCCTCGGCGAACTCCAGCCTTCGCAGGATGAAAACCTCATCCCTGCGAAGGCTCGGGGGCTACTGTCGGGACCCTGGAAAAGGGGTACCCTAACTTGGGCCCTAAACTACTTAGAAACAAGGCCTACGACGACGTCGGCCCGGCTCTGCAGCCCGGCAAAGGCCCGTCACGACGACTTCTTCCTTGGAACCCATCCCGCTCGAGGTAGACGACCACCCTCGAGCAGGGATGTCCGTGACGATCGAGCCTAACCGAGCTCGAGGTTTACAACGACCCTCGAGCAGGGATCTCCGTCTCGTACGAGGGTCGGCTAGCTCGAGCACGCGGTCCATGCTCGAGCCCGCCACGCCGGGAACGACGCCCTCGCTCTGCGATCTATCACTTCAAGACATGATGTCGTCCCTCCACGGTCAAAAAGCGGGGAAATCGCTGCGTCATGTCACCGCCCATGCCACGGAGAAGACATCGGTCAAATCCAATCGCACAGTGGACTTCTGAGCGCCACGCCGCACGGCAAACCTAACCTGGCAGTAACACTGTGCCAACCACTCCTTTGACTCCGCCCGCCTCGGATGCGCCACTGCCCTCGAAAGCAACCCTCGAGGGAAGCTACCGAACCCCGACCCAGGCGGCCGTACGAAGACCTCTACCCTCGAAGCCGTGGACCGTCACTCGAGGACGTTGCGTCAACTGTCGCCATGCCGTCAGCCGGAGTAGGAAGGCGCGATTCCCGCCCGCGTGGTACACGGCATGGGCAGCACAGTGCACCAAACGACGTCAGCGCCACGACCACGTCACGACACGACCACGTCACGACACGAACGCATGTATCCGTTCCCTCCTCCTTGGTCTATAAAAGGGGGAGGGAAGCTCATGCAAAGGGGAGAGGAAGGAGAAGAACACGAGTTCATACCCACTCTAGAACGCACCCACACACCATAGCCTGGGACTTAGGAGCTTATCTCCTTCTCCCACCTTGCTTGTAAACCCCTACTACAAGCAACACGTAACCAGGTGCATCGCACCACTGCTGGACGTACGGCCCCGTGGCCGGAACCAGGATAAACCCTTGTCTCTCACTCTCGCCATCGGGAAAACGAGTGGTTAGCACCGCAATCACTCGTCGGTGCCGGTGCGACCAAATCAGGCACCGACAATACTCTTGCAAACTCTATATTCTACAAAGACCGGAGACCTCCATGCTCCTCTTCCTTAGATGCAATTTGCTAGATCTAATGGTTTGTTGGCATACTTGTTTTTCACAAATCGATGGATGGTTAATTTTTCTGTTGTGTCTGATAAAAATTAGTGCGGTGGCTTTTTAATTAGTAAGATATACGATATGCTCGTGTCAAACGATATGAATTTCAGGTTTTTTTCATGGGTGGCAAGTGGCATGCATACAATCACTCCAACTTGTCATTAATGCTGGGGTTTCATGCTTAAAATTACCCCAGCTCATTAATGCTGGGCTTCCACTTCTTTGGGCTCGGCCCCGAAACATGATATGGTCAGGTGTTCTGGGCCTGTACCAGTCGAGAGATCCGTTGACGCCAAAACGGAAGGAAAAAGTCCTTTCGAGGTCCCTCAACTATTGCCTAAGTCCGACTTTCATCCCTCAGCTTTAAAACCGGATATCTAACGTCCTTTATCTTGTAAACCGTTTGTTTTCGGTCCTTCACCGGTTTTGGAGATGGTTTTGATGGCGTGTGGGGCCCACTTATCAGCGCAGGGCCCACGTGACTTTTCTACCTCCTTTCTCTTCTTCCGCTCCCCACGCCGCATCCGTCTGCTTCGCCGCCGCAGCGCCCTCCGTCTCGGGCGACTGGTGGGAGCGGAGGTGCAGCTCGTTGGACGTGCTCGGCTACTGCGCCGTCTGGATCTGGGACACCTCGCCATGGAGGTGCTTGGTTGCCGCGCAGGTGGAGCTCGGGGATGGTGGGGCGGAGCCTGAGGAGACATGGCAGAGGGTAGCACGACCGTTCAGTTGAGGGAAGAGACACAGCACGACGTCGGTGGGGCTGCGTCGGTGGCAATCTCGCCGGAGACTCGAGAAGGAAGGAGAGAGAGGCCGGCGGGGCCGCATCTGCTCCTGGTTGCGACGCGCGCACCGGCCGCGTCGCCTCTCTCTCGCTCCCGGCAGCGTCGCTCTCGGGCCACCATCCCGCGCGTGCTGCTTCATCGGCGGCGGAGCAGACAGATAGCGGCGGCGTGCTGCTTCGACGCGTGGGAGGGAAGAAGAGAAGGTGGAGTAAAGACAAGTGGGCCCCTACCCTGACAAGTGGGCCCCACTACCACATCATCAAAACCACATCCAAAACGGCTGAAGGACTAAAAACAAACGGTTTATATAGATGAAGGACGTCAGATACCTGGTTTTAAAGTTGAGGGACGAAAGTTGGACTTGGACAATAGTTGAGGGACCCCAAAAGACTTTTTCCAAAACGTAATTCAAAGTCGGTCAGAAAAGGACACCGATGTAGACATCCTGTTCGATGACCATGAGAGGTGAATCTAACCTTTTATCAACATGGGTCACTTTCAATGAGAGAGACCTTTTTATCGAATTCTGAGTCCTAGACTAAGGCCATGTTTGGATCCAACACTCCAAACATTCGCCCTGTCACATCAAATGTTTAGATGCTAATTAGTAGTATTAAACGTAGTTTAGTGATAAACCCATTCCACAACCCCTAGGCGAAATTACGAGACAAATATAATGAGCCTAATTAATCCATGATTAGACACTGTAGTGCTACAGTAAACATGTGCTAATCATGGATTAATTAGACTCATTAGATTCGTCTCGCAAATTCGCCTAGGGGTTGTGAGGTTAGTTTTATAATTAACTCATGTTTAGTTCTCGTAATCGGTATCTAAACATTCGATGTGACAGGTCAAAACTTTCGACCCTAACATCCAAACACCCCCTAAGTCAGTCTGCATCCAAACATTTCCCCATCGCTGAAATTTCCTCACACGACGAGCCCCCTCCGGTTTTCAGAACCTGCTGATGGCATCCGAGAAAAAATTGCGAATACGACTGTCGACGTGCAAGGTCCAGACAAGTGCATGGCAGGATTCACAGATCTGCCAGAACTACTACCATCCACTTGATTCGTAGCCGTTCTGCATCAATATTTTCCATTAATTCAGTACCTCCACACTGAAATTGGCGACAAACATCAAATGAAAAGAGAAATACCAACTTCTGTTTGTGAGCACTAGGAGTATAACTGTATAAGACCACCGACGACAGCACACAAGAGTATGTGAAACAGCAACAGAAACATCATGCTGCCAGGAATCAAGCATTATAAGTGGAGCACCAAAGAACAGAGATGCTTGAGGATCAGTAATCAGCTACAGGACATCAGGACAGCAGGTATACAATTAGTGAGGCTACCAAGGAACTCAAACGCAGCCATGGCACAGCGCCTTCCCCGCATCAAAATTTTCGCCAGGCTTGTCAAGGCCAGCTACTTAAAAAACAAGAACGAAAGAATCACACGCACACAAAGGGGCTATATCTACATCTACGCAAGATATCGTAGAAACAGTGAGATGGTCATATTATGTAGTCTGCAGCATTCAGGAAGCTCTCGTACTGGGTACCATTGAGGGCACTGTAGACTTCATCCCAGTTTTCAATTTGCTCCGACAAAGGCTTTGTGTGTATCTTCACATGCCTGCTTACTAATTTCCTCCTCGGCACATTGAGAAAATCCAGGACATCAAATAGCTTCTGCAAGCGCAAGCCAGCACAGTGTTTGTAAGCAATAAATAGAAAAGAAAGTACACATACTAGGGAATATATTATTGATGAGAACTCACTGTTCTGTTGAGAATGAGATCTTCATAATAGAGAGTAATGTGGCGGGTGCTCTTTAGGTTTTCAAGAGCATCGCGAGTGTATTCATCTGCTTGCTTCAGTTGCCAAACTAGTGATGTTGTGTTGAGCCTGGGCTTATATCTTGCAAGTATTCTGGCCTGTGAAGGATCAAAAGTAGATCAAACATCAACTCGGAAACTGAAGACTTTATCGAAGCAGAGTTGAAACATTTCTTCTATAGCATTACCTCATGACTTGTGTGTACATGGGCCTTGTGTGTCCCATTTAATTGCTTAAGGTATCTATCATGATTATTGGCTAGTTGTGATACCAACTGACGGAGCAGATTCCTCCTGAAGAGAAATATTGCAGAGACTCCTCTTTGATTAAAGTAATAGACTACATCCACATGATTTGCCACAAGACCCTGAAAACATATACTGTCAGAAGGGTTCTTGTTCATTTCCATTCTCTATGCTTGGTCAACATTAATGGTTTATTAATCAATCTGTCTACCAGGGAAAGAAAGTTTTCGGTGTCTGCATTACCACTCTATTAAAACTATCAAATACCTGCATTGCAGTAATACTTCAATTCATTGCCTAAACATAGAGGATCTGAAGCCAGCATATTTACATCTTCCAAATGGAAGAAAATTACACAAAACCACAAAAGAACAGGACTACACAGGAGTGCAAAGACAATCATGCCATGTTCAAGATCCACTTAGAAACAATCCATTTTCTAATCACCCATAAGATTTTTTTATAAAAAAAACGAATTTATTGAGAATCATTCAAGCATTCAGCACTTGAGCTGAAGTGAGAGCTTACAGCTTTCTAGCTCTACAATAAAACACAGATAGCCTACTTAGATCTATAAAAGTCATGATAAAAATCAGCACATATCGGAATCGATGCAGAGCCACAAGGCATCAGATTATCTAGCCATCTAGACCTGGGTGTGGGTCAGCAACCATGAAAAAGGTGTTTCACACAGCAGTAAGGAAACTAAATAAGCTATCCCACAGTTTCATATAGGGGATTTTATAAAAAAAAATTCATAGAAAAGATTGGTACAGTATAATATAGGTATAGGATCTAGTTGAGAACGTGATACCTTTAGGGGCCTACATATTCAATAATTGAAACATACTGGAGTAAATGAATAACAAAAGAAAAGGATCATTCAAATAAAATATCTAGATTATACGTTTTTTCCCTCACCTGATTAAGCATCCACTTGAAGCCAACGGCAGCAGTGCACTCATTCTTGGAAGCACTACTATTCCAATCCAAATTGTAAACTTTATCCAAGGTATTTATTATAGAGGAAATGTTACTTCTCCTTTCTTTCCTAGAGAAAATTTCACCATTGGAGCTAACATTTGCGTGGCTGTTAAGAAGAGTTTCAAACCAGCCACTTCCAGATCGCTGTGACGAGATGATTGCAAAGAACCTGACAGGGTTACACTTGCATTCCTCCCTAGATATTAAAATTACATCAGACATTACACAAACCAAGTATAGATGGCTTAATCTTGCTGCAGAGCAAACCTCACCTGCTGTAAGTCGTCGGTTGAGGATAATGCACAAACTGAACCTCAGAAGGAGGAACTGTGGACTTGTTACATGGTTGTTCCACAACTTCGATCTTCACAATTCTTGACCAGCCATCAGTCCCTAGTTGCTTCATACACATTGAGCAAATAGATATCCCGCATAACATAGTCATAGCAAAAACAAACATTCTCAATGCGAGTGGTGACTTCTTTGGGGCCTTCAAATCAATTGTATTCTGCAAAGAGATTCCAAGCAGTACAAAAGAAATAAGGATGTGTACAATACATTTGCTATTCAGGGCTATTGTCTATTGCAGCCTTCCTTCAAGTAAGATTTGCTACTTTCTGACCGTATGTTGCAATGGAACAAATCTTACGGCACAAGAATATTTCCAAGCTGGAACGTGCTGAGCTGAGAAGCATACATTTTGGCTAGATACATATAAGTGAAACTAGAAAGGAAGTAAACAGAGAGAAAACTCCAAGATCCATCTTGTCCTTCTTCCTGAAACTGCGTGTGTTCCCTAGGGAGAGGAAAAATGCCCATGTACTGCTCAAATCAGCGGCTTTTATACTTACCAATATGGAGGACAAGACAAGGTATGGAAAGGCCATTTTCCATGAAGTACCATTCTCAGATATTCTCCTCCCGAATTGCCTCAATAAATGAATCTACTCCCAAGTCCCAACTATTCCTGGTTTCCTTCGGATTCTCAGCAAGGAAGAAAAAGACAGAACTGATGACCGGAAATGCTGGTGGTACTAGAGAAAGTGAGAGATAAATGCAACCCGAGATTCATACGGTTCACCTAGCCAGCCGAAAAACTTAATCATCAATAAGATATACATGAACTGGGAAGAATGAACTGGCTAAATGAAGCTGCTTCCTATTCGGCCTGAACCCAAAAATGGAACAGGAGAAGAACAGATTCCTAACTTCTCCAGCAACAAAAACTATTGGACCAAACAAGTAGCCTTAATAATTGCGTAAAACACAAATAAGTTCAGATTCTGAACCAGAAGAAAAAAAAAATGAAAGAAGTCAATCTCGTATGTTACGGACGGCTTCGAAGTCTGGACTCTGAACCAGGACAAACTCACAGACAGTACAAGGGGGAAAAACGGAGAATGATTAAAACAAGATGAGCCGTTTTCAGCAGCGTTTCAGATCAAGGGTTGGAAGAATCAGGAATGTTGGTCGCAAAGCGACTCCTGTTGGGAGCTCGCGGGACGAGCTCATGGATTGGAGAAAGGGAACGAAGGAAATGACCCGAAAATGCCGCGCCCAAGGTACTCAGTTGAATCTCTTCCCTTGGTGGGTAAATGCCCCCAAACCTTGATGCCTACGGGTAAGCGGAACCCCACAAGCGCACAAAATCCAGAAGGGAGGTGATGAATCGGACCTTGTTTCCGAACTGGTAGCACCAGTCGTCGGCGCCGCCAGGCTTCTCCTCCCCCTTGGCGCCCCCCATCTCGCCTCCTTCTCTCCTTCCTCGTCCTCCCTCCTCCCCTCTCGCGCCGCCTCGAGAGGGACACCGCCGCCTTAATTAACCCGCCACCGCCCTCAGCCTTAGTGGCGGCCCAAGGTAGGAGCCGCTCGCCGCAGGCTCACGGGCGCATTAACTGACTCCCGCCCCTGCCGCCGCGCGGCGCGGGAGGCCGGTGCGGCGCGGGTCCGCCGGAGCGGCGGGCGCGGCAGCAGAGCAGGCGCGGGCCGGCGCGCGGCGCAGGTGGCGGAGGGGGCGAGGACGGCAGGGGCAGGGGGTGAGCTGTTGCGTTGCGCCTGCTCTGGCTCGCGTGTGAAGCGTGGCAGTGCGCGTCTGGACTTTTCGGAGCGTCTTCTCTACAGCAGACGGTGGGTGGCTCGGCGTTGCGTTTTGGACGGCAAATGCGAAGCGGGGGGAAAGAAGTAAAAGTTTCCCGCTTTTTCGGAACAGCGCCGTTTCTCTTTAGGAGAATGGTTAGAGCAAGCCCAACGCGCCACCGTGTTTGGTGCCCAAGTTCCACGTACTCAATCTGCCTCCAGATCAGATCACTCGGCTACCTTACAGTATGGCAGAGTAGCATGTAGAAGCAACAGGGACTCCGTCTGACAAAAGACCACAACAGTTTAGATCACCCAACTTCTCCCAAAAAACACTATTTATCTAATTTTTTCCTATTCATCTCATCTCTCACATTCACAGAACACATTTCACAGCACGACCTACAGTGTTTTTTTTTTCTAAACTAAACTCAGGCACTCGCTGAGCATGCATTGTGGCCGGAGAGAGAAGGCCACTCACCACACACGTTTTCATTGCTAAAAGTAAAAGTACTTCTGCTGTGACAGAGCTAATCCATGGGCTTGCGTTTAGTGTCCTCATGTATGTTTCTACGGTGACCTGTGCTGTTACTTTTTTGCGAGACCACCGAGGAGTGCGCCCGCGTTGGGCTTGCCCTTATGGGGTTTTAGCACGAGAATTACGGGGGGTCTTTAGCACGAAAATCTATTACATATATTTAATTGAGTGGTATAGGAAGGCACCACGTTAGTGGAGAGGGTAAAAGAACTCCAATATTAATGGGAGAAAATAGAGAAAAATAAAAAGAGAGATTTTCGAATTTAATGTTCTAATGGCCGTAATTTTGAACTAGATTTTTTTTCCCACTTAAAAAATAGAGAAAAAGAAAAAAGTTGTAATCTTAAGCCTAAAACCTTTCCCAATGGATGTTGTATCATATGTACTTACCTGAACTCCTGAAGTTGTAATTGCTACAAATAAATATACATATACGATGTTTATATACTAGTAGTATATTGTTATTATAAGATATATGTACTTACCTCAAGTTGTAATTGCTACAAATAAATGTTTATATGTATTGTTATTATATAAATCGTTTAATTCGTTATTATCTAAACTATCTAGACGATGTCAACCTCCTAGCGTTCTGACTAACACTTACACGTACGAGAAGTATGTGTCTTGGTGAAAATCGCCGGAAAAGTACACCTACGTTCAGTGCGTATACAACCCACCAACCAAAGAAAATCGGTGGTTCATCACGCCATATTGACGGCAATGCACAAAGTTCGCCGAAGATGTTGTCGCTCGGGCCGGGTCTGTACGTACGGCGACGCCGCCGCTCCGGTCGAGGGCATGGTACGACCATACGAGCCGATAGAGACGTGTCGTGTCGTGTGGCGTGACAGAAGAAACGGAGAGATTGAGGTCGCTTGTGCTGTGCCTGCCGTGCACGGCTTCCGTTCCGTCAAATGTTTTTACCAGTTGAGGTGTGTTTAGATTGTAGGAAAAAAAATACTGTAGCATAAAAAAACACTGTAGCATTTGTTTGGAAACGTGTTTTTTAGAGAGAAATAGTGAAAAGTTAGAATGAATAGTGAAAAGTTGGAATGAATAGTGAAAAGTTGAGAAACTGCATGAGTAGTACATTAATTGGCGCCGGACGTGGCAGATTCTTCCTGGCCCGTGGCTGGTGCATGCAAACGGTGGGGGCAACCGGTAGCAAACGTACGCGGTCGCTCGTGCGGGGCCCGGCCGGCCGTTGCAAACCCGTCGAGGACGGCGTAAACGATGGAAAAGGCACGGCGTCCTTTTCTTTTCTTTTATCCCCCCTCTTCTTCGATCTTCTCCTCTTTCCGCCCTTGGCTTCATTTTTTTTATATAAAAAGTTGTGGATCGATCGATGCCAATTTTCAGCTGCTGTTGCCTGCTGCTGTACGTACGATACGATACGATCCTCAGCAGGCCACAACCGGGGGCCGCGCCATCGTGCCGGGTTTTGTGCACACGACGCGTGCACGTGCTAGTTTGCTACAGCCACGTGGTAGCTCAATTACGCTGCATGTTACACGTAGAACTGGATCGGCCGGTACTCTCTGATCTCGCTCGAGAGCACAGAGGATCCATTCGTGACTTCGTCGTGGTTAGAATAGTATTAGTACAGATGCTTATCATGTCCTGGAGTAAACGGCACGCTAGGTCGTCGTTGTACGAGCTAGCTAGTTTAGTTATTCTCAGGTGCTAGACACACCGCAGGCTCGGCCACTATTTTACGTGCTCCTCCAAACTACGAGAACACCACACACCATAGTTTTAATTTGTTGGATCGATACTGTCGGGTGCTAAATTAAAACCCGACCTGATGATTCGCATCAAGGACACAAACTAGTCTATTTCTCGACTGCGGGGCGCAGGGTGTGCCAACACCAAAGTCAAACTCAAACAGCCGACACGGCCGGACCCGGACGCAGCAGCTGAGAATGGAAGGCCATGCGCAGCAACGCATGCAACCAGCTGCCCAGCCCCATCCATCGTCTAGTTCCGGATCAAGCGAGCCCAAGGTGTTGTTTGCATTCCACTAACAACTTTAGCTGTTTCATTTTTGAAAAAAACAATGCAACTACCTAATAGCTAAACTTAGCCTAGATTTTACTAGCTACTTTAGTTAGGACTTAGGAGTAGTAAGCTAATAGCAAGTAGATTTTAGTTTTTTTTTTGTGACTGCAAGTGGATTTTAGTTGGGTGTTAGATAAAGCTCTAGTTGAAATTTTAGCTACCCGGGGATTCGAACAAACTATCAGCTACCTTTAGCGGCTAAACTTATTAAACTTTTAGTTAGATACTAGATCAATCAAACGGTTTCTTATTCCGCGTATCGCGTAGGCTTGGGCTTGGCTTACACCCAGATCGAGTTTACTGTACTGTACTAATAATCGCGTCATCAAGCTAGGCCACAGGCCCCCGGACTCGTCCCCGTGCCTCGACGATCGATCAATGCCGTGCTCCGTGTACGTAGCGTACCAGCGGGGAACACACGCCAGCCGGCGGTGGCGATCCGCGTGACATTTTCCGTGCACGGCGTCGGTGCCGTCGGTCCACTAGGCCACGTCTGCACGCCAGTTGGGGAGCCTTGGGCTTGATGCTTGCTTGCAGCAGGTTGTTGTGCCAGGCCGGCCGGGCGTCAGGCCGGGTCGTGGTCAACCAACCCCCCATCGACGAGGCGCCAAAGGATCGGAGAGGAGCTACAGTAGCTAGTAGCGTCACGTGATCCGTTGCGTTACTTGCGCCCCCGATCGATGACAATGACAGGCACCTCTCTGTCCTCTCTTCCAGTGTGTTATTATTGCTGCTTTGCTGGAGTTCGTGTATGGTATATATTGTACAAACTAAACATACCACGGTACCAGTATACTAATAACAGTACTAATCCTGCAGTACCAAGCTAGCTACAGTAGCTCCCGCGCCGTAGTACGTACCCGCGGACGTGGCCGATCGTGACATGCATGCATGGATGGAGTTAACAGCAGTAGCTATAGTAGCTATACACTGTTACATTACATCGGAGTATCATACCGGTTTCTACTTTCTACACACCACGTGATCGCGTCTACTCACACCCAAGGCCTGTGGGTTATGGTTAAGATCTTCCTTGCTTATATGACAGCACGCCACGCCACCGCTGGAGCGGTGCCAAAACTGTGGCGAGCAAAATAGGCGCCAAACTTCTATGGCGTAAAAAAAAATGAGATACGAGATGCCTAAGCACCTGTGGTGTGCCACAAGTATGGTAGTCAAGCAAACACCACCTAACCTTCGGCTGGCTGCTGGTGGAGCTGACGGGTGGGGCGGCCCCACCCGTCAGCCCCAGCAGCAGCCAGCCGAACACTGCCATGGTTGTGGCGAGCGTTGGCAGGTTGCGGTAACGAACCGAACACTCCCTATGTCCATAAAATCCTTGACTAGCCTAACTCGTCTGGTGTAATACCTGGTTACCCTTTATTTCTTTCAAGAAATAGAAGACGCTCTCTTCGATCCTCGCCTGAGTTTGCGTGCGTACACGTACGGCGCTTGAATGCACAGCATATGATGAGGCTGTGTCTTTGTCTTGTTTATTTGCAGAACCGATGCCGAGCAATGGTGTATTTGTGTATATAATGTATAGGCTGTGTTTAGATTGGAAGTAAAAAGTACTTTTCTAGATGAATAGTATACTGAGAAGCGTGTTCTGTGAATAGGATGAATAGAAAAAATTTATTAGAGAAGTACTTTTTCGTGAATATGAACACAGCACTAGTGTGACAGAATTCACTCGAGAACCGAGCCGAGAAGAGGCGAGCGTGTCTATAGATACGTATATCGTGTCTTGGCTTGCGTATGCTGGGCTCTTCTTCAATTCGATCCTCAGCGCTGTGTCCCCGCCGCGTCTCCCGGCTAGCACATGCGCGCCCGTGTGAAGTTGTATTCTTTTCTACGCCCGAGTCCAAGCACTGTTCGGGACCCAACACAAGATCAGATGCACCCGCTGCCTGTTCATTCTAGTGCAGCCTAATCTCTTTTCGACAGCAAGCAAAGCATGATCTTTCTTTAAAAAAAACAAGGAAAAAATGTCCACTACTACAACTGAATCCTCTCTGGAAAATAATGCCATATCTTTAATGCTATCTTCACCAGTCCCAAATCAGATGAGTGCGAGCCGGCCTCTGCCACGGCATGGCCGGATCGGGATTTTTTCTTCTGGCCATTCCACGAATAGTTGGCTGGTGGGTGGCACTTTTGCTTGCACCCAGATCGCGGCGTGACGACGCCCATACAGACACTGAAGACGTAAAAAATAAAAAATAAAAAGGTGCCAAACTCATCAGAGTCAGACAGCCCGATATGGAAAATTGCCCGCCCGTTGCGTTTCACCTGAACGCGACCCGGTTACCACTCGTCCCACACGTTAACATTAGGCCACAGCCACTAAGCCATACTCACATACGACACATGTGACCACATGGCCGCCATGGTTTTATTTTTTTTTTCTTTGCCTTTTGGATGCTGACCGTGGCTCCATCCGTTACCACTTACTACTATACACTTACCACTCGTCTCAGTTTAGTGGGGCGGTCCTTGTAGCAGAGAAAACACACAGCAAACTAGTACTAGGCCACTAGAGGTCTACATACCCTGCTACCCAGCTCCATATATGTAGCCCATATACAGCAGCAAGCCAATAGTCCAAGCGCTGCCACACCTCACCAAACCCCCCACCGTTTGTCCTTCAAGAAATGTCACCTTCGGATCGATCTCAACCGCCAGCGTCCCAATCAATCATCGCCAAAAAGGGAAACGAAGTCGAAGACGTCTAGCGTAGTAGGCAGGCCGAGGATCGGAGATCTCCCATGACGCGGCGGCAGTGGGCTAGTGCACGTTAACGTCGTTCTTGCAACTACACGGACCCCCCCCCCCCCCCCCCTTCGTTCTTGCACTAGTAGATCACTTGCTAAGATGGATGAAGTGGATCCGAGTGCTAGCTGCAACTACCCACTACCGTGCCTGCCTGCCTGCGTTGATCGCCGGCTGGCCGATATCATTCGGCATGATTCCTCTCCACGACTTTGCGTAATTCTCAAGAGGAATGGATGGCAGTGGATCGCTTCTCTTTCTTTTTTCCCCCTTATCCCTGACCCACGAATGAAATATTTGGTGCAAACTGCAAAGGTGTGATCATACCTTCCTTTCTTCCGTTGCAAAAGTACCATGAGACCGACCTAACAAAAAAGATAACGAGAGTGATAGAAACTCTAAAACATGTTTTTCACAAAAAAATGAAGGTGTTAGACGACCAGACTTTCAGTGGAGTTTTTTTTTTTTAACAATCGACTTCTCTCAGCCATTAACTCGAAGAGGGGAGAAAATAGCTTAATTAACACGACAAATTAAGGTTTTTAATTAGGGCCCACCAGCCAAATAATAATAAAAAATTTCAGCTGCACACTTGCAAACCACATCTTTAGTACTCTCATGTGTACAAAGCACCGAAGCACGGAAGTAATCATGCTTTGGTACTAACAGCCACGAAAAGAGATGGGTTGTCATTCTTGCTGGTGGCTTTGCCGCCGTCCTTGCAGGTGGATGATTGACGACGCAATCCACAGCCACGGCTGCCGATGGTATTGGGAGCAGCAGCCTGGACCAGCCCAGTCATACACATGGTCCCTGGGACCCGGCCGGCCGAAGAGCAGCAGGAGCATGGCCCGTTGGAGCAGCACCATGCGTCCAGTTTGAATCGGCAAGGGGGAGAAACAAAAATAACGGTGATCCATTCTGAACATTGGCATTATCAGTTATCACATTGCACGTACATTAGATCCTTCAGTCTGGCATTTTGATCACTGATAGAATTTTCGGACATAGAAACGTAGCATCAACAAAGGATGTCTGAAATGATGGTAATTGGTACAAGAAACCCAATGTATAAGACGTGGTTTCCATCTATACATTCCACACTGACACATCGTTGTTAGCAATTTAGACGCTACGGCAATCTTGGTCTTGGTGCTGACAGCTGGGACAAAACTTTGGTGGTGTCTCTGAACTAACCTCCATGCTAGTTCATTGCTCATGACCTCATGTTAATCTTCAGGCATGCATCATCACTGCGTGGATGGCATGATCCAGCACCTTGCTTGCCCAGACAAATCTGACAACGGCAAAGAATCTTTTTCAACTTTGCACTGACCAAAGGCGCTGCAGGAAGGCCTCACTGGTCAAACAAGCAACTCTACCATGCACGCCAAAAAAGAAGCAGGGGTGGCTTGCCATTTAGATTTTTGACGTCCATCTCATACAGTGCTCAGTGCTCACTGACCGGCTTCCATCTCTAGCACCAAATGATCCTTCAGACCCCTGACATGTTAGGATGTTGCCCTGCCTACCTTCTCAAAAGTAAGTGCGCTAAGCCTCCACTGATACTAAGATCTCTAGCTTTTTTCCCCTAACTTCTAGAATCTATCAACTAATGCATGCGGTGAGATAACACTAGGTTTACCCACCAGACATAATGGCTCATGAGATGATTATGCGAACCATCTTTCCGAGGTACTGGAAGCATTTCGCAGCTTCTTTCAAGCACAAGTTCCTATCCTTCCGGGTCCAGTGCTGCACAGCAGAAGCACATGGGCTACTCAGATAAAATTTGAAAGAAAGCAGGAAAGTTATTATGCACCACGTACCTTGCTAAGCTCATTAAGCTTCTCTCTAGCATCTTTTAGTAGAAGTTCGGCATCAGTATCCCATTTGTAAAACTCCAGCTCCCTTCCGTCCAGAATTTTCTTGCAGATCTGTTACAAATCAATTTTTTTTGTTCTGTTCTGAGACTTCCTAATTCCATGAAACTATATGCTTGGAGGGCATGAAGAGCTGTACAACACAAATGATGATAGATAAAATGCCGGTACCCAGTACCATGGTCGTGAAGATTTATTTGTTTCTTATTTATTTATTTATTTGTTTTTGTTGGGGGAGGTAGAGTATGAAGATCTCATTGAACCATAATGGAACTCAATAGGACTCCTGGACAACAGCAGCCCCATACTGTTAAATTGCATGTCAAGGACATACATTGCACCAAAGTAATTAATTTCTCGGCTATGTACTCTTACCAGCAACCCACCATGTGGCCCACCCAAACTTGGACCTAGGCCAAGCTCACACGGCCCAACTAGGTTTTTTGCAGTATCCTATCTCACCCTACCTTGAGAGGCCAAGTTCTCATCCTTCAGGGAAGTATTTGGACTTGTCATGAGGTTCGTAACCTAGCTCTGCCTCCAGGTAAAAACCTCAACCCTAGTGTTTTAGTCTCAACAAATGATGTTCACCACTTACTAGCATGCTAAATGCAAGAAGGTCACAGGTTTTTGTTACAATCCCATTTCAGGGGTGGGGTTTGTTGTGTGTGTGTGTATGTGGGGGGGGGGGGGCTTTGGCATTTCTTATACAGTAATCTCATATAACTGAAAATTAGAGTAACTAATTTTCATATCTAGAAAAGATATGTATAACTGCAATATCCGCATTTTAGTATATTGGCAATGTCATGGGTAGGAGACATTAAAATTGAAAAGCAATGGCAATTTTAACTTCAGGTGCAAGCAGTGTGTTACCTTGTTGCCTATTGCCACACCGCCAGCTATATGTGCAAAATAGATATTGTAATAATGGGAGAGGAATGCAGGGGCGTTGCTCTCAGCCAGTTCAGTCAGATAAGTTGCATAAGTTGATCCTAAAGCACTTGGGTCTGGAATCACGATTCCTTGTTCTCTGAACTGCTCCAAATCTTTTGAAATGCTAGCTGAACGCTCCAGACCACTTTTCCTGAAGTAAACATCTGAACAAACATTAAAATAATTATATGAGTATTTAGCTGCCATTTCTCTTTATAATTTGACTCAACAAAACTGGAACAGAAAAATCATATTGCATGTATGTCACTACACAGACAGAGGGCAGAACCCCAGAGCATGTCTTCTATCATTGCTCAGACCTCAGAATACATCTTACACCATTTGCCACACAGTCACACACCAACATAGAAATGTATACATTTACAGATCTGTATCTGTATCATGTCTTAATTAACCATCCAAACCTATTAATAATGTCCAATTATCACAAGTTTCAATTGGAATACCGGATAGGGGTACAAACTGAACCCTGGGATATGCCAAGATCTAACATAGTTTGCAGCACTTCTCTAACTTGGCACTGCAAAAGGTATTCCTATCATCAATATCTGCCATTCTGCGAGCCCAAATATACCTTATCACATTCCTCTTGTGAAAAATAAAATTGTATGGTAAAACATAAATCTAATACAGCTAAGAGTGCAAACGGAACTGATAGTTCCCAAGCATCTGCTCCGTCTAAGCTAGAATCACAGCCAGCATCCTCCAAACTGAACCCTGGGATATGCCAGCATGTTACATAGTTTGCATAACATCTCTAATTTAGCACTGCATAAGGTATTCCTATCATAAATATCTGCCATTCTGACAGCCCAAAATATACCTTATCACATTCCCCTTCTGAAAACAGAAATTGTTTGGTAAAAATCTAATGCAACTAGGAGTGCGAACGGTCATTCAAATATCCTCTTGTGAGTATATAGCTGTTGTTTTCACTCAATATTCGAATAAGTATTCATGGTTGACATAATCCACATTTGTGATGGAGATTATCATCTGACTGATCATCCACATGTATTTTAGCTCAATATTTGTGGCACTATCATGTCAGTTACTACCTCCGTCCCAAAATATAAGCATTTCTAGGTTTAGTCAAAGTCAATAGTTTTAATTTTGATGATAAATTATAAAAAAATCATAATGTTTGATCATCTATAAAGGATGTTATTACATTCATCATGAAACTAACTATCATAATATGTAACTCTTCATGTTTAAAACAAACTATTTTTGTGTATATTAATAGTCAAAGTTGATAAAAGTTGACTTTGACGAAACCCAGAAATGCTTATAGTAGTATTTTGGGACGGAGGTAGTAGTATCTAACGAGCAGTATTTCGCGGAGTAGATAACTCCACGATCTTATCACGTCAATGTACAAGTAAACATCCAAATGCAACCAACATATACCCCCAAATCAGTGAATCACAACTACAAATCCACTCCGTGACATAAATTCTAATTGTGAAAATTAGGCCGTAGGTCCAGAACAGGAAATGTCAAAAATTGAACTAGAACCAAAGAATGAGGAAGAAAAATTGTGACTAACAGGCGACATCGGTGGACTCGGCGACGACTCGCTCTATGGTGTCGAAGACAAGCTTGCTGTCCACCAGGTACTGCACGAACCCCTCCATGCTCGGCATCCACTCCCCTTCCTGTACCTCGCCCTCCTCCTCCTTCTCGTGCTCCTCCTTCACGCCGCCGCCGTCGCCGTCCTCGTCGTCCTCCGAGGCCTCCGACCCCGGCCCCGTGTCCGCGTCCTCCGCCCCCGCCGTGTCCTTGATGGTGGTGCGCTTAGGGTTGCGGAGGCGCATGGCGACGAACCGCATCTCCTCGGCGACGCCCACCGCCTCGCCGGGGTACTGCTTCGGGTACCTCTTAGGCCTCTTCGGCTTCGCCTCCTGCGGCAGCGGCGGCGCAGGCGCGTCCGCAGCTGCCGGGGCCGAAGGGTAGGGAGAGCAGCGGGCGACGGCGAGGGCTAAGGCTCTGGTCCTGTGTATGCGGAGGGAGGCGAAGGGAACTACTCGTCGGGATAGAGGCGGCGCGACCACCGCCGTGGCGGCGGCGGCGGCGACGACGAGCAGCATGGGTTTAAGGGGACGGCCGGGCGGGTCATCCGTTACCCCACATCCGGCCGGCGGACGTCCCTGCAAAATAAACTCTGTTTCAAAAAAAAAAATTAAAAAAAAACTCTGTACGTTTACGCCTTCGAAAGGTGCTTTACGCATTTCTTCCTGAGGTAGTTCGCCTGTGCTGCTTGCTTGTGGGGCTTGCTTGCCTGTGCGGCTGCTATGCTTGCTAGTGAGGCTTGTTTGGAATTTGGAAGGAGACTTACAGGCAGTTTGCCGGCCAGCTCCAATTAAAGGGCCCCATAGTGCTAGGGCAAAATCAGTTGGGGTCGAATATCATAATATTTCAGGTTTTGTAGATCTTTTTCTAGTCTTAAGTTATGATGCAATACAAAGTTCAAATTTATGGACAAACTAAGGCTTATATTACGCATTGCTCTTTAAAAGCGGTTAGGATACACTTCATACCTGAAACTAGGGAAAAAATCATGCAAATGTCGGATTGATGCCCATAGATATTTTTGGAGGTCGTCTCTTGATATATGGTAGGAGGCGCATTTAGGGCTTCTCTAATGTCCGATTCTAGGGTTGATGTGGTGGTTTAAAAAAAACGATTTAACTGCTGGAGTGTCGGCGAATTATGCTGACAACGTTCTCGAGGGGGTGCCCCGAGAGAAGGGTTTAGGGAGAAGTCGTCGAGAATCTAGAGCCGAAGGTGACAAGAGACGATTTAGACAGGTTCGGACCACAATGTGCGTAATACCCTACGTCCTGTATGGTGTATCTTGTATTGATCTGGTGTAAAGCGATGCCTGATGGCGTTGCTCGATGGTCTAATCTAGGGGACCCCTGCCCTCCTTTATATATCCCAGGGGGCAAGGTTTACATGGTAAGTCTCCTAGTCGGTTACAATTGAGAAGTCCTAGTAGGACAAGGTGTCCTAGTAGGAGTCTAGCTTGATTAGGGAACCTGGGGTTTCTATACCCAACAAGTCCCCGAGCACTTCATTGCCTGAAGTACAACCCTGCTGTGAGTCTTGGAGTATTGCCGAGTTGTTTTGAAGTCATCCGAGTTCTCTCAGCTTGGTTTTATGAAGACTTTGAGGTGCTCAAAAACTTCTTGGAGAATCTCATTGGTGCGCACCGTAAAGGTGCGCCCAATTGGGCAGCCCCCGAGCCTCGTTTTGCTTTGAAGAAGGAATTCGAGGGTCTTTAGTGAATATTTCCCGAAGAGCTTCAATTTCCGAAGAATCCGAGTTCTTTTGAACCCTAGCGTTGCCTCCGAAATTCGGTATTAACCGAAAAATTCCGAAGAATCTTTGATGACGTACCAGCAGCCCCCGAGCCTTGATCCGATTTAATAAATCGGATTAAGGATCTGGACTCCAGGATTTGTAGAAGATCTGATGTAACTCCGATGGAGCGAAGATGTCCGAGTACTTTGCTGAAAAAGTACTCGGCAAACATCATGGTCCGAGTTCTTTGTTGAGAAAGGACTCGGCTTGCATCAGCCCCCGAGCACGAAAGTGCGCGGAACTGCGATGGTGTACCGAAGCTTGGTCTTGCTTTTGTCAATGTGTGCAAGAGACAATGAATCCTGTAGACTGTAGCCTTCTGGTAAAAACAGCAGTGCTGGTCGCTGGATACCTCTGCATGCATCCATCGGTCGAATCTTGTTGTTATTGATGTCATCCTTCCTTGATCTGACACGGCTACAGACGTACACCGATAGGAACTTGACCAGGACTCCAAATCAATATCTGATCCCATCAGATCCAATAGCGGAATCGCTGATGTAGAACTAGGCCCACGATTGGGCAGCCCCTGATCCTTGGCAATTGATCCGAGGTTCTTCAATATCTGCGGAAATCATCATCCGAATAATACGAAGCTTGTATGAAATCCATAATACCAAGCTTGCCGCTGGGGCGGACTTTTAGATGCGACTTGAAAACCGAAGTCGTCTTTGTGCCGTTGGAGCAGACTTTAGATACGACTGAGAAGGAGCAGGAGTTCTTTGTTGAAAAAAGAACCTTGCGGCCATCAGCCCCCGAGCTCGAAGGCTCGCGAAACTGTGATGGCGTGCTGATGAGCCTGAAAAATTATCGCCGAAGCTTGATCTGCAAAAATATTATGTAGCACATATCGAAGAATATTCGAGAACTGAAAATATTTAGTGTAGTCGACAAATCGACAAAATAAAGGCGCAAGTTGCATAAAACTTCTCAGATTATGAAAGCAAGTTGGTGTCTGTACAAAACAGAAAACACCAAAGAAATCAACGAGAGCGCGAATGACACGAGAAAAAATTGACGAAAGTGCGCAAAATGGTGTCAAGCTCGCTTTGAGAGGAGTCAAAATAGTCGACGAATCGACAAAGTACAGCTCTCGTTAAGAGAAAACAAAGTAGTCGACGAATCAACAAAGTAGTGCATTGCACTTTGTCAAAACTTCAGCTGAGAGTTGTCATGGAGAATGATCCGTTGAGGCCTCGAAAGAACCCGGAAAGACTCCCTATAGCCATAGCTATTTTTATCCGTATGAAGAAAACCCAGAGTTCTCAGGAAAGAACCCTGGTGTGCCATCACAGTGTGGCAGTGACAAAAAGTCGTTTTTGAGACTTCAATCATGGGAAACAATTCTGTTAAGGCCTCGAAAGAACCCAGAAAGATCCCTTATAGCATAAGCTATCTTTTAAAGTGTACCCCAGGAGGATACTTGGGAACAAACTGTATGTGGTTTGCCTAAGCAAAAACCCAGTAAGACCCACGGAGCGGTAGCTTTAAGCTGAAAATTATCGCGAAGTAGCGAAATTAGAGGTTGGAGGAACAGATCCGTTATCGGCCCCGAAGGAACCCGGACAGACCTCGGTTATGCGCTCCGAGTGCATGAAAAGAAAACTGTCTGAGTCTAGAAAGAATACGGAAGTTTTGAAGAAAAAATCCAAGAGTTTCTAAGAACCCTTGGCCGTCTCTGTGTCAATGACCAGGACTTAGTCAAAATATACATGGCGTAAATTTTAACTGTTGAAAAACAGCCCTGTTAAGGACCCGAAGGAACCCAGGGAGACTTCTTATAGCGTAAGCTATCTTTTAAAGTGTACCCCGGGAGGATACTTGGGAACAAACTGTATGTGGTTTGCCGAAGCAAGAACCCAGTAAGACCCACGGAGCGGCAGCTTTAAGCTGGAAATCATCGCGAAGTGGCGAAATTGGAGGAACAGATCCGTTCTCGGCCCCGAAGGAACCCGGATAGACCTCATTTATGGGCTCCGAATGCGTGAAGAGGAAACTTTCCGAGTCTAGAAAGAACACGGAAGTTTTGGATGATGTCACAAAGACAAAATAAACAACCCAGTAAAGGGAAATTTATTAAAGTATATCTCGTTGCCGAAACAACATAGAGAAGAACTTATGATGCCGAAGCAACCAGTTCATGTATTGCCAGAGCAATGTTGCAGAAGAACTCAGGATGCCGAAGCAACCAGTTCATGAATCGCCGGAGCAATGTTTCAGAAGAACTCTAGATGCCGGAGCAATTGGTTCGTGTGGTGCCGAAGCAATCAATACATATGTTGCCGAAACAACCCAGCTTGTTCTTGATCAACTCTCTGGGGACTCCAGATATGTCGGGAAGCTGTGTAGCAAAGATGTCCGAGTATTTTGCTGAAAAAAGTACACGGCTAGCATCAAGGTCCGAGTTCTTTATTAAAATAAGAACTCAGCTTGGGCCCGCACGAAGTTGACGAGCGCACTTATGCTAGAGTGAGGGTGGAGCCAAGCACCGCCATCTTCGTTGGATCTCCTGACTGGAGATCAACTGTCTTCGTGGCAACTGTATCCACGGGCTTATGGCTCGCGCTCTATCCGTTTTCTGTTTCTTGGTGGGCTTGCCGAAAGCTTCCCGTAGGAGCGAGCATTCACCCATGGTGTGCTTGCTATCCGAGTGGTAGGGACAACGCTTCTTGATAAGTTTGTTGAATTCTTCCGTTCTTTGCTGCGGAGACTGAGCGGCGCGAACGGTCTGGATGGCAGCTCTTCCGTCCCGAATCCGAATGATTTCATTGCGGGCATCGTTCTAGGTGATGTGGAAACGAGCCGGCCGGGGTTCTTCGCGACGTCTGGACCTGGGTGGTTCCTCGCGGGGCCTGGCCGTGTCCTTTGATCTTACGGCGGAGCTGCCATAATGGCTGCTCTGACGCCTAGCTGACGGTGCTTGGTGGCGCGAAGAACTCTTGCTTTTGGAGGTGGAGCGGCCTCCGTCCAAGCGATCAACCATGACCGCTGCGGCTTCTAGGCGGGCTTTGGCGAGGTCGATATTGGTGTTAGATTGGAACCCCTCGAAGACGCTGACCGCGAACATGATGTTGGCCGCAGGGGAGTTGAAGATGCCTTCCTTGTCGAACTCGGCATTGAGGTTTTTCCACTGAATGAAGCGACGTCGGAGGGCACGGTTGCGGTTGCGCTCGATACGGAGTTCTCGGTCTGCATCGATCTCTCCATCAACGGTTGGAGCGTCGTCGGAGACAACTTCATCGTCGTCGTGGTCATTGAGGATGACACAGGACTGTCGTCCGGGGTTGTTGGGCCCGGTTTTTCTGTTACTTGTGGTAACAGGGAGTTCTCTGCCTGCCTGGAAGGGAAGTAGAGGTAGGATGTCCCGTACCGTGGAGGGTACGTTTGCTTCGTGGAGGGCCACCTCGGGGTCCATGTCAGGCCAATGAACAATAACCCCCAAGGGAGTTGTGGTCATGACAATATCCGAGGTGGACCGGCGAGGTTGCCGAAACTTCCTCTTCAGATGCTTCTGGTAGATCGCGGCCGAGTTCATTAGCCCGAAGGGAAACTGAGGCGCGCGCGATCCACGCGGTGAAGTCTTCGTCCCACGGGAATCGGAACCAGAGTTCATGGGTGCCCGTGGGGTTGTTGTCACGGTCCTGATCGTTGAACCCTGGCGGAAGTCGGAGGTGATCTGGGGTCCGCCAGGGAGTCGTGGACGCGTGGCTTGATCCTGCCGCTTGACAGGGGTCGAGTTGACGTGGTCGGCCCGAGCTTGAATCTGCTTCGGGCGCCATGTACTCCTCCGAGTAGGATACGATCCAGAGATCGTGTCGGAATTTAAGGTTTTCCGGGATCGTCGCGGAGTGGTTTGCGCGGGTGGCGAAGCTGGTGCAGCCACCACGTCGCGCAGTTGGTGTTGAAGCTCGCCTTCCTGGTTTGCGATGCAAAGCCAGGAGCCAAAGACGAAGGTGGCGCCTGCCTCGAACTTGGTGACGATGGAGGCGCTGAACGAGGCCATCGACTCTTTAGCGAGTTCTCGACGAGTAGATCCCCACGGACGGCGCCAAAGTGTCGGCGAATTATGCTGACAACGTTCTCGAGGGGGTGCCCCGAGAGAAGGGTTTAGGGAGAAGTCGTCGAGAATCTAGAGCCGAAGGTGACAAGAGACGATTTAGACAGGTTCGGGCCGCAATGTACGTAATACCCTACGTCCTGTATGGTGTATCTCGTATTGATCTGGTGTAAAGCGATGCCTGATGGCGTTGCTCGATGGTCTAATCTAGGGGACCCCTGCCCTCCTTTATATATCCCAGGGGGCGAGGTTTACATGGTAAGTCTCCTAGTCGGTTACAATTGAGAAGTCCTAGTAGGACAAGGTGTCCTAGTAGGAATCTAGCTTGATTAGGGAACCTGGGGTTTCTATACCCAACATGGAGTGAATCGAATCTTGAGGAAAGAGAGGAGAATCGACTCATGTTTATCTCTCGTGAAGCAGTGAAAAGGTATAAATGATATTAAAATTTTACTATGTGCTAAATCCATCAATAAAAGTTTATTGGTTTTTATTGTCTGCAATTAGTAGCCTTTGTTTTTTTATCCAGGAGTCGGTTTATCTTGTTTTTCCTGTGTGGTTGCCTTGCGGGTGCCCTTATGGGTATTATGTATGAGTTTGAGTACATGAGGTAGGGTGTATCATCCTTGTAGTAGAAAGGAAAAGGCTCATGAATCTCTAGTTCATGTATTTACATCATAAATTAAGAAACAAAATATATTTGTGTGTTTCTCTGCAATAAACTTGGCACATCTCTGTATAACATAGCTAGTAGATCCCAACAATGAATAATGAAACTATGATAGGACATAGGAGCTCCTAGGGGCATCATCAATGCACAACTCTAGAAAAGTAAACCCCAAACTTAAAATTAGCTCCCAAATAATATATTATGCGCTCAAGACCCTGTTTGGAATTTGAATGCAAAATATTTTTTGAGTTTTAGAAAAATACTAGGTTTTGTAGAATACTTCAGTTTTGGAGACTCATGAAGTGTTTTATAGTTTTAAAAACCACATTATTGGCCTTCTTAAGTTTTAGGAACTCCACTCTAAACCTCTTTTTTTTTCTAAACCATGGTTTTGCATGTCCGTGGATTCTAAAACTGCAGTTTCTTAACACCGCAACACCCAAAACAGGGCCTAAACTACAAGTCTACAATACAACACAACATACTTAACTCCAACTGCCAACCAAAAAATATATTGGCTTCACTTTACCGCTGCATTCCATCCTGAACTCTTTTCTCACCTCTGCGTAAAATGAGAGGATAGATGCTTGCTCAAATCAATACAAACATCAGGTCGTCCAAATACACATTATTTGGCTTAATGATTCTTCATCAAATAAACAATCTACAAGATTCTTGGTTCTAATTCCACAAATCCATTTGACGCTTAAGGTCTGATGGCGCTGCGATTTCACAAATCATACCTCCTTTATTTTCTATGAGTGGAAAAAAACTTTATAAAAAAAATAGAAGAAAAAAGGTCCTCAGATGCTTCAGTGACATGTTCCCACGCACAAATAAAATAGTAACACAATAAATTTTGCGAGATGTACAATGATACCGACATCTATACACCAGTCCATATATTTTTCCCTAACCAGAAGCACCTATCTGTATTCAGATTTTTTTAAACAAACAGGGATTAGGTAACGGATAATCCTGCGTCCCGGGGTAATCAAGAAATGGCTTGACAGCTCGATGCATTCCTTCCTGGCGCGCACGTTGAGGCGCTTCTGCCCTCCCATAACGGCTTTTAACTAATTCCTCTTCTCCCCGATCCAGCTAGCCTTGCCTGACCTCCCTCCCTCCCCTCCCGATTCCTCCCCACAAGCTCCCGATCCCCCACCTCGTCCTCCAGCTCCAGCTTGATCGCGTTCGAGGTCCCCCACTCCGCCCTCCAGAATAAGTAGCCGGCGGTTTCCTAGCCCCAGGTTTTGCGGTTGCCCGGGGAGCAGAACCCATTCGGTCCGATTTGGCCAATGCTCCTGCGGTTTCTTGGAGACGCCGCTGAGATTGGGATCCATGCCGCGTTAGGCGAGCGGCGGTAGGGGCATCGAGATTCTCCGTCCTTGTCCGGGGGATTTCTCGGTTTCTCGGGCGGGGAATTCGGCTGCGGCGGGGCGCAAAAAAAGAAATCTTTCGTCGGATTGGCCGAAGCTCTTGGTTGATCCGTTACAAAGGCTCCCGCTGTATGCTGTAGTAGCCCTTTTCAACGCGTTTTCTCGCCTCGCCCCAGATCCGTCTCCACCGCCCGGTTTTTTTGGGGAGTTGGGGGTGGCGGATCGGGGAAGAGGGGCTTTGGCGGCGCGACTCCGATGGAGGTGCACGCCGACGTAGATGGGTCCGGCGTGCCGCTGGCCGTGCTCCTCAAGAGGGAGCTCTGCAACCAGAAGGTGGAGAGGCCGGACATCCTTTTCGGGGAGGCCAGCAAGAGCAAGAAAGGAGAGGACTTCACGCTCGTTATGGCCCAGCACCCGCGCAGCCTGGGCGAAGGCGCAAGTGGCGGCGGCGAGAATGCCGGCGACGACGACACCGTCTCCGTGTTTGCGGTAATGGTTCACTTGTTCTGTTCTCATTTCGCCTTCTGTCAGTTGCATTAATTTCACAATCCGGTGTCATGTACTGTTTGTCGAATAATTGCTGCAGTGATTGGTCATGTGGATTTGGTACAAAAGTCTTGTAGGGATCTTGGTTAGCATAGCACCTAACTAGGGCAAGCGCTGATGCTTCTGAAACATGGATTTTATGGTGGCCTCATCATTCACAGCTTAGAATGTGTTAATGTAGAAACACCATTTCTTGACCTTGTGTCATTTTCTTTTCTTTTGATCCAAAAACTTGTCTTTCCTTAAGCTAGGTGGTATTTTCCATCATAGAGCTTACTAGTACTTACTGTGGTGTCTTGGCTTGATGTTTGTCTCTTGCATAGAGTAGCATGATTGACAGGCCTGATTTTGCGGTGAGTTGGAACCAAGGCACATGGGGACATATGTCAGCTAATATTTTACTACCCTTAATTGTCTTGATCCTATCATTTAGGTGGTCAGAAGACCACTGGTTTGGGAATATTCAAACAAAGTCTTATTGTTTGTGATCTTTCAGGCTTCCAGCAGTTGGCCACATGAGTTGATCCTAGAAATTTTCCTTTTGGCACAAAACAGAGCAATTTATAAATCAAAAGTCAACCAATAATGGAATGAATACCTGTGATATTTAGTTATAAATTGAGCCAAGACTATTTTTTATATTCAATTTGTAAATTTTCCATTTATTTTTTTTCTTATCCTACTAAAAGTGGTTGCTAATCTCACTCAAACTATTCATTCTGGTTTCTCGCCTCAGATTTTTGATGGACACAATGGATCTGCAGCTGCCATATACACCCGGGAGAATCTAATACATAATGTGTTGGCTGCTATTCCTCCAAATCTCACAAGTGAGGAGTGGACAGCTGCATTGCCAAGGGCACTAGTTGCTGGTTTTGTAAAAACAGATAAAGACTTCCAGACAAAAGGTATTAGAAAGGGGATGTCAGCTACACCTGCCTTTTATCCATAAAAAAGCAAAGTATTTCTCAGTGGCATTACAGTGTTCACTAAAGCATACTACATTGTTGTTTACTGTGTATACTGTATAGTATTGTTTTGGCTGATTATATATCATGGGATCCCCAGTATTGTTGCACCCTAGTATAAACTGACTGTTATGGTTTTTTTCAGCTGCACGGTCAGGGACCACTGTGACTTTTGTTATAATAGACGGATGGGTTGTCACTGTAGCATCTGTTGGTGATTCACGCTGTATTCTAGAGTCTGCTGAAGGCACAGTATATTTTTTATCAGCAGACCACCGGCTGGATGCTAATGAAGAAGAGTATGTCCATACATCCAACCTTAGTTCTGTACTTACATGATTACAATATCCTCAGACTTATGAATGACCTAAGCTCAATAACTGCAGGGTGGAGCGTGTAACAGCTAGTGGTGGTGAAGTTGGGAGAATAAACATTGCGGGGGGTGCTGGGGTAATCTGCTTTTCTTTATGTATGTTTATCAGTTGCCAAGCTGATCATCCGGTTCATCCTCCCACGAGTAACAATAATGTAGTCATGTGAGTGAACAGGTGCTAATTTTAGGGATATTTCTAATTCATTTTTCCTCCTCTGCAATCATATTCAGATCGGTCCACTCAGATGCTGGCCAGGCGGATTGTGCCTATCAAGGTCAATTGGTGATATCGACGTTGGGGAATTTATAGTTCCTGTCCCACATGTGAAGCAAGTAAAGGTGCATAATCCAAACAAAGTTTTTGTACGAGTGCAGTGGTGGAAAAGATTCTTCATGTTATTAGATAATAGCTGACATAAATCATAAAGAGCAATGGTATCCCATCTTAATTTAGCTATTCAAACAAATAGATCTGAGATTCGATGCCTAACATTATTGCAGTTGTCGAATGCTGGAGGGCGACTTGTCATTGCTAGTGATGGTGTCTGGGATGCACTACGCTTTCAAGAAGCTCTGAACTACACCAGGGGTCTGCCAGCTGAAGCTGCTGCTAATCGAATAGTTAAGGTATTGATATCTGTTTTCATCCTAGGTGTACATTGTGTCGATAAGGCATCTTTTATGATTTATCTGTATGTATTGTTATTTAGGAAGCTGTGGCTTCAAAGGGACTTCGAGATGACACTACTTGCGTAGTAGTTGACATACTACCTCCAGAGAAGTTAAGCCCTCCATTAAAGAGGCCTGGAAAAGGAGGCATTATAGCTTTGTTCCGTCGGAGGCCCTCTGATGAAATGTCTGAAGATCAAATGGACAGAGGGTGTTTAGAACCTGATGTTGTGGAGGAAATATACGAGGAGGGATCTGCAATGCTTGCTCGAAGGTCATTATTTCTTTCCTTTTTTTATGCATTGGATAGATCGTTTACTATAATTACTCATGATGCCCATCACGTTGGAGCATGCAGTGGGAGCATGAACGTGCATCAGAGGTTTGGATAATAGATGATGCACCATCATCAAGATTTGAACAGGGACTATGCAGATGCATGTGAAATTTTGCCTGAACTGTTTTAATGGTCCACAGGTTAAACATAAATTATCCGGCAGGAAATATGTTCAAGCTGCATGATTGTGCTGTCTGCCAATTGGAGATGAAACCTGGCGAGGGCATCTCTGTTCATGGTAACATGCCAAAGCATTCAAGAGTTGACCCCTGGGGCGGTCCCTTTCTCTGTTCCTCTTGTCAAGTGAAAAAGGAAGCCATGGAAGGGAAGCTACATTCAAGAAGTATGGATATTTCTTTGTGCATAAGCTATAAACTTTATTTTGTTAACATTGTACAATAAACATACCAAATCCTAATTGACTCTCTTTTTCCCCAGATGCTCAATCTGCTGTGCAACCTGGTGCCTAAGTAGGCCCTTCCCAACGGTTTATCTATGCATTGGTTCATACACACTAACTACCACCTAACAACAGTTCTAGCAATTGAAGTAGACTCTTCGATTCCATATTATTCATCAAGCAATGGCAGACAGACTCAGGAATTTTCACTACTACAAGCCTATAAAATTGTGGCCCATACAGATGAAAAGGGATTGGTGTCATTTACATTAAACACCAAAATTGTTCTGTAGAAGGTTAAGTCTAAGATATCGGCCTATTTGGATAGACCTCAACTGACTCTATACCTGGTGGCCTTAAGGTGTGCTGCTTTCTCAATTGATTATAAAGCCTGTGCGGCTTGTCCATTGTGAATACCAGTCATCGAACCCCTTTAGTCCAAATATAGTTTATTTCACAGGTCACGCGGATTGATGAGTGACCATACAGACTAAGCTTTTCCGGACTCACAGCCACATGTGATGGTTTCTCCATTGCTCATCATCTCACCCATGAGGATTTTCTTCTCCATTTTCTTTGGCATGTGTATAGTCATGATGCCCATCACGTTGACTAACATTTTTTGTATTTGCACTATAATTCTGCAGTTGTACCATTGTACTCACAACTTTCTAACAAATACTTATTCCTTTTTCTCTGGAACTTCTGCTTCCTATATATTGTACTTGAAATGTCGTCTCTGAATTTGAATATAATATAAGGTTTTTTTATTGTTATTTGGCACTTGTGTCTTGTCCTGGCAAAGACATGAGGTCGGCTTCAATATATTTAACTGTTGACAGTCACAAAAAGTCCTTGTGTTCACAACAAAATGTGCACAAACTGAGGTTTCGGATGTAAAGCAGAAAAATAATAAAATTTGGTCTGAAGGGCATAAACCAAATCGATATTCAAGTAACAACATTCTCTCCAACAACATCACACAGACATGCAATCTTCAAGTGTCAAACAATTTACAGGGTATGGACAATAAACTTAACTTTACACCATATGTACATTTTACGAAGGTACAAAATCCTTTTTCTTTTTGCTCAATCAATTTTATGTTTGTGCCTGTGCCTTTCTAGACAAAAGAGTGGACATTTGTGGGAAGAACGACTTCTTTTTCTGTACCTTCTCATCCGAAACAAATTGATCCAAACTACCAGTTGACTTGTGCAACTTTGGATCCGCGAGAAATTCATCATCTTCCTGATAAGAGCCCTTGTGCTCGACAAACGTCCTCGGCGGAGTCACAGGACTGACCGCATGTTTTGTAGCTTCATGGGCTTTACGACGCTGCACATGTTCCGCTCTCCATTTTCTCAGCTCCTGTTCAGCGCCAAGTTTCCCTTGATTTGCCTTCTCAGCCCTCTCCAACGCAATTTGAAGATGACTCTTCTTTTCGTCCATTTCGTTGGAAGCTTCATGTAGCTTCTCTAGGCTCCTCGATTCAGACTTTTTTGCCAACTCTATCTGTGCCAAGGCTGCTGCTACCCTCTCATTTGCAGCCTCTTCGGCTTCATGAGCCCTCTTGCTCAGAGCATGATACTCATTTATAGGAAGTGTTACTACTCTAGGAGAATCACCAACACTTCCTGTCTCCTCGCTCTCTTGCACTGCTTGGGCTGCCACTATGGCTAGCCTCTCAGATGCTCGAGACGCCTCAATTTCTTTCAAAACTGCACGTAACCTTATATCTGCAGTTTTTGCAGCAGCCTTAGTTTGCTCAGCTTCTTCTTTGGCCTTTCTCAGTTCTTCTTGTGCCAAATGAGCTGCCATCTTAGCATCTTCTGCCTCCTGGGCTGCTTTCTGCAACATCCTCGGAAGCTCCGTCATTTTCTCCCGGGTTTCTGTTTCTTTCGTATGTACCATTTCTATCTCTTTATTTGTTCTTTCGAGCTCAACTTCTAGAGAAGAAACTGTGATGGATGCCATACCCTCACTCTGCTGCAATGTAGCAAGTGAAGCTTTCTCCCTATCAAGCTCTGATCTGAGTGATTCTGCAATAACTCTTGTTAAGTTGGCTTCGTTTTTTGCATTTTCTAATTTCGCTCTGTATTCATCAAGCTCCTTTCTTTTTGAAACTAGAGCTTGCTTGATTGACCTACTAATTTCTTTTGCTTCGTCAGAACCTTGCTCCTGGACTGCTTCAGCTTCTTCATTCAATTTGTTATCCACGTAGGCAGCTAGCTCCCTTTTGAGGCTAAGCAGCTTTCGCTCATTTTCTTCAACTTCAGCCTCCACATTTGTTTTGGATGCAAATTTTTCGTTGAGCTGGTGCAGCTCCTCTTGTGCCTGCTGCAGTTCTTTCTCCCAAGCCAGGCAATCCTGTTCTTTCGCCAAAGCTGCCCCAAGTCTGTGCTCTTCAGCTTCGTGGTGTGAAGCATGAGCTAACTCGAGCGACTCTTTGGATGCAATAAGTTCCAAAGTGAGCTCCTCTACTTGCTTCTCAGTATCCTTGGCAGCAGAAACAACTTCCTTAGCCCTTTCTATTGCTACATCCCTTTCAGTTGCTAATACAGCATACTGTTCATGCATTGACAGCAACTCCTCTTTCAGCAATTTCAGTTCCTCAACAGCCTTTTCATGTCGTTCTTTGGCAACTGTCAACTGCGTTTGGGCTATTACACTAGCTTCACCATCAATACCCTGCTCCATCTCTTGTGCTCTAAGCAGGGCGAGTTCAGAATCTTGCTTAGCTTGGTCCACTTCAAGCTGTGTTCTCTCCAGTTTGTGCTTCAGCTCCTCAACAAGTCTCTTAGTTCTCTCTAGTTCCTCCATCACATGTGACTTGGCCACCTCAGCAGTTTCCCAGTCTTCTTTGAATTGTGGAATCTCCTGCTGAACCTTTTCAAGTTCAAGTTGCATGACCCTGCGTCTCTGCATAAAAAAAAATTAAATTTTTTTTTTGTGTGATGGAAGTCTGTGTTCCTCAAAATAAAGACCTTTTTATGTACAGGGATGGAAATGAATAGAAGACAAGATAATCATTTATCTGACCATGATCCATATTCAATGTGAAACAAAGAGATATTACCTCTAATGATTGAGCCCTGTAGGCTTTCCAATCAACAATTCCTCCAAATTTGGTGACAGCCTCTTTAACAGACTCAAAAGGTGCAGTAGTGTCAACAAGACCTCTGTGTGAGCTATCAGAAACCTTTTCTGGTTTCACTATATTTTCTTGGGCGGCAGCAATGTTATCATGGTAATTCATGTTGCCTTCTTTAGATTTCATTTCATCTGAAGACATACTATTCATGCTGGTAAAACCATTTTCAGAGATGTTTTCCACTTCAGTATGATTTGTTAATGTAGCATGACCTCTCCCATCTTTGGACAAATCATCAGATGCCTGAGCTGGCTCTATGTGCGATAGCATTTCTGGTGACGAACTCACAGCGTGGTTGACAGGGGACCCCAATTCTTCCTGGTGCTCAATCAATTTGTGAGGTAATTTCTCTTGGATTTCCTCGGATGTATCTGGACTCGTAACGGAAGCTGGTGTTTTATCTTCAGCATTTTGTATTCTTGTTTCCCCATGACCATTACTATCAAGAACTTCCATCGAAGCAGAAAAAGACGGTAGTAAAAAAATCTTTTGGTTATTGTCGAAGATGAATATCGAGAAGACTACTCAGCTGAATTAGTCAACTCCATTCCCAAAGTTCAGTGTTCAGAGTTTTTCCCCTAAACAAATCAGAAAAAAATAATCAGCTTATTTTACGTGAGCTGTACATACTACAGGTAAATTAAGGAGAATATGTTTTTTATCCTACACCTCCTTGTGATGGGAGATAGCTTTGTTATTATGATTATCAATCAATATAATATGGAAATTTTAAAATACTCCATTTAGCACAAATTACGTATGAATCATTCCGTTTTTTTCTCTAACACGCAGTAGAGCACCATATTTTTGTATTATGAATCATCCCCTTTTTTTCCTCCAACACACCGTAGAGCTGCAATTTTTGTTATTATGAATCCCATTTCATGTGTATATGTATATCATACAGGCTATCCATAGACATGCAGTAAAGATGATAACAGGTAATATAGGAGAAGTATAATTTGTCGCTATATGCATTAATCATTGCCACCAATTGACAAGAAGTCACCAGCTCTGCAATTATTCAGCAGCTGTTCCACATTTCCACCTAACCTTTTTCGTGTAGCCAAACAATCTCTCCAACAGATAGCAAGCAACAATTTTCTACAAACTTTTGCTTTCTAAATTTAAAGCAAAGTAAAAACATCATGACAAACCAAATGATTATCGAGATTGCGCCACCAAGCTCAAAAGTTTGTTTTCCACTATCATCTCTAAACCATGGAGTCACACTGGACTCCATCGATTGTCCAGGTTCTTTCTGTCCGCAGGCAGCACTAAGTCCTAAGCAAAACTTAATTGATAAACCATTCACGAAACTAAAATAGCATGACGGATGACCACGGCAAGAACTGTTCTTGACCACAGCTAAGCGTAACATCAGATATTTAGCAGACCAGCAGTGAGCTTGTGATTTCACCCTCACCTGATCAGTGATCACCTCCGAATTCCAGGAGGTACAGCAGCAGTCGGAACAGAGGAGCTCAAATTTTGTTCATAGCATACCATCTATATCGAGGATGCAATCAGATACCACACCTACCAAACCACACGAACCAATTTCTGCATCAGACGAGATTAAACAGGAACTCAGGAATCACTTGCTGCTACACCAACTCTAAACCAATAAAAGCTCAACCGAAATCCCCCACCACAAGAACAGCAAAACCCTCCGAACCCTGGAACCTCTCGCCTGCACGCTCGAGAAAAGTAAACGAACGCAAGCCAAAGGACCCCGTCAAACACACCAAGAACCAGCTACACCAAATCAAGATTAAGCTCAAAAACTGCAGCAAAAAGGGACGAGCTTTTACCCGGGTGGCTGGGCGGGGAGCCGGATGCCTTGCAGGCGAAGCGACCGGAGGAGCCTTCTTTTCCTCTGCCGGTTGGGGTCTTCGTCTCCGCTCCGCTACTTGCCCCGCCGGCGACTTGGCTGTCCCCGCCCCTTTTTTTCCTTTGGTGCCGTGCTGCTGTGTGCGCGTGTTCTTTGCGGGGAGGGGAGTAGGAGTGGGTGCGTGTCAAAGCTTTGTGTTTGTCCTTTCTGGCCGCGTCACCGCGCACTCGTCGTCGCCTCGCCGGGGGGCCTCCGCCCAGCTCAGCGCCGCCCGGGATTAGCGATAAGCAGGCGCGGGCTGATTAGGTTACGTGGCGACCTTTTTTCTCAAAAGGCCCTCGTGCTTTGTTGTTTTGGAGGGTGGAGACTACTTCGGGCTTGAAAGTTGAGGAGGTTTGGGCAGATAAGCCCTCAATGTTTTTCATTTGCTGTAACGATCCTAACGGAATTGTACCGTGTGAGAGTTTTCTAGAAACGGCGGAGGTGCGTTGGCTTTGCAAAAGAAGAAGGCTGACGGATTGGGTGTGGCGTCTCGCCGACGGAGTCGTTTGTAACCGCCGCGCAAGTACTCCAGCACGCCGGCTCTCCGGTGCACCATTTCTGGACTCCGACCTACACCCTCGGTTTTAATTTATCGTTTGATTTTTGAACTTTAAATTTGATTGACCTTTTAGTTTTAAATTTGACTACTCATCTTATTTATGCCCACTAGTCTTTCATTCCGACCCACAAGGCCACAACCATTCTCTATTGCCTATTGAGGACTACTGTCCTAGTGTTTCTTGGACAGGTTAATTGGACAAGGCTGACAAAGATGCCTATCCAAATGGAAATGGCTCTAGACCGCAAGTGGTGATCAGGCCCGGTCCTGAGATTTTAGTGGCCCGGGGCGAAACTAAAAATAGGGGCCCCAATAGTAGTAGTAATAATTAACTTCAAATTTCAAATACTAATTATAACAATAATAATAGAAACAGTTATAGTTGTAACTTGTAACAATAATTTATTCGTAGTACCTTAAAAGTTTCTTCTAGCATTTCTAGATGCAAAGTCATTGATGATGGCATCGATATTGATCCGATCCAACAATTTCTTCTCAATACATAGCATGGCCAAACCATTTAACCTTTGCTGAGACATTGTCGACCTTAGATAATTCCTCAACAATTTCAATTTTCAGAAGCTTCTTTCAGCCGATGCCACAGTCACAGGCACAGTAAATAAGATCATATATGCAATAGAAATATTAGGATAACAATCCGCTTCTGTGACAAACTCGAAAATCTCCATAGCTGACATTGGTCTATCTGGCAAAGTGAACTTCATAATATTTAACTAAGAAATTAGATCATTTACTTCAACATCAGATGAACCATCTGCAGTGAAAGTTTTTGCAAATTTAGTGCAACATTCCTCTATTTCAATATCATCCAGTGACTTCAAGGTTGTTGAACTCATTAGAAAGCCAAATATATCTTTGAATGATTGGAGTTTCTCAAACCTATTGCTTAATGACATGATTGCATTATCAACCATAACCAGAAAATAATTAACTTCAAAATCCTTCTTTGCTTCCAAAATTGCTTCATTGTATTCAGTTTCATCAAAATGTTTCTTCCTAGAACCACGACGCTTTACAGGAAATGTTGGCTTTACACCCAAATCTGATGCATTTTCTGTGGCAGTGATCACACTAGATGCAAAGCCTTCATCTCTATAAGTGTCAAAATAACTAACCACACCTTCTATGTGGTGTAAGGTAGAATCAATACACATGGATGGTGCTTGCAACTTCTTGCTCGCAGTATTTACAACAAATAAAACATCATGCCAGATAACCATACCGAGTATGAACTCAAAGCTTCCAAGGATATCAAATAATTTTTTTGCATCACTCCTATCCTTGGCCTCGATTGTGCTATCTTCACTTAATGATTTCAAAGCTTTCCTTAGCTGAGGAGCTTGATATCTAATTGCTTTGACACTTTTGATTCGGCTCTTCCAACGAGTATTGCTCAATGATTTCACAGTCAAATCTTTGACATGTTCAAGCAAAGTACTCCAAATGACTTAATAGCATCAAGTAATACCTTGAAAAGCCCTTCACCAGATGTGTCATCCACCTTCAAAAAAACCAAGAAAATACTCCCCAACTTCTATATTTTCATCAGACATATCAACACACCGAACCAACAAACTCATCTGTTCCTGGTGACTCACATCTGGGGTGCAATCAAGGATAACTGAGAAATATTTTGCATCTTTAACAATCTTTATGATAGAACTTGTAATATCAGAAGCCATAAGTGAAATCAGCTCATTCTGAATTTTATGACTAAGATAATGGTACTGCAGCTCTTTGTTTTGAATACGTCTAAGGTGGTCTTCCATTACCAAGTCAAATTCTGCAACCATCTCACAACAAGCAAGGAAATTACCATTAATGTCACTGTAAAGTTGCTCACTAGATCCTCTAAAAGCTAAATTTCTTTTACCAAGAAATTTCACAATGGCAACTATTCGTAACAAAACTTTCCTTATGTGTTCTTTCTCCTTTGCAATTTCTTGCTGCAACTCCTTGTCAATTGTTTCTTGTTTGCTCAGTCTTACTCTTAGTTCATTCCAAGAGATCATGTTGGAAATATGATCAGCACTAACTTCATGCTCTTTCAACCTCTCACTGGCATGCCTCCAATCTCTAAATCCGTCATGACCCAGTAAACTCTTGCAGTTACCAAAAAGCTTACAGCAAAAGCAAAACACTTTGTCAACCTGTTTTGAATATACTAACCATTTTCTATCCCGTACCTCTCCATTGCTCATTTTTCTAGAGTAATGAGTGTAAGAAAAATGTCTTGGAGGAACATTACCATCCAAAGGAGATACAATATCCTTTTCTCTTATAGGCCCGTTCTCTACTAATATGTCCCTTGCTTTATTATCAAGATTGTCCCAATTGGCTGGATCATACATATCTGCAGTAAAAACTGGATCTTCACCTACACTAGCAGAGGGCTCATGATCACTCACATTGTTATCATCTGTGTTTATGCCAACATTGTCATCAGTAGGGCCTTGGTCTTCATCTATATTAGCATCAGTTTTTTCCTCCACGGCAACTATTGCCCACTCCTCTGGATTCCGTGAAACTGAAGCACTTGTATTACTCTTGAAATATTTGTCAATGGATCCTCTTTGTGATTGAATCAACACATCTACGCGTTGTCTCTTTTTCCTTTTCTCACTGCCTGATGCATGCCTTCTGGATGACATGATGCCGGTGCTGAAATTTTTAACAAGACCATTAGTAATTTGCATATGGATTTGAATTTTGAAGATTAATGGAAGAGGCAAGTGTGCTGTGTGCCTTACTGTTTTTCGATTTCACTTTATAGATGCAGATAAGATGCTGCCGGCGATGGGCCTCGTCGTCGGAGCGGAGATGGATCACGGCAGCGGCAGCGGGAGATGGATTACAGCAACAACGGCAGAAGGCAGATGGATCGACGATGGCGTGTGTCGTGCGGCGTGCGACAACAGGGAAAGAAACGAGGAGTCGGCGGTGGAGGCGTGCGGTGTTTCAGTTTTAGGCTAGGCAGATGGATTAGTTGTTTTGGGCCTGTACACACATGGGCTAGCTATTACCTATTGGGCTGTATACATAGTGTAAGTGTATGTATATACATGGGGAGGGGCCCTTCTATCCCTGGGGCTCAGTGCGGCTGCACTGGTGGACCCCCCCAGGGCCGGGCCTGGTGGTGATCTGTAGCAAAAAAAAGAAAAGGTATGAACTTCGACTCAGCTCCAACATAGAATACAACAAAAATGATGATCCCTTCTAGCTAAATCAAATAATCAATGCAAATGGATATGAGATATGTTTGGCACTGTGGACTTTCCCATCCTTCCTTCCCTGCATTAATCGCTGCGGTGAAAAATATTTTGTAACATAAGGAAAAGACAATATGTCTCATCAAATAAATCGGCTTACAAGGTTAAATAATTAGACAAGGGAATCAAATGACCTATACAAAGCTGATGTGAGAAGCCTCTTAGCAACAAGGATAATGCAAATTTTACATAAGATAGGTCTAGCTAGTTGCATGTTGTCATGTTTTCAAAACGGTCATATGGATATGGATAATTAAAAATGCTTATATTGTCTAAAAAATTATAAAATGCTTCTTTGGCTCTGTTTCGAACATCAGTCGGAAAAATCGCTTCTCAGATAAGCTGCCAAAATATGAAAAAGAAAACAATGCTTAGCTGATAAGCGAGTTTGACTCAGCTACATGTTTTAGTGCGAATGGGGTGGTGGAGAGGTGTGTCCAAGATAAACTAGGAAACAGCTCACTGTTTGGCTGCTCGTTTCGGCGCATTCTGGCCATAAAAAGCATTCAACGGTTCCAAACAGTACCTTTGTCTTTCTGTGGTTAGTCTTTGAAGCCATCAATATGAGCTATATTATCCCTTGATGCTAATTAAATCAACAAATGAGTATACCATCTTGCCTGAACAACAAGATAGATGCCACAAAGCCATAATTTTGTAAATTTGAAAGCAAATTATTGTCACGCTAGGGTTGTCTCTATGAACATAGATTCAAGGTCCACTTTTATATTGTGATGTTTGATTTCTCTAACCACCTAGGGCTAATAATAAAAACTAGTTTTCAGGAAATTGGTTTTTTATTTTACAAAAAAAATGATTACTCTTGTTTTTATTCACAAACTAGTTTTGTTATTATTCTTCCATTGGCCTATGATTTACGGATGGATCGGATACAGACAGATATCCACGGATACAATCCCAATTAAATTTTTGCTGGGTCGGATTATATGGATAATATAAAACATGTAGGATATGCGTTGGATATTGATATACATTACATATCTACGATAGATATTTAACTCTGGTTATAAGAATACAAACACAAACTGTCGGCGATTTATGCTGACTAGATTCTCGAGGGGATGCCCCGAGAGAAGGGTTTAGGGAGAAGTCGTCGAGAATCTAGAACCGAAGGTGACAAGAGATAATTTTAGACAGGTTCGGGCCGCAATGTGCGTAATACCCTATGTCCTGTATGGTGTATCTTGTATTGGTGAGATGTTGCAATGCCTGACGGCGTTGCTCGATACAATGCCTGACGGCATTGTTCGATGGTCTAATCTAGGGACCCCTGCCCTCCTTTATATATTCCAGGGGGCAAGGTTTACATGGTAAGTCTCCTAGTTGGTTACAATTGAGGAGTCCTAGTAGGACAAGGTGTCCTAGTAGGAGTCTAGCTTGATTAGGGAACCTGGGGTTTCTATACCTAACAAGCCCCCGAGCGCTTCATTGCCTGAAGTACAACCCTGCTGTGAGTCTTGGAGTATTACCGAGTTGTTTTGAAGTCATCCGAGTTCTCTCAGCTTGGTTGTATGAAGACTTTGAGGTGTTCAAAAACTTCTTGGAGAATCTCATTGGTGCGCACCGTAAAGGTGCGCCCAATTGGGCAGCCCCCGAGCCTCGTTTTGCTTTGAAGAAGGAATCCGAGGGTCTTCAATGAATATTTCCCGAAGAGCTTTAATTTCCGAAGAATCCGAGTTCTTTTGAACCCTAGCGTTGCCTCCAAGATTCGGTATTTAACTGAAAATTTTTCGAAGAATCTTTGATGACGTACCCGCAGCCCCCGAGCCTTGATCCGATTTAATAAATCAGATTAAGGATCTGAACTCTAGGATTATATTAAGGATCTGAACTCCAGGATTTGTAGAAGAGCTGATGTAACTCCGATGGAGCGAAGATATCCGAGTACTTTGCTGAAAAAGTACTCAGCTAGCATCATGGTCCGAGTTCTTTGTTGAAAAAGAACTCGGCTTGCATCAGCCCCCGAGCACGAAAGTGCGCGGAACTGCGATGGTGTACCAAAGCTTGGTCTTGCTTTTGTCAATGTGTGCAAGAGACAATGAATCCTGTAGGCTGTAGCCTTCTGGTAAAAACAGCAGTGCTGGTCGCTGGATACCTCTGCATGCATGCATCGGTCGAATCTTGTTGTTATTGATGTCATCCTTCCTTGATCTAACACGGCTACAGACGTACACCGATATGAATTTGACCAGGACTCCAAATCAATATGTGACCCCATCAGATCCAATAGCGGAATCGCTGATGCAGAACTAGGCCCACGATTGGGAAGCCCCCGATCCTTGGCAATTGATCCGAGGTTCTTCAATATTTGCAGAAATCATCATCCGAGTAATACGAAGCTTGTATGAAATCCATAATATCAAGCTTGCCGCTGGAGCGGACTTTTAGATGCGACTTGAAAACCGAAGTCGCCTTTGTGCCGTTGAAGCGGACTTTAGATACGACTGAGAAGGAGCAGGAGTTCTTTGTTGAAAAAAGAACCCTGCGGCCGTCAGCCCCCGAGCTCGAAAGCTCGCGAAACTGTGATGGCGTGCTGATGAGCCTGAAAAATTATCGCCGAAGCTTGATCTGCAAAAATATTATGTAGCACATATCGAAGAATATTCGAGAACTGAAATTATGCAGTGTAATCGACGAATCGACAAAGTAAAGGCGCAAGTTGCACAAAACTTCTCAGATTATGAAAGCAAGTTGGTGTCTGTACAGAACAGAAAACACCAGAGAAATCAACGAGAGCGCGAATGACACGAGAAAAAATTGATGAAAGTGCGCAAAATGGTGTCAAGCTCGCTTTGAGAGGAGTCAAAATAGTCGACGAATCGACAAAGTAGAGCTCTCGTTAAGAGAAAACAAAGTAGTCGACGAATCGACAAAGTAGTGCATTGCACTTTGTCAAAACTTCAACTGAGAGTTGTCACGGAGAACGATCCGTTGAGGCCTCGAAAGAACCCGGAAAGACTCCCTATAGCCATAGCTATTTTTATCTGTATGAAGAAAAACCCAGAGTTCTGAGGAAAGAACCCTGGTGTGCCATCAGAGTGTGGCGGTGACAAAAAGTCGTTTTTGAGACTTCAGTCATGGGAAACAATTCCGTTAAGGCCTCGAAAGAACCCAGAAAGATCCCTATAGCCTTTTGCTATGTTTTGAGTAGTGCCTTTTATTTAGGTACCCGGGAACAAACCGTAGTGGTCTTATGAAAGAACCCGGTAGGACCCGTAGGGGGTGTGACTTTAAGTCAAGAGTAAAAGGTATCCTCAATGTATGAGGAAATCAGGAACAAATCCGTTAAGGCCTCAAAAGAACCCGGATAGACCTGGTATAGTCCCCGTGTGTTTTCTGAGAAAGCAAGTCATCAGGGCCACAAAAGAACCCGGACGAACTATGTGCATTACTGTAGAGAACAGTCCGTTAAGGTCTCAAAAGAACCCGGAAAGACTCAAGGGGGTTCTCAAAAGAACACCTCATAGTGAAGTATAGCATGTTCTCGAAAGAACACCTTCATGATGAAGTAGAGCGTGTTCTCGAAAGAACACCACCTGGCGGCTTGTGGCTTAGCCCCCGAATAAGGAGCTCGTGGCTTAACAGATGAAAGGAATCGTGGCCTAGCCTCCGAAAGAATTTATGGCATTAGCCTCCAAACCATCGTGGCAGTAGCCTCTGAAAATCATGGCGTAGCTTGATTCATGGACAATTTGTGGATGAAGTCGCGCCGAGTCTGAGTTCTTGGTTGAAAAAGAACTCGGCTGGTCATCGTAGTCCGGGTTCTTGTCGAAAAAAGAACCCTACTGGTTGCTGTAGTCTGGGTTCTTGTCGAAAAAAGAACCCTGCTCGGACAGGAAAAGAACCCTGGCGACACTTCCTATGAGTCGCAGGGTTGACCTTGGCCTGGCCTCCTGGATGACGGAGGTCACGGTCCTTACTGAAGTACCCTGGCGGATGCTGGAGATGATCCTCAGGCCGCCAAGTAGTCTTGTACGACGACTATCTGTGTTGGCCTGGCGAGGTTGATGAAACTTCGTTGCCAGCTGCTTCTGGTAGGTCGCGGCTGAATTTGTTAACCCGAAGGGAAACTGAGGCGCACGCGATCTACGCGATGAAGTCTTGGTCCCACGGGAACTGGAATTGGGGTTCCTAGGTGCTCGTGGGGTTGTTGTCACGGTCCTGATCGTTGAACCCTGGTGGAAGTCGGAGGTAATCTGGAGTCCGCCAGGGAGTCGTGGACACGTGGATCGATCCGGCCGCTTGACAGGGGCTGGGTCGACGTGGTTGGCCCGAGCTTGAATCTGCTTCGGGCGCCATGTACTCCTCCGAGTAAGATACGATCCGAAGATCGTGTCGGAATTTGGAGTTTTCCGCGATCCTCGCGGAGTGATCTGCGCGGGTGGCGGAGCTGACGCAACCGCCTTGTCGTGCAGTTCATGCAGGAGCGTGCTGTCCTGGTTTGCGGTGCAAAACCAGGAACCAAAGATGAACGTAGCGCCTGCTTCGAACTTGGTGACGATGGAGGCGCTGGAGGATGCCATTGATTCTTTAATGAATCCTCGACGAGTAGATCCCACGGATGGCGCCAAAGTGTCGGCGATTTATGCTGACTAGGTTCTCGAGAGGATGCCCCGAGAGAAGGGTTTAGGGAGAAGTCGTCGAGAATCTAGAACCGAAGGTGACAAGAGACAATTTTAGACAGGTTCGGGCCGCAATGTTCGTAATACCCTACGTCCTGTATGGTGTATCTTGTATTGGTGAGATGTTGCAATGCCTGACGGCGTTGCTCGATACAATGCCTGACGGCGTTATTCGATGGTCTAATCTAGGGACCCCTGGCCTCCTTTATATATTCCAGGGGGCAAGATTTACATGGTAAGTCTCCTAGTTGGTTACAATTGAGGAGTCCTAGTAGGACAAGGTGTCCTAGTAGTAGTCTAGCTTGATTAGGGAACCTGGGGTTTCTATACCCAACACAAACGGATATTAATTGTCCAGATTCGGATATGGATGATACCATTTACGGCTTGAGAGTCTTCAGTTGATGATTGGTCGAATGGATAATATATGGTCGAATGGATAATATGCAAACCACTTTCACCCCTTGATCGCCAGGAACCAAGATTGGCCGGTGATGACGCGACTAAAGTAAGCACAATTGCTTTGGTCTACACTGCGTCTAATCCGTTGCAGCCAAACCATGGAGTTGGTATAGAGCTATTGCTGGTGAGTACGCCAAAAACGGTGGAGTAGGGCTGCAGATACGATGAACTCATGAGAATGGATCTCTTGCTACTTTGTAGCTAGAAAAGGAGAACATATCTTACGTACTTCTTTTTTAGATTTCATAATACCATCTTTTTTGGAGGAAAAAAATAAAGACGTGTTCCATAATTACCATGGACGATGACTGACAGAGAATTCTCACTAAAGCCATTTCCACTAGGTGAGACAACAAAGAATAACTACTTAAAGTTATTTCCAGTTTAGGTGAGCCAAACAACATTTTAGGTAAGCTCGTTCTAACAGAATAACAACTTACTATTAAAACTAGATTTTTTCCAATAATTATGTTTAAAACCTGTTTCTTTTGTGATAACTGCCTTATTTTTTCCCACATCGAAGGAGCAACCAAATAGCCCACGCCGCGCCACTATTGCCTACAGTACCTTCTTGCCGCGCGATCAATTTTTCCTGAAGAACAAAAAGAAAAGGGAAAAAAAAAAACTAGCCGCGAGTGGGCCCCAGCAACAGCCCACGCCGCACCGCCGCCCGCCAGCCGGCCACAGCTGAACCGACGCGGCAGAACCAGCAAACCGCCTCAAGATTCGTGCCGCCGCGCAGCCCCGTCGACGCCATCGCCGTCCGTCACCTTCCTTCCCTCTCCGCCCCTCAAGCTCTGCCTAGCTAGGGCTGCCTCCCCCTCCCTCTTCCGTACGCCGACCCGACGCCACCACCAACCTTCCATCCCCCCCTACCCCGCTCCCCCGTCGCCGCCCGCCTCCTCATCGGCCGGCGGCGAGGGCGCGCCGCCCCCCTACCCCCACCCCCTCCGGTCCCTCGGGGGCACTCCGCCCCGTGCGTGAGAGCCCCGGGCGGCGCGTGGGGGGTCGCGGCCTAGGGTTTCATGCGCCGCGCCGGCCGCCGATGTCGCACCCCAGCAAGTTCGTCTCGGTCAACCTCAACCGATCCTACGGCCAGCCCGCCCCCTCCTCCCACCATGGCGGCGGCGGCCGCCCCTCCCGCCCCGCCGGCTCCTCCTCCTCTGGCAGCGGCGGCGGGGGCATGGTGGTGCTCTCCCGCCCGCGCGGGGGCGGTTCGTCCATAGCCAAGCCGCAGCCGCCGAAGCTTTCCGTCCCTCGGCCGCTCAACCTCCCGTCGCTCCGCAAGGAGCACGAGCGCTTCGACGGCGCGGCGGCAGCGGCTGGGGGCGGGGTCTCCTCGGCCCCGCCCCGATCCGGCGCGCCTGCTGCCGGCTGGACGAAGCCCGCCTCGGCGTCCGAGAAGCCTCCAGGCTCGGCGGCGCTTCCCGGCGGGGCCACCAGGCCACCTTCCTATGGCTTCGCGGAGAGAGCTGTCGTCCTGCGCGGGGAGGACTTCCCGTCCTTGAAAGCAGCTGTCGCCCCGCCAACACCTCCGCAGCCTCCACAGCGGCAGAAGGATGCTGATGGAGCACGGGTCGCCACGCCTGAGGCACGGCCCGGGCCCCTTGGGATGCGGCCGCAGGTGACGCCCACCCGGGCTACAGAGCCACTGGCCTCTGCTGGTGGCCGTTCTTCTGTGGAGAGGACGCAGAAGCCTGATCTGGGTCCGCTTCCGATGGTCCGGCTCAGGTATGATTCTGACTGGGCTGATGATGAGCGTGACACAGGGCTCAGCCTTCCAGAGCGGGACAGCAGGGAGAGGGGATTTGGCAGGACTGAGGCCATGGTTCCAGGACGCGACCAATATGGGGCAGTGAGGGAGCCCTTCAAAAAAGAGCCATTTGGGAGAGATGTGGCTGCCGCAAATAAAGAAGCTGCCCAGGATGGGTTGTGGCGATCTCCTATGTCTAATCAACACGATAGAGATCGAACAGACGGGTGGCCATACAGTGGAGGCAGAGGAAGCAGTGGACAATTGTATCGGGAGAGCATAGCTACTGGTGTCTCCAAGGATCCATGGAGTAATAGTAGGGATCCTCCTATGCGACAGAGTGGGGTCGAACAGTATGGAGCAACACGAGTTGGGGAAACTGCTAGTGACCGTTATGGTGACAGTTCAAACAATTGGCCTAGGTTGAATTCTTTACAGAACAATGTTGGTTCTAAGGCGCAGCCTTTTGCTGGTAATAAAGGGCCTTTGATTAACGATTCAGTGGCTAAGTTTGGTAGGGAGAAGCGGCTCACTGCTTCCCCTGTTAAACCTTTAATAGAAGATGGCGGTTTCGATAGCATTTCCGCCGTTAATTTAACTGCAATAAAGAAGAAAAAAGAAGCAGCCAAACCAGCTGATTTTCATGATCCAGTAAGGGAATCATTTGAGGCAGAGCTTGATAGGATCTTAAGGGTGCAGGAGCAGGAGAGACAACGGGTAATGGAAGAACAGGCAAGAGCCAGAGAAATCGCTCGGAAACAAGAAGAGGAGCGGGAGAGGCTGATAAGAGAAGAGGAGGAGAGGCAGCGTCTGGTGGAGGAACAGGCGAGGCAGGCTGCCTGGCAGGCTGAGCAAGAGAGGCTGGAAGCTGCCAGAAGAGCTGAGGAGCAGAGAATTGCCAGGGAGGAGGAAAAGAAGAGGATTGCCTTGGAGGAGGAGCGGCGTAGGGAGGCAGCACATCAAAAGCTTCTAGAATTGGAGGCAAAAATAGCTAGGAGGCATGCAGAATCAAACATTGGTAATGCTAGAGGTGGGCAACCTATTCCAGCTGTCAATGATGAATTGACTGGAGACTTCAAGGACAGGAATTTGCCTCGCTCTGTTAACTTTGGTGACAGAAAGGACATTGACGAGCGCATCAGTACCTCAGCTCCAGTGGAGTCCTCGAACAGGTATAATGAGGCCTTTCCAAGGGTGCGCAGGGATGGACACTCTTCGCTCATCGATAGAGAAAATGCATACTATGGTTCAAGGGCTGCATTTCCAGAACAAGAGAATGTGCATCACACTCCACAGCGTGACCCTTTTGCTCCAAGGAGGGGATCTTTCCCTAAGAAAGATCTTAATGATGGGTTTGGAAATGTGTCCGTTAGTCCATCTTCAAAAAACCGAACTACTGACACTCCATGGGCAATGGAAGATTTCCATCATGAAAAGGTTCCACGGTGGGATGCACCTAGGGAGACTGACCGATTTAACAAACAATCTGACTTTGACACTGAGCTTTTTAACAGCGACAGGTTTGGAGATACAGCTTGGTTGCCTAGCAGTTCACGTGGAAGCTCCAATGCTCAACAAGGAGATAGGATGTTTCAGAATTCTGATTTTAGTGATTTCTCTGCTTTTACCAGACCCCGGTACTCTATGCGGCAACCACGAGTTCCCCCACCGCCAACTGTGACCTCAGTGCACAGAAGTTTAATTGGCGTTTCTGCCCAACGTCTCAGTTCATCCTTCATGGATGGTGGGATGGGAGAGAATTCTTGTAGAGATGATGATCAAATCATACAGGGTCAGTATGAAAGTGCATATCAAGAGGCATCACACCAGCGTGGGATACGAGCCGACCATATTAATGAACACCAAATTGAGGACAGAAAAAGCCCTGTGTTGGGTTCACAATCCTCTCTTTCTGTTTCAAGCCCTCCTAGCTCACCTCCACTTGTTTCACATGATGAGATGGATGTATCTGGCGATTCGCCTGCATTACCAACTTCTGCTGATGGTGAACGAACGGTACTGTCTGACAATGATCATGCAGCGCTGACTGTAGACGCGGCCACTACAAGCAGAACAGCTGCCTCAGGAGTTTCCCAGTTGGAGGATGATGAATGGTCAAGTGAAAACAATGATGATGGGCGAAAACAGGATGAATATGATGAAGACGACGAGAGCTACCAGGAAGATGAAATCAATGAAGCTGATGGTGATAATCTAGACTTGGACGATGAGTTCTTAGAGGAGCAGAATACACCTGTAGAACTGGAACCAGTTATACTCGGATTTGATCAGGGTGTACAGGTTGAAATTCCCTCAAATAGTGAGCTTGAACTAGCTTCTATGAGGAGCGCTGAAAGGGCAATTGGAGTACATTTAAACTCAGGTGTTGCAGAGCAAGAGAATATCAGTGGTTCAGTTGTCCATTCTGACCCTGTTACTGAAGCAGAGAAAGCACTGCAGGCGTTGACTCTTGATCGTGTAAATGCCCTGACAGATGACAGTAATGGAGAGCGATCCAGTAGCTTAGTGACACCTGCTTCAAGTTCCCAATTACCTCAGACATCTTCAGCCGCTCCTATAACATCATCAGCTTCAGCTGTAGTTGGGCAGAATGAAGTACCTGCCAGCCTCCAGTTTGGTTTGTTTACAGGGCCTCCTCTAATACCAACTCCGGTTCCTGCTATCCAGATTGGTTCCATACAGATGCCAATCCATCTCCACAATCAGATTAACCCATCCCTGGCTCATATGCATCCCTCAACAGCCCCTTTGTATCAGTTTGGCCAGTTGAGGTATGTCCGCCCTATTGCTCCAAGTGCACATTCTCAGGCCATCCCTGCTGCACATGCTTCTGTACCAGCACACCATACATTGAATCAGAATGCTTCCAGTATTCTACCTGAGTTAATGGATCGAGAAACACATCAGAACGTCCCAAGTCAGGCAGTCTCATCTACTTTTATCAATAAAACAGCAGCACCTGCAGCCAAGCTTCCACTTGCAATGGGCAATTCAAATTCTCAATATCTCAACACTCCTGAAAACAACCAGACAGCTGTTGTGGAGGGATTTCATGGCCATGTTGACAGACATCCTATCGGGAATACAACTCCTAGTGAGAAGGATCAAGATCTCTCTTTGAAGAGGAACTGCAGACCTACCTCCAACAACATAGAATCTTCTCAGTTTGGTTTGGAGGGGAGAGCCTTGAATGGTGCAAAGGCTCCAGGGGCTGTCCTTGCTGGAAGGGGGAGGAGATATGGATATGCTGTTAAAGACATTAACATGAGATCAACTGGTTCAGTTGCTGAGCCTTCTCATAAAGATTCCAGAGGAGGATTCCAGAGGAGGACTCGCAGGAATGTAAGAAGAACTGAGTTTAGAGTTCGGGAAAATGTTGAGAAGAACCAAAATGAAGGCTCTGAGTCATTTGCTCAGGGTGAACAGGATGAGAGGTCATACTCCAACGGAACATCAAGAGATTTTCCAGTAAGAAATGCTAACAGAAGGGAACTTGATATAAGCAAGTCATCCAGGATCAATGAAGGAAATGATCAGAGTGCCTCATTTAGAAGTACACACAAGGCTCCTTATGAAAGATCACATGGTGGGAACAAGAAGTCCAAAACAGGAGCTATTCCTGAAGGAGATACAACCATGTTGCAAGCTGGAGCTGTACGTGTTGTTAAGCAGCAAGGTATTGAGGTCCCTGTTGATGCAGATGGCTTCATTGAAGTAAGGTCCAAAAGACAGATCATGAGTGTCAGGAGAGAACAGAGGGAGAAGGAAAATAGATCCAAAATGAGGATGGCGAAGGTGCTTGTCTATCCTGTTTCATATGCTTAAAATTTCTTATTTGTTTTTGTCTTCTTTTTGTTAATTATTGCTATGTTTGGTTGATTCAGGCTCCCCGCAAACAGCATAATGTTTCTCTACAGAGTCCGGTTGCTCCTAGTGTGAATAAACGGACAGCTACTTTGAGTGGTGAAGTAGCAAAGAAAGTTTCTTCAGATTCTGCCATCACAGTAGAAGGAAGAGTTGCTGACTATGCTGAACCATCAGTTGCATTGAAGGGTGATGCAGCTTCTATGAACCCCATAGGGACACCTGCAACCAACATAGAAACTCATACAAACTGCTACACTAATCAGTATGCACCTTGATCATTCTCAAGTTTTTTTTTATTAATTAAGATTATTCATGAGGATTTCACTCATGAAAGGTTTTACAGGACTATCCAAATCCAGGCATCCTCTGACTTGGTCACCTCCAGCTCTGCAAACCTTCTGAGTGGCATATCTGATGATAAAAATAAAGCGACATCCATTAATACTCCATTTAACATGGTTTCCTGGGATAATTCACAAATAAACCAGCAGGTAGGTTGCTTTTCTCAAGATTGTGTACTTGTGTTCCAATGGGTCAAGTTGGATATTCTCTAAATAAAAGCTTACATTGGACATTTCCAATATTGATCTCTGATAGCATAATTATTTGTGAATTAATTATGCATATATTCATTTCCTAATACATCATAATACCTTTCTGTTAGGTAAACAGTTAATATGCCCTACTATATCTGCATGCTTCAGGGACTGTTTTATTGTTATTATGTACAATTAATAATCAAAACACCAGAATAGGAAAGACCAGCGGTCTTGCCATAACCATTTTTCGCCATGTTTCATTCTTTGCTTGTATTGTGCTGTAAAAAATGAAGATACTGGTGAAGATGGTATCTGAAATCCTAGTCTAAATAGACATCTCCACGAAGCCTTCTAAGTTGGATGCCCTAGAGATGAAACCCAACTAGAGCTGTCAAGAAAGTAGATATAAAAACCAAAAAGGTATTAGTAGCAATATAGGAAGGAGATTGATAACGGAGGCCATGATTTTGGCAGATTGTGATTTCCATATGCTCCTTTACAAGGATGCAGTTCAAGTATCTAGTATTTGAGTAAACAAAGAACAATTGTAACTAATCATGCATTCATGCCCTTGTTAAGGTCTAGTGTTTCTTTGTTGCAGTTTAAGTAGTTCTTATAGTAAGCTGGAGGGGATTTGGTCTTTAACTCCCCATGATCGAAATTATTACGCTTTTCTGTCTCACAGTACAGATCGAAATTGTACATTTCTTTTATACTTTCAGGCAGCCAGTTTTTCCCAGTCCTGCACATCTAGTCACTTAATTGTGATTATCTTAACTATCTGGTCTTTATAATTTTTTTTTCCAATTTATTCTTATGCCAGGTTATGCCATTAACTCAAACTCAACTTGAAGAAGCTATGAGACCAGAATTTGAACAGCAGGCTGGTTCTAACTTTTCTTTGGAGCCCAACAATGCTTTGTCTGCAACAGTAACCACAGAAAAGGCATTCCCGACATCTTCGAGTCCTATTAACTCCCTTCTGGCTGGCGAGAAGATTCAATTTGGTAAGCACTTCTCATCAATACCATATGATGTCTATGTTGACATGACTTACAATGAATAACAATAATGCTCAGGGGCAGTGACCTCACCAACCATGCTACCCCCCGTCAGCCGAACTGTTTCAAGCGGTCTTGGAGCTCCGGGTTCATCTAGGCCTGATATGAAGATTGACCGAAGCCTGCCTAGTGATAACAGTGGTCCTGATAAGGCGAATTCTAAGGAATTATGTTCCAATACAGAGGATGTGGAAGCAGAGGCTGAAGCAGCTGCTTCTGCTGTGGCTGTGGCTGCTATTAGTACTGATGAGGGGTCTCCAGCTGATGCAACTACAGCATCTGCTCCAGACAACAAGAGCTTTAGCAGCAAGGATCTCAGTGAGTTAACATCAGGAGGTGTGGTCCTGACACTGTCAATTACTTCAATTAAAACTTTACCGTATGTTTTTGCAGCTAATATTCATGTTGTGTATTGACAAAACTGAAGCAGGGGCAATAACAGGCCAAGCTGGTCAATCATCCACGGAAGAGCCGCTCACAGTTGCCCTCCCTGCAGATTTATCAGTTGATACTCCATCCATGTCCCTATGGCCTCCTCTAGCCAGTCCACAAGCTTCAGGGCCAATGCTTTCCCAGTTTCCTGGTGCACAACCATCTCACTTTTCCTGCTTTGATATGAATACGATGTTAGGAGGACACATTTTTGCATTTGGACCGAGTGATGAATCTGCTGGCGCTCAGGGTCAGCACCCTCAAAGAAGCAACACATTGCCTTCAGCACCATTGGGAGCTTGGCCTCAATGTCATTCTGGGGTAGACTCTTTCTATCGTCCCCCAGCTGGGTTTGCTGGTCCTTTCATTACTCCAGGAGGAATCCCAGGTGTACAAGGTCCTCCACATATGGTAGTCTATAATCACTTCGCACCAGTAGGGCAGTTTGGTCAAATGGGACTTGGTTTCATGGGAACCACTTATATCCCTGGTGACAAGCAGCCTGATTGGAAGCAAAGCCAAGGACCACCTGTTGGTGTAAGCCAGAGCGATCCAAACAACCAAAATATGTTGGCTGGTCAAGTGAATCCTCCCAGTATTCCTACTGCAGTGCAGCATCTACGCCCAACTTCTATCATGCCAATCCCATCTCCACTGACCATGTTTGACATTGGTCCTTTCCAGGTATGCACTAGTAGTCCTAGATAACATGCCAAGGCAGTTTAATTTATTACAATGTTTTCACCTCCATTTGCAATGTAACTAACTCTGCTCACTCTTTTTTTTTTCAGGCATCTACAGACATACAGATGCAAACTTGTTGGCCACATATGCCTGTACCACCTCTACACTCTGTTCCATTATCAGTGCCTCTTCCGCAGCATCCAGTAGAGGGTACAGCCACACAGCAGTTTGTTCATAATGTTCCAGTAGACAACAAGGCAAGTACAAATAACAGATTCCAGGAGCCTTCTGCTTCTGCCATGCCATCAGATGGCAACAAGACCTTCTCAAATGCACAGGTCTCTCAGTTCACAGATGGGCTGCGTCTTGTTGAACAGCCTACCTCCAGTAGTTCAAGCTCCCAAACTGTTCAGCCTTCTTCATTTGGCCAGGCAGGCATGATCAGCAATGAAGTCTCGACCAGTGCCAAAGTCATGGTTAGAGCGACCCCAACAAAAGTCAACCCTGGGGCTGCAGCAGGGGTGGCTGGCAACCCCAATGGGGGGCAGATCACCAACATGCCCCCCAAGACTCATCAATCGACCTCGCCGTCAGACAAGCAGTACCAGCATCCAGCTAACAGTCAGGATCGCAGGGCCCGTGCGACCCAGAAGACTGGCACTGCCAACGAATGGCAGCGACGATCAGGATACCAGGGGAGGAATCAAGGTTCTGGTTCCGACAGGGGCTCAGGCACTGGTAGGATGAAGCAGATCTATGTTGCGAAGCCCTCAGCTACAAGTGGCCATGCCCCATCAGGCTAGAGCAGTTGCTGCCCTTCGCCGAGCCTGCTTCACGCAGGTAAAGGTCAAAGCGCCCTTGGCATCAGATACATGCGAAATGTATTTTCGCTACGTATCAGTCTATTCTGGCATAATTAGTGATTATGGCCCGCGCTGGTTGTGTATGTTTTTGGTTCGTTTTCACATAGAAGGAAAAAAAAAAGGGTGCTGTTGCAGTGCCGAAAACGTTTGAGGCGATACCATTTCATGCCTGATAAATTTTGCAGTCGGTGGAATTGGCTGCCCGTGGACGTCACTGGTTTGATGTACTCATGTCAGGATAACTATTGTTTATTATTATTTGTTGGCCGGCTAAGTGGCCTGGATAGCCTCGGAGGCGAGGAAATGTATCTTGGGATGTGCTGATAATCCAATTGTGTGCTATCTTGTCGAAACATATGCATCTTTGTTTGAACGGTGATGCTAAAATATAAGCTCGATATAGAATGATAGACAGAAACCATGTCGAGCTGTGTTTTTGTTTCCTAATTCATTTTTAAATGCTTGCCGAGACAGGCTTGTAAATGCCAGAAATATAAGTCACCTAGCTTTGGGTTTTCTCGTTCATATTTTAAATGCTTTCCGAGACAGGCTTGTAAATGCCTGTAACACAAATCGCATCATATGATCCCAAGATGGGGCCGAGGCAATGACATTTACGAAATTTTCAATTTCTCCTTGAAATTACGGTTGGCTTTTCTGAAGCACCGAAGGCTACATTCCACAGCACAACAGAAACAGGTTTTAAGTGAGAATTGGGCAACAACCTCACCACACTTGCACTTGTTTCATTAGGAGGCCAAATGAATTTTTACCAACATCTTTACACCACGGAGCACAACCGTTAAGGGGGCTGGCTTCCTGCCAATCCTGGATGATCTTGCGGGAAGCAGTTACAAAACTACAGCTTTCTTTGTGCCTGATGTAACACCAGAAATCACCTTTTCATTTTCACTATCTAGAGATGAGCAGACTTGTATATGCACAACAAACTCCACCGCTACTTTTTCTTTACAAACTTGCAACTAGCTTACATGGACCATCACAAGGATGATGGGGTCTCTTGAACCATGGCAGACTTGTTAATGTAAACCTATGCCTCCAGGTGGGCCGACCTAATAAAAACACGGATGGTTTCGGACAAGTTAACGAATAAAGAACGTAAATGGGACAGAAATAAAAAGTCAGAATAATTGCTCAAACCTTGGTTGCACCGGCATGTTTTTGCTGGCTTTTGCTAGACCCTCTGCGTTGTTCCCTGCTACCTTCGGTCTCCCCATCAAAGAAGTTCTGGTCTGATGATTCTGAACAAAATGTACAGTTTTCTTTATGGTATAAACAAGTAAAGAACATCAATACATCAATCATCAATATGCGTTGTACTTCTCCACAATAATCAAATAGAAAATGCTATTTTCCTAAAATACTGCATCGATGTGACGAGGTTTGTCAACCCACCCGCGCCCCCCTTTTCAAAAAAGGAAACAAAAACAAATCATGAAGAGACCGCCTACCTGTTCTCCAAGAAAAGGAATGTCCATGCTGGTGCAAATGGAAAGCAGCAGACCGTCCAGAAGTTCTTTGTCTTGCATGGTAACTAATTCTCTCTTGTCTTGGACAATTAGCTGACACATCATCCGTATCATAGGGTGAACCAGTAGAACAAGAAGGTGAACCAATATACCCAACCTCTGATAATCTTGATTCAGCTTCGTCAACCTCGACCATCGCACAATATCTTTGGCCCTGAATTTTTTTTTTACAAAAAAGGACAACAGTTTCACACACAGAAGAACACCCTTGATAGGGCCGTGTATGTATTAAGAGTAGCGAAAAATTGTTACCAATACCTTATCATGTTTTGTGTTTCTACCATTTCCATTGTATGAATTATTTTTCCATATACCTGGAATCTGATATGAAGACCCTACTGAATTGATTTCCCCATTACCACCATATAATTGATTAACAAATGATTCCTCTAGTGAGGTAATGTAGAGCATGTGCTTCTCATCTGTCCAGCCAGTTGATGAACCTATATTCGACGTGTCCTGGTTGAAGAGAATAGAAGTAAACCTATTAAACTCATCCTCCAATGATCTGATGTAATACAGGTAACTCAGAATTTAGAAAAGGAAAACATTGATGTCTAGTTAGAACATCTGAACGATGAGAATTTGTCCACCATTCTAATATTGAAATGAAATACTAATAAATTCCTCAGTTGAAATCAGACGAGGATGTCTACAGGTAATACAGACTTCACCAGAGTAAATAGTTGATTGAGCTAACATAGCTTCTTTCACATGACCCTGGAATTCAGGATTGTCAAAGTTAATATCGCTTTAGCAATCACTCTGCATCTGGAGCCATGAAACTTCTGTTTGAAACCGCTTCTGTGGTTTGCATAAGGTAATCAAATTGGACTGTTATATTACATGCTAACATTGCCTTCTTATTTCCTAATAAACACTTAATAATTGCTGGACACCTCAGATAGATTAGCTTTGTCAACTGTTATATATGCTAACATTGCCTTCTTATTTCCTAATAAACCCTTAATAATTGCTGGACACCTCAGATAGATTAGCTTTGTCACAGTTCTTTGTAGGACCTATCGTTGAACTTGTTATGGTTGGAAATGTGTACCAGAGAAAGAAGCGTGGCTGAAGTATTGACAGAGGACAACAGAAGGGTCGACGCACACAGGCGACAAGAGCCGGACGCGTTACAGTACGCGTGGACTAACTGCTGGATACGCTCCCACGATGTGAAGCAGTTTAAATGTTTCTTATTTTCTAGTTTAAATGATTATTAATTCCTATGTTTTAGTACCAACCGCAAGTATTATAACATGGAGATATATATGTCTTTATTGATAATGAAAGGGTATGTTTGGAGATCAATCTGATCTCTGGACGTCGTAACTGCTGTGTCCTCTCGCATTCGCGTGTGTTTCTCTCGCCGGCCGTCAGGACGGCGACTCGTCCTCGCCGCCGGCGTGAACCTTCGCCTCGTCCTCCCACCTCTCATTCATACGCACTTCGGGGACTAGCTGCTGCCAACAGAACTCATGCTTTGTTTCATGCACAATGCACAGACGAACCATGGGGCTGCTAGTCCAGTGAACACAAAACTATAAGAGTGGAATATAAAGCAACCGCCAGGCACTGGTCCACTGGATAGACAAAACAACATAGGCCCCGTTTGGGACAGCTTCTAGCCCGCTTCCATTGAATTTAAGCGGGCCAGGCATCCCAAACGGCCCGATTCTAGAAAGCGGCTTCTCCAGGAAACCGACTTTGGCGTCCCAAACAGGGCCATAAAGTAAGGTGCACAATGAACGTTTCTCAAAAAAAAAAAAAAAGGTGCACAATGAACATAAAAATAAATTGATGCTAAAAACAATGAACATAAAACAAATCTTAAACTTATCGACAAGATTGACAAGCAAAGAACTATATCAAACAAGAAACATTAAGCAACCTTAGGGTGGTGGTCCTTCTGATCAAGCAAAACATGCACTGAGTTGCACAGCAACAATCAAACTATCATTACATTTTTGTAATAGAAAAACTGGAAATGATGAAGCATATATCTCAAACCTAGATGCAAGTAAATGATCTCTTCCTTCCAACAGAAGAAAAGGTAAGATGCTTCTTCCACTCTTCAACAAAAGCTCTGTGTTTACTTGCCCCATCTGCTATTAGCTGTTACGAAGTATGTTCTATTCGTATTAGGGAATTAACAAAATGGTGGTGACTCAGTACAAGATTAAATACCATTTTTATCCTTTGCGTTAATGTTAGAGAAATGCAAAATAAAGAAAATATTTTGAGATATTTTTAAGAATAACAAAAAAAAAATTGCTAAAACAAAATAGACCGAAACAATACAGTTAACCGCCCGTTATGAATGGCTACTGGTCATATCAGTCTATCCTTGATTTGTAATGCTATCCGTTTCCCCCTCTATTGCCCAAATGCAGCTCAGCACTCCTTGTATTTATCCCTAAATGAATTTCCATGTCATCCTTAAAGTAGAAAACATGGATCACACCAATATCAGTAAGCCACCTCAAGCCGGACTCGTCCCTACTCCCTACACTTTTACAGGCCCTTGGTTTCATTGGCAAGCCACACGTTCCTGCCAAAAATCTTTACCTAATATTCGCAACTGACAAAACCCCAATGTAAAAGTAATTCTAACCTGAGCTAGCAACCTTCAACGAGAATCTGGCCCTGGTTACAGTAAACAAGGAGACAAGTAACTGAAATTGCTATTGGGGATAAACAACGGCTAGCTTGGTAACACCAGAAAGGCTCAAAATCACGGTCAGGCAATAAGCAAAAATAGTTTTCAGAGTGTATTCGACTAACACCACCGTCTCCTCCCGGCTCACTCACAGCAGGTATCATTTCATGATCACCTTGCTGAAATCATGGGCTGCTCCTGTCCGTGAAGCAAAAACATTTCGCTTTGGTGAACTGTGGCCACACTAAGCAGCATTCAGACAGCAAAAGATATTTCACTCTTCGGTGCAGACGCAGCCACCGACGATCCTTGTAACCACCCCTATCTAGATTGTTTCTAACTCTATACCGTGTACCTTCCATTTCTCTATTAGCAGGCGGTTATCAGCACTGCCCACTCGCGAAGAACCAAACCGAATCAGGCGCGCTCTCGTGGAACAAACAGGACGAGGATGGAAAGCCTTGCTCGTACGCTCTCGGAAGGGAACCGCGGCAGGCTGATAGGTATCAGGCCTCGTTTGCTGCGGGAATGGAAACCGACAATATCAAATGTACCGAATCTAGCAGTCGCACGCGCAGGGCCGCTACGGACCGAGCAAACCAAACACTTTGAAGTCCGCCTGGAACTGGAAGGAGCGGAGACGCACCGCCCCATACTGGACGAAAAATCGAAGGGAGGCGAGGAGCAGGGATTCGATTACCCACCCCAAAGCGTCGCGGATCGGTGGGCCGCCTCTCCCCCATCGATCATCCGGCTCCCGCAAAGCTTGAGGGGGATCAGCGCCGCAGACCTGTACAGGAACGCGAGCGTCAGCACGTAGAGGAGAGGAGGAGGAGGGGGGGGGGATTTGGCGAACCCTCGCGGCGGTGAACGGCGACGGGCGCAGCAGCAGCGCAGGCCGTTGCTGCCTCGGCTGGCGACGGGGGAGGGAAGGGAAGGAAGGGGGAGGGGAAAAGGCCGGGCCGGGGGTGCTCTTTTTGTCCTGCGTGGCATGACCACTTTTCCACGTGGGCGCGCGCCGCGGGGCGGACACCTGGCGGATATATCTGGATGGGTGGATGGATGGACGGACGGATGAGCAGGTACGTGGATGCACGAGCGCCCACCGGTGGTGGGAGTGGCGGACTGGTGGTGGGTTGTGCGGCGGCCGCTGCTCCCGTCCGCGCACGTTGATAGCGAGACAAACTGCATGACCCACCTGACCCGCAGCCATCGGTGGTGGGCTGGTGGCACACCTGATCCGTACCAAGTATATAAGGGGGTGATTGGTTGCCTTTATTTCGGCCAACCAGGCACACGGGATGTAGAGAAGTCATGTTTGGTTGGCTACATCAACTATTGGGCCTGACCCCATACATGCAAAAGCTCTCACTCAGCCTGGCTCGTGGGATACGAGAATTGATCTCGTTTCCGTGGAGCCTAACCAGCTTCATGAACGGGCGTGCATTTGGGCCACGAGTCAGACAGAGAAAAACATATAGCTTGTGCAGCTATGCAGGCATCCAATCGACTTCTTTCACAGGCCTGGCTGCTCAGGGACGGTAACCAATCACCGCAGCGTCACACCTCGGAAGCCTGGCCAGTGGGAGCATGTATGGCTTGTGCGAGCCAGGCCCTGGCGGACAGGAAACCAATCACCCCCTAAGGGTATGGGCCATCCAGGCTCTCCAAATGCAGCGCAGACTAGTTTGGTTGCCTGCACGAGATGTTGAGCCAGGCTCCGGCGATGCAAAAGGAGTCTCCGAGCCAGACTCTGGCCATGCGGCTTTTTTAGGCGTATCTCGGGATGCAGGCTCTGCTACTGCGGGCAAAAGCACTACAGCTTGCATCAGAGCAGTATTGCTTCTTGCATGCACTTATCCTGACTCCCGCGAGCCTAGATAACTGATACCCGCAGCGCAATCAAAAAAAAGGTGCTACCGAGCACACCCTAAAACTACGAGTAGTACCGAAACACAGACCAATCCACTGAAGTTAGACCTGTTCACAAAATTTATTCAATTTTTTTTCAAAATATCATTTTTTTATGGCTAGCTTTAGTAATGTCGGGTATAGAAACCCCCGGTTCCCTAAGCAAGATAGACTCCTACTAGGACACCTTGTCCTACTAGGACTCTTCAATTGTAACTGACTAGGAGACTTACCATGTAAACCTTGCCCCCTGGGATATATAAAGGAGGGCAGGGGTCCCTAGATTAGACCATTAAACAACGCTGTCAGGCATTGCATCATCTCATCTATACAAGACACACCATACAGGACGTAGGGTATTACGCATATTACAGCCTGAACCTGTCTAAATCGCCTCTTGTCACCTTTGATTCTAGATTCTCGACGACTTCTTCTCAAACCCTTCTCTCGAGGCATCCCCTCGAGAACCTAGTCAGCATAACTCGCCGACACTTTGGCGCCGTCCGTGGGATCTACTCGCCGAGAACTCGCTAAAGAGTGATGGCATCCTTCAGCGCCTCCGTCAACGTCAAGTTCAGGAAGGCGCGACCTTCATCTTCGGTTCCTGGTTTTGCACTGCAAACCAGGACGGCAAACTTCGGCATGAACTGCGCGACGTGACGATTGTGTCAGCTCCGCCGCCCGCGCAGACTACGCCGCGAATTGCACGGCGAGACAATGGCGTCTCCGCCACCACCCGCGCGGGTCACCGTACGCAGATCGTCAAGGGTCTCTGACTCCGACACGATCATCGGATCGTATCCAACTCGGAGGAATACCTGGAGGCAGAAGCCGAGTTCGACTCGGACAAACGATGACTCCGGCCTCGTTGCCCTCAAGTATCAATACCAAGCAGATAGTCGTGGTACAAGACTACTTGGTGGCCTGAGGATCATCTCCAGCATCCGCCAGGGTACTTCAGTAAGGACCGTGACCTCTGTCATCCAGGAGGCCAGGCCAAGATCAACCCTGCGACTCGTAGGAAGTGTCGCCAGGGTTCTTTTCCTATCCGAGCAGGGTTCTTTTTTCGACAAGAACCCAGACTACGGCAACCAGTAGGGTTCTTTTTTCGACAAGAACCCGGACTACGATGACCAGCCGAGTTCTTTTTCAACCAAGAACTTGGACTCGGCGCGACTTCATCAACAAATCGTCCACGAATCAAGCTAAGTCATATGTTTTAATTATTTATTCGTATCTACAAGAGGATACCTTCGCGGTCCATGATTTCGTCGGTTTCTTCATGCGTTTTTTGCGTTTTCGCAGACTTCTTCAGTATGTTCGGTTTTATCCCTAAAAGTCGAGTGTCTTGAGAAGTTTTTGTCTGACGATGCAAACCGTGCTTTTTCCAAGCCGATGTGTTTATAAACCGGGGTATAGTGGAGGGCACGGCTAGCGGGACTAACTACTCGAGCACGCGATCTTGCCGGGTTGTTTTCGCAAATTACATGTGCTTTTTGCATTTTCGCTGACTTTTTCAGTATGTTTTGTTTTATCTCTAAAGTCGAGTGTATAGAGAGTTTTTGTCTGACGACGTGCTTTTTCCAAGCCGATGTGTTATTGACTGGGGTATCGTGGGGGGCATGGCTAGCGGGACAAACTACTCGGACCTACGATCTTGAAAAGATACAGACACCAAAACAATCTCATATTGAGACACTTCGCGCAATTTGCGCTCTCGTCGACTTCTTCATGCGGGATCTACGTGCTCGTCGATTCGTCTTTGCGCAATGCGCAATATCTTGTCGATTCGTCGACAAGACTGAATAAATTTCAGTTTTTCAAATATTCTTCAACATTTGCTACATAATATTTTTATTTTTGCAGACCAAGCTTCGGCACACCATCGCAGTTCCGTGCACTTTCGTGCTCGGGGGCTGATGCAAGCCGGGTTCTTTTTTCAACAAAGAACTCGGACCACTACGCCAGCTGAGTTCTTTTTCAATAAAGAACTCGGACCACCACGCCAGCTGAGTTCTTTTTTCAATAAAGAACTCGGACCATGACGCTAGCCGAGTACTTTTTTCCGCAAAGTACTCGGACATCTTCGCTTCAACAACGTTGCTTCAAATATTCTTCAAATCCTGGAGTCAAGATCCTTAATTCGATTTATTAAATCGGATCAAGGCTCGGGAGTTGCGGGTATATCGTCGAGGATTCTTCGGAATTTTTCGGTTAATACCGAATCTCGGAGTTTACGTCTGGGTTCAAAAGAACTTGGATTCTTCATGAAGACCCTCGAATTTCTCCTTCAAAGCAAAACGAGGCTCGGGGGCTACCCAATTGGGTGTACCTATTCGGTGCACACCAATGAGATTCTCTAGAAGTTCTTAGAGCACCTCAAAGTCTTCGTACAACCAAGCTGAGAGAACTCGAATGACTTCAGAAGAACTCGGGTTGACTTCAAAAACAACTCGGCATTCTCCAAGACTCACAACAAGGTTGTACTTCAGGCAATGAAGCGCTCGGGGGCTTGTCGGGTATAGAAACCCCGGGTTCCCTAAGCAAGATAGACTCCTACTAGGACACCTTGTCCTACTAGGACTCTTTAATTGTAACTGACTAGGAGACTTACCATGTAAACCTTGCCCCCTGGGATATATAAAGGAGGGCAGGTGTCCCTAGATTAGACCATCAAACAACGCCGTTAGGCATTGCATCATCTCATCTATACAAGACACACCATACAGGACGTAGGGTATTACGCATATTGCGGCCTGAACCTGTCTAAATCGCCTCTTGTCACCTTCGATTCTAGATTCTCGACGACTTCTCCTCAAACCCTTCTCTCGAGGCATCCCCTCGAGAACCTAGTCAGCATAACTCGCCGACAAGTAATAAAAGAATGTCAAGAATTATTTAAATTTCACTATATTTGTAAAAAAATTTGAATAAGAAGAGTGATTAAAGTTGGAGTTAAAAAAGTCAAACTACTTATGATTTAGAACCGAGGGGTACCTCCTAGTACCTTTTTTTAAGGTATCTCTTAGTACCGCCCAGTACTGCTAACCTTGCAATCCGTAGATCTTTAAAAATCAACCGTTCATATTTTAAAAATCAACCGTTCATATTTTTTCCAACCATTCTAAAACTCCTCTAATTTTAAAAACATATGTGCTATAGTCATGTGTGGCTCCGCTGAGGCAAAGCCACTTCTAGATGTTTTCTTTCTTGACTCTTTAGGATAAGCCAACACGGTGTCAGAAAAAGCAGTGGCTTCAGTGCTGAGTCGATTCTTTCCCAACACAAGCATTCAGGCTAGCTCTGCGATTCTGACACAAAACATGTCTCTGTTACTCTCTTTTCCTCTCTCCCGATGGTGCGGTGGCCTCTACAGGTCACTCTGTCATCTATAGAGCACCTTAATTTGTCCACCTAGCATCCGAACCTACATGGGTTGTGACCGAGTCTAAAAAAACACTACCCATTCTAATTTTTTCCTATTATACTATTCCTTACTCTCACAGAGCACGCTTCTCAGTACTTAGCTACATTATTTTTTTAATCTACAAAGTTTTTTTTTCCAATCTAAACGCAGAGGAACCTTCATTGAAGAACTGTGGCCGAGGAATGGAGGATTCCACGCAGCTGTCGCAGCTTGCTATCCCTTTCTGTATCCCTTCAAGCCTTCATGAAAAAAGTCCAGGAGGCCGGCAAAGGCATTTCTCATTGCGAAAGGGTTGGCTGATAAGATATTTCAGGAGTATGTGTTTGCTACTTGTTGACGGGTGATTGAGATGGACATCTAACGGAAGCTCGAGAGAAAAGGCACTGTATCAGCATGCCATCTCAACATCTGGCATGCATGTACATGTCAATGCCATGCCAATAGCATTATCAGAAAATGATCGTAGGTAGGGTTCAAATTAAGGCCAAATCATTAGGGCATCTTTGATGCAACTATTTCTGGTTCTGATTCGCTATGAAAATTTCTAAGTTGAACTTAAGTATGAAGTGATAATCAACAAAAGGTGAATCAAGAGAAGCTACTTTTTCAGCTCATGCTTCACAAAATCAATTTTGAATCACATCACTATGAAACCGTTTGACAGAGCTACTTGTGGATTCTCCAATAAGATGCTATGTGAGCTCTGCCAAACATCTGATGAATGAGATCTTTTTTCAACGAGGTAGCGTAAACACGTGCAATTTCATCTCCAACTGAGATCACTCGACCGATCTCATCCACTTGAAAAGACGCTAACATATCGTGTAAATATGTTTGATCATAGCACTTTTGATTTGCAACACTAAATGCATTTGCAATTATACTGGTAAAACATCGGGTTTGAATTTCCAGATGCATTGTGGACACCGTGAGTATATGTCATGGCTTATGATATTATCCAAGTACTTCAATATTTTTTTTCCCAAAAAGTTTGTAAGGCGGTTCATTTTCTTTACCCTTGGGATAAACTATCCTCTACACAGGTGACCGCTATATAGAAAAAGAAAATAAAAATAAGTAGATGTCCTTTAACATCAGACATCTTTATATTCACTAGTATTAGTTAAATGTAACGTGTTTTATGGAAACCAATCATGAAGTTTAATATAAGCGTCGGTAATGGTAATGATACCCTCCAGCTGCAGCCGCGAAGTCACACACCGTTGCTGCCCAAGCTCTCCGTCGCCAATCTCTGGTTTCTTAATCCTTTTGATAACTAGTTATCGTGCATGTGCCACATGCACATGTATTAAAAAAATATAATAACAAGAGTCAGGTAAATGCTAAAAAATAAAATATTAAAATTAGCAATATATAAGTTTTTCTGAAATACCAATATATAAGTTAATATAACAAGTTAATAAAAAGTCTAGATGTTGAGACCATAAGTTTTTTTTTTTTAACTGGTTGAGGCCCCCGTTTTTTCCCTTCCCCGGACAAATAATTCTGACAAGTGGGCACCTGCTCATCGAGGGTCCGGAGGCGAACTGGCGAAGGCGGGGGGCACCCGCGCCCAGTCGGCCGGTCCCGTCGTCTTCTCCTGTCTCACACATACATTGCTCCTCCCCACCGTGGCTTCTAGCACCTTCCTCTAGGGTTAGGTCTCTCCGGAAGGGCAAAGCGCGATGTGGCACGAGGCGCGGCGGTCGGAGCGGAAGGTCCACGACCTCATGGACGCGGCCCGCCGCCGGGCGCAGCGCCGCGCCGCCTACCTTGCCCGCCGCCGCGGGGACCCCCAGCAGGCGCTCCAGGTCTCCGGAACGCGGTGCCGCGTCTACCGCGACGACGCCCTGTACCAGGCCACCGAGGACCAGCAGGGATTGTGCGTGCCCCGCCCTCTTTCTCTCGGCGCCGTTTGATGTTTGGTCTCATCGGGAGGCTGGATGTGATATTTAATGGATGCCCTCTGATGAATTGAAAGTTCACTTGCTGATGCAGATTGCGTTGTGGAGCCTTGTGTTTACTCATTCGGGGATTGCCTGATTAGTTGATTGTGCAGCTGTTTAATTTGAGTCTTGCCTAGGAGATGAGGATTGATAAACCTTAAAACCATGGCACTGTCATTTTTTTTTTCCCATGTAGCATAGTCTACCATTTCCAAACACTGGACTTACAATCTAGAGAACAAGAATCATTATACTTAAGATGCAAAATGATTGTTTGTTGGCATGGCTTGGCTTGACTGATGCTACTTATTGGCTATGCTTTTTTGCAGGATACCATGGAATGGAAAGCAAGATGTTTTGATTGACAGGTAACCAATTTTCCTGATTACAATGGAATCTTCTTAAAAACAAGAAGATCACACCCCATATTATCTTAATGCGCAGATTTGATGGTCGTGCTCTACTTGACTTCATACGAGAACCGAGCTCTCGTCCTTTTCGAGCCCAAGAAAAGTCTGAAGAAGAGGAAGAGTTGGAGGAATTTGTTAATTTTGAACGTTATCGAGATTTGATTAAGCATCGCCGTAGAGGATGTCGGTATCTTTTTTGTTTCTCTCTCCTTGTGCTGTATTTGTACACATTGCACGTTTTGCTTCCATTTACATCAATTGAGGGATTGTCCTGGCACCCATTCTGTTTCTTGCTAAATTATTACATAAAGGACTCCATTTCTTTACTCCTAGATCTGTTTAACGAAAAATTTACCTAGTCTATTCTTGCAGTTTCTGATGAGGCGGGTTTGCAGCATGTTGTGCAAGAGCTGGAGGCAAAAACAGTTCTTCCTTTTAGCTTTGAGAAGTATGCCTGCTCTTAATTTGATTTCCCCTATTTCCACTTTTGCTCTTGCAACTTACATTTATGCACAAAATAATGCTGTAAAATGTTTTAAGGTATGACTACAGTTTTTCTTTCCTCTGGGAAGCTAAACTGTTTTTTTTTTTTGGTAGCTCTGGGAAGCTAAACTGAAATTATATTATTGTATGATTTTTTTAAAATTACTTTGAAACTTTCCGTTGGAGTAAATGGTATCGCCTTATAAGGTTCTTGTTCGAATATTTTTGTCCATCTAAGGATCAATTGCATTAACACACTATTTCCATTTTGCACAATCAGGATGCTGCAAGTCTGATAAAAAAATCATCCTGTACCAATTTTTGTATTTTTAATAATTTTTTTCAATGATGATTCAGTCAAGCGTGCTGGAAAATGATAAATTATCCACTTAATACTTTGTATTTGCTATGTTGTTGGCTGCTAGAACACCGTTTGGTTGGTGAAAGGAAGCTATTTTTTAGAGAATTTCACTTTTGTTGCCACATGTGACCCCAAATGACAAATTGTGTGTTCTATTCATTCTAACAAGCACGGATGGAATAGACTTGTCGATTTAGGGTGGCTAGAAGTTCTATTTCGAAAACTCTAAACATGGCTGATTTCTCTTCTGGCTACCCCCCCGCCCTATTGTTTGATACAGTACATTCATTAAGACCCTCCCCTTCTATTTCCCACTTAAAAAATAGAATACTAGAAAGTGATTATAATGGATTTCGAAAAATATATTACGTAGTCGGTAGTCTCAAGGTGAATGTGTAATTGACTGATTCTCATTCTGTGTTCATGTTTACCTGAAAATTATATGTAGTTAAATCACACACGTTAATACACTTCACTTTTTTATTATCTTTTTTTTGCATGATTTGCTAAGTTCCCAGCACAATTAGCTTGCTATAATCTGTAAATTTATGTGCAAAAATAGTTGTTTCTCTTAAATGAAAGTGAGATGATAACATCTATTTTTCTTAAGTGTCTCGTTCTAATTCTAAAAATTTATGGGGCCTGCAATTTTGCATAGGTTTATGGATAGGAAGGGAGGGTAGCTCATTTCTGCAGGAGCCAAAATTTTGTAAAAAAAAGCGGCAACCTTTTAGTCGGATATTCCAAATTTTGTGAACCAGTAGGTCCTTAGTTGGACTTAGGATGTATCTATTAAATGAGCTGACACGAAAAAATAGATAACATCCCCCCCCCCCCTCTCTATGCTGAATGTTCGAGAGGTAAACTAGCCTTATTAGAAAATGAAGCATATAACATTGTACTTGGTACCTGGGCCGAGCTCATGTTTATTTTTACCATCTCGTATGACTTGTATCATTTCTGCTATGAAATGATACAAGGTTTTAGTTAGCCTTTATTTTTTTTATCAGATACTGTGTTCTTTCATTTTATGATTTTAGTCTTAGTTATTGTTTACTCTTGTTGCTGGCAGACCTCAATCCTCACAGCCTCCTGCTAGCAAAGGTGCATATTCACAGGTTGGATACTCATATAAAGGTGATGGGAATGAGGAATCTGAAGACCTAAACAGTGATGATGACGATGAAGAGGAAGAGGATGATGGTGATGACAAGGACTTCAGTAGTGATGATAGCAGTGATGAGCGGATGGAAAGTATAGCCAAGGAATTTGGGGTAAAAAGATATAACTGGCTTGTTTACATGGACAAAAAAGCCAAAGAAGAAGAAACCGACAGAAAGAAATTATTAAAGGCGATCCTTCCATCGTGAGTACTTATATTGCAATATCGTCTACCTACTTGCTTCTAGCATGTACTGATATAATAAAATTATACAGAAAAAGTTGAGCCGTAGAGAAAGAAGAAAAGCTTCTCAAATTGAGAGAGAAAAAGAGCGGGAAGCAGCACGTTCTGTCGGCAGGGTATCTTATCGTGATCCTTATAGGTACCATTATCTATCATTCTTCTAATAAAGGAGACAGAAGACAAAATAACAAAGTGAGACCATTTTTATGACAAGGTTATAATCCCTTTAGTCCTGACACAATATATATATATATATATATATATATATATATATATATATATATATATATATACAGGGACCAAAGGAGAAGTCCATCATATGAAGCATATTCGAGGGGCAGAAGGTATAATTCCATGTTTATTGTAGTTTTGTTCTGACAAAAATGTTCACCCTTAGTCTGCTTAAATATTTCATGTTGACAGATCTAGGTCCCGATCAAGATCTCACTCACCATCCTATTCTAGACGTCATGGCCGTGGCATACATGCTGAAAGCAGCCATCGAAGCAAGCCGAAGGCTCCAAGGGTTGAATACATTACTGAATTTGGAGGTTCAGATGACAGCAGTGAACCAAAAGTTTCAGGGATCTCTCCACCTTCATCTCCAATACGAATTGACATACCTACCCGGTCGGGAAACTCAACTTTTAATATTTGCAAATATGCATTGGGCGAACTTTTCCCTGCTGGAGCCTATTACCTTGATCCTGATATTCTAAAGCTGACTATGTCAGAAATAGAATAAGGGAAGACATGGTCATGATGGTATCAATCAATGATGTAAAAAACGAGTTGTAGATAGGCATGCATTTTATGATTTTGTATATGTTTTGTTGAGCAGGAAGAAGATTTAACATACATGCATCTACAATCAGCTATTGATTTCATGACCTGTGTTTCTTTGCTTCTGCGGATTATTGTGCCTGCAGGTCGTCAGGTGGTCAAATTCTTGAGGCACTTCACAGTGATCCTGCGTCTTCTTTGTCTGTGGAACAGGAAAGAAGTGCAAAACTTTTGAAACCCCTCCCCAGGTTTGTCATCACGATTACAATGTTATGAAGAGAGAGCAGCTGTATCTGCATCCAAGTTGCTTGCGATTGATATCCCGTATTTGTCTAGAACCCTTGAGCATGTCCCTGTTGGTGGACCGTTATCTCAGTATTTTCTTCATTACTAAGATGTTGTTTCTGTTAACAGTACATCAGCAGCACTAGCCAAACTAAACAAGGGTGCCACTGGAGTAACTGGTAAAACTCCCCAGACTGAAAAGAAAGAAACACCACAAGAAAGACTTAAGAGGATAATGAGCAAACAGCTTAACAAGCAAAGTATGTGTTTATTGCTACATTCTACCTGCATTAAATCTTGGTTTCTCCTATGCATGTGAGCATACTAAGCTTTTATTGGTGTCAACAGTTCGAAAGGATACAGCTGCTGAGATTGCAAAGAAACGAGAACAGGAACGGCAAAGGCAGGAAAAGCTTGCAGAAGTGGGTCGATACAGGCGTCGTAGCCGCAGTAGAAGTCTTAGCCGTTCTCCACCAAGGTATTGTTATTTCAGTGCCAATGATTTTGGTCTCCCCTTTTTTGCATTGGAGAATTGTGCTAAGTATGTGGATTAATTTATTTAAATAGAAAATATTTAGTTAACAAGTTATGGTTTATGCTGAGTTAGTTGTTGACTAGTCCAGTGAACACCTGTTGCGTGTGCTAAATATCATATCTTCTGGTGCAGAAGACGGAGATATAGCAGAAGCCGTAGTAGGAGCAGAAGCCCAAGAAGGTACCGTTCTCGCTCGCGCTCCAGTTCCCGGTCACCCTCTCGTTCACCAAGGTAATTTTGCCAGCTCTAGTTTAACTAGACCCAAGATTGGAACATCCACAGTACTCAGCAGATAGCAGCTGAAAGAACGATGACACTGCAGGTACCGAAGCAGGTCAAGACACTGAAAGCCCCCAGCTCTGCTGATGAAGTGCCTTCCGGTTGTAGCCTTACCATGTTTTAGTTTTATTTAGCTTTACCTTTTCATATCCTGTCAGTGTATTCTCATGAGAAGCTTCGTTGTTCGCTCATTAGTAGTCTGATGTATGAGCGGATTCCGGGATTGCTCTGTTATCAGTCAAATAAGCTACATTACAGTTTGTTTTAACGAGTAATTTGTTGCCTTCTCGAGTTCGACGAACTTTATTCTTTGTTTTGCATGTTTTTTGGAAGTGGGTGCTAGGGCCGGAGTACAGGTGAAAAATGACAGACTCCCAACTACATGTAACATGTTCTCTTCTATATACTTGCCCTGGAACGTCTGAATGATTCTATTGGAACATAAAATTACCTGAAGGGTGGTCCGTTGCGTGATCTTTCGGACGCTGGCTAAATGCCAAAGCCTGGACTGACAGCATGTGGCACCGTACCACTTGTTCTAGAGCACTTGACCTAGAGTGGGATAATCTTTTCTTGCTGGACGAATCTTTGTTTGGAGTGAGCTCTTCTTCTGCTGAAAAATCTCTCTTCAGCAGCGCCGCGCCCTCACGTGAGGACCCAACGGCCTCCTGCCGTGGATGTCGGCCCTCCCCTGCTGGTGCATGTTCGGCCTGCGGCGACCTCCGATGGCCACTCTTGTGGCGCCGGGCCGTCACACCTCACACGTGTGCCGAACTGCCGATATGTGCGCGGGTTAAGCCTTATTGCAATTTTTTTTCAAAAAAAAAGCGTATCGCACAGTGGCAGACTGGCACGTGCCTAGCTTCCGCGAGACACCGAAGCACACGTGACAACGACAAAGGACCGTAAAAAAACAGACCACAAAGTCTTTCGTCGGTATTACCTTTCAACAATTTCTCTCCCCTTATCTTGTACTTAACTTGAGGATATTCATATTGCATTCTACTCGGCTTTTTTTTTTTTGTCTTGAGATGTACGAGTTGCTATCATTTTGGATCAGCTTTGCAACTTCTTTTCTACTTATTATAATCACTTTCTTTTCGATTTAAAAAGTTGGCATATATGCTTTTCATCCATCATCCATGGACAACAAATCAAACCTTTCAAAGCAAAAACGTAGCACGGAAACAAAACTACAAGAGGTACATTTTATGTCTTTTCCATGTCAACTTTCCTTTTTTTTTCCTTGCCTGCTTTATTAAGGTGCTTTTTGTACTCTGCTCATCTGCTGGCTCTACAAACTAAAAAGTACCCACGCGCCGTACACTTTGGACTCTGAAAAAAAGGATTAGGAGCTTGTTTTGCATCTCATTGCTTCATTCGTTTGTGGCTCCGAGAAAATCACAGCAGTACACTTACACAACGCCAGAACCTTTTCCGAGAAAAGAAAATTGCACAGAATTCTCGGCTAATTATTTTCACCTGCTTTAATGCGTTTGGCAAGTACGTGGAAATTTTGGTCTCGAGTTCAACAAAGGGCATGTGCATGGATGCATGCTGCTGCGTGGGTGTAGGCACTAGGCAGACAAGCTGGGAGTTTGAGATTTTGAGAGGCCTTTGTCTCTACGTCACTCGTTTATTCTTTCTTTTCATTATCCGATCGGTCCTTTTCTTAGTATAAATGTGTTGATTTCTTCAGTCACTCCTACTGTCCTACACATTCGGGCCACCATGAACCTCTACTTAATTGGGGGTCCCGTTCGTTGGGAGTTGGGGCCGTTGATCTCAAGAGCAGTGGTCCCGGCCGGCACATCATCAACAGAAGTATGAATCATCAGCTCATGATCCTCTTGCAACAAGTACTTCACCGGCCACTTGGAGAGCTCCCTCATGATGTTCTTATCACTTGGTTGGGCTGCAAATCGGAGGCAAAATCTCCGGGCTGATGCGCGCAGCACTAGCAAGTGCACTTAGTACATTCATTCGGATGGACTTTGTCTGCTTAAACTAGTGAATCACAGATAAATAGCACGTTTAGTGAAGAAAAAAAAGATCGTTATGTCACCGACGAGATCAGACTTTGGTTGCATTGCATGGTCGACGCCGGTCCCTACGTCCTTTAAGCTCCCATAAAGTGTGGACCCTTGCAGCCTTGGACTTTGATCGAGGGAGAGGGCAGCAAGACACTGACAAAGTTTTTTTTTTATCCTTCACGGGGTCCCGTGCAAGGAATCCGTCGCGGACGTCAATGCAGCCACTATGCAGGGACGACGACGCGGCCTTCGGAAAGCAAAGCCCCTGCTGGGCTAGCAAGCAGACACCCGGCTCGGGTGAATCGAAAGCCGCATTTTGTTTGCTGCCGCTTGTGTTTTCCTCGCACACTGCTAGGCAAGCCGCGCACCGACCAGGCAACAGGCAGGACTTGTGGTAGTAGTACTAAACGTCTACTTGGCCTGAAGAACGCAGAAAACCTTGTCCTAAATAATCAATGGATGCACAGTATAATAATCGAGAGATGCAAACCTTCTCTCATTTGTGATTGCATAGTGCAGTTGGCTAGTACATGCCTACTCCTAAATATTGTGTCTCCAACTCGACTTACCCAAAAAAATTTCATGTCGTCTTGGTAGAGAAAAACTTTCATGTTATCATAAAAATAAGGAAAAGTGCTGCCTACGCCCTTCATTAATTATAAAAGTCTGATTTTCAACCCACAACTACAAAGTCAAACTTTAAAGGTCATCCAACTATCAATGCCGAACAAGTTTGGCCCTTTGGGTGGTTTTTTTTATTTCATGAAAATATAAAAATGATGTTGAAGCTTAAAAAGTCATGACTGGTTCATTTAAACAAAAAAAAAAATATGAAACCAGTGCCAAAAGGTTCAAAAGCGTAACATATGTTTCGTACACTATTTAAAATCATCTATATATTATTAACGTTTCTAGTGTTTTAGTAGGAATAGAAATAAATAAGATATATGAGCATGTTTTTCTCCTTGCGTTTAAGGTTTATGTAAAAACCATTTGTACGTATCCATTTTTTATATGTAGACTTGTGTAATAGTTAGAGGGTGAAAATTAGTATTTTCTCATAAAATACCAAGCTTGATATGTTAAACTCCCCCATATTTTGTGAAGCATAATGTTAAATTTCCTTGGAAACGAACCGCAATATATTGTATAAATAATTATAAACAACAGTTACCGTTTTGATATGGCAAGGTAAAGAAGTTCACTTATATAGGGGAACGGAGATAGTATATTTTTTTTCTAAAAAAAAGAAACAGTAGTATGCTAATTTCAACGGAGCGGAAACACATCAGCATCTGAGTGGGCCCATTCAAAACGGCCAAAGCGGCAAAGCCTCCCCGATCGCCGATCCCGGCGGGACCCACAACGAAACCCCGTAAACTCCCCGAGTCCAGCCGCCACAGCCCCGCCGGATCCAAACGCCACTTCCTCTGCTCCGCTCTGCTCCTGCCACCGCGCCGACTTCGCCGGCGACCCAGCCAGCAATGGTCGACGTCGACCGCCGGCCGTCGCTCCCGCACGGCCTCCCTCGCCCGCCGTCCCACGCTGCTGGCCTCCGCCGCCTCTCCACCCGCGCCTCGGCGCCCAGCACCCCGCGCACGCCGGCGGCTCCACCGTCTCCCTCCTCCGCCACGGCGGGCGGCGGCCCCGCCCCGTCCCCCTCCACGGTCCTCGCCCACCTCGCCGCCGCCGGAGTCTCCGTCCTCCCCGGCCTCTCCGCCACCGAGCTCGCCCTGGCCGAGGCCGCGCTCGGCGGCGTCCAGCTCCCGCCCGACCTCCGCGACCTCCTCGCCCTGGGCGTCCCGTCGGGTGACGGCTTCCCGGACTACCGGTCCCCCGCCGGGCTCCGCCTCCTCCGCTTCGCCGCGCAGGAGGTCCCCGCCGCCGTCGCCTCCACCCTCCCCCTCGCCCCAGGCCGACGTGCGTCGCGCGCGGCGGCGCCCCCGCCCCTCGTCCCGCTGTTCGGGAGGCATTACGTGCCGGCGACGCCATGCCTCGCCGGGAACCCGGTGTTCCACGTGTCCGACTCCGGCGTGACGTTCGCCGGCGCCAACGTCACCGACTTCCTCCTCCGCGCGTTCGCCGCCGAGCCTCCGCCCGGCGCGCCACTCCGTCGCCAGCTCTCCGCGCCGGCACCGCCGCCGGTGGCGCCGCCCCCGTCCACCGCGCGCCGCAGCCTGGACTCCGTCACCGGCAGGGCCCCGCGGTGGATCGAGTTCTGGACGGATGCCGCGGCCGCCGGGGACCGGTTCCTGGAGGTCCCCACGGGCACGACGACCGCCGCCGGCGCCACCACCACGGCGCCGGAGTGGGTGGTGTCGAGCCTGGAGAGGGCGGGATCCGCGCTGGCGCATGGCGGGTGGGGCGGCGGCGAGGTGGAGGAGATGACGACGGGCAACGGCGGCGGCGGCGAGGTGGTGGCGTTGGCGCTGACGGTGGACAGGTGCTGCGGGGAGCTGAGGAGAGGAGGGTGGGCGGCGGAGGAGGTGGTGGAGATGCTCGGCGCGCTGCTGGGCCCGAGGAGGGCGCGGCGGTCGGCGACGGCGCTGCCGCCGGAGGTGGCCGCGCGCGTGGGGAGGCTCGCCGAGGCCGTGTCGCGGGCGGTCGCGTCCCGTGGCAAAGCGAAACCCCCGAGACCGTGTTGAGAAAAAAAAAATGGCGCAAAAAACTTTTTTCTTTGTATTTTAGCTTAGACCGTAGCTCTGTATTTCCTGTGATCCGATCCAGTACGGGCGTGCACGTGTGCTTGTACATGAACATAGTTGTGTACGAGCAGCATGTGCCACGAGCAGCATGTGCCCTGTGTGCTTTACCATGTACATGCAGATATTCTAGTGTGTATGAATAAATAATTTTGGGAAGCAGAAACATTGCTATTGCACTCGTTCCTGCTCATTACGGAGTACAAACAAAGCCCAGTCTGAGAAAGATCAGTAAAAGCGCAAACTGAACTAATATGGGAAATCAATAGATTGGAAGTAAAAAGTATTTCTAGATAAATAGTACACTGGGAAGCGTGCTGTGTTCAGATTGGAAGTAAAAAGTATTTCTAGATAAATAGTACACTGGGAAGCGTGTTCGATGTGATACTTTTTTTCGAATCTAAACACAACCCTGTCCGTGTATCCGGTGGCACATGGATAGGATACCAGCGTTGTCGAAACGCCCAGATGATGGGAAAATCATGAGAAAATCATCACGCTCTTCCGCCAGGAGATCTCCCGACATTGACAGTGATAAGCACACCCAGCACGGGACACGGCGACACCGCCGCGGCGCCGCCCCAGTTCCCATTCTTCCCAAGAGCACCTCCCTCCCTCGCCCGCACGGCAACGGCGACGCCGCGCCCCCAACAAACAGTTGCAGTGTATCTGGTCGAGCCAATCATACATGCATCTGCCGCCACAGTACACCTGCTGTGATCTCGCCCGGCAGCGTACATGGCCTGCCGCGGCGTAGCGAGGCTGGAGTACCATGGTCATTGGATGGGGGGCAACCATAGATAGATGATAGACCATCTGGTTCTCGTAATCTTCACCTGGACGACAGACAAACACAGGGGCCATACCCTATTGCACATGGATGTCCTGCTGTCTCGTGATAGTGGGGCAAATATATCTTGGCGACCCAAAGCTGGAAAAGAACCGAGGAAAGTTTCGAAACCCATGGTTGCAAGAAAAGATAGCTTTGGCGGATGAAACACCGTGGCCGCGCAACCTGCACGGGAGCAGTTCACCACATGTCTCCGCAAGGTGATGAACTGATGATCATCAGTCAAGGGCCTTGCTAACTCATGATAGTCTGATTATCCCCGAGCAGTTCCATCGATCTTTCTTTACCTACGATTCATGGCCAATTCCACGAGTTGGGAGCGTGACCACGTCGCGGGCGCCGTCGGATCGGCCAAGCGAACGGCCGAGATCGTGCTCGTTCCGGTAACTTTGCAAAAAAACTCCTATACCCGCCGTCCTATACCCTCTCACAGGTAAATTTGCGAAGAAGCCCCCACATATTCTCAAAATCAACCCGCGGTCCACCCCAATCGCCAGATCAGTATTTTCCGAAAACCCCCTGAACTCTCTTAAAATCAACCCGCCATCCTTTTTCTCTCTCAGAAATTTTCTCGAGGAAGCCCTCGATTTATACTTAAATAACACAACAACCCGTTCTATTAGTTATTTCCATATAAACAACACAATACATACAATTTGACCACAAAAACGCGTTCAAACTAAAAGGTGTCCAACATAAAATTTACTTACAATTTGTAGACCTATAAATTTATTGTGCAATATATATTTCAATCCAAAACAATTTCCCTAGACATTTATATAGGGTACATCGTATCTACGATTACAATAGCGGAGCATTCTCAAATTTAAAAGTTTTCATTACAAAAACTAATCAAAATGTGAAAACCTAAATCTTTATGTCGGTGCCTGATTTGGTCGCACCGGCACCGACGAGTGATTGCGGTGCTAACCACTCGTTTTCCCGATGGTGAGAGTGAGAGACGAGGTTTTATCCTGGTTCCGGCCACGGGGCCGTACGTCCAGCAGGGGTGCGATGCACCTGGTTACGTGTTGCTTGTAGTAGGGGTTTACAAGCAAGGTGGGAGAAGGAGATAAGCTCCTAAGTCCCAGGCTATGGTGTGTGGGTGCGTATGAGACTTGTGTTCTCTGCGTGTCTTCGTGCTCTTCTCGTTCCTTCTCCTTCGCATGGGCTTCCCTTCCCCTTTTATAGACCAAGGGGAGCGGGGTGCGAGTACATGTGTTTGTCGCTAAGTGCACTGTTCGTCCATGCCGCGTACTGTGCGCGAGCGGGAATCGCGCCTTCCAACTCCGCTGACGACTTGGCAGGGGCTGACGTATTGTCCTTCCCTCTCGTGACAGTTCACGGCGTCGAGGGTGGTGTCTTGCGTACGGGGTCCAATTCGAGCCTCCGTGGCCTCCTTCGAGGTTGCCTTCGAGGGTGGCTGCCCGTCCGGCGGGGGGTAAAGTCAAAGGAGTGGTTGGCACAGTGCTGCTGGCAGGGTTAGGTCTGGCGCGCAGCATGGCGCTCAGAGTCCACTGTTGCGAGTGGATTTGACCGATGTCCTCTCCGGGAGTAGGTGATGGCGTGGAGCAGTGATCCCTGCTTTTTGACCGCGTCATGATGATTCTGTTGGGTCGCAGGGCATTGGGCGTTGTTCCCGTTGAGGCGGGCTCGAGCTTGGATCGCAAGCTCGAGCTCGCCAATCCTCGAACGAGACGGAAAATATCCCCTCGAGGGTAGGGGTCGTCCTCGAGGCCGCCGAGCCTCGAACGAGACGGAAACCACCCGCTCGAGGGTGAGGGTCGAGGCCGCCGAGCCTCGAACGAGACGGAAACCGCCCGCTCGAGGGTGAGGGTCGAGGCCGCCGACCCTCGATCGAGACGGAAACCGCCCGCTCGAGGGTGAGGCTCGAGGCCGCCGAGCCTCGAACGAGACGGAAACCGCCCGCTCGAGGGTAGGGGTCGCCCTCGAGGCCGCTGAGCCTCGAACGAGACGGAAACCCCGCTCGAGGGTAATCGTTTACCTCGAGCTGGATGGGGCCGAGGACTCGTAGCGATGGCGGGCCTTTGCTGGGCTGTTGAGCCAGGTCAATGTCGTCGTGGGCCTTGATGCCAAGTAGTTTTGGGCCTAGATTGGGGTACCCCTTTCGTAGGTACCCGACAGTAGCCCCCGAGCCTTCGCAGGGATGAGGTTTTCATCCTGCGAAGGCTGGAGTTCGCCGAGGCTTTCGAGGCCTTCGTTTCTTCGTGGGTTCCGGGAGTCCGTGGGGGCGCGCTAGCGCACCCGCGGGTGTAGCCCCCGAGGCCTTGGGAGAGTGGTTGTTACTCTCCCAAGGTCTCATCACCTAAGGTGAAGAGCACCCGCGGCTTCCTCAGTCGCGGGTTCGTCCACCGTGCCCGAGGTAGGGGGGTTTTCGAGCTTTCTACGTGCCTCGAGCTCCCCGTTCGAGGGTGTCGAGGAGGAGGCGACCCGTGCTTCCCTCGGTGGGATCGAGCCACGGGTGCCTGGTTGAGCTGTTAACGGGTGGTTCGAGTGGACGTCCATGCCCCGTTCGATAAGGGTAGGCTCGTGGTCACAGGACACGTCCATAAAAGCCTTCCGCGAAAGTATGCTAGACAGGACTCGACCTCGTTCGATAGAGGTCGAGGGCTCGATGCTCCCCCTCGAGGGGTCCCTCGATCTAGGCACTTTGCCCGGCCTCGAACATAATCGGTTGGTTTCCTCGAGCGTTCGAGCTTCGAGGGTACCGTTGATTATCCCTGACTCGGTTGATCTGGGGCCCTTGTCGAAACCCTTCGAAGGCCCAAGGTTCGAACCCCTGATTAGTAGAACGATGACTTCCTCCCTTCGAGGGGGAAGCCTTGAGCGTTCTCTCCGCATGTTCCGCTCCGCGCGGTGTGGCCGATGTGGGGAGGAACACGGTCGTGTGGGTTTGTCCACAGCACTAGGAGCCCCCGAGCCTCGTTTGGCTCGAGATGTCCCAATATTTTTATTCGTTCCTCGGGGTCCCTTTCGAGGGACGGAGGAGGAGGCGATCCATGCTTCCCACAATTGGGATCGAGCCACGGATGCCTGGGTGAGCTGATAGCGGGTAGTTCGAGTGGACGTCCATGCCCCGTTCGATAAGGGTAGGCTCGTGGTCACAGGACACGTCCATAAAAGCCTTTTCGCAAAGGTATGCTAGATGGGACTCGACCTCATTCGATAGAGGTCAAGGGCTCGATGCTCCCCCTCGAGGGGTCCCTTGATCTAGGCACTTTGCCTGGCCTTGAACATAATCGATTTGCTTCCTCGAGCGCTCGAGCTTCGAGGGTACCGTCGATTATCCCTGACTCGGTTGATCTGGGGCCCTTGTCGAAACCCTTCGAAGGCCCAAGGTTCGAACCCCTGATCAGTAGAACGAAGGCCGCCCTTTCAAGGGTTGGTGTGTTGAATGTACCTTCCACCTCTTCGTGCGGGGTCACGATGACCGTTAGGGCAGTTACTGCGACTTCGTGGGGGAGTGTGCACGCCTTTTCAGGCGTGGCGTGGGCGAAGTGACCGCACGACTGCCCTGACGGTGGAAGAGCGTCCTTTCCCGGGCGAAGATGGCGGCGGCTGGGATGACCTTGATGGTTGAAGCGGACCCTGAAAGCCTCGGGACATCGAGCCCGAGTATAAATAGTCGATTAGAGACTTGCGTTTCCTGATGTAAGAACAATTCGTTTGTTTTCATACATCCTACTTATTTTCGTTAAACATCGTTTGTATCGTTAAACGAGTTTTATTTTCGTGCGACATCTCTGCGATGCACGTCGTGTCGAATGCATGCGCCTCGAAAGGAAGTCACCACTAGGATCGATCGTACGTGAATGACTTAGGCGGAGGGAAGTGAGGTGCTGCCGTAGCCTCGAGGCGTAGGCGAGCACTCGGCTCAGGCGACCCTGCCCTTGTCCGTTTCACGCCTAGTGTCTTCCCTTCGAGGGTTGCAAAAGAGCACTTGGCGATACGCTCGAGATATCACAAGAATTTCATAAAAGTATTGACTTTTTCGGGGGTTCGTCCCCATTGCGGCCCCCGAGGGAGGGATGGTCCTAGCGAGGGTAGGACCAAACCTCACTCAAGTATGAGTGGACTCGAGTCCACCTGATTCGTTCACAACTTGCGAGAGCTAAGCCAAATACTAAATCAAGAGTTTGTACAATCGAAAGTATGTACAAAAAGGGTTCGAGGGGCTGAAGCCTCTCTAGGGGTATAAGCAACTTAGCTGTTGGATGTCGCAGGCGTTCGCGAGGATTTCCGTCGGCGGTGGGTCGTCCCATACGCCGTCGGCATCGGAGACTCTCCTTCACATGGAGGGCCTCGAGGCCCCTTGTGTCTGGGGTCCACTGCGGGGCTTCGTTCGCCGTTGTTGCCTTTCTCGTGAGGGGTTCGATACTTCTTCCCCTTATTGCCTTGATTTTACTTCCTCGAGGGCTTCCTTGGCTTGCTGCCCTCCGCGGGCGTCTCTTCGGGGCGCTTTCCCTTCTTGCCGTTGAAGATGGCGTTCGCCGCCTCCTCCCCCGAAGCGTATTTGGAGGCTACCTCGAATAGCCGGTTCGCGTCGGGGGGAGGGTCCCTCCCCAACTTGGACACCAAGCTATAGCATGTGGTGCTCTCGAGGAAGAAGTGGATGATCTGATGGTCGGTGATGTCGGGCAGCTCGGTGCAACGCTTGGAGAAGCGCCGGATGAAGTTCCTCAGGGATTCACCGGGCTTTTGCCTGCACCCTCGAAGGTCCCACGTGTTCCCAGGGCGCACGTAGGTGCCCTGGAAATTTCCCACGAAGGTCTCGACCAGGTCGTCCCAGTCGCGGATCCGGTTCGGGGGCAGGTGCTCGAGCCATGTCCGCGCGGAATCCGCCAGGTGGAGTGGCAGATTGCGGATGATCATGGCGTCGTCTGTGGCGCCGCCGAGCTGGCACGCTAGGCGGTAGTCGTTGAGCCATACCCTGGGGTCAGTTTCCCCAGAGTACTTGGTGATGGTAGTAGGCTGTCGGAAACGAGGGGGAATAGGAGCGGTGCGGATGTTACGACTGAACACGCGCGTTCCCGCCGGTTCCGAGACCGCATCCCGGTTCCACCCAACGTTGGTCCGCCCGCGTTGGTGGGCCCGGGCTCCCTCTCGCTGCCTTATATGATTCAGGGTGTTGCGAGCATCGCCATCGCCGACCGCGCCTCGGGTGTCCCGGAGGCGTGACCTCGCGGGCACCCTCGCTGGAAGCGTTCGTGCTTCGGGCGTACGTGGTTCGTTGGCGTGGCGCTGCGCCGAGTCACGGCAGGAGTCGCCGCGGGATTGGGCTCGCGCCCTGCCGTTAGGCCGGGGTGAGCGTACCGATGACTCCCCTCCTCGTTCGCCCTTCGAGGCTGCGGAGCGTCGAAGGCGGGAAGCTGAGCTCTCGGCATGCTGTCGGGCAGCATGCTCGACCAGCTTTTGAGCCTCGAGGTGTAGTTTTCGCCCTTCGGGGGTGGCTGCCTCCGGCATGGCTCGGAGCAGCGCGGCCGCCGCGATGAGCTTCTGGCTCGTTCTGGGGGCGAGATCGTCGTCTTTGCCCTCAGCGAGGATGCGGGCCTGGGCCACTCGTCCCGCGTGTCGTGCGTTCGTGGCGTGCTCGTCGCCTCGCTTGCCCGGCTCGCGGTCGGAGCGCGCTGGTGGCGAGACGTCACCGCTAACTTGTGGCAGGTGGCGCGGATCTCGCTCGTCCTCGGAAGGAGAGTGATCCGATGGGTCCGATGGCTGCGCGCCTATCGGATCTATGTCATCGTTGTTCCCCTGGTCGTCACCCCCGCCGTCGTCGTCCGACGTCGACCCCTCGCTGGCTTGTCCGTCGTTGATGACGAAACACTCCCTGGTTGGGTCATACTCATCATCGGAATACTCGAAGCAGTAATCCGCCGCTGTTTGGAAGGCAATAAAGGCCTCTGGGTCGCGGAGACCCGAGTAGTCCCAACCAGGGAATCCACGCATAAATGCGTGTCCATCATCGGACTCCGCGCGGGAATCGCCGGGCAACGGATCGGTGAAATCTTGCTCGAAGACTGGGTGGCAACCAGGCTGGTCGCCATACGCACTCATGATAGTGCGGATGGTGGAGGCGTACGCATCTGCGGAGTTGCGTAACCCGTAGGGATAGGAATGCACTGTCGTAGCGCGTGGTGCAGACATGGGCCCTGGGAGGAAGGGAGCAGCCCTCTCCTGTGACCCTGACTGCAGGACGTCCCCTTCCTTTGTGGGTCGGGGGTCACCGACGTCGGCGGCACGCCTCGCGGCGCGTGCTCGTCGTGCACGAGGTCCGGGACGACTCCGTCGTCGTGGTGTCGCCGGTTGCTGATGATGAGGCTCCGGTCGGTCGCTTGGATCCTGCTGGAGGATGGGCATGTGGTAATCATCGCCACACGCCCGGAATCGCAAGCTTCCGAACCAGATCTCCTGGCCCGCTGGGAGCAGATCGCTCCTGCCCAGCGGAGGCCGTCCTTCGCCGAAGTTTGCCATCGGGAACGAGAGTTGCGCAGCGCTGGTCCCCTACCTGGCGCGCCAACTGTCGGTGCCTGATTTGGTCGCACCGGCACCGACGAGTGATTGCGGTGCTAACCACTCGTTTTCCCGATGGTGAGAGTGAGAGACGAGGTTTTATCCTGGTTCCGGCCACGGGGCCGTACGTCCAGCAGGGGTGCGATGCACCTGGTTACGTGTTGCTTGTAGTAGGGGTTTACAAGCAAGGTGGGAGAAGGAGATAAGCTCCTAAGTCCCAGGCTATGGTGTGTGGGTGCGTATGAGACTTGTGTTCTCTGCGTGTCTTCGTGCTCTTCTCGTTCCTTCTCCTTCGCATGGGCTTCCCTTCCCCTTTTATAGACCAAGGGGAGCGGGGTGCGAGTACATGTGTTTGTCGCTAAGTGCACTGTTCGTCCATGCCGCGTACTGTGCGCGAGCGGGAATCGCGCCTTCCAACTCCGCTGACGACTTGGCAGGGGCTGACGTATTGTCCTTCCCTCTCGTGACAGTTCACGGCGTCGAGGGTGGTGTCTTGCGTACGGGGTCCAATTCGAGCCTCCGTGGCCTCCTTCGAGGTTGCCTTCGAGGGTGGCTGCCCGTCCGGCGGGGGGTAAAGTCAAAGGAGTGGTTGGCACAGTGCTGCTGGCAGGGTTAGGTCTGGCGCGTAGCATGGCGCTCAGAGTCCACTGTTGCGAGTGGATTTGACCGATGTCCTCTCCGGGAGTAGGTGATGGCGTGGAGCAGTGATCCCTGCTTTTTGACCGCGTCATGATGATTCTGTTGGGTCGCAGGGCATTGGGCGTTGTTCCCGTTGAGGCGGGCTCGAGCTTGGATCGCAAGCTCGAGCTCGCCAATCCTCGAACGAGACGGAAAATATCCCCTCGAGGGTAGGGATCGTCCTCGAGGCCGCCGACCCTCGATCGAGACGGAAACCGCCCGCTCGAGGGTGAGGCTCGAGGCCGCCGAGCCTCGAACGAGACGGAAACCGCCCGCTCGAGGGTAGGGGTCGCCCTCGAGGCCGCTGAGCCTCGAACGAGACGGAAACCCCGCTCGAGGGTAATCGTTTACCTCGAGCTGGATGGGGCCGAGGACTCGTAGCGATGGCGGGCCTTTGCTGGGCTGTTGAGCCAGGTCAATGTCGTCGTGGGCCTTGATGCCAAGTAGTTTTGGGCCTAGATTGGGGTACCCCTTTCGTAGGTACCCGACACTTTAGTATGCAACAAACTTTAAATTTGAAATTTAAAGTGTTTCTGTAATTCATTCCCAACAATGATTCGGAAACCAAAACATCTCCGAATTCAAACAATGCCCATGGAAATGGCTCAAAATTTAAAAATAAAAAAATTGTAGAAAAACAAAAAAAAATCAAACTAATTTTCTATTCTCTCATTATAGCTAACATTATGCAGCAAATTTTTAAATTCGAAGTGTCCCCATAATTCGTTCCCACCTATAATCAAAACACCTCAAAATTTAAAATAAAAAATATTGTACAGAAAACTAAAAAACAATCAAACTCACTTTTTCAATTCCTCCATTATAGCTAGCATCCGACCATCAAAATGAATTGAAAATATAAATATACTGTAGAGCAAACTTAAAAAATCGAACTCACTTCTCTAGTTTTTCCATGATAGCTAACAAATCTGAACACCAAAATCTACAAAATTCATTTGTGCCAAACATAATTCAATGCACCTTTGCAATTCTCTTGCATAAATCTTCATATTTTGATAAACATGTTAAATTCAATGCTCCTTTTCAATTCTCTTGCATAATTTTTTATATTTTAACATAACATACGCTTCAAAATAAAAGTTTATACAACGTTTCTATATAGGCTTTTATGGGTTCAACGCGCTTTGCCATTTATTTTTTTAAAAAAATTTCACATGACCAGACGTTAAAAAACCCGTAGCACGGATATATCCAATGGCCATCCGCGGCAATGCCGCGGCCTTTTCTAGTGCTATCTAATCCTGGAGGAGTAATCGTTTTATTTTAGGCTTTTATAATATAAAATACCTAAATTTTAATGATAGTACATGTAAAAAAGGGCTAGGAAAAAAAACATTCCAATCAAACATGGAGACACATGACGATCTGGTTTTCACAATGCTTCTGATTCGAGGGTTGATCGAAGACCTTGTGCCGCCTTATCATATTCTTGCTGGAGTTCACAAGTTGTTAGATTGACGAACGAGTATGCAGCCATTTGTTCATCAGGCCTGCAACAAAAGAAACACTCATTGGAATGCTGGTCAGCCTTTCCCCATGTTCCCCATTGGAGGGTGCTCGGCAGTTATCTTTATCTTGAACAGCTCTGCAAGCTTGACAACTCAGACACTGTAAACATTTATAAGGATTAAGGAGTAATAACACGCCACACCAGTCACCAACTCCTTTCCAGAAACAAAAGATTCGGTCAGAAATAAAGTTTGGCAGAACAGATGAAGTCAGGACAATCAGAAAATGTAAGGTGAGCCATTATTTTTCAGATGCTTCAAGCACGTTCAAATAAGTTATGTTAGGAAGTCGATAAAGGAAGCACAATGAACTAGCTCAATGTAGGTCAATCAGAGTATCAGAGCTTATATATCAACTAAATAACACAAGGTAGCGATAGGAGTAGCCAACAGCATTACGTGAACAAATAACTAATGAAACAAACTGTTACCATCAGGGTCCTCTACTTTTAGGGTGAGTTTAGATTGGGAGGAAAAACACTATAGATCCAAAAAACAGTGTAGATCGTGCTGGGAAGCATGTTCTGTGAGTGGGAGGGATAGGATGAATAGGAAAAAGTTGGATAAATAGTGTTTTTTTAGAGAAGTTGAGTGAACTAAACTCATCCTTAGACCCAGCAGGCCAGCAGCCATGTTGTATTACAGAGTAAGGTACTGCTGAACAAATACAATACATGCTACAAACATCTAACATGGTTCTGACGTATCCTAATTCTAAAACTCATACTCCCTCCGTCCCAAATTGTAAGTCATTCCAAGATTCTTGAAGAGTCAAACTATCTCAGCTTTGACCAAATTTATATAACGAAGTACTAAGATTTATGGTAACAAATAAATATCATTAGCTTCTTCATTAAGTATATTTTTAGATTATATCTATTTGGTTCTATAATTTTTTGTGATTCACACTATAATTTTGGTCAAACATAAAAAAGTGTTTGACTCTCTAAAAATCTTGGAATGATTTACAATTTGGGACGGAAGAGTACCAGCTAAGATTCACACTTAACGATGAAAGTGGCTGCTAGCTCACGTAGCAGTGTACCATACAGCCATCAATGCCTCAGTGCTACCCAGCAAGAAGCACCTCCATTTGGGTTTGTCTTCTGCCACCAGATCCCTATACCAGGTCACATCACAAAACTATTATGTATAATAAGACAGCCAAGTGGGCCTCGGCAACAGTTCACCATTTGGATGTCCTGCAACAATTCATAGGAGTTTATGGCATTAACACAGAATATGCTAAATAAATAATTACTCAATCATTCCATGTTGACCATGTGGCAAACCTTCATCCAGTATTTCGGCTTGCTCGTTGCTCCGTTCTGTTTCCTGCTTTCGCAGTACTATGTAATGTGGTTGCGAAGAGTTGGGCAATTCTGCAAAAGGAAAACTCCTGTTTGGTGTATTGTGGATTGAGATAGTCCGTAGTATGTCCTTCATTGGTCTCGAGCAACCAGATTTACTCATACAATAATTTGTAAGCATGAAACTGTAAAGAACCAGCACACTTAAATGTGAAGCCCACGGACTTCACTACTTCACAGACATTTCGTAAGCAACCAGCTTTTTACTCTAATAAAGCATCTTTCGAACTCTTTGTGCTTCTCTCTTTCGCCAGTGTAGTGTCTTTCCAAGTCTGACAAATAATTTCCATATTAAGTTATGCAAAAAACTGTATAAAATACTTCATTAGAAACTAAATGTATGCAGAAGTATAGCTCCGGTTTTACAGAAGTTAGATGCTTCTATTCTCTCCAATCACTAAAATATGACAATGTGCCAAAAGAACAAGGAAGCTGGGTAAAAACTGCTTACTAGCATCCAGCTCTAGTAAGAAAAGTGATGACTTCAACTGAAGTTCTTTACTGCCAGATCAAGGATATACATCAGCTGTACTTTAGCAAGGCAAAGCACTAAAGCATTGTATAATTTGACATCAGCAAAATCCTTCAGTTCAGCACTAAACCTCGTCAACACATAAGTCACACTTAATGGGCAGGTGAACTCAGAGAAAGAAAATGTTGTTTTTCCTCCTCCAGAGCAGTGGCCTTCCAAGTCTGAGAAGTAAATTCCATGATTAAGTCTGTTAAGTTATGCATAAGCTGTTCACCCCAAACCTAGAGTATGCAGGAGTAGCCGTTCACCCCAAACCTAGAGTATGCAGGAGTAGCCGTTCACCCCAAACCTAGAGTATGCAGGAGTAGCCGTTCATCCCAAATGTAGGGTATGCAGGAGTAATGGAGTTTATCTCAAATTTTACATAAGTTCGATGCTTCTAATATCTCAAATCACCTTTATGGCAACTTTTGGAATATGACAAAGTGACAAAATAATAAGAAAGTTAGCAGGGGAAAAACTGCCGATTAATATCCTACACTAGAAAACCACTCATTTTTTTTAAAAAACACACCAGAAGATCCGGTGCAACAAACAGCCTTACTCTGGTAAGAAAAGCTATGACACATTTCCAATTGAAGTTGTTCACAGCCAGATCAAAGGGGTTATGCAGCTGTACTTTGCAAGTAAAGAACTAAACCATCCTATCTTTGGGAGGCATCAGCAAAATATTTCAGACTTTCAGTACAGTGCTTAACCTCATCAAGGCATCAAGCTTAATGGCCAGGTGAACTGAGGGAAAGAAATTGTTGTTATGCTCTACTATTACCAAAAGTCTCCACAAGAGCAGTGCCCATCTTTAAAGTGGTGGAACCGGTTTGAATCTCGGACAATGATCTCTCTCTCAGATATTTTCGATATATATTTGGTAGCATTGTGACAATCCCCACAGACCCGCAAATTCTTATAGATGTGGAGCGGAGTTCTTGGAGGAGTATTTATAATCCCGAAGGCAATAGCTAATCTCTCACTATGATTATTCAGGATCTGTTCCTTTTCATCCTGTTCTACATCTTGTAACACAAAACTGTAGTCAGGAACATAGCCTAGATTTTTCATCTTGGCGAAAAGGTCCTGCAGCTCTCTCTGTATTTCTTCATGCTGAGGGTGGGGTTCTGTCTGGTTGCCACTGTAAAATACACTTACTGATCCTTTCACCTCCATTGAACTCCATCCAGGAGTTTTCTGCAAATTCTGGCGCCTGACCAAAGATCTCACTGCATCAACTCCATCCCATTTCCCAATCTTTGCATACATATTTGACATCAAAACATAATATCCGACATTCTCGGGATCAAGTTCATACAAGTTTTGTGAGGCCACTTTACCCATTTCAACATTCCCATGAATCCTGCAGGCGCCAAGCAACGCGCCCCAAACAGCAGAGTCAGGCTTAATTGGCATACTCTGTATGAACTCAAAAGCTTCATCCAACTGCCCTGCCCTGCCAAGCATATCTACCATGCATGCGTAGTGTTTCGCAATGGGCACGATTCCATATATAGTTTGCATGGAATCAAAGAAACTCCGACCTTGATCAACTAAGCCAGCATGGCTACAGGCAGCCAATAACGAAACAAATGTGACATGGTCAGGCTTACTTCCTTCTTGTTGCATTTTGGAGAAGAGATCGAGTGCCTTTGCACCATGCCCATGAACTCCAAGACCTGCAATGATGGCATTCCAGGTACCTGTGCTTCTTCTAGGCATATGCTCAAACAAAATCAATGCTTCCGCCAGTTTCCCACATTTAGCATACAAGTCTATCAGACAAGTAGTGACATAGACATCAAGATTTAATCCAGTCTTAATAGACAGTGCATGCATTCGCATCCCCTGGTGCAATGCACCAAGGTTCGAGTATGCAGGCAAAACACTGACAAACGTCCCCTGTACCAGCTTCAGACCTTCATGGTTCCGCATATGATTATATGTCTTGATTGCCTCATTGGCAAGTCCATTCTGCATGTACCCTGTGATCAACGTGTTCCAGGACACCACATCTCGAGCAGGCAAGTTATCAAACACCCTCTGGGCAGCTTCAATCTTTGATAGCTTGGCATACATATCAACTATAGCATTTCCAGCAATGATGTCACCGACATCCCACCCCTGCCTCATCACATAGCAATGCGCTGACTTTGCACCACGTTCATCCCCACACTGAGCAACAGCAGACGCCAGGCTGACAAGTGTCAGCACGTCAGGGGAAACCCCACTTTCCCTCATACCATGGAACAGCCCGACAGCAGCAGCAACTTTCCCACCTTGCTCATACGCCGAAATGGTCGAATTCCACGTTACCAGATCTCGCAATGCCATTCCATCAAACACCCAACGCGCCTCCTCCAGCATCCCCAGCTTCCCATACACGTCGATCAAGGCATTACACACAAACAGCTCGCCGTCCAGCCCGTGCTTCACCGCGTACACGTGCATGACCAGAGCAAGCGCTCGATCCTCCAGCAGGACGCACATCGGCAGCACGCTCGAGAGCGTCACCGCGTCCCCCGCGAGGCCCTCGCCGACCATCCTCCCGAACAGAGCCAACGCGTCCCCCGCCCGCGCGTTACGGCACAGCCCGGACAGCATCGCGTTCCACGCGGGCACGTCGCGCTCGGGCATTTCGTCGAACACCCTGTACGCCTCGGCGACGCGGCCGAAGCGGAGGTAGGCGTGGACGAGGGAGCCCGAGGCGAAGACGTTGGGGTGGAGGAGCCCCAGCCGGAGCGCGCAGGCGTGGAGCTGCGCGGCGGTGTCAGCGCCCGGGGCCGCGCGGACAAGCGGAGGGAAGGTGAAGCCGTCCGGGCGGAGCGGGTGGGCGCCCGCGAGGAGGCGGCGGAGGAGCGGGAACGCGAGGCGCGGGAGGGCAGCGCGGGAGAAGGCGGCGATGAGGGAGTTGGCGAGGAGGAGAGGGGGCACCTGAAGGCCCGGTTCAAGGTGCCGGAGGTGGCCGGAGGTGACGAGGACGGCGTGGGCGCCGCGCGGGAGCGCGGACGACAGCATTGGTGGGGCGCCGCCGCGCGGGAGTATCTTTTCGCTCAATTTTGCATTTGGAATATATAAGAGGTACTGTAATTTATTTATTTTTTTGCCCCATGCTACTACTACCAAACAAGCTTAACGTCAGAAATAATTTGGAACTATATCCATTTTTAGACAGAATAATTAGAATTTCCAAAATGAGCTTAGATTCATTTGGGGTAATGGTCTTTGGGGTAAAAGGTGTCCATTTGGATTGAGGCTTGGACTCGGGAACTCGCCTCGCCGCGAGCGCCGGTGGCCACAGCAGGTGGGAAGATTGTGCTCTTAGAGTTGCTTAATCTTCTTTTAGCGTTTGCAAATGAACCTTAACTAGTTATTATATCTGAACATTTGATAATTCCAGCGCGACATAAATTTTGTACGGAGCAAAAAAGAACAAGCCCAAATTGAAGCACCTAGTCTTGCCTTGTCTGGGCTGGGCAACTGGGCATCTTGTTGGAGCATGACGAAACTGATCGCCATAAACCAGTTCGTCTGAAAAATATTATGGGCCCTGCGTCGTGCTGGCTCGCGATACGCATCTTCTCGATCGGTGGGGGTATGTTCTGAGTTCTGGCCAATGGCCATTCCATTTGCATGACTTGAAATGTAACGCATCGGGTGCTTTATCACGGCCTGTGTTTGCGACCAATTGCCGGCGAGCAGGAACCTTTGAGAGCATCAATCGCAACTCACAAGCTTCTGCTGCCCAAAGCAACAGGCGCACCATAATTTACATGGAAAGAGTGATAAATCAGCAACTAATTGACACAATAAAGGGCTTCATTTTTGCTTTTACTGGAATGCAGAAATGTCCAGATAATGTATATGGTACAATCATTCCTCGCAGAAGCAGAAATCCTTGGGAAGAGACTGCCTTGCAAAATAAATAAATTGAATGTTCTGAGCACACCGAGAATAAATGATGGCTGCAGCTGCAAGCTGCATAGCTAACATAGAAGCCGCACGGCTGCAACAGCTGCACAACGTTTCCACTTTCCAGCTATTGACCCTCATGCTGGTTGCACAAATGCTGTACCTTTCGGTGGTTGGCTGCAGCAGCCGTAGCGGCAGCACACCCACAACAATCTCAAAGTAACTAGTACATCGCTGTCACCTGCATATATGCACACATTAATTGCTTTCGAGTAACAGGTCGAATTATTTATTTATGATGCAGTTAAAGAACAAGAAAACGATCTACTACACTAAGAGCAGAGACGATTCTATACAAGAACCAAAATAATTAAGGACAAGTGCGGACGAAAATCAGGCACCTACCTTGCATCCTTTGCCAATCAAAATTTTCCATGTGACGTCCTCTTCAGCGTTCAGGCTCGGGACATGCAGACTAAGCTGCTTGAGGGACGGCAGGTGCAGAAGCCCCTCCGGGAGCTTCTTCATGTTCAGGAAGTAATATAACGTCATCATTGAGAGCATTGGCATTGCCCCGACCTCCATCATCCACGCCTCAGTGGCAAAATACAAAAGCTCCAACTCTTGCAGCCGAGGGAACCCTCCAGCAGAGCAAAACATGGTCCGGCCTCGATAACCCGTTAGCAGGAGCTCCACCAGGCAGGGAAGCTTCTCCAGGATCGGCATGGGGTCTTCTTTAATGGCATCGGCAGTTAAACTAATCTTCCGTAGGCCTTGTGGGAAAACCCGGCTCTCAGGCAACTTATCAAGCAACGTGAACTTAGAAAGGTCAACTTCAACCAGAAAAGTCATGTTTGAGAGCAAATGAATTATTTCCGTGGGCAAGGGTCCCACGATCAGGGTGAGAGTAGTTAGTTGGGTCATTTGGCCCAAAAAGGCCACCAAATTCTTGTCATGGAAGTATTTACCACCCTCCATATCTGGGACATATAAATACAAGGACTGGAGCTCTTTCTGAAGGCAATTCCTCGGTGCAGAAAATATCCCCATGAAACAAACATGTCTTAAAGTGGGGATGTCCCATATAGAGTTTGGTAAAGCTAACACCAAGGGCGAGTATACGAGGTCTATTGTTTGCAAATAGAGGAATTGTCCCATATAAGAAGGGAGTGTGACCTTCTGGCAATATCTCAACCTAAGATATCTAAGGTGAATGCATCCATTGATCGCTGTACCAAAGTTTATTAGGATTGATTTCTCTATGTGGATAACTCTGAGGAATCTGAGCTTCGGCAGGGAGGCTGATGAAAATTTAAGAAAGCCAACAAGAGTACGGAGATTAGGTGTTGCTGGGAACATGTCACCACCACGGAAGTTTTGAAAAGAGGAACGGTACGATGCCAGGGTATTGGATGAAGGTTCACCAACATGACCTGCAATTTTGGAGTAATATGACAGGATAGTAAGGGACAAAGGCAACAAACTGAAAGAACTATATGCATTCACAAAGAGTGGAGAGGAAGCGTGACCTGCAGTGTCGTCAATGACATCAAGGAACCCCGCAAATCTTGATTCTTCGGTACACCAATCCCTTAAAATGTCATGGATCCTTATTTCTTGAATCCATCCATGGACGTTGCTTTGACTAACCACTTGAACCAAACATCTTTGGGCCAGATCACTTACGTACTTACGTGCTGTTTGTTCCTGCGTGTGCCTTGTTTTAGGTGGAATGAAGCCTTCTGCTATCCATAATTCGATAAGGTTGGATACAGATATGGAGTAATCCTCAGGGAAGACAGCAAGATAGAGGAAGCAAGATTTCAAATTATGATTTGGCATGTCATTGTAACTTCGAGCTAGTATGGCTCCCATCATGTGTCCATTTACAGTTGATGCCCAATCCTGTAGTGTATCCGACCATGCATCTAGATTTAAATTCTTTGATAGATAGCCGCCCAACACAGCAAGTGCAAGTGGTAATCCGTTGCATTTCCTCGCAAGCTTTCTCCCTAGTTTTTCGAATTCATCAATGTCGTTTTCTATCAAAGGCCTTTTGTATGTAGGTAAAGCTCTGCTACTAAAAAGTTCCCAACTTCTTTCACTATCCAAGAGCTTCAGTTTGTGAACATAGGTTGGCATTTCAATATGATTAGCAACGTCAATCTTTCGGGTGGTTAGCATTACCCTACTGCCATTGTTTACATCTGGAAATACTGTGACAGTTCTATTTATTTGATTCCATGTATCTGTTGTCCACACATCATCAAGCACAACTAAATATATTTTTTCTTTAAGGAAGCTTTGTATATTCTTTCCGAGTTCATACTCTTGCATCTGACCAATTTCTCTACCCTCATCTCTGCCACCCATGATTTGTTTCTTAATATCATTCAATAAATCAACACCCTTAAACTTTTGTGATACAGTCACCCAAGCAATTGTGTCGAAATGTTTTTTGATTTTATCTGAACTGTAGACTTTTCTAGCAAGTGTAGTTTTTCCTGCTCCACCCATACCGACTATGCAGACAGCACTGAGCCTGTTCTCATTTTCAATTAATTTTCCAGTTATTTCTTTTTGTTCATCCTCAAAACCAACTACAGTAACACCTTCAAAATTTTGGACCACACGACTCTGATCTTCTAGAGACTCGTCCTCAGCATGACCCTTATCTAGCTCAGTATTGCTCTTATCAAGAATTTTTAATCTGACTGCACTATCAGAAATCTCTCTAACCTTCCTTCTTATACGTTGAATTTCGTTACCAACTTTATGCAGGGCAAGCAAGTCGCTTGGTAGGCGAGCATACCTTGAAATGGCACCGATAAATCCATTCTTGAGCCTGTTTCTCTTCTCCATGTAGTCCACTTCTTCAAGGACATTCTCGGCTTCATATGTGGCATCCCTGATTTGGCTAACCCAGACATCGGCGCTTTCACTCCTCGATCTCCGCTTGGAGTCGGCATCTTTGAGGAAGCCCTGCAGCCTCTGCAGCTCATCTTTCAAGAACCCAGCTTCACCGATGACTCCACACAGCAGTGCGGTCTCCTGGACAGCAAGGTCCTTGATGCTCTCAACTACGGCCGAAACAGCAGGTTCCACCATTGTTCCTCCCCTCTGCTCTCGGAGTCTGAATGCTTGGTCGGAAATGGGGCAATACGAAGCTGTTGTGGCTGTGCAACAGGAACGGTATTTATTTCGAACGCAAGCGTTTGCTTTGGAGGGAGTTCTTCCTTACTTGACAACAATGCAAGGCACATCTGTTTGAAGGTATTTATGCCCAAGGAAAAAGCTTCAAGCTTCGTATACTTACGTTGGGTGTTAACGACGGAGAATACTAGTTTAAATCATCCTGTGTTGAAGTGAAGAAAAGAAGATTCGCTAGCACGCCCACCCTGGAGCGTTTGCTGGTTCGAGGGGACCCAGTATTTAACATTCTCACAGACATATCATGTTTGTTTCTATCAGTATCATAACTCTCTATCCTATATTCATATGTGACATTTTTGGATATTAGAGTATGATACTATGAATTGAGATTAGCCTAAAGCTACTCTCAATGGTTAGTTTCATAACAATTAATCAGGTGATCATATAGTTGTTAGGTGATGTGATAAGAAATTAAATAGGAGAGAGAGAGTTGTATACATTGTTGAAGATAGAACTTTGACATAGTTTCTTATATTGGCGCACAAAGTCTAATAACATGTACGATCCACTTTTATAAACACATCCTCGCCTCCGGGGCGTGGTGAAACGCCGCGGCCGGACGGAGCTGGTCCTTGGACTGCCGGTACGACGGGCCGGACCCGCGCCCCGCCGCAGTGCCCGGCCGGCGCCGCCGTGGCGATGCCCTGCCGGCGGTGAGGCGGACGCTGACGGCTTCATCCCGGCCTTGGGCAGGCGCTCCCGTAGGAGACGGAAGCAGCGCCTTGCCCATCAGGGTGAAGCTCGTCCTCCGCAGCAGCAACCGCCGCCTTCGCACACCCGTACGGGACTGGAAGGATTGTGCTACAACTGCCTATCCAGGACTCACTTCGTGTGGCAGTGCAAGCTACCGACGCGGTGCTTCCGGTGCCATGGTTTTCTGGCACTTGGCGAAGGAGTGCAAGCGACCTCGTAATCCTGCTGCCTGTGCTTCATCTGGGGCGAACAGAACAGTGCCTGGTGCAGAGGCGTCGCACCAGGCCTGTGTGCACACCTGCGGGTTCCGGCGTGCCAGGGTCCTCGCTGTTGTCCAACGACAGGGTGACAACGTTGGGGGTGGAGCTGGCTGCGGATGTTAGCCCGGCGCGTCGGGTGTTGCTGGACGCTGTCCCGGGACCAGCGGCGGGACCGGCGGCGTCACAGGCGGACGTTGCGGACGTCGACGACCTCTCTCCCCTGCGCCTCGTGCTCATGGACCTGACGCCGGACGACGATGTGATGGCAACGGCGCGCTCTGCCATCCTAGTGCTCCGTGGGATGGATGACAAGCTCGTCGTGAGAAGGGTCTCCATCCACCGTAGGGGGGCGAATTCCAGCAAGGTGGAGGACAAGCATCCTGCCAGGCGTGCCCAGTCGTCCACCTCTTCATCGCCTGCTGCCCCTGTGATGTCTGTCGAGTTGCGGCCAGATCCAACAGGGGCCGCCACGTCAGACTGGGCGCGCCCAGATGCGAAGCCCGACGAGAAGGAGGGCAGACAACCTGCCAAGCATGCCCAGTCGTCCCCCTCTTTGCCGCTGGTGATGTCTGCAGCGCCGCGGCCGGACCCAACCGGGGCCGCCACTACAGACGAGTCTTCCATTGCGGTGGCAGCCCCGCAAGCACTGGAGCCGGTGCCTGACAAGGGGGAGCCTCAAATTTCACAATGTGCTGCTTCGGCCCTCATCACGCCTGCTACGCTCCGGACCTACCAGCGTCGAGCACGCGGGCGGGTCCAGTCCCAACACACCCCGATGAGGCTTGATTTCGACAACATTGAAACCGAGGCTATTGCCAACGGATCGGCGGAGGCATCCCCAGGGCCGTTGGTTCTTCTTCACAAAGACAGGGCGCTTCTAAGCAGCCCACCTCTGCCATGGAGCCACCCCAGACGCCCGCTGCCTCCTCCAGTCCTGCAACTAGAAGCCCCTCGACGGCTGCCGCCATGGCAGCCACGACGGCCTTCCTCGCAAGCATCATACTTTCGTCGCAACCATCTCTATTAGGTCCGGTTCCGCCAGCTGCACTCATGCCACCCTCGGTCGCCTCGACACTGGCTGGAACTTCGGGCCTACGCAGAAGAGGGCGCCTTGCTAATCAACCCATCAACCAAACGGTCAGGCCTTCCAAGAAGGGAGAAGTGATTGCCATGAAGAAATTGGGATTCCTGGGCAGTAATGCCACTCACAATATCGAGGATGCATGCAAGGAGTACAAGAGATTCTTCACGGAGGTCGTGGATATGCAATTTCCCGGCTCTCCGCGATCTCTTACCTGCGGCAAGGGATCTGACGGATGAAGAGCTCCTAGAAGCAGCGAGGTAAGCGGGCGCCTTGGGGAGCGACATTTGAGCTCTTGTCGCGCGTCTAAACTAGGCTAGTCTTTTCTTTGGTCGTTGTTGTTGCTTAGCGTTTTAGCCCATCTTTCATGTAACTTGCCGTGTGCGTGAGTCCGGCTAATGATCCGCGTTGTAATGTTACTATCTTCTTAATCAATGATACGTAGCTCTCCTGCGTGTTCTCGAAAAAAAACACACATCCTCACAATAATTAATTTTCTTATTAGATATTGAAATATGATATTATTCATTGTTGATGATGTTTCTTCTACTAGTAACAATTTTTTTATCCAATGTGACATTTTTTTTATACTGGAGTATATCTTATGGATTGAGGTTATCTTAAGAAAATTAGCTCAATAATATGTGGATGATCTTTTTTTATCATGAGCCTCCCAAAGCATTTCTATATATTTTTTTAACTTTAACCATTCATCCAATTTTAAGAAATTATGTAAAATATAACCTTTTTTATAATTTGTTTATTAATAATTTTTTAAAGAATAACTTAAATTTGACTATGTTTTCATACTTTTTTAAATAATACGAATAATCAAATTTACAGTATAAATTGTTTGACTTTTTTAACTTCAAGTTTAACCATTCGTCCTATTTAAAAATTATGTAAACTATCACCTTTTTCTGTTATGGATTGTTTTACTAATAATATTTTTTAAAAATGATTTCGATGGACTATGTCCGTTCATAAATTTTTAAATAAGACAATCTGTCAAATTTTGAGTAAAAAATTCAAATGATTTATAATTTAGAACAAAGGAATTATGTTTTTATTTCAGAACTAATTTCATTTTCCAGGTTGAAACCTAATTTTTTTTTATAGGCTTAAAAGGTGAATCGTTGTCCTATGATTAGGTTGTTGCTAGTTCGAAGTGGGAGGTGTTTGGTTGGTGCAATGGTAATGCAGACGTAAAGGGAAGATATTACACTATAATGACCGGTGGAATGGGTGATCACTCTCTTTGTTTGGTTGCACAAGATAACATTTTCAGATAGCAACATTATTGATAGCATATTGATTACGGTGGGAGAGGGGTAACAACCTTGTATATGTAAGAGATTCAATTTCAGCATCAACTGAATCCAGAGAACTGACAAACGCTTGTAATAATCAAATTACGTTATAATTGGGCCAACCAAGTAATGTCCAATTGAAAATCCATTTGCAAAATCTGGAGTCCCACCAACCGGTTTGCATTCCCAATCCCAATCCTACCCCCATCCCCAAACCGCCAAACGGCACGGCAAAACCAAAACCCTTCTCCTAATCCCGACTTCCCCAGCCGCCGCCCCCTACAGCTTCCCCGCACTTCCCCACGCTCCCTTGGAGGCGATGCCGGCGGCGGAGGCGGACTACCCGGCGATACGGAGGCTGGGGAGGCTCTTCCGGATCACCGAGGTACACCTCTGGTAAGCTCCGCTACTCGCTTCTCGGCATAGGGTTTTGCGGGAGCTGCCCATCCCCTCAAAACCACTCGCTCGCTGCAGGGACGATTCGTTTGGCGCCGGCGCTAGCGATGGCCAGAAGCACTGGCGCTCGGCGGAAGCTGCTCCCGCGGTACAGTCTTCGCTCCGCTTCCTTTGGTGTAACTCGCTTTATGCCTTCCCAGTTAGGGAGGCCTCTGCTTCCCCTAGTACCATCTGACTAACTTCGTCGACCTAGTAATTTATTGGAATCTGAATTGTGGAGCAAGAAGGCCTGTCACATAATTTCAAGCTCGCCTGAGAGTCTGTTGTGTTTTAGCATTGTCCCCCAAATAGTGGCCTGTGGAAAATGTTCTTGGTCCCATGCGCTTGAAAGATATTTTTGTTATGACTAAGTAGCCTGACAATAGTCCACCACAACAATAGCGTGCACTGCATCTGCAATAGAGGACCAGTAAGTGCAAAACTATTTCTCCTAGTTCTACCAGAAATAAACCTGAACCTCAAAAAGATTCAGTTTGGTCAGGCTAGAACCCTAATAACACATTTCAAGTTACTGCTCTTACATTAATACTTGAAAGCAGATTGTTGACATGGAAACTTGCTAAAAAATGCCTACATCACACCAGCGTTCTAAAGGCGTTGCCTAGGCGGCAAGGGATACCCAAGGCACCTTAAGGGCCTTGTTACGCCTTGTAGCGGTAAGGCGCACCCACGGTGCCACAGGAAACAGGATGCCTTTACCGCCTTAAGAGCCATGCATCACACTGCCTTGTAGCAGCTTGTGTTCCTGAGCAACTTTCGGGAAAGTTAGGTCGTGTCTTCCAATGAATTGGGTGGTGAGTGGTGAACTAAACATAAAATATACTGCCCTCTTGTTTTCAATTCTGAATTCTGATATGCAATTTATGGTTGATGAAACTGATAATGGTTCCAACAGCATTTTCTTATTGGAACACTTTTAGAAGTTTGTGATTTCAAAATCATTTTTATTCTTATGAGGAATTCGTTTTGTGGTACAAATTAAGTTTGTTACTTCTATTATATGGCCTCCAAATTCCTATGAGGCCTATGGTGTAGGAAGAAATTTGACACCCTTTAACGTTGCAGGACTTCCATGCAGATAAACCACACAATAAAGCATCTAAAGACATTGATGAAGGTTAGATACAGTTTCCTTATATTAACTTATTTAGTCACAATTTGAATATAGAGGATATTGCAATGTCTGTTACTTTTTGTGGAAAAGACCAATTAAAGACAAACAATTTCATGTCATCTGAAGTGTCTCGAAAATCTGAATCTCGTCATGCATCCATACTGCTAGCTTCCAGACCACTGTGTCTTTCTGTTGGATTTATTGAGGCTTCTGTTGGGGCCTCTGCAGCTTTGTTTATGATTGAATCAGTACGTTCTGTTAATTGCCTGTTTTCTATTGCCTGAAGTGGGCCATGGATGGACTTCAGAGCTACGTTATACGTTGCTGACTTCACTGGTGCTGGTGAAAAAAAATGTGAACACGTAACCACCCAGAGAAGGACCAAATCTTTAACCAAAGTCACAATATACCTTTAGTACTATTAAAAGGCTGTCTCCTCGTGGTCTAGCAGTGCTAGTGAGGTCCTTCGAGGAGATGGAGACTGGTGTTAAGGTCACGGATCTTACATCAAGCTCCCAGGGTTGATGCAATTGAGGAACACAGTATTCTACTTGCAAAGATTTGGACAAGGCTGGGATGAGATTGTTCGTGAATTCCTGGAATGACGACAAAGTTCCCAGGATGAGGAATGCGGCATGGCTCCACGTTCTTGGAGACATAATATCGATCAAATGGGAGGCCAATCAACATGGAATCGCTATAGGGAGAGAAAGCTGGTGTTGACAGATCAGATTGAGTAGCTGTTTAAGCCTTATTTCTTAAAGGCATTATTGCAGCATCTGTCCATGCCATTTGTTATAACTCCCATGTTGTCGACACATAATGTTTGGAACAAAAACTCATTATACTATTTCTGCTTTTCCCTTATATGTGAACAGATTTCTTACTATGTAATTTATGGTGTTTCTGTTTATCAATAGGCCATTCTTTTGTTGAAGATTTGGAATTGGCCAACCTCATGGGTTCTTTAGGGCTTCCTGTTTCATTCAGCACAAGTAAAGTGGTCAGTGCTCACACAATGCAACACCATGTTCAGTTTCCATACTGGTAAATCTGTTGCTTAATTTCTTTATGCATTACAGAACAAGAACAAAGGCAACAAAGGAATGACAAAACGAAGACACGCACCACGTGAAGCAGGAAACACTCAAATCGATGATGTTGTGAGGATATGCACCAATACTGAAGATAGAGAAAGTGATGTCCCATTGATGGCTGTTTTGGAGCACATGAACTCATGCAAGTCATCTGGGACTGCTATTGGTTACCATGATACTGACAAGATGCTCAAGGAAGGCAGTCCTTATGTTGAAGAACAAGAAGAGTCTGGCTGTAGCACCATTTACTCTGCTGAAAAAGCCCCTGCCTATGAAGCGGAAAATCAATGTGACCTTGGGACTTGTGAGCGTTCTGATAACTTGGGCAACACAGCAAAAGCAGAATCTCCAATTCAAGAAAATCAAACTGCTGACAGTGTGTTGCTGGAGTCTGAGGAGATGTCGAGGCATGACTCTGTTCATGGTGAATCTACACGTTCGGGTGTCAGCATTTATTGGGAAGGAAGATTGCCTGCAAGGGAAGATCAAATATCTGTGGGGACAATGCCAGTAACCCATGCTAATACTGATGTTTGCCAAGACGCTTGTCTCAGCTTGACAGAACCATCTTCTGCTGATGATCATGTTGAAAGTTCTGCCAGCAATTTTTGCTGTGAATATGGTGACTGGAGGGTTGTCTGGGATCCATTCTACAGTCGATATTACTTTTACAACATCAAGTCACAAGAGTCCACATGGTATCCTCCTGAAGGACTGGAGGATTTTGCATCATATTGTAGCAGAGATACAACTAAAGATCTGGTTGAACTGGGATCTCAATGTACAAGCATGGCAGTTCAAGAGAACAGTAAGAAACTTACAATTTTTGGACAATCGCTTTCAATCTTATCCATTGCAGTTAATATATGAATTGTTATACATATTATGATCAAATATTCTACAATATGTAACACTTGAGAATGCGTCACGATGAAAACTAAACATTTAGGGCACGTGTTTGGCAAGCAGAATCAGTTTTGATTCTCACTGGAATGTGTAGAAACAATGCCAAACAGGATAAGAGTGGAATATTTCAGACTTGATTCATTTCGCCGTCCGTGCCTGGGTGCTCGAAACAGCCTGAACATGGTTTCACAGCGATTCTGATTCCTGGCTGTGTACCCTCCCCATCTGCTTTGCTTGAAATTGCAGCATCTGCACCCCCCCCCTGCCTTATCCATTCCCACGCGTCTATCTCAGACACCCAGACCCAGGTGTGCTCCACTTGATGCTGCTGTTGCGTGTGTCACCACAGCTTGTGTAGATCGGTTGCATGACTGTCAACAGGGAGGTGGGAAATTTAAATATTTTATGTACATTTTGTATTGACACACCAGATGTTTAAAACATCATATGTCCGAGGGTAGATTGGTCTATTCCACTATATTATTCTCTTTTCAGAATCCAAACACAGACAATCATCCAAACGGTTTCAATAAGTGATTCTGTTTCTTGCGAGAAACGTTTCTAGAGAATCTGAATCGGAAATGTTTCTACGAGAATCTGAATTTCCCAAACGCACCCTTAATAAGGTAGTGATATCCGATACATGTTGTCTTGAGTTTTGCACTAAGAATGCTGATGGACATATCCTATTGCATACCTGCAGTATATATTTTGGGTTCAAATCACGGTAAACTTAACTGTTAATGTCTTAAAATTGATTATTTCCATCATTTTCTTGCTTGTGCAATACAAACTATACCGGGGGACACATGAACTTCCTGGGATCACTCGTGGGATTTTGGCATTATCTCTCTCCTGTTTACTCATGTGTTCACTTTTTCGTTGTCTTCAACACTTCCTTGTGTGTGATTTCTGGCCTACCCCAACTTGCTGCTGTTGCTGCTGTTTAAGTGTGTCACACATTTTTTTTATCTCATCATCACAGATCAGGCTGGTGATGACAAGCATCTGGATGTACAGGAACAAGATCATTGCAGTGAATTACACTGTTTGTCTAAGATTCCTCATGGAGATCCGATAAACCATAGGTAGATGATATCATACAAGACAATGCTTGCCAAGTTTATTGTCATTTTATTTTGTTAACATTTGTTCATCTATGCAGTGATCACGAAGAACAACACACTGAGAATCACAGTGATTCAATGGCTGTTGTGTTAGAGATGGACCATGAAGTTGCTAGCTCCAAAAAGAAAAAGAGAGTAAGGAGATCTCAGTCGTGTAAGATGATAATATTCAGCATATGCTTTCTAGGAGTTCGTTCCTGTTACAGTCTTATGTTCTACATTTACACAATAGTTTCTAGGTTTCTTTGCGCAAATGCAACTTTGTGTTGACTGATACCGACTGCCTACTTTTGTCTAGGTAACTAGGTCTACTAGAAAAATAGCTTTCTAGCTATGGCTTAGCAAGACTTGAGTAATTTTTTTTTCCTTATGTTCCTTTCCTGTGATCTTTCTACATCTTTGTGAATAACCATTTTTAATATCTCTACAGATCATTCATACCAAGACATTGCAGGGAACATCTCCAATGATATCATCAAGTACTGGACTCAGCGGTACTCACTTTTCTCTCTTTTTGATAGTGGTATAAAGATGGATGCAGAAGGGTGGTTTTCTGTCACGCCAGAGCCAATTGCAAAGCATCATGCATCTCGTGTTGGTGCGGGGGTAATGATTGATTGCTTCACAGGAGTTGGTGGAAATGCCATCCAGTTTGCTGCAAAGTGCGTCACTCTTATCTTATGACGTCTTATGATGGTGAACTATACTATTGGCTTGAACACTTCCTGTTGCTTAGAAACTTCTTTTTGCCACTTGTTTATATGTGCCGGATATCTTCCAAAGTTTTGCTAATACTTAATACATTCTTTAGATGAATAGACTATTACTAAACATGGAAGTGTTCTTATGGATATTTTGAGCCTGATCATCATGCAAATTGAGTAGAACTAGCCTTATTTGTTTGCACAATGTAACTAAAGGTGGGTTTTCTTTTATGCTATCAATGTTTCTTCTGCAGTAATAAATTTATATTGTTCTGCATTGACTAATAGCAAATGTCTTTACCAGGTGCAAGCATGTCATTGCAGTTGATATTGATCCACAAAAGATTAATTGTGCACATCATAATGCAACCATTTATGGAGTAAATGACCACATAGATTTTATTGTAGGTGATTTTACCAATCTAGCTCCTCATCTGAAGGTAAGGTCTTATTTATTGAAAGTGGGCTTATAATTTCTTCCCAATTCACCTTCGTAGCTGTGTCTTGTAAAGGGGATGGAATTTTAATATCTTCTGGTGTCACTATTGGACTAATTGGTTATGTTACTTAAGTAAACTGTTTTCTGTAGGGAGAAACAGCTTTCATGTCGCCTCCTTGGGGTGGACCTGACTATGCCAAAGTTGATGTTTATGACATGAACGACATGCTTAAGCCTTGTGATGGGTTAGTTACTTGCTTGAAGAGAGTATTTTCTACCCATTTGCGCTTACAGATGTTTACTTATTTTTTTTTCCTTTGATGGACTATATCATTGGTGAACTCCAGATACTCCCTTTTTAAACTTGGTACCATGATAGCATCAAAGGTAGTGATGTTTCTTCCTCGCAACATTGACCTAAACCAATTGGCTGACATGTCCCTGTCAGTCGAACCTCCGTGGGCGGTTGAGGCAAGTCCATAGTTTAGCTTTGTTTTGTTTTGTTTTGTTTTGCTTGCCAAACTGACTTCTCCAAAACATGTTGCAATCCTCTCTCTGTAGGTTGAGAAGAACTTCCTCAATGGAAAGTTGAAAGCTATAACAGCATACTTTGAAGAGCAGGATGGTTGAGGTATGCAGGGGCACTGGTGATACGAATCGTCTTGGTTAATTAGAGAAATACAGAAGGACCTTTGAGTATGGCTTAGAAATGTGAAACATCCTGATCCATATATCTGGACCTACCGAGTACAAATCATATGTTTCCTCTGTCCCAACATACATTGGTGTAACAACCTTTTTGTGATGTCCCAAAGTTGGCGCCTCTTCCTTAGCTTCCGTTCACGTGAATGAATATTCGATACGATAAGCACCTTTGTTGCCTTCTCTTTCATTTTTATTGGTTACTATTTATTACTCAACCTCAAAAAAAGGGAGTGTATTTTTTCTTATCAAATGTAACTTGCCGTGTTTGTATCATCAGTTAGGAAGCTGCCTGAAATCAGGATTAGGTAAGCAGCTGCTATAGGAATTTCGCTCATATCATATTTGTTTTGACATTTGTATGTAATTTCAGTGAAGTGCATAAACTCCAGGCTTCGTTTGGAACGGAGGACTTCTATAGGAATTTCAAAGGAATGGAGTTCCTGTGTTTTGATGACGTCACGTGGTGTTTGGAACGGAGGAATCGATCTCACCGTTCCTCCGGAAAGTCTTGCATTCCTATACAAGAATGGAGGAAAGAAAACATCCGCTTCAAGCTCTGGAAAAATCTTCCTGCGTGGGATGAAGAGGCTAACTACCACAAAAAAAAAAAAAACCTGGCGGGGATAAGAGCCCCGGGGTTTTTCATTAAGAATGGAGATCTTCTTCGGGTCTAGAAAAACCTCTGAATCCTGGCTATGCCTACGAGGGGATTTTGTTAAAACCAACCCATAAATCCGTTTCTGCGAGAAATTAAACCTAGATTGGCGCGATCATACCACCGGTCTCCAATCACTAGGTACCACCGGTCTCCAATCACTAGGCTAACTACTACTCTGTGACGACCTCGATTGGATCTCACACCGCCGGTGCAGCTTGAGCTTGTTCCACCGCTGAGCGAGCTCGGCTGTCGTGTACTGCAGCTCCAGCTCTCGTTCATTTCGGCAGTTCCGAGCTCACCTTAAGCCGCTGGAGCACCTTGCTACTGCCGCGGCTCGAACCTTGAAGGTGATGTTGCAACTAGATTGAGCACTCTCCATTAGACAGTCGTTGCGTTTAGTTGTAAGGGCCTCAGCGTTGGCAAGGGATGAGGATGCGATTGGAGTAGAAAGAGGAAGCGTGTGCATTAGGCAGTGTTAACTAATTTAAGCCCTATTTTATTTTTATCACTTGGAAAGTTTTCTAATTCCTGTGATACATATTCTTCCGTTCCAAACACCCTTCTGGTGAATTTCCTGTGTTTTTCCTATCCTCTGTTTTCCTGCTACACTACCATCTCACTCCTACGTTTTTTTCTCATTCCTGTTTTCTATTCCTTCATTCCAAACAGAGCCTAAACTTGTTTCTAGGGTTCACTAAAGGCCCGAGCCTCTCTGTTCCGCGTTGATATGCCAATGTAACATCTACATGACATCCATGTTACCTATTGTTTCCCCCCGGTGTTTATATCATTGTTGACCCTACACGAGGATCAATGAAAACCCTAAAAATAATATCCATCCATTATGCCGTCCTCTTAACTTTGCCACTCCCAGCCCTCGGGTCAGTTAGGCCTCCTCCATTGGTTAGCTTTTAATAAAATTTATCTCTCGGTCAAGAGATAGTCTCATACATGCACCTCAAAACTATGAGGCTGCTTGGTTTGTGGCCACAGGAAGCCACGCCCAAGGTGTGGCGGTGCCAAACCTGTGGCGGGAAAAAGTTGCGCCTAAGCTTCAGTGGGCCATTGTGAGAAAATAATGGGGAAAGAAGCTAGCAACCGTGGCAAACCAAAAGTTAAGGATCAACCAAGCAACATCTTCAATTATCGTGGCTGCCAAGTCTGTGGTGCGATAAACGATGGCGGGTAACCAAACACTCTACATGTGGATGATAGTTGGAGTCTATCTAATAACCTATGTGCTAAGAGTTAGATCATTGGAAATTTGGAAGGGATGTCTCTTAGAGTTACAAGTGGAGGAGGCCTTATGGCGAAGGAGCCGACGAGATGGCCAAATTGTTAGGCCTACTCTAACAATGCCACGTGCTAGTTCATAAAAATAAGAATGGTACTACATATTTCATACATACTATTAGTGGCTTTAGTGATAAACAACTCTACATGACCGCAGGCATGTGTTTAAAAAAACATAGTGAAATCTTATATTTATAGTAGAGATATATATGTCACAAACTTGTTTTTTTAATAAACATAATATAAACAAGAATTTATATTATAAAATCTAGTAAAGGATAATTTATTTTATAGTATATCTAGTGAGTATATTTTTTTAAAAAAAATGTATTAAATACGATTTGTTTTCATTTAGTCACTAGTATTTTAGGTTCATCACGCATGTTAAAATCATTTAGTAACCAAATAACTTAACACAAATCATTATTTGTATCAAACAATTTAACATGTGTTTAAAAAATCTAGTAAGAAAAAAATGTTATATTCATGTTGTGAACGACACCTCATATGTAATGAAGGAATAGCAGAAGGATTTTATGGTTTGAATTTTTCCAAAAAAATATTTGGTCCATGTCAATTGCATGACAATTGCCACAGTCGTATTCTCGTTGATCGAGATGTCTTCGTGTCTCTCTCCTCCTGCTTGGGCGAATAGCCCCTAATCTGGAAATGACATCCAGAACTTGAAGTGTCGGTATCTGTTAGGACTCGGTCCCTAGTCAATTTTGGCCTCAAGACTTTTTTTTTTCGAATCGTAGGTGAATTGGTAAGTGTACTGGAGCTGAGTTCATCGACAGTGGGACAATATGACACCTTTTGCGTTGGTCTGGGAGGTTCAATCTTCGCTGAATCTGCTAGGTGGGTACGAAGGTTACCTTCATGGTTAACAATGCAAATAAGTAACCGAAGATGTATGCGACACCCTCCTCGATCGTGACATCAATGTTGACATTGAGATGAGCCATCTAGTTTGCCAGTGGATTTTCATCAAAGGCCCATACCTGGAGTGCCAAATATTGGTGTTTTGTACGAGGGGTATCCTAAGGTAGTTGTTTGGTGGGGTATCTCCGAGATTAGGATCTTTAATGTGAACACCAGACAATTTAGACAGGCTAGGGCCATGTATAGTGTAATACCTTGCATCTTGTATGATGTATTCCTTGGTGCTGAGTAAGTATGTATTAGAGGGATCCTTACCTCACCTTATCTACTCTGGGGTTGGTTTAGACATCAAGGGGTCCCTGCCTCACCTAATCTAGTCCAGAGTAGGGTTAGACATCAATTTACTAGAGTCCAAACCGACTACAATAGGAAGACTTCTGATTATAAGTATAATACAACATTTTCTAAAGACTACAATAGGAAGACTTCTGATTATAAGTATAATACAATATTTTCTAAATCCTACTAGTTCCTTCCTTACTTGGAGTAAACTCATGTTATCTTATACCAAGACCATCTCCTGGAATAGTTAGGCTAATCCATCCCCTTTCCATGAATGCACAACGCTCTCGAGAAGTCCCAGGGAACATAATTCAACAACAGGGAAACATACTAGCAACCTTATTTGTCGGTAACATTGATTTACATATATTGAATGGAAGACGGTGTGCTAGAAAACTACTCCTAATATAGCATGTAAAAAAAACATTGGTAGATGTCTATGGACTCACCTCCATAACTCATCATGATGGATAAGTAAAATAGGATTACAATGGCATCAAACCATATATCTTCAAAAGTATATATTTAAATGTTCATGTTAATATAAGACTACACTTGAGGATAAATACATGGAAATATAAAATCTAGCAAAAACTTGTCAAACATTTTCATTATCCCCTTCGTATGATAAATTGTATTTTCATTACCAAAGCACATGGATGAAGTACCCAATTCTGAGCTAGTGTTTTTGGGTATTGACAACGCAAAAGTAAAATAGGAGTGTGGGAGTAGTAGCCAAATCAGTTCAATGTTCTAAAGCTTCTAAGGCATGGAAGGTGACTCATCAATGATGTATCACCTAGATGCCTGTGGATATGTAGTAAGGCAAGGTAAGGCGACACCGCATAAAACCACTTGACTTTAGGAAAATTTTAATATAAGAACTAGAAGGTTGATGGGCCTGTCCAAATGGACTTCAAAAGATTGATTAGCCTTGTCAAATAACTCGGCCCATCTTAATCCCCCTTCCACTCTCCACATTTGATATTTAGCAAACCCTAGCCCAAATGGTCAAGTACTCTGTAGTGATATATATCATGTTTTATTCCTCCTTCTAGGCTCCTCCTCTCGCGCCGCCGCCGCCATTCATTCTCTTCTTCTCCTCTCCATTTCCTTCCTACTTTCTCCTTCTCCGTCCTTCTCGAAAGCTTTGCTTTTTTTTATTTGTGACAGTAGGGAGGGGAGAGGAGGAGATGGAGGAGAGGAGGAACACGCCAGTTCTAAAGAGTAAGAAAGAGAAACTAGAGAATAAAGAGAGAACCAACATAGACGATGGAGATGAGGAAGAAAGGAAGCATAAGACAAAGGAAAAGGGCGATACGATAGAAAGGAAGAAGGGTGCAAAGGTTATTCCTGAGTTTTTCAAGACAATATTTCCCGAAAAGCCCATCGAGAAACTCGTATGTCTCTTGACCATCTTGGTGAAAAATTGAGTATAATTCTTTATTGTCCTTTAACTTAAGAATGCTTTTCTTATTTCACTAGTACAATCATTTCTCTTTTACAGATTATTGTAAACTAGGAATTTAATTATCTATTGTCATAGGATATATCATCAGTTTATATTGTATTAGCTTTGTGAAATAATCTAAGAAATTTATTGGTACCAAGTATTATTATTTGTGGCTATAATTCCCGGCCCAGGTCATTGGTCGTCTCACATGGGCAACAGTGCCACTGTGTAAGGGTGGGGGCAGGGGTTCGGGGGTTTACTCGACCTGCGTGAGAAGGTCTTCTCTCTCAAATGAAAACTGTGGGGGCGGTCTTACCCCCCGCAGGTCGAGTTTTTTTTTATTTGTGGCTATAATTTTGTTAATTGTATTTGTTAAGATAGATTCTTTCAAGTAATTGTGGAGCTATATGACAAGATTAGGAAGTAGGAACCGAGCTAAGCTCGGATGGCTACCTTCGAGGTGTTCATACAACCCATGTGGGTTCGACTCACTGAAGTCGCACCAGTGTGTCGTACCTGGGATTTATTCTCTAGGCTTTGTCTGGGTAGAGTTGGTACGCACACATGTGAACGTTCAGTGGGATTGTGTGTTTCCCGCACACTGATGAGTCTCAGGATTCTCCAATCTCTAGAGTCTAGATCAGGCGTGTGCCTAGAACGAGCAAGCGTGTGCGTGCGTGAGTGTGGGGTGAGTAGGTGTGATTTGTGTGCGTGTTCGCACTTGTACCATCTAAAAAAATACAAGTTTAGGAAGTTGATGATGTACTCACATATGACATATGAGATATATTATACTTAGTCCATGTTTTCATTTGGATGCATCATTCTTGTTTAATTTCTTTCATGGTGTATTTTCTCTTACACTGAGATGTGCGTTGGAGTATGTTTCAAGTGTGTATGTGTGTGTGTGTTGGGGGGGGGGGAACTTGTCCATTGTGGTAGTGTACAATGCATTACTTTATAGACCATGCAAATTCTTATGGTTATAAATGTAATATACTATTATTCATTAGTATATGCTATAAATAGTAGAAGTTACATATTTATTTATTTATATATATATATATATATATATATAAAAATTAGCATTGTTCCTGCATCCCTAAGTCATGCCATATTTAGCATGGTTGTAGCTTAATACTAGGAGTTCATGCATTCACTCTACGCTATTTACAAATTCTTGTTGATTGAGTTTTTTTTTGTAGAGAATACCCCAAGCATTCAATAAATTTCTTGAGAATGAGTCTCTCGGAGTAGTTTCACTAAAAGGCCCAAGTGGAAATACATGGCATGCAAGTTTAGTTCTAGACTCTGGAGGATTCTACTTCACACATGGATGGAATGAATCTCTCATTGATCATAACATCAATCTTGGTGACTTGTTAGTGTTTCGTTATGATGGGCAGTCACAGTTTTCAGTTAGGATCTTCGATACAACTGCTTGTAAGAAGCCATCAGCATTTCTTGCTCGTCCTTTCAAGGATCTGAACGAGGAAGGTGAGAAAAAACTGATGGGTATTTATATAGATAACATTTCACAATGTTCTCATGAGGGTTACATGGGGCACCATCCAATAGGGGGTTTACATGAAGATGTGAATGATGTGAGCAATTATGCAGAAAACACTTTGGAATCTAAGGATCAAGGTGGGGCTACTGATGTATGTGACACTTTGCAACATGGTGAGAGGGAGGGCATGGACATAGAAACACATGATGCAGCTGATGCATTACTTCTTCTAATGCCACAACAGATTGAAAAGACTAGAAACATTGATGATATTTATAAAGGTAAGTTTTCTTAAATAAAAAAATATTTATTTATTATGACATTGACAAAAAAAGATAACCTGTCATTGGCCTGTGACTAAACATTACCTTTTATGAGTGCTAACAAGAAGTTGACCTCATGGTTATTGCCATGTGTTATTTTGTACTTACCTTTTTAATACTACTGACAACGTAAAATCATGAATGCACATTTTTATTAGTGATGTAATTGCTAGAAGACTCCATGCTCCAATGAATACATCATATCATTGTTTTATTTGTTTTTAATGTTGATTCACTCAATAATAATACAGAGTTATAGAATTTTTCATGTCTCGTAAAACTAATTTGTGAATGCCACGCCCGTGATTCTTTTTTAACAGATTGCAATAGAGATAAATCACAGAAGTCAAACAAAGTTCTCGCTAACAAGTCTATGAAGGGCAATGTGCGTCCAAAGGGTAAAGGTAACTTTTCTTAGTTAAACTGTATTTATTGACTATCTTGTCTGCGTATGAAATGCATCATAACATTTTATCTTAATAGTAGAGATGCCATTAACATATTATTAAAGCTTGGTATTGCTAATTTATTGATTTTGCATGGACCAATGATTTTTTGGATACACTACTTCATATTGTGCTACACACTTAATATCAATTTGTTGTCTATGGGGAATTTGTGTTGACACCAATAGAGGTTGGAGTTTTTTGCTTTGTCCAAGTGTATAGTACTTGTGTGTCATCCGCGCCTCTAGAATTTTTGTGAAACCAATTGGTTAGTGTTACACACACAAGCTTATTATATTGGTATGATAGCAGAATTTGATGCACTAATAATACATAATGTTTTACACATAATATGTAGCAAACTAGGGATGTCATGTGTCAAAGGTTTGAAATTCTACTTAGATGGCATGTGCAAGAACTTTCTATATCTTATATATGTACATATTATCTTAACTTTTTGTTTGTTGTAACTTGTATCACAGGATCTCTCAGGATGAATTGTGAGAATGTGACACTCCATGGTCCTTGAGAAAATCCATGGGGGATTAACTATGTTGATGTTGAATAGGGATTTAATGATGCCTTCTCTAGTGGGCTTAGGTGCATTTGATATGTTTGGGAATCATCTAGAGAAGTATGGTTTTGTATTTGAGGTCAATCAATTAAAATGTCAGGGTTGAGAATAATATGTATGCTTGTTGCAAAGAGCTTGTCTCCTATTGAAGGTTCCGAGATAACCTTGAAAGAAGCGAGGATCTATGGTCTATAATTGATACAACTGTATTTGTATACATCAAAGCACTCATGACACTCAGTAATGATATTTTGAATCTGATTCGACAGAGTTATTTTTTTTTTGTCCATGCACACTTATCTTGCATAAACGTAATATTGTATCTATTGCACCGCTACATTTTCTAGAGTTATTTTTTTCATGAAACAGCAAGTGTGAATGTGTGATGTTGTTCTTGAGAGAATATATAATTATGCAACCTATTCATCCAGGTGATATATGTATTTTCTATGTTTTCATTTGAATCCATGCATTGTGACAGATAATCCCATGGGATGATGGGAGTCAGGGTAGATGGGGTAGCTGTGTGTATTTTTCTTTAGCCATAATATAATGAGGGGTTCGGGTAGCTGCACCCTCCGTCCTGAAATAATAGTCGCGGAAGCTACAGGGCCTTATCCCGGAATAATAGTCGTCGGGCAGGAGCTCAGGCCATCTGTAGTGGCCGGATCATTGTATGAGGTGGCACTAGAATGAATCGGCTCATCCAGTGCAGATAGCGAATCATTCAAGAGAGAGAAGAGATCCGGATCATAATCTTGAATCGACTCATTGAGGTTGTGTTCAGATTGGAAGTAAAAAGTACTTTTTCTAGATGAATAGTGCACTGGGAAGCGTTTCTGTGAGTGGGATGAATAGGAAAAACTTGTTGGAGAATTACTTTTTCGTGAATATGAACACAGCATGAGAAAAAAAAACTACAGACCCTACATGTCAGTCAGTGGTTGCTCGTGCTTCCCCTGTTGTTTTGCCAGGAATAGCTTGTCCTCGACCATTCTTTTAGGTAGTGTTTGGTTGATTGGATGAGGGTGGATGGGATGGACCATCCTGGATGGGTAGAGGAGGGATGGGCAAATTTTGGATGATATGGTACATGTTCTCTGTTTGGTTAGCTGTATGGGATCATACATGGTGTTTGTTTGGTTCCTTGGATGAGATGGGATGAACTGGTACATGCATCATGTTTGGTTGGGCGTCCAATCCATCCAAAAAATGATATCTGTAAAAGATTACTTTGGCAAACAAGAAGTAACAAGTGACCAAAGAGAATCAAATAAAGCATAACAAGTCAACATTGATTTATATTATATTACAACAAAAGGGTAGGGCCACACATATTTTGTCCATCAATAGTGACATAAGACTACACCTGACATAAGAGTGGCATACATACCACTACCATGTTTATAAACATACAACAAAAGAGTAGAGATTTGTTCATACAGCCAAAGAGTGGCATACTGCGTCACCACCAAAATAATCTTATATCGTAGTACCACTTGATCAAACTACCTACACCAGCTCAGACATATGATTCTTGATGTACCTAGCCACCCATATCATTTTGCTAGAAAGGTCAGGCAATGCATAAAACGCCCTTGCAAGTGGGGGATTATCGCACAGATAAGCATATTAGTGATCAAGATGTGCGTCATGAAACCCTGGGATGCTCTTCAACTCTTCATACAGTCCTTTCGGAACAGGAAGGTCAGGTTCAACTAGTTTTTTAATAGAAGCAGACAACTCTCCAAGGCTCTGACCAATCATCACAAGCAAGTCGTCATCAGCAGCTATCCTATGCTTCTTAGCCTGTGGTGGTTTAGTACCTGAGGACTCTGCACCATTGTTGCCTGAGTGTGCACCATTGTTGCCTGAGTGTGTTCCATGCTCAACATCAATATTTTCACTTGGCTCAGCAGATATGCCTTTTGGTACATTGTCTGTTTCAGTCACTTCAGTAGCAAGTGGGTCATTTGATCCTTTAGCATATGCACCCGTTGCTAAACTGTTGCCGAATATAGTAGCCATCTCATGGTAGTGCTCAATTGGAAGATTCAAGTAGTTGGCATCTTCACGGTGCAAAACTTCTTTTAAAAAGAGAAGGAATAATGCATGCAACACATATTGCAATAAAAATGAGTACTTGCCTGAATGTGATTTTTGTAATGATCTGCATCAAGACTAATTATGCAATTCTGCTCATCCCAATTAGCTCCACTCAAATTCTTTAGCTTCTCAACCTTTCCATAAATCCTTCTACACTTCCTGAGATGATTAGACACTTGTGCGCCGGTTCGCTGGACACCAAATTTCTCATACAAAGCTTTAGCACAGCTGTTAAGGTGAACTTGCTTGAAGCCTGTGGAGGTTTTAGTGCCACTAGCCACTAGGTCAGCCAAGAATTTGAGCACGAAGGTAGACATTGCATTGGACCAATGGACTTGTCCACCACCACCAATATCGCCTGCCATGTTCATGTTGTCGCCATGTTGCTCAAGATCCATCTGTTAAATGAACTAGTAAAAAATATATAAAAAGATCACCAAGATGAATTATCACAACACTAGGTATTAAAAAAAAGAAACAGCAAAAGAATATGCAAGGCTGTAGTAAATAGGAGAAAAGTGCAATAATTAAATTAATAAACAGCCCAACAATACAGCAGATTTGTTCATTACTAGTACATCAGTACGATACAACACCCATTCTCTAGTACTTCACTATTACAGGTAAGTAGTACATATTAGTTGCCATGGTAGTTTTGACGATCTGCCCACATTCTCTCAGCAATTAATTGTCGCTTTTCTACCATTAACCTATGGTCATTTGCTTGTTCTCGTACTGTCCTCCGTGGGTTTGGTGTCCAATTATTCTCCGGTACAGTGAAACGATCAATCCCTTGAGAGAGAACCCAGTTGTGAAGAATGCAACAAGCTAGCACAATATCAACTTGAGTTGGAAAAGGGAAGAACGAGATTGCATCATCAAGAATTTTGAACCTCCTCTTCAATGATGCAAAAGCACGCTCAACTGTAACACGTAGGGAAGAATGTCTAAGATTGAATAATTCCCTCTCATTTTGCACAGGATTGCTGCCCCACTCATTTAGGTGGTACCGAACACCACGAAACGGAGGCATGGACCCAGGTTTCGCTCCATATCCGGCATCAACTAGGTAGAATTTTCCTAAGATAATATGAGATTGTGATTAAATTATTTTCAATATAATCTTGGGGAGGGTAATAACCACTAAAATAGGTTTGTTACCTTCCGGTACTCGTAGACCATTGACTCTCTCTAATGCATCAGATAATACCACACATCATGTGCTGTCCCTTCCCACCCGGCTAGAACATAAGTGAATTTCATATCAAAATCTGCGGCTGCCATAACATTTTGTGTTGCAAATGACTTTCTACCACGAAAGGCTGCCTCCATAGACTTAGTAACGGATGCTCTTATATGTGTCCCATCGATAGCTCCAATACAATCCTATATAGCCATTATATAAATATTAGTAAACCTAAAAATCTATCCACATATGTCTAAACAATAATTTGGATTGTCATACCTTAAAGTATGGATCCCATCTTGGGTTGCCTGCAATTTTGGAAGGGGTATCCAAAGAAGGTGGCTGAATAAGCTCATTTCTTAGCTCCCCTATGGCATGTAGGACTAGGTTGAAATATCTGCTAACAGTTTCACCCGACCTAATGAAATTGGTCCCAACTAGCTTATTTCTTAGGTTGTGTCCTACTGTATTCAAGAACATGGCAACTTGTTCCTCGATGTAGACATGTATAGTGTCTTGGAGCAAAGACTGTTCTCTTAAAATTTGACACAACCGAAAAAAGAGTCTCTTTTAAGCCTTATCATTTTGGTGCATGTTGTATCATCTTTATAAATTCTTGTGTTCAGATAGTCAATTCTTTTCTTATCCCTTTCCTCCATTGGAGCATATGTAATGCGCTGCCGTTTTTTTGTCAGTCTAGACCGGATAAACAGAACCACCATTGAAACAGCTAGATATATAGCAGCGCTGACCAGTACAACTTTTTTTTTCCGTCTAAGCTCCCTGTCTTCCATCTACATTATCCAGGGGAATAAACATTAAATGAGATTTGCTTCAAAAAATCATAGTATAATTCCATGATGCAGCACACAAGCCATCACGTGAATCTATCCCAAGACAGAGTGTCAGGTTGGAATAAAAAAAATACAAAGACCAAATCTCGTCTCTACTAATAATAAAAAATCAAGGATAAGAAGATACAGAAGCCGCACAATGCAACGAATCAATGTATGCCTTCAAGCAACAACAACCAGAGCTTCTGTGGCCTTCGATTGAACCCAGTCAAGCACCACACCACAACCCTAGCAACCAGATCGAGGGGTGAGAAAAGTCCGTACCTACGGGCAGCTGGGAAAGAACAAGTAGGCGCTTGCAGCGGCAACTCGTGGGGCTCCGACGTCGATCCTGCTGGAGGGATGGTGAAATCGCCGAGGAAGGGTATAGGGGCAGGGGACGAGTTAGACCGTGAGCGGAGGCGGAGATCGTTCTGGACGGCGTCGTTCGACTTTTTTTTTCTGCACGGGGTGGTTCGGGATCTCGGTGGAATATTCGTTGCCTTTGGATGCTTCCATCCCGGACGGATTTGTTCAGTCATGCCAACCAAACAAATGGATGGGTGGGTCCCACGTGGTCATCCAGAATGGATCGGTTCAGGTACGAGCTCGTTCATGAAACCAAACGCTGCCTTAATCCAAGCGTGGGACCTCTTGCATGTGCTCTCGTGAATTGATTCAGCTTAACAGTGAGATGTCAGTACTCTCTGCAGAATGAATCGAATCACCGCTACGCATGCTGTCAGTTGCACAGCAGCACCCTGCCACCCACTTGCGTGCCTTGTCCCATCACTTTTCCAGACGCGCCCGATTTTTTCCAATAAAAAAGCACTGCAAACTCATCCCCAACCTCCCATCCGGCCTGTACTTCTTGCTCTTTGCTCTGCTTCCATCAACTCCACTGCATGGCACCTCAACGTTCGAGGAGGATGGCGGCGAGTTCGACATGACATATTTTTTTTTCCGTTTTCCCCTCTCTTTTGTTGCTCTGGTCGCCATTGCCAAGATAGAGCAAGTATTCCAGCAGCTTAAATCAGACACATCCACGACGAATCCAAACAACTCGATTCCCCATTGCAAAATCGATCACGGGGATTAAGAATTGAGCCAATCTAGCCGGATGCGTCGATCTCCACACTCTGGTGAACGCTGCCCGCCGCACCTGGAAGCACGGGGCGACGGCATCATCCGGCCGCTGGTGAACACTGTGCACCTGACCTGGAAGCATAGGGCGACGGCATCAGCGGAGGAGGATGCGAAGCGGTGGGAGGAGGCGGCCGCCGTCGTGGGAGACGCGGAAGACTCACCAGCGCGCGAGCTCGCCGCTGCGCATCTCTATGAGGATGCGCTGGCCGCCGCGGCGCTCCGCACAGCACCAATGCCTCCGACACCCGTGCCATCACCAGCGGTAGGAGCACGCGCCGCTTCTTCTCCTCCTCCTCAGCACGCGTGCCGACATCATCGACGAGAGGAGTCGATCCTCGATCTCGCCGCAGCACACAAGCGCCTCCTGCACGCCCGTAGCCGCTCCGTCTTGTCTTGCCGCACAAGCTGCTCCGCCTCAACGGGCCGGTTTTGCCGCTGGGAGTCGCAGGGGAGGGAGACGCGTCAAGAGCTGTCGTAAGGAGATAAGTCCATCTAGCAGAAGGGCAATGTGGACGTTTCCTTGGCCGGTCCCACATGTCAGTGCACTCAAACGGTCAAAAACTGACGGAATGGAGACGGAATGGCACATAGGGCAAAAAAGAGTTTAGGTCGATGGCATGAGGGTGCGTTGTAACTTTTTAGTGGCACGTAGGTAACGACTAACTTTTTCGATGGCATATAGGTAAAAGACTCTGAGAATGGCTCAGGGTGTGTTTAGATTGGGGAAAGATTCTCCAAAAATACACCGTTCATCAAAAAAACATTGTAGATGAATAGTGTTATGTGAGTGTAAGGGGTGGAATGAATAGTAAAAAGTTAAATGAATAATGGTTTTTTGAAGAAAATTTCTGAATCTAAACGGGCCTCAGTCAAAGTCTCCAAGACCTACTGCTGAGTGCTGACACAAGATTTGGAACGACTAGGGGATGACCTACCGAGAAATAAGAGGTTATGTATAACAATCAAATTATTGTTAATTTAGAATTATATTCAAAATATTTTTATTTGATATGAGATCATATAAATTGAAGAAAAATATTTTAAAAAACCCAATGTGTAAGGGTACTGTATATTATTGGACATTTGAGTTTCTTCGTCCATTCGACGCTTCGGGAGGGGGAACGGCCTAGATCTGATCGAGCACACGTGGACGGTGGATCGGTGGCCTCGAACCTCGCCTCCGGCCTCTGCTCTGGCGCTCGCCGTCGACTCGGCTCTTGACTCTCCACCACCACCACGACTCCGCGAGCGATCAAGCGGATTTGGATCAGTAGATCTCACTCCACGCACCAGCGCCTTGCTTGCGTTCAACTCCGCCGGCGAAACCGCAGTCCAACGCGGGATCAACGCGCGAGCCCGGGATCCCGCCGCCCGCCGCAGCCGGCCACCTGCCCCGCCGTCGGTCGGAGGCGTGAGGGCGGGGGGTGAGGGTGGGGCGGAGATGCAGAGCGCCACGCGGCTGACGCTGCTGCTGTGCGCGACGTGGGCGGCCACGGTGCTCTACGGCGAGATGGGCGCATACTGGGCCTCCTACCTCGCGTGCTCGTGGCCCTCGTCGCCGTCGGTGAGTACGTGACGCCGCTGGTTTGGGCGCTGTGCGGGGCTTTGTCTGGGGTGTTTCCTAGTTGGTCTGGATCCAAATGTTAGGACTGCGTCGATTAAGCTAGGTTTTTTCGTAGGAGTTGCTCATCCTTTGCACTGGCACCACATTTCAATCTCGCCAAAGCAAGAAAAGGTTGTCTGGTATACCGTATTGAAGGAATTATTGCGTATAGAGCCTATGCAGCAATGCGATCTTGCCGGCTGAATTTGATAAGGCAGTGCTCGTCAGTGTTTACTTGGCTTTATCATAAAGCATGCTACAGTTCTGTAGTGAAACTGCATAATGCAATTTTCCTTTTGGGCGCATTCCATCTCCACCACTCATTATAGCCAATCTTAAACAATTCATTGGGCACACATTGGTAGAAGGCTGTGGATGATGGTTTTCATTTTATCATTAAGTCAGAAATTTCTTAGCTAACAATCATGGCCATATTCTTCCTTAAACATAAATTTCAGTCGACCATCAAGTAACAATTATGACCATATTACTTCCTTAAAAATAAATTTCAGTCAACCAGCAAGTAAAAATTTCGCACAATGTCATGCTTATCTTACCATCATATTTCTCCCTGAACTTTTCTTGGACAGAATAACCATGTGAAGATTGCTGTTGTTGCTGATCCACAGGTAAGTTCATCTGCTACTATTTTTTTTTCCGGAAATTGTGCTGTTATAACTCAGTAATAGTACATAAGAATTTGTTTGACTGTGCGTTGGTCCTTCCTGAAAAAGGTTTTCCTTTGCAGCTTATGGACAGCACCTCCTTTGGTCTTCCATCAAGCTCAATTGCTCTCCAAGCTGCTGAGTTTTACACCGATTTGAACATGAGGAGGTCCTTTCAGTCTGCAATATTGCCATTCAAACCTGATGTGGTCTTATTTCTTGGTGATCACTTTGATGGAGGACCATACATGTCCGATGAAGAGTAAGGCACGGATACTGAATTCTAATTCACCTTTTAATTGTTATGAGTTCACTTATCAACATTAAAGCTAATACTAAGTTGTACTATGAAGTTAGGAACTATTGTGCATCCTTGAAATGATGATAATAAAGTGATTTGACTGGAATATCCTGTGCTTAAAATTAATTATAATGCATGATATGGACACACAACCTTTTTTATTCTTACCAGCAACTAGACGTGTTATTAACTTCCTACGCACTTCACAGCTATAGATAGTACTAGTTATGTAACAGCCTTCTTATACATTACCAAAACACCAATGACAAAGGTTACTGATGTGTCATGTGGTTAGCAATTTAACCCAACAATAGACTTGTACTTGTATGTACGAATAATATGTTGTCATCTTCAAAGGAAGAACCATTCTATCCTATGGCAACGGTAGAGTTGGTTAGGAAAAATGACGATAAAAGACATTTTATTGCCATGTAGCAGTAATGATAGTGCGGCTTCTCAACCATGAATAAACTCCCGAAATTTTCTCCTTTGTTGTCTCCATTCTCATTCTGTTTTGTCCCCCCCTGCACATTTGTCAATTGCTCAAAGCTCCCTAAATTATTGTGTGTTATGATGTTCCCCCATGTAATTACCTTGTTGATGTTTCACATTCCTTCTGTTTGTTAGTTTTCTTCATTAGTTTTTGCAGTGATATACAGTTTGTTACTTTGAGCATGTTCCATCCCAGAATCAAATAATTTTACATTTCACTCTGTACTTTCCCCTAATTTATAACCCAAACCTCTCAGGTGGCAGGAATCACTGTTTCGATTTAAGCATATATTCAGCCTGAATGAGCAGAGAGCAAAACAACATGTCCCAATCTACTACCTTTCAGGAAATCATGATATTGGTTACTCAGCATTTTTCTCTGTTCATCCTGAGGTGATTAATTACAGTTGTGTTTTTTTTCCCTTGAGCTATCCATTTACTATATTCTTGAATCTCATGTTACTTTTTTTAAAAGGTATTATAGCAGGCATACACCTCTAGATGACACTAGGCTACCTTTGCTATTAAGATTCCTAGTAATTTCTTCTTCTATAGGGACTAACATCCTTCTGGACTTGGTCCCTGTTCCTCTAACTATGGGTGAATTTGTACTTTTCTCAGTTCTCTCAACAATGACTTCAGATTCAGAACTGAAGTTTGCAATGTGTTGTGACTTGTGAGACTATGTCATTCCTTTATTAGTTGCTGCAAATAGTGCATCTGTTTTTAAACGTTGCGAACAGCTGTAGCACCCTGCTGCATCATGTGGTTCTTCATGGCTTTTCCATATTACGTGGAGGTGTTTTAGATATTTAACTATGTTTTAATTACAATCGAAAGTTAACCTTTTCTGAAATTTGAGTTGACCAACCATAATTGGAATCACATAGACCTTAACAAAATTAGCGCACAACATTATCCACCTAAAATCTACTTATGATTGTAATTCTCCAGTTGTGTTCAATTCACAAGACAGATCTTCACATACAACTTTTCATATTTCTTTTTTAATGTAGGTGCTCAGTCGGTATGAAAAAGAATTTGGAAAAAGAAACTACCAATTTTCTGCTGGGAAGGTGGACTTTGTTGTCATTGATGCTCAAACACTTGACGGTATGTTTCTTTGCTTGCACCTATGAATTACAGTTTACAGCATTAAGGAAATCCACACCACTAGTACAAACATTCATACTTTAGAATATATATGTATGGTTTATTTCTTCATGAGTAATGATCTCAAATTGTTCACTGTTTCCCTCTGATGCCTCTGATTTCTTCAGCTAACAAACTGCTACGGCTTTGTTAGCAGGAGCTAAAAAGAGCAAAGAAAGGTCCTCCTCTTGGGAGTTCATTAAAACTCTATCTCCAGGTATGGTATTATACAGATGATTACACACTATGCTATTATCTACGAAAATTGCTATTTCTTCGCCGTGTTTACTATTGTTTCTTCTCTTTAAGGGAACACATCAAACCCAAAGGTTCTACTAACACATATTCCACTCTACCGACCTGATAACACTCCTTGTGGCCCACATCGTTCTTCACCTGTCATAAATCAGGTACCACCAAATGTGCTTATTCTGTGCTATTAAAAGAATTTCCTAGAATATGCCCCCCATTTGGCCATAAGGCTTTACATTGTATCATGCACATTTTAATTGCCAAAATAAATATATTGTTTCCATATGCAGTTCAACAGTTCCAGGTTTTGTTTATAATATTTTGCAAGTTGTGACATGAACAGTGTTCTGATTGTTTTATCCTGTTGCAGAGGGTATCATATGCTGCCTTAGACCAAGGGATCACGTATGTTCTTCCTCACACTCTAGTACTCTACTATTTATTGCTTTCAAGTTCAATTAATTTCGTATGTACAAATGGTGATCATTCGACTTGGATTGACTTGTGATTTAGATTTGGGCTCGCAGGCCCTTGTCAGTAGAAAAATTGCTTATGTGATAATTGATGTCTGTTATTTTCACAGTTTGGTTTTTTACGATGCATTTTCTGTAAAATTACTTCTGGTCATACCAGTTCAAAATCACTATTGGCTTTCAGAACTTGTTCCAATGTTGGCAAAGCCATAATGATTGACATAAGACAACCTTTTGTTGCAGCTACCAGAATTATCTAACTAAAGAGACTTCTGACCTTTTGCTAAGCTTATTGAAACCGGTAAGCTTATTTGCTGTTTCAAGAGATTTATACTTACTTATCCATCTGTTAATCTGGTAAATCCTGCTATAGGTCCTTGTGCTCTCAGGCCATGACCATGATCAATGCACAGTTGTCCACTCCACTCCTTTTGGGCCAGTAACAGAGGTAAAAAAAATTGCAGCTTTGTGGCGCTAAATGTTCCAAGTTTTGCATATAATGGAGCTTTTAATGTCACAGCATACGTTGGGGACAATAAGTTGGCAGCAAGGAAATCTCTATCCATCTTTTATGCTGCTTTCTGCTGGGCCTAAGCTGTCACAGAATTCAACTGACCTGAAACATGAGGTCATGACAAACCTTTGTTTTCTGCCTAAACAAACCCATATTTATATCTGGTAATGGTTGTAACACCTTTTTTCTTGCTCTATTTACTTAATGACCAATGGCCAATTTCCAGTGGAACTATATTTACATTTTGTTATTTATACAGGTACATTTGCCAGTTTGCAGTGACCATCCTTCTGCTAGTCTTTTGGCCAACAAATGGTCTCAGCTCTCTTCCTTACATGAGCACATTTGTAAGCTTCATGAGATCAGTGGGTGCTGAACTGTTTTCAAGAACCAAAGAAAAAAATGATGAGGATGATGGTGAATATGAAATGGTTTTTGATGCGGAAGGGTCCATGCATCTTGTTAAAAAGGCAGTGGCAAAGGCCCCAAGTGCTACCTCAGACTCCAGAACTCTAGGACGGTACGTGCTTCTTGGATGATCCCTATAAACACTTCGCACAACTGAGTCATTCTTTAACTGTACGTCCTCCCAATGTCATTGCAGTGGAAGTGTTGTTGCAAGGGCAACTGCAGGGAAACACCAGTTGGAACCTGATTCATCTATTCTTGTCGAGATGGGTTCCGAGACGGCATCAGACGATGCAGCGAAGGTGGCCCGCCCTAGCAAATCAAAAGTAAGGAAGGTGCTCCAGCGGTTGTTCCGCGTCATTCAGTCGATCGTTGTTATCGCCGCTCTCAATGTCCCCCTGTACATGATGCTTCTGTTCAAGGACTGGATTGACCATTGAAGTATGTCAGAGCCCTGTCCTAGTAATTCAATAGACTGATATCTGTAGAGCAACTGGACATGCAAAAACTAATTTGGTTTTTGCTGAGGCGTCAAATAATATATCTGTTTAACCTGGGCAATCATGTTGTATGGATCTCTGGATTAGCTTCACATGGGTCATTTTCCTTGGGGGCCAATTAGTCACTAGGAATTTGTCACGATACATAACAGGATGAACCCAAACCCAATGTATAAAACTTTTGTCATGAAATGTAGTAGGCTGATTTCCGCGTTCCAGGTAATCTCAAGAATGTACTACCAACTATGATGCTGTTAACAATTATCAGCTTTCCAATCACCCCGTTCCTCCATCTTTCGTATTTTGCTCCTTACATCGTCTTCCCTCCGGGCCATCTCCTTGAGCTCGTCGGCGGTGAAGGGCGGCGGCAGCGTGCAGGGCTCATATCCAGCCACGTACCTCTCCCTCGACTCCATCATGAACTCGCGAACACGGCCGTCAGTAGGGCAAGCCATGGACTCGAGGCAGAGCTCGACGGCCTTCTCCGGGACGGTGGGCTTGTACCGTAGCAGCCTCGCGTACTCGGTGAGCACGTGCAGCATGTAGTCGTACACGTTCTCCATGGCGAGCTCCTCCCTCGCGAAGCCGCTGCCCTCGCCGCCCATCCTCCTCGCCCTCGCCGGGTGGGCGTTGCCCCAGTCGACGGCGAGCTTGATGGACGGGCACTTTCGCTTGGCGTCGATGGGCCAGTAGTGCTCGCCGGCGACGAGCCCCCGCGAGAAGAAGTCCCGGTATGGCGTGTCGACGAGCAGCACCGGCGAGTCGCAGGCCAGGATGTACTTGTCGCTCACCGACCATGACCTCCCTTCCACGTAGATCTTGTACCTGTACGTGCACTGCTTCGCCAGGTCAGAGCCCTTGAAGCCGTCGCTCATGGCGACGCTCCAGTCCTGCCGGAACAGCCGCGCGTTCCAGTCTTCTTCTTCGTCTCCGGCGGCGGTGGCGTTGCAGCGGAGGAGGTCGGCGCGGGAGGGCGACACGTCGGGGTTGCCCTTCCAGTACGCGTAGGGCTCCCTGTCAGGCCATGGCAACCGGCGGTTCTCGCGCGCCACGTCGTCCAGGTGGGCCGCCCAGGGGCGGATGTTCACCTCGGGCCAGCCCCAGAAGGACCAGTCCGGGAAGAGGATGTCCAGCGTGGCGTCGTCCTTGCAGTAGTGGAACACCGGCGGCGGCGGCGGCGGATCGTCGCCGGCGAGGTAGTCGGCGGCGCGCACGACGGGCATGTCGCCGCACTTGAACATGAGGTCGAGTTCGGGGACGCGGCCGGGGTAGCGTGCCAGCAGCTGGAGGATGCCCCACTGCGTGAACACGTCCCGCGTCTGGAACGGCTGCTGGAGCTTCTCCACGTAGGCGCGGCCGCCCACCACCACCAGCCGGAAGTCGGCGAGGCCACGGCCGCGCTCCACCGCCTCGCGCGTGATCCCGCCGGACTCCCGCCATGGCGAGAGGTCCGAGTGGATGTGACGGAAGTAGTCCGGGCACGTCGGCGCCGCCGGAGCCGGATCGGAGGAGGACGACGGTGGCGACGCGACTGGTGACGAGGACGGAGAAGATGATGGTGAGCCAGCGCGGCGGCATGTCGGGGACGTGGCGTTGCCATTGGTGGCGCCGCAGCTGAAGGGTATGGGTATGCCACGTGGCCGGGCGCGGCGAGGATGATCTCCATGTCTGACGCTGCTGCTGCTGCCACCGCAGCTGCGTAGAAGAAACGACTGCACGAATGCATGGATAGTACTGAATTAGGAGGGAGGCATTGGGATTACCGGGCTTACTTAAATGAGGAGCTTAATCTTCCATCGGAGGCAGCATCGATCAGCTGCTAGTGTTACGTACAGAGGCATCTAGTTCGATCCACCAGCCGGTGGCGGTGCCGACGAGCGCGAGCAACGCGAGGCCGGCGAGGACCAGTCCGACGACGGCGCCCCTCGTCGGCGTTAGCAGCATCCGCGCCCTATTGTTTGCTGCGGACGACGACGGTGACTGCGGCCGCCGCAGTCCCTTCGTTGTAGGCCGATGAGGACGAGAGCGCTCCACCGCCGCAGCACCAGCTGGGTCGTCGTCTTCCTCCTCGCGGCACACCGGCGCCGGCGACGGCGGCGCCAATGCGACACCCTCTTCCTCGTCATTCCGCCGCGCCACGGCCGCTGGGAAGAGACGCCACCAGCTCCTCATTGGTCGGGCCGATCAGGCTGCGACGATCGAAGCAAAAATCACCACCGACCGAGCACGACCATTAAGCTGACGAAACACGAGCACACAGCTGGCTTGGCTGCCTTGGGGATGGAGAGCAATATGTATATACGTACTTCACCAGAGAGTGTGGCACTGGCACGTCGTCAATAGAGATTCCATTTTCCAAATACTAAGTTGTAAAAAAAAAAATAATGCCGAACTCGATCGTTGACCCAAGAGGCGTTGAAGAAGGCACGCATCAGGGAATGAATTAAAGAGTGGTTACATGATCGAATCCACGCGGGCGAGGGAGATAAAGATAGACAACGATAAAAGAAAAGATGCGCGCTTTAGTTAAGGAGTTAATCCACGTACCGTCTTCAAATGTGAAATAATGGAGGGATCGTGCGAAGCATTCCTGCGCTACTACTACTAGAGAGGCTAGTTAAGCCAGCTAGCTAGCTGGTGTGCGTGCTGGCAGCCACACCACATCTCTCACCACTATTGTAGTAGTGCCAATTAGTTCACCGCGCTCGTCATCCACGTGCTTGATTTCATATCGTACTAGTAATTTAGGATATTAAGTCGGCATTTAAGGTGAATGTTTCGGCAATAATTCTGTAATAAAGCACATGAGATTTTAAAACATAGTAATGAAATACTCTTCTAGGAAAAATATTCATTTTCATGATAAATGTACTTACATCTATCTTAGATTGTAACCTTTGTAAATACTAATAGCCAAAGTTTCCAAAAAACATTGACCGGGGAAAATTCCAGAACGCGGTACTTCTACTATGTCCATTATTTCTTAAATATATGAGACAATTGATTTGTTTTCTCAAACATTGAATAATAATACTGATCAATAAATCAGTTAATTAAATAAGTAAACTGAGTATCAATACGTACATTTATCTTATAAGTATTTGTGGGAAATAATAATAGTGAAATCAATGAAAATAGCCAATAATGCCATGTATTTTATGAAGAAAGCTAGTATTATATTCTGGGAACATGAGATCTTTTTTTTTGAACAAGTTCAAACCACGTGCACATTCAAAACCGTTGACGAGGATACTCCCTAGCTCCGAGATTAGCGTCATAGTAGTTTGCTAAGATATATCTGGAATTACGTTCAGGCGTTCAGCCCGGGCTTCGTTGAAACTCGCAGATAGCAGCCTCATGTGATGTGAGCTGGATTCACGCTGCAAGCGAGGAAGGGGTAGTCCACGGTGGTTGAGACTTGGGGCGCACGGAGCGAGCATTCCCGTGGCCTCCATTTGCTGAGCTCTCGCGCGCCGAGAGCTCGCGCATACTGTCCCCCAGGGACGACGTTGCGAGCCTGAAGAATTTTGTACCCTCCACGAGGTCGCAAAACGCGGAGAAGCAAAGCAAAGGGCAGTCAGGTTTAATTTCTGAATGCAGAACACTGCTTGCAAGCCTTGCATTGCTATCGGAGTGTCGCCCCATACGCATTGTGAACAGGCGAACAGCGAAACCTGACAAGAGTGTAGTAGGCGATGCGATAAGACAGTGGACAGCCTCGTTGTTTCTGCTTCCTTCACCTCAACCAAATTTTGTTTCTTTCAGACTTGCACGCCCACACACAGAATTGTAGCGTAAGCCACTATCGCAGAGTGGCGCTTCCGTTTTTTGGGCATAATTGATAGGTACATTCGATGTCGTGATCTTCTTTATGGAACAACAAACATATACTAAGACCAAAGATAAAATATAATTCAACCATTTGAGCTTTAGTCTAAAGCACGAACTATGAGCGTCCCTTGACTTCATCAGCATGAATCGTGTGTGCAGGGAAGCAGAGTTTAGGACGCGTCGCGGAAGGTGGCATATCCGTTGGGCTTGGGCTTCAGCGTTTTGGGCTAAAATTGAACTACTAGGCTTGTCCGGCTTCTTGCTGCTGCTGCTTATTCCTTTAATTCTAGCTAACCTTGGGCTTCCCCATCTTTGTAAAAAGGTACCTAATGTTTTTTTTGGGAGGGTGGAGCGAGGGCTCGAGTAACCAAGGGCACGTTTGGAGCACCGCTTCTCTAAGGACGTGTTTGGTTGGTATAGCGTCACTCCACACTGGAGCAACTCTGTAGTAGGTGGGAGCGGTATATGAGGGTGTTTGGCTAGCAGGTTGCCCTAGCTCTAGAAAACAGATTTTTCAATATGAGTTACCAATATTGTCCCTAACTCGTGACCCCACATGTCATCCTCTCTAACTCTTTTTTCCCTTGCCATTATCTTATATGAGGGTGGAGCAAAACGAGTACCAGGTCCACCCCAGCGCCCCCGAAATTCACCTTGCCAATGCTGTCACCGAGGTGGAGGACCGCGGTCGAGATGGAGGGCGGCCGAGGCGGATGGCAGCCAGAGCGGAGGGTAGTCGAGGCAGACGGTGGATGAAGAGCGTTGGGGCAGAGGACGACCGAGGCGGAGCGCGGGTGGGATGCAGAGAGGACGGGGGAAGAAGAGGAGGAGGAGGAGAAATAAAGATTGAACCGTTTTTTGTGTGACCGGTGGAAGTGGTGGGTAAATAGTTTAGAACTCCGCGTCTAGATTGAGTTTGCCCATTCATGGAGTTGCAAATGAGGTACTCCTCAACTCCAACCCAAAATGAACTAGAGTTGTTTGGCTGGCTTTGGTCTGCTCTGGACCAAATTTGAGCTCTGGAGCCATGTCAACACGTCACAAATTCAGGATTTGCAACTGAACATCTCCAAGAATGCCTAAAAAAATAAAAACCTAAAAACTTGATTTGGAGTCCTTGTATCCTATTTGGAGAGGAAAAAAATACCCGTTCATCAACACTTCCCATAAACACATGGCCCCATTTGTGGGCACAGGACTTCATTTTCCTCACCACATGAACAATAATTTAGGTATTTTTATTTTCTTCAACACTTTTGTGGGAATGGGAGTTTAGGGTGTGGGAGCAAATTTAATTGGCTTTAAATGGAGGTATTATTGGACATGTGGAAAAAGTATAAACTAGATTAGACAATTGTTGAAATACTTTATTTTTACTCCCAAAACTAACTATTGAAATGTTTGGAGATTGTTAGAGCCTGAGAAAAAATTAACACAAGATTCAACAAAAAAACAATGACATATCTAGATTGGAGGGACCCATCCCGCCATCTATGGAGGGTTGTGGCAACAGGGAGGTGCAGTGGCACCCTAGCTAGTGTTTGTCGGTGCCAGGAAAGGGGGATGGGAAACAGACGAGCACAAGGGGAGGAGGGGGCTCGAGGTGTCTTTTTCGGATGATGTACGGTTATAGATGTACAAATGGCCCGCAGCCCGGTGGCCCGCCCAGAAGCCCGATTTTATTTGCCCGGCCCGACCCTATCTTTAGCGGGCCTGGGCTAGCCCGCCCTAGTACCAAGCTTGGGCCGCCACCTAGGCCTGCCGGTCTGCCCGGTCGGCCTGCTGGAAAGAGGCCGGCCCGGTTAAGGCCCGGTGCCTTCCCTAGCCGGGGCTCCTATCCATCTTCAACATTTCAATTGTGCTAACTCAACAACATTCGATGAAATAAATCAACATTAGACTTGAGCATGATCAACATTTGAGACTCACAATGTTGAAATTGTACATAAAAGATGTTGAAGTAGGAATAAAGAGATGTTGAAACTATAAATTCAGAATGTTGAATGTTGAAACTTTGGTCTCTTTTTCTCTTCGTGAGCTATGGGCCAGCCCGGCCCTTTATTTGTGGCCGAGCTTTCCGGGCTGGCCTGTCCCAAAAATAGCCTGAGGACCCAGGCTTGGTCCGTCGCGTTGGCCCGCGGGTCAGCCCAATCCGGCCCGGTGGAAGGTAGGGCCGGGCCAGGGCCGGCCCTTTATTGACTGGGACACCCCGGGCCTGGGCCAGGGCCGGGCTGGGCTGCTCGTTTGTACATATATAGGTACGGTGTGTAACGGGGGCTATTTATCATTTATGGGTACTTATTTCCAACTTCATGTTTAGGTTTGTAACATTAGTTCTGGAGCACCCCTTGAGGAGCTATAATAAAAACATGAGTTGGCCTCCAGCTTTAGGATTTTTTTATTAGAGTTTCTGGAGTTGGATGCGTTTGGCAGCAAAAAAGTTGGAGTGGACCTGAAAAAGGTTAGAGTAGAGTTGTGTCAAACACGTCCTAAACTAGCCTAGAGATAACTTACTACTGTTTATTTTTGTTTGATGTTGTAACATATTTTTAAATTTGAATATATTTAATTGGCATAGAAATAACTAAAATCTTTTTGAATTTAAAATATTCATGAAAACCTTACAGTAGTATTTGTTTGATCTTAAACTCTGGACTTGACAGGTTCCTTGAAACAGGCCACGGACAAATAAAAAAAACCTCAGTTAAATCCCTCCCACAAGTCGTCTTATTTCATTTTGTTTTATCTCTTCAATTTTATGATTTCTCCACTTAGACCAAATTTGGATTACCCCTTCTTTTGATACCTGAAATTTTGCTACAGTGAATTTCACCACCTTTCTCCTATGTAAACACCTTACCTGGTCAGGGGCCTCAGTGGTCGATCTCCATATTCTAACTCGACTATAGCACTGTGTGGTACTTGTATGTTGTATCTTCGGGAAACTACACCGTGGTCCGTGGTAGGGCAGGACGGCACCCTGGAGCGTCGCCATATGGATCGAGCTCGTACCGCTTGCTCCTTCCTGTGCTCACCTCTGGGATTAGCCGATCGGGAGTAGAAAATGTTCGTGTCCACAGAATACAAGTTGAAGAGGCCATATGCATCATCGGTAGCCACTTGTGTGTTGTTTTGTTTGTATGGTCAAGTGCAGCAGCGCGACATACGACGCGACCAAAGGCCCTGGATGCCAGGATCTCAAAACCTCGCTGTCTTTATTTTTTTCTTATTAGTTAATTTCTTTCGAAACGATGCTTGGATTGGATCTACATATCCTCTTCTGTTACTTGCTATCATTATCTGTCAGTCACCACCATTAGAGATATTAGACTTCAGCTAACTCTTTAGCGGTTTAGCCCACTTTCCTCCACTTTTCCGAGGGCAGCAGGGCATCGTCAATCATGTGCAGGAGTGTGACATCCCCATGTGGCGACCCTTGCTCACCATAACCAATTCCCCCATCTAAAGAAATAAGCAATGGCTTTTGTTGAAGCTGAGTCATGGACCATTTTACTATTTTAGACAATATAAAGTTCTGGGACTAAAGCTATATGTACAAACTACATGAAGAATCAATGAATCTTTCGATATTGTGACGCTATCTTTTGAGAAAAAAATAATCTACTTGCCTGTCAGGTTTACACAACAGGTATCTAAGTACTCAGAAATACATACTACTCTCAGTTTAGATTCTGGACAGTAGTCTCAGTGATGTATGTACTGTGTATTGCAGAAAGATAATACTTTCAGTTTCAGGTTCACTCATCTCCTTGAGCTCTCATTCACTTGGTGGGATGGGGACAAGCACTTGACAGTTTTGTTTAGGGTGTCTTTAGATTAGGAAAGATTCCTGAAAAAAATTATTGACCTAAAAATACACTGTAGATGAATAGTTTTCTGGAAGTGAGAGGGGTAGGATGAATAGGAGATGAATAGTATTTTTTTGGGTGGGTGCGGGTGAAACTAAACGCAACCTTAGTAGAGCGCCACCAAACTGATCAGGGCATCATCAGATCTGCTAATCATCGGCCGATCCCACCTTTTTTCACGGCCCCATTTGATACCCTCAAGCGTTGCAATGTGGACCCAACCAGCGCCACGTCATCACTCACCTTGACCCACGCGGGTACGCCTCCGGGTATGAGACGAAAAAAAATTGCTGGCCAAGTCGGCCACCACCACCACGCACGAAGATGGGCCAGCTTTCCACCCCCGATACGTGGGCCCCGCCAAGATCCGGGCCCGCCCACCTGGCGTACGGCCCGGGCCCACCCCGAAGCACCCAGGCAGCTTCGTGCTCGTGCGCCATGACCGTCGTCGCGTCGTGCATTTCTTCTCCTCCTCCTCCTTCTTCTGCCCACTCTCGCCCAGCGCATTCCTCCTTGTGGGTGCAAGATTCGATCACCAATCCGGACGCGCGCGTCCGAATCACAGCCCAATCACGACCTTCTTCCTCCTCCTCTTTCTCTCCCAGCGTCTGGTCTCGCGAGCCTGATCGATCCGGCGTGGCCTAGTGCTCCTGCTCCTTGGCTCCTGGGAGAGGGGAGCCCGGCCGGCGCTGCATTGCGCGGATCCGCCGGCGCTGTCCTCTGATTCGGGCCGGGGCACGCAGATGATGGGGGCGGAGAAGCCGGCGCTGGGGTTCCCGGCTCACGAGGAGATGGACGAGCTGGAACTGGCGCCGCCGGCGGGCACACCGGCACCGCCGCCCCGGAAGATGCACTCGCTGGACTTCGAGCACATCGGCTCGCTCGCCGCCGTGGCCGAGTCGCTCTCGCCCAGGAGCAAGTGGGGGAGGGTGGCCACCAGCGTGCGCGTCGTCATCTTCCAGGCCAAGATCAACGTGCTCCTCCCCTTCGGCCCGCTCGCCATCATGCTCCACTACCTCAGCGGAAAACACGTATGTGCCCTTGTAGTGCGGCGCGGCGCGTTTCAGTCTTTACTGTCAACTTTCTGTTTTTTCCTTTCCATTTAACGACTTGTAGTGCTGATACGCCGATGCCTTCCGTTTTCTGTTTGCGTCCACCAAATGCTCCGCAGCAAGGATGGGTTTTCCTTTTCAGCTTAATTGGTATAACACCATTGGCCGAGAGATTGGGATATGCAACTGAGTAAGTGTCAGTAACCAAATGGTGACTTTACTCTCACTTACTTATGCTGATTAAGAACTCTCGTGCTGATCAATGTTACTCTGTTCTGTGCAGGCAACTTGCTTGTTACACTGGCCCAACAGGTATGTTCTTTGGATCCTATTGTGCTAGCTTTTCAACGCAAGGTAATTTTGGCCCCGGCATTTGCTTAGTAAAGATATATATATTTTTTTAATCAAATTGCAGTTGGGGGGCTCCTGAATGCTACATTTGGAAATGCAACGGAAATGATTATATCAATATATGCACTGAAAAATGGCATGATTCGCGTCGTCCAGCAGTCACTTCTAGGCTCAATATTGTCGAATATGCTCCTTGTTCTTGGTTGTGCTTTCTTTGCTGGTGGTCTTGTCCATTCTGACAGGGACCAGGTCTTTAATAAGGTAAAATCTGGTTTTCTTAACATTTTTCTGTTTATACTTACAGTTTGTGTTTCCATTGTATATTGATTTGTATTTATCATTGCAGGCATCAGCTGTTGTAAACTCAGGACTACTATTGATGGCTGTCTTAGGCCTAATGTTCCCTGCAGTGCTTCACTTCACACATTCAGAAGCACAGTATGGAAAATCTGAAGTAGCTCTTTCAAGATTTAGTAGCTGCATCATGCTCGTGGCCTATGCTAGCTATCTATTTTTTCAACTAAAGAGTCACCGCAGTGTGTACAGCCCAATTGGTGATGTAAGTAGCTTATTTCTAAATTTTTGCTAACATTGCAAACTGAAAAACAAGAACTACATGGATAAGAAGATAACTTCATTAACTGCGCAAAATAACCTGGGATCACTTCCCTGTGTAACCAAATGATTATATTTATATGGAGCTTAGTTGAAGTCTGGATCAGGTGGCGTTGGTAAGCTGTACTGCAGTGCACATAATAATGCAGCCAAACAAGAAAGAAGAGCAAGATATTTGGCTCTACTGATGTTTTTTTCCTTTTAGAATGTACATCCGTTTGCATAACGCAATCATGGCAACTTTCTAGTTTAAGCTTTATCTTGGGGAATCATGTATAACTGCTCCCTAACAAGAGAGAGTTAAATATAAAGAAATAATCATTTCATATGTTTAATTACATTTTTGTCATGTGTACACCTCAACATTCCATTCCCACATCAGGAAGAAGAAGCAATTGAGGACGAAGAGGATGAAAAGGAGATAACACAATGGGAGGCCATCTGCTGGCTTTTTATATTGACTATTTGGATCTCGGTGCTCTCAGGGTACTTGGTAGATGCCATCCAGGTACTTAAGAGCTTGCTGACAGTTACATTCATCCCTACTTCATCTTGTCCTTTCTCCTTCATTGCTTATTCCTATTGGCTTCTTCAACATGTTGTAACAGGGCGCATCTGAATCATTAAACTTGCCAGTAGCCTTTATTAGTGTTATTCTGCTTCCTATAGTGGGGAACGCTGCTGAACATGCAAGTGCCATTATGTTTGCCATGAAAAACAAATTGGTAAGTGTTTCTGCTTTCTTTTCATCTTTGCAATTTTTACAATGTTTTCTCCTTTAGTCTCATTTTCCCCATAACGACAGGACATTACGTTGGGAGTTGCAATAGGGTCATCAACGCAGATCTCCATGTTTGTGGTGAGAATACAGCTACCCTGCTGTGATTTACTAAATCACGTCATTAGCCAAATATTATTTCAACCAGTAGATGCCATCTTAGTTTAATAATTGCCTCTGGTATTCTTTTGTCATGATTTATAGATTCCATTCTGCGTTGTAATTGGCTGGATGATGGGGCAAGAAATGGACTTGAATTTTCAACTGTTTGAGACAGCAACTCTATTTATAACAGTACTGGTGGTGGCATTTATGCTACAGGTCTGCTTACAGAACAAACCAACATCCTCTGTGTTTTCGATTGTATATTAAATTATTACCACAGCTGTTTTGCAGTTCATTTTTAGTTCTAATCTTTTGCATTTTATTATATATGTTTCATAGGAAGGCACGTCGAATTACTTTAAAGGTCTTATGCTCATCTTATGCTACCTCATAGTTGCTGCAAGCTTCTTCGTCCATGTTGATCCTAACGCAGGTAAATATTCTTATTTAATAGAGTTTTTAGATGCAGGAGGGCAAATTGGATCAAGTTTTGATGGGTTTCTGAATCACAAGAACTTAACCATTTGGAATCAAAGAAATAGCCAGATTATTGTTTTATTTCCTTGCAATAGAATCACATTATTGTGGAAGTTAATTATCCCATTTGTAGCCAACCTGTTCAATATATGAGACTGCCGTTGATAGATACAACCTTTTTAAATTGGCATTCTTTTGTATAAGTTTTACTGTCTGTAACACAATTGAACACACAGAAATAAGAGAAACCTTCGTCTGCAGCTGGTAGACATTTGTCTAGAAAACAAAATGCTTAATTCAAGGTTCCTTGTCTCTATATTATTTGTTTTGTATTCATCTGCATCCCCTAACGATCCACTTGGTTTGCCTGAAGCAGATGAGAACTAAGTGACAAGTCTACATACAACATATCGGTCAACTGAATGGAAAGGCTACAACTTAACTGCAGAATTAGCAAATAGCATTGCTTGCAGTGGAGGAGGATCCGCCAGAGTCCTGAATTTGGAAGCACCTCGTGGGCAGAATCCCGGGTCAAGGGTTGGGGCTCAAGATTGCGAGGAGCTGATGCAGCTTTTTTTAGGATAGCAACAGCATCGCCCTCTAAGGAACCGTAACGTTATGTGATAGTTACAAAGGTTACCATTGCATTTGTTCAAGGTACATGTGTCACAGTTCTTTTGTATTGTAATATTACCATTGTTACCTGTGGGGATATATGGAAGGTGGTTGGTCTGATCGAGAAGCTTCCAACGTGTACTGTTGCATTCTTGTAGACCTTGATCACGATACAGTTATTGGGCCAGTCAATCTCAAGAGGAGAAGTAACAAGGAGCGAAATGTTTTCTAAATGTTTTCTTTTGTTTCATTTCACGAAGGGACGACGGGGGCTCCTTATCGCCGCTTCCAGCACCGTTGTAAGCCCCGGCGACGACGCAGCTGGAACTTGTGCGGTTATGTGCCCACGAATGTTATAGTAGACAGATCTTTGTACAAGCTGTTTGTATATGACATAGCATGTCTGGCAGACGGCAGCTATATATGGCCAAATGGTCCAGCACAGCACCAGCATGATTTGGCACGACGCTAATCGGCATGGCCCTAAGTGACATGGCTAGTTAGTCGTGCCGTGCCCTGTAGTGCCACCTTGCCGAGGTCAAGGCACTAGCATGGCCCTCCAATAGCATTGCAGTGCCGTGCCCGCGGCACTACGAGGCACTACCATGATAAAAAGAGGAAGGACATGGTAGTGCTACACAGAGAGTCAAATCAGGATGAAAAAAAAAACATAACGAATCAACAAAATTTCATCACATAAATCAAATCAATTGCACAAATCCATCAAAAATTTCATCTTCAATATCAAATCTATCAAATTTCAGCAGAGATATCACATAAAATAAATCAATTGCAAAAATCCATCAAAAAATTCATTTTTAATGTCAAATCCATCAAATTTCAGCAGGGATCTCGGCAAGGCAGCCGATGGCCGGCATGGACAATGCTTCCGGGGGTGGATAGCGGCTTCCCTGGCGCTAGGGATGAAAGCGGTCGGGAACGGTCGGGAAAACACTTCAACCATTTTTGTTTTCATATTTTAATTCGGGAACGGGAGCGAAATCGGGAAACCTCGGTCAGAAAAACGAAATCGGATATGCGGGATGTCCGGAACGGAATTTTTCGATCGAGAAAATGTCGATTACGGTCGGGAATCGGTAATTCAAATCGGAAACACCAGCAAATGTAACCACTTTAAACATTCATCTCGATGCATCAGATACAATACAACCATACATATATAACATTGGCAGGCAAACAGTACTATAGAGAAGTAGATAAAATCACAAATATAAATTCATCAATCCATGAAACACTAGTGAACAGTAACAACAATTTAATTGTCATGAAATACCTGAAAAGGAAAGAACGGTAAATAAAAAATAAAATAGAAAAGATAAATGAAAAAAGGTGATATCTGTTGATCAGTGGTGCTCCTTTCAATCGCTGGGCCACGTGCATAGCTAGCTTCCTGCAAATGTGCGTGAGCATGGTGGCCGGGAGCCTCGCAGGAGCATGCCTTGCAGCTGCCAGCCAGCAGCACCGTAGGACATTTAGTCCCACCTCGCGGAGTGACAGAGCAGAGGCAGTGCAGCTGAGATATAAATCAGACTGCGGGGGTGCGGTTGTGTGAGTTCTGGGCCGTGCACGAAGGACTTGAGCAATGGGCTGGCGTGAGCGCAGGCCTATAATACGGGATTCCCGTCGGGATTTTCCCGAATAAAAACGGGAACCGACAATTCGATCGGGAAAAGTCTCTCCCCGATTTCGATTCCGGATTCACCGTATTCCTGGTTATTTTTTTTTCCTGTGTTTTGCATTTTTCTGAAAATTCGATATTTGATCGGGATATACGGAATACGGCGTCGGTCGGTACGGGATCTTCCCGTTCCTAGTTTCATCCCTACCTGGCGCGACCACCTATGGCACCTACCGGCAGACGCCGCCACCACCTACGGGCTACGTCACCCGGCGACGGTTGGCAGGACAACAGGAGTGAGGGACAGTGGACACTTGGTGGCGGACGACGGCACAGATGGGGCGCGGCTACCTACGGCGCCGCTGGCGGCGGACGACGGCACAGATGAGGCGCGGCTACCTACGGCGCGGCTGGCGGCGGGAGTGAGAGGAAAGCATTAGGTGATGGAGTGCAGGGGTGGCGCAAGCAGCCAGGCAAAGGAGAGGGCTGCCGGCGGTGGCTAGCAGGAAGGGAAGGAGAAAAAGTAGAAGGGGATTAGGGTTTGTATAAGTTTATATATGGGATGCTCTTAAACGGGCCACTATCGGGCGGCAGCCATGTCGGGCCGTGCCGGCCCATTTTTGTGATGTGTTTGTGCTAGTGCCGTGGGTCAGGGAGGCGGCCCAGGCACGACACTGGACCAGGCGTTAACACTACTGCCATTGAGCCAGACTGTGTTAGAGCCATGCTTTGTAGGGTTGTGTCCGTGCTGACCCAATGGGGCAGGCCCGTTTGGCCATCTATAACGGCAGCCGTCTAAACAGTTGTACATACCCTGTAAGGATGTATCAAGTACAACACAAAATCATAAATAAGCTCAAACCATCCAGCAACTTCTAACATCCATTTAAATTCCCTTCTAAGCATGCTGAAAGAGAAGAATTTCGAATGCTAAAATTACTTAAAAATAGAATAGGATCACGGATTCCATATATTTTTCTAGAATGAAAGATACCTGTAGCGCCGCGCAGCCCATCTCTTTGTCTGTAGCGCCCCCAATTCCGTTCCGAGGACCAAGCTAGGCTAGTAGAGTTTTTTTTCTTTCTTTTTATCTAAGAACAAGCTAGTAGACCTTTTTTAAAAAGAACAAACTAGTTGACTTGTCTGCTATATGGAGTAGGTGCTTAACAAATCTATAGTAGACCTTTTTTTTTTAAAAGAACAAGACAGTTGACTTGACTGCTATACGGCATAGGTGTTTACAAATCTACGTATATGCGACAAGTTGCCATTGATCTATACCTGCAGAAGCCGCACATCAGGTCATTATTCTTTCTTCAACAACTGTATAACTGACAGGCCCTCCTTTTGGACGGTGCTGCAGTAGCGCCACCGAAGATGGTGGCCACAGCCTGCTGGAACCCAGACCGGCATCGATCCGCCGGGGCGTCACTGTCACCATGGTCTGGATAACGATCCCATTGTTCCTTTTGGCGGTTCTCCGCCATGCTATTGACCAGCCGACGCTTGTTGAGGTCGTGCCGATCGCTCTTCTGGATCTCACACAACTTACCGGCCTTCTGCGTGACTGGGCGGGTGTAAAGGACTGTAGAGAACCATCTGTGCAATGAACTGAGGACAAACGATTTAGATAGTTCGGGCCGCTGGTAGGATAACACCCTACGTCCTACGTGTTTGTTCTCGTGAGATTGAGTTGAGGTCGATTCAACAGCCTTTACATTTGTCCATCGAGTGTATTTATAGCCCTTCCAAAGGGCTTTTTGGAGAGAGACTTAAAATCGCCTTTAAGTGTGAATGTGGCGCACCAGTGAAGCAAGTGGCTCTGCATGTGGCACCTTGTTGTTAGTTGATCACTGTTAGGTAGGGCACCTCCGCCCGCCTCCCCCAGGGTACTCGAGGGCCATCCCAGGATCCAGGGACATCCCACATCCCATTTTGCCATTAACCCACATTTTCTCACTGCTTGCTAAGCCCGAGAAAGTTAATGGTGTGGGCCCAGAGCATGGGCGGAACTGCACTCTTGGTACGGTTCGCTCTCTGGCCTTTAGGTCCACTGGTTTTGGCACGTTCCTTCTTGTTTCTCCCAGCACAGGGGGGCGTCCCCATAGAGCTGATAGAGGCATCAAGCTGCTGTTTTGGCTCCTATAACCATGTAGGCGGCAGTGCTTGGTCGCTCGCCGTAGTCCTGTGAGGATAGACGGTGACGGTGGTTGGCAGAGCAGCGACGGTACATCCGTTGTTGCGCCCGTAGTGGACATTTTATGGCGCATCATATCGGGCACACCATGCCTACTCTCTGGTCAGATGTCAGAGAGTTGACTCGGGGCCGTTTAGCCAAATGATTAGCCTGACCCTGGACCGGGGGTCGGGCGAGGCAGAGGCTTTGTTCGTGGGTCACTCGACCTTCCAACCCTACATCGGCAAGGTCGGGCGAGACAAAACATTTCTATGCTAGGGGTGGGTGAGGCGAAGATTCTTGTGTGGTTTAATCTTTTGGCCGCTTGATATATGGTTATTTTTTCCTAACCCACGGCATTAGGTAGCCCTAATATTCATATATACCCGACAATAATTATCAATACATTATTGTACGAGGTTGGGGGTACGAAGAATATAAATACACGGTGTATGTAATTAACCCCTCATCAAGTACGAAGACACTTAGCCACTCTCGAACTCAAGCTCGGTCGATTCGTCCATCGATCGGCAGTTCGGCACGACAATGGCGTTGCTAACTGATGAGTTTAGCAGCCAGGAGTTGCTCCAGGCTCAGCTCCAGCTCTGGCACCAGTCCCTCGGCTTCTTCAAGTCCGTCGCGCTCGCCATCGCCATCGACCTCCACATCCCCGACGCCGTCCACCGCCTCGGCGGCGCCGCCACCCTGGCCGAGATACTCGCCGAGGCTGGCATCAGCCCGTGCCGGCTCCGCGACCTGCGCCGCGTCATGCGCGTGCTCACCGTCTCCGGTGGCATCTTCACCGTTCAGCGTCAGCCAACCAGTAGTGAGGACGTCGTCTACAAGCTGACGGCTGCCTCCCAGCTGCTTGTCAGAGACAACCGGTCGACCACGATGAGCCTGCTGTCCAACGTGCATCTCATGCTCACAGCTTGCAGACAGTGCCCTGTCAGCAGGGGCATGCACGCTTGGTTCCGGCAGCAGCATCATGACGAGGGTCGACTGTCCCCGTTCGCCCTGGCGAACAGCGGCAAGACAGTCTGGGAGACAGCTGACCGCGACACCGTGGCGTTCCCGTTCGACGACGCCATGGCCTCGGACACCGCCTTCCTCATGCCGATCGTCCTCAAGGAGTGCGGCGGGGTCTTCCGTGGGTTGACCTCCCTCGTCGATGTTGCCGGCGGCCTAGGCGGGGCTGCGGCCGCCGTAGCCGCGGCGTTGCCGGACTTGAAGTGCACCGTGCTGGATCGCCCCCAGGTCATCGCCAAAGCTCCATCTAGCACCAACGTGCAGTACGTTGCTGGTGACATGTTTGAGAGTATTCCGCAAGGGAACGCGGTGTTCCTCAAGGTAATTAACATCCCACACTGTCTGTAATGCATGTGACTGTCTAAGCGATAGAGAGGGAGAGAGAGGTACTATGTCAGTATGTGTATCTCTCTCTCTCTATATATATTTATTTATGGCAATTGATGTTATGGTTTCTTGTTTCAGTGGATTTTGCATGATTGGAGCGATGATGAGTGTGTCAAGATACTGAAGAACTGCAAGCGAGCTATACCTCCACGAGATGCTGGAGGAAAGATAATAATAATAGATATGGTGATGGGATCTGAGTCGCCAGACATCAACCACGTGGAGACACAAGTTTTGTATGACCTCATGATCATGAATTTCAATGGGGTTGAGCGAGATGAGCAAGGGTGGAACAAGATTTTCGTTGAGGCTGGGTTTAAGCACTACAAAATTATGCCCGTTCTCGGTGTCCGATCTATTATTGAACTCTATCCTTGAAAGCTTTGAGAGAGAGAAACATGAAGCTGCAGAGTATGGTTTCAGCTAATAATATGGAAATTGTGCAACATGATCAAGGCGCAGGCATAGAAGACGTGTGTGTGAGAGAGAGGATAAGTTTTACGTTTGAATCATTTGTTGGTCTAAATCCACTCGTTAAATATTGAGAGTACTTACCTATTATGAGTAATCAAAATTGTGAGCAGGCATTAAATTTAATTTTTGGGAGGAGGATTAATTTTGAAAGAGGTAGCTACCGGGAGAATGCTCTCCCTGTAGTCATTCATTGAGAGATCTTCAGAATCTTCACTCTTCCCCTTCCTTAATCAGCTTCCTATTTGATGTGGATGCATACCTTTTGTTTTTTTAACGTTGTTTGTGTTGTGACAATCGACACTGAGGACGGCTTTTTTGTCGAGGAAAGGAGAATGATGATGACATGGCACATGTGCATACAATCAAGATTGGCTCATGTATGTAATGGACAAGGAGGAGTCCAACATGGGTGCCCAAGTAAAGAAACAAGGCTCAAGGCTAATTCAATTCCAGTCATAACTCAAAGTTCAAGCCCATCGAAGTTCAGGATCAGCCCAAAATGATTTGGGTTGCTCTGAACTCAAGATTGCAACGTTCTATATATGGTTGGAAAGCTAAGGAAACAAGCTTTCCAATGCTGCTAAGCCCACATTCAGAATAAAATTAATGATAATAGAATTATTTTTATTGAAACCTCAAATGTTAGTATAAAAACTAGCTACCGTGCTATTTGTGTGTATTATTTTCGAGCAACATAAAACTCATGTATCTTAGACACACACATACACATAAAGAGAGATAGAGAGTCTCAAACTTTTCCTTAACCATGATGAGGGAGGAAGTCTAGCTTCTACCTGTGGGGATATATGGAAGGTGGCTGGTCTGATCGAGAAGCTTCCAAAGTGTACAGTTGCGATCTTGCAGACCTTGATCATGATACAATTGTTGGGCCGGTCCTGGGCCAGTCACAACGCACCGGGTTCAACGGCACGGGGATGGGCAGCAGCGTGGCGCCCACTTGCGGCACCATGGACGGCGCCGCGGCCGGCGTCAAGCTGGCCGCCTTCCTCGCCGCCACCGTGCTCTCGCTTCTAGCCCTCCATCACTAGCAGCAGCTTCTCCCCATTGACGTGTCTGTTTTCATAGCTACTAGCTCTTAATCTGGAACTCTAAAACTGCTCCATGGATGAGGAGAATGAACTGAACGTGAATTCGTTGAGGCCTTGAGGATGTCTGTGACGGTGAGCACGCGCATGACACGGGCACACGGCGCAGGTCGCGCAGCCGACACGGGCTGATGCCAGCCTCTACGAGTATCTGGGGCAGGGTGGCGGCGCCGCCGAGGCGATGGATGGCGTCGGGGGTGTGGAGGTCGATGGCGATGGCGAGCGCGGCGGACTTGAAGAAACCGAGGGACTGGTGCCAGAGCTGGAGCTGAGCTTGGAGCAACACCTGGCTGCCTGTACTCGGCGAGCAACACTGCAACACCATCGTTCGTGCGAATCGATCGATGGATAATGGATCGTCATGCCGATCGTCCTCAGGGAGTGCAGCGACGAGGTGTTCCAACTTGAGCAGAAAGGGCCGGGCTTTGATTCGCTGGTGCTGTTGGTTTCCTGGAGGCTTTGGAAGACGCGGAACGCAATCATCTTGGACAATGAGGCGCCGAGGACTAGGCCGTCAACTATCGTTAACTTATTTGGCTAACTTGTCTCATCGAATGTTTGGACACTAATTAGATTATTAAATACAGGTGTAAAAAAAACTAATTACATAAATGGATTCCACATCGTGAGACGAAAGCCTAATTAATTCGTCATTAGACATTGTCATGCTACAGTAATCCATCATTAAAAATACGCTAACGATGACACATATTAGGCTTAATAGATTCGTCATGCGATATGTAGAGTCCATCTGTGTAATTAGTTTTATAATTAGTCTATATTTAGTAGTCCTAATTAGTGTCAAAAGGATGAATGTGATATTTCGTCAACTTTCACCAACTTTACGTGCCCAACTAAAGCCTAATGTTGTCTTGCAGTATATTATGTTAGCGAAACTCTGGAGTCAGGCGGGAGCTCTTCACCTTGGCAATATTGGGTGGCTGAGAACGCCGATAGACATTCAGGTAGCCTCGTAGTGGGAGGACCTTGTTTCTGTAGCTCCGCTGTTGCTGTTTCTTTAAGTAGTTTGTTAATTACTTAATGCAACTATGTATGTGCGTCCGGTGATAGGTCTGCTGGTAATCAAAACTTTATTTTCTATTTAATATGAAGATACATAACTCTTCTGCATATTTCGAAAAAAAACAAGGTGTTCTAATGGTAACCTCCTCCCTCATCGATGATGCTTTCTTTCAGACAGATATGTCTTGCGTTCAAAGAAATTTGAATGGTCAACATATATCAAGATCTATTTTGCAAGTCGAGTCACACTTCGACATTTCAATGATATCAGTGCCGTGTTCAGATGGAGTGGGGAAGAAGTATTTTTTTCTGGAATGTGTGTTATATGAGGAAGATGAATACGAAAAGTAAAAAAAGAATTTTTAGAAATATGTGTTCTATGTGGAGATGAATAGGAAGTAAAAAATACTATAGGATAACACAGACCAGCATCGCCCCCTCAAACTTATCACATTTGACACTTATCGCGACGCCGGCACGCCGTCCCTACTCCTGCCGACGGTCCATGGAGTCTGAAAAGAAAATTAGGTGTTGCAGAAGTTGCTGATGAGGTGTTGGACTGTTGGTTGGAGTGGTGCAGAAACACTTGGACAAGTGAAGGCCACGTGGGTGTCCATTTTTTTTTTCTCTTCCCGTCGGATGTTGGTGACATAGCATTTCCGTTATTCTTACTTCAACAACTATTTATACTGACAAATAATCTGGAAAATTAGCTGGGGGCGCTGGCTGGTGGCTGCTACCGTTTGATTCCCATGGCCGGCTTCTCTTCTCACCAGATCGGAGTTGATATATTATTGTACGAGGCTGGGGGTAGGTCCTGTAGGAAGAATATAAATACGCGGGGCAAGTAACCATTCAACAAAGTATAGGAAGATCTCGATCCATATCCATCCTATTCATCCATTGATTCGCACGAACGAACGATGGCGTTGCTCGCCGAGTACAGCAGCCAGGAGTTGCTCGAGGCTCAGGTCCAGCTCTGGAACCAGTCCCTCGGACTCTTCAAGTCCGTCGCCCTCGCCATCGCCATCGACCTCCACATCCCCGACACCGTCCACCGCCTCGGCGGCGCCGCCACCCTCCGCCAGATACTCGCCGAGGCTGGGGGCAGCCCGTGCAGGCTCCGCGACCTCCGCCGCGTCATGCGCGTGCTCACCGTCGCCGGCATCTTCACCGTCCAGCGTCAGCCAAGCAGCAGTGAGGACGTCGTCTACAAGCTCACGGCTGCCTCCCACCTCCTTGTCAGAGACAACAGCTCGGCGATGAGCCTGCTGCCCCACGTGCAGCTGATGCTCGGACTCTGCCGAGAATGCCCTCTCAGCAGGGGCATGCACGCTTGGTTCCATCAGCAGCATGACGAGCAGGAGGAGAAGACGTCCCCGTTCGCGATGGCGTACAGCGGCAACACGGTCTGGGAGAGAGCCGACCGCGACGCCGTCGTGTTCCCGTTCGACGACGCCATGGCCTCCGACACAGCCTTCCTCATGCCGATCGTCCTCAAAGAGTGCGGCGAGGTCTTCCGTGGGTTGGACTCTCTCGTCGATGTCGCCGGCGGCCTTGGCGGGGCCGCGGCTGCCATAGCGGCAGCGTTGCCGGAGTTGAGGTGCACCGTGCTGGATCTTCCCCAGGTCGTTGCCAAAGCTCCCTCCGGCACCAACGTGCAGTACGTTGCCGGTGACATGTTCGAGAGTATTCCGCAGGCGAACGCGGTGCTCCTCAAGGTAAATTAAATGCATCTTCCAACGCTCCCCCCCTCAGACTACCAACTACCAGCTGCATAACTGCCCTGTCATATGTTTAATCTGCGTTTGAATTGGCAATTGATGCATACAATGGTTGCTTGTTTTAGTGGATTTTGCATGATTGGAGCGATGATGACTGTGTCAAAATACTCAAAAACTGCAAGCAAGCAATACCTTCGCGGGATGCAGGAGGAAAGATAATAATAATAGATATGGTGATGGGATCCGGGCCGCCAGACATCAAGCGCATGGAGACACAAGTTTTGTTTGACCTCCTGATCATGATTATCAATGGGGTCGAGCGAGATGAGCAAGAGTGGAAGAATATTTTCTTTGATGCTGGATTTAAGGACTACAAAATTATACCCGTTCTCGGTGTTCGATCTATTATCGAACTATATCCTTGAACATTTTGAGAGAGAGAGAGAAAAAATCATGAAGGTGTGTGGTTTCAGCTAGCATGGAAGTTGTGCAGCATGGAGGCGCAGGCATAGAAGACTTTTCCTTCCTCCATCATGGTTACGGATAAGTTTGAAACTCTCTCAATATGTGTGTGACCAAGTTAACTTAAGCTTCGAAGCGAGGTCGGTCACCTAGCTTAAACTATGTGGCTTATGTGTGTGTGATGTGACTATTCAAATTAGCAACTACAAGTATATCAACTCGTGCTCTGCACGGGCTAGTTAAAATTAATATAAAATTATACCTTATAACATGCTAACGTGCCCGTACGTTGATACGTGTAAAAGTTTAGAATTTTTTTATTATTAAGGCATGTATATGGAAATAACACTCCCTCCGTCTCTATTCAGAAGGAAAACAAAACTTTATGCTCATCTACTCTCCAAACAATACCGTTGGTTCAAAAATCAGTCACTCAGCAGCGTGCAATACCTTCGCGCGGCCCATCCCCGCTCATCTTGCCGGCACAAACGCTAGACTCGGCGGCATCAACCCGCCCCGCGCGGCATGAGGCCCGATAATCTACAATTGGGCCGCCAATTTGGCCCGCTTTTGATGCGCTCAGTTTCGCTACCTCAATCTCAACCGTTCAGCGGCATCGGACGGCTGCGAGCGTCCCTGAGGCACGAGTTGATTCGCTTTTTTTTTCTTTTCCCGACCTCTTCCCTCGTTGGTGAGTCACGCAGTCGTGTCGCCATGACCGGCATGCGCGCCCTCTCGCTGGTGCCGCGTGCAATTGAGTCGCGCACAGCTCCGTTGAGGGGCCGCGTCAGGGTGTTCTGGTCGATCCGTCCGCCGTGCATTGCATCCGAATGGTCAGGCCTCTTCTTGTCTATTGGATAGGGTTATATTTTCTTCTTCTGAAGTAGATCTCGCTAGGTAGGCTCTTGATATTTGAATTCGAGGTTCATTTCTTGTTCTATTATATTCGGTTCTAATTAAGACTGTGTTTATTCTATCCAATCTCGGTTTTCTATGTACTTTGTCGATTCAATTGTCTTCACAGCCAACGTACACAACAGGGAGGCGACTAAGGTGAGTTTAGATTGAGAGAAAATGTAGATTGTGTTGGAAAGCGTGTTATATGAGTGGGAGAAATGTAATGAATAGAAAAAAATTGGATGAATAGTGTTTTTTTGTGGGAGTTGAGGGAACTAAACGCACCCTAAGATATATCAAAGTCAGCATCTAAGATCTGACCGAGATTCATCCGTATGACAGGTGTGCCCCACCTTTGAGGACAAGGGATCGACGCGACGTGAGGGCGCGGTTGATCACGATCGAAGGGCGTGGTTGTTAAGGATCGGAGGGCGCGGTCGTTCGGGTGCGTTTGATGGCAACGTGATCAATCAGAGGGCGCGCATATGTGGGTGTCGGAAGTTGACTACCCGTCTTTGTATTTTTATAGTAGAGATTAATAATTATAAGAGGATTTTTTAAACCTAATGTTGAGAAGTTAAAAAGAACCAGTTACGAGGAACCAAAATGGTGTGCGTGAAACTAAATTAGTAGGCTAGGAACCATTTATAAAATTAATTAGAAGGATAACCATTTTTTTAGAGTGTCCACTTAGGATTCTAGGTGGCTTTACCTGGATGCTTCACAGTATAAAGAGAGAAGATAAACAATTTTGGTCATTAACTATTATCTCTAGATTTATTTATTCATGAATACTTACATATAATCTATTGTGTGTATTGAGTGAGATTTGAGTTCTTCACCACCTCGCCGGTGGAGGGAGGCGGGTGGAGGCCAAGTTGTACTAGGTAGCAACTATAGTTGCCCGGGTGCTTCACAAATCTAGTACTTTACGAGGAGTTATATATAATTGACATGAGAAGTTGTATGTTGGTTCAAAATAATAAGAACTAGCAAGTTGTTTAAATAGGCTGAAGCCTTATTAGTTATTATCAGTAGTACATGGATGTTCACAGTAAAGCACCCCGCGAAACGGTTTCATATTTTTATTTAGTATACCCATGCAAGAACAGGAGAGATAGAGATAGAGTCTCAAACTTTTTCCTTGACCATGATGGCGGGGGAAGTCTAGCTTCCATGTGTGTGCCTTCATGTTGGAAACATTTTTCATAATAGGTGAAATCTCAACCGGTGTTGAGATTTAATTTATCGCTCAATAACTGTCCTCAATCGTTGGATACCCACGAAATTTATCCCTCAATCACTCAAATCTTCATCTTACATTCAATTTCTAGTACATATTTGGGTGATTGATGGATAAGCAAGATTTCAACCGATTATGAGGAGCAAATCTATTATAGTCCCTATATGTATTGCAAACTAACTATACAAGTCATTTGTTTACATGCTCTAGACGCAATTACTTTTTATTACATATTATATATGATAGAAAATAAGTAGTACACTAATCAATAAGAATAAAATTATTTTTTATTGAAACCTCAAATGCTGGTATAAAAAAACTAGCTACCCGTGCTATTTGCGCCGGGCATGTGCCTACTTATTATTATTTTAAAGCAACATAAAACGTCTCATATATCTTGGATACACACATACACACACAAAGAGAGATATATAGAGAGAGAGATATAGTCTCAAACTTTTCCTTGACCATGATGGCGGAAGAATTCTAGCTTCTATGCGTGCGCCTTCCTGTTGGAAACATTATTTTCATGCTAGGTGAAACCAAAGAGCTTGATGTTTTTCCTTTCCCCTCAAAAGCTTTCAAGGATAGAGTTCGATAATAGATCGAACGCCGAGAACAGGTATAATTTTGTAGTCATTAAACCCAGCCTCAAAGAAAATCGTTTTCCACCCTTGCTCATCACGCTCAACCCCATTGACATTCATCATCAAGAGGTCATACAAAACTTGTGTCTCCACGTGCATGATGTCTGATGTCTCAGATTCCATCACCATATCTATTATTATTACCTTTCCTCCTGCATCTCTTGGAGGTATGGCTCGCTTGCAGTTCTTTAGTATCTTGACACACTCATCATCGCTCCAATCATGCATAATCCACTACAGCAAGAAACCATCGCATCAATTGCCAATGCATGTATACGTAGATTAAACAACATATGCAGCTAGTTCTTGCATACAGAATGGATCTCGATCAGCGTGGGATATATGTTACCTTGAGGAACACCGCGTTCGCCTGCGGAATACTCTCAAATATGTCACCAGCAACAAAGTGTAGATTGGTGGCTGAGGGATCAGCTTTGGCGATGACCTGGGGGCGATCCAGCACGGCGCACTTCAAGTCCGGGAACGCCGCCGCTATGGCGGCCGCAGCCCCGCCAAGCCCGCCGGCGACATCGACGAGGGAGGTTAACCCTTTGAACAGCTCGTTGCCGCACTCCTTGAGGACGATCGGCATGAGGAAGGCGGTGTCAGAGGCCATGGCGTCGTCGAACGGGAACACGACGGCGTCTGCGTCAGCTCTCTCCCAGAGTGACTTGCCACTGTACGCCAGGGCGAACGGGGACAGACCCTCGTCATGATGCTGCTGCCGGAACCATGCGTGCATGCCCCTGCTGACAGGGCATTCTCGGCAAGCCGTGAGCATGAGATGCACGTTGGGCAGCAGGCTCATCGATGTCGAGCTCTTGTTGTCGTCTCTGACAAGGAGGTGGGAGGCAGCCGTCAGCTTGTAGACGACGACGTCCTCACTACTCATTGGCTGACGACGCTGGACGCTGAAGATGCCGGAGACGGTGAGCACGCGCATGACGCGGCGCAGGTCACGCAGCCGACACGGGCTTATCCCAGCCTCGGAGAGTATGTGGGGCAGAGTGGCGGCGCCACCAAGGCGGTGGATGGCATCGGCGATGTGGAGGTCGAGGGCGATGGCGAGCGCGGCGGACTTGAAGAAGCCGAGGGACTGGTGCCAGAGCTGGAGGTGAGCCTGGAGCAACTCCTGGCTCCTGTACTCGGCGAGCAACAACATTGTCGTGTGATCGACTTCGGGATGGCTAGCTAGCAGTTGGTACTTGTTTCACGGGGGTCTAGCTAGCTAATTTGTGGGCGGAACCATATGTGTGCACCGTGTATTTATAGTTGCGTGGCACCTCGGTTTCCAAGAGATTGTGTTTAGATTGAGGTAAAAAATATTGTAGCTGTAGAAAAACACTGCAGCTAAGTCCTGAGAAGCATTTTCTGTAAGATAAAGGAATAGTTAAATAGTAAAAAGTTGAAATAAATATTCCCTCCGTCCAGAAATGTAAGTCGTATTAGGATCAGCCAAAAGTCAAACTTCACAAATTTTGACCAACAATTAGTTAAAATATAAATATATTTGGTATATAAATTTTATATCAATATATTTATACTTAAAGCTATTTTGAGATAACATTAACTCTTTACCAATTGATATTATATAATGATAGAAATTAAGAGTCAAAATCTATTTTGACTGACTTTTCCCTAACTCTTATACTACTTAGATTTATGGATGAAGAGGGTAGTGTTTAGTTTGTAATCCGAACAGGGCCAGCCGGAACAGTGTACAAGCGTAGAAATAGAATGACACTGCGACTTCTACAGTGATGAGGACATGTCATCATTGGAGTAAATCAGCAATGTTCCCTTTGCTCTTCGCTGCTACATGGGCACGTTTCTCGTGCCACACTACACCATTAATCTTGACGTGACAAGTACAATTTCCTTGTGCGCTGATTAGCCTATGATTAACCAATAGATTCTACATGGCTAATTTACTGTTGCAAAACGTGGCTAACCATGAGGTGATTATGACAAATATATTCTACCATAACTTAGGCAATTAGTTTTGAAATTAGCTCTTATTCGGTCATTCTAATAAGTGTCAAGAGAGAGCTAAAGTCCAAGTCTTGGTCTCCAAACATGCCCCCAAGATATAGAGTTGGTTGGGTTCTCTGTAGTGTAACCTACCCAGCAGGGTTTAAATCTTGGTGCTCGTATTTTCCTAGATTTATTCTGGAATTTACCGGCGCTATGCATTCGGTGGTAGGCAACGTCCCCGTTGACAGCAAGGCGCCTGTGGTGACTTCGTGAATCTCAAGATGTGCCGGCTCAGTCCTTCGGAGGTGCTTATAGGGGTAGGGTTTACATACATGTGTTCATAGGGGTGAGTGTCCGTGCGTGTGAGCGTCTACGTTGTACTATGTTATCTCAAGATATAGCGATGGCAAGTGGTGTTCTCAGATTTGAAGTTCACTAAAAAATGTTGCGTAGTTGCCGCCCTCGAGAGGCACGTTACAAATGTATATATCCGTGCTTCTAAAGTTTTATGTGGGTTCGATTAAATTTGATTTGGATTGCTAAATGTATGTGTGTGAGGTGTTTTGTTAATTGTAAGTGTATGAGGTGTGGACTATTGAAATATATTTATGGATCTTTCATGTGTTCATAGAGAGAAAGCTTGTATGTGGCAGTCATCATCATAGGTGTCTCTTGTGGTATATGCAGTGTGTAAATGTTCGAAGCGATTTAACCCGTCACCGATACACATTAAGGGTTGGTTTCACATAAGTCTTAGAGGTTTTATGTCGATTTGTTGCTCGTGGAATGCAGATTGATTTCACCAAAGTCCAAAAAGTTTTGTGTCAAAGCAACATAAGCAAAGTGCTCGTTATTTTTTCTATAAAAAATATAGTGGGTCCAACATATAATTAGTTATGTGGATGCCACAGGTAATGAGACCTTTTTGTGATGGGGCCCACTTGTGAGACCCACGTTGTTGGGTCCAATGGTAGGGCCTACTTGTAAGACCCACGCTGCTGGGTTATATGGTGGGGCCCACTTGCAGGACTCATGTTAGCAGGTCCTGCACGTCATGTGGGATCAAATCCCTAGAATTCCTCCAAATAAAAAAGGGTATTCATGGCCGTCGGATCGGCGGATCCGACAGCCATGAATTTTTGCCGATATGGCCGCCCCTTGGTGCAAAAGATTAATTATAAAAGATGAGACAGGATCTTCACCAGGTTGTTGGCTTGTACACCGTATTTGCCGAAGCTCCCTCTGGTACACTAGGGTTTTATAAAAGGTCAGACGGCAAGTCCGTGTAGAAGCAACAACACACGTTCATTGTGTGCGCTACCAATGCTTCTAGAAACCAAGTCCGCTGGCACTCCAGGATACTCAACGTATACAGCTACAGTCCAATCCATACTCTGAGGAGTAAAATGGTTGCATCTGTATTTTCTGCAGTGCGGACAATGACTCCCTTGACGAAAATGTGGACAGCAATTATTGTCTTGGAAAGTCTCAACAATCGTGGACTGCTTAATTTCCACGGTTTTCAGATCATTGCCACGTGCGCATAGTACAGTTCAATGGTCAGTCTTTGCAGTTTGCACGTTCCTTTAACGTCTACAATCGGTCACGCTTGTAGAATATATATCCCTGATGAATTCATGATGAACTAAGCACTCGCTAGAGTATTTACCTAAGCTGCCAAACAATTATACATAGAACGTGGTGCGTGCTCGATTTCTTGCAAAGTAAATTACATTTATCTATCTATACTATAAAGAACAAATTAAATTAAAAATAATTATTATTTAATTTGGGTCCACCTTACTACCCGTACCAGTCCCATGCATAAAGGTCAACGAAGGTGGAAAGCAAAGCCTACCAAAATTGTTGTTTAGAAAATCTTTCCCACCCGTATTTTTCTACCCGCCTAGATCAAAATCGAACGCCGCGGCTTCCGCGAGGAGCTCTGCCATCCAATCGCCATCTCCGCTCGGCCAATCGGACCTCAGCGCTCGCGCGCATGTCGCGTCGCGATCCTCTGGCACGCTGGTGTTGGTGGCGCCTCGCTCCCCTGCTGCCTCCCGCTCGACGTCCGTCGGAGCTGCTCCGAGAATCGGCGGCCGCCACCACGGATGGGATCCACGGCCACCAAGAACGGGCACTGCCGCCGCAGACAGGCTCCACCATTGCTTTAGACCACCGATAACGAACTCAGCGTAGCCGATTCGTGGTCGTTCACTGTCGAGGCGGCCTCAAAGCAAGCTCAATGGTGGCGCGATGGATGCCTTCACGCGTGGCCGAGTGAACACGGGGCTGGAGCGTTGAGTTGGTGAGGTCGAGGCAGGCATAGCCGCATAGGGCAGGAAGGACGACCTGCGGCTTGGTTGGCTCAATGCATCGTCATAGCCGGCACTCTCGCTCGCGCGCACGCAATCTAGGCGCGACAAACATGGAGAATTGCTCGACCTCCAGGAAGACGGGGCCACCAGCTCGGCCTACTCGAGCACAGACGAGAGGAAGGGGCCGAGGAGCCCGTGCTGCTCGCTGGAGTCCAAGAAGATGGATCAGGAAAGATCAATCGTCAGGCACACGTCAAAAAGAGAAGCAACGGGTAGATTAGTATATCCATGCATGTGGCTTTCAATTTAAAATTGATTAGAGTAATAGATTCAATGTCCTATAGCAGATTGGCGTAGAATTTTATCTCTTTCTTTGAGGGATAAAGCAGCCATATTTTTTAGTAGTTCATAGCAAAACACATTGTCTAATGGTGTCTGTCTGCAGATTTTCCCATTTGTTAAGCTTATTTCCCATGCTATGAAACTTAGTAGCTTGTTCCTCTCCTTCCATGTATTTGGATCGACTATCACAAACAAACCAACTGGTGGCAGGTCTATGGAGTCCTAACACTCCACTAACAACCAGTTCAAAAAAAAAACTCTATTAACAATGATATGATATTTTATATTAATAGGTGATATAATATTTCTTTGCATCATGTGCATGTCGCAGGTGCGTCTCTGCTAGTTGTACAACAACTTGATAGATAGATGTAAATTAGTATAACAAGTCGTAATTTACTTAATTTAGTGAAACAACTTGACAATGTTGCTCTTTTTTTAGCAAGGCAATGTTGCTCAATTAACTTTGACAATTTTGTAAATTGGTGCATCTGCATTCAAACACAATTCCACCCCCACCCTGGTCGGGGACCCACAGGAATAGGGGTGAAAGTGATGTGGATAACTTACGACTCCGATCTGAATCTGAATTTAGTGGATATGGAGAGGAGTTTTTGCTATCAACGCGGATATGGATAATCTGAATCCGATTACGTACAGATGAGGAGTAGGATATAGTGTTAGGAAAATCCGACGGATATGGATTATCTGATAATTTAACGTAGATTATCCGACCCTTATAATAGGATATCCGACAAACTTAACAAGCCCAACAAAGTATAACTCAACAACACATGGAAAGTTTTTTAAAAATAAAAATATTTTGTTTGCTGTGTTTAGTGTCATTGCCAATTGTTAAACTCATTTTAATTGTGTATGAATAGTAAAAGTGAATGTTTCTTGTGTTATATTACTATTTTCTAGCTTGGTTCATTAATTATTCATTGCCATAAGTCTATATGTAAGCATATATTATCCGACTATAATAATTCGTGCCAGATTGAAGTTTAAATGGTTTGCACGAAAAGGTTGATTTGCACTTGATACATTGCCTCGGTATAAACCTGGACCCGAAGGGATCCCTATCAAGAATTCATGATCCAATATGGGTTTCATCCTTATTCAAGTTCCAATACAGTGCACCAAGCGAGCCGACCATCTAGGCAATATTGTGCATCTAACGAACTAATGCAAGCAACATATAGCGTGGCTTTTGTTAGGGAATATTACACAAAAGCTTAAAAAATGTGGTGTATTATTAACAATCAAGAATAATGTACATCCCCATCCCCCTCCCTCACCCTACGGCTAGGGGTGACGTTGGCACCTACCACCTTCCGTCTCCTCTGCCCCTAGATAGGCCTACGCGGCAATGTTCATGCAGGAATTTTGCCAAAAATTCACTATTTATTACAACTTTACTATTTATCTTCACTAGTAAAGGCGCACGTACGACACCACATAGTAAAAAGTTATAGCTAGCAGGTAAAAAACCAGAGCGGTAAGAAAATATCTAGTATTTAACTGAAACACTCTCGAACTCTAATTTTCATAGGTCTCTACCCTTCCCATGCAAATTTCTAGGCTCTTACACAATTCAAGTACTTTGGATCTTCTGGCAGCAGACAATCAATCAATGTCAATCGTAGGCTCGTAGCACATATTATATTGCTTGATTGATTAACTTATTCGTTGTTACATGGGTAATTTTGCCCTTAGACAACGAAACCTAATATTTCCTATGGACATTGTTTTTTCGAACTTGCTTATGGATACTGCTCTATTGTGTCAATTTACCAATGGACAACAAATCCAAATATCCAATAAAATACTCTTTTACAGCTTAGAACAAAGACAAAGATTATGATATGCCAATCTTGCCCTTTGTTAAAAAGTGGACCACGCACATCAGATTATGATACTCTGCTCTCTGCTCGGGCAGAGGGCCCAACGTGTTACAAGGCAGACGGCGGACGGGCTCAAGCGGCGTCGGCGCCACGCGGCCTCCGCGGTCGGGCGCCCATGCGAACAGAACGGCGCGTCGTCCCACCCCCGTGCCCATGCACGGCCCTCTACTGGCTACTGGTGCGGTGGTGACAATCCCACATGTTGCCATACGTATCTTGTAGGAAGTCAGACGCGTGGCGGGTGGGAATTGGGATGGTGGGGAGCACGCGTGGGTACGGCGTACACAGCCACACATGTGGCATAAACAATTTGGTTTGGGCAGGAACAATCTCTAACTTGCGATTTTGAGGGTCTAAGTCTTTTTTCCACCTCGCTTGGCCCGGTCCAACGTGAGGGGTACAATGAGTCCAACGTTTTCAATTCTACTCGTTCTTTTATAGATACATAAAAAACATATTTCCTAACACAATTTACTACGGTAAAATTACGCAAACTTTCACGACTAAACACCGGCCACGGCATCGCACGCATGTCTTCTTATTCATACCGCTTGGAGGCTTGAAGACCCGACCGCTCGATCCTCCCGCCAAGTACACGGCCGCCCTGGTCAGGCTTCAGTAGCATGAGAGGATTCTTCCCAACGAAACGCTTTGAAACAATTTTAAATCATACGTACTATTGTAATATTTCAGTTAGATTTTACAATTTTCCCAGGAGACTAGGTGTCGGCGAATTATGCCGACAATGTTCTAGGACGAGAGGATATCGTCCGGGAGAGGTGATCTCCGCCCATTGGTCCTCTCTGGACCAGCTGATGGTGGTGTCTGACCACCGTAGGGGTGTAACCACCGCTGGTTCTGCTGCGTAGGCCTCGCGCAGCGCGTTCTTCCGATTGCGCGAGGTGTCGCTGACTGCCATGCCTCCGAAGATGACATTGACAGTATTGGTGACATCTGGGTAACGGCTGTCTCCCTTGTCGTGCTTGTCGTCTCCGTCCCTATCCGACCTCTGCTTCTTGTTGGGCGTGCTGAACGTATCCCGAAGGAGCGTGCACTCGCCCATGGTGTGCTTGCTGTCAGGATGGTAGGGGCAGCGCTTCTTGAGAAGTTTGTTGAATTCTTCCCTTCTTTGCTGCGGAGACTTGGCGGCGCGAACGGTCTGGACGGTTGCGACCGTGTTGTTTGGTCGCTTCCGTGGGTTGTTGCCGTTACGCTGGAAGGAGTCGCGCGGCTGATCCCTGTTGTCTTCCTGATTCCTGCGACCAGGATTGGCGGACCGTTTGCCGTAGCGCTCCCGTTCTTGATCATCGGTGTCCATCCAGTTGGACACCAGCGCGCGAAATTCCTCGAGGTCACGAGGACGGTTGTGACCGAAATCACGGAAGAGGCTGCGATCGGTCATCCCTTCTTGAAAATAGTCGATGACTTCTGAATCGGGGATGGGAACGCAGGATGCCTTGATGGCGAAGAATCGCCTGTTGTAGTCGCGCAGGGACTCGTCTAGCTTCTGTTTGCACGCGCGGAGTTCATATTTGCTGCCAGGACGCTCGAAAGAACCCTGGTAGTTGGAGACGAAAGCCTTCTTCAGCGCGTGCCAGCTGTCGATGGAGTCTGGGTGAAGGGACTCAAGCCAGGTGAGTGGACCTTGCTCCATCGCAACTGGGAAGTAAAGCATCTTGGAGATGTCATCGTCCCCCGATGCCTCGATTGCAGAAGAGTATCTGCGCAGCCAAATGTTGGGGTCTTGCTTCCCGTCGAAGTTGGTGATGCCTGGCGGCTTGAACTTTCGTGAAAAGGAGCTGACGCGGATGGCGCGTGTGTAGCATGGCAGAGCATCAGGGTTGGGGACGTCGTATCCTCCCGCAGAATCCGCAACGTGGGAGGTAGCTCTCCCCTCCCGGATCCGAAGGATTTCATTGCGGGCATCGTTCGGTGTAATGTGAGAACGAGCCGGACGGGGTTCTTCGCGGCGGTTGGACCTGGGGGGTTCCTCGCGAGGACGGCGGGGTTCCTCCCGAGGCCTGGCCATGTCCTTTGTTCTTCCGGCGGAGCTGCCGTAGTGGCTGCTCTGACGCCTAGCTGACGGTGCTTGGTGGCGCGAAGAACTCTTGCTTTTGGAGGCGGAACGGCCTCCGTCCAAGCGATCAACCATGACCGCTACGGCTTCTAGGCGGGCTTTGGCGAGGTCGATCTCAGGGGTAGCTTGGAACCCCTCGAAGACGCTGACCCCGAACATGATGTTGGCCACTGGGGAGTTGAAGATGCCTTCCTTGTCGAACTCGGCATTGAGGTTTTTCCTCTGAATGAAGCGACGTCGGAGGGCACGGTTGCGGTTGCGCTCGACACGGAGTTCTCGGTCTGCATCGGTCTCTCCATCAACGGTTGGAGCGTCGTCGGAGACAACTTCATCGTCGCTGTGATCATTGAGGATGACACAGGACTGGCGACCGGGGTTGTTAGGCCCGGTTTTTCTATTACTCATGGTATCAGGGAGTTCTCTGCCTGCTTGGAAGGGAAGCAGAGGTAGAATGTCCTGTACTGTGGAGAGTACGTTTGCTTCGTGGAGAGCCACCTCAGGATCCATGTCAGGCCAATGAACGATAACCCCCAATTGTGGTCATGACAAGATCCGAGGTGGCCCGGCGAGGTTGTCGAAACTTCCTCTTCAGGTGCTTCTGGTAGATCGCGGCTGAGTTCGTTAGCCCGAAGGGGAACTGAGGCGCACGCGATCCACGCGGTGAAGTCTTCGACCCACGGGAATCGGAACCAGGGTTCCTGGGTGCCCGCGGGGTTGTTGTCACGGTCCTGATCGTTGAACCCTGGTGGAAGTCGGAGGTGATCTGGAGTCCGCCAGGGAATCGTGGACGCGTGGCTTGATCCTGCCGCTTGACAGGGGTCGAGTTGACGTGGTCGGCCCAAGCTTGAATGTGCTTCGGGCGCTATGTACTCCTCCGAGTAGGATACGATCCAGAGATCGTGTTGGAATTTAAGGTTTTCCGGAATCCTCGCGGAGTGGTTTGCGCAGGTGGCGAAGCTGGTGCAGCCACCACGTCGCGCAGTTGGTGTTGAAGCTCGCCTTCCTGGTTTGCGATGCAAAGCCAGGAGCCGAAGACGAAGGTGGCGCCTGCCTCGAACTTGGTGACGATGGAGGCGCTGAACGAGGCCATCGACTCTTTAGCGAGTTCTCGACGAGTAGATCCCACGGACGGCGCCAAATTGTCGGCGAATTATGCTGACAACGTTCTCGAGAGGGTGCCCCGAGAGAAGGGTTTAGGGAAAAGTCGTTGAGAATCTAGAGCCGAAGGTGACAAGAGACGATTTAGACAGGTTCGGGCCGCAATGTGCGTAATACCCTACGTCCTGTATGGTGTATCTTGTATTGATGAGATGTTTTGAAGGGGGTCCCTGCCTCCCTTATATAGTCCGGAGGGCAGGGTTACATGGAGACCGTATAGAACTAGGAGACTTTTACAAGTTAATCTCTAATTTCCTGATACAGTTTATCCGAACCGACTAGGACTAATCCTTGTCTTATGCGTCAAGTCTTGTACGTGGACCGGCCCACAGGATGGTCCGCCAGGGTTGTTTAGTCCGTCAGGACTCTACACCCACACTAGGCAAAAAAAAAAATCGAAATCCGTGTTGGATTGTAATTCGAATTTGGTCGGCGGCCTCTCTTATCCAGGCAGCCGGCCCAGTTCGGAGCGGCCCAACTCCATCTCGTCTCGTTTTCGCGAGAGGAATCGCGGCGGCCTCGCCGTCAACAATCTTCCAAATACAAATCCCCCAGCTCCCGCAGAAACCCTAACCCTAGATCCTCCCCACCATGGATCTCCTCCAGTCCTCGTACGCGCCGGAGGACGCCTCCTCGCCGGAATTGTCGGCGGCGGCCTCATCTCCGGACTCCTCCCCGCTCCGCCTGCCCTCCAAGTCGGCCGCCCCTGCCGTCGACGACACCGCGCTCGCGCTCTCCGCCGCCGCATCGGGCTCCCGCCCGCTCGACCCCTCGCTCCACCTCGTCGCCTTCAACCCAACTGCCGACCAGCTCTGGGCGCCCATCCTCGGGCCCCATCACCCCCACGCCCCCATCTCCTCCGCCTCCGGCAACCGCAACCACAAGCTCGGCCACGTCGAGGACGCCGCGGTGCTGCCCTTCCTCTTCGACGAGCAGTACAACACCTTCCACAGGTTCGGCTACGCCTCCGACCCCTCCGGCCTCCACATCGTCGGCGACGCGCAGACGCAGGCGCCCGAGCCCGACACCGTCTACAACCTCGCCCCCTCCGAGCACAAGCGCCGCCGCCTCCTGGCCAAGGCGGACAACCAGGAGGAGCCCCTGCCCCCGGAGGCCAAGAACCCTGCCTCCGAGGAGTGGATCCTCCACAACAAGCAGAGCCCCTGGGCAGGCAGGAGGGAAGGGCCGCCCGCGGAGCTCACTGACGAGCAGAAGCAGTATGCCGAGGCACACGCGGCAAAGAAGGCAGAGAAGGAGGCTCGGGCAGAAGGGAAGGGCGAGAGGACAGAGGTGGTGGTCAAGAGCACATTCCATGGGAAGGAGGAGAGAGACTACCAGGGGCGGTCCTGGATCACACCTCCAAAGGACGCCAAGGCAACCAACGACCACTGCTACATTCCCAAGAGGTGTGTGCATGAGTGGGTCGGGCACACAAAGGGAGTTTCAGCCATCAGATTTTTCCCCAAGTATGGGCATCTGTTACTGTCTGCAAGTATGGACTGTAAGATTAAGATCTGGGATGTGCTTGAGTCTCGGACATGTATGCGCACATATATGGGTCACTCAAAGGCAGTAAGGGATATATCATTCTCCAATGATGGGACCAAATTCTTGAGTGCAGGGTATGACAGGAACATACAGTACTGGGATACAGAGACAGGGCAGGTGATCTCAACCTTCTCAACTGGGAAGGTCCCATATGTTGTGAAGCTGAATCCTGACGACGATAAGCAGCATATTCTCCTTGCCGGAATGAGTGACAAGAAGATTGTGCAATGGGATATGAAGTCAGGGCAGATCACACAAGAGTACGATCAGCATTTAGGTGCTGTGAACACCATTACTTTTGTTGATAACAATAGGAGGTTTGTGACGTCGAGTGATGACAAGTCTCTTCGTGTCTGGGAGTTTGGTATCCCTGTGGTGATTAAGTATATCAGTGAGCCGCACATGCACTCAATGCCATCAATTGCGCTGCACCCAAACTCCAATTGGCTGGCAGCGCAGAGCTTGGACAATCAAATACTGATATACAGCACCAAGGAGAGGTTCCAGCTCAATAAGAAGAAGCGATTTGCTGGACACATTGTAGCAGGTTATGCTTGTCAGGTGAACTTCTCACCTGATGGGAGATTTGTGATGTCAGGTGACGGTGAAGGTAGTTGCTGGTTCTGGGATTGGAAAAGCTGCAGGAGGTTTAAGACATTGAAGTGCCACAACGGGGTTTGCATTGGATGTGAATGGCATCCATTGGAAACTAGCAAGGTTGCAACATGCGGATGGGATGGTGTAATTAAATACTGGTAAGTTGACAACACATACATGCATTCACCTTTCTTTGTGATCACAGCTTTTAGTTGCTTTGCATTTGTCAGTGTTCAGTTAGGATTGTTCTATTTAGTATTGGTTGAAAGGCACACAGTCTCACAACACACTTAGGGAAGTTGATTTTACTGACCTAAACACCATAGGATTGCTAAAAGTCTTCCTTTGACTGTTTTTTATTTTTTATTAACTAGAGTGCATCCTTATTATGTAATTTCTGTTGCACTGAACTTTCGCTGTGTATTATATAGTGGCTATAGTAAGTAAATTTTGAGAAAGGCATTGCATGTAGAGAAGATACAGACTTTGATCTGCTTGCAAATATTGTGCCGAGTTTGGTGGTCATTTTTTGTATGTTGATGTAAATAATCGTCATTTGATCAACTGTAGAAATATCTTGTCTCCTTTCTTGCTGGTAGCTATGTTAGTTATCCACCCTGTTGCTAATTAATTACTAAGACATGAGGTTATCTGCAATTTCATGTTGTTAATGGTGCATAGTGATGGTGGTTAACCATTGCATAAAGTATTATTGTTTAGTTGCTTGCTCCTGTCATAGCTATTGTAATCTAGAACCTTCAGTCATAGCCAATGGATCCTCCCAGCAACATGAGTTTCTTGATGCATTTATTTCCTGCAAATCAGTTCATGTTTAGAATTCACCATTAACAATTTGACATCTGAATTTTTCACATCCGATGCTTGAGGGAGCTAAAATGACTATGCTAATGCATGAGATTGGAGTTTTTTTTAGGGCAGCATGAGATTGGAGATTAACAAGTGCTTGAAGCGCTTTTAGCATCTTTTTTCAGTGAACTCTTTTATTTGATATCTTCCTAGGAAGTTGGCAACAGAAATTGTCATTGTCTAGAAGTGTGCCTTATGTTCTTGTCAGTATAGATTTTGTATTTCCCATTCTCTTCCCTTTGTACACTTTTATTTCCCATTCTCTTCTCTTTGTACACTTTGAGGTACTGATAAATCCTGTTGCACTACTTGAAGGGATTGAGCCTGGACAGAAAGATTGCTTGAGATGCTGGGAAGGAGTTCACAACGATGCAATCAAAAAGGTCTGAACTTCATGAGATGCTGTAAGTCGACATGTGGGACAGAAAAAAGAGCTGTCATATTTTCAGCCGATGTCTAGTTCTTTCTGCCCTTGCAAGGATGTCATGTACCATACCTGTGGCAGCAACTCAATTTTGAACTATACCTGGGCCCCCAGTAACTTGTTTGCAGTTTCCTTTCATCTCGTTGAATCCTACTTTTTTTTTTGTAGTGCCTGTTAAACAGGCTTGTATATTACTGACTATTAATACATTTGGGGTGATGTCCCCCTCTGCCTTGTGCAGTTTCGTGTGTTGTGTTCATATAAGGTTTTGGAACCCCCATGGTCATGGTACATTGGAATTCTAATTTTCCATTGCTTAGTTTGAATTTTGAAGTGAACTTGTCAGAATTTAGTTTGCATTACGGAGAGATGCGGCATCAAGGGACTGGTTGAAGTGGGCTGGGGGCGGTTAGCCTTTTCTTCTGATTTACTGGCCATTTCCTTTACATTTCGGTTCGTCACGTTGGTATGCTAGACAGGCGGGGACGCAATTTTGCGGTCGCCATTAACCAACACTGAACTTTTGAGGGTCCACTGGCATCATATGAGTTGGTATGCCTAACGCCTGAGGCAGCCAGCCAGGGTCTCCTGATTGAGACCGATGGCTTCCGTGTCCCAGAAACACAGCTCCAGAGATGGCCATGGATGCTACTACACATGGGCCAGAATCAAGGCAAAACACCACGCAAATTTCCGGTCGCCATCGACCAACAGTGTTTGAACTTTTGACTGTCAACTCGCATCAGAGGCTGTATTCCTGATCAAGAGACTGATGGCCTTCGGGTCCAGAAACAGAAGCTCCAGAGATGGCCAGTGGATGTTACACATGGGCCAAGACAAAACAGAAGGTGCTCCGCGGCGCATTCGTGTCCAGCCCGCAATGGCACCACCGGGCGGGGGTGGTCTCTCTGGGATGGATGGGTCCGATGGGTCATCTCGTCTCCTATCCAAAGACAAGCAGAAAGCGATCCCCTCGCTTTCCTAGCTTCCAAGGTCAAAAACCACAATGAACCGCGCTGCGCACACGTATCTTGTCACCACTACACACCGTAACCATCCGGCGGTATCCGATCCCTTCTTTTCCTTGTCCTCCAACCCCACATCACCCTCAGCCCTCCAACACAACGCCATTTGTATATGCTTTCCCTTCCCCTTGCAAACACCATGTTGCTTCTTGCCGCCCTTTCCCACTCAGCCACTCTTCCATCCCATCCCATCCGCCCTGGAACGCCACCCTATATCTTCCCTCGCCATCCAGTTCACACCTGCCAGTTCACACCTGCAGCACACAGATAACCTCAAACTAGTAAGGTTTGGGCACCCATTGCCAGCCAGTGCAACACCCCAGCACAGCACAGCAAAGCTAATCAGCGAGCCGAGACATGAGTTCGTGCTTGGCGCTGCGAGCGCTGGCAGTGGCGGTGTGGGTGGCGGCGGCGTACCCGGTGGTGTTCCGGGCGCGGCCGGTGCAGGCGGTGGGGCTGGCGGCCAACTGGGGCACCCGGGCGCTGCACCCTCTCCCTGGTGACATCACCGTGCGCCTCCTCCGCGACAACGGCTTCGGCAAGGTGAAGCTCTTCGAGGCCGACGCGGCGGCGCTCCAGGCGCTCGGCCACTCGGGCATCCAGGTCATGCTCGGCCTCCCCAACGAGCTCCTCGCACCGGTCGCCGCCAGCGTCAACGCCGCCGAGCAGTGGGTGCTCCGGAACGTCTCCTCCTACGTCTCCCGCTACGGCGTCGACATCCGCTACGTCGCCATCGGCAACGAGCCGTTCCTCAAGTCGTACAAGGGCAAGTTCGAGTCCCTCACGCTCCCGGCCGTCCAGAACGTCCAGGCGGCGCTCGTCAAGGCCGGGCTCGCCAGGCAGGTCCGCGTCACCGTCCCTCTCAACGCCGACGTCTACGAGTCCTCCGACGGCCGGCCTTCCTCCGGCGACTTCCGCGCCGACATCACCGGCCTCATGGTCAGCCTCGTTCGCTTCCTCCTCGACAATGGCGGCATCCTCACCATCAACATCTACCCGTTCCTCTCCCTCGACGCCGACCCAAACTTCCCCGTCGACTACGCATTCTTCCCGTCCCCCGGCGCGCCGCCGTCGCAGGCCAGCGTGCAGGACGGCAACGTGCTCTACACCAACGTGTTCGACGCCAACTACGACACGCTCATCGCCGCGCTGGAGAAGCACGGGCTCGGCGCCATCCCGGTGATCGTCGGCGAGATCGGGTGGCCCACCGACGGCGACCGGAACGCCAACGCCGCCAGCGCCATGAGGTTCAACCAGGGGCTCTTCGACCGGATCATCGCCGGAAAGGGGACCCCTCGCCGGCCGACGATGCCCGACGTCTACGTCTTCGCCCTCCTCGATGAGGACAACAAGAGCACCGACCCGGGGAACTTCGAGCGCCATTGGGGAGTCTTCAACTACGACGGGACGCCCAAGTACCGTCTCAACCTCGCCGGAGGACGACCGCTCGTGCCGGCGAAAGGGGTACGGTACCTCTCGAAGCAGTGGTGCGTGCTCCGGCCGGACGCGAGCCCAACGGACCCGGCGATCGGTGGTGCCGTCGAGTACGCGTGCCAGTACTCGGATTGCACGAGCCTTGGGGCCGGGTCGTCGTGTGGTGGGCTCGACGCGCGTGGCAACGTGTCGTACGCGTTCAACCAGTTCTTCCAGGCGGCGAACCAGCAGAAGGGGTCTTGTAGCTTCAACAACCTCTCCGTCATCACCACCACGGATCCGTCGCAGGGGGCGTGCCGCTTCCACATCCAGATCGACACCGGCAGACACGAGCTCACCGGCAAGTCGGCCGCCGCCGGTAGGGTCGCCGGCTTATCGTGGAGCGCCACCGTGCTCGGCTTGGTCGGCGGGCTTGTTGCGGCCGCGTGGTGAGTGAGGCTGCGACGACGCGACGGCTAGAAGTTGAGCTAGCTAGAAATTCATGGGCATTCTTTATTTTTTTTCTTACTAATAATTAACTAAAGGGGGTCAGCAGATGAATTCATTAAGGATGTTTCTTGGTGGTAAATATCTGTTACTTATTTACCATTGAGGAGTATTGGCGAAGGATAGCTTCTGGTACTGGCAGACACGGGTCAATGTACTGTACCATAGATATACTCACTCATTGGAGGAATTGTTGCTGAAGCTGATTCTTTCTGATGTACATATACACGACAGAGATTCTGATGTGAAATTTGGTTGGAATATGTCCTGTCTTGGTGTTGCTTGGATGTGGAATTGCATGGCTATTTCTGTGCCAGTGGCGCTACTTTTTTAACCTGTTAATTTTAGAAGAACAATCTGAGCCAAAATGAGAAAGTTGCATTGATTTCAGTCTCTGCCTCTCCGGTTCTCCAAAATTAAGGTGTGCTTCTGTGGGCTACTGGGCTGTGGCCTGGCCCAACTGACTTGGCAAGCCCATGTCCGCATTGGCACGGCAGCATCGATCTCTAGCAATGACAGCCACCCGTAGTCCCGTAGGCAAACGACGGTTGTGCATGCAAAGTAGTAAAAAGATCACGTGGGGTTCAGTTTGAAGTCGAGTTCAAACTGAAACCCACGAGCACTGGTAGGTAGTTTGGGGATCCTCATGAAAAAACAAAACAAACCAAAACTGCAGTTAAGTCTACCTGCCGTAAGTATTTTTACAGCGCAAAAGTTGAAATGTCACAATAATATTAGTTCGTGTTACCAGTTTACCACCCGAACCGGCTATCACGCTTATTTTTTACGTACTGCAAAGAGCCGTACGAGATATGTTAGGACTCACAAGTCAGTCAGGTCAGCAAACATCATCGACATGGCTCTGCTTTGACGTGGAAAAAGAAGAAAAGGAGATAAGTTTACCCGACGGCAGGTTCCCAATAAACAAGCAAGGTGCGCGAGTCATTGACTGTGGGTTCTTGTGGGCGCGCCATTGGCTTGGCTTGGTTATGGCCGGCAGCGGATGGGGGCATTCATTCCCTAGTAAAATGTGATAATGTCAGAGGATACGAGATGAGCATGACACTTAGCCCTTGAATGGCGCTGCCGATCGCTTCATCCCCGTAGCGATCCTGCCACGATGGGAGCTTCTTCCTTCCTTGACTTGTGGAAACAATGTTCTGGTCACAGGGCCCATAACGCCATGCCTCTCTATCTCTCTCTGCTTGATCTGTCAAGCACTAACACGTATGATATCGACAAGTTTGTTTATCATTCGACTGCTATTACAAACTGTTGACTTGTTGATGGAGAGTTGGAGACAATCAGCAAAAGTTTCTCCTTGACTTGTGGATGGAGACGTGATCATACGAATGCATGACACTGACGTCCCGCAGCGCACCGCATCGAGTTTAAGTCGCGTTCTCGTTTCCCCCGACCGATCCAACTGCTACACACGCACAGACACGGCCATCGCCGCCGCTCGATCGCCACCGCTGCACACGAGCGCAGCAGTCTCCGGCCGATCGCTTCGTCTCCGTTCGATCCGTAGCACGCACCGGCGCGCCTTCCACCATGGCCAGAGAGAAGACCCTGCTCGACGTCTTCATCGTTTTCTCTCTCGTGTACTGTGGAGTCTCGTCGCTTGTTCATCAGCAGGCGCAAGCGCAGCAACCCTGCGCCGCTGGGCTCGGCAAGCAGCTGCCCAAGCAGGGCGGAGCAAGATCCACCTCAAAAACCGGACAGGTGGTGACTCCTTTGTTATATGTTCAACCGTTTCTCTTTTCTCCCTTTGATTCCTCTCGCGACTCCAAAATCACCTGCTGATTTGTCACTTTTGCACATTTATAAACCCAGATCGGCCTTGTTGCCGCCTCCGCGCCGTCACTGAACCACAAGGGGAAGGGTGCCGTTACGCCGCAAAACCAGGGAAAGGTGAAACGATGTGACTTTTATCTTAGAACCAGCTGCAATTAGCACTGCAACTAATTTTTTTTCCCTGCTATTGTTGGGTACAAATAAGTAAAATTTAATTGCGTTTGGATCACTTGTATTTCGGATATTCCTCTAGTAAGAGCTGCAACAGAAATTACTTCTGCGACCTGTCTATTTACATTACTATAAAGGAAAAGTATGTTTTCCAACTGTTAGAGTCCGATTTTCAACCCACAATTGAAACCAGACACTGAATATCATCCGACTATCCAAACCGGACAGATTTGGCCTTTGGGTGGTTTCGGAGGTGTTTTTCGATTTCACGAAAATAAAAAAATATTATTTAAACTTAAAAATTCATAACTATTTCAATTTAAACAAAAAAGCGAATCAGCGCTAAAAGATTTTTTAAAATGTAACATGCCTATTGACACACTATTTAATGTTATTTGGATATTATCTATTTATATTGCTAGTGTTCTATTGTTTTTTAAAAAAATACTTAGAATAAAATAAATAAATAAATAATATGAACTTCAAATGATGCATCGACATATAGGTCACATTTTTAGAAAAAAAACATTTACATCAGATTCATATTTTTCTGATTTAAAATAAATTAGTAATGAATTTTATATATTAATTTTTTTTAATTATTGGAAAATAGAAAAACCACCTAAAGGACAATTTTGCCTAGTTTGGATAGTTGGATGGTCATCATGTAGTTGTGGGTTGAAAATGAGACTTTTGCAATAGTTGAAGGGTGAAAATATACTTTTCACTACAAAAAACTGCGCTCAAATATTTGGTCAATGATGCCTTTCATGCTTTTGACCTTTTGCGATTGAAATTTCTGCATGGCACAGCCCAATCTTATTGCCCTATTTTTTTTTTTGAAGCAACCTTATTGCCCTATTTAACTTTTGCACGGATGTTTTGTTTCAATTGCGTCTACAAGTAGTGTTCATTTTTTTACGGGCAAGTAGTGTTCATTTTATAAGGGTAGATTTGTTTGGGCTAAAATTATTAGTTTAAATGACGTATAAACAGAATCAGAGGTTAGTCTTACTGCAAGGAATTAAAAATTCAGAATTTCTTTGCCCTGTGGTGTCCATCTCCCTATTATCCAAGTCGCCATAAATATGCAGGTACTGTGGCGGGCTATTTTTTTATTGCTGTGTTGGATATTATGTAGTGGATTGAGGTTTAGCAAACATTAGCTATTACTCTTGAAAACTATGTTAAATGGGATTAACAAAAATAAAGAACCAGTTTTTTAGATGGCATATAATCCCATGTAACAAGTGAAAATATGATACGTGAAAATGATGCAACATAGGTTCTCAGAAATCAAAACTATGAACTAGAAGCCTAACGGCATAGTATATGAACACGCAAAATGTCAGCTGCAGATTCAATTCCTTTTGTGAGACATACAAATTACAATCACGACGTGCTTTTGTGTTTTTTCCCTACATTACAAACTAGAGCTTAACTTTTTTTTTTTCTTGCAATTCAGATTGTCATGAAGATGTCCTCTACATGTAGCTTAGTTTGTCGTTGAAACTTTCGAAACCTAAGTTTTATTCTGCTCAAAATTGCACCATTTTCACCAAAGCAAATGTCCTCCAAAATGTGCACAGCATATGCCAATTGTTGTTTATGTAGCTATTTCTGCTTCAGCTACATGCACAAAGTGACAATGATTTGCAGTAAACATTGCTATACGGAAGATATTTGATTTTCACTAGTATGCGAAGGGTCCGATTTTCAAATTGTGAAATTCATGAAAATATAACTGCTAAGTGTTTGAAGGCTTGATTCAAAGCTATCAGTTATAAGCAACAGCATAGTACTGTATATGAGACATAAAAATCTCAGCTGCAGGCTCAATTCCATTTGTGAGATATAAAAGTTATTTTTCTTGCAATTTCAGGTCGCCATGAAGATTTCCTCTCTCTCTGTTTTTTTTTCTTTTTTTTTTGCATTAGGGAGGCCAACACAGGGGCTTCCTGCTGCCAGTGCTGGGGCTCCAACCCGGATCGCCGGCGTGGGGGCTGGGTCAAGGAGCCACTTGGGCTCACCAGCCCCACTAGATATATGTAGATAAATTTTTAATTTTGTTGAAAACTTTTAAACTGAAGTTTTGTTCTGCCCAAAAGTGTACCATTTTCACCAAAGTGTTTAGTTTCAACAAATATCCTCCAAACTGTACCCAACAAACGCCAACTGTCGCTTCTGTAGCTAGTTGTGTTTCAGCTACATGCATAAGGTGAGAAGGATTTGCAGTGAACATTGCTAAACTGAAGATATTATAATTTCACGAGTATGTGAAGGTCAGGGTATAAGGATGATGGGGAGACCCTTGGAGCCATTTTCAAATTGTGAAATTCATGAAAATACAACTGCTAAGTGTTTGAAAGATTGATTTTTTAAAAAACTTACTGTGCCTTATCTTATCTGGTGAATTTACAATATTACTGTGCAGGCTGGAACATCCTCTATGAAATATTCTGATTGTGTTACCAAGAATCATGATAAAGAAATTGCTGATGATTTTTACAACTTTCTTCAAAAGTTTATCAAGACAGGAGAGGTCAAGCATTTTTATAAAGATCAAATAAAAAGCATGAAGGAAAGAAATGCATTTGTGATGGACATATTCTACAGGCAGTTGAGAAAACGAATCTGAGACTAGCTATGACGTTGTGTAACGATTTCAACAGGTGCCTAAGTCTCCTAACTCTTATATAGTAGACTCCTTTTGCTCCTGCAAACTCTCGTATTCTGGTCAGTGCAAGTCATTTATTCTCAACAAATGAAATTTGTCTATCTTGATGTACTATGCAGATTTCATTTTTTTTCTTTTGATCAGTGACGTCCCTGTTTCAGATTCTTAAAAAACCGAAAAAAAACATAATAATCTTAAGAGGCTTGTTATGGTGCTTGAAAGGAACCAAAGGTTCCTCCATTGTGATTATTCTCAGCCATTGATCTCAGTTAGAGAGAATTCATTGTAAAGAAGGGTAGCTTAGTAAATTCGTTTCGGCTCTAGTAATTTACTTGGCACCTCCCACATCAGATCGAAGGAATCATCTGCTGCACCGCGGAGGGCTCGCCGCCGGCCCCTGAACATGGCCTCATCGACGGCGCGGCCTTCAAATCCGGCGAAATGGACTCCCACTAGGCACTAGCCCATCATCGTCTAGCGCCGCAACCCTTGGGGCCTTGGCCACATCGCAGCAGGGACTTGCCTCACATGCGCGCATGCAGCCCTAGGCTCCTTCGACCATGTTAGCGGGGTTAACTTCGTGTTCATGTTCAGAGAATCAGAGTCATGTCCTCCGTGAGGATGGAATGGGTGCTTGTGTCGTCCAGTCATGGAGATCAGGCCCTAGTACCTATCCATAATGTCAAATATTATACATTATATACGGAGACATATTTCTAGTTGCCAATTTAGCATAAATCTAAAACTTGTTTACATCGGCGAAGAGGCGAATCCGGCGATCCCAGAATCGACAACTCAGTCTGGTTAAAAGATTAGGCCCCAACTCTTATAACAAAAATACCAAAATACCCTTAGGTTAGTTTTTAAAATTAGTTCCTGGCTCACTGTTTGGGTCCCTTATAATAGGTTCTTTTCAATATTGGACCATTGGATTCAAACCAATGAACGGCTATCAATGTCTCCAAGCACCTTAAAATTAGTAACTATCAGCAAAAAAAAAAAACAGAGTGTTACCCAACAGCAGAGTGTTCTGCTAGCTCCTCATTTGACTACAATTAGTAATATTTGAGTAAACTGAGAATATGAAACATGCTATTAAAGGTTGACTTCCTTGTGCAGGCTTGAATTTCATTTGAAAAAACGGTTGGGAGGTTTGTTAAGGTGATCATACCTAGTGTACCAGATTCGGTATGCCAGTCTTTAAGGTTGAAGTTTCATGGAATGCCAAGAAGGTATTCAGTTGTTCCTAGAGCTTGGATTCTGCGCATACTATAATATGATATAATCAATAACGTGTCTTGAATAATTCTTGATGTTACACAGGCACCAAAACTTTACTGATATACTTTGTGGGAACATATTGATAAAACCTGAAGATGTGTATGGTTATAATAATCAAGTTTTGAAGCTGACTAATCTTGGTTCTCGACTGTGGAGGGCTGGATTTGCTTATATTCTCCGTGCTCATTTGAAGGGCAAGAGCTGGTTTTGAAAGTTCAATATTCATGATATTGATGTGAAGAATGGTGATGAATTTAACATTAGAGTTGAGCCTTCAGAGCATACACCCAAAGGGGCATTGCTGGACCTTCGGAAATTTTTCATGGAACTGATTCCTCATTTCAGAAATAAGGGAGTTATGCCGCCTTATTTTGAGCAACTTCAAACATTCCTAGAAACAATCTCTGAGGATGTGTTGGGAAAAGTTTCAAGCCTGAAACGGTTCCGGAAGTACCTTTTAAATCATTTGGCATTAGCTGCACCTTTGAGGCGTGCGCATCTGATTACGGACATTCATAGGTGTTGCAAGATGACGGACGATGAAAGGGATATGCCATTTAAGGATTCAGTGCGTAAGTTGAATAAAAACTGGCGGAAAGCTGTATCAGAGGATCCTGAGATGAACAAAGTCTACACTTTCAAGCCTAGACACCTTAGAGAGCAAAATTCAACACAACAATACAGCAGTTCTAGTGTGAAGACGTACTCAAAACAAAAATTCCATGCCTATAATGTACAGAATTCATCAGAAAAATTGATGGTAAAAGAGGGAGTATTTGATGACACATACAAATCAATGGCCATGTTCTTAAGACATTTTTTTGAGCATGCTCTTGATAATTCCAAGATGAAATCATCCAGGTGTTTCATCAAAAACAAGAAACCACTCAGGAAGTTACTAAACTGCAAATGGGAGGTTTGCTCATCAATAGATGATGAGATAAAAGGAATTCAGCAGGCCAAAAAACTTGATGAGTATGAGCTGCTAACTGCAATCCATCTTGGAACTGAAATAGCAGAAATGATATGGTATCTAATGTTGGATACTGGTTTTGAAGGAATGTGAGTGCATTTTCGTCTTCTATCTATTCCGCATCTGTTTTCACCTTTCATTGCTTCTATTTTTCATTTTTTTTGGTGCAGTTTGAAGAGCTTTGAAATGGGGTAAATTGCTCTAATACCTACTCCCATGTTCTTTATCGAGTAAATTGCACCCATCATACGACAACTTGTAACGTTGTATCACTTTGGTCCATCAAGTTGTAAATTGTGCAATCACACACAAGTTCACTGTTAACTGTGATGATTTCGAGGAAGCTGAGCCTAACTAGTTTGTTAGGGTGCGGAGGTATGCCTAGACCACCCAGGTTCAAGTCTTCGTCAAACGAATTTAGGTGCATATCTTCAATATAAAACCACCTAGTGTCCTAGTCCCTCCTAGATTGGTCTAGTTTTAACTGTGATGATTTTGAATCTTGACTCTTCAAGCAGGTTTAGTCCAGTCTCTCTACACATGACCCTGAGCTTTAGGTGTGATGCCTTTATACGTGCTTGGAGTTTGGAAGCTAAATGTTCCTCAGCACATGCTTTTCTTTGGTTAATGGATAAAAATAAATTCCAAATGGAGACAAACTAGCAAAAAAAATAAAGTTGATTATCAAACTTGTTTGTTCCTTTCTGAACCCGAATCTTTGTTGCATTTTCCTTTTGCTGTGTTGAATTGCAGTTTCAATTTGGACAGCTATGTCTCAGTTTTCTTTTGTTAAGTCTGTGGTCTGTTTTTGCGTGAGTGAGAAAAATAATAGTGTTTCTTGACATTTTAAATGCTGAGGTTATATGGTGTTTGTTGAAATTATGAAATGGCATGTTTAAAATGGGCATGGTATCATGTGGGCTTTTCCAAGATAAAGAAAGTTCTGGAAGCTCGGAAGCATAGCAAAGGCCTCAGACTTGGATGGTAAGGACAATGGTCGTCAATACTTTCAGGTTCGATGGCACCTTGGAGCTCACAGATTCAGCCACGATACTAAGTTCGCTGGCACCAAAGTAGACCTGATTTGTAGCTTTGAAATGGGGTAGGGGAATCCGGTCACCGTTTCTGAGAACATACATGCTATAGTGATGTCAATCTTCTCGGGCGATAATGTTAGAACCACAACAGTGGTTCAGGGTGTTGGATTGATCACCTCAGTCCCAAAGGCCCAAAGGCCATGGGCCTTGATCTGCGCCCTGATCGGGGGCGCCCAACCCAACATGGTTGGTGAGCCCCTATCGTCAGCGCTATAAAGAGAGTGGGGGAGGCCACGGCTCTACTTATGAGGTTGAACTGAGTAATCTCCCCACCGACACTCAAACCCTAGACCCTAGACCGATCGAGAGGGTTAGCGCTCCGGCGGCGGGAAGCTCCACCACCACGTCCACCGCCATCCCTGGCCAAAGCCGGTGGCGACCGGAGGGCCGGCGAGACCTCCTACAAAGGGCTACTGCATCTACACCAAACGTCGCTGCCCGTGAGCAGATCTTCCCCAACGAACCTGCTATGGCATCTACAGAGCCATCCAACTCCTCTACTCGTGATGGTATGGATCTTGAACTCTCTCCCTTCTCTATTCTTAGACCTAGGACACATTGACACATACACACTCATAGACACATACACACTCACAGATCAAGTATTTCCCGTCTAGATCCACACACTAGCATCACCTAGATATAATAATTGGTATCAGAGGCCTACTAGATGTGTAGATCTAGTTCGGATCTAGAGAAAAGAGAAAGGATTTCGAAAAAAATCGAGAGAAACAGAAGAAAACCCGAAACCCTAGATCCAAATACCCTTGAACCAAAAAACCTTTGAGAACCACAGATCCATATCCCCACACCACAGATCTTGATTCCCCACACACAGATCCGACTACACCTAGCCGGAACAAACCTACCGCCGTTGTCGCCGGGACGCCGGTGCGCACGCGCGCGTAGAGAAGAGCCGCTCGACACCGGGACGCCGGGGACGAGTTGCGCAAGAAGCCCCACCACAAACCCGCTCGACGGCGGCGCGTTCACCTTTCGGTGTGCGCGCACGCTGGCGAGGGGATCTGCGGAGGCGCTAAGAACCTCCGTGTGCATCTGCACGAGCAGGGTGGAAGAACGAGTGGGGAGAGAAGAAGAAAGAAAGTTAGCCCCGGCCAAGGTCTGACCATGGCGCGGCGGCGAATGACGAGGTGCGGCGGCGAGCTGCTCGCTGGCGGTGCGCCAGACCGGCCGCGGCTGCGCCGGGAGGGGGAGGAGAAAGGACTGAATGGCTAGGGTTAGGGTTAACAGGTTGCTGCCGGTTTTATTCGCGCGAAAACGCCGTTCAACCGTCGGATCGAGTCGGATGGCTGAGATGCACCGCCGCCGCGACGGGCTGCTTTGAGCCCAGGAGGGGGGGGGCAGATTCCCGGCCCAGGCCCAAGTTGCGGCCTGGGACGCGGGATGGCGCGCCGTGCCCTACTGGGCCGCGTGCAGCCGGGCTAGCGCACGCGAGTTGGGCTGCGCGTTGCCAGGCCGAACGGGAGAGCGAGCTGGCCAAGCCGAGTGATTCGTGTGCTGGGCCGCGTGCGCGCGCCAGTGGGCCGTATGGGTGGCCAGAACAGAGAATAGTTATTTTTTTATTCAATTTCAGAAGCAATTTATTTACATATGAATATGAATTTGCACAGAATTTTGATCTCTCTTCATTTTGAACCAAAGGGATAATTGTGATATTATTATTTTCAGAATAATTGTGATATTATTATTTTCTGACCAAAGTTGAGAATAATAATACTATGATTTCATAGATATGTTTCTTTTATGCATTATTACTTTTTCTGCCCAAAGGTGATTAAGTTTTAATGTAAAAGGTCACTATGTATTTTATTTTCTGACCAAAGTTGATGATAAAACATATAGTCATATTCAGATTTATTCTTATATATTGTTCTCACTTGTTCCTGATTGATTTCAGCTGGAGTTGCCATCAGAGATATTCCAACTCTGAAGGGAGATAATTACAATGAGTGGTACAAGAAGCTGAATCTCTTCTTCACCATGCAAGATCTGGACTGGATCCTTACACATCCGGTGCCTGTAGAGCCTCAGGCGCCAGTCCGAGGGGAGGACATGACAGATACTGCTTGGCAGCAAGCACATGATGTTTACAAAGCATCCAAAGAAAGTTATGATCTTGTAAATATCAAATGGAAATCTGCTAACAAGAAATGCTTAGCAGTGGTGGAAAACACCGTAGAGCCTACCATTTTGGGGGCAATCACAAATTGTCAGAATGTTGTTGAATACCTTGCAAAGATAAAGAATCAGTACACTGGTTCTTCCAAGATTTACGCTCATCAGTTGCTTGAGCAATTGGTTGGTGTAAAATACAGAGGAGGTGGACTCAGAGAGTTCATCCACCGTTTGATAAACATCAACAACAAGCTTAAACCGATGAACTTAGAGTTCAGTGAGGGTCACATTGTCTATTTGATCTTCAAATCCCTTCCTGCAGAGTTTGAGAACTTTATAGTTGGCTACAACTTGAGTCCTGAGCCTTGGGACATAGAGAAGACAACAGCAATGCTAGCCCAAGAGGAAGAGAGGCTTAAGATTGCACATGGTGGCTCTATAAACTTTGTGCATAACCAAAAGAAAAAGAATCACTTTGCAAAAGGTGAATCCTCCAATGCTAAGGCTCCCCAGCAGGTCCAGCAGCATCAACCCATGCTTGGGCAATGCACTGTAGATAAAGATCAATGTCTCTATTGCAAGAAGAAGGGACATTACAAGAAAGATTGTCCAGATTACTATAAGATGCTGTGTGAAAAGAATGGTGAGAACATTATTTCTTTTGTGAATGAATCTCTGTATATAGATTATGCGAAATCTACTTGGTGGATTCACTCAGGAGCAACAATTCATGTTGCAAATTATTTACAGGGATTCATCCAAACGCGAACAACTCAAAGAAGAGAAAGAAAGATTAAAGTCGCGAATGGAGTCGAAGCCGAAGTGGAGGCGGTGGGAAACCTTCTCTTGGTGCTTGACACTGGCTTTGAGTTGCTTCTTGGAGATGTTTTTTATGTTCCTTCTGTTAAAAGGAATTTGATTAGTGTTTCAAAACTTGATGATGGTGGATTTGAATGCCGTTTTGGAAGCGGCAAGTGTGTAATAGACTATAACGATTTGATTGTTTCGATTGCTTTGAGAAAGAATGATTTATATTTGCTATCACTACGTGAAAGTGTGAATTCTGTGTGTGATGTGAATGCAAAAGAATCCGTACCCACCGACATAAAAAGAAAGAGAACTCAGAGTACGTCATCGAAATTGTGGCACTGTCGTTTAGGCCACATTTCGAGGGGGAGAATTGAAAGGCTGGTTAAGAATGAAATTCTTACTCCTCTTGAGTTCTCAGACTTAGATAAATGCATTGAGTGCATAAAAGCGAAATATATAAAGATAACCAGAAAACATGCGGAACACAGTGCAGGTATCTTAGAAATAATTCACACAGATATCTGCGGTCCATTCCCAATTACGAATATAGACGGTTATGACTCATTCATAACTTTTACAGACGATTATTCCCGTTATGGTTATATCTATCCGATTAAAGAAAAATAAGAAGCATTGGATAAATTTAAAATATTCAAGGCTGAAGTTGAGAATCAACACAATTTAAAGATTAAGATAGTACGATCCGACCATGGAGGGGAATACTATGGTCGGCATACCCCATACGGACAAGTTCCAGGACCCTTTGCAAGGTTCCTACAGGAACAAGGAATTGTTGCCCAGTATTCAATGCCGGGCGAGCCACAACAGAATGGAGTAGCTGAAAGAAGAAATCGTACCTTGATGGACATGGTACGAAGCCTGATAGGCTATTCCACACTGTCAGAGAGTCTATGGATGGAGGCTTTGAAAACCGCCATCTACATTCTCAACAGAGTTCCCAGTAAAGCGGTGCCCAAAACACCGTATGAACTATGGACAGGCAGAACACCCTCATTGAATCACCTAAGGGTGTGGGGGAGTCCTGCTGAAGCAAAGATATTTAACCCAACCATTGGAAAACTAGATCCCAAGACAGTGAGTTGCCATTTTATTGGCTACACAGAGAAGTCAAAAGGATATCGTTTCTACTGTCCAGATATATTCACAAAGTTTGTGGAAACAAGACATGCTGCCTTCCTAGAAGAAGAAATGATTCGGGGGAGCACGATAGTTCGAAAGAGTAATCTTGAGGAAAAGCGGGTGTGTGCACCCACTCCGATGATTCAGGAGCCATTTTTCTCACTACCTACTGTGACTGCACCCTCAGTGTCAGTTCCTGAGTTGGTCCTTCCTGTGGCAATACAGAATGAAAATATGGAACCTGTCCTTCCGGATCCTATAGAAAATATTGCCGCAGATCAGGGGGAGCAACATCAGCCTCCAACAGAAAATGTATCAAATGATGAGGCCCCTAGAAGGTCTCAAAGAGTGAGAAGTCAGCTATCCCAGATGCTTATGAAATATATGAAATAGAAGAGTTTTGGATGGAGGATGATCCCACCACATTTGAAGCAGCCATGAGAAGTGAGCAATCATCCAAATGGATCGAAACCATAGAAGATGAAATGCAATCCATGAGTTCCAATGGAGTTTGGGACTTAGTAGAAATTCCTAAAGGAGCCAAAACAGTAGGCTGTAAATGGGTCTACAAGACTAAACGTGACTCCAAAGGGAATATAGAGAGACATAAGGCTCGACTCGTGGCTAACGGATATACACAAAAGGAAGGTATAGACTACAATGAGACGTTTTCACCCGTCTCTTGTAAAGATTATTTTAGAGTTATAATGGCTCTAGTAGCTCATTATAATCTAGAACTACATCAAATGGATGTAAAGACGACATTCCTAAATGGGGATCTAGAAGAAAACATTTACATGGCACAACCTAAGGGTTTTGTTGTGAAAGGAAAAGAACACATGGGATGTCACCTTAAGAAATCCATCTATGGATTGAGGCAATCCTCAAGACAATGGTATTTGAAGTTTAACGAAACAATAAAGAAATTTGGGTTTAAAGAGAATATTGAGGACAATTGCGTATTCGCAAAGTTTAAGAAAGGGAAATACATTTTCCTTGTACTGTATGTGGATGATATCCTACTGGCAAGTAGTGATATTAGCTTATTACTAGAAACCAAGAAATTCTTGTCCTCTAACTTTGACATGAAAGATCTCGGTGATGCTTCCTTTGTTTTAGGAATTGAGATTCATCGAGATAGAAGGAATGGGGTTCTAGGATTGTCACAAAAGACATACCTAGAAAAGATCTTAGAGATGTATAATATGCAGAAAAGTAATCCTACTCCTGCTCCGATAGTCAAGGGTGATAGATTTGGGAAATTTCAATGTCCCTAGAATGAGTATGAAAGACAACAGATGAAAGCGGTACCGTATTCTTCAGCTCTTGGGAGCTTGTCTTATGCACAAGCGTGCACTCGCCCTGACTTAGCTTTTGTCACAAACGTGCTTAGCAGATATCAAGAAGAACCAGAAATAGAACATTGGAAACTAGTAAAGAAAGCTTTCCGTTATGTGCAAGGCACAAAAGGTCTCATGCTAACTTACAGAAGAAATGCTTCCCTGGAGATCGAAGGGTATGCAGATGCAGATTATGCTGGAGATGAAGATGACAGAAAATCCACGACAGGTTACATCTTCATGCTTGCTGATGGAGTTATCTCGTGGAAAAGCTCAAAGCAACCAGTAATAGCAACATCAACGATGTATGCTGAGTTTATAGCATGTTATGAGGCCTTGACGCAAGGTAGAATGGTTAAAGAAATTCGTACCCGATTTGCGAATTGTGAATAGCATAGAAAGACCATTAAAGATGTACTGCGATAACTAGCCTGTAGTATTCTATGCCCACAACAACAAAAAAAGTACGGCTACCAAGTCGATACAAGTAAGATTTTATTCGGTAAAAGATAGAATCCAGGATCACACCAGAAGTCTTGAGCATATGAGATCAAGGAATATGCTTGCGGATCTGTTAACGAAAGGCCTACCACCCAATGTGTTCAAGGAACACTTAGCCGGTATGGGTTTAAGGGAAAGCCTATAATTCCTGGATTAGAAGGCCCGATAAGATATAAGAATTCGTTTCTGACTAGAGGCGTGTACGGTGGCTATTGATTCTATCGATAGAGGATCGTGACGATGAGATAAGCTCTGTACATAAATCTAAGATGGAATGAGAGAGATACTGGAAAAGAAAATAAGATAAAGAATGAGATCAAGGGGGAGATTGTTGGATTGATCTCCTCAGTCCCAAAGGCCCAAAGGCCATGGGCCTTGATCTGCGCCCTGATCGGGGGCGCCCAACCCAATATGGTTGGTGGGCTCCTGTCGCCAGCGCTATAAAGAGAGTGGTGGGGGCCACGGCTCTACTCACGAGGTTGAACTGAGTACTCTCCCCACCGACACTCAAACCCTAGACCCTAGACCGATCGAGAGGGTTAGCGCTCCGGCGGCGGGAAGCTCCACCACCACGTCCACCGCCGTAGCCTGGCCAAAGCCGGTGGCGACCGGAGGGCCGGCGAGACCTCCTACAAAGGGCTACTGCATCTACACCAAACGTCGCTGCCCGTGAGCAGATCTTCCCCAACGAACCTGCTATGGCATCTACAGAGCCATCCAACTCCTCTACTCGTGATGGTATGGATCTTGAACTCTCTCCCTTCTCCATTCTTAGATCTAGGACACATTGACACATACACACTCATAGACACATACACACCCACAGATCAAGTATTTCCCGTCTAGATCCACACACTAGCATCACCTAGATATAACACAGGGTTTATGGTGATATACCAGAGATGGGTGAGGAAGGTTTTGCAATCTGCATGCCTGTTGAATGAGGTTGTTAGCAGTGTGTGCTTTCGAGAGTATTTGAGTTGATTTGGTGGTGGCTATGTCCCGAATATGCTTTGCTGATAATACTTTGAATTGTGCTTATATTTGAATGTAAGTCTATATTGGATGATATAGTGTTCTCGATTGATTTTTTGTTTGTTTGCTCTTTTGTTATTTTTTTTTATGAAATTGTTTGCTCTTTTGTTCAGTGAGCATGTGCTTTGTCGGTTCTTCATTCGGATATGTAAATACTGATAAAGTCTTTCCTAATTTAGTTATAAAATAGAGACAATTCCTTATTTGGCCCTGAAAAAAGTCCCCGTTGCTTCCTTGGCCCTAGAAAATTTTTCGTTCCCTATTAGGCCAAAGTTTTTCATCCATTCCTTTCATGGCCCTGCTGTCTAATTGAAGGGTTAACACCGTTAACCAGGGCGCAAAAAGACATTTTTGCCCCTGAACATAAAAAGTTATTGCTGGAAGCTATTTTTTAGGGCAAGTAATTATTTGACAAGTAATTATTTTGAGCATTTTGACAAGTAATTATTTTGAGCATTTTTTTTTGTGCCATTTCATATTGTTTTTAACATACAAATGAGAGATAATTATGTCCAGAAACAGCCTCCAACAATAACCTTTTATTTTTAGGGGCAAAACTGTCTTTTTGCACCCTAGTTAACAGTGTTACCCCTTCCAATTGGACGGCAGGGCCACGAAAGGAATGGATGAAAAACTTTTGGCCTTATAAGGAACCAAAATTTTCTCAAGGCCAAGAAAGGAATGAGGACTTTTTTCAGGGCCAAATAAGGAATTAACTCTATAAAATACTATGGATGATTTATTCATCACATCTTTAATCAATCATCTGTGACTCTGCGTGCCTTATACATACAGTAGGCTAACAGGCTTCCATGTTCTCCGTGCATTCTACCACAAAACACAGCAGAGTGGAGCCACAACAGACGCGCGAAGATTGTGCAAACAGAACTAGATGCAAAATGGAGTAATAAATGTGTATGGTCACCTGGTGCGGTGGTGCCTCCTTCAAATCTCGTAGTCCGCGCATGGTGGGCATCTGCAATACTTCCGTGCAGACGGATAGGCCTCCTCCGGCAATAGTGAGCGACCGCGCCGCTGCTCTCGTTCGGGTCCGTAGCCACTCTTACCGCCGGCGTGGCTGCTCCCTAACGGCCACGGGGCCACCGCCGTCGGCAGGCGGACCCCGCCTCCCGTCACCTTCAGCAGCTCGCCGCAGATCTAACTGCAGGTTACCTGGGCCGCCAACCAAGCAGGTCGCCGCGACTGAGCTAGGGGAAGCCGCCGATACCGCTCCTCATCTGCCACGACTGCGTGAGTCAGCATTATTATGACTTTTTTTTTATTCTAATCTTCAGTTGATTAGTAGTATATGCTTTCAGACTTCACATGAATTACATACGTATCTACTGTATGCAAGGAGAGACCGATCCACAGCCGAAATGAGGTTGATTCTCTTAGAAGTGAAAGTCTGACACACATGCTAGCCTGAACACGGAAAAAAGAAAAGGAAAACCTTTGCTCCACCACTGAATCATAACATTACGGAGAATAGGTCTGATATTGCTTTTTTATATACACAAAGCAAGCAAGTAATGACTGATGGTAAAATGCCAGAGGTAAAAGTTCATATTTCACCCAAGATTGGTTTATCAGTCACCAAGTATCACAACAATACCATTCTAGCTGCACCATCTGCAGTTTTCTATGGTTCCCATCAGCCACTGTAGGAAATGTTCAGCAATTTTCCCCCTAGAATGTGTGATCACCAGATCCATCGAACCGCCAAGAATTCCTCTCGCTGCTAAGCCCCGCTCCCATGCTTGATCGCTGCACAAGACGGACCAGTGACTGGACGACCTCCAATATTGGCGGCCTGAATTCTGGCTCAGGCTGTTGCAATTGCAGAGGTTCATCAATCAGCGACACAGTACAAATGATTGGAGAGGAAAATAGCAACTAAACTGAGGCAACTTACCTGGACACAGAGAGCGACCGCGTCTGCGAACCGAGAGAGTGATTTCGCAGGGTAAAGCCCCTCCAGTGCTGGATCAACCATCTGATCTAGCGAGTCAATGTCGTGCAGCTGCGGAGTAGCCCACCGGACTAACGATTGTTGGGACCTTGGTTGAGAGCTGAAATAGTTTCAGTCAACGGTTAGCATTCAATTCAAACAAAACTCACCTCTTCATCTTTGTACAGGATAAGTTGCAGCGCAATAGTCTCCTTGCTCACCTGTCAAATGCTTTTCGGCCAGTCAGGAGCTCAAGCATGACGACTCCAAAGCTGTAAACATCGCTCTTTTGTGAGTACTGACCGGACATTATCACCTCTGGAGCACTGTATCCCGAGTTGTCATCTGATTCCTGAAGTAGTCAGTTTGTAAGGGAATCTTTAGATAAAGTCTTCCCATTCTTCTACTCACTACTACTACTAGTACTACTACTAACTCCAAAATGCAATAGAACAATAATAAAAAAAAATGGACTCCACTACGCGAATGGAACCTAAAATCATCTGGTTTGTAAGACTCAGTGCAAGACACTGTCTATAAGTTCTGATAGACTGCTTTTCATGCAGAGTTATATATCTTCAGAGTTATCTGATTCCAACAAACTGCTACCAAACAATAACATTAAATTGTAACAGCTAAATACTCTCTACGGACCAGAGTACATTTATCATATCATACATTCTTAAACATGTCTATAGAGTAACAGAATGGTACCTGGAGTTCCTGGTTTGGAATTAGGTCTGCAAACCCGCAATCTGAAATATGGGGATTAAGTTCATTGTCCAACAATATGTTAGATGATTTGAAATTCTTGTGGATGACTGATGGTGTACAAGTTTCATGTAGATACCTGAAAAGCAGCACATAATTCAGTTCAAGAAAAACTGTAAAATCATTTTATGTGCCTGCTTGACTTACTCTAATGCCCTGGGCTGATCCTAGCGCAATCTTGACACGGCTATGCCAAGACAACGATCTGCTGTTGCCATCTGACAGGTGAAGGAAGTCATGAAGAGATCCATTCTTGTAAAATTCATATGCCAGCAAGCACTGCCCATGCTCTGAGCAGTATCCATCTATCTCTGAGAGGTTTGGATGATTTAGCTTTGCAATGTCGGCAACCAGCTTCATGAAGAAATCAGATGGGTGGTCTGGAATGGCAGAGAAATTAATTTTCTTCACAGCCAGAACCTGGGAAAAGTAGAAACGAGAAACTGAGGCTGCAATGGTTTAATATAATGTTGGGGCAAACCTAAATACACCATGATATAACAAAAATAAAGGAAGAAATGTCAGCGTTACTAATACTATCATGAAAACGCAATTGAAACCCTATACCCTGTTATAATCAATCCTGTGAAGTTTCCATACTGCATTAGGTCTTGCTTACAGATTTGCATAGTGTACAGGGAGTGAAGTAGTGAACTTCCAGTTTTGAATATGGACATGCTATATAAACGAGCTTAAGATAATCAGTATACTTTAAGAGTATAGTCACTGATACTGTAAAATTTTTATAACGGAGTAAGCATTGATGATCAGTGCTGTTAGGTTCAATAGAATGAACAGAGTACATTCTGTGATAATGAAGGTTGAATATGTGTTCTTTCACCTCTCTGCAGAAAATTGTCATACAAAGGTAATTGAACATACCTTCTGAGCAGACAACTGTGCTCTATAAACACGGCAAAAAGAGCCTTCGCCGATCAGATTGTCAGCACTGAAGCTATCTGTTGCTACCTGCAGGTCTGCCACTGTGTATGCAGTTGCCCCGATGGAAGAGAGGTTCACTTCCTTCACGATAGGATTGTTAGTGGGATCATTTTCATAGGACTTGTGCAGCTCGATTTTCGACGGTGGTTTCAAGTTCATTGAGACATTCTTCCTCAATTCTTTTCCAGTTGTTGACAGTGAGATAGAGCGGATGGGCCTCAGTTCTGAACAGCAACCATTGTTAAGAGGCTACAAAAAAACTGCTGGATGATATGTTGAATAAACTTACTAGGAGATGTCATGATAGACTTACGTTTAATTTTCCCAGAAGCAAGAGGGCTGAGATGCGCATTCTTTTCAGGATCACCTCCCTGTTTACGCTTCATAGATTTCCTCTTGATCAGAAAGAAGGCAACCAATGCACCTACAACCACCAGAGTTATCACAATTCCTGCAACAGCAGCATTGCCTACTTTGGAGCTTTTGCTACCACTGCTACTATTATCGTTATCGCTTCCTCGTGATCGAGTACTGTTATCGTTACTATGACTTGAAGAAGGAGATGGTCGAGAAGGTGGAGAGTCTGATGGAGGTGCTGTTGCGACTGGTGCAGGACTGTTGCTAAATGAGTTGCCACTTGTCCTACAACAGAAACCTTAATTATAATACCAATCCTGTAAATTCTAATTGTAATAGGCTGAGAAGGGTAGTGAAAATACTTACTGGAGATTGCCTATGCTCTTCAGCTTATCAGGAATCGACCCACTGAATTGGTTATTTGCAATATTTCTACACATAAAATTGATAACTGGATCACTAGTAAAAAGATGTGGGGTAATACACAGAGTGTGGCAAGTGTGTCAACTTACAGGTCCGTCAGAGGGAGATCAGTGAGGACGTCTATCGTGCCAGTAAATTGGTTGTTCTGCAAATAACTGAGGACAAGGCACGTCGTCAAGACGTCAATGCAATTCTGGGATTTCAGTAGTTATTTGATTTTTTTGCAGTATAGTTACAATGATTAATGAACGATAAGGAGAATATCCTTACAGTGTGCTTAAACTTGTCATGTTGCTGAAGCTTTCGGGAAGAGTTCCAGAAAACGAGTTATATGAGAAGTCCCTACAATAAGTTTACCTATTATCTGTCAAAATCTCCACTTCGTAGCTCACCATTTAAATTCTTCTATAGATATAAATCAAAAGAACACTCACAACGTCGTTAAGTTGGTGAGTTGGTTGAACACAACATTGATGTCTGACAGCTGATTATGACCAAGATTTCTGAACCAAAGAGTGATATAACATGTTGAGATCTGATCATTGTCCTAGAAAGATAGACAGACTACGAAAATGACATAAACATAACCTACTTACAAATACTCAAGTGCAACCATTTGGGAAATTGAGTAGGGTAATGTCCCAATGAAGTTGTTTCTCTCAAGATTTCTGCAGGTCAAGTGTTTTTCGTCAGACTAACAAAACGATTGACAAAGACAAGAATCTGTCCTTCAGATTTGAAATGAAATCATAACTTACAGTCTCTGAAGATTTTGTGGGAGATTATAAGGGATATCACTTCCTCCGAGATTATTATTGCTCGCATCACTGCAAGAACGTAATGGATCAAAATGATGTCGCTAAAAGGCCACACGTAGCATTGAAACACTGAGTATGTGGGAGATGAATCCACTAACAGCTCAGACAGTTCAGTGAGGAGATTCATATTGTATCCCAGGGTCCCATTTAGCCCCATGCCAGGTACTTTTCTGAAGAAAATGAATATGTCAGAAGAATAGAAAGTTTATGTCAGAGTCATGTCCACTTCTCAGGGTCACCTCACATTGTTATAACTCTTGAACCAGAACAAGTAACCCCAAGCCAAGACTGGCCACAAGGGTCGCCATTTTGGGGAGCCCAGTTTGTCAGCTGCGACGGCGAGTTCAAGATCGTGTAGAACGTGTTGAGGGCAGTCACTGAGAGGCAGAAACATCAACTCAGATAGCGTGATAACAATAATTGAGTGAAATTATCATGATGAGTGTAGTCATCAACAAATTGTCAGCATTCATCACAGTGCATTCTTCTTGGCATTGAATATGAAAGCTGATACACTTATACGAGTGTTTTTTCTTTTTCTTTTTAAAAAAAGAAATATAAAAGAATACTACTGCATATTTTTCCATCATCTCAGACTCCTAACACCAAAGCACTCTGAAGTCAAAAGTAACAGTCCTACTTGCAATAGCAAGGACCTAGCTTTTCAGCAATTCAAGAAAAGCTGATTTATATAAACATAACGTCCGCATCCCAGTGTAAATTATAAAATATATAGGCATAAAAGGAAGAACAGCAAAACCCAAAAAAGGACCATTTGCACTTCTTTTTCTTCCCGGTTATCCGGATAGTACAAACAACACTATCAGAACGGCAATGACTCGATGTTGAACTACTCAGCCAAACCTGTGCGTTCTTATCAGTCACCCTCCGATGATTCACATCATAATTAAACTAAAAACATTTGGAAATTTGGCCTTCTGAAGTGGAGAAGTTAAAGGAAGGAATAATGGCCAAGAACATCAAGAACTGAATAGGTCAGCATCTTGGCATCTCTGTGGGCCCTTGATAGAAAATGATTGGCTAAAGAATGCACCGTGATTTCAGATACTTTGATAACTAAAAATTAACGTGGTTTCCCCAGTCCACACAATGATACAAAGAAAGGGGGAGATTCTCAGAACGAGTAGTAGCAGAATATAGAGCAAGCAAAGTTTGTATAACTCCTATGCGCAACAGTGCAACACTGCCACTTCCTCGAACCGTTTGTAATAAACTTGAAATGGTAGGATGCAGAATTTTTGCATTGGTATTCCAGTATTCTGACGACTATAGATTGAAGAGGAAGAACTGAAGAAGCATCTCAAACAGTGTTTCTTTCCCCATCTACTGATGGTCCAGGAAAGATAAAGAGAAGTCCGAGCAAAATCAAGGGGCGCAAACGTAGTGTTCTTGGTATGCTAAAACGAAGACATGCTTCAGTTTAAGTAAGATTAAGAGCATAAATGGAGCAAGAATCCCTAACCATCGTCGGAGTTGGTGTCGCCGGTGACGCCCGTGACGACGGTGGCCATGAGCAGCGCCGCCACTCCAGCAGCCCCCCAAGCCATGCCTGAAGCTGCTCTGCAGTCATTCGTTCTTGCCTTCACCATGGAGACATTCTTCTTGGCGTATCCAAGAAAGCAGCTGGAAAAAAAAAAAAGAGACATCGACCTTTTGTTCGCTTCCTTCTATGCGGCGCCCCTCTCACAGTGGCTTCTGGCTTTGTGCTTTCATCGCCGCTCCCTCTGGGTCATTTATATACGTCTTGTCAACGAGCCGGAACCGGAAACAAGAATGGCAGGACAGGCCTTACGAAACAGTTGTTCACGAAGCTAACCATAATTATGTTTTAGCTCTTTATTTATTGCTTTTCCTTTAAAAATATCAGCATTACTTCCTATCACACTTCATTTTCTGGAAAAAAAAAACTATATAGTCCCTCGCCTATTGCCCTTATTTAGAAAAGGCCCTTCCGCTCTCACACGGTCCCGCCTATTTAGAAAACCCGAACGTGAAGCTAAGAAGCTCCAAGAGACTCTATATTTTTATCCTAATTGTTAGGAAGAATAGAGAGTTTGATGGAAAAAAAATTCCTTCCAATAGCTTTTCTAAGTGGTTATTCAAATATAACTGTAATGTATTATGGATTTCTCGCTAGCCAAATATAGATAGCAAAAATAGCTCTTTAGAGTGTAAACAAGATATAGAAAAGCTGTCGGAGATTGAAAACATATAGAGTGTGATTTTTATGTAAATGACTTTCCAAATGATAATTTAGAGAGTGAAATTTAGAAAGACTCTTGGAAATATGCTTATAAGAATTTATAAGTCTGTTGGATAGATTTTTTTTATACTCCATCCATTTCAAATTATTTTTTGACACAAAGATTTTAAGACGTCTTATTTAAAAAATTTATGTAACATAGTCAAATTTAATTTATTTATAAAGAATTTTCATTAATAAAGAAAGCCATAACAAAAATTTAATATTTTACCTAATTTTTTGAATAAGACCAATAGTCAAAGTTAGAGAAAAAAAGTCAAACGACTTACAAATTAGAACATAGAGAGTATTTTTTTAGTTTTACCTAACTAAATGAATTTAGCTATACAATGTTTGATAACACCCGGCTAGCTATAATCTCTTGCGTCACATTTCGTTTCTTTCGACGAGTAACTTTAGCTATAATCTCCTTTCTGTAGCTTTGGCGACCGTTGGTTGATAGGCTACGCCCTACGGTGGTACGGCAACTGGGGCCCGCCTAAGATGATATATTGTCTTCGTTCAAGCAAAGCATTATACTCTCACGCGCCAAAAGGCCAGTTCGGATCTTTTAGCAATCAATATTTACTGCAACGCATCTGGTAATAAGTTCCGTTTATTTTGCCATGTCTCCGTCCATTGAAAAGTGTAATTGAAACGTTTGAAAAATAATCTCACAAAAGAATGTAGTTCTATAAGCGGGACCACACTCTCCACCTCATTCGATGGTCAGATCTTATTTGTGTGCCAAAATTAATTTCTAACTATCATTTTAGGAAATCTGATTAGTTACATGCGGCTGTTGAAGCTTTTGTGGTCAACACATGAGAATGCTAAATCGTGCGGATCGCGAACGGATCGAATTGCTGCTGGACGACAAAGGTTAGACCGCCTGCACAGGGAGTCAGACCGCCCGTCACAGGGAGTCAGACCGCCCGTAGCTGAGACGCCGCGAGATCGATCGTTCGATGGATAACTACCACACTTACGTGGGGGTGGACGGCTAGGTTTACGAGTAAACCAACAAAGAGATAACCAACGTACTTTCGTGGCGAAGAACGACTAGTTTACGAGCAAACTAGCAAAGGCCGTCGATGCTCATGCCCGGGAGGGACCCCGTCAGGGCGTGGACATCGCCGAACGTGCTCTAGGTCGACCAGCAAGCCTTAGGATGCCATCAATGGCCCTGGAGATCATGATGGACAGCAAGGGAGGTTGGAAAAGTCTAGAGTTTGAAGGGAAAATGTAAAAGTGTTTGTCGATTGGATTGGATTCCTCTCAATCGGCCATGCCTTTATATTTATAGGGTGGGGAGGTCTGTACCCGTGGGGAGTCAATTACATAAAAAAATCCCCTCAAATACAACTCTAATTCGGATTATGTCGGTGGGTGGCACACGGGGTACCTTACGCCGGCAAGTGTCGATCACAGAACACGCACGTCTCGGTGGAGAATGGTTCAAGAGACGCAAGACAAAGAGGATTATACTGGTTCGGGAGCGATCCCTACGTCCAGTGAAACGAGCTCCAAATCGTGTTGCTCTCTTGGCGGCGGGTTACAGCAAAGGCCGGTTCTAGCCTTGTGTGTGAAGTGTGCGTGTAGGGGACTTAGTGCTCTAGAGATCGAAAAGGAACTCTCCTCCTCCCCCTCTCGCAGGGACGCCCTCCCCTTTTATAGCCCAAGGGGAGGACAACTTTACAACGTTATTTTACCTATCTACCCCGCAAGGGCCGGATGCCCCCGGTGGTTGCGCGCTGTCGGCCTGGTGCATCTTGGCGACCCCTTCCTTGGTTGCCGCGTGTCCTCCGCCATCCCACCAGCAGCTTCGCGGCAGCTTCCTTCTTGGCTGCTAGCGCAGCAGCACGCATGCAACTGCCTTTTTCCATGCGCAGGGCCGTAGATCAGCTTTTGCAGATGGCAGGTGAGCAGGTGATGTCGGGTGTCGGTCGGGAGAAAGCGTTAGCCGCACGCCTTCCTCCGCACAAGTCAGATTTGACCTGGGGAGGGTCTTCGAGAGTCCTCCCCCTTTTCCGCCGTGAGTGTTTATCGACTGGCAGGACCCCTCGCGGGGGTCTGCCCATCCGACCCTGGGGTCGGGGGTCGGGCGCGTCCGTCTCGCCCGACCCCTCCGACCCACAGGTCGTCCGGAGCAGGCTAAGGCCGGGTGAAGCGGGGAGCTCACATCCACGCACCCTCGGAACCCTCGAAGGGTCGGGCGAGACGGAACCGTCCGACCAGCTTGTCGCTGGAGTTGCCTGGGTCTTCTTCTGTTAACGCGCCGTTCGCTGGCGTACTGACAGTGGCCCCCCTAATCCATGGCCCCCACAGTAGCCCCCAACCTTGCAGAGGAGTCAAGGACTCGTGTGCGAGGTCATGTCCTTTCCCTCGGGGGAGTTGGATTCCATAGGGAGGCCGTTCTTTCTCTCTACGTTCTCGCAAACTCCTGGCGTCCTCCAGAATTCCTGGAGTGTGACTTGGGCGACGCCTCGATGGCGAGGCCCGGCATCCAATACGTCACGGGGGTCACGGCCCTCTTCGCGAGGCGTCAGCGCGAGCTCAGCTGCGCGCGGCCATGAACAGGCAGATCGCGGAGATCTGGCTGGGCCCACGAATCATGGTGGTCTGACCAGTTGTGGTCGGGAACAGACCCGCCATCGAGTACGACGCGACGCGGCGGTCAGACTTCGGGCTCGACCCCGCGGTCGTGGTGGGCCCAACGAGGCGTGCGGGCGTGGTGGGCAGTTAATGCCTCATTCCGCCGCCTCGTGCCACGCGCGCACGTCGGGCGCACCTTACGCCATTGGATTTAATCCGAGGGCGGAGAGCGCTCGGTCGTGCGACCCCTCAGTGCGGCAGCCTGCCACCCCGCCGCCCCTATATATTCAAGGACGCCGGCGTGACAGGGCACACGTTTCGCCTTCCATCGCACAGCTCTCGCCTCCTTGCTTCTGTTCGTCCTCCGTTCGTGCTTCAATCTAATCTCCAATCTTCCTCCCACAAGTCCTCCACCGTCAAGATGGCCACCAGGGGTTCTTCTTCCTCGGCGCAGCTTCGCCCATGGGCGCGGTCGACCGCGTCCATGGCCGCCCTCGAGTCGCTCGTGACTCGAGGGCTTCTCTGCCCGCGCACCGAGCGGGAGGAGTGGATCTCTCCGCACCCCTCCCACAAGACCCCGTCGCCGCCGGCGGGGTACGTGGTGAGCTTCATGGCGTACCACGTCCGTGGTTTTGCCGTGCCGGCTTACCGCTTCGTCCGCGAGGTGCTTCACCACTTCGGAGTGGAGCTCCATGCCCTCGCCCCGAACGGGGTTCAGCAGCTGGCCAACTTCGTGGCCCTGTGCGAGGGCTATCTGGGCATTGACCCAGATTTCAACCTCTTCCTCCTCTTCTTCAAGGCGGCGCTCGTTCGCGTGCACGGCGTCCTGGCCCCATGGGGATATTGCTCGCTACAGGCAAAGCAGTCCCGCATGGACATGTTCCCGCGCTCCGAGCTGCGGGGTTCCAACAAGGATTGGAACAAAGGTTGGTTCTACCTCAACAACCACGCGGAGGCCGCCCTACCTCCGTTCGAACCTACAAGCTCGCCGCCGGCCAAGGAGCCGGCACACTGGCAGTACGGCCCCGAGGCCGCTGCCCGCAAGAAGCTGACGGAACACCTCGAGTGCCTTGCCAAACTCCGGTCGAGCGGCCTCACCGGCATTGGCATCGCGTAGGCCTTCCACCGGCGCCGCGTCGCCCCGCTCATGGCCCGACCCCTGCGCCTCTTCGAGATGCTCCCCACGACCACCGAGGCGAAGCTCCGCGCCAGCCTCGTGTGGCACGTCATCCCCTCGAAGGAGGAGATACGGGCGCGGCTGGCGGAGCTCGTCGACTCCCAGCGGGCTGCCTCCAGGCTGATCCCCATCCCGGGTCAGCCACCGATGCTCCCAGGGCCTGGGGCGGTGGACCTCGTTAGTCGCTTTTTCCCACCGTATCTCGCTTTTTGTCTTAGTCTTTTTCTATCTTCCCTTCCGCGGGTCAACATGTCGTCCTCGTGCTGCAGTCCCGCGAGGCCCCTGGGGGTCTTCGTGCCTCGAGGGGGTTGTCCCTGAGGAGGTGTTCTCCCGCGAGGCGGCGCGGCGGAGGAACCGGGAGGCCGGGAAGGCCGCCCAGAAGCGCAAGAGGGAGGAGGCCAAGAAGCGCCTCAGCCGCGAGGAGAGGAGGCGCGAGAGGGAGCGCAAGGAGCGCCGGGGGGAGGAGATCGGGTCTGACCTGGCCTCCTCGTGCGACAAGGAGGAGAACCCCGGAGGCTCTTCTCTGATGATGCTGGAGTACACCATGGTGGACCACACCACGGTGGACCCCCCGGTGCATGGCGAGCATCAGTTCACACCCATCGACGTGGATGAGCTCCCTTCCCCTCCTCCGGGCACCCCACCGGCGGGGGCGTCCCGCGTGCGGCCATCCTTCTCCTCCATGCCGGTGCGGCTAACGGTCCGCCGCCCCGGGACGTCGAGCAGGTTTGTCGGTGTTTCCTCCCTTGTCGATTTCCCTTCGTAGCCCATTCTGTTATGGTCTCTTAGTGACGTCGTCGTATTGGCAGCCGGATCGGCCAGGAGTCGGGCCCCACCGCCGCCCCTGACTCCTCGGAGCCAAGGGTGGCCGCCGAGGCTCGGCGTGCCGACCCAAGCCTGGCCGAAGTCGAGGGGCCAGCGCCGTCCCCGGCCCTTGGGGACTCCTCGTGCACTCCGATGAGCGTGGAGTCCACGCAGGTGGTCGCCGCTTCATCTCCGCCTACCCCTTCTCCTCCGGCCGGGGCGGGGGTCACCTACGTGCTGGCCTCGTCGCCCGTGGCTAGGGAGGCCGCGGGGTCAGCGGAGGCGGCGATGGATGTAGACGCGCCCATGGGGGCCGCGGCTGGTGAAGAGCCAGGGGTGGGCCCTGCCGCGATCGTCGTGGAGCCATCCCCGTCTGCTGGGACGCCTGTCGAGGGCGTGATGGTAGATGTCCCTGCGGAGGCGCCCTTCGTTCCACTGTCCGCGCCGACCACCTCCGAGCCCCTCTTGGTGAACCCGAGAGAGAGCGTGGAGGCGAGCCGGTGGTCGATGGAGGACCTCTTCGGCGAGGCAGAGGCGCGGGCGCGCTCCGAGGCAGAGCCTCCCACGGTGCCGTTAGCACTGATGCTGGTGTCGGTGCTAGCACCGCCACCCACCGCCGCGCCAGCGAAGACCTCGGGGTCGGGTGGCGGCCAGGGGGTCACCCTCCCTGCCCTAAGCGAACCCACGGTCAATCCTGAGCACATTGTGCAGATCGACGCGTGGCTGGAGGCTCTTCAGTAGATGAGCACCTTCCCCGCGACGCTCCTGCAGATGGCCCTGACGCTCCGCTCCGTGGCGTCCCCGTCGAGCCAGGTTCGTGATCTACTCCATCTCTTCGTCTTTGTTTGTTACACGATCGCTTTCTAGATCTGACCCTGTCGCGGCCCTAACTGGGCTCTTTGGTCGTTTTAGTCGATACTGCTATCGCTCTCCCAGGCCTGGACCGTCGAGCAAGAGTCGATCAACCAGGCTCACCGGTCGTGGAACGTGGCCACCGCGTCGAGGGACGCCGAGGCCAGTGCGCGCGACGAGGCTGCGGGCAGCGCCCGTCGAATCTCGGAGCTGGAGCATGAGCTGGCCTTCCAGGCTACGGCGCACCAGGAGGAGCTCGCCGTGTTGCGCGTCGAACTGGGCCGCCTCCGCACTAACGCCTCCGACGTCCGCAGCGGTTCGTTCCACTTCTTAACCATTTGTCTTTTCGAATGCTCAAACTGGCTCGATGATGATCTTGCGTGCCGCCCTTCTAGGGTTCCAAGCCCAGCTCGACTCCCTTCGGGAGGAGAGGGCTGCTGCGGTCCAGGCGTGCGCCGACGCCCAGAGGGAGCGCGACCAGGCCGTGAACGTCAAGGAGGACGCCAAGGGGGCATGCGCTGAGCTTAGCCAGCTCGTCGCCGACCTTCGCTCCGAGGCGCAGACTGCCACCGGGCGTGCCGAGTCCTTGGAGGCCTCCCTGTCCACGGCACGCAAGTCCTTAGAAGAGAAGGACTCGGAGGTCGAGGGTACGTTCTCCATCTCCGTCTCTTGCTCAGCCTTGATTATCGTATGCTTGTTTGTTGTCTAGCCGTGATCTCATTCTTTTGCAGTGCTCAAGACTCGTGTGGCAAATGGGATCACCCATCGCAACACGCTGCTATCGCGCTTCGGGATGCTACACAACGCGGCGGGGGCGGTCCTGACGAGGCTCGGGTTCCCTCTGTCAGAGGACATCGAGCAGCTCCCCGGAGACCTCCACCGCGTGGCGGAGTGCTGCAGCGAACTGCGCGCCGTAGCCCTCGGGATGCTGGATTCCCTGGAGGTGCCAGTCAGCGGCGACCCCGCGCGTCTCCCGGCGGAGCTCAACCTCGCCCCGGCGTGGATCGGAGCCCTCTCCAAGCAGTCGCTGGTGCGCGGCATCCAGGAGGCCTTCACGTTGGTGCGCTCCCACTACGACGGGTTCCGCTTTGACAGAATGGCCACCGGCTTCCCCAACGAGTTCACCTCGGAGGCTCTGGACGCCATGGCCGAGGAGCTCAGGGCCCCTGCGGAGCAGTTCGCCAACGGCCTGGCGCCCGGAACCAACGCGGAGGGCAACCCGGTGGACGGCGCCGCCCCCGACCAGGCTCCTTAGAGTTACGCCTTTTTATTTCTTTGTTGTCCTTGCTGTGCCCTCGCGTGGAGGGATCAAAACTTCAAACCTCTGGGAGGTTCCGTATCGACGGGACTCCCATGTTTTGAACATTTGTAATAATTAGTTTACCTTTCTTCTTCTTCGTCGTATTTTCGTTTTTTATTGCCCCGTAGTTGTGGGCTTTTGTTTGTTTTTCTTATAGCTATGCCCCTACCAGCCCCCGAGTGGGGTCTGCCTTCCAGTTTCTTCGCGAACTGGTTGGGAGGCGCCACTTGAGACGGCCTCTACGGGGTTAGCTTTGTTTTCTCGGTAACTCTTGGTTACCGATTAGGCCTCCAAGCCTTCAAACCTTGGCTTTGGGGTGGGCAAGGTGAACCCGATGGTTCTACCGAGCCCCCGAGCCCCCGAGCCTCGGAGCCTTTAAGCTCTTGGCGATGGGGTGGGCAAGATGAACCCGATGGTTCTGTCGAGCCCCCGAGCCCCCGAGCCTTTGGGCTTTGGCTGCGGGGGAAGCAAAGTGAACCCGATGGTTCTACCGAGCCCCCGAGCCCTTGAACTTATGGCTGCAGGGGAAGTAAGGTGAACCCGATGGTTCTGCCGAGCACCCGAGCCCTTGAATTCCTAAGCTTTGGCTGCGGGGGAAGCAAGGTGAACCCGATGGTTCAGCCGAGCCCCCGAGCCCTTGAACTCAGTTGTGAGATGACCTTGAGAGGCTGGATCTTTAAGGCTTTCAAGGTCGTCGGGTTTAGATCCGAGGCTCGTGCTCTCGGGCGATCCGAACGCCGAGTGGTCCCTTAGCCTAATTACCCGAGCCCCCGGGCCTCTGTATCCCTCGCCGTGGCTAGGCGCCGCCCAGCGCTTGGCTTCGGGTCCCTGCAAAAAGATAGACCCGGTAGGTGAAAAACATAGTTAGTTTCTTTCATCCGAGCTTCGTTGTAGGAATGCCTTTGTGCATTCTCGGCTTGATTCGTGTCGAGAAGGGGTCCCCTGGCCCGGCTGTGTTTGCTTGGGTACGTTGGCAGGGTCGGCCGTCCGGCACAGCAATCGTGCGATCCGTAGCCGCGGGGGTGTAGGCTGTCGCAACGCGGCTGCACCAGACGTCCCTGCCTACCCGTTCAACAGCGCCAGGGGTCTCCTCAGAATCATTGGGCCGGATAATAAATGGAAAGCGCAAAGGAAATGACAATGAACGGAATTGAAATAACTAGAGTGTAGAGGGTTCACTTATCTGGCCGGCTTGAGGCCACGGGGAGGGCTTCCGTGGCCCACCCCTGTCGAGTCTTCTGCCACGTGACGAAGAGTGGACGCGGCACTGTGAGCTTGAGGCTGTGATGAGGCCGACGTTGCGACCCAAGGCTCACAGTTACTGTAGCTTCCGAGGCTTTGCGGTCGGCGGTAGTGCCCCCGGAGACGGGGCTCCATCGGTTGGGTGGTGGCCTCTGCCTCCGGGGCATTACCGCCAAGCGGTTCAACCACGGTCAAACTGCTTTTTAAGTTGTGCGGCTCCTCCCTCCGCCGGCGATGTGGTACTAAAAATAGATACCATCCGCCGCGGGACTCTTCCCATAAAAGGAAAGGAATGGACCTCGTTCAGTCCCAGCCCAATTCCGGTTTCGGCCTTTTGGGCCTATCCTCCTGCGAGGGTCCTCGTCGAACCCCTTCGCACTGACAGGGACCTCCCGACCCCTCCGTGGGGTCGGGCAGGTTGGTGTCACACCCGCTGCCCTCTCCTCCCTCCGCAGGTGGTCATGGGTAGAAGCGTCGGAGCTGCTCAATGTTCCAGGCGTTGGAAAGGTGGGTTCCATCTGGCATTGCCAGCTTATAGGAACCCGGGCGGAGGACCCATACTACGGTGTAAGGCCCCTCCCAAGGGGGTGAGAGCTTGGTGAAGCCGCGGCGATCTTGGGCTAGCCTCAAGACCAAGTCGCCCACTTGAAACGCGCGGCCACGCACTCGCTGCGCGTGATAACGCCTCAAGCTTTGCTGGTACTTGGCCGAGTGCGCCACCGCCACTTCCCGAGCTTCCTCCAACTGGTCCGCAGCGTCTTCAAGGTTGATCCTATTCGCTTCTTCGTCGAAGGCTTGAACCCTTGGGGAGCCATAGTCTACGTCGGTGGGGAGGATCGCCTCAGATCCATAGACCATGTAGAATGGGGAGAAACTCGTGCCGCGGGTCGGAGTCGTCACAGAAGCGGGTGAACCTCTTCCCCGTGAACTGAGATCCATTGTCGGTGGTGATGGTGTTCGGAACACCAAACCGGCACAGGATGTCACGGAAGAAGCGGACGGCTTGCTTTGACGTGATTTCCGTCAGCGGGCGCGCTTCGATCCACTTCGTGAATTTGTCGACGGTGACAAACATGTGGGTGAAGCCCCCGGGCGCTCTTGGCAGAGGCCCGACCATGTCCAGTCCCCAGACCGCGAATGGCCAGGTAATGGGTATGGTCTGAAGCGCCTGGGCTGGTAAATGCGTCTTGTTGGCATAGAACTGGCAGCCTTCGCACGTTCGCACGATTCGCTCGGCGTCCGCGACGGCTGTGGGACAGTAGAATCCTTGCCTTAAGACCGACCCTACCAACGATTGGAGCGCCACATGGTGACCACACACCCCGCCATGGATGTCCCTCAGCAGCGCTCTCCCCTCTTCGTTGAGGATACAGCACTGAAGAACACCATTGTGGCCCCGGCGGTACAGGTCGCCCTTGATTACTCTGTAGGACCTGGCCCTTCGGACGAGGCGTCGGGCCACTGCTCGTCCGGCTGGGAGGGCCCCGTCGACGAGCCAGCTTAGGAAGGGTGTACGCCAATCCCTCTCCAGCTCGGGTGGGTCCTCCAGAGGTTGTTCTTCATCGAGATCCGGCCCTCCGTCGGGGTCGGACACGATGGACGCCACCACCCCCGTTGGGTCGAGGCTTCCCTCGGGGTCGAGCGACTGCTCGGGGTCGGGCCCCAAGGCAGACGCTCCTTCGTTGAAGTTTACCGACGGCTGCTGCTGGTCATCCGCAAACACGCCTGGCGGGACTGACTGCCGCCAGGAAGCAAGCTTGGCTAGCTCATCGGCCGCCTTGTTGTACTCCCATCGGAGGTGGACGAAACCTAAACCCTTGAACTCCTCTTGCGCCCTGCGCGGCGCCTCGCAGTAGACCGCCAACTTTGGATTGTAGCACTTGGCGTCGCCGTTGACCTGGTCGACCACGAGCTGGGAGTCGCCGCAAGCCTCTAGCCTGTGGATGCCTAGCTCCTTGGCTATCCGCAGCCCGGCGAGCAGGGCTTCGTACTCTGCCATGTTGTTCGAGGTGGGAAAGTGGAGCCGTATGGCGTAACGCATCATCACCCCCATAGGAGAGATGAAGACGACCCCAACCCCCGACCCGGTTCGGTTCTGAGCCCCATCAAAGTGAAGGATCCAGTACTCAAGGTTGGCCGGGGCTGGAGGGAGCTGTGTCTCCGTCCATTCAGCGACAAAATCTGCAAGGATTTGAGATTTGATTGCTGACCTTGGCGCGTAGGAGATGTCGTAGCCCATGAGCTCGAGGGACCACTTGGCGATTCTTCCCGTCGCCTCCCTATTGTTGAACACCTCTCCTAACGCGTGCTCCGTGACGACAGTGACATGATGAGTGTCGAAGTAGTGTTGGAGCTTGCGCTTGGCGATGAGGATGGCGTAGATCATCTTCTGGATGTGGAGATAACGCGTCTTCGACTCGGTCAATACCTCGCTGATGTAGTAGACCGGGTGTTGCACCTTTAGGGTGTGCCCTTCCTTCTCGCGTTCCACCACGAGAACAGCACTGACCACCTGAGTGGTCGCTGCGACGTACAGGAGAAGGGGCTCCCCTTCACGTGGGGGCACCAGGACGGGCGGCTTGGTGAGCATGTGCTTGAGCTGGTCAAGCGCTTGCTGAGCCTCCGTGCTCCACTCGAAGCGGCCGTCCCTCTTCAGGAGCTTGTAGAGAGGAAGTCCCCGCTCTCCCAAACGTGCTACGAACCGCCGTAGCGCAGCGAGGCAACCAGTCAGCTTCTGGACGTCCTTGACGGAACTGGGTGGCCCCATGTTGGTGACAGCTGCAATCTTCTCGGGGTTCGCCTCGATGCCCCTGGCGGAGACAACGAATCCCAGGAGGAGGCCTTTCGAGACCCCGAATACGCATTTCTCTGGGTTGAGTTTTACGTGGTTCGCCCGCAAGCGTTCGAACGTGGCCTCCAAGTCTTGGACTAGATCGTCCGCTCGCCTGGACTTGACTACGATGTCGTCCACGTAGACCTCTACGGTTCGCCCGATGAGGTCCCCTAAACACTGGTTCATGCAACGCTGGAACGTTGCACCAGCATTTTTTAGCCCGAAGGCCATAGTGGTGTAACATAATACACCGCAAGGGGTCACGAAGGAAGTGGCCAGCTGGTCGGATTCCTTGAGCGCAATCTGGTGGTACCCAGAGTAAGCGTCAAGGAAACATAGGGCTTCGCACCCAGCGGTAGAGTCTACGACCTGATCGATGCGAGGGAGGGGATAGGGGAACTTTTCGCAAGCTTTATTGAGATTGGTGTAGTCGATACACATTCTCCATTTCCTATTCTTTTTCTCAACGAGTATAGGATTTGCCAACCACTCGGGGTAGCGTACCTCCCTAATGAACCCTGCATCTAATAGCTTGGCTACTTCTTCGATGATTATCTTGCGTTTGAAGTCGTTGCAGTGCCTTGTTGGCTGATGGATAGGCTTCGTGCCTTTGCGAATGTCCAAGGAATGCTCGACAACTTCCCGGGGGATTCCTGGCATGTCTGCGGGAACCCAAGCGAACATGCCGATGTTCGCCCGGAGGCAGTCGACGAGCGCGCTTTCCTATTTCTCCGTGAGGGTGGAGGAGATGATGGCCGTCTTGCTCCCCGAGCCCTGACGATCGAGGAGCACCCTCTTCGTGTCGCTCGACGGCTGGAACTGCTTCTCAGCCTCCAACTCGAGCATAACTTTCTTGCGGGCAGGTCCATCGCCATCCTCAGCGTCGTGCACCTCTCGATCTTCGGGGATGGAGGTTAGGACCGCCATGGCATTGACCGCTGCTTGAGAGACGGTGAGCTCTTCGGAAGCCTTCACGGCCGCCTTGGCCTTGGCGAGATGTCGAGATGCGACAAGAGCTGCCGCCAACGCGCAGCTCTCCTTCTCACACTCGTACACCACCTGCGGGGATGTTCCCACCACAATGACGCCGTTAGGACCCGGCATCTTGAGCTTGAGGTAGACGTAGTTTGGGACGGCCATGAACGTAGCGTAGCATGGCCTGCCCAGGATAGCGTGGTAGGAACCGTCGAAGTCCACCACCTCGAAACAAAGTGTCTCGGTACGGAAATTCCCCCGATTCCAAAGGTGACCAGTAGGGTGATTTGACCCAGCGGGACAACCTCATTCCCAGGGACGACCCCGTAGAATGGAGCCCGTTCCGGGCGCACATGGGACCTTGGGACACCCAAGGCGTCCAGTGTGCTCGCGTACATGATGTTGAGGCCGCTTCCTCCATCCATCAACACCTTGGAAACGTGCTTCCTCGCGATTATCGGGGCCACGACCAGAGGGAGCTTTCCCGGACGCGGGACGTACTTCAGGTGGTTGGATTGGTCGAAGGTGATCGCAGCCTCAGACCATCGGAGAAACTCCTGGTCAGTTGGATGGGCCGCGAACACGCCACGCTCCATTAGCTTGGTGCGTCGTTTTGACGCGTGTGTCTCAGGGCCACCGAAGATCATGAGGCACTCGTCAGGTTCGGGGAACAAGTCGGTCGCTGCTCCCTTGCTCTGCGACTGAGGGGTCGGGCTGACCCCGTCCAGCCTACCCATGAGGAACTTTCTCATAAGTCCGCACTCGCGGTACTTGTGCTTGACGGGGGTCGCGTGGTTCGAGCACGGACCCTCGAGCAGCTGCTCAAAGTAGTCGGGGGTCGGACCCTCGTTGGGTCGTCGCCCCTGGGGTCGTTCGTCTCATCTTTGGCCTTGCGGCATCCGGCCCTAGGGTCGGGAGGGCTTGGGGTCTGCGACGGCGATGAACTCAACCCGCCTCTCCTTCTTCTTCTTCTTCTTCTTCTCTCGGTAGTCCGATGGTCCTGCCTCGTCGGCAGTCTCCTCGCGCTTCTTCTTCCCTCCGTCCTTGGGAAAATGCGCCAGTACGGCTTCCTCTCCTTGCGCTTCTTCAGCAGCCATGTCGAGGACCTCCTTGATCGTCTTCGGGCACTCCCTGCCGATCCGATTGACCATGGGTCGGCTCTTGGTGCCTCCCATCAGCGCAGCGATGGCATCGGCATCAGTGGCGTCCGGGAGGTTGTTGTACTGCCGAGAGAACCGACGCAGGTATTCGCACAGGGTCTCCCCGTGCCTCTGCTTGCACCTCTTGAGGTCCCAGACCTTGCCTGGGCGTGCGCAAGTGCCTTGGAAGTTCCTGACGAAGATACCCCTCAGGTCCGCCCAGGTTCGGATCTTCCCGTTTGGCAAGCGCTCGAGCCACGCGCGCGCTGGCTCTGCCAAGTACAGGGGGAGATTTCGAATGATGACTCTATCATCGGAAGCCCCCCCCACTCGGCACATAAGCCGAAAGTCGTCCAGCCAGACCGAGGGGTCTGTCTCCCCATCGTACTTGCTGAAGTTGGTGGGGAGGCGGAACCGTGGGGGAATTGCGACGGTACGGATCTCGTGAGAGAAAGCGGCCGGGCCGGGACAGTCAGAGTTGGAGTTCGAGTCCCACTCCTCCTCAGTCCCGACGTGCGCCTCGCGCCGGCGGTGTCTGATGCGTGGAACACGATCCTCCGGCTCCTCCGACTTGTCCCGACGCCGACCCTCGATGGTGTGTCGCACGTCTCGGTCGGGGCCCATCCGGTTCTGAACCCTCGCAGCCTCCATGTCCGGAGGGTCCCGTCGTGAGCCATCGGCTGGCCTCTTCCTGTCGACGGGGCTGGGGGAGCGCGAGTTTCTGGCAGATTGCCGCCTTCTTCCCACGGAGCTCGCCGCATGCCGCACCGCAGCACGCTCAAGGAGCGTCCTCAGCCCGTTCTGGATCTGGCGTTCCTCGGGGGTGGACGGCTGTGGTAGCTGCCGGCTGAGCAGTGTAGCCGCCGCGATGCACTGGCTCGCCCGGTCGAAGAGAGGGTAGCGATCGGCGTTGGTCTCGATCCTCTGGCTCACCTCACGGGAACGCGCCCGAGCGGACGGTTCCATGCTCGCGTCAAGCTGGGCCTGCTCTATCTCGATGGCGAGCCGCATATCCTCCAGCTCTTGCTGCTTTGCCGCGATCTGCTCTGGCGTGAGCCGGATCTCGGCCGCGTTCGCCCCGTTCGTTGCGTCATCCGGGGGAACCACGGTGAAGCACTCCCGCGTGGGGCAGTGCGCGCGCATCCTTGGAGGGACATGCGCTTCCGGACCCTTCTCCTGCTCCGGCTCGCTCAAGGCGGTCACGGCGTCCGGGGACGAGTGGCGCCCTAAGATGCCTTCGTACCTCAGCAGACGTACCTTGGCGTGTTGCCTTTCGAGGCATTTCCAAGCCTGGCACGGCGCCGAGTCGGAGAAAGTTCGTGACGCGTTCTTCAGCCCAAAAGGAAAGGCTATCGCCCCGCCTTTTCGCGAGTTCGCGTCGATCCTCTTGGTCACTTGGCCTTTGGGGCCGCGTGACGAGGGCGAACCCGAACGCCTCCCGTGGGGCGCTTTGGTCAGGTCGTTGCTTCCGCCAAGGTGGTGCACGATTCGTTCGCGCCCCACCCGGGACACTTCAATTGAGCTCCGAGAAACGGCGCTCTCAGCCGTCGTGGCCGTCATGGCCTCTCTCGAAGCGGCCGCGGGCGCCGCCGGGCCTCCACAGGGGACGTGTCCCGCGCGGGCGGCCAGGCGGCCGGGGTTGTCGACGAGGACGAGGCGGAGCGCGCCGCCACAAGCGCCCGGCATCTCGTTCACCAGGAACTTGAGGCTGCCGAAGCGAATGGTCGCGCCCAACCTGAGCTGATGGTCACCGAGACCAGCCATCTCGCACCGGGTGTCGAAGAAGACGTAGACGTGCGCAGGCCCCTACCTGGCGCGCCAACTATCGGCGGGTGGCACACGGGGTACCTCACGCCGGCGAGTGTCGATCACAGAACACACACGTCTCGGTGGAGAATGGTTCAAGAGACGTAAGACAAAGAGGATTATACTGGTTCGGGAGCGATCCCTACGTCCAGTGAAACAAGCTCCAAATCGTGTTGCTCTCTTGGCGGCGGGTTACAGCAAAGGCCGGTTCTAGCCTTGTGTGTGAAGTGTACGTGTAGGGGACTTAGTGCTCTAGAGATCGAAAAGGAACTCTCCTTCTCCCCCTCTCGCAGGGACGCCCTCCCCTTTTATAGCCCAAGGAGAGGACAACTTTACAACGTTATTTTACCTATCTACCCCCAAGGGCCGGATGCCCCCGGCGGTTGCGCACTGTCGGCCTGGTGCGTCTTGGCGACCCCTTCCTTGGTTGCCGCGTGTCCTCCGCCATTCCACCAGCAGCTTCGCGGCAGCTTCCTTCTTGGTTGCTAGCGCAGCAGCACGCATGCAGCTGCCTTTTTCCTTGCGCAGGGCCGCAGATCAGCTTTTGCAGATGGCAGGTGAGCAGGTGATGTCGGGTGTCGGTCGGGAGAAAGCGTTAGCCTCACGCCTTCCTCCGCACAAGTCAGATTTGACCTGGGGAGGGTCTTCGAGAGTCCTCCCCCTTTTCCGCCGTGAGTGTTTATCGACTGGAAGGACCCCTCGCGGGGGTCTGCCCATCCGACCCTGGGGTCGGGGGTCGGGCGAGACGGACGCGCCCGACCCCTCCGACCCACGGGTCGTCTGGAGCAAGCTAAGGCCGGGTGAAGCGGGGAGCTCACGTCCACGCGCCCTCGGAACCCTCGGAGGGTCGGGCGAGACGGAACCGTCCGACCAGCTTGTCGCTGGAGTTGCCAGGGTCTTCTTCTGTTAACGCGTCGTTCGTTGGCGTACTGACAGTGGGCCCCCTAATCCATGACCCCCACAGATTAGGACTGCCACAAGCGGTCTAACCGGCTGGGTGCAGCACTGATTTTTGTCGGAGCCATAACTCCCTCATCCAGACTCTAAATCGGACGATCCACATATGCATTTTGATCATCTCGACGACCCCCACGCAATGGTGGAGTCCAATTCATATTTTGAGCACTTTCATACAGACTGTCTACACCACTGTACAGACAGTCAGACCGCCTGGCGTTTTGCCAGATCGGCTCCAGGGCCCAACCGGCCTACCCTGATTGGCTTGCTACAACTTTTGGTTGTCAACAACGGCCAAAAATAAAGGGTATATGGACTCTTTTTTCACGCCACCACTAATCTGTCTATAAAAATAGAAATTATATTGTGGAGCACGCTAGACGGTTCGGCAATTATGTGCTAAGGTCATAGTTTAGATCATTGTGTCCCATGCATGTCTTAAACACCACCACAGACCCTAATTTCTTATTAACCAATTGGCTAATGAAGAAATTCAGCTGTCTTGTCCTATGAAGGTAAGGGAAAAAGTTGCTAGCTTCCCATAAAAGAAAACAATTTGCTAAGTAAAAACAACATCCATTATTAGACATTACAATAGCTAGTGGCAACTAAAGCCAAATGGAGCGACACCAGCATATAGTTCACTGTCCTCCATTCATTTGTTTCCTGTTGCCTTTTTGCCTCTTTCGTGATGATCCACCGACAGCGGTAAAAGACTTCTTTTAGCGCCAGTTGCCATGGTGATTGGCATCTAATGTCTAAACGACTAAACATGGAGCACAGTATATATTACCAATGAGCTGGCATGTCAATGTATTTCGCCTGACTGATCGATGAGCATGTGAATTTCTTCTCCTTTCGTATTTCCGTTCCAATAAGGAAAAAATCTAATTAAACCCCCCCTCAAACTTTTGGAGGGTGGAGCACATCACCCCGCAGCCTATGAAACTAGATCTTTTACCCCTCCGAATTTTCTAAAACTGGACAAATCACCCCCTCAAGCGGTTTTTGACGGCGGTTTGCTACACCTTAGCAGCCAGGTTCCTGGAACGATGGAACGGGAACATGGCCACATGGGAATGGGAACGAGGAACGACACTTATGAAAGATTTTTGCACTAAAATGTTCCCGTTCCCGTCCCAAAACAACGTTCCCGGAACGCGGGACGTGGCCACGTTCCCGTTCCCTGGCTGCTACTACACTAACATCAATTTTGTTTTTTATTTTTTATTTTTTCGGTTGAACCTTTGAAAAATCAAAATAAATCACAGAAAAATCATAAATATAAAATCAAATTTTGTTGGACCTCACATGAGTAGATATACACAGGTAACATATAATATGATAGGCTTTAGTATATTTTTTACAGCTATAAATTAATTACAAAAAACATAGATCTAAAGCTACAACAACAAAAAAATGTTCTAAAGCATATCACATTATATATCCACTATGTATATCTACTTATGTGGAGTCCAACAAAATTAGATTTTCTATTTTACGATTTTTCTATGATTTATTAAAGACTCAACCGAAAAAACAAAAAAGAGAAAAAAAAGCAAAACCATTGTAGCAAACCACCGTCTAAAACCGTTTGAGGGGGTAATTTGTCCGGTTTTGAAAAGTTCAGGGGGGGTAAAAGAGCCAGTTTCATAGGTTAGGAGTGATGTGTTCCAGCCCATATAGTGTGGGGGTTAAGTAGACTTTTTCCTTCCAATAAAAGTATACAAAGATGACACTATAAATGAGTCTTAGACTCCTACTACCTTGTTTAGTTCGTCAATTTAACGATTGATACAGTAGATTCGAATGTCTAGATACGAATTAGGAGTATTAAATGTAACAACCCATTCCACACTCTCCCTCCCGGTGTAATTGTGAGATGAATCTATTAAGCCTAATTAGGATATGATCTCGCGATCTCATGTCTATCCGTGTAATTAATTTATAGTTAGATCATATTTAGTTCTCCTAATCTTTGGTTTAAAATTGCTACAATAAAAAAGCCAACTTGACGTCACCAAGGTCAGAGAATAACAACGAGTCTGATATATAACAGTATCAGTTTTTCAGATACGAGTCTATGATTTCATCGTTCTCCATAGATAAAAGTGATAAATTGCTTAATAAACAAGTAGGTTGTCAACATTTCATCTACCACACTTCTTTAATTCACCCAAAATAATCTAGTAGCTAGGCATTGGTGTCACTCCTCACTCTCCCATTCATGCTAGCTCGAATCAAACATGTACCTGATTCCAATAATGCACAAATAGCTGAACCTCCTTTTCCTTTTCCATTTGACATTGTAGTTCTTAGTGGACCTAACCAAATTATGTGACAATCATTGCAAAGATTGTTGAACTTGAACGTCGTCCCACGGGCATGATGTTACCCTCTGATCTATATGTTTGTGGTTGTTTGAAACACTGTTACTAGTGATTTTTCAGAGGACCACAAACCAAGGGGACATCGGTTAGACTGGTGAACAATTGGACACTGTTCTTAAATTCAGTTTCTTCTATTAGTGATCGGTCCAAGCGCTCATTGTCAGCTATTTTTTTCACATTTAAAATAAGAATTTTTCACATGATTTCTAAAAGATTGACAAAGTTCAGCTAACGTAAGGAGCTAAAAATAACAAGTTATTGAGGGGATAAGTTCTAACCTGGTCAAGCGCCTTGCCTATCGAACTCTATAAATCTTTGTAATCCGTTAGAACTTTTCTATTTTTTCCAGACGTCTTTGTATGAACGATCTCGTTCTGTACAACTACAATCAGGGACGGAGGGACCCCACTATGCATTAACCATTAATCAGACTTTAGCATTGGGTGTGAAGAACGGCTGGGACAAGCAACCGGGTGTATGGTTCAAGATGGCAGTTCTCTTTGATAGTTATTTCTCTCATTTGGTGTTGTTTCTTAATAATCAATGCAAACTGTGTACCCTCTGACAATAGCAATGCATGATAGTTACACGCCAACAAACTGCCTTTGATCAGGAGGATCCGAGTACAGCTGCTGGTTAATTATGACATTTTCGGGTTCAGGGTTTTTGAACCTGAAAATGTTATTCAGAGTACAGTATGCGTATGCATGGCTTACTCATTACCTTCTGAATATACTTGATTAATTTGTTCTTCTGTTTTCAGTATTTCCCTACTGCCCTGTCTTTTTGCTCGGAGCAAATATAATGTTTTATATTTGTACATCACCCTGAGATCAGTATCATCCTGATTGAGATCAGCAGTGTGCCAGTGAGAACCAAATAACATGTCATTCTCCCTTACCGTTCTATGACAAGTGTCCATGTTTGTTCTTTTGGTGAAATGGCACTGTCCATAGCTGCTTTCAAAGAAAAAAAAAGGTGCATGCACATGGGTTTTGGAGTACCATGCAAGTTTTGATGCTATCTGCTAGGGTTGTCCTAGGCTAAGGATGCGTGTTCGACTTTTGGTATCCACAAGACCGTGATGGCGCGGCATGGCACCAGCTGAAGCTGACATTCGTCGAATCGCATGAGGATGGCCTGTGTACAGGCTAACAAGAGTTGGTTGCAATGTCTTGTTTTATCCGAAAGTTCCCACCGCTATAAAAATGACTTTCTACGCACAAAAATCCAGGAGACAAATAGTAGGCTACATTTAGGACAACTGTGTTGAAGTAAGAAATTAAAGCCCCGGTTAATAATAAGCTTTTTGGGCTGCAAAGCATGACGTGTATATATGTGACCTCAAAGAAGTTTCATTTGCTACATCTAGAGCTCAGAATGAACTATTAGACCGGCTTGCATCCAGGAAGGAAGGGCGTAATGCTAGGTTCACCAAACCGTTGGAAACCGGTCCGGTTTGACTTTGCTCAAACCGCTCCGGACTGGTAGCGGTTTGGGGCGGTTTGAACTGGGCAAATTTTAAAATTTTCAAATTTGAATTCAAAAAATAGAAATATGTCATAAAAATTTCTAAAAATACTTCAAGGTGCGTGTAATCTGTTGGTGTAAATATTTTTCAAATATTTGCTCATTTCTTATTTTTCGGTAAATACAAGTTAAATCAGAAAAGAAAAAGAAAAAAAAGTGGCCAGCCCACTAAGGCCTATTTTTTTGGACGCAAACTAGCCGGCTAACCACCATACCGGTCCGGCTAACCGGTCAAACCAAGCGGCTAACTGCTCCAAACCGCCAGATATGTGAATTTGAATTTAAAATTTAAATTTATCCGGTTTCTAGCCTATTTTTTTTTACGCAAACCGGCCGGCTAACCGCCAAACCAGTCCGGCTAACCGGTCAAACCATGGGCTAACTCCTCCAAACCGCAGGATATGTGAATTTGAATTCAAAATTTGAATTTATCCGATTTCTACCGGTAACCAGTCAAACCGGACCCGTAAACCGTTACCGAAGACCGGCGGTTCGAGCAACCGGTTCGAAAAAAAAAAACCTGAATGCTATCCAGGAAGGAAGGGCGTACTCCGGATCATCACAAAGCACGCGACGAGTGAACAGGAACGAGCAGAAGCTATGCCACCAACTGACACCGGCACTTTGGACCTGTTCCGTGCCACTGTGACCAGACATCAGCCCTGTGGATGGGACCCACCAAAGTGACTTGAGCAATAGTATTGTCGTACCGGTTTTACGTCAGGACAAGAAATTCACGTATATGATAGACAATAAGCGACTAATCACAATCATGTCTCAACAATCGAATAGTAAAGTATTTATTACACTTCAGAGTAGCGCAAATGTCTAGCAGTAGGAATTTAATTTGAGCTTCAAATAAAAATTCAGAAAATTTCAAAGAGTTGCTAATTGGTTGTGTGATAAAATTTACGGTGTTACACGGATCGGTAGTAGTAAGGCTCTATTTAGATGGTAAAATTTCACCAAAAAATTCCCCAATAAGAAACATGCTCCTCTCATACCACACATTCCTCAGTGCGAAATTTTTTCACCGAATTAAATTTCAACATCTAAACATGCCCTATGATTCCTATCATTCTAACTCTCTGTGAGTGTTTTTTTTTAAGTCAACATCGAAGGACAAGCATATGGGCTCTATAATGGCCCAAGCGAGTAAGCCCATCAGTAAATCCACTATACATAGCGCGTAAACAGCGCGGGCCTATATCAGTTTTCAGGCCCCATTTCGTAGTTGGGAAAATTGGTTACATGCATTGAAAGAACGCCGCTTCCGGAAAATACCATTAAAAGATGACCTCCACGTATCGAAAGTTTGAATGTTATCTGAATGTAGCATTCTGTCAGTTAAATCAGTAACGCCTTCTTCTTCCCCTGCATACCGGCGCCGGAGAAGGTAGAACGAGACCGCAATCGCAGCTGCGTCATGAGGAAGAATGGCGTCACCTCCAGCGCGGGGACGAGAGACGTGGCCTCCGCGTGAGGAATGAGGAGCGCACATAGCGGCGAGGCATGCAGCTGCCCTCGCGGGGATGAGCGTCGGCGGGCCGCCGCCGTGGCGCGTGGACGCCATCGCGAGTAGCGGCCTCGTCCGTCCCTGTGCAACCGGCGCCGCCCGCTGCGGCCCCCTCACGGCCAAACCGTACGTTCTGGTGCTCCACTGCTGCTAGGCTAGTACGCTGCGGCTAAGATGCAACATGGAGGTCTGGCTTGGTTGTTTGCTTGCTCGTCGATTTGAGAAGAGTAGGAGGGATGAATTGGATACCAGGGCGTGGGCAGGAGAAAGGCCAAAGGAACGAGCTGGATGCCAGTTGACGTCGTTTCCTCCTACCGTGACGGAATGCTATATGCAGTTAACAGTTCCATCTTTCGATGCTATTTTACAGCCGGATATGGCAATCTTTTAAGTGCTATGAGACCAATTTTCCTTTCATAGTTATGCAGAAACCCCTGATGGCCCACAAACATGAAAGCCCAGTTCACCAAATATCTGTTGTTGACCCAGCTTTTCGATAGGCTAGTTTCTGGTACAAAGGTGCTGATACCATCTTTTTTTTTTTCTTCGGTAAAACCTCAAAGGTTCAGATTGACTATTGGTGGGCTTAATGGATTTTTTTGTTTACGAGTGGGCTTAATAGATTTTGGAGACTATGGGCAAGTTGTAATCGTATTGAAACGCAAACTCCTGTCCACCTAAGGTAGCCTACAGCACTTTATTTCTTCGGCAAAATGTGTCAAAAATACAAACGCTAACGTTCCTACTGGAATATAAAATTAAATAATTTGGGGCCGTTCAGTCCACGCCACGAAGAAGAAGCAAATCCAATATCGGCGTTGCTAGCACCCGGACGTCCGATAGAGATGTCTCTTGTCGAAGTCCCAGCAACATCGAAAATCAACATCTGCAACATAAAAACAAAGTAACTGCAACATTAAAAATATATAGATGTAACATTAAAAAACATGTGGAAAAGTTTAAAAAATGTAGATTGATAGGAGAAAAAAATATCGCCGCAATATCAACACTATATTTTACGTAACATTAAGTCATTGACTATGAAATATGCAAAAATAATAGTTGCAACATTAAATATCAACTATTTTTTTTATCGAATGTCCTACAACTAGCATTACTGATCAAGTACACATACTAACCTTCTTATCCCTGGGAGTCTACCCGGGCAGCGGAGGCTCCAGTTACTAACCTTCTTATCCCTGGGAGTCTACCCGGGCAGCGGAGGCTCCAGTTACTGTAGCCACAGTGGGAGCGGCAAAAAAAAAAAAAAGAGAGCATGGCCATAGAAGAATCGTGTTTGACTGTCACATTACGTGCTCCAACCTGGGGCTTCGTTGGTGAGATGGCCAATAATCGATGGGGTACGGCCACAGGTTCTCTCAACAATAACTTATTTATTTATGAGTAAAGTACGTCACCGGTCCCTAAACTTGTACCGATGTGTCATCCCAGTCCCTAAACGCTCAAATCGACTACTAGGTCCTCAAACTTCTTCGATTGTGTCATCCCGGTCCCTAAACTTATAAATCACCCATTTAGGTCCTCAAACTTATTCAAAAAAAAAAAGCACGGTCCTTAAACAGGGTGATTTAAAAACTTCATATCAAAAAATTATTCATATTTTTTTTATATGAACTCGAATGAAGAAAACATCTATATCAAAATTATAGCCCTCGACATGATCTACAACTTCAAAATTAAAAAGCTTTTCATTTAAAAAGTCGTTTTTGTCCTAAGGTTTAAATTTTAAACTTCAAAATCTTTAAAAATATAATAATATTTTGAGACCCTTAACATTTTTAATTTAAAAAGTTTTCAACAATAAAGTTAGAGATTGCATCGAGAACTACAATTTTGATAGAAATTTTGTCTCCATTCGAGTTCATACGAAAAAGTTAGAATTATTTCTTATATGATGTTTTTAGATCGTTCTGTTTTGACTCAAATGATACTACAAACGAAGTTTAAGGATTGGGATGACATAAGTGAACAAGTTTGAGGACCTAAATGGGTGGTTTGCAAGTTTAGGGACCGAGATAACACAACCGAACAAGTTTGAGGACCTAAATGGTCGATTTGTGAGTTTAGGGACCGTGATGATACAATGATACAAGTTTAGGGACAGGTGGCGTACTTTACTCTTTATTTATCTCTCTAGGCTTATAATATGTTACTCCCTCTGTTCCAAATTATTAGTCATTCTGGCTTTTTTACCAGATTCATTGAAGATGCTATGAATTTAGATAAGTATATGTCTAAATTCATAGAAGATGCTATGAACTTATACACTCAAAATACCACCCAGGATGTCTAATAATTTGGAACGAAGGGAGTATTATATTATTTCCTTTTGTCAATAAGGCACACCCTTTTGTTTTCCCTTTGGACACATGCTTCATTTTAAAAATTATTTTCAGCTGAGGAGCGAACAACTTTTTTTAATCTTTGTAGGCATTTCTACCGTATTGTTTCTACAGTGCATATATCATAGAGTTCAGCTACGTACAGATGGTTATCCGTGTGAAAAAAGTTTGACAAATTGCCAAACTAAACAAACCTATCTTCAGACTATCGTGCTTCATGCGTATCCTGATATTCCTGTCCTTTGCTTATCAAGGGAATCAGCGCATGCATACCACTCATTGATACTTTTCTTCCTGAGAACAATTCATGTATATCTAATCTAAATGTAGTTTGATTGTAACGGCAACATTAAAAATATATAGATACAACATTAAAAAACATGCAAAAAAGTAGAAAAAACAGTAGATTGATTGTAGGAGAAAAAATCTCGACACAATATCAACACTATGTTTTATGCAAGACTACGAAATATGCAAAAAATAATAGTTGCAACATCAAATATCAACTATTTTTGTATCGAATGTCCTGGGAAGTATCAGAAGAGAGAATCCAGCTATACATGCAGGTGTCCTTTGCCATCTGTGTTTTGGACGGTCGTCGATGCACAATGAAGGCACACGGACGGGCCCAACTAATAGCTAGGGGATTCCCTAATGCAAAATGCGTGCACTTAACGATGGAATGCAAGTTTCTAGTTCTGTACAACATCATCAGTTTCCTGCCTAGCCTAGGACGACTTGGTCTAATTTGTTTCGTCATTTGAAATTTTCTAACAGAGGGCAGCATATCAGTGCTATATCCTGGCGGTAACTCAGTTTAACGTTGGGCATCGATGAATCACAAGTTATTCCAGCCCAGATATGCGCCAATGCATACATATGGTTGTTTCGATCCCACAGTAATATAAAGTCATAATCCATGACATCTGAATGATTGAGCAGGTGCAGGAACACATGACACAAAGACCAAACATTTAAGCCTGCCCAATCATGCAACCTCACATATGAAATGCTATAACTAACGGGTTCCAAGAGCCCGGATCAGGTTCACAAAGCTCGCTTAATCCGCAGAGATCCCTTTCTTTAAGCATCCGGAAAGAACGAGCGGAGAAAGAATGGATGCAAGGTCGCTTTCATGCCGGGGCCGTGGGCCCTTTCAGTTGTGCGATGTGCTCCCCTCACCTCACCTCCCTGACGACCTCTTCTAATAATCTCGAGCGAGCTGGCGTTGATGCGCCCACGTCGGTCACCCTCCTCTCTAGCTCGCTCGCTATATACACGACGCGCACGCAAAGAACCACCAGAGAACAAAGAATCCAATCGCCGAAATCAATGGCCATCGTCGCCCCGGGCGTCGTGACAGTCGCCGCGGCGGCGGCGGCCGTTCTGGCCCTCACGTCGTCGTCGTCGTCGTCTCACGGCGACGAGGGCGCAACAATGGCGGAGGCGGCGGTTGTGCCGGCGCCGCCGCGCGAGTGCGCGGTGTGCCTGTGCGAGCTTCCGCCGGCCGGAGCCGGAGAAGATGATCGCTCCGGCGAGGAGTCGCCGGCGGCGGTGAGGGCGCTGCCGGAGTGCGGCCACGCGTTCCACGCGGACTGTATCGGGAGGTGGCTGCCGCTGCGCCCCGAGTGCCCGCTCTGCCGCCGCCCCGTGCCGCCGCTCGCCGCCGGCGACGGACAGGAGGTGGTGGCGGCAGCGTCGCCGGCGACGGCGACCCCGTGGGCGCGGCCGGCGAGAGGGATGGCCTGCGGCTTCGGTGACGGGAGGGTGGTGTGGACACGCAGCCCATCCGCCCGACAGTAACCGGGGACGGTTCGATTTTTAGGCAGTGGATTGATTGATTTCGGAAAGTTCGTTTGCAGTTCGCGCACTCTTCAATTGTTAGGGTGTTCTTACCTGAAAATTTGTAGGTTAATTGCCAAGAAAGAAGAAATGCGACATTGTTGTTTGATGGCTGCGAATGTAAGCTTCTTGTAGGGTCCTTTCATTTAAGTATATAGGTGTGGTTTCGAGATGATGATGATTTTCTATAAGCTGTCACGTGCGGAGCAATTTGTAAACTGGTTTAGTGCGTGCTGCCACCAAAAATAGTTTCAGCATGTATTTTATTATTAAAGAACTTATAAAAATATATGGGGTTAATTGGAACGGTGCCATTGCAAATATACAAGTTTGGAGATATACCATTATAATTCATCTAGTTTAGAAACATGCCATTACAATTGTCATCTTCTCTGAAACTCGGCATTTTCTATTTTTTTATACTCTTGAACCCACTTACAGCTTACCATATTTTCGTATCACCGAAAATACCCCTGGTATTCGCACATCTTTAAAGTTTATTAGAAGTATTCGCACAAATACTGATATTCAAACTTGAAACCTACTGGATACATCACTTAAAACGGTACTTGTCTATGACTATAGTAAGAACGGTTTTACACGGACTAGAAGGGCAACATAACATGTATCGAAAATGGCAATTGCAATTTGCAAGCTATAAAAAAGTCTAATCAAACGTGCTACCTGCAGACCTGTCAATCCATAGTACAAACTGCACCGAATTGAAAATGGTGCAAATCCATCAGGAAGCACACTTAAAAATTCCTTTCTTTTAAGAATTGCATACATGTCGGCATGAGGTCATATTACACACTACACGTGCACGCACAGTTCGTTTATTCATCAGGAAGAAAAAAAAATGACAGATTTTACGCATTTGCCGAAGAGCACATTTTATATTTTGATCTCTTCAACCAAAACAAGTCAAAAGTGTGTCACGGAGTCACGGCTATTTCCTTTGTGGCATGTTTTTTTTTTAAAAAAAATAAATCTTATTTCCGTTTCAGTGCTCAGGTCGTGTCAAACTTGGCGTAGTTAAGAGCATCTAAAATGCAATGTTTTCTTTTTTATTCCTCCTTTCATTTTGTATTTCATACTATTTTATTCATAGTAAGTTAAATGTCACCCAAGTCTTTTGTTTATTTTTCATATATATATACATTTTTCCACATTTGGTGACAGGAGTGAGCAGGCTGTTTGGTAGGCTCAGCCCAAAGAAAAAGAAGATGGGCCGGCAACGATAAAGAAAGAAAGTTTTGGCCCAAAACATCATTTAAACAAGGAAAAAGTGATTTTTTGACCTCCCTAGACATGAGGCCGAGTTTAATTTGTCTCCATTGACCAAGAAACTGGGTAATCAGCCTTCCTTTACTTTAGAAACCATACTTTTTATCTCCTTGAGCTGGATATAGGCGGTTTTGACTTTTTCCTTTTTTCTTTATTTCGTCTAAAACTTTGAAAAATCATAGTAAAACAAAGGAAAATCATAAAATCAAAAATCCAATTTTGTTGGACTCTATATAAGTATATTGACACAAAAAATATATAATATGGTATGTTTTATTATAAAGTTTTTATTATAGATTTAGATCTATTTTTTACTATAGCTAAATGAAATAATTCATAACTTTTATTTTTATGGTCCGGTCATGGTGAAATTTTCATGGTGTGCTAATTATTGTTTGCTTCAAGTGTATTAAAAAAAATTCATACTCATTGGATCATGTATAACTTAGTTGAATATTTATATAGGGCAAAACATACTCTAAATAAATCTAGAACCAAGTTATACATGATCCAGTGGGTATGAACTTTTTAATATAGTTGAAGCATATAATAACTAGGTTTACATAAAAAAAATCAGCATGATTGGACCATAGAAAATGCAGTTATGAATTATTCTATTTAACTATAGTTAAAAATAGATATAAATCTATAATAAAAACTTTACACAAAAATATAACATATTATATATTTTTTGTGTTAATATACTTATGTGGAGTCCAACAAAATTGGATTTTTTATTCTATGATTTTTCTTTGATTTACTATGATTTTTCAAAATTTCAGTCAAAATAAATATAAAAGAAAAAAGTCAAAACCGCCTTCAAAACCGTTTATATCCAGCTATGGGAGGTAAATATATGGTTTCTAAAGTTGAGGGATCCTCGTTACCCGATTTTGCGGTCTAGGGAGAAAACTTAAACTCGGTCCAATATCTAAAGAGGTCAAAAAGGACTTTTTCCTTTAAACAATTGAAGTTTTTGAACCTGATTTCGAACATGTACCAATGGCCCACCAAGGGTGACACAAAATCCGTTGGTGTTTTGTTCTATCAACCGGAATTGTTCCGGCAACCTACTTATTCGGGGATATGATGCTAAAAAAAACTTATTAGGGGATCTTATGTCTTCCTTAGGTACCAGGATTTCTATACCCGACATAATCGTAGGAGCGCCTCCTTTCGTGGCCGTACGCTTCACCTAGTTGTGCGGCCAGACTACGACGCGTTGCTCTCACTTGACTACTTTGCCTAGGTCAAGCGAGGGAAGGAGGTTTGATGTATAATCAAGCAGCTATTGCATTAATGTGCATACCGTGACAGGACACACATGTGTCGCACGACTGCCTTGGTCGTGAAGCCTAAGGTGTGATTGACCACCCTTCGGAGCAGGGGGTTATCAGCGTCATCATAACCCAGACAGCGTGGCTAGGACATGAGTTAGGGCCCGCTTGACCCCTGCTCCATCAACTCCACGGGCGTGGCATATGGCAAAGACCCAACACAATGGGAATGAATCCCACCTTCCAAGACCTCATTCCTAAGGCCGAATATAATGTTAACTCCCGGCCACACCCCACTAGTCGGGAGCCACTATCAGCCCCCGAACCTGACCAAAGGATGTATGGCTGATGGATATGGCCATTATAATCAAACTGTGTACCATGCTTGGCATAACACATGGACAACGGCCATGCCCGCACAATGCCGCCACGACGCATGGTATGATCAATAGGGCCAGCATCATGACACCACGCACTATGAGGCGAAGACAAGATGCAAGGAGCCCGTCAGGTGGACCCACTATTTCGGGTCATTCAACAAGCCATGATCAAGCTCACGTACTCCTTGACCACTAGGGTCGAGGGACCCCCTCCTTTTTTAATGTAATCCAGCCCCAAGTATATAAGGGGAGTTGGGCCTTCTCTCTAAGGAAGGAGCTTCTTCCAAGCTCACTCTCATGCCAAGTAAACTTGTAAACTTATAATACATTCAAGTTTTAGTTTTAAGCCAAGTATTATAAACTCCCATGATCTAAAGAATCTAGAGAAATAAGAAAATGTGTTTCCTACTGCTTATCTAAAGAATCTAGAGAAATAAGAAAATGTGTTTCCTATTCCCATGATCTATCTGGTTGAGCAAAAGCTGAAACATTATTTCATGTTTGCTTTGAGTAGACTATAAAGTAGCGATTAGTTGAAGACGAGGTTGAATGGGATGGTTCTATCCATATTTAGGATATAATGGTTTTACGATTGTATTTTTTGTTTGGCTGGAGTGACGAGAATGGATGTGATAACAACACCGATAGTAGTCGTCATTGTTGTGGGACCCACTGACTAGATTACCACCATAGCAATTGTGGGGGTCCACAAGTCACAAATAGCTATATACTTCCTTCTTCCCCTCTTGTCGCCGCCACCACTCTGCAGATGTAGCCTCGCACTGGCCCTCGCCTCCTCTCGCACCTCCTCCAGGCCCGCACCTCAACATGACAGTGGTCCTTGGTCTACTCCTCCGCCAAGCCTACGCCTCTGTCCGTCGCTCACCTCGGCATCTTTGCTCCTCCTCGGTGGCCCACATCTCGACCAAGTCCTCCCACCTCTACAGCTCTGCCGGTCCCGGCGACATGTGCCTCCACCAACGCGCCCCGGACCTTCCCGGAGCTTCTACACCTGCCCTTGCCCGCTATCTTGAGCCGGCTCTGGGATCCTGTGGGTAGCTGCTCCGGCCGCTCCCTCCGCACCAGCTTCAGTCAATCGACCAGGTATGCAGTTCTGCCCATGCCAGCTCCACTCGTACCGCACCACCCTTTCGGTTGCCAGGAAGACAAAGATAACACCATTCAAGCGGATGAGCACATGCATCCAACTATTTCTTTTAGGGATGAGCTAGTCCCAGAATCCTACTAAATATTATCTTGACAAAATGACTCTGACCCATGGATCCTCAATCAAATACCTTCGAGGATGGATCTGTTCTATCAAGCAAGCATTGCCGTGGAATTGGATCCGGATCCAAGTAATTGAAAGGTGATAACACTTAGCCATGGGATGAAACCGATCCTAGTTCATTATCGTTTGGTGCCTGCCTTCCCTTCTTCTCCTCATATTTCTCCTGATCAACAGATTCCCTTAGTTTGTGGCCATAGTGTTCCTAGATGCACTCACCTTGGCCGGCAAAGCAACGCGGCCCTAGATTCATTGCTTTTTTTTAAGTAAGTAAGGGGAGGCCCTAGATTCGTTGTTTGTTGCTATTTGTCTCACCATATCTCTTCTCCCCCTTCCTTCCTGAATCTTTCAAGATGACCATCCATGGAACAATACAGCTGTGGGAAGGTAAAAGTGAATGACAACAAGCTCAATTTCAGCAAGTACAAGATTTCAAATTCTCCTTCTTCCTCCAACTTCATAAATGGGGCAAACCCGTGTCGACATCATGCCAAACTCTAATGTAAGTCTCAGCACGGTCATTGATTTTTTTTCACGTATTTCTCATTGGAACATGCAACTACCTACTTACCATTTTAATTTCCTATTAGAAAATTGGAGAAAACTATATATAGTAGTTCATAGATAGATATGTCATGTGCTGCAGCAATAATCGTTTGCATCCGCAGTTCCTAATATGTTGAACTAGATCCACCCTGTAGTTTTGTCATGTCCCCATATAGATGAAGAATTCAAATCATTTTGAAGTTATGGCGCACAGACATTTCTTCAAGCTTGCAAAAACAGCCGTTTTGCAGCAGGCCTCTCCCTTGCACGCGCAACCTTCCTTCGCCATTTCGTCAGCGATGACGCAGCCAAATAATAACGGTCATGCCAAATTAAACCTTCAATGCATGCATATTGGACATATCCGGGCTCATTTCAAAATTAAGCGTTTAATTGCTTTCATATTTGGCAGTCCAGGCTGATTTCAATATAATATAATAAATGTTTGCTTGCATGCAGATTTGTTGGCACATCTCAGATGATTTCTAACTCACCCTTACCTGGAGTCAAACTAGCAGTTTCAGATTATTTGCAGTAGTAAGAAATAGCAATTGACACGTCTCAATTTTTTAGAGCAAGGATGACACGTTTCATCATTGGCTGGGCAAAATTGAAATGTTAGCAGTGCTCCAAGCTGTCCACCATTGCATCAACTGACATCCAACACATTGAATGAGTAGAAATAGCAACGTATAGAAACATATTTGACCAGAATGCATGACATGGCTCTAGGCTGGTGCCACCAAAAACTGCAAAGATGGACAGCCCAACTGGCTGCTCGCGTTGTCATCACTCATCAAGCATCCTCTCCGACCCGTTGGCTGGAGGAGCCTGAGGTCGCTTGGATTGGTAGGTAACAAATTTACCAACGGTCGAGATATTCACTCCATATAGTCCGTCCATACAAGGATACAGATAGATAGACACGTCCTCGTTCTAATTCTACAGCTCTGGTGGGAAAGGTTGCAAACATTATACTATACAAGAATATAAGGCATGCATGTTTTACTCACAACCCACACTATAATTATATTTCTAGAAATGGAGGAGCGGCTAATGTGGAAGTATTTTTTCCTTGTAGACGTTGTCGAGTTACCGTAGGACCCAGCCGTCATACACAGTATAACATAAGACGATATAGTGGCAGTGTGAAAGCTGTTCCGTTTTGTTTTTACACTAAAGTCATTGAATTTCCATTTCCCCGTCCACTTTCTCCTATTTAACATTTCACCCCCTGTGCCAATCTGCTTGTGCTATATATTTACCCGAGAGCAACAAGACACGACTGGGCTGGTAAGCTGCAAGAGTACTCCGATCTCTCCACTACCATGACTAATTTCTCTACTGGTTCCTCGTCGTCCGGCCCAAACAACAGGAAGGTAGGAAAAGATCTGCCCGATGCATATGTATGAATTTTAGATAGTTCTTTCTTCTTTATTGTTGTTTATACTTATGTACTCGCTGTAAATTCAAGTAATAGCTTCTTGTGATAGGGGTCTAGATTCAGATCTAAGACTGCAGATTCGTCATGGCTTACATGTTTTACACGGTTTCTTTTGCGTTCTTTCTTGTATGTGTGCTCCCATGTTCATATATGGGGGTGTTTATTTAGTTTCCGGAAACTAAAACATGTATGCAATGCAAGCGCGAGCGTGAATTTTAAGAGTGGTTTTTGCAAAGAAACCCTCACCGGGCCTTATGCATGCTTTTGTTCTGCTGTTTCTTTTCTAATCTGTGATCTGCAGTTGTTCGATCCCGTTGATGTCAAGTAGTTCTGTTCTAGTTCCATGATTGTGGTGAACTTTTCTGGGATGGTCCATGGTTTTTATGCCGATCTGATTCTGAGATGGTCCATGATTGTTATGTCTATCTATTTACTTCAGGAGGCAACTGTGTGTGGTGAGTAGATCACTCCAACATTGCCCACTTGGGGGATATTCTTTTTTATAATCACACCTCGTATATAGAAGCCTCTTAAAAACAAACGTGGTATGGAGAGTTTAAGGATGGGGCTTAGGTCTTGAGGTTTTATGGGTTTCTGGTGGCTATAGAAGGAGGTTTAGGGGAGTAGCACATGGATGCAGTGAAGAAGCTGAACTAGCGGATGACACGTGGTTAGGGCTGGACATCGTTGCATGATAAGTTAGCGTGGGAAGGGAAACTAGCACCGGGGATAGAAGGGCGTTGGTCGGAGGATGGAGAGCGAGCCGTTGGGTGAGTGGTGTTACACAAAGATTCAGATGCAATACCACTCATGCAACGGCTTGTTCCTCATACTCCGACCAAGTGGACCAACCTCTTATCCTCGGTGACAGTTTTTCTTCCCGCGCTAACTTTGTCTTGCACAATGGTATATTTGAGTGCATGCAACTTTGGCTTGCACTATGGGAATTATGTTGATTGATATGTTATGTCATGGCTATTGTGTTTCCATATGCATCAAGCCATATATGCAAAAGTCCAATTATACATGCTTTTATCTGTAGCGGTTGCAATATGATACCGACTCATATATTTTGGTTTACTATATATCTCACCAAATAAACTAAAACCACTTAAGAAAAGCAAATCTTCAAGCCAATCTACCTAGCTAGGATATAATTATTGTTCATCTTGTGGTGCTATTGATACAGGACAAGCAGATTATGGTGGAGGAGGAAGACGAAGAGAAACTGCCGCCACCAGAGGAGGAAGAAGAGAAGGAGGAGGAGGAGGCGGTGGCGGTGCCTCAAAAGCCAGAATGGTTCTATGTGCTGGTGAGCACCAACTTTTGGGAGACGTGCATGGAGCATGCAGCTGAGAACAGGGCGGAGCAGTGCATGTTCTGCCTCTGCTGCCACCAGGTGAGCTGCCCACACTGCACCCACAATGAGCCCGGGCATCGCCGCCTCAAGATCCGGCGCTACGTCTACCGCTCCGTCGTCCTTGCCAAGGATCTGCACGAGCTCGGCCTCGATGTGTCAAAGATACAGGTATATATCGCTGTATGGATGTTTCTTTTATTTTTTTCATTAGCAAGTTGGTCAAACGATCTAGTATATATATGCATGGATGTCTATATATATCTGTGACACGCGGATGATGTAGGTTGAAGATATATGTATAGATATTGTAATGTTTAAGCTTGTTTAACTGATCTATGTATACTTGAATCTGTTGTGTTCGCAGACATACATTATCAATGGACAAAAGGTGGTGCACTTGAGGCCCATGAACAGGTCCATCAGGTTCAGGCCTCAAGCAGGGACACCTCGCTGCCAAACTTGCGACTGTTATCTCCGCACTGTGCCCCACTTATACTGCTCACTGACCTGCGAGGTTCGTTTTTCTCATGTTTCTACTGCTTTGTATTATTGTACATCATCATTTTCCTTACCGTAACTAAGGTTAATATATATTTTAGAGAGTATCTTGCTTTTTATGCCTCTTGCATAGCATCCATTTATGTCCAAGGCATTAGTTTTGAGTTTGCATTTCGATCTTATTACCACCAGGGGAGAGTCAACGTGTCCCAGGATGACTACTCTGGGCCTGAAGCTGAGCGCCGCTACAGGAGCCTTCAGACAAACATGCTGCAGCATGGAGAAAGGCAATCTGAGGAAGATGAAGCAGAATCTGAGGACGACGATGAGGCTCAGAACCCTGTGCCTCCAGTAGCTGATCAGCCTGAGCAAGCTACTGAGAATGAGGAGCCACCGGAGGCATTTGACTACTACGGGAACGATGAGCCACCGGCGGCAACTCAGAACCGCTCTCGCCGCCGCCGGGGCCGCAAGCAGGCGGAGCCGGCGAGGGCGCCATTCTTCTGATCATATGCTTTGCTGCTTGCTGCTCGAGAGAGAGATCGATCGAGCTGAATAAAATGAACTCGATTCAGAGTTATCGAGCCGGCCGAACCTGAGGTAGTAGCTGGTGAACAATCATTCCTGTGTGCTCCGTTAGTTTGTTTCTTTGCTGTTTAATTTACTTTCGGTCAGTTAAGTTAGTGTGTGCGCATATGGCTGGTTGTTAGGCTGGCTGTGTGCAGTTCGGAGCTGCAATTTGTGTACTGTGCTTTGCCTCGTGCTGTGTTCGCGAGGGAGAGCGCGTCGTGCGGCACGTTCCAGGCGTCTGGGATGGCACTCGCTGATGACGAGCGTGCCGTGCATGACGGGGGTGGATGGCCCCGGTCTTTTATTTGTAATTTCGTTTTTCCCATTTAAGCAATAAAAAAACAACAGAAAACGCTGCATGTTGTACGCAGCACCAAAACAAGGCCGTGTTCTAGTTTGCTGCGAGTTGTTCTCTCTCTGTTGCGTGGGTTTGTGAGATAGCTGGTGGCGCAGATGGCGACGTTTCTCTGCCAGCGAGGTCTGGCAGTCACCATGGTGGCTAGGTGTGATCCAACTCCATGGGCTGGTTTAATTCCTTATTTGTTGTTATCGTTGTGGTTGTGGGATCTAATTAAACTTGTTGTGGGCATGCATGCAACCTTTGTCGTCGGCCTGGGAAATAAAGTTATTTTGTCCCCATGTTTTCTTCCTCGATCGCCTATTCCACGTTTGGTTCCATTGCCGGATTTAATTTGCTTGCCTCACCTCCCCTACCCCTAACAAGGCAAGCTGGCGTCGGCAAGTCAAACTCGCTTTTCTGCGGAAGCAAAGAAAAACGTAAACGATTGCTGGTCTCGATCGATTTCTAGGCAAGCAAGGCGATCAGGCGAGCTCTCGTCAAGGAACCAATGCAAATTATTTTATCTATATAATGGTTCCTTTGTACTTTCTAACATTCGGTCCGTTTGATTCTTTATCGAAAATTCTGGAGAAATAATGAAGTAATAGCATGTTCGAAATAGATGTACAGGCTAAATGCAAAATCTAAAACCGGAGCTCTCCGGCCAACTTTGGAAAGAAAAAACACACACACACACACATGAGGCTGATTGTCAGAGTGAGAGTTTACTGAAAAAAAAATGAAAGGAAAACAAAAGAAATAACTAAACCTGAAACACTGAAAGTGGAATTAACAACAATACCTCTGCTAGGGTTAAGGGTTCGGGTTACCAGCTGTGTTGTGCTGCCAGTCTTTAAGTGGTTTTGAGTATGCTGCTAGCCCGGCAGTGGATCAGGCGGGCAATGGACGGGGCAAGACGGCGATGGCTCTGCTGGCCGGGGTGGCAACACAATCAACCGACGGGTTTGGTTTTGGGGTGGGGTCATTCCACAGTGCCAAGCTGGAGCGGGGTTAGTAATTGGGCATGTGTCTGGTTCTGGGACCAGGTGGGTTGGGTTGGTTCCAACCTAGTTTGAAGGTTGGGTTGGACCCATCTCATGTTTGGATGAAAAGGTTGGGTTGAACGTAGTTTTTTGTTTGGTCAGAGGGTTGAGAGAGATGGACTGGATGTCAAGATAACACCGTTAGTTTAGAGTCATTTATGGGACCCGCCTGTCATCTGCGGGGTCCATGCGTCATCCATTCACTATATCCTTTTTAATTTCTTTTTTATTCATTTCTTATCTTCTCCCTTATCCTCACGGTCATGGATCTGCAATCGAGCTCGTAGCCTCTGCCTGACTGCCTCGCAGGCGGCCGCCCATCCATCCAATCGAGCTCGCAGCATGCGGCCGCCCTCCCAGACATGATGCCTCCGTCATTCCCTTGCTATGCCGCTGCCGTCTTGCACAGCCCTTGCGGCCATGGCCATCCTGCGCCTCCGCCACCCATCACCACCCGACGGCCACGAGCATGGCCAGCGGCCATGGCCGCCATGCTCCCAGCCCGACGGCGAGCTCGAGCCCACCCTAGCCAGCAGTGCCAGCTCGGCCGTCGGCCATGGCCGGCCTGAGGTCCCCGTGCGGCCCGCCACTCCGTCAGGCGCACGCACACAGAACGCAGACGGGAGGAAACGTCATCGATGCGGGTCGAGTCCGTCCGCTCGATTTCAAGGAATCGAGGGAACCCGCATCTACGAGGTATATTCTCTATCGAATTCAACCCAACCCACATCGCTTTTCATCCAAACATGGGTTGGTGTGGGTCGAACCTGCACCAACCCGCAATCAAACACACGGTAGGTGGTTGACGGCAAAGCTGTTTGGTATGTGGCCACAGCCCACAGGTAAGCTGAGGATGCACCAAAGCTTCGGCGGAAGAAAAAACAACAACGTCTAACTTACGGCTCGTTGTGGCGAGAAAATGAACGGAGGATCTGCATAGCAGCCGGTGGCACGTTGAAACATAAGAGCCAGCCAAACAGCACCCAGAATCAGTGTGGGTGCCAACGTGCATGGCGTGGCGAGTGGTGGTGGAGAACCAAACACGACCTATAGTGGCGGCACGTACCGTCACTCGGAGTTATCCAGGAGTCGGTAGTAAGGCCTCCATAGTTGTGGCTTAAAGTGATCCTTCAAATAAAAAGAGAGTGTTTTAGCTTCGCTTGTTACACTACAGCGACCAACGCCAGAGTGATGCCACTAGATCTTAGAAAACAGGGAGTGATGAACCTATAGCCTCCTATTGGTGGTGATTAAACAAATAAAAAAAAACTTGTTGTGTGCTCTATTGTCCTGTGCATGCATTAATGGACAATCTGATGTGGGGCCTAGCAATGATGCTTGCCAGGGATTTGCCACTGGAGCCAAATAAGGGTGCGTTTAGATTCACAATTTTTCCAAAAAAAACACTATTCATCCAACTTTTTCTTATTCATCCCACCCTTTCTACTCACAGAACACTATTCATCTACAGTGTATTTTTGGGTCTACAGTGTTTTCTCAGGAATTTTTCCCAATCTAAACACACCAGTTATGCTCATTTCTTATGTGTGGGTCTAATTTTTTTTTTTTAGGCACTGCTCGGCCTAATTTTTCTGACACCAAGGGGGCACGTACCGCCACTCGAAGTTTGGGCTTATTTTACTCTAGCTATAAAAATCCCAACAAAGAGCAGGCTGCCAGTAAAGTTTTTGGGCTGGCCCCCTCACACAGTCACACCACACGCCAGGAGGCAGCCTCCTCGCGAACGAAATGGGTAGGAGGAGCCGGAGGGGAGTGGGCGCAACCCAAGCAATGGAGGCCCGAATCCTCTAATTCCTTCATTTTTCAGTGTGGACTGCAGCTGCCATCATGGCCCATGGGCTGCTCCACCGGCGGTCGATTTGTGGTGTCACGGACTGGCCCAGTACTTGTAGATTTATAAAATTCCTCTAAAAAAACGATGGAATACATCTGTGGACAGTGGCGGTAGTGTTCGGTCCAAGAGCAATTTTGTGTTGAATACGCCACTGAAGCTTCTTACGTTTGAGAATTGTGACGAAAACTGAAAAGGGTTTAAAATCCATGTGTAAAATAATAGTCTGAACTGCTCCGTTGAGGAATTAAAAAAAAAAACAGCGACAAGCCGACATCACTCGCAAGTCGCAGCATAAAAAGTTGAGTGGTTTAAATCACCTGCTTCGCTGCTTGCCTTTATTAGCGATGAAAAAGACTATCTTTTATGCCCAAGCGAAATTCACAGGTCTGTCTGTGTATTCCCACGCAGGAAGTTGACACGGAGCGCGCCGCCATGGGAAATTGGGGAATGGGACAGAGAAGAAAGGGAAGGCGACATCCATTCACTAGACCACTATAATCTGGATGGCTGCATAGGTTGGTAGAGACGATCGGTCCTCCTGTGAATTGTGGGAGCAGAATGAAAAGGGATCTCAGAGCACTGCTAGGACAGTGCAGCACTCGCGTAGTATCTTGCTTAGGTTGAAAAACACATATTGGGAGTATATATTATATGAATATGACGCGAGTGGTGAACAACGACTTCGTTTGTTCTCCTGTCGTACGGGAGCAACAAGGACTGCGGGGCAGTCCCAGTGCTGCGTAGTTTAGCCGGAAACGAACTCAACACAAAACCAAACAGGTGGAGCGGTGAGCGATCGGCGGCGTGCGCTGCGCACCAACAAACGGGCGCCTCGCCTCGCGCCGCTTTCAACGCCCCCCCGGGCCGGGTGCCTTTCCACCGTCTGTCTAGAGAGAGAAGCAGAGGCCCTCCGACTCCGTCCGATGACGCTCGCCCAGGGAGGGGCCCTCACCACACCAGGGTTTACAAAACCGGTGGGAACCGGTCCGAACCGATCAGTTCCCGACCAAACCGATCCGGCCCGGTTGTAAAAAACCACGGTTACCGCTCCCAAACCGAGCCTAGCAAACCGCTACTACCGGTTTCACCGGTTAGCCGAACGGTATTTTTTAGTTTGGGAACCGCTAAAACCATGGTAAAAAAAAACCCTGCACCACACCCGAAATATTAGGATCGATCACGCTGCCTGCTCCGCTCGGCGTCGCTGTCGTGTCCGTCTCCGGTCTCCCTGTAGGGCCTCCGCGGCGGCGTGCGGTGCGGCCCCAAGCGGAGCAGCGCGCGTCGCGCGTTTCAGTCTTCACTGACCCCGCTCCGTTGGTTCCGTGATACGGTTTATAGTTCTAAAAAGGCCACACACAAAATTGTACTTACAGTTAAGAGGTGGAATATCGAATTAGCAAATTTAATGAAAACATACATTATACCAAACCATTAAAAATGCCATATATATGTCATAAAAAATAGGATATGGTAATAATCTGTTAACGTCAGCTTTTGCATTGTTGATATGTTTTATTCATCAATAGTAACAATTATTACAAAAAAAAAATCTAGACCAATTCACACTGATGACTATCCTTTGACAAAAAAAGGATAAATAAACAGATTTCATGGCAGCTGCAAGTATATGCCTATATGGCTATATCGATAGCATGCATGTATAAGAGATTATGTGTTGGTGATATTGTATTCTGATCCTCGATTAATCATTAGGGCTGCTACGTGCATCCAACGTTTGGATAGAGTCGTATCAGTTGGTTCGGACTTAGCAAGGTCTTCATCGGAGAAGAGTCGAGCTACAAACAACAAGAAGATCAAAAATAGTATATGTTATCCCTTTTTCTTTCTTTATTAGTAAGCCAATAATATGAAAGGCCCAAAGGTCCAATTTGCCGCTGTCTTTCTCTGTGCTTATCAAAATGTGCATCATATATCCGTATATGAAACCTACTCCGTAAACAAGGATCCGCAATCCTTGTATTTTCCTTCTTCTGTACCTTCGTACATTTCCCATTCATTTTATCCGGTGGCTCTTTTGTTCTTACCAGGAATGAAATCATGAGGTGACTAGCCGACTAGGACGGGCCCTAAGGTGAAATAGAAGCGAGCCGCATTATATAAGCCAAAAGTATGGCATAATATAAAAAAAAATTGTAGCATGAGAGCTTGATAGGATACGTTCCAGGCCACGGACTATCTGTTGGATCAATTTTTGTTGGTTTGATATATATGGTATATCGTTAGTTACTTTCTTGGGGTTTTTTTTTCTTCGGAATTACGGCATTCAGTTATGAGCATAATTACATTCTGCCTCTAGCAAGTTTTGCATGTACGATGGATAATCATGCAACACCATTGTCTCCATCTCACCATTAGCTTTGTTTGGTCAATTCATGAACTACTCTATTACAGAGCCGACTAGCATATACAACGGTAAAAGAATGTTGATTACCCTCTTAATCTCCATGAGAATTGGAGTTATCATTGTTCGATTGTTGACTATGTTCTCCCACGGGGTAGCGAGCTCCAGGCAATCACTCTTGAGGCCTTTATGAGTAACACCATGTCTCTCTGCCACGGCGATACCATCACTACAATACAAGCATAGAGTATCCTTCAGCCATCAACATGTCCACACAGTGATTAGTGATTAAACGTTATAGCTTGTGCTTCCAGAAACATGGGATAAATTATCCGATTAATCTCTCATATTGTGAAGAACATTGAGGATTGCATCTACCAATATATATGCAGCAGAATAATAAGAATAACATGCACAAATACGAAGTGATTTAAGTGTAAAAACATCCTCAAGGTGAGGAGGACCAAACACTCCACTCTATGCTTCCACTATAATTAACAAATGGTGACATTGACTTTTCTTTAGGACCTCTAGCGGATTGCACTAGCAACAACACATTCACCATAATACAAACTTGGCATTAACTGCAGCCAGAACCATCTAACAAGATGTATAACAATTATCAAACAGAGGAGTCACATATTTTGTCCCATTCGGTAATTGTCGGCGGGTGGCACACGGGGTACCTCACGCCGGCGAGTGTCGATCACAGAACACGCACGTCTCGGTGGAGAATGGTTCAAGAGACGCAAGACAGAGGGTTTATACTGGTTCGGGAGAGATCCCTACGTCCAGTGCAACGGGCTCCTGATTGTATTGCTCTCTTGGCGGCGGATTACAACGAAGGCCAGCTCAAGCCTTGTGTGTGGAATTTGCGTGTAGGGGACTAAGTGCTCTAGAGATCGAGAGTCCAGAAAATTGGAATCCGGATCGCAGGGGGATGCCCTCCCCTTTTATAGCTCAAGAGGAGGGCAGCTTTACAACGTCATTTTACCTATCTACCCTCGAAGGCTGGACGTCCCCGACAGTTGCTCGCTGTCGGCCTAGTGCGCCTTGGCGACCTCTTCCTTGGCCGCCGCGTGTCCAGCACCTTCCCACCGGCAGCTTCGCGGTAGCTTCCTTCTTGGCCGCTAGCGCAGCAGCGCGCATGCAGCTACCTTCTCCCAAGTGCAGGGCTGTAGATCAGCTTTTTCAGTTGGCAGGCGGGCAGGTGATGTCGGGTGTCTGTCGGGAGAAGGCGTAGGCCGCACGCCTTCTCCTTCACAGGCCAGATTTGACTTGGGGAGGGTCTCTAGGACTCCCCCCTTTCCACTGTGCGTGCTCACCGATGGACGGGACCCCTCGAGGGGGTCTGCCCTTCCGACCCGAGGGGTCGGGGTCGGGCGAGACGGACGTGCCCGACCCCTTCCACTCCCTGGTCGTCTGGAGGGGACCAGGGTCGGACGAGACGGAGGCTTATATCCTCACGTTCCCCGGGTCCTTTGTAGGTCGGGCGAGACGGAGCCTTCCGACCAGTCGAAACTAGCGTTGTCAGCGTCTTCCTCCGTGCGCGCGCCGTTAGCAGGCGCCCTGACAGTGGGCCCCTAATCCATGACCCCCACAGTAGCCCCCGACCTTGCAAAGGAGTCAAGGACTCGTTTGTGAGGTCATGTCCATCCTTCGGGGGAATTGGATTCTTTGGGGAGGCCCTTCTTTCCTTCTATTTTCTTGCTAACTCCTGGTAACTTCCGGGATTTTGGTGGCGCGACCATGGAAATGCCTCGACGGCAATGCCCGGTGCCCAACATTTCTTCGTGAAGTGTCAACCTGTGCCCTTCAGCGTGGGGCCAGGATCGCGGCGAATCGCGGGGATTCAGCTGGGCCCACGGATCACGGCGGCCTGTCCAGCTGTTGGCGGGAACAGACTCGCCCATCGAGTGCGACGCGATGCGGCGGTCAGGCTCCGGATTTGACCTCGTGGTCGTGGTGGGCCCGACGAGGTGTGCGGGCGTGGAGGGTAGTTAATGCCCTAATCCGCCGCCTCGTGTGACGCGCGCACGTCGGGTGCGCCTAGAGCCGTTGTTTCCGAACCGAGGGCTGAGGGCGCTTGGTCGTACGCCTCCTCGGTACGGCCGCCTGCCACCCCGCCGTCCCTATATAAAGAAACGCCGGCGTAACGGGGCACGCTCCTCGTTTCCCGTCGCAATTTCCATCTCTTTGATCCCGTTCGCTCTTCATCGTCTTCGTCTATCTAATCTTCAATCTCGCCTCCCTCCAAGCTCACCATCGTCGAGATGGCCTCGAAGGGTTCTTCTTCGTCGGCGCAGCTTCGCCCGTGGGTGCGCTCGACCGCGTCCATCGCCGCCCACGAGTCGCTCGTCTCTCGAGGGCTCCTCTGCCCGCGCACCGCCCAGGAGGAGTGGATCTCGCCGCATCTCTCCCACAAGACTCCGTCGCCGCCGGCGGGGTCCGTGGTGAGCTTCATGGCGTACCACGTCCGTGGTTTCGCTGTGTCGGCTCACCGCTTCGTTCGCGAGGTGCTCTACCACTTCGGTGTGGAGCTCCACGCCCTCGACCCGAACGGGGTCCAGCAGATGGCCAACTTCGTGGCCCTGTGCGAGGGCTACCTGGGCATCGATCCAGACTTCAACCTCTTCCTCCTCTTCTTCAAGGCGGCGCTCGTGGGGGTACTACTCGCTGCAGGTGAAGCAGTCCCGCGTGGACAAGTTCCCATGCTCGGAGCTGTGGGGTTCCAACAAAGATTGGAACAAGGGGTGGTTCTACCTGAAGAACCACGCCGGGGCCGTCCTTCCTCCGTTCGACCTTACGAGCACGCCGCCGGCGAAGGAGCCGACGCACTGGTAGTACGGCCCTGAGGCCGCCGACCGCAAGAAGTTGGCGCCGCACCTCGACTGCCTCGCCAAGCTCCGGTCATGCGGCCTCACCGGCATTGGCATCACGGAGGCCTTCCACCGGCGCCGCGTCGCCCCGCTCATGGCCCGACCGCTGCGCCTCTTTGAGATGCTCCCCACGACCTCCGAGGCTGAACTCCATGCCAGCCTCATGTCGCGCGTCGTCCCTTCGGAGGACGAGATACGGGCTCGGCTGGCGAAGCTCGTCGACTCTCAGTGGGCCGCCTCCATGGTGATCCCCACCCCGGGTCAGTCACCGATGCTCCCCGGTCCTGGGGCCGTGGACCTCGTAAGTTGTTTATTCCCATCATATTTTTTTTCTATCTTGGTCTTTTTCTTTTCTCTTTTTCGCGAGTCAAACTGACGTCTCCGACCCGCAGTCCCGTGAGGCTCCCGGAGGCCTCCGCGCCTCAAGAGGAGTCTTGCCGGAGGAGCAACCCACCCTCGACAAGGCTCGGCGGAGGCACCATGAGGCCGGGGAGGCCGATCGGAAGCGCAAGAGGGAGGACACCAAGAAGCGCCTCCACAGGCAAGAGCGGAGGCGCGAGAGGGAGCGCAAGGAGCGCCGAGGAGAAGAGGTCGGATCGGATCTGGCCTCTTCGTGCGACGAGGAGGAGAACCCCGGAGGTTCTTCCCCTCTGCTGGGGGACTGCACCGTGGTGGACCCCGTGGCACACGGCGAGCAACAGTCGGTGCCCATCGACGTGGATGAGCTACCCTCCCCACCTCCAGGCGCCCCGCCGGCGGGGGCGTCCCGTGCACGCTCGTCCTCCTCCTCCAAGCCGACGCGGCTGGCGGTTCGCCCCCCCAACACGTCGAGCAGGTTCGTCTAAGTTCTCTCGCTGTTCTGTTTTCCTTTTATAACCCATGTCGTTAGCGTTTATAACAATGTCATCATGCATGCAGCCGGATCGGCCAGGAGTCGGGTCCCGGCTCAGCTCCGGTGAAGCGTCTCTGTCGAGACGCACCGCCCGCGGTCGTCCCTGACTCCTTGGAGCCAAGGGCGCCCGCCGAGCCTCGGCGCGCCGACCCGTGCCTAACCAGAGCCGAGGGGTCGGCTCCACCCCCGTCCTCGGGGGCTCCTCGTCCGCTCTGGGAAGCATGGAGTCCGCCCAGATAGTCGCCGCTCCGTCTCTGCCAGCCCCTTCTCCCCCGGTAGGAGCGGGGGTTACGTACGTGCTGGCCTCGTCGCCCGTGGCCGGGGAGGCCGTGGGGACGGCGGAGCAGGCGATGGACGTCGAGGCGTCTGCGGAGGCTGCGGCGGGACCAGGGGCGAGCACCATGGTGAACGTCACGGAGCCCCTCCCGGCCGCTGCGGCACCCATCGAGGGCGTGGTGGTGGGCGCTCCCGCTGCGGAGCACCATGATCCGGTCGCGCCGACCGCCACCGAGCCACTCACGACGAACCCTAGAGAGGGTGTGGAGGTGAGCCGGTGGTCCGTGGAGGACCTCTTTGGTGAAGCGGAGGCGCGTGCGCGCTCCGAGTCTGAGCCTCCCGCAGCGTCATCAGTCCTTACGCTGGTGTCGGTCTTAGCGCCGCCATCCACCGCCGCGCCGGTGGGACCCTTGGGGTCGGGCGACGACCATGGGGTCGTCCCGTCCGCCCAGGGTGAACCTGCGGTCGACCCTGCACACATCATGCAGATCGACGCCTGGCTGGAGAGCCTCCAGCAGATGGCCGCCTTCCCCGCGATGCTCCTGTAGTTGGCCCTAACGCTTCGCACCGTGGCGATCCCCTCCAGCCGGGTACGTGATCTATCCGTTCTTCTTATCTTCGCTTAGCTACACGGTCGTTTTTCGGGCCTGACCCCGCCATGGCCTTGACTTGGTTTAACACAGTCAATGTTGCTGGCGCTCTCCCGGACTCGGAGCATCGAGCAGGAGGCCATCAACCAGGCTCGCCGGGCGTGGGATGTCGCCAACTCGTCGAGGGACGCTGAGGCCAGTGCGCGCAACGAGGCCGCAGGCAGCGCCCGCCGCATCTCAGAGATGGAGCGTGAGCTGGTCGCTCAGGCCTCGGCGCACCAGGAGGAGCTCGCCGCGCTGCGCGCCGAGCTAGGAAGCATCTGCACCGACGCCACCGACGTCCGCAGTGGTATGTTCCACTTCATAGTCATTTCTTTCTTCAAGTACTTGTACTGGCTTGGCGACGATCTTAGGTGCCGGCCTTCCAGGGTTCCAAGCTCAGATCGACACTCTGAGGGAGGAAAGGGCTGCGGCGGTCCGGGCGTGCGTTGACGCCCAGGCGGAGCGCAACCAGGCGGTGGCCGTGAAGGAGGATGCTGAGGGGTCTTGCGCCCAGCTTAGTCAGTTCGTCGCCGATCTTCGCTCCGAGGCGCAGACCTCCACCGGGCGGGTCGATGTGGCGGACCACTCCGAAATTATTCCAAGTTAAGTACCTTGGGACCACTAATCACGTAGTCAGGCACTTAATCCGGAATAAGCTGGAGCGCCGTCGGATTAAACCCGATTAAACCACGTACTTTTCTCGATCGAAACAACAGCACGCCCACACGAAGGTGAGTTCCAGAGATTACAACATTCCACAAATTAACTTACACAAATAGGTATCACAAGTTATTACAAACCAAGTTCAAAATTTAAATCAGAGTACAAGGTCTTGCAGCGGAAATAAAAGTTTCATTGCAGCGGAAGATAATCTAACGACGATACAATAACACCGTGCTGAAGCCTGCCACGATGCTACTCCTCCCGATCCTCGGCAGAGGACGGAACCCATTCGATATGCCAGCCAGGTGGAACCTGGGTAGGCCAAGACAAAGTATCGACATCCAAAGGTGTACCTGTAAATTAATGCCACAAGCAAGGCTGAGTATACTAATACTCAGCAAGGCTTACCCGTCGGGTGAAAACTACATCACCGACATCTAGACATGAGAGGCTTTTGGCTGGTGGGTTTGTTTGCCAAAAAGCAACTAAAATAGGTCCTTGCTTTCAAGTTTTAGCATCATATTCTAGTAAATTTAACCATTCTAGATTAGCATCCTTCCTAAGCATACAAGTGGTGCAATACAATTTAATTCATACAACAAGCTTATCAATCTCAAAGTTCCACTTGTTACTCAATGTAGCAAGGCGGTCAAGCAGTCTCATTAACCGCGAGAAGCGGACAGTTCGAACCGAATTTCTGCTACCTGGCCAGGGGAAACCCAACACACACGGATACTCTGCTTGCTATAAAAGGTACAAGCATTTCCCAACCTTTCCCATCGATCCACAATTCGGAACCGGGTCCATTTCCTTAGGATAAAGGTTTACTGCTTCACTCACAGTCTCACGCATATATCCACAAGTGTACGGCAGGGGAAAACAAAGTTTCCAAGGAGAGATGGCTATCGGCCCTAGCTGCTTCAATCTGGTACCGGGCTTACCGATCCCCATACATCGGCATGCATGTGGTACGTTCAAAAACTTGACAGCTCTTTCTACACATTCCGACCTTAAATCAATTATCATACACGGACGGGAGATCTACATCTATCATCCCGCCCGTCAATCCTTATGATTCCAACATAAGTAAAGACAAGCAATTCCTATGTCTTGCGAGTGACAGGAAATCACTCGACTTGTAACGGACCTAAAGCAATGCCCTATCGATCCTTTCATACTAGTATTGCAAGTCATAGGTACTAGGAAATGTGTAGCTAAGGTATTCAATCAACTCCTTGAACGTAAATGCACAAGCATAGGGAAATTCATAGATGCATAATTTTAAAAGTCAGGTCATGCTCCGGGGCTTGCCTTCTTGCTCAAACTGGGGGTTAGCCTCGGGGTTGGTCACTCCTGCACCGGCACCTTCCTCCGGGACTTCTTCCTCGTCTGCGGGAATGAGGTGGTAGTTGCCGTCCGGGATGACGACTTCTACATGAGATGCATAGTTTAAGGTGGCTGCCTATTGATTCTAAAATTAAGGCCTTGAAGGCCATATTTACCTAGACATGCTTAAGCATTATTATTCTCTTCACAAAAACAAGGTGTAGGTGTGGAAAAAGTTTTATTGTTTTCGATGGTGATTGTGTACATATATAAAAGAATTCTATTTATTTCTTCACAAATTAGGGTGCTGTTCTGGAATTTCAGATTCATCCATTTTATTCTAACTAATTAACCAAAAGGTTTTATCTTTTTATATAAATCAATTTCCACCTAGATTTCTTCTCAGTTTTGTTTCTCCATTTCTGTTCATCATTTTTAGCTATAAACTTTATGGCAGCTACTGGAGTATAAGAGCTAAGCTCACTCCAAAATTTAGCTAATTTTGAGCTTCACACAATTTATTAAAAATATAACAAACAGCTAACTGCAGAAGTGAAATAAATTCATATAAAATTAAAAATTTATCCATTTCAGGAGATTTTCCTACCAAAGCTAAGCATAGGCGTGAGGAGGGCTCTGGCTAAGTGGTGGCTCAAAATAACCCTTGGGTAATCCTCAATAAATTTCTAACCAAAAACACATATTTATTTATTTGCTATCCTAAACAGAGCAAAAATTAAGTTTTTCATTTTTAACATGTGTGCTAACAAGTTTTTAGTCCTCTGGAGTAGAATGGTGATTTTTTTCACTGCACAGATTATTTTTAATGATTTCTGCACTGCAAAAAGACAGGAAATACATTTTAATTCATAACTGGAGCTACACTGCATATTTTTAGGTCCCCTTTGGACACAAGCTGTCCGAAGTCACTACACACAACATATCCAAAGATCAACCCTAGCGGAGCCCTGGATTTGAAATGGTGCACTACTTTCCATTTTCATAGTTTGAATTTTAGCTCAGAAACAGTTCATCAAAAGTATAAACATGTCTAATAGGGATTGTAGTTTAGACTCTCACGAATCCAGAGAGTATTTTTGTGTATTTTTCTGATTTTTGTACGATTTTCAATGGATTTTACAAGATTCGGGAAAAACAAATCTAGTTTTAAGAATCTATTTTCGCAGGGAACCCTAGAACGTTCAAAACTTCACGAACAAGTCCCTGGACTTTTGCACAGAGACCCCTAGACAAACGAAGACGATGAATAAATGCCCTCGGCTCTCGCCGGAGTTGCGCCGGCCAAACGGCGGCGAACTAGGCTCGGGGAAGTGGGGAAAAGCTTCCTGGGCTCACCACGAGTCGTTTGGGGACGGTTTGGAGGCCGGGGGTGGTCGGAGTTGCGCCGGCGACGAGGTGGTGGCGGCGCGGCCGCCGCGGCTTCTACGCCGGTGAGCTCGGGGTCGTTCGCCGAGGTTCGAGGGGTCCTAGAGCACCAGTGGAGCTCGAGGAAGCCAATGGCGTGCTCGGTTGACCTCGGGGACGGCTCAGAGTAGGGGCTCGACGTGCGGGTGCTCCGGCGGCCGGAAATGCGGACTTGGGGGAAATCCGATTTCTCACCGGAGAGTTGGGGATAGCTCGCGAGAAGTGGGGGATTGGAAGCTAGGGAGGGCTAGCTTCGTGCGGGACGAATTTGGGAATGGTGGAGTGTGGGAGGCGAATTTCTCGGAGAAGCTCGGCTCGGTTCGCGCGGCGCGAGGAAGAAGGAGACCGAGCGAGCGCGGGGAAGTGGAAATGGTGAAGTGAGCGAGTGAGAGGAGGGGTGTGAGTGCTTGGTGGAGTGATTGAGCACGCAAGAGTGGCACAGTGCGGCCTCGGGAGCGTGCGAGCGCGTGGGTGGCTGTCGCGGTCGCCATTGATGGCGCGGCGATCTCGAACAGAGCGCACACGCGCGGTTGGGCGTCAAAGATCATCGCGTGATGAAGTGGAGATCCTCAGCAGAGGCTTTGGCGCGACGCGAACGGACTCTACCGCCTGCAGTGCGCTCGGCGCGGCGCGAGCGCGCGTGCGGCCACGGCGGCGCGCGACCGTATGATGGCACTCCGCGGCGCGAGGCAGCAGTGCGCCGTCGCCCGCGACGTGACGGTACGGAAGGCTTGGACAAACGCATGAGGACAAGAGCTAGCTGCCGCCACGGCTCGGCTGACCCGACGCGGTCTCCGCCACACGCCGGCCACGTGGCGGCCGGACTCCGGCCGGAGCAGAGCGCGCCAGGGGCGAGCTGGCAGCCCCGTGGAGCTCCTTTGCCCCTTTTGAACTTTCTCCAAAAATTTGAGCTGAACTTCGAAACGTGTAAAATTAAAAGTTGGAGTTTGAGGTGTGGGACACAACTTCCGAGCTTGGACCGGGCACTTCGACCAAGCGCTACGGCGCTTCGAGCTTGAACCGCAAGCTCGAGCTTGCCAAGCCTCGAACGATCGGAAACGCCACTCGAGGGTGAGTGCCCCCTCGAGCTTGGCTGCGAAGCCTCGAGTGTGACGGAACGTCGCTCGAGGGTAAGTGCCCCCTCGAGCTTGGCTGCGGAGCCTCGAGCGTGCTAACGTGCGGCCTCGAATCGTGACGGACTGCGGGGCCTCGAGGGTCCTATCGTGCGGCCTCGAATCGTGACTGAAACTACTAGCTAGGCTCGATCGTCACGGACAATACTGGCTAGGCTCGATCGTCACGGACAATACTGGCTAGGCTCGATCGTCACGGACATACTTGCTAGGCTCGATCGTGACGGACATACTGGTTCGAGGGTCATCAAGCGGAACGAACGCCGTGGCGAGATTTGTTATGAAGGGCTGTATCTGTGATGACAGCAACTCTTATTGTCGGAGATTTTTAAGTTCAGTACCAAAATCTTGAGATTTCTGTTGGGTGTCACCAGACCTTTGTTTTTGAATTTCAGTCTGAATTTTTGGTCAATTTCTGAATTCTAACCCCATTGTTTTGCCTTATCTTCCTTTTTATTAATTATTTTATTTAACCTCTCCCTCCTTTCTTAGACCCCTCAATAGTGTCACTAAACATCAGAGGTGCGCTGCTCAAAGAGAGTTTTCAATTTAAAGTCCTTCCTCCTTTTATTTTGAGAGTAAAAATCTTATTTTAACTTAAAGTTAAAACATGGACACAAACATGGAGGTTAAAAGCTTATTTATTTTATATGCTCAACTTTTAATTATGTCGTTAACAACTTGACATATATTAAATATTAATTAATTTACATCCTTTGTATTTTATGAAAGCACATTTTGTGAACAAAATCTCATTTTATTATTAAAACCTCAAGATTGCCACATGTAGGCCATGATTAGATCTACAAGCTTTATTAGTCCAAGTGTTTAACCCTAACATTAAATCATTAACAATTATTTTACTAAAGAACATCAGGAGCACTCTAAATATTATTCTATTTATAGCCCAAGGTGAGCTCCTTTAAAAAAAGGTGTGTGACCGTGTGTTTTTCATCCCATGTTTAAGTTGGTCTTTCAAACTTGATTTCCTATGTTTGGTAGATTAAGCATCTGAGTTATACATAACTCACCAAGGTTGCAAATGACATTTTTAGATACACAACTTTCATTTGAGAAAGTGGTTTGGTTTTATAATTAGAACATACTTTCCCAACCCTTTCATATTGATCAGACGTTTGTGATGTGCACAACTCTTATTTAAAATTTTTAAATTAGAACCTTGCCTTCTGAAGGTCATTAATATCGTTAGTTGGAATTATTTCATGTGTTGACTTCACATGAGCCATTAGTCCTTTAAGACCTTTAGGGGCATAGAAGCATTACTTAATTTGCCGTTCAATCCTGATTTCTTTTTAGGAAATTTTTATGCGTCGTCTCGAGAGTATGTATTTAGAGTTTTGTCGTGCAACTTGTAAGAGAAAATGTTTAGATTTGTACTAGAAAAGTTTTTGTTGGGTTCAATTTCAAGAACCAAAGCACGAGTACAAACTTAACAATCCTCATGTATAATTCTCATTCCTACTAGTGATTTAGTTTCAGGGTTTATAGTTCCTTAGTTTGTTTAATCACTCTTACTTATACGCTTTAAACACCAGGGGTGTTACAGTCGAGACCCTGGAGGCCGCCCTGTCCACGGCGCACAAGTCCTTGGAGGAGAAGGACTCGGAGATCGATGGTACGTTCTCCCTCACCTTCTCTCGCTCTTCATCCCTGTCAGCTTCCCTTACTGTATATTTGCCCGTGGCCTAACCGTTGTCTCGTTTCTCGGCAGCGCTCAAGTCCCGCGTGGCGGATGGGATCACCCATCGCAACACGCTGCTGTCGCGCTTCAGAATGTTGCGTGACGCGGCGGGGGCGGTCCTGTCGAGGCTCGGGTTCCCTCTGTCCGAGGACATTGAGCGGCTCCCAGGGGATCTCCACCGCGCGGCGGAGTGCTGCAGAGAGCTGCGCGCCGTGGTCGTCTCGATGCTGGACGCTCTCGAGGTGCCAATGAGCGGCGACCCCGCGCGTCTCCCAGCGGAGCTCGACCACGTCCCTGCGCGCGTCGGAGCCCTTGCCAAGCAGTCGCTGGTGCGCGGCGTTCAGGAGGGCTTCACGCTAGTGCGCTCCTACTACGATGGGATCCGCTTCGCCAGGACGGCCGCCGGCTTCCCCAACGAGTTCACCACAGAGGCCTTGGACGCCATGGCCGAGGAACTCAGGGCTCCTGCGGAGCAATTCGCCAACGGCCTGGCTCCTGCGACCGACGCGGAAGGCAACCCGGTGGACAGCGCCGACCCCGACCAAGCCCTCTGAAAATATTTTTTACTTCTGCTGCTACTGTCGTGCCCTCGCGTAGAGGGATTTAAACTTTGAACTTCTGGGGGGTTCCGCATTGACGGGACTCCCATACTTTGAACATCTGTAATAATTAGTTTGCTTTTCTTCTTTTTCGTCGTCTTTTTTGGCCCCGTACGCGTGGGCTTTTATTTGTTTTTTTATGGCTATGCCCCTGCCAGCCCCTGAGTGGGGTCTGCCTTCCAGTTGATTCGCAAACTGGTTGGGAGGCGCCACTTGAGACGGCCTTTACGGGGTTAGCTTTGTTTCTTGGTAATTCAGGGTTACCGATCGGGCCCCCGAGTCCTTAAACTTTGGCTGTGAGGTGGGCAAGGCACACCCGATGGTTCTGCCGAGCCCCCGAGCCTCCAAGCCCTGGAGCTTGGCTGTGAGGCGGGCAAGGTAAACCCGATGGTTCTGCCGAGCCCCCGAGCCTTTGAGCTCGGCTGTGAGGCGGGCAAGGCAGACCCGATGGTTCTGCCGAGCCCCCGAGCCCTCGAGCTTGGCTGTGAGGCGGGCAAGGCAAACCCGATGGTTGTGCCGAGCCCCCGAACCTCCGAGCCCCTTGAGCTTGGCTGTGAGGCGGGTAAGGCAAACCCGATGATTCTGCCGAGCCCCCGAGCCTCCAAGCCCTTAAGCTCGGTTGTGAGATGACTTTGGGAGGTTGAATCTTTGAGGCTCCAAGGCCGTCGGGTTAAGATCTGAGCCTCGCACTCTTGGAGGATCTGAGTACCGAGCGGTCTCTTAGCCAAATTATCTTGGAGCCCCCGAGCCTCTACGTGAAGTCTCCCTCGCCGCGGTTGGGCGCCGCCCAACGCCCGGGCGTTGACCCCTGCAAAAGGATAGACCCAGTAGGTCCAAAACATAGTTTCTTCCATCTGAGCTGCGTTGCTGGAATGCTTCTGTGCATTCCCGCCTGATTCATGTCAAAAGGATCCCCCAGCCCGGCTGTGTTCGTTTGGGTACGTTGGCAGGGTCAGCCGTCCGGCTCAGCAACCGTGCGATCCGTAGCCGCGGGGGCATAGGCCGTTGCAACGCAGCTGCGCCAGACGTCCCTGCCTACCCTTTCAACAGCGCCGGGGTCTCCTCAGAATCATAGGGCCAGATAACAGATAGAAAGCTCAAAAGAAATGATAATGAATTTAATCAGAAAAAATAGGAGTGTAGACGGTTCACTTATCTGGCCGGCTGGAGGCCAGGGGGAGGGCTTCCGCGGCCCCCTTGTCGGGTCTTCTATCGAGCGACGAGGAGTTGACGTAGCACTGTGAGCTTGTGGCTGGCATGAGGACGTTGTCACAACCAGGGGCTCGCGGTTACTGTAGCTTCGAAGGTCTTGCGGTCGGCGATAGTGCCCCCGGAGACGGGGCTCCATCGGTTGGGCGGCGACCTCTGCCTCTGGGGCATTACCGCCGAGTGGTTCGCCCATGGACAAACTGCTTTTAAGTTGTGCAGCTCCTCCCTCCGCCGGCGATGTGGTACTAAAAATGGATACCATCCGCCATCGGAGTCTTCCCATAAAAGGAAAGGACTGGACCACACTCAGTCCTAGCCCAACTTCGATTTCGGCCTCTTGGGCCTTTCTCCCACGAGGGTCCTCGCCGAACATCTCATGCTGACAAGGTACAGATCTGCAGCCGACCCCTCCGTGGCGTCGGGCGGGTTAGGATCATACCCGCTCCCCCCCTCCGCGGGTGGTCATGGGTAGAAGTGTCGCAGCTGCTCAATGTTCCAGGCGTTGGATATGTGGGTTCCATCCGGCATTGCCAGCTTATAAGAACCCGGGCGGAGGACCCGTGCTACGGTGTAGGGGCCTTCCCAAGGAGGTGAAAGCTTGGTGAAGCCACGGCGATCTTGGGCTAGCCTCAAGACCAGGTCACCCACTTGAAACGCGCGGCCACGCACTCGCTGCGCGTGATAGCGCCTCAAGCCTTGCTGGTACTTGGCTGAGTGCGCCACCGCTACTTCCCGAGCTTCCTCTAACTGGTCCGCGGCGTCTTCGAAGTTGGTCGCATTCGTTTCCTCGTCAAAGGCCTGAACCCTTGGAGAGCCATAGTCTATGTCCGTCGGGAGAATTGCCTTCGAACCATAGACCATGTAGAACGGGGAGAAACTCGTGCCGCGGGTCGGAGTCGTCCGCAGACTCCATAGGACGGAGGGTAGCTCCTCCACCCACTTGGCGCCGAGCTTGTGAATGCGCTTGACCAATCGGTTGAATATCTGCGGCTTCAACCCTTGCAGGATCATGTCGTTGGCGCGCTCGACCTGACCATTTGTGCGCGGGTGAGCGACTGCCGCCCATGCCACCTCGATCCCATAGTTGTCGCAGAAACGGGTGAACTTCTTCCCCGTGAACTGAGTTCCGTTGTCGGTGATAATGGTGTTGGGAACACCAAACCGGCACAGGATGGCACGGAAGAAGCGGACGGCTTGCTCTAACGTGATCTCTGTTAAAGGGCGTGCTTAAATCCACTTCGTGAATTTGTCGACTGCGACAAACATGTGGGTGAAACCCCCGGACGCTCTTGGCAGCGGCCCGACCATGTCCAACCCCGAGACCACGAATGGCCAGGTGATGGGTATGGTCTGAAGCGCCTAGGCTGGTAAATGTGTCTTCTTGGCCTAGAACTGGCAGCCTTCGCACGTCCGCACGATTTGCTCGGCATCTGCGACGGCTGTGGGCCAGTAGAATCCCTGCCTGAAGGCCGATCCTACCAATGACTGGGGCACCGCGTGATGGCCGCACACTCCACCGTGGATGTCCCTTAGCAGCGATCTCCCTTCTTCGTTGAGGATATAGCACTGAAGGACACCATTGTGGCCCTGGCGGTACAGGTTGCCCTCAATTATCCTATAGGCTTTGGCCCTTCGGACGAGGCGTCGAGCTTCTGTTCGTCCGGCTGGGACGGCCCCATCGACGAGCCAGCTTAAGAAGGGTGTGTGCCAATCCCTCTCTGGCTCAGGCGGGTCTTCCAAAGGCTGCTCTTCCTCGAGGTCAGGCACTTCGTCAGGGTCGGACACGATGGCCGCCACTACCCTCGCTTGGTCGGGACTTCCCTCGGGGCCGAGCAACTGCTCGGGGTTCGGCCCCAAGGAAGGTGCTCCATCGTTGAAGTTCACTGACAGCTGATGCTGGTCGTCTGCGAACACACTAGGCGGGACTCGCTGTCGCCAGGATGCAAGCTTGGCAAGCTCATCGCCGCCTTGTTATACTCTCGCCGGAGGTGGACGAAGCCCAAGCCTTTGAACTTTTCTTGCGCTCTGCGCCGCTTCACAGTAAACCGCCAACTTCGGATTGTGGCACTTGGCGTCGTCGTTGACCTGATCAACCACGAGCTGAGAGTCACCGCGAGCCTCCAGCCTGTGGATGCCTAGCTCCTTGGCTATCCGCAGCCCAGCAAGCAGAGCTTCGTACTCAGCCATGTTATTCGACGCGGGGAAGTGTAGTTGTATGGCGTAATGCATCATCACCCCCATAGAAGAGATGAAGACGACCCCTACCCCTGACCCGGTTTGGTTCTGGGCTCCATCGAAGTGAAGGACCCAGTATTCGAGGTCAGCCAGGGCTGGGGGGAGCTGTATTTCCGTCCATTCAGCAACAAAGTCCGCAAGGACCTAAGACTTGATTGCTGACCTTGGCGCGTGAGAGATGTCGTAGCCCATAAGCTCAAGGGACCACTTGGCGATTTTCCCCGTCTCTTCCCTGTCGTTGATCACCTCTCCTAACGCGTGCTCAGTGACGACGGTGACACGATGGGCGTCGAAGTAGTGTCTAAGCTTGCGCTTGGCGATGAGGATGGCGTAGATCATCTTCTGGATGTGGAGATAGCGCGTCTTCGACTCGGTCAACACCTCGCTGATGTAATAGACCGGGTCCTGGGCGTGCCCTTCCTCCTCGCGTTCCACCACGAGAACAGCACTCACCACCTGAGTGGTCGCCGCCACGTACAAGAGCAAGTGCTCCCCCTCGCGTGGGGGCACCAGGACTGGTGGTTTGGTGAGCATATGCTTGAGCTGGTCGAGCGCCTGCTAGGCCTCCGTTTTCCGCTCGAAGCGGCCGTCCCTCTTCAAGAGCTTGTAGAGAGGAAGCCCCCGCTCACCCAAGCGTGCTACGAACCGTCCTGGCGCAGCGAGGCAACCTGTCAGCTTCTGGACGTCCTTGACGGAGCTGAGTGATCCCATGTTGGTGATGGCTGCGATCTTCTCGGGGTTCGCCTCGATGCCCCTGGCGGAGACAACGAATCCCAGGAGGAGGCCCTTTGAGACCCCGAACACGCATTTCTCTGGATTGAGTTTTACGCGGTTCGCCCGCAGGCGATCGAACGTGGCTTCCAAGTTTTGGACTAGATCATCAGCTCGCTTGGATTTGACTACGATGTCATCCACGTAGACCTCGACGGTTCGCCCGACGAGGTCCCCTAAGCTCTGGTTCATGCAACAATGAAACATTGCACCAGCATTCTTTAGCCCGAAGGCCATCGTGGTGTAACAGAATACACCGCAAGGGGTCACGAAGGAAGTGGCCAATTGGTCGGATTCTTTGAGCGCGATCTGGTGGTACCCAGAGTAGGCGTTAGGGAAATATAGGGCTTCGCACCCTGCTGTAGAATCTACGACCTGATCGATGAGAGGGAGGGGATAGGGAAACTTTTCGCAAGCTTTATTGAGACTAGTGTAGTCGATACACATTCTCCATTTCCCATTCTTTTTCTCGACAAGTACAGGATATGCCAACCACTCTGGGTAGCGTACCTCCCTAATGAACCCTGCATCTAACAACTTGGCTACTTCTTCGATGAGGATCTTTCGCTTGAACTTGTTGCAGCGCCTTGTGGGCTGCCTGACGGGCTTCGCGCCTTTGCGAATGTCCAAGGAATGCTCGGCGACTTCCCGAGGGATTTCTGGCATATTTGCGGGAACCCATGCGAACATGCCGATGTTCGCCCGGAGGCAGTCGACGAGCGCACTTTCCTACCTGGGGGTCAAGGAGCACCTTCTTCGTGTCGCTCGATGGCTGGAACTGCCTCTCGGCCTCCAGCTCGAGCATCGCCCTCTTGCGTGCGGGGCCGTCATCATCCTTAGCGTCACGCGCTTCCCAACCCTCAGGAGTGGAAGCAAGTACCGCCATGGCGTCGACCGCTGCTTGAGAGACGGCAAGCTCTTTGGAGGCCTCCACGGCCTCCATGGCCTTGGCGAGCTGGCGAGACGTGACAAGAGCTGCCGCCAGTGCGCAGCTCTCCTTCTCGCATTCCTACGCCACCTGAGGGGATGTTCCTACCACAATGACGCTGTTGGGACCCGACATCTTGAGTTTGAGGTAGACGTAGTTTGGGACGGCCATGAACTTAGCGTAGCACGGCCTGCCCAGGATAGCATGGTAGGAGCCGTCGAAGTCCACCACTTTGAAGCAGAGTGTCTCGATGCGGAAATTCTCCCGATCTACGAAGGTGACCGGAAGGGTGATCTGTCCCAACGGGACAACCTCCTTCCCCGGGACTACTCCGTAGAAGGGAGCCCGTTTCGGGCACACGTGGGATCTCAGGACACCCAAGGCATCCAGTGTGCTTGCGTATAGGATGTTGAGGCCGCTCCCTCCGTCCATCAACACCTTGGAGACGCGCATCCTCCCGATTATCGGAGCCACAACCAGTGGAAGCGTGCCCAGATGCGGGACGTACTTCAGGTGGTCGGACCGGTCGAAGGTGATCGCGGCCTCAGACCACCGGAGGAACTCCTGGTTGGTGGGATGAACCGTGAACACATCCCGCTCCATCAGCTTGGTGCGCCGCTTTGACGCCTACGCCTCTGGGCCTCCGAAGATCATGAGGCACTCGTCGGGTTCGGGAAACGAGTCGGTCACCGCCCCCTTCCCTTGTGGTTGAGAGGTCGGGCTGACCCCATCCAGCCTACCCCTGAGGAATTTCCTCATGAGTCCGCACTCGCGGTACTTTTGCTTGACGGGGGTCGCGTGGTTTGGGCACGGACCCTCGAGCAGCTGCTCGAAGTAGTTGGGGGTCTGGCCCTCGTTGGGTCGTCGCCCATGGGGTCGGTCGTCTCGTCTCTGGCCTTGTGGCACCCGTCCTTGGGGTCGGGAGGGTTTTCGGTCTGCGACGGCGACGAACTCGACCCTCCTTTCCTTCTTCTTCTCTTCTTCTTCTTCTTCTTCTTCTTCTTCTTCTTCTTCTTCTTCTTCTTCTTCTTCTTCTTCTTCTTCTTCTTCTTCTTCTTCTTCTCCTTCTCCTTCTCGCGATAGTCCGACGGCCGTGCCTCATCAGCAGTCTCCGCGCGCTTCTTTTTTCCTCCGTCTTCAGGAAAATGCGCCAACTGTCACACCCCGAAATTTGGGATTTCGGGATGTGAATTAGAAAGAGAAATTCAATAAACAATTTTCACAAATTATTAAAACTTTTTCAACATTTGTTTAATTATCAATTTTAGTATAGGAAAATAACCAACTTTCCAAATAAAATGAACATGCTTTTCTGTTGTCTTAATTAAAGTGTTGCATTCATGCTGAACTGCATCATGTGTTTATGAGTGTAAGTTTTCAAATTGAGTTTAGACGTCGATCAAATCCTTCCTGAGAATTTCCTAGATTTTCTGGGAATTAATTCTCTTTTCCTAAAGTAAAATCCATTTATTGGAAGGTTTTAAATTCTCTTTTCATGAACTCCAAATATTTTATTTGAGTTCTTTATCTCCAACCCTATCTCTAAAAATTGTCCTTGGATTTTTGAAGCTTTTAAGTAATTTTTATGGTTTAAATATATTATCTAGGATTTTCCTGGATTTATGTTTGAACTAAAATTTCCTTTCCTGAAATCAATTCCTAAATCCTTTTCCCTTCCTTGGGCCGACCCAACTTCTTTCCCTAGTTTTTTTTCACGTCGGCCCATTCTTTCTCCCAGCCCAGTTCTCCACCGTACCCTCTCCCTTCTCTCTTTTGGCCCAGCATCAGCGAAACCATTTCGGCCCAATCCATCCCAGCTTGCCCTTCCTCTCTTCCTGTGGTCGACAGGTGGGCCCGCACTGTCAACCCCAACTCTCCTCTCTCTCACCCTCACTGACCAGCGGGCCCTGGGTGTCATCTCCCTCCTCCAGTCGTCCCCGACCAGGACTCTGGCTGGAGTCCGACGCGCCGCCGCCGCCCCTTTCCTCGACGTGCGCTCCACGCCAAGGCACCCCGTGCTGGCCTATTTAATGCGCCGTCGTGCTCTCCTCCAGCTTCCTTCATCCCTTGCCCAACCCTAGCGCCAGAGCAAGCGCAGCGCCGCCGCCATGGAGTGCATACCGCCGCCAGGCTTCATCGGCCAATTCGCCGCAAGGAGAGACCGAGGAAGAAAACGGAGACCATAGAGAGCTTCCTTGAGCCGGGACGAATCCAATTCGATGGTTTCCGTCGCCGGAGCTCCTCGCTACCGTGCAGGTCGAAGCCGGCGCCGCCACGACCTCGATTCCGGCCGCCACCATCCACCTCCGCCGCTGGTGAGCACCCCTTCAGGTTCGCCTTCTCCTCCTCTCTCTTTTCCCCAACTTCGCCGAGCCTCCCTCTCCCTAAATCGTCGGCGAGCCGAGCAGTTCAGAGCTCTGTCCGCCATGGACAGGGAGCTCTCGAGCTTTTGCGACTAGGTGCTTTAGGTATCCTGTAACTAATTCTCTTTTCCTTGTGTCTTGAACAATCAGCATAAAGCCCCCTAGATTTTGTAGATCCTTTCAACTTAACCCGAGCCATGGTCTTTTCCCGATCTAACCCTGGCCTTTGTCGTTTTTCCAAGCACTATTCTCTGTGCCTTGAGAAACTTCTCTGTACGCCCCTGCAACCTTTCATCCTTCACGATTAGGTCCCTGCAGCCTTTAGATGCTAATAGTTTCCACGTTTAGTCTCCGTTTAATCTCGTTCTTGTTGCGCTAATCTTCTAAAAGCGTAGACTTTAGTTTAATAGTGTTGTTTACCAAGTTTCATGTTTTGGAAATAAATAAAATATTAACTTGTTTAATATTTGTTATATGTTTTACAAATTGCATAAAACCTAGTTAGATCTCCAACCCCATGTTTTATAATTTATTTGAAATATTAATTTGAATAATGCTTACTTCATATGATTTTTCCAAATAAAAGCTAGTGAGGTTATATATTGATTTTCATAAACTAATAGTTAATTTGCTTAATGTTCAATATTGAATCTTGTTTTCTAAATAAAACTTGACTAGGTTTATACATCGACTTTTATAAATAAATGTTAACCTGATTAATATTTATATCTACTATATTAGCTTTTCTAATTAAAAGTTAATTAAGGTTATACTCCGTTGTTTTATAAACAAATGATATCAATATGATTAACAGTTATTGAACCAACCTTTTATAAATAAAATATGGCTAGTGCTTTACCTGTAGTTTCATAAAACAAACATGCTAATTTGATTAATAATTATTGAACTATTTTTTCCTAATTAAAATCTAATTAGAATAAACATCGGATTTATGTAATTTAAATTGATATGACTAATTTCCAACTTGAATGTGCTTTCAATATAACTTGTTTAGTTCAACACGAGATATGAAGTTATTCGATTAGATGCTCTCACATGCTTTCTTGTAAGTTAAATATCTAATTGGTATAATCATTATATAAATATTTACAAATAAAATTAATTAGGCTTTACCCGTGTTTTCATATGAAAGTATAATTTGAATTAATTTAAATACTGAATATTTCCCTGAAGTATCGTTATATATCTTTTCATAATTAAAATCAATTAAGCTTATAGTCTTCTCTTTCTTTTCATAATATAAATCTTTCAGTAGTTGTATGCTTTCCAACTGTTGTTCTGTTTTCAACGTTTCTTACGCTCTCGTGATCATAGTAATGAGCCCCGTCGTTTAGTGCGTTCTTTTAAAGGCTTTTCTTTTGATTGGTGTATTGTTCTTAGTTGTATCTATTTCTTTGTTTGCATGTTTGTGCTTATGCTCGATGTTTGCTACGATTAGAGGAGCATCGTTCCGAAGCTGTCAAGAACAAGAGTTGAAGACTGAGCAGTGGTATTTTTTACGGAAAGGCAAGTGTCCCTAACCATCCTTCTACCTGTGCTTTTATAATATCATATATGTTAATCGGAACATGAAGAACCACCCGGGATTAATCGTACAACCACAATACTACATGGCTCTGGTCTTGTCTAATTAATTAGAAACCTTGGTTAAGAATGATCTTACCGAAAGGGCATGGGGGGTGGCGGTTGACGGTGTATAGCCCGGTCCTCTCGGGAAGTGGGCCTAGCTAAGACACTATACCTGTTGGGGAGGGTTATGTCTGCTTCCGATCCGGAAACCTTAGCGGGTCGTTTCTAACTAGGGAATCTTTGTAAAGGCCTCGTAGTGTCCCTATGCAATCACACCTCGGAAGTGTGGTATGCGCCTTTGTGGTGCAGCATGGTTGGGTCTAAAGTTCCTCGGGACTTTTACGCGAATTGTGGTGAAAGTGTACAACCTCTGCAGAGTGTAAAACTATTATAACAGCCGTGTTCGCGGTCATGAACAGCCTGGACCCTCACATGATTAATATACTTGAAGTTGATGATTAAATTGTTCCGGTTATTTCGGTGGCCTTGCTGAGTACCAACCATAAGTGTACTCATCCTTGCCTATTTCTGCTCAGTATTCAGAAGGTGTGTGAAGTTGTTGAAGATGATGCTAGGCGTACGCAACCCCCAGTCAACTGCCTGTGGTGAAGAGTTCAAGATTCCGCTGCTAGAAAACGTTTGTATTGTCTTTATTTTATTATTTCCGCTGTAACTTTGTGTTCTGTTTATTCATGGAGTCTATCATGTGTGAAACTTGATCCTGGCACACATGAGATGCATCTGGTTTTCTTTCTAAAACCAGGTGTGACACCAACACGGCTTCCTCTCCCTGCGCTTCCTCAGCGGCCCTGTCGAGGACCTCCTTGATCGTCTTCCGGCACTCCTTGCCAATCCGGTTGACCAAGGGTCGGCTCTTGGTGCCTCCCATCAGCGCAGCGATGGCGTCGGCATCAGTGGCGTCCGGGAGGTTGTTGTACTGTCGAGAGAACCGGCGCAGGTAATCGCGCAGGGTCTCCCCATGCTTCTGCCTGCACCTTTTGAGGTCCCAGACCTTGCCCGGGCGCGCACAGGTGCCCTGGAAGTTCCCGACGAAAATACTCCTCAGATCTGCCCAGCTTCGGATCTTCCCATTTGGCAAGCGCTCGAGCCACACGCGGGCTGGCTCCGCCAAGTACAAGGGGAGGTTGCATATGATGACTTTGTCATCGAAAGCTCCACCAGCTCGGCACGCAAACCGGAAATCATCCAGCCAGACCGAAGGGTCTGTCTCCCCATCATACTTGCTGAAGTTGGTGGGGATACGGAACCGCGGGGGAATTACGACGGTACGAATCTCGTGAGAGAAGGCGGCCGGGCCGGGGCAATCGGAGTCAAAGTTCGAGTCCCAATCTTCCTCCTATCAACGTGCGCCTCGTGCCGACGGTGCCTGATGCGTGGGACACGATCTTCCGGCTCTTCCGACTTGTCCCGGTGCGGAGCCTCGATGGTGTGTCGTACGTCACGATCAGGACCCAGCCTGTCCTGAACCTTCGCGGCGTCCGTGTTTGGGCCGTTCCGTCGTGAGCCGTCGGCCGGCCTTTTCCTGTCGACGGGGCTGGGAGACCGCAAGTTTCCAGCGGATTGCCGCCTTCTTCCCGCGGAGCTTGCCGCCTACCGCACCGCGGTGCGTTCGAGGAGCGTCCTTAGCCCGTTCTAGACTCGGCGTTCCTCCGGGGTAGACGGCTGTGGCAGCCGCCGGCTGAGCAGCGTAGCCGCTGTGATGCACTGGCTCGCCCGGTCGAAAAGAGGGTAGCCATCGGCGTTGGTCTAAATCCTCTGGCCCACCTCACAGGCCCACGCCCGAGCCGACGGCTCCATGTCCGCGTCGAGCTGAGCTTGCTCTATCTCGATGGCGAGCTGCATGTCTTCAAGGTTGCTTCGCCGCGATCTGCTTTGGCGTGAGCCAGATCTCGGCCCCGTTCGCCCCGTTCGTCGCGTCGTCCGGGGGAACCACGGTGAAGCACTCCCGCGTGGACAGTGTGTGCCCATCCTCGGGGGGATGTGCACTTCCAGATCCTTCTCCCGTCCAGGCTCGCTCAGGCTGGTCATGGCGCTCGAGGCCGAGTAGCGCCCCAAGATGCCTTCGTACCTTAGCAGGTGCACCCTGGCGTGCGCCCTTTCGAGGCCTTTCCAAGCCTGGCGTCGCGCCGAGTCGGAGAAAGTTTGTGACGCGTTCCTCAGCCCAAAAGGAAAGGCTGACGCCTCGCCTTTACATGAGTTCGCATCGACCTTCTTGGTCATTCGGCTTTTGGAGCCATGTGACGAGGATGAACCCGAACGCTTCATCCGGAGCGCTTGGGTTGAGTTGTCGCTCCCGCCAAGATGGTGCACGATCCGCTCGCGCCTCACCCTAGACATTGTGACGGAGTTCTGAGAAACGACGCTCACAGCCTGCGTGGCCGTCGCGGCCCCTTCCGAGGCGGCCGAGGACACTGCCGGACACTCCCGCGTGGGCGGCCGAGCAGTCGGGGTTGTCGACGAGGACGAGCGGAGCGCGCCACCGCGAGCGTCCGGCGTCTCGTTCACGAGGAAATCGAGGCTGCCGAAGCGGATGGTCGCGCCCAACCTGAACCGATGGTCACCAGAACCAGCCATCTCGCACCGGGTGTCGATGAAGACGTAGACGTGCGCAGGCTCCTACCTGGCGCGCCAACTATCGGCGGGTGGCACACGGGGTACCTCACGCCGGCGAGTGTCGATCACAGAACACGTACGTCTCGGTGGAGAATGGTTCAAGAAACGCAAGACAGAGGGTTTATACTGGTTCGGGAGAGATCCCTACGTCCAGTGCAACAGGCTCCTGATTGTATTGCTCTCTTGGCGGCGGATTAGAACGAAGGTCGGTTCAAGCCTTATGTGTGGAATTTGCGTGTAGGGGACTAAGTGCTCTAGAGATCGAGGGTCTAGAAAATTGGAATCCGGATCGCGGGGGGATGCCCTCCTCTTTTATAGCTCAAGAGGAGGGCAGCTTTACAACGTCGTTTTACCTATCTACCCTCGAAGGCCGGACGCCCCCGACGGTTGCTCGCTGTCGGCCTAGTGCGCCTTGGCGACCCCTTCCTTGGTCGCCGCATGTCCAGCACCTTCCCACCGGTAGCTTAGCGGTAGCTTCCCTCTTGGCCGCTAGCGCAGCAGCGCGCATGCAGCTACCTTTTCCCAAGCGCAGGGCTGCAGATCAGCTTTTTCAGTTGGCAGGCGGGCAGGTGATGTCGGTTGTCGGTCGGGAGAAGGCGTAGGCCGCATGCCTTCTCCTTCACAGGCCAGATTTGACTTGGGGAGGGTCTCTGGGACTCCCCCCCCTTTCCATTGTGCGTGCTCACCGATGGACGGGACCCCTCGAGGGGGTCTGCCCTTCCGACCCGAGGGGTCGGAGGTCGGGCGAGACGGACGTGCCCGACCCCTTCCACCCCATGGTCGTCTGGAGGAGACCAGGGTCGGACGAGACGGAGGCTTATATCCTCATGTTCCCCGGGTCCTTTGTAGGTCGGGCGAGACGGAGCCTTCCGACCAGTCGAAACTAGCACTGTCAGGGTCTTCCTCCGTGCGCGCGCCGTTAGCAGGCGCCCTGACAGTGGGCCCCCTAATCCATGACCCCCACAGTAATCAACTCATATATTTCACAAATTACATGTCCACAGTAATTTACATTGCGGAAACATTGTAGATCTAGAAAAACACTGTAGCTAAGTCATGAGAAGCGTGTTCTGTAAGAGACAGGAATAATATGAATAGGAAAAAGTTGGGATGAATAGTGTTTCTTGGGTAAACTAAACTCACCCGACCCAAACTGCTGCTAAGTGCTGAAACTACAGTCATCCGAACTGAGAAAACATCTCCCAAATCTGATGCTTTATTGAACCAAACCTCACACCAACTGACCAGATCTAAGTACTCTAATCACGAGCCTAAGGCAGATCTAGACAATTGTTTCTCCATTTTTTTCGTCTCCAATTTAATTGTGTTGTGAGTGTTCTGCATTCCCAATAAAGTGACGGCTAAACCTGGGATCACTTCATTTCTTGGCTTGGTTTGCATTGGCCGTTGGAGGGTGTAGAATCTGCCAAAGACTAAAAGTTATATCCCAGACCTTTATAACCGCATGTCTAATAGGCATGCCAACTTCTTCATGTTTCTGCTTGTTGTCTTGCACTCGGAGGGACTACAGGGCTGCTGGTGCCAAGCCAAAATGTGGGCAAGCCCATATTTTTTTTTTGCTTTTATTTGTGGAAGCTATTTTTTTTTCCAAAATTCTTTAGCAACTTGACAATGTTAATCTTTTTTTATATATTCTGGCACCCAATCAATTCTCAACATGTGTGCATACATAAATCATATCATAGACATTAGAATTTGTATCTAGTGTTGAAGTTTTTCGGTGACATAATTATGGCCATTATATTTTGACATCTAATAGAGTGTCATTCTAAAATTCTAACCCAAGTTTTGGCCAAAATTTTTGGCATGCCCGTATTTTAGCTTTTGGTATCTTTTGGTAGCATACCAATCAGCCTCTACATTAGACATGGCCAAATGGGTCGGGCTTAACGGGTGGCACAAGGCCCGGCCGGTTTTGGCCTGGTGCCAGCACGGCCTGTCCAGCAGGCCGGGCGTAGGCCAAGGAGGCGGCACATCGGGCGGCCCGTGGCACGGCCCATGTAACAGCGGTCCGTATAACCTCCATCACCCTATGACCCCCTTAACCCTAATGCCCCCCAAAACTCCCGATCCCCCCACCCTCTCTCTTTCTCGTGACTCCACTCGTCTCCCACACGCCGCCCCCTCCTTCCGTATCTGGGATTCTCCCGCACTTCTGCCGCCGCCCACCGCCTCCTCTCCTATCTGAGTGTCAGCTGAGGCATTGAACGCCTCTGTAACACCCTAGCCCAGGGCTTAATAGGATTGATAAGGATACTCATACCAACAAGTTGCCTCTTCTTTTCCGGAAGCTCATCCCGAAAGAACTCCGAGGTTAAGCGTGCTTGGCCCGGAGCAATCTCAGGGTGGGTGACCGACCGGGAAGTCCTTCTCGGGTGCGCATGAGTGAGGACAAAGTGTGCAGAAAAGACATGTGTTGGTCTGTGAGGGCATTCTTGGGATCCTAGAGAGCTGCCAGGGTAGACGGGCCTGGCCCGGAGTGGCGGGACGCTACAGTTGGTATCAGAGCCGACCCTCGCGGTTTCACGGGCGCGTGCGGGTCAGTTGTGCGGGCATGGTGCGCATGACGTGTGGGCCCTGTGTGGGCACGGTATGGCACATGCGCCGGCACTGGACGCACGGACGTGGCCGGAGGGGACGTTCCTGGCTTGGGGTTGACCGACGGGGGCGTCGGTCTCCTAGGGGGGTGAGTGTAACACCCCGGCTCAGGGCTTAATAGGATTGATAAGAATACTCATACCAACAAGTTGCAACTTCTTTTCCGGAAGCTCATCCCAAAAGAACTCCGATGTTAAGCGTGCTTGGTCCGGAGCAATCTCAGGATGGATGACCAACCGGGAAGTCCTTCTCGGGTGCGCATGAGTGAGGACAAAGTGCGCAGAAAAGACATGTGTTGGTCGCGTGCTTGGCCTGGAGCAATCTCAAGATGGGTGACCGACCGGGAAGTCCTTCTCAGGTGCGCATGAGTGAGGACAAAGTGCGCAGAAAAGATATGTGTTGGTCTGTGAGGCATTCTCGAGATCCTAGAGAGCTGCCATGGTAGACGGGACTGGCCCGGAGTGGCGGGACGTTACAGCCTCCTCCTCTCTCTCTCCACCACTCCCTCCTGGCTGCCCCCTCTGGCTCTCTCTCGTCTCTGCGCCGCCGTACCCCCGCCGCCTCCTCTCAGTCGCCTTCTTCGCTCACCGCACCGTCACCTTCTCCGCAGCCACATCGTCGCCTGCTCCTCTGCGTTGTTGCTGGGCCGGCCCGGCCCAGCCTGTCTAGGCCTAGCGGGTTTTCGGCTTGGCCCGACCTGCGTAAGACACTAACAGGCCGGGCCTGGGCCTTGAGGGCGGCACGGCTACAAGGCCGGGCCAGGTCAGGCCGCCCATTATACTCTACATGGTGCAAATGATAATACATCACATGTTTCAAGGATGTGAATATACACAATTATATTATCCTAAATTTGTTTCTTTACTAGCAATGTTTACATGGCCAGATCATTTGACGGTGCATCGACTAGAGACGGACACTGGGCCAATACAATACGACCATCCTAGGAGACAAAGGAAGATATTCCTGCAAATGGAGGCGGTTCAGATGCAGAGAAAACCTGCCTGACCGAGATGGTCCAGCTCCCATTCGCAGTGACATGTCACTCTCACTATCCCACTTGCATCGTTGCAGATTTTTTTTTTTTTGAAGTAAAATCGTTGAGTTCGAGAAAAAAAGTAAAATCGTTGCAGATTTTTCACCTGCAGTCACTCACCGCTAGTCTAGTCGGCCAGGCCGCCGCTGTCACTGTTCTACTGTTCTGCCCTTTCCCCTCACAAAGCCACCTCCAGCAAATCCAAATCACACACGCTCCCCCCAATCACTCCGTAAATATAGCAGCGGCACCCACTCCAATTCCACCCAATTCCGCTCCCCGACCCAAACAATCCCCCACTCCCCCACTCTCTCCAATCTCCCAATCACACACACAGCCGGAGCCGCCGGCGCTTGGAGCAGCCAACAACTCGTCGGAGCAGAGAAAGGCAGCCAAGAAAGCTGGGGAGGAGGGAGAGGAGGCCGAGGAGAGAGGGGGATCTGGGCCCGGCGCGCCGATGGCGGTGACGGGGACCTCGGTGGCGGCGGCGGCCACGATGCTGGCGGCGGCGGCGGCCATCTTCATCACCTTCGTCCTCTGCTTCTACCTCTTCCTCTGCGCCAAGCGCTACCGCGGCGCCGCCCCGACGATCGGCGGAGGCGACGGCGCCGGCGCCGGGAGGGGCCGCGCGCGGTTCGTCTTCGCGGGCGCGGGGTGCCACGGCGGCGGCGGCGGCATGGACGAGGCCGCCATCGCCGCCCTGCCGCGTAGGGAGGTGGGGAAAGGTGACCCGCCCGCGGACTGCGCCGTCTGCATCGCCGAGGTCGCTGCCGGGGAGGCCGCGCGGGTGCTCCCACGGTGCGGCCACGCGTTCCACGTCGAGTGCGTCGACATGTGGCTCCGCTCCCACTCCACCTGCCCGCTCTGCCGCTGCGCCGTCGTCGACGAGGAAGCTTCGACGCCGCCGCCGCCGCCGCCGCCGCCGCGGGCGCCCGAGGCCGACCCGGAGTCGCCAAACTTCCCCACCAACGTCCTCTTCTTCGGCTCCCAGGACGCCGTCAGCACCCGCGGCGCCGCCGCTCCAGCGGGGACGGAGCCTCCCCAGGCGGCGCGCCAGCAGGCAGCGGCGGCGGCGCCGCAGCTGATGATTCCTGGGCCCATCGCTGGAGTCGCGGCCGTCGTGGAGGCGGCAAGGGTAGCCGCCCTACGGCGGCTGCTTGGCTGCGGCGGGGCGACGCCCTCGACGCCGACTCCACCACAGCAGCAGCAGCAAGATCGCGACTTGGAGGCCGGGCTCGGCGGCGGAGAGAGCAGCGGCGGGTCGCCGCCGGCGAAGCCACAGTAAGCTCCTCGTTTGATGGTTTGCTTAGTGCGTTCGTTCGTCATGTTCCTCGTCTTCTCGGGCCATTTGAGGCATCGGAACTCGGAAGAAGGAATCAAAGTGTACAGAGGATCTGTTGATCTGTAATCAACAGCTACATATAGTGCTAGAAATCTATAAACTGGATTCATGGATGCGTTTGCGGTGTCACCCAAAGGTGGGGGATCCAAATCCAAATTCCTAATCCGTGTCACCCTGCACGTCTCTGATTCTCTGTTTTACCAATTACCATGGCCGGCGAGTAAAATTCTTGCAGGCTGTCAAAAAAAAAAAAAGGGAAATGCCGGTGCTCGGCCGTGGCATTTCGCTGTCGAATGCCGCACTGTGTTTTCACATGCAATGGCCTGGCGCCACGGAAAGCCGATTTTTGACGAGAGCTTGCTCGCTGTGACGCTGTCGATGACGAGACAAATATCTGAGTGCAACGGAGCACCCCATGTTCTGCAGTTACTAGCTGCCGCTATCTTGAGTCTCCTGACTGCAGACGAGCCACCCGGTTCAGAAGGTTCTGTTCCTCCAGTACACCCAATCAAATGCTAGTACTAGAGCTGTAGAGACCACCAGTTTGCTCAAGAATTCATAGGCGTTTTTGTATGTATTTGCCCAGCAAAATCCCTCGACGTTTTCGTGTGTATTTGCCCAGGAAAAAGAGGCAATGCGTGCATCCGCTCACTTGGACGGGGGTGAACTTGCCACTGCAAATTGGAAATGTTCCTTGCAACCTTGCAGATAGTGACCGAAGTACCAAAGTGGCAGATAATAAGTGACAGATAAACCCTGTACTAAACCAGGATGGTTTGAAGTTTGAACAGGGCAACACAACACAGGCAGGCGGTAGTAGCCCACAATCACACTGACACCGGAGGCCGCCGGTAGTTGGCCAAACAGCGAGATGTGTCGAAGGAACGCGTGGGCGCGATGCGCCGGCGCCGTTGCGGATAGGCTCAAATCGGCCGCGTCATCGTCGTCCCCATCGCCACGCCATGATCACAACGCTACAAAACCACGTCGGCGTCGCCCACCACCACTGCTCCCCCAGCGTGTCCCATAGCCCAAGCCTACATGGCACCGGCAGGCAGCTTGCGTTGCGCCATCGCCCAACAGTTCCGTCTCCCCGGCGCCTCTGCATCTTCGTCCGGTTTCCTGGAAGGAATGCCCGTGAGCTCCCCTTTCTCTTCTCGTCTTGCTAGTGCACTTGCTGCCCGTCACGAGATCACAGGGACCGTGGAGTGGAGTATGGGTATAACGGGGTGGTCAAATGTGATTTTTCATCGGATTCAATTCGGGAAAACGTGATTTCGCTAGTGACGGGGAGTTAATTTGTTGGCACGGGATTTGCGATCAAAATATCTCGAAACAAAATCTAGCTTTTGACCAAATCTGTCTTGTGCGGTCTGGGTTGCCTTCTTATCTTGTTTGACCTCTTTTGATTGCTTCATTGGTCACTCGGATCTCATTTGCTAATTTGGAAAAAACTTATTGGGATGCTGTATCAAAAGAATTTGGGAGTGCGGCGGCGTTGGGCTACACTACAGTGCTACACGGCTCCGTTAACTTTACATGATATAGGTCTTTTGATAAAGCCAACCATATTATTGTTACCGCTCCTCTTTTTCATGGGAATCTATTGCCTATGCCTGCATTTCTAGGTGTTGAGATTGTAGGAGAACCAAGGCATTACCATGGGCAACCCGTTTACCAAAGCTTGAGTGAATTTGATCATTAGTTTTTTAATTAAACTGTCTCACATTATTGTCTGGGTCCATACTATCGAATACATTGTATATTCGGGGCATTAAACTTTTCCTAGGTTATGTAGTAGGTCCAAACATACCCAAATCACCTCTGGCTGCCTCTATGATTGGTTAGAGAAGATGCCCCTAAATACTTGGGTCACTGCATTTTCAAAGAATTGATAAAATATAGTGAAGCATTCGTATACGAGATGTGGATATGGCTAATCATGACTGAAACCATGATTGCGCCATGGTGGCATGCCACGTATGTAGTCCGACAGTGCTGATTTGGCTCAACCTATGCAGGATGAGTTTAAGTTTCCAGCTATACAATTTGAAAGTTCGTGGGACTAGCTGAGAATGCAAGACAAGTTCAGACTCACTATATCCAACAATATATTGTTTTATTTCTTTATTTTAGCATAGCTTATTGTGGCTAAAATTTGTAATAAGGACCAATTAGCTGTGTGCACTACAGAATACAAAGTCTGCTAAATTTATTTCCTTTATTAACAAAATTCGTCACTTTCTTGAGCTAATTTGAATTTTGAACCTGCTAGCTAGAGTCTTGTTGGAGATAGGGATAAGATATTCGGTAGGCTTAACTTGTCTCCATATACAGTTTCGAAAATATTTTTATACGTGTGTGACGACATGGCAAAGGAATAACAGGTTTATTAGGCGCGGGCTGATAGAGAAACGACGTTGACTCCGTGCACATGGTATGATCCTCTTCAATTTTTTCTTCGCTTTCAAGTGAGCGAGATAGAATTGTGTCGACATGATTGTGCTCATGACTCGACGTCCCGACGGGCCGGATAAGGTGTGCGTCGTACGTAGATATTTAAATTGACAGGGAAATGATATCCAGAGGTGCTTTTCCCTGAAACTTTGTGACATTCTCCCCCAAAATGGCTGCAGATTTTTCAGCTTTTGTGCCCTTCCATGAATCACTCCACCGCAAAATCCCCAGAAACTTTTCCTTTTTATTCGTCTTGCACGTAATTTCAAATATTGGAACAATTTACTTTTTATAAGCAAAAAAAATAGAATTAAAGGGCACCCAATCGAGTATACTCCTATAGCAGCATGATGCCTTCATGGGCGGCACGGCATTGAACATTGCGGCTTGTCCCCAAGAGAGCCAGCAGAGCTGCACGCGTGAGCGATAAACTACGAATGCTCGGAAGAGGCACGTACTACTATTTGTAACAGGCAATGATGGTAAGAGCGTCTCTCGAAGCGAGCGTGAAGGGCAAAGGTGCACCAAAAGGGCTGGATTTCAGGATTCAAAGTGCCCCTTTTCATGTCCTAAATGGACTCGAGGTTTCTCTTTTGAGAGAGTGGCTGCTACGAGCAGTCAAAGGATGTAATTAGGCCTAATGATTGTTAGCTTGGCTATAGTCTTCGTCATCATCGTCTAATGTAGTGCCAATGGACACATGCCCGGCACTCTTGACTTTGTTGAAGAAAACGAGAGACTGCTGGGTGAGCCATGCACAAATGTTTACGACACGTTCTTGCCAAAGTTTGCAGCATGTACCCCTTTTTTTTGCGCCTAATGCTAACTTTTGATAGGTAAACTTAGGCAAAAGGTTTGGTATGAGAAGCAAACAAAACAAACTCTATCTAGGACACTAAGAAACGTTGTTTGCTCTCTAGGACGCTGCATTCGTTGGACACAGCGAATACGTGATTTTGTCCATGCCCTACATACAAATTAGTTGAACTCTTCCAACTTAGCATCTGGATTACTAACTTACTACATATATTACTCACAAGGCATATATAAATGAGGTATGGGCAATAATAAAAAAAATATGGGAAAACTGAAAGAAACATCACATGATTTGGATCAGTATATAAAATTTCTCGTAAATGGTTCTTTGGAACAAAAAAAATTCTGAACGTTTTATAATCCTACAAAATTTCCATGGAACTCCTCAATCCATAAGAACGTCCAAGGAAACCTAACATGAGTTCCATAGAAAATATCCTTTGTGGTTTCTCTCTTTGAATCCCTATGTTTTTGTGTTCCATCCAAATGTTCGTTCCTATAGCTCATAGATGTTCTTCCACTCTGTAACATTTAAGATGGTATGGGCACCTCCAATTCCATGTTTTAACATTGATGATTCAGGGACACTCTAATGTTGTATGCCTAGTATCCTAGTAAATAGGGATGACACCCCAATACCGTGACATCAAATCTTTCCACATGAATCTGTGGGGACCTCCTCATCCTCCGAGAATCTTTGATGGTCCAGATGTGGATTGTAAAGATATTTTAAATACTTTTCAAACTCGTTATCATTTTTATTAATTAAAATTATTTAGTAGTAATGTTGACTGAAATTAGAACTTAATATACAATCTTTATTCTGAGCAAAAGCAAGGTAAGCATAGTTTGTATGTCAAAAAATTATAACTTCAGAGTTCTGATAACAGAGATCAGAGAGAAAAGAATAGACAAATAAGAATGCTTCTTTTGTCACTTCAGGCCGTGCGAGATTAAAGTTCCATGGATGGTTTTGAATGAAAGAAATAAGCTAAGATGTTCATGTAAGGGCGCCATTGACCATCCCACTTCAATCAGAAAATCAGAATGACAGTACAGCATTACTCGGTGCACAAAATATTGGAGAGCAGAAGAGTATGGAGAACTGACGTTTGTTGCGTGCTTCAATTTCTCTCTTCACAGCACACAGTTACACACAAACTAGCACAGACAGCCGGTTACAAGCAGCCTACGATTAAATTTGCAGGAGGTACACAGTCATGACAAAGACATCCCCAACCAACTTGTTAGGATTCAATATTGCCTAAAAACAATGTGGTGCATTTGTGCAAGCAAGGTTTGTAGCATATGTGAATTTATCTTGATCAGTCTACAGCCATGGCATCTGAAGCACCGCCAGGTTTGTAGCATATGTGAATTTATCTTGATCAGTCTACAGCCATGGCATCTGAAGCACCGCCGCTGCTTTCTTCTATGCTCATCTTCTGCTCTTCAGCGACAGCTCTCAGCTCATCTGCTATACTCTTTTGCTCATCTTCAATCGAGATTTGCAATTCCTCAACCTATAAAAGGTACAAACGCATGAACATACATTACCAGATCATCTAATATACAGGTGGCTGAATTTTAAGTTATCTGAACATGCAAAAAGGTTTCCAAGAAGAGAACTGCACCAGAATAATAGCAAAAGACTGCCATTTCCTATTTAAATGACACAAATTTCTTGATGACAGTGCAATGAGAAAGGCAAGTAAATAATTAAAATGTTCAAATAGAATTAACACTAATGTAAAACTCAAAATTCAATCATATATTCATGACTCTAATCTGACACGTACTACATAAAAAACATATATAGCCGATATCAGCAGCTGAAAATCATAAAGCACCATACTTGAGATACTATATTAATCAGGAGCTATTTCCATGTGCACTGTTAATACATAAGAGAAATGCACAGCCTGAAAGAAAAAAGACTTTAGGCATAAACTCACCACATGTAGAAGAAGGGCAAATTGCTTCTTCCTTAGCTCCAAAGTCCTTACGCATGCTACATTCTCAGCCTCCAAATCAGCTATCTCCTTCTCAAGATCCGCAATAAGCCTCTCAGTTTCTGATCGTGGAGGCTGCAAAGAAATCAGCTTCCGGATTGCTTCACATTCCTCTTTGTGCTGCCTCTCGATCTTGCTCTGCACAAGTTGCTTCTTCAGGTCCTCAATATCAGTCTGAGCTTGCAAGATTTGTCGCTCAATCTCAACGCGGAGTTCATTAAAGCTCTCCTTTTCCCTAATGTTTGCATCAACAACAACCTTGCTTTTCAGAAGAGGCAGCTCAAAGGTATTAATTTCCTGTAGGAAGGCCTTACACAGTCTCTCGCAGTCACTTAGGTTATCTGCATCCTTCTCAATCTCAGTGGCAAAGGACATGAACTTCTTCTGAAGCTTCTTTAATGGTGGTTCACCCCTGGTGGTTGTCGTCCTTGTCAGAAGCCTGTGCTTAATAATCGCATCATCCTCCTGTGGTCCAAATGCATAATGGGCAGACATTTCTTCACCCCTTCCAGCTAACTTCCTCCCTTTGGCAAGCATTTCACAATGTGTGTTTCACTGAAATCAGCACAGTGCAATGAAAATAAAATATATTTATAACCTAAAAGTCAGGCAATTAGGTTGCTCCATTTTGTGATATTGCTATAACAAGCTATAAGCTATATATAACTAAAAGTTTGAATGCCCACATAGTACATAGATGTACACATAACCATAAAAATGGGAAAGCAGCATATACATGGATGTTTTGTTTATGGGAATACGTGAATGTGTGTTCTGCCAAGCTGTAACAAACATACAACAGATGGAGGGAGGGAGGGGGGAGTGCGAGTGCAAGCAGAGCCAGGAAAAAAGGGGGTCATCATTACTAAGGGAATGGATCAAATAATTACATAACTGTAAAGAGAAAGCTTCTACAGTGAATTTCCATACAGAAGGCATTGCAAATAGCTACATAACTTCTGCTTATCACTGTATATTCCTATTTGGCTACTCTAAAATTTCAGTAACAACAAGAGAAACATTTGCTTACAATTAAAAGCTAGCGAACCAGGGAGAAATGCAATGATGCTGAGACATAACAAGTGATCCAGTTAACTATACGAGTAGACGTGGGATTGAATTTGATTTAATCCAATGTCTAATTGGATCTAGGCACTTAGAATCGATTGAACTTGGACTTAATTGGACGTGGACATCCATTGGCTTAATATCCTGTGCCCGGATTATCATGGACAGAAAACATTGGATGATCCAAGTGCGATTGGATTTGCGTAGACAACAGGTATTCAAGGTTGCTGTCCGCGTTGGTGAAGCATGTGGAGCTCGCTGACGTCCTGCTCGCCAAGCTGCGACTACTGCAAGTGCAAGGTAGCTTGTGCCATACGCTTCTGTCCCGCTATCAACCACCTCTGCATCATCTGCCTCATCTTCGGCGTCTGTGTTCTATGCCATCATGTTCCTCTAGACCTTGCAAAGATGCTTCCACATTAGCAGCAGAAGAATGCTGGAAGGCACGGCTTGTCGTCTCGACTCGCATGGCAGATGATGGCGTGATTCAGAAGGATGACGTCGAGGGATTAATCGCCGGCATCAGGAACAGAGGAGCGGACATGGCAACAAGTGCCACCGGTCGCTGCCAGTCTATCTGTTCCATGACCATATATTGGATGAAACTGGATGGATTTGGATTTTTTTATAATTAGATTGGATCGGGTTTGGGCGCTACATATTTCTAAGGGATTGGATTGGATGAGGACATAGTTTTAGTTCGACTTCAATTGGATTCTCGTTTTTGGATTTTGGATACTAATCCATTCCCACCTCTACATTAGACTTGTTTGGTTCGGCACAATTAACTCACCTCTGAACCTGATGTGCTTGCATCTAATTGTAAGAAAATGGTAGAATCTGCTGGCCATCACAAAATGACTAGACAAAATAAACTTAACAAGAACATTTGGACAATTCGCATATCTACTACAACGTGCGAACTACAAATCCGGGTTAGCACCTGCTACTGCTATCCTAAACCCTAACCATAATGTACAGTGAAGAACTGAAGAAGGGAGAAGGGCAATACCACACGGGCCCGGTGGCGACGGTTCAGCGGCGTGCGGATCTCTGGTGATGGCGGGGTGCAACGGCGGAGGGGAGGGCCGCCGGCTGGTCGTGCTAGTGGTGGGGCAGGTACGGTGAGGTCCTGGTGGCGTGGTGCGGCTTTCGGAGGAGGGGAGGGCCGCCGGGTTGTGGCGCTCGAGCTGGGGCAGATTCGGCGATGTGAGGTAGCTCCGGCGAATCTGGCCGGTGGTTGCTCAAACAAGACGGACTGAAATTGCGCAAATCTGGCCCGCCCCGTGGCTGCTTCAGGCCAGGCCCAGCGGCTCCTCGGTAGGCAGCGGTGGACGGGGACAGTAATCGACCCGGTCCAAACCAATGGTAATGATGATTTTGCACTGGAAATTAACAATCCACTCGCCCGAAAGTTGGAGCCGGACCATGTCCCCATGAAAATTTTCCCTCAAAAAAAAATGTCCCCATGAAAATTTGACCGCCAAAGAAATCAGGGCTGTGTTTGTTTAGTTTTTAAGGGAAAAAAAATTTTTAGAGAAGCGTGTTCTGTGAGGGAGATGAATAGGAAAGGTGGAAAGAAATTTTCTGAAAAGCGTATTCTGTGAGGGGAATGAATAGGAAGTTGAAAAGTAATTTTCAGGGCAAGCCATTGGCCACTACTTGTTAGAGGATGGGCTAAGTAAAACTATTCTTTTAATAACACGAGGGTTCAAACTTTGGGTAAAAAAATAAACGAACTACAAATTTGATCCTTTGACAAAAACATTTAAGGATCGAATTGCTACGCGCAAAGCTCATTTTTCCTCTCAAACGCTACTACTCTTCTTTTGCCCTGAAAGCAAAACAAGAGAAATGCCACGTCCGGTTATAGAATCTTGCCGGCCGGCACCAAGCCACCAATCCAACAACAACCCGCCTCCGGAGAACAAGGGCAGACCACAATTTCGTACCAAACAGTCTGTGCCGAGCTAAAACAAAACTTCCTCCTCTCAAAAAAAGTTTCCTCCTAATCATAGTCACTTGATCTCGTCGCCGGACACGTCCGTCCGTCCCGCGTCGACGAGTCCGGATTCAGCTCGCGCGCGGCGTCAAGCTATTCAGCTCCGGCCGCGCCGCGCGCCAAATAAGCAACAACAACAACAATGTCGTCGTCCGACTCCGACGCCGGCCACTCACGCAAGCGTCTCGTCGTGGGCGTCCTATCGGCCTTCCTGCTCGTCGCCATGGTCGGCGGCACGGTGGCCTTCTTCCTCGCCGAGAAGTCCGGCGACGACGACGGCCTCGGCCACCGCAGCATGAGCAAGACGATGCGCAGCGTGGAGCTCTTCTGCGCCCCCGCCGACTACCAGGACACCTGCCACGAGACGCTGGAGCGCGCGCTGTCGCGCTCCTCCGACCCCTCCGAGCACCCGCACGCCGCCGCCGCCGCGGCGATCACCGCCGTCGAGCGCGCGCTGGAGGAAGGCTTCGAGCGGTCGACGGTGCTCGACGCCGTGCGCCAGAGCAACGACTCGCTCGTGTGGGAGGCCATGCGCGACTGCCGGATGCTGCTCGGCGACTGCCGGGGCGACGTGGCGCGGGCGCTGGCCAGCGTGGCGTGGCGCGGCGTCGAGGGCCCCGCGCAGGACCTCCAGGCGTGGCTCAGCGCCGTCATCACGTTCCAGGGCTCGTGTGTGGACATGTTCCCGAAAGGGGAGATACGGGAGGAGGTGAGGGGAGCTATGGAGAAGGCGAGGGAGATCTCGAGCAACGCGCTTGCTGTCATCAAGCAGGGCGCCGCGCTGGCAGCCATGCTCGACCTCCACGCCGAGAGCATCGATGACAAGGACGACGGCGGCGACGACAAGGGCGGCGGCGATGGCGATGGCCGGCAGCTCGCCGAGGAGTCTGTGGTCCCGGCATGGGTTACCAAGGAGGACCGGAGGCTTCTAGAAGGCGGTGGGCGGCCAAATGGTGGTGGGCTCACGCCCAACGTGACGGTGGCCAAGGACGGCAGCGGCGACTTCGCCAACATCTCCGCCGCGCTGGACGCCATGCCGGAAAATTACACCGGGAGGTACTTCATCTACGTCAAGGAAGGCGTCTACGACGAGACGGTCAACATCACTGGTTCCATGGCCAACATCACCATGTACGGCGACGGCTCCAACAGGTCCATCGTCACCGGAAACAAGAGCATCCTCGATGGCGTCAGGATGTGGAGGACCGCCACTTTTGGTACGCCCGCGCATGGTGATATTATACATATTTATATATATATACACACACACATATATATGTATATATCTATCATGAACGAACGAACATACATGACGCATGGAAATCTTGCAGCGGTGGACGGCGATAGCTTCACGGCGATAAGGCTAGGAATCCGGAACACGGCGGGGGTGGAGAAGCAGCAGGCGCTAGCGCTGCGTGTCAAGGGCGACAAGGCCATCTTCTTCAACTGCCGGATCGAGGGCAACCAGGACACGCTCTTCGCGCAGGCGTACCGCCAGTTCTACCGGAGCTGCGTCATCTCCGGCACCGTCGACTTCATCATGGGCGACGCCGCCGCCGTGTTCCAGCGCTGCGTCATCCTCGTGCGGCGGCCACGGCCGGGGCAGCCGGCCGTGGTCACCGCGCACGCGCGCAGGGACCACCAGCAGACCACGGGCTTCGTCATCCACCGGAGCCAGATCGTCGCCGACGACCAGCTCGCCTCCGCCGGCGGGAGCAGCTCGTCGACGGCGACCAAGGTGTACCTTGGCCGGCCGTGGAAGGACTTCGCGAGGACGGTGGTGATGGAGTCCGTCATCGGAGGGTTCGTGCACGGCCAGGGGTACATGCCGTGGGAGGGGAAGGAGAACCTCGGCACGGCGTTCTTCGGCGAGTTCGCAAACTCCGGCGATGGCGCAAACGTCACGGGGAGGAAGGAGATGCAGGGGTTCCACGTGATGAGCAAGGGCAAGGCGCTGCAGTTCACGGTGGGACACTTCTTGAACGGCGCCGAGTGGATACCGGAGAGCGGCACGCCGGTGAGCTTAGACTTGCTGTCGGTTCAAGACGAAGAAGGAGAGTGATCGTTTGCGTGTAGACTGTTGGAATCTAGTCCTATGAACACTTCTAACTCACGCCGGACGGAGGTGGAAGAACAACAGTGCACACACACGAGATTGGCGACGAACGCCCCGGCCGCTCGAACGGCCTCTATGTTGGCTTGTTTATTCAATCAAAGGACTGGACTCAACGCTTACAGGTGTTGTACATGGCCTTTTGTAGCCCACACTCGACGACACAGCGCCCACATGATCAAGAGCACGCACGCGCTCCTGCAGACCCGGACTCTCACACGTTCTGGCCACGAATGCACAGGGAGAATCGGTCTCCCTGCTCTGATCCGAGCCTAGCACTTATCTGCAGCCGCCAGCCACTACACCAGCCATCCTCAGCCCTGCAATCCTAACAACCTCGCGCCGCACGCGATTGACTCGGCCACGGACCCGAACGCGAGTTCGATCACGCGCCATCCCGGCCGAACACCACTGGAATGCGCCCGTACGACGTTCCGACCTTGACGCTGTCCATGATGCGACCTGAGCTCGAACTCGTGCACCACGGACATCTACTGACACCGACCCAGCAACCCAAAGACCCTAACAGACTCAAACACGTAGACCCTAACAAGCTACGTACCATGAACGCACGCACAGACACCACGTTCATGATGCAAACACACACACCCACGCCATGCACACACAGTGGCGTGGTTTATTCCAACATAGACGGCGTCAAACTGTACGTGTAACTGATCGATCAATATGTACTACGTACGAGCTCTCGTGTATGTAAAATTGTAAAGGTGTGCGCGTGCTCGATCGGGTTAATCTTCTGATGTATGTAGAAACGTAGTGTTCATATATGTACACATCATACACGTAGAACAAGACACACAAGGGTAATCCGAGCCAACTTTTAGATAAGAGAGTGAATCACCTACATATGAGTAAGAGGTGGTAACCATCAAAATATTTTTGGTATTGGTAATGATATTGGTAATCTGTTGGAACACCTCATATCCCTTAAAAGTTAAATCACTTATTTTTTGTATTGATGATGGAGATAAGCAATCTGCTGGAGATGCTTTTAGGTTGGGCGTCCCATGATCATCTTATTTTGTACCATGCATATCTTTTATGATGTGGATAAGAGTGTTAAAGTTGCGAGAGAGGTTGATGTTTGATGAAGCAATCGCCTCATAAGTTTTTTTTTAAACAAAAACTGGCAGGGGTTCTGCCGGCCTCATAAGTTAAATTTATAGGGGTTAGCCCATTTTTAGCCATATTTTACACCCCCCCCCAATTATTGTTTATTCACAAAAGGCTATACCTTTTATCTGACTAAAGGTTTACCTTTGGATTCACCCAGTTATATGGATCAAAATGTTCTTGTGCAAACTCTCAACTATGACAGTCTGACAGACACGCGCATCGAGTTATGGGCCTAAAGTTGTGCAAGGCAGACTGGCAGACTGCTTCCTGGCCGATATCTGCCGACCAGTGAAGTGCATCATATGGAAGATCAAGTGTTCCTGTGTTTTAGGTCCCGGCTCTGAGAATAAATCGAAGTCCTGAAAGGAGAATGGAAGGGGGCAAAAAAAAAAAAGAGCCACCATCATGACCTTGCGAACCAGCAAGAAGCACTGAGAATGTTGAGAGGCAGCAGAGAGGGCCTGTTAGCTACGAACTCTGACACCGTCGAGAAAAAGATGAGGAAACGCTAGCTTTTCCGTTTCGCGCTGAGGCCGACAGCCAATGATCGCGAAGAAATCGGTTATCAGATTTTACGTGGATTGTCAACCGCTCCATCATTCTTCTTCATTCCTCGCATCATCCACGGGTGCCATCATGCCCCTGCCGCCTTTAATCTTTTTGCTCCAACAGGCACGCCATTTGCCATCGAGCATGCTGCATGGCCCCGTCATCCTACTGCCGGCGCCACCACGACTCTGATCTCCATGGTCCATGCTTTGCATAACCTTCACTTCACAAAGCTGTATTTGTTCCTGTTCCTCGTGAAATCCAATTGCAAAAACCTTAAGACTGAAACTGGCCTGGGAATTGTATCAGTTAGTTGTCGGGTGCACTGTGCTTGAATCTTTGGTTCTGCATGTTGTTGAGGCCAAGCAAACAAAAGGGAGCTAGCCCTGTGGATCCTACTATCCATGCAATGCAAGAGAAGGAACGAGAGGGTATAGTATATATAAAAATGCATATAATATCTGTGAGAGGAAATTAAAGCTGATGAACGGCCCCCTAAAGCGGTATAAGCACACTTTGAGAGCCTTGTTTGCACTCGCTAAAGCAGAATCACCCTCCCTTTCTTTCACAGGCCAAAGCAGAACAAAAGCACACCCCGTACACACCAACAGTCAGGCTCATCCGAAAGCCCTCACCTGCAACCTGCAAAAAACCATGGTTGCATTTCTGAATTCTGCCTCGATCGCCGGCACACACATACAGCTGAGCTACCAGAAGCCTTCCAGCTTCCAAGTGCAGCGGCGAGCGAGCTTAGCAATTCACAGTTTCATTGCATTGCATGATATCCCTACAAGGAGCTAGCTACACTACCACCGACTGATCCAGCCGCTGTGAGAGATGCAAGATCTCTATGCGGCGGCCATGAATGATAAGTCTCTTTTTTCTCCTGCGTGCGTAGTGGAAGCCACCCGGCCTTCTTCCTTCCAAAGCAAAGGCGCCGGCGACTCTTTTTTTTTTTTTTTTTTGCCGTCGCATGGGGACGAGGTGTGGGCATGCGCCGGGGGGAAAGACGACGGCCCCCAGAAAGCTAATTTACTTGCCACATTGGTGCTTGTTTTCTCCCTTTATTCCCTTTTTTCTCTGATTTTTCTCTTCGGGGGTATCAGGATGAGAGCAGCTTTGGCATGTGCAGGCCACATCTTAATAGGGAGAAGCGATGAAAAGAGAAAGGGGAACGGTATGTGTACGGTGTTTCTTTTTTTTTCTTTTTCCTTTTTTTAGTGGAATGTCTGATTTTTTTCAGATTAAAACAAGAAAAAAAATCCTGGTAAGTAATAAGCCCTCTCACACAACTGATTATCTGAAGGAGCATTAAGGAATCCTATGAAATGGCTTGTTCTATAGGTATGTAATGTATCTTGGAGAGATTTCGCTAGCTTGTGTAACTTGATCCTCCAATTTGTTTCTGTTATTTTGATTAGTTTTTGCTCATGTTGTAACAAAGGAGAGGTAGCCTGGAAGGCTTGAAGTGGTTAAAACTAAGTACTTTGCATAAGATACTCTGCTCCCCTAATCATTCTTTATTAAACCTTCCATTCCAAGGATGTTCAAGGGAAACATTATGTTCAGGAGAAAAAAAGAAGTATGCAAAACAAGACCTGACACGCGTGTACAAAACAAGCAATCCTTGCATTTTTGTTAAAAAGATGTTAGCTTTATGTTTTCCTTTGCTATAATTCATGTGTAACGGAAAAGAGATGAACGATGTGCCTAATACCACGTAGTGATGAAGCACTTTTTATAGAATCGGATACTCTGCTCCACCAATCAATCTTTACTAAAATTCGCCAATCCAAAGATGTAGTGCAATGAAATGCCGTGTTACAAAGAACAAAGAAAATAGCTTGCAAAATAAGACTTGACACTCTTTTTTTTTTGCAAGCTCTTTTCATTCCATTTATGCAATTTTCCTTCCTCCTTTTGGTTACAGAAAAACTTTCTTCTACTTTTCTCCCAAGTTTGACAAGTCGCAACTGCACAGTACTGGTTGTCTCAATACCATAGAATTTTAGTAAGCTTGCATTATAATGATATTACCAATGTAATTTGCACTGGACGCGAAATTCAACAACTTCCAAAGAACTTGAACTGAACAATCTGAGATTGTAATATGAGATAAACAATGTCAATGAACAGAGTTCAGCTTTGTACCAAAACTTTCCGATTTTGGATCCTGGAAATCCCCTTCCAAACAGGGCCTGTCTAAGCGAGCATCTTGGAAGAGTTCTGTGCAAAAATACCCTAGGAAATGGCTTGTTCTGAGCGAGCATCTTGGAGGAATTCTGTGCAATTTTTTTTTCTCATGTTCTATATGAACAGCTAAGCATCCTCATTTTTTTAATGTTCGACAACCGTCTATGTTGTTCTTTGCTAGTATTCTATATTATCTTAATTCATGCATAACAGAAAAAAGATGAATGAAGTGCCACTAAAATCATGTAGCCAAGTACTCTGCATAGAATCAGATACTCTGCTCCACGCTTCCACCAATCAAACTTTATTAAATCCTGGTATCTAAAGTTATAAGCCGAAGGAAAATCTCATGTATAAGAAAAAAATTACGAAATAAACCTTGACACTCTTGACTCTTAATGCTGTTTTCAACTTTCCATTCCCTTCTTGGTGCAATTTTTCCTTCCTAATTTTGGTTACAGGGAAACTTCTTTGCCCTTCTGCTGTCAACTCTGACGAGAAGGTTCCCAAAGGCACTGTATTTGCTTTTTGTGTAGCACAAAATTTTATTAGCTTTGCATGATACTGCCAAATGCCAATGCACTTAAAACTGCACCGCACACAAAGATTGAAAACTTGCAGAGAATTAGCCATGAACAATCTGAAATTTGATCGAACAGCGACACTAGAATTTGGTAAGTACATGCACACATCAAGAAATCAATCACACAAACGAGGAGCAAAACTAAAACAAGGCTCCTTAATCAATCACCACAGTAAGTAATCACACACTGACGAAGTGACGGCCGTAATCACACATTTAGACGGTGATCTCCACTCTGGGCTCGAAGGAGAAGGCGGCTAAGAACTCGCTGGCCTCCCTGTCGCCATTGACGTACTTGGGGAGCTCCTCCCACCGGTTGCTGGCCACGTGGCACATGAAGCAGCCGTTGGCCTCGCCGGAGCTGACGCACACCATGAGGCGGTCCCCGTGGCCGACGCAGTTGATGTCGGCACGCTTGCCGTGGAACCCGTGCGACATCGCCGGCGGCATGGCGGCCACCTGGCGCCACTCGCCGTCGCCGGCGGCGAACTCCCACACCCGGAGGCTCGCCGTGTCGAGGTACTCGGAGAGCACGACGGCGTAGGCGGCGCCGCCGCACGCCACGACGTCGATGGAGTACTCGACGTAGACGGGGAGGATGCGCGGCAGCTCGCGGAAGGACCGCCGCGCCGTGTCGCAGGCCACGACGGTGCCGGAGTTGCTGAGGAAGTACGCCACGGCGGCGCCGCCGCTCGCCGGAGAGGGCGAGGGGACGACGACCACCGAGGAGTACTGCTTGGACGCGCTGCGCTGCATGTTGGTGGACACCACGTCGCCGGACTTGCTGAGGAAGTAGACCGTGTCGTCGTCGTTGTCGCCGGCGGCAGCGGCGGCGGGCGCGTCGGGGCACGAGGAGGAGTCGTCGGAGGAGGACCTGCGGGCGAGCGGCACGGGGCCCTCCCACGAGTCGGTGGAGGAGTGGAACACCGCCATGGACAGGTCGTCGGGGAGCTCGCCGGAGAAGAGGGCGACGCGGTAGGTGGGGGCGGCGCCGTACATGGCAATCGCCTGGAGTTGGTGCCCGGCATGGCGCGGCGGCGAAGGGAGCGCGCGGGAGGCGCCGGTGAGAGGGTTTGCGACGATGAGGTCGCCGGTGGCCGGCGCCCGGTAGAGGACGAGGCCGCCGGACGCGGCGACGGGCACGGCGGAGAACTCCGGCGAGAAGCGGCAGTGGTTCCAGGCGCGCTCGGCGGCGTCGTAGGCGACGGCGGGGAGGTCGCCGGAGGCGGAGGCGGAGTCGGAGGCGGCGGAGAGCATGAGGAACCAGGGGTCGCGGGAGGGGACGCGGGCGCAGGCGTCGAGGAAGGTCGGGGAGGAGGCGGCGGCGCGCCAGCGGCGGCAGACCGCGCGGAGGCGGAGGCAGCTGGAGGGAGGGAGGCGCGCGAGGACGCGCTCGAGCATGTCGTCGTGGAGGTCGCCCAGGCCCGAGGAGGAGGAGGCCCGGCACTTGCGCTTCCTGCCGGTGGCGGCAGCAGACGGCATGGCGGCGAGCTCCATCTGGCGGCGGGAGGGAGCTACGGGAAGATCTCTGCGAGAGGAAACAAACAAGACAAGTCAATACTTCCCGGTTGGAGGTGTGAAATTTGGAGTGAATTGCAATTGGTTCTTGAGTGGAGACACACACCTTGGGGGAGTTCTTGGTTGGAGGAGGAGGAGAGGTGGCGACTGTTGTTGCTGCGCTGCGCTTCGGTGAGACGCCTGGATTTATATCGGAGCGGCGGAGAAGGCGACGGGGAGGCGGAGAATGGTTGAGTGTGTTGTTTTTGTCAGCGTTGACATGCGGAGAAAGGGAGCTCTCCGAGTGTGGAACTCCACTCTGAGGCTCGGTGGTGTGCCGCCCGGCCCGGCGGAGAGGAGCGAGAGTGGTGGTGGACTGCTTGTCAAGTGTGGGCTAGCTAAAGCCACCACCTCCTGCCTCCTATTTATACCCGTACCAGCACAGCGCGGCGACGATGACGCCGACAAGCGACGGGGCCGGGCCGTGCGTACGTAGAATTATACTCAGCGCTGCCCTCCGACTAGGGATATAGCAACGGGTGCCCGAAACTGGATGCATTTTATCTATTAGGCCAAGAGCCTATGTCAATTTATAAATTTATTGGTCTATCGATGGGTCAAAAGTTAGCCTGGCAGATTTGGAGCCATGGGTCTAAGAGCATGGCTAGTAACTACGCCTGCTGCTGGCTGTAAGGCCTCCTCCAAAGGATGAACCTGCTACCGGCTCTCGGCTCTTGGCTACAGTGAACAGTATCGATACAGTGTTTTGTGCAACACCATCGTACATTAGTCAATGAGAGAGGCGTTCTCGGTCAGTGAGAGCTAGCCACGAAGGAAGAATCGGGCTTTCCATTTTGATACTGTTTACAGAATAAAATACTCTAAGAGATAGCTATAAGCCTCCTGTTGGAGGAGTCCTAATGAGCGGTGAGCTGGCGCACGGTAGACCTCATAAACATTTAATGCATTTGTCTTTGTCAGCCAATAGCAGTCACAAAATTCTCCCCGTCAGCCAACAGTAGTGCAGTATGCCTTCTGCCCCGGCATCAAGTGGGCGCATGGCGAGGCGCCCATTCGTTTCTCTTTCTTCCTTTCTCCCCCTTCCACGTCATAAGTTAGTCATTATACTTGCTCTAAGGCTAAGGTACCCATGCCCCCAAATCCATGGGTTTTTTCAACCCGGTCCAACATACAACAACCTACATAAAACAAGTCAACTACATGCAACAATTAATGAATGATATCCCTCCCTATTGGTTTTACTATTTGTGAACTTGTAGTACCGCATGCTGCCATGATGGAGATAGATGGTTGTTAGATTTGTCATTTAGGCACCGATCTATGACAATGTGGTTTGATCTTGCTCATCATAATAAGGAGAACTTTGAATCTGATGAATTCAATACTTGACGTTAAATTATGCACCTCATCGATCATCTATTATCTATGTGTATTGAACTTTCTACATATGTATTCATGATGTGTTTGACAACTAACTGTTGTTATGGGCATGGGCGACTCGTGGATAACCCATTAACCCGACAGGCATGGGTCTAGGTCAAATTTTGAACCTATCGTGGGTCATGAGTTTTTTAACAGATGGACTTTATGTTCGTGGGCATAGATTTGGGATGGAAAGACCCAACGGGTTTGTGCCCGTTGCCATCTCTACCTCTGACCCTTGTTTGTACCAGTATTACAGTGGAAGGAAAAGGACTAACTGCATATTTGGTTTTCACTTTTTCATTCAAACCATGTGTAATAGGGTGGAACGAGGGGATTCAATTCTCACATCCTATGATTCCATTCCATCCGGTTTGGATGGAAACCGACCAGCCTCAGAGTCTAATTTATACTATCTTTTCCCAACCTCCCATTCCACTTTGATCCGTTATTTCCTAAATTTCAAACAAGAAATGTTTGGGAACTAGTGGATTATTCAAGGATATAATGGAAGGAAGTGGAGATGATACTATATAGTAGACATATTTATGCTCCATCAACTACATTTCATTTCAATCCACTTCTTTATAAACGAGTGTTAAAGGAGGCGAGACAATCCATGACATCTTTTATAAGGGCAGGGTTTGGTTCATGACCAGATTTTACCATATCACGTACTATATTTGTCCTTAAATACAATGATATCAACAAGTTGTAACTTTTTTTCGAAAGCTCATCCCAAAAAACTATGAGATACGTGTGTTTGGCTCGGAGCAATTTAGGGATGGGTGGCCGGCCGGTTTATTTTGGGCCAAAAATTTATGCCCATAACCATCCCATGGACAAAGTTAGGCTGATTTTTTTTTATCTAAGCTCGAGTCAGGCTCGGGCTTCTCGTTATTTTTTTAGTTGAAAAATAATTTATCAGGAGAAATAGATGGACAAAAAAATACGAGTCTATTTAAAAGCGAATACATTTGTTTAAACATCAATATTTTAGGTGCCATAAGATGTTGTTTGGTTGTGCCATAGCTTTTGGTTTTTATCATAGTTTTAGCCCTGTTATAAATCTATATAGATTATTAGCATGTCCGCGTATCAATATTTCCTAGATGTCATGGTGCAAACATGCATGCATAGTCAAGGGTCAAGTTTGTTGGGGTTGGTGCTTCACCATAGCTCAGCGATGGAGACAGGTGCGAACTGCGAAGCATAGCGGTGAGGTTGGGGGTTGTTGATTAGACATTTAGGCTCAAGGCTGGCCCTATACATGGTAGTATGTTGCTGTGTGCACTGAGGTAGTTATCTTGTGAGGTGTGGAGGAGGAGGTGGAGTCTGGCTCCGAGAGTGGACGTGCGCTATCGGGAGGTCGGTGGAGGCTGGCACGCAATAAGGATCAAATCTAACCGATGCGTTGAAGAAGAAAAATAGTCATGTGTTGGTGGAGGGAGAACAAACATGCATTCCGTTGCCGTTGGATGAAGAATTAAAAGGACGATGCTAGTTTGTTGCTCGAGAGAGTGGTGAAAGATTAGTGTACTGTACTCCTACAGCGTTGTCCATAGTTAGTTTGCAAAATTATTGTTTGTATTTAAGGTGTGGCTCGAACTCCCTTTAGGTTATACTAGTCTATCAACCCGTGCTACCGCACGGGCTAATTAGAAATCGTTAACAATTATATATCTATATGAGCTTATCTTATATCTATGTTAAATATTATAAATAAAAATTAAATATACATTTATCATTATATGTTTGCATTGGATTTAGTTACTAATATTATTTTTTCATTTCTTTATCACATTGGTCGATATGTACTTCGTTGAATCTTTTATTTGAGCTATGTAAATATGAAAATTATTCTTTTTATCTCTCCCGGACCCTCAAACATGACTACATGTTGACACATATTATCGGTATTATTTTTACATAATAATAACATAACTAATATGTTAAAACCTATAAAAATAATAATTTAGATTTTATATTGATATATTTTAAGATTTTGTAATAGTTATATAATTTAGTGATTATTGAAATTTTAATACCGACATAATTGGTATTATTTTTAGGGGATTTATTTGGTATTACTTTTAGGGGAGTTATTTAATATTATTTTTATGACGACATAGTTGGATAATTTACATTAAAATTAGGGGGTTACTTTAAATTATTTTTAAAATGGCAGAGGTGGGTAATTTAGACACATGTTTAGGGGGTTACTTTAGTCTATTTTCATAATGGCAAGGTGGGTAATTTTTTAGAAAAGATTATAGATCTAATGGCTATTATGATTCGAGTTGTTGGACTGATGGTCGGATGTTTCTATTTTTTATGAGATTTTCTAGGATTTTTTTATTTTTTTAGAGTGTCCACATAGGATCCTAGGTGGCTTTGCGTGGAGGCCTCAAAAGGAGCCTCCAATTAGTAATAGTAAGATTTAGGAAAAATGCGTGGCATTGTCTTGCCACCCCCCAAACATGCATGTGTAAACTTTGGAGAACATTTGCTGTGTACGTTGACCATCATATCGTCCATCGATCCACATCGATATTGCATGAAATTTGTAGCTATGAAAAGAAAGAGACGCCCTTGACCTCTCATGCGTCATGCGTGGGAATATACAAATATGCACATATAGATGCGTGCATGGGACATTGAGACCCGCGTGGTCGCATGAAAATGCGCTGCGCCGCACCCGCTCGCGTAGCACAGCCACCGGGCCGGAGCGTTTGGCTCGTAGCACATCTACCGTCTCTTGTGCATCGTTCCACGTGTACATGCGTGTGACTGGTCGAGGCACCGGCCAGTCTCTGCAGCTAATCCGAGCATGCAGGCATTGACGCTGCATTTTTTAGCTCTTGGCGCAGCGCGCTTGGAATAAACTAAAACTGCAGCTAGAGACGCTTTTGGATTAACAATATCTCACAATTAGGTACCGTAGGATAATGCACGACGGCGACAGTGCACGCATCAGAGTGATTACTAAACTAATGCTACTTTCTCGTGTCACGAGCGTGCACCTGCGTTTGCGCTGGCACTACCTTGATTATCAACGTACGCATGTAGGAGTAGTTTGCACGACAGAGGCCCACGGACGGCCACCATCAGGTTAAAAGGCAATTTACCCGGAAGTGTTAACGTTACCAGCAAGAACATGAACACACACAAAAAAAATATATGATTTCGTGTCATAGGCAAGCGTGTGGAGGGGTTTGACCTCCGCGGGGGCAGGAATCTTCACGAATTCCAAGGTCTCGTCGCAAGGCATATGCACGCTTAACAAATTAACAAGCACAGCCAGCTGGGCTGGGCAGCGACAGCATGCAGAGCTGTGAAAAAACAAAAGCATGGAGAGAGGGAAGAGAGAGGAGAGCCGGAAGGAGATGGATCGAGACATCAGACATGGAGCAAGTTCACAGCACATGCCGATCGATCGATCGACGTGCATCCCTATAGCCTCGCCAACTTTTGGCTGTTGTGCGATGGAAACGGGGCGGCCGGCCCGTGTGGTATCGTCCCTACCTCTACCTAAGCTAGTTTTACATGCCGTAGATCTGCGAACAGTAGTACTATCTACTATCTAGCGTACCAGAACCGGCATGCAGCAACGAGCGTGAAACAGCGAAAGACTGTATCGACTATCGAAACTCGAAAGGAAGGGAAGAGGGACGGAATACTGTTACAGTAGTTTGGCAGCGGCATAGCACGCTTGCTACAGTAGCCGACTGGCAGTACGTACGCACGTCGACCGGGCAACGCTGCAACAGCGTCGACGAAAACAATAGACTACATTATACTGTTTACCTGCTACGAGTAGATCGAGTGCTAACCTTTAGAGAAGGGGGGGGGGGGCAGGTAGTCTAGATGAAAAACTTACGAGTAAATTTTTTTTTGAAAAAAAATTACTAGTGAGCAGCAAAGGTACGCCGTTGCCTGGTGGTTGACAAACAAAAGGCTCTGAGTGTGCATGAGCCATCGAGCCTTGTATGCACCGTACTGAACACACGTACAGCTAGCAGCACCCAGCAGTCAAATATTCCATGCCCATCTACTATGTCAAAGGAAAGAGATGAGATGGCTAGCACTAGCAGAGAGAGAGAGGTAGAGAGATGGCTGACCTTTGTAAAGCAAAAGCGAGGCCGATAGGGGGCAGCAGGGGCGTGCACCGGATGAAAAAGCAACGAACAGCCAGGCTCCCACGGCCCTTTCTTTTCTTTCTTTCGGGCTGTGCTCGTAGTATTATTTTTTTTAGGGTAACCATTGCAATGTTTATTTGGATCGGATGCCCTCTCCATGCATGATGCATGCACGGTGTCTCCTTCCTTCGCGTATAGGGGGAATCTCTTTTGCTATGCCGCCGTTGTTTTGTTTGGGGGACTCACTCTGCTCTCTCTGGCATGTCACGTCCACGCTTTTGCTTTACGCAAGTCAAATGGGGACCGCACCACACCACGACACGAGAAGATGGGTCCCCGTCCAGTTTTTACCTGCTCCTGCAGTCCTGTTGGTCTGGTGGTCAATAGTTCTTAACGGCCCGGCCGGAGTAGATGGAGGAGGTTAGCTGGTTAAGGTTAATTATATGCAACGTACGCCCGGCCCTACTCGACAATGTACCGGGGGCAAGGGCACAACTGGGACCTCAAACCGTTCCTTCATTTGTGCGGCCGGGCCGCAGGACGCCTGCCGCCACAGCCCAAAAACAACCACAGAAACTAAAATATTTTTTCTAGAAAAAATACCACACAACCTAAAATATGAATGGCACGTAACATTAATTTGGTCGTTTGGCCCATCTTAAAACTTTTACCGCTAGTACCCGATCAGTTCACGTGGGCGCTGCCTGTCGCGGCAGCCGAGGTACGTGGAAGTGAAACCCACAAAACCTAGAATGCACGGTTAGTTACACTAGGATATTAACCCCTGCTACCACACATGCTAATAACAATTAATATAAAAACAAAAATTAAGCTTATAATATCTATCTCACACTCTCTTTCATATATTGAATATTCTAACCGAATAGAGTACTCTAGAGATATATTCATAAGTCATTTTTCACTTGCATCGTACATCCATATATGTTTGATATATATATTAAATTGACAACTTTGTGTTTATCTATGTGAGCAATATAAAAAAATTTTATATTGGTATTCATTGAGATTTTGTTATACTTATATAACTTAGATTCAGATTAGGGGCTACTTTAGCTTCTGATAGTTTAGGGGTTTATTTTACATTATTTTTATATTGACATAGGTGGATAATTTATTTAAAGATTAAGTGTTTATATTATTATAGTTGTCGGATGGATGCCTAGATGTTTATGATTTTTGTGAGAATTTCTAAGAAGTCTCCAAGTAATAATAGTATGATTTCAACGTTTGCTCCATCTCAGTAAAACCTAGCTGTTGCTGTTGAGTGTGTATCTATGTGTTGTTCATGCGAGATTATTATTGCAAGGTAAAAAGAACTTTTGTAGGAAAGCAGGATACTACCATATGATATCTACTCCACTAATGATTTGCGAGGCAAAAAGAGGCCACCAAGCGCAAGCGCGCATGGTTGAAAAGGGCAAAGGCGACCTAATTACTGTAATCGATCGGCTGCGAGCGCTTGGGATCGATCTATCGATGAACCAACAGCAGTAGGATGAGGCATATGGCAAAAAGCTAGCAAAACGTAAAGATGAAGCATACAACAACAGCCAGCAGCTCGCATCGCAGGTACGGTGTGCGCCACCCAAATGATGAGCGTGCGCACACGGCGCACCCAATGCTGCAATGCATGGTCATGATCTCATGGATGGATGGACTACTGTAAAAAAAACGTGGCAGTAGTATTCCATTCTCCTCGTAACATTTTATTCTTTATATCCTATTTTTTAAAAAAGCTTCTAATTCCTCATATGTCATCTTGGTCCATATGTCATTGACACAGCCGATCTCACCTATGGTTGAGCTAACGATGGCAAATGAGTGATTAGAAGTTTTTTTTATATATTGCATATATATATATATATATATATGGGAATAGCCCAGTTTAGCACGTACTTATTGGCTTATGAGAAGCATATTTCGTTCCAATGCTTTTCAAACTTAAGTGTCGTTGATAGTTCTTTTTTTTTTAAAACAAATACTTCTTGGACCATGCGGGAGTAGTAGTACGGGAGTAGTACATGTGAAGAGTTGTAAGCATCCGTGCAAAATTAGAACAAAATAATATAGATTCGACACCCAAGAAAAGAAAAAAAGCATTTGCATGGCACTATGGGCAGAGATCTCGAGGTGGGTAGTCGCCAGTCAGAGCAGCCATGGACACGCTCACTTCCATCCAGCGAAATGTCAGAGCTACCCTGTCGGAGGGCCGGGCCCACCCTGCCCCGCTGCTACCCTGCAGTCTGCGACCTGCGAGGACGTACGTACTCCAGTAAACATGATGCAGATGGGCCAGGGCGGCCACTAGCGTTTGCCGTCTGTGGTGCAGCTGCTAGCTTACCTCTGCTCTCAGTGAACGAAATTACTGCTACAAACTCGTTTAACTGCTCGTTTACGAAAACTTTTTGTTACGACTGCTCTGTGCTCTGAGACGCCGCAGCAGATCGGGTCAGGTAAAGTTTTCAACGCTCGCATCATGTGCGCAGTTGGGTTACTCATCGCAGGTCATCAGACTGAAACGATTAGGCACTAGGCATAACATAATTAGCTTACAGTATTTCAGTAACACATACAGTAACTGACATTTGTTCGTAGTACTACTCCGTACCTATTAGATAGTAGGTAAGGTATTCATAGTAGTGGTACCACGTACCATGCATTCATGCCGTTCCGTTGTTTTCTTTTTCGTTACAAAATGGGACCGCAAAGGTTGCAGCTATATGGATCAAGCCAAGCGGAGCGGCATTCGAAATCTTGGCCATCTTGACGTAAATACTCCGTATATGTTAACATTACTTTAATGCGTAACCGCATGGCTAGGCAGCGGTAAACAGATGGAGGTGGAAAGAAGTGGACAGATGCATGGAGCCAAGGCTTCCAGGGAACCGAGAAAGATGCAGGGTGTTGTGTGGCATCCCCTCTCCGTCCGTCGCAGATTCACTGATGCACTCGTATCGGTTGTAAAAGGAAAAGATGAAAAGATAAGGGCACTGTGATTCTGCATCAGTACAAACTTTTGCACACGTACGTACAAAGTGTACAACCGCGCTGGGCAAAGCAGACTGTCGTCCTACTGCTGGTCAAAGACTCAAAGAGAGCGAGGGAGGGCCTACTGCAAGCAAGCAACGCCAGTGTCGACGCAAGTTTCACGCGACTAGTTTTGACCGGTGATGGAGGCATGGAGCGCATGGCGCATTGTACACGACTACGCCACGGGCCACGGTAATAATCGTACTTGTTGACGCGTTTCCTGTCGACGCACGAAATCGCTAGATCGTGCGGTCGTCGAATTCTCCTCGCCGGAGCTCCTGATAGCAGCCGGTCAGACCGCCTGTAGGGGCCGGTCAGACCGTCTGTACCAGAGACGCCGCGAAAGCCTACGATCACAACCTCGGGAGGGACTCCATCGGAGGCGGCGAACCTAGGGTTGTTCTAAGGTCGGCAAGGCCACTTAGAACGTCCTAAAACGTCGCGGAGACGAAGAAGGAAAGCAAATGGATTGGAAAAGCTAGGGTTTGGAGATAAAAAGTAAGACAATTTTTTGTACGATTGGTTAGAGGTCCTCAATCGGCCACGACCCTTTATATTTATAGGGTGGGGAGGTCTTGCCCCGCAAGGAAGTCCTTATACATATATAAAAACGTGAAAAAACCTGATTCTACTCGGACTCGGGGACAGGCGGTTAGACCGCCTGTGACAGACGGTTAGACCGCCTCGCACATTGCTAGATCGGCTACAGGGCCAGCCGGTCTAACCGCGTGTACAGGCGGTCTAGACCGGCTGTCCCAGCCTGATCGTCTTTAAGCCACTTTTGGTCGTCAACATATGCCCCCCTATTTTTTGGTAAAACTTTGTTTACCACAAAACATTTAATCAGACTAAGGGCGACCCTCTATTGTCGGCTATTTTTTCCCTAAGGGCGATATCACATATCGGCCATATGCTTTCAAGCATGTTGCCAAACACTTAGATGATATTTCTTCAAGTACTTCCCATTGAGCGCTCTTGGCAACTGAAATCTTTGCAAAGTCTCCATCACATAGGAATTCCCAGAACAAACCTTCACAATACGATATGGTTCTTCCCAATTCGGCGACCATTTACCAAATTTGTTGCTCTTTGTTCCTATAGGCAAAATAGTCTTCCAAACAAAATCACCAACTTGAAAGGATTTGAGTTTTACCTTCTTGTTATATGCTCGAGCCACTCTTCTTTTGTTTTTTTCAATATCCTCTAAGGCATCCAAACGCTTGTCGGTCACATCATCAATATTATCCATCATCAAAGCACAATATGTACTAGCATCAAGATCATTTTGCTTAGCCAATCTATAAGCAGCCAAATTTAACTCAACGGGCAAAACAGCCTCTTGACCATAGACGAACTCAAATGGAGTAACCTTAGTAACACCATGTCTAGAAATACGATGCGCCCATAATGCTTCAGATAATACCTCGTGCCACCGCTTAGGATGATCTTCAATCTTCTTCTTTATGAGCTTGATCAAAATCTTGTTGCTAGACTCGGTTTGACCATTGGCTTGAGCAAATACGGAGATGAATTGAGCAATTTAATACCATAGGATCCAACAAACTCACGTACCTCCTTAGAAATAAACGAAGTTCATTGATCTGTCGTGAATGTTTGAGGAATCCCAAATCTATGAATAATATGCTCAGTAATAAACTCAATCACCTCTCTATGTGTCATGTTCTTGAGGGGAATTGCTTCAGTACACTTGGTAAAATAATCAGTAGCCACAATCACAAAACAATGACCTTTGGATGAAGGAGGATGAATTTTACCAACAAAATCTGAACCACATCCTCTAAAAGGCCATGGCTTAATGATTAGATGTATTAACGCAGCAGGTGCAATCTGAATATCCCCGAACTTTTGACACTCGTCACATCCTTTGTAGTAACGAAAACAATCGGCTATCATCATAGGCCAATAAAAACAAGCCCGTCTAAGGAGCCACTTCATCATTCGAGCCGATTGATGTGTACCACAAATTCCTTCATGAACCTCTGCCATAGCCAATCTAGCTTGATCAGGATCTAAACATTTTAAAAGCAATCCATCCATGGTCCGACGATATAGTTCACCATCAATCAAAGTAAACTTGAAAGCCCATCGTCGGACTTTTCGATCCACTGACCTGCTCGTATCCTGCAAATACTTCACCAGAGGCTCCCTCCAATCACCAGCATCGGCCACAATAGATCGAAAATCATTAACAGCCGAATCAGTGTTTTCAGAGGTGCAGGCGGTCAGACCGGCTGTACTGGCGGTTAGACCGGCCGTGCCGGTCAGACCGGCTGTAACAGGCGGTCGAACCGCCTGTTCCAGAGCAGAAACGTCGGCTTCACGAAACATCGGCCTCTTTTCATGAAAATTTCTTTTCTGAACATTATAGCCTGATGCTTGCTGCGCCAACGCATTAGCTCTAGGATTCTCTTCTCTTGGTACATGATAAATGACAAATTCATCAAAGCAAGATATAATATCTAAACACTTATCAAGATAAGCATTCAAAAATCCATCTAAGCATTGACAAACTTTAGATACTTGCTGAACTACCAAAAGAGAATCACCATATGCTTCTACATGTTTTACTCCCATGCCATATAACATCTCCAACCCGAATAATAAAGCTTCATATTTGGTTTGGTTATTAGTGCACTTATGATCTAATCGGTTAAGAGCCTAAAAAACAACACCGTTTGGTGAAATAAGAATAACATCAACTCCACAACCACTTTTGCAAACCGATCCATCAAAATGCAATTTTGATGGAGTAAAAGTAATATAGCCGACATTTAAATCAAGATGTTCACTAATCCTATGTTCAACAATAAAATCGGCAACGATTTGTACTTTCATAGATTTCAATGGCTCAAAGACTAAATCATATTCAATTAAAGCATAAGCCCATTTGGCGATTCTACCACTTAATATAGGTCTATGCAACATGTATTTAATTATGTCGGCTTGACTAGCAACTATGCAAGTATTTAATAACAAATAATGCCTCAACTTTGTACAAGCATTATATAATGACAAGCATAACTTTTCAATGAAAGTATACCTTGTTTCGGCGTCCAATAATCTTCTACTTGCATATGAAATAATATATTCCTTCCCTTCGGTCTCTTGGATCAAAACAGCCCTAATAACACTTTCTTTGGCCGCGATATATAATTTAAAAGGAACCTCTCTCCTAGGTGCCCGAAGAACCGGAGGCGAAGATACATAATGCTTGATCTCTTCAAACGCCTCTTGCTGTTTTGCCCCCTAAGTAAATTCAGCATCATCTTTCAACCGAAGCAAAGGAGTAAAAGCATTCACCTTTCCCGACAAATTGCAAATAAATCTTCTCAAGTAATTCACCTTGCCTAAGAATTTCTGCAACTCTTTCTTAGAACTAGGCGCCTGCAACTTGCCAATAGTATCGGCCTTTTCTGGATCAATTTTTATGCCATGCTCATGAACTATAAAGCCCAAAAACTTACCAGCTGATACACCAAAAGCACACATGAGTGGATTCATCTTCAAACCATATCGCGCATTCTTTCAAATGCAAGTCTCAAATCGGCCAAACGAGAATCACTTCCAGCTGATTTGACTACAATGTCATCAATATAAACTTCCAAGATAATACCAAGAAAATCATGAAAGATTAAATTCATTGCCCTTTGATAAGTAGCACCGGCATTCTTTAAACAAAAAGTCATAACAATCCACTCAAATAAACCAACAAAGCCTGGACATACAAAAGCCGTTTTGGATATATCCTTTTCGGCCATGAATATTTGATTGTAACCAGCATTACCATCAAGAAAGCTAATCATTCTATGTCCAGACGCAACATCGATAAGCATATCAGCTATTGGCATAGGATATTCATCTTTAGGAGTAGCACGATTAAGATTTCTAAAATCAATACACACTCTAATCTTACCCGTTCCTTTCTTTTCCACGGGTACAATATTAGAAATCCACTGAGCATATCGACAAGGTCTAATAAACTTTGCTTCTAACAACCGATTAATTTCTTCTTTAACTCGGTCATAAATTTCAGGATTAAAACACCTAGTTGGTTGTTTATAAGGCCTAACCAGATTTAATGGGCAACCGATGCTCAAGAAGCTCTCGGCTTAAACCAGGCATTTCATGATAATTCCAAGCAAAGCAATCAACATACTCCTTTAACAACTTTATTAAATCAGATTTAAAAGCAGGATCTAAATTCTTATTTACAAACGTCAGCCTGGGTATAGAACCATCACCCATGTCTACCTCCTCAAGAGGATCGGCCGACGTAAAACCACATCCTAGCTTGCTTATATCATCAAAGTGTTTAATAGCTTCACACATATCGTCCTGATGCGACCGATAATGTTCAAGTCTCTGCTGCAACCACTCTTGATTATCAATTAAATCATATGAGATGATTCAGCCGATTGTTCATCGGCTTTATGACAGCAGGGATGAAGTCATTCTTAGTATAGCTGATAAACTCAAATTCAGAAAGATCTAAGCCTGACAAACATCTAACATCATCATGAATGCCAACCAAAGAGCTATCAGCTAAAGCAACACAAGCAGAAGTATCACCATGCACAACCTCTACATCATCATCTATCCACTGAATCAAACATTGATGCAAAGTAGAAGGAATGCATTGGTTTGCATGAATCCAATCACGACCCAAGATTAAGCTGAAGTTAACTTGAGTCTCAGCGACGAAGAAAGCAGTGGCCAAGGTCTTACTTCCAATAGTAAGCTCCATAGAGATCACCCCCTTGGCACCAATAGGTTCTCCTCCTCCAATGCCGCTGACGGTCATGTTGGTCTTGATCAGCTCCGAATCTGAACCACCAAGCTTCTTGTACAAAGAATAGGGCATTAAGTTCACAATGGCCCCTCCATCGACCAACATCCGCGAGATTAACTTCCCATTGATATGTCCCTTCAAATATAAAGCCTTCAAGTGATTGTTTCCAGCTTTAGGCTTCTGAAATATAGCATCCTTGGGACCAAAATCGAGATGAGCAACCTCCTCCTCCGAAAGCATGTCCCCATTTATGGACATATGAAGCACATTCACATCAAAATTCATGCGCTCTGGAAAAGAACTGTAATCAACAAGTTCTTCATCATCCTCAGCAGTGGGAACCGATGTTGACTTGCCATCACGAGCCGAAGAACTGGAAGAAGAAACATCGGGCGTTTCTGCGTCACCCGGTCTGACCACCTGTACAGGCGGTCTGACCGCCTGGGCTGCAGTCTCCAAGTGACAGGCGGTCTGGACCGCCTGTGCAGCCGGTTGGACCGCGTGTTGGCCTTCCTTCGGCTTCCACTCCTTTTTCTATGGAATCATGGGCTTGACTTGGTTGAAGAATTCATCTCTTTGCTTCTCCAACTCTTGCTCTTGTCTTTCCCGAAAACGGAGTCTCTGAAGCTTCCTCTTCTGCGTGCGAGTCAACCCTTCAGGACACCACCTTGGAAGAAAGTGCTGCTGAGCCTTGCTAGTACTAGCCCCCTGATCTTCCACCATCTTTTCACTAGAAGTCGGCTTCATAGCCAGACTTTTCTCAATAGGAACATCCATTGTCCCAACTTGAATAATATCGAACTCAGTAGTCCTCTCTGAGTCCACATCCATGCTCTGCACCTCCTCCTTCCTCTTAGGTCGATAAACCTGCCTCGGAGGAACTCTTGGCGGCTGACCCTGACGGGCGGTCTGACCGCCTATTATAGGCGGTCTAACCGCATGTGCTCGCTCTTGACCAGATTGACGGAAAGCCAAACGGTCTCTCCTGGGATAAATGATCCTGTCCTGCACACGTCTTTTTGGACCTTCCCAGCCAGGATGAAACGAAGGTTGCACGTTTGAATGATATGGCACCCACATCACTCCATTGTCATCCCACACCGGATCCAACTTCATACGAGGAGGCGAAGGAACCCTCTCTTCCTGAATCGATGATCTCATTCTTTTTTTAACGGTCGATCGCTTGGAACGACCTTTTGTTTGGTGTACTTGTCATAAAGCATATCAAACGTGACTTTGGTCTTCTGAACACCCTGCTCCTTTGCTACGTTCATCTTCCAAGTACCAACTTCTGGACGCTTCGAAATCAGCATCTTCGGGCGTCCATGGGGACAGACGGTCTGACCGCCTGGCGCAGCCGGTCTGACCGCCTGTAGCAGACCAGCCTCGGGCGCCCGCGGTCCAGGAATAGTGACCGATCCTTGCCCCCCTTGTCCAGAGGATCTCACAGTAACCTTGAACGACTCTTTGCCATCAACCGTCTTCTCAAAAGTCACTTCTCTAACCGACTCTTTTGAAGACTGTCTTTTCTCTCCAATCACCACGTTCTTCCCTTTAGTAGATTCGGCTTGATGCGGCCGAACTAAGACCTTGGGCTGCTGCAACTCTATGGTGTTGACCGGAAAAGGAGTCTCATCAACTTACATGTCATGAAACTTCAAACGGCTCTCATTAATAGCCGATTGAACCTGCCGACGAAAGACATTACAATCATTAGTAGCATGCGAAAAAGAATTATGAAACTTACCATAAGCATGCTTCCTCAATTCTTCCGTAGGTGGTATAACATGAGAAATCTTGATGTAACCAAATTTAAGCAATTCATCAAATATACGATCACATTTGGATACATCAAAAGTAAACTTAATGTTTTCTTGCCGATTCTTATGAATCGGCTTAAGGGATGAGCATGACACAGTTTTCTTATTGGCAGGCCATACAAATTCTGCTAAATAAACATCATTATCATCGTCGGTCAAATCATCGAAATCATAATCAACTATATGAACATTAGACCGACGTGTCTTAAAACTCTCTTTTTCTTTATTCATTTGGCCTTCAGCTACTTCAGCTCTAATATGGACCTGTGCGACCGAATAATAATCACAATTATCTATCTTCTCTTTAATGGAAGATTTCAAACCTCTAAAGCATAAGCCAGCAAGATCAACTTCAGAAATAGACAAATTAAAGCAAAGGTTTTTAATATCTTTAAATCTTCTCATAAAATGAGAGACAGACTCATTCCGACCCTGTCTAACCGATGCTAAATCTGCTAATTTCATCTCATGACTGCCACTATAAAAATGATCATGAAACTTACCCTCTAGTTGATTCCAACTCATAATAGAACCAGGAGCTAATGAAGAAAACCAAGCAAAAGCAGTACCAGTAAGTGGCAATGAGAACAAACAAACTCTAAATGCTTCATAGTTTCCAGCCTCCCCTAGTTGAGCTACATATTGACTAACATGTTCCCAAGTGGTACGCTCATCATCTCCACTAAACTTTACAAAATCAGGCAAGCGCCACCCATTGGGAAAAGAAACAGTATCAAAGCTAGAATGATAAGGTTTTCGATATACTCTAGTATTACCAAAATCAACACCTAGCTTATTTATCATCACATCAGACAATTCATCCCTGAATCTAGTAAATTCGGCCCATTGGGGGTCTTGTTGGGCCGAAGGTTGCATCGAATTCATATAATTCAAGTGAGGTGATCGCCTATTTTGCATATCTCTATGTGCATTAAAAACATCATCGGGAATACCTCCCGAATTCGTAGTATGCATAGTCGTGAAATAAGTAGCGCCTGATGTAGCTACTGGACCAGCACGGCCAGCGGAGACCGAGTTTGGAACAGTAGACAGCGGCAAAGGTTGCTCCGGCACGAACACCATAGCATTGGTCAAATTTGGCTGACCACCAGAACACGCGGTCTGACCGCCTATAGCGGTCTGACCGGCTGTGCGGGCGGTCTGACCGGCTGCAGACCCAACCGCTGCCAACCCACTTGCATTGACCGTGTTCGGTCTCGACATATTGGGTGGTGGCGGGGTCTATCCAGCAAAGTAATTCGGTGGCATACCATAAAAGATATTATGCTCAGGTAATTCACGGGTATCTATGGATTTACCCTCTAATTTTTCGAGTCGTTCTAATAATTGCACAGCTAATGAATCACGATCCGAAAAAGTTGAAGCCATATGAGTAGATGCAGGGGGTTGAGGTGCAGAAGTGCTTACATTGTCAATTACCTCAATTTGCCCCTTACTCATCTTGAAAGAAGGCATTACGAAGTCTCGAACACTCTTCGCCGATCGTTCTTCACGACCTTTCCGAAACGTCTTCAAGAACTCCGCCTCGAGGTGCTTCTGGAGCGCCATGAACCTCTCATGATCTTCGGAAGAAAGATCTTCAAGCGAGGCCGTCACGATGTTGTCTTCTCCAACGTCGAAGCCTATAGTCTTAGGAATAGTAGATCGGTCTTCAAAACCAGATTTCTTTCCCCAGCGGAGTCGCCAAAATATGTTGACGCGGTTCTGGTCAACACACGAAAACGCTAGATCGCGCGGTCGTCGAATTCTCCTCGCCGGAGCTCCTGAGAGGGGCCGGTCAGACCGCCTGTACCAGAGGCGCCGCGAAAGCCTACGATCACAACCTCAGGAGGGACCCCGTCGGAGGCTGCGAACCTAGGTTTGTTCTAAGGTCGGCAAGGCCACTTAGAACGTCCTAAAACGTCGCGGAGACGAAGAAGGAAGCAAAGGGGTCGAAAAAACTAGGGTTTGGAGATAAAAAGTAAGACAATTTTTTGTACGATTGGGTAGAGGTCGTCAATCGGCCACGGCCCTTTATATTTATAGGATGGGGAGGTCTTACCTCGCAAGGAAGTCCTTGTACAGATCTAAAAACGTGAAAAAACCTGATTCTACTCGGACTCGGTGACAGGCGGTCAGACCGCCTGTGACAGGCGGTCAGACCGCCTGGCACATTGTCAGATCGGCTACAGGGTCAGCCGGTCTAACCGCGTGTACAGGCGGTCTAGACTGGATGTCCCAGCCTGATCGGCTTTAAGCTACTTTTGGTCGTCAACGTTACTATTGCTTTGCTTGTTGTTCAACATATTCACTGGCCAATACCGTACCAGCTGAGTAGTGTCAGTCGTCAGCTTGAATGAACTTCTGTACGTAACGCGTCAAAGCAGCCTCTGGCGGAGATGACATAATAAACGAACGTGGCGGCGGCTCTCAAAGCAGTACTGCTTCTGCCTCTCAAGCAGCAGCCACAGCCAGCAGGCTGAGTTGTGACCAGTGTTCAAAGATTCCCCATACGTGTACGTTGTATGGGTATTGTACACTGCCACACCTGCCTGCTACTACGACACGAATAATGCCATGCATATACATGCGTTGCTGGCGGCCGTCTGTCGTCGTACGGTTGTATTCGACCGATCGTCTTGCAGCCTGCAGCTGCATGCATCTTGGTCGTTGCGTTGCGTGCCATGACGCAATGATTGGGTACGGTGCTGCGGCCCGGCGACTAGCGTGCATGCATGCATGGGCAAGATCAGGATTGCAGTTGCAGGCGCAGTGGCCACTGAGGAGCGAGTCAGAGGGCAATACCATATGCATATGGACATATGGGCCGAAGCCGAACAGAAACAAACGCAATGGACCCAATGCGAAACCGTTGCCCTCCTCCAATGAGGCCGGCGATTACTGGCCGAACCGCACGCGCTAATCAGGCTGCCTGCACTGCACGCGCCTTCAATTCTTCCGCGCGCGCCATCACGCACGCAATGATACAAAGCGCCCCGCCAAGCTTGCACGCGCCCTACACTACATACACCAGCTATATATACTAGCTCTCCTCCACAAAATAAACATTTAAAGATGGGGTCCTCTGCATGGTGCATGCATCGCGTGCTGTGGTGCTGTCCTGTCCTGCAAATTCCACGGTCACCCCTCACCGGCCGGCGACTGCGTGCGCGCCGCCCGCCCATCACGCCGTACGCCCCGCGCACAGCGGCCGTGTCGCCCAGCTGCCGGCCTCAGCCCATGCACGCCATTCATCCATGCTGTATTTGCAAGCAAAGCGCACCGCTCGCTACTGCAACCTCTAGTGCTGCACGACGGCACGAAAGGGGACAACCTCTCCTTTAATCCTTTTTACCGCTCCCTCTATAGGTACTGTATGACAGAAAGAGTGTGAGAGGGCAAGAATAATGGCATCACACGTGAGAGTGAGATAAAGATGGCATGGCTGCCAGCTTCTCCTCGCTCTAGCTTCCTCCTCCAGTGCTCACGCATTGGTAACACCGAGAAGAGCAAAGGTGCATATGGTTACTGATCGGTAATAAGCACAAAGCACTTCACTAGTGCGTGTTTTGGGCTTCATTTCGAGCGTGTTTTCGCCTTTGGAGGATGTCAAAGCCTAAAGCCCTCCGAGCTTTTCAAGCTAAAAAGGATGGATGCCCCGCCTGACCTAACCAGAGTTCATTTCTCGTGCTCTCCCCGGGCAGCCGTTTTACACAGAATGCCTGGTTAAGTGCAGAGCAACCAGGTTCACTCATAACGGTTTTCACAAAGCCACACATCTTGAGCAGTAACCGACTGTTATTGCAAAACCACCTTTTAATAAGGTAGATGCTCATCACTCATCGCGCTGGTGATACCAACTCATCAAACTCTCAAAAAGCGTATACGGTGCCAAACGACACCCCACTTTTAAGAAGAGTCCTATGTGTACGGAGCACCATTAACTAATTACAAGGTGATACGCGCATGCAGTATCAAACTAATAACTGAGCATAGCATAATTATCATACCGACCGAACGTACATGTGTGTTGCTTTTTGTTTGCTTTCTTCAAAAAAAGGGAGAAAGGAATGTATGTTAAAAACTTATTTTGACCTTTTTGTTTTGTTTTAATAGCGGATGCCACTTCGTCTAATTAATCTTAGCTGAAGGGCTTGAAGCAAAAACCTTCTTATACTGTACCGGAGTACCTTCTTATACTGTACCATGAGTCCATCTGCAGCTCGTGCTTGTGCTCCTTGATTGGATCACAGAAGTGATAGTAACACGCTCGATCATACTAAGATGGATGATGAGCGGCGTTTCGTCTCAGAAGTATAGTCCATGCCTGACATGGACTATATTTTTAAATAGTGTGTATAAATAATATATCTAAAAACATTTATTTGCCGTGAGAAAATAAAAAAGAAGGTAAGATATATACTTTTTTTGGGAGGGAAGGTAAGATAAAGAAATAGGTTAAACGGAACTACCAGTATTATTCAGGTCCACTATATACAACAGGCCCATCGACGTAAATCCAAAAGTTATGGTGGGCCTTCCAGGCGTTCAATTTGAGCCTTTACATCCCCCATGGGCCGGTCAGCACTTCTACTAGCCATGTCAGCGCTAGTAGTTTCAGCCTTATTTTTTCTTTGAGAACTGGTTTCAGCCTTTCAGGTTTCCCGCTCAGATGTTCCTTTAAAAAAAAAAAAAATCCCGGACACACCGTGGATGTGGAGGGCGCCGCGGCACCCATTTGTCGTCCATACCAGCCATGCGTTGGGTTCGAATGGCCATGGGTGAGTTTGAGCAATATTCGGATGAGTTGCTGACTGAGAAACTTGGCCCCCACGGAAACAGTTATTGGTTGTTGGCCGGTTCGGGGTTTCGGGCCCGTCAAGTTGTTACTAGTGTGTCCCCTAAATAAAGATTATCCATCCCTTATTTATTGAAGTATACCGAGTATACTCGTGTTTCTAGTCCACGAGGTCACCAGAAAGTTTTTTTGAACACGATTGCTTACGGTGACACGTCATCTACTACAATGAAACAATCTTATTTCAATGTATATTTTCATCCATTTTGTTTCCTAGAGAACATGCAAGACATAAATTATCTAGATAACAATGTGTATATGGTTTCATCCTCATGAAACTCATTTCACATCTCTTTAGTACACTATCACATTATAAAAAAAAAATACCTACATAACACTCTATTTTTGTCTATAAAACCTCCAGTGAGACTGTTCTAATGTATTACGTGATACTTTAATTAATTTTTTTGCGGAGCGCATATGGTCAACATCTGCGGCCGATTCATGTGGAGCACCTCCTCGAGATCTAGACTCCGTGTGCACGGATCACAATTAGCGGTAGTTTATATGTCGTGCGGTTTAAGAATTCAACTGTTGTGACTAGAGTATAATGCAGCGTTGTTGTCTTGTCACACAATGATTATATCTTGAGTTGTTGACCGGGACACATCGCGGTGACAGCAGAGGATGCATATGCACGGTGATGCATGCTCCATCATCTATAAGTAGCCTGTTCTCCATCGTATGTTGAGTCCATCACATGCCAACTAGTAAGCCTTAACACTGGCCGTTTTGGGAGTGTTAATTAGTACTGCTATACGAAAGGAAATGGTGCGGTTTCTTGTCTCTACTTACTAGTAGTAATTTGCAAGCAATAGAGAGAGGCCCTCTGACTCGCTACATATATATACACGTGTGTTACCGCAGGGCGTCGTCAAGATTGGGCCATGGGGCGGCGAAGGGGGTCGCGACTGGGACATCCCGGCGTCCCTGCCGCGGCCACACCGCCTGGAGTCCATCACCGTCTGCAGCAGCCTCGCCGTCGTCGACGCCCTCTCCTTCGTCTACAGCGACGATCAAGGCAGGCGCCACTGCGTCGGCCCGTTTGGAGGGAGAGGCGGCGACCCCTACGTCGTGAGTACACAATACCCCTTCTCTTCTGTATGCCGATATCAATGCTGAATTTCCTGAAGATTTGGATATCGATACGCATCACTGACTGCAGGTTCGTCTTGAGCCATCGGAGATTCTGACGGAGGTGTCGGGGACGTTCGCCTACATCGGGACGCAGCCGACGGACGCCGTGACGTCGCTCAGCTTCGTCACCAACCTCGGGACGAAGCATGGCCCCTTTGGGGACGTCGACGGGACACCCTTCAGCGTCCCGGTGCACGACGGCGGCAGCATCGTCGCCCTATTTGGGCGTGGCTGGGACTACATCGACGCCATTGGGGTCTATGTCCGTGCACGATGATCAACATACAATTTGCTAGCTTGCTCCTTATTATTATCTCACGGCCATGCATTCATTAGCTGCCTGTGGCGACCAGATGCATACTGAAAATAAGGTTGATCGATTGTTTAGCTGCAGCGACGTGTGCAGTGATCTGTTTGGATTTTTTTTTTGTTGGTTGTCGATTTCGTGTTTCATTAATTCAAATATTCAATGCACGTTCTCATGATGGTATTAAGCACTTCGATCAATGCAGCTTCAAAGTTGGAATGGATTCGTTGTGGGGTAAGAAGCATCAGCGTCGTAGAGAGAACAAAGAAATGTTTGCTCTGTTCTGAGGCCGGCTCTGCTTTCACAATATGGTCTCTCCCACCTCCTCTGCTCTGCGGCCTATGTTGCTGGGTTTCGTGCGCGGAGCTCAATACCCACGGGCCAAAAGAAAAAAAAAAGTATTGCATGTTTCACTTATTTATGCCAGATCGTAGTTTTAAATTTCTTGGTCACATCTTTTATGGTTTGTCACACTTTTCTCTGAGTGACTCCACATCTGTGTTCAGATGGAAAAAGTACTTTTTATTTTCTATTCATCCCCCTCACATAACACGTTTCTCAAAAAAAATTCTTTTTCATATATTCATCTCCCTCACACAACACGCTTCCCAGGAAAAAAAATACCTTTTCTCCCCTTTTACTGAACACAGCCTGTCCCGTCCACAACCACGCCTAGGAGGTCACAAAATCTAGCCTTCACCGCTGCCTCCATGTCGGCGACTTCGTCCGCTCATCCACCTTCGACGTCGGTGGGCACGCCTGGTCCATCTCCATCCTCTTCTACCCCGACGGGTATGCGTAGGCCGTGAAGGACTTTGGGGACTACGTTGCCGTCGGCCTCCAACTCATGACCAAGGACTCGTCGGCCGTCGGGAGTGTGAGGCAAGGAAGGCGCATGAGCACGAGGACGAGCAGCACGACGACGTCTGCTTGTCGGGTTTTGTGAGGAGGGGCTCCCACGTAAGTGCTAGTTTGGGAGGCCTGATCCCATGGGGGATCCCGCTGTTTTCCCTGGGACGATGTCCATGCGAAAATCTGGCACGGGGCAATCTGCCCCGTCATTTGGAAGGCCATGGCACGGGGCCGCAATACCCCATCCACGTGTTTTCTCCGGGCGATGCTTCCCCACCTGGGCGTTGATTCCCTTTGTGACGGCGCGAGCGACCGCCGACGTCGTTCCGCCTCCCGCCTAGGTGAGCGACCTTTTCCAAACAGCGATGGAGGAGGTGGCAATGCTGCCCAAGGAAACGAGTGGTCGGTGAAATCCTCGTGCGGGCTTCCCTTCCACGAGTAAATCTGGCGCTTTCAACGTAGCCCTAAGGCTGTACCTGCTCCCCGTTCCTCGAGACAACCTCTGTTCCACGCTAAGAAACCCTCTAATCAATCCCCATTGTTTTGATGGCCCAGGAGCGGTCGTGCTTTCTATGAAAATATAGACTAGGATGGCGGAGAGGGTGGACTTGCCAGGATGAGTCGACCGTTGCGGCTTAGCAACCTCTCATTCCAAGCCGGGAGGCAAGAGGTGACCTTGTCAGGGCCGGGCCCAACTTTGGTCCAAGACTAGTGTAACACCCCGTCTCCCAAGGCCGCACCACCCAACCCTTCCGTAGGGGCGGGCACGCGTACACATAGCACCCTGCTTATACTTTCGTCCTCGCTTCGTGTAAAAGGGTCAACCCGAAGGTGCTATGGCTGGGGGACAAAGGCTTATAAGTTGGCTCCACCCTCTCTAAAGTAGCAAGGCGGTACTAAACATGCGCACACTACGATCATGGGCCACTATGGGCCATATAAACTTGGGCCGGGTTTCACAATACACCTCCCCTCAAAGAACCCGATGTCCTCGTTGGTCCAACTCACCCGTCCAGTGCCGACCCATATGCCGTGTGTCCTATCCGGCCCACACGCGCCATATGTCCGAACACTGACCCGAGCAAATGTCCAGGAATGTTCCCTCTTAGCGCACGAGCAAATGTCCAGGAACGTTCCCTCTTAGCGCACGACCGTACGTCCAATGTCGACCCATATGCCATGCCGTGTGTCTTAACCGGCACACACGCGCCATGCGCCCTATGTCCGCACACTGACCCGTACGTGCAACCGCGAGGGTCGGCTCTGATACCAGTAACGCCCTATCTTCCAAGGCCGCACCGTCCAACCCTTCCGTAGGGGCGGGCACGCGTACACATAGCACCCTGCTTACACTTTCGTCCTCGCTTCGTGTAAAAGGGTCAACCCGAAGGTGCTATGGCTGGGAGACAAAGGCTTATAAGTCGGCTCCACCCTCTCTAAAGTAGCAAGGCGGTATTAAACATGCGCACACTACGATCATGGGCCACTATGGGCCATATAAACTTGGGCCGGGTGTCACAATACACCTACCCCTCAAAGAACCCGATGTCCTCGTTGGTCCAACTCACCCGTCCAGTGCAGACCCATATGCCGTGTATCCTACCCGGCCCACACGCGCCATATGTCCGAACACTGACCCGAGCAAATGTCCAGGAACGTTCCCTCTTAGCGCACAACCGTACGTCCAGTGCCGACCCATATGCCATGCCGTGTGTCCTAATCGGCACACACGCGTCATGCGCCCTATGTCCGCACACTGACCCGTACGTGCAACCGCGAGGGTCGGCTCTGATACCATTTCTAACACCCTGTCTCCCAAGGCCGCACCGCCCAACCCTTCCGTAGGGGCGGGCACGCGTACACATAGCACCCTGCTTACACTTTGGTCCTCGCTTCGTGTAAAAGGGTCAACCCGAAGGTGTTATGGCTGGGGGACAAAGGCTTATAAGTTGGCTCCACCCTCTCTAAACTAGCAAGGTGGTACTAAACATGCGCACATTACGCTCATGGGCCATATCAACTTGGGTCGGGTGTCACAAGTAAGGTCAAATTCGAACATGCCTTTAGTTTTTTGGGCTATTTGGTAGATTGAGCCTCTAGTTTTGGTCCAAAATTAAGGGATGCTGGTTGAGTTTACTGGTTTAACACTAGTTTAGTTCCTCAGCTTCTCACTAATTTGGCATACAGAAAATCATGCTCCCTCTCACCGAACACATTTTTCAGCGTGCCAACTTTCCACCAACTTTCTAAACTAAACAAGGCCGTCTGGCTGGTCCTAGCCCTGGGCCCTCCATTGTGCATGACCTCTAGTTTGTTACACTTTTATTTGAGTCCACAATCTGGCATTTAACGTCTCTGAAACTAATGTGAGCACCCAAACAACGTATAGGATATACATAATACATAACTCTTAGTATAGCTCGCAGCTAAGCTAGATGCCCGTTCAAAGACAGGAGGATGTTACTGACTGTGACTAGATCACGCTCGACCGAAAAAGGAAAACGACCACGTCATGCACATATACAAGGAAGTTCTAACTTGTACCAAGATGCGACTGTGCCGGACAAATAAGGTAGGACACATGATTCCGTAAGAAGATCACGTAACTTGTATATTTCGACTTCTATCAGGACTCGAGTATATGAAAAAATCGATACTCATTTTGATTTCCTATATTTCGACTTGTCTTACACGTACGCTGATGTATCCCTGATACGATCTTGGTGACTTGGGGCCTGCTCGCTGCAACTTTTTTTACGGCTGCAGCTGCAGCTGTACGCCCAGCCGATCGGCTGTACTGGCTCAAATCAAATCGTCAACAACTTTTCAAAAAGAAAAAAACGACAGCAGCAACTTGCCTAGTTGTAGCGACGTTGCCTGGCTGCAGCGCTGTTGCGGCTGCTGCTGCGGCAGCAAGCTCTGCCGAGCACTTCCTTGGTCACGCCACGGTACGCGTGCTCCGGCCGTCATACCCCGACGTACGTACGGCCACCATGAACTCTGCGCCAACGACGCCCAACACCAGCAAGCACGTGTTCGAGGTCACAAACTACAGCCTCCACCGGAGCCTCGACCCCGGCGCCTTCCTCTACTCCTCCACCTTCGACGCCGGCGGGTACGCCTGGTGCATCGTCTTCTACCCCGGCGGTGCGGCGGACGCGCCGGCGAAGGCATGGAAGGACTCCGGCGACTACGTCGCCGTCGGCATCGTGCTCTTGACTCAGGGCGTCCGTGTGGAGGTCTCCTTCGACATGGCCACGGGAGCGCGGTGGTTCGGAGGCAAGGCGGAAAAGGGCCAGCTCGACACGCGCGGGCCCACCGTCAGCCTCTGTTGCCTCAGGCAGTTCAGGAAAAGGGAAGATCTCGAGGCGTCACCGTACCTCCATGACGATCGCCTCGTCATCGAGTGCACTCTGACGGTGATCGACGGGTCTGTTACGGATGAAATCGCTGTGACACCGTTGCCTAAGAAACCTAAGACCGAGTTTAAGAGCAGTTTTCAACGGTGGGCAATGGTGAGTGACTTTTGATGCTTTCCTTAATAATATATAAATATATATATACAAGTTGCTGATTATATATGATATACTTCTTATGCAAATACAGCTCCATGACCCAACACAAAATGCGTGATCCACACATACCTAAATTAAAAGATCTAACAATCATGTAATGGTTATATGCTCTGTTACGAATTTCAGTAAATAATATATAGCCAGCTGTTATGATGATAATTCAACTTAGTTAATGCTCCAGGAGGCCTCGGAAGTACTCCCTCCATCCTCTTTTGACAGTTCTATTTCAAAACTCAACTTTTCACAAATGATAGTCTTATTTGCTATTGGTATGGGACATGGCAATAAATAGCACCAGTGACGAGGAGTTCCCAGTTAAAACATTGGATGACCAACTAAAAAATTTGTGTTGCATTAATAAGATGATAAGCAAGGTTGTTCTCCTTGGTCTTTGTGTCAAGGTGAAATAGGACTATCAAAAGAGGATGGAGGGAGTACTTTAGAGAGAGTAGTGACATTTCTATGAATGTGTTTGGATATATGCCTGAGGATAGATTTTAGTCTTTCGTCTCCTTCATATATCCAACAAAATCAATGTTCCTGATCCACGCATAGCCGAGGCTGAAATTGAACGAAGTTGTATCATATAATGACTCTATAGGCAGCAGTTATTTTCCAATTTTCGTTAGTAACCATGTATCTATCCCTGTTGTTTTGTAATACTGATTTTGTATCATACGATTAAGTATTTGACAAATAATATTTTGCAAGTGACAAGTTTGATGATATGCTTGAGTGCACCTATACATTATTTTCAGAACTTGCTCCTAGCCAATGAAAAGCCTGCGGATCTGGATGGGTGCACTTGCAGGGAACGAGCATCTATACGTTACATTCAATCCCTGTGCTCGTCAAAGGAAACTGAAGGAAAAGTAGTGTTCAAGTCTCAACGCGGTTCTATTGCGGCCAGTGTTATGAGAAGCCTCACTCTTCCTAGATCTGTTTTCGATGGGCCTGATAAGTATATAGAACCCGCTGTAAGTACGAAATGCCCGTTTAAATACATAATCTGCTAGTAGCTTGCAGTACAAATGTTGTTATTTACCGTTTGGATCAAAATTTGACCTGCTAACCAAACGAGAATTGTACAGATTATTGATGCGTATGCAGTCCACGTAAAAGCTCATACCCAAGGTTGCCGATTGCTATGCCCTGTGTGGTACGGTTCGATGATAGTGGATCCAGATAAACTTGATAGCTGCAGCAAACCAGAGCAACGCAGCTTTTATCAGAAGTTCTTCCGAACTTTTTATGAATATGATCAGGTATATATGTTACTGTACTACCAATTTATAATCTAAAGCATAGTTTTCACATATTTCTTCAATGTAAAGATATTTTTTCAGCTCCTAGTCAAATATGGAGTGAGTGGACGCCATTGGATAGTTGCAGTCACGAGTACTGCCAAAAATGAATTTCAAATTCTAAATTCCGACACGTACCGTGAAGCGTTCAAGGATGAGGTTGAAAAACTTGTAAGTTGTCCACTAAATTTAATCAGGAATAATTAGTACTATGACGTTTGACTTCTGGATTTCTTATGTGATCGTTCCCTCTTTAAATGTCTCTTACAGAGAAATGGGATTGCACGAATGACCTCTATGGCAAGGATTGTATATCCTGGCCTACCAAATGATGTGGAGACATGGGAAATCATCGAGATAAAACAAGTGCCAGAGCAAACTGATGAGTAAATATACATGCAGAATACGTGGGTGGGGATCATTTATCTTTACCATGTTGTTAATCTAATATGTGTTTTTTATACTCAGATGCTCATGTGGTCTATACGTAATGAAATACATGGAGTATTGGGATGGTACAAAAATGGGGCTCAATTTTACTCAGGTTTGTCAATACATAGAATTTTGTTCCATCAAGTTTTTGGCGCATTAATGTGTTGTGATATATATGTAAGAATTACTATTATGTCAATCGCAGGAGAAGATACACACATTCAGGAAAAAGGTCCTTGCTGAACTACTCTTTTCAGAGTTTAACGAGGTTACAGAGGCGAAGGAAGAAGTTGAAAAAATCATGAAGTTGCTAACTGGCCCGAGTCGAAGGAAGAAGTTGAAAAATTCATGAAGTTGCTAACTGGCCAGCACTAGTAATTTCAAAACCGATAGATGGATTGCTCAAAGGCACAGCACGTACTGGTCCTTGCAAGGATGCTCCATGCAAGACAAGTTGTGCGACTTGCGCCGATGTTCCAATTCAACCGGCCTGTGTTGTTGAGTTCGGCGTGAGTTGAAGCCTTAATCCAACCCATCGGTGTTGTTTTCCTGATTTTCGTTTTCCAGGGTTATAACCGTGTATATTTTGCTATATCGATGGAAACACACTCGTCAAGTGTTGTTCGTTCAAAAATAAAAAAAAAGCTCCATGCATAAACTAGCTAATTCCTAGAAAACGTGTATTGCCTACACCCTAGCTAGTTCGATTCCTTAATAAGTCTAGTAGCATGCATCTGCATGAAGATTCTTCCACGCGGGTAAACATAAAAGATGAATATATGTATAGTTATCTTGTTCTGATAAATGCTCAACGGTCGGCAATAAAATGCTCATATCTTTGACCCTGCTCATTGAGATGTATGAAGTTCGATTCCCTTGTCAATTGTCATGGTAAGATCTTAATTCGGTCTTTGACTGATCATTATTCGGCTCAAATGTCTAATCTGAAAGTTTCACATCAATGATAGGCCCTTCACAATTTAGAGAGGGCCACTAATTAATCATGCTTGGGAGCTGTAAGACCGAAAAGCGATATTAAAGTCAGGTTATAATGAGATGAGAAACTTCAGCAAGAAAATGATTTTTGAATTAGAGGTTTGTTACAGCGCTTGGAAATAATAACAACTGTTCATTTTCTTAGATCTAATGGTTAAATGGAACCTATTATAAGGAACCAAATTAAGTGGACCAAGAACCAATTACAAAATTAATTAAAAGAGTATATTAGTATTTTCACTAATAATCATTAGATGCAGCAGGAAACGTTTCGTCTTTCTTCTAAGGTGTCGGCGGCGCATCCGGCGCTCGGCTCGAGACTTCAAGAGCTCCAGTCGCCGCGCTCAACCGGCGCAGAAGCGGCGCAAGTAGTCAACGGATGTCCAGAACCTGCTGCCCGGCCTCCCCGAGGACCATGTCGGCGATGGCTCTGAACTCCTCGACCAGCGTGGCTCCTGGAGGATGCTCCTCAGCTCAGTGGCCTACTGCCCCATTCCACTGCTGCCGGCGGCGCTGTTGCGTATGAAGGAGAGCACAGAGGACGGGAGGAGAACCCAGAATGAAACCTGCAAAGCTATCCTCTAATTTCTTTGGAAGCATTGATTCATTTGTCTCTCGAGAGTCAAGACGCTTGCTGACGACGCTGCAGAGACGAGAAAATTGGAGCATTTGGAGAGCACGGGGCCCATGGATGGAAGCACCTGGGGGAGGAGCACTACTGCGCATCAGCGGAACATCAAGGCTCGATATGTCAATGGCGGCGGGAGCCTCGAACTACAGGACGAGATGGGCGGCCATGGGAGGAGCATCAACCAGCGCCACACGATCTGTAGTGCCGCGCCACCACCGAGAGCATGGAGGAGAGAACCCATTCCATTTTGCTGGCCAGATTGAAAGGCCGGCGGCGAGCCCCTCCGCAGGCACAACGAAGGATTCCTTGGATGCGGCAAGAATAACCAGTATCATTTTAATTACTAACCTACCTTTTTTATAAGTAACTTTCTCTTTCTAAGATCAATGGCTGAGAAAAATCATTATGGAAGGAACCTCTGGTTCCTTTCAAGCACCATAACAAACCTCTTTGAATTAACTCAAAATGTCCAATTACAAGTCACTCCTAAGAAAGCTCACATTCGGATGAGCTGCTCACTGAAAACTTGGCCCGAACGAGAACAAGTTGGATGTTGGCCGTTTCCTTTTCGGGCCCGTCAAGTTACTAGTGTGGGTCCCTCAAGTCTCAGGATTATCTATGCCTTTGTAAGTTGATGAATCGTGTTTAAAGTAGACGCCTAGTTGGCCACCTCACCTTCGTGATGCTAGTGCTTTCTATACGACTGGAAATGGTGCGGTTTCTTGTCAACTTTACTTTGCAAGCGATACACATGCTTACACGTACTTATGCGTGCACTCGCTCACTGCAGGAGGGCGTCCTCAAGATTGGGCCGTGGGGCGGCGAAGGGGGCCGCGACTGGGACATCCCGGCGGCGCTGCCACGGCCACACCGCCTGGAGTCCATCACCGTCTGCAGCAGCCTCGCCGTCGTCGACGCCCTCTCCTTCGTCTACAGCGACGACCAAGGCAGGTGCCACTGCGTCGGCCCTTGGGGAGGGAGAGGCGGCGACCCCTACGTCGTGAGTACACAACACACACAGCTAGACCACCGACTTGATCCGTTACATACCCTTGTCTTCTGTGCCGTCTGAGATCATGCATATATGCATCGATACACATGACTGCAGGTTCGTCTGGGGCCGTCGGAGCTTCTGACGGAGGTGTCGGGGACGTTCGCCTACATCGGGACGCAGCCGACGGACGCCGTGACGTCGCTCAGCTTCGTCACCAACCTCGGGACGAAGCATGGCCCCTTCGGGGACGTCGACGGGACACCCTTCAGTGTCCCCGTGCGCGACGGCGGCAGCATCGTCGCCCTGTTTGGCCGTGGCTGGGACTACATCGACGCCATCGGGGTCTACGTGTCCGTGCCTGATTGCTAGTAGCTGCCTGCTACTAGCTTGTTCCACATTATCTCGCGGCAATGCAATGATTTATTTGCTGCAGTCAATAATTGTTTAGCTGCATTTGTTTCTGTTTGGATTTTTTTTTGTTCGTTGTCTCTTGTTTCACTGCTTTTTTAGTGCCGGTGGTAACTAGTACTTGGATCAATGCAACTTATTTGAAGTTTGATATGGTTCGTTGGGGGTGGGTCGTGGGTGTAATAAAGAAGCATCAGTGTTGTAATAATAAATGGAATAAAGGATTGAACAAATTGAGGATACTTTTCACCCACAAACACACCCATTTACCCCTCACAGCGGACCCACCTATCAGGGCTGAACAGTGGGCCTAGAACGACCAAAGAAGGGGGGAGATTGATTTGGTAGTCCTCACCCTGTTAAAACACTCTCCTCCCACCTCCCCACCGTAATATTTTTTCACCAAGATTTCACCCCTACCCTCCCATGGTCACGTAATGGAAAAAAGGAAAGCTATAACAACACATCCACACTTCTCTCCGACCCCTGTAGAAAAAAGGAAAGCAAAATCAAATGATAATAAACCCTTTAATTTCTTTCCTTCTTGATTCCTGGTCCCTTTCTTTTTTTTGGGTGCACGAAACTTCTCTTCCCACTCCTATAGGAAAAAAAAGGAAAGCAAAAATGAAATAAGAATCTATACTATAAAGGATTGAACAAATTGAGGATACTTTTCACCCATAAACACACCCTTTTACCCCTCACAGCGGACCCACCTATCAGGGCTGAACAGTGGGCCTAGGATGACCAAAGGAGGGGGGATTGATTTGGTAGTCCTCGCCCTATTAAAACACTCCCCTCCCACCTCCTCACCGTAATTTTTTTCACCAAGATTTCACCCCTACCCTCCCATGGTCACGTAATGGAAAAAAAGGAAAGCTATAACAACACATCCACACTTCTCTCCGACCCTTGTAGAAAAAAGGAAAGCAAAATCAAATAATAATAAACCCTTTAATTTCTTTCCTTTTTGATTCCTGGTCCCTTTCTTTTTTTATGGGTGCACGAAACTTCTCTTCCCACTCCTATAGGAAAAAAAGGAAAGCAAAAATGAAATAAGAATATTATAAACCCTTTAATTTCTTTCCTTCTTGATCCGTTCATTCTTTCTTGGGCACGATAGCGAAATCTTGTCTTAGCGTGCGAGTCATACCAGTCCTGATGCAAGAACTGTATTGGCCCTTGTGAACCGGCACAAATACTACCCTTTCATGTACTTTATTTCTTCTTTTTTACCTACTACTAATGCATGTAAGTACTGGCCTAGGATAATTTTTAAGTTTATTTTCTATGAATGGATGATACTTTGTTTAGATTATATTCCTATGTAATTTATTTCTGAGCTTGTGTGCGCACGTAATTCTCAGCTTGGTTATTTAATTTTTGTCACCCTGCCTAAATTGCACAGGACTACCCTTCCATTATCTTTATGTCCTTTTTTACACACTGCCTAATTCGCAGAAGCCCCATATAATCCAGCCTTTTTTATTGCATCAGCCCCACATAATCATGCTACACTTCCATTCTCTTCATTTTCTTTTTTCAACATGCCTAATTTGCAGCAACACCATGCAATCTAGCCTTTCTAATTGCACCAGCCCCCCGTGATCACGTCTACCCTTCCATTCTCTTCATTTCCTTTTTTTCAACATGCCTAATTTGTAGCAGCACTGATTAACACTGCCAACCTAATTGCAGCAGCCCCACATAATCACGGCTACCCTTCCATTCCTCTTCATTTCTTTTTCTTTACTTGCCTAATTTGTAGCAGCACTACGCAATGCAGCCTTAATTGTAGCCACCTCATGAATCCTCTTCACTAGCAGCAAGCATACGCGGTGCCTTGTGGCCTTTGCGTCGGGTAAGCTATGACTACCCAGTAGCGAGGTCACGTCCCATCCTGATCCTTGTGATGCCGGCACCTGAAGTATCATCCTGCGAGGTGAACTATGATTTCTGACCATGCTAAGTACTCTGGTGAGATCTGCAATGTACTCTTGTTCCATTGTTAGTCTCAGTTCTTACATTCGATAAATTCCTTCCGTTTTCAAATGCAATTTGCATCGCCAATAGAATTTGAAATCCTCTGTTTCCTTTATTTATGTTCCTGAATTATGATTCGTATTCATAGCTTCAGAGGTGGTAATGATGAGCAAACGCACTTCATTGGGAGATGTTACCAACACTGGATCCCAATATGCAGCTCCCAACAACAAGAGGCGAACCCAGCCGTTATCTGTAGGTGAGTTCGCTTTGTCATTTTTTATTTATTTACGTGTGTTGTTCGACGGCACCGACAGTTCAACCATATGATGTGACAGATGAAGTGAGGGATGTAAGGAATGCAAAGTGAAGTGAAGGATATACAAATGTGAGCGATGAAGTGAAGGCCGCGAGGAATGCAAAAGGAAAGGAAAATCACCTTCGTAAGAAGGCTGAGGAGCAGGCACCATCTAACAGAACTCAAGTATGTGCTCCATCCTCATCCATCATGGAAAATCCTACTCTTCTAACAGGTTTGTTGTCTAAACATGGCGTATTATATCCTAAACCCATATTTCCACATGCCTGGTGTGTTGCTATTGAATCTTTAAATTAATTGTTCGACCTTTTTGTATTGGACCAGATGGTTCTGGATTGCTAGAAGAAAGAATTGCATGCTCACGCATGTAGGCTGCAGATGTACAATTAGTCGATAGACCCATCTTCTTCAGGTGTTTCAATCATAATACCATCGGGCAACTGCACATAATCGGCCATAAGCGTTTCCTTAGTCCCGTTGCCAATCCTTAATAGATAATCAGCAAACCATTTGTCTGACTGAGCTGTCATGTTTTTGTCAGACGGATTCACTGAACACTTTCAACTCCCGATTTGTTTCCTAATGTGTTTAAAACATGGTTCAAGAAAATGATCATCGAATAAAAAAATATTGTGTATAGAGATGTGCTACAAGCTTACTATTGTAGAAAGAGTTCTGATTTTTTATAAGATCAATGCAGTACCACAATAGATGTTATCAACTAATAAAGAACTGATGGGTGTGCGTTCTTTTTTGGACCTTACATATATTAATGTTATTTCTATTTTATTCGCCGCATCATGACATGCGAGCACCAAAATGGAGCCTTTTTTCACCTAACTTGGAAAGTCCCTTTAACAATATACGACCATGTCGTGCATAGTAGGAAACCTTTTGTGCACATATTAATTTACATCACCCTTGGCCTTAATTTGGAATTTAATTTTACTCGCAATTACAATAATATATATTAGATAACAAGGCTAGCAGCTTCACAAATTTAAATAGATTGTAAGATAGTGGAATAATACGTACATCTTAGGTGTGCTTTTATCTCATTTTTCTAAATGATTGTAAACTAGACAAAAAAATGTATTATTCTTAGGCAACTGGATGCACGTTAATATTTTGTTTTCCACGCATTCATCCCATTTTTTCATGGTGCCCCTTTTATACATATGCCTGCAATTCTGATTAAGTTGAATCATCTTCGTTTCTTTGCCCCTTTTTCTGATAATTCTATTCCTTGCTGACTAAAAAGTATAACTCGACTTAATTGCAACTGAATTATTCAGATGAATTGAATTCATAAGTAGAACATTTTGGTATTGGGATGGAGTGCACATTGGCCTTCTAGATAGAGTTGAGTACACCGTTTTTACACTCAGCTCAGCCAGAAATCCGAACCTCTAGAGACCAAAACTTGCTCGGATGGTTCCAATGTATTTATGAATGAGTACGTTAGGCATGATAGTGTAGGTTTATACCAACTACTAATCACCACCATATATTCCTTGTCAGCATTTGTTAATTCTCAAAAACAAATATTTTAGGATTGTATGAGAGACTGGAACATATACTGACGAGTGACCATGATGCCTGGATGAGAGTTGGGAATGTTTTTTTATTTGAGAAGATGGCCAGAGCAGTGGAAATTTTGTTAAGTAGTTATCATTGGCAAATTAGCATGACAAGGAGATGGAATTGGAAACTTGGATTTCAAGCTAAATTATTACAATGTATCACTTTTTCAGTAATTAAAAAAGCTATACACACTACGGCTCTGCAAAAGCATTAAAGTTGATGTCGCCACACGAATGGGAGATCTTAAAAATATCTCCAATAACACTTCTGCCATAGGACAACCACTTCCCGAAACATGAAATATGAAATAAGTTTTTTAAAGTTTACATAAATTTTATGAGTTTATGTTTGATATTAAGATAAGAAATTCTAGCTTTGCAGTGTATTCTTAAATACTCTATAATTTATCTACATATCCTTTCATCTCTACTATATTTATATCTTTTGTATATGAGAATTTAAATAAAATATAATAACTCTAAACTTATTTTTTATTTTATTTTATTTTAATAGCACGTGCTCGTCGCACGTGCCAAAAGACTAGTAATAAATAGAAACAAAAGGAATACCTTCCTTCTGTTGTGCGACCGGCTTTCACGATATCCTTTCATCACTACATCCTTTTTTGTTGAAGGAGCGTCGTCACTACATTTTTTTGGATCGAACTAATTACATGTACGAGCAGAAATAGTTGACCAAGTCGTGGATCGGAGATTTGGAGTGGTGGGCCGGGCAAACGTGGAGGGCGCTAGCTAACCCATCCATGCGTGCTACTTCTGCACATACCATACCATCCGTATAAAGTGAAACCAAGATCAGCTTCTAGGGCTGCCTAATAATTAGTTTGGTAGCTGGTCGTACACGTAGATGTAGAGTAGCCGACGAGCGAGTTCGGCGCCGACGGCACGGTGCACGTACGTAAAGAGGGGCGTCGAGCCGTCGACGTGGAGGCCGCCCATCCATCCGTAGTACCAACTACCCCCGGGAGTCCATATAGCAATGACCTGATGGGACTGTGATGAGCCACGCTTGAATCGGCGCCTTTTGTTCTGTGGCAGCTCAAGAATTTGACGAAATGGTCTGTCCCCGGCCCCCATCTCGTCCACCACCTTCACTACTCCGATCAAGCTCCTCCCCCCTCCTCCTAGTTTGCATTTCAACGACACGCCAATTGTTCGCTCGACCTTATTATGTCTGTGCATGTGTGTGCGTGTGCAGAGCTCGGTGGTGAAGGTCGGTGCCTGGGGCGGGGACACCGGGAGCGCCTGCTACGACATCACCGTGGCGCCGCAGCGGCTGGAGAGCATCACCATCCGGAGCGGCAAGGTCATCGACTCCATCGCCTTCGCCTTCCGCGACCGGGACGGGAAGCTCCACACGGCCGGGCCATGGGGCGGCGCCGGAGGAGTGGACCACAACACGGTGATCTGCCCACACGTGTGGTTAATTTGGCAGAATTAACTCCGCCCTTGTGCTGACTACTAATTCTTGTTTCTTGTTTCTTCTTCTTTTGGTGTACACGCTATACGCCTATACACACACAGATCACGCTCGAGCCGTCGGAGTACATAACGGAGGTGGCCTGGTCGCTGGGCTCGTTCGAGCTCGAGAAGGTGGATTGCTGCGTCACCTCGCTCAGGTTCGTGACCAACCAGCAGCGCACCTACGGGCCTTTCGGGAACGGGCTGGGCACGCACCACCGCATTCCGGTGATCGACGGCGGCAGCGTCGTCGGCATGTTCGCACGCGCCGGCAAGTTCATCGACGCCGTCGGCTTCTACGTCCTCCCGAACGGCGTCGTTCAAGATTCCAAGGGGAGCAACTAATTAACGGTCATCTGCCAGATCAATCCGAGCTTGCTGCCGCCGCTCTCACGGATGTGCAATACTGCAATGTTCATTCTATTCACAACCCCCATCCCCCCCCTCCGTTCGCTCTGCAATAAACCGTGAGTCTTTTACGCCAATATCATTATAAAAGATGACAGTTACGTGTATAACACTAAAAAGTTCAGAGACACATGTATACCATCGCGAAAACTTTTGTTTACGTGTATACCATTCCGTCCATCATTTGTTAGGAATTAACGATTTTAGACCCTGACAAGGGGGACCACCTATGAAAAGGTCTAAAATGCCCCTGCATCATCTATCTCTCTTATGCCTCTCTCCATTGGTCACGAACTGAACCGTGCACCGCCCTCGAACCCTACCGCCGCCGCCGGCAACCGGAAGCCCCGTCGCCCAGTTCCGCCGCCAAGCTGGCCGTGGAGGGCGACCGGCTGTGGAGGGCGCAAGCCACGGATGGTCTCCTTTGTAGGGCCGTGGTGGTGACCTCCATCACCGGCGCCACACAGGGTGCTCAGTATGGCAAATGAGAGCGTTTTTTAACTTGGAAGGAGAGCATTTGATAATGTGCGTTGCCATGGACCATGCGATGCTTTACCTAAGATGGAATGTTGAAATTGTGAGAAACAAATGTGGAAATGTTAAAAAAAATTCAAACTTTTTTCATGATTTTTCCCACTTTTCCTCATTTTTAAAGATTTTAAAAATCTATTTCCACCTTTTCTGATTTTTACGTTATTTTTTAATTTTGTTAAAAACTTATTCCCCCCTTTTCTTTTTTCAGCCTTTTCCTTATTTTTTTATGATGTAAAGGGTAAAAGGGTCTTTTGACATGACACTTAACGGTTGTTACCCATCCTTCCGTTCAAAATGGTATACATGTAAACGAAAGTTTTCGCGATGATATACATGTGTCTCCGATCTTTTTAGTGGTAACTGCTAATAATGTTATACTCCCTCCGTCCCTAAAAGAGTGTCTTTCTCGCTTCCCAAGAAAAACCTACGGCCAATTATATTAAAAATATATTAACATTTATATTATAATATAAACACTATTAGATAGATATTTAGATCTAGTTTTTTATAAAAAATATTTGGAGACTTAAATGTTGCACATATTTCTATAAATCGAGTCAAACTTGTAGCACGCACACCAACGGCGGCACTCTTTTTGGGACGGAGGGAGTAGGTGTAAAAGACTTATAAATCGTGTGTAATGTATACCTTCACGGGCTACTTTTTGAACAAAAGTGATAAAGGGTCAAAGTGAGTTCTTTTCATCAGTCGAGAAGGGACTTAGACTGTATTCAAGGATCGCAAGGTCAAAAGAAACCGTTGTAGAATTCAGAGCGCGGCCAGCGTTTAGATACGATCTCCAGTGGCGTATCGTGTTCCTTTTCCAGACGGCTTGTTCAATTCCTTTTCTCGTAGTATATCAGAGGCTAACAGCTGTAGTATGATGCATCCTTATTACAGGATATGTCTTAAGCATACTACCAAATACTCGAGTTTTTTTCCATTTCATCACGGTAAACAATCAATAGTATTTTGCTTTGTCATATTAATTTCTGAACACTTTTGTATTGGCATCATAAGGATCAGGAAACTTTACATCATAGACTCAATGTAATAAAAAGAATAACATACTATTTGAAAAATGTAGTGCATAGTATGTTTGAAAATTACTAAGTATAATCCACTTAGTGATAGTGATGCTTGTAGTACTTATCATTCTCACCTTAAATAATCCACTTAGTTATAGTGATACTTGTAAGCAATCTAATGACGGATGAAAATCGAACGTACACCACAAACAATAATTTGTGGCAAAAAAAAAATTGCCACAGAAACCTTTTCCGGTGCTTTAGTGTCGCTAGCTCTTTAATTAATTACATGTGTACCCATTTGGACTTTGGAGGCTACTACTAGTAACGTAGGGAGTAGGCTAGGTACATTGTCGAAATCGCCACTAAATTTTCCGTTGAATGAATGGCAGGAATGCTTGTATAAATTCTACGTACGGGCACAAGAGTAGCTGGAAATCGAGGTCGATGCAGCAAGACGTGGAGGGCTCATATCCACCCATACCAACTACCACTCCTGCTTAAACCATATAGAGAGTAGATGAACTAGCTAGAGGCCAACCCAAGCCTATTGGCACATGTCAATGGGGACATCATCCGGTGCGGCCGTCGCGATGGCCAGAGTTGACGAAATGGTCTGTAGCTCGATCGTTCACTCTGTGCTCATCAATTGTGTGCTGCAACTCCAGCTCGTTCATTGTCTGTCTGTCTGTCTGTCTGTCTGTGGGGTGTGTGCAGAGCTCGGTGGTGAAGCTCGGGACGTGGGGCAGCGATGGCGGGAGCGCCTTCGACATCACGGTGGCGCCGAGGAGGCTGGAGAGCGTCACCATTCGCTGGGGCAAGGTCATCGACTGGCTCGCCTTCTCCTACCGTGACCGTGACGACGAGGTCCACACCGCCGGGCCATGGGGTGGCAACGGCAAAGGCGAGGGCACAGAGACGGTGAGCTGATGAATCATTACCGATCTATATATATCAACAAGGCTTCGTCGTAATCATTATTCCTTTTGCATCGATCGGTCGAGCAATTCTTGATTGTTTGTTTCTGCTGTATATATACGTACGTTGACAGATCACGTTGGGCCCTTCGGAGTACGTGACGGAGGTTGCCTGGTCAGTGGGGCCGTTCAAGCTCAAGAGCGTGGAGCGTTGCATCACCTCCATCAAGCTCGTGACCAACCTCGGGACCTACGGGCCGTTCGGGCACGCGGTGGACAGCACGCACCACAGCCTGCCCGTGCTCAACAACGTCAGCATCGTCGGCATGTTCGCCCGCGCCGGAGATTTCCTCGAAGCCATCGGCTTCTACGTCCTCCCGTTCTAAACTCCAGCGCCCACACCGGCTTTACTATATATATCCTCCGTGTTTTTGGATAATTGGATTTGTGTCATGCCAATATGTCATGTTGTTACCTTCGCGAGGAATTGAAGGGTCAAGGGAGCCAGCTGGGATCGAGGGGTGGCATATGCTAGGGGGGTGGGGGCGTCGCTCAGAGGTGGGGTGGGAAAATGATTCATGGGCTGATTGATCAGCGTTCCCAGAATTTAAGGATTGTATTTGTGGAAGTCTGTATTTTACACTCGAGAAATACTTTTTATATGCATTAAAGCAACAAAAAAATATATCCTATCAGAAAAAAAATATTACATTTACAAAACAATTTTGTTTCAAATAATTATGCTCACTTTCTAATGAATATAACTAGAAGAAAATTATTTTCTCAAAAAAATAGAAGAAAAATCTAATCCTGCAAAATTAGAATTATATTAGGATGTTAAGCCTTTCCTGTATTTTCGCTTGGCTACATTTTAAAGCCAACTAATCAGACCCATAATGTTACCATGTATTTAGTTTCAAGGACTAATGGGATGGGTACCCGTTTCCTCCGAAATATTCCATGCCTGGAAGGTGTTTTACACAATAAGCATACTGGAGTATGCTAATAATTCCTGTTCTGTCATGATCGAGATGCCTCGGAATAAAGCAAGATACTATGGGGTATGGGCGACGATTTATTAATTTGGCGATAAATACACTACATATGCCGGGCACTGTTAATTATTCACTTGTGGTGGAGCAGCCGGTTGCGGAGCTCGACGGCGTCGACCTCCAGGAACCGGTTCTCGGGGATCCAGCACCCCGTCTTGGGGTCCCTCATCCAGAACACGTCCTGTTTCTTGCTCGACGCCCTCCGGCCATCTGCCGCGCCGCCGTCCGTCGTCGTCCTCCCCGCAGCGGCGGCGGCGGTGACGTGAACGTTCACCGCTCTCGCGTAGACGCCGTAACTTCTCTGCCTGTACATGCACACGCACGCCCATAATGAGAATAGGTTGAATATATGCAGCATGCTACTGCTGGAGTCCTGGTACATATATGATATATGGGATAATGAAGAACATAATCGGTACACTTACTGGAGCAGGCCGGAGACGACGCTGCTTATCTTCGACATTTGTCACAGTAAAGGACCTAGATTTTGTTTCCGTTTTAATTTGCTTTGGTTGTGAGCCAAGGCGGGTGTCGAGGGCGTGCATCTTATAATCGCCGTAGCGGCACATATGGAAGAGGTCGAATCTTGCAAAAGCTTTGGACAGGGGGAATCAGTTATTCTTGGCCTAATTTCTGGATCAGTACCTCTATATTCCTAACATGCTCATAACTTGACCGCTGTGGTGTGGCTACTACTTTTTTTTATTCTTTCCAAGCACAAAAACGTGAAACTCGATAGAGCACCTAGTGCCTTTCGGTAATTTACATTAGCTGGCAAACCTCATAGAATGTACTACGTTTATGCTGTGGGACATATATTGATTCCTGCATATGTTAAGGTGTTTCGTGCGTGTGAGTGAGTGGGTGGTATATAGTCTGTAAATGAAGAGTTTTGCTCTGGTGGTGGTCCTCTTCACAAAATACTTTAAGAGTACTATTGGAGCGCGAAGGTAATTAATTTTTTGTGACAAAGTTAATTAAACTAATTACTTGTTTGCTTTAAGATTCGTACAATTTTCATGTGGAGGACCACGGAACGAAACTCAAAAATAAAATTCATATATGGGAATCCTATATTCCACGAGTCACTAGCGACCTGCCGACATCACAAGGATGTGTGTGGGTGCTACCTGTTTGTATGCATAAGAGCAGGTTCAGTAGTTGCGCCAAGAACGTGTCGCCACAGGAGTCAAGTGGTACAACAACGAAAATCTGCTGGTCTGCACCATATTATTCTATTCATCTAATATAGTCTTGTTTTTGTATTTTTCTCCTAGCCACCCATCTTGTGCCGCCATCTGTCTTGTTGCAGGCCCAAGTGCATTGGAGTGCGTTTTCAGCTGATCGCCAAACTCAGCGACAAGCTATCCTCTCTCTCCAACACTCTCCCCTCCAGATCAGCTAAATGCTTACGTGCTAGGCGATTCGACTAGCTTTTGAAAGTGCTCTAACTGGACCACGCCTAACTGTACTCGAACATGATATTTAGCATGCATGATTAATGATGCTGCCAGCCCGACGTTGTGAAACCGGAATGTGATGCCGGCGCCCTTTCGATTATCTTACTATCTTTCATAGCTAAGAAAATTCGGACTCACTTTAGACATGTCGAATTTTATCTTGAGACTTGGCCGACCTATATAATAATGTGTTTATGTGCGTACGTAAACACACATTGCAAACTTACAAGAGCTTACTTAGCTGGTAAATTTTTTTGTCGAAGCGTGATTTATGTAAGCGACTACCCTTCGACAATGAGGCTTCTATGGTGACTTCATCAATTTCTAGATCGGTTGGCTAAGGGTGAGTTTAGATTGGGAGAAAAAACACTGTAGATCCAGAAAAACACTGTAGATCGTGCTGGGAAGCGTGTTCTGTGAGTGGGAGAGATGGGATGAATAGGAAAAAGTTAGATGAGCAGTGTTTTTTTGGAGAAGTTGGGTGAACTAAACTCATCCTAAGTCTTTTGAAGATACTCATAGGGTTCATACATATGTCGTGTGAGTGTGCATGTGTGTTTGTGAATGACTTTTATTGTTGTACTGGGTTTTGAAAACACATGGGCCGATGGGTCCTTGGAATAGATACAGACATTAGCAGGCTGTTAGAAATATAGCTCTAATTTTATTTTAGATTAGTAAGGAAAAATATCTAGTCTTGAGCATTTAAAAGTGAATGTCTACGACCAAAAACATACATGAGCACTTAGACTCCAAACCTCAACTCAAATTGAGAAACCCTAAAAAAAAAGGGACTAGGAAAGAAAGCTATAAAGACTAAGCTTCAAACTTCCCTAAAGCCCTTCTTTAACCTTGTCTTGATCTTTTGCAGCAACCAAACTCTTCACATAAGTTCATCTTCTTAGAAACTTCTGATGTTGAGATAGTAAGATCGTATTGGCTTACTTCAAATGCTAGATGATGATCTCTTGCTGTGTAGACACCGCACTGAGTCGATAACTAACATGATGACCCAATCCCACGTGAAGCACAATCAAGCTCAATTTCACCATTGCCAACCTAGGGACTCCAAAGCGATGCCTCCACGGGAGAGCAACGCTCCCCCCCCCCCCGCCCCGAACTGACAATTCAAATCGGTTCTTGGTTTTCACCTGAAGAATTCCTTAGAAGATGAAGTCCTCGCATTAACCCATTCTAGAAGGAAAACGATGCACCATGGCACTATCGTTGCTGGAATGGTTGAAGACCAAGCAAGGCTTTCGCCCCAAGAACTTGCACACACTGACGACCACCCACATCTGTCATTTGCGAAATACGTCTGTTGTCATTACTGCCACGAGGCAGGTCACCGCCGGGCATGAGCTTTCATGGTCGCTAGCAAGACGAGCTTTCGCACGAAACCAGATCCGCCACCTAAGCCTAATGGCCTGGGCAAAGCCAAGCCTCGTTGTCACTACCACAGCCACGGGGCACTGGATCAGGGCTGAGCGTATCTCTATCTCCCAAGCCTTCCATGTCGGACCCGTCGCCATGTTGCACCGACAGGAGAACCTAACTCCAACGCCATCAACTACACCGGCGTGGAGCCAACTGACGGCGGCGGGCATCCTCCTCCAGAGCAAAGTGAGCCCTGCCACCGCCCTCCTCGCACCCACACGGACTTCCGGATGCGCACTCGGGACGGCGAGGACCCAAGGAGAGAGGGACGAGGGCGTCTAGCGGCGGTTAGGGTTTCTGCCTGAGCCGCTGCAAGAGTGCGACGCGGATGTCCATTCTCTTCCGTTAATGCGCGTGAGACCATGTGCTTACTGAAATATAGCTCTAATTAATTGTAAGATGAAATCAGTGGTGGAACTTGGGGGGGGGGTGGCAGGAACCATGCCCCCACTAACGAAAAATAAAATTACTAATACCTTTTGTTAAAATTTGATCTCTTGCTTTAAAGTTGTATCCTATTATTTTTCAAGAGCAAGAGAAAGGTAATTTGAGATGTCAATTGCTCCATCCAGTCAAAATTGTAGATGATTCCAATTTTCTTGGAGAGACAAAGCATCTCTCAAGTTCATCGCGTCAGAACTTAGCTAATAATTCACACTAGCAACTGTTGTTTATACAGCACTAAAAGTCCCGAAAATATTTTTAGACAAACAACAGTGCTATCATGTCTGGAACAAAGGTCGGTAGTAGCAACTAGCAGCTATAGAGCTAATAATAATTCAGCCACCGATGATCTTGACGAAAGGATCCATCTCGAAGACGACGACAGTGGTGTTGCCGCTGGGCGTGGTGGGGTTGTCCCCGAACCTGGTCGTCAAGCTGTACCCCCTCGCTCGCCGGAACCTCCCCGTGCCGCCCACGACGCCGCGCTCCACCACGTCGGCGGCGAGGTCGACGCGGCCGTCGACCACCAGCGTGCTGCCGGCGTAGTCCCCTTCCGTGAAGGCGAGGACCACGGTGGTGCACCACGCCGCGGGGCTTCCCAGGTCGGCCTGCACGAGCATCCCCTGGGCCCGGCCCAGGTACGGCGACGCCGGGTCCGGCCCGTCGCGGAGCTCGTCGTCGATGGCGCCCATGCTGCCGAACCAGGGGTTGCCCCAAGGCGGCTGCTGGGAGCCCATGCTGAGCGAGGCCGTGCTGGCGTTGGTGTTGGCGCCCGTGAACCAGGGGATGGTCGCGTGGATGTAGAGATGGAGGTGGGTGAGGCCATCTTCCCCGGCCGCCACGGCTGCGACGGCGAGCAAGGTGAGGAAATGGAGGGTGGTCGCCGGAGATGCCGTGGACATGGCGCGTATCTATCGGTGCTTGTTGGAAACTGTTTGTTCGGGTTCAAGCGAGGACAGACGCTAGACTACTAGGGACGGACAGGGACTCAGTGGAAAGAAAGTCAGTAGAGGAGCAGGTTTGGGGATTTGTAGGAAGCGCGAAACTGATTGGTGGTCGTTCGAGAATGTTTCGGCCATGTTCACGGAAAAAAAATACTTTTTAGTTTATATTCATCCTCCTCACATAATACGTTTCCCAGAAAATTCTTTTTCCACCTCTCTTATTCATCTCCTCACATAACACGTATCTCAGTAAAAAAAAATATTTTTCCCACTCCTATCTGAACACAGCCGTTCATGTTTGTCATATTTGCCAACCGTGTGAGGTCAACTGCCACCACTGTCCTGCAAAAGTGACGTACTCACATAAAGTATCCAGCAAGTGCTCAGATGAAAGGTTACTGTAGGAGTAGTGTATGTATATTCTGCCGTTGTCTCGTTGTACAATCTTCTCTTTTATTCCTTGGTCAAAATACAAACTTTCAAAACAATTGGACTCAGTTCGGCTGAGAAGGTTTCTTCGATCTGTCGACTTGGATCTAGGATCTGTTGGGAATAGCTTCCAGAACAACTTTCTTGCCTGAACCTAGATGAAGGCGTGTCAAACAGTTTTTTCTTAAGAAGTGATTCAAAACTGATTCTGTAAAATGATCTCTAAAATAAACTAAGGATCTTATTAGGGCAAAATTAATATCTGCTGATTTATTGTCTCCCTATATATATCATTGAGAATCACTCCACTTACGGAATCAAAATTATTAGGAGAAATTCAGAGAGTGCCCATGGGTCGGATGCCTTTCCCGGCCTACTAGCGTGTTGCATGGCCCGCTCTACTTCAAAAATAGAAAAAGGTAGAGGTCCGGCCCGCTCAAAATATAGTAAAATGTGGATGTCCGGCTGATCAAATTCATCGCCATGTAAAAAAAAAAACTAAATCTGTTCTTTTCAGCTCTTTTACCGAAAACAAATATACTCTCACTGACCTAGCTATGTTTAAGGTTCAAAATTTGTCTTAAAACGCAACTATATTTGAGTTGTCAAGTCTGATTGAATGGATGGACATACAAAAATAAGCTTCGAATAATATATTATCTATGTTGTAGTGCTCAATTTATGATAGCATTTGCAATTTTTTTTTATTTAATGTGGAGTCATGTAAGACGGATCTAGACAAATTTAATGAAGGATATATGCATGAGACATTTTGCCACGCTTCTAGATGCATCTGAAAAAACTAAGACCCTGTTCAGATTCTCCAACTTTCCACTACTCAGTCCAACTTTTTACTATTCATTCCAACTTTTCACTATTCCTCCTTCACAAAACACGTTTTCCAGCGAATGCTACAGTGTTTTTCTGATGCTACAGTGTTTTTTCCTACAATCTAAACACACCCTACATAGTTATATTTTGCAACGATATAGCGTATGGCTTGCAACGCTTGGAATGACGCTTATGACGCCACGCGCTACCTTGCCGCATGGGGTAGCGTCCCCCGCTGCGGACAAAAAACGCTAAATCCATACTGCATATCCATGTAGCGTTTCGCTCCGCGTATCCACTGCGACCAGCCTGACCCAACATTTGGAAATGGATGTTTAAAAGTGAGCTTAGAAATCTCTCTGTTTCAGTTGGGACGAGAGAGTTTTTGGTTGGACAGGGAAATGGAAGTGGAAGATCGATCGTTTGGCGTTTAGATGCAATAATGCAATCCTCTTCAGGAGGTCAAGGGAAGTATCCGACATTATCAAGAGTTCAAGACACAAAATCCTTCAGTGACAAAGTGAGCACATTGCGAGGCAAATGAGACGCAATTCCTGCTGCGACTGAACCAAAAAAGGATGCTGAGTGAGATGCATGCTACTCTTTATTTCAGAAACGGCACCAAGGCCGCTGCGTTTATTCTGAGGAGCAACATCCATCAGGGAAACAAGGGAGCACCGGTAACCAACTGCACACAGACACCACCCAAGATAATCCATCCCTCTCGACGACTCACTCACCCCCAACTACTACTTCATCAACTCAAACTAGCAGCAACACCCACATCAATGGACAAAACCTTTAATTCTTGAAGAAAGAGCAGACGCCGGCTATAGGAAAACCAGACTCTTCTTTTCGCCTCCGAATCCGAACGAATCAGGGGACAAATAATCCAGGAAAAAGACACGACTTCAAGTGCTCCCTTCGTCGTTCAGGTCTCTGCCGCCGCATCACTTGCTGGAGGGCTCTCCCTCCACGGCCAACGGCACCGTCCTGGCCATGGTGCGGTACTTGAGCGCGTACAGCATCTCCAGGTATCGCCGGGTCTCGCGCCTCTCCAGGTTAGACACATACTTCCAGAACCCGTACACGCCGGTCAGGGTCATCAGCCTCTCCGAGTAGAGCTTCCAGGTGTATCTGAATCAACACATACAGTAGGTGGAATTAGAACATCAGTAGTGCATCAGAGACATAACCATGGGGAACAGATGACTGTCTTGTAAGATGCATACTTCTCCTCGATACGCTGAAGGCCGCCCTGCGAGATCTTGGTCCAGTGGCTGGAGTCCTCCTTGCACTTCTCGAAGAAGTCCACGAGCAGAGCTGAGGCCTTGTCGCTCTGGTATGGGTCAATGTGGTAGCCGGACACGCCGTGCACGATGATCTCAGCGGGACCACCATAGGCAGTGGCGAATGTGGGCAGACCGCAGGTCATGGCCTCAACCACAGTCAGACCGAAAGCCTCATAGAAAGCAGGCTGTGTGCAAAAAGAGCCATATATGAGAACAGATTTAACTTAAACATGTATGAATCTTCCATGACAAACGCAGCAGTCAGAATTAGTTAATCACCTGCACGAAGGCGCCCTGGGTGTCGCAAATGTAGCGGTACAGCTCACCGTTGCGGACACGGTTCATCTGGGCAGAGATCCAGCGGATGTGCCCGTTCAGGTTGTACTGGTCGATGAGGTCAAACATCTTCTTGAACTCGGCCTGCTCCTCCTTGTCCTTGGACGGGTTGCCATGGTCACCGCAGACAACCACAAGGTTAACCAACTCTTGCAGGCGCTTGTTCCGGCCGTACAGCTCAACAAGACCCGTCAAGTTCTTGACGCGGTCAAGGCGAGCCATGGAGAAGATGATGGGCTTGTTCCTGTCGTTGAGCACGAACCTGTACACAATTGGAATTGCAGTCAGATAACCAGTAGAATGTGTCACAACTCACAACAGCACGGCTTAAGCTATGTATGGTATGATTCTTACTTGTGCTCATTGTTCTCGGTTTGGCTGTAGAGGAGCTCCTCAATCTCAGGGTGAAGGGAGGTCAGCCTCTTCTGTGACTCGGTGTAAGGGAAGTAGATGGACATGTCCGCACCAGGCGAGACAATGTTGAACTTAGGGTCGAACACATCAATACCGTGGACGACACGGTACAGACCAGGCATTGTGAACGCCATGTGTGACTCATACTGACCAACGGTGTCCTTGCTGAAAATTCAGAGAAAAAAATTCATCAGAACATGGAACTATGTATAACAGCATGACCACAACAGGTTAATTTTATCAAGCAAAGTTTGCTTTAATAAATATTACTTACTTTCCAGCAATCTCTTGGAAGGTACTGGTGATAATGAAGTCAGCGTGGTTCATAGCGATCAAGTCAGTGGTGAACTGGCATGAGAAGTGGTAGTGATCCTCAAACTTCTTCCAGTAGAGGTCAGAGTTGGGGTACTTAGTTTTCTCAAGAGCATGGGCAATGGTACACTGCATATCAAGAAAAAAAGGCAGCATGAGCAACGAACAGAAGGTGGTAACAAAATACTTCCAGTCCAAATAGGTAAGATTCATACGTGAGTAACACCCATCTTGTGCGCAAGCAAACATGCAACAAGGTTTCCATCACTGTAGTTTCCAATGATCAGGTCAGGGTTGGCCTGAAGCTCTCCAGCAATCTCGTGTGCCACATCCTGACAGCAATTAAAGACAGAGTAAGCAAGATGTTCAATTTTATCAAACAAATTAAATATAAGATCAACATTTGGTATTTACATCAGTGTAAGTCTCCAGGTATGGCCAGACTTCAAAACGCGAGATCCACTTGCGAACTATTCCATTCTCAGTTCTGAATGGCACACGAAGGATGTGGCAGTGCTCAGTGCCAAGGACCTTCTCAAGACGCTGGCCACAGGTGGTGCCAGTTGCATCAGGGAGCAACCTGGTGACCTGCACCAAACCAAACAGAGCTCATTGTTGCAACTATTAGGCAGGTAAGTTTTGCTTTAGCATATTAGACATCACACTTACAATAAGGATCTTTGGTGTGATGTCAAGGCCGCACTGCTTGATCCTCAGCAACATTTCATTCTCCATAGCGCGGACTTGATCCAAAATGTAAACAACCTGTAGGTGATATGGACAGATTCATGAGAACAAGTTCAGTGTGCTATTGAGTGTGCTAACGATATATACATGTAGGTAAGGAACTTTACCTGGCCTCCAGTGTCAGGGTAACCCAAGACATTGGCTTGAGCGAAGTAACCATGTGGAGACATGATAACAACATTGAACACCATGGGGATTGTGCCAAGGAACTTCTCCAGGGTGGACGGATCTGGGGCCTCAAGAAGGTCCAAGAGGAGGTGGATAGTCTCCTGTGCGCGCTTAGCACAGTCACCCCAACCCTTCTCCAGGCCCAATTCCTGGAACCTATTTGTCAAGTCAGAAGATGTCAAATCACAAGAAAAGAAATACATAACTTTGGTGGTTTTATGTCATAGAAATTGTGATCACGCAAAACACAGTCAGTACCTGTGGTGGAAGTCAGCGTATGGGGTATCAGCTGGAAAACCGGACAGATGCTCCTCAGCCTTCCTCAGAGCACCCTGGAGAGCACTGAGGCTGCGGATTCTGTCGTTCAACATCATGGTCTGCAGAAATCATAAAAGTTCAAATTTCAAGCAAGTTCAAAGCCAAGTCATAATTATGCCAATAGGAAAACTAGCATACGAATACATAGTTCAGGTTCAAAAGGATTAAATCACCAGTTTTAGACATCAGCAGCTCAGCATGGCCGCGACAGTTTTACAGCGATTGCATCACAATCTGACTTGAATTATCTACAATTTCTACTTTACTATACTTTGTTGACAAATTCTATTTGACTAGCTATCTGAAACATTAAATTAAATTAAATGAAGGAAACATGTGAAATATCAGCTCACCATCCCCTTGTAGTTGTGGGCTCGAAGGAAGTTGAGGAGGGGGTACATGCTCTCCTTGTCATGGAAAAGCTTTGATGACAGGTGCCTGTTCAGGAACTGCACACCATTTCCAATGGACTTGGACAGAGAAGGACGAGGGAAGGAGGCATTGAATGGCTCGAAGTCCAGCTCAAGAACAAAGTTGTTGTTGGGGCTGAAATATACACATAAAAGACATTACAATCATATATAACCTGAACATTTTTCAGATATCAAGCATGATCTGTATATATCCATGTTCTCAGTTTAGGTGCATATTTATACCCTTCTTCCACAAGCTGTTCCTTGAACTGCAGGTACTCAGGGACTCTCAGCTCCTCAACAGCGAGCTCGCTCACATTGACCCTCACATACTCCCAGACACCAGGCCTGGGGCGAATGGCGAGTGCAACCCATGGGGGGATAACAATTGCTTCCTGTTAGATAAGACAGCATAGATGTTAGAGCAGGAACATACACCAACAAAGAATAATGCAGACTAGTGAGATCTGAAATTCTGAATCTGATGCAAACCTGAGCAGCCCTCAGGACATCCTCAAAGGCACCATCCTTCAGCTTCTCGCGCTCAGCCTCAGGGATAGCGCTGTTGTACTCAGCAATGATCTGGTGGGGCTGCAGCATACCCTTACCAAGGTTTTTCAGTCTGCACAAAATATGATCAAGTAATATCAGAGCATGCCAGACATGTCAATTCAATTTATAACATTTCAAGAGTTAATTTAACGTTTGATCAGAATTCAGAAGATGCTAGTTAATATAGGAACACATATGAGCAAGTCACAAACTCATCGTGAAAATGAAAGACATTCCCCTCGTGACCAAACTACACGTAATCACATTTATATCTGTAAATCACATCTAGTCAGATTTTTATTGATTTAGGCATCATGGACATGTCAGATCTACGCAAACAGACTAGCAATATCATATTTTGGAAGACTTTTAGTAACAGGCACTTGGATAAGTTCAGTCTTCAATCATTCTATTCAGATTTGTTTTGAATATAAAATTGAAAATACACATGCAGCTAGATCTGATAACAGTTCAAAGACAGTCTCACCAATAATAAAACGTGGATTATGTATGTATTGTTATTGATCAGTGTTCAGTACTAGGTTTCGACACATCTAGGATGTATTTAAATATTCATTTTTTATCAGGAACATCATAGCTACAATATTTGTCAGGAAGTAATGCATGCAGTTCAGCATACGCACAACATGCTAGATCTAACAATATAACGATGCTACTTGTCTTAACAATCATATTCAGCAAAACGATACTGATAACAAAAAAAATGTAGAGATCTTTTATAGCAGTGAACAAAGGAAGTAATCTGCCGAAGAGAAAGAAAAAAAAAAAAGAACACCACAGACCTGGTGAAGACGGCAACGAGCTCATTGGGGTGAGCAGAGAGGGAGTCGCCGATGCGCTCCCTGACGCTGTGGAGGCGGCTCAGGACACGGTCGCCGGCAGCTTCCCCCATTGCTATCCTCTTCTTGGGTCCTCAAGCCTGCACAGCTCGACAGAAACGGAAGCTTCAGTCAGCAGAGAAACGCATTCAGAACCAGTAACTGCAAATGTATCCTTAACCCCCCCCCCCCCCCCATGAAGTCATAAACCCACCAACAATCAGTCTCGCCATGCCATTGAAACTTCTATCTCACCGAGAAATTGTTGGAGGCAAGAAAGCAATGGAACTACTTCCACATCAAGAAAGGAAAACAAAATAACTGAAATCCTAGAAATAAAGAAAACCCAACACAGCAGGAGATATCAAAGTCATACAAGAATCGATGAGAAGGAAAGCTTCCGAAGGGCGAAGGCCGAGGAATGGTGAAGGGGGGAGGTGCCTATTTATACAGGTCTGACGAGAGAAACCAACAAAGACACGTCGATTGAACCAACGAGGGAAAAGCTTGCTGCTTTGGCACCAATGGCCGTTGGCTCCAAAACCCGTTGGAAGTTTGGAACCAAAGCAAGCAAGGACGAAGGGTGACGGGGCAGAAACCTCAATATACGTTCTAGGCTCTTCTAAGCACGAGATCAGCATGGGGTTGGGGTTCCTTGCAGGCCATGACAAGTTGATCAACGTAAACAGAAGTAATTACTCATAGATGGTACTATAAGACAGGATTAGTCTAAAGCTAAACCATGGCCATTAGCACAAGAACCAAGAACCGTCCGTATGTCTGCGAGTCCCGAGACAGGAGCACATGGCGAAGTGGAGGGAACGGATAAAGCCAACAACTTATCTTATCAGACCAAAATAATCAGAAAACAATTCTTTAAAAAAATAGAAATAGAAATAAGCATAGAACACTGCCGGATCTAGCCTTCTACCAGCTTCAGCTTCGGTCTGGGAAAAAAAATATGGAACCTTAAACCCAGAGAATGATGTTAACTGAACCCAAGATCCAGAAGCAACGAGACCTTCCCTGCCCGGACAAACAGGGTCCCTCCACTAGATCTCCTCAAGTGGCAGTTGACCCAGGTTGTTAAAGCTTACCCCCAATAATTCACCGGATCTCACGCAATCCCCTCCCATGGTGCAAGAACCATGGTGCAAGAACGGTAAAAAATTATCTTTTTTGTTTCTACCAGTGCAAGGAGAGGAATTGCATGCAGAGGCAGCACCTCCCCCTGCAGAGTGGCAGCAGGTTCAGAGAATCGGAGAAAAAATTTGGCATGACCTCCCCTGGATCATCGATCACGGGTCAAAGAAACCGAGCAGAGTGCAGTTACTACTTGCTACCAGCACGGCCGTCGGACGTCGCGGTCGGACATGAACATGATCACACGGGGAGCATTACAACGACGGCGGCGGTTCGCCGGAACAGAACGCCGTTCACGCACACGCATGAACAGCCGTACTAACAGAGCAAGAGAGCAAGAGCACCTCCATTGCAGGAGGTCGATTGCATTACCTTTCTCCGAGAGGAGAACAGGGGTGTCAAAGGAAGGAGGTGCTGCTCCTTCCAAAGGGGAGAAACGCAACGCACTAAACGCAAATCAAATGGACGGGGTGAACGGAGGTGGAATGGATTGGTGAGTGGAGAGGCAGCCCCGAGGCCGTATTTATACACGGATTGCAGGGGATGGGGTGGGGGCCCCTGCTCCCACAATCTTCGTCCCTTTGCTCATAATCAAATGGTAGGTGGGAGGGTAATTTTATGGTAGTGCATTTGGTTTGGTTTTAATCTGACGCCGCCTAGCGGATCAATTTCTTTACATCTGCGGGTATGGTAGGATATGATTAGCGGATGGGATTTGTGCAGCCGTGAGTATGGCTGTATGCCTTGTATGCGGAGCCTTTTTGCTGGTTTCTTGGGGGAAAAGCTGAGGCTTTGCACAGATTCGGATGTCGAGTTTTTTATTTTTAAAGTGAGTTTTAGAGCTTTTCTGCTAGCTAGAGCATCAACAAAAGCTTTAGAATAGAATTTATGTAAAAAAATTAAAGCTTCTTGGAAGAGAATATTATAGTTTATCCGCGGGTAATGATAAGACGCTGATAAAATAGATCGAAGCAAAGTATAAAGTTAGCGTATTATTAACTTTTGCACATTAACATGTAAGAATAAGTACCGTTGATAATTTGGATGGTTGTATTGACAAGAGTACACTCTAAAGAAGCTGATGTTGCATAGGAAACTAACAACAATGCAACACAAGTACAATTTGAAGTCTTGCACCAACATATATCTTGCCCTTGCAACATATATTAACATATTTTTCCTATAACTCTAAACTTTAGACTAACCTCATGCTCCATTGCTAAATTTCCTATTAACATAGTTTATAATTCATTTATATGCATGCTCCATTGCTAAATGGAAGTCAGAGGCTCCAAAACCAGCCACCGTCATCATCTGACCTTCGTACACTGAAAACAGAGGGAGCACATCATCAGTCTCAAAAACCACCAAAGGTGTGACGACCCCATGGTTTCTGACGCAAGCCATTAAGGTATCTGCACCCCGTAGTTGCACACAAGAAGTCACGCAAACCTTTCCTTGCTTCAACTGACACATGGCTGTTATCCTCTGACAAAATGACGGCAAATGGAGCCACATGGCTCTTTACTTGCCTCTGTGTGATGTGGTATAATTGGGAGGTGATCGTGAGGTGGGATCCGGTTTTTTGCGTGGGTTGGAAGCAAAGGTGAGGCCGCCTACTTTTAGACTACACACAGGCTGATCCAAGTATCCAACCCGAATGTTTCAATGGTTTTGCAGGTTTTTTTCATCAATCAGTACCAAATGTAGTTCTCAGATTGTTACTTGTTTTACCCTCCTCAAGAACAAAAAGTCATGACAACAATGTTTCAATCGTTTTAGTGGAAGGGATAACTAGAATAGAAGGATTATTTTAGTATTAGTGTGAATGTGTGACGATCTGCTAGTTGTCATATTGTCTTTTTCAGAAAGTCGTGTTTTCAAATTTTATCACAGATTACCTTTTTATGGTAAGTATCCTTATCGTTCAGGAAAAATACTTGTCATCCTATACATGTATAATAAAAAAAAGTAATAGGCCTCCAAGCTAATACGTTTGCTGCATTTGCTAGATGACAAGGTGCATGAATGAGACTATTGAGAACCACACTACCTATATATGCGTATAGGTTGGTTTTGTTGTATCTATATAAAAGTTTGCTCAGTTATTCTATTTCTATCAATTTGAGTGTCTGCTACTATAGACTCATTTGCATAGATGTAAATCTATACAGTAATAAAAACTTGAACTTTTAAAGTAGGGGTTTTGGTGTTCTTGCCCCAATTTTGAAGGCTATTGGTGATTTTGCCCTCATTTTTTGGGTTGTGCGATTTTACACCCGTTTTTTCAAATCGAATCGAAGAAGCAGTTTGCCCCTATTCTGTGAGGAGGACTTAACGGTGTCAAATGTGCTGTGAAAAAGACGAGATTGCCCTTGCGAATTTGCCCCTAATATTCAAAGTAGTTTTGTGATTTTACCCCTGTTTTCAACCAAAAACGGGCGCACTTTTCAAATCTGAAACAAATTTGACAAATTTTGTCAAAATTTTGACAGCAACATGACACTTTTTTGCATTAATATTCAACCACATGTCAAACCAATTACCAGGGCTTCCTTGTGCCCCCGGGCTCGCACCGCCTCCAGCAGCACGCCGCCACCCCCGCGCACCTCCAGCAGCGAGCCGCTGCGCCGCCACCCACACGCGCGCCTGCCGCACAGCCAGCACCTCCGCGCGCCAGCCGCTCGCGCCGCCTACCGTGCCTCCCAGCCGCACGCGCACGCCAGCCGCTCGCGCCGCCGCACACGCCGCCTGCCGCGCCCCCCAGCTGCCCGTGCGCGCCAGCCACTCGCGCCGCCTGCCACGCGCACCAGCCGCGTGCGCCCCAGCCGCACGCCTGCGCTCCCCCAGCCGCCGCCACCTAGGGTTCGTGAGATATCGAGAGGAAAAGAACGAGCAGATAAGGTGCGGTAGTGACCAGGAAGGAGAAAAGAAAGGGGTGAGGGTAGTATGGACTTTTCCCCGTGCTCTAAACATGTTTTTTATTTATTTACCGCCTCTCCCACTAACAGAGTTAAAAGTAGGGGCAAACGGTGCATTCGTTTTAAAAAACAGGGGTAAAATCGCACAACCCAAAAAATAAGGGCAAAATCACCAATAGCCTTCAAAACTGGGGCAAGAACACCAAAATCCCTTTAAAGTATGACATCAGCAATGACCACTGACTTAAGTTTACTTGAAGAAGATAATAGAAAGTAAAAGTTTCCTCAACTATATTATCACATATTTTAGTGTTATAATGAGTTTAGTTTAGGGACATGAATAAGATCATTTTTATACTACTTAATATGGTGTACTGGTATATATACAAAACGCAAACATCCTATCATTATTTATGTTGAAGTGCATTTCTAATGTCTGCAAAAGTAATATCGTGAAACATGCTTTGATATAGATCTGCTTATGCATTTCCCGTATAGTTAAACTAGTATAGTTTGTAGGCCTTAATTCTAAGTATATTGTGGTCAAAATAAAATAGTACTTCCTTACTCTACATCAGCCATGGTGCATGTTTCTCCAGCTAAAATATCACACCTTAATACCTTTAGTTTATGTTATTGGATCACTAAATAATACGTTACTTTCTCTCTCACTCCTATTTCTTGGCCACAATATCTCTGGAGAGTCAATTCTAGCACTGCCAGCTTAAGCTTAGGTTATAATTAGACCCTTGGCCGTGACAGGTATATTATACTCTCAAAAAGTACATGGCAGTGTTTAGAATGTGGTCTCTTGATAGTGATATAAGTGCATATAGCAAGATAGATTTTTCATAAGTATTATTATAAAGAAATATAGTATAAATAACTGCGTTTACTTATCCATTCACCTTTAAAGAAATATTTCTTACATCTCATTCCATCATTGGTTTCGAACGAGTATAAATGAATCATAAATTAGAAATGGCATCCTGAATTCTTTCTCTATATCTCTCAATAAAATTTCAGTAACGTTTCAAAAAGAATCTCGTTAGAGCTGTAACCAAGAGCATGACATGTCAATGGGTAGATAATAATCTACATAAATTACGGATCCAATAAGGGTTTGTTTGGCATGGATCCGGAGCTGCCTAGAGCGCCTCCAGCTCCAAACTCCACTTGGAGCTAGCTCTCGGTTGAGTTGGAGTTGTCTGGATGGAGGTGTTTGGTTAGGAGGGCAATCACAACTCTAGAAAGATATTTTTATGGTGGATTGTCAGTATTACCCCTAATACATGGCCCCACATGTCATGCTCTCATTCTAACTTCTTGTTCCTCATGTTGTCGGTGGCGCAAGGCAGGAGTGGCTGGAGGGGGAGAGGACGTAGAGGTAGGGGCAAGCGTTGAGTTCCATGGCTCGACATGGAAGGGAGTAGACGTGACGAGCTTTGGGGCCACGGAGGTCGGATCGGTGGCGCACCATAGGGAGGAGCGGGGGCGGCGAACAGGGGATGGGTCAGGTGGCATGACTAGAGGGAGGTAGCACGGGATGGGGCCGTTGACGCGGCTCAGGGGTGGCGACGGCCTGGAGCTACGTGGCCCAAGGGCGACAACGGAGCAGCTCGAGGCGGCAACGCTGGACGGGGCTAGCAGCGTGAGACGGGGCCGGTGGCGTAGGGCGGGGGATGCAAAGCGGGGGCGGCAGCATGTGACGAGGACGGTGGACGGCGAGACGTTGATGACGGCGGTCGGTCGGGTAGGGGAGAGCGTGGGGAAGAGATACGAGATGCTCGGAGGGGGCTGAAATATGGAACGAAAAATGTATTAACAGATGTAGGTAATTACCTCCAAGCTTCAGAGTTTTGGAGCTGCAAAATGTACTCTACAATTGCATCCTCATGTGCACTATAGCTCCAGAGTTGAGAGAGAGATTGAGGTGTTAGCTAGAAAATGAGTTGGTGCAGTTCAGGTTCATAGACATACCAAACAACTCCTAAATCCAAACCGTTAGCACGGGTGATGTTCATTGAGTTGGCGCGCATGCTGAAGTAATGAAGTGGCAGTGCACGTGGTAATTGTTACGGAGCCCAGTGCACACTGCACAACCACGTCCTGGACTCACGGTCTAACCTCATGGCCGGACGTCGTGCAAGAAATCCAATCATGTGGTCCTCAAGGTGGCTGGCCACGTGGCTCGGTTCACCTTTACTACGGCCAGAACTCTTTTTTGGTAGGCCATGATCTTATGTTATTCAGTTTGAAGCAGTTTGCTGCTGATACTTTTTTGAGCGTTTTGTATGAGTAATATGAATGTATTTGGTGGTTAGCTAGAACTAGAGAATGATTGGAGTAATAATAGTAGTATGAAATGAAAATGAAAAATGTTAGTATTCTCTTTTGGGTACTAATTAATAATATAAATAAATTGGTGATTCTTTTTGCGGGTGAATAAAATTGCATTTCTAGTTAGAATTTAAAGCCATAATCACTCGATCCCTGATCATAGCTATAATTTGTTATGTTACATCGGGATAAGATCAATATAGGTATATCAGTGATGTCACTAGAGGAAAAACGCACATTCGTCCACCTCCCGTCTGTACCGGTTGCTTACCAACCGGTACTAATGTCAATTTAGTACCAGTTGGTAAGCACAGTACCCCCGGAAACCATTTAGTACCGGCTCGTAACACAACCCGGTACTAAATATTAACATTCAGTACCGGTTGGTGTTACGAGACGGTACTAAATGGTCCTGGGGGCTTCCCGAGGCACTTTTTGCATTTGGTACCGGTTGGTGTTACCAACCGGTACCAAAATGCACCATCCATGGTTACTTTAAAAGGATAGCATCCTTCCCTCAACCACAAGTGCTCTATAGGTGGGATGGTTAAGGAATAATTGCGCGAGTGAGAGGTCGCGAGTTCGAGTCCGTGGGACAACGCACGTGCATTTACGCATGAAAAAATCATGCGACTTGTACCAACGACGTTGCGCGTGTGTGGGGCCCTCCGGCGAGTTCAAAAATAATTTCCTATTTTTTTGGCTCAAATTCATTTGGTACCGGTTGGTGGTAGCAACCGGTACCGATGGGCGTGCCCATCAGTACCGGATGGACAGTACCGGTAGCATAACCGGTATTGATTGGGCCTTCCCAAACGGTACTGGGAAGCCTTTTTCCCGTAGTGCGTCCGTGCCCCCACTCAAAGTTTTGAAGCTAAGAGCATCTCCAACACTGCCAAAACAGGTTCCTAAAATCTTGTTTTGGGAATCAATGGTAAAATTCTTGCTTCAACAGTGCCATAAATTGGTACCTATTTTTTCCAAACTCCCCAAAATAGTGGGCTCTAGAGCCATTTTTGCCTCTTTGACTCTCAATCCTGAAATTTAACTATTTTTGAATAATTATTAGGCACTGTTGGAGAAGAAGGCCTTTTGTGCTCCCAATAATTTTTAAAAGTTTCTAAAATTAATATTTTGGTATTATTATTTTTGCCAATATTGGAGATGCTCTCAGGTGGTCTTTTTGTCAGGTGTCCCCTCTCAAAATTTTCCCGGAGTCCGTCCTATCGTTTTTTTGCCGAGCAACTTTGTATAGGTAGCCACGGACATGTCAAAACCGGACCGGCTGCCACACAAGATCAGGGTTAGTGAAAATCCACATGGAGTGAGCCTAGTCCTGTCTGCCTAAACGCCGGCTTTTTGTTCCGCTCATTTGTTTATTTCCTCCGGCCTTGGATCTTCTGCCGCGGAGAATGCTGCGATACTGCTTTCCCTGCTCACAGTCCCAGGAATCAGAGGCGACTAATCCATGGTTTCGCAGATCGGCCCGGATTAGACGAAACTGCGTCTAATTTTATCCGCCGCCGGCTCCCAAACCTGGAGCACACAAGGATTTGTTGGGCGACCTCTGGAACTGCTAGTGCTACCACCTTGGTTTGGCTAAACAAATACTACGCGTTAGTTGCTGGCTTCTTCCTGGATGAAGCATGGGACTTCACTGTTACACATGGGCACATGCATGGCCATATTTCGCAGCTTAGTTTTATATAGTAAAATGGGATCTTGTCGCCGGCATGTTCTGCGCACATGAAGGCATCAGTGTACCAATCTGTATTCTCTTCGAATTCCAAGAATGGGAATAGGATATTATTTCTTGGGGGACAAGATGGTTAACACGGTGGAAAATTATTAAGCTCAAGGGAAAGCGAGCTTTGTGTTGATTAGGGAGAACTCAAGACCGTTGCTTGGAAGAATCTAGGAGCATCCTTTTGCATTGTTTCTTGAGGAACAAGATGCAAATGATAAAGTTTGAGGAAAGGTGTAGTACAGGCTCAGCTGTTCAGATTGGAGTATTCAAGTCGATGCTTAAATGTAGAAGCATCTTTCAGCTTGAAAGGGGAAAAACATTGCATGGTTTACTATGCTTTTTTTTGGTATTTACAAATTACAATGTATCTTAATAAATCACTATATCGATATTTCAGCTTATAAAATCGATATGAATTATATAGAACGATAACTTACATGTGAAGGGATAAGAATAAAGTTGCTCATCAATTAGCTCAGCTACCCATGAATCGTAAGGAAATTTCGTATTTTATATAATTTTATATTTGTACAAATATTACGTCATAATAAATAAAAACCCTTATTTTTTTGAAAAAACAGTGACATGAAATTCCATTTGCCTAAAGGGGGCGTCACGCTGTCACGCTGAAAGGTTTACATAGAAAATTGCACGCACCAACCATTTTTTTAGGAGTACAATAGAAACCGGTAAGAAAAGATCGGCCAAAACCACTGGAAAAGTTATATGGGCTTATCCACCAGACAATGCTACCAGCCGGTAACGAATCTAGAACAAATTGGAAATGGTGCACTTGGCTTGTGGGTGTATAAAGTTTAGTCATGAGGGTGCATAAATGGTGAAAAATGGACCTATTCACTAATTTTCTAATTTTTGGGTGCATTAATTAGCAACCTCTAATTACAACATAACTTCGCCCACATGTATTCGAAATTGGACAGCTAGCATTGCCTACACCAGGCAGCTTCAGCTGGTTAGAAATAAAACAAAACAAGAAAAAATAGTGTGGTTGATCGAACTCGAACTTGTGATCTCAAGCTTCATGAGCCAACCTCAATAACCTATATACCATGTAGATTTTTCAGCCGTATAGGATACATACTCTTTTGGCTATGTATTACTTTGAACAAAAGCAAAAAAAAAAAAGAAACTCCATGCATAAACTTATCACAATATTTATTTATTTACAACATTTTCAAATTTTGAGTGTGAAAAGCTGATATATTATCACTATCAGTTTGAATAGACTATTTATAACTATGTTCCAATTAAAACCACAAACTTCCTTGCTCATAATAGAGAACAACAACACAGTTATTTCCAACTTTGATTGAATTCATACTGAGAATGACACAGTTATTTTGAACTTTCTCCAGCAAATGATTCGCTAGTATATCACCAGCAACGATCAAATAAAGGAATGCTTGTGACCTACTCCACTAGTAATTCACCATGCATGCATGGTGGGGATGGATTATATGTGCTCCCATGAACTGATGATAAAGTGATTGCAATTAAGATCATGATGTGGGTTCCATCCAGTTGGAGATGGTTTGCTTAGACTTTGGATCATCCAAAGTGACCTGATGGAAAATCTTGCTTCATCATTTGTGTAGTACATACTACATAGTGAACTCTACTTATAATGTTTCAAGTTTTTGCACCAACCACTCGAGTTGTTTTGATTGAAAGGAGTTTGATTTAACACAATTTTCTCCTTCAATTCAAGTAATTTCACAAATTACATATGAAGTACAAGATGATATGTACTGCCATAATTTGTCTAGATCAAATGCAGTTGGAATTTGGGTATTTGTGTACCCGTGTGATAATGCTTTCCATGTCATTTAGCTTGCAGTGCTGTATTATTGTATCAATGTTTCCAAACAAAAGATCACACCCTAAAGTTGCTTACATATATAAGAAATACACTGGTATTATTGTCTTGTGCATATGTATTTACTTTTTTATATATAAATATTGTCGAAATATGGCAAGAAGCATTGACATCCGTTGAATAAATTATAAATCAGTCCACATCGGTTCTATTTAGGATGGTATATAGTTCAAGGTCTTGATGTTGATGTAGCACCTACTAGGAACTGACACATTATCAGAAGAAATTTACAAATCATTTGCTAGTGCAATATTGTGTATTAGACAACAATGAAGGCTATTGCTGAGTGCTGACAAAAAGAATTGATCTACATCAACCAAATTTACCAATGTGACATAAAAAAACATCAATTTAAATCCTTAAGCCTAGGGTCCCATCGTGATGGTCCCTTATATAGGAAAGAAAGGTAAAAGAGACAAACAAACTGTTGTGGTGAACCATTTAGCTACCTTATTTGATAATAGGATGGAACATTATTTACCATGTATAGATGCATATATAACATACAAAAATGTATACACCCTCCTTCTCCATGCGGAACTCATTCATCATGCTTGCCATCTGGCAGTTTTTTGTTTTTCAAACGGCAATAATAATATTCATGGTGCTTTACATATATAGGTTAACATATGCGGATATGCCCTTTCATGTCCCTCTCTGCCCACATGCTTGTGACTCTTTAGGGCCCGGTGTATAATCTCCATCTATGGGAACCACTCACAAAGGGTCAACGGTGTTATTTTTTCTTTTTTTTAGCCTCAAGCTTGAGATAATCAGTGTTAGAGGGCATTGGCTATGCCCTATCAAAATCTCTACATGGCATACACAATTAATGCGGCACCATATGAAATCAATGGGGGATATTTTTTGTCGTTTGGGACGACGAAGGAGATGATTATATGAAGGAAGATGTAACTCAATGGGATTTATTTGGAGCTCTTTTACAGCACACAATAATGCCATATACTACTGATTGAAAATGACTAGTATGTAAACATCAGATGATTGAGATTAATTGTATACTATAGAAAATGATCCTAGTGATATGAATAGTATAGTGGTAATCTAGGGAAAAAATTTTAATGACATAAGTGTAATATATATAACAATCAAAATAATATTTATGTAATATGTTATTAAATAATATTTTTGTATGTTTTCATTATTAATAATTATTATGTGTATTGCATTAGAGAGTGAAGCCTCGTTTACATTACTATTAAAATTAAGTGAAGTGCAAATTAATAATCTATCAAATACTATCTACTAGTGGATAGTAGTATTGTGCGTTGTAAAAGAGCTGTTCTAAATTTCATTCCAACCAAATTATTTGCAGCCAATAGCTTCAATTTCAAGAAACCGGTGGATAATTAAAATAACCAGCTCCGTAAAGCCAGGGGCCCAGCCATGATTGAATTATAGCTCAATTGCATCTAACACAAACCCCCAAACCACCAACTAATTGACCTCTAGATCTAAAAAGGAGGGGGCAGCTCTCGAATAGGAGTGAGAGTGGACCAGTTAGGACCCCATATATATGCTAATCTTGCTTCCTAATGTGTTTTCTGGATGCCCTAATACAACTCAAGGACTTCAAATGTCACTCCAGTGCAAAGATCAGTTAGCTGCTGATAACTCAATTTCAGCAAAAATGGGCCATCATATACAGAAACAGTCCTAGATTTATAAGAGTTAAGCTAGATCGTACATCTCTTTCTGTTGGTGAGCAGATGGTAGATCCGAACCACCACCAAGTAATAATGTTGTACTGTCATATTAGCCAGCCAGTGTAGTTTATGCAATGCAATGAATGGCTTTTTGTTTGAGCAAGACATTTCAGATCGAGTGCCTCTAGCTGCTGTGCACAACAACCAGATGGATTGGTCCCCTTCACCAAGATTGGTCCTCCTTTTTCTACCATCTCCTTTGAAAAAACCGAACATATCTGACACCAGCACTTCTTTTATTTAATCTAATTATTACTGGATGTTCTATGCTTGCTGACTGTCCATCCTTATCCACTAGCTAGGCTCCTATTGGCCTTGGAAGCCAATAGACAAAGCTGCAGCCTGATCCAAGGGCTAGCTGCTTGGCCATATTAGCTACATGGTCCGTCTCAAAAATAATGCAACTATTAGTTGCGTGGTGAATAAAGTAGTTCATGTTTGACGAAGTTTCTAAGTAAATTATATGCATATTTAGGACTTCAAATAAATTTATTATGAAAATATACTTTGTAAGTAATCTAATTATATTCATCATAAGAGTTAATATATTTTTATGTATAATTTGTTAAACTTAGCATCCTGAAACATGGTACTGTGCTAGAGTTACATTCTTTTTGGGACGGAGAGATTAATAAGATGTTGCAGTCTTCAGCTCTCAGCTGGTTTCTACTTCATGGCAGCATGCCAGCATTGATCTACCCTTTTGATTATTCCTTGCACGAACCAATTGTTGAAATGTACGTCTCTTTCACCTGCTATATCTACGTTTGATTAAATGGTTAGCCTCTATGCAACGTAATGTAACACGCTGATACATCATAGGACACGTACACTGCATGTTAGGATATGTATCGGCGTGTTATATTTGGAACACCCGTGACAAGCGAATTGTCTCAAGTCTCAACGGTGCGGTGCAAAGTTACGCAGGTGATGCCGTGATGGTGCTATGGACGGAGAAGCAAGGGCATATTCCTGCGGCATCTCTGCTTCGATCATCAGGGCGGCATCAAATTAACAAACCTAGCTAGATGTTATTATATAGAACAATTATAAAGGCACCCTCACTTATCAGTGTCAACAAAGTTGTATAGCATGATCCATCGTCGTCTCAACAAACCCCCTCCAGCATGTAAATTATTAAAACCTACTTTAATTTATCTCTGTATCCGAAACAAAAGCAAGAGAATTTTTTCATGCGTATGATAGTGCTGCATGCTGTTGAATTGTGACCTACTAGTACGCAACGCAGAGTGCAGCAGGTGAGAGAGAATTCCTCGAGCCGTCGAGCGAGGAGCAGGGAAGAACCAGATCGAGCAGCGGAGATCTCTTTAGGAACACCCACACCGACACTTCATAATACCGACCGATAATTAGGCTAGTAACTACTAGCTAGTGGCTGGCGCTTTCCGCTGGAGATCAAATGGACGGCTGAGCTAGAACTGGGTGATGAGGTGACTGACTGCCACGCGTACGGCCCACACACACCAGATGACATGGCATCAAACCAACCGGCCAAACTACAGAGGCCCCCCTGCAGGACCGCACGGAGTAGCAGAACCGTCAGGACCAGCGTTGTGATCTTGCGCAACCTATGGATGCACAAACGTTATCCGAAAGACAGAGGAGGCCGGTTGGTGAGCTAGCTTCGACTGCCACTGTGTGTCTCCCTGTAGGTGGTTGGATTGGACGATACTTGGATCTTCGTCTTCTTCCGTGAGGAGTAATTATAACCAATGCTGAATCTTGTTTAAACCCTACAAGGGAGTGATTTGTATTTGAAAGCTTCTCAACCGTTTTCTTTCTTTCTGAGGTTCAATAATGTTCTTTTCGGTCTCCGTTGCTTCCAATTTGTTTGCTAGAATCGGATATTTCTACCTCTGGTACGTTAACTTGGTAAGACATAGTAGTAGACTAAAAATAGAGACTAACCAAATCGACATTGTTTCTCTCCGTAGGCTTCAATTTTGGATGGGGTCAAGAGTCGGAGTCATACCGAACTACTAGCTAGTAGTGCACTTAATGTTGTAAAAAGTCATATTTATTATCTCACGGTCTCTACCTTTGCCGCAACTGAGTATGTTGGTAGGTCGCAATCTCAAGCTCTCAAACAATAGGTGAAAGATCGTCTTGGATCGCCAGTGTCTACATTTTCCACGGCAATTGTGTCATACGTCGGCACGTCGCCGCCATAGTATCTGAGTTAACGGTATCGGATCCCAACTCTCTACGTCGTGTCTCAACAAATTGTCGGTCCATAGGAGACTTTCTTTCTCGCTCAATTTCATAACCCTGCTCATTTCCATAGGCGTACTTGGTTAATTGTGATTTGATCTTGATCATATTAACATGGAAAAAAACATGAATGGTCCTCAAACTTGTATTGTCTGATTCCCCAATAAACTAGTAAAATGCAGATGTAGATATGTCTAAACTTCGCCAAGAACAAACACCGTTTTCAAGACGTGCGATTAGGAAACTTTTACCAACATGAATGGACCGTTTTGAAGTAGTGACAGTGAGCATTGAGTTACTGCTCCCCTAGCACTAGCAGGAAGTAACACAGGTTTTATGCTAAAAAAAAAAGTAACACAGGTTTTCATCTTTTTGATTAGGCAAATATGCTACTTGGAAGAGCACGGTATATGACAAGGGCGGCAGGAGGCAAGGGTTGGTCCGTGCACGTGGAGCGCTGTACGGCTTGCGCACACGGTGGCCTTTTATCGATGGTCGTGTGGTGTGCTCCGAGTCTGCCGCGCGCCGCAAACCGCCTTGGGTGGTGGGTCATCCATGGGCTCGCAGCTCGCTCATGTCTGTGGGCTGTGGCGCGGCAAACGAGCACAGTACTCCTCTTGTACGGAGTGAACAAGCACCACACGTTATGGATATTTTTCTCGATGAACGTTTACACGCGAATTCTCTCCTGCTACGCACATTTCATTCATTTACCCAAATATAAATCTCTGTTTTTATTTCTACACTAACAATCATCGAATAAAGTTTTAGACTTTAGCTTAATTTCTCCAGAAATATTTTAATTTCAATTGGTTTAAAGTATATATGGTGATTTGTCTCTTTGTTTGCTGTGATCAATAGACGACGAGATATGAACTCACTTCTCTCTCGACGCCTGGTCGCTCCCTCTCGGGGCGGCTCGGGTGGACCCCCGAAGGCCGGCGTGCAGCCACCCCAAGCGATGCTCCCAACCCCTCATCGTTGCCTGAGCAGTCGCCGGAAGCCCGGGCGGCTGCAAGGAAGGCGGCGGGGTGCTCCACCCAGGACCTCGTGGTGGTTCTGTCAACAATGGCGGAGACGATGCTTCCGATGGCCCATGGCCGGATCCATCGCGTGGGGCTTGGATCCGCCCTTTCGAGAACTGGATCTGGCCTGTGGGGGCTTTTATACGGTGGTGATTGGCGGCAACGGCTAGCTACGGCGGCTTCGATGGTCTGCACATGTCGGGGCTTAGTGCGGTGGTGCTCACTGTCGCCGCGGAGGTCTTGATCTCGGAGCCGCCCTGGCTACGCTCGGCTTGCGTGCCGGGCATACCACCTCGTCGGCCTCCAGCGGCTGACGGTGGCGCGGTGTGGCGTCGCCCCGTCGCGGTCCCCTGGGCATCCCGCAGTTCGCGATGGGGATGTGCGGTGGCAGCCATGGTTGGCTCGGCTCGGCGACGTAGTCGACGGATTAGACAAGATGTGTGGGCCTTAGATTAATACCATTGATTGTCTTGTGTTCGACAGAGTAGAGAGGTAGGCACATAGGAGGTAAGAGCCTTATTCGTCTGGCACGTCTTTAAGATGTAGTTTTGTGTACCCTTGTTTGAATGCAACATAGAGCTAATAGTTGTAGGGTATGTGGATTAAGATTAAAACATGCCATGAGCTGCAAGGCATGCCGTTTGTTGCTGCCCTTGGGGTGTCACCTGTTTGGTCGTTTGGTTCGTGCGCAGTGGATCGGCGATGTTGTGGTGCCGTGGCCGACATCGACTTCCTTGGGCGCATACCGACGTCGTCGTAGAGGCATCGTTTGGTTGTGGCTGTGTATGGGGGGCATCAGCGACACCTTGGTGGTGAGGCTGGTGGCGTCGGTCGTCTTACTCCACTGCGATAATGCGAGTGAAGATCCAACCCTTTTGAGGTGGCGTTGTCGGCGTCTTTGATGTCGTGTCCTTCCTGAAGGCGACGCCAAGCATCTCTTGCGCGGACCTTGGACCAAGAAGAGCAAGGAGGAAGACACCCAACAAACATAAGCAACTAGCAAACATAAGCTTCACCCTAAAATATGCTAGGTAGAAGGACATCAGAATGTCGTTGTCAATGATATGGTAGAAAGAATTTTCATTCAGATGTCCCTCTGGATCACGTGGAGGGCCAGAGCACAACAACCCTGAAGGAAGATAAGCGACGACAAAAGTCTTCGCCGTGGTCGTTAGCCCGGAGAATCGGGCATGGCTTTCGCCAAGACTCTTATGTCCCAAACACTGAGAGCACTAGTGTTGTTGCACCAACAAGACGACCTACGCGACTGCGAGGAACAACACATGCACCCACATGCGTGGTGACCATCCAGTGAAGATATTGGGTAAAAGTACTTTTTTTCTGGGATGCGTGTTATGTGAGGGAGATGAATAGGAAAGGTGAAAAGAGAATTTTTGGAGATGCGTGTTCTGTGAGAGGGATGAATATGAAGTAAAAACATACTTTTGGAATCTGAACACAGCCGCGTAAGATGTTGAACACCACCCGACTCATCCACACGGGTGGTGTATTCTTTAGCAGACCTTATGGGTACCGTCTCTACATAAAGTTTGAATCTAAAATAATTTGTGCAGGTGATGGTCAGTAATGTTCAAAGTTGAAAGCGGGACGCAAGTCACAGATGCAGCAGGATGTACGGGCAATTCTTTAATTCTTTTGCTTGATGATGGATCGCTAAAAAGTAACGCGTTGGCGAGGCACATAGAAGACATGGGAGCGCAGCATGCCACTTTCGCGATCGTGGCGATGAATATGGCTGGGTACACTTTGGCATTGGATCTGGAGCTCGATCAGGTAGGGGGATACATGCAACCCTGCGTAGCCACATGGGCACAAGACCAACAGGTCAGTGATTTCCACTTTCATTCAGCGGGTGGCGACCTCGTTCTGTTTTGCTGACCTGCGTCTTTAAACTACGCTCGTGGGCTCGTGGTTCGGCCGGTCGTCGTCGTCGGGCCGCCTGGTGACGGTCGAAATCCAGGGGCGGCATGCCTGTATCGTTTCGTTAGTTTAGGCCCGGCTAGCTGCTGCTTCCGATCCTTGCTCGTGTCGGTGCCAGTGCCATACAGTAGCTTTGCATGGTTGGAGCTCGTGTACTAGTCACGTTCGGGGGGCGTCAGGACGTGTGCTCGCAACAGCTGATGCACTGGAACACAGCTCACAACACGCGTGGATATTGTCATCCCATTTACGCACGTGTATACGCGTCGTCGTACCTGTTTATAATGTACTTTAGAGTAGAATTTAACTGCTTTTGGACCGCAAAAAGAATCCTCTACCAGCTGTGCACAAGAATAGTTTCTACTTTCTACTATACCAGTATTTCAGCACAGGCGTATGACCGTACATATGCTGCCTGCTGGGCAAAAAAGGTGGCAGATTATGAAAGCATCGGGTACTTAAAACTTAAAAGCTACGGGTATCCTCGTTCCAGATCACGTTACCCTTTTTATTTTATTTTATTTAAATGATGATTGTATATGCGCTCTTCTCAAACTCAAGCGACTTGTTTATAAGGTATCATATCTCAATGTAACTAAAAATGGAATCGCCGCCTAGCACCAACAGATGATATGACTAATTTGGTATTAATTTATATTCCAATATAGATCAACGGAATACTTTAATTTATTTTGATCATTTTTATGTACGTCCATACAATACAATTTTCATCACAAATAAGAAATTTTTTTTTTTGAGACCAACCAGGAACTTTAGTGCGTCAAACTAACTAGTTATATTCCAAAGTTCGCTGCTTGGGCTTCGAGTTTTCACGGCCCAGAACAATTAATGGAGCCCAATGTCTCTCGCCGAGTCAATCAATGGGCCTAAGCCCATGGCCATCCATGATCCCCATGTCCAGGTATTGTATCTCTCTGATCCCAGCCCACGCCTTACCTAGGCCAGGCCCCTAATGAAATGATATTTTCGCGTGCTCCAAAAAACCGTGTTTTATTTTTCTCGACGTGATTTTTAGCTTTGCCATTTTGCTACACGGGACGGGACAGAAAACGCAAAAAAGAGCGCTTGTAAGCAAGTTTCATTTTATGGATGTGAAAGAGCCAACTAAGTGAAACATTATCCTTAAAACTCAGTATTTGCGATTAAATTAAAACTACGAGCAGAATTGCTGCTCTATTTTAAAACCCTCTTTTTCAAAAGTCTTTGCATTCCCTTTCTTTTTTTATTATGGCGCTCTTAAGCTAAGCAGAGCGAAAAGCCAAAAACAACCCCAAGTTAATCCGACACACACACACATATTTTTTGAGAAAAAAAAATGAGCATAATCATTCGGAAAATACGAGACCTAGGGTTTTAGCAGCCCAAAAGGCCCACAGATATAAAACCGTCCCCGCTCCAGCCTCCCTCCTCTCCCATCGCGCCGCCGCCACCAGCTCCTCTCGCCCCCATTGCGCACCCGAAACCCTAGCTCCCCCCAATCCCCACCCGGCGGCGACTCCGACGATGGCGACGGCGGCAGGCGGCGCCCCGCGGGCGCTCTCCCAGCGGGAGCAGGACATCCAGATGATGTTGGCGGCCGACGTGCAGCTGGGCACCAAGAACTGCGACTTTCAGATGGAGCGCTACGTCTTCAAGCGCCGATCCGACGGTATATTTACAGATCAAGCGTCTCTTATGCCTTCTTGGATTGTAGTATTCGCCGGGCGCTGAACGAAATGCTGTCTTGGCTGGTGTGTCCAGATCCGGCTTTGCTGGTCTGCGTGATCTTAGGGTGTGCCGTCGTATTTTTCTGTAATTAGATTTTCCCTTTGGTTCTAGTTGTTTTCTCCTGCTTGGATTGGATGTATGGGTGCAACATGTTATCATGTTACAGCGGGAGGCGATTCCGTTGTCTGGTTCAGAAGAGTATTTTCATCTGATGGATTTATTGTATATAGCTTGTCTTTTAGTTTTATGTCAGGTGATAGCTGCACTTTAACTAGGATCTATCTCAGTGAAACGAGTGTTTTGCATTTAATTGCTGTTCTCTAAGAGTTTGCTATATGAATGTGCTGAATCATCATCTTGAATTTAGCAAATGAATCCTGACTTTTGCAAATGCTATATGCATTAGAAAAATTCTTTAGAACAAGAAGTCAGATCTGTAGAGCATTGGCAAAAAAGTTTCAGCTTAACATGACTGCTTATCTTGGGCATAAGGGTACATCCTGTATGTGTTCATGATTCCTTCTTGGAGGAAAAGATGATCTGTGAGATAGCACTAGTCTTTTATTTTAAAATTTTGCAAGTGATAAGAAAGTTTCCTTTGCCAATTGATATGGAAATGAATATCTTCATATTTTCTTCTAGGTATTTACATCATCAACCTTGGCAAGACCTGGGAGAAGCTTCAGATGGCTGCCAGAGTGATTGTTGCGATCGAGAACCCACAGGACATCATTGTGCAGTCTGCTAGACCTTATGGTCAGAGGGCTGTCCTCAAGTTTGCACAGTACACTGGTGCTCATGCCATTGCGGGCAGGCACACTCCTGGAACATTCACCAACCAACTGCAAACCTCATTCAGTGAGCCACGTCTTCTGATCCTGACTGATCCCAGAACTGATCATCAGGTACTTTTCTTTTAATCGCAAGCTTTAATACAGTGGATTCTTGGAAAGGAGACATCTTGAAAATAACAGTTTGGTTAATGTGCAGCCCATCAAGGAGTCCGCTCTTGGGAATATTCCCACTATTGCCTTCTGTGACACTGATTCTCCCATGCGCTATGTTGATATTGGCATTCCTGCTAACAACAAGGGGAAACAGAGCATTGGTTGCCTCTTTTGGCTGCTTGCAAGAATGGTTCTACAGATGCGTGGAACAATTCTCCCTGGGCACAAGTGGGAAGTCATGGTAATCTTTAATGTTCTTAACCTAGTTCTTGATTTCTTGTGCTCGTCTGCTTATTTCCTATGACTTGTTTACTCAATGGTCTAATTCCCTAGGGCTTTTCTCCTTTTCTAGGTTGATCTTTTCTTCTATAGGGATCCAGAGGAAACGAAGGAGCTGGAAGAAGAGGAGGCTGCTGTTGCTCCTGACTATGCTGCAGTCGCTGATTATGGTGCTCCTGCAGCTGATACCTGGGGAAATGACCAATGGGGTGCTGGAGAGGCTCCAGCTGCTGCCCTCACTGCTGCACCTGTTGGTGCTGAATGGGGTGCTGCTCCAGGTCAGCTTGTGCTACTCTTTCTTCTGTTGATTCAGTTGTGAACTTCATTTCAAATTGTTTCATATAATCATATGAGTGATGCATGTTTTGTATCAAAACTAGTTTTCACCTTGACCTGCACAATTTGGCTGGTAAAAATGTGATCTAATTTTACTGTAGTTGAAAGTTGTATTTGATTTGGATTATGCTAAATATTATGTCGATTGAATAGTCATAACTGTATCATGTGTTTATTGAGACTTTGATAAGTGTTGTTATTTTTCAGAGTTTACTAGATTGATTGATTCTATGGTGTACAAATAAACTGTTCAAAAAGCAAATTAGCCTTTTCCTTGTTTCTTGTACATGTTCTTTTTTTGGTTGGGACCGACATATGCTATTTATATTCATGAGCAAAGAAGGCTTGCATATTTTATTGTTGGGCCTGGAGCTTATTGTTTGTTCGAATTGCAACTCCTGCAGGTGCTGCTGATGGGTGGGATCCAGCTGCTGCTGTCCCTCCTCCGGCTACTGTTCCCGCTACCACTGGTTGGGAAGAAGGCAGTGCTCCAGCCCCCACTGGCTGGCAGTAAGAGGTTTCTGCATGGATCATCATTCAGCAACAACTGGAGGGAAGCCAAGTCACTTGACTATGTTTGTGTCGGTAGATCTGTTTTGAGTAGCTCTATCAAAATGTTGCATCGTGGTGTAATGTTTAATGCGAGTCAGTTTTTGAGTAAGACGTAGCTGGGTACTGCCAATTAACTCTTTGTTGCCACCTTTCATGGATAGCTGTCCTGCAAGTGCATTTTGATAATATATGCCTTGTAGCTTTGTCATAATTGCTGTTCTTTCGCTCATCAGTGCGACAGTGTGTAGCGTTCGATTTTTGAGGTTATCGAAGAAGTAACTGGAAAAGGGTTCTTGGAGATCTTTGAAGGTTGTTTCTGCTTTGCATGCTTCGTTTCACATCGCTTCTAGTTTCAAAATTTCGATAGGAAATTGTGGATGCTGGAAAGTTCGAAGTGCTCTGCCGTCTGATCTAGTTAACGAAGCGTCTTCTTTTTTTCCTTACACATACTGTTTTGTGTCCCTGAGCAAATCCTTGTGCCCTTGCCAACTACTTTTCCTGGCCATTGATACTTGTTGGGGTCGTCGCTGTTGTCCATTCTGTCGAGACCCTGCTATGCTTGGTGCTTGGACAAGCAATTTAGTGCCCCCTATATGTTTGGTGTGGACTTGTGCTTGTACGTGCTTTTGGTTGCTGCAGTCTTCAGAATGATTAGAGCAAGTATTATAATCGACGCAAAGCAGGCGATATCAGACGTGGAAGGGAGAGAAAACTGGAGAGAGAGTGAAGCGGGCGGTTCACGACGCGCTCGCTTGAGCGGGCTGAGAGACGCTCCGAAGGCTCCCATTCGCCATGCTTCCTGCCCTGCATTAAATGGCAGCAGACCTGCCACCACCGGACAATGATGTGGACTTGTTGCAGCCGGCAGGCGGGCGAAACCACTAACCTTGCTCTTAGCGACAAACAACTGTCGGCATCTTCATTTGAATGCTGGACAAAGTATGCATTCGTCGGGGTACTCTCTTCCAGTGAGCAATTCCCGTAATCGAAACATCAATTTGCCAAAAGGCAGGAACAGATCTGAAAGATGGTTGAAAGGTGAAGTGGAACTGATCCCAAGTCCCCAAGTGAACGTTCCTGGCAGGCGTGGTCAGATCACAAAACGGTTTGACAGTCGCTGAATTACTAGTTTTTTTAAAAAAAAATTAAGTGGCGGACGTAAAACGGTGCCCGTCATGTATGATTTAGGAGAGGACCAAATAGGTGGTCTGATCGCCGGGACCCAGGGCGCCATCAGCTTGACAGCTTCAGCTCGTCGAGTTGCAAGTTGCCAACACAAGCATGGTTGCAGAAGCCGTTGCCCATTGGTGCCCTTAATCCCCTTATCTATCAAGAGAGGCGTTCAATGCTCATCAAATGTACATGAACCAAGAAATGCTGCGAGGTTCCAGCGCTTCTCATGCAACAGCTCTAGCAGGGTAATGAAATATGGGCTCTCTTTGTATTATTATTTTATTTTATGGGAAAGAGGAGGAAGTTTCGCAATAACATTCAACATGAAAACCGTTGGGCCATAAAGGACCGCGGGTTGGTTTATAAAACGGGTCTGATGTTGAAACATCAAGTATTATTTAATTGTTTGATTTTGTCAATCACGATGTGCCCAAGACCAGCCATCCTAAACTGACCTGTAAATAATTATACATAAACACTTGATGTTAAGAATAACACTGAGACCAAACACAATCTGAGTCACTATGCGCTTACTAGATCGAAGTAGTTTAGAATTAAAAGGACGTATGATTTCATTGTCGAAAAGGACTAGTCAATAGTCATGTTACCAGCTTAAGATATGGATGACCAATGCATAAAGCAAGGTGCATGAAGCTTGTGTGGGGATATGAAGTCCAAATTGGACTTCCAACCTTATGCATGCTTGTAGCATTGCCATGAACACATGCCCCGCATGGATGCTGCTACAAAACTACAAAAGCACGGTATCCTAGTGTGTGCCACGAGTTTCATCTAGCCGACCCAACTTGACTTTCTTCGGTTGTTGTTGCGTTTCATTTCATTTTCGAGAAGAACTATCTTCGATTGGTGTTGCATTTCATTTATTTTTCGTGAAGAAAAAATAAATACCCGAGAAAATTGCACAAGTGTGAAGAAAGTGGAATTTTAGATAAAAAAAATAGGATGGTAGTTTTGCACCTCAATGAATGAGGAAAATATATCCAAATTATCTATTGTATATGTCAGGGAACAAATCATACGGCGCAAAGGCTCATTTTATATATATTATTACAATCGAGATAAGCTGGAGCCTGGGCCATAATTAAGTTATTTAATTTCGATCTAATATTATGCTGAGCTCAAAAAAGAAGAGGAAAATACTCAGTGCCCAGGCGTTGTGTGGGTGATGCTGACTTCTTGTCGCTGTTCTAGCCACCTTAGGTGATTAGGTCATCAAAGGTTGATTGAATTCCGGTGTCCACACCTGCTCCACTCAACATAAGGGTGTATGCGTACTGGCGCACGTAAGCGCGTATTTAGGAGCTATTACATGTTTTTTTTGGAAAAAAAGGGTGATAGAAGATTTTTTGGTAGTTTTGTCTACTTTCTTACATGTCTTGGTAACTGCACAATTTTCAAGTTGTGCAAGTGTCTGAATGCAGCACGTATTTTTGTTTGTTACTTGTAGGCTAAAAGTGGGCCTGATAAAAGACATAACTAAGTTGCCAAAAAGATGGTATTTTTTTCATGAAGTGAAAATACTTTAAATTTGTAAAGTATTTTCTATAGATAAAAGGTATGGGTGATTTGACTCTAGGGCCATCACCGAGTTGTCACAAAAGTTGAGGCATACCACAAATAGAAATGAAGGGAAATTGTAGCTTGCCACTAGTTAACTATGACAAAAGTAAGACACAGTCATGTAGCTTAACATATTACAAATGAAAATGGTAGCTCTCCTCTGAATTGTGAGAAAATTAAACCATAATCATGTAGCTAACATATTACAAATTGTTGTGGTTTTTTCATCCCTCTATTGCTGTGTATTCCTTGGCTTACTCTCCTCACACCAAGATGTCGTAATTTGTTTCCTTCGCTGTATTGTACAGCTAGCTTGCTTATTGAATTTGGGTTCCTTTCACTGATTGTTCAGTTGCAGCTGAAAAGGATGCTATGAAATCAAAACAATATTTGGGCTAATTACCTAATAGTTTTTATGATTCCTTTTGGATAATAAAAACCTAGTGAAATGGAAGGTTTTATCTCCTATTCCCAGATAACTTTTCAAGTAACTTTTTGAAGCTAAAATTTCTTTCTTTTATATCACGCATAAACTGTGTAGTAGTTAGTTCCAGTTGTCCAACAGTTTACCATCTAATATTTCTGAACCTTTTCTATTAGAATATAGGATAATATGTACTTAATAATTACAAACTACGTAGCATAGGTGGTAGAAACCTAGATATTTATACATGTAATCTGTCGACTTTATTCATATCCATATAATTTCACAATCACTACCGCTGGGTTTGGTAGTGTCCAGGCACAAGTAAATTATTGATAAATGATCATTATGTTATTTGTGTTAGTTAAATAAGATTTAGAAATCAACAGTACATAGCTATGAGTTTGGGTTTTCGCTTTGTGATTAGTCATGCTTTGGAAAGGGTTATGGAAATGAGAATAAAAGAGAAAGTTCCATAAATTTTATACACAATACAATTATAGTCTAAAAAACCAGAACAAAACAGCTGCTATCACTACCCTCAGATTTGTGCACAATTTCACTCATGTTCTCTCTGCCTTTGATGTACCCAACTTTCTCTTTCTCTCACCTGTATATTATCTAGTTCCAATCCATTCATCAAAAGGCAATTTTGTGGAGCATCCAGAGCCCTAGATGGCCCAAACCTTGCCACCCAGTCGCTCTCCCTCTCCATCCTCAAGCTTTTTTCCACACACATACCACTACAGGACAACAGAGAAGTTCTTATAAAATCCGTAAAGACAATCCAGAATGCCAAATTAAATTAAATAAAAACCCTCGGGAAAGCGTAAAACTTCCGGCGGAAAGTTTTGCCATCTGGTTGTGTTGGATTTCCTCTCTATTAAAACCATCTAGGCTCCGTTTCCCCTCCCCTCCACACCTCGCGCCCGAGCACCTGGCAATGGCCGCTTCCGCCCCGTCCGCCACCTCCCAGATGCGCTCAAGCCGCCGCCTTTCTTAGTAGAGCCAACCCACCGTCCACCGCGCCCCCCACTCCCAAGAACTCCCCCGCCTACCCACGCCAATCCTCGGTCGCGTGCCGAACGCATCTCGTGCTCTGTTCCCCGGTTCTTGGCGCCGCCGTCTCGCGGGCCGGTGGATGCGCCGCGAATCCAGTCCGTAAGAATCCGGGGCGTGAGCAATGGCGGCGCCGGTGGCGCCGCCGCTGTGCACCTGGCTCGTAGCCGCCTGCCTCTCCGCGGCCTGCGGCGATGGCGAGAAGGAGAAGCAGCGGAGGCACCGTGGCAGCGTCGGGCGCCTATTCGGCTCGCGCCGCCTGCCCGGCTCTGGGCGCCGCGGCGGGGGTCGCTCTGGTGAGCCCATTTCCCGTTTCCTCTTGCCATAGTCTAGTCTCTTTCTTGCTTGCCCGAGCGTAAAACTGTGAAAATTCGCCGCAAAGGATGTGTTTTACCGCATCGGTAGTGTCATCGTGATGACTTGGAGGCGGGTTAAAGGTGCGATTTTTATACGGTTCCAGGCGTCACATCGCTCGTGAGCGCGCCTGGGATGTATGGGGAGAGGATTATACCCTGCTCGATGCTGGCATCTTTGGCTAGTACTTATTTGTAAGGTTTCGGGCTCGCCGTCAGGTCCTGCTCTCGAGTGAATTGCTGGTTTTGCAACTGCTAGGTTCGGTTGCCGTAGTTTCTTTGAACTTATCATAAACGTATGCTTTTTATAAGCAAGATAAAGTGTGCCTACAGGTACAGGGAAATTCAGAACCTGTTGCAAAATCTGGTGTTGAGAAGATGGAAAAAAACTGAAATCTTGTTGAGGAAATTGTCCTTTCTTGAACTACCATTTGCTTAATTCTCTAACTGTTGATAACTTGGTATTTCGGTTGTCATGCCTAGTTTAGTCTGTGCCTCTGGGCCATTATCACACCAGCATACCGAATGAACAACAAACCAGCCTATATTATTTGTTAATTTTGGCTTTTTCTCCCCAATCTGTCACTTAAATGACCAATAGGTGGTACTTGAAGAAGGATCCAATTGATGTAAGGAATTTTGTGGGTGACACTACCTTTCTTTTGTCCACTTCTATTTGTCATACATGCTGACTTTTGATAACTGTACACTATATGAATGAAATTCTTATGAACTGCAGGATTGTCCATGGCTGTTGCCTTGCATCCTGAAAGGGGAGCTGTGGAAACTAAGAAAACTGATGTCAAACAAAGGAGAGTGGTTGTCACTGGCATGGGTGTAGTTACACCGTTGGGTCATGACCCTGATGAATTCTACAATAACCTTCTACAGGGTATCAGCGGAATTAGTGAGATAGAGGCATTTGATTGCTCCAGCTATCCCACGGTATTTGTTTTCTTCAAGAACAATGATTTGAGGTTCATTGTGCCGTTATGCTGAGAAATGTTGCACTTTTTTGACACGTTATGTTCACATAGAGAATTGCTGGAGAAATCAAATCGTTTTCGACGGATGGTTGGGTTGCACCAAAGCTAGCTAAGCGAATGGACAAGTTCATGCAGTATTTGATAACAGCTGGAAAAAAAGCGTTGGATAATGCTGGAATCACTGAAGAAATCATGAATGAGTTGGAAAAATCAAGGTGTGGGGTTCTTATTGGGTCTGCTATGGGTGGCATGAAGGTGGAGATTCATGCAGTACATTATGTGCTTCCTTAATAGAGCAGATTTTTTCACACTTTTTTTTTTCTAATTAGCTTGGCTTATGATGCTATTTTGATCAGGTTTTTAGTGACGCGATTGAAGCATTAAGGGTTTCCTACAAGAAGATGAACCCATTTTGTGTACCTTTTGCAACTACAAACATGGGCTCTGCAATACTTGCTATGGATCTGGTATTAATCTTTTCATGCTATTTCATTGCTTCCCTTGTTTGTTGATATATATTATAATTTTTTTGTTACTGAAATTGCATCTCGTATGCAGGGCTGGATGGGTCCAAATTATTCTATCTCTACTGCCTGTGCTACTAGCAACTTCTGCATTCTGAATGCCGCTAATCATATCAGGAGAGGGGAAGCTGTAAGTAACTCCATTTTCTTGTGATCGTTTCTGTAATTTGTAGTGTGTAATTGCAGTTGTAACCTACACATACAGGATGTGATGCTTTGCGGTGGTTCTGATGCACCAATTATCCCTATTGGTAAGGTGCACTCTGATTATTTGAGGCGTCTTCACTCCCATTTGCTATTGTTTCATTTGATATGAACCTCAAAGTTTTTTTAATGCATATATTGAGTTCACTGTTTTGATTATTAAAGACTCTTAAATTCAGGATTGGGAGGTTTCGTGGCCTGCAGAGCTCTTTCACAGAGAAATACTGATCCAGCAAAAGCTTCTCGGCCTTGGGATGTGGTCAGTACCTTGTACCTATAAGTTAAAGTATATTTATACTGTTTTTTGGCCAATAATTGAGTTATATGCTAGCGATACATTTATCAATTATACTTACTGGTTTGGAACATATATTTCTGTGCCTGCTGAATATTTGGAATAAACATGATTCTTGTTTGTCTTGGTATTCCTTTCTGGTGTGTCACAGGATCGTGATGGATTTGTCATGGGAGAAGGGTCTGGTGTACTTGTTTTGGAAGAACTTGAGCATGCAAAGGTTTCTTTCATGCAATTCCCTTAAGAGTCCGTTGTCTTGATGTTTTGGCTGATATTGTTCAAATGCTAAGGGCTTCCAATTCGGATTTCTGCAGAAAAGAGGTGCAGAAATATATGCTGAATTTTTGGGAGGAAGCTTCACATGTGATGCGTACCACATGACAGAGCCTCATCCTGAAGGTTTATTTTTCTTTAATATTGTGGTGCATTTGTCATCCCTTCTCCTATTATCCTCATCTTGTCCTACTAATTCTAATATTATGTCCATGCAAATACAATATCAGGGAAAGGGGTTATTCTTTGTATTGAAAACGCATTAGCAGATTCAGGAGTAACAAAGGAAGACATTAACTATATAAATGCCCATGCAACATCTACACAGATGGGTGATTTGAAGGAATTTGAAGCTCTCACCCGTTGTTTTGGCAAGAATCCTCAGGCAATTTTCGTATTTCATAATATTATATTCAGGCCTAGAACCTTTATGCCGTTTTCTGGAATTCACCCGAGTAAATGATTTGCCTATATGTACTGCAGCTTAGAGTGAACTCAACAAAGTCAATGACAGGACATCTCCTAGGAGCTGCTGGTGGAATAGAAGCTGTCGCTGCTATACAAGTAAGGAGGTTAATTTAGCTTTTATCAGAGCTATTCGGTGGCTTTCTTATGCTTTTACTGAAAATTTGCTGTTTAGGTTCAGGAGCTGTAGACTATACCTTTATAATGTGCTATATGTCATGGCCAGCTGTCCGTGAGTGTAGCTGGTAGTTGTGGGAAGTTGCTGGCTGCTGTGCTGCCGGTTTCTTGCCCATGGTCGAAGGATAGGTCGCTGGAGGGAGACAGCAGCAAAGGGGATGAGAGAACAGAGAACGGGGATGGGAGATTAGATTGATTATTTGGTTGCCGTTCAAGTTTACATTGGCCCTTACATTTATAGGCCTCTTCCCCTCTCATGTCAATCAAACAAACTCTCTTTCTTTCCTAACAATAAATCTAACTTACCAAATCTTAATGAAGCTACCCAAGCGAACTAGCTGAGAAAAAGAGAAACAAACTACTCCAATTGGATCAGGCATCATTGCTGACTTTATTCCTCATTGTGTAGACTCGCCCAACAATAACATATATCTGCTGGGATATGATCTACTATTCCATTTACAGTGCTTGTTTTTATTTGAGCCGATTTGGTCTTTCTGCATTATGGAGTTGGAATCAAGTTGATAAAAGAATCTTGTCGTTATTAAATCTGAGTGCTAACTTTGGAAGCACGGTTATGTAGTAGCAGTATGGTGGCGCGCAAATGCAAATTACCACCCACTAATACAGCTGTACAGTCACTATATATTTACTAAAGAAAAGGTAGCTGATAGCCTAAGATTCTGATTGATAGTTGCGTCAACTCTCGCAATTGCAACCTGTAAACTAGGCAACATAATAGAGCACATCATATAGGATGACCTATGCCATAAATTAATAAAGAAATACAAGGTGGATGTCTATTTCTTGCGTCACTTAGATATTGTACTACTGAAGATTGCTTTTTCTGGGCACATTATGTGCAGAAGAGTATTGGGGAAGCATCCATTTTTTCCTAGAAGCAGTCTAGTGTCAAATGTCTATCAGTATATGGTATGGTGTCCAATACAGATAAGCTACATGATGGCAGCATTTGTGTTGAAACTGTGGCATAAGAAAGCACCACATTAAAGCATTTTTTTCCTTAGTCATACAATCTCTGTTCAAGTGGACTCTGATGCATGTACCAAGTTAATAAGTATCATTAATATATGACAAATGACACTTTGGACCAGACAATGTCAGCATCCATATTAGTAGCAGAAAGTGTTTTTAGACTATATTGGGAACTCTTAATCCAGATATTCATAAGTTCTGATCAGACTTGTGTCAATTAGAACTATAGGACAACATCAGCAGTTTGACAAAGCATTAATTGAACACTCTGGTTTCACAACAAATAATTTAGTGCTGCAATTGGTATTCAAGTTTCTATTAGATCTATTGGTTGCCCTGTGGATGTTTGGTCTTTGAATTTTCAATCTCTGTGCAAGATGCACCAATTGGAAATGGGGGTGGAATTAGGAGGGCCATAACTGAAGAGGCGGGGAAAAGCGTAGTCACAAATATGGAGGGGACATGGGGTCATTTTCGTCCCTGCCTTATGAAAACCCCTTGCAAGTTTGTACAATGTTTCTTGATCCCGTTCCTCAATCCCATCGACCCAGGAGCTTTGTGACTATGGGGAAAACAATGAGCTGTTTTATTTGGAATCCACTATTATTATCATCAATGTAAACCACCTTTGAGACCTGCAAAGTTTCATGCACTTAAAAGGTTGACTGCCTGCCGATGCCTTCGATAAAATTGGATACCACAATCTCACACCATCCACCATGTCAATCTTTAAGTCAGTAATTCTTGATCTATAAAGTTGAAAGTTATGTGAATAATTGAAGTGCTTTTCAGTTTGGATACCATTTGTTTAAATTTGGTAAGTTAAGGCAACATGACATTCACATTTTGATGTCATTTTGTTTTTTCGGCTTGGGTGAGAAGAGAACAATAGAGAATACGTTGCTTTTCGTCATGCTTTTCTTGAGTAACATAATTCCAAAGTACAGGGTTTTGATGTTATGTTCTTGAATAAACTATTTTCCAAAGTAAATGCTGATGTTACTGTCAGGGTCGGTCCATTTCATAGTTATGAAAATTGTTTTATTCCAGGGGACTTCTTGTTTGAGCTTCTAGCAGAAATGCAATCTTGTGCCTCCAAATGGAACCTAATTTTCATTCATGGCCACTAACTCTGGAATGCCATCATGCCTTTTCCTTTGTCATATAAACAAACTGGTACAGTGCATTGGAATTTTAGGCGACTCATTTTTTTTAAGACGATTGACTAGCTAGTAGCTTGTCATCAGAAATTCCTAGCTTAGCTGTTTCTAAAAGCTCCAGACCTAGAGTGTGATGGCTAACAACCAAAACATGTTGGTATTTGATAGCATTGCACCATGGGTATCGATAACATGTTACACTTTCACCTTTCAGTTGTTTTTATTACCTGTGCATTTTTATTATAGGAATCTGCTAAGTATCATCAGTTAGGATGCTAGATTTATCTTAAGGGTTGATGCAGTTTCTATTTCTGTGTACTTGCAGGCTATAAGAACAGGTTGGGTACATCCAAATATCAATTTGGATAACCCGGAGAAAAATGTGGTAAGTTCCTTTTTAACTGATAATTTTCCACTCTTGAATGTTTTGAATCCGTTTTAACCTTTTTCTCTATAATCAACTTTAACATGTGTATGGACCATCAGTATATAGATGGTGCCAGGTTGATGTGGTTCAGTTGGTGCCTTGTTGTTTCTAATGAAGTTGGAAAAAAAAAAGAAAGAACAAACTTTGTGAATCTAATCTGCAGTGGTTCATTGGACAAAATTATGTTTACCTTTGAAAAGCGTATTTTCAATTTAATAGCCTTGTCCATAAAAGTTAAGTCACCAATCCTGAGCCATTAACTTGTTTGATTAAAGCCTAACATAAAACCTGTTCTGTTCTGTTCTGTTCTGTAACCCATCTATTTTAAGTGCTGTATTTAATTAGCCTTTCCCATCTTGACTTAGGATGTCAGCCTACTGGTGGGTCCACAGAAGGAAAGATGTGATGTCAAGGTGGCACTGTCGAACTCATTTGGATTTGGTGGACACAACTCATCGATTTTGTTCGCGCCCTTCAAATGATTTTTGTTGAGGATTTTCTTATGGTTATCATCTAAAAATTGAGACATTATAAGACCACCAGGCTCGGCAACATTTCCTATACTGCAAAGGTTAGGATGAAATCCGAAAGCTTAGTAGGATATATGCCACACCGAGGGAAGGTAGCAGTTGGGTTCATTTGCAATAGCAAGCGAAAGATTATACCGAGCGAGACCACAGCATCCATTCAGACGTTCCATGTACCTTTTGGCTCATTCTATTTTGTTTCGGATGCTCATTGTACTTGTCATATAGGAGCTTGGTTGGGGGCGGTGTTTTTGGTGTAGCCGTTTGCCCGACAGATACAGTGGTTTACTTACAGATCCAGCACATGCTGCGTAGTTCACCTCTTGTTGCAGAGCACAATGGTGTTGTGGGCCTGTGGCTTTACGCTCTAGTGATGTGTTTGACAACTGTAGCGTTCCGATGTGACATGAGTTATGAATTTTGATTTTGAATCCTTTGACGGAAACCTTAGGATTATCCATATGTCGGCACATAAGATTCGGCAAGGATAATTCTGTCTTTGTAATTTAAATTTTAGCTTGTATTTTAAAATCTTGAACTTTTGCAGATGGAGTTGCACAGAACCAAACTTTTTTGTAGGCTATGGTTCGATCAACAATTTTGTAGTTGAAAATTTATTTATTTGAAGTCATTTAGATGTTTGAATAATCGATCAAAGCTTTGATAAACTTAGAATAAAATTCCTCGTTAAGGGCAATGATAGTGGGATGGTAAACAAGGATTGTGTGAGGAAGGTTGTAAGTTAGTCTGGGAGCCATAGGCGTGCGTATTTCACACGAGAAACCCGTCGGGCCGTCGCTCTGAGGTTGCTATCTTTTGGTTTGACTATTCGTGGTCGGTCGGCGCAGCAGATGTTCCATAGTTGTGAAATAACGTGCACAGCCTAGCTTAACATCTCTAAGATTTTTTTCCACCTTGACAAACACAATATACATACAGACGTTCATATATGTACGCACGGCAAACACACCTTACCTTAGGATCAATAGACTTAGACCAATAAATAAATCTTAAAAATAACGAACATCACCGGTCGAATGCGTCATTTTCGGTATGTAACTTGTACTGATAGCCTAAAATAGCATGCGATATATATATTTACGAAAACGTTAGGGTAAAGAGGGCAATCGAAATTTTTTAATACAGATCAAGTTTTCAGAAACAAAAAATTGATAAGGTATATATGTAAAACAAAAAAAACTGAAAAATAACTCAAACCCTCACCCCATCCATGCATTGCTACTCAATCTCGTGGAAGAAACTGATGAAACTCAGAAATTTGCCTCCACATTGCGGAAGCAAAACCTGCATGCATTCTCGTGACTTGTGAAGCAACTCTATTGATGCAAATAAGCAAAGCACTACTAATTGAAAGTTTTAAGAGGGCTACTAGTGAGTCATCGTATTGATTGAGGCCTTGCATACAGCTGCATGCATGCCACCATGCCTCGAGCCCTGCCCCTGTTCTTACCTCTGCATGAACTTGTCAGGCAACATCTCTGCTCCTCTAGGCTCTACATACTTTCAAGTGTTTACCAACCAGGCCAGCCTGAAATGGCATGCTGCAATTTCAGGAGTGAAACACAAATGCATGCATGCCTCGCTGCAGTATGTCAGCTAGGATGCTAGTATAGGGTTCATTGGACGACAGCAACAACAGTGTTTGCATTGACATGCATATGCACAAGTCACCAGAGAGAGCTAGAGAGGCATGGAGCAGTCTGCCAAAACCTAGTTGTTTGCTGACATATCCTATGAACGTTGCGGCCAAAACTGGTCGAGCTGTTTGACGACAATGGGAAAAAAAATGTAGGCTATCTTTTTTTTTCCTTTAGCTTTCGGTCTGAAGAAAGTGTTTCGTGCACCTCTCAAATTCTAGAAGTATTATATTCCAGTTGGCTACTATGTGTTTCTTTATTTGACAGCTAAAACTCCCTCACACGACAAGACAAAAAAACTAAACTGATTTGGTATATTACATAGCACATGCTAATTTCAGGAGTTGCCCAATGTTTTCATGCTACCGTGTGGTGACTGTCATAAACCGTGGCAGTGCTTGACGATGCAGGAAATGTGAAGAAAAAAAATACGTACCTAGTTCCTTAGGATGTGAGACCACCCCTAATTCCTTAGGATGTGAAGACCTGCTGAATGTTGTGCAATACTCCTTCTATTCAACTTTATAAGTTGTATTTTGTTTCGTTAACAGCAAGCATTAGACTGACCATTTATCAATATATAAGTTTTATGACACAAAATTAATGATATTAGATGAATATTAGAAATAGCAACTTATGGTACCAACTTTTGTATAACATAAATGATATATTAATGGGTTATTATCAACCTTATCATAACAAAACTAAATACATCTTGCAAAGGTGAAGAGATAAAGTAATAAAGTGCATATTACTTTAATTATTTATAATGGGTTAGTAAGTGTATCCTTTAAATTATATTAATGTAGTCGATCGGGTTTTCTTAATATTGTAATTGCTCAAACTTATGAAAAAAAAACTACAACAGTTTTCATAAGAATTATTTTATACCATTAACTGTTACTATTGCATTATTATACTCATAATCATCTATATGTAAAATATAAAAAATTACATTTGTGAACCAATTCTTTTGCTAAAACTATTAACCGCTGGCAAAATGAACAGATAGAAACGGGAAGAAATCAATCACATCAACTAAATATAAAGTACAAAATAAGAAAAGGTAGTTTGTTCAACTAACTGAACGTATATGACTAGTTGATGAATAAAACAAGATGAAGCATACATATTTCATCCTCGAAATTTTAGATATCACCTAATTTTATCCATCAACACCAAATCTGCAAACTTGGATTTTGAGGCACAAAACAAGACAATGAAAATACACCAGCTGTTGATTAGCATGGATAACACTGTAAGCACATCAACTTGGATCTTACAAAAGGCTGATGCCATCTAGAGATGGTCTCGGACAAATGGTACTCAACACATCAAGTAAGGACACAATCCTTGGGATCAAATTTTTGCATTTCACTATACTACTACTAGCGCTGCCATTTATTATTAGAGATACAGCAAAGCATGTCAGAAAGAGGAGCAATTTTGTTCAAAACTTCGATAAATTGCTTCCCATATATGACAGATTAAAGAAGATCAGGAGAACCATTCTGAATCCCATCCTTCTATTTCTCCGGACTCCACCCTGCAAATAAGAGATATATTCATCATTAGACAAACCAATGGCACATGACATACATATATATAGCTGTCAAATCCAATATGCATGCATTTTTCAGGTATGTATATATGTACCCAATATATTGCATATCTATAGGACAAAAATAGAACAAATATTTGGTTTGTGTTTCCATGGGAAAATTTTGCATTCTGTGCCGTTTTCAATGGAGAAACGTATCTGAAAAAAATGGAATTTTACCGGATTTTATACTATTACAATAATTTTTATAGCTAGGCTGCAAAGTAGATGACGATCAATAATGTTTTTTTCTAGTAACGTACACCTTATTCTACTAGATATTAACAGCTACTTAGAAGCATAAATTGCATAGTTGAAATAAATTTGAATGCAAATATCTATGTTTACCTTTTTTTTAGAAGAGGATCACGTTTTATTTTCTTATTAGACTTGGCAATTGATAAGAATAATGGTTCAGGAAAACTGCATATCGATTACTTACCCGGGCAAGGAGACATCTACGTTGTGATGGTAGTAGTCGTTCAAATGCATCCCAGCAGGGACGCCAGAGCTGCTTTCTTGGTTAGCCTCATGGCCAACAAGGTTATTATCTTGAAACCAACAGGGCATGTCCACCAACAACGGATCCTCCGTCGTGTTCGCAACACTTCCTCCTACCTCCTGCCCATTGCCTTTGTCTTCGATGCTCTCAAGGAGCTTGCTCCACCATGCTGACGTGACCAGGTTCATGGTGTCGCTCCACTCGATGTCGTGCTGCTCACCGATCGAGTAGATCGCCGCCATCTCCTCGTCGTCGAGCACTCGGTGTAGTGATGCATCGGCTGCCAGTGAAGTGTTCTCCATGGTGACAGCCGATGAGAGGTCGTGGCTCGGCATCGTCACTGATGGAGAGGAGTAGACCGAGTAGGAGGAAGCAGGTGATGGTTGGAGCAATGGAGGATCGAAAGAACAAGCACTGTTGTTCTTGGTATCGTCACCGACAAAACTATTGAATCCCTGAAAGCTAAGGTTTAGACCTAGTGGCTGTGCAGGAAGAGGGACCAAGCAGTGATCTAGGTTATTGTTATGCTCGGAATTAACCAAGGGCTCAACAACTGGTGTTTGGTAAGTGAGTGGGGATGATGAATAGCTACTTGGACTAGTGAAATGTGAGAATGGAGAATTGTACAAGTAATCTGAGTAGGAACCGTAGCTCATAGGTGGCGCAGAAGCTCTAGTAGTTGCTGCGTGGCTTTGCTCTTGCGCTACTAGATGAACCTCTTGTTGATGCTGTTGCTGCAGCTGCAGTTGCATCAGTTGTTGCTGCTGCTGCTGCTCTTTGGCTTGTTTCATGGAGGCCCTATGGATCTTGAGAGCCGTGACAATCTCTCTCCTGGCCTCTGCCATGTTGAGCAGCCTCTCCTGGTATGGCCTGCTCGTGTGAAGCCTCCTCCTCACCTGCTTCTTGTGTGGCTGTGGTGGTGCTGTTTGGGCTTGTTGCTGATGATCTTCTTGTTGTGGTTGTTGGGTATGTGGTTTGGTGCCCATTGCGGTGCTGTGGTCTTTGGATCTTGCTGCAGATGAAGAGCTGAGCTGCTTCACAAGGCTCCTAATGTAAGCTCCTGAGAGGTGTGGCTGCTCCGGCTTGTTGTTCTTTGAGGTGGAGGAAGGGGTAGGAGCTAGCTTGTGGTTCCTCATCTCGCCGGCCTCTCTCCTAGCTACCGATCAGGTACGACGGTTCTCTCTTTCTTGCTAAGGAAACACAAGAGATGTGTGAGAAAGGCATAGGGTGTAAAGCCAGGGTGATGGGGTGGTATAAATAGGGTGGTACTAGGAAGCATATAGAGTTTGTTAGGAGATGCAGTGTTATCCTTTTTGCAATGCATGTCATATGGTCTTGTGGTGGTAGGTTGGCAGGTAGTGTAGCTAAAAAAGACAGCACACAACGTTGAGTCATCTTTTTGGTACTTGGATAGCATTGACTCTTTGCCTCAAGTCTGGTCGCGAGAAAAAAAAAATCATGACTCCGCTCTAGTCTGAACGAAGTCTCCTCCACATATCAGGGATGAATAGTGTACAAAATGGTCTTGGATTCCATAGTCAAAGTTTGGATAGATTATTCCAGGGGAGAAGGAGTTGAGGATTCATATATTGTTCTTTTTGTTGAACCAAATAAAAAATTCACACCAAGGAAAAAAAATCAATCTAGTAGTCAATATATATAGAGATATATAGCTACTAGCTTAAAAAAAAGATTGCACAAGTGGTATGGTAGTGGAGTGCAAAGATAGATGCATCATGCACGCGCGAGTGCAGAGGTCATGCATGCATGGTTTGGAATTCAAATATGGACAACTTCTTTTTGGCTGTGCTGGTTGCTGCTCCCGCGCTTGCTAACTGACTTGAGAAGGCGATAAGATTCACCAATCAGTCACATGAAGATAAGCAGGTGGCCTACAAAACAGATAGCATAGCAACGTAGACGTTCATGATTTCTTCTTGCTCGACCGATTGGGGTCGATAGGAGATCAACACCAGCATTAAATATATAGACCATCGACGGTATCTTTAGCCGCAAGTGAAGTCCGTCCCATCTCACCTTGTACCCTACTCGCTGATAGAATGATTGCCTACGTACGGAGCATGGTCGTCTCTCTCTCTCTAAGAACAAGCAGGAAGTCTACAGTACTGTTCGTAGTACTAGTGGTGAATTTCGGTCGAAACAACGACAAGCTATAGCATCAATTTTGAGGGCCGAAAAGCAGCTGCCGGCCGATCGCAACTGAAGTCCATAATTCATTCATTGTATGAACGACTGAGTACGTACATATCCAAAACTGAACACAGAAGGCGTGCCCGGCCACATACATGGAAGATACTGTAGCGTTTGTTCAAGACTGATGACTAGCACTGTACATGATAAAAGGTTATGATTCTTTGCATTGCATGCGCCGAGAAGGAGTGTTTAGTTTGAAGAAGAATATCAACCTATCCTATCCTCACTTTTTTTTGGAACATAACACCCTACCCGTAATTGGCATATCAATCAACGTCAACAATAAACCATGACGGATCAACATATTCTACTGCGTGGGTAACAAACTAAATGAGACGGAAGCGACTTAATTAGGTTCGTCGAAACTAGAGATCGATGATTTATCACGTGTACCAATACTTTTCAATCTAATGTCTCGACCATATATATATATATACATACGGCCCCGATGTGATGATATGCATACTTACATTATTTGAGCAAGGGATTTTCAACGGTTATAAGCATGATGAATTGATGATATATTGCACCCGTCGTCCGTCTTCGACCTCTTTTTTTTTTCTTGGCCCAGTCTAGCTATTGTGCATGCATGATTTAATGCACGTGATGTATGTATATTGCGCTCGTCCCGAAGCCTTCAGATTTAATGATCCGACGGCGTCCTAGTCACGTACAGATCATCATGCATGCTAGGTGGCTAAAGTCAGTGCTCGCTGAGCAAAGCGAGAGCACCGACTCAACATGCATGGTAAAGTTTTTAGTCAGGGTGTCCTAATAAGATAACCTCCGTCCCTAGTAAATAGAGTGTTCTTTTTTTATTTTATAATAAGTCCTACTATCTTATACTCCCTTCGTCTTGTCCTTAACGACACATATTTAAGGACGAACAGAGTATTTTTCTAAGTTTATAGAGAAGGGTATCAATATTTATTATATCAAATATATTATTTGAATTCAGAATGTATACAGTAAATTCATAAATATTATATTAATCCATGGTGTTTTTTACATTCCAAAGGGTCAGGTGGTTATGAAGAATAATGAAGATCGACAAGGCTGAGCCAGCTGCTGACGGGTGGTCCTTCTTGGACATTGTCAAGAAATTTGCAGCAGTGCAATAGTGTTGCGAAAGTGAAGTATTCTTTGTTACCTTGTCAAGATCGAATGTAATTGTAGTGCACTTATTTTTAAGTATTTAGATTGAAAATACTGGCAACAGAAAAATACTGGGTAAATGATGCTTGTAGCTAACTCATCACGCATGCATGAGTTTTTTTTACCAGTAATGTTTAAGGTGGATTGGGTTTCCCTCCTATCTGGGTACTATTTTTTACCGAAGTCTATAGGGGAAACCCAAACCTTTTTTTTGGCATATTTTTTCTTTAGTCCAGACCCATCGCTTCCACTGGGAGTCGAACCTGGGTCTGTTAGATGCTAGTATGCTCTAACCACAAGACTAGATGCCCTTTCGCCTATCTAGGTACGGTTTCCCTAAGGCTTAAGTTCAATTTACAGATGGCATTTAGCAAGTGGACACTACCAATTACCAAATATACACTACACGATTAAAGCCTCACTTTTTGTTTGATAAATGATTTTTTTTTTATAACCACATGTGTGGCACATGTATTTTCGCTACCTTGGTATTCCAATGCGCTTTAGGAAATTAAGTAACAAATATTATATTTGAAGGTAACTGAAGAAAAATTGAAAAAAGGTTAAGTGGATGGAAAGACAAATTACTATCTGTTGGCGTAGATTGGCGTCGTTAAACTCAGTCTTATTTAGTTTATCAATGTTTATGATGTCTTTCTTTGAGGCACCAAAAGGAGTTCTAAAGATTATAGAATACTATAGATTAAAAATTTTGTTTTTGGCAAAATGATGGCAATAAGAAAAATACAGATTAGCTAAATGGGGTATCTTGTGCCAACCGAAGGAACAAGGTGGTTTGGGGTACACAAAACCTGGAAATAAAAAATAAATACCTACTATAAGTAAATGGCTATTATGTAATGAAAAGGGGACGTGGCAAGATTTGTTGAGAAATAATGCCTCAAGAATAAGAGGTTGGGAGAAAGTAATAAGAAACGAGGGGATTCTCCTTTTTGGACGAGTTTCATGATTGTGAAACATCAATTCCTTCCCTTAGGAAGCTTTAATGTGCAAGAAGGAACACGATGGAGGATTCGGGAGGACATATGGTTAACGAGAAATTAGGTTGTTTTTGACAAATGTCAACCAAAAACTTTTATGTACGTTCTTTTTAGGAGAATGCATTGACTTCGTCACTGGACGCAATTGCAACACAGTGAGGATCATAAAGTGATGACGATTCAGGTGTGCCGAACAATGGAGACAATGACACTTGTGTTCTTTGCTATGGATGGCCGCCTACTTTACTGTTCAACAACTTATTTTCTAAAGTTATTTTTTTTGGTATGTGTTCCAAGACATTTCTATGCATAATAATGTGTGGACTGATTCTTCTTCCTGAGGAGTTGAAGCCAAAAATTTCCAATATCTAAAGAATGTGTGGCACATGTGCATTATACACAATGTATTACTCCCCTATTCCAAAATACTACTCATTTTGGCTTTTCAACATACATAATATTTACTATGTAAACATAAATATATATCTAGTTGCATATAAAAATCTATGCATCTAGAAAAGCCAAAACAAATAGTATTTTCGAACGGAGGGAGTAGATACTAACCATCTGTGCTGTACCTGCAGACCTCTCATGGCCTCAATTCTGCCAGCTATCGGCCTCCCCTATATACGTGTCATGCACACTTTGAAGCCGGTGAGCCAACATCCTACACTGCCGAGTGCTGCAGCTCCCGCGGTACAAACCATCACGTCAGTCACTTAGCCACCGCCGACATGTCCGATCAGAGAATGACTCCGCGAAAACACCAACTCTTAGCCACCGCCTATCCGCCATGACCGTACCGCACAACCTATGCACAATGTCTTGCGGCCAAGTACCGCAATCGGGCGCTTTAGGCCCATGAACGTATGAGATGATGCTTATGAAAGAGCATCTAGTCCCTATTTGGTTTTGGTGATTAATCATGACATAATTATTGTGAATAACTTATATTTTGCAATTTTAAAAATTATGTTAGTATAATGGAATTTCATGGTATTCTTGTTCCGTATTGGAATGGAATTCATGTATTGGTTCCAAGGATATGTTCGAAGATTAAGGATAAGCTAGTTCTAAGTATCATTTGGGTGATGAGAGATACTTAGATTGGTTTAGGGCTTTGTTTTTCTTTGGCCATAGAACTAAGGGGACTAAGAGTAATAGCTTGACCTAGATGAGCCTAGAATTTAGGTGTCATGTATGCTTGTAAAATTCTACTAGTAGCTCAAATGAAAACTTAGTAAAGGCTGGAAACTTAAAGGATTTGAATTAGACAAGTTTCAACTTCAAAAGAATTAAACTCATAGAAGAAATATAGAGGCACCGACTACTTTGGTGGTGCCAAGGGCCAGCCACCGAACCAGTTGGTGAATTCTTCATTCACTGAGGTGAGGTGACTGTGGCATCTACTGAATTGGTGGTGGCTCTCAGGAACCATCAAACCAATCGGTCCCCATGGTGACTTACTGTCATTAGGCTTGTCGATAGGCACTGATTGATTCGGTGCTCTCAGGGGAACATCACCAAATCAGTCAGTGCTATACCCTTACGTGGATGCTCCAACGAGGACTAGGAGAGAGTGCCGACTCTTTGATATCTTCAAAAAAATCGGTGTCTAAACCCTTGCCTTTGCTTTCCAAAGTTTACTTTCAAGCAAGTGAATTTCTAGACTTACGTCAATTAAGCCGCTACATCCGCTAGCTCTCGATCGGTTCACTGACAACATATTTGCTGCTGAAGCAATAATAAACAAGCTAGACGACATTTGCCTGTATTTGTGATTCATATTCATTATTTTTATCTAAAAAGGCATTTCACTCATCTTATATTCTTATGTTACCGTCGTCACCTTGTCAAATAAGAATATATATAATGCAGTGTTTGCACCCACGTGCATGTTATATATCTATTAATAACAATATGTTATGCACTTTGGAACCCATGACGATAGTAGCTTGCAAGCAAGATCTATCTCGCCAATGCTTTCTCACTTTTTTCTGTGTTTATGTTAGGAGGGCTTTTCACATGCACTTGGCAAATTAAATAGAATAATAATGTGATAGCGACAGGTTGAAATACTAGCCTGCCTAACCTATAACAATTTTTGCATATACCAGGATAAAAGTAAATTTTTTATCTTTATTTCGTTTGTCAAGTTAAGAACTTCTACAGTACTCTGGTTAGACGAGGTTTTTCTTTCATTTTTTTCTCTTAAGTTTAAGATGATGGCCAAACACGGTATTGATGTCAAATATGCATGACGAGCTGCATGTGCACGTGGAGAACAAATTATTACTGTACATATACATCCTCATGTCAAACAACATGAGCTGGCAAGCTGAAATATTTGTCCTCGTGTATTATAGATAGACTATATATGGGATTCACCCATGCAAATAATTGTTGTTTATTATGTACTTCGTCTGTTCTAAATTATAAGTCAGTTTATTTCTTTTTAGAGTTAAAACATCTAAAATTTGACTAAATTTATACAAAGTATCAACATTCATTAGACCAAATAGTATCATTAGTTTACTCATTGAATATATTTTTATATTATATATATTTGGTGACATAAATATTTATGATACCTCTATAATTTTGGTAAAATATAAAAATAGATTGATTTTCTAAGAAAGTTAGAAGAACTTACTCCCTCCGTCCCAAATTGTAAGTCATTCCAAGATTCTTGGAGAGTAAAACTATCTCAAATTTGACCAAATTTATATAACAAAGTACTAAGATTTATGATACTAAATAAGTATCATTAGCTTCTTCATTAAGTATATTTTTAGATTATATATATTTGGTTCCATAATTTCTTGCGATTCACTCTATAATTTTGGTCAAACATAAAAATAGTTTGACTATCCAAGAATCTTGGAATGACTTATAATTTGGGACGGAGGGAGTACAAGTTAGAACCGAGGGAGTGGTAGATTGGAACATGACAACACATAGATAGAGCTCACCTGTTGATGACATGTAAAACCAAGACATTAACACTTAAGAGACAGAGATGTCTACGAGACTACGAAGCATGGCCATCAACGACGACCAGAGATGCTCTCTCTCTCTCTCTCTCATATCTTAGCTGAGGACGTACGTACTCTACTTGGTGAGAGAAAGCAATGTGATTGGCTACATGTGGACGGTGGGTAAACCAGAAGCATCCATCCAGCAAAAGTCTACGCCCTACATACGTGAGCTAGATTGGGGCTTCATCTACGACTATACGTGGAAGGAGAGAGTCACGGTCCATATATAGGTTATCTAGTGTAGCTTCTAGCCACACCAAGCATGATGCATATCCTGAAAAATGCATTTACTCACTGAGATGATGGCTCAAGTTGGAATCAATCCCGCCAGCCGCCGTGCCGTAACTTTCACCGTCGCATTCACGGCGGTGTGCTGATCGAGCCGTTCGTCATGATTGACTGGTGCATGACGACGTCAAGCTAATGAGGCCTGGCTCATCCTCTTGACCCTAGGCAAGAACGATGACAGGAGTCGTCTCTCCTGCAGGAAGAATGAAAAAAAAAATGTTCATGCATACATACAATGTGGAATGACAAACGTCCATCTGTGAAACCATATGTGCATCAATGTGCAGTTTGTGGCAATAAACGATATGTGATGCACGAAATTATTATTATTATCTGTTCGTTCAAAAAAAGAAATTATTATTATTATGATTCATGACAAATTTGAACATTTTTGTAGCATTTAGCTCTAATGTTAGATATTTAATATATTGTGGTTTGTCTAGAAACGAAGAACTAATCAAGAAAATTTTGGAGTTATTTCGTTAGCGTACGTTTGATTAAATATTTGGATCCAAACTGGCCTTTAAGGGTGTGTTGAAACGACCCTCAACGAATTCGTGAGTCAATTTTAGGATTCTTGTTGCTCTAATTAACTGTTTTCTTTAGTTATTTGTCAAATAGTAACACATCTCTATCATAGGAAAAATAGAAATTAGTCCCTTTAAGTATATCAAAGTCCACAACCTACTTAACTATTTATTGTTTCAATTTTCTCACAAACTACTCCCTCTGTACAAAAAAGTCATTCTAGGATTCAAAATTTGTCCAAAAAAAAGTCATTCGCTACCAGAAAACTCGACTTTGCCCAGTATCCCTAGCTTTGCCGAGAGCAAATTTTTGGGCAGCCGGCAAACACCTCTGTGCCGAGTGTATTTTTAAAAGCACTCGGCAAAAAAAAAAAAAATACCACTCGACAAATACCTTATTTGCCGAGTATTTTAAAAAATACACTCGAAAAAGAAATGTTTGTTGAGTGTTTTTGTTTTGGACTCGGCATACAAGGCCGCCTCGGTTGGGTACTGGCCGCATCCAAAATGGTTGGCCGAGTGTAATTTTTTGGTACTTAGCAAGCAAAGTGTTTGCCGAGTGTAGTTTTTTTTGGCACTAGGCAAATACCTTGTTTGCCGAGTGTATTTGTAAAAGCACTAGACCAAGATAATTTGCAGACACATTTTGTGGCCCTAAACGAATTTAAATTAAAAAGTTTTTGAACTACGAGGTTGTATAACTTCTCAGCATGTACAACTTTTATATTGGTCACACCTTCTTTCAAACAAATCGATAGAAATGTTGTTCACGAGCTGAAGCCCATGGCACTATTTGGCATCTCAGAAATACTTTATAATTAACATTATAACCTCTTTATTTATTAGATTATATGGTTTATTTAATAACACTAGATAATGGTTTTGTCGTCGTTGGGCTGGGCCTAAAAGCCCACCTCTCCCAAACTTCATCCAAATTCAAATCTGTATTTACGGGCCGGGTACAGCTCTGTCTCTCTGAGTTGGCAATTTGGCATACTTATTTCTTTTTTATTTAAAAAAAAAGGCCCAATCCCACAATGTCAGCCGCCGCCCGCCGCACCAACTTCTCGCCGAACAATCTCCAGCCGCCGCCGACGTCGCACCAACTTCTCCCCTCTAGCTCCTTCGCTCTTTTCTTTGAGAATAATACTCTCTCTCTCCCCAAGAAATTTACGTAAGAGATCATCGTCGATTGATGCTGCCCTCCACCATCTGCAGATCGTTTAGGATGCAAGGGTCGAAGCACCGCGTCGTGACCGACCTACCCAAAGATCTCCTCGTCGAGATCTTTTCGAGGGTGCCCTACAAGTCCTTGTGCCGATGCAGGTGCGTATCAAGATCGTGGCACGCCCTCTGCTCCGACCCCGACGTAGTCAAGAAGTCACCCCAGACCTTATCCGGCTTCATCTTGCACGCCGGTGACAAACAGGGCCGCCACCGTCTCCTCAACCTGCCGGGTTCAGGTCGGCCTCTGCTCGATTCACTTACCCCTTTCCAGTGCCATTATTATTCAAGCATCAGGCTTGTTCACTCCTGCAACGGCCTGCTTCTCTGGCGTTGCTGCAAACACCCTGCAAGTTCCTATGAAGTGGACTATGTCGTGTGCAATCCTGCAACGAAGCAGTGGACTGCCCTGCCTCCTGATGAAATGGAACTGCGGGGCATCATGTGGCAAGCGTATCGCCTGTGTTTTGATCCGGCCATCTCCTCTCACTTCAGAGTGTTTATGTTCCTGCCGGGTTACATTTGCGGCGGCCCATTCAAAGGAGTGGCGATCTTCTCGTCGGACTTCGAACCCAACGACCATCAGCTCTTTAGATGTGGAACATAAGCATTGCAGTCTTCACATTAGTGATGCGCGGACGCTTACATTAGTGATGCGCGGAGTGTTGTTCAAACTGTCTATTTTTTTACTAATTCATGTGGGCTTTGGCAAAACGTATAAAGGAACTGTTTTCTCAAAAAGAAAATGTATAAAGGAAATGATGATACTTAGGCTAGCTAATTGATTTTTTTTAGCAATGGCTAGCTAATTGATGATTGGGGGGTGGCTCAAATTTGGAGGCCGGGTGTGGTCGTGCTTGCGTCATGCTTTGTACGGGCCTGGTTTTTATCCAGGGGCAACAAAAAAAAAAAGAAGAGTTTGGACTGGGCCTAAAAGGCCACCTCTCCCAGACCTGTGTGAAAGAAGGAACTCCAAACTCAAACCTATTTATTACGAGGATTTTTACGGCGCTTGAAAATAATTAAAACAGTTTATTGTCCCAGATCTAATAGTTTAAAGCGAAAAGGAAGCTATTATGAGGAACTAAGTGGTGGGCCAGGAACTGAAATTTAGTGGTCCACAAATCAATTAGAAAATTAATTAGAATGGTATATTTGTATTTTTACTAACCATCCTTTTGTTACAGTATTCCCACTAATCATGTTCGGATGAAATTATCGTATAGTCCTTCTCCGTGTATCTATTCTCCACGTAGATCAATCTTGGCCGGCGCTTGGCTCTCGTCTTGGTTTCCTCCTCCGCCTCGTCCTCCTTAATCTCCCACATCCATCTCGGCCTCAGCCCGGCAGCTGATCTCCATGACTCGGCACTCCGGCAGCGGTTCTGGAAGCTGTTGCGCACGATCACGTTGTGACTTGGACGCGGACCACATGAGGCGGCGATGATTCCGTCGAGTCAAGGCCGGAGGCGCCAAGCGGCTGGCTGAGCGTAAGGACGACCCTGTACTCGTCGAGCCTCTAAGCGGAGCGAGGCTATATCGCCAAGACCTTATGCGTCGATCCCTAGCTAGCTCGCTGACATGCAAATCGAGCGCCTGAGGAGCGGCCAACTCCAATCGGAGGTTGAGGCGCTGAGCGGCCGAGATGCACGGCGGGCCCGTGAACTCGCAGATCGAGCGCCGTGCCCCTGCTGCCTAACGGCTTGTGTGGCTGAAGAGGAGTGCCTCGACGAGCCGAGGCTCTGCGCGCGGCGTGGCCTTGGAACTGGTTGAGGAACAATGGCGGCGTGGCTTCGACCTCCGATGGGCGGGCCGTCGGCGTGAGTGGGAGAAGAGAACTAAGGTGACAGGTGGAGAAAGGGAGCGATATTTCAGTAGCAATCTGTTAATCTATTTCGGAGGGAATTAGAGATTAAAGACTAAACTACCTTTTTACAATAAAACAACATCTCTTTTAAGATCAAAGGTTCAGCTTATTTAGGTGGAAAGGAACTGGTGGTTCCTTCCGAAATCCCTACTCATTGAGTTAATGGAATACATATTTCGTTCGGAAAAAAAAAATCCCAATCCCCTAATCTCAGCCGCCGCACCAACTTCTCGCCGAACAATCTCCATCCGCCGCCGCCGGCCTTCACGTACGTCGCACCTGAAGTTGAGGTCGATCCCCTCTCTTCTTTGCCCTTTCCTTTGAGAATCTCTCTCCAAGAAATTTACCTAAGAGATCATCTATTGATGCTGCCCTTCACCATCTGCAGATCGTTTATAATATAATGCAAGGGTCGAAGCACCGCGTCGTGACCGACCTACCCAAGGATCTCCTCGTCGAGATCTTTTCGAGGGTGCCCTACAAGTCGTTGTGCCGATGCAGGTGCCTATCAAGATCGTGGCACGCCCTCTGCTCCGACCCCAACATAGTCAAGAAGTCACCCCAGACCTTATCCGGCTTCATCTTGCACGCCGGTGACAAACACGGCCACCCGTCTCCTCAACCTGTCGGGTTCAGGTCGGCCTCTGCTCGATCAACTTGCCCCTTTTCAGTGCCACTATTCATCCATCTGGCTTCTTCACTCCTGCAACGGACTTGTTCTCTGGCGTTGCTGCAAACATCCTGCAAGTTCCTATGAAGTGGATTATGTCGTGTGCAATCCTGCAACGAAGCAGTGGACTACCCTGCCCCCTAATCCAATGGAATCGCCGGGCAACATGGAAGCGACGTATCTCCTGGTTTTTGACCCGACCATGATCTCCTCGCACTTCAGAGTGTTTATGTTTCTGCCGGGTTACCGTTGCTACGGCCCATTCAAAGGGGTGATGATCTTCTCGTCGGAAACCGGATGCTGGGCTTACAGGGAGAATACGTTACGGGAGCACAAGAGTGGAGTATACGATTTTTCACACGTAGATGGAGTCTTCTTCAATGGCATTTTACATATGACCACCACTGCTGGAGATACTACTTCGTTAATCACCGTGGACACGGAGGCAAAGGCGTGGATAAATATTCCTATGCCATGCATAGTGGAAAGCTATTCCACGTCCGTTGGGATTGGGCACTCTCAGGGACGTTTATATGTTACGCATGTACATCTTTTTAATGCCTGCCAACTATCAGTTTGGGCTCTCGAGGATTATAACAGCAAACAATGGACCCTGAAGCATAGTGTTCGCATCTTGGAGCTGTTTGGAAGGCACCAGCGCAGTTGTGACGAGTTCTATGATGTGATCGCGATCCATCCAGAACGTAATTTGGTTTTCATCATTGGGCGAACCATGAAGCGACGCTTTCTTATTTCATATGACATGGACAACATAAGAGTGCAGATTATCTGCTCACTTGATGAATACTCTCTGGGTACATGTGCACCTTACGTTCCCTATTTTGGTGAAGGAAAAAGTCTATATCACCCCCTAACCTATGGAGGTTGGACTACATAACCCCCAACCTATGAAACGGTCTATATCACTCCCTGAACTTCTCAAAACCGATCAAATTACCCCCTAAAGCAGTTTTAAATAATCATAGTAAATCACAGAAAAATCACAATATAAAAAATCCAATTGTGTTGGACTCCAAATGAGTAGATATACACATTGAACATGCAATATGGTATGTTTTAGTATATTTTTTTCACTATAGCTTTAGATCTATGCTTTTCTCTATAGTTGTAAAAAAAAATGCATTAAAGCATACCATATTATATGTTCATTGTGTATATCTACTCATTTAGAGTCCAACACAATTTGATTTTTCATTTTATGATTTTTCTGTGATTTACTATGATTTTTCAAAATTGATTTAGGGGGTAATTTGATCGGTTTTGAGAAGTTCAGGGGTGATATAGACCGTTTCATAGGTTGGGAGGTTATGTAGTCCACCCTCCATAGATGGGGGTGTGACATAGACTTTTTCCTTTGGTGAACTTCAGTTATCAGAAAAAGTTGGGTCCACCTCGCAGTTGCTGAGTTAGCATGACATGTTGCATTGTATAATCTAATTCAGCAGTTTTTGCCCAATGTCTTGTAGTCATCAATCTAATTCAGCAGTTCAACTTGATGTATGCTTGGTTCTTGCATTTGCAAACTGCAAAGTTTATTAATCATCAAACAAAAATGCTTATCAAACCTTGCTATTAATTTTATTTCAATATCCTCAAATTTCAAACCAGAATGGCTGGTTCAATGTACAAGGTCAGCTCGGTTTCAGAACTCACAAGGGATAAGCTCCTGTGCACATGTTCAGGTTCTTCTTGTAGTTTGAGCTTGATCCAGGACTCAGGTTAACCTATTTTCACTGACTTTCGGATTTTGCGGGCAGGTTGCCTTGACGCCGGTTATCTACGAGTCAACTATATTATATTAAGATGTTGGAATATAAGTATTTGCATCCTTCACATCAGTGATGCAGCGATGCTTAAAATTGTCCATCATGGCCAAAATTCATATACTAGACCAGGGGGCGCGCTTACGCGCACCCAGCCACAAGAATTGTTTAATTTGTGAAAAAATTAAGATCAAACTAAAAGCATCAGCCCCATTTTGGGTTTTTAAAAACAAGGTTCACAAGCTATAACACACATTGAAAATAAACTCAAAACATCCATCCTAAGTTTTGTTTAATTTATGAAAATTTTATCATCAAATTAGCTTTTATTGTGACTGAATAAACATACTGTTACAAATAAAATGACAAGGAAACAACAGAGAAAAAGAAAGAACAATTAAAGTTAATCCAAACCTTAAATTTATGGCAAATATCAAGCATCCAACTCATTTTGTTTAACCAATAAGATCCAAGAAAACATTTCACATAGATAGTGACACAACTATTTTATATAATAGATAAGTTTAGTGAAGATACATCCTAAGCACCGATATTGCTGACCAGATGAAACACTACATATCAGTACATTCTTGTAAATGTAAATACACTGCTGACCACTAATTATAGGTTTCGACAAACAAAATTGAGCCACGGCCTATATGTGTCACTATGTCAGTGTTCCAAAAATCTGATATAGTAGGAAAACACCTTGATCTTCCTCCATCGTGATCTCTGTCCCTGGCTGCCCTAATAGCTACCTGGTTGTGGTTATGTTGGTGCATTTGAATGGAACTGTCAACAATTAGTCACAGTTCATTCAAATAATAAGGATTTATCACACGTTGATACTAAAATAAACCATAATGAGTCTATATCTATTAGTTCTCTTATTTAAAAAGAAGATTTAGAAGGAACTGACACATTAAAATCAGCCACCCTATTATGATCCTAACAAGTAAAATAAATGTGAATGTCAAATAACTATACAACTATGCATCTTGTATTGATGTGTTCACAAATCTTACAAGAAAAATGTAAGATTGAATTTGCTTCTTACTGAAATTAAATTAGAACGTGCAAAGAAACACAACTGCTCTTACCTGTCCCCAAGATCAATCAAGACTCACCTTTCTACTTCTGCTTTTCTCGATTACAGTATGTGACTTGACAAAGAAAAAATACGGTAATACCGCATAGCTATATATTGTAAAAATTTAATTAGACTGAGCTTTGAACTCATGTCAACATCTCTATAAAACTCCAGCTTTGAACCTGAATATGCAAGTAGAGATGGGACTACACTAATCAGCAAGCGTAATGATAGGCCATAATCAGGTGAAGTGCTATCTACAGATCAGGTAAGTGCAGAGAGGCACATAATCTGGGCTGGAAGAGTAGCCATAAATCTAAAGAACATTGCAATGAGCTAATGAACATTACACTGCTTGAATTTTTGTGTGTACATTACCAGGACAGAAACCAGATTTAAACCAAATAAGATAAATCTAGTGAAAATGGAGAGGCTGAAAGACTATAGCCATAAAAAAGCAATAGTATATCAAGCAAAACAATATTTGAACTAAAAAACCCAAATACCTCACGCCAGCTAAAGTCACCATCAGTGTTGTGTCTGAAAATTTATCATTTTTGTAAGGTCACAAATAAGCAGTACGGCTAAACAATGTGACTATTCCTAGCTTTTTTTCGTTGTCAAATTCAAACCATTAGCTGAAGTAGCTGTGTTCCAAATCAGATGATAGAATTGAGGGAACAACAAAATGGTTGTAGTTGCCCTCTCAAGTTGTCAAATTCAAACCATTAGCTAAAGTAGTTGTCCTTTTAAGTTGCCTTAATGAACACAGGAAACATGCTTAGATAGTATCATCTGTTAGAAAATCTGGTCAGGATATGAAGTTTTCTTGTCCAAGGCATGGCGAAAGCATCAAGCAAACAAATTCAGCGAAAGCACATCTGCATTTGAAGAGCAATCACCGTGCAAGCAAAACCAAACCACATGTATGCACAAAAAGAATCTCATATTTTCCTCATCATGCAGGGTATGTCTGTGTCTACAATTCAGTCAAAGTCACACGCTAACTTTACATTTTACATTAATCATACAATGAGGACTAAATTTTTAGGCACCTTATGGTACTAAGAACTTATAATTCAAATAATCGGAGATCTCCTGGGCTTGATGTGCAGAAAAGGAAATTAATTTCATGGTGACAACTGACAACAATTTTGTAGTCATTTACCATGTTGGGGGCTGGACATTGCGTTAAACACCTTGCAGGTGGTGGAGACGCTGGTGGGCTTGTAAAGTCCTGAAAGAAATAAAGTGGAAGTTTAAGCTGAAATTATCGAAGCTTTAATCTGCCAGTGCAGAGATAATATGTTCAAACTTCAAAGCATAACAATTTGTTTAACAAAGATTTGTTTAGATCAAGTCTCTGAACATGCATGCCAAAGCTAACAAAGACAGGTTGGCTATGGCATGCTCAACACTTTTTACATATCAGTGGCATGGAAATATGCACAATTAATCTGGGACAGGGATTTGGGTAAATGGCTCGCCTGTTTGCAAAAGCATGTTTGGAATTGAGCACCCACTGCAAAGCACCAACAAATACCATTAGATTTGCATCTAATCTCTATCAAACGAACATATGGGCTAAAGATCAGGAGGAAATCGCTTGCCTGTTTCTTGCACGAGGCGCCAATCGATCGACCACTACAAATTAGAGAGGAATCGATCAACCACTACAAAGAAGGGAGGAGAGAATGGGAACGACCAGGTGAGAGAAAATCGATGAGCTTGGCCTGACCTGCGAGAACAACAAAGCCCGCGTGAGGTGCTGTCGCCGCTGTCCGCCATTTGTTCAACGGCGTACCATAGGGTAGGGCGACGGGAAGAAGGGCACGCAGGTCGCTCGCTGCAGATCTGCGGCCTCTAGAAACCACGAGCAGCGAGCCGGGAGAGGTGGTAGTGGCGGTGGCGTGAACAGAGAGAGAGAGAGAGTGCGGATTTGCGAGGGGCTCCGCGCGCGGGCGAGCTGCAGCAACGGTGGCGGCGGCGGCCGGCGGGGAAGGGGATTTGGTAGGGGAGAGATGGTCAGATGGAGAGGGAGATAGAGGAAAGAGAGGGCTGCGGGGGCGCCGGGGCTCGGGGCCGAGTGGAGCCAGGGTTCGCGGACGCGAAGAGGTAACACGGGATTGAACGAGAACTTCGGGTCCGATCCCTGAGTGTCGTACCGAGAGAAAACCGAGTACATCTTATATGTGCGCTAGGATCAAATTACACACATATGATAGACAGTACTCAAACGACTATTTGATAAGTAAAGTATTTATTACAGTCACGACTAAGGCGCGAAGGCTAAAATAAACTGGTTCACACAATAACTAAAGACGATATCTCCAAAAGCACTCCACAGGCATCTGACTGGTGGAACCCACGCCTAGAACTCATCAAGATCACTGATGTACTCTGCTCCATTATTACCTTCTGATCCAATATAAGCAAGGATGAGTATACTTATGGTTGGTACTCAACAAGTGGGGGAAATATGCAAGCTATCAAGGAAAGGCTTGGTTTGCAGCGGTCAGCATTTTAGTTGGTCAAATTTTATTAACAAGCAACTATTTACTAAGATATAAGTATATACCAACCCACATATTAGCATAAAGTAAACAATGAACATAACCAATAACATATGCATGCAATGATTTGATTTCATGTTTCGATAGATTAATCACGTGAGGGTCCAAGCCGTTCATGACCGCGAACACGGCTGTTATAACAGTTTTACACTCTGCAGAGGTTGTACACTTTCACCACAATTCGCGTAAAAGCTCCGAAGAACTTTAGACCCAACCATGCAGTGCGGGCCAGGCACGTACCACACTTCCGAGGTGTGACTGCATAGGGACGCTACGAGGCCTTTACAAAGATTCCCTAGTTAGAAACAATCCGCTAAGGTTTCCGGATCGGAAGCAGGCATAACCCTCCCTAACGGGTATAGTGTCTTAGCTAAGCCCACTTCCCGAGAGAACCGGGCTATACACCGTCAACCGCCACCCCCCATGCCCTTTCAGTAAGATCATTCCTAACCAAGGTTTCTAATTAATTAGCCAAGACCAGAGCCATGTAGTATTGTGGTTGTACGGTTAATCCTAGGTGGTTCTCCATGTTCCGATTAACATGGTGATCTTGTATTAACATAACAAGATATAAATAATAAGGATATTCATCAATGTTGGATAGAACCCATCATGAACCAAGGTTAAGCATCTAGCATAGCTACCCAACATAAAAGCAAACCCGGTGTATCAAGGCTTAGGTGTAAAAGACTGGTCATCCTTACATAGGACCCATCAAATTAATGCATCGCGAACATGAATATAAACTTTATTGTCATGCAATGTGTATGGGTTCAAAAGAGTATGCTGAGGGGGAAATCCACTTGTCTTCCTCAAAGTACTTCGGTGGCTCCTCCTCGTAGATAGGGCTGGGCACGAAATACCGAGAACCGAACCGAAAAAATCAAGAACCGAACCGAAAGAACCGATACCGAAAAATTCGGTTCGGTACTCGGTTCCTGTTTCTGTGGAACCGAACACCTCGGTTCGGTTCGGTTCTCGGTTAACCGAGGGAACCGAACTCAGGCAGCCCAACTAGGCAAATAAAGCAACTCCAGCCCATTAGCCCAATAACAAAAAAGCCCATTAGCCCATTGAAAAACTATGGTGAATGTGTTGTTATATTTATGTTGAAATGGCTGCTGGTATTAGTCAAAAATAGGCGAAATGCTGTCCGAATTTTCTTTTGAATGAGACTATTTTGTGAATCCATAAACTTCGGTACTCTGGGTAAAACCGAATACCGAACCGAAAGTACCGAGTACCGAGTTCCTCGGTTCTTGTTTCTTGTCGGTACCGATCGGTACCCATTTTCCAGGAACCGAACCCCCAGGAACCGATCGGTTCGGTTCGGTTCGGGAAGTACCGAATGCCTAGTCCTACTCGTAGACTTGATCTTGATCTCCCTCGAACGGACCGTTCTCTACACGATTCGCACAAGCATTCAATCAATAAAAGCAAAACAATACACCATACAACTTTTAAAGATGCAAAGACGTGTCTAGAACTATTCTTGATGAAGAGACGATCGCGTGAGCGCAAAGATCACTCAAATCGGATTTAAAACGGTTAAGATATGGCTAAAACAAGGTTTTAGGGCTTCTTTGAACTAAATCTAACTCTCCAAGGGCTTAAACAGAAGAAACCAGGGACCTAAAACGTAATTTTATATAAAAACAGAAGGACTTAAGAGAAAAACTATCTTAAAGGACGGCGGGTTTGAATTTTAGAAAGATCAGGGGCTAAAACAAAAAGAAAAAGACTTACATCTAATTATTTTTGAACTGGATAGGACCGCGGGTTGATTTCTATAAAACCGAGGGGCTTTTCTGAAAAACAGCGCGGCTGACCTGTGCGACTCAGTTTGACTCGAGTCAGGCGCGATCTCAGCCGTTGGATCAACATCTAGCGGCTAGAATCGACCGCGGCGGCGCTGGAGACGGAGACGGCGGCGCTTTGCCGGATCTTCGCCGGAGTTGGCCAAAACTAGGGCTAGGAGACTCTAAACCTCGCCGTGCTTGGCTTGGGAGAAAGCTGGGGATGTGGGGAGTCGATTTTGGGGGTTCTAAACGAGCATTGCTCCATGGAGAGAGCTCGCATCGAGCTATGGCGGCTCGGCCATGGCGGCGACGCGACGCAAGCTCAAGAGAGCGAGAGAGAGAGGGAAAAGAGGCTCTGCGGCTTTCTTACCTCCACGCGAAACTCGACAACGAACTAGGAGCGACGAGAAGGCGGCGCGAGCTCGGAATCGAAGCGGCGGCTCTAGGTTAGGGTTTGGGCGGTGGAAGCTCGATTCGCGGCGTCGGAGGCTGCGGCTTGGGTTGGGGATCGATGGGGCTCGGGCGGCGGCTTATAAAGGCCGAGAAACGCGCCTTGCGCAAGGGGAAAGCGAGGCGGAGGTGGGTGCGGCCGGGACTCGTCGGAGTCCTGCTCGCATACGGCGAGAGGAAGAAGAAGACGCCGACAAGCGGGGCCCACGCGTCAGAGAAAGAAAGAGAGAGGGAGAGAGAGTTCGGCTGGGCCGCGGCTGCGCGCGAGCTGGGCCGCGAACTGGGCCGGCTGCGGCGCGCGGACTGGGCCGGGGAAAGGGAAACCGGGCCAAGAAAGAAAACTGGGCTGGCTAGAAAAAGAGAGAGGGAGAAGAGAAAGGTTTTTGAAATTTAATTTAAACTTTTACAAACTCTTTTCAAATTCAAATCACCATTCAAAATATATGCAAATCAGCATGAATGCAACAAAAACTTTATTAACTCTAATTTAAATGTTGTTTAAATATTTATGGGCCAAGATTTAAATTTGCAACTTAATATTTTCCTAAACAAAAATATAAAGAATTATGTTACCTAAATTGATTTTAAGTGTGATGAACAAAATTAGGGTGTTACACTGAGCGACATGGTCTTTTCTTTTGCGAACACGCCGCCCAAAACACGGTGGTGCAAGCAAAAGGCAGAAGCTTTTAAGAATCTCCGACTAGTTTAACAACAGCTACCATATATCACACTCCGCTATAATAACAAGGAGATAAAAAGAAGTCTCAGCAGATGCAAATCTTAATTACTATAGACTACCACTCATGCTCCGCGATCATTTCCGGTGTATTTGACATGAATGGATGACATTTCCCTGTGCCACCACTCCCTTCTCTTCGCGGTTGGCTTTCTTGTCGCCCACTCCTCTCGTAGCTTTAAAAAATAATAAAGAATTGCAATTATATATTTTTTCAATTGTATAGATGATGCAGGCAACATGGCATCGCTGATAACTTCATCGATCTAAATAAGATGTGGTCATAGAGGTAAAGGTGTGGCTTTTTTTTTTTTGAGAACAGGTAAAGGTGTGGCTAGAATGTTGGCCTGGGCAACTTGGGTGCAACGTGTAGTGGGCTGATCCGGGGCGTGACTAGGACGCGTTCCAAACTGGGCCAAAGTCTCATGACTGAGCCCATTTGGCCCCGCCGCATGACCATTTTATTCATGAGTTCAAGTTTGGGCCATGTTTACCTTTTTCGGAATGGGCTGGGCCAGTTTGGGCCATGTTTACCCTTTCCGGTGCGGCACCACCTGCTGCCTTCGTTGCTGGTTGCTGCAACCCCCCGAACACCGACCGATGATGCTTCCTATCCTATCAGCCGCTCCGATTCATTGAGCCGCCGCCGCCGCCGCCGCCGCCTCCGAACACTGATGCTTCCTCCCCCGCCATCGACGTCCCTACCTCGCACTTCAGGTTTGCTTCTCCTTCTCCTTCTTCTTTCAAGTAATCTTTAAAGTATCTTATAATCTGTCCAGGAAATGACCGTGGAGAGGTGATCCGCCCTACAATCAATAAAATCCATTCACCATTTGCAGATCAGATGGCGAAGAAGTCCAGGGGCGTACCCAGCTTATCCGACGACCTCATCCTGGACATCCTATCCCGGGTTCCATACAGGTCACTTTGCCGCTTCAAGTGCGTGTCTAGATCATGGTACGACCTGTGTCCGACCCAGACCTCCGCAAGAAGTCGCCGCAGACCCTGTCCGGCTTCTTCTCCTACTTCAGCGACAGCAATCTAGACTTCCAAAACTTATCGGGCAGAGGTCAGCCTCTGGTTGATCTATCGCCGATGTACTTTCAGGGATATGGCTACCCAATGTTTGTGCAGTGCTGCAGCAGCCTTCTTCTCTGGAAAATCTTCAAACGCTGTTCATTTGATCCAGATTACGTTGTGTGCAATCCAGCTACTCGTCAGTGGATTGTGCTTCCTCCTACAACAGTGTCCCAGCCATGGCACATTGCTCGTTTGGGTTTTGACCCGGCCGTGCCCTCCTGCTTCTATGTTTTTGTGTTCGTGATACGGTCCCAAGCATCAGGGTTGGAGATCTACTCATCGCAAACAGGACGTTGGGTTTTTAGGCAGAGTGAGTGGGGTGAGAACACTGAGGTGGACTTCCAGATAAAGAGTGTCTTTTTCAATGGAACTCTGTACTCAACCACCCCTGATCTATCAGTAATCACAGTCGACACAGAGGGCAAGATATGGAGGAAAATCCGGATGCCTCACAGCTACATCGAGCCCACGGTCAAGCAGGCTGATGCTTTCATCGCCCATTCTCAGGGTTGCTTATATGCTATGCATATAGATATCCACGATAACAACCGATTATCAGTATGGTCACTCGAGGTGGACGGTGACAAACAGTGGATCCTGAAGCATACTGCTAGCATTTCAGAACTGTTTGAAAGGCAACATTGTGGAAAGCACGACTTCTACACATTGATCGCAGCCCATCCAGATCGTAATATGATTTTTCTTACTGGTGGAGTGCATGGTGAACTTGTGGCATATGATATGGACACCCGTGAAGTGACTGTTATCCGCAAACTTCGAACATACTCTCAGGTCCCGATGTTTCCCTATATTCCCAGTTTTGTAGAATTGCCTACGTCTGGTTGCAGAAAGTTTGAGCACCTTCTGTTCAGTTACGCTTGGTTTGTGTAAATGTATTTGATATATTTTGCTCTTATCTATTGATGCTTAAAAGCATGGCTATATGTTATTTTGAACACATGGATACCGGGTAGTACATGTACCGATTGCTATGGTCTTTTAGTAGTTCATCTTCTGGGATAAATGTGAGATACCACCCTCTCTGGAATTATCTTCATTTTCACTTCTATCTTTACTTTTCTATTTATTTTCTGCTTGTAGATATTCAGTATCCATTATTTTACCCATTTACAATATATAATGAATATTTCCCCACTTCTTGCAATTTGGGAATCATGTTTTCTTATCTCTTGATTCAAAAGGTATTCTTATTTAGTACTAGTATGTTTTGTATTGTTGCATATATATAGGTTGCAGAAAAGGCTAGAATTCGTCAATTAAAAAAAAATGTGTATTGTTCCATCGATGGTGTCAACTAAATATGATGTGTGATGTTTCTCTTATGTTTCAAGAAGAGTTGAATTTGCGACAGTGGTCGTATAGAACCCTGATGCCATTTTTATTTATATCTTATCTTATTAGCATTGAGTTCATCACAATTTATGTGGTCTTAATCATGTTGTAATTTGTGTTTGATTTCTTCTTAAATTAACGAGCAGCGCTCTTGCATTTCGAAAAAAAAATGTCCCTTATATATTAAATAGAATTATTTCCTATTGCCATTGATGTTTCTGCGTGACTTTTCAATTTAATAAAGTTTCTAAAATGTGTAAGCTTATCATGATCTATGGTAGAGGTCATCGAATCCTCATATTTTGCTGGTGAAACCTTCATACTTTTCATTGCTCGCAATATCAAATAAACAGATCTCAATCTTTTGCAGCCTATATGTTCTGCTGTAAAGTTCCATACTCTACCTATGAGATCATTCGTGATTTCTTGCATTTGTGTGCGCAGCAAGCTTTTGTGACACCAATAAAGATTTGTTTTCTTGGCCAATTTATCTGTTAACTTAAGCCTGCCCTGCAGTAGTCGTTTTTCAGTGCCTGTTCAAGGTTCTTTACTGAAATTTTTAGGCAGTTTAGTCTATGAATTCTTGGGTTCATGCCAACCATATTTGTCTACAATGACAATGTTTTGAATTGAGCCAAACTTGTGTGAGTGAGAATCATGTAGCCGTTTTTGAACTGATATAGTCGTAATTTCAGAATCAAGCTTGGTGAACAGAGGCCTTGCCAGAACTTATAGTATGGCACACCATTATAATGTCTGAAAGCAATATGGCCCAATATGTACTGGAAAATATGTGCTAGGTCGTCTTCTATGTTTCCAAAAACGTGTGGGCTAGCAATTTGGGGGCAGAATTTACATTTTTTTAAAATCGTATCAATGTCTAAATTGTTTTCATAGAGGTACGTATGTAGTATTAATGATTTTCTGTTAGGATGAAGTTGCACCTGACAACATGATGCATTGCATGATATTTGTTTTTTCAAGTTACAAGGCTTCACGCATTTCAGCAAGACCAATTTCCCCCCAGTTTAATTTGTGTTCGCTTTGGACTCTTGCCCTATGTCATCAATTTTTAGCATAATCTACGTCGTCTGCTCGTTTAGTATGTGGACTGTAGCAACAAAGCCTGCGCGCAGGTTTTCCTTCTTTTTTTCAGTTTGAATCAGAGTTATGCACGGTCTTTAAACAAAAACGAGTATGAACTCTCCCGATAGTTGATGTGTAGCATTCATATGTAGTCATAGTTGGAGATTGAAATCTGATTAGCGACTGTGTTTGCTTGTGGCATCCATTGTTTCCTTTTTTTTTTTTAGGGGAGGCATCCATTGTTTCTTTGGAAGCCCTTCCTGATCGAGCTCCATCAAGCAGCGGAGTCGACGATGGCGGCGTCTCTGTTGCGGCTGCGGAATTTCGCCAGGCTTGAGCGACGAGACCTCGCTCGTCGTTGGTTGTCCAAGGCAAGCAAGTCCACTGGATCATGGCTCAACAAGTACGGCCGCGACCTGACCAAGGAGGCCGCTCACGGCGACCCCGTGGTGGGCCGCGACGAGGAGATCAACCGCGTGGTGAGCATCCTCTCCCGCAAGTCCAAGAACAGCGCCGTGCTGGTGGGCGAGGCGGGCGTGGGGAAGACGGCCATCGCCGAGGGCCTCGCGCAGCGCCTCGCCGCCGGCGAGGTCCCCGGCTTCCTCGCCGGCGCTCGCCTTGTGGAGCTCAACGTCGGGAAGCTGCTCGCCGGCACCGACTCCTGGGGCGTGCTGGAGGAGCGCGTGGCGGGGCTGGTCGCGGACGCCGAGGCCGCCGGGCCAGGGAAGGTGGTGCTGTTCGTGGACGAGATCCACATGCTGGTCGGCGCCGGGCGCACCGGCGTGAGCAAGGTGGACGCGTCCGACATGCTCAAGCCGGCGCTCGGGAGGGCTCGCCTGCGCTGCCTCGGCGCCACTACGCACGACGAGTACCAGCAGTTCTTCGCCCCCGACAAGGCGTTCGCGCGGCGGTTCCAGAAGGTGCACGTCCCGGAGCCCAGCGAGGACGCCACCGCCGTCATCCTCCGCCGCCTCAAGCCGTCGTATTAGGAGCACCACGGCCTCCACATCCAAGATGAGGCTCTCGTCGCCGCCATCATGCTCGCCGCCCGATACCTTCCAGGTAATTAATTTAGCAACGTGTATATATGTATATGTGTGTGTATGTCTATGTGTATATATGTATACGTATGAATTGAAATTGACGATGTACTACTACTCCAAATTCACAGGCCGGTACTTCCCCGCCAAGGCGATCGATCTGGTGGACGAGGCGTGCTCGACGGCGAGGCTGAAACTGGATTTGCGCGCGAGCCATCAACTGGGAGGAGACGACAGAAGCAGCAAGACGACGCTCCAAGACGACCGTACCGTGGTCGGGCCCGACGACATCGCGGAGGTGGTGACCAAATGGACGGGCATCCCGGTGACGAGGCCGGGGCAGGACGAGCGGGAGAGGCTGGCCTGCCTGCCGGAGAGGTTGCAGCAGCGCGTCGTCGGCCAGCACGAGGCGGTCGGCGCCGTCGCCGACGCGGTGGTGCGGTCGCGCTCCGGCCTCGGCAACCCCAAGCAGCCGTCGGGGTCGTTCCTCTTCCTCGGCGCCACGGGCGTCGGCAAGACGGAGCTCGCCAAGGCCCTCGCCGACCAGCTCTTCGGCGACGAGAAGCACCTCGTCCGGATCGACATGTCCGAGTACGTCGGCGATTGGTCCGTCTCCCGCCTCATTGGTGCACCTCCAGGGTACGTACGTCGTACGAGAGTCGGTCATATGCATCATAGTATCATACACGCATGCCCTTTCTCATCCATGTCGAGTATATTGTTTTTTTTCTTCTAATAATACTATACGGTGTGATCGAATATAATGAATGTAGGTATATTGGGTACGAGAAAGGAGGCGAGCTTACGGAGCAGGTGATGCAGCGGCCGTACAGCGTGGTGCTCGTCGACGAGGTGGAGAAGGGCAGCGACGCCGTGATGAACCTGTTCCTGCAGATCCTCGACGACGGCAGGCTCACCGACGGCAAGGGCCGCACCGTCGACTTCACCAACACCATCATCATCATGACCTCCAACCTCGGCGCGCACCACCTCGTCGGCTGCCCGCCGGACGCCGCCGACGCGCGCCAGCGTGTGATCGCCGACGTGCGGAGTCGCCTGCGGCCAGAGCTCATCAACCGCCTGGACGAGATGGTGGTGTTCCGGCCCCTGTCCGGCGACACGCTGAGGGAGGTGGTCAAGCTGCAGGTCGCCGACATCGCCGCGCGCCTCGCCGACGGCAGGGGCATCGGCCTCGACGTCACCGACGAGGCCGCCGACGTGGTGCGGTCCATGTCGAGCGACCAGGTGGCCATGTACGGCGCCAGGCCCATCAAGCGGTGCCTGCAGAACATGGTCATGACAAGGATCTCCAGGATGATGGTTCACGGCGAGGTGGACGACGGTTGCAACATCTCCATCGACGCAGCGGACGACATGGCGGACCTGGTGTTCAACGTCAAGAAGCCTGATGAAGAGTCACCGCCCTTGACAAACAAAGTTAAGCCTGTTCCCAAAAGAAGAGAAAAGAAAATCAAGCCAGAATCGGTGGTCCAGGAGTGCAACATCTCTGTGTCTGATGCCAATGAACCGGTCCTGAACAACAAGACTGACGAAGAGTTACCGCCATTGACAAACAAAGTTAAGCCCGTTCAGAAAAAAAGAGAAAAGAAAGTCAAGCCAGTCTCGGTGGTGGAGGAGTGCAAGACCCCTGTGTCTGCCGCCAATGAACCGGTCCTGGGCAACAAGATTGACGAAGACTTACCGCCCTTGACAAACAAAGCTAAGCCTGCTCCCAAAAAAAGAACAAAAAAGTCCTCGGTGAAAGACTGCAAGATCTCTTTGTCTGACGCCAATCAACCGGCCCTAGACAACAAGACTGACGAAGAGTTATCTCCCTTGACGAACGAAAAATCCCCAGACTCAGCGTCAAAGAAGGGACCCTCGTCACTTACCAGAGTGTGGAATTCCATTCTACGGCGTCAAGGTGGTGACGGTAAAACCAGTGTAAGTGAGGGTTCGATGGATGGACATTAATTTGTATGACACATCAACAAAATTGCTTATATGGTATGGTCTTTATGAGGTGAGAGAAAAAAAGAATGTCGTCATCACGACACTCACCATGTACATAAAACTTATATCGAGATCTATTTTGTTTCATCTCTAGACACATTTGATCACAATACCATATAAGAATCAAATGCATAGCTTACTTACGAAACTTTGCAATGAAATTATACGTTGGGATAGCCTATTTCATTACATCCAAAAGATAACATGGCACTATCGGTAATCTTGTGATGAAACAACCTTAGCTTCAAATGGCAGATTAGTAAATGGACGAGTAGTTTTCTAGTAAGGACCCCGGCTATTTTGGTAATTTGGTCCACTGACCTTTTTGCAGTGAACTTGGCATTGGAATGGCTGTTAACAGGATCCTTATTTCAAAATGCAGAATGATGATGAATCAACGTTGATGACTGACATGGAGTGATGATGATAACTTGTTGGACTCAGGCCCAGCCCAGAGCTAGCATACCAGCTCCAGCAGAGGGAGTACATCTGAATTTCTGCCAGATCTATGATGTGGCCCAATTTCAGCCCACAAATTGTATGTGGCTGATTTGCGTACTTGTTATTTATAATTGCAGCAAATAAACGTCTTATACTTGCAGCAAATGAAGGGGGTGTTCGGCTGCACTACGTTTACGAAACCGCTGGGAACCGGTTCGATTCCCACGGTTCCCGGTGAAACCGCCCCGAACAGATAGCGGTTTTAAAATATTCAAATTTGAATTCAAAAAATAAAAAATATTGAAAAAATTTCTAAAAATACTTCAAGATACGTGTAATCTACTGGTGTAAAAATTTTTTAAATATTTGCTCATTTGATATTTTTTGCAGGCATTAGAAGTTCAACCAAAAAAGGAAAAGAAAAAAAAATCGGCCTATTGAACTTCTAATGCACACAAAAATACTAAATACACTAATATTTGAAAAATGTTTACACCATTAGATTCTATGCACCTTGAAATATTCTAAGAAATTTTTCTTTTATTTTTTTAATTTTGTAATTAAATTTGAAAACATGACAAATTCTTTATTGAGCCGGCTTACCGCCTAAACCGGCCGGCTTACCATCCAAACCGACCGGTTTACCGACCAAACCGCTCGGCTTACCGGTTCAAACCGACTGAGCTAGGGATTTATATAGATTTGAATTCAAAATTTAAATTTGTCCGGTTTCCACCGGGAACCGCTCAAACCGCTTCGGTAACCGCTACCGGAGGGCGGCGGTTCCCAGTCCCTATTCGGTATAAAAACCCCTGACTGCACCTGGCTGCAGCTGCTTTAGCTACGTGCATTGTAGCAAAGAATAGGCAGCAGCCGCAGTGCAGCTGCAGGGCAGCCAGCCGAAAGTCTCCACAGAGAGACGTATGAAGCGAAAGAGAGGCCTCCTTTATTATCTATCATTAACATTGAAGGAGTGTTTTTTTTTAAGAGTCTAAGAGAGGATTCCCCTACTTTTGAATAGCAAAAGGAGGAACTAAACGTCAGTTTACAACAGAGTACGAAGCAATAGTAAACGACACAGCGTCTGTTTATCGGGATTCAGTTGTAAGCGAGAGAATAGAAAGGAACGACAATCACGAGTTGATTCCATTGATCCGATGGTGTACATATACAACAGCTAAGTTGATACAGTCAAGATCTAACTACCTTAGCTACAATTCAGGAGAATTACAAGACGTGTACCACCTAGTTCACTAACATCAGTGACTTGCTAACCGACCTGTAGGCAGCTGAAGCTTGCGGAAACACACGCAGCTCCTCGTGTCGCTGCAACTTTTTTTTCTGACCAAAATGAACCTGATGCTATAATCTTCTTCACCCTCCCTAACAGGCAGATTGGATATCTGCAATCTGGCTCGCCGTCACACGAAGTTGTGCTGTGCCTTTGAAGGATCATGAATTTGGAACCTATATATTTGAACAATCTTGAAAGAAAACCAAGAAACAAGCGATGGAAGTCGACATTTCAGATTGTTTTACACTAGTATATAATACGCAGTGTGGCAGAACCGCCAATTTAAACTGGCTCAAGTGCGTCATAATGACCTGCTACGATCATCGGACGCACTTCAAACAGTTTAAACTGGTGATCTGTCGAGTGTCCCAAGGACTCCTCGATAAACCACGTTACCTTATATCTTTACCATACACAGGATCGTTTTCGGTAAGGAGAACACAACGAACATTATCATTTTTACACAACATACCAAGATTCTTACTTATTACAAGCCAGGTTTTGAAGAGAACTTAAATGCAAGTCAAGCCATTACTAAGAGTTTAATACAAACCAGTCTAGGTAGTTTTATATCACAAATATCTACAGCCTCCGGCTTACCCCAAGAATCACCGGGACCACGATGATCTAGGTCTTCTGGATCTTCTTGGTGATCTCATCCGTAGCTTTCTGAAAAACAAAAGGGAGATTCTCTAAGTACGAAGGTACTCAGCAAGACTTACTCGCCTTACCAAAGAAAAGACTCTCAAGGAATGTGATTGGGCTTTATGTGGGTTTGGCTGACTCGACTCTTTTGCCTAAAAAGCATTACTAAAACTTGATCCTTATATTTTATGTATTTTATGCTCAGCTGAGTTGTTACTTATCCATCTAGGTTATAAAATATTTTGCATACAGGTTGTACTAAGCTCAATCAGCATTTATGAATCACACTTATCTTGTTCAACTTGTTTCCTCTACGATGTTTAAAACCTGATCAAGTGCACTCATAACCAAGAGTTGTGTCGATCCGGATCCATGTACATCCTGCAGGAGATACCTAGCCCCCAGTCACGCACAGTCGTACCTACTGTACGCAACAACCTTTCAATCAGTTGGACCAAAGACCGGAAATATCCTTACCCGAACCCGGGAACGCATCCCCACGTGGGCCCCACGTCTGGCGACCACCCCGTGAGTTCCAGATTACGATCCCGCCTTTCTCCGACCCAGCAAGCACCGGTAAGCGATATTTCCAATCAACGAGCCAGCTCATCTAATTGGCTTTACTGGTCCCATAACCCAGTAAGAAACCAGGTAGAATCACTTGATCAATCACTTAAACAACGGATCGGTCCTTAGTCACTTGAGCAAGTAGGCAGAACTACGGATCGAGCTTACCTCAATCTCTCCTACCAGCTTCTGCCCACTATCTTTCAACTCGAATCTTTCATGATTCATATAAGATTGGTGATGGCCTAGTTCATCATCTTTTACTTAACCTTTCTAAGCATAGCCAATGTAGACATTGCTAATCAAATTTCTTATCTAGGCAAGGATAGTTCTATCAAGGAATATTTCATGCATCAAAGGGTTTCAACCAATCCCTAACCTAATGCACATAAAATCATAAGATTTGGACTCATGAATATTATGAAATAATGGGTGATTCAAAGATGCTCCGGGGCTTGCCTGGAATCACGAGCAGGTTAGATTCTTCGGCGATATGAGATTCCGGAGCGATGACGATCACTTCCTTGACTTGTCGCTGCTCTTCCGCGAATCCCACGAACTCGTACTCTGAAGCTTGAGAGACTAAAACGTAATGCAAATTAGTGAATGCTATGCAACACTTTTCAAAGAAGCTAAGCAACTTTCCCTTCTCGATAAAGTTGCAAGCCAACACCAACTTCCCCAAGATTTTTAAAAGACAAACCTATATTTTTTCTTTAATAAAACTTGCCCTAAATCATTTTTAGTTTATTTTTAATGATTTTAAATCATTTTCTAAATGGATAAATGTGACATCCCCGATTTTTGAACGGCACGAAGTTTGACCAAAGTCAAAATTTGGTCAAAATTCGACATAAATTTGAAGTAAAATGTATAATTGATCAAGAAGATTGGGAGAGCATGTTTGACACAAAATTGGGATGAAATAGAGAATGGAAATAGCACAATTAAATGGAGAAAGAAAAATGAGAAAAGTTACTATTGCAAATCTGAAAATAGGAGTTTGAAATTCAGTTTTGGCCATGTTGAGCAGCAATGTTTGAGTGATCATAAACATTTATTGGTTGATCTTTTGACCATAGTACAAAAATGAAAGTTGTAAAGTAAGGTATAAAGAAAAACTTTGTTTTTGGGTTCAGCTTGAGGTTAGATGCAAATCAAGGAGAAAAGCTGGGTTAAAAATCGAATCAGAAAAAGGTGGAAGAAATTCAGGGTCAAAGTGGCTGAGATGAAATTTCTCAAATTGAGCTCAAACCGTTGAGAATCTGAAAGAGGTACAAAAATAAGAAATGAAATTCAAGTCAAGGCAAAGAACTTTTGTGTTTTGAGGAATAGCATGTTCTGTTCAAAATTTGGGAGTAATTTGAGTTTGATTTTCTGAACCAACCTAGGGTTTCAGAGTTCTTAATAACACCCTAGCCGACCGGGGACCGAAGCTCGAATTCGAGCAATTGATCGAGAATTTGAGTATGGTGCCAAAATAGAAACTGAAATTGAAGGTGTTACGGACAAGTTTCATTTGGGGATCGAGGAGAGTTTGAATGGAAATTCAAAAGTAATTTGAGAAATCAAATCTGCAATCTCTGAAAATGGGGATTAATGGTATCCGAGAGTTTGAGCTTCAAATCCGATTCGGTTGTTGCTCGAATCAGTAAAGGTTTACGAGGGAAGGTGTAGGACTTGAGTTCGATTTCAAGTTTTATGTTTGGATTGAGATGAGTTTGAATTAAGAATCAAGAGAAAATGGGCTCGCAATGCCATGGTTTTGGGAGAGGAAAAGAGGTCGGGGGAGAGCAGCTGGTCTGACTGCTTGCCGCCGGTGAGATAAGGCGGTTTCGGCCGAGGCACGCGTCGATGGCGCACAACGACAGCTCCAGCATGGTAAGCAGGAGGTGGCAAACGCGTAGTCGGGAGCGCTTCCCTTTAAAACTGAGCTTCCGGTCTCCCTCTCTGTTTTTCCTTCCGCTCGCCGTTCTTCCCATCCTCACGGTCGCCGGCAGAAAACCGCCGCCGTCTGAGCTCTCTCCTTCAATTCCCTCCACCCAAGGCTTTGCTTTGAACTCCTTTACCTCTTCGATCACTTTCCATCGAGCTTCATCCACCGCAGAACCTCCACGTCGCCGTTTTCCTCTTCGTCTCCGACCGGTGTCACCGCCGTTGTGGCAGCCGCACGTGAGCAGCCCACCTCGGGTCATCTCCATCCAAGTCAAGCCCCGTGTGAGCTTCCTCTCGTCTCAGTGGTGCTCATAGGCTAGCTGTTAGCTAGGTTTGGGGCTCGGGTTGGCCGGTCGCGCTGGTCGCCGCCGTGCGCACGTCCGCCATGGAGGGTGCACGTGGGCAGGCCGTTCAGGGGCATCGCAGCTCGCGCTAGTCAGTGCGCTAGGTTCGCCTTGGGTTGCTGGTGCTCGCAGGTGGGTTTTCCTCGTGCGCGTCGCCGGGGTTTGGCCGGACGGCGTGTCGCCGTCGTGCGCCGCCGCCTGAGTCGTCGCGGAGGCGAAGGTGCTTGGGAAGCTGTCGGGTTTTGGGGCTAGGAGAGTTCGCGAAAGCGAGGCGGTGCGGTTGGGCTAGCTGCCGGGGTCGGGGGACCTCGCCGCCGGCGAGCCTGCCGCCGGTCAGCGCGGTCGGCGCGCTCCTCTGTTTAAAACAGAGGAGGGACCGCGGGTTAGAAGGAGGAAAAGTTCGGGGGGTTTTCTGCAAAACTGCCAATTAGGTTTTTGAAATAGATTTAAATTTCGAGTATTTCACCTTTTAATTCATAGAAAATCATAGGAAAGTCCAAAAATGATGAAATAAATTTTGTTGAACTTGTTTTAAAATTTGTCATCCATTAAAAATGTTAATTAACCTTGAGTAGATAATTAATTTAATTCCTTTGTTTAAATTAATTAAATAAATGTGTAATAATTTCTAAAAAGGTTAAAATTCTGAATAATTCTTTGATAATTAGAAGTAATTTCTAAAATTGTTTTATGTATTTATTTAAATATTTTATCCTTTTAGAAAATGATTTTAAATCATTAAAAATAAACTAAAAATGATTTAGGGCAAGTTTTATTAAAAGAAAAATATAGGTTTGTCCTTTAAAAATCTTGGGGTAGTTTGTGTTGGCTTGCAACTTTATCGAGACGGGAAAGTTGCTTAGCTTCTTTGAAAAGTGTTGCATCGCATATCGCTAACCTGCATTACGTTTTAGTCTCTCAAGCTCCGGAGTACGAGTTCGTGGGATTCGCAGAGGAGCAGCGACAAGTCAAGGAAGTGATCGTCGTCGCTCCGGAATCTCGCATCGCCGAAAAATCTAACCTGCTCGTGATTCCAGGCAAGCCCCGGTGCATCTTTGGATCACCCATTATTTCATAATTTTCATGAGTCCAAATCTATGATTTTATGTGCATTAGGTTAGGGATTGCTTGAACCCTTTTATGCATGAGATATTCCTTGGTAGAACTATCCTTGCTTAGTTAAGAAATTTAATTAGCAATGTCTACATTGGCTATGCTTAGTAAGGTTAAGTTAAAAGATGATGATCTAGGCTATCACCAATCTCATATGAATCATGAACGGTTTCGGTTGAAAGATAGTGGGCAGAAGTTGATAGGAGGGATTGAGGTAAGCTCGATCCGTAGTTCTGCCTACTTGCTCAAGTGACTAAGGACCGATCCGTTGTTTACCTGTTTGATCAAGTGATTCTACTTGGTTTCTTACTGGGTTATGGGACCAGTAAAGCCAATTAGATTAGCTGGCTCGTTGATTGGAAATATCGCTTACCAGTGCTTGCTGGGTCGGAGAAAGGCGGGATCGTCATCTGGAACTCACGGGGTGGTCGCCAGACGTGGGACCCACGTGGGGATGCGTTCCCGGGTTCGGGTAAGGATATTTCCGGTCTTTGGTCCAACTGATTGAAAGGTTGTTGCGTACAGTATGATCGACTGTGCGTGGCTGGGGGCTGGGTATCTCCTGCAGGATGTACATGGATCCGGATCGACACAACTCTTGGTTATGAGTGCACTTGATCAGGTGTTAAACATCGTAGAGGAAACAAGTTGAACAAGAGGAGGTTGATTCATAAATGCTGGTTGACCTTAGTACAACCTGTATGCAAAATATTTTATAACTTAGATGGATAAGTAACAACTCAACTGAGCATAAAATACATAAAATATAAGGATCAATTTTTAGTAATGATTTTAAGCAAAAGAGTCGAGTCAGCCAAATCCACATAAAGCCCAATCATATTCCTTAGGAGTCTTTTCTTTGGTAAGACGGGTAAGTCTTGCTGAGTACCTTCGTACTCAGGGAATCTTCCCTTTTGTTTTTTAGAAGAAGCTACGGAGGGGATCACCAAGAAGATCCAGAAGACCTAGATCATCGTGGTCCCGGTGATCCTAGGGAAGCTGGAGGCTGTAGATATGTGTGATATAGAACTACCTAGACTGGGTTGTATTAAACTCCTAGTTATGGCTTGACTTGCATTTAAGTTCTCTTCAAAACCTGACTTGTAATAAGTAAAAATCTTGGTATACTGTGTAAAAATGATAATGTTCGTTGTGTTCTCCTTACCGAAAACGATCCTGATGTATGGCAGAGGTATGAGTTAACGTGGTTTATCGAGGAGTCCTTGGGACACTCGACAGATCACCGGTTTAAACTGTTTGAAGTGCGTCCGATGATCGTAACAGGTCGTTATGACGCACTTGAGCCAGTTTAAATTGGCGGTTCTGCCACAATAAAGCATTTAAATAAATACATAAAACAATTTTAGAAATTATTTCTAATTATAAAAGAATTATTCAGGATTTTAATCCTTTTGGAAATTATTAAACATTTATTTAATTAATCTAAATAAAGGAATTAAATTAATTATCTACACAAGGTTATTTAACATTTTTAATGGATGACAAACTTAAAACAAGTTTAACAAAATTGGTTTCATCATTTTTTGACTTTCCTATGATTTTCTATGAATTAAAAGGTGAAAAACATGAAATTTAAATCTATTTAGAAAAACCCCTTAACACTTTTACAGAAAACCCCCTGGATCTTTCCTCCTTCTCCCCCGACGCCCCTCCCTCCGTTTTTAACAGAGGAACGGCGCGGCCGGCGCCCTCACCGGCTTGACCGCGGCTCCTCGCCGGCGGCGATCCTCCCCGGCCAAGGGAACGGCACCAACAGTACCCTCACGTCCCAGCGCACCCACCTCCCCTTTCTTTTCCCTCGATTGCTGCACAGACGAAGACTCCCGACGGAGCAGGCGGCGGCGACACGGCGGCGCTAGGACTGCGGCGAGCTCACAACACCAACTAACCCCAAACTTGGCCCGCGAGCAACACCGAGACTAGAGACGACTCGGGCACACGCTAATCCGACCAGCGCGGCGCGAAACGCACTAACCTCCCGCGCCAGCCATGGCGGGAGCGCGCACGGCGCGAACGGCGGCGAACGCCTAGCAGAGCGGAAACGGCGAGACGACGACTAACAACACCCCGACGAGCAACAGCGAACCCCAACGCATCTTGCGCGCGCAGCAGCTCGACCGGAGAAGGCCCGAGCAGGGCTGCTCACGTGCGCCCACCATGGCGGAAACGCGCACGGCGGCGAACGCGGCGGCGACGACGCGCAACCGGCAACCCGAACCCCAAACCGAGCCAGCAACTAGCCTATGAGCACCAGGGAACCAAGGGGAAGCTAACTCACCCTCTAGCACGGGCTGAGACGGCCGGAGCAAGGCTGCCCACGAGAGCCGTCGACCACGGCGGGTGGTGATGAGGAGAGATGGGGAAAACGGGGGCGCGTGGTTCCGTGATGGCAGAAACTCAACGGGGATTGATCGAAGAGGTAGAGAAGACCGAGAGGAAAGATTGGGCTGAAGGAATTGGATGGGGATGGTCGGACGGCGGCGAGTTTCTCCGGCGACCGAGAAGCGAACGGGAATGAGGAGGAGGAAGAAAAGAGGAAGAAAGCAACCGAGGGCCAGGTATATATCGACGAGAGCTGCACCAAGACTATCGCCACCTCCTGCTGATCATCTTGCCACGATGGTTCCATGCCCGGCGACGCGTGGCCGAGCCACCGCCTCCTCCACCGACGTCGGCCGCCATAGATGCTAAAACCGAGCTCGGAACTGGACATTGCGGCCCCAATTTCTTCCAAAACTCCTTCTAAACTTGTCAAGCTCCGAACACAAAACTTGTAGAAGAAACATAACACTCCAATCTTCATGTTGCAACCCTTTCGATTCGAGCAGTGTTCAACGCGAATTCGAAGCTCCAATGTCGGCGGGTTTTATTCCCCATTTTCAGACCTCGAATTCGAATTCTTCAAATTACTTTCAAATTTCCATTCAAACTCTCCTCGATCCCCAAATGAAACTTGTCCGTCGCACATCCAATTACATATTCTATTTTGGCACTATACTCAAATTCTCAACCAAACGCTCGAATTCGAGCCTGGATCATCGGTCGGGTTAAGGTGTTATTAAGAACTCTGAAACCCTAACCTTGTTCAGAAATTCCAACTCAAATTACTCCCAAATTTTGAATAGAACATGCTATTCTTCAAAACACAAAAGTTCTTTGCCTTAACTTGAATTTCATTTCTTATTTTTGGACCTCTTTCAAATTCTCAACGGTTTGAGCTCAATTTGAAACTGAAGGTTTCAGCTATTTTAACCCTGAATTTCCTCCACCTTGTTCTGATTCGATTTTTAACCCAGCTTTTCTCCTTGATTTGCATCTAACCTCAAGCTGAACCCAAAAACAAAGTTGTTCTTTATATCTTACTTTACAACTTTCGTTTTTGTACCATGGTCCAAAGATGTGACATCCCACCTTTTTGTTAAGATCAAGAAATATGATGGAATTGATAAAAGAAATAAAGGAAAAGAGAAAAAGAAGAGAATTAGTTGACTAAAGTCAAAAGGTAAGAAATAGTTGGAATTTTTGAAGGCAAAGAATTTCTAAATATAGTTTACAAGATAAGGAACTTAGTGATTCCAAAGTGATGGAAAAATTTGTGGAAATAATGCTTCAATTAAATAGAAGAGGGAAAAGGAAAAATGGCACTATTCACCGTCCGACAACAGGACTTAACCACTTCTATATTCGCCGAAAAACCATAATGAGCAGCTATCTTTGAGCTGAAAATGTGGTTGATCGGTGGGTTGTATGATTTTGGTGTCTTAAACAAAGTTGTAAAGGAAGTGATTTGGAACAACTTTCATTTTTGGATCGAGCTCAGAAGATGGCTGGATCAAGGAGGAAAACACGAGAGAAAATCGCTCAACAGCTGTTTTCAGAAAATTCAGAGAAAGGACAGCTAGTTTGAAATTGATTCAATTGAGTTTGAATTTGAAGTTTTCCGCAGAAACTTCCAACTAGGAAGTTGTTCTCCTGAAGTTGAATTTCAAATTCGTTTTTGACACCAGATGCAAGTTCTATTCAAATTTTGGGAGTAATTTGAGAAATTCAGTTAAGGGTTCTGAATTTGGGGAAAAATTTCAGCAGCAACTTTGGGGCTCAAATTGAACCTCAATTCGTGCTCAAATGGAGTAAGTGCCAATGTAAGAAATGAAATTGGATGATCCAGCTACAAGTTTCATGTTGGGAGAATTTGATGTTACCATGCAGTTTTCGAAGAAAAATGAAGATCAATGTAACTGTTTTGAAAGCTCGGATGGGGAATAGGTGACGTCACCCAGCTGCTAAGCAGCTTGCCGCCGGCGACGCTGGGTCGGTTCGCCGGCCACGCGTTGAGTCCGCGCGGGGACAGCTCCGTCGAGGGTGCAGCTGGAGGTGGCGAGCAACGGCAGCGTCACTCCGTGGTTAAAGCGGCGTCGACGCTCTCTCTTTCCTCCTTTTCCTCTCCGCCGTCCTCTGCTTCTTTCCTTGGTCGCCGGCGAGCTCTCGTGCGCTCACCGTCGTCCGGTGTCCTCCTTTCCAGTTCCTTGCCACCAAAAGTTCCGCCGTCACCTCCTCTTCCGTTTCCACGCGTTGCTGCTTCTCCTCCACAGCTCCACAGCCCGTCCCGCAGCTCACCGTCGACGTCACGCCGTGGTAAGAGCTGCTCACCGTCCTCATGCTTTTACAGTCGTGTTGGCCGGAGTTGGAGAGTTCCGTAGTGCTGCTTAGAGGTCTGGGTAGACGCTAGAGGGTTTAATTCGTTGAGCGCGACTTTTTCCCGGTCGGGAACGCCGTTCGTCGCCACGGCGCTCGTCCGCCATGGCCGCCGTACGTGAGCAGCCTCGCTCGGGCCTTCTCCGGCCGAACTGGTGCGCGCGCTAGGTGCGGCTAGGGTTGCTGGTGCTCACGGGGTAGCCGTTGTCCATCGTCTCGCCGTGGTCTAGTCGCTAATCGTTCGCCGCCGTGTGCGCCATGCGCGCTCCCGCCATGGTCGGCGTAGTGCGCTCGGGCATGTAGCGTTGCGCGGAGTGGCTAGTGTTGTGCAGAAGGTGTCTCTAGTCTCGGTGATGCTTGCGAGCCGGTTGTGAGGTCGGTTGGTGCGGTGAGCTCGCCGGAGTACGGTGCGCCACCGAGTTCCGCCGCCGTGCCGCCAGGGAAGCTAGGGTTGGAGCTCACCGCGGAAGTTTAGGGGTAGAATGGATGCGCAGTAGGGTAGAGTGACCGTAGGGCTAGTTGTTGTCGCCGGAGGACCTCGCCGCCGGCGAGCGCGCGCGGGTCAACGCCGGCGGGAGTTCGGTCTGCGCGGGAGCTCTGCTCCGCGTGGGCAGGGGCCTCGACGGGGAAGAAACGAAAGTTGAGGGGGGTTTTTGCAAGAAAGCCAATTAGATTTTAGAAATAGATTTAATTTATGTTTTTCCACTGTTTTAATTATAGAAAATCATAGAAAAATCAGAAAAATATGAAATAAATTTTTATAATTTCCTTAGATTTTCCTTTATAATCTAAAAATACTAAACCTTAAAATTTGTGATGTCTAGAATTTAATAATAATACCATCTTAGAAAGTTAATTACTAAAAATGGTTAGAATAATATTAAATACATTTTTAAATAGGATTCATGTTTTATAAACACATTTATAGAGAAATAAAGTGTTAGGGTTTGTAGAAAATAATTTTAGTACACTTAGAAATTTTGTTTCCTTTAATAAACATATAAAAGAAATAAGGATTAGTTCATCCACAAAATAAAACAACTTTTTCTTTGGGAAAAGGTTGGGTAGCTTTGTTGGCTTGCAACTGTATCGAGAAGTGAAGTTTGTGTGTTATATTTTAAACTATTGCATCTCTCATCACTGACTTGCATCGCATATAGAATCTGAAGCCTCGGAAGTGGAGTACGTGGAATTCTCCGACGATCCAGTTCAGTACGAGGAGGTTCTAGTGGTTGCTCCGGAATCCCAGGAAGTCACCGAGACCGCTAACCTTTTCGAAACTCAAGGCAAGCCCCGGATGCATCTTTACCTATGTTATTTCCGAAGATCACAAGTCCAAATATTATGTTTTATTTATGGGTGCATTAGGTTAGGAGTTGAATGAAAACTTTTGATGCATAAACTACTCCTTGGTAGAACTACCTTGGTTAGGAAGGTAATTAAATGAATTATAGAATCACCACTTAGAAATGCTTTGCAAGGTTTAATAGATAAAGATGATGATCTAGGTTCTCACTAATCATAAATGAATCATATAAGAGGCATTAAGAGAAGAGAGAGTGGGCAGAGGGTGATAGAATGGATTGAGGTAAGCTCGATCTTTAGCTCTGCCTACTAGTTAAAGTGACTAAGGACCGATCCGTTGTTTAATTGATTGATCAAGTGATTCTACCTGGTTTCTTACTGGGTTATGGGACCAGTAAAGCCAACTAGATTAGCTGGCTCGTTGATTGGAAATATCGCTTACCGGTGCTTGCTGGGTCGGAGAAAGGCGGGATCGTCATCTGGAACTCACGGGGTGGTCGCCAGACGTGGGGCCCACGTGGGGATGCGTTCCCGGGTTCGGGTAAGGATATTTCCGGTCTTTGGTCCAACTGATTGAAAGGTTGTTGCGGACAGCTGGCGCAGCTGTACGTGACTGGTGGCTAGGTATCTCCTGCAGGATGTACATTGATCCGGATCGACACTACTCTTGGTTATGAGTGCACTTGATCAGGTGTTAAGCATCGTAGAGGAAACAAGTTGAACTATTATATGCGAGTAATTCAAAATGCTGTTTGAACCTAGTATCACTTGAGTGAAAAAGATATTTACCACTTAGTTGAGTAGCTAATACTTAATTGAAATAAAACTGTTAACTAAGGACCCATTATTAGTAAGCTTTTCCGCAAAGGTCGAGTCAGCCAAACAACCACCAAAAAGCTATTCATTCATCCTTGAGAGTCTTTTCTTTGGTAAGACGGGTAAGTCTTGCTGAGTACCTTCGTACTCAGGGTTCTTCCCTTTTCTGTTTTTCTTTCCAGAGGAGGTCCCACAACCCGAAGGAGATGAGGAGAGCCAGAAGCCCTAGAGCATCGGAGGTCCCGGATAGCTCTAGATGTTTAGAGTACTCTAGAACTCTTCTGACTCTTCAGTTGTATAAATCTAGTTTGTATTTGTATCTTAGTACTATGGCGTGAAGTTAAGAATGTTCAAAACTCGGTTTGTAATAATTCGTACCTTTCCGTATGTATGTAAAAAGGTAATGCCTGTTGTGTTATTCCCAACTTGGTAAGGATCCTAAGCTATGGTTCAAAATTGTCAGTGGATGATTCGGGATGTCCCGGGTACACTCGACAGACTACCGGGTTTAAACTGTTTGAAGTGCGTGCTGGTATTACCCTGAGTTAGGATGACTAGACGCACTTGAGCCAGTTTAAATTGGGCGGTTCTGCCACAGCTGGTATCAGAGCCATAGGTTGGGGTAACTAGGAGGTGTTACTATTTTAAAACTTCAGGGACCTTATTTTAAAGTATAAAAAGGTTGTGTCATTAGGTGGCAGTAGTCTAATGGTTGTTGTTTTGCAGATGCTGACTGCTAGCATGTCGTTAGCCACGGTAGACTTTATGTATAGGAAGAGTTATACGATGCCACCAAATTTTTATACGAGTGAGATATGGGTCTGTGAGGGCGCAGGAAAACGTTGCATCATGTGCATGGCATGTTTTCAAAACTTTTCTCTGGGGGTTTTTGGTGTGTGCCGTTGTTGACCGTGGTTGTCTCTACAGATGGAGACAATGGAGCACACGGATCAGGACGGCTGGACCCAGGGATGCTACCATGATCGCCCTGGTTTCACCAGAGTTCTGTGGCAGATCTTGTAGGAGAAGGGCTTTGAGGAGCCACCATTGTACATCTGGAAGCAGTTCGACACTCTGCAGCAGGTTGGGTGTACTGTCTATGTACACATTCCAGAGTCAGAGACTCATGCTACATGGAAGCTGGACGAGACTCGGGTCCAGGGTTTTGAGTTTGAGGATACGGTCCAGACGGCAGCTTTGGCAGCTCTCACTGAGCTATGTCAGAAGAATAAGTTCGAGATTGGTACAAGCTCTGCCAGGTTCTTCCCGCTACAGGATCCAGAAGATGGGGTTTGGAAGCGGCGAGTCAAGGCTTTGAAGAACAAATCAAGGGTAGAGAGTGATGAGATTGCAGCATCTTCGGTGGACTACATGGTGTCCCTGTTCAGTCTCCTACAGATATGTCAGAAGAGTTATCAGCGGCAGATGGAGAAGAACACGGATTTCAAGATGAAGATGCTGGGAATGAAGTCTGGTCTGGAAGAAGCTCAGCGGGCCATGTATGATAGAGAGCATGAGATGGAGAGATCGATGAGGGACATGGCTCGTAGGATGGATGAGAAGGATGCTGAGATACAACATCTTAAGGAAGTTGGGGCAGAGACTACCGCAGCACAGGCTGAAACTATGGGGGCCAACACTCAGGAGTTGCAGGCCCGCATCTCCATGCAGCAGGATGAGATTGTCGCTCTGAGGACCGCTTTGGAGCAGTACGAGCATTTGGTAGCAGCTGCCAATCACCAAGTTGAAGCACCACCAGCCCCAGTTGAGGATCAACTGCCAGCTCAGGAAGGGGCAGATGAAGAGGTGGACATAGTGGGCATGGAGCCTGCTCCAGCTGCACCACCTGCACCAGAGGATGCGCAGTTCGCCGATGAGGCTCTGGAAGGTTTCGAAGGTTTTGAGTTCGAGGTCGAGGAACACAATGAAGTACTGCCAGAGGATCCAAATGCGTTTGCATGGGCTAATGCAAAGGCGGATGGATTCGATCCTGAAGGACTCGGGCCACTGGAGTTCCATCCAGTAGTGGTGGATGATGATAGTGAGGAGGAAGACCCCAGTGAGATCCAGGGAGAGTCCGGTATGACTACAGTCACTAGTTCTTCGTCTTCTTCGACTTCGTCGTCAGCCTCCAGCGCAGTCAGGTCGGATGGAAGTGAGAACTCCGTCAACCAGCCTGCTCCGATGGAGGGTGGAGAGTGAGGGAAGCGTGGTTTGTAGGGTTCTTTTGGGAGTTCGAGTGAGACTGAGAGTGAAGTGTTTTGTGCATATGTACATGTAACCCGCATGCTAGTACTTGGAACCCTAGGGTTGTAAGCTATGTATGTATATGTGATGGCTTGAGCTTGTAGGATCTAACTCCTAGGGAGTTGTATATATTTTAATGTGATATCTGAACCACGGTTATGTGAATGAGTACATATGTGAAAGTGCATATGGCCCCTTAGTTAGTTTTGGTGATGATGACAATCACAATTTGGAGGTTTCATGTTTCCATTGAGTATTTGCAGGGCTTACACGAAGAAAAATCAAAAGAAATATAATACATGTCCCCTACGCAAACGATATGGTGAAAAGCTCAAATGGATAGCTAAATATATTTTATTTATCTTTGTCTTGAGTATAGGATCACCGTACTATCAAGAGGGACGTGTCTGTCAAGACAAATGATGCCTAGAAGTAATTTTTGGATGATCACCTAACTTTGAGAAAGAGCATTTTGCTCACTAACAAGGGTGGACGGAAATTCCGGTCCTGGGGTCGGAATTTCCGTGTTTTACAGAGAGCGACCGGAAATTGCATCGGATTTTCCTGTGGGGGCTGAATTTTTCAGCCTAAGTCCCCTGTGACCGGAATTTCCGGTCCCTGGCCGGATTTTCCGGGTTTCACAGAGAGAGACCGGATTAAATGTAGGATTTTCCGGTGTGACTCTCCGTACTGAGTTTGAAATAGGGTGGACCGGAAATTCCGGTCACCCCGACGGAATTTCCGGTCATCTGAAAGAAAGACTTTGAGCTCGCCATTTTCACTCTCCCAACCTTCCTTGAGCCAATCTTTGAGAGGATTCAACTAGGGTTTGGATTGGGGAGAGATTTGAGTGAGAAAAGTGATTGGTTCATCTCTAGAAGCACTCAAGGCATCATTTGATTGGCAATCTCGTTTGTTACTCTTGGAGCTTGACTCCTAGACGGTTTGAGGTTGCTTGGGAGTGTCTCAATTCGTGTGAGCACCCCAAGAAGTTTGTATTACCCTCTCTAGTGTGAGATTTGTGAAGGAAAGTCAATCTAGACCTTTGTGGTCGATTGATCGAGGAAAAGAGTTGGAAGAGACTCTACCCTTTGTGGGTTCCTCAACGGAGACGTAGCTCCTTTGTGGAGTGAACTTCGGGAATAAATCTTGTGTCTCATTTTCCTTTACGCATTTCATATTGCTTTTCATATCTTGTATTGACCCGATCTATTTGCTTGTGTTGTTCCGCTGCTTCTAATCATAATACACTAGATCTAGGTCATCATTGCAAGGGTTTCTATTCAGTAGAATCTTTATCTAGGCTTTTGAATTTTGAATCTCGAGCAACTCCACCTTGCTGTCCGGAAATTCCTGAGCTGACCGGAAATTCCGTGTCCGGAATTTCCCGGCCAGGCACCGGAATTTCCGGCCTGAACTGATTTTGTGAGTTGAGAATTGTTTCAGATTTTCGATCGGAGCCTATTCACCCCCCCTCTAGGCATCCTAAAGACCTTTCAATATGTGATATATAATGGTGGTTTGCATCTATGTGAAGGTGGTTCAGAAGGAAGTTACCTTTTTCTTTTGGCAAGTTTGACATATCAGTTGAATGGAAGTTAATGCTCTCCTGCACTGAACTTTTTGTAGAATGGCAAATCAAAGGAATCAGCAGTCTAGCTCGAGGGAGGACCCAATGCTCCACCTGGACCTCCTACTTGACAGACGCGTTTGCTCACCTCATAAACTCCGGGACTGAGCAAACTCGGCTGTTGAACCTGATTGCTCAAATTTGGGTAATCGTCCGTCTGGAAGGCAAGCCGGGCATCAGGGAGTTACGTATTCTCAGTTCCTAGAGACCCATCCACCTGTCTTCAGTCAAGCTGAACATCCACTTGAAGCGCGGAATGGATTCAGACTCTGGAACAGAAGTTTCCGGGTTATTCCGCAATGTACTGAGCCCAGAAGGTGGAATTTGCAGGACTACAGCTGCAAGGACCCGCTGGTACTTGGTGGGCTAGCTTTTTGTCTCGACAACCGGCGGAAGGGGCACTGAATTGGGAAGATTTCAAAACAGTTTTCTGTGCTCATTTCATCCCTGATGGTATATTGAAGCTGAAGTTGGAGGAATTCCTGTGGCTACAGCAGGGTAACAGGAGTGGTGCTAGATTATACTCGTGATTTTGGATCATTTGGCCCAGTATGCTCCTGAACATGTGGATAGTGAGATCAAAAAGAGGGATTGTTATCTCCGAGGACTCAATGTCAGGATGCAGGAGAAGTTGGTTACCTGCACCTTGCATAATTATGGGGAGGCAGTAAGTATGGCCATTTCAGCTGAGGCAAAGATGAAAGCATTGGATGAATCTCTCAGGCGGAAGAAGTTCTGAAAGAGAAGAATCCTCCCATGGGAGCCTCAAGCAGTGCTCCACCTCGTTACAAGGTGGTATATCGGGGCCACCTCGTCCTACTTTCGAGCCCGCAAACGCAGCCTCCACAGCAATCATGGGCGGTGAGGAGTCCCTTATAGTGCACTCGCCCAGTTAATCTCAACCCAAGGTAACCGTATCCGGCAACGCCAAGGCAACAAAGCAGCCTTGTTACAATTGTGGGCAAGCCGGACATTTTGCTCGTGACTGTCGTCTTCCTAAGCAGGGTGGCACCCAGAATATTAAAGCACAAACTTCAGGGCAAGGGTGTGGGCCAGAGGTTTGTGAGGAAGAAGGTTTTTAATGCCAAGACTGGACGAGTCCATTATATGAATGTTGAAGAAATACCGGAAGGAGAACCGGTCATGGCTGGTATGTTTCCTTTAACAACCAACCCGCCATTGTTTTATTTGATTCTGGTGCCTCGCATACTTTTATAAGTAAGGCTTTTGTGGAGAAACATCAATTAGCCACTCGAGAGTTAAGAAACAAGTATGTGATAGAATCCACGGGGGCAAAACAAACTACAAATCTAGTGGCTAGTGATGTGGCTTTGAGTTTAGAGGGGCACATGATTAATGTTTTACCCTTAGTTCTTGAAGATCAAGGGATTGATATCATTTTGGGGATGAATTGGATGACCCAGAACAAAGTTTTGATAGATACAGGATCTAGGGAGATTTGTTTTAATAATGCTCTTGGTCGGGAGGTGAAGATTACTTTGCCTGCCCATCAAACTTTAGACTGTATGGTCAGAAAGACGAGGGCAGTAACCCTAGAGTCAATACCTGTGGTTAATGAATTTCCGGATGTCTTTCCGGAAGATCTACCAGGATTACCACCAGTTAGAGAGGTGGAATTTACTATTGAACTTGAGCCTGGAACAGCTCCTATTTCTAGAAGGCCTTATAGAATGCCACCTAAGGAACTAGCAGAACTGAAAGTACAGTTACAAGAATTGCTAGATAAAGGTTTCATTCGACCCAGTGCATCACCATGGGGTTGTCCGGCTATATTTGTGAAAAAGAAAGATCACACTCTACGGTTTATGCGCGGAGTGGCTAGTGTTGTGCAGAAGGTGTCTCTAGTCTCGGTGATGCTTGCGAGCCGGTTGTGAGGTCGGTTGGTGCGGTGAGCTCGCCGGAGTACGGTGCGCCACCGAGTTCCGCCGCCGTGCCGCCAGGGAAGCTAGGGTTGGAGCTCACCGCGGAAGTTTAGGGGTAGAATGGATGCGCAGTAGGGTAGAGTGACCGTAGGGCTAGTTGTTGTCGCCGGAGGACCTCGCCGCCGGCGAGCGCGCGCGGGTCAACGCCGGCGGGAGTTCGGTCTGCGCGGGAGCTCTGCTCCGCGTGGGCAGGGGCCTCGACGGGGAAGAAACGAAAGTTGAGGGGGGTTTTTGCAAGAAAGCCAATTAGATTTTAGAAATAGATTTAATTTATGTTTTTCCACTGTTTTAATTATAGAAAATCATAGAAAATCAGAAAAATATGAAATAAATTTTTATAATTTCCTTAGATTTTCCTTTATAATCTAAAAATACTAAACCTTAAAATTTGTGATGTCTAGAATTTAATAATAATACCATCTTAGAAAGTTAATTACTAAAAATGGTTAGAATAATATTAAATACATTTTTAAATAGGATTCATGTTTTATAAACACATTTATAGAGAAATAAAGTGTTAGGGTTTGTAGAAAATAATTTTAGTACACTTAGAAATTTTGTTTCCTTTAATAAACATATAAAAGAAATAAGGATTAGTTCATCCACAAAATAAAACAACTTTTTCTTTGGGAAAAGGTTGGGTAGCTTTGTTGGCTTGCAACTGTATCGAGAAGTGAAGTTTGTGTGTTATATTTTAAACTATTGCATCTCTCATCACTGACTTGCATCGCATATAGAATCTGAAGCCTCGGAAGTGGAGTACGTGGAATTCTCCGACGATCCAGTTCAGTACGAGGAGGTTCTAGTGGTTGCTCCGGAATCCCAGGAAGTCACCGAGACCGCTAACCTTTTCGAAACTCAAGGCAAGCCCCGGATGCATCTTTACCTATGTTATTTCCGAAGATCACAAGTCCAAATATTATGTTTTATTTATGGGTGCATTAGGTTAGGAGTTGAATGAAAACTTTTGATGCATAAACTACTCCTTGGTAGAACTACCTTGGTTAGGAAGGTAATTAAATGAATTATAGAATCACCACTTAGAAATGCTTTGCAAGGTTTAATAGATAAAGATGATGATCTAGGTTCTCACTAATCATAAATGAATCATATAAGAGGCATTAAGAGAAGAGAGAGTGGGCAGAGGGTGATAGAATGGATTGAGGTAAGCTCGATCTTTAGCTCTGCCTACTAGTTAAAGTGACTAAGGACCGATCCGTTGTTTAATTGATTGATCAAGTGATTCTACCTGGTTTCTTACTGGGTTATGGGACCAGTAAAGCCAACTAGATTAGCTGGCTCGTTGATTGGAAATATCGCTTACCGGTGCTTGCTGGGTCGGAGAAAGGCGGGATCGTCATCTGGAACTCACGGGGTGGTCGCCAGACGTGGGGCCCACGTGGGGATGCGTTCCCGGGTTCGGGTAAGGATATTTCCGGTCTTTGGTCCAACTGATTGAAAGGTTGTTGCGGACAGCTGGCGCAGCTGTACGTGACTGGTGGCTAGGTATCTCCTGCAGGATGTACATTGATCCGGATCGACACTACTCTTGGTTATGAGTGCACTTGATCAGGTGTTAAGCATCGTAGAGGAAACAAGTTGAACTATTATATGCGAGTAATTCAAAATGCTGTTTGAACCTAGTATCACTTGAGTGAAAAAGATATTTACCACTTAGTTGAGTAGCTAATACTTAATTGAAATAAAACTGTTAACTAAGGACCCATTATTAGTAAGCTTTTCCGCAAAGGTCGAGTCAGCCAAACAACCACCAAAAAGCTATTCATTCATCCTTGAGAGTCTTTTCTTTGGTAAGACGGGTAAGTCTTGCTGAGTACCTTCGTACTCAGGGTTCTTCCCTTTTCTGTTTTTCTTTCCAGAGGAGGTCCCACAACCCGAAGGAGATGAGGAGAGCCAGAAGCCCTAGAGCATCGGAGGTCCCGGATAGCTCTAGATGTTTAGAGTACTCTAGAACTCTTCTGACTCTTCAGTTGTATAAATCTAGTTTGTATTTGTATCTTAGTACTATGGCGTGAAGTTAAGAATGTTCAAAACTCGGTTTGTAATAATTCGTACCTTTCCGTATGTATGTAAAAAGGTAATGCCTGTTGTGTTATTCCCAACTTGGTAAGGATCCTAAGCTATGGTTCAAAATTGTCAGTGGATGATTCGGGATGTCCCGGGTACACTCGACAGACTACCGGGTTTAAACTGTTTGAAGTGCGTGCTGGTATTACCCTGAGTTAGGATGACTAGACGCACTTGAGCCAGTTTAAATTGGGCGGTTCTGCCACAGCTGGTATCAGAGCCATAGGTTGGGGTAACTAGGAGGTGTTACTATTTTAAAACTTTAGGGACCTTATTTTAAAGTATAAAAAGGTTGTGTCATTAGGTGGCAGTAGTCTAATGGTTGTTGTTTTGCAGATGCTGACTGCTAGCATGTCGTTAGCCACGGTAGACTTTATGTATAGGAAGAGTTATACGATGCCACCAAATTTTTATACGAGTGAGATATGGGTCTGTGAGGGCGCAGGAAAACGTTGCATCATGTGCATGGCATGTTTTCAAAACTTTTCTCTGGGGGTTTTTGGTGTGTGCCGTTGTTGACCGTGGTTGTCTCTACAGATGGAGACAATGGAGCACACGGATCAGGACGGCTGGACCCAGGGATGCTACCATGATCGCCCTGGTTTCACCAGAGTTCTGTGGCAGATCTTGTAGGAGAAGGGCTTTGAGGAGCCACCATTGTACATCTGGAAGCAGTTCGACACTCTGCAGCAGGTTGGGTGTACTGTCTATGTACACATTCCAGAGTCAGAGACTCATGCTACATGGAAGCTGGACGAGACTCGGGTCCAGGGTTTTGAGTTTGAGGATACGGTCCAGACGGCAGCTTTGGCAGCTCTCACTGAGCTATGTCAGAAGAATAAGTTCGAGATTGGTACAAGCTCTGCCAGGTTCTTCCCGCTACAGGATCCAGAAGATGGGGTTTGGAAGCGGCGAGTCAAGGCTTTGAAGAACAAATCAAGGGTAGAGAGTGATGAGATTGCAGCATCTTCGGTGGACTACATGGTGTCCCTGTTCAGTCTCCTACAGATATGTCAGAAGAGTTATCAGCGGCAGATGGAGAAGAACACGGATTTCAAGATGAAGATGCTGGGAATGAAGTCTGGTCTGGAAGAAGCTCAGCGGGCCATGTATGATAGAGAGCATGAGATGGAGAGATCGATGAGGGACATGGCTCGTAGGATGGATGAGAAGGATGCTGAGATACAACATCTTAAGGAAGTTGGGGCAGAGACTACCGCAGCACAGGCTGAAACTATGGGGGCCAACACTCAGGAGTTGCAGGCCCGCATCTCCATGCAGCAGGATGAGATTGTCGCTCTGAGGACCGCTTTGGAGCAGTACGAGCATTTGGTAGCAGCTGCCAATCACCAAGTTGAAGCACCACCAGCCCCAGTTGAGGATCAACTGCCAGCTCAGGAAGGGGCAGATGAAGAGGTGGACATAGTGGGCATGGAGCCTGCTCCAGCTGCACCACCTGCACCAGAGGATGCGCAGTTCGCCGATGAGGCTCTGGAAGGTTTCGAAGGTTTTGAGTTCGAGGTCGAGGAACACAATGAAGTACTGCCAGAGGATCCAAATGCGTTTGCATGGGCTAATGCAAAGGCGGATGGATTCGATCCTGAAGGACTCGGGCCACTGGAGTTCCATCCAGTAGTGGTGGATGATGATAGTGAGGAGGAAGACCCCAGTGAGATCCAGGGAGAGTCCGGTATGACTACAGTCACTAGTTCTTCGTCTTCTTCGACTTCGTCGTCAGCCTCCAGCGCAGTCAGGTCGGATGGAAGTGAGAACTCCGTCAACCAGCCTGCTCCGATGGAGGGTGGAGAGTGAGGGAAGCGTGGTTTGTAGGGTTCTTTTGGGAGTTCGAGTGAGACTGAGAGTGAAGTGTTTTGTGCATATGTACATGTAACCCGCATGCTAGTACTTGGAACCCTAGGGTTGTAAGCTATGTATGTATATGTGATGGCTTGAGCTTGTAGGATCTAACTCCTAGGGAGTTGTATATATTTTAATGTGATATCTGAACCACGGTTATGTGAATGAGTACATATGTGAAAGTGCATATGGCCCCTTAGTTAGTTTTGGTGATGATGACAATCACAATTTGGAGGTTTCATGTTTCCATTGAGTATTTGCAGGGCTTACATGAAGAAAAATCAAAAGAAATATAATACATGTCCCCTACGCAAACGATATGGTGAAAAGCTCAAATGGATAGCTAAATATATTTTATTTATCTTTGTCTTGAGTATAGGATCACCGTACTATCAAGAGGGACGTGTCTGTCAAGACAAATGATGCCTAGAAGTAATTTTTGGATGATCACCTAACTTTGAGAAAGAGCATTTTGCTCACTAACAAGGGTGGACGGAAATTCCGGTCCTGGGGTCGGAATTTCCGTGTTTTACAGAGAGCGACCGGAAATTGCATCGGATTTTCCTGTGGGGGCTGAATTTTTCAGCCTAAGTCCCCTGTGACCGGAATTTCCGGTCCCTGGCCGGATTTTCCGGGTTTCACAGAGAGAGACCGGATTAAATGTAGGATTTTCCGGTGTGACTCTCCGTAGTGAGTTTGAAATAGGGTGGACCGGAAATTCCGGTCACCCCGACGGAATTTCCGGTCATCTGACAAGCATAACGGCTAGTTTTTGAGTGACCTCTATAAATAGCCCCCATACCCCTTCATTTGACTCTCTCGGTTCTCCACTGAAAGAAAGACTTTGAGCTCGCCATTTTCACTCTCCCAACCTTCCTTGAGCCAATCTTTGAGAGGATTCAACTAGAGTTTGGATTGGGGAGAGATTTGAGTGAGAAAAGTGATTGGTTCATCTCTAGAAGCACTCAAGGCATCATTTGATTGGCAATCTCGTTTGTTACTCTTGGAGCTTGACTCCTAGACGGTTTGAGGTTGCTTGGGAGTGTCTCAATTCGTGTGAGCACCCCAAGAAGTTTGTATTACCCTCTCTAGTGTGAGATTTGTGAAGGAAAGTCAATCTAGACCTTTGTGGTCGATTGATCGAGGAAAAGAGTTGGAAGAGACTCTACCCTTTGTGGGTTCCTCAACGGAGACGTAGCTCCTTTGTGGAGTGAACTTCGGGAATAAATCTTGTGTCTCATTTCCTTTACGCATTTCATATTGCTTTTCATATCTTGTATTGACCCGATCTATTTGCTTGTGTTGTTCCGCTGCTTCTAATCATATACACTAGCATCTAGGTCATCATTGCAAGGTTTCTATTCAAGTAGAATCTTTATCTAGGCTTTGAATTTTGAATCTCGAGCAACTCCACCTTGCTGTCGGAAATTCCTGAGCTGACCGGAAATTCCGTGTCCGGAATTTCCGGCCAGGCACCGGAATTTCCGGCCTGAACTGATTTTGTGAGTTGAGAATTGTTTCAGATTTCGATCGGAGCCTATTCACCCCCCCTCTAGGCATCCTAAAGACCTTTCAATATGTGATATATAATGGTGGTTTGCATCTATGTGAAGGTGGTTCAGAAGGAAGTTACCTTTTTCTTTTGCAAGTTTGACATATCAGTTGAATGGAAGTTAATGCTCTCCTGCACTGAACTTTTTGTAGAATGGCAAATCAAAGGAATCAGCAGTCTAGCTCGAGGGAGGACCCCAATGCTCCACCTGGACCTCCTACCTTGACAGACGCGTTTGCTCACCTCATAAACTCCGGGACTGAGCAAACTCGGCTGTTGAACCTGATTGCTCAAAATTTGGGTAATCGTCCGTCTGGAAGGCAAGCCGGGCATCAGGGAGTTACGTATTCTCAGTTCCTAGAGACCCATCCACCTGTCTTCAGTCAAGCTGAACATCCACTTGAAGCGCGGGAATGGATTCAGACTCTGGAACAGAAGTTCCGGGTTATTCCGCAATGTACTGAAGCCCAGAAGGTGGAATTTGCAGGACTACAGCTGCAAGGACCCGCTGGTACTTGGTGGGCTAGCTTTTTGTCTCGACAACCGGCGGAAGGGGCACTGAATTGGGAAGATTTCAAAACAGTTTTATGTGCTCATTTCATCCCTGATGGTATATTGAAGCTGAAGTTGGAGGAATTCCTGTGGCTACAGCAGGGTAACAGGAGTGTGCTAGATTATACTCGTGATTTTGATCATTTGGCCCAGTATGCTCCTGAACATGTGGATAGTGAGATCAAAAAGAGGGATTGTTATCTCCGAGGACTCAATGTCAGGATGCAGGAGAAGTTGGTTACCTGCACCTTGCATAACTATGGGGAGGCAGTAAGTATGGCCATTTCAGCTGAGGCAAAGATGAAAGCATTGGATGAATCTCTCAGGCGGGAAGAAGTTCTGAAGAGAAAGAATCCTCCCATGGGAGCCTCAAGCAGTGCTCCACCTCGTTACAAGGTGGTATATCGGGGGCCACCTCGTCCTACTTTCCGAGCCCCGCAAACGCAGCCTCCACAGCAATCATGGGCGGTGAGGAGTCCTTATAGTGCACCTCGCCCAGTTAATCCTCAACCCCAAGGTAACCGGTATCCGGCAACGCCAGGCAACAAGCAGCCTTGTTACAATTGTGGGCAAGCCGGACATTTTGCTCGTGACTGTCGTCTTCCTAAGCAGGGTGGCACCCAGAATATTAAAGCACAAACTTCAGGGCAAGGTGTGGGCCAGAGGTTTGTGAGGAAGAAGGTTTTTAATGCCAAGACTGGACGAGTCCATTATATGAATGTTGAAGAAATACCGGAAGGAGAACCGGTCATGGCTGGTATGTTTCCTCTTAACAACCAACCCGCCATTGTTTTATTTGATTCTGGTGCCTCGCATACTTTTATAAGTAAGGCTTTTGTGGAGAAACATCAATTAGCCACTCGAGAGTTAAGAAACAAGTATGTGATAGAATCCACGGGGGCAAAACAAACTACAAATCTAGTGGCTAGTGATGTGGCTTTGAGTTTAGAGGGGCACATGATTAATGTTTTACCCTTAGTTCTTGAATATCAAGGGATTGATATCATTTTGGGGATGAATTGGATGACCCAGAACAAAGTTTTGATAGATACAGGATCTAGGGAGATTTGTTTTAATAATGCTCTTGGTCGGGAGGTGAAGATTACTTTGCCTGCCCATCAAACTTTAGACTGTATGGTCAGAAAGACGAGGGCAGTAACCCTAGAGTCAATACCTGTGGTTAATGAATTTCCGGATGTCTTTCCGGAAGATCTACCAGGATTACCACCAGTTAGAGAGGTGGAATTTACTATTGAACTTGAGCCTGGAACAGCTCCTATTTCTAGAAGGCCTTATAGAATGCCACCTAAGGAACTAGCAGAACTGAAAGTACAGTTACAAGAATTGCTAGATAAAGGTTTCATTCGACCCAGTGCATCACCATGGGGTTGTCCGGCTATATTTGTGAAAAAGAAAGATCACACTCTACGGTTATGCGCGGAGTGGCTAGTGTTGTGCAGAAGGTGTCTCTAGTCTCGGTGATGCTTGCGAGCCGGTTGTGAGGTCGGTTGGTGCGGTGAGCTCGCCGGAGTACGGTGCGCCACCGAGTTCCGCCGCCGTGCCGCCAGGGAAGCTAGGGTTGGAGCTCACCGCGGAAGTTTAGGGGTAGAATGGATGCGCAGTAGGGTAGAGTGACCGTAGGGCTAGTTGTTGTCGCCGGAGGACCTCGCCGCCGGCGAGCGCGCGCGGGTCAACGCCGGCGGGAGTTCGGTCTGCGCGGGAGCTCTGCTCCGCGTGGGCAGGGGCCTCGACGGGGAAGAAACGAAAGTTGAGGGGGGTTTTTGCAAGAAAGCCAATTAGATTTTAGAAATAGATTTAATTTATGTTTTTCCACTGTTTTAATTATAGAAAATCATAGAAAAATCAGAAAAATATGAAATAAATTTTTATAATTTCCTTAGATTTTCCTTTATAATCTAAAAATACTAAACCTTAAAATTTGTGATGTCTAGAATTTAATAATAATACCATCTTAGAAAGTTAATTACTAAAAATGGTTAGAATAATATTAAATACATTTTTAAATAGGATTCATGTTTTATAAACACATTTATAGAGAAATAAAGTGTTAGGGTTTGTAGAAAATAATTTTAGTACACTTAGAAATTTTGTTTCCTTTAATAAACATATAAAAGAAATAAGGATTAGTTCATCCACAAAATAAAACAACTTTTTCTTTGGGAAAAGGTTGGGTAGCTTTGTTGGCTTGCAACTGTATCGAGAAGTGAAGTTTGTGTGTTATATTTTAAACTATTGCATCTCTCATCACTGACTTGCATCGCATATAGAATCTGAAGCCTCGGAAGTGGAGTACGTGGAATTCTCCGACGATCCAGTTCAGTACGAGGAGGTTCTAGTGGTTGCTCCGGAATCCCAGGAAGTCACCGAGACCGCTAACCTTTTCGAAACTCAAGGCAAGCCCCGGATGCATCTTTACCTATGTTATTTCCGAAGATCACAAGTCCAAATATTATGTTTTATTTATGGGTGCATTAGGTTAGGAGTTGAATGAAAACTTTTGATGCATAAACTACTCCTTGGTAGAACTACCTTGGTTAGGAAGGTAATTAAATGAATTATAGAATCACCACTTAGAAATGCTTTGCAAGGTTTAATAGATAAAGATGATGATCTAGGTTCTCACTAATCATAAATGAATCATATAAGAGGCATTAAGAGAAGAGAGAGTGGGCAGAGGGTGATAGAATGGATTGAGGTAAGCTCGATCTTTAGCTCTGCCTACTAGTTAAAGTGACTAAGGACCGATCCGTTGTTTAATTGATTGATCAAGTGATTCTACCTGGTTTCTTACTGGGTTATGGGACCAGTAAAGCCAACTAGATTAGCTGGCTCGTTGATTGGAAATATCGCTTACCGGTGCTTGCTGGGTCGGAGAAAGGCGGGATCGTCATCTGGAACTCACGGGGTGGTCGCCAGACGTGGGGCCCACGTGGGGATGCGTTCCCGGGTTCGGGTAAGGATATTTCCGGTCTTTGGTCCAACTGATTGAAAGGTTGTTGCGGACAGCTGGCGCAGCTGTACGTGACTGGTGGCTAGGTATCTCCTACAGGATGTACATTGATCCGGATCGACACTACTCTTGGTTATGAGTGCACTTGATCAGGTGTTAAGCATCGTAGAGGAAACAAGTTGAACTATTATATGCGAGTAATTCAAAATGCTGTTTGAACCTAGTATCACTTGAGTGAAAAAGATATTTACCACTTAGTTGAGTAGCTAATACTTAATTGAAATAAAACTGTTAACTAAGGACCCATTATTAGTAAGCTTTTCCGCAAAGGTCGAGTCAGCCAAACAACCACCAAAAAGCTATTCATTCATCCTTGAGAGTCTTTTCTTTGGTAAGACGGGTAAGTCTTGCTGAGTACCTTCGTACTCAGGGTTCTTCCCTTTTCTGTTTTTCTTTCCAGAGGAGGTCCCACAACCCGAAGGAGATGAGGAGAGCCAGAAGCCCTAGAGCATCGGAGGTCCCAGATAGCTCTAGATGTTTAGAGTACTCTAGAACTCTTCTGACTCTTCAGTTGTATAAATCTAGTTTGTATTTGGATCTTAGTACTATGGCGTGAAGTTAAGAATGTTCAAAACTCGGTTTGTAATAATTCGTACCTTTCCGTATGTATGTAAAAAGGTAATGCCTGTTGTGCTATTCCCAACTTGGTAAGGATCCTAAGCTATGGTTCAAAATTGTCAGTGGATGATTCGGGATGTCCCGGGGACACTCGACAGACTGCCGGGTTTAAACTGTTTGAAGTGCGTGCTGGTATTACCCTGAGTTAGGATGACTAGACGCACTTGAGCCAGTTTAAATTGGGCGGTTCTGCCACAAAAGATCAACCAATAAATTTTTATGATCACTCAAACATTGCTGCTCAACATGTCCAAAACTGAAATTTAAACCCCTATTTTCAGATTTGAAATAGTAACTTTTCTCATTTTTCTTTCTCCATTTAATTGTGCTATTTTCATACTCTAGTTCATTCCAATTTTGTGCCAAACATGTTCTCCCAATCTTCTTGATTAATTATACATTTTTACTCCAAATTTATGTCGAATTTTGACCAAATTTTGACTTTGGTCCAACTTCGTGCCGTTCAAAATCGGGGATGTCACACGCAGTTCATTCATTGGTGATTTGGTCAGTATCGAGTATCCACCATATGCAGAATGGTCTGTTTCTGCAAGCAAAGAGGTCTGTTTAGTTCTTCCTAAAAGTACTTTTATTCACTATTCATTCTATTCATCCTCCTCACAAAACACGTTTTCCAACATATTATTCATCTAAAAACTTCTACCTAAACTAAACATTCCAAAGGTCTCCATGAACATATATCGTACAAGAAAGCATCAAGACAAGTGCCATTGCGCCAAGAAAAGCTACTAGTATAGTACTACCAATCATTCATGCTGATTACAAGGGAGGCAGCTCGATCTGCTTTATTATGCAGTGCTCGATGCATCGCGCACACACGTCGTCGCTCCAACTGAAAAGTACTCGTCCGCAGAGAACGCGCGAGCGCGGCGAGAGCACTGCTAATCTTTCCGGCACAGTGGACGGAGAGGGATCCGATGCGCACGCCGCCATGAATAGGGGTGCGAGCTCGGCGAATGAAACACATGTGGGACGAATGGAAGGGGGATGATGCGCGTCTGCCCCGGCACCGTGTCGCTCAAAAAAGCAGCCAGGACAAGTTTGGCGCATATTCCCCAACCTACTGCTCATTTGAGCAAGAGATGCACAACATACACAAAAACTCGGCCTCAGCTGTAACGTAATCAGCTCGTGGATCGGAGCTTAACTTAATCGTGATTGTGATGCGCGAGGCAGGATAGAAAAGGCCCTGCTGTGCGAGAGCAAGACAGAGTCCATCATGCAAACCGCCAGCGAGCTAGCTGCCTAGCTCGGCTCCCCTTTCTTGAGGCCACCATGATCGAGGCCTGAATTCATTTAGCTGAATCTGATTGCCATCCCGGGTGTATTCTATTGCGCAGCTGATTCGCCAGATCCTCTGGCGCAAGCAACTATTGCCCTGTCCGTATGCTATACTCCAGGCATCACTCGGTGTGTATGCTTCCACGAGGGTACATACTGTATATCGTAGATATATATAAAAGGCACGCAATTATATGCGACCTGGCTCTGTATGTATGCTCCCCTCTGATTTGCTCTTAAACAATAACAAAAGCTGTGCAAGTGGGCATCTTAAACCATCAGCATCCCAAACAAGTGAAATGGCCGTATGCTTTTATTTCCCAGGAGGGGCATGTCCACTTGTTTCCAGATGTTTCCGTCTGCAGATTTGCTCTGCGAAGGAGATCACTGAGGCTGACTAAAATAACCACAGGTCTTGTTTATTCCCACTTCCCTAGTTGGACTCGGCAGGTCTCGAGTCGATGGGTCATCAAGAGATGCTTACACTCAATTCAAAGCACTAGCAGGCTTTGTTTGCTAAGTGGCAGCAGATCAATCCATGCCCAGCATATAATCTAGGTGGGAAAAGCACAGCACAAAACCAAAAGCTTTGTTGGGATAGAAAAGATGATCAAAAGGAAAGAAAAAAGATGTCACCCACTACAACGAGTGTCATCATGGCGATCGACTCTCGAATCGCTATCTGCACTTTTAATTGCGCTGACTGAACCAATTAAGGAACAATATCATTAGTGGTGCAGCCGGGAAAAGCTGGAATGAGAGCATCCGTATCAAATCATATAATTTGAGAGGAAGGGTAAAAAATAATTCATGGACTAGACGGTGTGCCCAGGGGATAGGGTGTGTTTAGATAGAGAAAGCCCCCGAAAAAACAATGTAGACCTGAAAAAAACACTGTAGATGAATAATGATCTGTGAGTGCGAGGAGTGGGATGAATAGGAAAAGGTTGGATAAATAGTGTTTTTTGGGAAAAGTTTTAAAACTAAACGCACCCCCTTTTATTTGTTGCAAGTGTGCATTGAAATTCGTTTCACTTAAGCTCCTATCGTCTATTGATGTCTAAAGATTGATGGTTCACCCCACCGTGCCCAATTTGTCTTATTGTTATTCCAGAATTTTTTTTGTTAGTTTTGTTTGTTGAATCCTTGATTTTCCATTTCGTGGAAAAAGAGAAACTAACTACTACACCTTTCGGTCATACATACACTGGAGAAAGGCTGTGTATTAGAGAAAAATATATTTCGTTTCATTTTCGGCAACCTCTTTTATCGCCTGTGTTCCTTTCCACCGGCTCTATCGGTTTGCTGCTGGAATCATCTTGGATTCCTTTGCAATTGTTGTCATTGAATTGTACTAATCACCCACTGTACACTGGTAGCAACCGTACAAACTGAACTAGTGCTTCCTGTTTCAAAAACCATTTAATACGTTGTCTGAGCGACTGAGCCAAGTCATTGAGCCTTGACAGAGTTTCTTTAATTTCTTTACCTCACGTCACTTTCTAGCTACTAATGCACCAACAGCTCTATTTACTGGAATAACGTAGGCAAATTAATATTTAGGTAAAACCAATACAATACCAGAAATACTAGATTTTATACTAATCCTTGAAAATGATGTTGGCAAAGGGGTTTTGCACCTCAACACATTAAAATATTTTAGTATCTTTTACTAATATGACTAAGCGCTATTCTTCTTCATGACTAACAAATTGGCTACTATAAACCCAAAACCAAAATATTTCAACAAAAGATCATCCTACACCCGTGTACATAACTCCGGACAAATGTCTTAATTAGTCTAAAAACCTTGTTTGGTTGAGAAATTCTGAACAAGATCAATAAAGATTGAATTTTCGTGAAAATCAGAGGAAATTTTTGTAAACCTAGTAGTCTGAATGAAGTGGAAAATCAGCACCATTGGCCATCATCGACTCCATAGAGAAGCTATGGTAGCCGATCACATTTCTTATGTTCACTATATGCCCATAATCTTTTATATATTCTAGGAGAAAAATATAGCATAACCTTAGGGTATGTTTAGTTCCACCCACAACTTTCATGGTGCTACATTGGATGTTTAGATGTGTGTTTGGATTGTAGAAAAAAATATTGTAGCTTTAGAAAAACACTAGCTAAGTCTTGATAAGCGTGTTTTTCGGGAGAGTTGAATAGTTGAATACTAAAAGGTTAGAATGAACAATGATTAGTTTGAAATCTGAATAAGACCTAAATAAGAGTTTCTAATTACACGAATGGAGTGTAAATCACGAGAAGAGTCTGTGAAGCTCCTTACTCCTCGGTTGGGATCGTCTTGATTCGTGTTCAACTATAGCTTGTTGTTCCTCTTCGCGAGCAGAAAATGTGAGGAGACAGCGAACGGTAAATTCACCGTTCGCTGTCGCCTCCGTTGGGATCATCTTGGATTCCTCTGCCATCCTAGGACGTAAATAGCGTCACTGAAACGCAGTAATCGCCACAGTGCACTGGTAGCAACCGTACAGACTGAAGCAGTGCTTCCCCTTCCTGTTTGAGAACCATTTAACGCGTTGTCAGAGCTAGATCATCGAGCCTTGATAGTATTTGCACGAATGTCACTTTCTAACCAACGCTAACCCTCGTCACTATTTTCTCGTTTTAGAAAAAATAATATATTTTTATAGACTATACTACCTTCATTCTAAAAAGAATGCAACTATAGGAACCGTGACAGTCAAAGAATCTTATGCTTGACTAACTTTGTATTTATATTAGTATTTATGTTTTTAAATAACTTAATTATAAAATATATATTCTATAACTAATCTAATGATACTTATTTTATATCACGAATGCTAATATATTTTTTATACAAATTTAATCGAAGTTGAATGCATTTGATTCTTCGAGAAGTGAGAATTACAATTTTTTGGAGGACAGAGAGAATAAATAATCGCATTTTGAAAAGCCAATAAATACTCGTATACTATCGCTACTCCGTAGGATGGATCATGATGGAGACTCCCACAGCCTTTCGTGCGCAGCGAGCAATGTTTACAAGGGTCGCTGGGTCACCATGAAAGGCCTGCTCGGACCGGACCTGGCAGCGTCCCCGTCCGGAGCTGGGCCCACCGCGTCGCGGGCCTCCAAAGTCCATCACACGGCTCGTCACGGACAACGACTAGTGTACAGTGCCCAGATTCAAGGCTCGTGGGCCCGCGCGACGTCGGACCCACCACCTGGCCCCACCGCGCGTGAGCACAGGGCACGGAAAAATTATTAGATACAGTGAACGTTCCTCACCTACTCCTGTCGCTTTCCTACCCTCTCACCGCCATGCGGGCCCCCTCCATGGGGCGCTGCCCTCTGCGCTATCCACTCCTACACGCTGGAGTATTTTATGGTCACGCCCCTGAACTAGTAATGTGCTCCGATAGTGTAGAAAGAAGGGGGATGTCGCAAAACTATAGTGTATGGAGGTCCTTTCTGATAGATTTGCTCCTCGGGCCGGGGGGGTTCGGGTGGCAAAATAGCCAGCGGGACCCAGGGCCATTAGTGGGGAGCATGCGTCAACGTCAGGAGGGTCCCCGCCTGACGTGTTGCGTCCTCCTCCCCCGTCGCGTCGCGTAGCGGGGGCGTGCGGGCCTGCCGCGCGGGCGAATGGCGGGCGCACACGGTGGCGAGGGCCACGTGACCGGCGGGTGGACTCGCACGGGCGCGTCGCTCCGGCTTCCGCAGGCCGAGCGGACGAAAATACCCCTGGCGCTACAACAGCGACCCTTCTCTTCTCCGTGTCACCAGTAGGATAGCAATTCAACCCGCGGGGGCGGATACCCGCGGGTTTTGGACCCGATGGGTGTGGGCGTGGATTTAAAATTGCACCCGCGAGTATACCCGTACCCGAACCCGAGATCCGCAGGTGCGGGTGTGGGTCTGAAATCACACCCGCGGGTGAACCCGCACCCGCCCGCATACTGTAAATTCCTCCATATATTACTGACTAATCTTTGCATCTAAATGCATTCGTAAGCAATATGAGACCAATTGTACATGAATTTAGATGCTGACCAAAATAGTTTATCTAATTGGTTCTTTGTTGATTTGGAGACTGTGTTGTTGTCCTCTTAATTTTGTCCACATTATAAAACTTAGATGTGCCACAATATATAATTTTTAATTTGTTGATTTGAAGACCTTTATTTGATTATTTATTGATTTAGATACTATAGAAAGTGTAACTTATAAATTTTTATAATATTAGGAAATGAGAACATATATGTGTGAAAGTGAAATTGTGAAATCACTAAGAATCATGCTCAAGTTCATCGTATGTGCATGTGATGCTTCCAAACCCGCGGGCACCCGAAACCCGCCCCGAAATCCACGGGTGCAGGTGTGGGTGTAGAAATTTACCCGTGGAATTTTCGCGGGCGAGTTTTTTCCTACTCCGCGGATTTGGCTGCGGGCGGGTTTTTGCTAAACCCGCACCCGAATCCGCGGGTGCCATCCCTAGTCACCAGTCAGGAAAAAAGGGACAAAGGGGGAGTATCTTTTTTTTTTAGGAATATGAAGGGGGGAATATTAGAAGGGGCAAAAAAGAAAAAAAAATGAAGGTGAGACCGATGTGAGGAGGGTTGGCTACTTGGCTTCTCGGTACACAGATTGACGAAACGCTCCGCACGTATGCAAATTGTCCAGTTCCAAAAAGTTATGCTGACGATGCATACGGTTGCAGGTTATTGTTTGTGACGATTGATACGGTCTACGTGCAGTCAGGGCACACGGTGACGGGCCAAACAGGAGGAGGTGTAGCACACCAGCCGCGGCGGAGTCCACAGATTTGCGGTCTGCCGATGGCGAGATTCAAGTTGGCGTGTGTTGTTGTGTCTTTTTTTCTGTTTTGTTAGACACAGCGTGTTGTTGTGTCTTGGCCTCTTGGGACCAACGACGAGCAAAGAAAAATGGCAGCTCGATGGTTATGAAGGCAGGTTGGTCCGCGAGCTATGGATCGATGGGAATACTAATCAGTTTGCTTTATGTAACGTCACATAATGAAGTGTTCGTACTATAGTGCAGTGCTGTTGGCATTGAACTTGTAATTCATGCCAGTGCCAAACTATTTTTTTACCTTACGACCAGGTCAAACATCCTTGGACGTGTACAAGTACTACTACTCCATATAAAGATGTGAAGAAGGGAAAAAAAAATCATCAATTCCGTAAAAATCTGTATTTTATTAGGTTGCCGCCTTAGTACACCACTCTAAGCAATGCATCTGGACCCTTCCGCTCCATCCAACGGCCGGCATGCTCCGGCCCCACCGCTGCGGCACACCGGCCAGGACCAAAAAGGTCCCACCCTACGCGTACCCGCCGGAGAAGGGGGTGGGCATGTCCGTCCATCACACCCCTGTGTGCAAAAGCAGCGTAACCCCCCGCACCGCTCCAAAAACGCCATCATCATCACCAGCCATTCATCGCCAGCCCGAGGGGGAACACGACAAGGGCCGCACCGTCGCCGAGGGGAATAAAGATGGCGGGCCCACCCGCGCCCACCGGTGGGTCCCGTTCCGCGAGAGCGCGCGCGTACGGAGTAGTCGTACGTGGCTCGGCACGTCGCCCCCCTGCGTGGCAGCCCGGATCCGTGCATGCGATGCCGTGTGTGCACGGCGGGGGACACGCCCCCTCCGCGTGTCCTCGCACGCGTCCGCCACAGAGAGGCCGTGGCAGAGTCCCCCATCCCTCCCTCCTCGCTTTGGGTTGGCCGGCTTGCTTGCCTTCGAGTGCGTGCGAGGGGACCCACATGTCAGCCACCCGTTGCCGTGCCGGAGGGCTAGTAGTCTGGTGCTGCGTCACCTCGTTTCTCACTCACACTGGTTCACCCCCACCCCCACGGCCCCACTCTCGCTCCTTGAGGCTATCTATCCACTCTAGAAGGTTCAATTTGTGGTGTCAGTGACGGGGGAGCATTATATTAATCACGGAATAGCTGGTCCATCAGCATTGTTTATAATTATAGCGGTAAAAGTACGTGATTGGCCCGAGCTAAGTGGGGGGTGGATGCCTATTTTCAATTGATAGCGCGGAGAGGGACACGTTTATCTTTTACTTCGACCTCGCAGATCTTTTCCCTCCGCACCCACCCGGGGTGGTTTTGGTGCGCGCACTGCTCCGCAGGATTGGACGGACGTTTGACACGGACAACCGATCTTTTTACTGGCTCTGGTCATCTCATTCGGAGGATTGGCCCAAACCTCGTTCCATTTCCAGATTTCCCTTCACCAATCACCGACCCCTGGGTTCGCAATCCCGTCCAAAACCAGCGGTCAATCGGTCCGGGTCTAGTAAAAAAAAACTTCGGTTACCACTCTCAAACCGATACTATAAAACTGTTACCATCGGTTAGCCAGGGTTTCACCGGTTAGTCAGACCGATTTTTTATTTAAAAAAATCGGTACTGTAGCGGTTTTATAAACCCTGTCGACGGTTAGATTAGAATCACACTCACCGTCTGACCGGCAGTACAGTAGCTTTTGTGCGAGGCCAAAGTTACCTCGGCAGTTGCTACACTACGAACGGATGGCATACGATGACTCTTTTTCGAAAGAGAAACAAAGGAAAATACGGTGGCTCAAGTGGCACTTGGAGTACAGTGCCACGCCTTGGAGGCCGAGGCCGGAGAGTTTGGAATGTTCTCCGAACTCCGCCAAGGCCATTAGATTCCCAACTATTCACTATTTCAACTTTTCACTGTTCATTCTAACTTTTCACTATTCCTCCCTCACAAAACACGTTTCTCAGCAAATGCTATAATATTTTTTTTATGCTACAGTATTTTTTCCTACAATCTAAACACACCCCAAATGCTACTACTAGTACTGAAAGTCCGAAACCACCCAACAAGGGTATGTTTAGATTAGGGAAAGATTCTCCAAAAATATACTGTTCACAAAAAAACACTGTAGATAGATAGTGTTCTGTGAGTAGAAGTGGTGGGATGAATAGAAAAAAGTTGGATGAATAGTGATTTCTTGGGGAATTTTTTTTAATCTAAGGCCATGTTCAGATTCCCAACTATTCACTATTCATTTCAACTTTTCACTATTCATTCCAACTTTTCACTATTCCTCCCTACAAAACACGTTTTCCAGCGAATGCTACAGCGTTTTTCTTATGCTACTGTGTTTTTTCCTACAATCTAAACACACCCTAAACTAAACACACCCTAAACGCGGCCTAATTCTCCATCTCGTTCACCACAAAATGCTCCGGCATCCAAAAGTCACCAAGTGGCACAAGAACTGGAGGAAAGAAAGAAATAAAGAAAAGGACGATGTGATGTGACGTGATGTATTGGCCGTGGCAGACTCCCATGCTGCTCCACCAAAAGCCAGCCAGCACACCATTTTCCAAGTCCATGGTTTTCAGCGAACAGATCGTTCCTCCCCTTCTCTCTCCGTCGCTTTCCGCTACCCCACAGGCTCTCACTGCTAGTACTACCACAGCAGCTACGCGTACACAGTACACTTGCATTGCACTCACGTTGGAGTAGTACAACTCTTCGTAAAGGAATGCACCTCTATATATTTATATTAAGGGTGTTTAGATTGGGAAAGATTTCTCGAAAAAATACTATAGTTAAAAAACAATATAGATGAGTAGTGTTCTGTGAGTAGAAGAGATGAGATGAATAGTGTTTTTTTGAGGAAGTTGGTGAATCTAAACGCACCCTAACTATATGTCACACTAATGCTTAAATTCTAAAGCTATTGTTAAGTAGGAGTACTTTCAAATAATTAGTCAAAACTTTGTTAATAGTAGTTCAAAAACAAAGCCAAATCAATAGGCAACTTTGGTGGCAAACCATCATTGTTGTTGCGATTTTCTCATAATTCTTTTATCTACTAACATGAAACATTTATTAAACTAAAAAGTAAAAAAAACAGAAAGGAAAAAGATAGGAAATTATAGTACATTCAAAATTTATGTAACTGGAACGTAGTAATTGCATCGTAAAATTTTTATTTTATTCTTTTACTTGTTCTCTAATAGTAATATTTAATGGTTGGACACATTTTCACTAATTTAGTGATTATCTATATTCATTTTATAAAGTTGATATTATAAATTTCAAACTTGGCATAAATGAACATATATGGTCTCAATTTTGCACTAAGAAATATTACGTCCGGTTCATTTTATTTGACGTTGGTTAGTGGAAAATTGAACTAACTAAGGACAAATATTATGATATGGAGGTAGTATAATAAGAAGGTTAGTTTAAAAATGTAGTTGTGAATATCCTATTTTTTAATATTCCTCTTGTAGTTATACTTCCATTTCATAATGCATGCAATAAAATTATGTTGAAGCTTTTTGAACATTTGCATACTTTTTTTCCACAAATGTCTTATAGTTTAAACCTAAATAGATAGTGTTACAGAAGCATCTTTGTTATTGTGAATTATATGTCTACCATACATAAAGAATCCAAAACTCACTATAATAGGAAGCCAATGTACATTGAAAATCTATGTAATAATCGTAGCATGAGATTTCTTTAACTTTTGCTTGTCCTATGATATTTGTATACAGTTGGGCACAATATGATTTGTTGGTATTTCTTTTTTATGAGACCAATGCTATTATAGGCACAAATTTACATACATGAGCTGCAACTTGAAATTGTTGTGCAAGCACTTACCTAAGAAATACAATAAAAAGAATCAATTGAAAACACGAGCCATAACTACCTTGGTTTTTTATGATCACTATCATGTTTCAAGTATTGGCTATCCATTCTTTGATACATGCTAAAATATATATTACATGGCTTATTTAGATCGTCAACTTTCACCAACTTTCAGTCACATCGGGTCACATCTTCTCACACAGACACGCTTAACAATGTACTATTCGTACCTCCAACTTTCTCCAACTTTTTCAACTAAACAGGGCTAGATTTTTATATATTATACGTTTAAACCTCAAATAGAGTGTAAACTAACAACCCGCGGCACAAATACGATGGCTCTCCAAGTTGGCGTACAGACATTGCAACTGCTCCGGGTTCGTCTAGCCGCACATGGAAGCCAACAAAACTGCTTTTCTGGAATAGAAATAGGAAAAAAAATGCAGGAAAACAAAACCCACAAACCAAGAAACCGCCCTTGCAGGGGCTACAAATAGAGCAAACCACTCGGACCTCTCTCCCACTTCCCTCACCTTCCTCCCTCCCCAACCTCTCTCTCTCTCTCTTCCTCCTCTGGACAACCAAGCCAGAGGGAGAGAGGAACAACCACCAAGCCAGGGAGGAGCAAGCCAGCCAAGGACACCGGAGCACGGGCAAACAAGGACCTCTTCTTCCGCGTCCAGAAGCGAGGCATGGTGGAGAAGGCGAGGACCATGGCCCGCAAGCTAGAGATCCCGCAGTGGAAGTCCGGCTCCTCCGACGGCCTGCCGTCGCCGACGAGCCCGCTGGACCGCGCGTCTCCCCGAGGGTGGCGCCACCGCGACGCCGTCGGAGGTGTCGGGCTCGGGATCCTTGCCGCCCTGGAGGCGCAGCCCGCCTCGGCCGCGGTGCCGAGGGTGTCCGCGCCCGTCTCCATCGCCCGCCGCGCTCGGTTGGAGGTCTCGGAGCTCGGCTGCAGCGGGCGGTGCGCCACCAGCCTGTGCGGCGGCGGCGGCGCGCAGAAGGCGTCGTCGGACGGCCGGCCCGGGTCCCCCGGGGGCGCGGCGTTCTGCGTGGCGGAGTTCCTGTCGTGCTGCGACGTGTGCCGGCGGCCGCTGGACGGGAAGGACATCTTCATGTACCGCGGCGACCGCGCCTTCTGCAGCATGGAGTGCCGGTACCACGCCATCGTCAGCGACGAGTTCCAGGAGGAGAAGGAGCGGAAGCGCCGCATGTTGTCCTCGGCCGCCGACGGCCTGACCAAGAAGGCCGCCGCCGCCGCGGAGATGGCCGGGTCGCCGTGCAGCGGCGGCAGCGGCGGGCAGATCTTCTTCACCACCGGCATCGTCGCCGCCTGACCGGACGGCGGATGGATCCTTCTAGCGACGGATCAAACGCAGCTTGTAGAGGAACCGACGGCGGCTGTAACATAAAACAAAAACAATGAAAAAACAAAAAAGGAAGAGAAAATAAGTGTGGGTGCGTGCGTGTGTCTGTGTAGAGAGAGGGGGTGGGGAAAATTTTGCTGTTCCTCTTCCTTTGCCAAGAGGAGGAAGCACGGGGGTTTTGGTATTATTTGATCTTGATTTTTTGTATTATTATTACTAGTATCATGATGATCATGAGACGGGGGGAGATGTTTTTTAGCAGGAGGGAAGTGAAGGGATGTTGACAAGTTTTCCAAGGATTGTTGCTCCCCTTTTTGTTTCTCCACTGTCGAAAGGAATAACATCTTCTGTTCTCCTTTGTTCAATCCACTCCAATGTTCCACGAATCGGTGAATCAATCTTGCTAATATGGTACTACATAAATATGATGCAAGACCCTTTATGTTGAAGAACAACAGTATCTGACGAGACTACCTAAAGAACTCGGGATGTTATTCTTCAGCTTCAGATAAACTTTTGGCTTGGAAGGAAGTCAGAAAGAGAGCATGGGACGGCAGTAGCATTTCAGAGATCTCGTCGGACGCTCCGATGAACGAGGGTTTATCCTGCCCGAACTGAAAAGCAGGGCTGCTTTAATCGAGCGTAATGGCTGCCTGGTCCTGGCCACCGTCCCCGTCCTGGTGAGCAGGTTGTTGCTGGGGAAGAGAGGAAGGAAGAGCTGAAACCAATTGAAGTACTACGCATCTACCATTGTCACCATACTTGATACGGAGGGAGGGAGAGTGGTTGGGTCGGATTTCCGTGGTATACCAAGTCTGCTAGTACGTACTGACGTACCCATGGATCCATGGACATTTCTGGCTCGGCTGGCAGCTGCAGCCGCGTCTGATCTGAACAGCATCTGTTACGTTACTCCATAGTTGCTGAGAAGGGAATGAGATCGGTGGTGGGGGAGAAGGGAATGAGCCGTGAAACGAAAATTGACGCCGTAGAGTAGAATCTTTCTGGATGTTTCCTCCGCCTCGTCACGTACGTAGAGCTCCTTTTTTTTTTTCTTTTTTCTTTGGATGCCATGCCACGACACGCCACGCGTTCGGATGCAGATGGGGTTCCTCCGATTCTCGTACCGCATCGGCCTCTGATATGAGAGCGGAGCACGCTGCACCCAGGCAGGTATTACGCATGCTCAACTTCAGGCACCGGTCCCAGATGCAACCAAGACATTCAGTTGAGTGGAGAGAACAGAACTTATCTCAAACTGCTTGGAGTGTTATGGACGAAATTGACAGCCTCTTCTTATATCTTGAAGACGCGAGTCTTGTTTTCTGATTTGTAGTCAGCCCATCCGTCTGGACTAAGGGTGTGTTTAGATTGGGGAAAGATTCCCCGAAAATACACTGTTCACCAAAAAAACACTGTAGATGAATAGTGATATGTGAGTAGAAGAGGTGGGATGAATAGGGAAAAGTTGAATGAATAGTGGATTTTTAGGGAATATTGGGGAAACTAAACGGGGCCTAAGCTGCTGAGAGTCTGTACAAGCTTGTGGCCTAACACAGAGGTGTGCTAGCCTCATTGCAGTTCATGTACAAGTTTACATACGAGTACTACGAGCTAGTACTAAATTTCACTCAGTACCTAGCCGAGCTCAACGCTCGCAGGCAATCATCATTCATCACCATCAGGATACCTGTTGAAGGAGGGGATAAAAGTCTTCAACTTTCATGATCGTAAAGGAGAGTCTGCGATAGCTTGCTGACTCCTCTATAGGATTAGTTCTATTCTCTCCACTACGCCCTGCCACCTCCAATTCAACCGCGTCGCTTTAACTTGTCCCGTCATTTTCATTTGACGATTTTTCGTCCCTTGAATAAACTAATTCTGCACATATTTAGTTTATCCGAGCAATACACTGATCAAGTAAGTAGAGGATGCCTCTGAATTTTTCTTTTTTTCTTTTTAAAAAAAAGGTAAGTAGAAGATGGATAGCGATCTTTAACATGTTTAATACATAAGAACCATTCGTCCGTACCGGTGGAATTGGTCAATGGCGCCAAACCATATACTGCTAACCACTGCTCGATCGATCGTGTTTGTCATCAAACAGCGACGGCATGCATCATCAATCTCAATCGATTGATCTATCGGTGTGCATTTCTTATGCTAGTCAATTTTTGTAGCTCCATGGCTGGAACGAAAGAACAGGGATTAAAAACACAGCAGGTGTCACGGTCGCCGTGTGGCGATTAGCAGCGTTCGTTGATGGCACAGGATGACAGCGACCGGCTTATCTTATCGCCGGGGCTGGAGGTGGAGCCCCCTTGGTTTTTAACTTTTCTCGTCTGGGTAACACGCCGCGCGCGCTGTGGTGATGGTGTCTCGGACGCCATGCACACTCTGACAGGGACTCTAGGCTAATTTTCCTTCTTTTTATTTTTTGTTCTTCATCTCAGGATTAGGTTTGGTCTTCAAGCAAGTCCAGCAGGATGACATGAGGCCGGATTATTGTATATGTTGATGCAATATGCGCAAAACGCGACCGGTTCCAATGGCGCTGATTGGGTGGGGGCATTCAAGTCTGCCCGTGTGATGCCAAAAAAACGGCCAGAGTTTTATGTAAAGTAAGACTGGCGTGGCCTTCAGCAAACGTTGATTTGGCCCCGGGCTCGATCTTGCAGAAGGGCCGAGGATTCAGAGGAAAAAAAACCCCGTCAAAATAGGGAAGGGCTTTGTTTGGTGTATTTCCGATTTCGTAGCCGGGTCCCGAAAGCAACAATAGTCCAACAACATGAGGCATAGATCAGCCCATTTAACCTTAAGGCCTGCATGCAGCAGCCCTACTGTGCTGCTGTCGTACGGCCCATAATCGGGACTGAAGAAATTATGGGCCTGTAAGCCCAGCAGCTAGCTCGTCTTTCTGTGCGAGATGCCAGATGTTAGCCCAAACAGCGATGCGATTCGAACGATGATGAATTTGTTCGTAGCTGCTGGAAGCCTGGAACTTTGCTAACAAAAGAAAGAAAAGAGAAATAAAGCAAAAGGAAGCTGCACGCACAAGAAACGATCACAAGTGCGAAAGTGTGATTGTTGTCAAGAGTAGCAGGCTGCTAGCCGGCGGTGCGCACATGTGGTTCAGCGGAGCTCCTTTTTAAGTGCTGCCCGATTGCCTGCCATGGTCCTTTCCTTTGCTTTCCACGTATAAGTCACATAGGCAGATTTCTCTTATCCTTTAGAGTATTGGTATTTCCTTTCTTTTTCAACATGCATGACATGTGAGATGAAAACGGTAGGGAAAACACCCCAACCATTTATGGTCCTGTATTTTTTGACCGGGAGCAGGAACGGAAAAGCCGGACGGGAAACCGAAAACGATATTACGGGATATCGAGAACGGAACAATTCGATCGGGAACATGTCGATTACGATCGAGAAAATTAAAATACGATCGGGAACACCGACATATGTAACCACTCCAAACCTTTAGCTCAATGAAATAGTTACAACCATGCATACATCACATATCACACATCAATCAATTAACAGTGATGTGGATCATAGATTAAAAAAAAGCTTCCAGCAACCGTTCAACCAGCACAAAGCTGAGGCAATATCACAGCACAAGTTCGAAACTTCGAATTGAAAGAAAAACAAGCCTTCAGCAACAACAGCACAGGCACGGCTGCATGCAACAACAGTCAATGGTGGTGGTGAGAGGAGATCGAGAAGACGGTGGATCCAGCATATGCACCTGTGGCAGCCAGTGGCAGCAACACAGCGGCACAAGCACATGCGCATGCGCTCGTAGTCACCTTCCTGCCTGGCCGCGTGCTTGGTGCCCGCCTGTGCGGGGCGCCTGGTGGTGGTGGCGGCGAGCTGGCGGCGTAGGGGCCTGGTGCTCTGGACGTCTCACGACTCCACGCGGGAGGACTCAAGCATAGAGGAGGATGCGGATGCGGCCACCAAACAGTCAGCGGCGGCGGCTAGGGTTGCTGGGATGGGAATGACGGGGAGGCGGATTTGGGTTGGAGTGTCCGCAGCCGCCGGCCGGAAACGGGATCCGCGAATACGATCGGGAAAACACCCAACCGTTTTCGTACCGGATCCCGCCGGTTTCCCGAATTTTTTTTCCCGCTTTTTCCTTTTTCCTGATAATATGATCTGCGGTCGGTTTAGATGGTATACGGTGTCGGTCAGGACGGGAATTTCCTGTCCTATTTTCATCCCTATGTGTCACAGACAACAAGGCCACTGGTCGGAGGTGTAGCCCAGCCCGCTGATTTGAAGGCTAGCCCATGAAAATTGTGAGCCTGTAAGCCCAGAAATGATCCAGATCATCTTTCTCTGTGATACCCGTGATGCCAGCAAAATATAAACAGATAATATGCACAGGAACTACAAATTTTCTGAGAAAGAGATCCGTGCAAAGCAAAATATAAACAGATAATATGCATGGGGCGGTCCTGACTCAGGGTATTATCGGTAAGTGGGTGGAGGGAGCAACGACATATTCCGGCGAGGGATGAGCTGTTCAAGAGTTCTTGAAGGTCCCTTTGCTGGATCTGGCCTCCTTTAGCCTTGATCTGGTCGCTCCGGCTAAGTAGAGTGGCCTCCCCGTTAAATGCTTGGGGCACGACTACAAAAAGAAGAGCCCACGCGTGGGCGGCTCGAGGCGAACCCTAGCCGTCTATCGTTCCCCCCACCCTTCTCCATGTCGCCATCACTGCCTCCCCCATCACTTCTTCTCCGTCTCGCCGCCGTTGGAGCGCGCCACCGGGAAGCCTAGGCGGCAACTGAGGTTGGTGGCTGCGCGGCCACACCTTCGTGTTGCACTATCTGCAGTGCCAACAGACAGCTATGGCGCTTGCCGGTGTGTGGCTGTGGATCCTTCTTGCCCGGGTACGGCCACTCCACGATTGGATCTGAGCTAACAGCACGAACAATGGCGCATGATAAGGACGAGGTCAACAGGCTGCATTTGGTCCAGCGAGTCTCCTGACGTAGGTAGCGGCGAGAGGCGGAGGCCCGGTGAGGTTGTGCTCGGCGTGGAGCGGTATGTCACGTAAACATCGCGGTGATTTAGGGCCTATGCCGCTCTTTCTGCCTGACAATAGCTGATGAGGGCCTATTTTGCCTCTTGAACGGGAGGGCATAGAACATAATTTGGGTGGACGCGCGGTGGTGGTTAGTGTGGCGGCAGCGTTGGGGTGTCAGCTTTCGAGGGGGAGTATTGGGTTCTGGCTGAAAGCTATGCTCACTTCTTGTCTGGGACATCGACGAGGCATTTTCTTTCTTAAAGACATCATTGAAATCCCCAACGTCTTTTCTTTTATAGGTTGGTCTGACTAAAGGCCTGTTGGTTTCGGCATAGAAGGCCATGGAATGGGATGCAAACCAGATAAGACCTCTCGGCCTAGAGTCAATTCTAGCTCAGGTTCGGCCTGGAAGGGTTTGAAGCCTAGCTTGATTTGGCCCGTTCCATGCCTCAACGACCCATCACCGTTCCATGAGTCAGACCACATGGAACAAAACACGTTTCATGATGTCTGGATAGTGATATGTATGGATTCACTCAACCCATATATGAAACGAGCTCAGCTCGGGAATGAAGCTACGGTTCTCCTCGGCACACGACTCGGGCAAAAACCTCCAAGTCGTTGCTTGGCCGAAGATGATTACGTTCTTGCATCATTCACCCTATGAAGCTCATATGGCCTGGTGTTTTCTTTTTTCTTTCGTCGTAGTAATTATTGGATGTGCTATCTCTCGCCCTTATGCTGAGGCTGCTGCGTTGGTTTTAGTCTGGTTTTCAAAAATTAACGGACTAAAGGGCTTTGCCTCTTTTTTTCTCCTCTAAAAATGAGAATGCTGATTTCATAAAAATTTACAGGTGGAATTCTCTCCCTCCCTCCTGCTGTGTGTGACGGTTAAAAGAAGAACAGTAGTAGCTGGCGCCTGGCGGTGCACAAGAAACATATGGTTCCAGCGGAGCTGCTTTGCGTGCTGCCTGCTTGCCGGCCTCCTTTCCTTTTCTGCACGCAGCACGCAGGTCACATCGGCAGATTTCTCTTGTGCCATTTTCCTGCGGGCAAGCAGCTCTGAGATAATCGCCAGCCGCTGGTTTTTGCCGCTTGAGTTGGCCCCGTCTTGTTTGGTCGCTGGTTTTTGCCGCTTGAGTCGGCCCCGTCTTGTTTGGTTTCAAATAAAATAACGAGGCTTGAGCATGTGGTGAAATGAACCTGCCCTGCTGGCTGCTGCAGGACAAGTCGAGAGCAGCTGCGTCGATATAATTAAAAAAAAGAAAAATAAAAAGAAAAGAAAGGCTGTTAGTTGGATGGATCCACCGCCACACAGATTCCCTTCCCGGTGCTGCTTGCCGGCCACCATGGCGTCCGGACAGTGTTTTTTTTAAAAGGAAATATATTTCAACTAAACCCTTGTGTTTGTTCCCTTTGATTACAGATTTTCTCCTCTACTTTTTGCGTGACGCGACGCGACACACTATTCTCGATCGCTTCGCACGAGGCACGCTGATTATACGCTGTGGGTTGGGTAGGTGACGTCGCGGCACGAGCTCACCGTCGGGAGCTTTGGGCGGATCAGTTGAGCTCAGCTCTATCAGCTGGCGGAATACATTCTCTGTAGCTGTAGTACTGCTGCAGGCAGCAGGCGCCGGTTTGCCGCCGTCTCGCCGCCGCTGCATGCTTGCATCGCACATTATTAGGTATAATCATCGCAGAGGTGTACTGTATGTGTGTATATATATAATTAACCAAACCTCCCGACGCCCACGAGTCGCACGAGGAGGCATATCACGAGCTAGCACAGCCAGGAGCCAGCCCGCGGATCCCTCTCGTCTTCTCATGGATACATCGGTTCCGCCGTGGATCGCAGTTCGCAGGCAATGCAGTATGCGTTTCATTTCGTCCTACTAGGACCAAACGTCAAGTCCAACCGAACGCGTCTCTATGCACATGGCATGTTGGCAGCTGCGACTGCCGCCTCTTAATTTGTCTGGTTATTTCACAGGATTTCACATTCCGTGCAACGGCATCCCCAAGCTAATTAATCGCTTGTACAAGAGTATTTGACTAGCTTGCCAATTAATCCTCAGCTAACAAATACTCCCTCCATATTGGTAAAGAATGACGTTTAGGATATTGACACGGTCTCCAAAACACAACTTTGACTAATACTTTTTAGTATAAAATATTTGTAAATTATATTTTAAAAGTATTTTTCTAAAACTATATCTCAATACAAATCTACTCATACCATTTTTATATTTCTAAACTTAATACTTAAAAAATTATCTACAGCCGAAGTTTATAAAGTTTGACTTAGGATAATCTCAAAACGTCATCCTTTACCAATATAGAGGGAGTATAAACATGCATAATTTATGAGTACTCCAGTTGTTTTTTTCTCTCTCTTCCAATATAATTACTAGTTCACCCAGATTACAAAATTAAAAAATGGTTTGGTGTTCTCGATGAGCACACCTCAGGTTTCTTCGGATCGACAAGCCAGGCAAGGCGCCTTCTCATGCTATAAAGGCGAGAGAAGAACAATATATGAGTTGGAAGAGAATAGGACAAATTAAAACAAAAGGTACAAAAAAATGTCTTCTATTGCATGAGGGGTCGAAACCTTTAGTGCCCGTTTGTAGGTAGGTATTCAAACCTGAATTCGGAATTGGTATTGGGGACCTCCAATGTGGCTGTTTGGATGCGTTTCAGTATTGGCATTGGAATCACAGCCCAATACCAAGCAGCATTAGAACTAACTACCACAACTCTTCCATAATTCAGACCCCTCCCCCTCTGTATTCCCTGGCATTCGGTGGTAAGGCTACTTTTCAATTCAAAGCTTGCCTGCTTGTGCACAGCCAAACAAAATTTGAATTGGGATACCATCTTTTAGGATTTCAAAAGGCAATGCTTAGTCATCCAAACAACATAATTCGAATTGTAGCCCAATACAATATCATGGCTGATTTGGTATTAACAATTTAATGTGAAATCCTCCGATATCAACATCCAGACACACTCTTATAAATTTCATGTCAAGAATACCACTTCTAACTTCTTAGATTATGGTCAAACCTCCCCGAAATGATAACTTCCTCACCCGAAGTTCAAATTGAGCGTTTTATATACACAATGATAAGTCCAATATGCATTTTTGACAAAATAATCAAACTGGTCCAGCCAGTTTTAGCAAATTGGTCAAGCCGGTTCGCGCAATCGTGCCAATCTTGATCATCAACACCCACCTTTTTCTTTCTCTGTTCGCCTGTCACACTCACCAAGCTTTAAACATCAATACTTCAAACGTATGCGCATAGTGACACAAACTTGAAAAATAAAGAAATAATGATGTTTACGATTTCAAAATTAAAGATAATAATGTCCACTTTAGAGTTAATGATAGGATGACAAGTCATGAACGAAAGATGGCCGATGAACAAAACCAAAATATATGTACTATGCATGTTTTTTTTTTTTTGGCATTGGGAAGCATGCTCTCTCATAGCACGCTTCCCAATTAGAAACTTTTTGCCGAATGTGCCAACTAATCAGGGTCTAAGTCAAATCAGAGGATACACATTTAATATAAAATTGAAAAATAAAATAATCATACGGCGTGTATCTGTTACAATCACTAGCTTTGTAGCACGCAGGACGGCAGGAGTGCCAAAGCCAAACGACACAGAACACCCAAGGTAAAATACGGAGTTTCTAGCAGCTACAGTACAGTTTTTCTTTCTACCATGGTATAACATGGGGACAGGTCGGCACGGGTTAATCAGCCAGCAACCCTGCCCCGGCACCGGTAATCCTCATGCATGTTTCACCATCAGCTACTTTCTTTACATCCAAACCAGCCTATGTATCCAAGCGAGAAGTATCACACGGAATCATAGGCCTAAAACAAAACACTTGACACATGACTGGTGAGGCTGTGATCCTGTTCTCTGGCGGCAGGAGTATAGGTATCTTGGTTTTGAGGATGGTGATGCTGGATCACCGATTAATGGTTGTGTTCCCAGCGCAAGCTCAGGTCAGGGTTAGCTGTCTGAGGTCCTAGACCAAGCCATGGTTGGCTCTCCGGCATCTCCTTCTTCACAGGTGTAGCATCTGAAGGGGAGCCTTGGTATGGTGCTTTCGCAGTAAGCCTGAAACAGGGAATATCACAAATTAGGCTATCCTCCAAAGAGTCGGGGAATTTGAATAGCAGTTGTGTCATCCCAGCAGCATGAGAAACCTACCGGTCCTTTCTCTTCTCAAGGAACCGGCGAAGTGATGCCTTCGGAGCCTGGGGTATATCTGCAGCACATACATTTGGGGAACCATGAGCAAGACCGAAATTCATCATTCCGGTGCCAAATACACATGAACAAGGGGTCGGCTAATTACCTGCTGCATTCCTCTGGGCACTGACCACAGGAATAGGTGCAGCTGGCACCGCTGCGACCTTAGTGCTGTCAGTAACTGTTGCAACTGTGGGGAGAGGCAGTGAGCCCGAGTCCTGAGCCACGGATGCACCCTTGCCGGCCATCTGCATCAGGTCCTTCGCCTTCTCAGCAGGAAAGTCATCGAACACGAGGACCTTCCCGGCATAAAAGATAGTAAGCTGGCGCTTCTCTTTCTCCCTGAGAAGAGTCATGGAAAGACAGCTTTGAGTCCCAGTTACTGGAACCATAAACTTTGGTTGACACGCATAATCTTCAATTTATTAATAGATAGCCAACTTATACAGAATAACAACTTAACTGGATTGATTTCAGAACTAGGGAGGGAAGTATTTATCACCCATTAATCTCATGGCATGCGGCATGAATAACAAGAAGGTATTTATCACCCAATTATTTACTAGTATTTCATAACAAGATTTTTTTTAAAAAAAATAACAAGAAGGTTTGGCACGGAAATTTCATAACAAGAAGGTTGGCACAAAACTTCATCACTCGAAAGTTTGGCAGAGCAAATTTGGGTTGCCAGACTTTGCCATGTCAAATTTAGCAAAGTGTAGCTTGCAAGTTGCAACCTAACATGTTCAAGAAACTTTAAATCATTCAGTTTCAGATCATACATTCTACAATTACCAGAATATGTTTACACTGATCTGTTTCTAGAGACCGATTTCCATGACTCCATGTTGCTATGAATGAATCGACTACTTCACACAGAATTAAGGCCGTGACACAAACCATAGCTCCTTAGAGTAAGATTTGATCACTCAAGAGCAACTTCCCCTAGCAAGAGTTTTCTTTATTTAGTTGCTAATTCAATTAACTAACTACAGAAGTGATTTGTACGAGCAAGAACTACTCTGAATAGAAGCAAATCGTGTCGAGAGGTGTTTGCTTCGTCCAATACCTCGCATCGGAGCCGAACCCAGTGTTCTGGGGAAAGAGATCCATGGTCTCCTTCCCTTTCTCTGCGTCTGCCGACGTCTTCTGTGCCTCCGCTGCTTCAGCTGAAACAAGAAGAGTGCACGCCTTTAGCTAAAAGATCACCTAACGGACAAGAACCTATCAGATTCAAGACGTTATAGCCGATCGACGCATAGATTCTTGACGGAAACCAAAAAGGTGTATTTTGCTTCCAAAGTCAGAACTTTGGGGTCCAGATCTAACATAAGGCAACTACGGGAGCACCTCAAATCGCAGTTTTTCATGCACGAATCGAGCTCAAATTACAACCTTCCGTTTTCCGCCAAACATACAGTTCTGAACTCCGACAGAAATAGAAAATGGAATTCCAACTTCTCCTCCACAAGGACAAGATTCAGGAAACAGGGCTCACCTCTGATGCCGAGGCCGAGTTCTCCGGCCGCGGGGCCGTTCTCCCTGACGTAGCGGCTGAGGAGGTTGCAGGCCATGGCGAAGCTGCTGGCCCTCTCCATGGATTTCGCAGGTGCCATCTTCCCGGCGGGCGTGCACAACTCAAATCTCAACGGAAACAGAAGGGAAAGCCTCCGAACCAAAACGAAACTTTGCTGCTGCAATTCGTTCGATTTCCTTCAGCCTCCTGGTGTACTTGCGGCTCTCCTGGTGCTCTTTCCCCTTCCTCGGGTCTTCGTCGTCGTTGCCGTGTATAAATGCGAAGGGCAGCGCTTATCTTAATTGCGGTTCTGCAACTGCAAGTTGGACTCTTTGCCATTTCTCGGTTAGTTTATGTTTTGAGCACGTTGTTCCCGTGGAGGTTGGGCGAGCTGCTGCTGGCGTGGAGATGCCCCAGGTGGCAAGTTTCTGATGGTTTGGAACGCTTGGTGCTTGTTTTGAGCAGCGCGCTTGATTGTTCCGTGATCGGATCACCGTCCCCATCATACCACACAAGCATGATCCGGATTTCCTGTTCCACTCACGGACGAGAGAAGGGCTGCCACGACCGGATCCAGATATAGTTAGAGATAGAGAAAGAAAAACCGTGTGCCCATATACCGCAGTAAACTGGTATCTTTTCACTCACATGATAATGCCTATGATATGAATACATGTAGGCGAATATCTCTAAGAGCATATTTTTTTTTTTTTGAGAATCCTCTAAGAGCATAATTGGTTTACTTTCAAAACTTACCATATCAAAATTAAAGCATACCAAAACATTGGCATGACAAAAACATTTTGCTAAAATCTAAAAAAACTTTGGCACGTTAAATATTGGATCTGAACAAAATAAGTGCAAAAAATAATGGTTTGGCGTATTTTGGTAGCCAACTAAGTAGACCGTAAGAGACTGTCTCTAATTAGAGGGAGCATTTTCCTCCATGTACTTAAATAATAAACCTCATGTATGTTGACCATTTCTGATTCTCAAATATAATTCGTTTCAAAGCACCGGTTTTTATCCCCCCCCCCCCTCTCACTCAGAAGATTGTGAATGTTCCTAGGGAAAAAAATAAAAAAAATGCCTAAATATCTGGTTCGTTTGTTAATTCAACTATCTTCGCGTTGGCACAACGTCTGAAAAGCTTAACCAATGGATGAAAACTCACGTCTGACATTTATTGTTTGGAACAAGGCAACGTCCGTGGGCTCGCGCGTGCCGTTCTCTTTGTTGGAGGCATTGACTTCGCCTTTTTCAGAGTGCATGCTTTTGTTATTATGTGGATTAACCTAAAAACTTATATTATATGCAGCCTTTTTCATAGTCCAAGGTTTTGGTATTAGGCAGTGGATGAACCTAAAAACTTATATTACTATGTGCTATTGCTTGATGTCATGCTGTGACGTAATATGTTGTGTCATGGTTTTTATATTTCTTTGAAATTATTATATACAGAATGCCAGCTTGTATCTAACTGTTCTGAGGCATATAGGGCTCTTAGTATAAGCATATTAGAAATATTAAATTTTACAGGAAGGATAACTTGTATGGTGTGCATTCCTGAGAGGCTTAACAATTTCAGGCCGGTTAAGTCACCCATGACAAGTGGCTGTGTGCTTTTGTACAGGACGAGGCCCGATTTTTATCCTTTATTTTTTTTTAAAAAAAACTCACCCACGATAAGCACCGGTGATGGCCACGTCCTCTAGTTCAGCCTTCAGCGAACCAAACTCGCTCTAACGGCCAGCGCAGTGCAGCGAACCAAACAAACTTGAGCTAAAGGATGTACTACTGGAACCGTATGAACTCAGGGAGACAAGTGTTCTGATTGCCTGTATGAGCAGATGCAAAAATACGCCCTCATTCTAGTCCGGTGGATACGCCATGCATTACAACAAAAATGGTCCTAGTGATTGCCCTGGTTCAGGCTTAGCTCCAGCTTAGGCTTGGTGTAAGCCAAACACTAAAACACACCCTAAATGATGTTGACAATAATGAAGGAATAATAAGTCAATAAGACTTCAGTGAAACCACGTTGCAGGAAGGAATTTTTTTCCATAGGAAACAGATTGTTGAGACGCGTGCAACAATGACTGCGCCAACCTCTTAAGACTGTGCTATGTTTTCCATATTAGGCAGATAAAGATAAAATCTGAGAATAAACACAGCACAAACATAATCAGTGATAGTTCTATGACAGGTTATATTCGCATATTCAATGCTCATCAGGAGTCAGAAATGCAAGCAATATGTAATACCACTAACAAGGTCAGCAGAATCAATGCCAAATGTAATGCCACTAATAAGGTCAGCAGAATCAATGCAAAATGTAATGCCACTAACAAGGTCAGCAGAATCAACACAAAATGTACTGCCACTAACAAGGTCAGCAGAATCAACGGAAAATGTAATGGATCTAACAAGCGAATCATTCACAGATCAGATAAATGATCCAATGAATCTACTATGCCTTCACATATTCTCGGGTGAATGCTCAACAGCTTAAACATTACCAGTCAAACAAGCACCTTCAGCAACTGTCAGCTTGTTCTGGCATTGACTGAAGTTAAAGGCTTCTGCTGGCATCCCAATTAATCTACTATGCCTTCACATATTCTCGGATGAATTGCTCAACAGCTGAAACATTACCAGTCAAACAAGCACCTTCAGCAACTGTCACCTTGTTCTGGCATTGACTGAACTTAAAGGCTTCTCCTGGCACCCCAAGCTTGACTTCGTCAGAGATGTCAGCTGATGATATGGCGTTCCTTGATTCCCGAAGCTTATTTCTACAACATGGTAAAAACAGCACATGTTAGAATCCTAGTGAAACTTAGATTTCACTCACTTAGTGCACATGGTTCTGGCAAAGCACACCCTTACAGGTGGTTTGTGGTTATAAAGTGACAACATTTATTTCAGGATAAAAAGAAACATAATGTATAAGTTACAAATACACCCCATTGCACCCCACCCAACTGAACTCTATTCTTTGCAGGTTACAAATATGAAAACAAATGATTGAATATATTGACAGAATAAATTCCAGGCAAAATCACATAATCATAGCATTTTGTTAAATGACACATAAGATTGATTCATTATAACTAAGCTAGTGCGTTAAATGGTGGAAGTGGTTCATACATCTCCTTTTCCAACTGCTTCTTGATGAATTCCTTTGAGTGAGCTGTCACTTTATCTGTCTTGTTACAGAATATTAGCACAGGGACCTTTTTCTTCACTACAGAAGCCTTTGTCAGAGTGTCATACAGGTACCTGCGACAAAGACTATGATATGGTCACACAATATCAACTCGATTAAGAAATTCATAGAAAAAGATACAGCCATTTACGGTGATTGGATATCAGGTTCCTAGTCAAGGGGCTACTCTTTTTTTTTTATTATTTTTTTTATTTTTTTACTAAAAACAGAGTCCATGGAAATTACTCGGCAGCATCTTGCATGGTAGACAAGAAGTCTTGAGCGTCAACAACAAAAACCAACCCAGCTGCTTTAGGCAGGACTTCATCGAGCTTGGGTTTGAGCCTTGCGTGACCAGGAACATCACAATATGCACAGGTCTCACTTTTCCATTCTGAGCAAAGGACGATAACAAGGGTTAGTTAAAAGTGCAGTCAGCAAGTACAAGTCTGTGTATAAAAGGAAAACAGTGCTGCCACTTATGTCACACTTTTCTCATGATGTTAGAAATCGCCTTACTCTTTCCTTCTCTGAGTTCAGCACAAATGTATCGTTGTTTTCTTCCATTGAAGTAACAGTTCCTTGATGTGATGATCCATCACGAAGCTGACAGGAAGATATGGCATAAGTCATTAGCATGGAACAGAGGATGGTATCCAACAACTCGTTACATTGATACAGCCCAAAATAAATCCAAATTTAAAGGAAGAAATGCAGATAATAATGGTTAACTCAGATGGGTTCATACTCAGGCAATCCGAGTCCAGTCACCGTAACAAGCAGAACCAAACTCCAGCAAGGAGACCATTCCCTATTCTATTGAACTGTAAGGTGTGAAATTTGTTCTTTACTTGCAAGACCATAAACATCAGAGACAAAAGGGGGGGGGGGGGGCAATTACCTGGTGAAAAAGAGTAGTTTTTCCACTGCCGCTGAGCCCAGATAGCACTATGGTGTTTGATTTAGAAGATTTCAGACAAGAAGCTGAGGAAAAAAAAAACAGCAAACATACTGCTTATAAAAAAACTGAAATCTTACCAAGTAATGTAATAGGCTTACAAAATATACAGGAGGACACTTCACATTTATTTGAGACAACTTCTCTCTAAGCAGATAACCTCTTATTTAATGACGCCATACATTACATCATCATACAACTTAAAGTTTAAGAACCTGTAAATTCTATACCATCTAAGAGGACTAAAATTTCCAAGGCATGCCTGCCCATATTAGTACAACCATGGGCTCAAGTTTTGTCGTTCAATCAATATGACAACTACACTGGTGGCAACTTGTGATACACTGAATGGCCGAGACCAAAAATGCATACAACAAAAGCTGAAAAACTCTACTCTCTGCTCCTTCCTAGTCCCTTCAAATCAAAACCATACGACTTGCAAAACAAATAAACATTCACCCTCTTCACAGATGGGCTAGTACATGCACATACAGAAAATTGTGTTGTTTCTTGATTAATTAAATGGTCACTATGGATTGGGCTCCTAGCCCAAGTTGTTTTGGAACAAATTACAACCTCTTCTTCATTGTCTAGAACGGTTAATGTAAGATACAGGCCATGGTCATAGTAACACTTCAATTGTGTATGGACCTTGTGACAGCATGTTGCAGTTAAGCTGAGTGAGCAAATCTTCTTTGCCAATAGTGACGTGTAAGACAGATGGAAAGGCTTAACCTACTGCAATCTACAGGCCTACACTTTCCGTCAAGGAAGGAAGAAATTGCATTGCACCCAATTGGTTAACAAAAAAAAAGCATCCATTTCATTCGAGTGCCACATTCCGGATGTTCTTTGGGGGCATCGTGCGTTTCACCAACTGAAACCTAACAGCTAAAGAATCCCGAACCAAGGATACACAGTGCAGGGTAACAAGAACTTTAGGTTCGATACGACACCTGCAATAAAGACCAGGATTGTGAGTGCAATCACCGCAGCTGCGACGTAGATCTGCTCTGGGGGTTGCTGACGGATCCAGCTCTCCGCTTGGCCAACCCAGACCTCAGCTTGCCGAATCCACTCATCCATCACCGCGCGAGCCCAAGAAGCCCCAAAATTTCCTCTTTATATCGACCTTGCTAGGCTGAAGAACTGGTATTGGACGAAACGAATGAGTAGGATCCGGGGCAGCAAGCAGAAACATGGCCAACAAAGCCAACTCGTGAATCTCAACAAACTCACCAATGGAGGAAGAAATCAATCCAAGCCCAGATGGATGGGTAAAGAGGCGGACACACAGACCTACGGCGGCTAGCGGCGAGAACCTAACCGCAGCCGGGGCAGCCGCCACCGTCGTTTGCCCTGCGAGTCTGCTCCGTACCGACCGTGCGTCGAGGTGGAAGAAGACACTGCTAGGCCCAGAAGGGTAAGAAAATGGCCCATACAGAGTTTAATGTGTTCTGGGCCATAATGGGCTGTCGAAAGCCCAAAGGAGGGCTGTAACTTAGGCCGTATCGAGCGGGCTATATTTGGGCCGCCCCATAAAGCTTACGAGGAAAAGGCGCATTTCCTACATTGGTTCTTCCACGCAGTGCTTGATCGAAGAATCCAAAATTTTTGCCTGACGAGCTGTTCCCACAACGACGGCGTCACCTCTCTCATCTCCATTTCTCACGGCTGCCTTCATCACCTGCATCCCCAACACACTCCGACAGGGGCGAGCTGCTGCCTGCGCAGCACACGGAGGCGAACTGCAGGCAGGCAAGAGCAGAACGGATGACATTGTGACACCGAAGGAACACTACAAAACTATAGGCTGGAAATTAGTACATCACTAACCATGAGGCCGGCTTGACAGACATTATACTTGTAGGACGTTGGATCCTTACACACCTGCCACCTGGCATCATGGGCTATTATATGCGATCAGGACTGGTTTCTACTAGCCGAACAAGAACACGTATAGGTGCCGTCGCCGTGCAAGTCAGCGATTGCATGTGACTTCGAACTACCACCCTTCTACGAGCGGATCATATCATATCCACCTAATTTATTGAACTTAGAGGTTTCCTTCCCTGAGAAAGTTTCTTATTGATGTAAAAGGTTTTGCCTTACCGAATATAATGGAGGAATGGTTTTAAACCCAGCATTCTGAACCTAGCATAAAATTATCTACACTTTGTGTTCACTAGAGGAAATTGACATTTGACAAGATTTACTATCGGTACTGTGAAGTTTCTGCAATTCCATTTTTCATATATAGACCAATTATGTTGCGATGTGGATGGGTGGTACAATATATTTTAATTTGTATTCACTGGTCTACTCATTTTGTATTTCCAATTATTCAGGTTATCGGTTACTTGCTTGTTCGAATAATACAAGTACTAGTTCGTACGGGATAAAAAGGGAATCGAAAGGAGTTTATATTTCAATTATCTCCACTGTACTATTAATTGTGTGATGTAAAATATGTGACTATGTTCAGTGCGAGCTTATAATTAAACATCGAAGTCTTATAGAAAGGCATTGCGAGCTGCCGAGCTTGTAACTGCAATTATGGTATACTACGATCGTCCCATAGAAACTACAATTATGGTATTTGAAAAAGTTGCATAAAGACTGCAATCTTTAAACTGAACTACAAGTGAGTCCTACTTAATTACCTTGCTTACCTAATCATGTGGCCAAAACTGATTTTCCAGCCGTAACTATCTTGCATGTTGTGATTTATTTACGCCAGCAAAAAACAAGAGACAACACGCCTAAACATGTAAACTCGGCTGATTAAGAAGAATACCAAGTTCATTTGGCACCAACACTAATTTGCATGGTGGAGCTATGGCTATATGTATGAACAATTAAACGGAATGAAAGTTAGCTGGAGATTGATCCAATCTTTTGGGCTCCCCCTTCCTGCAGACTCTCTCTGTCCCAAAATAAGAATCGTTTGGGTATATGTACCCAAATAAGTGTCGTTTTGGGTATGTGTATCATGAGTCAGACTAGATTTGTCGAAAATACATGTAATATTTAAATCTCCAAATAATGTTTTTACAAAACTAGATTTAAATATCTATCTAATGATATCTATATTGTACCATAAATTTTAACATATTTTTATATATAATTGGTTGAAGTGATTTCTCGTGAAAAATACTTATTTTGGAACATAGGGAGTATGCTCTTGAGATGCCGGCGTCTCAACCTGGCCCCGGTGAGAAAATCAAGTCTCGCGGCCTCCCATGACTACAGTTTGCACAACCCCAACCGATGGAAGCTAGGGTTTCTTATATTCCGAAAGGTTCAGATAATTGATGATTTAGTAGAGTTGCGACACAACTCGATCCAGCTTCTGAACAGCACGTTTCAAACCATGTAATCGCAGCACCACATCTTCTCAGATTATCTACCGGCGTTGGATGGTTGACCTCGCCAAAAAGGTTAATCCTTGTCGGCAAATCGAAGAACACAAGCATGAACAAGAAAGATGCAACCAATTTGTTGATGAATGATTAAACTCACGAGTTGGGGTCTCACGAATTGATGACAGCAAAACTGTTTTTGACAGATTAATCTAAGCAAAACCCAAACTCTGACGAAGGCGACGACTACTGAAATATAGGAGTTCGGGTCATGGACAACCCCCTAGATGCACCCCTAATGGGCTCGATGACGATACACTGCCAAAAGGTGAGCTAGTGACACAACACCGGGACAGATTTTGGATGCCAACCTGATCAGATGATTCTCGATGCTCCGAATGAATTTGGGCCTAAGATCAATGCTGTTGGAAGCTCAATGAAATTATATTTCCAGCCATAATATGTGGATCGACGAAATCGAACTCCATATGTGACCTTGGCATCCAATCTAAGGCAGACTTCTCCTGGACTCCGAGGTGAACCTGAAGGCTGAAGTTGAGTTGCATTGGGCCTCCATGTAGCTTGGCCGATCCTCGCTGGTCTCCACGCCTCCAAACCTTTCTCCATGTATCTTCTGGTCTTCTGCTTGGTTTCTAATCACGCTCCATTATAAACATTAGGTAGAAACCATTTTCAAAAGTATTAAAAGAAACACTTAGAAGCGAGCTCACCTCTAAATTTAATTGTCGCGCGCGAGCTCTTGTGATTGGACCTTGAATGGTTTGGATGTCGAGAGGAAGAGCCTCATGTATATCCTTAGCAGTGATGTCCTTATCGTCGACACCCATTAATTGCCATTAAGTAAATGTTTAATGGGAACGCATTCCATTAAAAACGCAGTTCCCTGTGAAACATGCAGAGATTATTAAACAGGTACTTGTGGTCAACTCTAATTTGCTTAATTATGTACGCCGCCATGGAACACACCGTACGCCATCAAGATCACATACCAAATCTTTCGTGAGCTGGCCCGTCTCCATGTTTACTATTCCTTCTCCAATCCGTTACGACACATTCTCAAACCTAACCCAACATTGTTGATTTCCAGAGTTCTTATTTTGTTAATCAATGATGTTTTTCGACAATTTTGTCCATTATCTTAGGTTATATTAGTGTGACAATCTTATGGTTGCGTATTATGATTCGCATCAATCGTTTCTGTTTTTTTTATAATGAAGTAGTATAATGTTACATATGTGTTCGGTGTATAACGTGCATGCTAAGCAGCTAGGCCTGGTTATAATATATTTTCAGTCAATAACTTATCGATTCAGCAGCGATTTTTTTTTCCAAAACACGCGTCACTGCGATCATGCTATAAATAAACGTGCAAATACTAGCCAATGGCAAACTGGCAACATAGAGGCATAGAGCCATCTCGTGTGAGCGCGTGACAGCCAGATTTTTACATAGCACAAGCAAGATGGAGTCGTTGCAGCTGGTGGACGACGGCAATGGCAGCCCTGCAGAGCCGAGGTGGTGCGCGGTGACCGGCGGCCGGGGCTTCTTGGCGAGGCACCTGGTGGCCGCCTTGCTCCGCTCCGGCGAGTGGCGCGTGCGGGTCACCGACCTCGCCCCTGACATCGTGCTCGGCCCCGACGAGACGGAGCAGCCCCTCGGCGACGCCCTCCGTGACGGGCGGGCCGTCTATGCCCCAGCGGATGTCTGCAACCTAGAGCAGCTTACAAAGGGTGAGCATACTTGATCTTGAACATACAAGAGTGTTAATAGTATTATTACTCCATCTTGCGCCATGGTTAATGGCCACACCACCTAGGAGGCTAGGACCGACCGATGTGAATCTCTGCACCATAATACAACCCCTGACGAATAGTATATATGATCGGATTTTGGTGGTGGTTGCCTTCCTCCTAAGAGCAGGGCTAACAGTTTAGCCGGCTGCTGGCGAATTGTTGTGACCACGTAAGTTGCAGCAACTGAAAATGACGAGTTGTATAATAGGCTGGCGATTCAATCTGCGGTTGGTTTGATTATTTAAATGCTTCATCGTTTGCGTGGACGTTGATAACTGGTGGAAGGCAATCACTTTTCTTGGGTCTGCTGCCTGCGCCGACGACGAAACACTCCGGCTTCTTTCTCTTTCTTTCCTTCTCACTCCTCCAACTAGGAATTTGTATGACATGGCTGACCTTTGAGCCAGCTGACTAGGCTTATTATACTTGCTCTAATGAAGAGATGATAGTTATTATCTTATATGATTGGGTCCAATTTTTATTACTTATTACCTTATATTATACTATACGAATATACAGTATACAGGTTATGTTATTCACTATGGTAATAAGTGACAGCAGCTAGCTGCAGGCCCTCTCGCTGTGCAATATGATCAACTTTTGCATCTTTCTTAATTCCATCCATCAACACACATAGAAAAACTGAGTTTTCTTGTATCCAGCTTTCGAAGGGGTAGATGTTGTTTTCCACACAGCTTGTGCAGATTATACCAAGAATGACCTACAACTTCATAACAAAGTCAATGTCCAGGGTTAGTACCTTTCTCACAACTATAAGTTCATATGGGTTTATTTAAACTCGTTTCACATTTTACTTATTGACATTTCTAAATTTATATTGATTGTGGCATTGTAAGATTCATTATAAGTAAAGAAAAGTTTTATAATAATAGTTCTTTCCATTTAAAAAAGTTAATGAGATCGAGATTCACTACTTAAATGATACTTAGATTAGATATATTTTTACAACTAAAAATAGGTATGCATAAATTGTTTAAAAATGCATACTTTATAATGACGATCATAATGGACAATTTACCTTAGTGAAATAATAGTATTCCAAGTTTGGTTAAGTAGGATCAACTAAAATTATTGTAAGAATTCAAAATGTTGATATATGAAGTGGCTAAGTACAATTTAACTCCAATTACATATGAACATAATAAAATCATGAATGTAGGAGCAAATATTTATGAAATATAATGTACTTAATTATTTTTATGACCAGATTTTATATGTTTTAAGACTTTGAGCATGCTAATCTGCGCAACTGCGGGGGTTTTCCTGCTAGTTAGTACCAATGATTGTACTGTGATTCAATCATTCAAATCGCTACAATGACCAGGGCCATTTTTCTTACACTAATACACACAACTATCTTTGAACCGATAATCCTCTACTCAAAGGGTCCCATGCTACTCTAGCACATACTGGTAGGAGTACATCAAGATGCTAAAACTAGTACTTTGTCTATTTCAAGCTGGTTGCTGGATCCCAGTTTGACCACTACCAGGTAGTGGTAGAGGAGGTGGTGTATAGACAACTTCCATTTGTTTTAAGAGGAGGGTATTTGTGTTTGATGTTACAGTTGTGCCTAGTGGCATGTTTAAGAGTTACCTTAACTATTAGTGGCAAGTATGCATTTATACTTTTATACAAGCAAATTCACAACAATAGATCCAACATGGTTTATTGGCCATACAATGTTTGTAGAAGATAGGAGACTAGGGGAAGGCATTTGTGCCCTTGGGTCCACTATCATGCTTTACAACCCTTAAAGTTAAGAGGACATGGATAAGAATAATTATTAGCCATGCAAAATTACTAAGGAGTTTGGAGATGCTCTTCTGAAGGCTACTCCCTTTGTCCCAAACTAAATAAATCTCTCTCCAAAACATTTGTCTCTATCTAATTAAACCAATTTATACATCCAACCCTCTCTTTTGGTCCTCATCGTATCCACACAAGTCAGATAATATGCATATTTCAGGTGCATCAGCATTAAATTTTTCTCTTTGGTTAGTCAATGGTCACTCTAGTCACTAGACCAAATAATCAAGACAAAACTATTTAATGAAGGGAAACTAGGCCTTTTCTCCTTCCTACTCAAATGTCTAAGATTTAATACAACTTGATTTATTCTAGGATAGAGATAGTAATTTATAGTCGTTATTGCATTCCAATTATCCCACCTGATATAGACTATCAGTGCAAAAATATAATTTACATTCTTATTTCTCACCAACCACATATAATACTACAATTTATGTATGTCCTATAAGAAATGTGCAATTATTATCGATGGTGGACCCTCGCCAGCTAAAACTATATGTATATATATCAGTATTTTGACACCTCATGCTCAACTTTCTTATGTCCATGCTCCTCCATGGAATGGGTCCCATACGTATAACACCTCGCTTACATTTTTGTGCTTGCTTCGTGAAATGGGTTAATCTAGCAGGGATATTTTTGGAACTACAATTATTATAGGGTGGCCCTAGGCTTCCTAAACTTCCAATGTGTGGTACTCAACCAACATACTGCAACCATAACTGGGCCACATGGGACAACAATTTCAACTACTAGGTTTATTAATTTGGGCTATTACATTCGCCCTACCCTAAGGGTTGACGCCCTCGGCAGCTCACCACATATGTAGGAGAGTCCTAGAACCACACCTCGATAAACTATGTAATATCTCGGCTCGGTAGTGTTTTAGTTTTGGCCTGTTGTGGTCCATGTGTCTTTCTAGTGATTTAGTCCCACCTTAGTAGTCTAAGTAGGTTCGGGCCACCTTATAAGCCTTCGTATTCCAAGCGTACCACCTCCAGGTTAACCCTTTTACACGAAGCGAGGACGAAAGTGTAAGTGGGTTGGTATGCGTATGCGGGCCCGTTCCACGTGATGAGCTGGGCTGTAAGCAGATTTTGGAGCGGGGTGTTACAGATGGTATTTAGAGCCAGTACTCTCGTTGCACGAGTGCATGCGTGTCCTCTTGTGGAGGGTTTGGGCCATCTTATAAGCCTTTGTATTCCAAATATACTACCTCCGGGTTAACCTTTTTACACGAAGCAAGGACGAAAGTGTAGTGGGGTGGTATGCATATGCGGGACCATTCATGAGGAGCCGAGCCGTAAGTAGATTTTGGAGCGGGGGTGTAACAGATGGTATTCAAAGCCATTACTCTAGCTCGCTGCATGAGTGCATGCGTGTCGGCCTGTGGAGAGGACATGGCATGGTCTGTGGCACCGATGGGAGATCCTGAGTTTCTCTGCCATGAAAGCGGTAAGCTTTGAGGGCATCAGCCCTGGAGGAGGAGAGAATGTAATACCATGGCCCATTAGTGTTCTGGTTTCGTCCTGTTGTGCCACATGTGTCTTTCCGGTGGATTTAGTCCCACCTTGGAAGTCTAAGTAGGTTCGGGTCAGCTTATAAACCTTCATATTCCAAACTTACCACCTCTAGGTTAACCCTTTTACACGAAGCGAGGATAAAAGTGTTACACACTACCATCCCGCAAGTGTAGCCATATGCACATACACATATGCAATGAGGTTCATGCTTTGAATACCATCCGTAACACCCCATTCCATAATATGCTTATAGCCTAGCTTCGCATATGCATACCACCTCACTATATTTTCATCCTTGCTTCGTGTAAAAGGGTTACACAATGAAATAGTGTGACATATATAGCAAATCCTAAAACTCTACATTAGCTGAACTAACCCAATTCATATCCACAAATTTATGGCATAATGAAACTAAAATAATAAAATGTTGGATCAATTTACTCACTAGTTGTTGCTTTATATGTCAGGAACAAATACGGTGGTTGATGCTTGTAAGATATGCAAAGTTAAACGGCTTATATACACCAGTTCATCTGCCGTTGTATTTGATGGTGTTCATGGGCATTCTAATGTGAATGAATCAAAACCATACCCAGATAAGGTTTTCTATGAAGCTTTTGAAGTACTCTATTCTTATACAACTTTTGGGTGGCTGCCTTCTTTGTTATGAGTCAGGCTCTAGATTTGATCACTAAATAATCAAACTAGCTACTTCTATCTTCACTTCATCTCTTTAAGCAAGCCATGCATAAGAAAATGGGTATAAACTTATAATATGATTCTTCAATAGACATGGTTTCCTTTATTACCTTTTCCAGAGACTTGGTATAATTCCACAAAATATGTATAACATAGTCCTTTTCATAACAATGGCTTTTTTTGTAAGTTTTAGTTTCCCGATGCATACGCGAAAACAAAGGCAGAAGCGGAGAAGCTTGTCATGAAAGCCAATGAAACAAGTGAGATTCTGACTTGTTGTATACGTCCTGGTTCCATTTTTGGCCCTGGTGACAAGATTGTACCATTAGCCGATTATTATGGAAGAATTCAGGTAAGAGAGAATATATTATGTTTTATATTGTTGCCCCTACTAAAAGTATCGACACTTCTCCTGGACATGCTTACAAGTTCATAAGTACAAATAGAGAGTTTGGGAATCTATCTCTATATTTATATGAGTAATTGTATGTTATTGCATATGAATGTAGGTGATTATAGGTGATGGAAAGAACTATGATGATTTTGTCTACGTTGAAAATGTGGTGCACGCTCATATCTGTGCCGAAAGGGCTCTTCGTACCAAAGAGGGTGCGAAGATCAGTGGAGGGAAAGTATGTCTACTTTGGAATTTCAACTTATTATATATACTTGATCATGACACATATTAATTTAAAACTTTTAGGCCTACTTTGTAACAAACATGGAGCAAATGAATCTTTGGGATTTCAATTACATGGTTCAAAAGGAACTTGGATACAAAAGGTTTTTTCTTTAGTTAGACACCCTTACATATATAATATTATGTTTATCACATCAACAGAATATATATAACTCTTTTTTATTTTCACATTTAAGCATTTTATTCTGACATTCTAAGTGTATTGCATATTCCAAGAATAGAGTATCAAATTATCCTTAGCTGCAATATCAATCTTTTCTATATGTTCCAGGCCACAATTATAGTTCCAAATAATTGTTGTAGTGATTCATTACTATTTAATTTTTTATAACATGTTTACAAAAAATTCCTTGTTGTTCCATATGTATCATGGGATTATTGGTAATACTACATCTTAGTTATGAGTTATGACCAAACAATAATTGTGCGACACAGCACAACTAGTTTATTCATTCATATGATCAAACTTCTTATATTAAATTGCTAAAACATTAACTTTTGTTGCAGGCCATTCCGAATAAGAATACCTTTTTATGTTGTCCTACCAATAAGCTATGTGCTAGAGTGGATCTACAAGTTTTTGTCTCATTCTAGAATGCAGCAACTCCAGATAACACCAGCGATTATTAAGTATGCAACACTTAATAGGACATTTAGTTGTGATAAAGCTATGGAGGAACTTGGCTACAAACCTACTGTGACACTCAGGGTAATTCATACCTTAAGTTATTCTGATGTTATACCATAAATTTTAATCCCTACAACTCCATAAAGCACTAAACTATCATATAAAAACTAATGCAATATGGACTTATTGAAACTTCCAAAAGCATGGGCAAAATCACAAAAAAATATAAAGGACATATATATGTTGGGAAAATTAAGTTATGCCAATTTGTGGATTTTCTACGTAATATTCAATTGTTGAGGAAAATAACCTTTCAACTATTAAAATATAAGTGAAAAAACTAAGCAGTAGGACAAGTATGTTCCTACATTGTGATCAAAACTTATTATGCTGTTTGCAATTTTACTTTTTCAAAAAAATTGAGTTCACTATTGAAATTTTACATGACCGTAACATATTACCAACCTATGTAAGTTTTTTTTATTTCCATTATTCCACCAAACTGGTGGTCTCAATATGATATTTTCCCTCTTTATAATTTCAAAGTCCCTTGTTCCTTCTAAATGTTTAGGATGGTGTGAAGATTGCAGTTAAATCATACATACACTCGAGGGATGTACAACGAATTAAAGAAGGTATCACTTTACGATCATCATATGCTATTTATGCATTATCCATTTCCTTGAAACAAATATTCAAATATTTACACTACGCTAATGTTGCTAAGAATAGTTCAGTTGGAACTATATAAAATTATGCTAGCACTCCCTTCATTCGAAATATAACCATTTCGAGGACTTTAGAACATTAGGGAGAAGAAAAAAGTCCATAGCTCTAAATAAACAGTAGGCCAACTATCAAGGCCATAAATATCTGTTTTTAATGTCTGATTTCCTTCCGTGGGGCTGGGCTAGTTAAATTTGAAGTTCTTATGTATTTTAGATAAGTTTTAAAATCTTAAAGTGCTTAATTATATTTTATGGGTAGAGCGAGTAGAGTATACTTTTAGAACAAAACATAGCAAAATGGGTTATAACTAGGCTAGGTTGTATTGCAAACCTTTGCGCCCATGATTTTCATATAGCTTAGTGCTTTTGAGGACATGTTTCTAGATTTCTTATATGTGAGTATCACACCTGAGGGTTTGTGAGTGGCGTACATTTATGGTTATACATGTATATTTGCACAGATCGCATGATAAATCCCAAAAGGTTCATATCAAACGTCAATGGAACATTTCTTGACCAACAGAGAGTGTGAAATAATTTTTTTTTATTATAAGCTTCTAGCAATAAGAGTGATAGACCCTATTGTGACACTTTAGCTTTATCGTATTAGAGTCTATGCTCCGATAATATTTTGATAAGAGGAAGGAAAACACTCATACATCATAATGGCATATTCTCTCCATCCCATAAAAAGTTCAATTCTAGAATTTGAAAAAAGCTCAAGATTGAAATACTATAAATAGGACAACAATTATCTGCTTAATTAAGTGGCTAAATATGATTTGTATGCCACAACTAACTTTTCGCCACCATTTTAGGAAGTCCAGTTAGTTGCATGCAAGGGCTTATGAGTCTTTTCGTGCCATCATTAATCTATATGAAAATACTAGAACTATACTCCTCAAGGCGAGTGTAGACCATTGTTCCTACCCAAGGAAATAGAAAATGGTGTTCTTTATCTTTATTAAATAATAATATTAAATATACTCTCATGTATCTTGTTTTTATTGGCCAACTCATTATCATAATTGCTTTTGTTTGATTTGGTGATTCATCTTGTTTTATTTAGGATCATCAAAGTGGGACTGATTACGACTATTGTTCATCATCATAGAGGTTCTCTTAGCCTCTATACTTTGGATCTTCCTTTTTCTGCTCTGGATGCACCACTCGCTCATGTGTCATTTGTTGTTATTGTCCACATCCACCTTTTCCGAAGTGTCATCACTTTCTTGACAATCTATGTGGCTCTCTCTTGTCTATATTAATCAATTGATGTTATCTAGTTTATACAGAGTCACTTTCATTGTAAGGGATGTAAACATGGAAACCCAATCCAACTTGTTATTCCTCTAATGTGTCCCATTCTGCTAGACCTTTTGATGTATGGGTCAAATACCTTTTGTTGATGATCATTCTCGTTACAACTTTGATTTTCTCCATGAAACATCAGTTGCCAACTCGCCATTGTGTTCCATTCATACTAGTTTTGCACTCCTATGGTCCACAGTATTACTTTATAGGTAAGCACATCCCATTGAACTAGCTTAGTAGCGATCTTTTACTTGGTGATATTTTTCTATAACAACTAGCTAGTAATTACAATTGATCGTCGTTTGGCTCCCCCCTTTACTCCCTATCATAAGGGTATGACAACAATTCTATGTTGGGTTATATATATATATTTATGACAACATTAAAATGCAACAAGGTGCATTATGTACAGCAAATGCATAGACCCTGGCAGTTGTAAATTGCGAACCAGTTGCAACCACGGGAAAAGACCAATTGCAACTATGATAGTACAACGCTATCAATGGAACAATTGCAACTGGATGCGAACCAATTGCAACCAGGCCCAACCTAATGTGTTTAATTGCTAATGCATAGTTATATACAGACTAGATCTTGGTTTTGACCATTGTTCAACCTTGATAATAGCAGCGATTGCATCGCCTATTAAATATGAGGTTTACACTTCTAGTAATTCAAGACACATCTTGAATTTACAACTATTTTGCATGCACTGTTTCAAGATTTATCTCGAATACAATGTTACTTGAGCAACAACTACACTTAAAAATAAATAGCAGAAAATAATGCATCATTTTGGAAGATTGACCATAGCCTATATTTTGGAGAAGATTTTTAATCATCTGTTCCAATCAGTTTCTCCTTGTTTTTTCCATTGGGTTTTGAAGGAGTTTTTCATGGCATATAAACACAATAATTCTCATTTCCCTTTGGGATTTTGGAGAAATTAAGTATACATTGATCAAGATTGGATTCGATCAAGGGGGAGTGTTATAAATGAACGGTGTGGTCTCATCCACCGGTTGTGTGTCCACGGATGCCCCTTCATGGCATCCCTTCCCTATGTATATATATGTACAAACAGATCAACGCAAGACACAGAGATTCCACTCTTTTCATTTGTCTCCCACTTCCGTTCTATTCTTAACAGAAACACAACATGTGAGGTGTAGAAAACAGCTTATTCAAAAGCCACGGGCAATTCATCTAATGGCTTGCAGCTTTTCCACATCTCACAACCCACAACATTTTTTTTCACAACTCACAATTGTTTTTTCACATCCACAATCCAACCAAACCACATCATAAGACATGTTAAAAAACACATCATAAACTCTATCAGAAGATGGATTAAAAATCCGGACGAGTGGTTATGTGCTTGTGGGGCCCAAGAGGGTAAAACGGACCAGGCCAGCAAGATACAGGAGGGGAAAGGGGATCCATACAGAGTTTGATTTGTTCTGGATCATATTAGGCCGTCATGGGTAAATTGGGCTGTACATAATTCTTACGAGAATCCATCTTCTTCCGGAAACGGTAAGATTTACACTAATTTTACTTTATGATAAAAATAAAAAATATATATAGGCTGGGTACTAGGTTTTGATTGATATAAACATATGCACTGATTGGATCCCAAACCTTATCATAGCTATGTGTATAGCATTGGAACACTTTTTATGATAAGCTATGGATTCTAACCCTTCTAATGTTAGGTTATCATGCATGTATTCAGAAGTGTGGCCTATTTCTTGTTGCACATGTAAAATAGCTCTTTGGAATGACAAAAGTGGAAGTCAGATGTGATGTCTCCAGAAATAAAAAAATTAGTTTTTGCACTCATAAATCTTGTGAGAGTTCAGATCGATATATATTACGATTGTTGTATTCTGGGTAAGGATCACTCATTAACTTTGAGCATGTACTTATTAAGTTGTTATATTTGTCTTGACGTGTGAAAGAAAAACAAAATTCAGATTTTGGTCTTGTACCTTTATGATAATCGTACAGTTCTTCGGTTGTCATGTACAATATATATTTCAGTTCATGCATCACGGGCACATTCCTGGTAAATGTGCTGCTTATTAACTGATTATTAGAACATTGAAAAGATCCGAAGTTATCAGTTTGGATCACGTTAAAGCACCTGTCCGTTATTGAGTAATAGGAAGCTCATTAATTCCATTTAAAATTGCACCGCCACTAACATACGGAGACTAAACAAGTGCGTACTTGTTCTTGTCAACTCCAGCTTGTTTATGTACAATTGTACATCGTGGAAAGCACAACGCAAGGAGGCAACGTATACGCCATCCAGAGATCACCTATTAGCCACTTAATTGTGACCTGGCTCTCCATATTTCCTATTCCCGTTCCAATCCATTACAATTTACAATACATTCTCAAACCTAAAAACCATTCTTAATCTCCAGCGTGCTCGTTAAATTAATCAACGTCGTATCTTCGTTACGATTTTGTTCTTTTTTTTAATTACTTGACTGATCTTGCTATTGTCTACAAGATATAGCGTCATAATTCATAAATCACCTCAATCATTGTTGCGTGTGACGTCATAGCTAAACTTGGGAAGCGAAAAGGGAAGAGGATACACAGGAGGCTTACCTTCTTGTGTATACTGTATAGAGGTCATCCATTGAGATATCGATAGAAAAAAAAGAATAATGGGCCCCGTGTGGACAGGTATGAATAGAATATCATCGATTCGACGTGGATGTGATCTAGCATCCGGTTACTGTGCTTCATGCACCTGTACACATATTCCTGATTGTAAATCCCATTTCTATTAAGCTCTTGTTTAGTTCGCCAACTTTACCAACTTTCCAGTCACATCAAGTTACATCTTCTCTTACAGACACGTTTACCCATGCACTATTCACACCTCCAACTTTCCACCAACTTCTTCATCTAAACAAGGCCTTAAGTAAATGTGTAATGCGAAGCCCATTGCACTTTAAGAAAAAAATGCACTTCCTTGATGAACCATGCAGAGTTATTAAAGAGGTACTTGTGGTCTAATTTGCTTATAATTATGTACGCCGTGGAACACACCGTAGTACGCCATCAAGATCACATCGCCCCTGGCTCCATGTTTAATATTCCTTCTCCGATCCATTACAACACATTTCTCAATCCTAACCCAATTGTTCATTTCCATAGCTCTTATTTAATTAATCAATGAGATTTTTTTCGAAGATTTGTCCATTATCTCATATTACTGCCACAACCTCATGATTGTGTATACGATTCGCATCAATCATTGCTGTGCTAAAGAAGTATAACGTTACATATTTGTTCGGCATATAAAGTCATTGCTGTGCAGCTTGACCTGCTGATTCTGGGAGATTAAATAAACTAACGTGCAAAGGCTAGCCAGTGGCAACATAAACCCATCGTGCCCGGGCGTGAGAGACAGATTTTACATAGCACAAGCAAGATGGAGTCGTCGCGGCTGCTGGACGCCGGCAATGGCAGCCCAGAGCCGAGGTGGTGTGCGGTTACCGGTGGCCGTGGGTTCATGGCGAGGCACCTGGTGGCCGCCTTGCTCCGCTCCGGCGAGTGGCGCGTGCGGGTCACCGGCCTCGACCGTGACATCGTGCTCGGCCTCGATGAGACAGAGGAGCTCCTCGGAGATGCCCTCCGAGATGGACGAGCCATCTATGCCCAAGCGGATGTCTGCAACCTAGACCAGCTTACGAAAGGTGAATCAGCACCATAATCGATATCATCCTATTTAAAGAATGATGGGTTCCGATTTCAATTATTTATTATCATATATTATAAACTATCTATCTATCTATAAAAGAACGAGTTAAATTGAAAACGTTTTTCTCAGCTGATTTGGGCCCACGGTACCCCTCACGCTGGACCCACATGTAAGGGTCAACGGAGGTGGGGAGGAGGTCAAACCCACCAAAATCGAGAGTTACAAAATGTTTCTGCAAAAACTATAAATTTTTTCTCACCGCGCGCGGCCTACCCGCCGCTGCTCCCAAAAATAAAAATCGACTCGGCATAGCCGCACGCAACAGCAGCGCGCGCAGCCCGCCAGATAGCACGTCGGCCCATTGGCGTGGACCACGCGAGGCCAGGCAGGTAGGCTGAGCGCTGGTCCGCAGGCTCGATTCCTCTTCCTCACGGTGGGCACATCACGAGTTAGTGATAGCTGACATGCTTTTTCTTTACTTCCTTTTTTAACGGAAACGTAGATGGTTGACCCATTGATGGTATAAGATGGTAGATCCATTGACTCAAGCTATGTGCATACTGTTCTTGGCAGTTTCAACGAGCCCAAACACAAACTCTTGCCATATTCATTTAAAAAAATAGCCCAAACATGAGCTAAATTAAGTAAAGTGTTATGTGCTGTTCTTGGCAGTTTCGACGAGCCTAAACAAAAGTTCTCGAAGATGGTAGGGAAAACCCCAACTCGGACTCGAGAACTACCACAAGAAACGAACTGATTATGCTTCCATCAAGCGCTGCTCTCCACGGCTGCATCCTCCTCGCCGGCCTCCTCCGACCCGCTCCGTGCAACATCCGAGGGGAGGAGGCCACGGGTGCAAGGCTGATGATGTGTGTGTGTGGATGCTTCCACGTCGACAGAGGCCGAAAAGGCGGGGCTGCTGGGCAACGCGCGGTGACCTGATACGGTTTGATGGCAGTTATAAAAGTATTTTCTCTTTACATCACATTTAAGTAACTGTAATCGATCGCGGCCAATCCATGTAGAGATGTGAGCACAAACTATTTCTCTTTCTTGCTGCAGTGAGACATATAAAATGTGTGTTGTTATCAATCTTATCTTAATTGGAAATAAAGATATTTTTCTCCATCGACGGTACGTAGTGGTGTTACATGTAGACAAATCCAATGTTACTAGGAAAAATGTCTTTGTGATAGCAATTAGTATGATGTTCATGGGACATGGTTGATTGATTGAAAAAGGTAAAGGTATAATTAGATTTGAGGGCTTAAAATTTATAATAAAAATATATAATAATCACCTCCAAGAGAAAAAGGCCATAGGTGGCATTTCACATTTGTAAACCGTCTCAAAAAAAAGACAAATAATTTTGTATCATGTGCGTGTCGCACGTGCGTCTTTGCTAGTATATATAAATATATAGTATACCGGTTATGTTATTCGCTATGGTAATAGTTACGTTTGTAGAGCGGAAGGAATCCCCAGCCTCTGGGTGATTCCGTCCCTCACTTTTCTTCTTTTTATTTTTTATTTTTCCTTTCCCATTTTTTCTTTTTTCTTTTGAATTTTTATCTACAGTAATTGACTAATTGCACATCATTTTTATGTAGTTGTAGAAAAATTTGCTAGCCTACGAAGATCTTTGTTCTTCGCATCGTCACGTACCGTAGTAAAAAAAGAAGATAGGGCAGCCGCTCCACTTTCTTTTTGGGAAATGCAATATGTCCCCTACAGCCTCCCCACACTTTTATTTGGTTGTTACTTTGCAGTAGCTTCAAGTAGACCCTTCCATGTCAAATGTTTTGATGCTATCTACGAGGACTAAGTATAATTTAATTATAAAAATAATTGCATAAACCTTATACTTTTTCACGAGGCGAATTTATTAAGGTTAATTAATCTATGATTGGTATATGCTCAGTATAACATTAGCTAGGGTAATCATGTCATAATTAGGCTTCATAGATTCATCTCCTGCCAAAGAAATTTAGGCCCCATGGAATTCATTATGTCATTGGTATATATTTAATAATTCTAATTAGTATCTAATCGTAAGGTGTGACTGAGTTTATTTTAAGACCTAGGGAACCAACACTCTCTTACCTTACATTTTTCTTTTACGGTTTTATCACCTCTTATTGCTAGAAAAATGACCATAGCAAGGGTGACTCATCGTACTTAACTATGAACGTAATGTCTATATTCATCGGTAGAGTTGTACAAGAAGATAGTGAACAATTTTATTATTGTATAACTGTCTTTTGCACTACTTTGGGATAGAGAGCTCAAAATAAGATGTTTAGCGTAAATGTTATGATAATGTTTCAGAGAGCACTTGCACATAGTCCAGTTATTGTGTATTTGTACTCTAAAGGTTAGTTATTCCAGTTTTTTTTCCATTTACTTTTGTGTTGGTAATATATTATTTTAAAAGAGCTATAAGATTATTTATGACATTGTTAATATAATATAAGGCTATTTATTCTAATAAATTGTAAGATATTGAATATAAGACATATACATGATCATACATTAATGTTGTAAACAAATGTCCTTAACGGGCGCGGCGTTAGCGCGCCTACCCTCATAGTAGTTATATGTTATTCACTATGTTAATAGGTGCCAGCACCGGCAGCTAGCTATTGGCCCTCTCATTGTGCAATTATGATCAACTTTTGCATGCCTTATATTTTTTTTTGTCCATCAATACACACACATATATAGAAACTCATTTTACTGCTTGTATGCAGCTTTTGAAGGGGTAGATGTTGTTTTCCACACAGCTTGTGCGGAATATACCATGAATGACACACAACTTCATTATAAAGTCAACGTCGAGGGTTAGTACCTTCCTCCTACCACAACTATAAGTTCATGGGTTCATTTTGCTTATTGATATTTCTAAATTTGTATTATTGATTGCGGCATTGTGAGATTCATTATAAGTAAAAAAATATTTTCATAATATAATTCTTTCCATTTAAAATAATTTATTTAAGTTGAGATTCACTACTTAAAGGATACTTATATTAGGCACCATATATGTAACAAACCTTTCATTTGAAACCACTATATATAATTTTATCTCTGATATCTCAAGATAAGGTAGAACCATCTTGGAGCATCTCCTGAACGGGTCGGGAGGGAGAAGGAGATGAGCGTCACGCAGAGAGAAGAGACCTGGAGGGGGAAAATGGGCTGACCCACTGCCAACTAGGACCCACATGTCAGTAGGGGGCTGTTGATCTAACTAGGGAGGGGAAACATTTGAATTCTTACAATAATTTTAGTTGACCCTACTTAACCAACAACTTGTCACCGGATAATTTTGTAACACAACTTTTGTAGTATACTTAATTTAGGTATATAACTTCTAAGTATAGCTTTTGGAGGACTTGTATTTTTATTTTTAAAAATTATAATTTATACACACAAACTTACATGCACAAATTATTTCTAGCAACTCCTTATATAGTAATGTTGCAACACAACTTTTATGGCAAATGTAATTATACATAGAACTTTTGTCATAACCTGTGCAAAAGTGTTGTTAAACTAATCATATAGTTTATACACATGCATAATATACATTTGTATTTCCGATTGAGCGCATAGGTTCGGAACCCCATCATTTAGTCGCTCGGATGGCTCGCGTCGAATGAGCATGTAACAAGCTTCACGCTTGAAGGCTGCCATGCTACTGTAGTACATAGGCTCTACATCAGACGACTACTAGTTTACTTTAAGCTAGTTTCTGGAGCCCTCGTTGACCACCACCATGTAAAGGAGGTGGTATATAAACAACTTCCATTTGTTTTAAGAGGAGTGTATATGTGTTTGTCTGGTTGATGTTATTGTTACACCTAATGGCATCTATGTGTTTAAGAGTTACCTTAACTACTAGTGGCAAATATGCAATTCTACTTTTGTACAAGTTTCACAACAAATCCAACATTGTTTATTGGCCATACGTGGTTTGTAGAAGAGAGGAGATTGGGGGGAGCATACGTGCCCTTGGGTCCACTGTCATGCTTTATAACCCTTAAAAGACTTGGATATGAATAATTATTAGCCATGCGAAACTACCAATGAGTTTATTGATGCTCTTCTAAAGAGTACTCCCTTTGCTCCAAATTAAATAAATCTCTATCCAAAACATTTATCCCAAATTAAACCAACTTCTACATCTAACCCTCTCTTTTACTCCTCATTTTATCCATGCAAGCCAGTTCATATGCATTGTTAAGGTGCATCAGCATTAAATTTCTCTCTCTAGTTAGTGATCACAATAGTCATTAAATGAAGTAATGAACACAAAACTATTTAATGAATGGAAATTATATTCCTTTTCTCATTCCTGCTTATGTCTAAGATTTATACAAGTTGACTTATTATGAGATGGAGATAGTAATTTATAGTCAAAACTGCATTCTTTTTACCACATGCTATAGACTAAGAGTGCAAAAAATGTAATTTTCACTCTTATTCTCACCAATTAGACAAAAATAATAATATAATTTATGCATGCCATAGAAAAAATGTGCAATTATTATCAATTGTGGCCATAGCTAGCTAGCTAAAACGATATAAGAGTTTTGTGACACCCCGCACCCAAAATTTGCTTATGACCCTACTCCTCCATGGAACAGGTCCGCATACGCATACCACCTCGCTTTAACATCCATGCTCGCTTTGTGAAACGCATTAACCTAGCAGTGATATGTTGGAACGACAATGATTATAGTGTGGCCCTAGACCTACTAAACTTCCAATGTGGTACTAAACCAATCATCTGCAACCATAATTGGGGCACATGGGCCTATAGTTTCGACTACTATTGGGATGGGCTACCCCCATCTTAAGGTATGGCGCTCTCATCAGCTTGCCAATTATGTAGAAGAGTCCCAGAACCACACCTAGATACAAAGTCATATAGCAGGCCTATACACATGTACATACATGCATGTAGCAAGGATTCTTGTTTTCAATACCATTTATAACACTCCACTCCACTCCAAAATCTGCTTATAGCCTAGCTCCTTAGGTGGAACAAGTCTATGTACACCTACAACCTCGCTTACATTTTGTCCCCGCTTCATGTAAAAGGGTTCACCGAGGAAATAGTGTGATGTACATAGCCAAACCTAAAACTCTGCATTAGCTGAACAAACCCGATTCATATCGACAATTTTGTTGCATTATGAAATTAAAATAACAAAATGTTGGATCAACTTACTCACTAGTTGTTGCTTCATATGCCAGGGACAAAGAAGGTGATTGATGCTTGTAAGATATGCAAAGTTAAACGGCTTATATACACCAGTTCATGTGCCGATGTATTTGATGGTGTTCATGGGCATTCTAATGTAAATGAATCAAAACCATATCCAGATAAGGTTTGCTATTATGAGGCAACTACTTCTATCTTTGTTGAGTCCAAATAACTACTCTTTTATTATATAGCTTTGGGATGGTTTCTTTCTTTGTTGAGTCCAGCTCTCAAATTAGTCAGCAAAGAATCGGATTAACTACTTCTATCTTCCCTCCATCTCTTTTACAAGGAACACATAAGAAAATGGTTATAATTAAATTTATAATATGATTCTTCAATTGACATGATTTCCTTTATACTTTTGTTACAAAAACTTTCTATAATTCAACAAAATAAGTATACCAGTCTTTTTTATAACTATGTTTTTCTTTATTTTAGTTCCCTGATGCATACGCACAAACAAAGGCTGAAGCTGTGGCAGAACCGCCAATTTAAACTGGCTCAAGTGCGCTCTAACGACCTGTTACGGTCATCGGACGCACTTCAAACAGTTTAAACTGGTGATCTATCGAGTGTCCCAAGGACTCCTCGATAAACCACGTTATCTCATATCTTTGCCATACATCAGGATCGTTTTCGGTAAGGAGAACACAACGAACATTATCATTTTTACACAACATACCAAGATTCTTACTTATTACAAGCCAGGTTTCGAAGAGAACTTAAAATGCAAGTCAAGCCATTACTAAGAGTTTAATACAAACCAGTCTAGGTAGTTCTATATCACACATATCTACAGCCTCCGGCTTAGCCCTAGAATCACCGGGACCACGATGATCTAGGTCTTCTGGATCTTCTTGGTGATCTCCTCCGTAGCTTCTTCTGAAAAACAAAAAGGAGATTCCCTGAGTACGAAGGTACTCAGCAAGACTTACCCGCCTTACCAAGAAAAGACTCTCAAGGAATATGATTGGCCTTTATGTGGGTTGAGCTGACGCGACTCTTTTGCCAAAAACGCATTACTAACGCTTGATCCTTATATTTTATGTGTTTTATGCTCAGTTGAGTTGTTACTTATCCATCTAGGTGATAAAATATTTTGCATACAGGTGGTACTAAGGTCAACCAGCATTTATAAATCAACCTCCTCTTGTTCAACTTGTTTCCTCTATGATGTTTAACACCTGATCAAGTGCACTCATAACCAAGAGTTGTGTCGATCCGGATCCATGTACATTCTGCAGGAGATACCTAGCCCCCAGTCATGCACAGTCGATCTTACTGTACGCAACAACCTTTCAATCAGCTGGGCCAACGACCGGAAATATCCTTACTCGAACCCGGGAACGCACCCCCACGTGGGCCCCACGTCTGGCGACCACCCCGTGAGTTACAGGCTACGGTCCCACCTTTCTCCGACCCAGCAAGCACGGGTAAGCGATATTTCCAATCAGTAAACCGACTAATCTAATCGGTTTTACTGGTCCCATAACCCAGTAAGAAACCAGGTAGAATCACTTGATCAATCAATTAAACAACGGAACGGTCCTTAGTCACTTGAGCAAGTCGGCAGAACTACGGATCGAGCTTACCTCAATCCCTCCTACCAACTTCTGCCCACTATCTTTCAACCCAAACCGTTCATGATTCATATGAGATTGGTGGTAGCCTAGATCATCATCTTTTAACTTAAACTTACTAAGCATAGCCAATGTAGACATTTCTAATCAAATTTCTTATCTAGGCAAGGATAGTTCTACCAAGTATTATTTTATGCAGGAAAGGTTTTCAACCAATCCCTAACCTAATGCACATAAAATCATAAGATTTGGACTCATGAATATTATGAAATAAATGGGTGATTCAAGATGCTCCGGGGCTTGCCTGGAATCACGAGCAGGTTAGATCCTTCAGCGATATAAGATTCCGGAGCGATGACGATCACTTCTTGGACTTGCCGCTGCTCCTCCGCGAATCCAACGAGATCGTACTCCGAAGCTTGAGAGGCTAAAACGTAATGCAAGTTAGCGATATGCGATGCAACACTTTTCAAAGAACTATGCAACTTTCCCTTCTCGATAAAGTTGCAAGCCAACACAACCTACCCCAAGATTTTTAAAAGACACACCTATATTTTTCCTTTAATAAAACTTGCCTTAAATCATTTTTAGTTGATTTTTAAGGATTTAAAATCATTTTCTAAAGGGTAAAGCTTTTAAATACATACATAAAACAATTTTATAAATTATTTCTAATTATAAAAGAATTATTCAGAATTTTAACCCTTTTAGAAATTATTAAACATTTATTTAATTAATCTAAACAAAGAAATTAAATTAATTATCTACACAAGGTTATTTAACATTTTTAATGGATGACAAACTTTAAAACAAGTTTAACAAAATTTATTTCATCATTTTTGGACTCTCCTATAATTTTCTATGAATTAAAAGGTGAAAAACCGAAAATTAAATCTAATTTAAAAACCTAAAAGGACATTTTGCAGAACACCCCCCCGGCTTCTCTATCTTCCTCCCCGCGGTCCTTCTCCTCCGTTCAAATAGAGGAGCGGCGCGGCCGGCGCCCCCGCCGGCTTGACCGCAGATACTCGCCGGCGGCGAGCCTCCCCGGCCACGGAAACGGCTCCTACAACTTCCCGAAGAGTGGGCGCACCTCTTCCCCTCCTTTTCCTCCTCGTTTGGCGCTCAGAACTGGCCGGTGACGGCACGGACGATGGCGAGAGGGTGGCGCTCGCCGGCCGGCCAAACCACGACACCAAACGCCCCGCGAGCAGGCCTACGAGCACCAGCGACTATAGGCGATCCTAGCGCACCGCCTAGCGCGAGCCGTGATGCTCCCAGACGCCCTGCTCACGTGCGCCTACCAGGGCGGACGTGCGCACGGCGGCAAGCGCGGCGGCGAGCAGCGCAACCGGCCAACCCGAGCCGCAAACCTACCCAACAACTAGCCTATGAGCACCACTGAGACGAGAGGAAGCTCACACGGGGCTTGACTTGGATGGAGATGACCCGAGGTGGGCTGCCCACGTGCGGCTGCCGCAAAGGCGGTGGCACCGGTCGGAGACGAAGAAGAAGACGGCGGCGTTGAGGTTCTGTGGTGGACGAAACTCAACGGGGATTGATCGAAGAGGTAGAGGAGTTCAAGGCGAAGCTTTGGGTGGAGGGAATTGGACTGCAACGGCCGGACGACGGTGGATTTTGCCGGCGGCTGAGGTAAGAGCCGGAATGGCGAGGAAGGGGAAAAGAAGAAGAAATGAGGCAAGGGATGGATGTTTATCAACGGAACTTGATACTAGATGACCGCCACCTCATGCATGACTCACCGGCGCCATCTCTGAGCGGTGACGACGCGTGGCACACCGCCACCGCCATGGCCACCTCCGGCAAGCACCCAGGCAGACAGCTCTCCTTCCCCTCCCTATTTCTTCCCAAAATCGTGACCTTGCGAGCTTGATTTCTTCCAAGCTTGCATTAAAACTTATCAAGATCCAAGAAGAGAACTTTTAGATGGATCCACACACTTCAACTTTCCCTTTAACACTTGACCGATTCGAGCAGTGTATAGCACGAATTCGAAGCTCCAATGTCGGCCGATTTTATTCCCCATTTTCAGACCCCGAATTCGAATTCTTCAAATTACTTTCAAATTTCCATTCAAACTTTCCTCGATCCCCAAATGAAACTTGTCCGTAACACATTCAATTTCACTTTCTATTTTGGCTCCATACTCAAATTCTCGATCAAACGCTCGAATTCGAGCCTTGATCCCCGGTCGGCTAGGGTGTTCATAAGAACTCTGGAACCCTAGGTTGGTTCAGAATTTTAAACTCAAATTACTCCCAAAATTTGAATAGAACATGCCTCTGGTGTCAAAAACTAAGTTGAAATTCACATTCAGGAGTACAACTTCCTAGTTGGAAGTTTTTGCAGAAAACTTCAAATTCGATCTCAATTTGCACAAATTCAGTTCAACTGTCAAACTACTGAGTTTAGCTGAAAACAGTTTCTGAACTATTTTCTCTCGTGTTTTTCTTCTTGATCCAGCCATCTTCTGAGTGTGACCCAACAACAAAAGTTGTTCCAAATCCTTTCCTTTACAACTTTGTTTAAGACATCTAAGTCATACAACCCACAGATGGATCACTAGCTCACCTCAAAGATAGCTGCTCATTATGTTTTTTTTTTCCAGCGAAAACTGAAAACAGCTAAGTGCTGTTGTCGGACAATAAATAGTGCATTTTCTCCATTTCTTTCTTCCATTTAATTGAAGCATCATTTCCACAAATTTTTCCACCACTTATGGACCACTAAGTTGCTTATCTTGTAAACTATATTTAGAAATTCTTGGCTCCCAAAAATTTCAAATTTAGCAACTTTGTTGACTTTGGTCAAACGATTCCTTTTTTAAAAATCGGGGATGTCACAGAAGCTGAGAAGCTTGTCATAACAGCCAATGGAACAACTGAGATTCTAACTTGTTGTATACGTCCTGGTTCCATTTTTGGCCCTGGTGACAAGATAGTATCATTAGCAGATTGTTATGGAAGAATCCAGGTAAGAGAGAATATGTTATGTCTAATATTCTTGTGCCAATTAAAAGTACTAGCAGTTCTCCTAAACATGCTCACTAGATCATATACATAAAGTGTGTAGATGAGCAATATTGAAACCTACAATATATATCATGATAGTTATACCATCCCAAATATATGTTTAATGAAGCATACAAATGCAATTGTTTCATGACTAAGCAGAAAACCTGGTATGCATATAACATAATTACAAAGTTAGTATAGCAATAACAAGTACCATAAGACTAGTATCATGCAAATTTTTCTCTTGATAAAAAGGTGAACTTAAACCAAATTAGTGACACCTATAACAAGCCAGGCTTTAAAATCACAACTTCCATATCATAAACAAATACAAAAACAATCGGGTTAACTTTAATTTCCTAACCATGTGTATGCCATGGTAATATACATATCCGACTACAAATATGTTATTTGTTCTATTGTTAATATCTAAGTACTAATAGAGAGACTGAGAATCTATCTCTATATTATTACACATGAATGCAGTTGATTATAGGTGATGGAAAGAACAATGATGATTTTGTCTACGTTGAAAATGTGGTGCATGCTCACATCTGTGCTGAAAGGACTCTTCGTACCAAAGAGGGTGCTAAGATCAGTGGAGGGAAAGTATGTTTACTTTGGAATATCAACTTATTATATATTTGATCATGACATATATTTAAAACTTTTAGGCTTACTTTGTATCAAATATGGAGCAAATGAATCTTTGGGACTTCAAGTACATGGTTCGTGAAGAACTAGGATACAAAAGGTTTTCTTTCTCTATCTAGATACTCTTGCATATGTAATATTATGTTTAACATCAGTATAATATATATATATATATATATATATATAACTCTTTTTTATTTCATATTGATACATTTTTAGTCTAATATTTTTAAGTGCACGACATATTCCAAGAATAGAGTATCAAATGATCCTTATCTACAATATCAATCTTTTCGATGTGTTCCAGGACACAATCATAGTCGTGAATTGTTGAAACTCTTCATTACTATTTAATTATGTGATAATATTTATTTCAAAAAAAAAATTATGTGATAATATGTTGCCCAAAAGTTTCTTGTTTCCATATATACATGAAATTATATGTTTTGCTCTTAGTTATGATAAAACATTTCTTGTGCTACGGAGCACATATAGTTCATTAATTCTTATGAGCAAGCATCTCATATTATAGTGCTAAAATAGAGATTTTTATTGCAGACCATTCCAAATAAGAATACCTTTGTTTGTTATCCTACTAATAAGCTATGTGCTGGAGTGGATGTACAAGTTATTATCTCATTATGGAATGCGTCAACCTATGTTAACACCAGCGATGATTAAGTATGCGACACTTAATAGGACATTTAGTTGTAATAAAGCTGTCGAGGAACTTGGCTACAAACCTATCGTGACACTCAAGGTAAATTCATAACTTAAGTTCTACGGATGTTATAACCATATTTTTTAATTCATACATACTGTACTAAAATATCATATAGAAACTAATGTATTATAGAATTACATAAAATTCCAAAAGCATGGGCAAAACACACAAAAGGGCATCTATATATGTAGGGAAAATAAATTTATGCAATTTTTTATATTTTCAATAATATTAAATTGTATAGAAAAATAATATTCAATTATTAGAATACAAGTGACTGACAATATGTTGTAGGACTAAATTTTTTTACGGTTTGATCAAAACTTATTTTCTTCTTTACAATTTTATTCTTTCAATAGCAAAGAATTCATTATTAAATTTTACATGCTCCTAGCATATTACCTACCTATTTATCTAATCATAAGGATATTTTTAAACTTTTGTGCATGTTTCTGTGTGATTTCCATGATTATACCGAATTGGTGATCTTTATCGGATATTTTCGCTCTTTGTATTTTCAAAAGTTTCTTGTGCCTTCTAAATCATATATACACTTGAGGGATATACAACGAATTAAAGAAGGTATCACTTTATGATCTTTCACCACCTACAATTGTGTGCATATCATATCCTTGAAACCAATAGTTAATTATTTACACTAGTCTAGTTGGAACTATATAAAATTATGTTAGTATTCCCTCCATCTGAAAATATAACAATTTCAAGGAATTTAGGACATTAAACAGCAAAGAAAAAGTCCATTGTACCCCCAAAATAAATAGTTGGTGTAGACCATTGTGCCTACCCAATGAAATAGAAACTTGGTGTTCTTTATCTTTGTTTAATAATAATGATAATTATAATTTGATGTATCTTTTTTATTTGTCAACTCATTACCATAATTTCTTTGTTGGATTTACTCGTTTCGTTTTATTTAGGATCATCAAAGCGGGACTGATTAGGAGTACTGCCCACCATCTGTGTATTTTGGACACCTTGTGTCTTTCTTCTTCTGCTATGTGCCGCACGATTGTGTGTCAGCTGTGTTTATTGTCCACATCCACCTTTTTCTAAGTGTCGTCACTTTCTTGGTAATCTATGTGGCTCTTGCTTGTCTACATTAATCGTTGGAGGTTATCTAGTTTAGAAAGACTCGTTTTCATTGTAAGGGTTGTAACTTGGAAAACAAATCCAACTTTTATATTCCTCTATTGTGTCATGTTCTGCTGGACCTTTTGATCTTGTTCTATATTAACTGCAAGTCACTTTCATAAAGCTGGTTTAAATTACACATACACAAAATAAATATCAACATAACAGTTAATTTACATTTGTTATGGCATGCGACATATTCTCAGACAAGCAACCAAATAGTCTTTGTATGCGACATGGTTGGATGGAAACAGTTAACAAGAGAATTGATATTGGATCAATTCAGCTTAGCCAACACGGCCATGACTCCCATATATGAGCCAAGCTGAGGTGAGCAGGAAACAAAATGACAAAAAATGCTTATTTCTCCGGAGACAGGCTCCCAGGGTGCAATACTGCAACAGCCTGTGCTGACAGTCATTTTAGACTTAACTTTTAGAGTAAATTGCACTCATCATACAACAACTTGTCAGCTACGTGCAAATAGGTCTACTAACTTGTGAAATGCTTAATTTAGTGCAACAACTTGATATCTTGGTGCGGATTGGTCCAACAACTTGTAAAATACTCAACACAGTACAACAACTTCGTAAATTAGTTCGTGCACAGTCCAAATCATTACATTGCCTTGTATTTAGCCATGATATATTTGAATTGAAATAAAAAAAGATTGACTATTATGTGGCCATTAATATCCACATTGCAAGGATGTTACCTTTATCCAAGACAATAAACTTTATTTGAAATTCAAAAAATATATTCAAATTATGAAATAAGAGATATTTTCTTTTCTTCATACAAAATTAGTTTGTTCTAATTCTGACTTAACGGAAAATTCTATGAAACATTATGAGCTTAATTACGCTTATTTATGTCCTTTAAATTTACATAAAGAAATTTTTCTTTACTTTGAATTACAATTTTGGACCTCAGAATGCTAGCATGTATGTTGTATCTGAATAAGAAAAAGTCATTAGTTAATTCACTAAGGCGATATTCATATCATGTATGAATATTTGTTTATGTGTAGATTTATATGAAACATTTGGTATTTTATTAATCTTAAAAAAATAGTTCCCTTGTGGTAAGATGAAAAATAATTATGGTACTATGAAAAACTTATAAAAAAAATATTGAAGAAAGAAATTAAAAAGACATGATGAGAATCAAATTTAATTTTGGTCATGCTACTAAGAAAGAGAATCCAAAAATAGCATAATACATACCTTATACTCTCCTATCAAATCTATGTGTAGCCAAATACATCATCATTGTAACGGTTGGACCATATATGCACCAAGTTGCTAAGTTATTGCACTAACTTGAGTATTTTACTAGTTGTTGGACCAATTTGCACCCACATATTAAGTTGTTGTACTAAACTGAGCATTTTAAAACTTCTTGTGATCTGCACCCCACATGATAAGTTGTTGTGGTGGGTGCAATTTATTCTAACTTTTATGCATCCATACAACTAATCACTAGTTCGCTCAACCAACCAAAGATACCTTTGTATGCGCAGGGCCTAACTGTATATTTTTTTTTAGAACAATGAAAAAGTTGTATTAGATCAGAGCTAAGTACATCATTATGTCACACACAATACTCTTAAAAAAATAAAAATTACATTTAAGAAACAATCAAATGCTACAGGAAGCCTGGTTTTGTTATGGTTCGATCCCGCATAGGGGCTTGTTCAGTTACATCAAATTTACTCTGGGGCAGGAATGATATATATATATATATATATATATATATATATATATATATATATATATATATATATATATATATATATACCGGAATTTATTCCGGAGAGGGAACACTAGGAACCAATCTAGAAGTTGAGAGGTGTGAAACATATCATGTTCTTTTATTTACCGATAACGAGTAAATTAGCTCGTGGCCCGGAATAAATCTGACCTCTTGCTATATCTATCATGAATTTCTATCATTCTTTGTCCAGAACGAATCCCACGTAAAGTAATCGAATTAGGCCCTAGGTGGAATGTAAAACCTATCGGGCCGACATCTGGTCCACACTGCGAAGTGCATGTGGACATGTACTGTAGTCAGCGAGCAAATGTCTCCAAACGAGCTAATGCCGCTGACAAACGGGGTCCACTCAGGAACGCCTCGCACGCCCGGGATCGCCAATTCGCCAGCCACAGATCGGATCGCAGTTCAGACAGCCGCGCCGTGTCTCGTTGTCTCCGCCTCGAACGAATCGAAGATGGAGGCGTCGGCGGCTGCTGGCGGAGGCAGCGGGAGGTGGTGCGTGGTCACCGGCGGCCGCGGATTCGCGGCGAGGCACCTGGTGGCGATGCTGCTCCGCTCCGGCAACTGGCGGGTGCGCGTGGCGGACCTGCCCCCCGCCATCGCGCTCGACCCCGACGAGGAGGAGGGGCTCCTGGGCGCCGCGCTCCGCGATGGCCAGGCCACCTACGTCTCCGCGGACCTCCGCGATAAGGCCCAGGTCGCCAGAGGTGTGTGTGGTCTCCCATTTCTCTCCCCCTCTTCCCAGATCGCTAGCCAGGGTAGGATCTGAGAAGGGCGAAGGGGATGTTGGTTGCGTTGTGATTCGAATTTCGGTTCTCGTGGTCATTGCACCCGGAGATCCCTCCTACTTGTGAAGTGGGTGGGTTGGTATCATCTGATGGGGGCTGCTTAAGAAATCGGATGAAGTGGTAATGGGCGGCACGGTGACAGCATGATCTTGTTCGCAATAGTCCTATTTTCAGTTCCATCTTCATTTAATGTGACAATTCCGTATGATTTTACTAATTTGGGAATACTGCCTAGGTACATACCTACATTGGTAGATAGAAGTAGTAGATAGTGTTGATCCCACTGCTGTGGAACTTTCTGTTAGCTTCACATTGTATATATCATTGAGCATTAGGTCTGATTGCTTTTAGTTGTCCTCATTTCTTCTCAGATATTTCCCCCTACCCACATTGCTCCTGTTGAACTAATCAATTGTTCCATAGGTTCACCTTTGTGATATGGATGTAAGCGGTGATGCAAAACCATGAACCAATTTTGGATAATTGAGCTAGAACAGTGTATTTCCTAGTCGTTGTTCCTGGATCCTAGTTAACTTACAGGATATTATCGGTGGAATATACTGATGCCCGAAGCACTAAGTTGATTTTGTGTTTACCAATGGGACATCGTGCTACTAGTGAGGATTAGCTTTGAACCAGTTAATTATTGCCCCAAATTAGGTCAATATGATAATGAAGCATGCAAGTAAGGACCTGTTGATGTCCTTCATTTTTGTTAATTGTTTCACTTTCACATGTCTGCTGTTAGTTGCTTTTATCTTAGCAGTTCTCAAGTTTGTTACTAGTAATTTTTGGCAATGACGCATGCACGTATTGTCAATTGTTTCACTTTCATATGTATTTATTCTACTTTAACTTTTATATTTGGCTCTGAACTAGTATAATTTAAGTATCACTTGGTTCTAATGTGCGAAAGTTCTGATTTGCATTACTCAATTAGTTAATTTATGTGGGCAGCCTTTGTTCTTATGCCTATCACATATGTTCTCTGTATGCAGCTTTTGAAGGGGCAGAGGTAGTTTTCCATATGGCTGCTCCAGATTCATCCATCAACAACTTCCAGCTTCATTATTCGGTCAATGTCGAGGGTTAGTTCTGCTGGCTTGTGCAGCCAGCTTTGGTTCCTACTTCCTAATCACTCATGAAACTTAGTTTTTTTAATTTAATGATATGGCACCAAATTGATCCTTGTTTTTGTTACTGCTATATGTCAGTAAGAATAAAAGGCTTTGTTTGTGTAATAATTTTTTATTAATCATTGACCAGGAACAAAGAATGTTATTGATGCTTGTATCCGTTGCAAGGTGAAGAGGCTCATCTACACTAGTTCACCGAGTGTTGTATTTGATGGAGTTCATGGAATTTTTAATGCAGATGAATCAATGCCTTACCCAGATAAGGTCTGCTTCATATGGATTTCATTGTTTTGATTTGTCATGGGCTCGTGCCTGTTACCATCTTTCCTGACATGATGTTTTCTTACTCCAGTTTAATGATTCATATTCAGAAACGAAGGCAGATGCAGAAAAACTGGTGATGAGAGCTAATGGTAGGGAAGGGCTTCTTACTTGCTGTATACGCCCAAGTAGCATTTTTGGCCCTGGTGATAAGCTACTGGTTCCATCTTTGATTGCTGCTGCAAGGCAAGGGAAGTCCAAAGTAAGAACGGATACTTATCTGAGTATGCTAAGTTTAGCATATGTTGATAATTGCATGTACATATTCACAACTCTCATACATAGATTTAGAATACCATTTTTTAAATAATTGCTGAAATCATATGAAAAAATATCCTTTTCTTGTGTAACCTACATTTTCTGCCCTTTTCATATATTTTTTTCCATTTTAATATACTTTCTAAAAAAACTGATCTGCTTCCTGTGCAGTACATTATTGGTGATGGGAATAACTACTATGATTTCACCTATGTGGAAAATGTGGCATATGGCCATGTTTGTGCAGAGAAAACTCTATCATCTGAAGATGGTGCAAAAATAGCTGCTGGAAAGGTAAAAACACTTAATATGTAAACTTCTGGGAACTTTTGGATGTTGCTCAGCAGATCACTATCAAGATTCACTAATCATTTTTATTATTTCTTTTCCAGACATATTTTATAACAAATATGGAGCCTATCAAATTCTGGGAGTTCATGTCATTGATTTTAGAAGGTCTTGGATATGAAAGGTATTTATGTTTTTTTTGGAACATTGTGGAATGTTAAGACCATTTGTTGTTTGAACAGGAAATTTAAGATATTTAGGTTGTCCCTTCACAGTGATTTAATCTAAAGTAGTGTATATTTAGATATTTATTAGTACCATACTTCCAACGAAATCTATTGTAAGTACCTTTCGCATGAGTAGAAAGCTCATGCAACCTTATCTCAAAGGCTCAAATTATGGTATTTTGATAATAATTTTCCCTGCTAGATATATCATGTCTTGTGTTCACTGAATTGCTCCTGTGCGTTCTGATATGATTATGTTGCATTATTTGGGTTTCAAGTTAAGCTTATTTGACTGCTAACTTTTGAGTATATTGCGATGATTTCCTTCACTTTCATCCCAGTTAACATAGACAACTATTTTTTGACTTCTGAAAAATCTAAGACATGGCGGAAGAACATTTGTCTATTCTCTATGCTCATTTAGATTTGTTTGTTATCCTGATTATGCTGCTACTGAAGTCAGCCTAGCTGTTACGGATCTTAGATTTTTATCTGCTGCGTTTACCGTTACTGGCGTAATGTGCCCTTCTATGTTACATATTAAAGATTGCAAGCTATGAAAGGATTTTAATGATGAGGAGTCCAGATGTGTTTCATGTCTGTATGAGCACTTGAGCAGTTCAGTAACAACTAACAAGTATACTAACGTGTTACAACTTTGTTGCAGGCCTTCTATAAAAATACCAGTTTCTGTTGTGATGCCAGTTGCACATGTTGTAGAATGGACATACAAGAAATTTGCCAAGTATGGAATGAAAGTTCCTCAGCTAACCCCTTCAAGGATCAGGCTGCTCTCATGTAACAGGACATTCAGCTGCTCAAGAGCAAAGGATCAGCTTGGTTATGAACCCCTTGTGTCCCTTAAGGTGTTTATCTATACCCTTTAGCTTCGCTAGTGATCTTTCTTGGCATGATATGATTTTGTATCTGATGGAGTTGGACCAATTATTTCAGTACTGCATATACCTCCAGCATGTTGGTGCCTTCTTCGCAATAACTAATTGACCATTATTTTTTAAAATTCAGGATGGACTGAAGAGAACAGTAGAATCATTCCCACACCTACAAGCTCAGAATCAGAGGAGCGTATCAAAGGCCTCGATTTTCCTCGGGAATGGAAATTGTATGAATCGCTCTCACCACCCACCCACCCTGTATATAAGTATATTTATAGCAATTTTGACTGAAATGTTTTTCAATTTATCTTATCTATATGCAGTAGCAAAAACAGTTCTTTGGGCAGATACGAAGCAAACAGTGACAGTGCTACTACTATTGGCTGTTATCTACTACCACTTGTTTACATGTGGTTACACCTTCATCACAGCTATGGCAAAGCTTTTGTCACTGACTGCACTGTTCTTATTCATTCATGGCATGCTACCAACAAATGTGTATGGTCCTTTGTTATCCCTTTACTTTTGTTGAATTTGCTTGCTGTCAAATGGTCAACCACCATTTTGGTTGTTCATCGTAGCACTTCATTGACCGTTCTACTGTGTTGTATAAATAACTTTGCAGGTTTGGTCACAAGGTTGAGAAACTTGAGGCCTCAAATTTTCACGTCACACAGGTGGAGGCCCACCACGTGGCCCATTCCGTCAGCTCGACATGGAATTCTTTAGTTGGTGCGCTAAGATCACTTTGCAGAGGAAACGATTGGCCACTGTTTTTCAAGGTACACTAAGCCCTGCTTCTGCCAGATACTTGTATGTTAAACTTTGGTACATGGTTGACAGTTCACATTCCAAAGCTAGTACGAGACATGGATTCTTGGCATGTATTTCTGTTAAAAATATCATTGTTTGTGTCAGGTTGCATTATCTCTGCTGATTGTCAGCATCCTTAGTTCCATGTCGTCGCAGGCTGCATTCAAAATAGGTAATGGAAAACCATCACACTTCCTTACGGCCTACTCCGTACAATACAAGAGCATGAACATTGACTGATGGTGTGAGGAATTTCCCATGTCAACAACAGGTACTGCTCTAGTTTTCACTGGCTTCAAAGCATATGAGAAATGGGAGGACACCATTGACAGCATGGTGGGCGATGTATGCTCTATTCTTCTGCACTTTGGTTCTACCAAGAAATCCTCTAGCCAGAAACAAATATAGACGTGGAGTGTGCAGACGATCAGTTGCTGCACTTAGTGATATTATCTTCAGTTACAGCTGTTTCTTGTTTTTGTAGACCTGAAATCTCCCTGTATTCATTTAACGTAGCAGAATTGTCTCGTGGCTCAGATAGTCATATGGAAGTTTTTAGACTCTTCCTTTTAGTAGCAGAATTGTCTAGTTGACGTATGGTATGAAACTGTAAGTTTTTTTTTATTTTTTTTTCCTGAGGTTCTTTTGACATTTATATTGCTTGACAGATGATTTCATCTTGCAATAAGTTCACCGAATGGGTGCATGCTTGAATAAGTTAGTTTTGATTGTATTGAAACTTGTTTTTTTTTCTTTTTTGGCAGTTCTTTAGCTCCCCAGAAAAAGTATGTCTGATAAATGAAAAACCCGTACACCATTCTCGAGTGGCTAGTGTTCTTTGCTGGCTGGTTGTGTAGTACTCACGTCCTAGGCACTTTTTGTTTTCCACACCAACTAATCTAATCCAGATTATAGTTTATAAGAGTAGCTTATTAGATTATAATAATCTGGCTTGAAAATTGTCATGATCTATATATACCCCTAGTAGACGAGACTCCAAATTCACTGCCTACTGTATCTGATGACTACTGTATACACATGATACTTTGTAAGATAGTATCAGAACTGCAATCCGGGAGTTCGGGTCACAGACAGCGATGGGGCCTGAATTTACGCTTCCGTAGCTGCGCATTTAGGCTCCATTCTCTAACTGCACAGTAACTCACCTTTGTCTTTGTAGTACTTTCGTGTCAAAATGTGCAATCAATACATAGGGAGCATGTCAGGTGCGAACCCTAAACCCTAATACATAGGGAGCATGTTAGGTCAGGGTTTACAAAACCGATGGGAACCATCCGAACCGACCGGTTTCCGACCAAACCGGTCCGGCCCGGTTGCAAAAACCCCAGTTACCGCTCCTAAACCGACACTATAAAACCGCTACCATGGATTAGCCGGCCGGTTTCACCGGTTAGCCGGACTAATTTTTTTATTTAAAAAAATCGGTACTGTAGCGGTTTTGTAAACCCTGTGTTATGTGCGAACCTGCAATGTATACGTGCCGTTCAGCGTTCAGATTCTTTTGCATTTTGCCTTTTCGAAGCGCGCAACGTGGTTCTTTTAGCTGTGCTCAGTCATCGGCCTGGTGCAGATAAACCTGATATTTTTTTAAAAAAAATGTGGAAATACTTTTGCAAGTAAGTTAACATCCTTTAAAAAATACTTTTGCAAGTAAGTTAAAATCCTTTAAAAAATACTTTTGCAAGGAAGTTAAAAAAACCCATGTGTTAATAATCCATGAAATAAAGAGTTCTATAAAACTCTGCGCGTGGTGATTTTGCCTTACACGTCGTGCTCGCGCTCAGCGATCCACGTGTTTGCGCACGACGCGCGATACGTGGCGTGCGACGCAGCGCGCCTGCGCCACGGCACGAACCTCCCGAGGCCGCGGGCTTGCTAGATCACAACCGTCCGTTCGCGTCCAAAGATCAACGCACGGCTGACGTCGCCGGCTCCCCAAGGTCCTCTCCCCCCTAGTCGAGGCGCCGCTCGCCATCGCCGTTCCACCGAGCACCTCCCTCCGCCACCGCAATGGCCTCCTCCCTCGCCGCGCGCCGCCTCCTCTCCCGCGCCGCCGCCGCGCGCCGCCTCGCCCTCCCCCTCGCCTCGATAGCTCCCCGCCGTTTCTCCGCCGACGCGGGGCCTCCTCCGCCGTCGCAGACGCTCCCTCCGCCTCCGCCGCAGCCCGTCGCCGAGACGCCCAGGTCGGAGGGCGCGGGCGCCTCGTCCTCCTCCTCCACCGCCACCGGTGCCGGAGGGGCCCACAGGTCGTCGCCGGGAGCGGCGGCGGGGGCGCGGCGCCAGGGCCGTGGTGCGGGCTACGAGGAGGAGCAGGAGAAGGTCCTCTGCGCGTCGCTGCTCCACGTGGTTGCGATTCGAACCCGCTCCTCCAAATCAGCCTCCATTTTATTTTGTTGTCTGAGAGAGATTTATTGGTCGTGTTTGCTGTAGCCGCGCATGGGGTGGAGCGAGTCGGCCATGGTCGCTGGGGCCAGGGATGTGGGCATTTCACCAGCCATCGTCGGCGCCTTCCCAAGGAAAGAGGCCGCCCTTGTTGAGGTACCAATCGAATGATTTGTGTTTCGAGCTTGCTGATTCTATGAGGTGCCCATGCTCCAAATTAATCTCCCTAAGAAAAGAATATTTGGTGATGCTACAAGCTACATACACACATTGGATGATATATATTGTGATCGTTTGTATCAATTCGTCGTGTTGAAACCTAACATGACCATTCTCGCTATTTATGGTAACGATTATTGTTATGTTTGCTCAGTTATACTGCACGCCGCCACACTTGTTCCTTGTGCTGTTGCTTGCATTTTGTATACCTGCATTATATTTTTAATATTTTGTCAAGATGAGTGTTAGAGACCATGTTAATGTCCTAGGCAACATTTATTTAGGAGCAAAACTTCTTGTTCTGAGTGCTTTAGATGAAAACAGGAGGGCTCTACATTCTTGTTTCTTGGAACTAGTGATTTGCGCGCGCCCCTGCGCGCGGTTTAAGTTAGAAGTGAATCAACAGAAGGAAGGGCACACTCTATTATAAATGACTAATTTATACTTATTGTATATCTCAAAAAACATGACTCATTTGGGATGTATTCAAAATGCTTTTCATCTAGGATGGAGTGGGATCACTCCAACCAAGGCCGATGCCTAACTCACCGAAGACAGTTCTGCTTTGCAATGAAGTAGCAAGTAGCAACCGAATAAAGTGAAGGGTACATCGCATAGAAATGTTTAGGCAACTTTGTTCATCTAACCATTAGAGAAGCTATATTTTCTTTTCAAAATATGAAAATTAATGATTGGACTATTTTATAAATCTAATGCAAACTTTCATCCACTTATTAATCTGCAACTTCATGGAGCAATTTTAGCACATGAAGCAGGGTACCGCAGCCCGCAGGTGCTCATCTCTGTTTATCTTGTTGGACTTAGTTGCAAAATGACCTAATAGGTGGGAAACGAACAAATCTCAGCCGTTAAAAATGAACATTTGTGACAGCTAATGTACATTTAGTCCTAGGAGCTGCCACATTTGTAATTGCATTAGCTACCATAGAACATTTCATTTATTTTTTATATGAGGAAAATTAAGTTTAGTTCGCATTGCAGTACATGTTTCTGCATTGTACAGCAAATTCAAAATTAAACAAATTCTCATCGGATAAGGGTTGAACGTTTCACAAAGCAATTACTGATATTTTTACACTATAACATCTTGAATCCGTAAGTAAACGAAAACATTAAGTTTTAAGTCTAAAAAATCAAAGATCCAATAGAAATTCTCTTCAAAAATTGATTTTTAAGGTTCTTATTGGGCAGGTAGACTTCTTCAATGCCTTTAAAAGTTCGCTGCAACGAATTTGCTATTGTATTGAGGTGCAAGGAAAGTCATTTCCCAAATTGTAGGGAGATAAACACGACATGTTTCCAAGGAGCTTTGGCGGTTACATGAACCCATCCAATCCTGTGAGGTAACAACAATGAGAAAAAAAGAATGAGTTTGATAATGAAATATTGCAATTGCAGTAATAAATTGACTCATTATATGGGCATATAAAAGACTCAGGAGATCCCATTGTATCAGTGGAAAGTGGTGAGCATGAATTGCAATTCACTGTATATTTAAGCAAAGAGAATGCTCAAGAGATGTAAATAAGAAAATAGATATATTTGCAATGCCAATTTTGTAGACATGCTGGGGCGTACATGTATTATGCAAATCTAACAAATGAGTCAAACTGGAGGGAAAAAAACTGACACGACAGGGGAGTACGCATGTCTTGATGTGGTTAGAGCTCAATGGGCAGGTCATACAATCGCTATACTCAAGTTGCTGCCCCATGTCTCCTCATGAGCATTCTGTCGAACATTTCGCAAGCGCTGGTGCGCTATAGGGAGCAAGCACGTCAGGCTCAGCGTTCACAGCAAGCCGCGAGATCCCGATGGCCCAGGTTCACGGCGGCAGCGCAGCTGCATCCAGGTGAAAGGCGGCTGTTGGCTTCTGGCCTTCTGCAAACATGGCCGAGGGCCGGACACATGAGAAGGTAGAGGTAGGAGATGGCGGCGCTATGGGTGGTTCATCGGCCACAGCCAGTAGCAGGACAGCAGATCAAGGAGGGGGGACAGAGCAGAAATGCGGCTACTCACCGTCGGGCTCGAGGAGGTCTAGGCGAGGCTGGGAGGCGGCGAGGCCGTGACGAAACGGCCGTGCAGACCCAAGGCGGCTCATGCTCGACGTCGACGGCGGCTCGCAGTTCTGCGAGCCCAGGCTCCGAGCGACGGCTTCCCCTGCGTGCGTCGTTGTGGCAGCGTTGTGAATGGCGAGATCGCAGATGGCAAGCAGACACGACGACGACTCATGGTCCCGTTGGGCTTGGCGGGCTCTAAGCGTCTTCGGTTCACGTCCAGCTCCTCCTCGTTCCTCGTTCGTGGCCGGCGGCAGCAGCAGCTTCTCGGCGCCTGGCGAGGCGCACGGCTCCTCCTTGGCTGGCGGATCCAGCTTGTCGTTGTCACGCCAACAGGAGAGAGAGAGGGGCAGCGGCAGAGACAAAAGCAGCCGCAGAGGGCACGGAGGACGGAGGGAGGAAGCGAGCAGTGGCGGGAAGAGGACGGGATGGGGACGGAAATGTCGATGCGAGTGGCCGAGAGCCCGAGACGGAGAAGGGTCTGGAGTCTTGCAGACCAGCAGGAAACCGACTCGTGGCGCCACAATACTGGATCGTGTCGATATCTTTTTTTTTCCACCGAGGAGGTCTGAACCAATAGCTGCCGCCGTCGATTGCCGATCAAACGGTGAACTTTTGTTTTACTGACGTGGACCTTCTCCCTGCGCGCCGACCCCGGCTCCTTTCATAAAGGGAGATCAGGGAAAGAGGCTCACTGACTCATGCTTAATGACTACCTGACATAGTGTTCAGTATGATTATAATCCTTGTGTTTTTATATGTTTGTCCAAATTTAATTATTTTGTTATTATTTATCCCATGCTTGCATAAATATTTTTGTTTTAGGATCTCAATAATATGAGTAATGACCCTCCTAGTTAGGGAGGATAGCGCACGTTCCTTCTGTGGAAACCATGGATTCATTACACATTTATGCTACTCTAGTGTTGATGTTCCACTTATCCCACAAAACTGAGCCATGTTTTGCCCCTCACCCCATCCCACCTTTAACCATCTGTAGGCTGCTAAAATTTCCAGTATGCATTACTTGATCTGTGACATTATGTTTGAAGAATTCAGTCCTTAGCCATGCAATCTCTCGGACAATTATTTGTCTAGATCTTGCTGAAGCTCTATGGAAACTTTGGGTTATGGGCTGATGCTTATTGTCTTTAACTACATTGTGATAGTAATTCATTTGCTAAAGACAGTGAAAATGCTTTATATGGACATGTTGATGAGGATTTCTTACTAGTTAGATAGTGCAGCATACCTGCATCAAGCTCAAATGCCATACAATCTAGTTAAATTGGCAGTATACAAGTTTGTATTAGTTCTGAATTACTTTTTGTTCTATCTGGAATACGTGCATTTTGTTTCCAAATTGACATGTTGAATGGCAGCAAGCAGCATAAGCTATCTTTTCTTTTCTCTCCTTGGGGTCATGAATATGGATGTTTCCTTACTATATTTGAAATGTATGTGCATTTCCTTAGAGCAAGTATTATGGTGGGCTGTAAGAAGGCTAAATGCTGATGTGGAGGAGAGAAGAGAGGAGAGAGATGGGAGGTGGGCTGTAAGTTTACAGCCCGCTTGGACATAAGAACCAACAAAATATGTGTGATAGACATGTGGGCCATGTATTTATTGTAAAGGTGTAACCACTATATGGGTAGGCTAAGAGGTGGGCTGTAAGCCTCCATTCAGCCAGCTGCTGGCTGTATTATTAACCTTGCTCTTAGATTGTGAATAGTTGAGGTTGGGTTTACTTCATTTATATGACATCATGGAAGACTATGAAAATGAGCATATGGCACTAAGTTGACTTGATTTATTCTTGTATGTGGTTGGTTTTGACAAACTAACCGATCTTCTGTTAGAAAATTATATGGAGTTACTTTGAGATGTTAGCTATTTATCATTGAACTTTATTATTCAATGCTCAGTAGTCACTTTGAGATGTAGCATGACCATGCATGAGTATATGCAGATATGTTGTTCATGGGCATACTTCCATGTTCCAGCGTTTCTTTCTTCTAATATCACTGTACATACAAGGTACTGGTATATCTGCTGCAAGCAGCTGGACATTATATCCACATACATTAATAGAGAACTAAGGCCCCGTAACATGAGATTTTCACAGGAACACGGGATTTCCAAACAGCAAAACTTTGTTATTCCTGTGTTTTGGGTTCCTGTGGTTTTCTCACTTTTCTCATTCCTGCGTTTTTTTTCCTATTCCTATGTTTTCCATTCCTTTGTCTTCCTATGTGGCTTGTAGAATATATGGCACTTACAGAAAAGGTATGAAGACTGCGCCGATAAACTGCTTTGCTGATGGGCCTTATGGTAATAAAAAAATGGGGAACTGATAGAAAATGATGTTTAATTGCCAGCAGTGTGTTCATTCCTTTCTCAGTACACTTGATGGAAAATTATAAAAATTGAAAGAAAAATCTTAGAAAATGGTGGCACCTTTAGCATGCCTATGTCTGATACATTTCCTTAACCACAGAAAAGAGGACTATATGACAATTGCTGAATATGTTGTGCCAGTAGTTCCATATTGTACAATTATCTCTTCTTCCATCGTCAAGCTCCTCTTTGCTGTAATGGTCATATATTGTGATATCTCTGGACTCCCCGTTCCATGTCCTCTATGTAGTGCTGTTAGTCGTGAAAATGTCCATGATTCCTTGCTGGTGTTACTTAGATTTGTTCGGTTGTATTGAAGGGGGGAGGTAGTGGGAAACAAAGGGAAGAAAACCATAGAGTGAGGAACAAGAAAATGCAAATGAGAAGTGAAAATGGAAAAGCTCGAGTTAGTTGGATGGCAGATCATGGAGGGATGCGCTAGGTTTACAAATTATAATACTTGAGGGGTGAATTGTTGTAAAAAGGAAGTATTTGGTAAATTTGAGGTCTTCTTGTCTGTAATGGCAGTTAATTTTGGATCACCAAAAAAACTCAAACCTCCTCTAGTCAATTCAATCATTGCATTTATTCAAAAAGAAAATCTTTGCTTTTGTGGCTCTGTTGAGATGATTCCTTGCTGTTGCCTTATACAGAGTGGCCCATTTTTAAAATTTGAACTGATGTTATTGCACCATTGTTCTAAACTTCTAATGCATCTTCCAGATTATTAACATCTTGACCTCTAGCATGAATTTGAATGGTCGCAGAATTGAATGAAAAGTGTCTGGTATGATTGCACTGTCTTTTGGGAAAATAGTTATCAGAAAGTTCTGGAAAGTCTGAGAACTTGAACCGATGTTATTCCACCAATGTTCTAAACTTCTAATGCATCTTCCATTCTCCATAACAGCTTGACCTCTAACATGTCTTTTACTGAATGATCATAAAATTGAATGGAAGGTGACTGATATCATTACACCGTCTTTGGGGAAAACACTATTAGAAATTTCTGTAAAGCCTTAACTTCTGTTTTTCTCTGTTACAATGTGCCTGTGCTGATTATCTTTTTGTACTTCTGTGTAGTTTTTCATGGATGACTGCCTTCAACAACTGATGGATCGCGTTGATGCTGGAGAAGGAGAACAGTTGAAGAACTTGAAACTGAGTGAAAGGCTCTCAAAACTTGTTCGGATGAGGCTGGAAATGCAGGCACCTTATATATCAAAGTGGCCTCAAGCACTGAGTATCCAGGTGTGCCATAGTCGTCTTTGTTTGTGTTTTTCAGTTCTAGTTCAGTCACATGTCTATAATACCAGGTTATATCTTGTTTGACAGTCTCAACCAGCAAATGTCTCAACAAGCTTGAAGCAGCGAGCTGTCCTGGTTGATGAGATTTGGCATGCTGCTGGAGATGTTGGATCAGATATTGATTGGTATGTGAAGCGTACTGTGCTTGGTGGTATATACTCAACTTCTGAGGTGTATATGCTGACTGACAATTCTCCAGGTTTGCACTTCTTCAGAACACCATTGTTTTCCAATTCTTGTGTATTGCAAGTGATTCCAGTAATTTTACCTGTGTCAAATATTTGACAGCAAGCATTGAAATCAAAATACATATATGTTTCTGATACACTAGTTGAACTGCATGTGGTTCACAACGAAGATGATTTACTTTTTTTTTCCTTTCGGAAATTATGCCACAGTGAACTACGTTCGGACCGCCAGGTTACAAGTTATAGCTTTTCAAACTTAAATTTTTTGGTCAGATACTCAGATAGCCTTTTGTTTTCACCAGAGTTGTTTGGAAATACATAACAGGAACAATACGTTTGTGTGGGGTTCCTTGGAAACGTGCTGACGCACATGTTTTGAGAAAGCACATCACACAATAAATGATAAGGGTCCTTGTCTCATTTTCTGTGTTAACGCATTCAGGAAATTGTTTCCATATTCTGCTCCATTCTGAATTGAATGTGCTATGGGATTATAGATTGTCCTGGTGTTTGTATGATTATATACTAGTGTTTACATGGTTAATGGATTGTTCCCACTTGTCAGACTTTCGTGATACGTGGACTTTTGTGAACCGCCGAATCAAGGATGCTCTCGATTTTCAGAAAACCTTCCAAGAGGTAGGAGATCCCGTGCCCAATACATCATCCATCATATGAGCTGTTCCATCGCGTGTCATAGTCTCCTTGGTATCAAGTGTTATTATTAATCTTTTGGAATGGAAAAAACTTCTTCTCAGGCCGCGTACCTAGCTGAAGCCGTGGGAGCAGGCATGGGCGGTACCGTGCAGGGCGTCCTGAACCGTGTCTTCCAGAACCGAGGTTCATGAGCTAGGACTAGTTCTGCAGGTTGCATCAAATACTTCTCATTCTCAATGTCTCTCTCCACCACCGCCTTTTGTTTTGTTTTGTTCAGCGGTTGGCATGTTGTTTAATAAAGCAATTGTACTGTGGTTCTATGTCACGGGACGTTCGGATTTGGTGTCAATGTATATAATAACCCTAGGTTTATTTTAAATGAACCCGGCCAGATGGTGCGGTAACACCGCCCACATGCATGCGTGCAAAGGCGCGGGATTATTCGCGTCGAGGTCAGCGTCGTTGTTAATTACCAGTGCCGCGTGAGGCCAACCAAGGGTGATCTGAGTTCGCTGGAGACGTTTGTGATCTGGATTAAATGTTCAAAACATCGCTTGAAGGTGGATTGTCCTGATTGCTGCACTTTGATTGGGTAAGCGACAGAAGTATATTGTTGAACTGGTTTCAAATTGTCTATAAATCGAAAATGATTGTGATGTTAACGGGGCGGCTTCAGCTAACACTTCACAACAATTAACTCGCCCAGGCACACAAACGTTATTATCTGAGGCTGAACGAATGGTTCCTCGCGTCGCTTGTGACGAGCTCTTGCCGATCACAAGCTCAGGTGGGTGGTGACAAGCCCACCTGAGAACGACTCGATGACGCGAAGAGCAGGAGGCATTGACGTGACAAAACAAGCTGGCTCGAACGATTCCAGGAACGAAGGCAGGGAAACACGTCACGGACGCGAATTTTCGGTGGCGGCAGCTGAGTGGTTGCCGGCCTGCTCCGATCCGGTCTTGAGTGGACTATAAGCAGGGAGGTGATGTGCAAGGTTACAATGGTTGTGTTTAGATGCAAAAGATCTTTTGCACTTCCTATTCATTCCCCTCACAGAACACGCATCCCTAAAAATTCCTTTTTCACCTTTCCTATTCATCCCCCTCACATAACACGCATCCCAGAAACAAAAGATATTTTCCCTTCATCAACTAAACACAGCCAATGACAGGCAATGTGAAAGCAAGGAAAATATGCAGTTTGGCACAGGACGGCGTTCGTTTCTTTGCTTTGTCAGCGAGCAACGACTTCACTTGACGCTGAACAATTCGGGTAACGTCGCGGCACTTTCATCACTTGACGCGGATGTGCTGGGATCCATATCTAGCACTGTTAGTATCATGTCATTCTCAACCATCAACCAATATACCAATCCTAGTAGTAACCGCCTTTTCTCTTGTCCTGATCATAAGCAAGTGATAGCATAGCTTTTCCTACCTGAATGGCAAGTACATTTGACAACCTTTGTAACCCCCAAAAGGTTGTCTTTTTTATCTGTCCTTGATCAAAGAATAATACGCTAGTATCACTAGATTGGAATTCATCTGTGCTTGTAATCTCATAGTAGCCTTAAAAACACCATAAAGTCAAGATACAATCGACGCACATGATTCATGTTTCCAGTTTATATGCTTTTGATATGCAGTTGAACTCCCAATGCTGTGATCGTTTCAGGTTGATGTCTTGTCGCTGAAAACACTCTGGCTTGAAACAAGTCTTGGCCTTCTGTTAAGTTCACCGTTAACCAATCTCACAAAGCGAACATCCAGCTACTTGCTATGTAGATAAGATTTTTAGTTTTTTTTTAATCTCTTCTTGTGTGGCAAGCGCAAGCTCTGTGACAGAATTTCTTGACAACTAAAACAGTTTTTATAGCAACAAAATAAGAGTATATTGCTATATGGGTTTATTTCCCGGTGAGGAGGGAAAATTGTTCCCGTGGCAAAAGCCGAGCAGCCATCTGAACACTTTAGACAACTGCTGTCTTCTTGGCACAAACAGACAGCTTGAACAGACAATGTACAATGATTTGTCTGTTTGACTGTCTGTAGAGGGTTTAATTCATTCTTTGACACAGAAATCATGATGATCTATTGCATACTTGATCTTTGTAGCTATTTTGTTGCATACATTAGACAATGCACAATTCATTCAAATATTCATCATGACTCTAAAATATATGATGAGTTATTATAAAATTTATCATCAAGCGTAAATTTCCCAAGAATAGGTTCATTAGCACTAATCGTGCAAGCATAAAACAAGAACTATTTTTTTCTAACTGATCATGAATTCTCTTTTAAAACTATGAGACATGGTGCAATCCTGGGGAAAAAAAAAAGTAGTACCAAGCCACGCTAAAAAATCTCACGTTCTTGTCTACTCCTGTCCTTGCTCCAGTACTGCTCCCTGCCCAAGTGCCAAGTGCCAAGCGAAGCCTTTTCCCTTTCTTTCTCACCTGTGCACTTGCCCACCCCTTTCTTCCACCTCTGGACGCAAGAGACTGAGCTTCAACATCCTGTAGCCGCCGGCCAAATCCAACTTGCTCACTCCATGGATTTCAAACCCACCGCACACAAGGCCCACTCGTCTCCATAGCTTCATCCTCCACCACTCCTCTCGAGCTGCCATCGACTGTGGGCCTAGGAATCGAAGTTCTCCCGAGCTACCATTGCCGCCACCGTCCAAACAACGCGCCTGGGGATGGGGAGGAACTACCGCGCGCGCATGGGATCCCCGCCGCCGTGGTCTCCCCGCAACGCCTGCTACAACGCGAGCCCTGTCGTCGCTCGAGCCTTGGAGCACGCGCTTCAGTCGTAGACGAGCGAGGTGACGAGGGGGAGGCTTGCGGTCGTGGAGGGGGATTTTTGCAAAATCACGGTGCATGTCGACGGGAATCTGCGACCCGTGCCCTTAGATTTGTGTCGACATTAGTGAGCCCTTGAATCGAGCTCCCATCACAACATCAGCGACGTTGTACAGTAAAAAATACGATTCATTCATAGCTACGAAAATTAACCGGTTCATGTGGCGAAGAGGGCGAAGAAGACGTGACAGCTATTGTCTCTTCCCCGAAACTTCCATGAAGAAACTGCCCGCGCGCGACAGGCATTCAGCGGCTGGCCATGCCAATCACCACCCACCTCTTGTACCGAAAATCACACAACCAACCAACCACACCCTAATACCAGACTACCAGTATTGTGCTTTCGGTGTGCTAGAGGTGATTTAATGGTATTTCCTTTTTCCACTTATAAACAAAGGAATTAAGACGACGGAACATGTGGGTCCACACATTAGGCAGATTTTATTTGGTTTTAGGAAAATAAGAAAAAAGAATTGACGACTCTTATAGCAACATAAGAGGACCATGTGAAGCTAGCTAGCGCAGAGCTATTAAGAAGCCAAGCCATAGGAATAAATGACTTTGCTTATTTCTTGATTTTCATGTGCGTCCCTCTTTTCTAAAAATAAAAAGATATTCTGGAAAATTTAGGATACAAATATATAAGGTAGGTAACCTCAGCTTGTTTTATATGCAAAAGTCCGGCTCTGATCGGTGCAATTAGTGGTTTTGATCCATTAGCATTTAGAGACATGCGTCGTATAGATTGTCGTGTATAACATAATAGCGGTTGATCACATGACTAAATTTAAAGCCACATGCTGTCCTTTGTGCACATATTTTTTTCATCCTTTTTATCAACAAATTCCGTCCATTAAATTTAAATTCAACGGCATTTATAGCGTGCCTAATTAATCGGCCACTCCCCGCTCCTGCCTCGTATATCTTCAGCCATGTTATCGCGGCGGGGACATGCTACGGTACACCATTTACCTATGAGGAGGTAAGAGGCCAAATGAATCTTAGCCATTCAATTTTCTAAGGATTAAATAATTAAAAAAATAACAAATCATTATTTCTCCATAATTATCTTGCATGGCTGCATGCATGCAGATCCACAAATTATGGACCGATTGGCTGCATGCAGATCTATTTAGGGAAGAATTAGTTGCATTGCCCTGCATGACTGAAAAATCGTAACTTAACTTTGGAGTTTAGAATTTTTTTCATATTCACTCAAAATATATAGCACCTCTCACAAAACAAATACCAATAAGATGTGCACATGTATTTCTCTCACTAGAAAATAAACGCTTGCATCTAAAGCACTTGACACATTTTAGTTCTGAAAAATTGAATGTGCCATGGTATAAAGTTGTCTCACCAATCACGTTTTATTTTTTTTAAATGTGTCACTACTCACATTCTCACGTGAAGAAACAAAACTGAGTGGCCATGTGTGTTGTTTTTTTTCCTTGGGAACAAACCCATATAAATGCTCGGGGGAGAGCAAAATAGGAATGTCAAATCTTATACAACTATGCATGGAAGTTACATCTAACAAGAAGATAGTTTCCTATTTTTCGGATTTCAAAATATAAAAAAAATAAGCATTAAACTTATTACCTCATAGAAGGTAATATGTCCTTAGACTTTCCTTCTATAATGATTTGGGAGTACTTTAGCAAAACCCATCGCCGCGACATATTTGACTCTAACACACCTAACCACCATATCTTCTTCATACATGCCCGTCTTTCCGGCCGTGGCTTTTCTTCTGCGACTGAAAGCAAATTTGAAATAATAATTCATTCCTCAAACCTAAATCATCGTAAATTGCCACATTGTCACATTTCATTCCTCAACCAACCTTCCAAGCGAAGGAAGCAAAGCAACCGCACCCCGACGACTGGCCAAGTCAAGCTGGGCGCCGACCTCTATATAAACAGGTCGGCGGAGCTCCCCAACTCGACCCACCCAAACCCACGCTTCTCCTCTGCTGCTCCTGCGCTACGCTCTGCTCTGCTCATCCATTCCGAGCGAACCCACTTCCACCCCTGCGGCGGATGGCGGAGGCGGCGCTCACCACCACCGGCGGCGGCATCGGGGCCATCCTCGCTGCCGGCGACCGGGACTTCCTCGTCCGCAACTCCGGCGAGCAGGTCAGAACACCACCGCCGTTCCTGGTCTTCGCTTTTACCCGACTCCTTCCGCGCGCTAGTCCTGGTGCCGATTTGCGATTTGGCGCTGTAATAGGCTGGATCGTGCACGTCGTCGTTCGTCTTGTGATCATTTCGATTGGATGATGATATGATCTGATGATGGATGGGGTTCTGTGGTCGGTGGGTGGGTGAGAAGGCTTTTGCTTCGTGAACTTTTGCTCTAGAGCTGAGTAGCCTGCTTCGTCCATTCATCCAGGCTACCGAGTTGAGAAACTCATCCTGGTTACGGAATTAGTTTATGAGGAGGAACACCATGTTGTTCGGTTTTTCTAATGCATCATTATGTCGTTTGGATATCAGCTATCTACTATCTAGGAATAGAGCGCTTGGATTCTGTCCTCTGCACAATAGTCTGCACTCTTTATACCACTATACGTAATGCAAGATGATGCCAAATTTTGTTCTGGTCTTTTATTCACGTAATTTAGTAGCCGAGATTGATTCAGCAACTGCAACAATTTCACCAATTTCCAACCATTGGGTTCAATTTATTTCTTTTGAGCTTTTTCTGTTTTTTTTTTCGTCCGGGCTATCAAGTCGAGAAGTTCATCCAGGCTACAAAACTAGTCTATAACACTGTCATCTTCCTGTAATAGAAATTCATCCTGGTTACAGAATTAGTTTGAGGACGAACACCATGTTGTTCGTTTCTCTAATGGATCATTGTGTTCTTTGGATATCTCGTATCTCTGAATAGGATACTTGGATTCTGTCCTATGCACGTCTGCAGTCTTTATACCACAATCCGTAATGCAAAATGATGCCAAATTTTGTTCTGATATTTCATTCCGGTAATTTAGTAGCCAGGATTGATTCAGCAACTGCAACAATTCCTCCAATTTCCAACCATTAGGTTCAATTTATTGCTTTCAGCTTTCTCTTTTTTTTCACTAATCCTGGCTACCAAGTTCAGAAGCTCATCCAGGCTACAAAATTACTCTATAACACTGTGATCTCCTTCCTCTGATAGAATATTGTGCCCTTTGGAGATCTTAGCCTTATCTAGCCATCTAGGAATAAGATACTGGAATTCTGTCCTCAGCAGGGTAACCACCAGTCTTTCTACTGCGATTTGTTCTGGTATTTTATTCTGAAAATATAGTGGCGAGGATTGATTCCATAACTGAATAGAACGAGTTTAGTTTGTGAAGTTCAGGCATGTGAGAGAAAATATTTCTTGAATTATGCATCAGATTCTTCTTCGACATAATTAAAAAAGCATAATTAGTTTCATTTGGTAAATGATCCATCCATCTTGCTGTCGTCAACCAGAATGTGGTAGCTGAACTGTCCTGTGCCTTTTCCTTGTGTCATTCTGCAGGTGAAGATCAGCAGCATTGAGGCGAACAACGTGGCCCTTTACTTCTCAGCCTCATGGTGCCCACCATGCAGGCAGTTCACTCCCAAGCTTATCGAAACATACAAAGAACTGGCATCTCAGGGCAAGAGCTTCGAGGTTGTCTTTGTTTCAGGTGATAAGAATGATGAAGCATTCAATGCATACTTTGCAAAGATGCCATGGTTGGCCGTCCCTTTCTCTGACTCCGAAGGGCGCAAGGGCATTAATGGCCGGTTTAAGGTCTCTGGTATCCCACACCTTGTCATTCTTGATGCCAAAACTGGTGAAGTTTACACTGAAGATGGTGTTGAATTCGTGACCGGGTATGGTGTAGAGGCTTACCCTTTCACACCAGAGAGGATCAATGAAGTTAACGAGCAGGAAAAGGCAGCAAAGGATAGTCAAACTATCCAGAGCGTGCTTAGCACATCCACTCGGGACTATCTAATTTCAAACAACGGAGACAAAGTAATTGCTTAATGCCACGTTTTCTGACCTTTCAATTTATTCAATGTTCTGCAGATGCTTAACTGTTTTATTGTTGTCGTCTGTACCCAGCTGCCCATCTCAGATCTCGTGGGGAAGTATGTTGGTCTGTGCTTTGTGGTGGGTGGCTTTGGTCCGGTTGATCAATTCACTTCTGTGCTTGCTAAGATCTATGAGAAGCTCAAAGAAGTGGGAGAGAAATTTGAAGTTGTAGCTGTATCCTTGGACAGTGATGAGTCCTCGTTTAAGGAGAGTTTTGCAAAGATGCCTTGGCTTGCAATTCCTCACGGTGACAAGATGTGTGAGAAGCTGGTTCGTTATTTTGAGCTTAGTTCACTTCCTACCCTTGTTCTGATTGGCCCTGATGGGAAGACACTGAACAACAATGTTGCGGACATAATTGAAGAACATGGTTTTGAGGCATGGGAGGGCTTCCCCTTCAGTGCGGAGAAGCTGGATATTCTTGCTGAGAAGGCAAAGGCTAAAGCAGCAGCACAGACCTTGGAGTCCCTTCTAATCAGTGGCGATTCGGACTTTGTCATTGGGAAAGATGGAGCAAAGGTATGCGCTCTGTTGCTTGACTTCTTATATGAGGTCCTCTTTTGTCATTGCAAAAGACAAGCTATCACTGTATTAAGTATTTATTATGTTTATTTAGATAACTGTGGTGTTATCTATGCTTGATTTCATATGTAAAGAACTTTTCTTTTGTTTTAGAAGTATTCTAGTTTAGAATTAACCACTGTGTCCTTGAGTACTGGTCTTTATGCTAACTTAAGGCATTGATAAATGATAAAGATACATCTTATCAAGTTGTCAGAGTTCTGACAATTGTTAAGGGATGTATTTGTTTATCCTTTTATTAGTAGAGGTTGCTTCACATACAGTTTGTATGCAATTTTGTGGTTTTTAATTGATTATACTATTCTAATTATCATGATAAGAAAACTAAAGTATACTTATTGTATATTGCAGGTTCCTGTAACAGAACTTGTCGGGAAGACTGTCCTCCTTTACTTCTCAGCCAAATGGTGTGGACCATGCCGTGCCTTCCTGCCTACACTTGTCAAGGAATACAACAAAATCAAGGAGAAGAACAGTGATTTTGAGATCGTCTTCATCTCTAGTGACAGGGAGCAGAGCTCGTTCGATGAATTTTTCTCTGGAATGCCATGGCTTGCTCTTCCCTTTGGAGATGAAAGGGAGGCACTCCTGAGCAAGGCCTTCAGGATCCGTGGGATCCCTTCACTTGTCGCCATTGGTCCGACTGGGCAGACAGTCGGCAGGGACGCAAAGACCCCGCTGATGGCCCACGGTGCTGATGCCTTCCCCTTCACCGAGGAGAGGCTTGAGGAGCTGCAGAGGAAGCTGGACGAGATGGCAAAGGGGTGGCCTGAGAAGCTGAAGCATGAGCTGCATGAAGAGCATGAGCTTGTCCTGCTGCGCCTTGGCACTTATCGCTGTAACGGGTGCAGAGAGATGGGGAGCACTTGGTCCTACAGGTGCGGTGAGTGTGACTTCGACCTGCACCCCAAGTGTGCGCTGGCTGAGAAGGGAAAGAAGGGCGAGGATGGGAAGGCTGCTGAGGAAGCCCCGGATGGGTATGTGTGCGAGGGAGATGTGTGCAGGAAGGTCTAGAGCTGTTCTAGGATGGTTGCGTTTGCTAGTTGCACAGTGCTGTCTGAATGGTGAGTGGTGTAGTAATAAATAACCATCAGAAGGTTTGCTTGGAGTTGAGGTGTTTAGGCTGCTAATGCCTGTGTTAATCGATAACAGTTGCACCCTGAACTTTCAGTAGTATATATATGTGAAAAATACTGTTTCGGATCAAAGGAATGTTCTGTCCTGCGTGATATTCTTTTCTTAAGCATGTTGTGTGTGCGCGTGTGTGATATGTGGGTTGTAGTAAGGAGTTGTTTAGATGCTAGAGATTTACTATTCCTCCCATCACATCCATCACATCATTTCTCATACTTTCATCACTATTCATTGCTACAGTGTATATCTGATACAGTAAATCTCCACCAATCTCTACCAACTAAACACCCCCTAAGTTGGTGCGGTTTGGTGGTTTTGCTTTTCCTTGCAGTTTGCTTCGATAAGAATGGGCAGGGGCGCCCAATGGGCAGGCCGGCCCATCACAGCCCTGATGGGACGGAGAGTGGGAACGCATGACTTCATTTTGCGTTGGAAAAAGTCATTTTACCTCCATGAATATTAGGTCGAGTTTAATTTGTCTCCTTAGACTATAAAACTAGGTAACCAGCCTCCCTTGACTTTAGAAACCGTCAGTTTTACCTCCTTGAGTGGGATATAAACAGTTTTGAAGGTAGTTTAGACTTTTCTCTATTTTATTTATTTCAACTGAAACTTTAAAAAATCATAGTAAATCAAAGAAAAATCATAAAATCAAAAATCCAATTTTGTTGGAATTCACATAAGTATATTAACACAAAAGTTATATAATATAGTATTCTTTAGTATAAAATTGTTATTATAGATTTATATCTATTTTTAACTATAGTTAAATGGAATAATTCATAAATGCATTTTCTATGGTCCAATCATGTTGAATTTTTTATTTATATCAGCCTAGTTATTATATGCTTCAACTATATTAAAAAGTTCATACCCATTGACATGTACAACTTAGTTCTAGATTTATTTAGAGTATGTTTTGCCAATGAGTATATTTGTTTTTAATATATTTGAGGCAAAAAATAATTAACTCATTGTGAAAATTTCACCATGATTGGACTATAAAGATATTGTTATGAATTATTTTATTTAACTAGAATAAAAAAATAGATCTAAATCTATAATAAAAAAATTTATACTAAGCATACCATATTATATATTTTCTGTGTTAATATACTTATGTGGAGTCCAACAAAATTTTATTTTCAATTTTATGATTTTTATTTGATTTACTATGATTTTTTAAAGTTTCAGCCGAAATAAATAAAAAAGAAAAAAATTCAAAACCGCCTTAAAACCCGCTTATATCCCGCTCAAGGAGGTAAATCGAACGGTTTCTATAGTTAAGGGAGGCTAGTTACCCGATTTTACGGTTTAGGAAGATAAATTAAACTCGGCCTAATGTCCAGAGAGGTTAAACGGACTTTAGACCTTTTGCGTTTGTGGCCTAAGTGCTCAACAACTCAAATTCTGCCAGATTCTAAAAACAATGATTGTGCCAAAATATATACGAAATAATTTCTATCCATCTTAGTATTTATGCATGATTTATAAATGTCTAAAAAAATACCCGCCATGCAGCCTACATGTCGCGCTGTGCCGTTGCTCCTACGTTTTTGGCAACATAGAGGCCTATGCTTGGTTGATGTCAGTCGATGGATTCGCTTCCATCTGCTTCGCCTCTGGCCATCAACGGCCTTTTCTAAGCCCCACACATGTCTTCCAGCCATCGGAATCATGGCTTGCACCTGCTTTGTCTCCGGCCACCACCGGCCTTTTCCGAGCCCCGCGGCCGTCATTTTGGTCGCATGTCGACCTCTTCGTCCACCGCCGACACCTCCACCTCTAGCTGTGCCCGTTGGCTCCGCCGCCTCAGGTGTGCGTGGGCCTATGCGCCGCGCTGCCGGCCGTCATCCTTGAGTCGGCAAGGAATCAGTCACCGCGCAATCACTGCGTTCGCTCCATCCGCCCTCGCTCGCCCCGTGGACCCATGAAGTAAAAAAAAAAAAAGAAATAGGCTCCATATTACGTTCCATTCTGAATTCTTAGTGCTATGGAATTATAGGTTTTATATATGGGACATATCTAGTGCAAATTATGGAAACTTCAATCCGGGTCACACGATGCTGGTCTCTGATCCAAGGGCACGTTCAAGAGAGGTAGGAGGGGTGATTTGCAAAGGCACTTTTGCAAATCACCCCTCCCACCTCCTTTGAGCACGCCCTTGGATCAATATCATGTGGCTTAGATTAAAGTTTTCGTAGTTTCCACAGAGAAGTTGGTTTCCTTAGGATATGTTGCCTTTTGTACCAGTGTACTAGTGTGTTTGCATGAGTAATGAATTGTTCTAATGTCACCACTTGCACTCGGCAGACTTTCGTGATACATGGACGTTTGTGAACCGCCGAATCAAGGATGCTCTCGATCTTCATAAAATCTTCCAAGAGGTAGGAGATTCCTGCCCAATATATCATCACATGAGGTGTTTCATCATCGTGAGTCACCTCTCCTCCCTCTTGGTATCAAGTATTAACCTTTGGAATGGAAACAATTTCTTGTCATCTCAGGCCGCGTACCTAGCTGAAGCCGTGGGAGCAGGCATGGGCGGTACCGTGCAGTGCAGTGCAGGACGTCCTGAACCGAGTCTTCCAGAACCGGGGTTCATGAAATAGGTAGTTCTGCAGGTTGAATCAAATATCTTTCATGAAATAGGTAGTTCAGCAGTTGGCATGTTGTTTAATAAAGCGAATTGTGCTGGCTTTGGTGTCAGTTATATGATAACCATATAGGTTTATTTCAAATGAACGCGGCCAGATGGTGAGGTCCCAGCGTGTCCACATGCATGCGTGCAAAGGCGTGGAATTATTCGCGTCGAGGTCAGCAGCGCCGTTGTCAATTATCGGTGCCGCGTGAAGGCCAACCAAGGATGATCTGAGTTCAATTCGCCGGAGACATTTGTGATCCAGATTAAAAGTTTAAAACAGCGCTTGAAGGTGGTTTCCAGTACCCTGATTGCTGCGCCCTGATTGGCTAAGCGAAGTATATTATTGTCGAACTGATTTCAAATTGTCTACATCGAAAATGATACGGATGTTAACGGTATAGCTGAAGCTGGACGAGCCCTCGCCGTTCACAAGCTCAGGTGGTGGTTGGCGACGAGCGTGAGAATGCGACTCGATGACGTGAAGAGCAGGAGGCATCATGGACGTGGCAAAACAAGCTGGCTTGAATGATTGCAGGAACGTACCAGCCGCCCTGACTGGGAAACACGTCGAATTTTCCGTGGCGTCAGTTGAGTGGTTGCCGCCCTGCAGCTCCGGTCTGGAAGGAGTGTGCAAGGTTACAACGACAGGCAATGTGAAAGCAAGGGAAATATGAGGTTGGGCTGGGCACAGGACGCGCACGCGTTCGTTTTCTTTGTTTTGTCAGCGACAGCGAGCGACGACTTGACGCTGAACAATTCGGGTAACGTCGCGGCACTTTCATCACGAGTGAGCTATACTTGTAAAGTTGCAAAACTTATCGTGTCGCGGCACTTCTCTCTTACCGTTCCTGACCACAAGCAAGTGATAGCATGTAGTACTATGTGCGTATATTTATTTTTGACAACCTTTGACAACCTTTGCACCCAAAAGATTGTCCTTTTTGAAAAGGATGAAAGAGTAATACGCTAGTATCACTATAATAGAATTCCTTAGCTTGGAAAGATCCAGATCATGTAGCTTTATTTCAAGACTTGGCGAAGGCTAGCTACCTTACCGTCGCATTGACTGGCAATAACTACCCTATCGTCGGTTAATGTCTAGATCGAGATTATCTTCATTCCTTCCTTTTATAAAAAAAAAGTATATCTAGATTCTTCTTAAGCGAGGGTATGTGATGTGATTGTCGCCTCCACGTCACCCAGGCCCAGTCGTTCGTCCACAGCGATGACTAAGGCACGCGTAAGGTTGTGTGTCTAGATAGCTGAAAAAAACACCGCAGCTTTAGAAAAAACTGTGGCATTCGCTGAGAAACGTGTTTTGTGAGGAGGAATGGTGAAAAGTTAGAATAAAATAGTGAAAAGTTGGAATGGATAGTGAAAAGTTAGAGAATCTGAACAGGGCCGTGACCATAAACTAATTAAGCACAATACAGCAAACTAAATTGGATGAGATGACACATAATAATAATAATAATAATAATAATAATAATAAATTATTTTTATGTACAGTATATGTTGACTAAAAGATAAAGAGATGAGAAGACACGCGGATAGGAAGATTTTTATGTACAGTACATGTCGACTAAAAGATAAAGATGAGAAGACATGCGGATAGGAAGCGTTTTTTTACCATACATGAACAACACGTATTATTATGTGTAACTACGATAGGATGACAAAATGTTGTGGAGACATGGACGACGCGCATGGCAGACCAAGCCCAACATGACAATCGGCCCGAGCAAGACAAACAGAATTGCAATGGCCGAAAAGAAATAGAAGCACAAAATGACCACTATGTGAGTGCGTGGTGTGGCCAATAAAATAACTGGTGGTGATTCACGGTGGAAAAATTGGTCACGTAACGCAAATACACGCGTCAGCAAACAATACGGTTAAACGGAGAGTGACTCCATATATCCTATCTATACCGCGGAAGGAATCGCCGGACCCTGGGTGATTCCTTCCGCCACTTTTCTTCTTTTCCTTTTTATTTTTTTACTTTTCCAATTTTTATTTTCCCAAATTTTATTTTTTATTTTAAATTTGTATCTTCATCAATTGTACGACGTTTCTATGGTCGGAGAGAAATTTGTTAACATGAAAATTTGCTGGACTATAGATGTTTCTGTACCGTTCGCCTACCATGTGGCAACGTATGAAATTTACCGTGGTAAAAAAATAACATGGGTCATTCGCTCTGCTTTCTATTCAGGATGTCCCCCGTAGCCTCGACGCGGATAAAGCTTCCGCACCTTCGCTCAATCAGCTCCTCGTTTTCGCCTTGAACTTGAAACTATTCTTGTAATCGCATTCTCGCGTGCCCCCGGTTCCTTCCTGCGAGAATTGAGCCGTTTCGGTAGGAAGCTTCTAGTGCCTTAGGTGTGTTTGGTTGGTTGTACTAATTGATTCATTTGGCGTCAGTTGAGTGGTTGCCGCCCTGCAGCTCCGGTCTGGAAGGAGTGTGCAAGGTTACAACGACAGGCAATGTGAAAGCAAGGGAAATATGAGGTTGGGCTGGGCACAGGACGCGCACGCGTTCGTTTTCTTTGTTTTGTCAGCGACAGCGAGCGACGACTTGACGCTGAACAATTCGGGTAACGTCGCGGCACTTTCATCACGAGTGAGCTATACTTGTAAAGTTGCAAAACTTATCGTGTCGCGGCACTTCTCTCTTACCGTTCCTGACCACAAGCAAGTGATAGCATGTAGTACTATGCGCGTATATTTATTTTTGACAACCTTTGACAACCTTTGCACCCAAAAGATTGTCCTTTTTGAAAAGGATGAAAGAGTAATACGCTAGTATCACTATAATAGAATTCCTTAGCTTGGAAAGATCCAGATCATGTAGCTTTATTTCAAGACTTGGCGAAGGCTAGCTACCTTACCGTCGCATTGACTGGCAATAACTACCCTATCGTCGGTCAATGTCTAGATCGAGATTATCTTCATTCCTTCCTTTTATAAAAAAAAGTATATCTAGATTCTTCTTAAGCGAGGGTATGTGATGTGATTGTCGCCTCCACGTCACCCAGGCCCAGTCGTTCGTCCACAGCGATGACTAAGGCACGCGTAAGGTTGTGTGTTTAGATAGCTGAAAAAAACACCGCAGCTTTAGAAAAAACTGTGGCATTCGCTGAGAAACGTGTTTTGTGAGGAGGAATGGTGAAAAGTTAGAATAAAATAGTGAAAAGTTGGAATGGATAGTGAAAAGTTAGAGAATCTGAACAGGGCCGTGACCATAAACTAATTAAGCACAATACAGCAAACTAAATTGGATGAGATGACACATAATAATAATAATAATAATAATAATAAATTATTTTTATGTACAGTATATGTTGACTAAAAGATAAAGAGATGAGAAGACACGCGGATAGGAAGATTTTTATGTACAGTACATGTCGACTAAAAGATAAAGATGAGAAGACATGCGGATAGGAAGCGTTTTTTTACCATACATGAACAACACGTATTATTATGTGTAACTACGATAGGATGACAAAATGTTGTGGAGACATGGACGACGCGCATGGCAGACCAAGCCCAACATGACAATCGGCCCGAGCAAGACAAACAGAATTGCAATGGCCGAAAAGAAATAGAAGCACAAAATGACCACTATGTGAGTGCGTGGTGTGGCCAATAAAATAACTGGTGGTGATTCACGGTGGAAAAATTGGTCACGTAACGCAAATACACGCGTCAGCAAACAATACGGTTAAACGGAGAGTGACTCCATATATCCTATCTATACCGCGGAAGGAATCGCCGGACCCTGGGTGATTCCTTCCGCCACTTTTCTTCTTTTCCTTTTTATTTTTTTACTTTTCCAATTTTTATTTTCCCAAATTTTATTTTTTATTTTAAATTTGTATCTTCATCAATTGTACGACGTTTCTATGGTCGGAGAGAAATTTGTTAACATGAAAATTTGCTGGACTATAGATGTTTCTGTACCGTTCGCCTACCATGTGGCAACGTATGAAATTTACCGTGGTAAAAAAATAACATGGGTCATTCGCTCTGCTTTCTATTCAGGATGTCCCCCGTAGCCTCGACGCGGATAAAGCTTCCGCACCTTCGCTCAATCAGCTCCTCGTTTTCGCCTTGAACTTGAAACTATTCTTGTAATCGCATTCTCGCGTGCCCCCGGTTCCTTCCTGCGAGAATTGAGCCGTTTCGGTAGGAAGCTTCTAGTGCCTTAGGTGTGTTTGGTTGGTTGTACTAATTGATTCATTTGGCGTCAGTTGAGTGGTTGCCGCCCTGCAGCTCCGGTCTGGAAGGAGTGTGCAAGGTTACAACGACAGGCAATGTGAAAGCAAGGGAAATATGAGGTTGGGCTGGGCACAGGACGCGCACGCGTTCGTTTTCTTTGTTTTGTCAGCGACAGCGAGCGACGACTTGACGCTGAACAATTCGGGTAACGTCGCGGCACTTTCATCACGAGTGAGCTATACTTGTAAAGTTGCAAAACTTATCGTGTCGCGGCACTTCTCTCTTACCGTTCCTGACCACAAGCAAGTGATAGCATGTAGTACTATGCGCGTATATTTATTTTTGACAACCTTTGACAACCTTTGCACCCAAAAGATTGTCCTTTTTGAAAAGGATGAAAGAGTAATACGCTAGTATCACTATAATAGAATTCCTTAGCTTGGAAAGATCCAGATCATGTAGCTTTATTTCAAGACTTGGCGAAGGCTAGCTACCTTACCGTCGCATTGACTGGCAATAACTACCCTATCGTCGGTCAATGTCTAGATCGAGATTATCTTCATTCCTTCCTTTTATAAAAAAAAAGTATATCTAGATTCTTCTTAAGCGAGGGTATGTGATGTGATTGTCGCCTCCACGTCACCCAGGCCCAGTCGTTCGTCCACAGCGATGACTAAGGCACGCGTAAGGTTGTGTGTTTAGATAGCTGAAAAAAACACCGCAGCTTTAGAAAAAACTGTGGCATTCGCTGAGAAACGTGTTTTGTGAGGAGGAATGGTGAAAAGTTAGAATAAAATAGTGAAAAGTTGGAATGGATAGTGAAAAGTTAGAGAATCTGAACAGGGCCGTGACCATAAACTAATTAAGCACAATACAGCAAACTAAATTGGATGAGATGACACATAATAATAATAATAATAATAATAATAAATTATTTTTATGTACAGTATATGTTGACTAAAAGATAAAGAGATGAGAAGACACGCGGATAGGAAGATTTTTATGTACAGTACATGTCGACTAAAAGATAAAGATGAGAAGACATGCGGATAGGAAGCGTTTTTTTACCATACATGAACAACACGTATTATTATGTGTAACTACGATAGGATGACAAAATGTTGTGGAGACATGGACGACGCGCATGGCAGACCAAGCCCAACATGACAATCGGCCCGAGCAAGACAAACAGAATTGCAATGGCCGAAAAGAAATAGAAGCACAAAATGACCACTATGTGAGTGCGTGGTGTGGCCAATAAAATAACTGGTGGTGATTCACGGTGGAAAAATTGGTCACGTAACGCAAATACACGCGTCAGCAAACAATACGGTTAAACGGAGAGTGACTCCATATATCCTATCTATACCGCGGAAGGAATCGCCGGACCCTGGGTGATTCCTTCCGCCACTTTTCTTCTTTTCCTTTTTATTTTTTTACTTTTCCAATTTTTATTTTCCCAAATTTTATTTTTTATTTTAAATTTGTATCTTCATCAATTGTACGACGTTTCTATGGTCGGAGAGAAATTTGTTAACATGAAAATTTGCTGGACTATAGATGTTTCTGTACCGTTCGCCTACCATGTGGCAACGTATGAAATTTACCGTGGTAAAAAAATAACATGGGTCATTCGCTCTGCTTTCTATTCAGGATGTCCCCCGTAGCCTCGACGCGGATAAAGCTTCCGCACCTTCGCTCAATCAGCTCCTCGTTTTCGCCTTGAACTTGAAACTATTCTTGTAATCGCATTCTCGCGTGCCCCCGGTTCCTTCCTGCGAGAATTGAGCCGTTTCGGTAGGAAGCTTCTAGTGCCTTAGGTGTGTTTGGTTGGTTGTACTAATTGATTCATTTGGCGTCAGTTGAGTGGTTGCCGCCCTGCAGCTCCGGTCTGGAAGGAGTGTGCAAGGTTACAACGACAGGCAATGTGAAAGCAAGGGAAATATGAGGTTGGGCTGGGCACAGGACGCGCACGCGTTCGTTTTCTTTGTTTTGTCAGCGACAGCGAGCGACGACTTGACGCTGAACAATTCGGGTAACGTCGCGGCACTTTCATCACGAGTGAGCTATACTTGTAAAGTTGCAAAACTTATCGTGTCGCGGCACTTCTCTCTTACCGTTCCTGACCACAAGCAAGTGATAGCATGTAGTACTATGTGCGTATATTTATTTTTGACAACCTTTGACAACCTTTGCACCCAAAAGATTGTCCTTTTTGAAAAGGATGAAAGAGTAATACGCTAGTATCACTATAATAGAATTCCTTAGCTTGGAAAGATCCAGATCATGTAGCTTTATTTCAAGACTTGGCGAAGGCTAGCTACCTTACCGTCGCATTGACTGGCAATAACTACCCTATCGTCGGTCAATGTCTAGATCGAGATTATCTTCATTCCTTCCTTTTATAAAAAAAAAGTATATCTAGATTCTTCTTAAGCGAGGGTATGTGATGTGATTGTCGCCTCCACGTCACCCAGGCCCAGTCGTTCGTCCACAGCGATGACTAAGGCACGCGTAAGGTTGTGTGTTTAGATAGCTGAAAAAAACACCGCAGCTTTAGAAAAAACTGTGGCATTCGCTGAGAAACGTGTTTTGTGAGGAGGAATGGTGAAAAGTTAGAATAAAATAGTGAAAAGTTGGAATGGATAGTGAAAAGTTAGAGAATCTGAACAGGGCCGTGACCATAAACTAATTAAGCACAATACAGCAAACTAAATTGGATGAGATGACACATAATAATAATAATAATAATAATAATAAATTATTTTTATGTACAGTATATGTTGACTAAAAGATAAAGAGATGAGAAGACACGCGGATAGGAAGATTTTTATGTACAGTACATGTCGACTAAAAGATAAAGATGAGAAGACATGCGGATAGGAAGCGTTTTTTTACCATACATGAACAACACGTATTATTATGTGTAACTACGATAGGATGACAAAATGTTGTGGAGACATGGACGACGCGCATGGCAGACCAAGCCCAACATGACAATCGGCCCGAGCAAGACAAACAGAATTGCAATGGCCGAAAAGAAATAGAAGCACAAAATGACCACTATGTGAGTGCGTGGTGTGGCCAATAAAATAACTGGTGGTGATTCACGGTGGAAAAATTGGTCACGTAACGCAAATACACGCGTCAGCAAACAATACGGTTAAACGGAGAGTGACTCCATATATCCTATCTATACCGCGGAAGGAATCGCCGGACCCTGGGTGATTCCTTCCGCCACTTTTCTTCTTTTCCTTTTTATTTTTTTACTTTTCCAATTTTTATTTTCCCAAATTTTATTTTTTATTTTAAATTTGTATCTTCATCAATTGTACGACGTTTCTATGGTCGGAGAGAAATTTGTTAACATGAAAATTTGCTGGACTATAGATGTTTCTGTACCGTTCGCCTACCATGTGGCAACGTATGAAATTTACCGTGGTAAAAAAATAACATGGGTCATTCGCTCTGCTTTCTATTCAGGATGTCCCCCGTAGCCTCGACGCGGATAAAGCTTCCGCACCTTCGCTCAATCAGCTCCTCGTTTTCGCCTTGAACTTGAAACTATTCTTGTAATCGCATTCTCGCGTGCCCCCGGTTCCTTCCTGCGAGAATTGAGCCGTTTCGGTAGGAAGCTTCTAGTGCCTTAGGTGTGTTTGGTTGGTTGTACTAATTGATTCATTTGGCGTCAGTTGAGTGGTTGCCGCCCTGCAGCTCCGGTCTGGAAGGAGTGTGCAAGGTTACAACGACAGGCAATGTGAAAGCAAGGGAAATATGAGGTTGGGCTGGGCACAGGACGCGCACGCGTTCGTTTTCTTTGTTTTGTCAGCGACAGCGAGCGACGACTTGACGCTGAACAATTCGGGTAACGTCGCGGCACTTTCATCACGAGTGAGCTATACTTGTAAAGTTGCAAAACTTATCGTGTCGCGGCACTTCTCTCTTACCGTTCCTGACCACAAGCAAGTGATAGCATGTAGTACTATGTGCGTATATTTATTTTTGACAACCTTTGACAACCTTTGCACCCAAAAGATTGTCCTTTTTGAAAAGGATGAAAGAGTAATACGCTAGTATCACTATAATAGAATTCCTTAGCTTGGAAAGATCCAGATCATGTAGCTTTATTTCAAGACTTGGCGAAGGCTAGCTACCTTACCGTCGCATTGACTGGCAATAACTACCCTATCGTCGGTTAATGTCTAGATCGAGATTATCTTCATTCCTTCCTTTTATAAAAAAAAAGTATATCTAGATTCTTCTTAAGCGAGGGTATGTGATGTGATTGTCGCCTCCACGTCACCCAGGCCCAGTCGTTCGTCCACAGCGATGACTAAGGCACGCGTAAGGTTGTGTGTTTAGATAGCTGAAAAAAACACCGCAGCTTTAGAAAAAACTGTGGCATTCGCTGAGAAACGTGTTTTGTGAGGAGGAATGGTGAAAAGTTAGAATAAAATAGTGAAAAGTTGGAATGGATAGTGAAAAGTTAGAGAATCTGAACAGGGCCGTGACCATAAACTAATTAAGCACAATACAGCAAACTAAATTGGATGAGATGACACATAATAATAATAATAATAATAATAATAATAATAAATTATTTTTATGTACAGTATATGTTGACTAAAAGATAAAGAGATGAGAAGACACGCGGATAGGAAGATTTTTATGTACAGTACATGTCGACTAAAAGATAAAGATGAGAAGACATGCGGATAGGAAGCGTTTTTTTACCATACATGAACAACACGTATTATTATGTGTAACTACGATAGGATGACAAAATGTTGTGGAGACATGGACGACGCGCATGGCAGACCAAGCCCAACATGACAATCGGCCCGAGCAAGACAAACAGAATTGCAATGGCCGAAAAGAAATAGAAGCACAAAATGACCACTATGTGAGTGCGTGGTGTGGCCAATAAAATAACTGGTGGTGATTCACGGTGGAAAAATTGGTCACGTAACGCAAATACACGCGTCAGCAAACAATACGGTTAAACGGAGAGTGACTCCATATATCCTATCTATACCGCGGAAGGAATCGCCGGACCCTGGGTGATTCCTTCCGCCACTTTTCTTCTTTTCCTTTTTATTTTTTTACTTTTCCAATTTTTATTTTCCCAAATTTTATTTTTTATTTTAAATTTGTATCTTCATCAATTGTACGACGTTTCTATGGTCGGAGAGAAATTTGTTAACATGAAAATTTGCTGGACTATAGATGTTTCTGTACCGTTCGCCTACCATGTGGCAACGTATGAAATTTACCGTGGTAAAAAAATAACATGGGTCATTCGCTCTGCTTTCTATTCAGGATGTCCCCCGTAGCCTCGACGCGGATAAAGCTTCCGCACCTTCGCTCAATCAGCTCCTCGTTTTCGCCTTGAACTTGAAACTATTCTTGTAATCGCATTCTCGCGTGCCCCCGGTTCCTTCCTGCGAGAATTGAGCCGTTTCGGTAGGAAGCTTCTAGTGCCTTAGGCCTTGTTTAGATCGCCAACTTTCGCCAACTTATTTTGCCAACTTGTCACATCGAATGTTTGGACACTAATTAGGAGTATTAAACATAGGTATAAAAATAAATTAATTACATAGATGGACTCCACATCGTGAGACGAATCTATTAAGCCTAATTAATTCGTCATTAGACACTATCGTGCTACAGTAACCCGTCATTAAAAATGCACTAATGACGGCACATATTAGGCTTAATAGATTCGTCTTGCGATGTAGAGTCCATATGTGTAATTAGTTTTATAATTAGTCTATATTTAGTACTCCTAATTAGTGTCAAAAGGATGGATGTGACATTTCGCCAACTTTCACCAACTCATCTAAACAGGGCCTTAGGTGTGTTTGGTTGGTTGTACTAATTGATTCATTTGGCGTCAGTTGAGTGGTTGCCGCCCTGCAGCTCCGGTCTGGAAGGAGTGTGCAAGGTTACAACGACAGGCAATGTGAAAGCAAGAGAAATATGAGGTTGGGCTGGGCACAGGACGCGCACGCGTTCGTTTTCTTTGTTTTGTCAGCGACAGCGAGCGACGACTTGACGCTGAACAATTCGGGTAACGTCGCGGCACTTTCATCACGAGTGAGCTATACTTGTAAAGTTGCAAAACTTATCGTGTCGCGGCACTTCTCTCTTACCGTTCCTGACCACAAGCAAGTGATAGCATGTAGTACTATGTGCGTATATTTATTTTTGACAACCTTTGACAACCTTTGCACCCAAAAGATTGTCCTTTTTGAAAAGGATGAAAGAGTAATACGCTAGTATCACTATAATAGAATTCCTTAGCTTGGAAAGATCCAGATCATGTAGCTTTATTTCAAGACTTGGCGAAGGCTAGCTACCTTACCGTCGCATTGACTGGCAATAACTACCCTATCGTCGGTTAATGTCTAGATCGAGATTATCTTCATTCCTTCCTTTTATAAAAAAAAAGTATATCTAGATTCTTCTTAAGCGAGGGTATGTGATGTGATTGTCGCCTCCACGTCACCCAGGCCCAGTCGTTCGTCCACAGCGATGACTAAGGCACGCGTAAGGTTGTGTCTAGATAGCTGAAAAAAACACCGCAGCTTTAGAAAAAACTGTGGCATTCGCTGAGAAACGTGTTTTGTGAGGAGGAATGGTGAAAAGTTAGAATAAAATAGTGAAAAGTTGGAATGGACAGTGAAAAGTTAGAGAATCTGAACAGGGCCGTGACATAAACTAATTAAGCACAATACAGCAAACTAAATTGGATGAGATGACACATAATAATAATAATAATATAATAACTATAACTTATAACTTATAATAACTATAACTATAATATAATATAACTATAACTTATAACTTAACTAATAATAATAACTATAACTTAACTAAAGTTCATAGCGCTGGAGGAATCCCAGCCTCCTCGGCACTTCCGTGTGCAACTTTTTTTTCCTTTTTTTTCTTTTCTTTCCTTTTCTCTTTTTCCATTTTCTCTTTATGCCTTTTCTTTTTTCTTCTCTTAATTGTATCTATATCAATTATATATCCCCAATGATCATAGATAAACTGACAACCTATGGAGACCTCCATGCGGATAGGCCTTTCGCATCATTTGTGCCGCGGAGAGTCCAGGTTATCCTTCTATATCAGGTGTTTGGTTTCCATGGACTTAAAATAGACCTTTTATATTGAATGTTTTGATGCTATTTATGAAGACTAGAAGTAATTAAATAACAAAACTAATTGTATAAGCGCTAGACTTCTTCGCTAGATGAATCTAATAACATTAATTAACTCATGATTTGTAAATGCTCAGCAGAGGGATCATGTCAAAAAAGGCTTAATAGATCCCTCTCCCAATAAAAAATCAAGGCCTACAAAATTCATTACGTCATCTGTCTACATTCAATACATATAATTAATAAATTATGACTGGATTATTTTAAGCCCTATGGGAACCAACACCCTCTTACCTTGCCTCTTTATTTTATAGTTTTATCTCGCCACTCACAGCTAGAGAAAGGTACATTGTAGGGACGGCCCATCGTGCTTCACAATGGACGAAATGTCTATATTTATCAGTGAAGTTGTAGAGAAAGATGATGAATAAGTCTCATTTTCATAATGATGTGTGTTTTCCCTCACATGAAGAAATCGACAAGTTAGCTCGCATAATTAGGACTATTAAATATTAAATATAGCTTCCTTATGAAACTAATTAGGAGGCTAATTTTCGAGACAAATCCAATTAATACATTCTCTAATTATAGATCAATTAGATAATAAATTAATTGGATAAATAGATGGATAATTAGTCAATTAAGTCTAATAATTGGATAATTATACAATTAAATATAGTTTCCTTATGAAACTAATTAGTTCTCTAATTTTTGAGACAAATCTAATCCACCCAATTAATACAAATCTAATCAACCACATGTTTACTATACAACCATACTGCTAAATTATAGATTAATTAGACTTAATTAACATATTAGTCTCTCAATTTAGTCTTTATCTGTGTAGTAATTTTTGTCATTACTCTATGTTTAATACTCTTGGTGACCAAACCTTTATTGTGATTCAAACTAAAGTGATCTGAAATCAAACATTCTTTAATTATATTTAATCTTTGCAATAGGAATACCTAACACCGGGTATTTTTGTCTTTCGTACATGCGCGACGTCAGTGCGCCACTCATCCTAGTACTATATGGTCTAGGAGGCCCGGACTCTTGTTTCTTAGCACCGAAGGCTTTGTTTAGTTGGGAGTTGTTCCAAAAAGTTACAAAAGTGCCGCAGGGTAGGACTGCACAGTGAGTAATCTAGGGCATCTCCAACAGGCTCGGTATCTGTATTTGGATCGGTAAAAAAGAAAGAGGACGAGCAAAAACCGGCATCCAACAGCCTCATCATCTACATCCGCTCGCAACCCCGTTCTGCATCGCACGCCTCCCGCTAGGTATTTGTCCCGAGCCTCTCTGCTAGGCATCGGCGTGCTCCTGCCCTCCCGACTTGTCAGACCCACAAGCTGGAAGCTCTATAGCCCGCAACGCACCGTCGCCGTGCTCACCAGCGCAGCGGTCGCTGACATCGGAGACAAGCTTCAAAGTTCTTTTCTTGCTTTGTGGTGATGTTTTCTCCCATCCAACCATCTGATATCCATGCGATATACAAAAAGATCAATCGGATTCTGCAATGCCTGGAGTGCCTACACACTTGTACGAAGCATCTCACAGAGGGGGCAGGACGCTGGCCTCGATCAGGAGGCAGGTGGGAAACGGTGCCAGCGGCAGAGGCAGAGCAGTGCGTGGGCAGCCGCCATGGTGCCGGCCGCAACGAGGACCCAGACACGGCGACAAGGACCCTAGACGAGGACCCAGGGGTGAGCTGCTCCTGCGCCTCCCTGCCGGCCTCGCCAAAGATGATGCTCGAGCCAAGCTCGCCGCCGACGGGCCCCCGCCGCTGCAGCTCGCCTCGGCTCAATTCGTCGCCGGCCGCACCACCTCCTCCACTCGCCCTACCTCCCTACCCCCCCCCCCCCCAATCGCTGCCTCGTTAGTTCCGGTGGCTCCACCACCGCTGCCAGACCTCGCTGTCTGCCGCCACTCGCAACTAGCTACCTCCCGTCACCCATCCGCTGAGATTTGTTGAGGAATGGATTCCCCTCACCTTGAGGATGCTCGCCGGCCTCTTCTCCCTCGCCTGAACCTCGCCGACGGCGAGGAATCGGCCAGTCAAACCGGCGGTGAGCTGATTTTGACCCACCTGCTTGTGGGGTCCACTTGCCAGTGGCTGGTAGTTTGGAGAGGTTGTTGGTTTAAAGAGGCTGTTTGGATAAGCTGTTGGATTTAATCTCTTTTTTTTAGCCATTTCATTTACATTATAGCTAAATCAGGATTTTAGCTATTCTTTTTTACATGAGCTCTTGGAGGGTGCGTTTAGATTCACCAATTTCCTCAAAAAAATACTATTCAACCAACTTTCCCTGTTAATCTCATCCTTCACACTCACATAACACTATTCATCTACAGTGTTTTGGAGGTCTACAGTGTTTTTCAGGGAATCTTTCCCAATCTAAACACCCCTTTTTGGAAGAAAATAACACGGTCTTCCAAATATATATGACCACCATGCGTCCTCTCTTTATACCGATTTAGCGGTAAAAAAAAACTCATAAAGTTAAGATACTATCCACGCACGTGACTCATTTTGATATATGTTCAAGTCAATGTAGACAGTTTTACTATCCTATCAACCCGTGCCCCACACGGGCTAGTTAAAAATAGCTGATAATTAAAATTATTCATCTCACGCTCTCTTTCATCTATGAGATATTTTAACGAGATATTTTAATAGTACTCTAAAGATAACTATTTATCTTATCTAATTGCAATAAAACTGATAAGTTTAGTTAATAACAATGTTTCACTCTGCATCACACTTTTCATGTTTGTTTTATATATATCGATTTAGTTGAACACTTTTGAGCTATGTGGAAAACATGAAAGTTTGTATTCTTATTTGATCTCTCATACATGAATATATGGTGACACGCGTTATGGGTATTATTTTATATAAACAGTAATATAAATAATATATTAATAATGATAAAAATAGTAATTTTGAATTTTATATTGGTGAATTTAAGAATTTACTATAGTTATATAATTTATATTCAGATTTAGGAGTTACTTTGACTTTTAATAATGATATCATTTGGTAGATTAAATACAAATTTAAGGGGTTATTTGATATTATTTTTATAATGACATAGGTGGGTCTTCCATGAAGATTATTTTTGTAATGGTAGAGGTGGGTAATTTACATGAAGATTAAGAGGTTAGTTAACATTATTTTTATAATGGCAAAGATGGATAATTTGGATACATGTTAGGGGTTACTTTAGTCTATCTTCATAATATCATAACTGGATAACTTATCAGGAAAGATAATAGATCCAGTGGCTATTATGATTGGAGATAACAAATCGATGGCTGAATGTTTATGATTTTCTGAGAATTTGTAGGATTTCTCTATTTTTTAGATTATCCACTTAGAATCCTAGGTGGCTTCACCTGGAGGCTTCAAAAGGAGTCTCCAATTAGTAATAGTAAGATTTTTTAGATAATGGATAAAATCTGGCCTCTACAAATGTACACAACCAACTATTACAAGTTTTGACACCTCACCTTAAATTTTTTATCACACAAGGAAAAAAACCAAGAGAAAAATGAAATTGGAGTCAATCTATTATTGTGTTTCCATTCTCTATTGGCTTGATTTAAGGCGATGACCTCTAGAATTAAGCACACCTTCTGAATATCTCTTTCGTGTCGTCTTCACGCTGCAGTTGCGACCAGAAGCGCAACCAATAGTAAGATGGATACATATACCTCAAAGGAAAGCTTTATGATATTGGTATGTATATATGGCTTTATCGAGCCTGCTCGATTGAACTTTTTTCCTCATGGCTTTTGCTGCAGCTGCATGCAGCCAGCAGGTGCTGCAGCCTGGAAACAGTGAGTTGGGTTCTTAGGCCGCCTCCAATGGCCGGCTCTTAGGCTATCTCCTAAATTATTTAGTCCCGAAATAGTACAGCAGGGAAGAGGCGGTCGCGCAGCAGAGCGCCTAGCGCGCTTAGCTCCCGAGAGAGCGCTCTCTCTATGCAACGATTCCAAGGTATGCAAAAACACTGTAGGGATCCCAAAACACCGTGCTATGAGTCAAGTGCTGTCTCGGACCATTAGAGGCGGCCTTATAGCCATTAAATAAATCATAGACAAGGAGAGGTTTCACTACAAACAACTAATTAAAATTTATGAGTGCTTCAATAGCCGTTCGGCTGGACAACAGCTACAGTTATCTGGATCAGCAGCAACAGTCGAAGCCGCTGTAGAAAAGCTCAACCGAGCACACCAATAGTCCAGTGAGGAAAAAATGTTCTGGTGTCAAAAGCCGAGCAGCCATCCCAACACTTTAGGTCTACCTTAATGAGCTCTAGCTTAAATCGAGTTCCCAGCACAACATCAAAGGCGTTGTATTGTACACGGTGAAAAATATTTGCTTCAAAAAATACATAGTAAGACCCTGTTCAGATTATCTAAGAAAACACTATTTATTTTAACTTTTCACTATTCATCAATTTTTTATTATTTATCTTTCTGACAAAACACGCTTTCCAGCAATTGCTATAGTATTTTTGTCAGCTACAGTGATTTTTACCCAAATATGAACACAGCCAAAAAATATTACTACCTCCGTTCTTAAATATATGACACCATTGACTTTTTTTCTTCAACTTTGACCAATGATATTTTATTAGTTACTTTGTTAAATAGCATAAAATGGGTACCACTACATCTATTATTGATAATACTTTGGATTTAACTAGTAACTTATCTAATTGCATAAATATTTGTAGAAAAGACGAATAGTCAAACGAAGAAAAAAAGTCAATGGTGTCATATATTCAAGAACGGAGGGAGTACTACTGATGTCTCTTCGTGCGGCAAAAAGGCGAAGAAGGCGTGACAGCCATGTCTCTCTCTCCTTACCGAAACTTTGGAAGAAACCGCACGCGACAAGCATAGTGACCGACCATGCCAATAAGTCTCTTGTGCCGAATGATACACAATACCAGCGCGTTGTGCTTTCGGTGTGGTAGAGGTTTGATGGAATTTCACTTTTCCATTTAAGAAATCAAGACGACGAAAGCAAATTTTATTTCTTTTTAGGAAAATAAGAAAAGAAGATCAGCTGACGGCTCTTATAGCAAAAGGAAAGGGGGCGTGCGAAGCTAGCGCGGAGCTATAAGAAGCCAAATCCGGGGGAATAAATGAATAACTTATTTCTTGATTCTTCATCTGTGTCCCCTCTCTCCCAAATACAAGAAATCCAGAAATTTTAGGGTAAACATAAATTCAATAGGAAAAGAAAGTCTCTCAGCTCCTTCATAAATTTGATTGATGCAATTTTATTGGTTGGGTAAGCTCCTATTCCACCAATCTAGAGAAAAAAAATTAGTTTATCGTGTAGCATATATACATAATGGTATACCTTCGATCCTTGTGTATATTCTTTTCCTCCTTTTTTATCAAAAAAACTAGTCCGTCGAATTTAAATTCAACGGCCTTCTAGCCCTTCGTCCTCCTCCACTCCCCCCCAGCCCGCCCTTGGCCCTCCTCCTCCATCTCCTCCAGCCTCGTCTATCTGAGGGAAGGGAGAACAGTAGCTGCAAAATCCAAAATGCCTCAACCTTGCAAGCGAAGGAAGAGCAACCGCTCCGGGGCGGCTGGCCCAAGTCAAGGTCAAGCGGGGCTCGGACCATCCACCGCAGCCTCCGCGCCGCGCGCACCACAACAGTTTCGCGTATCGCGTGCGTGCGCCTCTATATAAACAGGTCGGCGGAGCGGAGCAAAGCCCACCGCAAAATCCTTCTCACCACGCCACCCAACCCCATCGCCTCCAGTTCGCTGCTCTGCTCCTGCGCTGCGCTCTGCTCTGCTCTCCGTTCCGAGCGAATCCGAGCGCAGGCAGGATCGATCCACCCCCGCGGAAGATGGCGGAGGCGGCGCCCACCACCACCACCACCGGCGGCAGCGGCATCGGGGCCATCCTCGCCGCCGGCGACCGGGACTTCCTCGTCCGCAACTCCGGCGAGCAGGTCAGAACGCCATCCCGTTTCCTGGTCTTTGTTGCTTTCCCCGACTCGTTCCTTGTGGTAGTCCTGGTGCCGATTTGCGTTTTGGCGCTGTACAATAGGACGGATTGTGTAGTTCGTCTTGTGATTGTTTCGATTGGATGGTGATGCAATGATGGATGGGGCTTTGTGGTCGGTTGGTCGGTGAGGTGGGGTTTTGCTTCGTGAGCTTTGCTCTAGAGCTTAGTAGGAGTACCTTTTAGGGGTAGAACTTGGGGACAAGCATGGTGGTGAGCAGGGTCGCCGATTTTTAACCGCCTGGTATGTGAGGATCGGAGAGGCATGATCTTACTAGAAAATTGAAACGGCTACAGTACCCCCCAAATCTCACCACCAAGTTCGATTTATTTCCATATGTGTAGCCTGCTTCGTCCATTCATCCAGGCTACCGAGTTCTGAAATTCATCCTGGTTACGGGATTAGTTTGTGAGGAGCAACACCATGCTGTTCGTTTCTCTAATGGATCATTATGTTCTTTGGATATCTCCTATCTAGGAACAGGATATGCTTTGGATTCTGTACTCTGCACAACGGTCTGCAGTTTTTATACCAATATATATCCGTATTGCAAGATGGTACCTAATTTTGTTCTGATCTTTTATTCTGGTAATTTAGTAGCCGAGATTGATTCAACAACTGCAAGTCTGCAACAATTCCACCAATTTCCAACCATATGTTCAATTTATTTGTTTCAGCTTTCTCTGTTTTTTTTTTCATTCATCCAGGCTACAAAATCAGTCTATAACACTGTGATCTCCTTCCTCTAATAGAATATTGTATTCTTTGGAGATCTTATTCTCTATCTAGGAATAGGATACTGTAATTCTGTTCTCAGCAGATAACCACCAGTCTTTGTACTGCGATTTGTTCTGGTCTTCTACTCTGAAAATATAGTGGTGAAGATCGATTCCATAACTGAATAGAACGAGTTTAGTTTATGAAGTTCAGGCATGTGAAAGAAAATGTTTCTTGAATTATGCATCAGACTTCCACATAATTAAAAAAAGCTATAAATAGTTTCATTTGGTAAATGGATCCATCCATCTTGCTCTCGCCGACCTTAATGTGGTAGCTTAACAGCCCTGTGCCTTCTCCTTGTGTCATCCCGCAGGTGAAGATCAGCAGCATTGAGGCGAACACCGTGGCCCTTTACTTCTCAGCCTCATGGTGCCCACCATGCAGGCGGTTCACGCCCAAGCTTATCGAAACATACAAAGAACTGTCTTCTCAGGGCAAGAGCTTCGAGGTTGTCTTTCTTTCAGCTGATAATGATGAGGAAGCATTCAATGCATACTTTGCAAAGATGCCGTGGTTGGCCGTCCCTTTCTCTGACTCTGACAGCCGCGAGGCCATTGATGGCCGGTTTAAGGTCTCTGGTATCCCACACCTTGTCATTCTTGATGCCAAAACTGGTGAAGTTTACACTGAAGATGGTGTTGAATTCGTGAGCGTGTATGGTGTAGAGGCATACCCTTTCACACCAGAGAGGATCAATGAACTTAAGGAGCAGGAAAAGGCAGCAAAGGATAGTCAAACTATCCAGAGCGTGCTTAGCACATCCACTCGGGACTATCTAATTTCAAACAAGGGAGACAAAGTAATTGCTTAATGCCACTTTTTCTGACCTTTCAATTTATTCATGGTTCTGCAGATGCTTAACTGTTTTATTGTTGTCGTCTGTACCCAGGTGCCCATCTCAGATCTCGAGGGGAAGTATGTTGGTCTGTGCTTTGTTGTGGGTGGCTTTGGTCCAGTTGATCAATTCACTTCTGTGCTTGCTAAGATCTATGAGAAGCTCAAAGAAGTGGGAGAGAAATTTGAAGTTGTAGCTGTATCCTTGGACAGTGATGAGTCCTCGTTTAAGGAGAGTTTTGCAAAGATGCCTTGGCTTGCAATTCCTCACGGTGACAAGATGTGTGAGAAGCTGGTTCGTTATTTTGAGCTTAGTTCGCTTCCTACCCTTGTTCTGATTGGCCCTGATGGGAAGACACTGAACAACAATGTTGCGGACATAATTGAAGAACATGGTTTTGAGGCATGGGAGGGCTTCCCCTTTAGTGCGGAGAAGCTGGATATTCTTGCTGAGAAGGCAAAGGCTAAAGCAGCAGCACAGACCTTGGAGTCCCTTCTAATCAGTGGCGATTCAGACTTTGTCATTGGGAAAGATAGAGCAAAGGTATGCGCTCTGTTGCTTGACTTCTTATATGAGGTCCTCTTTTGTCATTGCAAAAGACAAGCTATCACTGTATTAAGTATTTATTATGTTTATTTAGATAACTGTGGTGTTATCTATGCTTGATTTCATATGTAAAGAACTTCTTTTTTGTTTTAGACGTATTCTAGTTTAAAATTAACCACTGTGTTCTTGAGTACTGGTCTTTATGCTAACTTAAGGCATTGATAAATGATAAAGATACATCTTATCAAGTTGTCAGAGTTCTGACAATTGTTAAGGGATGTATTTGTTTATCCTTTTATTAGTAGAGGTTGTTTCACATACCATTTTTATGCAATTTTGTGGGTTTTAATTTATTATATTAATCTAATTATCATGATATAAGAAAACTAAAGTATACTTATTGTGTATTACAGGTTCCTGTAACAGAACTTGTCGGGAAGACTGTCCTCCTTTACTTCTCAGCCAAATGGTGTGGACCATGCCGTGCCTTCCTGCCTACACTTGTCCAGGAATACAACAAAATCAAGGAGAAGAACAGTGATTTTGAGATTGTGTTCATCTCTAGTGACAGGGAGCAGAGCTCGTTCGATGAATTTTTCTCTGAAATGCCATGGCTTGCTCTTCCCTTTGGAGATGAAAGGAAGGAATATCTGACCAAGACCTTCAGAATCCGTGGGATCCCTTCACTTGTCGCTATTGGGCCTACTGGTCAGACAGTCAGTAAGAACGCAAAGATCCAGCTGATGATCCACGGTGCTGATGCTTTCCCCTTCACTGAGGAGAGACTTGAGGAGCTGCAGAAGAAGCTGGATGAGATGGCAAAGGGGTGGCCTGAGAAGCTGAAGCATGAGCTGCATGAAGAGCATGAGCTTGTTCTGATGCGCCGTGGCACTTACGGCTGTGATGGGTGCGAGGCGATAGGAAGCAGTTGGTCCTACAGGTGCGATGAGTGTGACTTCAACCTGCACCCCAAGTGCGCGCTGGCTGATAAGGAAGACAAGGGCGAGGAGGAAGATGGAAAGGCTGCTGAGGAAGCCCCGGCTGGGTATGTGTGCGAGGGGGATGTTTGCAGGAAGGCCTAGAACCTGTTCTGGGTTGCGTTTGGCAGCTGCATAGTGCTGTCTGAATGGTGTGTGGTGTGGTAATAAATAACCATCAGACGGTTTGCTTGGAGTTGTGGTGTTTGGGCTGCCTATGCCCGTGTTAATCGATAGCAGTTGCACCCTGAACTTTTAGGAGTATATATATGATAGTGCTGTTTCGGATCAATTAACCTGCGTGATGTTCTTCTGTTCTTAAGCCTGTTGTTGATCACCACACAGCACTAAACATCGTCCTACATCGACGAGATTACATGGGATATTTTTGTTTGTGCTTTATTTGTCTTGGAATCGCCGGGACCTTTTAGCAACAGGCCGGCCAAAGTCACGGGGCGGGGGGAGACCACCCGGCACCGGGTTTGATCGTACATGTGCACAAACTTGCTGTCTCCGCCGATATGATTGGCTGGCCCTCCGCAACAAACCTGAACCAGCCGATTAACTTGTAGCACATTCCAGGTCGACGCACGCGCGCGGTGAGCTAGCTTAGCTAGAGAGCGGCGGCGTATGGCGGGGCGGGCGACCACCAGAGGCGGCGGCATAGGGGCCATCCTCGCCACCGGGCATCGGGACTTCCTCGTCCGCAACTCAGGCGAGCAGGTCAGCCCATCTTGCATTGCCTTCTCCCACGGGATGTGATCACGCATATATGGGCGCACGAAAGTCGAAAGTGTGTTGGCTATCTGGTGCGATCAGTCACTCGAGCATCAGAGATTAAAACAAAAAGGGTGCAAATAATATGGGCTCGCTCCATGGGAGTTTCGGCGTTTTGGGCTTGCTCCGGGGACGAAGTGAAGATGATTTTGGTAACCGTATCACCACTGGGATACTGTAGATACTTATATTGAACAGTTGCACATAACAACATGAACCATTTTTTTAAAAAAAAAATACTTATGTGGATTGATGCATACAGCATGTAAGCTATCTATGTTCATGCAAGCTTTGAGCCTGATGAAAACACATCGTGCAACTGTGCAAAGAGAAAACGAAGTTACTCGGTCAGGTGGCTTCAAGTAATAATTTCCATGCATTATCTCTTTCTAAGAAACATACTGTATGTCCTTTTCTAAAAAAAATACTGTATATGTACTGAGTTTTTAAGAGTGAAGTCAGATTGGCTCACTGTAGTGTTCCTAATAAAACGAACGTTGTTATTGTTTTTTTTCTAAAAAAAATACTGCTTCAGTACGCACGTCCGCACTGTTACTCATGTTTTCAGTTTATTCATATCAAGTCTATGTAATACGTTTCTTTCAAGTTTCATGGTGAAAAGAGTTTTTTCGTCATTAGTCAGATAATATAATAATTGTCCGATCTCAAACGGCTCAATATTTTAGATACGCATGCGCTTGCAATCTCCTTCAATATTTTTTGTTAGATTTATTAAATATTGGATACACGATTATTTTCTCCAACTGAATCATATTATTCTTGGGGGATGTTATATAGGAACAGGTATCTCGATCGGTTCCACAAATGAACAAACAACAATCACATTGCTATTTAATGTAAAAAAAAGACTCGGGAAATACTTATGATCGTTTCACCTTTCTCAAAACATATGGAGAAGTGCCGGGAGTCAGGACACTCATGCAAATTTTATAACAAGTTAGTTTACAAACTTTAACCCTTTAGTAAGTTGAAGCATGTACAAACAAAAGCAACATATAAAAAAAAACATATGTTCATGACTACGGCCAACTTATTCTCCAACCAGAAAATATGAGGCGCCTGAATAGTCTGTTATCCTGCAGGTGAAGATCAGCAGCATTGAGGCAAGCGCCGTGGCCCTCTACTTCTCAGCCTCGTGGTGCCCACCATGCAGGAGGTTCACACCGAAGTTTATCGAAGTATATGAAGCACTGACCTCACAGGACAAGAGTCTCGAGGTCGTCTTTGTTTCTCGCGATAGGGATGAGGAGTCTTTCAACGCATACTTTGCAAAAATGCCATGGTTGGCAGTCCCATTCAACGACTCCAAATGCCTTCAGCGCCTCATCAGCTGCTATAAGGTCAATGGTATCCCAAACGTTGTCATCCTTAGCAGAGAAACAGGTGAAATTAATACAAAAGATGGGCTTAAATTTATTAGTGATTATGGTATAGGGGTTTCCCCCTTCACATTAGAGAGGATCAATGAACTGAAGGAGGAGGAGAAGGCAGCGAAGGATAATCAAACTATCCATAGTATTCTTGGCACACCCACTCGTGACTATCTAATTTCAAGTACAGGAGATAGGGTGCCCATTTTTGAGCTTCAGGGGAAGTATGTCGCTTTGTTATTTATGGTGAGGCCAATCATTGAGTTCACTGCAGTTCTCACTATGATATATGAGAAACTCAAAGAAGTGGGGGAGAAATTTGAAGTTGTAGCTGTGTACTTTAACAATGAAAAGTCGGTGTTTAATGAGAGTTTTTCAAGCATGCCTTGGCTTGCGATTCCTCATGGTGACATGATGTATGACAAACTGGTTCGTTACTTTGAGCTTAGGGCTCTTCCCACACTTGTCTTGGTTGGTCCTGATGGTAAGACACTTAACAACAACATTGCGGATGTAATTGAAGAGCATGGCTTGGAGGCATGGGAGGGGTTTCCATTCAGTGCAGAGAAGCTTGAAATTCTTGATGAAAAGTCTAAGGCTAAAGCAGCATCACAGACTTTGGAATCCCTTCTGGTCAAAGATGACTTGAATTTTGTCATTGGGACTGATGGAGAGGTACGTATTACAAACTTGCAATAGCACTTAGTTTTATCAAATATATGCCAAAGAAATCTAATATTTGTCGGTGATGCTAGTTATAATTTTTAGTGTAGTTAAGGGAGTGAGCTGTGAGCCTCAATGAAAGGAGCTGACATGATAAGTTATGGATGTCAAATTCGTTGGAATCTGATATTTGGGAACCTAGGTGACTTAAATAAACAAATAATTAAAAGATGTAGATCTCACCGAGAGCTATAATTTTTATATAAACTTTCTCCTAATCCGATTTGTGATGAAGGCTTACAAATTTCCCAAGACGAGCTGTAAATAATTTTAGTGGCAATTTCAAGCATGAATAACATACTTTTGTTGCCATTTCTTATTATGAACCGATAATGATGTAACACTACATGTTCATAACTTGATCACCATCAGTTTTTTTAATGGACATACTGTCGGTTTGCGTTAAAAACCAATAGTGATATTCTAAACTTACATTAACTACATATTTTTTGGCATTGGTGTTTTTATGTTTTTTTTGAAAGAGTGTTTTTATTTTTTTTATGCAAGTGAATACTCTTTTTATGGATTGATGATGAATATATAGAGAACTTGAACTGGAAATAGCATGCTACAAGCATTGCTTGTGCAGCAACACCAGTATACTCCAAAAGATCCACGGTTCCTTGAATCCTGGTCCATAAGGAGCCTTTCCTACTATCAGATTGATTGCTTAGTAAATAAATTTCTTTATGAACTTTTGATCTGTTTTATTTATCTCCCTTTGTGATTAGCATGCATGAGAAGAATTGAATTATGCTTTCATGTATTGTCTTAGGTTCCTATATCAGAACTCGTCGGGAAGACTGTTATCCTTTACTTCTCAGCCCAATGGTGTCCACCATGCCGAGACTTTCTGCCTACACTTGTCAAGGAGTACAACAAGATCAAGGAGAAGAACAGTGATTTTGAGATAATTTTCATTTCTTTAGACAAGGACCAGAGCACCTACGATGAGTTCTTCTCTCATATGCCATGGCTTGCACTTCCTTTTGGAGATGAAAGGAAGGAATTACTGATGAAAAAGTTCAAAATCCGCTCCATTCCTTCACTCATTGCCATCAGTCCTTCCGGCCACACACTCACCAAGGATGCCAAATCACACCTGCTGGCTCACGGTTCTGACGCATTCCCATTCACTAAAGAGAAACTTCAGGAGTTGGAGAAGAATCTTGATGAAGAGGCCAAGGCGTGGCCAGAGAAGTTGAAGCACGAGCTGCATGAGAGGCACGAGCTTGTCCTAATGCGAAGTGACACTGCCACTTACACCTGCGATGGATGCCAAGGTTTGGGCAGCTCATGGTCCTACAGGTGCGATCGGTGCGATTTCGTTCTGGAAGTGTGCACTGGTGAAGGGCATGAAGGGAGAGGCCACTGATGATGAAGACCCTGTTGGATATGTATGCGAGGGAGGTGTGTGCAGAAAGGCATAGAGTTGTTTTCCTGGGTTGTAGTTCTTCCTGAATGGTGTGTGGTGTGATGAGATATTATAGTCACGCAATGGCTTTGCTTGGAATTGAAGTGTTTGTGGGATATGATTTTTGTTTTAAGCAGTTTTTGCCTTGGATATTCATGAGCAGAAATGTGCAAAACCATGTAATATTGTTGTGGAATGATTAAGGTCATGCTTTTAACCTACATGGTATCTTAGTTCTAAAACTTGTTGGGATTTGTTTGCACAAATCTCACTATAGCTAGGTATAGCACTTGTGCATTTTTCCGTATAAATCTCACTATTAAATGCACGGGTACACTAAGTACACGATACTAAACTATATTAGTAGTGTTAAAAAGCATACTAGTATAAATATCTAATGGTTAAAATTAATTGCATACTAATGAAAAGATCGCATATGTTATAAATAATATAATAAGTATTATAGATTGTAAATGAGTACTATTGCCCCAGCTCAATCATCCCCAACATTGGAAAGCTAACCCTCCCTTGCGAGGCCCAACCGCAGCATGGCCGACCTCTGCTGCCCACAGCTGTTGTGTTAATGCCATACAGTGAACCTCTGAAGACCCACAAACAGAACCCCACGGCATCATCTTGCTATTCTTTATCCTCATCAAAGTCATCAGCTTCTCCTCTTCCATTCTTTACCCTCATCAAAGTCTTCGGCTCCATGCTCGCCAGAGCACAAGCGATACTGGCCTTTGGAGGCACCGAAAACCCATGAAGGAAAACATGATATGTTTTCCAGTAAGATCATAAATAAACCCATAAACAAAACCCAAGTGTAACACAATTCCAAATCTGTCTTTTTCATGTTTAACCTGATCGAATAGGTATTTATACCTATTCATGGTATAACTGGTCACTAAACTGTTAGTACCACACAACCTTTAAAAAATCCCACCTGTAGAACTTAAGTCCAAATATAACTCTAACCTTATACCTGTTGATGATATAACTCTAAATATTAAACTATCTTTACTAATGGATGGTTAGATCTTCTCTATACTATAACCACTAAGTAGTAGTATTGTGCACTGTATGTAAAATACCTCAACAGAACCTAAATGCAACCCAAACAACAATAATCATTAATGTCTGATGGGTGTGCTTTATGGTAGCGGCTTCAATCAAGCGTTAGAGTATGTTTAATAGTTTAAATATGGTATCGTACATGAGCATATGTATCTGGGTGTCTTTCCTCCTAAATCTTTGGTTACTCTATAGGTACCGGTCTATATATACCAACTGAAAAGCTCAATGCAATACATTCCACGATCATACACAATCTATTAATTCACGCTCTATTGTTCCTACATGGTATCACCTTGAGCTTATAGATCACTAATGTTATTGCACACATCACCAACTGTTAATTCTACAAATGGCACATGCTACTACTACGGTGAAGCTACTCATAAAACTATTACGGTAGTGCTATAAAAGTTTTCAACTTGCACAACAAAGTGACAAATGCTGCAAAACACCAGCATGTAGCCTAGAGGTTCGTACACTTTAAGGAAAAGATTCCAACTGATGGCCCTGCCTGGAGGAGATTCCTATGGCTTGTGTGAAAGATACTCATATGATTGCATTTTATTTCTTCTCATCGTCGTTTAACTAATATAATAATTACCTTCATTATGCTATCATGTTTCCTGAATTGTTAAAGATTCTTGTTAATCTGTTGGCTATAAAAGTGAATATTTGCATGACGACTAAGCTATCATGAAAGATTCTTCGGAGCTTCTCATGGAATGGGGACGTGCGCGGCCGGTGTTGGCAACCGAGACAACCAATCGGCTTCTAGGGGAACAACACTTTTGCTTCGTTGGGTGATAATAAAATATTGGCAACAATATGTCCTTATGAAACATCTACACCAGTTTTCCGCATATGCCTAGGAATAAACTGCCAGGTGCATATTTTGTTGAATAAGTTATATGAGACCGACAGCTCTTGAATCTTAAAGAAGTTAAACTTCCATGAACTTGAATAGTCCCCATGAAAATAACAAGTGTGAAATTCGAGGGACAAAGAAATTAGCCCCTCAAAATGGACATGTACGTAACTCAGGGGAAAAGATCAAATGGGCCGGGCGAGATGGAGGAATATAATAGTGTACTAGAGTGTATCGTTTTTCAAAGTGCTCTTGCAGCATTAAATATTCTGGAACTTCCATGATGAATCACAAAAATGTGGTGTGTTGCGGATATGCCTAGGAATGATCTCTAAGCCAGGACTTCACGATATATAGCCAACTAATATTTCAATGGCTATCTTTAGTTCTTTACATGATAGCGAATATTTAATTTATAATGAAGGCATAAAAAGCCAAACTAAGCATTTTTCTTCAACAACACAAACCTCTGGAACATTATCAAACTGAACCAACTGGCGATTAGGGGAACACATCAAACATTCTCTTGTAAGTTGTAACTTTATTCCAGATAGAGTAATTAGCAAATTTTCATATTTGAAAGCACACAGTCGGTAATATATACCTACTAGGTGGCACATAATTTTCATTTCTCTCCCAGTTTTATGGGATGAGCTTGCAGACCAAAAAATACAAATTGTTAAACTTGCATGTCAAACAAACCCTAATTTTTTTTTTGTCAATCTGTTTTCCTTTTCTCAAGGAGAAGTAGGCGAGTAAAGGAACCTGGAGTCCTGGACTGTGCCCTTGCTTGCATAAGAAAGCATCTTACGAGTACAACTACAAGAGATCCCTTGGAATCAAACTTTTTCTATCATTTTCTCCACAAATGCAGCCATAAACAAACATAAAGGTCGGCGAAAGTACTGCCACTTGCTGCAACCCCAAGCACGGTATCATGCGTGGAAGTTGCATACCTCCGTCACCCTGCTCACCATTGGAGCAACCATCCATTTTTCAACTCTGCCCACTCTCAAATTGCTACATCGACATGTTGCTATTAACTCAATGTATGTTATGTTAGCATTTGGTTTTATATATTAAATAAGTTCATATAATCATGCACTTAAATTTTCTGTGCGTACACTTTATAAAAGCACTTGTTTTGTCCACATGGTATGCTTATCTATTGAGATTTCACAGATCAATTGTTGCATAGCGCGTAGTATGAGAAATTAATGGAACCAAAGGCCCTCAAAGGTAAGCTCTGCCACCCATTTCCTTGCTCACTTTGAAACATCATTCTTGAACTTTAATTCCGGTTGGCAAAGAGGGTAATTTTAACTCCAATTGGATCTTCACATGCAAGTAGAGAACTTTCAACTTTGAAATGCAAAAGAAGAAAAAACGGATTTCTGAACGCTAAATTATTTGGCAATGGCTTCTTTTTGTTGAAGCACTTATAAGAGTTGTGTTTTTGTAGTCCATCTTACTATTACTAATTGCAGCCTTCTTTGAAGCCTCCATGTAAAGCCATCTAGAATTGTGGGTGGACTAAAAAAAAGAGAATTCCTATAAATTCTCACAAAAATTGGAAAACGTCTGCCAATAATTGTAATCATAATAGCTATTGAATATATTATCTTTTCTAATAAATTATGCACATATGCCATTATGAAGATAGGTTAAAGTGACCCCCTAAACATATATCTATATTACCATAATCTTCATTATAAAAATAATATAAAGTAACCCCTGATCTTCATGTAAATTATCACCTATGCCATTATAAAAGTAATGTCAAATAACCCCCAAAACGGGCATATAAATTATCAAATTATGTCATTATGAAAAAGCTACAGTAGCCCTAAATCTGAATCAAAGTTATATAATTATATAAAAATCTTAAATCATATTTCATCATGATTAATATATTATTTCTATTATTGTTTATATATAATTAAAACACCGCACACGGTGTGCGTCATGTATGAGCGAAGAGATAAGAATATACCAATTCTTATGGTACTCATATATCTCAAAGAGTTATACATGGATGGTCCTCAAACTTGTCATGAGGTGTCATCTAGGTCTTGTGAAATGCATTTTCAGGTCCGTAAATTTGTTTTATGGTGTCCTCTAAGTCCTCAAAATGCATTTTTATATCCCCAAATTTGTCCTGATGTGCCATCTGAATCCCTAAACTATCAAAGTTTCTTTAATTTTCTGCCATTCAAGCATCAAACAACATATACACGCTCACTATTAGAAGTTAGTTGCGAAGGCACTAACCAAGACGAAGTATCAAAGTTAGCAGCATGCATGTGGCAAACGTTGTGATTATAATTACTAGTTATAAACCTTATTTTTATATTAATTTTAGTGGTAACCTAATGTCCTAAATTACCCGTTGCGCGTTGATGCAGGCCACAACTCGCTCGTTGAAGGCATGAATATTGGAGAAAATATTTGCACGCACGAGATGAACACCGCACGCACACGTCGATCTTAAAAAAACTCCTTTTTAGATATATGCCGACAGATAAAAAATGAAAATGGAAAAGAAAACAGGGCACAAGCACAACTACCTCTGCCCTTCCATTCCAGCTGAGCTACATACCATATATATACATATATGTTGGGTCTTTATTTTAAAATTGGGCTAATTAGGGGACAAATCCCGGGCCCAGAAGCACGCCCCTGGCTGCCACACCTCCCCCCATTCTCCCCATCCCAAAACCATGATGCTCCCCTTGGTTGCACGCATCGCATATGCTCCCACATATTCGCTTCTTCCCTCGTCTTCCTCCCTCCCCCTCTGCCGGTGCTGCCTGCCGCTCCAACCAACACCCACCCACCTCCCCCTCCCCTATATTAAGCTCGGCGTCGCCAGTGTTTCGCTCTCCTCATTTTCATTCGAGCAGCTAGTGAGCTGAATTGTTTATCTGGTGGCGGAGATACAGATATACTGTATTTTTCCCAAAAAAAAAAAACCTTGATTGCGCGCGAGAGATCGACAATGAAGTTCGGCAAGCGGCTCAAGAAGCAGATCGAGGAGAGCCTCCCGGAGTGGCGCGACCATTTCCTCAACTACAAGGAGCTCAAGCGCCGCGTCAACGCCGTCGCCTCCCCATCTCCTTCCCCCGCCGCCGAGGCCGAATTCCTCACTCTCCTCAACGCCGAGGTCGACAAGTTCAACGCCTTCTTCCTCGAGCAGGAGGAGGAGTTCGTCATTAGGCAAAGGGTGGGTGCGCTACTGCGCTGCATATATTTATATATTTATATATATATACATATATATAAATATATATCTTCTTGCCGTCTTCTTGCAGGAGCTGCAGGAGAGGATCCAGCGGGCGGGCGAGGCGAAGCCGGCGCCGGCGACGGAGTTCGAGATCGCGCGCATCCAGCGGGAAGTCGTCGATTTCCACGGCGAGATGGTGCTTCTGCTCAACTACAGCAGCATCAACTACACGGGGCTCGCCAAGATCCTCAAGAAGTTCGACAAGCGCACGGGCGGCGTGCTCCGGCTGCCCGTCATCGCGAGCGTGCTGCAGCAGCCGTTCTTCACCACCGACCTCATCTCCGAGCTCGTCAGGGACTGCGAGGCCATGATGGAGACCGTCTTCCCGGCCTCCGCCGCCGCCGTCTCCGCCGCCAGCAGGGACCTCGAGGAGCGCCAGGCGCTCGCCGCCGCCGAGCAGAGCATCTTCCGCAACACCGTCGCCGCGCTGCTCACCATGCAGGAGGTCCGCAGCGGCAGCTCCACCGTCGGTCACTTCTCGCTGCCGCCCATGGCGCCGCTGCCGGAGTCCGAGTGGCTCGTCCAGTCCGTCCAGCCGCCGCCGTCGCCACTCATCATCCCCACGCAGTGATGCCCGTGTTCGTGGATCACACCACGACTGCTACAAGAACGCACCAATTAGAAATATAATGCGGTGGTAAATTATTACTTTGAGGCTACCGTATATTTTGACTTTTTTTTTGTCACGAAATGCACTGCAGACCGCAGTGGTATACACCTATATCTATATGGGGCTGAAAAGATCGAGCAGATGTGTAATTATCAATCTGTAATATCTTTCCCTTTTCCTTCTATTTTTCTTTTTATTTAGGTGTGTTCGATTCTTGTCTTGTTTTTACTAATTAACTAGTAGTAGGAGTAAGATGGATGTAAGAAGCAGGATCAATGAGCATTGTTCTTGCAGTGAAATTTTACCGGCAAATCGAATATCAATCTGCGGACTAAAGATGCTCATGTGTCCTATGTTATTCGTGATGTTTTCCTCAATTATTATGACCAGCTACCCAGTGACAAGTCAACTGGACCGTTGAATGAATGATGATGAAGCAAAGAATGGCTTGTGTGCGAGACGTTTGTGTGGTGTGCGAGAGCTAGTGATACAGTTAGGCTTAATCAAGAGTTGGTGACAAAATTATAAGAAGATATCCTGGTTGGTAGTACAACTTTACGTTTGGAAGCATAGGAGAATCCTATCCTACAATTTGTATAATGTATTTCTTTCTCTTTTTTTTAAAAAAAATATAGTGTGTTTCATTGAGCATGTCCATCAACTTTCTAACAATGACTAGTATATATGCTCATCGTATCTGTGTGCAGAAAATTTTGCATTTTCTGGAAACAAGAGAACGTTCAACTAGGGCTCCTGACGAGTCAAAAGAGCCAGCAACAAGCACAAGAACTCATCCAGTCGACTGTAGGCATCGCCGATGACGAAACACCAAACAAAAAAAAACTTTGAACTGTGCTTGTGATTCACACTGTTTCTGATAAGTCAACCCAATCGCCATTTGAAAAAGCAAACGCAAAGCTCTCTCCTCCAGCCTCTGTAACTAATGCCTGATGACAATTCCAAAAGCCGACCGATTCGCTCTACTAGATCGTAAGCGCAGGCAGCACGTCAGCTGAGTTGATCCTCTCGACCGAGAGAATATACCCACCACGGCCGATCGTGGTGCTGCTTGAGGTTGAAGAAGAACTTCAGGTCGATGCCGGTCGTCATGCGTTCATAAGCTTTCAGGACTTTTTCTTTCTGGTTTGGAATATGACAAGCATATTCTTTGCAAAAGGCAGGGCAACGGACGTGGACAGACAGATGGCAGGATGGGCATGTTGCTTTGCTTGCTCTCATAATGAACACTGGATATTCCTCCCGGAAATGCCGAAACTGGATGGAGTTAGCTAGCGTTGGGACCCTTGCTATGATCAGATCACTACACTGCTAAAAAAAGGGCAGGAAAAGCATGTGATTTTGAATGCGCAGATAAGGACCGGTTGGTGTACACAGATCACAGATGACATATCGACAGAGGCAACCCGGTCGTCGGTCATTACTGAAAGCCTGAGGAGCTGGCATCGGCAACATCTCCAGAGTCCAGGGAAGCAGCCTGGAAATGAAAGTGAGTCATTTCACCATCTGAAGCTCTGAACATTTTTTTCGTTCAAAAAAAAAGCTCTGAACATTTTGACTTTTGTTTTTGCATGCTTCAGTATTGAAGGCCCACTGAAGCTGTCGATTTTTCCCTGAACTTCCTTTCAGAGGTTTTCTGTGTCCATATTTTAGTTCAGATTCATGTGGCCATTTTCAGGTTAATTTGCGAGAGGACAAGAACAGACAGAGAAGCCTGTCTCAGAAATTTCGAGTTGAACTTGCAATAACTAGCAGATATTTGTGTGTGCCAAAGCCAAACAATGACCCCTTCCCTCTGTCTAGAACTCTGTGGTCCGTGGTCACACATGTCGCCATCCTCAATGTAAACTATCTATGCCAAGTAGTAATAGTCCGGATCTTATAATAAAAGACACTTTATTAACAACCTCATAATTAGTTTCACCAAATGGAAAAAAAACAATGATTAGTTCCATTGCATGCACAACCTGGTCACTGGTCAGCAGTCAACAAATGACAGGCAGGAACATAGCATATGCTTTGTGTTTATGCCAAGGCGATAACCTTGTTTTGCCCTGAGGCAGATGGGCAGTATAACGAGTAAGAGTTAATGGGCGAGGGATGGATAGTGGCGTCGCCTGATGATCGAATTGATTAGTTACAGTTACGCGAGCCCATCTTATCCTGAATTGCCGCCTTTGTGTAAAGCAGCGAATTGCGTCGAGCATATGCGGCCAATTGATCTCGCCCCACTAGCCTGCCAACTGACCAATTTGGGTGCTGTTAGTCTGGCAAGCCTCCCTCCAAGAACAAGCCATTCAATCTGAACACTGCAATCTTTCTTTCTAATTTCTTTCTAGAGCACTCCCCGTGAAAAGATTTTTTTTTTAAAAAAAGGAAAACTTCTTTCTTGACCAAGGTAGATACCTTTTATGCAATTTTTTTTGTTTTTGTAAAGGAAACATAAGATCTGCAGTATGTGAGATGGGCTCATCTACAAATTATTTCAACTGTTACCAATTAGATCGCCTGTCACTGTCAGTACACTAATTACCTCTTAGGAGGTAGGAGTTCAAATAAATTTAAGCCATTGAATATTAAATAGAATAAAATAATTAACTAAAGGGAAAAAATAGTCAATTATTCTAATTACGGCAAACTGCTACAGTAAATTTTTTAGAGTTTTAGGGCGTAGCCCCGTCTTTATTTAAAAGACTGAGATTATCAGTTACAGCACCGAGTATTACTGGATAAGACATCCATGGACATTACAGACGAGGAACGAGTACCCAAACTATGACGACCTGGAGCGAAAGAAGCAAAAACTAACAAGAGCAGCTAATTAGACTATCTTTTTCCTCCGCTGTCATTGACTTGGAAATAACATCAAGATTATGCTGGAACCAACCATTACGCGTCATTCTAAAAGAACTTACAGACTATTCAAAGAATAAATAACCTACAAACTAACGTTGGTTCAATCAAAACGGTACAAACTCAAGTATGAAAGGCTCCAATCACGTGCCATTTCCAAAAAAGGGAAAAACAACGTTACACTCAGCTGATATGCAAAGGCTTGATCACGTGTCAATCATGTTAGATATAAGTGTTTGTTCTTGTTACAACTAATATGTCCAGTTGAACGATGTTGTGTTTAATACCCTCCCTATTTTTCTATAATAAAAATATATAAATATATATTTACCTCCTAGGAGGTAATATGTGATAAAAGTCACCCAGATCAATGGCTCACAGTCATCAGTAGGGACTAGAAAAAAACAAATGTACACCTAAAACGTCGAAACTATCTATGATCAAGTAGGATGCAATTTCATGAGTGTACGAAACACAGGAGAGTTCTGCATTAGGAGTCTTGCAATGCCTTCCAAGCAAGACTGCCAAATACAGCTTCAGTGGTTTTCTCCCTTGTTGGAGTTGCTGCCCAGTGTTCTCAACTTCCTGATCAATCTATTATTCCCTTCTCACAGCACCTGAGCATCTGCTCTTTGAGATTCGGAGTGGTTACGTGATTGTTTGCAAGACGTAAGAATCATATCACGAGAACGCTAGCTAGATGTTCCAACTCTCTCAAACTCTGCATCATCACTGCACTCTCAGCTTCCTCATCTATTGTCTATCTATTATTACTCGGGAAAAAGAAAGAGAAAAATCACAAGCGGCCCACCCTCCCAATAGGCATCCGGCCCATCAGCCCAAGGTCAGCCCATGAAGACAAACGGCGGCAGACACACCGCAAGTGCCTCCCGTCTCCTCTCCGGTCGGCCGACGTCCTCCGCTGCTTGCCGGTAAGGCTTGGCTCTGCCTTTATTCAGTCTCACCTCCGGAGTAGGTTGCGTAGTTGGACAACCGATAAGCCGTCAGGCCAAATCTCGTTGCTGGATTATCATATCGTCACACTGGGCCTTAAAGATTTGTCCTATATATCAAGCTTCAAAGGATGGCGTGGCCTTCTTAACTACATTGTCATTGGCTCCCCCATCAAGCTATGTCAATGTTACAAGGTGTTACAATTATATCAGTGCTCTCCTTAGGTCCAGATTGTGCTTGATGAGCTACTGTTGATACTAAAGACTACACTCACTGCGTTTCTCACGTGCCTAAGAATAATCTGATTTCATGTGCAGTGGAGTCACTGCAGAAGGTGAAGGTGTCAATGCTGAGTCATCTGCTTGTTCTGTGGCTTCAACTCCTGAAGTTACTGACAAAAAGGTTACAGACCTACCATATAGCATGCTTGTTTAGGTGAAGCTAACTGTTCATTATCAGGCTCAAAACCAAAAGATGTACTGACACAAAATACATTGCTAACTTGGGCCTTATCTTATTTTAACTGGGAAGTCATCTGCTCTTCTAGATGTCAAACCATGGGACGATGAAACTGACATGCGAAAGCTTGAGGATGCTGTTAGGGGTGTGAAGATGAAAGGTCTGCTCTGGGGTGCATATATGTGACTCATCAAAGGAGGTCTGAATTTATAACTTATAAGGACCTGTTAAATTCAGCTTTTTTTTTTCTTTTCTAACCTGGTAAGCTCTCCTTTACAGAGAAACTTGTTCCAGTTAGAAACTTGGAAATAACATCAAGAAAATGCAAATTATGATGACCATTGTGGATGACCTTGTTTTTGTTGGCACTCTGATTGAGGATCATCTCTGCGCTGAGTCAGCCAATGAGTACATTCAGAGCAGTGATATTAAATCTGTAAGTTGTCTTGAACATCTTTTATGTGTAGAATGAGGCACCCCATACTCATATACTTTATTAGCTTTTTGGGAGAGTCCTTAATTGAATGAAGACAATTCACATAAGAATTTGCTGTGAATTATGTCCTTTTCTGGTCAGTTATCTGGCTGTGAACTGAGTAATCTCACACAACTAGTAGTCTAGGAACATGTTTGGACTAGCTTTAGGTTCAGTTTGGACTCGTATGTAAGGTTTCCAAGAATTTTAGCCCTTTCCCACTCTAAACTCCACACTTTAAAAAGAACCTATTTGAGAGAGCTAAAGTTTCTTTGTAAGTTAGCTTCTGTTTCCAAGGCCCAGGAGCCCCATGAGTCTGGCTTGAAGCTTATTAGGGTCTTTTGCTTTGAATGGATCTAAAGCATTCAGTAACAGTGCCACACAGAATCTCCCAGATGTATTTCCTAAGCTTTAATAAGCCAATAAGCTGAAGCTAATTCAAAACCGCGTTAAAGCAAGAGGTATGACTTGTGGGGCTAGGAGCTGAAGCCACATAAAGATGGTCTTTCGTAGGAAATGGCCAAAGTGCCCAATATACATACTGATAGCCAGCATTTGGAGAAAGCTGATTGGTACTGCTGTTATCTGATTGTTGTATTGGGGCCTCCTAGTCATCATTTTATTTCACATATTTTCCTCGGAAGTACTTGGCTATATGCTAGGTGCACATCATGAACATTTTTCCTTGGAATAAACAATGTACTCCACTGGTCCATTCTGGACTCACTGATCACTGTATGTGGGAGTGGATTGTGTTTGTCTAAGTCCAGTTGAATCACAAATCTTGCCAACCTTCCATGGATTATATAGCTCCTACCAGTAGACTTGATAGTTGTGCACTGCTAGGTTCTGGAGCCTGTGCCCTTGTTTCTTTACCTCTTACCTCACATTAATACACTATATAAAATTACCATCTGCCGAGTTTATTAGGTTGACTTGCAGATCATTTGCCACACTTTATTGGATTATCCTCTACTTTTATTTCAACTTGAATTTAGCCTTTGGCTTCTGCTGAAATACTGATAGGCTGATTTTTGTTCTAGAAAATTGAATCGTCAGGGAGCCCATTTTAAGTGGAGTACCTTGTTAAAGTTCCATTCCTGTCTGCAATACTAATCATATTAGTCACCATGATCTATGCTTTGCCTTTGGATTTGTTTTCTGTAAACTGCATTTGCCACCTGAAAGATGATTAGTGTGGATGTTTTTCTAGACCTTAGCTGGATTTATACCTTTAGTGCCAATTTTTTTTCTTGTTATATTTCTCTGCTGTTTGTTTTGGAACCTTCAAGGTATCAGCGGTTTTAAAATGGCGCTTAGTCTGAAAGTCTCCATAACATTTCTGGACATTAATTTGCGCTATCTAGTTACCCTTCACACAGATGGTGTTGCCAGACCGTCTGTAAGGAGCACTGTTGTCAGTGGCGTATAAATGATGCTTGCTGCGCTTTGCTCTGTCCTTGTAAAGGTTGATGCACATTTTCCCATGTATTTCTGCTTGACGGAACAAATCATGCAATAATTTCTAGTAAATTGTACAGTTTTAAACAGCCATGCATGAAACTTACTTTTGCGATAGATTCATTGATAGGGGACATTTGCAAAGTTCTGTTATTGAAAGAGCAAGTATAGATGGTGGAGAATTCGAGGTAGTCTGGTCTCAGGACAGCTCTTTTCGTTGACTACAATTTAGGTTATTCTATAAGGCATGATTGGCTAAGATTTGGCCGCGATGCTGCAGAGCCTAAAATATGGCCGTCCCACAAGGTTTACAAGCGTTGCTTGGGACGCACTTGTTTACCCTCCTTTTTGTTAACCTGTAACCTGAATTGCCGGACTCCTGCTTCCCATCCCATTGCCAGAGCTGCTTGGCTTTCCTCTTTTGGCAATAGAATTGCTCAAGTACCAATGCGTCGGTACTATTTTCGTATGGTTCTCATGCCCTGGGCGGCTACAGCAACAGAGTGATGCTTTGAGCATTGTTGTGCTCCTAAAACACAATTTTAGTTACTACTACCCCCTTCCAAATTGTAATTGTATAGGTCGTCTGACGTTTCTGACCCCAACTTTGATCACAAGGTTTGTGTAAATATAGTCAAGTCATTCTTGAAGAACTTTGATTAATAGAGCAATCCATAACAAAAAAAGAGAGAGAGAGAGATTTGTCACAATTTTTTAATAAGACGAATGGTCAAACTTGTGGAAAAAAGGTCAACAAGCTATAATTTGTAACGGATGAAGTAATTTACAATGTAAATACATTGACAAACCATGGCAAAACTTCACAATTATGAAACTTAAGATAAATATACTTGTACAATATATATAGATGCTTGATCATAACATACATAAACTCGATTATAATGAGAGTTCAGATGTATTGTATGCTGACTACACGTAACCCATAACATTATTCCTATGCATGTACTTTGAGCAAGGTCACATGAAAAAACCCTATGCATGTACCAATAAAAGCCGATTGAAAATCCTTCCAGCCCAACTATACGTGGAGCAAAATGAATCTACACATCCACGGTAGGGGGAGAAAGGAAATTGTTGTCTCAAAAAAATTAAAAAAAAGAGGAAAAAGGAGATCGGAGAATTTTCTCAGTGCAAGCAACTCAAGGTCTTTTGATCGCAGGTGCCCTGTTTTTTTCCCTTCTGTCGTGGCCATTTACCAGGGACACCTGATCAAGTGCCACCGATGACTCTTCTTGATTCGCCCTTCTGTCGTGGCCATTTACCAGGGACCCCTGATCAACTGCCACCTATGACTGACTCTTCTTGATTCAGTGCTCTCACGTGTATATGTCATCACCAGTGTCCTTGCTCCTTTTCCATTTTGGAAACGAACCTTCTCCTGAGTCCTGACTCTGGTCATATCAAATCTCCAAAACAATGACTGCACACCCAAAAAAAAAAAAACAATCAGACAGAGAACTGAGATACTAAACTGGATCAACCCTTTTCTTCTAATAAAAATTCAGGAAGCATAAGTTTTCGGTGTCCGTTCTAAAAAAAACATGTAATTGAGTAGTGAGTAGCCAGGGACTTACATTCAGAATCTGTTCTGTCCCACCTGCAGCTCTCTTCCCTCTCCTCTTCGCAACCACAACAACCATCACCTCGCCTCTTCTTCCCCTTGGCTCCATCCTCCAACAAGTAATTCTTCCTCGACGATGCCGTGCCATTGCTCGGCCTTGCATTCATCTTCTTGCCAAGCATCGTCCGAAAGAACTGCCAATAATATAACAGAGTCGACGTTGAGAGACGATGTTTGTTACAGACACCATAAATATTTGCATGAATCTTTCACTAAAAGAGTTTACACGCTTACCTTCTCTATTCTTGATTCTACTGGGTCCTTCAAGCTCCGGGCCGGTGCCGGGAAGCCGCCATTGCAGACAAACATCTTCTTGAGCAGGAACTTGAAGGACTTCTGCTTGATACTGCCGCTGGCACTGCTGTTGTCAAGCAGGTCCCTGGCCCTGGTCAGTATGATCTTGGTGTCCGGCGAGAGGTCACCACCCTGGCCGTCGCCCTCTCCATGCTTCGACGTCTGAACCCTCCTGTCCACCTCAAGACAGGACGGGCAGTTGAGGAACCTGTCCAGCGGCGGTCTGTCCTCGCTTGCTCCGGAGCCACGGGAGCTGGACTTGGACTTGGCACGCCGGAGGAGCATCGCCAGGGCGTCCTGGAGCTTCTTGACTTCCTCCACGGTGAACTCCGGCAGGTCCTCCTCCTGCGCCGGAGGAGGAGCTTCGTCGTTGCCGAGCGTGCCAATGGAGAGGAGGCCGGCCTGAGGCCATTGCTCGGCGTTGAGATGCTTCTCTGATTCGTAAATGATTCGTTGCGTCTCGTGGACTCCAGAACCTATATATGCAGGAAAATGCACCCATATTTTAGCAACGGCTTGAAGTATAATGCTGATCAGTGATCACGCAGAAGATGCAAGCGTGATGCAATGGGAGAGGTACCGTGAGATGAACTGATGGTGGCCGCGCCATCAGAGGCTCTGTTCTCTTTCTTCCCATTGAGTCTGCTCTGCATCCAGTTGATGATCTGCAGCCAACAACCAAAAAAAAAAGATACAGAACTGTAAACTTTTTTCCGTACAATCTGTCATGAGCTAGTTCTTGTTTCTCTGCAATGCAACTGAACTTTTGCTTACCCCCATTGTTGTCCCGTTCCAAGAATCTGTCAGTTTAGGTTCACCTCCAATGACCCGAAACAACTGCGGTGCGATGGCAAGGGTAGGGAGTAGAAAAGAATGGAGTGGGAAACCACTGGGCAATGGCGATATATAGGACTTAGATTCAGGGGCTCCCTGGTTGGTCCCCAGAGCACTTTTCAGTATGTTCTCACAAGGCCAATCAGGAGTTCGAGTTCTTAGTGAGTGGCAGGCTACCTCTGGTTTGGTCCCCTGCCGAAGGGGGGATTATGCTTAAATAGATGGAGATTAGCATGCCATCATTAGTCGTACTTGATATCTAATTGGCATTTAATTAGTGTGATGCTCCTACTTGCAGCAGAGTACTTAACTATGAATTGTAGTGGCAAACCAAATGGAATGGGCGGCTTAACTTCAAGTCTACGGGAGCACATGTCACTTATAATATTTTCTCTTGGGCATATTTTGTAACAGAATTGGATATTCATTATTTTTTACTATTCTTAATCAGGAATTTCATTTTCTAAAGAGTATTCGCATGTGATCTGAGAAGAGCTGGGGAAGTGATTCGATGTTTTTCAGACATGTTCTGATGTTCACGAGCCTTCACCCCAAGCCTAAAGTGCTTCTCGACGTAGTAAACCTAGTCCATCTACAAAGTACTTTCAAGTAGTTTGAATTTTCCAAATCAAAATAAGGCTTTCAAGAGAGGAAGGGAGAATAATTGAATTTTAAAAATGAACATGCCGGTAAATATGTTTTACCGGTTTCTAGGTCTAATCTCTACCCAAATCCCAAGAGCGAAGCCACCTTGAGGCAAGGTGGTGCACAAGCATCAGACTAGGAATAAAAATGATTGCAGTCCTCATTGTGACAACATGAAGCAGTTAAAATTTTATAACCATGTCCTTGCTGAAGACCAGGTGCATCTCGGACCCAAACTAACCAAATCTGGAGAAGTTGGAGATGTAATATCTCAAACGAATAACTCTTTCAATTGCTTACCATATTTTTTCATGATCCCTCATTTACCAATTAAATGAATACCAACCATTAATTATGTAGGAGTGCTTCACATGTCATTGACACATCAGCACAAATAGAGGATTAAAAAAACAAAACAATGGAAAATAGAACTGATCTCGTGCATAAAGGTGTGGAGACATTATCATACAACGTAAGATACGGTGCATTGAGATGCACTAAGTTTGTCCTTACTTATTAGTGATAATTAGTTGTTTGTCTTATTATTTTTTATCAATGGTAGTTAGTGTTAAAAAGCAATGATGAATTATAATGTGTGGTGTGTTTAGCAAAATAATGACAGTTACTGTCCAGGATTCCAGGAAGGTTATGAACAACATGGAAGCCCAAATTCTAACATCATGCAACCTAATGCATTCATTATATTCGATCAATTGAGCAATTGAGGAAATAAACCGAAATTCATGACATCAATCTCTGAACCAATTAAACAGATGTTCCAATTTTCTAGTCATCTCTCTCAGCTAATTGAACAAATCCAGTTTGTTACCATCTACTAAGTTCTTTGTGCTTTCGGCCCTAACCAACCTTTTTAAAATCATGATTTTCTTTCATTCTTACAAAAAAAAGAAGTTGTAGTTAGTAAATCACGTATCCCTTGGTTCATTTTGTAAGACTACTTTGGTAAGGAAAAAGTCCTCCTAAATGATTTTTTCCTTTAGTTTTTTCGTGTAATGACTTTTGTTACAAAATCAACACCATCCTAGTACGTTGAGCATGAACCTATCAATGAATTGTTTTACACTAGGCAGGCATGTAATTTTACTAATTGTGGTAAACACTGCAGAGTTTGGCTTTTTTCTATTCAAATATGTTTTACAGTGATGGATAGGAGTACTTTAACAAGAAATTATTTCTCAACCTTTTATCCCCGATTTTATTTCACGAAACTGTACCCTTAACCCTAGTAGCGTCACAGCACCCCTAGCTAAAGACACAATGTGGCAGTGGATAGGCATTATATTGTCAGTTTTCGTCTAAAAGCAATAATTACGTAGATAGCACAGTCGTTTTTGGCAACCAATTTAGCAGTGATGCCTTCGCCTATTTGATAAGTTTCTCCATTGGGGGAGTTTTGTTCATTTGGCTCCAGGGCTACGAAAGAAAACCTGCAGGGTTCAAAATTTAGTCAAAAAAACTAGCTCCGCAATTTGGGAAACCTATTGACACTACCATATTGTGTATCTTTGAACATTGCATATGTCAAAAATCTAGCTCTGGATCTACTTCAAGTTTATAATGTGGTGGACAGCAAATAATGGGGGATTGTTTCACCCTATTTTTGGCATTATTTGCATTATTTGTGAAGTTTAACATATAGTCTGTTATCTATATGGTCTACATATGAATTAAGTATTATGCGATTTGATTAAGTACAACTACATTATTAATACTTGAATTATCATTTTTATTATTACTTTCCATATCATTTTACAGAGATTAGTTATATAATAAAGTTATAAAGCATGTCATTGCCTCCCCCTCATGATTAGTAACTTAGGAATACTGTTTTGATGTGCATGAGTTTTTTTTCAAATAAATAGGTGGCCTCACAATAAATCACACAAATATCTCGTATGTTATTATTTATTTATTAACATGATTTTTTGCTACACTCCGGTGTATCGGACCGACAATGGTATGCAAAGCAGAGCGTTGCTTGCTCCAACTCTAAAAACATATGGACAGAGCGGCACTATTTCCTAGCTGACTTAATATGAGAAAAGAAATGTGACATTTTGAGATCGACCATTCTACCAGCTTCCAGCGGCACTCTTTCCCAGCTGTGATAAGCGCGGGTGATGAGTGATTAGTTTAATTACTGGTGATAAGTTGATACATCGATGGGGATAGCCTAGAAGATGTTGCCTCAAGATTCGGGCACAGGACGCCGAGACGCGGCACATGAAGAGACATGGTAGTGGTTTCCCGGGGCGTTATTTGACGCACGCGCTGATGCATGCACGCACAAAGCCTTTTGACCTCAACACGCAGCGCCACAGCCCACCACACCATTATACTATTTGTTTATACCCGAACAGCCTATCGGACGTTAGTTATTTAGGGCATGTGAAGCCCTAGACATTCTTAAGCACCTCGATCCGCCAAATTTTGGAGCAGATATATATTTTTTAAAAAAAGATAGCATAAATCATACTAATTTGTACAGGATTGCTCAAGAAATTAAAATCCCTGGAAATTTTTGTGGTCAATGTATACTTGGTCCCCCCCCCTCGAAATGTATAGAGTAGTGGAGTCTATAAAAATCAAAAGCTTCTCCAATCATTATGTATTGTCATGGAGAAAAATAGAGTCATCATTAATTCATCCTTTGGACAAAGAATCTTTTGTTATAGAAATTTAGTGTGCTGTCACGAATAATATAGCCTTGCATGATAATTGAACACCATCCATATCCACCTCGACCTCGTATGAGTTAAGCACATTAAAGGCCTCTATAGGATTTCAATAGTGGTACCTCCTTTCACTAATATACTCTATTTGTTCCAAAAATAATGACATTCTATAATTTTTCAGACGGATTAGGAGTGGATGAAAAAACGCATGTGCCACGGTGCCATTTTAGAAAGTGAATCTGTTTTCATTTAATTATGCATGGATGCATATAGAAGATATTTCTGATTTGTTAATGCAAACATACTATAACATAAATCTTTATGAGACAAATTTTGAACTCTAAAACATCGCTATTTTCAGGACGAAAGAATATTTGACGTTCTAAAATTTTCTATGGTTTGAGAGGGAAAGTTTTGGCCTCGGTTTTTATATATTAAACTATTGTTATATTATATATAAATAAATATATGACATTATGAAGGTGTTTCAAGACAACTTTGCGCATATGACATTTAAGTTTCCAAACTTTTTAAAAAAAATTATCAACAATCGAAGTTACGAATCGAAAGATCAACCAAATTTTAATCAAAATATCAAGTATCTATGACCTTAGGTAATAGAAAAAACATGGGAACAATAACAAAAATGTAGGTACGTAGCAATGCAAGTACAAAGAAAATAAAAATATTAAAGGGTATTGAGCGATACTCACTAAAAAGGGAACTAGGAGGAATTTCTCCATGAATTTAGATTATGCCTGAATGGAGTGTTTCTCCAAAACAAGCACAGCTGGCTCATAGTGTTCTCTCAACCCTCATTACGGAACTTGTAAAAGGAAAATTCCATATCATAAGGGCTTTGGAGAGATGCTCGCAAAAAAAAGGGGGAATCAGGACGATTTCTTTCCCATGGATTTATATTGGACACGAGATTATTATGCTGAAAGGAAGGGAGTGTTGCTCCAAAACAAGCACATCTGGCTCATAGACATAGTGTTATCTCAACTCTCATTACGAAACTTGTAAAATGAAATTGCATATCATAAGTACCTTGGAGAGGAAAGCTTCAGTATGATTAAGCACAAACTAAAGCATGCTTGGGGTACGTGTGATAATGCCCATCACGGGCATGAATATGGACTTTATTCTACCTCTATGGTACTGTCACTGAAAAGATATAGTACAAAACCTGCAATCACGTCCTTTCATGGCTAATGATCAATCTCTTCAATGCACATATATCATTATACAAATAGTAGAACGCATTGATCAGTGAGCAAGAACTGAACTTTGTCCTAGAATAAATTGGAGCCCAGACATCTGGTTAGGTTATTAATCTGCATGATCAGCCTTGCCAACCAATGCGATCGGCGCGCTCGAGTACATTTGATGAGCCATGCATGCGCTGTGACGGTGAGTGCTTAAGGCTAATGATGAGCAATCAAGGTAACTTGCTGGACTAATGGGAACCTTTCGTTCCGTTCCTTAACCTATTCTACTCAAGTAAATTAGAACGCAAGTAACCAGTCAGCCTTGAAATTTGACAAGGATTGACCCAACTGTCCAAGTCAACAGCTAGCCATGGAGAATATTCCGCTGAAGCCACCATGGACATGGAGCCTGCAAGAGCATCTGACCTCTCGCCACGTAGACAAGTTATTCGAACACGGCCCACTAGCCCCGTGCCGGGGCTCAGGAGACACTACGGCAGTACGGCTCCAATCCGGCCGTTCTCCCTTGACCGCGGCATTGGGTTTAATTCTATTCTAGCTTGTGAATAAGAAACCTCCACGCTATAATGCCTGATAAACAACCCTAGTTACAAGTATTTAGGAGATTTTGACTTGAACAACACATTTAACAAGTTTAATGATCCTAACGTAAACATGTGGCATCTTAATGGCATTCCATGACAAATCAACCATCACTTATATATTTCACTTTTGTTATTATGATTATAAATTTGGTAGGCATAATACGTGTATATATATTGTTAGTTCTTAACTTTGCTGGTAGTATCACTTTGGCCCTCAAGTTATGAAAGGGCCGATTCAATCCCATAACTCACACATTTAGTTGAAATAAATGTCTAGACGTGGCAAGCTAAAAGAAATCAAGGAATTGCATTGTTTCTCTCCTTCCAATCAATTTCAACATCCAAATACGCGTGCATGTGCTTTATCCTTATCAGCACCTCCACGAACTCAACTACTCAAGTGGTAGGTACTTAAACAAGATGTTAATTTATTGAATAAATCAAGAAAATATGAGAAACAATTCGAAGTTTGGAATCTGGATATTGAAGACAAGTTGTACCTTCCACCATATCAAATGTAACCAATCTAGCCTTTAGTTCGCTTTGGTTCAATAAGATAAAAGTACATTTGTTTAAAATATAAGTAGTTCCACATTATGAACCTATGAAAGTATTTTTTGTGATTATATTATTTATTGAACTAAAAAAGTTAAAAAAATTATCTAATTTGTGATAAACTTCATAAACCTATATTTAACATAATTGGAAGATGTATACTCTTAGTAGCAGTTTGTAATAAAAATAGATCTGATCAAATTTACATAGTACATATTAATATCCACATTCGGATGTCTATTTTGATTTTGATGATTGAAATTAGAAAGTATATTTTTTTATTAGTGGCTTTGAAAGAATACAATAATTAAAACATAAAAAGTAGAATAGGACACATGTAGACAAGAGTCACATATAGGAGTATTTTTAATAAAAACTTATTAAAAATTTAATAAAACATATAAAAATTTTACATTACTAAAGTTTTTAAAATGAAGTATGAGGTAGTATCATATATCATCAAATATATCGGTTTCAAACTAAACCAAAAATAATGTATGTAAAGCATGGTTTATAATTATGTTTATTATATTTGAATATCTGATATTTCATCTCCATCCACATTTATTTTGAATGCAAATAAAATTCAAACCTTAAAAACAATTTATGTACATGTATTTTAGTAACCATATTAAAAACAAATATAGATAGATACTCCTTATGTCCAAATTATAAGGCTCTGTTTGGATGTCGATATTGGGAGCCTTGGCATCGGATTTGGTCAGATACCAAATCAAAATAGTACTGGTATTGAGCTACGAATTATGAGAGTGAATGTCAGCAAATACAGAGGGATTATGAGAGTGAATGGCAACCAATATGGAGGGGTCACACTCTATATTGAGACCAGGGGGATTTTGTGTTGGGTGAATTCAAATTGGCATTGAGTTTGATTTCTAATTCTGAATTCCAAGTCATCCAAACAGTCAACATTCGCAGCTACCAATTCCAATTCCGAAATCCATGCCTCAATATCTACATCCAAACACTACCTAAGTCATTTCAATTTTTGAGAGTCAAAGCATCTTAGACAACAAAGTACTAACATTTATGATACCAAATAAATACCATAAGTTCTTATTAAATATATTTATTCGGAGCTTTATAATTCATTGTATAATTTTAATCAACCCTAGAGTAGTTTGACTCTAAAAAAAATTAGAATGAGAGAGAATATTATAAATTTTTGAGAAGAACACTAATTTAGATAGCCACGTAACACCGTGTCTCCACCTATAGCTTGCATGCCGAGAGATCTGTTCTATACGTATCGTCAACTTCCCGGAAGTAGCGGTACGGAGGAGTCGAAAAGGACATAATTAATGGCGTGGAAGAAGAAAAGGACAAAGTGAGGACTGAGGAGTGAGTTACGATGCGGAACGGTCAGCTCAGCTCGCGACGTATCCGACCATTTTTCCGCCGTGGCCACCGCCCCGCGCGCGGAGCTCTCCACGCGTCCATCCTGAGCCAGGCCAGGCGTCCTTGCTTCTCCCCACCGTCGTCCTCGTCCAGCCTTGCACTGGAGTCTGGAGGGGCAGATCTCCGGCCGGTCTCCGATTGGTTCCTCTTTCCCCGTTGGTACTATTTGGTAAGGAAGATCCCCTTGTTCGTCTCCTTCTGCAGAAATCATTTTCCCTGCTGCCGCCACTCAAACCCGAATCTTTTTTCCTTTTTTTTTTTCTGGTACGGGCATTTCGATCAGTCCAGCTCGTCGTGGATTCATTTGCCGCGCGGCGGCGTAAGTTTTCTGCGGCTGATTTTTTTTTCTTTTGTGAGTGTCAGGTCAGGTGCCCCCTTGGTCTGCATCCAAGAGAAGCGTTCGTTGCGGTTGCAGAGACGCCTGGATGTGGAACGAAGAGATGGAATCCGATGGAGGAGGATCCACTAGCTTCCGGGGGCTATACGGGAACATCCACACCCCGGTGGTGCTCACTGGCGCCGCGTTTGCGCTTGTGGCTCTCCTCATCTCCCTCTTGCTCATCCTGCAGCACCTCAGATCGTACAGCAATCCAGCTGTGAGTGCAGAGTGCGAGGGTTTAACTTTACATCAAAGAAAAGTTGTGACCCCCTCTGTTTATTGTTAGGTCAAATGTCTCAGATGTAACTGATGTTCGTGGTTTGCTGGTTGGTTTATCGATGTTGAACAATTGCATTTTTGTCCTTGCTGAAATTCTGCAGGAGCAGAAATGGATCATAGCTGTGCTGTTTATGGTTCCTGTATATGCCTCTGAATCTGTAAGTATAAGCTCTGTTAATACTAAGCATTCAATAGTAAACTGTTTTGATAAAATGTTGGTGTAGTTATATATTCAGTTGTTACAAACAAAATGTGGATAGTCAAACTAGTAAGTTTTTCTAAGCTTCAAAAGCAGTACTGGTATGGTCTTTAAGATTAGTAATTTCATAGTAGTCCAGATGCTTTGATATAGGGTTTCTTTTTCCTTATAACAGGTACTGACGTGAATTGATATCCCATTCCAGTTTCCGATTCTTTTCAGACAATTTCACTGTGGAATTCGAAGTTCTCTCTGGCTTGTGATATACTGCGCAATTGTTATGAAGCGTTTGCTCTGTATGCCTTTGGACGGTACTTGGTCGCTTGCCTGGGTAATCCTACCTTCTGTGCAATATCTGCATCTATAACTCACCAAATGATAGTCTTGGCCTATTTCATGGGAAAATCATTGTAATCTTGTGATGATCAACGGCATATTCATGCTGCTAATTCTGTTAGCTCTATGAATTAGTTGTTACATTATTCTGCAGGTGGGGAACGGCAAGTGTTACGGTTACTTGAGAACAGGAAAATGGAAGAGCTAAGTGAGCAGTTGCTCGACAGTCAAGACAAGGCACAAGCACATAACCGAAGCAGATTGCGTAATTTCTTTTGTGAACCTGATGCTCTAGGAGAGAACTTGTATACAATTATAAAATTTGGACTCGTGCAATATGTGAGCTCTTCTATAATCTGTTGCCTCACCCAACACTGCAAATAATGGCATGCCATAACCTTTTTCTGACAAAATTGCAGATGATTTTGAAGACACTGTGTGCTTTCTTGGCATTGATCCTGGAGCCTTTTGGAGCTTATGGAGATGGTGAATTCAAGTGGAACTACGGGTAACTTTTTTTTTCGTGTTATTGAAATCAGCAAGACATCTAACTTTAGGAAACTAGAAATAGGGTCAGATGATCTGCATAGAATTTTTTTTTAATGTATATTGCATTGCATTCTAGTATTAGGAAGATTTGACATTGGACAAAAAATTATCTTAGCTTTCCGTTATAATAAAAATAAAAGAACTTCTCTTAAGTATTTCCTTTATAGTGTGCAAATACGGTATATATGCTTCCTTTTATGGAAGCAGTATGTTGCTTATTTAGTTATTTACAATGCATTATGCTTTCTATGCAGGTATCCGTATATTGCTATTGTCATAAATTTCAGCCAGACATGGGCATTGTACTGTCTTGTCAAATTTTACAATGCAACACATGAAAAACTACAGGCAATAAGGCCACTAGCTAAGTTCATAAGCTTTAAGGCAATTGTATTTGCCACTTGGTGGCAAGGAGTCGGCATTGCAATCATATGCCAAACCGGACTCCTGCCTAAAGAGGGCAAAGTGCAGAATGCAATACAGGACTTCCTCATTTGCATCGAGGTAATCTTGTCACCTCCTTGTGAACTATCTTTTCTTCTGTTAGGTAAAACTGTATTGTTATTCTTGTAGATGGCTATCGCAGCTATAGCACATGCTTATGTCTTTAACGTGGAGCCGTACCAGCACATCCCTCTACTTGATCATGGGAAGGTTAGATGTGAGGAAAGTAAAATGGAGGTGAAGGTAGATGTCAATGATGACAGGATCAGCACACCAGCTGCTGTTAAGCGGAAAGATACCCATGTCGAAGCTCCGGGTACCAGCATCAAAGAAAGCGTGCAAGATGTTGTTCTTGTCGGTGGCCAACATGTAATTGATTGTCATATAAAGTTTTTAGTATGTTGGCAGCTGAATTCATCATGTGTAGCAGATGACAATTGGCATTTTGTGTAGGTTGTCAAGGATGTTGCCCTTACCATCTCACAGGCAATTGGGCCTGTGGAAAAAGGTGTCGAGAAAGGCGTCGGGAAGATCCAGGAGAAATTCCACCACATCTCGCTTAAGCCAGGGGACAAGAAAGAACCTGAAGTTGATGTGGAGGAGCACGTCACTGAGAATGTGGTAGACGGCAAACCCATCACAGTTGACACACAGGTTGAAGTCGAACAAAAGGTGCAAGATGACAGTGAGGACGGCAAAACTTCTGTGGTTGAAACCGAGGTGGAAATCCAAAGAACAGACAAGGATAATGAATTGTAGCCATCCTTGTTATGCACTGTTCACGTCAAACATCTGAAGAGCATAAAGCTTGGTGCACTGAACTTGTACATAGTTTATGTATGTACTCTCCCCCGTGTTCAGGGATTTAATCGTCTGTCTTTTAATACAGCAATTCGAATTACATCCAACTTATGGTTCATTACTGAAGATGTACATATGGATAACAAAGTCCAATCTTGATTAAGCATTCAAGATGGATAAACAAGTGATGCAGAACCTATACAGCAATGATGCTATTCACATTACCATACAACATAATTGCGCCGACTTGCAGTTGCAGCTGTGCCCTCAGTTTGGCCCACCACAGCACAGCTCCGAGCAGCACTCGAAGCATCCGAGGCAGGCGATTGCAGCACAGGCCTGCGTGAAGACAATGACGCACTGATCGTTCAACTTGCCGCACGCCTTGATGAAGCACATGCAGCAGAAGCAGTCGGCCGCGCGGCTGCAGCAGCCGACGGCTTTCTCAAATATCTCAAATTTCTCCGGCGCTTTGATGTCTCCGAATCCTTCTGTTAGGTTCTCCCTTGTTGCCGCAACATCACCGAATCCGAGTGTCATGCCACGTAGCGGCATCGCTGACCGCTCATCTTGGCTGCTTTTTTTTGTTGGTTTATTCTTCGCCTGATCAAATCAAATACAAAAAACTTAGTAACAGATTCTAAGCCCTGTCTAGTTTATTAGACTTTGGTTAGCTTAGTTAAGCATATGGTAAGACAATCAGATTGGTTCGAGAATCAGTGTGCACCCAACTGTCAGCCCAAAAAGTTTGTGCCTAAATGAGAAAGTGGAATTGCTAAATCTTATGATCCTCAGTTCTTTGGAAAATATTGCCTTCGTATGACAACAATCAAAGTCCATATTTAGAGATGGTCCAAATGAAAATATTCAAGAAATAAAAAATGGATGTTCCTCTCATTCTGTAGTTTGCATTCTCAAGTACTCCTTCCGTCCCAAATTATAGGTCGTTTTGGGTTTATTAGATTCATAGACTGTTATGCACTTAGATATACCCCTTGTCTATATGCATTAATCATATCTATGCATCTAGAAAAGCTAAAATGACCTCTAAACTGGAACGGAGGTAGACAGGTAGTAACTTGGATTGACAATAGCAAACCAAATGAACTATAATCCTTGTAAAAAGCATCCTACCTGTTGTGCTGGATCTATTTTGTCCAAGCTCGTTTGAAGCAGGACCATGCGTGTGTACTCAGACGGGAGGCTATTTTGTATGCTTAATTTCACAACCTGTAAATGAGAGCAAAGATATATGTTAAAAAAAGTTAGTACTAAGGGTAAAGAAGAATAAAGAAACAAGGACATGTCAAAATTTTGTTATTGTATCTACAAAAGGGGTCTTATTTCTCCAGCAGCTTGCAACAGGCTGCATCAACTCTACATGTTGAGATTAAAAAAAAACTCTACATGTTGGCAGAAAATAGCAATGGTCTAGTTAGCTAGTTATAATGCAGCGGTGACCTTTTTTCTTTTCTCAAACATGGGGGAGAGCTGCATATCTTTGTATTAAAGAGAGGTGATAGAAAGAAATGCACTCCCTTACCAGCAGTGCTGACTGCTGACCTTATTTCACTATTAACAAGAATGGAAAGAAAAAAATCGTAAAAGGAAACAGCTGATCAATACAGTAGTAGCAGACTTGCAACACCAGCATAGCGATTGTAAGAAACCATATTACTATCTCAAAACGTATCCTATGAGAACTCAATTACCATGAGAACTATGAGAACTCAAATCTGGGCCACATGATCTTGATCCAAGAGGAGTGCGTAGGGAGAGGTGGAAGGGGGGATTTGCAAAACTATGATTAACTTTTGCAAATACCTCATTCCACCTTTCCCTTAGATCACCCTTGGATCAAGATCATGTGGCCTAGATTTGAGTTCTCATAGTTCTCATGGGAATTGAGTTCTCATAAGATACGCTGCCTTGTAAGAAACCATATTACTATCTCAAAACATTAGCAGTCTAGAACTATTAATACCTTACATAAAGGCAATGTATGAAACTACAAGCATACAGGCACAGTTTAACTCTTATCTTAATTCCTCAGTTTTATATGCAGCATGCATGTTTCATAGGAAAATCCAGAGCTTGTAAAACTATCACCGTATTAGATAAAATGTGTCAAGTGCTTAACACCAAGGAAATAGTTATACAATGATCTGGTCATTCTCTCGCAGTGTAATAATAGTTTTTTTAAAGACATTTAAACACTGCCCTAAAACAACCACATCAGTTATATTAAAACTTAATACCCTACTTGTAGAGCTTCATTTAAGAAAATTGAGCCAGTAGCAGATGTAATTATAGCATTAGCTTGCAATGGATTCCATTACCTTTCTCTCGAGCTCCTTGTTCTCCAAAAGCCATGCTTTTGCTGTGAGAAGATCCATCTGTTGCTTTGCCAACACCTGAGATTCGAATGAAAGTAGATTACTTGTTTGTTTCAAGGGGTAATTTCTTATATGCCAGAGCAAACTTTAGTTCAAGGGACAATGGATGTGCATAAAACTTTGGTTGTGTGCCTAAGTGTGCCAGTGGCAGGGAAGACAAAGGTTCGAACAAATAGAGTTAAATTAAAGAAATTACATTTATAAATTTATTGATTTAATGTTCTGCTCGGTTACCTTTGTTAATGTTGGTACTTATCCTTAACTGTAAACTTGGAATGATGCATAAAACAGATTACTAAGCCGCTTGCAATATATATGCTTAAACTGTTACACTAAGCTTCTTGGGGTGAAGAAGCCACTTCAAATTAAATGCAATTTAAGTTCAGCCTTAATGTACAGGGAAAATAATTCTTTGTTTTGACAGAGGTATCTGTATCAGCAATGAAAAAAGAATTGACAATCAAAGTTACACTGCTAACTCTATTTGTGTATTTCGTTGATGGATGTGCGTCAACTGCTCAAGCTCAACAACTATAAAAACAACCAACTGGGCAAAAATAACTGCATGACTAGAGTTTCTTACTTTGTCAAGAGGTATATCCTTTACATGTTGGACTTTCAATTCAATTGATATTTCACTCATATCAGCCAACTGACCCTTCGCGATGAGGGTCTCCGGAAGCTTGCCATGGTACCTTCCAGAAACACAGAGTGGATATTTTGCAGAAATGTCTGGAATGTATTCAGAATCCACCTGATTGGAAAAAGAAAAGCTTGAATGTAAGAAACATAGTTTTCCAGATAGGGGAGCTCATGTCTAAGATATGGCAACAGTTCATTCAAAATCAATCAACTGTTTATTGCAATGACAATGACCTAAAAATAGATGCATATGCAAGGTAGTCCTTTTTCAGAATAGCTGTGCAATCAATGTGATTCATTGTTTAAATAGTTGATCTGGCTTTTTACTATCCACTTTCCAGTCTAATATACCAATTGGTATGGACAGTTCGTTCCTAGTTGATGTTGATCTGAGTGCATGATGTAATTGAACAGTTAATTTTAAAGGAGGCAATTCAGATTGCAATAGTCGACGTCAACTTACGTCAGAACAACAGCAAAAAAAATGGACATGATTGCTCTTTCACAGAAATCAACAAATCAGTGAAAGTATATTAAAAATAGCTCACCTCAAAATCTTGAATATGTTTTATGCCATCAATGGAAATATTTGAAACTATTGTGCTTGAGGCTTTCTGGAACCATTGAGCCATTCGAACCTCAATTGATCCTGAGGTGAAAAAAATCAGCTATACTGATTTGATTAACTGCCTCAAACTGTATAATGTATGTCAGTCAACAACATATTAACTTCCAAATTTTGATACTGGAAAAACAACATAGCCTTATTGTCCAAGTAAATTGGGTTAGGCCAATTTTTATCATGCAATAGTGAAAATTATTTTTTATTAATTAATGAAGTTTGTCTTGACTTTTGCTAGGGAAGTAACAAATATGGTATTTGAAATTATCGAAATGTTGTCTCTGCTGATCTCAGAGGCAAACTACAGTAGAGAATATCAAAGAAGAAAGAAAACATAAAGTTCGGACCAAAAAGTTAGCATAATGAAACTTCTGAATTTTCATCATTAGATACTGTGTATTTGTGTAGAACAAGGGGGAGAGTTTTGCTTCCAAGATAAAAGGGAGAAACATGTAAATACCTGTATCAAATGCAGCAGCATAGTGACCCTTACCAATTGATGCCAACATCCTCAAAAAATAGTGGTTGCAATATGAACCTTTTATTTCCAATGAAATAGAAAGAATTAGAATAAGTATCTCACAAGTAACTTAACAATTATGTAATGAATTAAACCTTATGCCCACCACATAGAGAACAAGAACAACAACATTGCACTTTAGTTCCTTCACAATATTTAAGGACTACGCTTAACAAAATTGAGTGGTATAAAAGCAATCAACTTAAACAGTAAATATTTCCCTGGAATGATGCTGGCTGCAGAATAGTATCTCATACTTCATACATGCTCTAGAAAACCACCACTGGTTTTCCTACATCGTTTAGCCTGACCACTTGAGTGATACATAACCAGATAAAGTATGAGAAATTACCTAGTCCAAAAGTTGAAATACGAGGAGACTTAGATCCTCTATTCATGAGCTGAGTTTTCATGGTATGGCAGATATTCCGTTCATCATCAACTGACCCATCAGTAACAAGATAGATTTGTGGAAGAGCATCATGAGAATTCGACAGCAAATTCATCGCCTTATTCCCAAAAAGGAGAAAATATGAGCTACAGTGGTGAGTGGTGACATGAATCATATGATGAATGATAGTTGTTGTAATATACATACCTCACTCAGAGGATGCACAATGTCAGTGCCACCACGAGCAACAAAGTTTATGTTCATCCATTCGATAGCATTCTCTATTGTTCTATCATTTACTTGCTCCAAACATGATGAGAATGAGCGAAGCTCATCATTAAATGCTATTATGTTGAAAACATCTCCTTCAATAAGATTAGAGAGAGCAATGGACATGGCATTCTTAACACTGTCAAGTGGCTTTCCTTGCATGCTTGCACTTGTATCCACGACATACACAACGGCCTTTCTGAAGACCTATCAGATTACTCAAATGAGATACATTAAACTAAGAGGGGAACAAATATTCTTCATGCCACTAAATAGAGTCACTGCTACCAAGAAATAAACGATTTCAAGCTAGGGTTAAAAAATATATCAACATGTCTGATAAACAACATAAATCAAAAGCACGAGAAATTTAGGTCTATGTAGTATTGAAAAAAAAAAAAGTAATTTTGAATTCAGCTTGCTATAACCTCGTACCTACTAACTTTACTTCTCTTCTTAACCCTCAAATGTTATCCAGTAACAAATGTTTACAAATGATGCTGAGATAAAGAGGCAATAACCAAGGAAAAGAAGCTACCTTTCTGTTCGCATTGTTTCCAGGTAAAAGAAAAAGGCAGAACATGTCTCTGTCATCATAGTCACGCAATGTTGAGGGCTGCACAAGAACTCCACCAGACAAATCACCAGAGTAAACCTATAGACGTGACAAAAAGATATGTTGAGTAAAACATGAAAACTAAAAGAGGTCATTCTCATCTCCACAACTCCACTGCAAGTATTTAGTAAAATTGGGACAATGAACTCAAAGCATCCATTCCAATATTTGATGGGTCCTTTTTTTTTACAAACTCGCAGAAGATCTGCCCGCCATAATATTGATAAGGAAAAAGGAGGTGTCAGTACATTGCCTTGCCTTGTTGAACAAGGCAGCGAAGAGCAAACAAAGTTACAAAGAGAGAAACCAGAAAATAAATAAACCAAGCATAGTACAAGAACCAACACAACACAAGAAACCGGTGGACTTAAAGGCCTGATCACTAGTCATTAAATAGAATGAGGATGAAACTTTCAGTGTTGTAAAAAATGAAAACATCAACTGACCCTGCAGGCTATTACAAAATTAATTTTTAAAAGAAAGGAGGTCTTGCACCTACATGGCTGTACGTGCCAAGAATACAGATGCTCAACTCTACTATACTGGACAGCAATCATAGCATAACTTTGGTCAGAGTATCAAAGTAAAATCGTGTGGTGTTTGTCATTTGCATATTTGTTCTATACAAACCCCAGACTTATGATCATGATAAATGAGAGGTTGATTAGAAAATTCAAACTAGAAGTATTTCCGCCTTCAGATCTTAATAAATAAAACCAATTATGCTTTTGATATTTGAATGATCTCAGATACAGGACTGAGAAAGACCACAAGCATAAACAGAAATATCAAACAGGTATACGACTGAATATGTGAAGGTGCGGGGTGACTTACAGTAAATGTGAAGGTAAAATCTTTGGTTGACCAATTCTCCACAGCAGCTTCATGCAGGAACGACAATTTCTCACCTTGCCGGCCTTTTTCCTGAAATCATGATAGGAGGTCGTGCTGTAATTATATGTTGCAGAAGTTTTCCTAGTATCACCAACAAAAGCAGTAAATACTTTATTACCTTCAAGGGGTGGCTTGTCCCCTGCAATATAACCTCTTTACTCACACCAGTATTCACAGTCAACTGTATTTTCTCCTTTTTCATGAAAACCTTTGGCAAAGGATTCACAAACGGTGGAAAGCGAAAAGGAACTTCAACAGTAAACCGGCCATTGTGATATAGCAACTTCTGTGACCACCTGATTGTGGCAAAAATATCTTCTCCACCCCCAACCTGGAGAAATAAAAACAAACAAATCACCAAAGGGACAACTTGGCTGACAGATGCTTGATACTTCACAAGGTAGCAGTTGGCAGTGATTGTAGAAGTGCATAGAAAGTACCTGTGGTATTGTCAAGGAAAACCATTCCTGTTTCAAAAGACCCCCGCTCTCGGGCATGGAAATCTTCACAGCACTGTTATCCTCTGTATCAATTACATGAGTATTGTACGATTTTTTCCCAACAGTAACCTCAGCGCCTAGAATTGAACCCTATTAGTGAAATTATTCTTAGATTGTGGCCAGCAGAAAATCACATGAACTGACTGACATAATATAAGCATTGAAAAATATTGCCAATGAAACTAAGTAGCATAGATCTATCTTTATTAATCAAATGTTTACAGTCGTGCATGTACATTAATCGATATTGAAGAATATTTACCATACGCACACTTATGGCTTCATAAATGAGATTGGTTTTGTCTTATTGTTTTGTTGGCATCATCAAGTTGCTTTACTTTAACTCACAAAGAAAATGGGTTGTTAAGTTCAAAACAATTGTATGATCAAAAGGAACAGAACGCTAAAAATGAAAGAAATAAAACTTCCTCATGCACAATATCCAAGAAGTTCGACAGAACCAAACTTCTCTAAAGTGCTTGTCAACCAACACCAGAATACAGAAAAACTATTATATCATAGAGAAAGTCAAGCTTTTGTTTCAAATTAATTATCCGCCATATGATTTCATTGTCACTAAATTACAGTTGAAGATGTGCATTTTGTTTTGGCAGAATAATGGGTGACAGTCTGCAAAACACTGTGCTACAATAATTAGCGCAAAAGAATGCAAGTGATGTCCTCGATCAAGCGAAAGCGTCTATTGGACAAGTGTAGAGTGACAGCTGTCCTTTTGCGAGCCCAATCCGATATGCCTTCCTTGTTGGTTTTATCTCGTTGCACTGAAAGCCAGGAATGTGTCTTGCTTTGTTGCGAAACCATGCTGGAATCCACTGGCACAGAAGAAAGGCAGAGCGATGGCCCAATGCAAGTGGCTCCAACGCGCCAGCCAAATGCAGCTCAGGAGTAATGACATTATGGTGCGGAAGTAGGTCCTTATCTTTTGCGCGGTACAGGAGGAGCACAACCCAAATTGCATGATACTAGTGCAGACAGCTAATTAAAGGGCCCCATCCACCTAACACGAATCAAACTGCCGGCGGGGGTATGCAAACCACCCAACGCTGATCCTTCCAACGCCGAGCCGAACTCTACCCAAAGGCCTAATCTAGCACAGCAGAAGCAGCAGATTGCGGAAAACAAAGCGATGGGGGAAAGGAAAACAGCAGGGGATGGTGGTGGACCTGGTGCCCCATGGGCAGGACGATGCGGCAGGGGCAGGCGCGGCTGCGGGTGACGCAGTGGAGCCACCAGCGGACGCGGAGGGAGACCTCGGCGGTGGCGCAGCCGGCGGCGGCGCAGTCGACGCGGAGGTCGGCCTCGCGCATCTGTAGCGGGATGAGCGCGGGCGGGTCGAGGCGGCCGTAGACGTGGGGCTGGTAGCTGGGCACGTCGGGGCTGTCGACGGAGCCCGGGTCGACGACGACGGCGTAGGCCATGGGCCCCGCGGGGAGCAGGTGGTGCAGCCACGCCGAGTGCGCCGCGGCCGGGTCGTCCCGGTCCATCCCCTGCGGCGGCCGCGGCGGGGGCAGGTGGCCCCCGTCCGGCAGGACCAGGCGCTTGGTGAGCTTCAGGCCGTCGTCGACCGCCCGCGCGAAGGCCTCCTCCATGGATGGCCGGAGGAGCGAGGCGGAGGAGGAGGAGTGGCCGGGGATTCGATGCAGAGGAGGTGGGGCGAGTGGCTGGGAGGTCGGGGGATCGCACGTTGGTTTTAAGCGTGGTTTAAGGGAAGTAATAAACTATTAGTGGTTATCGGGTGGGGCTGTGGGGAAGAAGATGAAGCGAGAGAGAACACGAGGGGTTATCAGCAGGGCATGGAGATGGACATTGACAGATGGTGACACTGAGGTCTGCTTCTGCAGGCGTCGTGGGAATCGGAGTACAGTAAAAAATGACGTTGGAAGAAAAAAAAATCTGTCCAGTGGACATATTTGGAGGGCAGAGTTGAAAAAAAAAAAACAAAAGTACTGGAGTAGTAGATACTGTATTTCCTGAAGGAAAAAAAAAGTGGCCCGGAAAGCGACCCAGGCGGACCACCGGACCGTCGGCAAGAACCACGCGACGGCGGGGCCCACAGGCCACACGACGAACGTGGCGCGTATCGCGCGCCCACGCGCGTCTTGCCTTCGTGGCCCCAGGGCCCAGGAAGCAGAGCTCCGGTGACCAACTGACCACAAGGGCCAGCGCGCCTGGCGCCCGTTACCGGCAGCGGTGAGGGGATCAGAAACAGCTAGTAGTTCGGTGGACCGCACGGAGCTCCCGGCAGAGCAAACCGGCAAGGCCGTCGAGATCTGCAGTGGCGTCCACGTGCCAGCGTGGAGATGAAGACAAGTACCACAGCATGTTGTTAAGGCCCAAAAAAAAAAAAGACTAAGGGTGTGTTTAGATCACCCAACTTCTCTAAAAAAATATTATTCATCTAACTTTTCTCTATTCATCCCCAGTGGCGTAGCCAGGGGTATTCATGTGTATTCACATGAATACCCTTGGATGTGTATAAACAATGCAACATGTAGTATTAATACATGTGTAATTACAAAAATACTAGTCTAGTTCATAGTCTAGTTAGTATAAACAATGCAACATGTAGTATTAATACATGTGTAATTACAACTAAACACACCCTAAGGGTTGTCTGCTGTTGCTGCTACTTTTGGAGTGAGGTGATCACTTAAAGTAATCAATTTGCTTCAAAACAAAAAAAATGAAACTCTTACTTGTCTCTCTCTCTCAGTCATACAGATACAGTGCTTAGCCAAAGCAAGTGACACCTTGCATCAATTATCTATATGTGCCTATCGCAGTGGCGCAACCATACGTGCTTATCATCAAGGCAAAGGCAAGGCAAAATGAATGATTAGTCAAGCTCTCGCCATTCCAGCATGTGCTCAAACGGCACCAGGCTCACCACTGACATCCATCTCTATCGTCGCAGGCCTAGGGCCCCCACCCTGATGATATGGGCATTTACTGTTCCTTTTCTGATGACGAAGCTAGCACCTTCGTTTCAGGCGCGTCTCGCTCGTACAGAGAAATAGTTTCCTCTCCGTCGTGCTAGCCTAGGCCCGTGGGTGGGGATGGCCCAATCGTGGGCCTATTTTCCCAGCGAATAAAGTGGCTCGTTCTTTTGACTTACCACAAAATAATTTTGTTAGTATATAAATTACCCCCCCCCCCACACACACACCCACCCACCCAAAAAAAAAATGAATTCTAAAAATTGCCGGCGATGGGAATGGGGCAATATGGGCCCATTTTCCAGGACATAGCTGACGATGAAGAGGCTGGGACGATGGGCCAAACAAAGTTGGGCTGAAGCTAGGCCGAGCAGGCTCGCTAGTTATTTTTTTCTTTACAAAGATGGAAATTGAATTATCTCAAAAAAAATATGGAAAATTGAAGATCTATGTTAAATTTATGTAGCCATTTGAAAGGTACTATGTTCAGAAGGCAAACTTTCCACGGAGAGCTTGGGAACATCATAAACGTGCGTGCCTCTTATGGGCTTATGGCGCCTTGGTTGGCAGAAACATGTTCCTCTTGCAGTGTCCACGAATGGTTCCAATGTCGCCACCTCTCTTGTGCTAATATAAGCAACCAAAAACCGACGGTGCCACCATTTCGACGAAGGGAAAAGCTGCACAATAGTTTTGGGTGTTGCATTTGCCACGATGCTGTTTTTTGGCTGAGGAGCGGGGACAGAGACTGCAGTTTCCACCTCTCTATCCAGGCCTTCATTTGCGTTTGCATGTTGACCTTTTTTTTTTTAGAAACGCATGTTGGTCAGTTAGTTGATCACAACAGCCTGTGCTATCTAGCCCAAACATATGTTCGAATTGGATCCCAATTGTGGCCTGTAAAGTGCGAGTCCATAGGACTGGAAAGCCTGATCTGATGCTGGCCGATCCAACTGCGTTTTTTTTTTGGATCAACTAAATAATTATACGATTGCACGTCATTGTAGTTTATTTATCTTTCTAAGTTATTTACGCACAATGCCATTTATCAAGTTTTCATATCGATTAAATAACCCATAATAAATATAACTTACATCTCTAGCCATGCCACCTGATGGAACAAACTTCATAGCATGCGGTGTTTAATATCGATGTCCAGATATTTGTGGGTTCAAGCCTCGGAACAACCACTATCCATACGGCCCCGTATGCCAATTTGCTTCATTACACGCAATGTGAAAAAAAAAATAGAAATGGATGTATTCTCCCAGTCTTTGCATCGACCAATGCATGTAGATGTTGTTTATTTTCTCAGCGCGAGTATATATATATGTGGAATTGTAGATGAATCTCGTTTCTGATTTCAGCACCGAGTCCAGCAGTCGCATGCTCCGGTGGTTCAAGTTCAAGCAGTGGGTTTCCGGCTTGCAGCCCACGCTGTGGGTTGTACGACCAGGTACTGTCACGCACGACATGCATTGCAGTCAGCATTCAGCAACACTCGTGGAACGAAAGCTAGAGGCACACTGTGAGCTGCTGATAATATCCATCCATCAAAGCCGTGATCCTCGATCGTTCATCAGGCAGCAGCGCATCTACTAAAGCCACAGCAGCACGCCGGCATGCAAAAAACTCTCCATCTCTCTCCTCTTCCACCGTCACCATCATCGATTATAGGCACAAGCAGCATCGCCGGGCGCAGCACGCATCGCTGCAGCAGCTGGGGCAGCCACCGCACGACGAGCACCGCGGGCACCCGCCGCAGCCGCAGCAGCCGTCGCACGAGCAGCGCGGGCACGGCGGCGCGCAGCACCCACCGCCGCCGCCGCAGCAGCCGGCGGACGCCACGCGGCACCGGCAGCCGCCGCAGCCGCAGCAACAGAAGCAGGAGGAGGAGGAACAGAGCTTCCGCGGCTGCACGCCGCCGCCGCCACTACAGGAGCAGCAGCAGCTGTTCTTCGCCGCCGGCGGCCTCATCGTCGTCTTCACCTGATGGAACGGCGAGCACCCGCCGGCGCCGCAGCAGCAGATCGACGACAGGTAGCTCAGGCAGCTCTTGGCTCTGCATCCGCACACACGCACGCACGCAGACGTTGGTTAATTATTACCACGGTGGGATTGTGTTGATTAAAATGTTTAACCCAAGAGACGAACGGACAAACACGATTTTGATTGAAACCATGACTGTTAAAGATGACAGATCAGATGCAGGAATTATTAAGCCAATTGTGGTAACAATGAGTTGATGTTTCTGAAAAGTGTCACTGCTAGATGCTTCATTAGTGCAGGCAACGACAGGTTTAGCAATTATTGAGGTGCAGATTAAGAGTGAGTTGATCCTTCTGTCAGTGTTGCACTAAGGATGGTAGGTTTTTTTTCTTTTTTTAAGAGGTAGTTCAAGTGACAAAAGGACAAGTGACTTATCAAAGTTTTGTACGGTGTGGAGGGGTTGCAGATTGATGACAAGTTAGCTATCAGTGTGATGATCTAAAAAAGCTTCATATATACACAAATTGATCTGAATTTGCACTCGATTTCACATAATGGACGGACATATGCTGTTTGCTTATTAAGCAGATCGATGGGTGTCATTTTGGTCAGCTAGCTAGTTTTAGTTTTTATGTCTACTTATACCGATCAACTGAGAGGTAGCATGTTTAGACAGTATATTTTATGGCCTTCGTTCTGCTATCTAATAATATTAAGAACCGGGAATAAATTCAAGAAAGTACCTAAACTTCTTCAGAAACTGCTGAGATTGATCGTTGCTTCGTTTCTCTGACTGACTGCTTTCAAACAAATATAATAAGAAAAATGTACCATTTATGCTAAGCTAAAGACAAATTCTCAACCTGAAAATCCATACATCGTTATGAATGGATCTGGGTTTCTTCCCACAAACTCATCAACCCTGCAAAAATATAAAAAAGGCAATCAACATAAGTCCTATGTAGTAATATTTCTTGTGAAATGAAAAAAGGCACTACAATACAAGATCCCCTGGACGTAGTAACATCTCGCTTACTCTTTGCAGCATCTGGAGGCAGCGTGGACCCCCTCAATGGAACTTATTTCACCCTGCAATGAATTTAAAATTTTAGGGATCACTCCAGGATGACAACATTATAATATTGACAATAGTAACACTGCACAGCATGCAAGTAAAAGCCATGTGTTCAGGCTGTCAACTTTTCAGGTGCTGTCTGGGATAATTTTAACACACAGCACATTCAAAGACGAGTAATGAGGAAAATCAGGGGGCTTTCCAATATATTCTAGCGAGATTACGGCCGTACACCAGCACATTGTTATCAATGCAACATTATGATCTGAATAAAACAATGCAACATTATGATGGAAACAGAATAAACGTATGAAACTAATTATACTGCTGATTAAATAGAAGAGCAAATTATAACAAAAAAACAACTAGCTAGTATAGTACATTTGTACAAAGTTAATATTTTTTGCTCCAGGATCAACACATAGCATATACGACTATAAGAGTGCGTGGGTTGTCGTAAGTGAGGCAGTAGAGAATCAATTGTATTGGAATAAATTTGTGAATACATACTACATTAACAAATCCTGCCATACTGATGGCACGTATGTAGGCATGGCCCCGGCATGCAAGGCTGTGTTTTTGCAGGCTCATCCGGCAGTAAATAACACTAATTAACAAATATTTTTTGCAGGATATTTTATATTTGCAGCGTGAGCAGACTGGGCAGGATGAGTAGTTGGAAATCTGGAGCAGTCCCAATATATACCATCACAAGCGACTTCTATGTATGTCGTCCGGTTTATATGTGCTAGATGCTGCCACTTAACACGTCATGCGTATATAAAATAAATTAATAGCAAAATGGCTAGGAAAGTGAAAGCGTGGTAGCTACTTATTTACTCCCATAGAATACTTAGCTAGCTGTGTGTATATGGTACCTACGGTATAGCGGTCAAAGTCAAAGTGACTCCTACATGATTATTAGTCAAACCGTGTGAGCCCGGCGGGGGCTTGATAAGCTTTTATTTAATTAACAAACAGTGCATGTCATATGATATTATGGAAATGCCATATCACATCAGAGCGTGGCCCTGCTTGTTGATCGTAGCTATAGAGATTATTAGTAGATCCCAGCTAGAACCCCTTAAACCCTAGCTAGAAAGGTCCAAAGCGATGGAGTGGTGGAAATGGTAGGCAAAGGGAATAAGAGGAGCAGAGTTAGCCTTGACGCGCGCGCAAACCCATGGTACGATCCGCACGTGCCCAGAGGCGGAAGCCCCCGGCCAGAGATAATCTAACCTTTGAAGCTAACGGTCTTGTCAATCGCTGCCTAGGAGAGTAGCATGCATTTCGGTTCTCATCGGTCCCTGGAACTGGAACCAACGACTAGTGATTTCGTTGACCAGGCCGGGACGCTTTTGTTTATATATACTTTATATATGTATATATATACACACACAATCATTATATCATCTACAAATCTCATTGTCTTTTCCAAACAAAAGTATGAAAGAAAAATAAAATGCAGCGGGGCAGTAGGAACTAGGAAGTGTATGCTCGATCGAGAAAAGGCATGCAACAGATAGGATGGGTGATGCAAAGACCTGAGGTTAATTGCAAGTTAACCGTCTGAGAAGACGACGAGCGTTGTGGATTGTGGTGCAGCGTGATCAGGATTAATTTCAAGTGTATCATGCAGGGGTTTTCAGATTGTAGGTAGACTGGTATGTACCTCGAGGAAGCCGATCTCCCGGTGGAGCGCGTCGACGGCGAGCTGCAGGCGGTGGCGGCCGCATGGGTCGGGCGAGGCCGGCGGCGACTTGGGCCTCGGCGCCGCCGCCGCGGCCATTACCACAGCTCCCTGCTACAGTCGAGCTGCCGCGCTAGCTTCTGCGCTGCTGAAGTCGATGCTGACGAAGCTAGCTGCTTCTCTGCTGGAGGTGGTGGATGGCCTGGCGAGCGAGCGATGATTGATGAATAAAAACAAGATCAAAGGGAAGGAGAATGATGACGGCGAGGTAGCTAGGTGGCGGCCGGATGATTAAATGGCAGCAGCAGCAGCGGAGCGAGACGCAGGCGAGCACATGGAGGGAGTCTGCGGGGTGGTGCCGGGTTGCCGTTTCGGGCGGCAATGATGGAGGGGAGAGAGAGACGCCAAGCCTTCGTTTCCGGAATACTACTGCGACCGAGACGAGGGGCCCTCGGCGTCGGCGGGCAAGGGGAGCCCAGCCGGGGAGGGAAAGGATGGAGAGAGCCCAGCGACGACGGAAGGGAGCAGGGAGCTCTGGCAGCTGCTGAGCCGCCACTGTCCACTGAGACGGGACTAGTGTTGCGACTGAGCGAATCTAGCACGAGAAAGAGGAGAGGGGTGGCAGAGGAGAGAGAGAGGATGGGGGCTTGAAAGATTGTCGGGGCCGGATCTAGAGAGCGAGAGCCGGACGAACGGACGGCAGCGACGGGGAGTGGTGGGGACGGACGATGCCTATACTGTTGCTTGCTCCCGGACGGACGCTGCTCGCTGGTGTAGTGCTGTCGCGCGCGCTGGCTGCTACATACATGTGCTGCTGCTAACCTCTACCTCCATGCTGCGCCTTCAAGATAGAGGGAGAATCGAGAAGAAGAAAAACAAGACAAAGTCCAATTTACAACCTCCGGGCTGTCCAATTTACAACCTCTCAGGGCTATCGAGAAAGCCCGATTTTCAATCCAAAGCTGTAAAATCGGAGATTAAAATCATTCAACTGCTCAACTCAGACCAGTTTCGTCCTTTGGGTAGTTCTAAAGGTAATTTTCAATTTTGGAAAAAAGATGTTTTGGTTTAATTTAGAAAGACAAATAATTTATGTTAAACTAGACAGATATGAAAATAGTCCCAGAATATTTCTTAAAGAATAACATATATATTGGTGCAATAGTTACCGTAAAATGGCAAACTATAATTGAAATAAACAATGCATGTAACTAAAAGCAGTACAAGACTAGAAAATAAAAATGAGATACAAATAACTCCAAATATAGCACCAACAAATAAGTTATAATCTAAGAAATTATATATATATATATGTGTGTGTGTGTGTGTGTTTCATATTTTTTGTATTTAAAGTCACCTTCAGAATCGCTCGAAAGACCAAATTTGCCCAGTTCAACTATTGAGAATGGTCTTTTATATCTGTTTTGTATTCAAGGTTCAAAATCAGACTATCATGTCAATTGGACGCTAAAATTCAGACTTTTTTTTTAGAAAAAAGATGTTTTGACTTGTCATCACATGGCTCCTTTCAATTTTCTCCGGTCGCGTGTGTTATGTTTTAACTTGCGACTACAGTCAAACAAAAAATAGAAATGTGACTTTTAAAACTAAATATTTAAAAGATATGCTATACATTATTGTTTCTAAAATAAATATTTAAAAGTCATGGTGGTCAAAACTTCCCTTATCATCACACATAGTCAAAATAAAAATGCAATTTTCTTTCGGAGGAAGAACTAGGAAACCAACCTTTTTCTCTTCGAATACCATTTGGACTCCTCCAACAAGATAACATCATCTAAGTCGTAACAAGCCATTTTACCATTTTACTTATCTACGGAAGAGAGGATGTGATGAGATTGTAAAAAGTTAATTCTCAGTGTCAGTGTGTTGTAGTTTCTTGTTCTAGGTAGTGCATGCCAAAGTCTTGTGTTAAAGATTAATATGTCCGCATATATAGGCAATGCATCTCTAGATACAAGGCCACCACATCTGTTTACCGATGAACCAAAAACACTCTTCTTCTCATATATTGCCTCTACTCTATGGGGTGCTTGGAACTTTTGACGGGGACTATGTAGCCTTGCCTGGCGAGGATAGACAGAAGAGCAACTCGTTTGGATACTTGGCAAGCTTACCTCGGGGCTCACGCTAGCAAGAATTTGCTCGCTTCTACGGGATGGGGAATTTCGCTCTCCTCACCGGGCAAGGCTACGCTCGCCTCGCTTGGCAAGTCAGACAAGGGAGCAAAAGAACCGAACGCTCCCTTAGTACTCCCTCGTTGTTTACCTAGTCAATCATTCAAGTTTGACCAAATTTATATTATACAACAAACTATGAATATTCATATCTTTATAGATATATTCGATGGTTAGTCTTACTTGTTTTGCGCCATATATAATGTCAGTATTATCTTAGAATATGAGTTAAGCTTGAAATTGTTTGACTATTTAGGAGCGTGAGTTGCTCATCTACTATGCATGATAAAACGTTGCAAGAGTAAGCAAGCAAACACACCCGAACCCCGACGCTTGTCAAAGCGGATCGCGACGACGAGGGCATAGGAATCACATGTGAAGCTAGGGTAGTCAGTGTGCTAGTGGCCAGTGGGATCAGCTGCCCGACCTAACTAACGGCACTGAAACACAGCAGGCGTCGTGACTCGTGAGATGATGCATGGCATGGCAGGTCCCCCCCCGGCCGGGTCCGGATGCGGGTGGTGCGCATGCATTCACGCCGGGCCTCCGGGTGGGGTTGGTACGTAGACCGGCGCGTGCCCTCTGCCTGCCACTGCGCGCCGCACTCTTTTCTGAAACCGAAGCACACGATATACGGAGTAGCTTCTCTGAACATGCGAGCGCGCCCGTGTCCGTCCGTACCCGGCCGGAGTATCCGACTGTACTGTGTCATGCACGTGAGCGAAACGGACGTACTCCTAGCTAGTACGACACACTGGTTCCACAGAGCTAGCTAATCTAGTCTCTTTATTACTGTACGAAAGAAAAGAGAAGAAAGGAGAAAAAGAAAAGAAAAGAGAGGAACTTGTTGACGCCAAGAAAAGGATCGGAGAAAAACAAGTCGTCATGGTAGTAGGAACAGTAGTAGCAAGCCCTATGCTACGACTGTGCTAACAACTGGGCACAGCACACAGCTAGTCGAGTGATCTTTGCATGCTTCTTCTCCGTCTTTTTTCACTTGTGCAGTGCTGACGAAAACAGTGGTGCTAGTGTACATAATTAGGCTTATAGCCTTGCTGCACCGCTCTGCACGGTGTAGTCACCACCGAGCCGCACCGGAGGCGCTCTGGGCCGTGTTTAGTTGTGTGGGGAAAAATACTTTTTTTTCTGGGATGCGTGTTATGTGAGGGGATGAATAGGAAAGGGGAAAAAGGAATTTTTGGGGATGCGTGTTCTGTGAGGGAGATGAATAGAAAGTAAAAAGTACTTTTGGAACTTAACACGGCCCTGCTCCGATCCAACGGCGTCCCTGGGACGAGGAGAAGAACACGCGATGGCAATTGCCTACTGGTTCGTTACGCTACGTCACGTCAATATGACGACGGAACGCGCGAGCGCGAGGGGCCCGCCCGGCCGGCCGGTGGTGAATCGATCGAATCTACAGGCAGAGGCCAGAGGCAGGCCTCCCGTCTGCATCGGTCCTGATGACTAGAGTCAGGAGCATCAACGAAGACGGCTGGGCTCGCTAGCTTTCGGTTTGGACCGGGTTGCAGCGCTATGCGCCTGTGCTATATATACTTATACCGCTATACGCGCGTATGGAGACCAATCAATGTACGATCCGCACATGCATCATGTACTACCGTCCGTAACTGCTAGCTGTACGAGTGCTGTGTGACTATACGCAGTATAACTGTATATGCGCGTGCGTACATAACGTAACGTTGGCAGCAGCAGTCGGGCTGCATCATGCGTGCTGGACGGCTTTTTTTTTTTTCTTTTTTCTTTGGAGAGGAGCGTGCTGGACGCCTGGGCACCGGCTCCGCATCTCCCGGGCCTCTGCCCTGCTGCCGCCACGTCGACGTGGAGCTATTTCCGGCCGCACGCCACGCTGGCCCACCACGAAACCCTGCAGTGCAAGCTTGGGCCTGGTCCTGGGCCTGGCCTGCAAAAGTAGGAGTGTGATCAAAGTGGGCAGCCTGCGCCACTACTGCTCCCCCCGTTTTCGTTCTAAAAAGGCTCCTGAGCCGTGCCTGCCCCTATCTAGCATCTGCACCGCAACAACGACAACGAGACAGGTGCCCACTGTGCAATCACATCCGACCACCATCCTCTCTCTCTCCTGTACTCCTCCTTTCCCTGCATGCATGATTGGCAGTGTTTTATTTCATTTTTTTCGGAAGATCTCACTGCTCAGAAACATAAAACACTCAGAAAAATGTAGTGACAATACAAAAGTCAAGAGAAGAAGAAAAGAGGCCAAGCCCATTATAAATAAACTGACAGAAATAAACAAAGGAATTACAGCCTCGGGCAGAGCACAGGGGGGCGGAATCCTCGACCCCTGATGTACAAATCTAGGCAATATCGTACGTACGTACTCCACCGACGTGCATCTATCGCCCCCCAACTACATTTTACACCTCAGTTTCTTTACACCGATCCATCAGCAAGGCATGCAAGCTCGCACCCACCGTTAAAACCCTATCATAGTCACCAGTCACCACCATATTCTGCTACGGTTTCGTCTGTGCAGGCATGTGCCACTCCCAGAACTCCTGGCTCTGGCCCGGCGCCGCCTGCCTCCTCGGCACGCTCCTCCTCGGCGACCTGATGGCCGCCTTGCTCTGCGCCCGCACCTTCTCCCTCTGGTCACCGTCTCTCCTCCTCGTCCTCTCTTTCTTCGCATCCTCCTGAGCCACCACCGGCTCGCCCGGCGCGTCGTCGGTGATGCTCAGGAGAGGCTCCAGGTCCTCGACAACCTTGGACATGTCGGGCCGGTTCTTTGGGCTCCCACTCAGGCACCGGTACGCCACTAGGGCCGCCATGTGGGCCGCCGTGGCGGGGTATTTTCCCTCCAGGGCCGGGTCCATCACTCGGCCTAGTTTTTGCGGGTCCTTGAGCCACGACCTCATGTGCTCCACCAAATTCTGTTCCCGACTGGGCCGGGTCTTGTCCACCGCCCGCTGGCCCGAGAGGATCTCGAGCAACACCACGCCAAAGCTGTACACGTCGCTCTTCGCAGTGAGGTGGCCCGTGAGGATGTACTCGGGCGCGGCGTAGCCGTGGGTGCCCATGACGCGGGTGGACACATGGGTGTCGTCACCTTCCGGCCCATCCTTGGCGAGCCCAAAGTCCGAGAGCTTCGCCTCGTAATCCTGCAAAATCCAACATTCACGATATTATTAGCCATATGAGAATTCCATCCGTATTCATGAATCATATATACTAATATATATGTTTGATTACAATCATATCTAGGAATTATACATACTATTATGTTTGATTAAAATTTTGGCTGATTAAAAGCGCACTACAACCCATTATGATCCCCAAATTAACTTATATACGGCCCAGGAGCTAACTGTGAGACTTTTATCCATCGAGTCACACGGCCCTTCCCCGCGCTGTGCTCTGTGCAGCTAGCCCAACACCAAATTCACAGTGTTTATTATCTCACTTTCTCTCTAAAATAAAGAGATGTGGCGCCAAAGACTTCTGGTGGTTGGCACATTTCACATTGTGAATGAGCAAGCCGCAACCGGTCGAAACTCAAAAGGTACGGCTCGAACCACCCATCGTCTTTTTTTTTGTGCCCCCCCTCTGGCTTACTTCTTCGTTGCAGAAAGAAAAGGGGGTATGAAAGGATACGGAAAGTAGCATCATCTTCAAATTTGGGGTGCAAATTAAATAAAAGGCGGCTCTGATCTTGTCAGCTCTCACGAGCACACAAAAGTGGCCTCGCCGCCGCAGTTGAAAAGTGGTAGCCTGCATGCAGCTAGAAGGGTTTACTAGTAGGAAATTGATCTACCAAGTCAACCGCTGACGCAGCCATTTGAAGGCTCGCTTTGACTTTGATCGACGGGCAGTTCGATTATTCGTTCATGACAAGTCAACGTATCCACCCTCTTAAGTCGTCGCAGGTATATACGTATGTAAATTCGTAAGACCGTATATGGGTGTGAGTATATAAATACGTACCGGGTCGAGAAGGATGTTGGATGTCTTGAAGTCGCGGTAGATGACGGGCTTCTCGGCGTCGTGAAGGAAGGCGAGGCCCTTGGCGGCGGCCACCGCGATGTTCAGCCGCGTTGACCACGACAAAACGGGCGGGAACTCTGCAAAAGTTACGTTGTTAACAACAAAACAAACCCATCATCACCACCGGCTGATAATCGCGCACGCGCCTCAGATAAACAACAATAATGAACCAAAATATATCACGTTGTGCTGTGCATGCAACCTTTTGTGTGTGTGTGTGTGTGTGTTGGTGACTAGGAGCAGTTTGTTACGAATGGATTGGTTGGAGAGACAGAGAGATGGAGCATTATATTACATATGTGCAAAGTGCACTAACAAAAACTGGCTAGTATCAAATACTATATGTGCGTGATTGATGCCGTAGAAAAAAGAAAAATACACATATGCTGATCAATAGTTTGATCAGTTGTCAATTGTGGTTGGTGCTTATTGTAATTTTATTTTGGCTTAGGCCATGTTTTCTCTTATATGTAAACTCTGTTCCTAATCTATAATGAAAGGCAGATCACCTGCCATTATGCTAAAAAAAAACTGTGACCATGTCCCCGTACGTAAGTGTGCTGCCATATACAAAAACATACTTCATTTCTTCCATGGCTAGTCGCGTGTCATTTCAACACAGTAGTTGTAGACTTGTGGGGGCGAGAGTAATCGTAGCAGTTGGAGAAAATGGTACAATGTGAAACATAGCTAGGATGATCCCTCTCACTAATTTCTTCTCTTCACCACACCATGCATGCATCCCGGTCCACAGGAACGCTCAAGGATATGGTGGCCTTCATCGATCGTTTTTTCTACAACCAACTCAAGAAATGAAGAAGGAGCCAATGGGCCCGCCCAGCCAACACAAAGTCAACAGGCTCATGTAAGACTGGTCAACCACCTTTGGTGGCAGGAGCACGTAATCTAATTTAATTTGGTCCCTCTTTATTTTCTTCCTTCCTGAATATATAGCTCTCAATCGATCCCATGGCCTCATTCAAACAGCCTACTGTTTGGTTGTTTACCAGACCGCTGCTAATACATGATGGTACTGGTCCATGAGTTGAATACTAGTAATGCGAGCTAGCTGGAGCTAGTAGTAGCGCACACACGAATGCTAGCTATATGCAGATAGCCGTCGTGGATGAAAGCTATAGGTAGCTTGCTAGCACGAACCCATTCTCCCCGTTGACAACGTGCTACAAAACAACTAAGCTGGTCTAATCAGTTAGGTGATGCGCGCATGTAGTACGGTGTGATACTGATACCACCCATTCAGGCATTCAGCTGACATGGTGCGCGCAAGGCCCAGCTAACAGCTACTGTCAGACGAGCTGATCGATGATGCATGCTACTACATACAGTATGCTGCTCGAGTAATTAAGGACAGAATTGAATCTAGTAGTAGGATAGTAGTAATGGAGAACGAACAAACGAAGATAGTACTACTCACTCTTGAAGAGGTGGTTCTCGAGGCTGCCCTTGGGCATGTACTCATACACCAGCAACCGATGCTCCTCCTCGCTGCAGTACCCAACAAGCTTCACCAGATTAGGATGTCGAAGCTGGCCAAGGAAGATGACCTCAGAGAGCCACTCCTTGTGTCCCTGCGTGCCTTCAGGGTCCCAAAGCTTCACAGCGATCTGCTGCGCTCTGAGCCCCGGCTTGGCGCCCTCCCCGACCACGCCCTTGTACACGGGGCCGAACCCTCCCTCCCCGAGGAAGTTGCTGTCCACGAACCCTTGCGTGGCCGCCTTGAGCTCGCCCACCGTGAACACCTGCAGGTTGGAGCCCACCAGCGACACCGACAGGTCTTGGTCCGAGCACGTGCTCATCACGTCCGTCACCGACAGCCGCTGCTGCAGCCCCGACGACGACGTCGCCGGCGCCGGGGAAGATGGTTGTTGCTTCGCCGCCGCCGTCGATGGCCGTGGGCCCGGCCGGACTTTGCTCCCGGCGCCGCTGGCACTGCCGTGTAGGCAACCGCCGAACAGGAACTGCCATGCTGACAGCTGCTTCTGCTTCTTCTTCGATGATGATGATGATCTCGCCATGATGATCCGCAGTGTCTGCTGCTATTTGTATATCTTCAGACTCTTTTCGATCAACACCATGCAAATCTGAGGTCGATCGATCCGTTGACGATCTGCGCCGCGATATGATCGATCCGTTGACAAAGGAAGGAAAGGAAGCTGCTGCTGTTAGCTGAGGATTATTGAATATGGAAGGGAGTCGAGCTTATAATTGTGGAGCTGAGATGAGAGACGGATGGAGGAGTATTTGTAGAGAGGGGGTGAGCTACCAACCAAGCCGAATAAATGGAAGAAGACGAGGAGACCGCTTCTTTCTTCCCTGCCCGTGCTGCTAGTGGCTTAATGCTATGCTACCAGTAACACGGGATGGATGGGGATGAGACGAACGCGTTGAGGTGTTCGGCTCTTACCGTTCCGTTCCCCCTCCCAGCCGGATCGGATGACATGTCGCCACGCTGACCGTTGACCTGACAGCCCAACGCCTGCTCTGCATGCTTTGATCCATTCCCATTTGCCCATTTTTCTTTTCTCTGCTTACTACTTTTCTTATTTCTGGACTGGACCCTTTTTTTTTCAGACCACTTTTGCTCCCATAAATAAAGCGCTCCTCAGTTCCACCGGTTTTATATTGGTCTCGACGTTTTAACAGAAATGTTGAGAACAAAAAAGCATGTCAAGCAAGCCCTATTCTAGTACCAGCTTCGTTCAAAAAAATTCTAGTAGCAGCTTCTCTTTTTTTTTTTTTCTATTTCTTTGTTGAGGCTGCTAGAAACTTGACGGCATTGATACCATATCATGCTCAAAATGCCTAGTAGCTAGTATCTCTAGGAGCGCAATGTGTTGGCCCTTCCCTTATTAGAAACACTCTAGTCTCTGCGCTTTGCTTTTACTTCCAGTACCCATTTTAGTCAGACTTATTCCAAGGTAAAGAAGCATCATGGTCCAGGATCAGACAAGATCAAACCAAATCATCCGCGGAGAAGACAGGCCAATCTAGGCCTTGAATCGAATTCCCCCATGGCCCCATCTCGCACAAGCAACGCAGACAGACTTGACAGCACCAGAAGTGGAGGTCCATGTCAATCGGCCATCGCCCTCAATCGGAGTCCCAGAGACAGACAGCAAATTCAGATGCGCCATCAAGGTCGTTATATGAACAGAGCAATGCGTTTTCTCCTGTGTCACTGTAGCACTGCTGGTGAGACGAAGAGACGAGATGCCCGTGGCGCCTGGAACGCTCAACGCACGTAGTGGCCATTCTCAAAAAAAAAAAGAAAAAAAAAGCACGTAGTGGCCAATTTGCAGAGGTGAAGAAAGCTTAGAGAAAATGACAGGTTGCCGTTCCTTGTGCCCAACCTTGAAACGGGGATGAATTAGATTTCTACTAGAGAGGGTTTGATTCCTACGGGTTTCTAACAAACTTCCTGTCCACCTCTGCAAAGTGTAAGCATGCGTGAAGCTATAGGGGTTTTCCCCGATTTCTTCCTTGGTTTCATTTAATGCGAGGAGTAGAGTAGGAACTAAGCCAAATTAAGATAAGGGTTGTTTGGCTTGAATAAGTTCTAGTAAAACAAAACGATCACGAAGACTCCTGAGCCAGGTGTGATGCAAAAATTGCAACAAACACCTCTCCGGTCGGTTGTTGCTGTTCCGTCTTTAGAATAGAAATGAAATCGTTCTTTCCACCTCATTAATGTTCGCAAGAAAGTTTCACTTTCCATAAGCTCTTCAGGAGTACTTTCACATAGGACCAGGTTTTATCATACGTATAACTTGTAACAGGGGAAGCTATTAGTTTTTTGTTACTGAAAGATGGGTCACACTCACACCATCATTGCTAAATGATGCTACACCTTTGGCTCCATATGTCAGAGAAAAAGAAAGTCAGTTGGGTGCTTCAATTGTCTCACTATAGGGCTCGGAAAAAAAAGAATCTGAGCCTGTAGTAATGCAACTCATTTCAAGTACCTAAGCAACGGAACCTGGTGTAATCCTGCATAACTTTGTCTTTGACCCTGTTAATGACTCCATCCGTTCTAAATTATTAGTCATTCTAGGTGTCATTTTGAGTGTCTAAGATCATACTCCCTCCATATTGGTAAAGGATGACGTTTTGCGATTGTCCTAAGTCAAACTTTGTAAACTTTGACTGTAAATAATTTTTTAAGTATTAAGTTTAAAAATATAAAAATAATATGAGTAGATTTGTATTGAAATATAGGTTCAGAAAAGTACTTTTAAAATATATTTTACAAATATTTTATACTAAAAAGTATTAGTCAAAGTTGTGTTTTGGAGACCATGTCAATGTCCTAAACGTCTTCCTTTACCAACCCGGAGGGAGTATCTTCTATGAACCTAGACATATGCTTGTCCAAATTCGTAGCATATTCAATGAATCTGGTAAAAATCTAAGATGACTAATTTAAAACAGAAGGAGTAAAATAAAATGCATGAAAGCAACTGAGTTCTATGATTTGGTTAAAATACGATCGCGCCCATTTTCCCTGTGTAAACGTACTACACAGGTTGTTTGACATCCTGCGCAGAGCGACGAGATTTGCTGTCTTTTCCTCGGGGGGACAAAACAGAGGTCCTAGTCGTCAATCGAAAATTCCCGCGGTGCCCTCCGTGCAGTGGAGAAATGTCCTAAAAAATTAGTCCACTTAGGTGGTTGTAATCTTTCTAGTGAAAAAAAAAATGAACACGGGATCGTATCCTAAAATCACGGAAATGGTTCACGCGCATAATATTTTTCTTGTAATCATGCCATTGAACATTACAGAGCGAATTGATAGCTACATATCGTTTGTTTTTTTTTAAAAAAATCAATATTGGTTATTTTGTGGAGGCCGTGCTTGTGCCGATCTAAAGAATGCCAGAAGACCCGCGTTTGGTTACCGTGCAGTCCGTGCAGTTTGACAAGAGGAGCTCCAATCCATTCCTGAGAAGTTTGAGTAGTACATGTAAACGACAATCCAAAGGAGTAGTACACGGAGAAGAGAGAGGCCGTGTTCAGATTGGAAGGAAAAAATATTTTTCCTAGATGAATAGTGCACTAGAAAGCGTGTTTTGTGAGTGTGATGAATAGAAAAAACTTGTTGGAGAAATACTTTTTCCTGAATCTGAACACAGCAAGAGAATGAAGTCGTTCCTTGTTCGTGCCAACGGCGCCGGTGACAAAAGAGTTGGCGCCTTTTATTGCTGGGTCGTCGGCGACACGTACGTACGTATAGTAACCTTCTTATCGCTAGAAGAAAGCGCGGCCATCCAGCGCTCGCCGCTGCGTCGCGTGACGCATGGGCTCCATACCACGTGCCGGCTATCGGTAGGAGGCCCGGCGCAGTAAAAAAAAATACCCCCCGCGTCGTAAAAAACGCCAGCCGCGTCGCCGTAACGGGTGCGTCGTCGGTGTTCGATGAAAATTTCCGCCGTCGCCGACAACCTGGACGAGGAGGCGCGAAACGGAGGACGAATACAAGGGGACTCGAATTGAATCAAAGCACAAATAGAGTGGAATCGAATGGAAATACAGACCCAAGGTCAATCGAAGAACAAAATAGTCTAATCGAAGAACAAAATAGTCTAATCGAAGAACAAAATAGCAACATCGAAGAAAATCGACCTCCACACAAACTGGAGAGGTGGATCCGGCGAACTGGAGAGACAGATCCGAACCACCCCTGCTCGCCTCGCCACACGCGAAGGTCGAGCAACAACTTCTTTCCCGCTGGGACATGGCCACCAGGGATGTAGGTTGCGCCTCGCAACCTCAGTGGGGAGGCGACGGCGAGGTCGACGAGCCGCACGGACGGAGCGGAGCGGACAAATCCGTTGGAGAGGGAGCAGGAACCGCGCCGCTTCGCCACGCAACAGCACGCAACGGCGCTTCGCATCTCCATGGTGGAGCCCCCTGCCCGCCAGCAGGGGGAACAGAGGAGGAGTCGCCCCACTCGGACTGAATTTGGAGAGAAAAATCGAAATCAAAAGAGGCACAAATCAAAGGGAAGAATCGAAGAAAGCGAAAGGCCGGCAAGGAAGAAACGAAAGGAAAAAGAACCCAAATCGAAGGAACCTGAAGCCCCAATCGAAACGCCGGCGTGAAGATGGAACGCGGCAGCAGCAGCCGTGCTTGCCTCGCATGCAACCATCCTAACTAACAGCCGCAGGCGACCGCCTTGCTTGCTGGCCCGTTCCGCTCGGATGGGAGCTTCTCCTGTCACCGCGCAACCCGCCGTGACCTGGAGCAGCGGCCACAGCGAGCTCGATTGTGCGCCACCGTGTCTTGATTTCCCGTCGCCGCGCGACCTCGCCGTGACCTGGAACAGCGGCCGTCGCTAGCTTGATTCTGCGCCACCGTGTCTTCATTCAACGGACGGCAGGCCGCAGCAGCTGCAGAGCGAGGAGCAGCACCATGCTGCAGCTCTGCTCCAGCAGCCACAGGTCGGCTGCACACGCCGAGCGGAGGGAGCAGCGGAGAGCAAGAGCAGCGGAGGGGAGGGCGGCAGCGGAGGAGTGGGCGGCCGCACGAGGAAGAGCGACCGGAAGGAGAGAGAGATCGAGACCGGCATCCACGGAGATCCAGAGGAAGGGAGAAAGATCTAGAGAGAGACAGAGCCACATAGGGAGGGAGGTGTCGTGTAGGGGAAAAGAATAAATTAGGGGGAGGAAAAAAGAAGAAAGAGAAAAGAAGAGGAAACAAGATTAAAAAAGATAGAAAAGGAAAAAAAAGAAGAGGAAAAATTCCTTCTATTCACGGCGCGAGCGGATCGCCACTACGTACGTAACTGCGCCCACTTGCGAGCTCGATCGTCTGTGAACTACCTCGCGCAATTGGAAATAAACGTCTTGGGATCGATCACGTGGTGAGGAAACAATTCTAGTCTAACCGCTTGTGCTTGCTGGTGGTGCGGCAGCGAGTAGTAGTCAACTAGTCATGCGTCTGACTTCATCCGTATAAAGCTAGCGGGACTTCCGAGTACGAGTACGTACGTGGAATGGAACAGCCAGCGGTCGCTCGTCCGTGCACGCTTTGCACACGGGGACGGTATCACATTCTTCTGGGCCGGGCAAATCATTTATCTTTACTTATTTACTTACACTAGGGTCTACTTCTTTCGTCCCAAAGTTAGCGCACTTTTTAGGTTTAAGTAAGGCAACGTATCTTATAAGAACTAGGTTTTGTGAGAACTATGTGAACTCCAATATAGACCACATGATCTTAATCCAAGAGTGAGGTAGTAGGCGGAATTTGCAAAAAGTATGATTTTGCAAATCCAAGGAGGCAGTGATTTTGCAAATTCCCCTCCCACAATTAAGATCATGTGGTCTAGATTGAAGTTCTCACACGAACCTAGTTCTAATACGTTGCCTTAAAGTAAAGGACCAAACTACGTATATACCTCTGTAAAGTTGTAACTGTTGCTTCTTGGGAGAAGAGAAATTAGAAAAGAACAGATAGAATTGGCTTTTTTTACAGGTAAATGTCCATTTCAAAAAAAAAATTCAGTCTAGAAATGCACGACGAAGGGACGTATATACCTTATAAAGTTGTAATTATTGCTTCTTGGGAGAAGAGAAATTAGAAAAGAACAAATAGAATTGGCTTTTTTACAAGTAAATGTCCATTTGAAAAAAAAAATTCAGTCTAGAAATGCACGACGAAGGGAGTAGGTAACTAGTAGTACCGACGATGACCATATATAACAGCGTATGCGGTGGGTGTGTTCATGAACGCGTGCGCGTGATCACAAGCTCACAACAGACTGACCGCATCAGTCGGTACAACCGCATAAAAGGAATGGAGCAAGTCCACACCAATAGCTCGAGTGATAAAAATAAAACCCTCAGCCATATATTGAAATGTACTGGTACTATTCAACTGGCAAACGAAGACGCACGTACGGCTGGATAAAATATAACATGTTTAATATAATGGGCTGCAACTCAACAAGAGCTAGCATGTATAATTGAACTCAAGTGAAGGTTTTAATTTCAACTAAACACATATTGGAGACATAGCTAGTAGTAACTGTAATTTATCAGCGCTAGATAGAGACTACACTACAAGTCATCCTATTTTTGTAGACTAAATAATTTTATATTTCACCAAATTATGGAGGGGGATTACAAATATTTATGACACCAAATAGATATACTATAAAATGTGTTTAATAAAGAAATTAATGGTAATTAATTATTTAGTATCATAAATGTTAATACTTTGGTGTATAAATTTAGTTAAACTTTAGATGCTTTACTCTCTAAAAAAGCCAGAATGACCTACAATTTAGAACGGAGGAATTAGATAGTATCTGTGTGAACATCGTGTATGTATTTGGAAAACATGGAGTTTGGACAGTGAGCTAGCGTACAAGTAATAGCAATACTTTCTGGAACTGCAGAAAAAGAAATCAACACCTATTATTGATCAAAGCAGCACTCACATTCGCTAGTACTATTATTCAGTCAATGATAACGAAAAGGGCTGAGCTGGTCTGCCGTCTATTTCCATGAACGATCCAAGCCTCACGAACGTCTTACCAGTGACCAAGACGGCAAGACATACTATACGCGTAGTGTCACATACTATATATATCTCTGTCTATAAATTTTGACATTTAGGACAAGCTAGCTAGTTAATTTAAAATAAACTAATTTACTTGTTTAAACGTCATAAATTAAAAAAAAACATAAGGAGTATTATATTCAGGTGTTTATGCCATAGGCCAACAACTTTCCTTCTTAATTCTTGCACTTTCTTTGTCAGGGGTGGAATAGCGACAGAGAAAGCACTTTGGTAGGTGCAACCGCAGCTCAAGACTCTCCTGTATGATCTCACTGATGTAGTGATGCTAACCACACATGTCACATACACATTAATTCTAGAGAACAATTCTTTAGCACCCCCTCCACCCCCAAAAAGAAAAGAACAAAAAAACATAGGAAGAACATTGATGTACACATCCACACGCTCATTTAAGCCCAAAATCTTGTTTAATTGGTCTACTTATATTCCCTTACGGCAGCAGGCAAGACAACAGCATACAATAGACGAGGGTTTTTCAAGATGAAAAAAAATATATGCAGGGGGAGATTGTTGACTATCCTAGCCTTTATGAGTTTGGTAAATAGGACACATCAATGTCGTTGCATCTCTAATAGTCGTCAGTGATGTTGTACATGTCTGCTGATCAGCACTAAACTACTGTATTTTTGCCCCAATTTGCCGGCTGGAAGCAAGCACTTTCAAAAATATATTTTTTTAAAAAAAATCTTTCTGCGATTTAGTCAACCCTCGTCCTTCTGCTCCCATGCTGATATATATGAACCCATGAGGAACATCATGCCTAGTCACGAGTCAGTTTTCTTTTCTTTCACTTAGACTAATCCCAAACTGATGACTTGCTGTTCTAGGTCTCTGTTTCAGTTTACCTTGTAGCGTATGCCGATAGTGGAGGAGCAGCTAGGTGCTATCCTGTTCAGGTAGAAAACAATGCCAACATGGCCAGCAAACCATCAACTTGTCTGCAGCCATTTGGACTTGTGTACATTAAACTAGTGACTTGCCTTTCATGCTTCAATCATCGTACGTTTTACCTTGGCCGCCGTCATAGAACCGCCATTTCTGACTATACCGTCACCTTTTTCTCCAGATAATACTGTCATTGACGTGCGTGTGCGATCGTTGTCATGCTGATGATGCAGTTTTATAGCAGATGGTGATATAGCATAGGTCAAGGTCCAACCGTCCAAGAAGTTACCCGCTGTGGTTAGGATGTTTTAGGGGGAGGAAGAAGAAACAGTGGCAAATCCACTATCCTGATTCCCATTATTTCACACGGATTGGTTAGAGAGTTGATTGTTCTGTAGCATTGTGGAATGTTAAAATTTTTTAGCCGGTCAGTCGTCATCAGATGCTCGTGGAAAAATATACCGGAGAAGTTTCCAAAATTAAGTTGCTGAATTGACTAGAGTTCTTCGATGTCATTGTCACTATTCCCATCGAGATATCATTTCACCCCTTGCTCCTGTTCTCTGATCAATCAATCAATACTAGTACTAGTTTTGGATGACAAACACCTTGCGCCTTTCTTTCTTCAGCAGAGCTGCTGCTTTTGTGTGCTCCCTGTATATATAGACTGCATATAAATCTTCAAGCACCAATGTTGCTAGTAGTGGAAAGGGACATGTTCCCTTAACCGTCTGTCATGGAGACTTGTATTTGCTGAAATGTTAGCCCTTTTTATACAAATTATCGTTGGTACAAAAAGACAATTCTGAAAAGGAAAGACAATTCTGAATCCACTTTGCACTGACGTCGCTGGAGTTTGCTTTTCCCTCAAGAATGGAGTGGTGTTTACATGCAACCTCTGATGAAAGATAAGCATCAGGAGTGCCCAGGAGTTTTGAGTTACATTTGTACTACACATAGCCTGAAACTTCCAGACATGATTTAAGTCAGCAGAGACGGAGAGACGAAAGGAAAAGAAACTGGAACTTTTAGGCAGCTTCCCACTGGCACAATAATATGTCGCAGCGTTTCATAATTGCAAATAAGAACATCCAAATACATCCACAGTGATGTGGATGCTCACTTTTGAAATTTAAAGTGCATGTTTTGCAGGCGTGGACATACGCTCATGTGTTGCACGCTGTACAGGACACATAGCAGGAAGCCAGGAACACATCAGCTTTTGTATCTGGGCGAGGCAAGTGTGTTAACGTTAAAATAGCAGAAAGAGGCGTCACTTAGTTTTCAGGGACGATGCGAAGTCGTGAGCTAGCTAGCTGACTCTTCCAGGAAATCAAAAGCCATTAGAGAGAGAGCACTGGAGCTAGCCAACATCCGAAGCAAAAACTTCAAAGAAATTCAGCCTGGCAGGCCGGTCAGGCATCAAAGGTCATGTGGCTCTCACTGCAGGGCAACATTGGAATATCTTTTCAGGTAACTTGCTTTACAAGTGCACCTCTTAATTTGTATCGAGAAAGTCACGCATGAGAATAGCACAAACATCGTGTATACAAACAGAATCTCGGCAGAGATGATGCATGTGTGTTGGATCATCCTAGTTCTTAATTTCGACATAATAGCAATCGTCATAATCGTGTATAGAAAATGGACTATCAATGAAGCAGGAGCTTGGTTGCTGGATTTTATGATTTTAGATAGATCCAGTTAAACACACATGAGCATCACTGAATCGATACTCTTGATGTCTCTGTCGAGCAGATCAAAGTAGTCATTCGTTCAAAAAAGAAATCAAAGCGGCCATGGATAAGGAGAGAGGGAGTGCAGCCGTCAACGAACATAACAAAGTGAGCCCACTGGACCAAGTGGGCTCTAGAATTTCCGATCAAATGAAACGTGACAAGCAGCAAGAGGCTGAGGCCCTGTTTAGTTCCACCCAAAAGTCTTTTTTTTCACTATTCGTCCTATTCATCATCCTCACAAAACACGCTTTCCAACACACTATTCATCTAGAAAAAGTACTTTTTCCTCCCAACTAACACCCCATGAGAGAAACAACAACAACAAAAGCAGACAACTACTGCACCTCAAAAAGGCAATCCGGTCGATGTTTCTGTGTGCACACTCACCTTTTACGAATTGATTATTGTGCTGTGGGTAAAAGTTGTGCACAATTGCCCTGCATATATATCAAAGAAGGATAACCTTGATATAAACGAGTGCAGGCTTGTCGTATTCTCGTATCACCACGAGTGACGCGCGCGCCAAAGAAATTCAATGGCTAAGATTTGAATATCAGGATAACTTTGTGTTCTAATACTATGTTGGCATTTGGACTAGGCCTTGAAAATGCATGGAGGCTTTCGCCCTTTCCATTCCCAGAAACCACAAAACATCGGAGAGGTTAATATGAACTCTGCAGTTGACACTTGACAACTTGAGATCGAGGCGCGCAAGGTCGTCGTAGAACCTGAGGCCGCAGGAAGGTGATCTTTGGAAGATCGGCGCGCAGCGCGTGGATGACGCGCGCGAGCCACATCTCCTGAGGATCGCCGGGTTCCGTGTTCTGTCCCCTAAAAGGCAGTGTTTTGACGACGACGGATCAATATCATCTCTGCTAACCTCAAGTCGTCGGCGACCCCGTGGTCGATCGGATCGCAGAAATTCAGAGTTGAGGAGCCGACGGCGCATAAAAGAAGAGAGCCGCAACCGCAAGCAACGCCGGCCGCGCTGAACCTGTCAACACTGTGTGAAACAGCGCTGCCGTCGTCTGTCCACGCTGGAAGATATGAGGAGGATCACACGGTTCCAGGCTACGTTCACGTTAACATCACATCAGCATGACATACGTACCTGTGTTGTCACTGGGTTAACCTTTTTTTTCCATTAGTATTTTGCCTTTTGTTGTTACTTCATTTGTTCCTTTCCCTTCGTTTCGCCATTTTCTACGTCTCACCACACCCACTGAAATGTCACACCATGAAATTTATAGACATCAGGATGTGATTAGAAAGAACAATAATTCAATGTTTTTTACGAGTTTCTTAAATTTTGCCAACATTTATTTATTTTAAGATATTTAACTAGGAAAATAATCGATTTCTAAAATAAAATAATTATGCTTCAGGTTGGTATTTCATGGGTGTGAAGCTTTAAAATGCGTTTAGACATTGATCTTGTGTTTCTAAGAATTTTTTAGATTTTTTAGGCGAAACCTAATGGCCCAACAAGCCACCGGCCCAGCAAGCGGCGGACAGGAGCTTGCGCACATGCACAATACTCATGAGATGTAAGAAAACCTAATGGTCCAACAAGCCACCAGCCCAAAACCATTCAAGCCCATAGCCACATGCCCATAGTTAGTTTTTACGACTAATAATTGTTAGTCGATGATTAGTCAATCATCTAGTCGAGCAGTGGACCTTATCAGTGCCAGGTACCAATAAGGCCGACTAATTACGATTAGTTAGATGACTTAATAACATTGTTTAGCATATTGAAACTTTTGTACCTATGTTTAATCCCACAAATTGCACATATGATTTATAAAAATAGTAAATGTAGAATGTAAAATAAGTAGGAGAATACGAAAGATAAATAAGTAGGAGAATACGAAAAGCTCATGCTTTCCACTAGCACTCACTAAAGCCAAGTTCATAATCAAGTAATAATTCGGTGGATGGCCAAACGGACTTCACCAACGCAAGTGATCTCTGCTCATACCTTCTGGAAAAGCTCACCCGCATCTTCACTAGGTTTACTTTGGCAAAAGAAAAAAGAGTCAGCGCAAAAACTTTACAATACCAGAAACAAATATCAGGTTAAGCATTACGAAACTAAACAATAATGCAAAGACAAAACTCAAAAAATCGCGACGCCTGAGAGATTCGAACTCTCGCGGGGAAACCCCATGTACTTAGCAGGCACACGCCTTAACCACTCGGCCAAAGCGTCGCTTGGTGATGTAGCGTTCAACGATGTTTTATATATAGATATATAACGAATCGTCTCCTCTATCGAATCGTCCTCTGAGGCTCTGAACACGGTGAGACCCCACCGGCGCTGAAACGAAACGGCGAAACCCCCACTCGATTTACAGCGGCACCAACCATGGACGCCGGCGGCGCGCGCCCATCGGCACCATCGGCCGCCGCTGCGGCGGCCGCCGGCGCCTCCGTACCGGACGAGCCCCGGGACGCGCGGGTGGTGCGGGAGCTCCTGCGCTCGATGGGGCTCGGAGAGGGCGAGTACGAGCCCCGCGTCGTCCACCAGTTCCTGGACCTTGCCTACCGCTACGTCGGCGACGTACTCGGGGACGCACAGGTCTACGCCGACCACGCCGGGAAGGCTCAGATCGACGCTGACGACGTCCGCCTCGCCATCCAGGCAAAGGTCAATTTCTCCTTCTCGCAGCCGCCGCCGCGCGAGGTACAGAACCCACCCACAAATTTCCCCCCTCTTCTACTCCAATTTCGGGAAATTATTTCGATTCTATGTTTATCCTTGTTATTATCCGCGGCAAATCTTTTCTTTTGCCACAGAACCCTAGTTGTTGTGTCATCACGGTCCAGTACACGAACCCTAGTTGTTGTGTTGCCCGTGTAGTTTCAGTTTGACTGTGAACTAGTTTTCTTTTGCTGGATTTGTAGGGGAGAACCTGGGATTTAAGTGCTGCCTTCTGCTTTTGTTAATATCTATGTGGTTTGGCCGTTTGGGTGAAATCATCTGTTAATTTTAAAACTGGTCCCCTCTCATTTCCATTGATAGACAGACATGCCAACTGAAACAATAGGTTCAGATATATGATTAGAAAGGGGATAAATACTAAGAGCCACAGAGATCAGAGACAACAGCCTCGTTCACCATCAAAACATTCCTCAGAGAATATTCAGAATTCTTAAGAGAGTCATACGATCAACTATTACAAATAGCCACGTTTTCAATATAAGATACTTTTGCCCAGTTGATGTGGCTCCCATGTACTTTTACCTAATCCTCTTTGTTGAAGTGTGCAATGGTACTTGCTACTCATGTTCTGCATTGCAGAGTATGGTGAATTTTCTGCTTTCCATTTGTAAGAATTTTAATTATTAAACAAATCTTTGGCCTTGCAAGAGGAGCCATTGGCTATGAAGCTTCTTTTTAATGGTAAAATGACAGCTATTGGATCGCATGCTAGCTCAGCTTTAAATGGTCCAGCTTAAGATGGACTGCCCATACCTAGTAAATTTGAAGTATCCATCCCATTGCATTATGAATTTATTTGATGTAGGTAATGCCTAGATTGCTGGGAGGATTAAACCTTCAATTGCTTTAGGGTATTGTATTTTGTTCGTATTTCCCTCTGTTCTTAATGAAAGGAGAATATTGTTTCATATTCACTATGGTTGTAGAATTGCAACTAGATACAGGAAGATTGCAATTTATGAAATAATCTATCTTTTAAATGATTCCTCTGCATTCTTTCGTGATGGATTGTATAGACACAACTTGTCCTTTAGGGAATAAGCACTGTATTTTTTTTTTCATGTTGGATTATAAGGTTATTCCTTCTAGCGACAATATTGACCTTTAGGGAATGATCTCTAAATTTGGGCATGAGTTATCGTCACCAAGCAAGAAAATTAGAAAACATCAACTGACACCAGAATGGCTGAACCCCTACAACCGAAATAATTTTTTTACCATTAAATTTAACAAAGACATTACTTTTTATCTATCTAAGGACAAACTTCTACTCGGCCCAGAAAATCAAGTCACTGTTAGCATCTTCAAATTGCCCTCTAGAGAATCATGAGCACCCTAGTTGATCTTCAGACTTACCAAGCGGGCTGTCACAAGTTATTACCTTGTGCTTTATCTTGAAATGAGAGCCTGAAATGTCACATTATGTTAGCTGTACACGCATATTACAGTAATATGGTTTAAATATGTTCATTTATCTTGAAACAAGATGTGATGCTGATAGACCATACTTAGTCTACACGGATCTCATTAGTTTTTTTTTAATATTACTAGCTCAAAGAAAGCCATTTGTAAATATAGTAGCGGGGTGTTGTCTTCTAACCACAATTAAAGGCATACAAAGTGTTGGGATGATGTTTAGTATTTTAAGGCTAGTTTCCGGGTTATTAAGTTTTTGTTATGGATTCTTCTCAAACTAAGTTGACCTAGTGTTCTCCGAAGAGTACATATGCATAACAGTGTTTTAGGCTAACAAGTTATTTCCTCTTTTTGATAGGTTCTCCTTGAGCTGGCACGTAACCGAAACAGAATTCCGCTGCCGAAGTCGATCGCGCCTCCTGGCTCGATTCCCCTGCCACCAGAGCAGGACACACTGCTGGCCCAGAACTACCAACTCCTGCCACCATTGAAGCCACCGACTCAAGTTGAGGAGACAGAGGATGACAGCGAAGAAGCCAACCCTAGCCTGACTCCAAATTCAGCAAATCCTAATCCAAACTACTCCCAGGATCTGAGGGGTATGGAGCAACAGAACACACCTCAGCATGGTCAGAGGGTTTCTTTCCAACTCAATGCTGTGGCAGCTGCCGCTGCAAAGCGTCCTCGGATGACCATGGATCAGCTGAACATGGGCTAACCAGTTTGTTGCCAGTTGGATTGTAGCATCTCTTCTCATTCTTTTAGTCATGTTTTGAACGAGAAATTAGTCTTATAGTGGTATGTTCTTATTGAGTAGCGCACTCCTATTTAACCACGAGATGTGCGGTACCGCAAAGCATAGTTTTGCCGCAAGCACGTTGCCCTGGGAAAGGAACTGTGCTGCTACTATTCCATTCTGTACTTGGTTCACTAGAGACTAATTTTCTGCTGCAATGTTATCTGGGGCCTGCATGCTCTTTGCATCACCGTTGTTCTAAATAAAGTTACCTCAAAAGGGCAAATTTGCATCATTAGTGTTGCACGCCACGTCATGACTCAGGATGGCAGCAAATTGTGATTATTATCCACGAACAAGATAAAACAACGAAAGCACTAGCACAGACATGTAATTCGAATTTGTTTTACCAATAAATTTGATTTTTTTACTAATAATTATTTATAGAACAGCTTTCTGGTGCTGCACATGTGTGGGCACAAGCACTGTAGTTGTTTATGCGTTACTGAATAACCTTATGACCTACTGTAGTCTTGACTCTTGAGGCCATGCATGTTTCCAAATGTTGTAACCGATGGCTGACAAGGCTTAAACTCTGTTATTTAACACGACATGTAGCTTGTGACAGGTTAATTTCCCTACATCTACGGTGCAATAACTTTTTTTAGGTGTAGGATGGAACAATTTGAGTATAGAAAGGATAGAACAATTTGAGTAGAGCCACACCAGTTCACGAAGTCAAAGCGGTAGCAGCTCTGAGCTACTGACCTTTGTTTTTTTTTTTTCAAATTGAGGTGCAAGTGGCCTTTCGTCATTTTTATAATTTCACAGAAATAGCCATTGTTATGCTTAGTTGCTTACAGAATAGAAAGTTCTCTTACCATGCTTTTATGGTTTATTTTGAATTGTCGATTGATTATCGATATCCATATACCTATAATTAATTTATGTGGTACAGTAATCCTTATCAAGCTAAGCTTACATTTATGTCGATTTATTATCTATATCCACAACTACTCTGTTGTTCACGTATATATTGCTCGTATAATTCACTTGTACTTCAACACTTCCTAGTTGGGCTAAAAATATGGAAGTCACATTGTTTTATTTAATTGCACATGTCAAGATTCCGATCCTGATACAAGCTGGTAAACACAGAAACTTAAGTATATATACTATATACAGGAAACGATAGTTGATTTCGCTTACACTTGGAAATGTAGTACTAGCATATATAGGAGTATGTGTTAACACGTGGTACGAAGAAGAGCATATTATGCTTAGGTGGCAGCACTTGGGAGATTTTGTATGTTGCAATTTGCAAACGAGTCAGTATTATTGGTCTGAGTGATGTGTGCAACCACATAACTATTTCTCCATCCCCATGTATAACACGTGAGATTACTGACTGCACCACTCAATGTCTCAGGTCTTAACTATTGATGTGTCATTTTTGTTTGGCTCTTCTCATGGACCGTGTTATTAACATCGAGCTAACAATCAAATTAACAGGAAGCAATGCAGCCACATGCTCTTGGTATGTAATTCCTACAAGCTGATTAATTAACACGTTTTTAGCATAAACATGCATGTTGCTACGTGCAAAACTGCTGATACTTCAAAAATTACATACGCATGCTGCATAGGGCAGAGAATCAACAAAGGAATCCATCTGTACAAAAATGGCCACTGACAACTGCAGCACAGTAGCTTTCTTTCTTCTTCAGAAACAAGAAGGGGAAAAAAATATATGCTAGACTGGTCGGATCATCTGTGACACCCAGCCGTGCACGGCCGAGACCCGAGGTCGATCATCCGTGGTACGTGTCGATCCTCCATGGACGCGCGCGTAGACCTGTTCTACAGCGAGCAGCATCAGGTCAGCCGCTTCACGCCGGCGGCCGGCCGCCACAGCGAGCAGAAGGACACCGGCTGCCCCTTCCACCTTAGCGCCACCGCAGCTCCCGACGCCGCCGGCGACATCTCCCACCCGCCGTCGTACTTCCTCAGCAGCGACCTCGCCGTCTCCACAGCCTCGTCCCCGAACGCCGCCTCCTCGAACCCCGCCGCCGCCATCCGCTCCCTCCACGCCTCCCTCCCTTCCACCACCGCTGCCGCATCGGCCGCCGAGGTCCCCGCCTCGGCCTCCAGCAGCCGCCTCTCCTCCCCGTCCCTCCCCTTGAACGCCACCGACGTCGACTCCAGGAATCGCCACAGCAGCTCCAGCCTCGCCGCGAACTCCCCTGCCGCCGTGCCGTCGTGAACTCCCCCGCCGGCGTCGAGCTCCGAAAGCACCACCAGCTCCGGGTTCATCCCCCGGACCTTGCGTAGGGTCTCCGCCCTCTCGTCGGCGCCGGCGTGCCCGAGACGGAACTGGAGACACACCACGAGCGCCTCGCCGGCGACGCCATACACGGAGTCTAGGGAGGCCGCGCGGGTGATGGCGAGCTGGAGGTTGATGGACTTGGCGTACCGGAGGAGGTGCGGCGAGAAATCGTACCCCGGCGGCGACGCCGAGAAGGGCGCCGCCGGCGTGGTGGTGGCCGCGGCGGCGGGGCCCACGACGGTGAGGCGGACGGAGGGCGGCGGCGCTCGGCCCCCCGGCATGCGTGTCAGTGACTCGAGCAGCGTCGGCCACTGCACGCCGTGCGACACGCCGAGGTCCACCACGTGGAGCGGCCGGGGCTCCATCGCCGCGGAGGCGGCGATGGCGGTGTTGGCGAGCGCGTTGGGGAGCGCGAACCATGGGCTGACCTCGTGGAACTTGATAAGCGACGCGCGGAAGAGCCGGGGCTCGGCGGCGGTGAACACCGGCGTGGGGCAGTCGCAGGGCGGCACGCGCACCGACGCCGCCGCCGCCGCGCCCACGGCGGCGGGGAGCCGTCCGGCGAGCGCGCGCAGCCCGTGCGCGGCGAGGCGGTGGTTGGCGTCGCCGGAGAAGGAGGCGAGCTCGCCGAGGACGTACAAGAGGTGCTGCGCCCGCAACAGGTTGCCGGCCTCCACGGCCGCCGCGCACGGGTTCAGCAGCTGCTCCGCCCACCTCGTGTCCCGGTCGGATCCCGCTCCGCCGCCGCCTCCCTTCTTGCCGTGCTCGCCGCGGCGGCGCTGGTTGCTGCTGCCATGGCCATGAATAACGGACGCCCTGTGCGCCGGTGACTTGCGCTTCTTGGAAGACGAAGGCTCCGATGGAGACGACACCGCCGGAGAGGCAATGCTTGGGGAGGCGTGCGCCAAGGGCGAGCTGGTGGTCGGGAGTGGCGGCGCCGGGGGCGAAAGGGTCTGCGCCACGACGCTGCCAATGTCATCCTGCTGCGCCGCCGCCGCCGGTGTGTTGGACGACCACCAACCGTAGCCGCCGCTGGCGATGTCGGCATCGGCGGTGAGGAAGGAGATGGTGTCCTCGAGCCAGTCGAAGCCGGCGTTGTTGCTCGCGGCGGCGGCGAGCTCCGGGTGGTCCTGCTCGTGGCAGCTCATGGGCTTCATGCATGCAAGCTCGTGGCAACAAGATATGTGCATGGACATGCAGTGGCAAGCAAGCAAAGAGCTCGGGAGGCACTGGATTGTCTTGGAGCTGTGCCTCTAAATCAGGCCTCGCCCTGATTTGTGGAGCACTGGAGCTTAATCTAGGGTTTGAAGAATTGATTGGAGGTTAAGGTCTTAAGGAGGTGAGGAGCACAGATCAGTGGGGGTTTGTTTATGCATTCGTGAGGTTATTTTAGGGTTCTGCCCTCGTGGAACTGACATATTCCCTGTATTTTGGTAGCATACGGCCCGGTGCAGTACGCCGTAGCATATCTCTCGAGATTCTGCGCTTGTTGCAATTAACAAAAGGACCTTGGGAGTCTTGTATTAACATAAGCTAAAATTTGATTGGCTTGAATTTCAACTGAAACTTCTCGTGCTTCTGAATTATTCTTATGCTAGTTTGTCCCCAGTCTGAAGACTGTATATAAATCTGAAGAGTGTGTAGCAAACTAGCAATGATGTAAACATTTGGTCATGATTCATTTCAGTTTGCCCAAGTTTTGACCTTTAGCTTTTAGCTCCCTTCCGTCTTACAAGGTTTCTAGGTTTGACTGAGATAGCTCAAGACAGATGTTGCGACCCTTGATTGGTTATTTTGTAAAACTGTATGCTTACATCTGCCGAGATATCACCAGTTGCTGGGAAACATTGAGACCGTAATGCTTGCCAAGCAGTTTAATGGCGCCATTGCCGTCCCCATTGGATGGGAGCTCAACAAGGGCGGCTGTCACAGCATTTCGCTACAGGGATGAAGAGTTTGGTTGGAGGGCGACAGGAACGACTGCTAGTTGTTGGTATGCCTATGTTACTTTTTGTTTGGATCCATACTAAATCTCAAATGATTGGGATCATCCAAATGACACCATCACAGGTGCATGTGGCCTGCTGTGGGGACTCCAATCCTTCCTTCCACTGAAATGCTAGTACTGCTGCTGCCTTCAGCAAATCGCCCTTTGTTTACTTCTTGATGACAGGCAGGATGAGCTCACTCCGGTCTATCAGAGGTCGACAAATGTTCATCAGAATAACGGCTAGGTGTATTTTAGTTGATTCTCGCTGTATAAATCTTGTTGATTATTGGTATGTCAGACCCCTGAATTAAAGAACAATGCACTTTCCAGAGGTGTGACTTGTAAGCTGGAAATTTCTGCTTTCTTCTAAATATGTTTTGGAACACAAGAGCGCACAATGGATATCTGAAATAAAAATAGTATTTCTCTTGTAGTTGTTATGCAGATGCAAGGGCAACTGCGTGCGGCAAATGCAAATGCGCGCGTTTGATGTTTTCAAATAACTCCTCCGCCAGGAAAGGCCACAACTGGACTCTTTCAGTGTTTGCAAAAGGTAACTGCAGGCTGATTGGTTCTTGTCAGAAGCACAGATATCAGATAGCTGACAAAAATTTTGCTTTATTCAATACATACAGCTTCACTAATGCTTAATCAAGTGTGAAACTCTGCAGATTGTGACGGTGAATTGTCATCGAAGTTGCACACAAGCAGTCGTGCAGTACTACTATTCGGACGGCAGTATGTCTTTTATATTGCTCCGTCCCAGATATATCTTACAATAAATCCATCAGTCCTGTGTTTTTAACACACTGGATACTGTACTCGAAGACAGAAATCTCTTTGTTGTACTATGATGGATCCGATGCCATGATAGTTATTACTCTAAGCCAGCAATTTTATCCATATGCCTAACTCCAATTCCCTTCTTATCATCTTCTCAAATTTCCTCATTGAGGTTATTTGTCCAAAAGATCTTCGTGAAAAGGTCATGTCAAGTGATTGGTGATCAGTACGGGAATTGCATTATTGCATATAATTCTTTAAATTATGGTGGCGATAATAATCATTCAGAATGAAATTATTTAAACTTTCCGCAGCTTTCAGTGGCTTCACCTCTTCCTTTTTTCTAGCTTCCACTTGGGGGCTGTTGACCTATCAGTACTCTTTTCCTTGTGATGTGATCAATAAGTCACTGCAATATGCTAGTAATTGACCTGTTTTATTTCAAGTGGCCGCGCTGATTCTAGATATCAGTGCAAAATATGCAATTTGCCCGCGTTTCAAATAAGGCTCAGCGCAAGTGGATAACAAATAAACGATGCTTTCCTTTTATGATTTGCAGATGTTGCATATAGGAGTATCTTATTTAGATTCCCATAAATTGTACATAATCTCAGCGTACTCGGCATAGGATTTAATTTTCAGACCCTGTTCTTATATTTCTAATTCGGAAGTAGCAAACATTTAGCAACTCATATGCAGTTAAAAAGAGCCAAGTGACAGTGATATCTTTGCACCCTCAGTCTTGATCATTTCAGTAGCATGCTAAACTCTTCACCTTCATGCAGGTTACTTGTCAAATCTTTAGACTTCAGGTGTGAAGGCTTAGCATTAACTAAAACTGCACTTTACGTTTATCTGAATTTATTGTCTCCTGTTTCTGTCAAACGTGTTGTCTATCTCAGCTTAACATGTTCATACTTTAGTCTGAACCTAGTCTTCATGCTATCCAAATTCAAGGGAAAAAGTGGGAGGGGTAGTAGTAAGAACACAGTCCACCAATGATTCGACGAACTTAGACGCAATAATGGCACTACGATTAAACAAAACATGTCCTTGTCCATATCTTAGGCATTGAGACAACATCATACAATTAAATTAGATCATGGACAGTAACCCCCTCCCATTTTTCTTCTACTCCTCGCAGTCATCCATGTCATTGGAGCCTTGGCAGCAAGGGAGCTCCTCCACTTGAAACACAGGACCACATCTATGAAAACCATACAAAATAATTCTCATATAATAGTCTCCATGTTGCGTTGGGCGAATGCGAGGTTGGCACACAAGACATCATCAGCTCAGTGTAAGCAACAAGCTAAATTATTCAAGATTCTTGCAGTGACGTAGTGTGACAGGAATATACCCCCATCAAATCCATTGTGCCTTCATAATAAAAATGGAATTTGGTTTCAGAGAAGCAATCTTATATCTTGACGTTGGTGATGCAGATGTGCCCATTGTTTATCAGGCGTATTCCGCAAGTACCCAAAAGAGGAAAGAGATAGTACTTTCCTTCCCTCAGCACTTGATCGATCTGGATTTGTCAGTTGTGGTGACATTTAGTGGGTTAATAACGTTAGTGTAGTACAGCTTCTCAGCAAGTACAGAAACTGAATCACACGAAGCTTGTATTGATGAAACCATAACAAAGTATTCAGTTAAAAAAACATAACAAAAGTAACAGGTATGATCATTCAACAAAGTTTTTAAGGTAGACAGATAAATCAGCAGAGTTCAATTTTCTCTGTTAGTATGCTATGTTTCTGTGAACAGTGAGTGGCACCATTTTGTAGGATCTTGAAAGTAGCTGTCCTTTCAAAGAAAAATATTCATTATTCATTTTTGACTGAAACACAATTCACATTATATCGCCTCTTGAGATTAGACCAGCAATGCTAGCTGGTTGTTTTCTTTATCAGAAACATCAGTTGACATCACAGGGTTAGCTGGGGTCAGCAGCCCATGAAACCGACAGAAACCATTACTGATGAACGCTGACGCCATGCCAGTAAAGAAGGTCAGACTGAACCGGGATGGATGAAAGCAAAGTTATTTGTTCGAACGAGGAGCGAGAGTCATGATTTGCAGATGACCACGGCGTACTTAAGTAAAAAAGCAGCTCCGGCGCTTCCTCCTGCAGAGCTCTTTGGTAAACAATGACATGGTTGAGCATTGTCTGAATCTGTCATGTTTCTTGAACCATCGTTGTGATGTTGCCTTCTACTAGTAGCCAAGCACTGAGGGGCCATCATAAACATCGAGAGACGTTGCTGTCAGTGAGGCATCTTCTCCCATGTCATTGTCAACTCATTATCTAAACAAACTAAAGGTCTCTGAAGAACGTAATTGTATCAAACATTTTTTTTTGTTAAATGTGTTAAACTTGCATGACTATATAACAGCATAAGCAATCAAGTTGCCTGGCCAACGGAATGGGAACTCGGAACAAGTTGTGCCTTGCCCCTCAAAATGCTCACGATTTACAAATATGGCCCTTGCCTGTCCAGCTCGTTGGGCAAATGCTACGCTTATCAGTCATCACACTACTGATAGGTGACAAAAAAAATGGTTCTCAGGAAGGGAATTGAATCTTGACAGAGTGGCGAAAAGTGTCGCGCAGGATGATGAAAAGCGTCTCGTCCACCATTCTTCGATGCCAATGCATGATTCCGGCACCTGAACCATGTTAGATGACCAAGCAGATATCAACCTGCACACTTGAATGGAAATGAAAACAAGGTGCTCTGCTGTTTCCTCCGCTGCATTGCATAACGAACAATACAAACTGGATTACAAGGCCAGGTTCTCATGAAGCTTGTCAGCCGTCAGGATCTTGCTTCGCACTAGAAGCCATGCAAAGAATGAAAGAATCTATGTTTTGCATCAGCTTGTGCTGACCAGATAGGGGAACGCTTGAAATGACTGTAAGCTCCTGCTAATTGCACTTGGTATGCTGATATGGCAGTGTATTTACCCTCTACCGTCCACTTCTAAACAATTTGATCCTTTCTGTTAGTTGAACCGAATGCACCAGGTCAACAGCTTGACAAACTCATACATCTCTTAAACCGAGTTCATTCGCTAAAGAGTAAAGACCCTTGTCCAACTCTGATTTTTCAGTTCGTCTCTGACAAACACAGTTCTTTCTCCATGGCAACTGTATAAAGATGGGGCAGTGTCCCGTGGAGCTAGGGATGGTAATGGCTAATGGGCATAAACCCGTTGGGCTTTGCACTTTTGCCATCCCAAACCAGTGCCCCAAAACTATGCCCACAAAGGGTTCAAATTTTTGCTCAAACCGTGTCCGTCGAGTTGGGTCACCTGTGCCCGCCAACAACCCTACATGAGTGCACCTATATTATCATTTAAAAAAAATAAAAAAGTAAGCATCAAAGTCATAATTCACCATATAAAAGTGTTCTGATCTGAAGAGTAAAATTAGTAAATACAAACTCAATACTTGAAATGACAATAGTATAAGCATCAAGCTATAAAAATTCCACAGAATAAAATAATATATGCACTATGTTAGACAAGGATTAGAAACCCTATGCATTTGCGAGTTCGGATCCTACAGGAACAAATCCGTGCCCATAAACCCATTAGTAAGAATTTTGCATGTCAACAAACCTATAAGTAAGCAAATTGACCCACACCCATGTAGATGTACCTATCGCTAGCTCTACGGCGGAGCCTGTCCCTGGCTCCCTGCATGCTGCGGCAGCTTGACGAACTGTAATGCCTCGCGGGAAAAAAAAAAAAGACCTTCTCCATCTTGTTTGTACTGTGAACAAGATTGTGGCCCAAAGCATAAGCACGGAGGTTGAGAGGCCCATGGGCTACCGGTTTTCCTTCTTAAGAATACAAACAAGGTTTGGGCCAAGCTTCGTTGGCTGATATAAGCCCCAGACCATGTCTATGCCGCCGCAACTGGGTGTTATGACACATCTTGCTAAAACCAGCAATTTTTGGACCTGCAAATGGAATTTGAATTGGGTTCAACTATTTTGACAAGAAAAACCCTCTCTTTCTTATTAGTCCATACTCCAGAGCCTCATGCAACACAGTACGCATATGCCTGAGTACATCTAGTAACAGCAGCACAAAAGCGGTCATGCAACAACGTACACCAAAATCAGACTGTCTTGGAACCTCTGAAGTTACAACAAGTGGAGCTTCTGACATAGAAGCTCTTAGGCTGTGTTCAGATAAGCCCAAGAAGTACTTTTGGTGCACCTACAGGCCGAAACTATTCATCTGACGGGCCACCGCAAAAAAGAACTTCTTGACGGGCGTGCAGTCCGGCCCGCCGCGAGCCTCACGCCGCCCCCCTCTCCCTCAACCTTATCCGCAGCCGCACGCCGCCAGCCTCAGTCGCCCTCATCCCCACGACGCCAGTCGCCCTCATCCAGCCGCCGCCGCCATCCTCCCGCAACACCCCCGCCGAGGTCTCACCGCCGCGGCCGCAGGCCTTGAACCAGCTTGCGACCCCCTGGCTCCCGCAAGGCGTCAACGTTGCCGGCCATCCGGATCTGCTCCTCTTCGTCGTTCGGCCCGGCGGCTCAGGGCAATGGCGGACGGGTCGTGGGTGGCGTGGATAGGGTCCTGCTACTTCACCCCCGGCGGTGCAAGCTCCAAGTCGCCTGTCCCGGCGGTGGACGGTGGGGTTCCCACAGCATCGCACCCGCCACCCACCGCCGGAGTTCGGCATGGCGCGTACCCTCCACCCGTCGGGTCCTACCCGCCACCCGCCGGTGGCGTTCCCGGTGGCCCCTACACGCCAGGCTACGGTGTGTTTCCCGGCGGCCCCTTCACGCCAGGCGTCGGTGGGGTTCCCGGCGGCGCCTTCATGCCCGGCGTCAGTGGTGTTCCCGGCGTACCGTACGCACCCCATGGCGGCGGCTACCCTCCATCCATGGCGTTTGGACCCACCGTCACCTTCAACTACGCGCCTTCCCCCCTCACGCACGGTGTCCCTCCCTTTGACTTCTTCTCCCAGGAGGGCTCGTCGGCGACGGCAGGCCATTGTGCACTTGGATCCGATAGTCCACCGACCTTGTCGTGACTAGATCTGAACGCCGATGTAGTGGATCCATGCCGCCTGCATCTGCAGCCCTACGACGACTTGCCGGTGGGAGACCTGCCGCCTAGATCTGCAAGGAATGCAGGTTTGGGCGCCTCCGTTCGAGGCAAGGGTGGAAGACGGGCTCGCCGGGGGGGGGGGGGGTAAGGCCACCAATGACAACTCCCCTGTGCCGCCTGGTGCCCTCGACGACGGCGGTTCGACCGGCGCCGGCGTCAGTACCAGGAGGAGGAGGAACGCCTCGGCGACGGCGATGCCCGAGGCGCCCCTTACACGCAGCCGTGCAACGGCTACCCGTCAGGCCGCTAGTGCTGCGGCAGCTCCCATGGGCGCCGGTCAAGCCAATAAGGACGAGGAGTCATCTGAGGTATACATTTTCCTCCGCGCTTACGAATTTCCCTTCTGTTAATTGTCTGCACGAGATGTTGGTCCTTCTGAACTAGTCAATGCTTGCCTATGTGGTAGCAACGTCGCATTAGAACAATTTGGAGCGATGAGAACACACAAGTTTTTTGCAACCTTTGGCTGGATGAAGTTCAGAACGGGCACTGCACAAAGAGTAGAATGAAGAGTGCCGGTTGGAACAACATGGTCCTCCGCTTCTTCGCGATCACTGGGGTGCAGCTCAACAAAAAAGCCATGGAGAACAGGCGTAATGCCCTGAGAATAGTCTATGTAGCACATAAATGGCTGAGCAGTCAGAGCGGTGGGGGTCGAACCAGACGCGGTGGTTACACCGCGCGGGCTGAAAAGTGGAAGGAACTGTTCGATGTAAGCATGCAATTCTTTCATGCCTCGTTGTTGAATTGATTCATACTTTTCCATCGTCTAATGTCGTTATCCATAATATGAAGAAATGCCCCGACGTGTTGAGGTTGAAGACAGAGCGCCCACCCTGGTTGCCATACCTTCACGAGATGTTCAAGGACATTACCATTGATCCTGCAACCATGGTTAGCCCAGCTGAAGAGGAAGGCCAGGAAGATGAGGAGGCCGAAGACGGACAGGAAGATGAGGAGGCCGAAGGACAGGAAGAAGAGGAAGAGGAGGAGGAAGACAAAGCTGAAGAAGCCTTGGAGCCCACTGCAACAATGCAGACGCCCAACTCCCTTAGTGGCCGCAAGAGGGGTAGGCAGTGGAGGAACCACCCCGGGTCACAGTGGTGCTTCCAAGCGCTCCAAGGCGTCTGTTCTGGGATGTTGGAACACCTTTGCGCATGGGCTAGCTGAGCATACCTCGGCTATCAAGGATGGCTTCGTTGGCATGATAAATAAATAGAGTCAAGCGGAAACAGAGTTCGCAGAGGCCTTGAGATTGGTGCAGGAGCATGGGATCTCCACTAGTGATCCTAAATACTACAAGCTCATGAAACTCTTGAGCAACAACCTGTATCACCGCAGCTTCCTGGATTGCAAAAATGAGGAAGCTAGAAGGGATTGGATCAACAATATGGACACTTTGATGTAGTCTTGTGTCACCGTTGCCTTTATGTCCCTTTCAATAATTGCACTCTGTTGTCATTGTTGTTCTGCGACCCCCATGTTGTAATGTTTAAGTAGTACCATCAAACTTTGATCTTGTACAACTGCGTGATGAACTTTGACTGTTTTTTATGATACTGTTTCAATATCTTTGTCTCTGTACATTCATGTTTCTAATATTTGTATACTTTGGTGCTGATTTAGGTTTGAATTACTATTATGTGTGCAAAGACCTTTTGTTTACTTCCTCTAAATTCTTTGTATGTCTACTTTGGTGCTGATTTAGGTTATATTTACTCTTATTTGTGCTGCTCATACATGTTTCTAATATTTGTTTACTACATGGCAGGGTTCCAGTACAACGGAGAATGACGGATCCTTTGCAATGGGCCAAGATGACATGGACCTGGACGACAGTTGTTCGGCACTGTTGGCGTAAATCACAGAGCCAGAGAATCGCCAGCTCGGTGGTATGCTCTTGGCCGACATGGAAGGTATCCGTAGACTCACTGAAATGGCATCTCTTCTAGCTCAACATGAACACCTAACCTTGCAAAGATATATACGGCTGCACCGCTACTATCCTGTATACAACTCGTAGACAACAACGCGGCTAATAGGGAACGTTGCTACATTATGTTTAGAATGAGACCACCTTTATTTCAGTTGTTGCACAAGGTACTGGTTGACTCTTATGGTCTGAAATCCACTAGGAAGATGGCATCTAGGGAGGCGTTAGGAATGACACTGTGGATGTTGGGGGCACCTCAAGGGGTTAGGACTGTGAACTGTATATTCTAAGGTCAAATGGCACGGTCAGCACAAAATTCAATGAGGTGATTGCATGTTTGTTGAAACTTGCAAAAGATAATGTGTGTCCTAGAGACCCAACCTTTAGTATGGTTCATCCTAAGGTGGCGAACCATAGGTATGGTCAGTGCTTCCGAAATGCTATAGGGGCTCTAGATGGGACTCATATCGAGGTGTGCGTACCTGGGACAGAAGTGGGCAAGTATGTTAATAGGAAGAGTGAGAAGAGTCAAAATATGTTGGGCATTGTTGACTTCGACCGCAGATTTACTTTTATTGCTGCTGGTATTCCTGGTTCGGCACATGATGCTAGGGTGTTGAATGAAGCAACGCAAAAGTATAGAGTCAACTTCCCACATCCACCGCCAGGTATGAATGATAATGCATGCCTGCTGTCCTAATACCCTGTTATTTGTGCCTAAATTTATGTTAGCTACCAAGACATGATCTTTGTCTTCCTGTGCAGGCAAATATTACCTTTGTGATGCGGGATATGAGAACAAGACAGGTTACCTGGCGCCGTACAGGGGCGTCAAATATCATCAAGAAGCGTGGCGCACAGACCGCTGCCCAACAAACCAGAAAGAAGTTTTCAATCAAGCCCATTCTAGCTTGAGGTCAGCGGTGGAGTGCACATTTGGACAGTGGAAAGAAAAGTGGAGGATCGTGAAAGGTATCCCTAGTTATCCTGAGACCACACAAGGTCAGATTATACTTGCATTTGCTGCACTTCATAATTTTCTCATCGACAATGGGGATGAGGAAAGGGAGATTGTGGAGGATGCAGAGGAAGGCCACGGGGTCGACCAAGATGACTCCGGAGAGGAAGATGGTAATATGAACTCGTTGCGTGATGAAATTGCTAATGAGTGCTTTAGTCTTGGGTACCATATTAGGCCACACGGGTGGTAATGTGTGTAGGTGGTGTTCGCTGCCCAATGTTGTATTGGAAAACATGTGTGACCTGTTGAGACCATGAGTAGTCATGCCTGTTGTAATGTTTGTGGCATGTGTGCCTGTTGTATTGGAACACATTCTTAGGATCTTTAAATTGTTGTGTTAAGCATTGTTTGTTAAGAGGAAAACTTGTTAACAAATAATATGTACAAAAGTACTTTTGAATCTGAACACCTGGCACAAAAGTACTTTTGAAGACCAAAAGTACTTTTTAGTACTATTCATCACAACAAGAAGTACTCTCAGTTTTGAATCTGAACATGGCCTTACTCAATCTACCCTCCATGTTGCGTATATACACAAGTGCATCTAGAAATTGAAGAAAAATTTGCAGCACAGAAAAGGCTATGCAAGAATGTACACTATGAACAGAAGTAGCAGAAGCTTCAAGACTAAAAAGGAAATCCCCGACCATGACATAGTTTGATCGTTTATTGCTCTACACATCTAGTTAGTAGCAGTACCACGCCTCCAAAATGTCAAGGTAGGTTCTACTTCTCTTTGCAGGACAGGTGCTCAAAGGCATCCTTGATAGCTGCAATGGCTGCCAGGTACTTGCTCCTGCGCTCCAGGTACATTCCCTCCCGTGCTAAACGCTGGGTGGTGTCATTCATCTGCAGCAGCAACTGCTGCTCCAAGCGATCATTGATGAATAACCGCGCGATGAGGAACGAGAAAGAGGCAGCAGAGTGCAGGAGTTGATCTGGCAGATGGTCTCCCTTCAGTTTCTGGTTCAGTTTATCTGAAAGCATGGCCACATTCTTAAGGTGCTGCTCCACCTGCTGCATCAGGCTCCCAAGGTCATCATGGGACTTTAAGACAGGCTGGTCGTTCAGCACCTGGATCCTTGCAACAACATAGGGCTTTGTCCTGACGACCTCGATGACCCTGAAGCGATCTTTGCCTATGCAGGTGAGGAAGAACCGATCATCGATGAGCCTCTCGCATTCGATGACATGGACAATGCACCCAACATCTGCCATCCCGCCATTCTTGCCACAGTAGACGACCCCAAACTTGAGGCCCTGTTGAAGGAGGGTGTGCATCATAATGCGGTACCTGAATTCGAAAGCCTGCAGCTGAAGCGTAGCGCCAGGGAAGACCACAGATGGATACATAACGATGGGGATTTCAGTTGTCTGGTCTTTGGGGGTCTGAACAACCTCGTCCATGCAGCCGTGCAGATCGGCTCTGCATTTCAGGACTGACGTGGTGCTCTTCTGATTCTTGTTTGTGGAGATCCTTGCATCAAGCCTCGATGGAAGCTTCGGCTGGTAAGAAGGCGAGGATGGGCTGAATCTGTAGCGGACTGGCCTTGCTATACGACATGAAAGTTGCGGAGTCTTGAGGGCCATATATATGTGTTTCCCCCCTGAGTGTGACCAGCTAGCTCTGTTTAGAAATAAGAGAAACAAAAACGAGATATAAGTATCAGCTGGCAATAACAGGAGAAACTGTATGCAGCGACATCTTATTCTTGTATGAATACTGGACAACCTTGACAAATCAACAAGTGTGAGAGATTAAAAGATTCGTGATAACAAGCATACGAACATTGTGACATGATGAAGAAAAATTTATGCCTTTTTTTTAATATAAAAAACACAACCAAACCATGCATGGGGCTGCCTGCAAGAGAGTTGGAGTCAAAACCCCCGTGAGAACTGGATAACCTCTTCTCCGTAGTAATTAAGATTTGTGCATCTGGATCGGAAAGTTCATCTTTTGCTTATCACCGCAACCGCTGCAGCACCTAAAAGTAGCACCTTGCAAGTGAATTCCGGTTAGGTAGGGGCGGATAAGGACCTGGCCTCGGATGGCGATTGCGACGGTGGACTGTGGTGGGCTACCTAGTAGTACCTAGTATTGCAAGGCTCCACAGTCCCATGGCATGCTGCCTCTCTTGTGGTTACTAGATGAGGAGTTGAAGGGATTCATTCCTTGGCACGAGTCCATACATCATAGATGCCACGCTAACGGGGAAAAAACTTATTTTTCATCTCTTTTGTAAAACCCCTCTCTGCTGCAAGGATCGGGGATTTCCGGAGCAAGAGACGTTGCTCTAAATCAAACGGCAGCATAAGAAGGCAGGATCGCCCCCCAGATGGGGAAAGAACAAAGGGGAGGAAGAAACCATCACAGTCGCCAGTCGGGCTATGCAGCAGTAAGGAAAGGTTGGGACTTGGGACCGAGGGCGGTGCAGGGGGGTGTTGTTACCTTTGATGGCGGCTCCTTGTTCCCCACTACGGGCGCTGGTGGAGGTCCTGGTTCCGCAGCGGCGGAGGGAAGACGAAGACGAAGATTCTGGACGAGGGGGGTGAAATCGAAGAGAGGAGCAGAGTGGGGGGCAGGCAGCGGAAGGGTTGGGGTGGGGAAGCAGATCGATCAGAGCAGAGCAAAGTGAAGGAAGTGAGGGAGGGGAGCGAATGGATAAGAACAGAGACGGGTGGGATGGATAGCCCTATAGATAAAGGCTCCCACTTATCGCAGCCGGCGCCGTGCTCGAAGGGCCGCGCCGCCCGCGCGCGGCACGGGCCAGAGGACACGGCGTCATGGCCGCCCCCTGCTGCAAGTTAAACATAAAGAAAAAGGGGGTAAACAAACATCACGATCATGATAGATCCAATCACATTTTACAACTTGCGTACCAACAGGGCGAGAAAGGAACCAAACAGAAAAAAAGAGGATGACCGAAACTGGGGGCGCTGTGATCTCTGTTGGCGGGGGCCGTATTGTATTTTGTTTCGGTAGCGGTAGAGAATGGCCAGACCAGACAGAGCCTGCATGGGTATGGTATAGCTGGCCTATGGCGCCTTGTTTCATTTCTGTCACGATCAACTCCTCATTTGGTGGCGCGAACGAACGTGACTACTACTAACCTCGTGGTGGATAAGGACGGTGGCGCGCAATAGGTAGGCTACTCTCCTTCCTTGGACACGACACGGCACACGAGCACAGCAGTTAGCAGCCCGTCGTCCCAAACAGCGACGAGTCGCGCTTCGACTTTGCTTCACTGCTAGCTGCTCGATCGACCTCTACGTGATTATCCATCCATTCAGAGAGATATTTCTCTTGCTCAAGGCGGACATCTGACTCGGCGCAAAAGCGTCAAAAATAGGGACAGCATTGCGCACCACACCCTGCCATTTCCTTCGTAACTGCGCACAAATATTGTCTCCAGTTCTTCGGAAAACTTCACCAGAGAGGCAGGACTCGAGTCCATCTCGAATACCTGGGCACCACCCAAGTGTAAGCACTTCACGTGGCTCATCCTCCAAAACAGGGTATGGACCTCAGACCGTCTCGCTTCCCGGGGATGGGACCACAGCCCAACCTGTCCCCTGTGCCATCAGGTTATAGAAACTGTGCGCCACCTTATAGCGGACTGCCGATACACAAGGCGGATATGGGAATTAGTGGGTATCTGGGTGCAGCAAACAAAGCTCCAACCACAACATTGGAGAGGCACAGACACAGTCATCGATTGGTGGGAGGCCATGATCGCTACGCCAGGCCTCGTCAGAAAAGGCGTCAAAACCTTAGCAATGCTAGTAACTTGGGAAATCTGGAAGAAAAGGAATAGGAATTTTCCAACACCAAGAGCACTCGACAATAGCGCTTATGGCAACAATTAGAAGTGAAGCGGAGGCCTAGACAAGGGCTGGAGCCAGGCACCTAGAGGCACTCAGACTGGGAGAGTAGCGGTTTTATTTTTTTACCTTTCGCCCGTTAGTCGGGCTTGTACAAACCTTCTTTATCAATGAAATAGGTACTGTCTCGTGCCCATTCGTTCAAAAAAAAAAGTTCTTCAGAAAACTTGAAGAAATATTCCTTCTTATTTTCTGCTACCACCGTATTTCCATGAGTCAAGTTATCTTAACTTTGACTAAATATATATATAAAATAATTAATATTATTCATGATATTAAATAATTATAACTATATGTTGGGAAAATATATTTTTTATAAAACTTAGTTAAAAGAAAGTTTGACTCAGCCAAAATACATAATTGTATTTTTTTTCAAACAGAATGAGTACTGTCTTTGAGATCCGTGTAAAGTCAAATAGGATAGGATCTAGTGGACTGCAAGCTGCTAGCTACTTGCGTGTGGGAAAGCTGATGTTGCATCCTTGTTTGCATGTGTAAAAGAGTGGCAAACGTGCGAAAAATACATTCTACGGATTTATAGGCCATATGAAAAATACATGCTAGGGAAGAGAGAAAAAGGTGAGTGAGTCACCAATCGCCTGCTCAAATAGGCGTACGAGCGCTAGTCCTATTATTATTGGTTATTATTGGTTCACGCTCTTGCTGCAACCCCCAAAAAGCATTAATGATGTAGGTCCACCACTGCACCGACTCAACAGGTCTGGTGACCTAGAGTGTTGAGACGCCAGCGAGCGAGCGACGTTAGGACATGTCAATGCTCCACCATGTGTGGTGGATTCACCATACCACATCAGATAGAAGACGCCGTAGAGGAAGGGCCGAGAGAGGGTAAAAAGTGGTAGCCTCAAGAATGGCAGTGGTAGATGTGGCTCTATGAGAGAGACGGTGTTCATGTGAGAGGAGAATGTGGTTGCACTTTTGTTCATAGAATCATAGTACTATGAAGATAAAATCTGTGGTCCTACAAGTAAGAAATGGATTCAAGCATTGCGAGATTGGAGGTTTGGATGGTGAGAATGAGGCCACTAGTACCATATGCATGTGTTAGGCTTGTCCTTATTAGTCCTGCTCTGAGGGCAAGCCCAATGCATATACCATAAATGGTGGTCTGAGATGAAAAAGCACGCTCCACGAAAGCCAGGTCAGCCGAAGAGACTATTGCTACAACATAAATTGCTCTTCAGTTTCGGTTTGGTCCACTATTGTTTTATCTTTCTCCAAATATCACTTTCACTCATTGCTTTGTTCCCTGCTTCCATCCTTCTTTATTGCCCCAGCCATTGCTTTCTCCATGAGGCTGCAGGAGCTACCATCCTATCATCTCTCTTTAATATGGCAACCGAGTCTACGTGGCTCTGCATGGCAGCTATTGCGTTGAGCTTGGCCGCAGGAGGATAGACAGGATCCCCTACCTTGCTGGTGTGCTGACGTCAAGCTGCCCTCAACTCCAACCCAAAAATACGTCAAAACTTAGTGCTTGTAACGGTGTGTGTGTGACAACAAGTCACGCTCGGACTTTTGCCGGAGACTGGAGCGCTCGCTATCGAGGGACATGGTAGGTGTATTACCGTTGTGCCACCTCGCTATTGAGAGGCAGTCGAAAGTACATTTTAGCAAAAAGCATAGGCATCCGAGAGTACATTTTAGCAAAAGCAAAAAAAGGGAGGACAATGTTGGCTACTGCCCCTGCCTTTTCCGTACTGTGCACAAATATCTCAAGCATATTCGAGTTGTCGCTGTAGATACGCGCGCTCGTCGCTGGAGATATCTCCAGATATGCACGGGCGTAGCTGCGCACAAACTCCGGTGAACTCGTATTAGCGAGTACTCCCTCCGTCCCCAATTGTAAGTCGTTTGACTTTTCTTTTTCCCAACTTTGACAACTCGTCTTATTCAATTTTTTTTTTATAAAATATCATATTTTTTGTTATGGCTATCTTTAGTAGTAAAAGAATTTCAAGAATGAGTTAAATTTGATTACATTTGGACAAATTTTTTGAATAAGACGAGTGGTCAAAGTTGGGGTTAAAAAAGTCAAACGACTTACAATTTGAGACGGAGGGAGTAAAACCGATGCTATTTATGTCCTCTAACTCCATCCGATGCTTATAATACGTAAACCGATGCTTTATAATCGCAATAAATAAAAGGTAATGGGGTACTACCTCGGTGCCTTAGTATCGGTTTAGTAATTAATTTAAAATAAATATTAACATGAATTTTTTTAGGGATGTTAAAACATGGATGGAGTATAACAATGAATCAATGATAGGGACAGGAAAAAGGGTTCATCCAAAATCAGCCTATGGGTGTGTTTAGATTGTAGAAAAAACACTGTAGCATAAGAAAATATTGTAGCATTCGCTGGGAAACGTGTTTTGTGAGGGAGGAATAGTGAAAAGTTGGAATGAATAGTGAAAAGTTGGAATGAATAGTAAAAAGTTGGGAATGTGAACAAGGCCCAAGGAGTTGTTTAGATCCTAGATATTTACTATTCCTCCCATCACATCTATCCCATCATTTCTCATCCTTTCCTCACTATTCATTGCTACAGTGTATATCTGCTATAGGAAATCTTCACCAATCTCTACCAACTAAACACCCCCCTAAACCAATTTGGCCCAAATTTCAACTGTTCCGCTATTTACGATTTTTGGCCCAACTCAGGCCCAATATTCAGCCCAATTTCACATTGTCCACCCGAAAATCAGCGAAGAGGCGCCACCACGCGCACAACAGCTGCACTGCCCATGCTAAAAAAAAACAGCTGCACTGCTGCTGAATAACAGGATCAGACAGCAATCCATTTCAACGAAAGGTATCGCGATCACCCCAAAAATTGAAAGCCACATGGTTGAACCAAATTTATGAAATTGAAAACAAAACAAAGAAAAGGACCCTCGATACTCTACCGCCCAAGTTCTTCGAGCCGGAGAGCGGATGCATGGCCATGTTCAGATTCAAAACTGAAAGTACTTCTTGTTGTGATGAATAGTACTAAAAAGTATTTTTAGTCCTCAAAAGTACTTTTATACATATCAAGTTTTCCTCTTAACAAACAATGCTTAACACAACAATTTAAAGATCCTAAGAATGTTGTTCAAATACAACAGGCACACATGGCACAAACATTACAACAGGCAGGTCACACATGTCTTTCAATACAACATTGGGCAGCAAACACCACCTACACACATTACCACCCGTGTGGCCTAATATGGTACCCAAGACTAAAGCACTCATTAGAAATTTCATCACGCAACGAGTTCATATTACCATCTTCCTCTCCGCAGTCATCTTGGTCGACTCCGTGGCCTTCCTCTGCATCCTCCACAATCTCCCTTTCCTCGTCCCCACTGTCGATGAGAAAATTATGAACTGCGGCACATGCAAGTATAATCTGACCTTGTGTGGTCTCAGGATAACTAGGGATACCTTTCACGATCCTCCACTTTTCTTTCCACTGTCCAAATGTGCACTCCACCGCTGACCTCAAGTTAGAATGGGCTTGGTTGAAAACTTCTTTCTTGTTTGTTGGGCAGCGGCCTGTGCGCCACGCTTCTTGATGATATTTGACACCCCTGTACGGCGCCAGGTAACCTGTCTTGTTCGCATATCCCGCATCACAAAGGTAATATTTACATGCAAAGGAAGACAAAGATCATGTGTTGGCAGCTAACATAAATTTAGGCACAAATAACAGGGTATTAGGACAGCAGGCATGCATTATCATTCATACCTGGCGGTGGATGTGGGAAGTTGACTCCATACTTTTGCCTTGTTTCATTCAACACCCTAGCATCATGTGCCGAACCAGGAATACCAGCATCAATAAAAGTAAACCTGCGGTCGAAGTCAACAATGCCCAACATATTTTGACTCTTCTCACTCTTCCTATTAACATACTTGCCCACTTCTGTCCCAGGTACGCACACCTCGATATGAGTCCCATCTAGAGCCCCTATAGCATTTCGGAAGCACTGACCATACCTATGGTTCGCCACCTTAGGATGGACCATACTAAAGGTTGGGTCTCTAGGACACACATTATCTTTTGCAAGTTTCAAAAAACATGCAATCACCTCATTGAATTTTGTGCTGACCGTGCCATTTAACCTAGAGAAAATACAGTTCACAGTCCTAACCCCTTGAGGTGCCCCCAACATCCACAGTGTCATTCCTAACGCCTCCCTAGATGCCATCTTCCTAGTGGATTTCAGACCATAAGAGTCAACCAGTACCTTGTGCAACAGCTGAAATAAAGGTGGCCTTATTCTAAACATAATGTAGCAACGTTCCCAATCAGCTGCGTTGTTGTCTACGATTTGTATACCGGATAGTAGCGGTGCAGCCGTATATGCCAAGCTTTGCAAGGTTAGGTGTTCATGTTGAGCTAGAAGAGATGCCATTTCAGTGAGTCTACGGATACCTTCCATGTCGGCCAAGAGCATACCACAGAGCTGGCGATTCTCTGGGTCCGTGATTTGCGCCAACAGCGCCGAACAACCGTCGTCCAGGTCCATGTCAGCTTGGCCCATTGCAAAGGATCCGTCATTCTCCGCTGTACTGGAACCCTGCCATGTAGTCAACAAATATTAGAACCATGTATGACCATCACTAATAAGACTAATTATAACCTAAATTAGCAGCAAAGTAGACATACAAAGAATTTAGAGGAAGTAAACCTAAATCAGCACCAAAGCATACAAATATTAGAAACAGGAATGTACAGAGAAAAAGATATTGAAACAGCATCATAGAAAACAGTCCAAGTTCATCACGCAGTTGTACAAGCTCAAAGTTTGATACTACAAATTAAACATTACAACATGGGGGTCGCAGAACAACAATGACAACAGAGTGCAATTATTAAAAAAAATATAAAGGCCACGGTGACACAACACTACATCAAAGTGTCCATATTGTTGATCCAATCCCTTCTAGCTTCCTCATTTTTGCAATCCAGGAAGCTGCGGTGATACAGGTTGTTGCTCAAGAGTTTCATGAGCTTGTAGTATTTAGGATCACTAGTGGAGATCCCATGCTCCTGCACCAATCTCAAGGCCTCTGCGAACTCTGTTTCCGCTTGACTCTGTTTATTTATCATGCCAACGAAGCCATCCTTGATAGCCGAGGTATGCTCAGCTAGCCCATGCGCAAAGGTGTTCCAACATCCCAGAACAGACGCCTTGGAGCGCTTGGAAGCACCACTGTGACCCGGGGTGGTTCCTCCACTTCCTACCCCTCTTACGGCCACAAAGGGAGTTGGGCGTCTGCATTGTTGCAGTGGGCTCCAAGGCTTCTTCAGCTTTGTCTTCCTCCTCCTCCTCCTCTTCTTCCCGTCCTTCGGCCTCCTCATCTTCCTGTCCGTCTTCGGCCTCCTCATCTTCCTGGCCTTCCTCTTCAGCTGGGCTAACCATGGTTGCAGGATCAATGGTAATGTCCTTGAACATCTCGTGAAGTTATGGCAACTAGGGTGGGCGCTCTGTCTTCAGCCTCAACACGTCGGGGCATTTCTGCATAATATGGATAACGACATTAGACGATGGAAAAGTATGAATCAATTCAACAACTAGAGTTGAAAGAATTGCATGCTGACATCGGACAGTTCCTTCCACTTTTCAGCCCGCGCGGTGTAACCACCGCGTATGGTTCGACCCCCACCGCTCTGACTGCTCAGCCATTTATGTGCTACATACACTCTTCTCAGGGCATTACGCCTGTTCTCCATGGCTTTTTTGTTGAGCTGCACCCCTGTGATCGCGAAGAAGCGTAGGACCATGTTGTTCCAGCCTTGACTCTTCATTCTACTCTTTGTGCAGTGCCCGTTTTGAAATTCATCCAGCCAAAGGTTGCAAAAAACTTGTGTGTTCTCATCGGTCCAAATTGTTCTAATGCGACGTTGCTACCACATAGCCAACCATTCACTAGTTGAGAAGGACCAACATCTCATGCAGACAATGAACAGAAGGGAAATTCGTAAGAGGGGAGCAAAATGTATACCTCAGATGACTCCTCGTCCTCGTTGGCTTCACCGGCGCCCATGGGAGCTGCCGCAGCACTAGCGGCCCGACGGGTAGCGTTGCACGACTGCGTGTAAGGGGCGCCTCAGGTATTGCCGTCTCTGAGGCGTTCCTCCTCCTCCTGGTACTGACACCGGCGCCAGTCGAACGGCCGTCGTCGAGGGCACCAGGCGCCATAGGGGAGTTGTCAGTGGTGGCCTTACCCCCCTCCCGGCGAGCCCGTCTTGCACCCTTGCCTCGAACAGAGGCACCCAAACCCGCATTCCTTGCAGATTTGGGCGGCAGGTCTCCCACCGGCAAGTCGTCGTTGGGCTGAAGGTGCAGGCGGCATGGATCCACTACATCGGCGTTCAGATCCAGTCGCGACAAGGTCGGCGGACTGTCGGATCCAAGTCCACGATGGCCTGCCATCGCCGACGAGCCCTCCTGGGAGAAGAAGTCAAAGGGAGGGCCACCGTGCGGGAGGGGGGAGGCGCGTAGTTGAAGGTGACGGTGGGTCCAAACGCCATGGCTAGAGGGTAGCCGGCGGCATGGGGCGCGTACGATACGCCGGGAACCCCACCGATGCCGGGCGTGAAGGCGCCGCCGGGAACCCCACCGACGCCTGGCGTGAAGGGGCCGCCAGGAAACACACCGTAGCATGGCGTGTAGGGGCCGCCGGGAACGCCACCGGCGGCTGGCGGGTACGAGCCGGCGGGTGGCGGGTACGACCCGGCGGGTGGAGGGTACGCGCCATGCCGAACTCCGGCGGTGGGTGGCGGCTGCGATGCCGCGGGAACCCCACCGTCCGCCGCCGGGTTTTGCAACTCCGAGCTTCCCCCGCTGGGGGTGAAGTAGCAGGACCCCATCCACGCCTCCCACGACCCGTCCGCCATTGCCCTGAGCCGCCGGGCCGAATGACGAAGAGGAGCAGATCCGGATGGCCGGTAACGTTGACGCCTTGCGGGAGCCAGGGGGTCGCAAGCCAGTTGAAGGCCTACGGCCGCGGCGGTGAGACCTCGGCGGGGGTGTTGGGGGAGGATGGCGGCGGCGGCTGCGGGGGGATGGCGGCTGCGGCTGCGGGGGGTGGCGGCAGCTGCGGGGGGATGGCGGCTGCGGCTGCGGGGGGTGGCGGCAGCTGCGGGGGGATGGCGGCGGCGGATGCGGGGGGATGGCGGCGGCGGCTACAGGAGGTGGCGGCGGCGGCGGGAGGATGGCGGCGGATGTGGGAGGATAGTGGCGGCGGCGTGGGGATGAGGGAGAGTGAGGCTGGCGGCGTGCGGCTTCAGATAAGGTTGAGGGGGCTAGGGTTTTGCGGCTGCGGATGAGGGAGAGGGGGGCGGGGGCGGGGGCGGGCCGGACTGCACAGGCCGCCAAATAGAACTTTTTTTGCGGCGGCCCGTCAGACGGCAGGCCAGTGCACAAAAGTACTTCTTGGGCCAATCTGAACACAGCCCATGATTCCGAGGCCTTTGGATCGGCTCCGCACCGTATCATCAGCCCAAACTGCTGTAGCTGCAGGCTGCTGCCGGAGAATACACAGCAGTAACAACTCACAGCATATTTGATTTGCAGGATGACATGGTTGCATCTATATATCAGGCATGAGAGAGACATATATCTTTGGTGCGGGCTAGGTCGTCTCTTGTGGGTCGATCGAAGATATCACCTGGCAGCACGACGTACGAGGAGGTCATCCCAACAAGAGACGACCTAGCGCCGCCGTCCATGAGTCCATCTTTACGAGCGCCACCGTTGACGGCATCGCGGATAAGCAGATTGATCGAGATCATTTCATTTAATTTACAACAAGTGAGAGAGGTGGCACATACTACGTATGAACATGCAAGCCCCTCTACCATGCTGCGAGCCTACTGCTAGATCCTAGATATTATGAAGCTACTAATTAAGTGCACATGTGGAGCTTGAGGCTAACAGCTATCTTGTCGGCCTCCTCCAAAGGTACATCGCCAGCTCGGGATACAATACAAAAGAGCAAAACGTGAGCTACGTAAGAGCAAGGATTATAGGGGGTGGAAGAGCGGGCTAATTCCTACGTGGCACTTTGAAAAAATAGGAGAGAGAAGCGGGCGTGTGGCAAGACGCCGGCTCAAGAGCGCGAAATGGAGCTGCCTCAGATGCTATTGGCCATCGCTCACGCATGCAGTGCATTTATTGGCTGCTTCGCACATGATGGCGGGTCCACCACGACCGTTGCATGCCCTTGCAGCCAGCTGCCGGCGCAACCATAAGGGCGCCCGCAACGGGCCGTTAGCCACATGCTACAAGGTGTCCATGTCAGCTTGTTGTCCGAGGTGGAAGAAAGAGAATAATCGGCCTTCGCTAGACCAGGCGAGAGTCGACAGCACGGCTTTCAACGCGGAGCGAATCCCACACGCGAGTGCCCCTCTCTCCTTCCATCTTCTAGCGGTGGGTTCAGCGATGGGATGAGTACACTAATATTTCACCCAGGCCCACATCAATGTGTTAAAAGAGAACCAGTAAAAGAGAACCAGAACTCGCTGCCGTTTGTGCTCTCTACAAAATGAGCTGACAGGCCTCGTAGAGAGCAATCGTTGATAGCTGTTGCGGGTGCCCTAAGCTTTGCTCTAAGTCCATGCAAGCTTTGGTAATTGTGCCCACTCTCACGCATGCTAGCTATGCGCTAGCGGCGAAACAAGTGCCAACGAGCCTTGTTTTGCAATGTTCCACAAATAAAAGATTACCTTAGCCGACGACATCATTAATTGTTGGAGCCTCCTCCAACAGGTCGAGTAGAGACTAGCTCTTTATTTTTTTACTCCATAAATAGTAGCGGAACAGTGCGCGCTAAGCGCAGGGTGAAACGCTAGCATGCACGTCGGAGGATGCCTAACTCTCTCACTATTGGGAGTATTGTGCCGTCATTTTCACTGTACAGCACTGTGCCGAGGAGACAGCTCGCTAGCTCACCGTTGCAGACGGCCTAATCTCTGCTGATGAAACTCTGCCGACACAAAGGGCCTTTTTTTTCTGTGAGCCAAACATGCCCTGATGAACAGCTATCTTCCAACATCAGAAACTCTCTGCTGACACAAAGGGCTTCTTTATAATCACCCTGCCCTGAGTGATGACCTGCTAACTTCTATAAATACAGGCATCACGATGCCTGACTGATAATTGATCAAGCCCACAAGAACACAAGTTGTCTTACTAGCTCGTACACTAGCAACCACCTCGCAACTCCAATGGGGTCTCCTGCGGCCGGCTCCAAGCCAGCACTGTTCCTCCTCCTGGTGGTTGTCTCCCTCACCGCCGGCGGGGCCAGCGCGACAACGATCTTCCGGGTCACCAACATGTGCCCCTTCCCGGTGTGGCCGGCGGGAGACCTTGCTTTGAATTAAGGTCACAAAAGGAAAATCCAAAGGAGAAACGAACTTAATAGCCTGACCTTGTTTTGAAGTGCAGGTTCAAATGATTGTTCTTGTGATGGCTCACTGCTCAGGGTGGAGCAAGCACAGAATGGCACCAATGTCAGCAGTTCAGCACTACTAGCAGCCAGTGCCAACATCTCGTTGCAGCAGTCCATAACAGTATTTTGCAACTAGTTTTCTGAAAAATTATCGATGTCAGCTGACAGCAACAAATAGGCCTGGCTCCGCCCCCTTCTCAAATGGTATTTCTGAGGCAGATTCTCTCAGAGAGAGAATAAACATGATGCCTTCTGCAGGATCTAACGATGGCCGCTGCTGTTGCAAATAGATGAATAACAGATTAAGATGGCAGGCAGGCTAACGCCGCGCCAGTACAGCTACAGCGCGCCAGTTCGTTTCCTCGGACTACATAATCAACTATTATTCTGTTTTAAGACTACATAGCAATCACATGGGTTGAAAGCATGGACAGCAACATCATGAAACACGGCATTATACAGCTTAAAAAACATGAATGGTAGGAGGTTGCAATTATTAAGAATAATAAGATACTACATCTGAAGTTTAAATTCGACCATATCATGGTTGCCTATTATAATCATAATCAATTTAGGGCATGCTTGGTTGGCCTCTAAAACTTGCCCAGTCAAAATAAAGGGCATGCTAATTTTTCTAGCCAAAATATGGGCAACAAATTCATGACAGTGTATGCTTGGATGCCAAAGCTTGGCCGATAGATTTTTTCCATTTGGTCCTCAATTCATTTGATGTTAAAATGCAAGCGTTAATAACAAAGATTCTAGCACATATGTGGACAATTGAGGTGCCCAAATGTAGGTGTGTTGAACATTGTTGTTTTACCTAGAAACTTTGCCACGCCCACTACGTTTTGGACTCAAACCTTACATATGTTATTATTTGTATAAAAATATTATCTATGGTGTGTGTCACCATGTCTTTATGTATGAGGGAGGATATAAAAACAGCAGTTTTCAGGTTGTTTATATATCTCAAACAAAAGACTCAATTAAATACATATCGAACTTATTACAATTAGATAATGATAAATATGTATATCTCGAGTATTGCATTAGAATATCTAATAGATGAAAGAGAACATAAGATAGATAATTATATATAGTTATTAGCTATAAACTTTATTTTTATATTAATTCTAACTAGTTAGCCCGTGCGGGGGCACAGATTGATAGGCTAGTGTTTAAAATTTGGCTTCATGCATGGAATATACTCAACTATGTTAATCCAGATTTTGGTGGGGGCAAACGCTTCATGCTCAGCTACATAGTTAAGTCGAAATGATATTGTTTTATACAAAGCAAGATTACCTTCTTAGATGATGTAGGTCATCTTTATTAGAGGCAGATATTAGACCCTGTTCTAGGCGTTGCTGTTGAAGGATAACATCCAAATATTATCTACGGGCCATGATGATCCAATGCAGTTATTAGCAGCACCAGCTAGCAATAATAAACAGAAACCCACCAATAACCAATTGATACTGATATGGATCAAACGATACTCCATTTTTACCCAACAAGTTCCAAACGAAAATGGAGATATTACATATAGGCGAAATTATCAAATTTAACGAAAGAAATAAAACATCCTCAGCACTTGGCAATTGGCCTCATCGAAGTCCCTTCTCTCTCTCTCTCTAGGTTAGCGTCCAAGCATTACGGATTCGACCAACTCGTTGAGGGGAGCCAGTTCTGCCCTGTCGATCAGCTGGAATTCCTGCGGCACACAAAATGTTACATTAGTGTCCTGTAACAACATTTCAGGTAGAGATCGAGAATTACCAGTATTAAGAAAATGTGAAAAAGGATGACAAGTGCATTTTTTTAACGAACAAACACTCAACGAGTACACTTAGGTAAAACGAAAATTTTATACCATTGCAAAGAGAGTGAAGTGCTTGAAGCAAGTATTGAGATGTGCTTCTTCTTGAAGCTTCAGAACCATCTGAAAATGCGAGTGGTAGATGTGTGCATACACCCTGAAGAGGCGCTTCATGATCGTCTTGATGACATCACGGAAGTTGGGAGGGAAGGGAGTTCCTGTTGGCATCGATCACAATTTTGAACCAAAACACATGATCGTCAGACTATAAGACCCAATCAAATCAATGTGTGCAGCTTCATTTCAGTTTGTGTACTATGCAACGAACAGACAGATTACCAAACTGTTGAGGGAATATGGCTGCATCGTCCAGCTGAGCTTCTATCCAGTCCATCAGGTACTCCACGTACTTTGGTGCAGACACCTCGATAGGCCTCTTGACCCTGACTCCATCAGCCCACCTGTACTCATACCTATGGAGATTTCACTTTCAATTGATCAGACACAGTTTGAAATACAGAATTTGTTGGTATGGAAGAAAATAGCGAACGTACCTTGGTCCAGCCGACATGGTTGGGCAGGTAGTTGGCGTGCAGACCTCGAACAGGGTGCTATACAGAATGTTCACATTGTTGAAGAAGTCAACAACTGCCATCACAACAGAAGAAACAACGTGAGTTAGCAACGTACAGGTACAGTACAAAGTGGAGTGCCCATCAACACATCAAATAAAGCGCTGAACAACAGTAATGCATTAAGCAAGGCGTTGAGCTGGTCGTCTTAGATATTTTTCGCCAGGAATGAATGGAGAAGCAATAATAAAATTTGCTTTTTGATTTATTCTTCTCGTTTGTGTACTCTCTATGAGCTAAGATATTGTTAAACATTGGTTGTGTGCGGTGCATAGACCTAAATATTTTCTTTTTTCTAAAAAAATATGAGCTCTTTTACGACTGATACACACACACTAGTGTTCGAAAAGGAGTATAGCAGCATCGGACGGTCGAAATTAATTGTATACTACTGAAAGTTTCACTAGTGGTATTAGTAGTATACATAAGTAGTATAGGTAGTATAAGGATATTATTATGAGAAAAGAACAAAAATGTCATCACGATAATATAATTTTACACTAAAAATACCCCTTGTAAGAGAGTCAATTAATATATATGTAATTATTACTAAATTACTCTTAACAATGGATGGTTTGATATGCTCTATACTATATACTACCGAATATAGTAGTATAAGACATAGTAGAAGAGCTAAAAAATATAACACGGCCACAAAACACGGCCAGCATGTCAATGGCCTACTGCCCTACTGTCAAAAGACAAGACAGGGTCTGAATTTTTGAACGTTTTTTTAGTAAAAGAAACCTCTAACCCATTCATGGTAGACTAAAAACTAAAATTGAGGATCTAGAATTTACTGTTGACAGCCAGCCATTCGTTCAGGTTCTCTCCAATGGGCAGACGGACCGCCTCTCGCAGGTCACCCTGGCCGAGAGTGGTGTCAATGTACTTCTTCAACTGCGAACCCTGAAAAAAAGCCATAGACTTTCAGCTGCAAAGAATCAAGCATAAGATAGAGATGCATACAATGCATATACTAGTATTTCTACTGAAAAAAAAGTGATGCAAGCTCCTTAGAGCCTTGGTTTGAGACCGGCACGACCTGGCTTGTATAGGCGGCCATGCAAGCCCCTACTGGCCAGGTTCTCCGGGCACAACAGGTGTTTATTTGGTTGATGTATTTGTGGAGCCAGGCTAACGAGAGATATGATTGTGATTGTATGTCTGAATATCCAGCGTTAATATACTTTCTAGTATCTGTACGAGTTTCCCGAGAGCTCAACGCCGCACCGTGCGAGCTTGCCTCCAGAAACGAAAAAAAAAAAACCGTATATAGGGAGCCAGACTCGGAGGCTGCTTTTGCATCCTGTCGGACATGGCACACAAGTAATAACCAATAATCAACTCAACCTTTTATCCTAAGAGCCAAGTTCACCTAAGTTCAAGCAACCAACCAGCCCACATTAAAATCTTTGTTAGCTTTACCAAGAGAGTTTTGGTGTTGCATGGTTTCAGTTTCTGGTGAAAAGGCCATTTTAGTTTGTGCACATTGGCACCCATACTCTACCTTAAGACAAAACGGTAAAAGAAAAGTCGCACGGTTTTCCGTTCTTGGTGAAAATAAAATGAGGAAAGCATGAGGTGAAATCGCAGTGGACGCATCTACAAGCAATGTAACTCTGAGGATAGCACCTTCTCTCTCTCTCTCTCTCTCTCTCAATCGACGGACAGCTACTACCAGATACAAATCCAATTATATGAAGCATATCTTCTACTACGTTGGGTACACTCCCACCCTCCTCTCCGTATTTAAAGAGCTTAAATGTTTCCTGAAAACTCTTCAAATCTTAGGCGTCTGATCTCTAGGAAGTGTGAATAATAAAATAAATATACAGGCAACAATTTGTACATGTCAAGATATCATCATTAATTTCACCCTAGCTCAGCATTAAAAAAAAGTTATGTACTTCTATAACATGCATGCATGACGTGTTTCAAATCTTCGGCTATATGCTGGGCTTTCGCCCCAAAACTCTAAAACGGTTAGTAGCGGATCTAAATTGAAGTATAGGCACTAGATTGTAAACGGATACAAATAGTCACTACCGGATCCAGGCTCTTTGCCGTGAGCCTGGTACTCTCGGCAAAGAGTCTCATCGTCTCGGCAAAGACTTTGCCGAGAGCGGGCTCTCAGCAAAGCTGACTCGGCAAAGTTTTTCTCGGCGAAGCTTCCTTTGCCGAGAGCTATCTGTCGGGTTCACGGCAATGCTTTCGCCGTGCGCACCAGAGGTATTTGCCGAGAGCTTCTAGCCTCTCGGCAAAGACCTGGCCCTAACGCCGGCGGGACGGCGTTCAGCCGTCTCTGTGGGGCCCGCAGCTGGGTTTGCCGAGAGCCACGTGCCAGGCGCTCGGCAAAGAGCTCAAGGTAGCTGCTTCGATTCAGTGTGTTCTTGTGCATAGTTCTTTTGGATCTAAAATTCCAAGAAAAACACAGATAATATCACGTTGCATTCGAATTTGGAGAAAATAAAAGCCCACACAACATGACACATGATAACAAAACTCATAAGTAATTCTTGCGCGACATGGATTACAGCTCTTGAGTCTGCACGTACGTACCTTGTTCCCGGACGATGCCTTCTTCTTTGGGATGAAGGTCCTCTGGAGTCTGCAAGAATATGATCCATGGTCAGAGATCGAGTCCATCAGCCAAGAGCCCAAGCGAGATCAAACAATAGACATGGGAGAGAAAGAGTTGCCATCTCTAACCTGCTAGTGCTAGGGGCAAGGACGAAACTCATCTTTTCCAATGTACCCTATGGCTCGGCGGTCGCTCAAGCACTAGTGTTAGTTAGTTGCTGATCGATGAGCTAAATCTCTGATGGTGCCGCTGTATATATAGCCCAGCGCATAGGGATGTGGGGTACACTCATGGATACAGTCATCATCGATATCTCGAGAAAGAGGGAAAAAAAGCATATGGAAAGAGAGAATAATGAGCCATGCTAGCGGTGACGCAGAGTGAGCAGCGCGGTAGCGTACGTCTCGCGTGCTGGGTTGCCTAGAAAGCTGTATCTAATCAGAGGCGTTTCAGTTTTACCCGCGGCGTCATGAGGCATATGCAAGACCTTGGCCAGCCCTGGCTGGCTGTCACATGTCAGTTTCTTATGACTCGAACACCAGCTAGTTTCAAAGTTATTATTGCCAGACATGGTGGCATCTGTGGAAGGGATGATGCACTCTTCTTGATGGAAAAGCATGTTTTGCCTTGATCATGAGCAGGCATGGTCATGAAAAAAGAAGATGCTAATGGTAAAGTATATCAACGTGATGTAGGTATTGCTGTTCATAGGTCATAACTTAAATGACAGACTACCCCCTGCCTTCTCAGAAAAACTGAAGTAATCCTACGTTTCTGTATTAGCTGGGTACAATTTAGCCCTGTAAACTGCTTTGCTGACAGACTATTGCCGTTGCGTGAAAGCTAGCTAAATACGTTTCAGGAAATAAAGCCTGCCTAACAAGACAAAAAAAGGGTACAAATAAGGACTGGCCCACCGTTTTACTTCCTGGTGAGAATAAAGGTCATTTGGAGGTTTGTTAAAAAAAAGGTCATTTGGAGGCAAAGAAACGAACAAGACACGAGGTGAAACCAGGGGCCGCATCTCCAACTAATTTCTCGTGATGGCGACATACGGTTTAGATCAACTTCACTGGCTAATAGCTGTCTATAGGCATACGGTTAGACTAAAAGCATGATGTATTGATGTGGTCAGTAATGCTCCTCTCTTCCTTCTCCTCGAGCTTTTTGTTCGGAAGAGATTCGATGATTGAAGCTAAGGGTAACAATTATCACAGTGCAAAAGATGATCGTGTCACTCTTCATGACTTGCATTGCTAGTTACTACATGCCGTACGCGTACCGTACTTCCTCGGGACAAATTAGATTTTGATAAACTTGGGCAAGGGGTTGCATACAAAATCGGGAAAAAATATATTAAAACTCGCATTCGCCGCTAATGAAGAAAACTTTAGAAGTAATCAGGGATTGTGTGTGGTGCCCTATTCTTTTGCCTAAAGGTCCTCTGGACCTGTCCATGCTTGAAGTGGTCGTCAGGCAAGAGAGATAGAACACTCTAGACATCTCAAAGCAGGGGCGGGTCTAGAGTGGAGCTCGAGCCCCCCCTCCCACCACCTCATCCCCATGCGCACCACACCGAGTCCCCCCTATGCTCCCTAACAATTTTTAGGCATAGATGAAGAGGAGGGAGGAGGAAGAAGAAGAAAAAAAAAGAGTGCCCTTAACCTAGGATTTTCGATCCGCGAGAGAGAGAGAGAGAGAGTAGTTGTCTCTAACCTTATGTTGCAAAGAGAAAAGACGAAGGTCATCGTCTTCTGAGTTGTATCCTCTGGCTCGGTAGTCACCCAACTAGTAGTGTTAGTTGCTGACAAGTCGAAGCTCCGATGACCCATGTAATGACCCCCCCCCCCCCGGGTCCCTCGGTATAACATATAGCCACACACAAGGTAGCGTGCACGGTTCGATACGAGCATCATTGATATCTCGGGAAAAACAAAAGGGAAGAGAGAGCACGAGTCGTGCTGGTGGTGATGCAGAGCGGACAACGTGTGCACCTCGCCTATTGGGTTGCCTTTATCTAGCAAGTTGCGTGCACGGGGCGGGGCATTTTGGTTTTACCCGTGGGCCATGGAGATGCAATGCATGAGGACCTCGGCCAACCCTAACTGGTAGTCATCTCATTTTCTTACGACTCTAACACTGGTTTCAAAGTTACCATTATCAGATATGGTGGTATTTGTGGAAGGAATGACAGAGTCATTAAATTCCTCTTACTAAAAAATAAAGTGTTTTGACTAGGAGGGAAGAAAATAAAAAAACATGTCTAGGCACGGTCATAAAACAAGATGTAACGGTGGAGATAGTCATTAATAGGGTTACAATTCCATTTAAAACCAAACGGTGTCGGGCCCAAGCCATGACAAAGCCTAGGCAAAAACCCTAGCCAACTCTCTTTTGTGTCCTGCAAAACATGAATTGTAATTATGGACATCTGATTTGAACAGCTAGCCTCTTGTGACCGTTGTGCTCGAGCTTGTGTCGGTGCTAAGGGTCGCCGAGCCTAGGTTCAATCGTCTAACCAGTTGTGGCACAAACACCTTTAAAGGAAAGACATACTGGATTTTAAAAGGCAAGACGTACAATCTGAAATTGTGCTTATAACATATAGAGAAGATGGGGGATTGTGAGCATGTCCTAAATCATCGTGTGTTTTATGAGTTCTTTTAGAATGATTAGCGTACTCGCAAGTACCAAAATGTAAGAATCATAAAATGGATTTTGTTTGAAAAAATATGTTAAGTACCTAAAAGTACCATGGCAGAAGTACCAAGAAATAGCAAAGTTGTGGGACTAAGTAACATATTAGTGGACCCAATATGTAATTTTTGAAATTTCCGTTCAAAAGTACCTACAAATACTAACAAAAGTACCACAAGTACCCGTAAGTACCACAAGTACGTACTTGTAGGTGCTTGCCAATCATTCTAAAAATGCTCATGTTTTATAACCAGTGGTTGCTGTTGTACCGGTGTTTCTCAACTAAAGTAAATCCGTGATCCTAATCCATAGTAACAACACCAAGTTTTCATCAACAAAAACCGTTTGCTTGCCGGTGCCATTGGGGGATGAGGGTGAAGGGAGGGACGATGGCATTTGTGAGATGATCAGAAGATGGAAATGGTGGCATCATTCTACGTGACAACAAAAACGAGAGGCATGGTATATAGCATATGAAACATGACGGTAAGTGCTTCTAATAGAAATGCGACAACGGCAGCTACAGCTGAAAGGGACCTACCATATATATGTTATGGGCGTGTGATCAACCCTTGAACAGATGGCAAAATGGTTTTTCCCCGAAATAAAGCAAGAGTTTTGCCGTGCAAATTTTACTAGAAAAAAAATGCAGGGAAAAGGAATTAACAGCGGAGCAGCACAAAAACAACAGTATGAGCTGCGCGGAATCTGTTACAAGTGGGCTTATTATGTCCAAAATCATCACATATTTTTTCATGACTAGTGGGTGTAGTGTTCTCTCTACTGGAATAAGAACACTCAAGTTTTCATCAGGAAAAACTGATTGCTAGTTCCTCTGTCCTCACAGAAGTGAACAAAGTTAGCTTATCGATCATCCAAAAATTAGCCAAATTCAGGCCCAAATTGTCAGCCCAGCAACGGTCAGAATCGTCTGATACTATACATGATCCACGATGATGGACCACGAAGAACCCCACTGCAGTTAGCAGGTGTCACTACTAATAAACAGAATTACCGAGGTACCCAGCTCATGCGGATCAAACACCACTCCATTTTCACACATCTGACTTGTGAACTGCTTGCCTATGCTTTCAAAAATGTAAATGGAGATGTTCCATCCGAAATTATCAAATTAAACAGGAGACAAAAGGGGGGGGGGATTATATCCACACTTGGCCTCATCAAAGCTCTCTGGTTTAGCACCCAAGTATTATGGGGTCGACCAACTCGCTGAGGGGAGCCAGCTCTGCCCTGTCGATCAGCCGGAATTCCTGCAGGACAAAAAAGAGCGACATTAATTTGCAGTAACAACATTTGCAAGATCACAAACTTTTTCAGATTAAGATTTTCAATAGCATAACTGCGTTACAGCAATATATACTCGACTCCCCAATAAATAATCCACTAATCAATATGAATCAACTAATGCTTTTAGTATGCGCTGTCAAGCACTTAGCAGTTTAGTGCTGGACAGCATATCACTATAATAAGGAAGGCATGCAACAATCGAATGTTTTGATTTCTTTCTGTAAATTAATCGAATGAAGTGTGTCCTCCAAACAAGTCTTTGCATGATGAATGATGCATCGCTAACGCTAGCCGTAACAAACTTAGCCCAATTTTATAGATGAAGTCAAGTGTTGAAAGAAGCTATCTATTTGGAACATATGCCCAAGCAATCTATGAAACCTGAGCTGGATCCATGATATATAAACAAAGGCAAACGCCATAATCAACAAAGCAGGAATGTTAGAAACGGCAATATCTTCATGGGAAATAACAAGCTGGAGAATTCAACAAGTCTATCAAATTGTATGGAACTATTGAAGTTACACCATCAACATCTTCTTGCAAGTATAGTAAATTATGCAGTTCTTAGAATAGAAACGAGTATTCAATGGTTTAAGAAAGAGAGATATTTTGCCGGAGTCTAGTTAAAGGGACTTGCTATTTTTTTGTCTATAGAAAAAATAATTTTGCTAGTACTTGATTTTATCATCAGATGTCCTGGAAATGTAACAAACAAGTTGATCAATAATTACCAATGTGAAGAGCGTGAAGTGCTTGAAGCAAGTATTGAGATGGGCTTCTTCCTGGAGCTTCATAATCGTCTGAAAGTGTGAGTGGTATATGTGCGCATAAACCCTGAAGAGACGCTTGAAGATTGTCTTGACGACGTCACGGAAGTTGGCAGGGAAAGGAGCCCCTGTGCCATCAGAATTGTTTTTAGAGGAATCATATGGCATCAGAAATTGGAACCAAAACACATGATAAACTAAAAGGTCCCAAATCAAAATGCAGTTAGCAGTATTCTTATTTTGCAATGAGCAAACAAATTACCAAGCTTCTGGGGGAATATATTTTCATCATCGAGCTGGGCTTCTATCCAATCCATCAAGTACTCCACATATTTTGGCGCAGAAACCTCGATAGGCCTCTTGATCTTGACTCCATCAGCCCACCTGTACTCATACCTGACAAGATTTCGTTTTCGTTAGACAGTTTGCAGTGTGATACTTTTTTAATGACATAATCGTTCTTGAATTAGTTGTCTGACTGCATTTGCGAGTCCTTAGAAGAAAGATACTGTACTTTGGTCCGGCTGACATGGTCGGGCAGGTAGCTGGCGTGCAGAATTCCATTAAGGTGCCGTACAGAATGTTCACTTGGTTAAAGAAGTCAACAGCTGCCATCACAAAAAAAGCACGACAAGTTAGCAATACAGTACAGAGTGAAGTGCCTTCAACTCTTCAAGACATAAACTTCGGCGACGATTAAACAACAATAGCTCAGTATGGCGGTGCCACAGAACATGACCATCAAAGACAGACATGAGACTTGGTCCCCGTTACTGTAAAAAACAGGGGACCGAAAGCTGTAAACATGTTGGATTAATAAGAACTCAAAGGAAGGAGCAAGGATTTACTGTTGACAGCCAGCCACTCGTTAAGGTCCTCCCCGATGGGCAGACGGACCGCCTCCCGCAGGCTACCGCTGCCGAGAGTGGCGTCGATGTGCCTCTTCAGCTGCATACCCTGCAAACAGTCAGAAATTTTCAGATTCAGAATCGAGAATGCAGATAGACGCACATCGTACATATCCTAGTATCAGAAGTCAGAACAGCACGATGCATGCAGCTAAGTTACAGATATTTATGCTTCTTGTTTATTTTCATAACTGGCACACTGAATTCTGTCCCACAATTAATCCCCTCTTCCCGCTAGCTGGCTCCAGTTTGGCCCCTGTTAGCGGCCAGTTGAGAGAGTCTTGGCTTTGCAAGGAAGGGAGCTAAATGCCGACGGGTAAATTAAACAACGCCGACCGACGAAACAATAGGACGAATAAAAGAAAAGGGTGCACGATCGATTTCAGTTCATGGTAAAAAGGCCATTTAGCTGACGACTATTCGATAATCGAAGCTTAATTTACGAGCAACAGCTTCTAACAGGGGGGCAGAAACTGAATTGAATTCCGAGGAACTGATCGATTAGCCCAGCGCTTGCGTGCGTGCGTACGAACTCGATCGGTGGGGAGAAAATACTAATCAAAAGGCCCTCACATTCATGGCGCTTGACAAGTAGAAATCCTGGCGTAACGAGGAGGCTGGGCCTGGGCGTACCTTGTTCCCTGACGGCGCGTTCTTCTTGGGCCTGAAGGTCCTCTGGTTTCTGCACAACGATTAATCCGCCCGTCAGGCGAAAGAGAAGAAAATCGTGAGAGATATAAAGAGTTCCCATGCATCTGCTAACCTGTTGCCGCGGGCGAAGAAGCTCATCTTCTACTCGAAACCCCCTCCTGCGCACGGAGAAGTGGCGACAGCTAGCTGTTGAGGATCAAGCCGAAGCCGAGTCGATGACGAAGACGAAAGGAATCCTCTGTTGGTTCTGATGACTAACCCCCTCGATCACCCTGACAGCGAGTTGTATACATATATATTTGTGTGTGTGTGTGTGTGTGTGTGTGTGTGTGTGTGTGTATATATATATATATATATATACCCGCCGCCCGCGCTGAGGGAGGGGGAGGTGGGTTACGTACACCGGTGCACGGATATGGTCACCGTCGTCGACAGCGAGCGGGGGAGAGAGGAAGTAGAGAGAGGAACGGAGAGGAGGCAGGCAGGCAGCCAGGCTGGCGATGACGGAGTGCGACGGCTAGTGCGGGGCGCCAACCCGTCGCCCGCTGGCGCTGCCTTGGCTGGCAAGCCGCTTCTTCCGGTTGCCGATCGGGCCGCGGTGGGCTGTGTGGGCCGGCTGTGATCCGCTCATCAGCAATTGTGTCGCGTGCGATTCGAAACGGAGGGTGTTGATGGCCCTCTCGTACCTATCCCTTTTTGTTCCAACCGACAACGGCGCCTCATCGGCTTCGTCGACAGCTCCAATCATGCGTGCCTAAGTAAGTTTTGAACTAATATAATAGAGCTTTGGCACAAATTAGGATGGCGTGGCGAAGAAAGCTCCTCCCTAGAGGCGACAGTTGTTAGACTTGTTCATATATATATATATATATATATATATATTGTAAAAACCGGATCAATGCAATCTTATCAAATTATGATCTATCATTGCGCTAACCACTTCGTCAGAACTCAGTCGATTATAATATTTTTTGAGGGAAAGTCGATTATAATATTATATTCAGAAAACGAAGTAGGTGTCGCCTTGAGGTGAGGCATTGCAGCCATTGCTTTTCTTGATTGATCGGTCATATACAAAGAAATCCAAAGTTCACAATTAATCAATCTATCTCGGCTATGCTTTCTGCAGCAGCCGGGTGCTTAATCTTTAATTATGTATATTTCAGCTTTTCTGATGATTGGAACTGGTACGGTTTCTTCACCAGGCTGTCACCACTACTACGGTGATGGATCATCCATACCCTCTCTAGCTTCTCTGCACCTAGCCAGCTTCTCAATGATTTGAGAAAGGGGAATTGACTGGGATCTCATTTATGTTTGTAGGTTTACAATAATCTAATCAAGATCTTTGGACTCTGAAAGAACAGGACCGCACAGAATGTGTTTCCTCAGTTCCTTCTCGAGTTCAGACGTGGTCTTTTTATTCTTCTTAGTAAACACAAAGAATAGTTCAGACACCTTCCAGTGTAAGTATTGTGGCGTGCATGTTGATGATACCTGTAACGTCCCGCCACTCCATGCCGGACCCGCTTACACCTGGCAGCTCTCTAGAATTCTAAGATTACAATGCCCGGCCGGACCCGGACTGATCAAACAGAAAGGGACAGCCAGCAGTCCAGCTCTGATTAGCACCGTACCCTTGTTGAAAGGAATGAGATTTTGGGTAATGATATAGATGATGATGTTGCCTGATAGACCACAGGCGGCAGCGCAAATCAGCCTAGCTGGATGGCAGTTGCGATGTTCACACTGACCTGCGATCTGCCCTTCAACTCGCGCTCTCCTCTTGGAAGTTCCTCCTGTCCGGGCGATTCCATTCCACTTTTTCTCCCCGGACGTGAGGGTTCTTGTTCTGGTTCAGGTGGCCATTCATTCATCTCATTGGCCCGTTGGGTCCAGTAGAGGCCGCCTCCATTTGGAGAAGCTGGAGCTTGTTTATTTGCATTCTCTTAATAGTTGGTTAATTTCAGAGAAATGATATTCTGTTTTCATTCTTTCTAATGCAGTGTGTGTTCAATTAGACTTCGAGTTGAGGGGACTAAGTTACAAAACTGCAGTCTTTTAAACCATTTCGAAACAACAAGCCCGTCTAGCTCAGTCGGTAGAGCGCAAGGCTCTTAACCTTGTGGTCGTGGGTTCGAGCCCCACGGTGGGCGAATTATTCATTTTTTGCCCCTCTTGGGCTTGGGCACAGCTGACCGCCGAGTATATTGTTTGAATGGAATTTGTAATCAGGCACTGCTTTGTTGGGTCATGCTTATGGTTACCTGGAGAATGTTGACTGCATTATGGGGATAAGGTAAAAGAAAACAAACCCCATTGACAAGAACGTCGCATCATTTTTTTGTCATGGGGAAAGAAGTTTTTTTATGATCTAATGACATTCAAATCAAGGCTAATTGGCTTTAGAAACCTACTTTTCCCTGGCATGTGTGAACTGGGATGACAGTGTGGCAAGCCGAGCCAAGCGTGTGTATTTATCTATAATTGTTTCAACTAACTAGGTGAGATCGATCCCATTCTGAACTTGGTCTCCTGCTGCAAATATGGGACCAAATCTCCTACTGTACTATGCATGAATGGGCATTTAGTTTGCATGAAGTTTGTACTTGGGACAGAGTACTAAAACATTAACTCAAAATACATCTCATGTTTCCAACAGCATAAGAAAAGTGCTTCTCATGATTCGTGGAAGAAAATCCCAAAAACCTTTACATGAAGTTTAAATTACAATTCATTATTTCAGGTGATTTTATATTTATTTTTGTCGGACTTTTGAATAGAGATCAGATTAATTTCATTTTCCAGAGTTAAATGAAATCCAAAGGCCTCCTGAAATATTGAGATCCATTTCAGCAGCCTCCATACTAATAGCAGTTGGAACATATAAAGACTCCAAAGGACACAACAGATTTGAAGGTTAGATGCCCTCAAAAGTCAAAACACAGGATCTATACTTATGCCTATATAGGCACAGCTTAATAGCTTGTCGGATACTCGTTATATCATCAGATTCTGAGTCCATGGCACAAAGCTTCGTTTTAATATGAGAGATCAGTGGCACCATCAACAAAAGAAAGTCTTATCAACATTCAAAACTTGCACTATAAGAATTGGACCCCTTATTTGGGAGTACTAACATAATGTACAAACTGTCAACATTTGACTTACACAGGGACAAAAGGAGTATCCATTGTATCCATTGGAAAGTAAGCACAAGTCAAAGACGAGTTCTATGAACAGTGGATACTAGCACCAACAGTTTATTTGTAAATGCAATCAACCTAACCTTAGCTAAAATCCTTGAGCCTTCTTTTCAAAACGTCCATAGATTTCTTACGAGCGTTCTGCTTCACGTTGCGGTTCGAAAGGCTCCCAAACAGACTGTCAGCGGAATCCTTGTACTTGTCACAAACGATGGCCACCTTCTTGTAATCCAGTGATCCATAGTTCCTCTGCCTTATCACAGGATTCATAAAGTTCTCAGGCTGACTACTGAGCAGAAGATTCACAAGCTGCCTGATTTCAACCAAGCAATCCCTGAACGTCGTTTCCTTGCCCATATCTGACAGCCCTGTGCTGTCAAATTTCTCGTCTGCAAATGCCTCCAACAACTTCAAGTCAATATCAAGTCCTAAAACTGCATTGACAGTGAACCTCTTAACACCGTCGTTTAGAAGTGTTGTCATTATAGAGTCCGAGATGTGGCTCATTGCGCCAGAAACAACCTTGTATAAAGCTTCCAGCGGTAGAATCTCCTGGGCTGTAGATACTAGCGTTTCAAGATAGATCAGGACCTCATTCATGTAATCATTCGCATCGTCTGGAGCTTCCTCCGTGATCCAGTTAACATTTTCCAAAAGCACCATGAACTCGTCAACCTTGAAATTGGCAAGGTTTATTAGAGCATTATACACTGCATTCTGTGAGGCTTTGAGCACGGCTCGAGCAGTCAACCCAGCATGAGACCTCTCAGCAACACGCTTGGGAATGCCGCACAAATGGGCAGCGTGCAAGAGATACATATCACAAGCTTGCTCAAGAACAGATATATTTCCAGCAAGTTGCATCATCTGTGACATGGCCAGCGAGCGAGCATATATCATGTTCAGAAGACTGTCGTTCAATACCTCAATCAACACCCTGTCTAAGTACATTTTAACTACATCATAGATGTTCATGAGACCTCCATATGACAAGTAGCTGACAGAATCCTCTACGAAAGACCGGACAATGCGACAAACTTCTGGGACAGAAGAGGAGAATGGTGCCACATATGGAAAATCAGGGACTGCATCATCGTATTCCAGATGAAATGCTGTCACATTCATGCTATACTCATATTCCTTCTTTATAACCATCTGCTCGTATGAGTCATTAGTGAGGATGTCATCCATCTGCTTCCGGCATTCGAGAAGAAGCAACTGATGGTATTTGTCCCTGCTTTTCTCAAGAACTTCAATCAACTGTTTGATTTGATAACCGTACTTGCTCACAGCTGCACCTAGAAGAGTGACATAGTCTTTTATGAGGAGGAAGTGGCTGGCTGTACGCATGCGTGCGAACTGCTCCTCCAATATAGTTGTTATCTTGGCAATAGCTGTCTCCCATGTTGTTTCCACTTGGCTCTCAGACAACAACCCATCTGCAGTTCGCAGAACACGTTCTTCAACAACAAAGAAGCCAGCTACCTGAGCAAGGAAGGGCTGATGGGACTCCAGGAAGGGCTGTGAAGTGGAAATCTGCATGTCCAAGTTGAGTTGCATGAGCCTGTTCTTGTAGTAGTAGTCTCTGAACTTCTCCCCTATCCCTAGACATGTGTTCATGTGATGTGCCCGGTACACTGGTGTGAGATCAAAAGCTAATGCTGATTCTTCATCTGTATTCTCTAGATTTAAGGAATATAGATGTTCATCTGGTCCAGCATGGCTGTGCCCTTCAGCTTCTCGCTGCCGGGCTCGCATTTCCTCATCTTTTTGGCGAGCTAAGGAAGCCTGGCTTATCGAGACCTGTCCAATCTGCTTGGCCATTCTTCTTATATGAACAAGCCAATCATTGAACTCGCTACAGACTTTCTTCTCAATGTGCAGTTTTATCAGTGGTATCTGTCTCGCCACCACCTTTTTAAGAAGCTTCAGAGGAATACTTTGCAAGTAGCCCTTGTGGATCAGGTCTAACGTCTTCAGTGCAGGATGAAACTTGGCTTCTGCAATATAATTGTTGCACGTCATGCACAGGCTGATGACCTCGACACATATCTTCAATGTTGCTATGGCCTCCCCTACGTTTTTCTTGACGGAATATAGCTCAAGAAGGTCGTCAAGCTTCAGCAGTAGGGCAGTAGCAGCCTCTTGCAGGTGAGAATTCTCATCAGAGAGCATGCCCTTCAGCTCCTCAGCATCTACCAACACGCCGCGCAGTTCATCGACAGCAACGATGAAGTCCTCATAATGAAGTCTGCATAGCTCTTCGATCTCGACTTCCTTCTTCTTCACAATGCTTCTAAGGTTGTTCATGAGAGCTTCAGGTTTCCCAGATTCGAATGAATGACGAATGATGGGACCCAAATCCTCACCATTAGCAATGAATGTAGCAATTCCCAAACCAAGACCTCCATCTCCAGTTTCCACTACAGTCTTCTTCTTTGGTGGAGCAGACATTGTTCAACTGTAAAAACGAACAAACATGTATTATTTCAGGTGTGGATGTAACAGTGCAGAAATAGATAGCACCGCAATTTATAAGACGGTTCAAATTTCAGTTAAAAGAAAGAGGCTTGGAACAGCCAGACCACTAGGCATAGGCAAGTCTTTCAGAAAAACTAGGCATAGGCAAGAGCTTACTCTTATATTTTTCCTCTCGGTGGACACAACAGGAGTTTGAACAATTGATTGAGGGTATGTTGGGTATTGACATGGCTAAAATGGCCCTTTTCTAAAATTGATTGAACAATTAATTTAGCACGAAGACAATGGAAAGGAAGTATAAAATGTTGTTTCTGTGAGATTGATGAGAATATTCAACATCTTTTTTTCTATTGTCATGTTGCTAAATTGATATGGCGGATTGTGCAAGTTTCTTTTAATATTACTCCTCCTTTGAATGTTCAACATGCTTTTGGTGGATGGTTAAGGGGGATAGATAAGAAACTTAAGTACAAAATTTTGGTTGGAACATGCACTATGTGTTGGGTAATTTGGCGAAGTAGAAATGATGTGGTTTTTAACAACACGAGAGCTTTCACTCCTATGCAGGTGATCTACAGAGGCACATATTGGCTACGGGTTTGGGCGCTTTTGCAGAAGGAGGAGGAACGTTCCCAATTCATATGGGGATGTCGTTTGCTTGAGACCACTGTTATGGAGATCTTCGCTACAAATGGATGGCTATTTAGTAATAGAATCCAGCTTGTTTGATACTATGTTTCGTGATCTTTTTTCGTTTGTTTGCTCGATGTTTTGCATTGCTGAGTTTGTAATAATGGATAGCTACATGCATTGGTCGATGCAGAGGCTGGAATATTAAAATATATTCCCTTTTCAAAAAAAATGGCCCTTTTTAACTCAAAGAATAAAAATTTGAACTTTTCCTAGATCCATCTTCGAATTTGAATCTTTAATCATGTAAATATATTTTATTCATATTATTAACCAACATACTAATTTTAAAATAAATTCCAAAAAAATATGTACCCTGATAGTGACCAATGTATACTATTTTAAAAGACTGAAATGCAGCTTGCTATCTTAAAAAAAATAAAGGCTTCAACATTAATATACCACAGACAACAGTTTTTTGCAAAAACAAAAGATAATGAATTAAACAAAAGAATGATACTGATGATGTACAGTGCTCAAAAGGTTATCACTGAACTGTGCTAAACTAAACCAGACAAAATAGCAGCTACATATGCGAGGAACTGTATCTAATTATCAATCAACTATTCTTTACTAGGCTGAAGAAGGAATCACAACTAGAAGATGCACTCAGATCAGATACGACATAAGCATCAGCGTCACGAGGGTGTAGAGAATGAAAATCTTACGGTGAGATGGCACCCTGCCTTTGCCGCAGGATCTCTCGGCGTCGTCTCTGTTCAGAGCATATAACAGCACTGCAACCAACCACGCATTCCCGGATTCAACGAGGAGCAAGCTACCGCCGGAATCTGCCGCGCCGGCGCCAAAGATTCCGCGGAGGAGGAGGCGGCGGGCCGGGAAGGAATCGAACTCGATCGGACCTTGTGTGGGGACGAAAGGAATGAGAGGAGGAAGAGAGGCAAGAGAGATGGCAAGTTTTTCCATTTGTGAGGCCGGAGAAGGCGTGGGTGGATCCACGAGACGCGCGCGCTCACCCCGGCGATTACCGATTCTCCACCTCCTTTTTTTTCCCTTCTTCTTCCTCGATGTCATCTTGTTCAGACAGTTGTACGCTTTTCTCTCTCTCTCGCTGAATTTCGATCACATATACGGGTTAAACTGCTGAAGCATTCGGCATGGTACATCCAAGAAACATCTAAAAATAGTACTGCAAAAAACTAGTTCATGCAGCACTTTTAATATGCTTACATGCAGGCATGCAAACACAAAATAGATATACCTTCAGCCATGACAATTTCATTGGTCCAGTACGTTGCCCCCACACAGGCGGTAGGGATGCCACGCCATGCCATGCATCTCATCATTGAGCAAGATCACCGCACCAAGTGCTGTTTCACTCAGAAGAAAAGAAGAAGCGAGACAGAGAGAAAAAGCTTATTAATTGAGATTCTTGCGGGGCCGTCTGTCCTTGAGCTAACGGCGGATCGGATCGGATGGCAATCATGGCATGTAGCTTGAGAGTCAACAATCCTATCATCCACTAGATAGCCACCACTTTAATCCCTCAAGAAAAAGGGGCCCTCATTCTCCTCCTCTCTCTCTGTAAGTTCAGTTCAACGCTGCACTTATGTTAAGCCAGCCAAGTAGGGCCTGCATGGGCTAAATGTTAATCCTTGCTTGCAATTCTGTGATTTGAAACCCAAAAAAATGTGAGTTTATAAATTTTTGCAAGGACTCTGCGTGCTGTGCTGCATAACTGCAAAATCTAGATAAGTTGTCCGAGATCCCAACGCTTTGCGCAAAGCAACAGGAAAAAAAAAGAAACTAATTAGCTCTTGGTGCATTTGAAATTCTGTAGCTCAGCAAGAAGTACCATGAAACAAACACTGAAACACAAGAACAGAAAAAAAAACAAAGGCATGTGCAGAAATCTACTGAATATTGGACCAGGAAGGTGGATAAGAATAGTTCCTGAAAGCACATAATCAATCTTTTGGGCCATGTTGTGAAAATAACAATTTGCTGGTGAAAGTCTATATAATATTGCAAGAGCATGCCTACTAACAAAAAAAATGAAGGTCTAGCAGAGACATTGTTTGGAACAAAACCGATGCGAGCAAGCACCACCAGCAGAGGGAAGACTGAAAAGTCATCCTTATCCTCACTAATCCTGAACTTACATTTGGCGTATCATGTGTATCGTTAACTACTGCTCCATCCGTCCATAAATCTAAGTCGTATAAGAGTTGGGGAAAAGTCAGTCAAAAATAGATTTTGACTCTTAATTTCTCTTATAATACAATATCAATTGGTAAAGACTTAATGTTATCTCAAAATAGGTTTACGTACAAATATATTAATATCAAAGTTATATACTAAATATATTTATATTTTAACTAATTGTTGGTCAAAATTTGTGAAGTTTGACTTTTGGCTGATCCTAATACGACTTACATTTCTGGAAGGAGTGAGTATGATATCCTTCTTTGAGCTTTCACTATATCACTAGCTGCCCGTCAGATTTGGGTCAATAAATTAACCTATCTCTAACATGCCTTGTTGGAATCTTGAGAAAGGGACAAGAAAAAAAAACACAATTTGATGCATTCCCTTTTTCCCACTGGCAACCACGCATCACTTTCATGCTCATAACTCCATAGACCAATGAATGACAAGTGGATTGCTTTGTTATCAAACGAAGATGCATTTGTTTAGTGAAACCACTTTTTCGTGACGAATCTGAGGAAAATACTTCGTGACCCTGATATGTACTAGTACCACAGATTTTATGAGCAGGAAACTTAGAGCACGCAGGAAGTCATACTTCTCCGTACAAATAAAGTGGATGTTATAGAACAAATATAGACATTGATATTGAGATCACATAAATATCCACAAGCAAAAGTATACCCTAGGATTTGTTTGAATAGTCAGTGATTATACCCAAGTCCCTTCAAATTTAACAAGCATAGGCTTGAAAGAAAACAAGTATTTGCAATTTGCAATTGCTAGGAAAATAGAATTGTATATGAAGTACCTAGAAGTAGATGATTTCTAAGAAGGTAGGCATTGAAAATTCTAAACCTTACATTGAGAATTGTTTACTCTCGACAATAATACCATACCTTGTTTTGTGCTTACAGGTGACTAATTAATTTATTATTATTTCAAGCAAAACAAAAACTAGCACTGATTTGTAACTTGGGGGAAAAAAACGTTGGGCAGGTCAAACCATGGTGGCCTGTGACTTGAAGATTTCTGATAAACAAAAGATAAGAATATCAAAAGGTAAAGTAGGACCTTAAGCTAATTAAATAAGTGGAGCCGCAGTTACTGCATGATAGTGCTTTTTTTATAAGAAAAAAGAAAAACACCCTCATATTCCTATGCATCATGGAATGATGCTGGAACTGGGTTTTATTGGAGTCTATTTTTGAAAGGCTTATTACAAACGTCAAGAGAATAACAAAAAAAAAATGTTGCGGACTTCACATTTGAAAATTGAGATATCTTGTTTGAAGTGGGTCAAGATTGCTCCCGTACCGTTAACATTCTTTACTAGCTTAGGATAAGTTATAATAGGGTCTCACAGCAATCATAAGATCATTGCTCCCTTTTTCTAAGGAGAAAAATACACATATCCTAGGTATAGAACTCTTGATTCTTGAACATACCACTATCGTGGCTATTTACTAAAAAAAGGGCGTACCCAGTGCCGTAGGCTCCCGCACTGCGCGGGGTCTGGGGAAGGGATGTATGCGCACAGCCTTACCTGCACAAAGTGCAGAGGCTGGGGCTCGAACCCTGGACCTTCCGGTTACAGACGGTAAGGCACTACCGCTGCACCAGGGCCGCCCTTCATCGTGGCTATTTACTCCAATAAAAAAAAATATCACAATAGGCCCTCTTGACGAGAGAGAATGTTAAGAAATGATGATTTTTCTGCAAACCCATAATATTAATTCTTGGAGAAAAAATAATTCTTTTAAAACGATACTTTTTTCTTGAAACTTCTGGTGGAAAGATGCTTTACAAATATGCTAGAAGCACTACTGCAAAAATAACCATGCTGACAATACAATATCTTGGAGTAACATGAGTTTAAAAGGTGTGTTTAGTTGGATGTACCATTTGGTTCATGCACGACCTCCGACGAATGTTTTAGACATCCATGGCGTGCACGGCTGCGCGACAAAGGTGATGCAAGCTTTTGAAGGCAGGGGAGGAGCACTGGAACAGGAAGATGACCTCGTGTAGCCATTTCTCGCAGTGGGCAGAGCACAAGAGCGGTCAAAAAAGGCTTGGCATGCTGCCTTCTTTTGGTCATCAGATACTGGTCAAGTGCAGCATGATTGGAACCGGGGAGGCCTGCCAGATAAAGATCTCCTTTTCCCGGTGATTGTAACTTTCTGTTGTGGTAATGCGATTGGTTGCACTCACCTTTTTAGGCTTTGTATGTAGTAGTTCGTTGAAACCATGGAAGCTTCTTTCCAGTCCTAGATGCCATTTTTACTCCCGTGGTAAAAATGAACGTGCATGACAATGTTTAGGGAGAAAGAGCTCAATACAAGAACATTATCCTATTTAGATCCCAGTTTAAGCCAGGATCTTGGCGGTTTCAGTTTCGAAGGACTTGATGTGCTTGTGCAAAGAAGAACCCAGGCAATTTTTTTTAACACAGGGCCCTACTTTTCACAGGCGAATCTTATGGAAAACCCCACGTCGACTTTAGCAGGGAGGCGCCTGCTACGACAAACATGCTCTCGCCATAAAAGGAGTGATGAAAAAGAACTTTACATTTTCCCCTGTCCCTCTCCGACTGTGGAAAAAAGAAGAAATTCCAGGACCGATCCGTATCCCAAAGAGCTGATGGCTGCTGCAATCATCATCCAACGCCCAGCGTTAACTGATTTTTGCAGAAAGTGCAGTGACGCGGCACGCTGCTGCGAGAGTGTCATGCGGCGGCATTCAGATTCAGGGCTTCAGGCAAGCAGGGCAGCGTGGAAAACAAGGAGGGCAAAGGCACACTCAATATCAGGCATGGCAAAGCAAAGCCTCTTCAATCATGGAAAGCGCCAGTAGATTCTATGCATGAGCTCACAAAAGATCATTGCCTCCTCTGACAACGTAAAGCAGAGACGAAATCAAGGAGAATTTTGGTAGCTCTGCTTCGAACATCCCGAGTTTTCTTGGATTTTGGGGGCCCATCATGGCATGGCTCCGGCGTTTAGTGGAAGATGCCAAGCACAGACAAAGCAGTTTGAAACTAATGAAGGTAGGTAAAATCCACATACAGTTGTGCTGCACATCGGTGCAGCACTGATGACTGAACTGAGTTTTCAGACAGGCAATTTCAGAGAAGTCCTCACTCTCTTTTGCAGTTTTTACTGTTGCGTCGTCCATGAATTTCCATCAAAATTACATACTAGTACCTCATACTACTAGTAGCTCATACATCAACTACAAGAATATCATGAGTTGAGAGGAATTGGCCTTGCTCATATGTGCGTAACAGTAGCAGTCGTAATGGAGATCGGACGATAGGCAGATGCACCGATAGATACAAGAACAGAGCTCAAGTCAAAGAGGAGGAGGAGAGAGGATCGGTCCCTCCCTGGCTGGCTAGCTATAGCTAAGGCATGAACAAGTCAGTCGAGGCCGGACCTGATCCGCTTGTGGCCGGCGCCGGCCGGCCGGACGGTGCCGACGGAGCCGCCCTCGGACGCCGCCCGGCCACCGCCGTCGGAGGCAGCGAAGAGGGAGGAGAGGTCGGCGTAGAGGTCGACGACGCGGCGGATGTTGTTGTTGAGCTCCCGGATGAGGCCGACGTTGCGTGAGAGGTCGCCGGGCACCTTGGACTCGTGGTTCTGGTTGATCTCGTTGATGAGGACCCGGTTCTGGTCCAGCAGGCTCTGCACCTGCACGAAGCTCGTCTGGAACGCGTGCAGCACCTTGGTGTCCACTCCGGCCCCGGCGGCACCGCCGCCGCCGAACCCCGACAGCGTCGTCTCGCCGCCCTCCATGAAAACTCAGTTCCTCCTTATCAGTAGCTCCGCCGCTTCGTCGTCTTGTTGCGCCGTTGCCGTGCTGTCGCCTGAATTCTTGAAGGATTTCTCAGCTCTGCAGATTCTGCAAATGAACGGGGAAAATTGGTGAGGATTGTGTGTTCTGGATAGAGTAAAATTCTACTAGCGGCAATGGTTTGGGTCATCAAGAAGATTTGGGCTTTGCTGCTTGCTGGATTTGGGGGGCTCAGCAAAGCAAAGGGGGCACAGGCGATTTCACTGTTGGGGCATAGGAGGACAAGGCACTGTGCTACAAGATCAGATGTACTTGGCGAATCTTTCTCGCTTGGGCCCGAAAAAAAATCGACAAAAACCTTGGAAACAACGCGAGATTTTACTTTTCTTTCCAACGAACAGAGAAAGCAGCTCATCATCGGGGAAAGCGAGAAAGAATTCGGACGCAAATCGCGTCAGAATTTTTTTGGGGAAGACAAGATGAACGAATGATGATGATGATGAATACGGAAAGGGGGAAGAAGCTCGCGCTTCGGGGATCGAGTGATTGATTGATTGCGTAGCGTAGCAAGAGGAACGGGGGAAGGGGGGGAATGATTGAGATCCGAGGATGACGAATCGGGCGCGGCGCAGAATTCCCGAGAGCACGTGGTGATTGCTCCAGAGGCAGCCAAAGTTGGGGGAAACCAGAAACGAATCGGCTGCGCGGCCACGAGCCGCGGAACCGGTCGGGCCAAATCGCAGCGAAATCGCTTGGAAGAGAAAGGGGAATCCGTGGAGCGCAGGTGGAAGAACCAATCCGACGGCTTGCATCCAATCCAACCCAGCATCAGGACGAACAAGAACTGAAACGAAGCTCTGCGACGAACCGAGAATGAAAAGAACGGAGATCTTTGGCCAGCACGGCAGCACGAGAGACAATACATGGCATGCTCGAGACGGACACGAAAGCTAGTTTTTTTTTCTTCACTTTTGTTCATGAGGAGATGAGAGGAGGCTGGGGGCGGCGGCGCTTACCTCTGTTCAAAGCCGTAGCCTCGCCAGGGAGGAAGGTTGGTTGGTCCGTCCGTCCGTCGGATACTCAGATCATGAAAGGCGACGGGAGGAGCCTCAAGGGGGAGACCCAGGTGGAGGAGGAGAGGAAGGCCGGAAGGGGATGGGGATGGATGAAGCTAGAGGGAGGGAAGGAGGTGGATGACGATGGACAAGAGGGAGGAGATCAGGAGATCCTCAGACACACGAAACAGGCAGGCCGTCCCGTCCTTCTGCTCGCGCTGCTGCTGCGCTCTCTCTCTCCGCCTGTCAGGCTCTGTTTTTTTATTGCTCTGTGTGTGCAGAGAGAATCTTTTGCTAGAGAGAGAGAGACCGGCTCTCTGGAAGAGAGAAGGAGAGAGAGAGATTTGTGGCACGTTCCGACACGTTTCGTGTGCTGTTCGTGTCTGTCTCCTGATATTTCTGCCCTGCCGGATGCATTGCATTTTCATGCAGGTGGAATTCCGGAGTGTGTTTTTTAAAATATCTTTTATACTAATTTCTTTTTTAAAAAAGATATTGATGGTACCGTGCTTGTGGCCGCTGATGGCTGGCTTGCCAGAATCTGCCAGCTCAGTGAATTCATCAACGGCTGAGCCTGCTCGGAGCCGCCCTGGGAAATTCATCCATCCACGGTCGAATTCCTTGTATGTCAGACAAGTTAATGCGCTCACTGTCCACATTCATAAATGTACAGTAGTACTAGTAGTATTTTTTAATATAAATTTTAGTATTTTTCATAAATGTTGGTAGTACTGTAGTACTACTCACACGGTAAACTCCCTACTGACATCCTTGATCTTTGCTCAGTTTCTGCTCGTCAATTGCTCTTGACCTCTTGACCCGAAAGCAAAGCAAGCAAATACTGAAAACCGGTATTTTTCGTAAATGTTGGTACTATAGTACTGTAGTAAGCAATCTATCCATCGAACGGGCATGTGTCGCTAGTTTGGGCACAGTTTGACTTCGAAGCAAAAATCCGGTGGTTGGGCGATGGCAATATCTAATCGCCGGCGGCGCCAAATCGTGAAACCGTGCCGAAGATGCAACTGAAAACCGGTGGTGACAGCGACATGTGCCGTCCCCATTAATGGAAGCCTTCGGGTTTTCCATTTGATCCGTCATTCTCGGGCATGTCTGTGCTTGTGAAGCTGGCAATGGCGCTGGAAGCTTCCCATAGCCTAGAGTAGATGCCAGGGTAAACACGCATGTCTTGCCGTTAATGTTGAGGTCAAGCAAATCTGTGTGGTCCTTGTTCAAAAAAAAAAAAAAATCTGGGTAGTGAAACCAGCTAGGCAACCACAGAGATGAGATCAGATCAGAGCAGATTCCCCACCGAGGTTGCGGCCAAATCAGGAGCAAATTTGCTTCGGCCACAAGGTAACACTCCCAGAGTTCGAGTAGAGAGATCGCTGCGTTACCATTGATTTCGGCTGACCCATACTTTGTCTTTTTCTCTCTTTTTTTTTCCTCAAACAACCAAATATGAGGCTTATACTAGAAGTTGATTTTTTTTTCAACAAAAAAAATAACACTAGAGGTTGAGATGATCACAGACGTAGACAACGTACTCCGTAGACTAGAACACTGTAACTATCATTTTCCTTGCATATAAAGGAAAAAGATAATAGTTTGACCTGATGCATGCAGAAAAAAACCAGGTAGGACTATTCTAAAATAAAAATAAAGTAAAAATAAAGGAGGGATTGGTATAGGTCGTTTCGTACAAATGTAGTAGTATTGCCTAACTTTGGCGGAAGTTCCTTGTAAATTCCAGCTAATGTCGTTGTTATCGCTCTATAAGTTTGATACCAGTCCCTGTCAGACACGGTTTTCTGGATAAAAATATCAGCTGTTGTACTTGCACATGCCCCTGCAGAAGCCGAATAGTTACCATGTGGCATTGACTTCTCTTATCTGCCAAATTGATATGTCAAAAAGAAGTTTTTTTTTCTAGATAGATTTGGAATACTACACAGAGCACACCAAGTTTTCTGGGTAAATATGACAACAGTTTTTCATGTTCTGCAGAAATCCAAAGATGCAGGGGCCAGGATAATATTTATGATTCCATCCTCAGTACAGTGCTTTTAAAAATCATGTACCGTGTGACTTTGACTCTACTGCATCCAAGTCATAACCTTTGATGACCCAATAGTCTTCAAATTGACCAGCAAATAATAATTGCAGAAACGCTAGATACATGTGCACAGAAATACCCATGGATGATTAAAACACTGAGTTTAGAATTGTAACACCATTTGAATTGCAGATTCACAGACTCACAGTACAAGGTAATTAATTGATGTACATATAGGGGGTCAAGATCAAAACTTCAGAGTTCAGTCCAACCACACTGCGGACGTGCAATTGCCTCCTCGCCTCCTCGGATTTCACCTTCAGATATATGATTAAAATTGCCAGCGAGGCCAGAAGCCCAGAAGATCGAAGGTGAAACTTTAGCTCTTTCTCTTTTAAGTCTGTATAAATCCCATTTTGGATCTTTCTATTTTCCTTACAATTCAACAGGTGAAAAAACAATTCCAACTTGATGTTTCTACTGTATCTGTACATCCTCTTTTGTCTGCTCTGCAAACCACGCTTTCCAGTCTGACACCTTCTCATCACCATTTGCAACCTGCGAAATTGGAAATAACCTGGGATATCTTCTTTGCCGCACACAAAGATATGTGCACATAGTATAAAAAAAATATATGTGCACAACAGTTTTGTTATGTTGTCAGTCTAATAAACAGCAAACATTCCTTAAAAATAAGGAATGCAAGTCATGGCCATGATCTCAAGACTTGATGCATGATTGGCCAAGTTACTGCATACCTCAAAAATGAGTGTCTTTCGGGGAATGATATCCAGTGCTTCCACACATATAGTAGCAGCATCCTCTTTGCTTATTCTTCCCTTGGCTGCTACCCCCTACATATACCAAGCACCATATGAGGGACAACATAAAGTTAACACTCATAGTGAGGAACAGTATTGGTATTCCAATATGATAATATTCCTTTCTGATTTCCAAATTCCAACACTAGATTCAATTTGTCACATGCAAATTACATCATAATTAAATGCCTATCAACATGATGTCTAAATGTGTCCTGTCCAAGTCCAAGCATCATTATACATGATATACATAAGCTCAAGACAGAATGGTACAAAAAGAGAACTGCACGACGGTTAACACACACTGGAGGTAAGCTGGGGTTTTCACACTGATACCTCGGTGAAATCAAAACCTCTCTCACCACCAGGGGTGCTTTGCAGAGAGCCAGTCCTGATTATTGTAGATGGGATACCAGATGCCAGAACCACTTCTTCATCTCTCTCTGCTAGCTTCTTCAGTTTGCTGTTCATAATAGCTTGCAAACCACCACTACTTCTGTAGACAGCCAGCTGCACTCTTATCAAGATCTCATAGGGGCAAAACACTGATACTAGAGCCAGCTGGATACCAAGGGATTACAAGAGCATTGCAAACCTGTGATAGCAGAATGATGTGTTCGACACCCTTGAGGTCAACTGGTTCAGAGAAGAAACCATCCTGTACAAAGATCAAGTTAAAAAGTAAATCTTAAAACTGAAGAGGAATGCCACTTCATAATTGCTAGTAGATAATATGTTAGCACATAAGCACACAACTAACTTACACATGACAATATCTTGGTTAAGATTAAGGTGAATACAATTTGGTTAACAAAAAGATGCAGTGGATTGACCCATGAGTTCTCCGAATATGTGGTGGATCATAGTACCTACTTGACTGTCATACCATATCAATGCTCAAATTTCCAAATACGAGGACCTCTTCAGATAAAAGTCAAAAGGAGGCCTAAGGATTAGGTCATCAAAGATGCAGTAGAGCGCCTCAAAGAAGCGCCAAACAATCAACAGTTATCCAGATAATAAGGAAAAACTAAACCTTATGATCATTTTTTGGTAGATAATAAGTCTTGTGCTTTGTAAATAGCTAGATGATGAATAGAAAGACCAAGTTTTAACATACATCGGCTGGACAAATTACTGCACGAACACCCTTCAGTGCTTTCTTTGAGAAGGACTTATCTTCCATATCACCAACCATGCACTACAAGTACCAAAAGGTGATTATTTGCATGATATTCATTATACTTATAAAAAAATTATATTGCAAGATAGAATGGTAAATAACACATATGTTTTCTTATGTAGCTTTTTCACCCCTAAAAGATCACAGAAGCATGTTAAAATAGACTGAGAAAGATAAAGAATGTTCAAATACAGCCACAGGACTGAAGCACCACCTCCACATAAGTTCCAAAAGCTTCTTCGGTGGATCGTTTGTCCTTAACAACTGCTTTTATTCTAGCCCTTTTCAGAATTAGTGCCAATATCACCATCTGAAATACAAGGAAAGAAACTTGAACTGGGTGCATTTAGGCAGAGACATACTAAGAAACTTATAAAAAGCTCACTTTTATTGAATATTTGAATGAACTCACACATTCCTTTGAGGATTTTTTTCCCTTCAAATAAGTGAACAACTGCTTGTTTTAGTTTGGAATATTTTTACTAGAATATAGTGTTCAGCTCAGATTACTGGGGAAAGAAAGCAAAAATAGACAAATTTCAGGATTACTCTATTAACATCAGTGCACTGGCAGTTCTGCAGCAGAAGGAAAAAAAGGAGATAAAAGGCAACCTGGCCAATCTCACTGTCGCCATCAGTGACTAGCACAGCGTCTCGAGGCTCCTCAATATCTATTGTCACCCCAAATCTGCCAGCAAATAAGAACAGTGGCTACCAAGGAGTTCACACTTACAGAATAATTCTCAATGTACCTGGAGATTCATCCTCCACATCTTCAGCAACCCCATCCTTGGGAAGCAATTCCGGTGCTCCGTACCATCTCCTTAACTTTGGTCCCCCTATAAAGAGTTGAAACCCACGACTCAGTACCTGTTTGGTTTGCTGACACACTTTGCCACATTTAAGTTATGCAAGTTTTCACTTGCGGCCTGCGTGAACTTTCTTGTTGTAGCGTGTTGGCAGGGCGGCACGTGGCATCTTTGTTTTCCCCAAGTTGCAGTGTTAATGCTTACACACTCGTTTTATTCTCAATGTCTCCTAAGTTGCGGCGAACATTTTCTTCACCAAAAAGAAAAAAAGAAGTACCTTGGTGAAATGCGATAGCCATGGAACCAAACTCTTAAATTCTTAATTCATCGATACTTACTCAAGGCCAGGGCATTCAATTCTGGACTGTATAGAGCTATTGCAGCGTAATCAGGATTAATTGAGAAAAAAAAAACAGCTGTAGAAGGCTGGTTTTCTTAAGCTTTCACTATTGACCGGTATGTATGCCTTCGAAATTTAAACAAATCAGTCCAAGAATTTCAAATCCAACTATGCGATTCATAAAGAAAACGGAAACAACTTCCTTTTCTCTTAACAAAATGTTTATTCAGAAAATAGGGAACGAGCAACGGCTCTTAGGTTTGTTACAACCTCAGCTAGTCAGCTTCGAAACAAGAATGGCCCCATATAAAGCCGTCAGCATTCTGTACAGTGTACGTACCCTCGATGTAGTCGAGGATGCGGTCTGTGAAGCTGGCCTCGTCCTTGCCCTTGGCCCGGACGACGCCGGGAAGCGCCGCCCTCCTTCTTCTTCCCCGAGAGGGCAGCGCGTCCCTGGCGCCAAGTGGAGGCGGCGAGAGGGAAAGGCGCGGCAGCAGGGGAGGCGGGGGCATTGGAGCCTCCGGCGGATTTCGCGCGTGCGTGAGTGATCGTGGTCTCCTCCGCTGCGGGAAAGTGGGGATAATGAATGCTTGGACAGTTGGACGGATGGCCTCTCTGGTGGCCGCTTCTTCGCCTCATAATAATAACTGTTGATATGGGCCGTTGCGCACGAATCGACGCCCGTACGGTCCATATTGGCCCACGGAAAATACTCTTCAACCTCGCGATGTTTGTGTGATATTGTTCTATTTGGGAATTGCTTCCGATCCGGGCGCTAGCAGTCGGACTGCGCCGAGACGTCCGATCCGGGCGCCAGCAGTCGGACGGTGAATTGTTTTAGAAAAACTTCACTGCAACATTGGTTCAAGTTGCATGCAATATTGGTTCAAGTTGCATGCAACATCGAGAGAAACACTTAAACATTGCAACATCGAAAGAAACACTGAAACATTGAAACATTGCAACATCGAAAGAAACACTGAAACATTGCAACACCTAGTGAAACATTAAAACAACCGAGTGAAACATTGAAACATTGCAACATTGTACATCAAGTCACAAAAAATATAGCATTCAGGTGAAACATTGCAACATCTAAGTAAAAAAATGCAATATCAAGTGAAACATCAAAACAGAAATCTCTTCTGAAACATCACAAACTTATGCATGCATGCAACTCAGAGATCATCCGTTGAAACATTTGTTACAATAATCATAAAATTCCATATTCAATATCAATGGAACAATAAACATCTCAAGTAAACCGGTGCAATATTAAATATTGATTACCGAAACATCTTAAGTATATCGCTGCAACATAAAGATTTGTTACTGAAACATCTTAAGTAAACCCGTGCAACATCAAGGGCTGGTTATTGGAATATTTCAACTTCTCAGGTAAGATACTGCAACATCTCCAGATGGTAGTGCTATAGAGAATGGTAGTGAGGACATGGGGAGAACTGTGCGTCCGATATTTTACCAGGCGTCGGACGTCTGTGTTGTAGCATTACCGATTATATTTACGAGGCCGCCTCCGTGTTGGCGAAATCGTTGCTTGAATCAGCAATGGATGTCAGATAGGGTGTTGTCTCTCTTTTTATCTCTTTTTTTGTTTTTTTACCATTTTTCTCTCTTGATTCTCCACTTAATCTTCATTGATCACATGCTTAGGGGGGAGGGGGCTTGAGCCCCCCACCCCAAATCCCCCATGGCTCGAAGGATGACACAACGGCTCCCAGGAACGATGGCCATATAAAGAGTGCATGTTGCGAGGACATGTGCTTATCGATGGTGACATTTTTCACCTCGATGGAGGCTATGCATATTCCTTTACTGTAATTCTATAGCTAATGACTTGCCGCATGTTGGTTGTTGTAAGGACCGGGGTCATCCGGTTGTGACTTTCTTCACCTCGGTGGAGCTTATGCATATTCCTCGTTATTGTAATTCTATAGGTAATGACTTGGCGCATGTTGGTTGTTGTAGGACCTAGGTTATCCGGTTGTTTTGAGACCTCTCCCAGTACCTATAAATGACATTGGTTCGCGAATAAGCTGAAGCACAGTGCATGAATAACACAATAAGAGTTAGGGCACTTGAATAAAGCAAAGGTTGCAACCTTTTTTTTTTGCAAAAAGTATATTGAGAAACATGTTCTGAGAGAGGGCTCACACTTCTAATGCAAACCTATTTCTTTGTAATGTTTGTCATCTAAACATGGCTTTAATCTAAAATAATCATTTCCAAGCCCAAATTTTCGCTACAAGCGACGGGTCAAGATGTAAGTGGTCGGCTCACAAAGAACACAAGGGCAAGACAGTGGGGAAGAGGGTCAAGAGAAAAGATCGAAAGGGACATGTTGAATTGATGACCGAGGGACGAGGATTAGCGCAACAAGAAAGAAGTAGATCAATTAAAGAGTCTAAAATTCATATCACCTAAAACTTGTAAAGGTTGCTGCCAACGAATAAAACCTTGGAGGAATGAGTTATGATTTATAACACTCACTTTATATTAATTAGGTTTTAGATTTATGATCCGTCATAAATATTAGACCAGGCACGAGCAGTGGCGGATCCAGAACATGAGAGGAGGGGGGCTGGTTGCTTCAATCTTCTCCCTTTTCTCTCTTTTTCTTCTTCTTTCTCCTCTTTTTCTTCCTCTTCATTTATGGCTAAAATTGCTTTGGGGGGCTTGTGGGGGCTCTAATGGAGTCCATGGGGGTTGGGGAGGCTCCAGGCCTCCAGGCCCCCAAGCCCCCACGTTGGATCTGCCCCTAGGCACGAGCAACTAAAAAATGCATGAAAAATCAAGTCATACTCGGGTTTATGTATCATTCTAGATAATCGTAATGGTATTCATGAAGCTTTCAACTAAGAGTGACCTTAAAAACAACATGCACATCATGGGCGTTTACAGTCTAGTTTGTCCTTTCGAAAAGGTAGAATGCACACGAGACACGACTATTCAGTGTGCATAGAGCCTGACGATTGACTATTTAAGGGCTAATCTAGCCTTCATGGTAGAGTCTATCTCTATTTATTACATTGCCATGTAGGTATTTTGTTGATGTGACAAGCAATTTAATAAGGAGAGCGAGCGCCAAAACCATAGAAACCAGGTCTAAGTTAGACGCCAAGTCTACGCGCAAAACGAGAGAAATCTAGTTGAATGATTGGAGAGCAATATGGTTAAATGATTAGATAGAATCTAAGATACAAAATCTGCATTGGAGGCTATGATTTTTTTAATAGAATCCGTAGAAACAGATAGCTATAGCTTTTCCTGTAATGATCTTGTAACGTCCAGGTCTTCCGGACTCCCTTGTAACTGTATGCATGATATTAGCTAGAATCTAGGATTATAGTTAGCTGCCAACAGCCTCTTGTACATTTATAAAACAACCAGATCAATGGAAGCACGGTGTGCGTTGTCCAAATTCTCTTCATGGTATCGGACTAACCACGACCCACTTTTCTCGCGCCTCGATCCGGTTCTCCCGACGTTGTGCTCTCTCCCCAGCTCCCATGGTGACCTCGCCCTCCTCTGCTGGTTCTTCTTCCTCCCACACCACCAACCCCTTTGCCATTGCTCCACCTATGCCAATTGCTGCCGCCTCGGTGAACCTCATCAACATCCGGTCTCACGTTCCCGTAACACTGGACTTCGACGATAGCAACTACGCCCAATGGAGCACCTTCCTCGACAGCACTCTCCTCAAGTTTGGGCTAATCGACCATGTCGACGACACGGTTGACGCCCAACTTCGTCTCCATGATGCTGAGTGGACACAAATTGACCACTGCATCGTGTCTTGGCTCTACACCACCGTGTCCAAGGGTATCATGGAGACTATCTTCGAACCTCAACGCATGTCTCTCTCGTTGTGGATAGTGATCCGCAACCTCTTCCTCGACAACGCCATGCACCGTGCCGTGTACACCCTGCAGGAGTTCCACAGCCTGTTTCAGGGCGACATGTCTGTCAACGAGCATTGCGGCCGCCTCAAGAAACTCTCCGATGAACTACGCGACGTCGGTCACCCAGTGTCCGATGCCGCACTGGTGGTGAACACGCTTCGCGGCCTCAACGCCAAGTTCCACAATGCCATCTCCGTCATCTGCGCTCAACGCCCAACACCAGGTTTCCTCATCGTGCGTTCGTACCTCCTCCAGGAGGAACTCCACATGGAGAATCGCCACAAGATGGAAGCCGCGACGACTCTCGTTGCTGCCGGCTCGGCCTCTTCCTCCGGCAAGTCGTGTGCTCCGCCTCCATCCTCCCCGACATTCTCTCCAACCAAGCCTGGCTCCGACAAGAAGAAGAAAAGAAGGCAGTTTGACGGCCGTGCTCGTCAGACTGTGAACACCCCGTTTCCCCAAGGTGCCAACCCATCGTAGCAGCAACTGTGGGGCACGGTGTACAACCCCTGGATCGGCGTTGTCCAGGCGTGGCCTTTGCCCCAGTGGCGTGCGCCGGGCATCCTCGGCCCTCGCCCCGGCAACCACAACGCCCTGATGGTCTCGCACCAAGCTCAACCCGGCCTCAACCCCATGACGTCGCCTACTACACCACCTCAATGAAAGCACGGTGTGCGTTGTATTCCAAATTCTCTTCAGAACCTTCAATATATGGACTCTATAGGTAGAGTCTGGGTTAGGACTGTCGTAATAACGCTGGCAATAAATATGGTGTCATATAGTTATTTTTTATGATGTGACACTGTATTAATAAAGAGAGAGGTGAAACGAGTTTTATGGTGATGAAACCCTGCATACACAGTTACCTAGACAGTTTGTGTCTTACATGTAACCTAGAAAACAATAATAGATGAAACTATACATTAAAAGAGAGATGTTTCACCCTAGTTTAAAATATTTTAAGATGATGTGTCACTCTAGGTATCGTATCCATAAAATTTACGTTGAGAATGATCTACTGTCTTCACTGTGGCTGCGCGCGCGCATTCATTGGTAGCGCATCCAGCGAACGATTTGTCGAATAGGCCGATTATATAGGAGCCTCGTCAAACCTGCTGCCTCGCTCGTCCACATGTGCTTTTGCATAGCGCCTCTCCTTTGGAGTCTCGAGTTCTAACATTCTCCGTGTCTCTCCTCAAAGTCAAAGCTAAGGTTCAAACAATGGAGGCCGCTGACTACAACAAGCTCATCAACCGTGACAAGGTCACGGACGCCACGGCGACGACCTTCCCCAACTCCATCGAGATCCCCAATAAGTTCATCCGTAGCGACGACGAGGTCGGTGCCGGCGTCTTCGACGTCGTCGGCGAGGACGACGAGTACGAGCTGCCGGTGGTGGACATGGCGAAGCTCCTCGACCCGGAGCTCTCGGGGTCGGAGACGGCCAAGCTTGGCTCCGCGTGCAGAGACTGGGGTTTCTTCCAGCTCACAAACCATGGAGTTGACGAGGCCGTCGTCCAGCAGGTGAAGGACAGCGCCGCGCAGTTCTTCAGCTTGCCACTGGAGAGCAAAAACACGGTGGCCGTCCGACCCGGCGGTTTCCAAGGGTTCGGCCACCACTTCAACGCACCTGCAAGCGATAAGCTTGACTGGGCAGAGTGTCTCCTCCTCGCAACCCAGCCGGTTCATGCCAGGAACATGGAGTTCTGGCCTGCTAATCCACCCACCTTCAGGTGATAAGCTGTGTGTGTGTGTGTGTGTGTGTGTGTGTGTGTGTGTGTGTGTGTGTGTATAAATGCTAGTAGTGGTATAATCGTCGATCCCCGTAACGTTCTCTCTGGAACAGGCATGTGATCGACAGGTACTCCGTGGAGACGACGAGCCTGGCGATGCGGCTGCTGGGTTTCATGGCGACGGACCTCGGGATCAGCCAAGAGACGCTGCAGAGCGCGTTCAGCAACAAAGGGCAGACGATGGCGATGCACCACTACCCACCGTGCCGGAGGCCGGAGAGGGTGCTGGGCATGACGCCGCACACGGACGGGTTCGGCCTGACCTTTCTGCTGCACGTGGACGGCACGCCGGGCCTGCAGGTGAAGCGCGGCCGCCGGTGGTTCCCCGTGCGGCCGCTGCCGGGGGGGCTCGTGGTCAACGTCGGCGACGTCATGGAGGTGCTCTCCAACGGAGCGTACGGGAGCGTCGAGCACAGGGTGGTCCCGCACGCCGAGAAGGGACGGACCACCGTCGTCGTGTTCATGGACGCGTCCGTCGATGGCATGGTGGCGCCGATCCCGGAGCTGCTTCTGAAGGGAGGCGAGACGCCAAGGTATGAGGCCGTGGAAAGGGTTGAGTTTTCCAAGAAACACTTGAAAGCACTGGCACAAGGCCAAGGGAAGCAGATCCTCGACACCAAGCCGTAGATGGATTGCAAATGCGTAGTACAGATCAAGAAAATGTGTCTGAATGCAAGGCTGTCTCTGTGTCTCACTGTTCTTTGTTATTGTCTCCACTAGTAGTTTGAGTTGTCCGGTTACTGAGAAGATAGTGACTGAATAATGGCAAAAAAATTTCCTGTTTCAGTATAGATTTACCTGGTTCATTACCGCAGTGCCAAATCCGTGATTCTTTTTGCGGAACACTGTCCGTTACAATGTGATCCTGCCAAAACAAAAAGCGAGAGGGGGGGGGGGGGGGCCTGCCCATACGGTTTTCTTTAGCATCTTCTCACCCAGCCAATGATTTTTCTGAAGTCTAACATATCCATTAGACACCTGGTTAGATACCTACTCTCTTCGTTTTAAATTGTAGGTTGTTTGACTTTTTTGACCTCAAGTTTGATTACTTGTCTTATTTAAAAAATTTATGCAAACATAGTCAATTTTAAAGTCATTCTTAAAGAATGTTTAATAAAAAAAAGCAAGCCATAACAACAAATTTGATATTTTGCATAATTTTTTGAATAATACGAGCGATAAAAGTAGAGGCCAAAAAAGTTAAAGGACTTATAATTTGAAACGGATTGAGTATTTAGATAGGCTAATGTTAAAAGTGCAACACTTTGGCCTACCAAAAACTTGCATCAAATTAACAAACCCTATGCCCCTATGGTACCTCTAGTAAAATAGCAAGCCATACTCATGACACGAAAGGACAATGAAGCGGGTTTCCTATCAGTCAAGGATAGGTAACATTATCAAATTTCTGAGATAAAATAAAAAAAACTTATGTACAGCAACCGCGTTGATTGCTGAGAGGATGAGTGGCGTGCAGATCTCAAAGTCATGTTGCGTCTTCCGGCAATATATACCTTTAATAAGGTTAACGATTATCATTGCTTAGCTAAAACTAGATAATAGCTCGTTGATACGGGGCATAAAACTTCTTTAAAAAAATTATAGATGTCATCATTGTTAATCTTGACATACAAGTGCATTGTGTTGTTGAGGGAGTGGAGAGGACGATGACGGTGAAGACCACGTGGAGGGAGTGGAGAGGACATGGAGGGGCGGCGCTGGGCAGAGCGCCAGAGCCACATAGGAGGCGAGGTTGGGGAGCGGACGGAGGGACCCTGTACGGAGGGACCCACCTGTCGGCAGGCTACCCAGGCGGACGGAGGGCGGAACCGATGGTTTTGTCGGTCGACGTCTCCCATAGTAGTAGAGATTACTCTCTCTCTACCTAACACTTGCTAATGCAAAAGTTTGCATTTTTTTAAAAATAGGAACTAAATAGACCCTAGTGTCGGTATGATATTATTATGGATAAAGTACCGGGTGGGTCATCCTATGAGTCGGCCTATATATTCAAGACGTGTCGGCCAAGGCATAATCCGCGTATCAAGAAAAGATCTCTTGTGTTAGGAAAGTTAGAAATATATCTGTAAAAGACTCTTACTTCTATATTGTCTTATTAGTAACCTTGCCTTTCGACATATATAAGAGGAGGCAGAGACACCCACACCTGGTACTAACTGCACGCTAATGTTAAAAGTGTAACACTTTCACCTACCAAAAACTTGCGTCAAATTAATAAACCCTATGCCCCTATGGTACCTCTAGTCAAATAACACGTCATAGTCACACGAAAGGACAAATGAGGCAGGTTTCTAATCAGTCAAGGACAAGCAACACTATCAAATTTCTGAGATAAAATTAAAAAAAACACACATGTACATCAACCATTGCGTTGATTGCTGAGAGGATGAGACTGAGAGGCGTGCAGATCTCAAAGTCAAATTGCGTCTTCCGGTAATATATACTTTATTAATAAGGTGAACAATTAGCATTGCTTATCTGGTTAATGGAGATGCTATACCATCAGAGGTCAAATGCAGTAGCAGTACTATAAGGGCCTATTTAGCTTGTAAACTTTTTAAAAATTACTCCCACTCTTGCAACATGCTGCCCAATGTAAAAGTTTATATTTTTTTTCTTCAAAATTTGCGAACTAAACAGACCTACTAACTGCACATTACTGCAAATTACTTTCGAAGCTCCGATGGGGATGGACGGCCCATTTCTTCCATGAAAAAGTAAGAGGAAACAGTTACCACTTGTATTCATTAATTTCTTCGATGGAAGGCCAAAATCAGACGCCACAAGATCAAATATGTGTGCTACAGTATTCCACAGTACACGAATGTACAGTAAACATATATTTTTTTAGATAGATTAGTGGTGGCATGAAATTCTCACGGCCTCATTTGTTAACCGCATGCCACTAACTGTACTTTTTAAAATAGACGCCACAAGCTAACTTTGGCATGCATATAAGATCTGGCCACTTAGGCCATCTGTAGTGGCCTTTGCAAAGCGGTGCAAAGGTCCACGTGGCTCAGAATGAATCGGATTATTCCCACCACTACAGCAAAGTGAATCATTGCACAATCACATGAATCGATTCAATAAAACGATCCGGTGCATAGCCATGCATGGGCAGTAAAATAGTGTATTTGTACAGGTCCACGGGCGTACATTGGAGGTTTGTGTGGCGTGAGACGCTAGGGGCTGAGAGAAACAAAAGTTTTTTACCTACGTGGACCCGAGCAATGATTCATTTTTTTTTCGAATCACACAGTACAGACGCAGACGCTCACATACACGCACGCACACTTGCCCCTACAAACATACGCACGCAACCCTACCCCTATGAGCACCTCCGAAAGACTGGACCGGCAATCCTCCAAATTGACGAAGTCACCACATGCGCCTCGCTATCGACGGGCACGTCGCTTACCACCGAAAGAATAGCGCCGGTTAAATCCTGGAATAAATTCAGAAAAATGCGAACACCAGTGCCGAGTCGAGGACTCGAACCCTGGTGGGTTGGTTCCACCACAAGGAACCTTGCCAGCTGAGCTAGAGCTCAGTTCGCGAGCAATGATTCATTTACCAGTAGAGGATAGCGACTCAGTTGTTTACGTGTCTGATTTTTCTGACTTGAACAGGATCACTACTACAGATGCTCTTACGGTACTCCTATAGGTAGTTATGGTGCCATTTGTAAGATTGTATTCTTTTGTGGAGTTTTTTTTCTTAAACACGATGTTTGAACTTTTAATATAATAATGGAGGGAGTACCAAAAGAATATTTTGAATTTGAAACATTAACTAACACAATGAGTAAGAGTATGAACCACAATCTGTAATCTAATAGTTTGATAATTTTCATGCTTATCCCAAACAAGTTTGGACCGCTGGCGTGATAAAAAAAATTCACGTTGGGTCACCAAATGAGCAAGAAAAAATTTCTACTAGACACTAAAAGATGTATCAGCTTTGCTGGATGCTGAATAATTACTGATAGGCACCAGTGTGTGTGTGTGTCCTCCACCAAGTGTTGAAAAAAATTTCAGTATGCTTGACTTAAAGAATTCGAATATATTTTTTTTTCACTTTGCCTCTGTGGTACTGATAATTGTCTTAATGAAGGATCATGAAAGGTAAACAAGGATGTCTTTATTTTTATAATTGGGATGGAGATTACATTGAAAACTTGATATTAGACACACCAAGAAAGAAGAACATCCTTCTTCTTTTTTTAAGTTGCATTGCTTCGATTTTGCCGTGTGCCCTTTGCCATGTCCGCACACGGCAAAGGCTTTGCCATGGGCTAAATGTCCATTGCCGTGTGCATCTGGCACACCACAAAGGACCTGAGTCCTGTAGTGTTGCTCCGGCTTTGAGGCCTTATTAATTAAAGACACAAATATAGCTGGCGCGTTCTACTTCTTGAGGCTGTCTAGGAACCGTGCTCCGTCGGCCAGTGCTACGAAGTTGCCCTTGCTGTAGTCGTGCTTCCCACCGTGCCCGCCCTTGGTCTCCCTCGAGGAGCTCCGGGAGCGGCGCCACCATCCCGTCAACGGAAGCATCCTGGAACATGGCGACGGTGATCCGGCATCTCTCGGCGTCCGGGACCACCCTGTGCTCGGCGCTCATGTACTCGCCGTTGGTGAGCACGTGGAGGATGTCGCCGACGTTGACGACGAGGGCGCCCGGCAGCGGCCGCACGGGGAGCCACCGGCGTCCCCTCCTGACCTGCAGCCCCGGCGTGTCGACGGCGTGCAGCAGCACCGTCAGGCCCGGCCAGTCGGTGTGCGGCGAGATGCCCAGCACCTTCTCCGGCTGCCGGCAATGAGGGTAGTGGTGGATGCCCACGCTCTGCCCCTTCACGTCGCCGGAGATGGAGAAGAAGGCGCCTACGAGCGCCTCTTCGCTTACTCCGAGGTCGGCCGCCATGAACCCGAGCACGCGCCTCGTAAGATCAGTGATCTCCAGGGATGCGCGTCCCTGCAGGAACTGAACGAACCATCAGAAATTGTTGTATCGAGCCAAGGAATATGAACCGAGGATGCAGTAATATATATATAGGGACAGTATGCATGATCGATCGCTGACCTGAATGATGGCGGGTTAGCAGGCCACATGTCCATTTTCCTGCCCTGGACTGGCTGCGCGGCGAGGAGCACACACTCTGCCCAGTCCAGCTTATTACCTACTGATGGTCCACGGTTGAAATGGTGGCCGAACCCGTTGAACGTGTCGTCCCCTCCAAATGCTATGGCGTTCTTGGTCTCCAGCGGCAACCTGAAGAACTCTGCAGTGCTCCCTTTCATATGCCGCATCACTTCCTCGTCAACTCCATGGCTCGTTAGCTACACAAGAGGATCGGAGCGAGCGAGGAGGCATGATATAAAAAGCTAGGAGCGGCAATATAGAATGATACGAGACAAAAACTAACAGAAGAAATTAGAGGAACGGAGACGACGGCCCTGACATGAAAGAAACCCCAGTCTCTGCACGCAGAGCCAAGCTTTGCAGTCTCCGACGCTGACAGTTCCGGGTCAAGGAGCTTTGCCATGTCCACCACCGGTAGCTCAAACGCCTCATCCTCGCCGGCGACCTCGAGCTCGTCGGCTCGGTTCCGGACGAACATCTCAGGGATCTGGCCGGAGTCGTCGGTGGCGCTGAACAAGGTCGCGGCGGCGTCCGTTATCCGATCCCTGCTGATGAGCTTCGCGGCGGAGGTTTCGGTTGCCATTGTTGCTCAACACGTTACTACCTGGTACCTGCTAATTGGTCACGGGCTCACGGCACGATTTTGCTGGTCAGAGGTTGGGTGGGATTTTAAGCTTTATAGTGAAAATGTGGCTTTTGCTTAAGATACAACTAACTTCATGCACACACCTAGTGTCCCAGGCATTTGGGCCGTACTTACATGGAGATTTTAATACCCCAGCGTGATGCGCATGTGATGTTGACAGTGCAATATTTGCAACGTCAGAGGCTGACGTGTAAAAAAACCGGGATGGTTTTGTCTCAAGGGAGTAAAATGTGTGATTTCGATAATTGGCTGATGTGGGTTGTGTGGTTTTGCAGTTCGAGGGTGAAAGTGAATGTAACGACCCAAATGTTAATTGCGTGATAAAAATTGGATCATGAGAATTACTATGTGATAATATAGATTTTTACCTTTGTTTGAATGCTTTTACATCTTTTTGAAGCCACTAAATTCTTCAGCATAAAAACTTATTTTAGATCATGATTTGATAAAATAATATTTTTCAAAGTAGCTAAAAAGGTTTCATAATTTTTGGAGGTCCCTAGATGATCTAAAGTAATTTTTTACTAGAGACCTGTCAATTTTAGGATCTTCCGACTCCGAGCCGGAAGATCCGATATCCGGCTTGACACGTCGATTTTTGCATGGACGCCACGCATCCCTACAGGGTCCCACATGTCAGGGCCACCTATCCTAACTAGGACTGAACACCCGCCCTCGTCTCCCCAGCTCATCCCCTCTCCCACTCCATTTCACTCCCTCCTCCTCTCCTCTTCTCCACAAAGCCAAGGAGGGGCTTCCAAGGCTCCCTCCAATGGAGCCTCCCCAAGACCCCGCCGAAGCACCACCGGAGCTCGTCCCCAATGAGCAGCACCACCCCCACGCCTTCGTCTTCCCCAGGCTTGGAGCAAGAAGTTCCCCATGCTCCTTCATCCCTCCATTGCTCACCTTCCCCAAGTTGAAGAAGCAAGAACAAGCACGAGTTTTCCCCAAGCCTCGCTCTACACCAACAAGTAATTTATTGGCACCCTCCTCGCCTCAAATGCCAATATTCAATCACTTGCTAGATGATTCTAAATCATGTTTGTCTTGCCTCATGAGTCATCACATCTCATATGCATATACATTTGCATTCATGACATGTTTTCTAATTTATGCATTCATCTTCTCCATAGGGCATGACGTTTCGGAGAGTTGCGTTGTGGAGCATCAAGTCTCAGGCAGGCACCCCTTTCCAACTATTTTCAGAATGCTAATTTGCTTAATTGATTGTGCATGAACCCTCCTAATGTAGTTCATGTGTAATGAGTAGAATAGAACCTAATATACATAAGCCTTAGAGTTAGACCAACTTCTAGCTAAGTATGCTTGTTGAATTATACAAAATTAATTGCTTAGCCATGCTTAGCCGATAGAAGTCGAGAGGTGACAAGGGCATCACCACTCGCGAGATATAGGAGTTTGTCTAATCATATACTTCGATAGTTGGAATGTTTTAAAGATGATCAACCATGAATATGAGACGAGATTTGAGCAAGTAATGTAGGGTCATGTTGAGAGTGGAACTCAAATGGTTAGGCTTGCTTGAGTTGGTTAAGGATCGATGCATCATCGCTTTGATACTTGAGCACTTACCGTACAAACCACATGCTTAGGATGGGGTAGGCAAGCTAAGTACCATAAGTCGCACCTTGCTATGGGACGGTTTGACACGGGTTGTGATGAAGGGTAGATGGCGGAGTCCGTTACCCCTATACATCTCCGACCACCCTCTCATCGCCGGGTGTGGGTATGCGAACGGTTGAGGGCATGAATTAACACTTATCCTATGCCGAGGGTATGGTCGTTGGTCTTGCGTCTTGTGTGGGAAAAGTTGTACACCCCTGCAGGGTTATAATCTATTGCAATAGCCGCGCTCTCGGATATGGCAACCGCTCAAGTACTTTGACTTTAACGTAGAGTTTCGGAAAGGGCTTATGGAAGATTGAGCTCATGGTTGGTGATACATGATCATTTTACTTATGCCATTGTTTTGGTGTATGATTTAGAGATTATAGATGCTATGTCTTTTGCTTATTCACTTATTAAATTTTGCTGGCAATTTCATACTTAAATATTAAAACTTGATTACCCCTTGCATCCACCAAATATATATGTTTGGGATAAGTCCTGCTAATACGCAATGTACTAACGGTGCTGCAGGTTGTCTTCTTAGGAGGGATGACCACGTTCATCCCGTCAAAGCCGGCAAAGTGGATGAATGGTGGTAGTTGCTCAAGTATGGCAAGTGGTGTCTATAGGGCAAGGACATCATTTCTCTTCCTAACCTCTTCTAATCTTTCGCTGCATTACATCTATTTATCTAAGAAAAAAAAACATGGTAGTATAAAGACATAAATCTAGACTCGATTCAAGCTGAATTATAAATATCACTTTAGTTATTAAAAACTCCCATGTTCTAGTTGATATAGGTTGTAGTTTTAATTTGAGAAATTCTTGTAAGGTGATCAAGACAACTTGTAATCTAAACTTTAAAATTTTGCTCTCCCATCCTTGGGATGGTACTCATGATGTAGGAACGGTATGCGGGTTGATCCTGGGCATTGTTCGAGGTGCATACCGGGGAGATACCGGATTATCTTGGTTAAGCCGGGTCGGTCAATGGATGATAACCCGGTTTAGGCAAGGTAATTTGGATGGCTCGTTACGGTGAAAATGAGACAAATGCGATAGTTAGAGGTTGAAAAACAGACTTTTACCTCGTTTTTATAATTATGATGGCGATTACATTGAGAACATGATAAGAGACCTAGCAAGAAAGAAGTACATGCATCCCTCTATCTTTGACTTCTTGAGAAGTTGCTTCGGTTCTGAGGTCTTGGCCTGTACGCACATATAGCTGGCGCGCTCTACTTCTTCGCGAGGCTGTCTAGGAACCGTGTCCCTTCAGCCAGTGCTACGAAGTTGCCCTTGGTGTACTCGAGCTTCCCGATGGAACGATACCGTGCCCGCCCTTGGTCTCCCTCGAGGAGCTCCGGGAGCGGCGCCACCATCCCGTCAACGGAAGCATCCTGGAACATGACGACGGTGGTCCGGCCCCTCTCGGCGTTCGGGACCACCCTGTGCTCGGCGTCAGTGATCCTATCCCTGCTGATGAGCTTCGCGGCGGTGGCAGCCTCCTCCATTGATCCGCGTTTCCTGAGTACCTGCTAAGTGCTAATTGGGCACGGCAAAATTTTATTGGTCAAAGGTAGGATGGGATGGGTTGTGTTCAGTTCTAAAAAGTAATTTTTACTTCCTATTTATCTCCTCACAGAACACGGATCCTTAAAAATTCTTTTTTCTCCTTTCCTATTCATCCCCCTCAGATAACACGTATCAAAAAAAATATATTTTCTTCTTTTCATCTGAACACAGCCAAGAGGATTGTGGCTAGGTAACTGGATGCAGGCCTAGTCTAGTAACCACGTACTCACATGGACTATACGCTAATTTGTCCCATTATATTTGGCCAGTGCTCACATGCATGGAGATTTTAATGATGCTCCAGTTTGATTCGCATGTTGTTTGAACATGTATAAATATTCCTATATGCGCAATGACTAGGATGTGCAATTTACTAAACAAAGCCAGATCATTCATAGTTATCTTTTTTTTAAAAAAAATAAGTGTGGCTTCTTGTTTAAGATCAAGTTAACTGGATGCAAGACTAGTAACGCTAATGTGTCCCATTTTGTTTGCCCTTGTGACCAAGATTAATAACTTTTTTTAGGGACAGTGCCGTAGCACGTTTTTTATTAAGGGAAGGAGAAAGCATTACAATTCTCAAAGACGGTCACAGGGTTAATCGTTTCGCGACCAAGAGAAAAACTCAAACTCTGAGCAAAAGCCGCTAGGGAATTGTAACACCCCGACCCAGGGCTTAATAGCATTAATAAGAATACTCATACTAACAGGTTGCAATTTTTTTTTCCGGTAGCTCATCCTGAAAAAACCCTGAAGTTAAGCGTGCTTGGCCTGGAGCAATTCAAGATGGGTGACCGACCAGAAAGTTCTTCCTGGGTATGCATGAGTGAGGATAAAGTGCGCAGAAAAGATGAGTGTTGGTCTGTGGGGGAATTCTTAGTATTATGGAGAGCTGCCAGGCGTAAGCGGGCCCGGAACCATACGTGGCATTGACCCATACAGCAGCCTCCTCCCCAATGTGATGAACCAGCTGGGATGCCGACCTCGCCCGCCCGTTAAAAGTCCACGCGTTTCGCTTCAGCCATAATGTCGAGCAAATCAAAATGACCATAGAGTCGAACTCCTCCCTGTCCTCTTTTGGCTGAAAGAGCATGAACTGAGGAAATGAGATATCGTTTCCCCCTCGCTTCCACAGAGGGAGCATTCGTTAGAGACTTACAGTTTTGCATATTGTGACAGCTTACAACGACCAGCGCGGTCCAGCAGCGATCATGGAGAGCCAACTACATGAAGAACATGCATTTGCATGACCACATCACCTTGAGCCCTAGAGTGGCATACTGCTGACCTAAGAGCATCTCCAGGGGAGCTCATAAATAGGCTCCTACTCTAAATTTTAGGAGCCAAAGCAAAAAAACCTTCTCCAGTGGGGCTCTTAAACTCCCTCCTATTTTACACACCCTTCCAAATTTTCCCTCAAGGATTTGGGAGCCTCTCATCCTCCTTCTCAAACCATGGATTCCACCATTTTTCATGCCTCACTAGTGTGGATGCATGCCCCACTGAAGTTGGATGCAAATTTAGGCCTCTAAATTTTACATGTGGGTTTGTAAAATAGAATTTGAGAGCCCAAATTTACATGCTCTATTGGCTGAGAAAATAGCTTTATACGCCGAGGCAGTTGAGAATTGTTGGTCCGCTGTCCACCTCCAGTCTCCAGATGATGCGATCTGGGGTGCCATCTTCAAGTTGGACAGAGCGTAATCTTTCCCAAATGTGCAAATACTCTAGGATGACTCGGACAGTGAGAGCTCCCGTAGGGCTTGTTCGGTTCCATCGGATTCAATCTGAGCCCGGAATGATAAATATAACAAGAAATTTATAATAGGTACATCTAGAGACCGGGATTTATTCCGGGTCATAAACTAATTTATTCGTGATGGATACATCAAGAGACCCGGAATGATTCCTCACCTCTTGACTAGTGGATTGATTCCTTGTCTTTTGGTGTCACCATCGTGTGTAAATTAGCTCTTGACCCGGAATGAATCCCGGTCTCTTATTGTACCTATCATAAATTTCTTGTTATATTTTTATTCCCGACCCGGATTGAATCCGATGGAACCGAACAAGCCCGTAATGTTTTTCACCCACTTTGGAATTTTTATTTGAGCCAGCACCCACTTTGGATTATGCAGGGCCTCTCTGATGCTGCCCTGCATGGCTGCTAGCCTAGGTATGAACTGCCCGGTACAGACAGGAAGATTAATATATAACCCTAGACAGGCCAAGGACTATCACCCAGAGAATTGATTAGATCTACTCCGGTGCTCCCGTGCAGTGACGGATTGCACTCTTGATGGAGGATATATAATACTCAGCCCCATCTTAATTTATAAGATAATTGCAAACATTTAGGTCTAGTTAAAATAAAATATTTACTAAGATGGAGAATTGGGGAAGACGTTAGTACGCTACAATGGTGCAGAGTTTATTTTCTTCATAATAACCAAAAATTTGCGAACATTTAAAAATTTTCTCTAGAGATTAGTATGGACATTCTATATCCCTCGGCCACTACCCAACTCAGCTAAAAGATAAAAAGAAAACACTGTTGAGTAATTCACATCACAAACGGATATACAAAAACTTCTCCAATGAATAACATATTTACAGAGGTAAATATGCTTCAACAAGGGTTGAAAATGTTTCAACATGCTTGACATAAACTTAAAATATTCCCATAGTTTCTAATTAGCCTCAGTGGTACGAATCATTGTCTTAATTAATGCTTATCAAAGGTAAAAAAAAAAAGGATGCTTTTATTTTGATAATTGGGATCCAGATTACATTGCTTGAGAACTTGATATGTCACACTGCAAGAAAGAAGAACACATCCTTCTGTCTTGATCAGTCGCTAATTCAGTTTTCACGTCTTGGAGATACACATTAACACATATAGCAGGCGCGTTCTACTTCTTCAGGTTGTCTAGGAACCGTGCCCCTTCTGCAAGTGCCACGAAATGTCCCTTGGTATACTCGAGCTTCCCGGTAGAAATATACCGTGCCCGCGCGTCATCTCCGTCGAGAAGCTCGGGGAGCGGCGCCACCATCCCATCGATGGAAGCATCCTGGAACATCACGACGGTGGTCCGGCCATTCTCGGCGTCCGGGACCACCCTATGCTCGACACTCCCGTAGGCGCCATTGGTGAGGACTTCGAGGATGTCGCCGACGTTGACGACGAGGGCTTCCGGCATCGGCCTCACCGGAAACCACCGGCCTTCCCTCTTTACCTGCAGCCCCGGCGTGTCGTCGGCGTGCAGCAGCACCGTCAGGCCCAGCCCGTCGGTGTGCGGCGTGATGCCCAGCACCTTCTCCGGCTGGCGGCAAGGAGGGTAGTGGTGGATGGCCACACTTTGCCCCTTCACGGCGGCGCCGTTGTTGGAGTAGAAGAAAGCGCCTACGAGCGCCTCTTCGCTGACTCCGAGGTCGGCCGCCATGAATCTCAGCAGACGCCTTGTAAGATCCGTGATCTCCAGGGAGTACTTGTCAAGCGCGTTCCTGAAATGATTGGATCGATATCGATCGAATATGAAACGAGATCAATGCAGTAATGGACACTCTATGATCTCACTGACCTGAATGATGGCGGGTTGGCAGGCCACATCTCCATTTTCCTGCCCTCGACTGGCTGCGTGATGAGGAGCACACACTCTGCCCAGTCCAGCTTACCGCCCTCTGATGGTCCACCACGGTTGAAATGGTGGCCGAACCCGTTGAACGTGTCGTCCCCTCCAAATGCTATGGCGTTCTTGGTCTCCAGCGGCAACCTGAAGAACTCTGCAGTGCTCCCTTTCATATGCCGTATCACTTCCTCGTCAACCCCATGGCTCGTTAGCTACACAAGAGGATCGGAAGCGGCAATACGATGATACGAGAATGCATACGAGACAAAAAAAAAACTAATAACAGAAGAAATTAGAGGAACAGAGAGATCAGAGGTGTGTCCACCCTGACCTGAAAGAAACCCCAGTCTCTGCACGCGGCGCCAAGCTTTGCAGTCTCCAACGCTGACAGCTCAGGATCTTGGAGCTTTGCCATGTCCACCACCGGTAGCTCAAACGCCTCATCCTCGCCGACGACGACCTCGCCGGCAGCCTCGCCATCGTCGGCTCCGATCCGGACGAACCTCTCAGGGATCTGGCCGGAGTCGTCGGCGTCGCTGAACAAGGTCGCGGCGGCGTCCGTTACCCGTTCCCGGCTGATGAGCTTCGCAGCGGTGGTTTCGACAGCCTCCTCGATTGCCATTGCTCTGCCCCGCGTTACTACCTTGTACCTGCTAATTGGTCACGGGCTCACGGCAAGATTTTGTTGGTCAGAGGTAGGATGGGATTTTGAGCTTTATAGTGAAAATGTGGCTTTTGTTTAAGATACCAGTTAACTTCATGCACACACCTAGTGACGTGTACGCTAATTCGTCCCAGGCATTTGGCCCGTGCTTGCATGGAGATTTTAATACCCCCAGGGTGATGCGCATTTTCTTGGGCATCAATACGTATATGCTCAATGACTCTGAAAGGGATGCAAGCTAAGCAAGATTATTTGTTTAAGATCCAGTTAAATTGATCGCATGGAGATTTTAGTTCTCCTAGCGTGATGCGCATGTTCTTCTGACGTCTACGCTAATTTGTACCGTGCATTTGACCCATGCTCGCATGGAGATTTTAGTTCTCCGAAAAAAATTCTGTACAGCAATCATGTAAATCGGAGTCCGTACAGCCCTTGTCTAGATGGTAGCCACCTGTCCACCCTCACGATCCAACGCCTGCTGCTTGCTCGGCTCATGGGCATCAAATTTTCCGTCTCGTAGGCACGGCTCATGTTTAGCTTCCAGGAGCCGAGCCGCAGGAACGAGTCACGATATTTATTCAACCGGTAATTACGCAATTAGCTGCCAGATTAGTGATCGTGTTTGCGGCAGCCTCGTGCCCTAGTTGCTGTTGGCTCGCAGCCATCATCGTTCGTGCCCAGACGTAGCAGCAGCCATGGAGGTCAATGTTGTGGCTGCTGGCAAAGAGGATGAAAGCATGGCAAAATTGTCGTACCTTAGTGCAAATTTTGCCTGACGATGAACTAGCCAGAGACAATTACATGGGTGGCTTAAAGTTTTGAATTGTTCATTGATACATCGATAATGGAGTTAGATGATTTCATGGATATATATGTAAATGAACGAATTAATAGAGAAATTATATCCAGCGCACTTGTCAGGCAGATCAATCAAGCATCCAGTGAGCCACACATGTGCCTATTCTGAACCATGCCTTGCTCACGGAGCTCAGCTTTGTATCGTGATTAGGGGAGAAGGTCATACTGCGCCAGCAGATCAATTTTTGCTCGCCGCCTACCACTGTCGACCTCCGTGAAGATGGCTGCTAAGTTCGAGCGGTGATGGTTGAGACGATTAGGGCACGACGCGGCTGCCGCAAACACGATTGCGAATATGGCGGGCAATGCATACCGGATGAGCAGATCAGGACTCGTTCCAGCAGCAGCGAGCCGAGCAACGAGCCGTTCACATCCATCCTAAAACGCGTGTGGGAGCTGCCGGCATGGAAGCGTTTGATCGTGAGGGCGGACAGGTGGCGGAAATCTAGACAGGGCTGCACAGGGTCCGATATACAGGACTGTTGTACAGAATTTTTTTCCTCCTAGCGTGATGCGCATGTTCTTGGGCATTATGCTCAATGACTAAGATAGGGAAGCGCTTTTTACTAAGCTAAGCAAGATTATTCATTGTTCTTCGTAATGAGTACTTGGAGGCAAAATCAAGCTAATTAAAGAAGTACCGTACCAGTAGAGAATGGAAGAAATTTGTTGAAATCGATTCAATTACTGTTGTGGCAGTATGTACTCAGCATTCCTGTTACCTGGAGCCAGCGTCCTCTCGCCCCTTGTCCGGCGCCTTCATGCCCAGACTCCCGCCCCACCCCCTCCCGGTGAAACTCTAGGCGACACTGTGCTGCAGTGGGCTGGTGGGCTGGCTTTCCGCCGGCGCCCCTCCTACCTGCCTCCTCGACTTTGGTGCCTGCTGCTCACATGACCTACCAGGAGCTCAAACAGCAGATCCAAGGTTTGCCTCCTGGAGCTGATGCTAGCCTCCCAGCTGGTTCGTGGAGGACCCCGGTGAAAACTATACCTCATCTTTGGAGGTGGGCAGCGGCGGTGCGCCGGTGCCCCCTGGCGCCGCGTACCTTCTTGGAGGCGCCATCCTGAGGCTCTAGCCACTACTCAACTCAGCTAAAAGATAAAAAGATACAAAGAAAAAATGTTGACTAATTCGCATCACGAATGGATCTACAAAAACTTCTCCAATGATTAACATATAATAATTCAAAAATTTTCTAAGTTTTGGCATATCACGAACATATTTAAAAAAAGAATATGCACGGGAATATTAGTTCAATAAACTTTTGGAAAAAATAATCTCCAAATTTAGTATTTCTAAATGTTTTTTTATTGAACTGTAGTGATGTTGACCTATTTTTTTTCTTCTTTCACATGCTCTTAGTTTTTTGTCAAACAAATTAGAGGTGGAGTGAAAAGATTATCATGCAGTCATTTGTTTGCCACAGGCATGCCACTAACTAGACTTCCTAAAATGTAATGCTAGATGTTAACTTTGGCATAACAATCAGATCTTTTGCGTGTATTATTTGTTGATGGTAACTAATGAACCCAAACAACATAGGAACATATTGTACATATTAAAAATGGACTTCCCCTGTTTTAAATTACGAGTCATTCTAACTTTTTTGGAGAGTCAAAATACTAGCATTCATGATACCAAATAACTAGTTTTAGTTTCTCCCTTAAATATATTTTCATAATATATCAATTTAGTGCTATAAACTTTGTGATATCCTCTACAATTTTAGTCAAATATAAAATGATGACTCTCCAAAAAAGTTGAAACTAGTTGTAATTTGAAACAAGGAAAGTATGCCGCTCAAATATTTTAAATTTTAAACCTTAACTAACATAATGAATAAGCTCGTGAACCAAAATCTAAATTAATAGTTTAAAAATTTACATGGATACCAAACAAGTTCAAAGACTGTTATTGTGATAATAAGAGGGTATTTGGTTCACCTTGACTTATAATATGTTGTCTCCAATAAGTCAAAATAAGTCACTTATGAACCAAACAATATGAACTTATTGGTGTCAACTTATTGTAAGTCACTCGGTGAGCCATAAGAGCATCTCATATATCTTTCCCAATCCAACTACCGTATTGGGAGAAGTTATAGAAAAATAATGATCCGGCGAACTTCCATTCCATCTTTATTTTTCTAAAAATTATTGGGACATCCCAATCATCAACCCCAAGTCTCCCCAAATAGAGGGAGAGTTTAGTCTCTCCTAATATGGTAGTTGCTATTAGGATGAGATTGTTGGAAGAACTGCAAAATCACCTCTCTCAATAATTCATGAAAGTGATATCGACATCCCATTAGCATCTTATTGGGGAATATATTTTGGGAGACTGCTGGAGGTTGGACTTAGAGCAGCTCCGGTAGTCTCCCAATAACTATTTTTAAATAGAATGTTATTGGGATGTCCCAATAGGCTAACACCACTTTTATGAACTAATGAGAGGGTTGTTTTTGTGATCTCCCTAATAATCCCATCTCATTAGCAACTAACATGTTGGGAGAGATTAAACTCTTCCTTTATTTGAGGATAGCTAGGGTGAATTATTGGATTGTCCCAATACTTTTTAGAAAAAGGGAGTAGAACTTTTTTTTCTTATTAATTCTCCCAATAAAATGTTAGTTGGATTGGGGAAATGGGGTCGGCTGGGATGCTCTTATGCCACTCTCTCCTCCCACCCACTCAATAAACTAAAAATAAGTCACTACAACCAAACATCATTTTGGACTTATTGGCTTATTATAAGCCAAGGTGAAGCAAACAACGCCTAATTCACGTTGGGGGTTACCTTTAATAACAATGACCATGATTTTTTTTTCTCCCACTGAACACTAAAACATGCATCAGCTAGCTTTGCTGATAGACATCAGTGTGTGTCCTCCAGCAAAGGTTGTAAATGTTTCAACATGCCTGACATAAATTTACAAAGATTCCCATATACTTAGCCTTAGCGGTACGAATGATTGTCTTAATTTATGGCTTATCAAAGGTAAATTAGAAAGTGATAAATTGGGATCCAGATTACATTGCTCGAGACCTTGATATGATAAACTAGAAAGAAGAACACACCCTTCTGTCTTGATGAGTTGCTAATACGGTTTTGACGTAGCTGGTGCGTTCTCTACTTCTTCAGGCTGTGTAGGAACGGTGTTCCTTGAGCCACTGCTACGAAGTGGCCCTTGGTGTACTCGTCCCTCCCGATGGAACGATACCTCGCCCGCGCGTCGTCTCCACCGAGGAGCTCCGGGAGCGGCCCCACCAGCCCATCGGCGGACGCGTCCTGGAACATCACGACGGTGGTCCGGCCTCTCTCGGCGTCCGGGACCACCCTATGCTCGATGCTCCCATAGACGCCGTTGGTGAGGACGTGGAGGATGTCGCCGACGTTGACGACGAGGGCGCCCGGCAGCGGCCCCACGGGGAGCCACCGGCCACCCCTCCTGACCTGCAGCCCCGGCGTGTCGACGGCGTGCAGCAGCACCGTCAGGCCCAGAAAATCAGTGTGCGGCGCGATGCCCAGCACCTTCTCCGGCTGCCGGCAAGGAGGGTAGTGGTGGATGGCCACATTCTGCCCCTTCACGGCGCCGTCGTCGGAGAAGAAGGCGCCAACGAGCGCCTCTTCGATGACCCCGAGGTCGACCGCCATGAACCCGAGCAGCCGCTTCGTAAGATCCATGACCTCCAGGGAGTACTTGTCAAGCGCGTCCCTGCAGCCAGGAATCGAACTCGAACCGTCGAATGAACCATCAGAAATTGTTGGATCGAGCGAAGGAATACGAAACGAGGATGCAGTAATATCTATATATATGGACAGTATGATCGATCACTGACCTGAATGATGGCGGGTTAGCAGGCCACATGTCCATTTTCCTGCCCTCGACTGGCTGCGTGGCGAGGAGCACACACTCTGCCCAGTCTAGCTTATTACCTACTGATGGTCCACGGTTGAAATGGTGGCCAAACCCGTGGAAAATGTCGTCCCCCCGAAATGCTATGGCGTTCTTGGTTTCCAGCGGCAACCTGAAGAACTCTGCAGCGCTCTCTTTCATACGCCGCATCACTTCCTCGTCAACTCCAGGGCTCGTTAGCTACACAAGAGTATCGGAGGGCGAGGAGGCATGATATAGAATGATACGAGACAAAAACGAACAGAAGAAACTAGAGGAACAGAGACGACCCTGACCTGAAAGAAACCCTTGTCTCTGCATGCAGAGCCAAGCTTTGCAGTCTCCGACGCCGACAGCTCCGGATCTAGGAGCTTTGCCATGTCCACCACCGGCAGCTCAAACGCCTCATCCTCGCCGGTAGCCTCGACCTCGTCGGTTCGGACCCGGACGAACTTGTCAGGGATCTGGCCGGAGTCGTCGCCGGCGCTGAACAAGGTCGCGGCGGCGTCCGTTACCCGATCCCTGCCGATGAGCTTCGGGGCGGCGGTTTCGGCAGCCTCCTCCTCGATTGCCATTGCTCCGCCCGCGTTTACTACCTGCTAATTGGGCACGGCAAAATTTTCTCGGGCAAAGGTAGGATGGGATTAAGCTATCTTATAAGACGAATGTGGCTTTTGTTTAAGATACAGTTAACTTCGTGCATGTGGGCTGTGGCCCGTGCTGGCATGGAGATTTAATACTCCCAGCATGATGCGCATGTTCTTGGGCACCAGAGCATCTACAGCCGGGCCGTTAAATGGGCCTCTATTCCTTGTTTTAGTCTCCCACTATAGAAATCATCTTCAGCCGGGCCTATAAATGAGCCTATATTTTAGGGAAGCCTCCAAATTATGGCCCAAAGCCTCTAGAAATGGAGGCTCTCCAAATTTAGTCCCCCCGCTGGAGTTGGAAGCCCATAAATTTTTATGGGCTGACCTTAAAATAAATATAGAGGCTCTAATTTAAAGGTCCGGCTGGAGATGCTCACGTATAAAATGTGGCAGCTTTGGAAAGCCAGGAACGCGCTGGCCTTTGATCGGCCTGGGCATGCAGGTACAAGAACAACGGCTAGCTAATACGTTTGTGGCGGGATTTCATTTTTCGATCTCATATATAACTCCAACAGCCTCTGTAAATTGATTTAACTAGTTATATTTAGAATTACGATGGTAGAAACCCTTTCCAACAGGCTCTGTTCTTTCCTTCGCTCGCTATATATATGCTGATCGGTATAACATCCTGCCCGCTAGCTTTATTTCCCTATCCAAACTCCCCTAGCTTAGCTAGTTAGCTATCGTCGTCTCCTCCCTTGTGGGCCCGCCTATTCCGCGCTTTCTTTCTTTCTTTCTTTCTTTCTTTCTTTCTTTCTTTCTTTCTTTCTTTCTTTCTTTGTGCTGAAGCCGAAGGCGCAGCTGAGGAGCTCGCCGGCGTATGTGTAGGCAGTGAAGGACAGGCCATCTGGCAGCGTAGACCGCACCTGGTACGTGCGGCCGAGCAGCACGACGTTCCCGTCCTCGTTGTGTGCGGCAATCGTCGTGTAGTCGGTGACGATGACGTCGGCCTCCTCCTCGTTGCGGCCGGTTTCTTCGGGATGAACGGCAAGACGAACTTGAGCAGGACGACCTGTTCGATCCCAAGAAACAATCAGCACTGACACACATACAGAGGAACGTCAGGAAGAATAATCTTCTCTGGTTTTTTCAAGAATCAAAAGCTTTTCATTACTCCAAAACAGGATTACAATATGTAGCTGTTGCTTCCTCATGCCACTGCAGAAGACAGTTCAGCCACACTTTATTTGGAGCCTCAACCGAAACCTCATTCACACATCTATCAGCTAGAAAATTTGCTTCTCTACGGATAATACAAGATTTAAAGCCCCTCCGAACCCTGGCTAGTCGGTGAGGATTTTTTTTTTAAACCAGCCCTATAAGTTTGCATCCTTGAGAAATTGACCGTACCGCTCAACCAAGCAACTAGGCTAGAGGACCTTTGGAAGCAAAAGTGGTACTAGTAGAGAATGGAATGGAAGAAATTTGGTAAAGCCCAATCAATTACTGTCGTGGCAGTATTTACTTAGCATTTCTATTTTCAAGATGACTAGCTTCTTGCCCGTGCATTGCTACGGGTGAGCAATAATTTGTTTTTTAGACGAGAACCGTTGTTTGTAAGCATTGCCAAACGACGGCTCACTCAACCAGGGAGCCTTGCTGACGGGTCTCCACGCTTCTCCAGGAGACATTCTGAAAGCACAAATCATTTTTTAGCTTTCATATCTGTTGTATTTACACATAGCAATGAAGACATAAACCTTACATCTCCATTATCACCTCTACACTGACAATCAAACCAACATATCGAATTTATCTTACTGAAAAAAATCGATATTAAAATATCCAAAAATATTAAAATTTGCAATTGGCCATGACAATCGTGCACATAAATCTGTCCGACCCCTTACTTTTGTTACATGTTGCCAAGAACATGAGTTTTGTTTAACTGAGAAAAATTTAATTGCCAAGAACAAAAGCACTGGCGTCAAGGTAGTCATATTAAAAATGATACAATAGTACTCATCAACCAAAAAATATACATAATTCATTGATCATAATACAGTTCACGCAATTCATTTCTATCATTTATAGTGTTCTAGTAAGTAAACCCCACCTTCCTGAGACATGATTGCAATTTCACTCCAATTTTCTTCCAAGAACTTTTCAAACCTGCATAGCAGTGGCAAGCAGATAAGAAATTTCATTTTTTACACTTACTGTACTGCAAAAGAACAGTGACAAGCAGATAAGATTATACATTTTTTACACTAACTGTGCTAGAAAATAACAAATATTAAAATTACTGTAAAATAGTGTAAATTCGCAGCTGCCGAATGATGTGGTAACAAGAACTCTAAAAATCTGGGCAGATATATCAGTAATTGCAAAACGGAATCATGATGCACTAAGAAGATTAAGTACGGCGGATATAAATCCCATGTTGTCCGGTTGATGAGGGAAATTGAGAGAACATTAAAAAAAATAAGGATCGGAGGCATTTCCTGCATGGATCTCGTAGGCATTAGTGGCGGCTCAGTTATGGCCTGGTGTGTGACGGCGGCGTTGAGGGCAAGCGACATGACGTACGAATCGACGGTGTTTTGGTCGGCGGCGATGGACAGGCGACGCCGCGGATGGAGAGGTTGAGTGCGGACGAAGTCGTGTCCGTCGTGGTGCCTCGCTCTTTGTCGACGGTAGTGGCTATCGACGATGAACCTCGCTGGGTCGAACCCCTGGCGGGGTCGGGGAAGATGGTCGAGTCCCAGTGCGTCATGTTGGTGGCGCTGCCGCCCTCTGGGGATGACATAGCCGCCGTACTCCACGTCCTCCGTCGTCTGCCGCAACGTGCTAGCTGAAGATGGGAGGCACCAGCGGCAGCGTCGATGCCCCACGTGTAGCGCATGCGCCCGAGGACCTCCCACGACAGCACCTCGGCGTCACCCTTGCTCCTGTGGCGGCGCGTGATCTCGGCCTGCTCCATCACAACCTTGCCGTAGGCGTCCCTGCTGGCCTCCAGGTGCCGGATCATGAAGGTCAGTAGAGCCGCCACCATCATGAACATCACGTTGTCGATGATGTCCTCCTCATCAAGCCTGGCCCGCTTCCGCTGGATGACGCCGGCCACGGCGTGCCACCCGCGCCGGCTGGCGGCGAGGCTGCCGAGGCAGCTGCCGTAAGTGGTGAGGGACACTGATGGAAAGAAGCGACGCAATATTAGGAAATGAGCGATTTGTGGGCGACCCGATGGTGGGCGTGCGGGGGCGACGCGAGGGGCGACACCACGGAGTCGCCGTGGGCATGGGAAGGAAAGTATGCGAGGAAAGTGTGGATGATTTTGTCGTCTGATTTGCAGTGGACGGTAGGATTTTGAGCGGACGCATGGTGTGTCCAAAGGACGTACCATGGTGAAGCTGTGGTGAAGCGGGGGACACGACATCCCTTGCACTCTTTTTAGGAGTAGAGATTTGATATTCAATATTTATTTATATGCTTGTTGGTTTTTTTAGAACATGTGTATAGTTTGCTTGTTGAGGAGGAGATGGTACACTTCTTGATGATATAGTTATTTCATGAGCTCTAACCGGGCCGGGTCTGAGCGCGCGAGAAAAACTGGCCGTTCTGAAAATCCCTAGAGCCCCATAAGCCCCGATAAGCTCATCATGGGCCTCCACTAAAAAAATTTAGAGCACCTAGGCCCTCCTGCAAAGGAGCTCGATGACGGCCCACATCACAGCGTCTCGCCTCGATCGCGCGCGTTAGGGTTTTGGAGGCGGCGGCGGTGGCTGCTCGCCCCTTTTAAAGCCGGACTGCTCGCTTCCGTTTGGGTCCTCGGCTGCTGCTGCTTCTGCTGCTAGGGTTTCGTCTCGAGGAGAAGGCCGGAGGAAGCTCCAGGGGATCCCTTCACTCGTCCCGCGTTCGACGCTAGGCAGCCGACATGAGCCGGTCGGGGCAGCCTCCGGATCTCAAGAAGTAAGCGCTCGCAGCATCTGACTCTCTTTATATCTAGATCTTGGACGTTGCGCTCCTTTGTGCTGATTTCATTTCGTCTCTTGTGCCGTCGCAGGTACATGGACAAGAAGCTTCAGAGTAAGTGAAAATCTCTCGACTCCAGATCCCATTAGTTTACCTGAGGTTTCGCTTCGTAGATGTTTCTTTGTGTGAGTCCGGTTTCCTTTGAAATATGGGATAGAACGCGTGCGCGTCTTGGTGATTGCGGTGGCATCCGATTTTGAGTAAATCGATTAAATATACCTTACTAGGAGCACTTCAATAGTTGCCTCGAGGGCTAGTTTAATCGCACTGTTTGACAAATCTGATATTGCTCATTGTTAGGTTAGCTGAACCAAATATTGTTTTTATCCATCCTGCTGTTGCACTTGCATCATTGCTTTTGAGCCAAAATAGAACTGTTTTCAGTTTTTCTGATACATTGAACATCTTGTGCTTCCAGTTTGTTTTCAAGTCTGGTCGTGCATGATAATTATGTATGTTTCATGCGCTTTGTGTTTTTTGGTATCCCAAATGCCCTACATGATGAACGTAATATCAAAGCTATGGTTTTAATCATTTAACTCCAGATGAAGCTTTATGTCATAGTTACTCTGATAGGGCATCCACTCCCATTTTCATTTCATCTTAGCAGTAGCATAATGTATCACCGTTTTCTTTTTGATTCTGTAATTCTTTTTTTATTCATTGGTCAACTCTGTCGGATGGCTGTGCTACATGATGATGATATTGCAAAAGCTATGGATTAATTTCCAAATGAGGCTTTTTATTGTCATAGTTACTCTGATAGGCAGCCATATCAACTTTTCTGAATTTACATTGTACAAATCAGCCCCACCTGTTTCTAGGATCTGATAGCTGCTCGTTATTTTCTTATTAGTTTTACCAAATTGGTTGCTAGAAACAAATTATACTTGTTCCCAAGTGTTGTCCCCCCCACCCCACCCCACCCCACCCCCCCTCTCTTTTTAAATTGCACACTTGTTGCTTCATCAATTTTGCATCATATTCGATCCATTGGGAAGGTAACCTATCACAAAAAAATGTTATATGCCTGCTGCTTATTTTAATTTAGTACTTGGAACCAGTTCAGTGTCTGCTGCTTAGTTTAGTACTTGGAACCAGTTCAGCGTGTTAGAAGTAATGTGGGCTGTGCCTCCATATATACTTTCAACTATTTAAAAAATGCTAGGTGTTAAATGGGTGCTCAGGCTCTTGCACCTACATGTCTTTTGTCAGTAACATGTAAAAATATATAAAGGATCACATATAAGCGCATACACTACTCCATATGTGGTAATCATTTACCTTGTTGGCCTATTTAGCTTGTTGTGTGCTATTGCATAAGTGTGCTCCCCTGATGATTCTGCAGTTCCATGCTGCCTCACACTTAGACGAGATTATAAGCATCGTGTTAAGTTTTTAAAGATTGTAACGTTAATTTGGTGCAGGCCTTTCTGACTCGGTCCATGGTTACATTACATATGTGTTTTTTTTTGTGTGCACTCATGTATAAAAATGAAGGTCTTGTGTCTTGTCAATGCAATCATGTTCTGTTGCCACTTGTTTTTCACTTTTTTGTTAGATTTATATTAATTTGGCATTGATGAAACATTTTAAGTGGCTAATTATTTACTGTTTGATCGTTTCTCCAGTCAAGCTGAATGCAAACCGTGTTGTTATTGGCACACTTCGAGGTTTTGACCAGTTCATGAATCTGGTGGTGGATAACACTGTTGAGGTGAATGGAAACGACAAGACTGACATTGGAATGGTGGTAGGTTTTCTTTTGTTGATTATTTGGGTTTTTTTAATGTGTTCTTGAGAATGCATTGGTTAGTTTATAGTCATCATACGCTAACAAACAAACAATTATCTGCAGGTTATCAGGGGAAACAGTGTCGTCATGATCGAAGCCCTGGAGCCTGTTGCCAAGTCACAGTGAATCAACCTTCTGCTTCAGTAGACAGCGCCAGCTGCTTGAAAACTGATGTAAATGATCAGTGAACCTGTTGTACCTTGACAATGCACAGCAATTTAACTTTGGACGTGGAAAGATTAGTCATGATCCTACTAACTCAGCTTACTTTATTGTTACCAATCCTGGTTACATTGTCACCTTCACAGCAGGCCTGGCTACCAGTGCTGGCTCCTGGTTCAATGGTGGCCACATGAATTTCCTCTCAGCAGTACTGCAGGTGATGCATGGTTCTGATACAGCCGCATCGCTTGTTGCTTGTGACTTTGTGAGGGACAAGTTATCCCATGGCCTTGGGAAATGCCCGACATTTACTATCCACTATTTCTGGTTTGCAATGAGGTCGTCTCGTTTGGACCTTTTAACCTTATATTTGAGATCGCTCGTCTTATTTTAAAAAAATACTGTGCAAACATACTCAAATTTAAATTATTTTTGAAAAAAGTTCTATTAATAAGGAAGCAAAAAAATGATATTTTGTAAAAATAAAATTACTAAGACAGGTGGGAAAATCATATGAATTATAATTTGAAATAGAGAGAGTACTTGTTTTCGTACTCGGAGGGTAAGGTGCAGTACTGCACGGGGCAGATGGCTCACTCGTTTTTTTTTACCTGCTCCGTATTAATTTTTTTTGTTTCAGCTGGCTCATGAGTCATGACGTGCGTGTGTAGTTTTATTTGCAATTGCACGGGACATTTCATTTGTGTTTGGCTCGTTGCTGCATGCGTTCTTTGGTATGCGTATGCGCAAAGACGCTTTCTGCATTGATATTTTACTATTCTTTTGTCGCTCATGACCTGGAAGACTAAGTTGTATAATAAGATATGTTTGGGTCATTTTTCTCGTCATACGAAACAATTCATGTCATTTTGTTAGTTTGGTCATTCTTCTCGTCATAAGATACAATTCATGTCACATATTTTCCAACTTAGCTTGGGCCCAGGCGCATGAAGAATACCTGTTCAAGATATTGGTGGTGGCACACATTGGTAGGTTTTGATCATCCTGAATCTTAGTGCTAAAAAGCCATCCTTGTCTCCTTGACCCCTTGTAACTCGAGGAGTCGATATTTTGATGAGATTATGTCGTTGGAGCATTCGTAAACTTTGGTAGTGCAACAAATCGCGATAATCTTATATATATCAATGCCAAAGTTTGTAAAGTTCATTTATTTCGTTATTCATATAGGAATGATGGGAGGTACACATTCAACTCGATTGGATTCTATGAGGACAGCAATTAATAGAAGTCGCTTCTGGTGTTTACATTCTGATGCTGTCCAGGAACCGTTTCCCTTGTGCCACTGCCCCGGCGATGCCATTTTCGTACTCGACCTTTCCCATGGACGGATAGCGGCGCGGCCGTGCCTCGCCTTCGTCTCCCTTGAGAAGAAGAAGCTCCTGGAGCGGCGCCACCTTCCCTCCCACGCACGCGTCATGGAACATGGCGACGGTGACACGGTGCCTGTCGGCGATTTATGCTGACTGGGTTCTCGAGGGGGTGCCCCGAGAGAAGGGTTTAGGGAGAAGTCGCCGAGAATCTAGAGCCGAAGGTGACAAGAGACGGTTTAGACAGGTTCGGGTCGCCGGAGCGTAATACCCTACGTCCTGTATGGTGTATCTTGTATTGATTAGCTTTTGCAATGCCTGGCGGCGTTGCCCCATGGTCTAATCTAGGGACCCCTGCCCTCCTTTATATATCCCAGGGGGCGAGGTTTACATGGTAAGTCTCCTAGTCAGTTACAATTGAAGAGTCCTAGTAGGACAAGGTGTCCTAGTAAGAGTCTAGCTTGATTAGGGAACCTGGGGTTTCTATACCCAACAAGCCCCCGAGCGCTTCATTGCCTGAAGTACAACCCTGCTGTGAGTCTTGGAATATTGCTGAGTTGTTTGCCAACCCGAGTTCTTCTGAAGTCATCCGAGTTCTCTCAGCTTGGTTGTATGAAGACTTTGAGGTGCTCAAAAACTTCTTGGAGAATCTCATTGGTGCGCACCGTAAAGGTGCGCCCAATTGGGCAGCCCCCGAGCCTCGTTTTGCTTTGAAGAAGGAATTCGAGGGTCTTCAATGAATATTTCCCGAAGAGCTTCAATTTCCGAAGAATCCGAGTTCTTTTGAACCCTAGCGTTGCCTCCGAGATTCGGTATTAACCGAAAAATTCCGAAGAATCTTTGATGACGTACCCGCAGCCCCCGAGCCTTGATCCGATTTAATAAATCGGATTAAGGATCTGGACTCAGGATTTGTAGTAGATCTGATGTAACTCCGATGGAGCGAAGATGTCCGAGTACTTTGCTGAAAACGTACTCGGCGAGCATCATGGTCCGAGTTCTTTGTTGAAAAAAGAACCCAGCCGACGTGGTGGTCCAAGTTCTTTATTGAAAAAGAACCCGGCTGGCGTGGTGGTCTGAGTTCTTTGTTGAAAAAAGAACCCAGCGGGCGTAGTGGCCCGAGTTCTTTATTGAAAAAGAACCCAGCTTGCATCAGCCCCCGAGCACGAAAGTGCGCGGAACTGCGATGGTGTGCCGAAGCTTGGTCACAGACTACATTGCTCAGCAGGGAGGCTTACATGTAGGCGGCACGCAAGAGTCGAGGTTTCACGGATTAAGGCGTGTGCTACCCGAGTACTTTAGCAACCGTTAAGAGAAAACGTGCAAGACACGAGCATATAAAATCGATATAAAGCACATGCAATTTGCGAAAACAACCCGGCAAGATCGCATGCTTAAGTAGTTTGTCCCGCTAGCCGTGCCCCCACGATACCCCGGTCAAGAACACATCGGCTTGGAAAAAGCACGGTTTGCATCGTCAGACAAAAACTTCTCAAGACACTCGACTTTTAGGGATAAACCAAACATACTGAAGAAGTCAGCGAAAACGCAAAAGGCGCATGAAAAAACCGACGAAGCATGGACCGCGAAGGTATCCACTTGTAGATACGAATAGATAATTGAAACATACGACTTAGCTTGATTCGTGGACGATTCGTTGATGAAGTCGCGCCGAGTCCGAGTTCTTGGTTGAAAAAGAACTCGGTTGGTCATCATAGTCCGGGTTCGTGTCGAAAAAAGAACCCTGTTGGTTGCCGTAGTCTGGGTTCTTGTCGAAAAAAGAACCCTGCTCGGATAGGAAAAGAACCATGGCGACACTTCCTACGAGTCGCAGGGTTGATCTTGGCCTGGCCTCCTGGATGACAGAGGTCACGGTCATTACTGAAGTACTCTGGCGGATGCTGGAGATGATCCTCAGGCCGCCAAGTAGTCTTGTACCACGACTATCTGCTTGGTCTTGATACTTGAGGGCAACGAGGCCGGAGTCATCGTTTGTCCGAGTTGAACTCGGCTTCTGCCTCCAGGTACTCCTCCGAGTTGGATACGATCCGGAGATCGTGTCGAAATTTGGAGTTTTCCGAGATCCTCGCGGAGTGATCTGCGCGGGTGGCGGAGCTGACGCGACCGCTTCGTCGCGCAGTTCACGTTGGAGCTTGCCGTCGTGGTTTGCGATGCAAAGCCAGGAACCGAAGACGAAGGTAGCGCCTTCCTCGAACTTGACGTTGACGGAGGCGCTGAAGGATGCCATCGACTCTTTAATGAAGACTCGACGAGTAGAATCCCACGGACGGCGCCAAAGTGTCGGCGATTTATGCTGACTAGGTTCTCGAGGGGGTGCCCCGAGAGAAGGGTTTAGGGAGAAGTCGCCGAGAATCTAGAGCCGAAGGTGACAAGAGACGGTTTAGACAGGTTCGGGTCGCCGGAGCGTAATACCCTACGTCCTGTATGGTGTATCTTGTATTGATTAGCTTTTGCAATGCCTGGCGGCGTTGCCCCATGGTCTAATCTAGGGACCCCTGCCCTCCTTTATATATCCCAGGGGGCGAGGTTTACATGGTAAGTCTCCTAGTCAGTTACAATTGAAGAGTCCTAGTAGGACAAGGTGTCCTAGTAAGAGTCTAGCTTGATTAGGGAACCTGGGGTTTCTGTACCCAACGGTGCCTCTCGGCGTCCGGGACCACCCTGTGCTGGACGCTGCCGTACTCGCCGTTGGTGAGGACGTCGAGGATGTCGCCGACGTTGACGACGAGGCACCCCGGCGTCGGCCGCACGGGGAACCACCGGCCGCCGCGCCTGATCTGCAGGCCCGGCGTGTCGTCCACCTGCAGCAGCAGCGTCAGGGCCGGGCTGTCCGTGTGCGGCGGGATGCCCACCACCTTGTGCCGGTGACGCCGGCATGGCGGATAGTGGTGCATCGACATGCTCTGCCCCTTCACGGCGTCGTCGCCGTCGCCGGAGAAGAAGGCGCCTTGGAGCGCCTCTTCACTGACGCCGAGGTCAGCCGCCATGAAACCCAGCAGGCGCTTTGTGACCTTCGCTATCTCCATGGAGTACCTTTCAAGCGCATGCCTATATAGGAGGGAAACTCATCGATCTAATTCTAATCTGAAGAACGCAAGTGTTGCAAGCGTGCGGTGCAATGGACTAGACACCTGAATGCGGGTGGTTCAGAAGGCCAGAAATTCATGTTCCTGTCCTGGACTCGATGCGTGAAGAGGAGCAGACACTCTGCCCAGTCCAGCTTGTCACTCGTGGCGCCACTGAAGTGGTGGCCGAACCCTTGGATGCTGTCTCCTCGGACTGCCACCGTGTTCTTGGTTTCCAGTGGCAAGCTGAAGAACTGCGCGGCGCTGTCCTTCATCTGCTGCATCGCTGCTTCCTCGACCCCATGGTTTTTGAGCTACATACAAATTATATATATGAAGCACCCTTCATACAATACATATGCAAAGGAAATTAGAATATGAGAGGGGAACGGCAATCGATCGATCCTAACCTGAAAGAAACCCCACTCTCTGCAGGCGGAGCCGAGCTTTGCCGTCTCCGTTGCCGAGAGCTCCGGATCAAGCAGGCTCGCCATGTCCACCACCGGCATCTCGAACGTCTCGTCTTCGCCGACGACTGCGCCGGCCGCCTCGACCTCGTCGGCTCGGATGAACCTCTCAGGGACCTCGACGGAGCCCGTGAACAGGGCTGCGGTGGCGTCCGTGATCTTGTCCCTGGCGATGACCTTGACGGGAGCACCCTCCGCCATTGCTCAGCTGCGTCACTGCTCGCGTGTGGCGTGTCTACCTGCTGTTTACTTGGCACGCCGTAAAGAGTTTATTGAGGGTACAATTTGCACGCAAGTCCATCAAAGGCTCAAAGCTGTATTGTATGCATCCCAGTTCATCAGCTCTCGGGGTTCTTTGGTTATGCTTCTGATCACGACTTTGTGTACAATCTGATCTGCATATCCATTCAAGTACCCATTCGGGCATTTTGCAATGTGCGGATGCAGCTACTTAGAGAGTTAGAGGTGTAGGTAAAAGCAACAGAGGGTGTGGTTGAAAATCCACCTGACTTAAAGGTTATGTTTGCAATTTTATCAAACCACTCTAGGTTGGTGAACCTGATGTTCGGCAACAACCCACTCAAATGCCGATACAGTTTTGTAAACGGCGGCTCAATTCTTTTTTTTTTTTTTGGAGTTCGTCTGTCCACTGAGTAAATGGTTAGATATAAAAAAAAGTTGTAGAAAAGTTAGTTAATTTGATATAGATCTATCCGCATAAGGTCGTGGTTTTGTCCCTTTTTGGAGTCTTGACGCGCGTGGAGTCTTTCAACAACTACTCCAAACGTACCTTGTGCGAAATATGTATAATCAAAATATGTGCAAAGAAAATGCGACCAAACTGGTTCACATGGGTTGTTAGTTGTGATGCTGACGCCTAACTAGGTGACGGGCTGCAGTAACAATCTCGTAAGGACGATCTAAATGGTCGACAACTAGGTCCGGGGGCAATGTGGAGAGGAAAGAGGAGAGTGTGCACATGAGCTGCTCCTTTAACCTGCAATTAGAAAAGAGTTTTATGTCAGATGATGGTTGCTACTATGCCATTTTCTCTCTACTCCATATCGCTAGTGAAGTCGCCAGCATTGCCATGTCTGTTGGAGATGCCCTAAGGCCTCTTCCAATGGCTTTGGCGACGTCACCGAGTGGACATGGGCAGGGAACAATAACGAAATGAAAAAGTTGTTACTCTATGCTTCGATTCTGCATTTGCTCTCACATTACTTGGTAGATGTTCTAGCCGTTAGTGATGAAACACTCACTGGCAACGTGTTTTTCGCTAGTTCTCTCTCCGCCATGTCAGCCCAAGCCGGCTACATCGCCTCTGTTGGACACGGGCTAAGCGTTACTATCTGTTGTAGGCGAGAAACTACGCAACAGGTGAGTTTATGATCCAGCTACTATAAATACAGATACACATCGATGGAAAATAATGGAGCTGGTCAAGGATCCTATCCTACCCTTTCGGATGTGGAGGAGGAAATACAAATGATGAAGTTGACATTACAGGTAGAGGCCATGATGATTCCGTTGCTTGGAAGTTGGAACTATGATTTCGTTGCAGACCCTAGAGGTGATAACACACTTTGGAATAATATTTCAGGTGCTCGGGTTCCACCAAACGTTCAAAACAATGTATGAAGGGCAACTAATGCATGAACTAATCCTTGCTTACCAACGATAAAGAAATAAGGAACTTGGAAACAACGGGCGCTCAATTTGGCACGGGTGCTCTTATTTTCTTAGAATTATTTCAGAATTTAATTGGCGTTGCTTTTTCCGTGGTAGATGACATACTTGTCGATAACGAGGCATCCGTTTCAGTGGTAACAACGTAACTATTGATAGCGAGACACCCATGGTGAAAAAGGCCCACTCAATCTCTTGAAGGTGCTTATAACTAGCTAATGCGAAGCGGATTAGATTACAACTTGACACTAGATCATCGGAGCAGTCAGCAGATCCATGTGTGTGTGTGTCTCACCGTCTCTGTTCGTCGAACGGTCGAACCAGGTCAAGCCGAGAGAGCAGACTCGATCTGCTGCTCCGGCCCAATACATGAGGCCTACTACTGTAAGAAGAGACGTGGTCTACGGCCCAACAAGCATATTCACGGCCCACCACGCCTGCTCCTGTTTGCCTTTCCGTCAAAAGTCTCAGACCTCGCAAGCCATCGGCATCGTCATCCAAGGGGAAACCCCTCCTCTCTCCTCGCACCCCGCCCGCGCCGCCGGCTGCCCCATCGCCCGCCCCCCCGCCCGCGCCGGCCCCTCGCGCTTTCCCCTCCCATCCTCGCCGCTGCCGGCGCCGTCACCGTCGTCCTCCTCCTCTCGTCTCCTTTAATGGCGTCGAGAGGAGGCCACTCCGGGATTGGCGGTGAGCTTCTGGCCTTCTTCGGATTGCGCGCTCCTATTTCTTCTCCCCTGCCATGACCGCGGCCTGTTACTTCGATTCGGTTCTCTTTGTACCTAGCGCGAGATTGATCTGCTCATCCACACGCCTCTGTGTTCGCGCCCTGTGCTACGTGGACCCATGGATGTGGGTAGTTAAAAGTGAATCGAAAACGTGACTGTTTGGTTCTATATGTGAATGCTAGGGCTAGATATTAACTCTGTGCATTAGTTGAGCCTCACCTTTGGCTTTTTTTTTTCTTTCCTGTATCACAACTATGAGCATATTCAATTTCTGGAATGGCACAACTTCTAACTATGAGTTCATGCTCCCTACAGATTCTTTTCCCAATGGCACAAATCGAAATGACAGCAATAAAGCGGTATGGCTCTTCTTAATCAAAAGCATTTGATGAAACTTGAATGATTATGTGTTTTACTTCCTGAGTTCCTTCCCAGACTTTCTTCTATGGTGTATTCTTATTTCTCCATCTCTGTAATCAAATTGAAAGTGCTTAATAAATTTCCTAAAGATGGAATGCTGGATGTTGTTTCTCAAAGAGTACACAGTGCAAATTGACAAGCACAAAGTTTGTCTTAATGTGAATTATGTTGCGCTGCATACTTTTGCTGCTTTTAGCACTGATGTGATGCTATATACATCATTCATGTTCAAGATGCATTTGGTTGCCTGGTTGACGGCATTTTCTAATAAATGCACATATATAACAACAACATAGCCTTTAGTCCCAAGCGAGTTGGGGTAGGCTAGAGATGAAACGCAAGAAACAAAGCTCAAGGTTCAGGCACGTTGATAGCTAGTCTCCAAGCGCTCCTATCGAAAGATACTTCCTTGGAAATATTCCACTCCTTAAGGTCTCTGTTTACCGCCTCATCCCAAGTCAATCTAGGTCTACCTCTACCCCTCTTTACATCATTGCCCCGCTTTAGAACCCCACTACGCACAGAGGCCTCAGGAGGCCTCCGTTGGACAATAAATGCACATGTACAATGTTTTTAAAGAAGTATATTGCAAATGCATCTGTTATATCATTGTTGTTGCATATTCAAGAATCAAGAGTAGTTTTTAGTGGAATATTATCAATACTCATTGTAACTGCTGTTTGTACATATCATGTCTGTTCTCATGCTTTGTGTGTTATGCCCGTCGCAGAACACAAGTCAGCATGGCAGGATGCAAAAAGAAAGGCAAACAGAATGGGCAAGGCCTGGACGAGTTTTCAATAGAAACATTAACAGGGGAGGCTATTCTCGAAGTCAACATGGTATTATGCTGTTCTCCTTTTATACTGCATTATGTTTATGTCAAATGTCAAATATCAGACCTAGTCAGGAGATCCCCTCCCTTCACCAGCTCCACCACCACATGCACAAGTCCAAGATCATGAAGCCATTTGACTGTATGTAAATTGTACTTAGGCAAAAAATCCTTTGATTTACCTTTTCCTTGATGCCTTCTTACACAATGATTTTCCTACATGCCTGCTTACACAAGGGTTAGGGGGAAAAAAGCAGATCTGTATTATGTAGTACATTTCCATTTAAAAGTGAAAGTTAATTGCATTTATGATCTTTTTTCTTATGAGTCATTTTCGAGGTACCAGCGTGCGTTGAAAGTCTTACATGACACAGCACCATTTGCCTAGATTAACCATTATTAATATGTGGAAGCTCTTGTTCTTGCATTCTATTTTTTTTTGGCGCTCCTATGTAACATTTGTTACCTTTAGTGTTATGGATACATATTCTGAGGCAACTTTAGATCCTTCATTGTTATTTTATACATTAGTAGGTAGTCCCTGTCTACTGTGTTTGAGTCACTGAAATAGAAAAAATATTATGATTGTTATTTGTTATCCAGCATTTCAGAATAAGATATTACTTTTAACCGTTTGAACATCTGGTTTTTTTTTTTTTCAGGAATCACACAGGAATTTCGTGTTGTCAAAGACAACAGAAGTAAACAGAAAGAGGCTTGTGAGACTTTGACAGAAGCATCTCACAAAAGTGATTCTAATGTTGGAGATAAAAGGTAGAGTATGCCAATCAACCCTTTCTATTGTCCCTTTTATGTAAATGGTACTGGAGTACACAAATAGAAAATATTGTATCATCTGAAGATAATCAGGTAATCGGAGCTTACAGTTGGAGTAAAATAAGATAAACTGGTCATATAGCTGTAGGAGGATTTCTCATATGCACGGTTTTCTTTCATCTTTATAATTTATTTGACTGATTTTACACAGCTGATATGTAATTCTTTTTCCTGATATCACTTTCCTCCACTCATGTTTTAGTAGTTCTAACAACATATTTCTATTAGTTGTTAGAGTTAGTTCAGATAATAGTATTATTGGCTTCTCTGCTTTATGATCTATAGCTGCTTTTGTTTCATTTATCTACACTGAAATGTGCTGCATCGTTTTCACCAGTATCACATCTGTTCATATATGTCATTGTCCTGTTTCTGAAGCTCAACTGAAAAGCTAGCTACACAACACCGTTTGGTTACTCCCAATGATAATGGACATGGAGCAGCTCAAGCTGATAATGGTATCAAAAGTGCTGTTCAAGACCATGATAAGGAAGTCAAGCCTTCTAGTGTCCGAAAGTTGGAACAATCTGAAGGGGTGCAGGCAACACGTGTTGGTTCTCATGCAATTTTGGATAAGGGCAACCAGAACAGAGGGGCCACTGTGTCATCGGGGAAAAATAACTTTGGTGGGGAACTTTGCTGTTCTTCATCAGATCCAATCCATGTACCATCGCCTGGTTCAAAATCAGCTGGAACTTTTGGAGCCATAAAGCGTGAAGTTGGAGTAGTTGGTGCTAGGCAACGGCCTTCTGATAGTGCAGCAACAAATACATCTACCTCTAAGAGCTTAGCCAAAGTGACATCAGCATCCAAGGATAATCCTCCGAGTGAACAGCAATCTGGACTCCCTAGAAACAGCCGTTTTAGTTTGCCTGTACCGTTGAGTGGTAGGGCATCCCACCATGTTAGTCATACCAAAGGTTAGCAATTCCATGGGAACTTGATTTGTTAGAATTATTGATAAATAAGTAGCCGTTTTATGATTAGCGTCTCCACCTCTTTATTACACATGTTTTTCCTAAGACATAATGCATGGACATACAAGTTTTATACTGCCATGGAGAAGTTTGTTTATAAGAAAAGCATTAACCAAGTAGAACCCAGTTTACAGGTGCATATTTGCTATAGCTCTTCATTTCAATAGACCCATAGCTTCTCTTTATGTACCACACTGGGCATCTGACCAGCTTTCAAATAAAACTGTGTTAACTTTCCTCACTGAGCCTTGTTGAAATTTTTGTCATGCACTCTATGATTGAAAGCTGTGCTCTTTTTCATGTTTGGTAGTGGTACCTTTTGTGTAGGATATTGAAATTTAAAAATTCTTCTCACATGTATGCAGTTAGCCCACATCTGGCGTGGAAGCCCAAATCAACAAGCCCCAGCTGTGTCAATCATGGTGTTGGTGTAGTGCCTCCCTGTGTTGATGGTAACCAGGCAGAAGTGGCTGGTTTGTCAAAGAAGCTTTCACAAGCTAATGTATCCCAAGATGAACATGTTATCATACCCGAGCACATCAGGGTACGAGACTCCGAAGTAACTCATCTCATATTTGGTACTTTTGGATCTGAAATTGACCCAAAGACTTCAGTAACAACCTCACATACTGTTGGGACTAAAGAAGACTTTAATGATCATTCTCCTTCAAGGTTATTCCGCGGCATCTATACCTAATGTTTGGATCTTGTTCCCTTTTCATGATCAAGCTGGTGGCTGTAGCAGCTCCAGTGTTTGCGATTCTATCTCGAGTTTCGACTTTTGATTTTTAAATTAATTACATCAATAAATTGATTTGGACATGTGTTTGTTTATTGCCAGCAGTCGCACCACACTAAATTCCATCATATCAACTGATGTGGCTTCTAATGACAAGAGGGATCATGTTGCTTCTTGCAGCCCACTTCCACAGCTAGAGTCTGCAGTTTCAGTTTCTGAACATCAGCACTCTTTGACTGAGAGTGTGGAGGACCCCAGTCCTGGTGTTGTTGGTGAGTATGGGACAAATGAGATGATTTCAAGCAAGGTCACACATTCTCAGCCTCAACTCCAACATCAGGACAATCCAGCTATGCAGAACTTCAAGGTGGGTCACTTGAAAATTTATGACAATGTTCTATTTTACTTTCTGTGTACAATTCCTTGAAATTTGGTGTAAAACTAACAGTTTCACTCTTCTTGTTTCATGGTTCACCAGTCATATGAGTCAGATTCTAGATATATGATGCCATTTATCACAAAAATTGTTCATGGTGAAGCAGCCCAAAGTACAGCTTATCAGTGTGAGGTAACATCAGCACGCTATTGTCTGTTGATACATTTGGTGTCTGTTATGTGCTGCTCTATATTTGTATTTAAAATGGAAATTTTTCTGAACCATCTGTTTTCAAGTGTTTCAAGTCTGAAGGTATGTATCTCCACTTGTTTCTTTGTTGTATTTTTTTTATATACCATCTCTCTTTTCCTTTCATATATTCACCTATATTGAGTATCTTCCTGACTTCCTTTTGTGGGCTTTTATTTGCTGGTGATTAATAAATTTGCTTTTTTATGGCATCTAGTTATGAACAGTATGCATTCTATGATTTCTAATTATGAACAGTTATTTGAGAACCTGCCTAGAACTGCTGCACTTTAAGCCACTATGTCTCTTCATTCATTTGATTCATCATGGCTGTTGACTCCCAAATGCTTTTGCAACTATCATGGTATTATCTATTTTTTTTATTTGTTAGTGCTCATCCATCGCCCCAGGCTCATGTGAGGTTCTTTTAACAGGCCTTGGGCTCACATCCTGCAAACGCCTTTCAGTTACCTGCATCTGGAACAGCTCAACAACCAGTGCCTCAGATGTATCCTCAACAGTTTCAAGTACCACAGTTTCCAAACTTCTTGCCATATCGCCATGTTTACTCAGCACAGTATGGGTCTCCAATGGTTGTCCCGAACTATCCAAGCAATCCTGCATTTCCTCAGTTGCCACACGGCAGTAGCTATCTGGTGATGCCAAATGGAGCCTCACAACTAGCAGTGAATGGCATGAAATATGGATCACTCCATCAATATAAGCAAGTGTTTCAAGGAACCCCTGCTGGATATGGTGGCTACACAAATCATAATGGTTACCCTGTCAGTAACGGTGTAATTGGCAGCACAGGTGGTATTGAGGATGCCAATATGAATAAATACAAGGACAACAGTCTCTATGCACCCAGTCCACAGGTAGCGAGGAATATTTTCTGGACCATTAGTTCTTTTTTTTTTCCCTCTGTTTAAGCATCACTAACATTTTCTATTCCCCATGCTTGTCAGGCTGAAACAACAGATCCGTGGGTTCAGGGTCAGAGAGAGATTCCCAATATACCATCTCCACAATTATACAATATGATGGGACAACCTGTGTCCCCCCATGCCCCATACCTGCCAACACACAATGGTCACCCTTCTTTCAATCCAGCTCCTCCCCATCCTGCTCACTCGCAGCAGTACCCAGGCTTTCCACACGCTCTGCACCCAACATCCATGACCATGGTGCAGAACCCACAGGGCATGGTACATCAGCCAGGAGTACCGCCATTAGCAGGAAATCTGGGCCTTGACATGGCAGCCATGGCGCCTGGTAGTCAAGTTGGAGCGGCATTCCAGCAGAACCAGCTTGGTCATCTCGGGTGGGCGCCGCAACCCTTCTGAAGATTTTGACATGCTTCGGTAGTGGAGGCGCAACGAGTGATTTCGGTTCCATATTCAGAGAAACCTGATTGAAATGCCATGCTGTAATATGCTAGATGGACGTGATGAATTCCAGGTTTTTGGTTTATTATATAATTATTGAAGGGAAAACCATCGTTTCGTAGTGCCTTATTTTTAGTTTCAGCTTATTTCAAAATTTTTGAATTTGTCCTTGATTGCTGGTAGTTGAGGACAGAAGCCAAAGAAGCGAGCCAAACCAGACAACAACATGGCATAATGATAATATGCTATATCAATATACCAACGATACCATAAACAAGGCGATTTCTTCAAGATCTGGTCAAATTACGGGTGTGTTTAGATCGGGGAAGGTTCCCGAGAAAACACTGTAAACCCAAAAAAAAACTATAGATGAATAGTGTTCTATGAGCGGGAGGGATATGATGAATAGGGAAAATTTGGATGAATAGTATTTTTTTTGGGAAAAGTTGGGTGAATCTAAACGGGGCCTACATCGAACAGTCACTAGTCATAGTGCAGATGCTGAAGATCCACAAGGCTGCGAGCAAGCAAATACGAGTTCTCTCGCTTCTAAATTGTAGGTTGTTTTGACATTAGATATATAGCTTTTAGTATATATTTTGACATTGTGTATGTCTAAATATATACTACTATGTACCTAAATATGTTAAATCAGTATAATTTAGAGCGGGAGCGGATGGAGTACATGCATAACTGTATGGTAACTTTAACAAAGCCGGATAGGATAATACCTGCACATTCTCAGGAACCAAACAGATTGTTTCAAGATAACAGCCTTGGTTAACAAAACCATAACGTGTCGCCTACTAACTTTTGTTCTTGATGGAGGAGCTTGAATGATGGGCTAATGACAGTATAGATATATAATAATCGAGGGATCAAACAAAACCGGCGGGGATGGAGGAGCTTGAGTGATGGGCTAATGAGTAATGCCAATATAATACTCAAGGGATCAAACCAAACCGGTGGAGGGTTTTCAAAAGAAAAAAAAATGACTTGAATGTCAGGACTGGTCATGTATGGGCCTCTAATAAGCCTAGAGTGACGTGTTGATTTTGAGAGCTGTGACTAGATGATATAGTTGGACAAGTCTAAGGTCAGCTATAGCTTTAACTGGAATACATTATAAAATAATAAAAATAAAACCAACTTTTGACAATATACCTACCTAGTAGCTATTGATTCAGAAAAAAAAAACTGTTTGAATTGATCCATCTGGACCCTACGACACATGCGACGTCTGATGGTCCCACCACCTATCATAGGGGATCGACACCAGACATCAGCTGGGAGGATCCTACGCGCGTCAGTGCGCCGTTCAAATTCCGAACACGCCTCGAGTGGCTCCTGCTGCTGTCTCCGTTCCCGCCAGGGACAGGCCGACTACTCTGCTACGTACAAGAGGAGGCCAAAACAAGTCAGGATCGAACCGGAGCCGGCTACGACGCCCCCGCCACTAACACCTTTGCGACTGGATTTCAGGGCCAGTTAGGAGAACAACCCTTCTCCTGCCCGGTGCTCGCCCGGGATGTCGAGAGCCCTGCAAGTGCAGTGGCGATGGCGGCCACTACTGCGTTCCTGACGAGTATCACGCTGACAACCCAGCCCCCCCTCCTCAGCAACGTCCCCGCTGAGGCCAGGATCGCCCTACCACCAGCATCAACCCCTGCCCCTCGTCGGAGCGACCGCTTGGCATCGAACCCGCTGAACCTGACGGTGAGGCCATCGAGGAAGGGTGAAGTGCTAGCCATGAAACGGCTTGGCTTCCTGGGGAGCCAGACAAGGGATGATAGCATTGTGGAAGCCGCTCGCAAGGAGTATCATCAATTCTTCACGGAGACGATGGACATCTCCAACTTCCCCGCACTCCGGGACCTCCTTCCCGCGGCGAGGGCACTGCCGGATGACGAGCTCATGGCTGCCGTGCGCCACGCGGGCACGATCGCCGACGAGCTTTGAGCTGCTGCTCGCCAGTTCTTTCTTTCGGTTGTTAAGTTTTTAGCCCAGAAGCACATCTAATCTAGTCTTTCCACAGTTGTGTGCGTGAGCCCGGGGTAATGGCCTGCTTGTAACACTTCTTATGTTGTTACGTTCTTCTTAATACAAAGATACACAGCTCTCCTGCGTGTTCTCGAAAAAAAAAATTGATCCAGTGCCCGTGTAGATTTGCTGCGAAAATGCTTTCATAATAGACTAGTCTTGTATTTTTTTTTTAAACTATTGTGTTAATCTTGTACTATTTTAAAGTTCCCAAAGTTCAAATGGGCATTGCACCTATTTTTTGAGATCTCAGCTATTGTCTATTATTACCAACTGAAGTATTGGTGGATCCAGCCCTAACCTGCCTCGTCTTCCTCTTCCTTCTTCGTCCTGCTTTCTTCCTCTTCTTCTTCCTGCTTAGGGGAGATCCAAGGGTTTTGGGAGGTAGGGGGCTGAAGCCCCCCTCCGCCCCTTATTTTCAGTGCTCATTTTCATTTGATATAGATAAAATCCTCTCCTAGTGGCTATCGTCTCATTCTTCGCCAGTCTCAATGCATTCTCCCTCCATGTATGGAGGAGGAGGAGACCAGCACCACCAAGGAGGATCAGACAGCTCCCAAGTATGCATTAGAAAAGAAGGCATGGCGGAGGGCGGCTGCACGAACGAGAGAGGGTGAGCAGACAGAAAAAATCTCTCAAAAAAAAGTAAAAGAACACGGCGGATAAGCTTTTTCGAGATAATAATTTTAATAACGATGACAATTGGATACGTAGACGATCAAAACTACCACAATGGCCGGTCACAGCATGCCGCGTATGATCGTTAAAATTCGAGGACGATTATGACAGAGGGAATCCTGTCTGGTGAGCCGGAATAACTCCACAGAGAGGACATAGTAGATAAATGAGTGGATTGAACTATTGAAGCTCGACCGTTGAAAAAGCATGTGACAAGATACCTTTCTCAAGACTTTTTCAATAAAAAAAATAGCTTTGCACATGCAACAGAGGCGTTTTTGATCTTATCCATCTTGTTATTAGAGAAGAGGAGGGTGCATGTTGGCGGTTTACTTGCATCATTTTTCTCATTGCTGTCTCTTTTTTCAGGTTGCTCAGACAGATCAGAGATCTCATACTGTGATAATTTTTGGATGAAGGGCATAAACAAGACAACATTGGTGGAGATGGCGCAATTTTCAACGGTTTGCTTTCAACTTCTCTCCTAGGTGGTGGTGGTGTAGCGTTGTGTTGTGTGCATTTGTTTGGGGTGTTGGTATACGTTTCGGCACGTTATGTACGAATGCTTCTTCTTCTTATATGACAGAGCAATACTCATGTTATTTTTTTTAAAAAAAGGCATGAACAAGCTTCAAAGCAGTTTTTTTTTTCCTTCGAAGTAATGTTATGTTAACATGGTTTGCTTGAACCTAGCTTGTCACATGATGAGTAACGTGAGAGGCGAATTATCAATTACTTTTAATTACATCTATATCTACGAGATCCACGAGGGACCAAAAGGTTCAAGTCTTCGTTATCTAGAAATAGTTTCTTTTAAGAAAAAAGATTAAACAAGAATATCTTAGTCGCGAATAAAACATGAGCGCGACTGCTGCTTGGAGCATCACTTTATATATGGCCAGCGCTTCTCTTTTTTTTAAAAAAAAAACTCACAGGAGCTTCATTCTTTGTTAATAAACCTCCCCCTTCCCTTCGTAATCCAACGACATTTCAATTTCTTCTAACAAAACAAATAAAACTAGCATATCGTTCTCAATTTCTTCTAACAAAACAAATAAAACTAGCATTTCGTTTTCAAATTTCTGCAATTTTGGCTATATTATACAAAATATGCTGCAACCATTTCTAACCAATTGATGTGTTTCCGATACCAATACCACTATAACAGTACATGAACTGTGTTCAGATTCAGGAAAAAATACTTTTCCAACAAGTTTTTTGTATTCATCCCACTCATAGAACACGCTTCCCAGTGCACTATTCACCTAGAAAAAGGACTTTTTACTTCCAACCAATCTAAACACAGCCATGATCTTGTCTTGTGGCATAATTCGCTAGCAGCTACTAATCAAGTAGCGGTAGTTAGCTCCAGTGTAGCCTGCTAAAACACGCTGGACTATAAGTTTTTTTTTATATATATATTCGCTGGACTATAAGTTGAAGTTTCACAGTCCAGTGTCATTTTTTTTCGTGTGTTATTTTTGAAGAATTTCTAATTTGGCGCGTCTGATAAGTGCTTTCTCATAGTTGGGGGACCCTGTCCACCGTACCCACCGTAGCATTGGTCTACGGATTGTCGTCCCTACCATTACGTGTAGTGTAGGTGTAGCGCCTTAACAAATTTCGCTGGAGTCGCTTCCGATAATGACCCCCAACCTGCCTACGTTTGTGCTTTTGCGTAAGGACAATAATATATTTGATCCCATTTTTGCCCTCCAACGACACACAGGTCACCAAAAATCTCACCTGCACCCCACTTTCCTACCTCAAAGTAAAAAACTATGGGTTACATATTTGTGCTCAAAGTGACATAGAAAGTAACACGCTAGTTCTGTAGTAATTTTGTTAACATACGTGCCAAAACAGATGTACCTAGTCATTCCGTAGCTTGAAAATACTATAATGCACCTGAAAAAAATAAAAAGTAAACGTTCTATACTACTTTAACTTGAAATCGGTAGCTATATCATTAGAATTTGTGCTTCTTAAAACATATCATTAGCATACAAAATCAAATTACATAGTGGGTGGGGTCTTTTTAATCCATAGGTTCATACCTAATTCTCACACATCATTATTCAAGTATGCACAGAACTAAATGCACTATTTAATATGAGCAGTTAATCTATTAGTTTACAATAAGTTTTTCATAAGAATTATACAAAACCCATATTCTTTCAACACAATTACACATTTAATTAGAAAAACAAATTGGAGTATTTAGTTCACAACTTCACATAGTTGAAATGCTGCTACACTACAACATTTCTTGGGTTAGGATTAGTTAAAATGGCCTGGCTTGGCATCTAACCAATGTTCATTATATTCTCTTGTTATAAATAAAGGTCACACAACACATCTTTTGACCATAACAACACTAGCAATTCTATGCATTTTGATACCATATTTGAACTATGAACCATGGTTCAGAGTACTAATTTTGGTGCCTTTTGAGCTCTTTTCAAATTGGAACTAACACCCCTTTGCAAAGTTTGCGTGCATATAAATCAACACATAAACTTTTTGAAAAGACATTTTCCAATGAAAATGCTTTTTTGCAAACTTCACCATTTAAACAAGCCTCAACTAGTGAACCGAAAACTTATCTAGAACCAATTAAAAGTTTGCCATTTTTAAGCAAAAGAACGTGAACCATATATTGCTCATATACTGTGTACACCTAACAATTTCCTGGTGGATGATCTATGACAGTGATGAGTGCGACAGGTCATATTTGTTTAACCCCAAAATGAGAAAAGAAGACAAGATATACAAGGAATGCTTTGGCTGCGGGGCAAGGGGGCCTCGTCATGCTTCCGCAGTAGTCTTTCCACGGGTGGGGGTGGGGGGGGGGGGGGGGAGAGAGAGAGAGAGAGAGAGAGAGAGACGGAGAGGGGGACTCGATTGACGCGAGGACGGAGGTACTTCGCTTCTGCTTCCTCTTTACTCACCTCAAATTTGCTGTTTCTAGCTGGTGAATCTTTCCTATAGTAGATTGCGTTGGTCTCTGTCAGTCAAGATTCCTGATTATCTTGGTCAATTGCTCTGCAATTTTGTGTTGATTTGGTTCTTGCTTATTCCTTCTCCCCCTTCGATCTACTAATTTGTTCTCGGAGCTAGATCTTTGGAAATTAACTGCGAATTATTTTTTGGCGACCACTTTCTTGGCTTTCGGCCCATCTTTATTGGTTCGGCAACGAACGAGTCTTCCAGGGTGTTAGAACATGGCTGGAAATCTCGGCTTCACTTTCGCTAATTTAGTGCTCGTTAAGCTATTTTTTTGAGAATTTTAAGCTAAATTTTGGTGGGATGTACTGCTCTTGATTGGTTTTTCAGATTAGTTGCGTTATGCTATTGTAGAAACGGAAATGGCAAAGAAAAAAGGTGCAACGTGAAAGAACGGAGGAATAGAAATTGCTGTAGCACTTTAGCAGCAAGGTTTTACGTGATTTGTGACAAATATGTTCTGCTTTGAGTATTATCTCAGATTACTGTGGAATTTCAGTTGTTACCCCCTTGGTTAATGATAGGTCCCAAAAACATTGGTGATTGAGCAAAATCTTATGTAAACCTGAAAGAGTACAGTGCTTGTCCGTTGAAGTATAGATAAATTGTTATCATATTGAGTATATGGAAATACTATTAATAAGGATCCTTGGTAAACTGATCCTGCAGCTGCATGAACTGTTACTCTTTTTCTTGATTAGCTTGCATATTTACCATTATACTAAATCTTTACAAAGATGACAGGTTAAAACTATCTGCTAATGAGATTATTGAAGGATCACAATGTCGATTCAATTTATTTATTTTTCTGTCAGTTCAAGTGTTCGTCTAACCGTACTTTGACGTTTGTACTATTTATAGTTGTGTACTTGTGTTGGTAGTTGGCACAGAATGAATGATCCATTTCAAGCTTCCAAAATTTTACCTGTTACTTTGGCACAGCTGTGTGTATGCGTGTCAGTGGAGTTGATTTATTATGATGTTGGAGATTTGTTCTTAATATGTTTTCGATTATTCAAAGCAGGACGGAGCACAATGTTTCTGGAGCTTGAGTGATGCCATCTGATAACAATAATGCTTCTGCCAGAAATGGATGGTGTTGCATTCCATACCATGCCCAACTTTGTAAGTAGAAGGTTTAGTTTGTACTGTATCCTTAATTACAGGATACATAATAGTGGATAACATTTCACTTTTGTGAATTAGGATTTCCTGTCTGGGAATGGTTATTCAGTGAAGCAGTTAATCCATAGCAACTCCGATAGAGACTCCTCATCAACAAAATCTGAGCAGTCAGGCCAAGCCTTGTCTGCAGTGAGCGACAGCAGCCTCAATGGACAACACACACAAACACAATCTGGTAAAGCATTTCCACAAACGCCATACATTTCTATAAACCTATCTTTTATTTTTCAAATTAATTTGAGATTTTTTTTTTAAAAAAAGAACAGTTTTGAGATGTGATCTCTATGTTTGCAGATTATTACAAAATGTAACATAATGGTGCATTGCATACGAAAAATATCAAAGTTGTCAAATCAAATTGAATTTTAATTCTGATAATTTTTCAGTAGTGTTTGAGTGGTTAGCTATAAGAATAAGTTAGAATCACGAGTCGTGTTGCAGTCTTGGCCATTCTTCTAAAATGTGACACTGGTTCTCATTGTGACACTGCCATAGTATTCCACATATTTTTCTCGAACGTTCAGCCATTCAGGAGAGTTGCGTATCATTTTATTAAGAAGAGTCTAAGAAGACTCATAAAACTTGGCCTGCTGGGGGTAAGAGTGAGACTCATACATGCCCATTAGAGCATAGATTTTTTAAAAAAAAACTGCGACCAGCAACGTAGCATGAAAGCTATGGCCAAATGCATCCAAGACCTTTAGCGCCTGCAATACGCCACAAAATTTGCCTCATCCTTGATGTTCTGCATGATCACACTAAAGCTTGGTGAGGAACCATAAAAAACACATCCATGCCTGTGTTCATATCGACCAAGCTACCAACACTACCAAAGTACTTTTTTTTTTCTCGAATACGCAGGAGAGCTGCATATCTTTATATTAATAGAGAGGAAAAAACGGTCCCTTACAAACTACGCCACCTCACCTCACTCTGGACCGGGCTGTGAGGGGCTAACAACATATGAAGGATGTAACTTACTCCCTCCGTCCCTTAAAGAATGATGTTTTAGGATTTTTCAGACAAATTAAGAGTAGAAAAGAAAGACGCATGTGTCCCTGGTAAATGCCATTTTAGGAGGTAAATCAGTTTCCTTTTAAGCATGCATGCATAAGATATTCCTAATTTGTTATACATGCATGCCAAAACATCAATCTTTATGAGAAAAATTTTAAACGCTAAAACATCATTCTTTAAGGGACGGAGGGAGTATAAAACACTCTTACAATATCAACTTGACCACCGAACCAGGGCTACCCTAGGGACTGGGTATTCTGCGACCCAGCGCACTCAGCCCTCGGGCTCCAGCCATACACCAGAGATGCACCTCATCCTCAAAATGCTTGACCATTCCATTTAAAGAAGGACTAACTCCATCAAAGACGCAAGCGTTGCGTTGCTTCCATAACAGCCACGCTCCAAGGATAACAATGGAGTTGAACCCTTTTCTTTTTTCCTTGGGCACTCTTGAATTAGCCTCCCACCACCATTCTGCTAGGCTCACTTCCTGGGGGCCGGGTGCCCTTGCAGCGAAGTCCATCAAAGAGAGAACTGTAAACCAGAATTCCCGGGCAAAAACGCACGAGATGAGCATATGTTGTGCGGTTTCCTCCTCTTGATCACAAAGCGGGCACACGGCTGGGTGAGGGAGCCCTCTGTCTCTAAGGCGATCAGCAGTCCAACACTTGTTATTAACAGCCAACCACACAAAGGTCTTGCATTTTCCAGGTACCCATGTTTTCCAGATTAGCTTCCATGGTTCAAAGAAAATCGCCCCATGAAAGAAAGCACGGTATGCAGATTTGGATGAGAATTGACCAGAGGCATCAAGGCGCCATAGGTGCTGGTCCTCTTCATCACTCAAAGTCAAGTCATACAGAGCATCCCACAGATGGAAGTAATCATACCACCCAACCATAGATAAACCCCCAACAATGTCTCTTGCCCACAATCGATTGGTTAGTGCCTCATTCACAGTCCGACACTCCCTGATATTCGGAGGAACTGCAGCCACAACTTCAGGCGCCAGATCACTCAGACGGCAGCCCATGAACCATCTATCTAACCAAAACCGAGTTGAGGTGCCCCTTCCAATCTGAGTTGTGAGCGACATGTTGAACAGCGCGATAGCGTTTGGGTGTATACTGATGTCCAAACCCTTCCATGGGCGATCAACCCCAGACTTCTTGTACCACAGCCACCTCATTTGTAACGCCCATCCCATGAATTCTAGGTTCAGAATGCCCAAACCCCCAAGCTCCAAAGGTCGCTGCACTTTTTCCCAAGCGACCAAACATGACCCACCATGAGCTTGATCACCACCTTTCCAAGTGAAACCGCGACGTATTTTGTTCATAGCCTTGATAAACCATTTTGGCATGCCTACTGCTATCATCACATAGATTGGGATGGCTGTCAACACAAAGCGAACCCAGGTAACTCTCCCTGCCAAGTTCATGAGTGAAGCCTTCCACCCTGGTAGCCTATCATGAAGTTTCTCGATCCAAGGGAGAAGGTCAGCCTTGGAAAATTTTTTGTTGGAGATCGGTAGACCCAAGTAGGTTGCAGGGAAGTCTGATCGTGCACAGGGCAGACTGAGCTCTATTCTTGACAGCTCCTGCGGCTGACAGCTGATTGGTATTGCACAACTTTTCTGAAGATTAGTACACAGTCCCGAGGCTTCACCAAACTTCTCCAGGATCTTCATGGTGAGATTTATCTCCTCCTCTGCCGGCCTGATGAAAAGCATGACATCATCCGCATAGAGGGAGATACGTTGTTCCCCATTACGGTTAGCAAGCGGCTGAAGGAGACCAAGAGTACATGCCTTTGTGAACAGGCTATTTAGCACATCCATAGCTATGATAAAGAGCATGGGAGACAGTGGGTCTCCTTGCCTCAGTCCTCGTTGATGCCGAATCTCTCGTCCTGGCTGCCCATTGACCAGCACCCTAGTTGAGGCAAATCGGAGAAGGTTGGAGATCAAGTTTCGCCAACCCGGTCCAAACCCCAAATGTGACAAGACCTCAAGCAGGAAAGCCCATGAAACTGAATCGAACGCCTTCGAGATGTCAAGTTTCAAGAATATGCTTGGTACCTTCTGCTTATGCAAGAGCTTGATTGTTTGTTGTACCAACATATAATTGTCATGAATACATCTTCCACGAATGAATGCACTTTGGTTTGCTGCCACCAAAGTGTCCAGATGGGGCGCCAGCCTTCTGGCTAGAATCTTTGTAACTAGCTTTGCAAAACTGTGTATCAGACTTATCGGCCTATAATCTTTGGTCAGTATAGCAACAGCCTTTTTGGGAATGAGGGTGAGATAAGCCGAGTTTAGCATCCAAAGCTTGCGGGCATCCCCTTGCTGCAGGGTAATGATCGCAGCCATAAAATCCATCTTGATTACCTGCCAACAAGACTTGTAGAAGCAACCTGTGTAGCCATCCGGTCCCGGTGCACGATCGGATGGCATTTCCTTAATGGCTTGCCACACCTCCTCTTCCATGATCGGGTCGTCCAGGGCTGTTGGTTTGCTGCCTTGCTTGCCGCCACCATTCAGTAAAAATGAGATAATTTGGCCCTGGTGTTTGCTGCTGCAGACCAACCAGAGACAATACTGCAAACCACACTTGTCCTGAGAAAACACATACAGTGAGCAGATGTCGTATACTTTCCTCTTATCACACATAAGGAATTTCTCATGGTGATCAAGACCTTGACGAGCCTAACAACCAGCTCTCCAAATATGTATTCCAAATTGAAATTAGTTTTCTACTGTCTGTCACAATTGTTTATAAAGTGGCAAGAGTCAGAAAGTTCAGCCTGTTCTTAGTCCACTCTAGCCCGAATCCCCTGGAACTGTATTTGGCTGAGTTGTTACCTCGTTCCTTATCTTCACCAGAGATTAGATGTGAGCTCAATGACATCCCAACACTACAAAGCTAAATATACTATGTGTACAATGCATCAAACAAAGGACTAATCATGCACACTATTCTATGAGCTTCTGTTGTTCCAAAAAGGAATTTTAGGGAGTGAAGTAACCTGATGGGCATGATTACATTTGATAGGCCTAAACACGGCTGATATATTCTAATAGTCTAACTTCCTTTATCATAGACTAAGAAGCCTAAGTATTTATTCAGGTATCAGGATAAATGTTGGCAATTGTCAATAATGCTAAATCAACTAAAAAACCAGTTATTGGGTTACGAAATATCATTGATTGACTTGTATTACTAGAAATAGATAGCTAGACTTTCTGCAGAGCTCTAATGCATCACTTGTTGTATAACAGGTTTGTTCTCCCCCTCAGACAACAAGGACAGTTGTGGAAAGCGGGACCAGAGCATGGTGAAATCTGTATTGTCCTTTGGCAACCCAGAAGCTTCCTTTTCTCCTCCAAAGTTTGACTACAGCCAGACTTTTGTAAGCTAATTGAACTTTTAATCTTATGTACTTCTACTATTCTTGGAATTTAATTTTCCAATTACCCGCTATCTGTTTTCCAGGCTTGTTCTTCCTATACTGCTGATCCATATTATGGTGGGGTCTTGACAGGATACGCTTCAAATGCCATTGTAGGTTTTCTCATGAGCTGAATAACATCGTAAGCTCATACAAAAAACATGATCCTCCTCTTTTGCCTGTGATTTGCAATTTTATCGCTCAAATATTGGACAATGTAGAAATGCTTTTGGGTTTCAAATGAAACTGGAAAGTGTCCAAACAAGTTTTATTTTAGGTTTTACTGTAGAAAATAGTTAGGTTAATCTAAAAACAGTATTTCATAAAATTATTGTCCAATTTAATAACAAAATCCATTAGAATATGAAGGCCTGTACCTTATAATTTTTAAGCAAAACACAAACATTTGAATCTGTGTGGAATCTTATATGTTATCATGCAGGTTCATCCCCAAATTAGTGGTGCGACACACTCCAGGGTACCATTGCCCGTTGAACCTGCAACAGAAGAGCCCATATTTGTTAATGCAAAGCAATACCATGCTATTATCAGGAGGCGGCAAATGCGTGCAAAATTGGAGGCTCAGAATAAACTGGTGAAAGGTCGGAAGGTAAGCCTAATGCATTTTACATTTGCGTCAAAACATTTCTCTTGTATGCTTCATGATTTTGTACATTTTGGGATGCACTTGATTTATTAAACTACTTTATACACTTTGCATAATCGTATTCAGATATTTATCAATCAGAGTCAGTCCAGTGCAGTTAATAGACTCGTAGGTTTTTTCCGTTATACCACATGATTAAATCAGTCCAAATTGTATGTGGAACCATCATGCCCAAAGGTTTTTGTTAGCACAATTCAAGGTACTCACTTTTACCTTGTAAACAACCATTCTAGAATGTTTTCTCTACTCCACTACTTTCCCTTGGTAATAGAAGAACCAATAGAATTCTCAAGGTATTCGCATTCCTTACATAACAATTGTGTGTGTGTGCCCTTTTATTATCTTCCCCACGAGCTTCCTTGATAAACACCAGCAATACCATATAATGAGCCACATGGCAGTCACTAGTCAGTAACATTTGAATGGTTCATGCATTCATTTAACTGAAATTGAGTCGAGTAACCATCACAGTAGGGCCTTTGTTACAGAAATTGTTATATGCGGTTAAACATAGTACTTCACTTCAGAAATTATCGGTCAGTACCTTTCCAGTTATGGAAAATTAAGCTGGACACAGCAAGCACTTATGCTATTTATATTAAGTTTCCAGATGCACCATTTCTTTCACTTTAGTTATGACACTTCTATTTCTTCCACTCATGATTATGATTGGTCAGATCTGTTTAGTAATCTATCATGGAGCTAGGACCTTTTCCTGGAATATATCAATCAGCATGGAACATTAATTTCTTCTCTCCCCAGCCGTATCTTCATGAATCTCGACATCGTCATGCAATGAAGCGAGTCCGTGGACCAGGAGGTCGTTTCCTTAACAAGAAGGAGCTCCAGGAGCAGCAGCTGCTGCAGAAGGCCGTGCCGCCTTCACTTCAGACTCCAACAGGTGGGGTGGGCAAAATGACCTTCGGCAGGAGTCTATGCCCTGAAAACAGCACATCTCACTCGCCTTCGACAAGCTCTGGGATCTCAAGTGTTTCAAATGGGGGTGGCATGCTGGCTCATCAAGAGCACATCAGCTTCTCATCTACTAATTTTTTCCCCAGCATGAACTTCCGTGCAGGGAACGGCAGTGAAAAGATGGCTATCAATGGTGTCCGCCACCGCAACCCGTCGTGAGGCGGATTGTTGGGGTGGTGCTACCATCACTGGCGCGCTCCTGTGTGCCCGTGGCAATTCATCCTTGGCTTATGATGTATCTAACAATAATTTGCTTTTCAGTTTCATATGTAGTAGAGCTTGTCTCAGTCTCTCAGTCAACTCGTTTATGCTTTGTTTCAACTAAATGACTCAAGGGACACATGTTGATACATTGTGGATACAGAAATATCCACGTATTTGTTGATGTACCAAGTTATCTAACCAAAACTGTCAAATGTCAGTCCATTGCTATTGTTGCACTCCAAATATCATCTTTCATTTAGGACGGTGTTACTAAATGTGAGTCCATTGCTTACCTAGTTTCATACCAGCAACATCCAAATTTCATTATTTTCTTTTTTGAACAAACAGGCATGAGATTGCGCCTATTCCACTAAAAGTTCGTTAGTTAATAACCAAAGAGCTGAGGTTTGTATTAGCTTTAGCTCCTGTTTAATTTGATGTCAAAGTTTTGTTAAGATGGCATTCACAGCGCTGGGTGATCAAATGTCTTCCTTTTAGGGCAATGTTGACATATATGTGGGCAGGGCTTACTTAGTTCTCTGCCAAGACCCAAAATTCGTGTTACAAAATTTTAAAACTACGATTATATTTTAGCTACTGTTTAGTTTGGTGCCTGAATCTTGCAAGATTGGCACCGTATTTGACATGGGGTTGTTTAGATGGTGGAGAAGTGAGGAAAAGTACTGTAACAACTGTGTTGGAAAGCGTGTTTTGTAAGATGAAGAAATAGTGGATATCCAACGAATAGTGAATATCTAGAGAAGTTATCCTAACCAGAAACTATTGTACCCAAGGGGAATCATACACGGTCTGGATGGAGCGGCCAGACTGTCAGAGTGAGAGTGATATGTGCCAGCTGCTATTGGTTTTGGCCTCGCGGAACCGAGCCTCGGAGAGCCCTGGAGGCAGGAGGTAGTCTTGTGGTAGGAAAAATGTTTGTTCTTATATGTTAATATAAATAAAATTTTCAGCAAGTTTTCTCCCACTTTAACACTTGTATTGTAGAGCATGTGTTGTAAAATGTCTAGAAGACTGTACAGTCCAAGATACAAGTAGTTGTGGCCTTGTGGGCAGTGTCTATTCCTGATGCATAACTACCACTACATTTTTCAGGACAACATTTTTTACACTCAGCCATCTAAACGCAGACAATTAAATGAATGAAGTGAAGAAATGACAATTACTAACAAGTTCTTTTTCAGAGGAACAACTTAAACGGTGGACAAGTTTTACAACCTTCATGGACTTGGAGAAGCCATTGTTTTATTCCATTCACAGGTACAGCAGAGAGTACTGGTTTGTCAAGACGAACGGCACTGGCCGGCAGGTTTTCTCATCGACATACACACGCACACACGTGTGCCGCGGCGCACCGACCGACACGTACGCACTTATTAGCACACCAACATGTAGAAGCCGTACACCGAGCGCGCAGCACAAGGCCACCGCCCCCCACGCGGCGCGCCGCCACGTGTCACTTGGCGTCGGCGGAAGCATCACCATCAGCGGCGGCCTTGCGCTCGGCGTCGACCTTGGCGGCGATGGCGGCGGCCTCGTGCTGGGCGGCCTCGAGGAGGAAGCTCCCGCCCTCGTCGTCGACGGCGACCTGGAGCGGCTGGGACCCGAGCCCGTCGGCGACGGCGAGCATGATGCGGCGCATCTCGTCGCGGAACTCGGCGCGGTCGACGGCGCCGCTGCGGTCGGCGTCGAACTGCTCGAACACGGCGTCGTAGAGCGCGGCCACCTCGGCGGGGAGCGGCGCCGGCTCGGCGGACCCGAATCCGGCGCCGTCGAGGAGGCGGAACGACTCGAGGGCGCGGCGGAGCTCGCCGCGGGACAGCACGCCGTCGCCGTTGGCGTCCAGCGCCGCGAACCGCGCCTCCACGCTCCGCGCGAACGCCGCCTCGTCCGCCACGAAGGCCCGCACCGTCGACCCGTCCAGGACCACCACGCTCATGGCTGCGAAGCTGCTTGCGAGAGAGCTCAGCTGGGGAGTAGAAGAGAGAGGCTGATTGGTAGTGGAAGCGGTTTGGTTTCGCTGCGGTTTGGTTGCTTTGGTTTGGTCCGATACGGGCAGGGTTGTGAGGCCGTTTATCTTCTCCTGCCCAGGGTTCCCCGAACCGTCGGGAACAGGTTCGGTTTGACCGGTTCCCGACCAAACCGCCCCGGACCGGTTCTGGTCTGGGGCGGTTTTGAACCGGTGGAAATTTGAAATTTTTAAATTTAAATTAAAAAAATGGAAAAATGTCGAAAAAATTCCTAAAAATACTTCAACATGTGTATAAACTGGTGGTATAAAAGTTTTTTAAATATTTGCTCATTTGGTATTTTTTTGTGTAAATACAAATTAAATCAAAAAAGAAAAAGAAAAAACGGCTCGGCCCATTTAAGGCCCGTGAAGGCCCAATGCCGCCCTAACCCTAACCCCCCTCCCCCAACGGCCAGTCGGCATTCTCTCCCCCCCCCCCCCCGCGCAGCGCACTCCCTCCTCCAGGCGAAAAATCGCCTCCAGCGCCGCCACCGCCGCGTGAGCCCGGCTAGCCGCTCCGGTTGCTCCGGTAACCGCTCGGTTTGGTCGGTTAGCCGGACGGGTGGCAGATCCACGGTTTCCGCACCGGTTAACGGCTCCCGACGCCGGCTAGCCGCTCCGGTAAGGCGGTAAGCCGCCCGACCGCGGGTGAGGTATGGATTTGATGCGGGTTTCAATGATTTAGGCTATTGTGATCTAGGAAATTATGAAATGGATGTAGTGATGGAGATACTTAGGTATATTTTGATTGCATCCAAGTGATTTTAGAATGTATGAAGTGGATCTAGTGATTTGTAGCCATGTATATATATTTTGATGTAGGGTATTATGATTTTGGAAATAAGGAAATGGATGTAGGATTTAAGTATTGTGATATAGCTATGTGTTGTCAAGTTGACATTGATATGTTTATGTTCGTTCCATGTTTGTAGATACGCAATGTCTGGCAGAGATAGAGATGTTGTATGGGAACACGGTGAAAATCTTTACCCCGGTTGGAGATGCAACTATTGTCATAAGTCCAAGGGAGGAGGTGGTGCCACTAGATTGAAACAACATTTGGCAGGGCGCGGGACGGAAGCGGAAGTACCACATCGCGCCTAGCAAGGTTAACCCGAAGCGCCAACGAGGCCAGGCCACGGGAAAAGGCAAACAGAAAGAAGTAGAAGTCCTGAGCGATGAAGAAACTGATGATGGTGAGGGTGATAAAAGTCCAGAGTATCAGGAGTCTCAGGACAGCAGCTCTGCCGATGATGGTGATGATAGTAATGATGGTGATGATAGCAATGATGGTGGTGGCAGTGGTGGCGGCAGTGGCGGTGCTGCTGGCGGTGGCGGGGCGGAGGCGTGTCACCTTCAAACCCACCTGCTGCTGCTGGTCTCCATTTTACAGGTACCAAGTGTACGTCCATATAAACATATTTTTATTATTCTGACTTATGAGTATTAATTATACTATATGGTTGATTGCAGGGGAGACTGAGTTCACACATGCAACCCAGGACATTGACCATGGAGCACCGATGTCGCAGAGGAGAACGGTTGGACCGACGAATTACGGCTCTCCACAGTTCTCTTCTACCTCCTCCTACAGGGAATTGTCACAGTCTAGTTATCACTATCCTATACCGGAGTTGAGCATGCAGCCACCGATGAGATGGGCGTACGAATGGCAAGATCCTCATTGGTATAATATGTTACTTCAGGAATGGCAGACGACATCGGCCTGGACGGGCCAAACTTGGCAAGAGTTCAAAGCTAAGTTGCTTGCAAGGCAGGGTTTGAATGTGATGTCCACCGCGGAGTATGAAATGGCCTCGCAATGCTACCGTTGAACAATTATTTGTATGAGAGGACTACTAAACTAACTATTTGTATGAACAATTATTTGTATCAGAGGACTACTAAACTATTTGTATGGATATTTGTATGCACAATTATATGTATGGATATTTGTATGCATTTGTGGTCAATTTTTCCATTAATTTACGGATAGGTCATGCCCATTTTTTTTCAAGCCACCAGGCCGGCTAACCGGTCCAACCGGTCGGCTAACCGGTGACCGTTTTTTCCAACCAACCGGCTGGCTAACCGGTCAAACCGGTCGGCTAACCGGTCCTAACCGGCGACACGGGGAATTTGAATTCATTCGGTTTCCACCGGTAACCGGTCCAACCGGACCGGTTTACCGCTACCGCCGGGCGATGGTTCGGCCGTCCGGTTCGGTAAAAAAAACCCTGCCCCTGCCTCGCTCTCTGCTTGTGATGAGACGATATGTTGGGGTGTGAGTGGGGTCAGTCACCATGTCACTGGTGTGATCCCATGTGCGCCTCCTCTTCGATGTCTCTTTCGGACGCAGACCATATCGATCGGCCTGTTTTAACTAAGCAGCATCTCTCTTTTGTTAGCACTGATTAAGCTGATCTTTGTACTGGCATGGTTAAACTTAAACAAGCAAACGGAATGGACAATACAATTACTAGGTTTAGCTTTTGTTGTTGCGATCGGCAGTTTTGCTTTGGACATTATTCCGGGTGCTTGTTAACCACGCTAGCACCACCTTTTTTTGTTAGTTATATATTGCGCCCCTTGGAATGGATTGGAAGAATCTGTTCCCAACTCATGGTTTTGGTGCTCGATCGACAGCCGACAGTGCCACTTGAGGTGGGGTGATTTACTGATTTGAGTGAGTATTCGGTATCGGCAAACCGACGACCCGGTTTGTGGTCTGCGCGCTGTGCTCCGTTCGCGTCGTGTAACACCCCGGATCGAGGTTTAATATGATTGACAAGGATATTTATAGCAACAAGTTGCAACTTATTTTCCGGAAGCTCATCCCGAAAGAACTCAGAGGTTAAGCGTGTTTGGCCCGGCGCAATCTCAGGATGGGTGACCGACCGGAAAGTCCTTCTCGAGTGTGCATGCGTGAGGACAAAGTGCGCATAAAAGACATGTGTTGGTCTGTGAGGACACTCTTAGGATCCTAGAGAGCTGTCAGGGTAAACAGGCGGCTTAATAGGATTGATAAGGATACTCATACCAATAAGTTGTAACTTTTTCTCCGAAAGCTCACCCCGAAAGAACTCCGAGGTTTTTCGGGATACAACAATATTGTCACAACATCCTGGAATTGTGAAAATAATCTTCCATATGAACAGATGCCCCCTCTGTTTTTTTTCAACTTTGACCAAGTTTTTTTGAGAATGACAGTACAATTAAAGATGCTCATATAAACACGCACACACTCACCCTATGAATACATGGAATTATAATTAAAAAATATATAAACATCTATAATAGTATAATATCATATTTGTTTCCGTGGATCCACCACGGAGTATGTTTTATAGTATAGTTATTGTTATATTTTTATATAAATGTGGTCAAAGTTTGATAAGTATTGAACGGACAAATTTTGATAAGTATGACTTAGGACAAATCTAATATGGCATGGGAAAACTCGAAGGGAGTAAAAGGAAAAAGGGATGTTTGAATTTTGAAATCCTTGAAACGTAGGGAATACACATTATTTACATACAAAATTTAAATCTGGCATGCAAATCTTGAGGAGACTCGGTGCGAATGTGCGATAGAAACAGAAAGTGTGAGTGTGACTGACAAGTGGTCCCTAGTCTGAAACGATGGATTACCATCATCGTATCCGGTTTGGTTGCGAGAGATAAGAGAAAAATTGCAAAATCTCATCAGTCCTCCCATGGCGCTCCTTCATCCATCGCCGCCGCTCCCCTCGGCCAAGCTCGGCCGTGGTCAGCTGCCCCTCCTCTCCCCTCCCGCCCCCGGTCTCCTTTTCGCCACCGGGCGCCGGCATCGCTGCCGAGGCCACCCGCAAGGCGCTGCAGGTGCCTATATTTCTCTCCCCCGTTCTCAGTCTCACTTGGTCCAGCGGCGGCGCTATTCGGCCTTCGCAGGGCCTTTCGCCAGTGACGAGTGTCCACCAGGTATGCACTCCCCTTCTCTTCCCCTTCTGCTGCGCGCAACGGAACACCTCAAACCTATAGGCTATTTGTATTCGGATCGCATCCAGTTAGGTTTGTTTGGATTGAGTCTAAAATGGAAGGAGATTGAGTCTAAAATGAACTAATTTCCTCTCCAATCCCGAATATCCAAACAAAGACTTACGACATGTATAACCTCGATTTTATTTGCAAAAATTATCAGTTGTCGTATGCTGGGTCTGCCCCTGCTATTTGACCATTGCGGGCCTCTCATAGCCATATGCAGAGCATTGAGTGGATGCTATAGTATTAGAGATTTTATTTTGTACGTTAGGTTGTGCACACTTTGCCACTGGCTTAATCTCTTAGTTGAGCTGGCTGGTTTATACGAAACTTAAGTTGGCATAGAAGGAACCATATGTCTTTCATACCTAGCTATCCACATTCTCAAGAAACACCAGCTGTGGCCCATGTAAATGTATGTCCATGTCATTGCATAGTGTCAGCCATACATCAGAGATGATGGATGTTTGCTCAGTTTGATTTATGATCTTGAAGTTGTCATAACATTTATTGCAGTTTGCAGTGCTGATCAGTACGATCTTAAATTTTGTTAGGCACGACCATGTGTTTCAACAACTGTACATTCTTGCCTGAAGATGAAAACTTTGGCTTTTCAGCATGGCAATGAGCACATAATGCTAATGTTACACTTGTCATTTTTCCAACTATATTTCTATTTCTTTTTTTAGGAGTGCTGTGTTTCTGTTTACTTAGCATGCTTTTCTGTTATTATTTTGTTATGATTTATTGAATTCCTATCTCATTCAATTTATACATATAGGAGGGCAATTTGTATCACATGGTGTTTCTTCACGGCAAGACAACAGGATATGTTGCCGTTCTTCTCTCAGGTACTGGTGCTAAGAACTTGTCTGTTCTTTTTTAAATTATTATTGATGCTGTGTATTAGACGTTTGGTTTCTTTCACCATGATAATATTATAACATTTTGAATGATTTTGGATAGGCAAAACACAATTGTAGCATCTCAGAATGAAAATCCACCTTTAATGCCAGCAATCATGACTCCTGGAGGCCCTCTTGATCTCGAAACTGTACTACTGGGAAATCGTGTAATCTTCATTGGTCAATACATTAACTCCCAGGTGGCACAACGTGTGATATCACAGCTTGTCACACTTGCTGCTGTTGATGAGGAGGCTGATATTCTGGTTAGTATGCATTCTTATGTTACTGAGTTCATACGTCATAGTGCTAGTAGCAGACCCTCTACCATTCATTATTGTTCCATACTATCTTCTACCACCTTTTCTTTATAATGCAAATTTTGTTCCTGTTTTGTTAGATATATCTGAACTGCCCTGGTGGAAGTCTCTACTCCATCTTAGCTATTTATGACTGCATGTCCTGGGTAAGTCATCTATTTTCTTCTGCGACCTAATATTGGGGCTTTTCTTTTAGTCATACATTGGAGCATCAAAAGTTAGAATTTTATAATCAGAATGTATTACTGATACATTAGGCAAACATTTTACTTCAGTTTCATGAATCCTCCATTTACAGCGTAATGTGCTGAAGACAATAGTCTTATAACAGTAGCAGCACATAATAGTTTTCCAAGATTTGTCCTCCTGTCATTGTGTGATAGCATTGGCATATGGGGCTTAACATTTTCTTCCCCCTTTTTTTTTTCTGTGTTCTGTATTAATCCTCCCTCCATTTGGGGGCACACTCCGAAATGTTTTATGTTCATTTATTGTATTTCAGTCTTTGCATACTGTACAATAATTTGCTTAGTCTAAAAACACGGAAAAACTGTACATTAGAAGCAGGGCCTCAGTGCTGGTCAGTTTTAGCCAGTCTTACAACCTGCTCTCTGTGCCTATAAATCTATAAGTAACTATATTTATCTTGCCTGAAAAGTCTCATAAAACCATCACATGTGTTTGCGTGTTTGCCTGAAAAGTCTCATAAAACCATCATATTTATATTTACACCTCTTATATCTATGTAAGGAGTCTCATAGAAAGTCTCATAAAACCACTTCATGTAATTGTTCATTAAGTGGTCCAAGCTTGAAATTCTGATATGCATCTTGTTTTAATGTGCCATTGGCATATATTTGATTATCTTGTTTTTAAGGTTTTTTTTCCTAGTGAACCCTAGTGTTTTTTTTTTTAATCTTAGGACTTGCAAGACATAATTGTTCCCGCTCCACGTAATTATTTAGAAAGTGGTCAAAATTGTAAATACTGATGTGTGCATCTTGTTTTGTCACACATATTTCATGCTCTTGTGTTTTAAGTTTTTACTATAGTAATTGTTTCTAGGGAACCTTAGTGAATTATTTATATTAGATTTGATCCTTTAGTTTTTTTGCCCATTTTTTAAATTGACTATTCACCATATGCAGCGAAATTTATACTGATCTATATATCTCTAGCACCCTGTGCTTCTGCATGAAACATGATCTGTGTTATTACAAGCAGATAAAACCCAAAGTCGGGACAGTCGGATTTGGTGTTGTTGCTAGTCAAGCAGCAATCATTCTTGCTGGTGGTGAGAAGGGGATGCGCTATGCAATGCCAAATACTAGAGTGATGATTCATCAACCTCAAGGTGGATCAGAGGTATGACTGTTGGCTTTCTTATTCGAGTCAAGTAGTCAGATGAATTTATAATATTGTTTGATAATTATCGTTCTTTTGGTTGAGATCACCTCTATTGCATTGCCTTTGTGATGTGTGTTAAGTGTACTTGAATTTTGTTTTAATACAAGCAATTGAATCATGTGCAGGGTAATGTGGAGGAGGTGAGGCGACAGGTTGGGGAAACCATTTATGCTCGTGATGTAAGTACTTTTGCAACTACAAATGAGTATTTCATTACATTTTCCCATCAGATGGTAGATGATGCCAAGTACTATCTTGATGCCAATTTTGGTTTGCAAGCTCTAATTAAAGTTCTCGAATGGTGTGCATGCAGAAAGTTGATAAAATGTTTGCTGCCTTCACGGGGCAGCCATTGGACATGGTGCAGCAGTGGACAGAGAGGGACCGGTTCATGTCTTCTTCAGAGGTATCTCTTGCACATATTGTTGGGCAGAAAAGAGAAAAGTAGCAAATTTCACCTTTTCCAACTATACTTTTTCTTGAGAAGTTGTTTGAATAACTTATGTTTACCTTTTTCTAGGCCATGGATTTTGGACTAGTTGATGCCTTACTGGAGACAAGGTACTAGCAAAGTGACACCGACCACATTATGTGAGCAAAGACTAGGAAACTGCAATTGGAGCTTGAGTTAGATATTTGCCGTTCATCTTTGTTTAATGATTCAAATTCGCCTGTTGAATAGGGTTTTGCCTCGTCTGTATAATGTTAGCGTAGGGCTAGGTGATCCTTGCGGATGGGAGCAAACTGTTAGTTTTGTTGAACCAATACTGTAGGTGCACCCCATCAGCGTCCACACAGCAAGTCTGAGGTCCGCTGCATGATGTGGAGCAAAGGCGCTCCATGCCTGTAGCTGTAGGCGCCTGCATCTTTCATCAACGCATGGATTAAATGCTCTCCATATGATGGATGTGGCAACATTAGACACTGCCATACTGGAGTATGTGATGGATTGGGGAATGCAATATATATGCTGTGTTCAGGTCCAAAAAGTACCTTTTACTTTCTATTCATTCTCTTTATAGAACACGTTTTTCAGAAAATTCTTTTTTTATCTTTTCTATTCATTCCCTTCATAACACGCTTTTCAGAAAATTCTTTTTTCTCTCCCAAACTAAGGCCCCGTTTAGTTACCAAAAGATTCCCCAACTTTTCACTATTCATCCAACTTTTCACTATTCATCCCACCCCTTCTACTCACATAACACTATTCATCTACAGTGTTTTTTTAGTAAACAGTGTATTTTCGGGGAATCTTTCCCCAATCTAAACACACCCTAAACACAACATGCTGTGTGATGTGACATTCTTTTCCATCCTCGATAACTCCGCCATTTCAACAAGAATCATGCGTGGCAGTTCAACGTGTATTACTCTATAAATCACAACTGAGTGATGTTTTGAATATTTTGATTTGGTCTACAAGGCGCAGCACTGATTAATGCTTTTGTTATAAAATACTTACAATTTTAAACAAGCAAATGTTTGTTTTTCTTTTATTAACCGCCCAAACATCCAAACTTAACCTACGAAACTATGCGCAACTAATAAATATTGAAAAGATGGTTGAAAGACAACCCCAAATCTCATTAGGGTGTCAAAAGAAGTGTCATTTTGTGCAGCTAAATATTGTAATGTTTGGTTGGAGAACCATATGACCTCGTTGTGTTTTCATTGGACATGTCCCATGGATTGCAATTTCGTTACAAGCGCAGTGGAGTTGGTTGATCGTGGAGCACCACGGGGTGGGTATTGGCGCTGGCGCACGCAGCTAGTGGTGTGGCGCCGAAACTGGGCGGGGCCCACGCGGCCAACCTCACTAGCAATCGGCTACTAATCACCACGGGCCCCTCACTGAATCACCCCTTGTGTTACAGCCTTCTCCTTCCTCCCAGTCCTACCCGCTGCAGTGAGCCGCCACCGACGCCGGAGGAATGAAGCCCGTGCCGGCCGATGTGCATGTGCCGGCGACCAAGATCACCATGCCCGCTCTCGCGGCGGGGGCCGCGGAGGCGGCGCTTCTGGGGAAGGGCCGGTACAAGGTCTGGGCCCTGGCCGCCATCGCGCTGCTCGCGCTCTGGTCCATGTCCGCCGCCTCCGTCTCGCTCCGCTGGTCCTCCTCGGGCGACCTCGCCTCCTTCTCCGGGGACATGGACGCCCCGCTCGGCGAAGACCTCGACTCCCTCGTACGTACGCCGTCCCCATTCTACTTGACCCACTGCCCGTCCCTGATTAGGGAGGCTCATATCCCGCCTGTTGATTCTCTGTCCGGTTTTTGCTCCTGTTCGTAAATGTGTGTATCACCAACTACATGTCGTGGGATTGGTCTCTTATTAGCAGGAGTGTTTGTTAAAATCTTAGGAGGGCATGGTTCGTCTCTTCCTCCCCATTTAGGAATTGCAACGTGGGGACAAATTTTGGGGGAAACTGAATAATTGCTGGTGCCTATAGGTACAGGTTCGGATAGTTTCATGTCAATGTCAAGAGAGTTATGCGGTTCCTCCAATCCTCCATCTTAATTAGGTTTGCTTGTTAGACCATCTGTGAGAAAACGTAGGTAAAACAATGTACCTACAATAGTGTTAGACGCTCTCACGCAGTCACGCTCCCTATCAGTCATTCAGTTGAGTAGGTATCGCTCACTTATCCACAAATGTTACTATTTTACCCACCTTATCTCAGCTCCTTATAAGACCAACAGGATATGTTAACAAAGCCTCGAATCCCAGCGTAAACTAGTCAGCTATAAGTTTCCTATGGTGGGTTGTGGAAGTGCCAGATCCTGCACTGCAAAGTGCAAACATTATTTCTGGCACATTCAGATTTCATATTTTAGCTGAATTCATCAAATCAAAACTTCCTATCAAAATACCAATTACGAGTGTAGCCAGGTCTCCAGGATTACGAGCAAAAATAGTTTTTTTCAATGAACAGGAGGGGTTTAAACTCCTACTTGTTGTATATTAAAAAGAAAAGAAAAGACAGTTTACAAATACAGACAACAAAAGGTTATATGACGTTGTGAAGACATTCTACTATAGCAAAACTGGAATCTTTAGTTCATTCTACTATTAATAGGTAGTTTGCCATGTTTGAATCATGGACGCGGCAATCTTTTGTATAAATAAGGCATGCGGATTATTCTTATGTTTTATTTGTATCTTAGAAGGCAAAATGCAAATTACTTATATAATTGTTCTATAACAAGTACAATATCTCATTCGTGATGGTTAAAATCGTGATTCACTATTGTCTTTGTCTATTAGTGGCATAAAAGAACAAGGACATCCTTCAGTTTTGTATTTCCATGCATGGAGAAGCAGCTTAAACTTGCCTTATAATTTGAGCAGGAGATGGAAGAGAGGGAGAAATTAGTGGGTCGAATGTGGGACATGTACACACGGACCAGTGATGAGGTACGGCTTCCACGGTTCTGGCAAGAGGCGTTTGAGGCTGCATATGAGGAACTTGCTGGTGATGATACGCAGGTCCGTGATGCAGCTATCTCTGAGATTGCCCGAATGTCAGCTCACAAACTTGAGCTCGAGCAAACAGTGAATGAGAATGAGGTATGCCCAAAAATCTCTAGCTCATCATAATTGCCATCAATTTCATTCTGGTTTCCTTAATTTGTGATAGTGCCATTTTGCTACCATGTCAACTCATTCCACTTCAACTTATTAAAGCTTAGGCATGTTAGTTTATCCCATTGTGGAGCAATGGTGTGAACCCAATACAAGGCCTGTCAACACAGTTCGCAGTTCATATTTTCATCACAGATTATGTTACTTCAACGATAATGCTAGAATATTCATGAATCATAGCCTTGTAAGTTTCAGCTAATGGATATGGTCATACGGCTCAGGAGAATCATCCTGAACATAATGACCAATGAAGCTGATGACAGAACATGAAATTCATAATTGTCCAAAAATAACACATTGTTGAAATGGCAGTACATATTATGTTACTTCAACGATAATGCTGTGGAAGTTTCTGCTTAGCTGCAAATTGTTTTTCTTCTTTAGCACAAATTACTTTAGTACAGAGCCGTCAGTACTTTTGGTGAAACTAATATCATGTGCAGTCAACTTGCTTATTGGCTTGTATGCTCGGTTTGCCATAGTTTCACAAACAATCTAACCAGCCTACCTGATCAAGTACCTTAGTGTCAAATGCTGAATTTTACACCACAATGTGTATTACTTTCAATGAGTGACTCTAGGTCCTAACAGATCTCGTTCTATTCTTGCAACCAAACAATGGTATAATATCTATATTGCTTCGAAACATCAAAAGTTGAAAACTGCCTATAAAGAGAAGGAAACGGCGAATCTACTATGAAATATAAGTGTATCAAGAACAATTTTCTTGAGGAAATTCCTTATTTCTGGTCTCCTTGCGCAGGAAGAGAATGCAGCAAGCAACAGAGACAGAGGTGGCAGGTCAATGAGCAAGTAGTTCCGTAAATATGAGTGGCCCGAGAACCTGAAAATTTCTTGATGACTAAGATCCCCAGCTGCTGAAATTTGGGGTTTCGATGTGGTTGATAGTTAATACACTGGTTACTAACTTGATAGTCCAAGGTCGCATTTCTGGTACTGTATATCTGTAATGCATCCATCCAGTTGTTGAATCGTAACTATTTCAGTTCTAGTTGCAACTGATTCAGCTCAAATTGCAACTGGTTTGTTGTGTGTGCGCGCTCGTGTCTCTCCATCAACTAGATCATGTCTCTCTCATCAACACCGTTTTGGCTGTTAGTACCACAGTTACAGCGACGACAAGTGTCGTACGCCTCCTCGCCGTGGTCTCCGGCGAGCACCTCCTCGTCGGTCATCCTCAACGGCACCAGCACCCTGACGACGACCAAGATGGCCGAGGTGACCACCACGTTCCACCCGATGACGAAGCACGCTGCCACCACCTGCTTCATGACCTGCACGCCTCCGGCACGGACGCCATAGACGAGACCCCTCGAGTTGGTGACGGGGAGGAACAGGTCGCAGAGCGTCGGGTGCGCGAAGACGCCGGTGAGGACGCCGCCGAGGAGGCCCGACACGGCGTGGGTGTGCAGGATGCCCAGCGCGTCGTCAACCTCCTCGGCGACGGCGAGACGTCGGCACCTGTTCATGGTGTACCATGGCACCGTCCCAGACGCGACCCCCATCGCCATGGCCGCCCAGCCTTGCACCAGCCCCGCCGCCGGCGTGATGCAGACGAGCCCGGTGATCATGCCCTGCACCGCCCCCACCACCGACGGCTTGTCGCCTCCGGCGACGTCGCAGCAGATCCACGCCAGGATGCTCGTGGTGGCGCAGATGTGGGTGTTGAGCACCGCCACCGACGAGTCCGTGTTGGCGGCGAAGGGGTCGCCGCCGTTGAAGCCTGTCCAGCCCATCCACAGGATCCCCGCGCCGGCGAGCATCACCGGCAGGTTGCTGGGCCCCACGTCCTCCTCCCTATCAGCCTTCCTCCTGGGACCCACCCAGTAGGCAGCAGTGTAACCGGAGACGCCGGCGGCGAGGTGGACGACGTAGCCGCCGGAGTAGTCCATGACGCCCCAGTGGAAGAGGAATCCGCCGCCCCAGACGCTGTACGCGCCCACCGTGTAGGAAAGCGTCGTCCACAGCGGCACGAAGGCCATCCAGGCCTTGGCGCTCATGCGGCCCAGCACGGCGCCGGCGACGAGCCCCACGGTGACGCCGGCGAACGCCCACTGGAAGAGCACCATGGTCGCCGACGGATAGAGCGGCGCCACCGCGGGCGTCTCGACCTCGCCGGCGTCGGCGTGGAGGTGGAGGGTGGAAGGGAGCAGAGCCTGGCTGAGCATGTAGTCCTGGGCCAGCGCGGGGCCCGGGCGGCCCAGGAACGGGAGGAGGCGGCGGCCGAAGGCCATGTTGTGAGCCCAGAGCGCCCAGCAGGGCATGGCGGCGGCCATGGCGTAGAGGGCCATGAAGGAGGAATTGACCGCCCACTTGCGGTGGAGGAGGCCGGCGTAGAAGAGGGCCAGCCCAGGGAAGCCCTGAAGGCCGACGAGCGTGGCGGAGAGCATCTGCCACGCGTTGTCGCCCTTGTTCAGCCATTCCGGCGCCGACGCCGACGACTCGTACGCCACCGGCAGCGAAGAAGACGCCATTGCCTTTCTGAATCTGATTGGCAGAAAAGTAGTACTACGTATGGCTCTCCGATACGACACACACTCACTCACTGCTCTGTGTTTAGTACTGACAGTGGAATGCAAGTTGAAGAAGGTCAATGCGTGGTGATTTGTGACCAGGGAGTTGAAAACACAGACAGGTTTAAATGGAACACTGCCCAAAACCAAAATATGAAACCATCTTGGGGTCCGGAACCAGTGACTAACGTGAATACGAAACCTTGCAATTGCAACAGTACTGTTATGACGACCTGTCTAAGGCTGTCTCCAACAGAGGAAAGGCAAACACGAGACCCATCAGCGAGTTTGGGTGGCGCACAGTGAAACCAAGCGTGACCCAAAAGTATCGATCTCCAACGGCGTACGCATCCGCAGACCCAAATCTCGGCGGCTCCTCGCCACGGCTGCTCCTCGTCGCCCCCGCCGTGGACCCGCCTCTCCCCGGCTCCCCGCCCTCGATGACGATGGCGAGCCCTTCCTTGGGGTTGAGCTTGAAGAAGCCGTCCTCGATGCCAGCGACCTTGAAGGCCTCGGAGACGACAACGACGAGGGGATCTCGCAGTCGCTGCTGTGCTCCGGCCCAATGGCTGCCGCCATCTCCGCGTCACTGCGGCCGCCCCGCCATGCCTCGCCCTCCACCTCCACACCTCCTCCTCCCCCTCCCCCTCCTGCTGTGGCGCGACGATGGTTTCTCTCGCGTGGTGGCGGCGAGAAGCACGGCGCAGAGCAGGCGCGCGATGGTTGCAAGGAGCACGACGCAGAGCCAGGCGCGGCGGCAGCACGAGAGGGGCCGGACGGGCAGGCGCGCCGTAAGCGTCGCGAGCTCGGGGCCTGCGCCCCGCCGTGACGCCGGTCCGGCGTGGGCCTCCTCGGAGCTCCTCCCCCCCTCTCTCTCGGCGCGGAGGTCCAGCTCCCACCTTCGATTTGCTTTGATTTGGTTCGATTTGTTTCGATTTTGGGCCTCGATTTGCTCCTACGTCGGACGGTGCTGGTGGTGGTGCGCCGTCGAGAAGCTCCTACGCCGGCCAGTGGTGGTGCGCCGAAAGAGGAGGCGCAAAGCATGCGGGGCTCGCCTGCCATAGTTTGGGTCGAGGAGAGAGAAAGATGCAAAGATGGGTGGGCTGTGGAGGAGAACCCAAAATGAGTCTTGTGTTTGGGTTATCTGTTGGAGACCAAATTTTGACTCAAATTTACTGTGCAAGACCCATATATAGGTTTGGGTAGCCGGATAAGTCTCCTGTTGGATATAGCCTAATGCTAACAAAACGTACCAGTCATATTCTAGCTACTCCATGTGCAGCAAGTAATGAACAAGTGTATGTGAAAAAAGAAAACAGCTACCAGACATTAAAAAAACAGATTCAGAACGCAAAGATGTAAAAATACTGAAGTGATCGTGAATAAACTGGAATCAAATTTCTGAAAATAGGAAGATCCTTGGCAATCTTGTTTATTGATATCAGTGTCCCAATTTAGTTCTACTCGGACAGTCACATCTCTTCTTTTTTTCAAGGTATTCAAGATGTACCTGACGAGCATTTTTTTTTTTGACTTCACATTAATATAACTATTTTTTTATAATACAAAAACGTTTTCTATTGGATACCTAATGTTTGATGATATAATTTTCATATCGCAAATAATAATAAAAAAATGAGGTATATGGTTTGACTACATGAGATTTGTGTGCTCTGCGATGCATACAAATTGGGCACTGCATCTCTGCCTTCAATCGTTCTTTCCATAGGATCACAGTTTTACTAACGACTTTGGATCATTGGGTCTTCTATCTTGGATATTACTATCTATCTTAATACTCCTATCCATGCATGGCGTCAAAGCTTTAACCGATCAAGTGGAGAGGAGTCGATTCGTGAGCCTATGCAAAACAGCAAAAGCACCATCCTATCTCACTCGGACCATGTGAGGGATTAGATTGAAATTTTATTATATATAAAGTGACAACAATGGCTAATATATATGTCTCGTAGAAATGCACACATGGTATATAGACATATTGCAGGAGCACTGTCCTTTAATTGCGGTTGCTGCCATCGGTGATTGATACAAGAAATTAGTTAGGCAACGAGGTGCACTGCACTTTTTTATAGGTGGATCGTTAGCTCACCATGAGCCATAGTTGACATGTTTCATGGGGGAGTACATAATTATCTAGAACTAGATATTTTTGGAAAAATAGAAATATCAACAAACTAGATCATTTGAAAAAAGTTTGAAAGCTGAATATTTTATAAAGAATCATGTAGAATGTGTACACATGTCAACTCCACATAAGATGCAGTCCTATATATAGGGGTTGTCCCCTCCCCTTGCCATACCATGACAAAGTGAAGGCTATTTTGAGATCGCATAGGTAGTCACCATGTGGAGTGCGTACGAGGATAGCCACAGAAAGATTAATTGTTAGTGTTGTATAAGTGAATAAAAGAGATGAGTTTCTATATACTGTTGGTTTTTTATATTGGTGTATAGATGAAAGTCTTTACATAGAAGTAGTGTGGGTTGGGGTTCACAGAAGAAGTCAGTGTCAAGATCAGGAGCACCGATTCATAAATATATTCCTAACACATATACTATAATCTATACCTACTCCTAAAACACATAAGATTTCTGCCCACTTTTTTGTCCGTCCTGAAAGATGGGTCCCTCCTGTCAGATGAACAGTCATCCTTTTTCTTCCTCGAGTCCGCATCAGGCCTGCCATCCTCCATTGTGCCGCCGAGTCTGCCCCCCAAGGCCTTATCGGACTCCTTGATAACGTCGGATCAAGGATATATCAATCGAATTGAATATAGAGATCTGAATCGAGCAATTAAAGTCTCATTTCCGATCAAAACCATGCTTATCAAAGATGTCTCACAAAAAAAATGCAACTAGATAAGATAGAGAAAGAATTGAAGCTTCGATGACCGAATAGTGGGGGCACTTGGAGCAGCGATTCATAGTTCGCCCATCGAGCACGTTAGGCCCGAGCGCCACAGGCTGTGCGCTAGACACCGACGACATGTAAAAATTTTTCTTGCCTTAGAGATTTGGTGGTGGACTGGTGGGACTTGTGGTGCTACGTGAGGAAGAAGCATGAAGGTGCTACTGCTACCCCGGCAAGCTCACGCTACCTCAGCTCGCCTGCTCGCACCATGGCGTGCCCAGACCCAGGCCAGCGCATCCATATACGATGAGGAGAGTTGCGCCCTGGCCCAGACCTTGCGTCGATGGTGCGGCAAGAAGGCCGGGGTGCTGAAGGTGGGGGAGCAATTGGTGGGCTACAAGAGGAACTGCTGTTGCGCTTGCCTCTGCCACGACTGCCTCAAGTTTCATGCGAGCCAAGGGAAGAGAAGAGGAGCAACGGTGAGCCAAGAACAGAGGATGTTTTTAAAGTAGGTTGGTTCAAAGGTGAGAGACGCTCGAAAGATAAGGATACAGTATGGGGTCCAACACGGGCCATGCACGCACAATTGCAAATATAGTAGACATAAAAGATAAGAAGGTGAATATCACACATTACTTTGTGACTTCTTTATCTAAATATTTTATTATCATCTCCGCAACCACAACCATAATACTATAGTAATCTTAATATACAAAAAGATAAAGCTAGAACTCTATTTTTTTTAAAAAAAAACTAAAATTAAGTTCAATTTCTCCATCTTTCTCAAATTCAAAAGTTTAATTACATGTGTTATAAATACTATAAAATCATATTTAGCACTACAATTTGATAGGGCATGCATATGCCCTTGCTAGTAGCAACGCACGGAGACATTTGCTAGTACACAATAAAACAATAACTCTATCGAAAGAAAATATTATTTACTAATCGAATAAATCTGAATGTTGGTCATAAACATACAATAATGATGTTAAAGATTAAGAGACGTAAATTTCATAAAACATCAATAAACTAAAGATGGTTAAATCCATTACATTTACAATTGGAGTAATGAACTACGACAAAAATCCATCAATTTTAAGAAGTGATGGCCAATATTTAGCCAAAAAATTAATTACGAATACTTTAATTGTGAAAACCATCAATATATTGTGTAGAAATATCTTACAATAAGTGAAAAGGTTATTATTAATCGAATATCTTTGTTAGGATTTCCTAAAAAAAGATATCTTTGTTAGACAAACCTTACATGATCCACTATCAAAATTAAATGGCCATATTGTAAAAGATTGGCAGTTTTGTAATGAACTACAATTTCAAGTCTTAGGCTTCAACCAGGTTTTAAGGATACATGATTAAATATTTTATTAATTGATCCTTAAGCACTTGGCAGCTTGCCCTGAACAGTCAATATACCATGAAAGTCTCACCTAAGATAAGAGACTCCAGATTTTTGCAGAAGGAAAGCTTCATCACTTACAAAATAAAAAACAATAATATATACAACACACTATATTGTGAGTGCTCCAGGTTGTTGTTACAAATAAATATATATATATATATTTACATCAATTATTTACCAAGTTGCTATTACTGAAAGACAATATTATCCACATTATAAAGAAACATTACCAATACGACTAGCACTCACTAACAAAATTAGTCGACTACTAATCTGCTGACTGAATGTTAATATATATTAACATCAGTCATTTACCCGTTTTGCAGCTCGAGTTGGATTCTGGTATGCCTCTCTGTGACAGGTGGTCAGACTCCTAGTTATAGGCGGTCTGACTCCATGTCACTGGTAGGCAACTTTAAAGAGGGAGGATTCGCAAAAAATGGTGGTAACACCTATTCACCCCCTCCCCCCCCTCCTCTAGGCGATATATCGGTCCTTTCAAAGGAGATACAGTGAGGAAGGAGGAGGGTGATTGCAGTGGGGCCTACCTTCATATGAAGGTCAGAATCATCGTTCCATGTGCCATTTGACAGTGAAAGAATGGAAAACCTAACAGAGTGTCGTATAAGGAACGAAAGATAAAATCGGATCAAATGGGAAGGAAAAAAAATAGGGCCAAGGAAGAATCGAGTCATTTGATTAGGGCCAAGTAAGAAATTTTCTCAAACCGGAGTAGAAAATGTTCAAGCAACAGTGGAGAATAATTTAGTTCCGGTTTGTATGCATAATGCGCTTCGTGACAATTTAGTACAAGTTTGTAGCACCACCGGTACTAAATGGTGGCATTTAGTACCGGGTGTTGTTAAAATCTAGTACTAAATAGTGTCATTTAGTATCGGCTCATATTAATCGTCCACCCAGGTTACTTCATAAGGATATTATCCCTCTCTCAACCACATGTGCTCTATGATTGGGATGGTAGCGGAGGCTACGCACGAGGCCCGAGATCGTGAGTTCGAACACCACGGATCACGTATTTACGCATGAAAAATACGTGTGACTTGTGTGACTCAAACCAGCTGGTGCTAAGTTGCCCGTTTAATACAACCGGTACTAAGTAGGTTGTCCAGTAGGATCAGAAACCGGTACTGACTGGGGGTTATGGTCCGGTACTAATGTCCATTTCCCTTGTAGCGCTTGCAGAATTCATCCATGAACTGAATTTACACTTGCACTAGAGCGGAATATATGAAAAAAGAGGGACTGTCCATTTCACTAGTAGTGTGCTTGCAGAATTCATCCATTCAGAATTTACATCTGCACTAGAGGAGAATGTATGAAAAAAGAGGGAGTCATTGTTTCTCTTGCTGCATGTTTCCATGCGTATTTACAATGCTAATTCTGATCAGATCCTCCAAGCATGTATGGGTGAGTTATTGTGATATCTCTGCTTACTCAATTTTAGAAGATATTATTAGCTGATAATGATATTTAGAGTTGAAGGTTGTGCAATAAGGCAACATATCCTATGAGAACTATGAGAACTTAGATTTGAGCCATATGATCTTGATCCAAGGGAAGTGCATAGATCTGAGCACTCCCCTTGGATCAAGATCATGTGGCTCATATCTGAGTTCTCATAATTCTCATAGGATACGTTGCCGTGCAATAATGTTATGGTGTTAATTTTTACGTCTCAGCGGTGACTATCACCTCGAAATTCTCATATGTGGTTAACTGGTTATCTTTCATGGTAAACTGCAAGGTTTTAGCTATCTGCTGACGTGAACTCAGTAAGTATATGTAGTCGATAATGATTGCAGTTTCTTTAGACGAACTTGTGCTGGCAATGGCATTTCTTACGATTCAATCTGATTATCTGCATTTTTGTGAGGCAACAGCCCTAGTGATTGCGAACTGAGCTTTAGCTCAGCTGGCAAGATTCCTTGTGGTGGCACCAGCCCATCAGGGTTAGAGTCCTCGACTCGGCACTGGTGCTCATATTTTTCTGGATTTATTCCAGGATTTAACCGGGCTATTCTTTCAGTGGTAGGCGACGTGCCCGTCGATAGCGAGGCGCCTGTGGTGACTTCGTCAATTTGGAGGATTTGCCGGCCCAGTCTTTCGGAGGTGCTCATAGGAGTAGGGTTGCGTGCGTATGTTTGTAGAGGCAAGTGTACGTGCGTGTATATGAGTGTCTACGTCTATACTGTGTGATTCGTCGATCACCTTATTGGCCTAGCAGGTGTACTGACAGCCAAGTAGCGAAAAGATTCATACAAGGAATTAACGTGATAGTCTACAGTATGTATTGCTTGAACCAAGCGGAAATCATTAGGTTAACACTGGAAGTAAGCAACACTGCTGTGAAATGACAAATTCGGCATTTTCCATTGAGCTACATTCACTTTTAGGTTGTGTTTAGTTTGAGAAAGATTCTCTGGAAAAACACCGTAGACCTATAAATACACTATGGATGAATAGTGTTCTGTGAGTAGGAGAGGTGGGATGAATTGGGATGAATAGTGAAAAGTTAGATGAATAGTGTTTTTTCGGAGAATCTTTGTGAAACTAAACTCACCCTTTAACCGACACTGGTTTATTGCCTTGCTAAGCCCCTCCATGCATCATGTATCTTGTGCTGACGTGACAGGCAAGTAGATTCTTACATGTATACTCAGTATCGTCCTGGATATAATGCTGACAAAACAGTATACTATCACCGCACACCATTGAGCTCACATTCAATTTTGTACCGACACTAGTGCCTGTAATTTAGAAACTGCACGCACCCGTAAGGATTTTTCAAATTCTAAAAAACAAAAAAAGTTCAGTGAGGAAAACATGGCGACTCAATGCAGTGCCTGTAATCCTCCTCATTTTCTAGTACATTGTCCTTCTAGTAGCGCTGCTGCTGCACAGCTGCATTGTGTGATCATTAATATTGTTATTATTATTTTTCCGTGAATGCATTTTTGTGACATCCTGCAGCAGCACAACTACAGGGCAGAGCTAAATGTTCTGATGTACTGTACGCACCAGCAGGATAATGAAAACTCATTAAACAGGGCTAACCGCACGCACAGGAAGCAGGAGTAAACACACTAGTAGGAGTTGGCATTGAACTGCTGCCCGTCAGCATAAGTGGCATTGTCACCGATCGAACTTGCAGTTTTCTCACTCTGTTCAGATATGCAACCAGAACGCTTTACCAAAAAAAAATGTTTCATGCTTAAAAAAATGAGCAGAGATCAACATAAATGTTCTGATGTACCTCCCAATCCAAATCATGCAGGTGGGGAGATCAAAGAGCAACAACAGTAACAATTCAACCAAAGACCACTTACTACAGAGTCTGGAATGCCCAAAGGTATCCATGCATGGCTGCATGCAGCTCAGTTCACAAATCGCAGGCATTGCATGAGTGCAGGTGCAGCTTACTCCCATGGACGAATTGCAAGGAGATCGACATGGACGGCTGATCATGAAGCGCCGCCCACGTTACTGGGGGCGCAGCGCCGCCAAGCTCGAGTGGTAGCAGAACACGGTGCCCAAGTCGTCGTGGGCCTTCTTCCCGACGAGCTCCACCGTGGTCGCCGTCGCTCCGGTGGCCGTGTCGTAGCGCACCAGCGCGCGGTACCACACGTCCTTCTCCATCCCGTACCTCACCGCCAGCCCGACCGCCTCCTCCCCGCCGGCCTCCATCCCCGAAGGCACCACCGACCACATCGAGCACCGCGCCGCCGCCACCACGCCGGGCACCGCGCTCCAGCCCCTCCGGTGCACGGCGACCCACCGCGCCGACGAGCCCGCGCCGCCGTAGCTGGCGAGGTCCCACACCTCTATCCCGGCGGCGCTGCTGACGCACGCCAGCCGGAGCCGGCCGCGCCACTCGGCGAGGTCCATATTGCCCTCGAGCCGCGGCGGCGAGATCGTGCCGGAGATCTCGCCGCCGGCGTCGTGCCAGACGATGTTCCCATTGCTGGTGAGCCAGTGCACGCGGCCTCCGCCGGCGCACGGCGCCTTGGGAAGGAAATCCTCGTACAGCGCGAGGCGCACCGTGGCCGCCGCCACGCGCCACCCGGACGCCGGCGCCCGGGAGGAGAACCTGAAGAACCAGCACGTCCGCGTGCCATGCGTGGCGGCGACGACCACGTCGTAGCCCCTCGCCGCCGCCGCCGCCGGATCGTACGCGAGCCCGGCGACGCCGTGCGCGTAGACGTACGGGATTCTGTCGAAGAGGCGCGTCGCCGGGTTGCAGACGACGAAGCCGCCCGCCGGCTCCGTCAGGCAGAGGAGGAGGAGGCCGCCGGCGGACGCGCAGAGATCGAGCCGCTGGTGGGCGCCGCCTCCGCCGCCGGGGGCGGCCCTCAGGAACGAGAGGGTGGGGTCTGGCGGCGCGACGAGGGCGTAGGCGGCGCCGGGGAACTCGAGGCGGCCGTCGCGGAAGCGCGCGAGGGCGACGGAGGCCGGCGAGGGTGTCCCGGCCTGGAGCGCGGCGAAGGCGGCGTCGCGGAGGATGAGGTTGCGCCACGCCTTGCAGACGGCGGTGAAGCGCAGGAGCGAACGGACGGGGAGGCGGGGCAGGATGGAGCCGCAGATGAGGTCCTCGGGGAGCTCCGGCGGCGCCGCCGCCACCGCCGCCGGCATGGTCGGATCGCCCGAATCGATCCTGCGGATGTGTGCGATGCGATTGTGTCACGTTTTCTTCCTGTTTTGGAGGCGGGATATACTGAAGTAAAGGGAAACCGACTCAGAGTCTGAGAACAAAACTTTGTTTCAAATTTCTGACAATTGTTTTTTGACAAGAAAGTTGTGTGCCACTGTTACGTACGGTTTGTGATGAGAGAGAGTGTCTAACTCGTATTTCAATCTCCACTCACTTTTTGGATCATGGCAGGACAAAGTCAATATGCACTTTCGTGAAACCAGGAAAATATAACGGTATGGAATTTTTTTTTACATGTGCATGTGGTTGCATGGGCTATCCGTGCCCTTCATTGTTGAATTAAAAAAACGGTGATATAGATCATGCGCAGGTGAGGAGTACACGGTATGTTAGATGAATCAATGGTCGCATGAAAACAAAATTAATAGTTGCGAATGCTTGTGTGATCATATCTATATGTGTAGTTTAACATTTCCCGGAAATAAAATGCTTTTCTTGTTATGTAGTCAGTCAGTTTTTTCGTCCGAATGGTTGCTCAAATTGTGCTAGTTTTGTAGCCAGTTCCTAAAAAAAGGGGGAAAAAATGAATGAAACCTGTTCGATTCCAAACGAAGTTTTCTGTATCAAAACAAACAGAATTTCGTCTTGATCTTTTTCTTGTTTTCTATTTTTGTATCGCTTTTATTTTAGTACAGGTTGGATTTTGTTAATTATAAGGAAATAAAACTTGACATCCAGCTCCCCAGCACGGTTTTCCTGAATGAGAAAGATAATACACCATAGACTATTGACAGCACCCGTTGATCTTCACTGGCATCAACCGTAGTTGCCGCAACCCAGTTCTTCTCCATCTCCCGCAATAAAGACTATCCAAGATGAAACTAATGGCCATATCCCTAATCGGCGAAGAAAATGGAAGTTTTAGGAAACCCATTAGTAACACACTATAAGTGGGCAAGTCATTCATTGAACGCACTGGCAAAAGGCAAAATGCCAACTCCTCGTCGTTGTCAGAATCGGACGCCGGTCCTCCCACGTCAACATATACCAACCAAGTTATGATCTCACCAGCCTGTTTTGCTTATGCGGCCCATTTTGTGATTCCGCTTATTTGCGGCCCATATCATGTTTCTCTCGCGCGCTCTTTGTGTTGAGAGAAGAGCTCTTTGGGTTGAGAACAAAGCGAAGAGGATATTCATTCACAGAACTCCCAAAGCAATTTCTCACAAATTCCATGCAAGTAGGATATTCATTCATGTGTTATAATCTATACAGCAAAAGTCCCTCCTGCAAGAACAAAACGCCCTAACAGAGTAGCAGACACACAAACAATCCCTCTCGTATCAGGTGTCCCAGATCATGACAACGGCGATGACAGCCACGCCGAGCACCACGGCGAGCCACCTCCCGACCGGCGTGTCGACGGCGACGGGCCGCCGGGGCTTGTAACCCTTGGAGAGGAGGTGGTTGATGGAGACGTAGATGAAGATGCCCGTGGCGAGGCCCATGGACACGGCGAAGATCCAGTCGGCCACCCTGCCCTGCGTTGTGGCGTCGATGACGATGCCGATGGCCACGCCAATGGGGCTCGAGATGGCGAACGCGAAGGCGTAGGCGAAGCAGGAGAGCAGCGGCCGGTTCGGGATCATCCGGAGCAGCGCGATGCCCATGGCGATCGCCGCGAAGATCTTGTGGAGGCTGATGGTCCACAGCGCCTTCCACGCGTCAGCCTTCGTCTCTGCACAGTTGATTAGTTTTCTTAGGTTAATGATGCTCTGAAACTGCTACATTGCACTAAAAGGTGGAGAGACTAAGTGAAACTTCAGAATTGTACACATACTTTTAATCTTTTTTTTAATATGGATGAATTCAAATGGGTTCTGAAATGTTAAGAACGAAGACTTCGAAAATATTAAGAATTCAGATGAGGTTGAAATTATGAGGGAACTATTGAAGTCGATGACTGAACCTTGATAGGGAGACAAGTTCAGAGCATCTATCTCAGAAGGGCATCTAGATCAAAGACCAGAACAAGTATGCATGACAATGACTGAACTGAAACATCACGTGAACAAATATCAGGAAAGGAGGAAAAATGACAGTTATGGGAGAAGGATCAAACTATTAATTCGGCTGCGCTAAACCTGTAGGCTCCTTTTACTTTGACCAAATAGCAAGACACTAACCCAACTTTGACAAAAAAAAAAAAAAAGCAAGGAAAAAATCAACCTAGTCTTTGTCAGTTGTCACAACCATGACATTTGATAGCTAAGAACTAACGGGTGTTAAGATAAGACTTCAGATTCGGTTGATCCTTTCCTTGCAAGTATGTCATACTTCCATGCATCGCATTCTCACTTATTTATACCTATCGTTGAGCATCTACTCTTCTACTCAGACTAAACTAAGCTCGGCAACTAAGCCCGTGAGAATGATATGGACATCTGACAATAACTAATAAATCAAGCAAAGACGCCCGTCATGTGCAACTTGGAAGCAGCGACGAAAGCATGGAAACATCCATATGACCCTGTCTCTATCTAACTTGGCCTTACCGGCGATTCCGATGGCGATGCCTTCGAAGACGGAGTGAAAGCAGAGGGCGGCGATGAGCAGAATGCTGTCGCCGAGGGTGCTCGCGTTGCGCAGCATCGATGCAACCGAGTGATCGGATCCATGTGCCTCCTGCGCCGTGCCACAAATCAAGCGATGAGATCATAACTTCGTAAGACTCTGTAAACTGACTGACTTAATCGTAATATGTTTGGTGGGAGGTGGACTGCAATATATTATTTGCAAAAAGCAGGTATTGGTATGGTCTGAATTGGTCAGACTACGAATTTTAGAAACTTGGAAGTCAGTATTGGTAACTTACAGCTGGTTGTGGCTCAGAGCTGATGCCATTTGTGGTGCTCACCTTTCCCTCCTCGAGGCCTGGCGAGAAGTATTAAAAAGAGTAAAAGTTCTGAGCATGGATTCAAACACGAATCTGGCCGGAAGAAAATTCAACAGATTTGGAGAAATGTGACAATCGGTGTACAGTAGAGAGGTATAGACTTTAAATACAGATATTCCCATCTCGTTAAGGATTAGAATATTCGGACTTCCAATATAGAAATTCTCATCTCGTGCACGCATGTTGATTCCACAAATGATTGAGTCAAATAATTCTTGTGAGACCCCCAATATTGTTTGTTTCGATACAGTCCAACTAAATCTCCCCTTGATTATCCTCTCAGAACATGTCAATTATATATTTATATATATGTGAAAGAAAGAAAATCTCAAGAACAGGATAATTGCTGCATACTGCAGAAACCTGAACTTGCACCATGTCTTTTGTGTGTTGGTGACTTGGTGCGACTAATCAGACTATCAGAGTGACTGCATTAGTATCATCGCCACTGTAAAAGCCCAAACAAGGTTAGGCAGTGGGAGAACAATTATGGAAACAGAGTAAATTTTTTCCAAGAACCCCCACCAATATGAATTTGCACTTTTGCAGTGAGTACTACCAAACTAACAAGAACCCAGCAGCAGCAAAAGGTGAAGACGTACGAGTGCATTAAACCCAACCCCATCTGCCACCTCCAAGGACAGCCGAACAGCACACCGCGCAGCTCACCCACCACTGTCAAAAGCCGTGTCCTACTGACGCATTTCTTCCTATCTACGGGCCTGATGTACTAGCTGTTTTTACTGACCTGCTGCGCTGCCGCCGCCGCCGTTGGCGGAGCCGGGGGAGGTCCGGCCCCTGGAGACGACGTAGGAGATGACGACGTCGGCGAGCGTGGTGACGACGTACCCAGCGCAGGCGAGCATGAACGCCCACGGGTACCCGCTGTCGGGGAGCAGGTCCTCGAACGTCTCGTTGGCGTCGCTGAGGAAGTGCATCAGCGCGGTGCCGAGGAACACTCCGCCGGCGAACTGCGTGCCCAGCGCGAGGAACGCCTCGTTCCACCGCATGAAGTAAGGGGACACCCCGCCGAGCAGCGTCCCAACGAACACCACCACTAAGCACCACAGCTTGGCCTCCACCAGCCCGCGCGAGCGCAGGTCGGGCTTCGGGGAGTCCGCGTCGGCGTCCGCGTCGTCATCCCCGCCGCCGCCGTGCGCCCGCGCGGTTGTGGCCGCCGCGGCGGCGGCGATGGAGAGGTAGAGGAGGAGGAGGCGGGCGCTGGGTGTTGCGCGGCGGGCCATGGCGGATTGGCGGGTAGGAGAAAGATCGTGGGTAGTACGGCGGTGCTTGGCCGGGACGGGGGATGGTAGGGGACGAACGCGGGAGCGGATTTATTGGCACGGGCCGGCGGGAGGGCTGGAGGAGACTGACGTGTGGGGCCGGGGTGGGTGGTCGTCGCGCTTGTAGTACTTTGTACCGCAGCGTGGAGGGAGGGAGGGAGGGGATCCTCGGAGCTGGGTTTGTTTACTCTTACTTTTGTGTTAGTCTGTCACTGGCAAGATGGGGCATGGCTCTGTGGGGTAGGAATGTCAGTGGGCGGATGGAGGTGGAAGCAGGTGGATAAGCGTGGATGGTAGTACGAGCAAGTCAGTCACGCGGGGAGGTGGGGTGGAAAAACGGCAGGGAGCCGCAGCAACGGCGTGCGCGGCGGGCGGTAGTACAGACAGGGACGGGGGATAGTAGTGAGTCACAGGTTTTGGTTTGGAAAGTCCGTTACGGCCTTTCTGCCTGCCTATTTGCTTTCAGATGTGCTAGCTTGCCAAGACCCATGACCAGTGGCGAAGCTGGAGCGAAATGGAGGGGGGTGCGGCAATAAAGATGATAAGACTTTAATAAAAGGAAAAAGTTCGGTTTCACCCTCCAACTATAGCAAAAGCCTGATTTTCACCATCCAACTATCAAAACCATACAAATTTAGCCCTTTGAGTGGTTTTAAATGTGGTTTTCTGTTTCAAAAATTATTTTAAAAATTCATAACTAATTTATTTTGAGTAAAACATATATGAAATTCATAACTAATTTAATTTAGTTCGTAACCAACAAATATTGTATAGAACAATCAAATAGGGATTTAATTTGAAGACAAAAATCATATTAATTGAGAAATCAAAAGAGAAGCATAAAGCATGTAATTCTTACATTAAATCTTGATTATTGATGGTGCTATTGTAGCATGCATGTACCATGTTGACCTAAGATCAGGGAAGGACGAAGCTGGGGATACCGGTACGACTATGACACGTGAGAGCAGTGGCATTAGGTTATTAGACATTTTCTAATGATGCTAAGTTAGCTAGCTCTTAGTAATATTATATTATATTTCCATCCATGCGAAAGAGAGATTCTAAATCATGTGACACTGACACATGTGATTATTTAAGCATAAGAGCTAATCTATGACTCTAACCGTTGAGAGACCTACCTCTTAAACCATCTCTCAGGATATAAGAGCTGGTAGCTCATTCTAACTAACCATTGAAGAAGATTTTATTCTTGGATTTTTAATTCATCCAAGCTGCACGCTGGGCTGTGGGGGTGCGGTACATCGAGCTAAGGGGGGTGCATATAGCGTTAATACATAGGTTCAATAACTTGGAACAAAAAATTTGGGGGGTGCGGCTGCACCCCCTGTCTTTAATGCAGCTTCGCCCCTGCCCATGACGCCATGAATGATCCTGGCACGCGTTTCCAATTTCCAGTTTTGCACAAGCTTGCTAGCCATTGGCGCGTAGAGTTATGCTGGTTCCGACAGGGATATAGGAATTGTTGAGTCAACCTAACCTAAAACCCAATCTATCGTTACAATACTACAGGATAGAAACCATGTAGCGCAAAGGGTTATCTCAGAAAATATACAAAAGTGTGCTTGATGATGATGTGCACTACTAAAGAAAATATTATAAAGGACACTCGAAAATGGACCTCAGAGGCGGACACAAAATCTGTCCGCCTCCGTTAATCCGAGGTATTAACGGCGATGGACATTTCTTATTTACAGAGACATGAATTTAACCGCCTCCGAGAAATAAAGGTGGTCGTTTTAAAACATCCGCCTCCAAAAATAAAAAATCATCAATTTTCGGAGGCGGTCGTCGCCCTCCTCCGAAAAAGGGCGAGGCCCAGCTAAGCCCACTTCGGCCCGATAGCTATACCAACTATATATGTATAAACTCCAAAACCCTAACCCTATCCATTCACTCCCTCACCACCGCCAGCGCCTCTCTCCTCCCCATCGACTCCCTCCTGCGCCGCGCGTCGCCTCCATCCAGCGCCGCCTCTCTCTCTCCCTCCGTCGCCACGCTGCGCGGCGCCTCTCTCCCATCTAGCGCCTCCTCTAGGCCCCTCCAAGCCCCTCCACCCCATCTCTCTCTGAGGCTCCTCCTTCAGGCCCCTCCACGCCGACGATGGCGGCGTCGCGCGGTCGCGGGGGCGGACGGGATAGCGACGGCGGCGTGTGAGTGGGATCCAGCGACGGCGGCGTGTGAGTGGGATCCAAGAGCTACAGCACGGCGAGGGCCTCTACGTCGGCTCATGCGTGCAAGAGGCAGGGGCAGCCCGGATCCGGCGTGGAGCGCCTGGATTCAGCGTGGAGCGGGTGGATCCGGCGAGGAGCGGCGGCGGTGGCGGCGCGGATGAGCGGGATCCGGCGGCTCGGCGGGCTTTTTTCCTTTTTTATATTTTTTGCTTGATCTTCGGAGGCGGACGTTAAACCGCGTCTGTTACGTAGGCGAACTGAAAAACCGCCTTGAAAATAGTTTTTTAACAGCCTCCAAAAATGCTCTTTCTTTTAGTAGTGGTGGGCTCGACGACCGAGGGTGGCTAAGGGAAGCGATCCACCAGCATCGGCGCCAGGGAGCAACGCCAACTCAAGGTGTGCAAGTGGAGCGGTGAGGCACGACTGCCGGCATGGATGAGCTCCCTCACGCGGATATAGGCGTAGGCTCACTGAGGCCACGGGTCCCCTTTTAACAGCTGTAGCTTCCAAAGAAAGTTGTAAGTTGAATCAAAGACCTACAACCACAGAGAAACAGAACGTAAAATGAAGACAAATGATTTTTACTTCGATACACGAAAGGAAGAATCAGCACAAGAAAAAGGCATTTTTGCCTTTTTCTTGTGCCCAATAGAGGATTAAGAAAACCCCCCATTACTCCTAAAAGGACTTGTCCCTTTTATTGTTCTTCCTCTGCCTTTGATCCTCTTCTTTTTTGCATGAGATAGAAATAAGGAATTCTAGAAATCGAGGCTTTTTTCTAACTTGATGAGAAGAAATCCCAGGATCTAGAAATTCATTTCGTACAATTGAACCTTTTCAAACTGTTTCTTTTTGAGAACCAAAAAAAACTTGTGCCAAAATAACAGATGCGAAGAAGAACAAAAGGCCTTGTACGCTCAATGGATCCTGAAACACTATTTCTGCATCCCCCTGACCAAACCCTCCTACATTAGGATTGCTTGTTAAGGGTTGATCAAGCTTGATTGATTACCCCTCTGAAACTAGAAGTTCTGGCCCGGGAGGTATAATATCAATCACTTGGCGTCCATCCGACGCATCGACTATGGATATTTTATATCCCCCCTTTTCTTTACGTACTATTTTTTTACTATACCTGTTGACGTAGCATTATAGACCGTATTGTTACTCTTGCTACCATCAGGATAGATCTGTCCCCTTCCTCGGTTTCCCCCTACATATATGGGATATTTTAAGAAATTAACGTCTTTTTTCCTAGCGGGATCGGGGGAAAGAATGGGAAAGACAATTTCATTATATTTCTTACCGGGAACGGGGCCTATCACAAGAATATTTTTTTTATTGGGACGATAACTCTGAAAAGAAAGATTTCCTATCTTTTCTTTCAACTCAGGAGAAATACGGTCGGGCGGCGCTAATTTGAATCCCTCGGGCAAAATAAGAACAGCACCCACATTCAACCCTCCCTTTTTACCATTAGCAAGAACTTGTTTCAGCTGCATATCATAAGGGATTCGAAGAACTGCTTCAAATACAGTATCAGGAAGCACTGCTTGGGGAACTTCAATATCCACAGGTTTATTAGCTAAATGGCAATTGGCACATACAATTCGTCCAGTTGCTTCCCGCGGGTTTTCATAACCCTGCTGCGCAAAAATGGGATATGCATTTGAAACAGATGTGCGAGTTATTATGTATATCATGATCGATACAGAAATCGATCGAATCATTTGTTCTTTTAACCAAGAAAGAGTATTTTTATTTTCCATGTCCAGTCGCGGATCCCGGAATTTCTACAATAAATTAGATAGGTAGCTAAGCTAGTTTCCTATACACGAGTCTGTTGTCATTCTACAGCAACAGTTGTACTAGAATGATGAATACCTTGAGCAGGTAGAAATAGAAATAAATAATTTTGCTAAAAAGGAAAAGGCTTTCTTTCTAAAGGAAGAAATATGCTAATTTGATGAAAAATATTAGGAAATCAAATGAGTGAGTTTATGCTTCACTAATTGAATGATAAATGACGACAAGTGAAGGAGATAGACTGTTTAAACAAAAAAAGACCCAAAATTTCAAACACGTGTCTAGAATCACAGGAAAACTACAAACAAAAATAGTGAAAATTAGCTCGTTAGGAGCCCATCCAAGATTGTTGTAGACCCAACGAATTAGCGGTTCCCAACCACGGGTAGAGTGAAATCCAACAAAAAAATCAGTAACTAAAAGAATAAAAAAGCTTTTATTGAGTCATTTATGTTATAGAAAAATTCCTGAACCCAAGAATTCAAAATGACAAGTTCTTCTTTACCCAGAAAAAAAGAACCACTTAGAATAGCCAAACAGATTATATTTGTTGAAAAATCCAAAATGATATGGAGATGATTCTCATTATCTATTTTGGCCAATTGTATTATTTCCTTGTGTATTCCTATAGGAGGTTTTTGTACATGTGTCTTCGGTTTCTCTTTTATCATTTCGTCCAAGAGAAAAAGTTCTTCTAATTCTATGAATCCTTCTAGAATCCTTTTCTCCTGAATGTCAGTTAAGAAAGTTTCGGATTGCCTGTTATTCCACCAATTCTTAATCCAAAGTTCCAGACATTTGTTAAAAGACAAAGAGACTCCCCAGGGCAAAAGTACGATAAATACAAGATATAGGAAAGAAGGCAATGCTTTCTTTTTTTTTCATTTTTGATCTGTAAATTGAGTTTTTAATGAATCCCCTTCATTGGCCGACTCTATTTCATTCGCTGAATATATATGATATTTCTTTTCTTTGAAGCAAAAATTTGATAACAAGGTTTGAGACCTTGTGTTTGTATCTATTTCTCTTTTTGTATACTAATGGAATTTTACTAGTGGAATTTCATTGTATTGTGTTCTTTCTTAGATATAAATGGAATGGAATAGAGAAATAAAGAAAAGGACTTTCTTTCATGTAAAAAAAGAAGAATATTATGCCATATATCTCACTTGGACAAAACAAATTAGAAGCAATTTTCTTTTATCCTCGTTTGTTCCTTCCTTTAGAGAAATACTTGAAAATCCCCCTACAATTGCAAAAAGTGTCAATTAGTACTCAAAATACTTCAATTGGCACACGCAAGAAAGAGGCCAATTCGGCAGCTTTTTGTTCAATTTCTCGTGGAGTAAAAAACTTCTCATCAGTACGAGTCAAGGGAATGACCCCCTGGCCCCGGATTTCCATATAAAGGATACGACGAGGATAAAGACCCTCTTTAACCTGAATTTTAATTGATTGGATATCCCGCACAAGGAATCGAAGAAAGATGCGAGGTTTTATTCCAGGGAATCCCCAACGAAAAATGCACACTATTTCCTCTTTTCTATCGAATCGGTCATAACCACTGCCTACATTCCACAAAATAGTGCACCACAAATAGGAGCTAATGAATAGGCCCGCGATTCCGTAGAAAGACATCACGACCCCCTGTGGAAAAAAAAGAATTTGTTGAGATGGAAGTACAGATATCATATTCTTACCAAAATACTGGAAGCCCCAACCCCTAAGAATCCTAATGAACCTAGAAAAAGAATACAGGCCCAGAAATAATTACCTCTTTTTCGAGAACCTTTTAGAAGTTCTATCCATATGTGTTCTGATCGCCAATTCATATTAGATATACTAAATCCAGTAGCGGTCAATTGAAATTGAAAGGATAAGCTAAATGATTTTGACTTTCCTTTTTTTGATTCTGAAATAGCCTTCAGTAGCTAGTACTCCTGTGAAATAATTGGTTAGATACATTGACTTTCTATTCAAAAGGAGTTCATGGATCCACTTAAAAAAGACTCGTTATACTCAGGCTACGCATATGCATGTATTTATGTTCGTAGCTATATGTGTATCCATAGAGATTTTTATTTGTGTGTAGAAAGAGCTACATACCCTATCATATTATATTACTTACACAAAAAAATATCTGTATTATGATCCTGGAAATACATTAAGAAAATTTGGCCCCGTCGTTTCTAGACAATCTTATTTTTCTGCACATAAAGAAACAAGGAAGCCATTGCAATTGCCGGAAATACTAAGCCTACTAAAGGCACGAAAATAGAAGGTAAGTTAAAATCTGTCATAGAATATGTGTCTCAATTCAAATTTACTATTTCTATCTATTCGAAATATATCTTAAGATTCTTAAGATATAATTAAGTATATCTATTATAAGGAATATTGACTATTGTATTTTTTAGTTTGCAAAATAAAGATTTTGTATAGAATACTATTTTTTTTAGAATACTAAAGTATTCTATATCTAAAAAAAAAATGAATGGAATAGATAATAAGAAAATTGCAAAAAAGGGGAACTAATGTGAAAATAAAAGAAATACCTCTTTCAGAATACCCTTTAATTTTACTTTAATTTTTAAAGTGGAAGTGGAATAGAATACCCAATTGAAGGGTAATGATCATACGTCTATAATGCATTGTATGTCCCAGAATAGGTCCCATTCTTCTACCCTTTCCGGGTAGTCGATGGCTATTCACAGCTACTACCTTAACACCAAAGAAGAGTTCGACCCAATGCTTTATTTCTGTCTTAGTGAATCCCGATTCGACATTAGAAGTATATTGATTCTTTCCCAATAAACGAAGACTCTTTTCTGTAAATACTGCGTATTTGATTCCATTATCGTATGATAATACTATATTTTCTATTTTTTTTATTTCTATTTGTTTATTGTATTATACCTTATTCCAGATATATAGAATAGAAGAATCTCAATTTGTCAAGTCTCATCATCGTATCAAGATCTATTAAAATTCGGCTCAATCTTTTAAAAAAAAGATTGAGCCGAATTTAATTGCAATCAATTAGAAGAATAAAGAAGAATTACTGCATTTCGTAACTTATTTTTTCTCTTTCTATTTTGCTTCTTTTTTATTTTATTTAGACCTTCTTTAGATCTAGTTTTATCTACTTAATCTATGGTATCCACCGGCTTGAAATCAAATGTGATCGCCTTCCATACTTCACAAGCTGCGGCTAGTTCAGGACTCCATTTGCAAGCTGCTTTGATAATTTCATTACCTTCACGAGCAAGATCGCGCCCTTCGTTACGAGCTTGTACACAGGCTTCTAAAGCCACACGATTAGCTGCTGCACCAGGTGCATTTCCCCAAGGATGTCCTAAAGTTCCTCCACCAAATTGTAATACGGAATCGTCTCCAAAGATTTCGGCCAGAGCTGGCATATGCCAAACATGAATACCCCCTGAAGCTACCGGTATAACACCTGGCATGGATACCCAGTCCTGAGTGAAAAAGATACCGCGAGAACGATCTTTTTCAATAAAATCATCGCGCAATAAATCAACAAAACCTAAAGTCATTTCGCGTTCCCCTTCTAACTTACCTACTACTGTACCGGAGTGGATATGATCTCCCCCCGACATACGCAATGCTTTAGCTAATACACGGAAATGCATACCATGATTTTTCTGTCTATCAATAACTGCATGCATTGCTCGGTGAATGTGAAGAAGTAGGCCGTTGTCGCGGCAATAATGAGACAAACTAGTATTTGCGGTGAATCCTCCAGTTAAGTAGTCATGCATTACAATAGGAACCCCTAATTCCTTTGCAAATGCAGCTCTCTTAATCATTTCTTCGCATGTACCTGCAGTCGCATTCAAGTAATGCCCCTTGATTTCACCGGTATCGGCTTGTGCTTTATAAATTGCTTCAGCACAAAAGACAAAACGGTCTCTCCAGCGCATAAATGGTTGTGAGTTTACGTTTTCATCATCTTTGGTAAAATCAAGTCCACCGCGTAGACAATCATAACACGCTCTACCGTAATTTTTTGCGGATAATCCCAATTTAGGTTTAATAGTACATCCCAATAAAGGATGACCATACTTGTTCAACTTATCCCTTTCAACTTGGATACCGTGAGGCGGACCTTGGAAAGTTTTTGAATAAGTTGGGGGAATTCGTAGATCCTCCAAACGTAGAGCACGTAGGGCTTTGAAACCAAATACGTTACCTACAATGGAAGTAAACATGTTAGTAACAGAACCCTCTTCAAATAGGTCTAATGGATAAGCTATATAACAGATATATTGATCTGCCTCCCCAGGAACGGGCTCGATGTGATAGCATCGTCCTTTGTAACGATCAAGACTGGTAAGTCCATCAGTCCAAACAGTTGTCCATGTACCAGTAGAAGATTCCGTAGCTACTGCAGCCCCTGCTTCTTCAGGCGGAACCCCGGGCTGAGGAGTTACTCGGAATGCTGCCAAGATATCAGTATCCTTGGTTTCGTACTCCGGGGTGTAGTAAGTCAATTTATAATCCTTAACACCAGCTTTAAATCCAACATTTGCTTTAGTTTCTGTTTGTGGTGACATAAGTCCCTCCCTACAACTCATGAATTAAGAATTCTCACAACGACAAGGTCTACTCGATATGGATTAGGCGTAAATGAAACCTTTGCAAAAATCTAAAAAAAATCAATTAATATCAACTCATTAAATAAAAAAGGAGTATGCTTAAGTTAATGAATATGTTTCATTCATATATAATGCGTACACCCTGTGTACGTTCTATCATATAGGAATTCTACTATAGGAATTCGATAGAAATAGAGTTGTTGTTGTGGTAAGTTAAAACGGTTCGTTATTAAACCATGGATTTGATTCACCAAATCCATCATTATTGTATACTCTTTTATAGATATAGCGCAACCCAAACCAATTCCTAATCCTTATTTTACAATTTTAAAAGTTCTTAATAGGTCCACTCTAAATACCTAAATACTAAGAAAATTCTCTGTTGACAGCAATCTATGCTTCACAGTAGTATATATTTTGTATATCGAAGTCCTAGATAGGAAGATAGAGTAGGCACAGATCCTTCACAAAAGGCAAAATTTATATGAAAAAAAAAAGATTGATTGAACTTTCCAACGGACTTATTCCATAAGTAAACAATTGAATGGGATTCGCTTGGGCAACGAAATCAAGTGCTAGTCCCCTTTTCTTTTTTATTGAATTAACTAATTCATTTCCTTTTGAGTTTTTGATTTTTGGATATTTTTTGATTTGATTTGGCATTATTCAACAAAAAAAAAGAAAAATTTCGACAAATTCCTTTTTTTGAAAATTATGTGATAATTATGAGAACCAATCCTACCACTTCGCGTCCCGGGGTTTCCACAATTGAAGAAAAAAGCGCAGGGCGTATTGATCAAATTATTGGACCTATGCTGGATATCACTTTTCCCCCGGGCAAGTTGCCTTCTATTTATAACGCTTTGATAGTCAAGAGTCGAGACACTGCCGATAATCAAATTAATGTGACTTGTGAGGTACAGCAATTATTAGGAAATAATCGAGTTAGAGCTGTAGCTATGAGTGCTACAGACGGGTTGATGAGAGGAATGGAAGTTATTGACACGGGAGCTCCTCTCAGTGTTCCAGTCGGTGGAGCTACTCTCGGACGAATTTTTAACGTTCTTGGGGAGCCTATTGACAATTTGGGTCCTGTAGATACTACTGCAACATTCCCTATTCATAGATCTGCGCCTGCCTTTATTGAGTTAGATACGAAATTATCTATCTTTGAAACAGGTATTAAGGTGGTCGATCTTTTAGCTCCTTATCGACGTGGAGGAAAAATAGGACCATTTGGGGGGGGGGCAGGAGTAGGTAAAACAGTACTCATCATGGAATTAATCAATAACATTGCTAAAGCTCATGGAGGCGTATCCATATTTGGCGGAGTAGGTGAACGGCCTCTTGAAGGAAATGATCTTTATATGGAAATGAAGGAATCTGGAGTAATTAATGAAAAAAATATTGAGGAATCAAAGGTAGCTCTAGTCTATGGCCAAATGAATGAACCACCGGGAGCTCGTATGAGAGTTGGTTTAACTGCCCTAACTATGGCAGAATATTTCCGAGATGTTAATAAGCAAGACGTGCTTTTATTCATCGATAATATCTTCCGTTTTGTTCAAGCAGGATCGGAAGTATCCGCCTTATTAGGGAGAATGCCCTCCGCAGTGGGTTATCAACCTACCCTTAGTACAGAAATGGGTTCTTTGCAAGAAAGAATTACTTCTACCAAAAAGGGATCCATAACTTCGATCCAAGCAGTTTATGTACCTGCGGACGATTTGACCGACCCTGCTCCTGCCACAACATTTGCACATTTGGACGCTACTACCGTACTTTCCAGAGGATTGACTTCCAAGGGTATTTATCCTGCAGTAGATCCTTTAGATTCAACCTCAACTATGTTACAGCCTCGGATCGTTGGAAACGAACATTATGAAACTGCGCAAAGAGTTAAGGAAACTTTACAACGTTACAAAGAACTTCAGGACATTATCGCAATTCTTGGGTTGGACGAATTATCGGAGGAGGATCGTTTAACTGTAGCAAGAGCACAAAAAATCGAGCGGTTCTTATCACAACCATTCTTTGTGGCAGAAGTTTTTATCGGTTCCCCAGGAAAGTATGTTGGTCTTGCAGAAACAATTAGGGGATTTCAACTAATCCTTTCTGGAGAATTAGATGGCCTACCCGAACAGGCTTTTTATGTGGTGGGGAACATCGATGAAGCTAGCACGAAATCTATAAACTTAGAAGAGGAGAGCAAATTGAAGAAATGAAATTAAATCTTTATGTACTGACTCCTAAACGAATTATTTGGGATTGTGAAGTGAAAGAAATCATTTTATCTACTAATAGTGGCCAAATTGGTGTATTACCAAACCACGCCCCCATTAACACAGCTGTAGATATGGGTCCTTTGAGAATACGCCTCTTCGACGACCAATGGTTAACGGCGGTTCTTTGGAGTGGTTTTGCGAGAATAGTTAATAATGAGATCATCATTTTAGGAAATGATGCAGAACTGGGTAGTGACATTGATCCAGAAGAAACTCAACATGCACTTGAAATAGCCGAAGCTAACTTGAGTAGAGCTGAGGGTACGAAAGAATTGGTTGAAGCGAAGCTAGCTCTCAGACGAGCTAGGATACGAGTCGAGGCTGTCAATTGGATTCCCCCATCCAATTGAAGACAATCCAAAGGTTTCCTTTTTCCTTGATACAAAGAAGAAGGAAAGAAGGGTAGAAAAAGTTATTAGATAGCGAAGGGAAGTAAATCCAATGCTATCTAGTAATTTTTCTACCTACCTACCTACTATTGGATTTGAACCAATGACTCCCGCCATATGAAAGCAATACTCTAACCTGCAAACAGTAGGAGAACTGTAGCCTGACAAACAGTTGGTTCAGTCTGATTCAGGTGCCAATTCAGGTGCTTAATCAAATGGAATCCCTATTGATTTGCTAGTTGATAAGGTAAATATCCAGCCCACTCAATGCTAGGCGTAATGAGGATAAGGGCCTCCAAAAAACTTCTTTTCGTTCTATGAACTTTAAGGTGTATGAAGTCTCATAGTAAACTCTTGCTTGCAGCGGAACGATAGATACTCCATTTCACTTAGGTTGATTTAATTTAGGCCGGAGGCAGACCTAAGTCAAGGTCATCCTCCTTTGAAACACTTTGGTATTGCTCCTAGATAGATCATAAGACAAATAATCAATCAGAGCACAGGGAGCCATCTTATTATCTTTCCCTAAAGAAAAACTATGGCGGATTAACTGATCTTTACATCAGTTGATGAAAGAGCCCAATGCAGAAAAATGCATGTTGGGTCTTTGAAACAGTTCGAATCATTTAGATAATAATCCGTTTGATCTGTTTTACCGAGAAGGTCTACGGTTCGAATCCGTATAGCCCTAATATATACGTCTTTTTTTCCATTTTAGGATGGATATCTTATGTTTCCTTTAGTATAGTTTTCTTTTCCTTTAGTATAGTTTTCTTTTCCTTAGTATAGTTTTCTTTTCCCTATTAGTACTTGTTTATAGACTCAACGGTCGATTGCGCCATAGAATAGAGACAAAAGCATTACCATAGGCTCATTCATCGAAAATAGGAAAAGAAAAAGGAATTTGGATCAAATCAATAGAAGGAAGGATCCCTTAATTGATTTGAATTTCATCCTCCCTCAAATAGGATATGCTCTAAGTCCCTATACTTTCCTATAATGACTGCAACGATTTTCTCGATTTTGCGAATTCCTATTTTGTTTAAAGTATATTACTATATATACATTATCTAAATATACATTATCTAAATATATACATTATCTAAATATACATTATCTAAATATATACATTATCTAAATCAATTCACTTTAAATAAAATAGAAAAAATCGAAAAAAAAAGAAAGAGTAAATAATAAAATCTGTTTCATAATTCTGAAATAGAGTTCTTTTTTTTAGTATTACTCCTAATTAGGATGCATACATTATTCATCCCAATTAGGTTCTAATCTAATTAGTAGTAAGTATTTTTTTTCTTATTTAATAGTCTCTGATTATCATTAAATAAAGGATAGAGCTATTCCTTTTTCTAGAGATTTTAGAGAAAGCGAGACAAAGTGAAGCGAAAGAGTTTTCTTTGTATAAGAATTAGGTCTATATCATATCTAAATGGAAGAGAAATAAAAAAAAGGGGAGTGGGGATTCCATTCCATTGGATGAATCCTTAAGGAGAGACATGTTACAAAAGAAACAAAGGCTAAAGTAAGCCGCTTTTTTCCTTCGGTTTGAGCAAAACAAACCGATTCTTGTTTCACCGAGGAAAAGGGAGAAGCTCTGGATAAATGGACAATGTCATGTCAACTTGAATTGACTAATTAAGTTCCGCCTATTCCACATTAATGGGAGTACATTTATGTTTCTGCTTCACGAATATGATATTTTTTGGACATTTCTAATAATAGCAAGCCTTATTCCTATTTTGGTATTTTGGATTTCAGGACTTTTAGCCCCGGTTAGTGAAGGACCAGAGAAGCTTTCTAGTTATGAATCGGGTATAGAACCCATGGGAGGGGCTTGGTTACAATTCCGAATACGCTATTACATGTTTGCGCTAGTTTTTGTTGTTTTTTATGTGGAAACAGTCTTTCTCTACCCTTGGGCAATGAGTTTCGACGTATTGGGTGTATCCGTTTTTATCGAAGCTTTCATTTTTGTGCTTATCCTAGTTATTGGTTTAGTTTATGCATGGCGAAAAGGAGCCTTGGAATGGTCTTAACTGAATATTCAGACAAAAAAAAAGAAGTGAAAGATTCCATTGAGACAATTATGAGTTTGATTGAGTTTCCGTTACTCGACCAAACAAGTTCCAATTCCGTTATTTCAACTACACTAAACGATCTTTCGAATTGGTCAAGACTCTCCAGTTTATGGCCCCTTCTATATGGTACCGGTTGTTGTTTCATTGAATTTGCTTCATTAATAGGCTCACGATTTGACTTTGATCGTTATGGATTGGTACCAAGATCAAGTCCTAGGCAAGCGGACCTAATTTTAACAGCGGGTACGGTAACAATGAAAATGGCTCCATCTTTAGTGCGATTATATGAGCAAATGCCTGAACCGAAATACGTCATTGCTATGGGAGCCTGTACTATTACAGGGGGAATGTTCAGTATGGATTCCTATAGTACTGTTCGAGGAGTTGATAAGTTAATTCCTGTGGATGTCTACCTGCCGGGTTCCCCGCCTAAACCAGAGGCTGTTATAGATGCCCTAACAAAACTTCGTAAGAAGATATCGTGAGAAATAGTTGAGGATCGAACTCTATGTCAAAGTCAAAAGAAAAATCGATCTTTTAGTACCTGTCACAAGCTTTATGTTCGGCGCAGTACTCACACAGGAACTTACGAACAAGAATTGCTCTATCAATCACCATCTACTTTAGATATATCTTCTGAAACTTTTTTCAAATCCAAAAGTCAAATCCAAACGTCCAGTATCTTCCTCCAAATTAGTGAATTAGGAGGGGTTCTTTTGTGTAGAAAAAGAAAGAGCAGTGCAATCTTTCAAACTTGCATTTAAAGTGTGAAATATTTATACAAAGGGGGAGAGATCAAGATAATGCAGCAGGGTTGGTTATCTAATTGGCTAGTCAAACATGAGGTAGTTCATAGATCTTTGGGCTTCGATCACCGAGGAATAGAGACTTTACAAATAAAAGCGGGGGATTGGGATTCCATTGCTGTCATTTTATATGTATATGGTTACAATTATTTACGTTCCCAATGTGCTTATGACGTAGCACCCGGTGGATCTTTAGCTAGCGTGTATCATCTTACGAGAATACAGTATGATATAGATAACCCAGAAGAAGTATGCATAAAAGTCTTTGCCCAAAAAGATAATCCTAGAATCCCGTCTATCTTCTGGGTTTGGAGAAGTGCCGATTTTCAAGAACGTGAATCTTATGATATGGTGGGAATTTCTTATGATAATCATCCACGTCTTAAACGTATCTTAATGCCTGAAAGTTGGATAGGCTGGCCCTTACGTAAGGACTATATAACCCCCCAATTTCTATGAAATACAAGATGCCCATTGAATGATAATAAATTCATGTTCACTTATACAGCACAACTCCAGATTTTATTCGAGTCAAGGACTATTTTTACGTTCTGTTCCTAGACGAAACGAAATACTTATTATATTCTAATTAATTCCTATTATATTATACAAAAAACTCCAGATAGACTGAACAAAAAGGGCTTCATTTCGATTTTCCAATTTGGAAAATCACATATTAGTTTCCTTCGTATGAACAGAAAAATACAATGACTCAAAGAAGTTCCTACCACGAACTTTGTACCGCGCGTATTACTTAGAACAACGAGGAAAGTAGGATAAGCAAGAATAAAAAAATATTCTTCGGAATAGCGGCATACAAAATTAATAAAAAATGCAAAAATGAAGAAAATGGCGCTTAATCTTAATCTCCCCTCTTTCTATACCATAAAAGAATCAGAGATTTTAACCCTTTTCTAAAAGGAAAAAGAAGTGTTTAGAACTTACTCTATACTATCTAGATTATTAATGAATATGTACCCCAACCCATCCAAGATATTTGTATCAATATCTATTCGGTAGATCCTTTTTTTTCTGTGCCAGGAACCAGATTTGAACTGGTGACATGAGGATTTTCAGTCCTCTGCTCTACCAACTGAGCTATCCTGACCCTTTCTTGTGCATCATCCTAGTAGAGTATTTGCATCTATGTCAAATAAAGGGACTAAAAAATCAATAAAGTATTCCATTCCAAATTTGGAAATGGGGGGGGGGCAGTCCTATGCATTGTGCAGGGCTTACTTAATAATACTTAAAAATCGAATTAAAAATCTAGATTCCTTGTCGATACTCTAATAAAAAAGAAATCATCTATTTAATGAATAGCATAAGATTCATTGAATTCTCGTCGCACTCCTTTGTGAAAGAGTAGAATGAGAAAGCTAATGAATCTTAAACCCATTGATAAAATGAAAAAAGGATAACTACTATGGTTAGGGAATAAAGGAGGGTTTGGGGATAGAGGGACTTGAACCCTCACGACTTATAAAGTCGACGGATTTTCCTTTTACTAGAAACTTCATTGTTGTCGGTATTGACATGTAGAATGGGACTCTCTCTTTATCCTTGTTCGATTAATCCACTTTTTTAAAGATCTCGAAAATAATGAATTGAAGGATTTGATTACTCAATATTCGATTGGAATGGATTCACAATAATTCTAAAAAAATTCAGAATTTTCTATTTCGTAATCATTCCTAATTTCATTTTTAAAAATAAAATTAAAGAACCTATATTATGATATGGGTTTTGTGATTAATCGTTTGCTATGTCAGTATCTATCCGTATTAGAAACAGAACGTAAAATGATTCTTGTCCCTGCTTTTCTCAGCTGTGGGGCTAGGCCTGCAAAGGGAGCGGATCGGAGCGCTCCTAGATGCGACCCTGCGCTCCTCTGGTGTGGAAACAGGTTCCTGGGTCGATCCGCCCCGTCGGAACAGCTGCGCCGCTGGACCCGCGGGTAACCAAGGTCCGACCCTCTCACGCCGCTGTGGTGCTAAACTGCTAATCAACCGCACATTTGCTGGAGGCCCACCGCTCATAATTCGCGGACCTCACGTTTTACAGTTTTTAATCACAAAATCTCGTCCTCTTGACTCTTGTACGCTCGCTGCCCTGCTCACCTCGGCCGAATGCGCGTCGCCGCTCCACCTCGCCGCACCATGCACCGGAGGCCTCGACGCAGCTGGCTCCTCGATAGCAGCATGGTCTCTCCCTGGGCGCCGGAGCACGCTGGGAGCAGCCTGCTCCCTCCCTTTGCTCCTCGCCGGAGCACGCCGACGCCGGGGCGTCTTTCCAACTCCTCTGGCCGCGGCGGCGACGCCCGAGCGCTCCTTCGCAGGAGGCATGCGCTCCGCCTGCCTTGAGCGGGTGGCTGCCTCCACGGCGGCGGCAACCGAGGCACGCCCGCGCATGTGTCGGGGCTGCGCCGGTGATGCTTCTTCTCCTCTCCACGGCGGCACGGGTGTGATGCGTGCGTTGTCTCTTGGTGTGCTCGTGAAGCTTGATGGAGCCACGGATCCCTGCACGGCGAAGCAACGGCCGGCTCCACTGCGCCGCCAGCCGCGCCTCTTCGTGCTGTTGGCGGGATCTAGACGCCGCCGAGCGCGGCCTCCGCAAGGGCAAGCTGCACTGGGTAGGGCATCTCGCCGGTGGAGGGGCGCGGCTACAGTGGGCGGGGCAGCTCGCCGGCGAGGAATGGCGGCGCCGACGGTAGGAAGCTTATGCAGGTTGGCCGTCAAGGGCGAGGAGCGACCCTAGGGTCACCGTGGATAGCCAGGGTTAGAAAAGAGGGGCTCCTTTGTTTTTTTAGGATCGGCCCGCTTCGAACCATGGGCTGAATTGAGGAGCGAAGCGACTTCTCGAGTGGGCCGACCCGCACCCCTTGCAGGCCTATGTGGAGCGAACAGGAGATAGAAGTTGGGAGTTATTTACCTGCCTGCCACTGCCACTGGTTGTGATACTGGTTCGCTTTTTTTTTTCCTCCGTCTCCGCACACTCCTTTCCCCGACTGCCCACCTGACCGATGCCCGAGCGAGCGGACTCACCACGCTAGGGTTCTGGTGGCGCCGCCGCCGGCGCCCCAGCGGGGCTGCAGTCCCTCCGCCTCCTCCTTGTCGATCTGCAGTTCCAGTCGAGTGCATAGCGGCGGCGGCTTTCCCCATCGAGCGCACATCGGCGGCGGCGGCGGTGCTCCCGTCGGGTGCGCTTCTCTCTGCCTGCTCCCGTCCCCACGCCGGCAGTACCCCTTCCCAAGCATACTGGCAGGCAGGCAGGCGCTCGCGTGGGGGCCTCGCACGCGCGGCGGCGGGCTGGCAGGCGCTCGCACGGGGGCCTCCAGGCTCCCGGCGCAGAGTCCCGTAGTGGCGGCGCGGGTGAGGGAGTTCTGCCAGTGCCAGGTCTGCCGCGCGCTGCTGTGCGTACTGGGCGAGATCCCCGCCGGCGGCGAGCGAGCTCCTTCTATATTGACCCACCGTGAGGGATCTGTTGCCCCACCGTGCACCAACCGTTGAAGGCTCAGCTCCGCCGGCAAAAGAAACTGATGAAGCACGAGCTGCTCTGCCAAGTCCTGCAACCCCCTACCATCATCCGTGCATCACGCTGCCCAAACGCACGGCCATTCAAGCTCCCTGCCCCATGGAGGAAGAAGATAAGGCAAAAGGGGGAAAAATAAAAGGAAACAATCTGTTATGACATGTGGGCCCCACCAAACAGTATTGCTATGTCAACCCTCAACCAAACAATAAAAGGAAACAATAGCTTGAATTTGTGATTTGTATGTGCTATCAAATTTTTTGCTATCTTGCAATATATATTTTGTACTGTTACAGTGGAGAAAAATTTAATATAGTGCCGTTATAGTGAAAAAGAAAAAAAAATTGTATGTGGCTTTCAGGGGCATTATAGACATTTCAGACCAATTCTACCTGCTTCAACCAAACGACTTTCTGCTTTTCTCACAGCTGACAAGTCACAATAACTTTCCCAACAACTCACAGCCACATTAGCTTTTCTCACAACCACAGCTCAACCAAACACACCCTTATTCTCATTCGGTGTTCTTAATATGAGTCCGATATAATAGAAACAACCAAGTGTGTTAAGCAAACAATAAGAGCTTTGGCGTGAGCCATCCAAACAACTACATACAGGTCGATCTAGAATCAGGCATATATATAACAACGAGTCAAGCAGCTAGCAATCATCTAAACGGTTTACAGCTCCGACCAAATTAAAGCATAACCAATGAATCCAGCACAGCCTGTAGTGTGATTGCGTTTCACCCGAAAATTAAGAGTTTCTTTTGAAGAAAGAAAGAAAAATAGAAATAAAAGGAAACATCACGTAAATAATGACGCTGACATGAAGCCTACAATTGATTAGTTTGATTTAGTCGTCACAGCGGGTTCCCAAAATAAAGATTGGCTCCCGAATGCTTTCCTGCGCGACAAGTGGGTACAGGACCTTCCGACAAGTGAGACCTATCCAAGTCTTCGCAGGTACTTCTTGGCTTCGCAATCCTATATTGACGTACACGTACCTTTCTCGGCTCCTAATTGCATCAACCGTTCAACCCGGTGTGTAGAAAATGTTGGAAATCAAATATATAATTTTTCGCCATACACGGCCCTCAAGGTAATGGGATGAAACCATGTAGTACGTACCATATCAAATACAATATCGTGCCGGTTCATCACAGATGCAAATAAAGGAGTACGTAAAGTTAACTGGTTTCCATGACGAAAGTAACAGCTTCTCTGTCTTTTCTTTTAAATATATCTATATCAGTATTTTCTATGTAAAGTACTTCCTCTGTTTTAAATTATAATTCATTTGACTTTTTTTAACCAAAGTATGTCTTATTCAAATTTTTTGAAAAAATAGTTAAATTTAAGTCATTCTTGAAGAACTTTGGTTAATAAAGCAAGTCATAACAAAAAAAACGATATTTTATTAAAAAAAAAGAAAAATAAATAAGATGAATAGTCAAACATATAGTGTAAAAAAAATCAAACAAATTGTAATTTGAAACGGATGAAGTACAAAACATGTGTCCACCTACTCGATGGAGATGTGTAAGGCCAGACCGCAAGATTGCTGCGTGCCTTCCCAATCATCAATACAAGATCCCTTTTCAAGGATAGGTAAGGCTCCCAATAGATAATATCATAACAATTAATTAAATGGCATATAGTATTGTTGGTTGATGTGACATGAAATTAAATAATAGAAGAGAGATGAAAGATGTATCATATGGAAGATACAACTTTGACGTGGTTTTTTATGTTGTGGCTCAAAGTCTAATAACATAGGTTCACTCTTGTATACACATCCCACAATAATATAAATTGTTTTTTAATTAAAGTATGACCTATTGTTGATAATATTTTTTCATAGTAGTAACATCTTTTTTATTCTCTGTGTCATTTTTTGACAATGGCCTAAAAATGTACTACTCAGTAACAAGTAACAACAACATATAGCCACGGCTTGTTACCCGACGAGATCAACAATGATGCCGGAGGATCAACGACAACGGTGTCAACTCAACAATAATTTATTTCTCCAGCAAACTTGGGCCCTGTTTAGATAGCGTAAGTTTGCAAATTTTCACCGTGTATCAAAACTTTACTGTAGTAAAAGTTTATGAGAGATATTAGGATTGTGAATTTAAATGTGAATAATGAATAATGAAGTTCAACCAATCTAAACGGGGCCTATGGATTCAACGCGGAGGCGCGACGAGCAAACCTTCGTAACACAGTACAATCATCGAGAGCAACAATTGTTTGCCTTCGGGAAACCAAGATTGCACACTGGACGGCGCGACTTTCTCAGAAACCCTAGGCCAAAACTTTGCCACTAATTACACTTCTTTGCTGGCTAATGGAACTAGAGGGGGGCATTCTCATTGGCGTCACGGACAGACATTTTAATCTGGGCAATCCTTCCACCATCGAGAACAGTCTCAACCACTGTTACAATGCAAGCAGATAACACTTCATGGCCACTCACTGTAGTCTGTGAACTCCAAGAGGATCAGGAAAAGTTAGCATTCCTGGACGAGCTGAAAATTCAGGTATCGGAGAAACTGGCATACCACCCACATATTCCAAAGAGTTAATTGCATCCACCATACAACAACTTGTCAGGTGCGTGCAAATAGTTTCACTAACTTGTAAAATGTTCAATTTAATACAACAACTTGATATGTAGGTGCGGATTTGTCCAATAACTTATAAATACTCAACTTAGTCCAACAATTTGATAAATTGGTGCATGCAGAGTCCAAATGTACGTGTGTTTGGCCACGACAAACAACAAATACATGGTATATTTGCATGAAAACAAAAAACATTGACCTATGCATGGCCATTGATATTCATGTTACAGTGACAATATGTTTATCCAAGACAAGAACCTTCATTATGAAATTCAAAAATATACTCATATTACAGAAATATATTCCATATAAAATTATATTCTTCTAATTCTGCCAGACAATTTCTATGAAACAATATAAGCTTGTTTTATGCCTATTTATAGGCTTTAAGTTTACATAAAGAATTCTTTCCATTAATTTGAACTATAATTTTTAATAAAAAAGCCATTAGTTAATTCAATAAGGCTATAGTTATATCATGTACATGAATAGTAGATTTATATGAAGCATTTGATGTTTTATTAATCTTTAAAAAATACATTAATTCCATTGTGGTAAGATGAAAATATAAAAAAATGGTTGTGTGAAAAATTTATAAGAAACTATAGGAGCATGCATCAAATTAAAAAGACATGATGAAAATTAGAATTAATTCTAGTCAAGTTATTAAGAAATAGAAGAAAAAATTGACATAATACATGCCTTATACCCGTGTATCCCGCTGTGCATAAAGAAATACATCGTCATTGTAACATTTAAAGTGTATATGCACCAATTTGCAAAGTTATTGCACTGACTTGAGCCTTTCACAAGTTGTTGGACCAATATGCACACACCTACCAAGTTGTCGCACTAAATTGAGCATTTTACAACTTGTTGCACTAATCTGCACCCACCTGATAAGTTGTTGTATGGTGGATGCAATTTACTCTATTCCAAATTCCAATTCCTTCCCAGTCATCATCGTCTCTTGCTTTGTTTTTTATTATAGTACATCGAATACATCTACATACACGTGCATACCAACCATATGAAGATGAGGTGCAGCGAAAGAAGGGAACAGTATAAGAGCATCTATAGTGGGAGCTTCTAAATGGGCTCCTACTCTAAATTTTAGGAGCCAAAACAAAAAAAACTTCTTCAATGGGGCTCCTAAACTCCCTCATATTTTATATGCCCTCCCAAATTTCCCTCCAAGCCCCTAGATTTGGGAGCCTCTCATCCTCCCTTTCAAACCATCATTCTCCTTCTCAAACCATGGATCCCATCATTTTTCATGCATCACTAGTGTATGGATGAATGCCCCACTGGAGTTGGATGCAAATTTAGCCCCTAAATTTTACATGTGGGCTTGTAAAATAGAATTTAGGAGCCCAAATTTACATGTCCCACTGGAGTTGCTCTAAGGTTGTCGCGGCATGTGGTTGTGGGCCCACGGTGGCCATGTTCTCTCCACATAAGCAAAAAGGATAGTCCTCTTGCAATATATTATATGTTTCTCATATTCTTCCTAATTTTGTAGTCAGTTCCTACAAGAAAGGAAAAATTGACTGAAAGTTGTTCGATTCCAAACAAATTTGTCGGTATCAAAACCAACAAAATTTGAGCATAATTTTTTTTTTGTTGGGGGGGGAGGGTCCATTTTTTCACCCTGCTGTTTAAAAAGCCTGATTTTAAACCCATAACTTTAAAACCAAAACTAAAGATCATACAACTATCCAATTTCTCACTAATTCATGTCTTTACAATCTAGGAGTATATATTAGCAAAAGTCCCTCCTGCATGAACCAAAGGCCCTAAAACGGCCACATAGAGCTCGAACCAGGTGTATATTTAGGTGTCCCAGATCATGACAACGGCAATGACGGCCACGCCGAGCACCACAGCGAGCCACCTCCCTACCGGCGTGTCGATGGCGACGGGCCTCTGAGGCTTGTACCCCTTGGAGAGGAGATGGTTGATGGAGACGTAGATGAAGATGCCCGTGGCGAGGCCCATGGAGACGGCGAAGATCCAGTTGGCCACCTGGCCCTGCGTGGTGGCATCGATGACGATGCCGGTGGCGACGCCGATGGGGCTGGAGATGGCGAACATGAAGGCATATGCGAAGCAGGAGAGGAGCGGTCGGTTCGGGAGCATCCGCAGCAGCGCGATGCCCATGGCGATCGCCGCGAAGATCTTGTGCAGGCTGATGGTCCACAACACCTTCCATGCGTCAACCTTTGTCTCTGCACAGTTAATGAAAATTTTCTAGTCAATGATGCTCTACAAGTATGTGGCGGCTAAGTTGCACCAAGAAGTGGAGAGAGAGACTAAGTTTATTCATTTATTTTATTTACGAGCCCTCTTCATCGATATAATTAATTACTATTTGTGTATAAAGAAATGATTAGAACTTGTCGAATTAGTAGCTCACTAACGTTTTACCACAATTCGAAGAGGAGAATTAGAATGTCTCATCAGCAAAGAGATATTTCAAACATTAAGAATAATGTATCAAATGTATTAAGGGATATAAGCTAAGAAGATATAAGAGTAATAATTTCTCTCATTATGCTCTGATTTTCCCATTAATAATGAATTTAATATTTAGCATAAGTAAAGGGTGAATTAAATGAGAGACATGCTCACAAAGTACCATTATGATATAAGAAATACTCCATAATTACCAATTGTCTCAAATAAAGTTAAGTGTGATGCTATTCGTTATTTCTGTCCAAAGTTTTTTGATGGATATATCTTCATAAAGTTTTGTTGTTCTTGTTCATTTCTAGTCAAAGTTGATCTAACTAGATTAATTAAGCTTGAGACTTTAAAAAAATAGGGTTTGTATTTGTTCTCGACAAAGCTGATTGATGAGTATATATGACCATAACTTTATTGCTCTTGTCCATTTTTTGGCCAAAGCTGTTGTGGGCTAGATCTGTAAAGCAGATCGTTGATAGTATTTAAGCAAGGCAAAAGTAACGTTTCTAAGTCATAAAGAGCTATACCGGATATGAATACCATAATGAGTTTAAGGAAACCATCTCTACTATTCAAATTGTTTTACTAAGTTCGTTCAGACAGGAGAATTCTAGTAGAAGTTCTGATGTACTCAAAACAATATACTTTAGTGAGTCTATAATCTAAGTGTGATTCTAAAAGAAAATAGAGATAATAAGCATGTAGCTCACTGTGAAATCACGATAAAAGGTGGAAAAAGTTGTTATACTATTGCTCTAATTGAACTTTTCTCTATTAAAGATAGTATTAAGAATAGACTACAAAAAACACGAGTTTAATGATCATAATTAGATTAAACTAAGACCTTGTTTAAGTTACTGACGTGTTTATACATAATTAAATTACTAACATCTACTCAGACTAAACTAAGCTCGACAACTTAGCCCGTGACTCCGTGAGAATGATAGAGACACTAGCAATACTCATCAGTCAAGTAAAAGACTGCGTCATCTGCAAGCTGGCTGCAACGACGAAAGCAGGGAAGCATCTATGCCCCTGTCTATATCTAGCTTGGCCTTACCGGCAACTCCAATGGCGACGCCTTCGAAGACAGAGTGAAAGCACAGGGCAGCGATGAGCAGAATGCTGTCACCGAGGGTGCTCACGTTGCGCAGCATCGATGCAACCGAGTGATCAGATCCATGTGTCTCCTGCGCCGCACCACAATTCAAGCAATGAGATCATAACTTCGTCAAGGCTCTGATTGTCGACTTCACATCTTATTTTTGCAGGGAAGTGGACTATAATATATTGTTTGCAAAAGCAGGTATTGGTATGGTACGACTTGGTCAAACAACTAATTTAGAAACTGAAATCAGTATTAGTAACTTACGTACGAAACAAAAAGTATTAGTAACTTACGGCTGGCTGTGGCTTAGAGCTGGTGTCGTCATTTGTGGTGCTCACCTTGCCCTCCTCAAGGCCTGCCAAAAAATATTACAAAGAGAAAATGAGTCTTAAAATTCTGAGCATGGATTCAAACATGGATATCGCCGGAAGAAAATTCCACAAATATGGAGAAAATGTGACAATCAGTGTACAGTAAAGAGGTGCAGACTTTAAATACAAACATTCTCATGTTGTTAAATAGTAGAATATAAATCGACTGATAAGGAGTAAGTCTGAAATGTATATATTAGAAGTCCAAATACTCTGACAGGTTTACTCCTTATTATCAATCACCTTGAATGGGAATGAAAAATGTGAAGTTAGGGTTTGGTGGATTTGGTGGTTACTTGTTCCCTCTGGATCTAGCGGAAGGTTTGGGACTCATCGACCAGCGGTGGAGGCGGAAGAGACGACGGGTGAGTGGAGATGGCGGTATGCTGCCGGAGTCTGGGTTGGAGGACCCCCTATGGGCAATGGAGGTGGCAAGGGAAAAAATGGTTCAAATGAGGCGGTGGCGAAGGTGGTGGAGGCCACCGGATCCGGGAGGGAAGCATTGGCGGTGGGGCGTCAGGGGGGGGTGACACTGAGGAAGAAACAGAGGAGGAGGAGGAGAGGAAGGAGGAAATGAGAGGGAAGGGGAAACATGGATCGTTAGATTAAAGATCTAAGGGTAACTAGAGACTCTCTAATTCCATCCTAATTGTTAGGAATAGAGATTTTGATGAAAAAAAAAATCCCTCCAACAGCTTCTCTAAGTGGTTATCCAAATATAGCTATCATCGATTCTAGATTTATCGTTTGTCAAATATAGATAGCGAAAATGGCTCTTTAGAGTGTAAACAAGATATAGAAAAAGTTGTTGAAGATTGAAAACGTATAGAGAGTGATTTTTATGTAAATGACTCTCCAAATGATAATTTAGAGAGAGTGAAATTTAGAAAGGCTTTTTGGAGATGCCCAGTTGGTGATGGTGATTGAGAGGTGTTTTTTCAACCGGTACCGTTGATGTGAGACAGATCCTAGACATTTTGATTCCATAAAAGATTGAATCAGATAGCTCTTGTGACACCCAATTTAGTTTGTTTCGATCCAGCCCAACTGAATCTCCCGTTGATCATTCTCAGAAAATGTGAATTATATGGAAAGCAAAAGGAAGAAAAATAAAGAAAATATCAAAGAAAGCTGAACTTGCAACCTGTCTTGTATGTGATGGTGTGCAACAAATCAGAGTGACTGCATTAGCATCATCGCCGTGCGCTGTCCTTAAAAGCCCAACAATTTGAAGTAGACGAAGGTTACAGGGGGAGAACAGTTATGGAGAGACTAAAAATTTATCCAAGAACCCCCCCCCACCACCACCACCACCACTATGCTATGTGTACATAGAGTCCCCCTCGTACTACTACCAAACAACAACCCAGAAGCAGCAGCAAAAGTTGAAGACGCGAGGGCATTAAGCCCAACCCTAGCTGCCACCTCCAGCAGAACAGCACACCCGCCACTGTCAAAAGCTGTGTGTCCTGCTAACGCGTTTCTTTCTACGGGCTCGCCTGGCTATCTATTTACTGACCTGCTGCACCGCCGGCCCGGCCCCTCGAGACGATGTGGGAGACGACGACGTCGGCGAGCGTGATGACGACGTAGCCGACGCAGGCGAGCATGAACGCCCACGGGTACCCGCTGTCGGGGAGCAGGTCCTCGAACGTCTCGTTGGCGTCGCTGAGGAAGTGCATGAGCGCCGTGCCGAGGAAGACGCCGCCGGCGAACTGCGTGCCGAGCGCGAGGAACGCCTCGTTCCACCGCATGAAGTAAGGGGACACACCGCCGAGCAGGGTCCCCGCGAACACCACCGCAAGGCACCACAGCTTGGTCTCCAATAGCCCGCGCGCGCGCAGGTCAGGGTTCGTGGAGGTGGAGCCATGTGCCAGCGCGGCGGTCCCGGCGGCGGAGAGGCAGAGGAGGAGGAAGCGGGCCATGGCGCTGGTGGTGGTGGCCATGGCGCGGGTGCTTGCCGGCCGGACTCGGACTGGGTGCCTGGGTGGTAAGAGGCGAGCGGATTTTATTGGCACGCGGCGTATGTGGGGCCGAGATGGGTCCACCGTCGCGCTTGTATTTTGTACGTACCGAACTACGCTTTGCGGCAGTATGTCAGTGGATGGTAGTACGAGGTACGAGACGAGCGGTCACGCACTCTTCTTGGCGCGGGCCGGCGAGGCAGTTCGGCAAGTGAGTAGGACGTTTTGGGGTTTAAAAAGTCCATTGGCCTGCCTGCCTATTTTCTTCAGCCATGCTAGCGAGCCATGACCAATGACGAAGGCCGTGAATGATCTTTGATTCCGATTTCAAGTTTTGCACCAGCTTATTAGCCATAAGGTTGGAGTAGCATTCTTGTCTCATGGCGGCCTTCTATAGTTCCATGGCGCATAAAATAATGTTGGCTGATCAAGCTTGATAGGGTTCACGATACTTAACAAAACTCTCCACAAAGGTAATGATGAGTTATTAGGAAACAAAAACAAGATCTTGATCTGGCGTCAACCACAACTCCAACTAAAGGTCAGACATATTAAGAGAAAAAAAAAATCTTCAACTTAAACCATTTGTTATAAACAAAACTGTTCATGGAGATGATAATGATGAATTAGACAAACTATAATAGTTGTGGTGTTATCCATACAAACAACAACATGTCAAACTAGAGTCAGACATTATATAATAACAAGTCATGATCTTTGAGTCTAATCGTTTGTTACAGCAGATTTAGGGGATAAAATGTGCAATCATCATATATGCATTGCAACGGCCCAGCGCAACCATCTAGACGGTTTACAGCGTCGACCAAAGCACAATCAACCGATCCAGCATCAAACACGAGCCGTGGAACGCGCGACGTGTATGAGGTGCAGGCGCAACCTGCAGTGTCATTGCGCTTAACGCGTTAATTAACACAACAGAGTTATGTTGGCGGATCAAGCTTGGGTAGGGTCCTCGGTACTTAACAAAAAAACTCTCCACGAAGATGATGATGATTTAGGAAAACAAAAAGATCCAAAAGAACAAGAGCTCGATCTGGCGTCAACCAAGCAACCACAACTTGAACGAGGTTAGACTTAGTAAGTAAAAACACATACAATCTTTAAGTTCAATCGTTCGTTATAAACAAAACTGTCCACGACGATGACGATGAATTAGGTAAACTATAATAGTTGTGGCGTCAGCCATCCAAACAACCAACTAGAGTCAGACACTCAAACGTATATAATAAGAAGTCACAATCTTTGAGTTTAATCTTCTGTTACAAATAGTTCTGGGGGCATAAAATGCCCAATCATCCATATGCATTGCAACGGGGCAGCAATCATGATCTAAACGGATTACAGCCCGGACCAAAGCACAACCAAACAAGCGGAGCGCGCCTACTCGTGCGAAGCGCATGAGGTGTCCTATAGTGTGTGATTGCACTTAACCCAACGAACGTACGACTGATGCTGACACTTGATTAGTTTGATTTGGTTGTCATAGCGCGTCTCCCGAAGAAGACATGTCTGCTTGAGCCTGTGCGACAAGTGGGAGCTATCCAAGTCTTCGCGAGTGCTTCTTGGCTTGGCGATCATATGGATGTACCTTTCTCGGCTCCTAACCTGCATCAACCATTCAACCGGGAGCAGAAGATGCTCGAAATAAAATATGTAGTGTTTTGCCACGCACCACACTCCAGGTGATGGGCTGAAATCATGAAGTACCATATAATGCAATATCGTGCCGGCTCATCAGATTCAGATATGCTACTCTGTTCGAACGTTGACATATACTGTAAAGTTTATTGAAGTACCATATCAAATACAATATTGTGCCGGCTCATCAGATTCAGGTATGCTACTCTGTTTCAACGTTGACATATACTGTAAAGTTTATGAGATGACGTTTTGACTAATGATTCATATAAAAATAAGATATTTCAAATAAAATGTAAAAAATAATTTTGATGATGAAGTAACAGCTTTTGCAGTACTGTCTGGCTGTGCTTTTTTTTTTAAGATTTTCATCAAGAAGAAGATAAATACATTAATACAATAACAAGAGAGTCCCCAAAATACATAGTTACAAGAACGATCGCTCAAAGAAGAACAACAAGAACTCAAACATAGCGTAAGAACAACATCACCTTCCTCTGAAGCGACATGGGAGAGTGAGACCACCAAGGGAGCGATGCTGACACTGCCATAGTCCGTCCACCCGCGAAGTAGTTCAAGTTTCTCACCTCGTTGAGTTCATCCACCCAGACAACAGGTTCACGTTGAATATCTTTATAAGATTCCACGTACTTTTATATAAAGTTTGATCTCATGTATTTTCAAACCATCGGTATACACTAATATCAGTCCACCATTTCTATTCGGTGGAGATGCGTAAGACACCGCAAGATTGTTGCGTACCTTTCCCCGCCATGGATACAAGATCCCTCCAGGATTTACATATATGTAATCCTGAGAGTGCTCGGTAGCACTTGCTGCGGCTGCAGCTGCCGCACACACACTCAGGGCAAAAGCAAGCTAGTTGCGGGCCGCAGCCGAACGGCTTGAGCTGCTTAGGATGGACAGCCGCTGGCATGTATTTCCATCGTTTCTACTTGATGGAGATGCGTAAGCCAGACCGCAAGATTATTACGTTCCTTTCCTGGCCATCCATAAAAGATCCTCCAAGAATATTTATGTAATTCTAGGGCCCTGTTCGTCTGCTTGTAAATGGCTGGGTTGGTGGCTGGGCTTGTAAACGGCTGGGTTGGTGGCTGGGCTGAATTGGCTGATAAGCCCAGCCATTCGGCAGTCCAGCCCAGCCGAACAGCTGAGCTAGCCATTAGCCATGGCTGAAAGCCTCAAAGGGTCGGTCACTGTCGCTCGTCCCTTTCCGGTCGCCCCTTCCAGACCGTTCGCTAGGGTTCAGCCTTGGGCATCTTGGGGTATCTGTTGCTGTTTGGCTTGCACGTTGATGCACGAAAGAGCATATCATGAAGAAGGTTCAGTACATGAAGTGAAGATTGGAATGTGTAGTATCTTTGTTGTTTGGTTACCATTTACCATATTTATGTAATTGGATATGCTAGCGGTTGGACAATTTAGGTAGTAGTATTGTATTGGTATGTCGTATGCTTGTGTGGTATGAAATGGCTAGTTGCTTTTTTATATTTTCAAAAAAAATAAAATAAAAGATATCCAGCCGGTTTTCAATGGGGCTGTGGCTGGGGGCTGGTGGGGCTGCGGCTGATTCAGCTCCAGGGGCTTGTTCAGCTGATTCCAGCAGCTGCACCAGCGGCTGATCAGCCTAGCCACCAGCCCAACCGTTTACAAGCAGCCGAACGGGCTGTAGTTTTCTTCACATGCACCCCTGTAGTGTGGTTCCACCTAATAGTTCATGGGTCTCTCCTAAACCATAGGCAGGTCCCACGTGGGTCCCTCTAAACAATACGCGAGTCCCACATGGATCCCGCCTGAACTATATGCAGGTCTCACGTGGGTCCCACACGGGGCCACAACTTGTGAAAATTAGAAGATCTATTGGTGGGTCCCATGGTAGAGTTGTATTTTTTTGATAAATTTTAAATCCTACAATTATATTCTTTTATGGATGCAGGGATTACATATAAGTATTTCTATATAATTAAAATTTGACCTATGTGGCATGTATTTTGGATTATCGGTATACACGGATTTTTTTAGACGAATCAGTATACACATCTACCCTTCCACCGTTTTTTAGCACAACCGTTTTCTACTTGTTTTTTTAAGGAACCATTTTCTACTTGTTTTCTTTAGAAACTACCGTTTTCTACTTGGTGACCTGGTCGGTTAGCTTTATGGGCTATGGTCACCTGGTCGGTTCGCTTTACGAGCCTTGGTGGGTCTTAATAGGCTTTATATACTCCCTTCGTCCTAAAACGAACACTTCTCGATAAGTCAAACAATTTGAACTTTAACTAAATTTATGTAAAAATTTATTTGTGATATAAAATAAGTATTATTAGATTAGTTATAAAATATATTTTTATAATTAACTTATTTTGAAGCACAAATACTAATATTATTTAATATAATTGACTCACACAATTACCATAGTTGCAATTTTTTTAACAGAGGGAGTAATGAGTATTGCTTATACACACCTTTCGAGTTGTGGGGTGTAGCCTCTGATTATACTTGCCATCCCTACCCCTGCAACACAATAAGTTCATAGTTTGGTCTTATAATTGACAGAGTCACTCGCAAAAAAAAAAAAAAAAAAAAAATGACAGAGTCACGACTACGGAGTAGATGCAAAATGAGACTCTAATATGATGGTAGTATGGCGCGGCAGTGGGAACCACCGGAGATGTGGTGCGATGGTGAGGCGGAGCATAATAGAAGCTCTGAAGAGAAAAATCAAAGAAAAAAAACTTAGACGAGGAAGAAACAGTCCTCCAGTCTGATCAAGAACCGGTGGCTAAAAATTCGTGTGGTGCGGTGCGGAGGACGGAAAAAACTTGCTCGGGTGTGTATATATAGTTTTTTTTTCAAGGGAGAATAATGAAAAAAAAAAACAAAGGGTAAAACTGGCATACCACCCACAGATTCCAAATTCCAGTTCCTTCCCAGTCCTCTAAGCCTCCCTCACCGCTCGACAAATCGCCGCCGCATCTGAGCCTCGAGCGGCAGCCGCCTTCCTCCTCCGGAATCCGTGCCCAGCGGCGCCCACCCTAACACCTCCACATCCTTCCCACCGCCGTCGCCGTTGCCGCTTTAATCCCCTTGAAGAACTAGCGGTCCTCGGGCTCTCGCGCCCATCCGCGCCCGGAGTTCGATGTCCGTTTGCGCCCGATGGATCCGCACCGCCTGACCGGCCCCGCCGCATCCGACGCCGACGAGGTCGACGACTGGGGTAACGCTCCTATACCTCTCCATCCCTTGCCTTGCGGCCCGCTGTCCCCATGCTGTGTTTCTCCCCTGCGTCGGCTTAGTTTCTATATTTACGAGTACGGTTTAGTTTAAGCTGTGTTTGCGGATCTGTGGACTTCAGGCAAATCAAAATACCATCCGTAGCACAATCTACAGCAAGAGACATTGAGATTTGTTGTAATGTTAGCCTCAACGCTGTGCAGTTAAATACACGTTGGTTTGTATTGGCGTGTTGCTAGAAGAAACAGCTGTACCTGTTACAGAGTGGATTAAGGGAACCGTTTCTGGAGCCTGGACGATCAACCTGAATTTGGTCTAGACTATCACACATTTTGCTAGAAGTTGGGGAGAGGAAATTATATGGTGGGAAAGTTGTTTTTTTGAGCTTTGTTATGCTTAGCGAAGAATAGCTACAACAAAGTTTCCATCATCATAGATAGCTGAATTGCTCAGACCTTTGCCCTTAGTATTTTTCAAAAGGGTTTATAGTTATTACAGACCAACTACCTGTTCTTCTAGTCCCCTTGAGATAGCAATGACAATGAATATTCAGTTTTACTAATTGGTCTTTCCATACCTGTTTTATAATATATAACACAAAACTTGCCTGTACTGTTGTACATGATTCTTATCACAGTTGAATTTTGAAGCAAAAAAAAAAAAAAAAAACAGTCCCTCCGAATCACTAATCAGCAATTTTGATGGAACTGTTCTGTAATGCACTTGACACTAGTAAGACTGGAAAAAATATAGAAATGAAGTTATGGAATGACAATATGATGATTTGGCATTGCATCTCTATTGAACTGCTCAAAACTCAACCTAAGTTACTAACACTCCTTGAGTCGCTCTTCAAAGGTATATGTTTACACCATATCACTATATCAAACAGAAAAAAAAACACAAGTAGATAGTGTTCCTGCTGCACCAAGTCTTGTGTTTCGTTGTTTATCTATTCAAGCCAAGCTTGTTATTGTATTAACACAACGTCAATCATGTTCTAATGATACAATGTGTAAAAAAACTGAAAGTTTCATGTGTATCAAGTGATCTTCCATTTTTTAAGCTGTTTGAACATCTGAAATGACCAAACTATTTATACAGTGCAGATTTTCTTTCCCAGATTTTGCTGCTCACCTGTGTAAGATTATCACATTATTATCATTATTATCTCGAATTCTTGAGAAAAAATTAAGTAATAAACATTATTATCTTTTGATATTATGTAAGAATTTCTCTGCTTGACAGGTTAGACATTCATATTTTGTGGGTTTAAACAGGGGAAGGTGATTAGGTGCATTATGACCTTTGTGACATGATGTGCGTTAGTATGTGGTTTTTGAGTCATGATCTACATGACCTAGGTGTTGAGGTGGCGAAATAACCACAGCTGTTCCTTACCTTACCTTTGTATGGCGGTATATCGGTGAAGTGTCATTGTGACATCTAAATTGCCAAGCTGGGTACTGTTTGGGGATTTTTGTGAGAAATGTGCACACGGGAGGGATAAGGGCTGGGTAAAAGGAATATTTATGAAATTTGGTGTAGTGTTCCTGATCCATGTCCTTAGGGTAGAGTTTGGTCAAGCATTAATGATTGCAATATGTGGTTGAAAGAATGGTTAATGTGCTTTGGTACCTGTCTTTGTCTCTTTGATGTTGCCTTCCGATGTGCCTCGGCTGTAAAAACAGTCTTCCATAGGGAGTAGATTTGTTGCATGTGCAGAGGGTACGTGACATCTCCAATGGCAGCTGGCCTGACATCCTGGAGGGCTGGAAGTACTTAGATTCTTTCCTGTGATTAGTGAAGTTAGGTTCTGTTACTCTTTTGTTGTGTTTTATTTCTTTGCACACTGTCTTTGACCCACATTAATGGTTTGGTTCGTCAAACTGGCAGACCAGATTGGACTGGTTCATGGATCATGGGTGATAGAGATGACATGTGGGTGTTAGTACTTAGACGTCTAATGTGTTGGTCCAGTAAGTTGGATGATAGGCCATATATGTCCTGCTTTACGTGTCCTTTGTTTGCAGCCTCAATGGGTCTGTGGCCCCGAGAGCCTATGCAGGGATGATAATGAGAAAATTAGAAAGTTATTTTAGAGGATATTTGAGTTACTATGCTCTATAAGTATGCTTCACTTTCTGATTTCTGTGTCTCCTATTCCCATGAGCTTTTGTTGTTCCCAATTCTCTTTTTAGCCTGATATACTTGTTTTAGTTTGATACGATAACGCCTCTGCTGATTTGATTATGTAAGCTTTGTAGTTTGAGTCATTGAGTGCACTTTGAGTAGACCGTATCATTCAGTTTTGTCTGTTTGATCACAGTGCACTCGGATGTTTGTGTTTGTGCTTTATCCATCCTGTTTGATCACATTTGATGTTAGACAATAATGGGAAAATGATAGTGAATTTGTTCTTTTCCTAGGACTGGATGTTGCCATGCTTTCTAAAAGAAAAACCATTCTCAAATGCTACTGTTTTATGTCACAGATAATGATGACTTTGTGATCCCAAGCTTGAGTGTTGAAGAATCTGATCTTGGTGACTGGGAAGCTTCACGGGTTTCTGATCCTCAACCACCTCCAAAGGTCCTTTTTTTTCTAGTTCTAATCATTTCATTATCCCGAGTCCCTTTATAAAAGCAAAACACCAGGGTATCTTCATTTCATTGTGCCACTAACGAGGGCCAACTAGCTGTAAAATGTACGACACACTCTGACTGTGTTTTAAGAAACATGCTTGCCCTTAAATAGGGAGGAGATTTGCATTTGCATCTCACAGGACTGGACAGCTATCTCGCACTGGCTGGTTAACATGGTTGATGATAATTGTCCATGCGTTTCTATCTTTGCTGTCACTAACTTTGCAGTGATGCTTACAGCCCACCAAGGACACGGAGAGCATCTATCTCGGACCACACGGTGCACCGCCATCTCGAGGGAAGAAGCCAGAGGACGCTTCGTCTACAACTGGGTACCGCGACAAGAACAACAAAGCGAGGGAAGCAGGTGACCAAAAGGCACTTGGAAGTGGCCGGAACACCAGAGGAGGAAACGCTGGAGATTTCCATCGCCAAAATGGTGCCAGCCATGGCAAGGACCTCTTCAAGAGAGCTGGCTGACCTCGTCTCTCGTTCCCAGTGATAGTACTTCCTTTATCTCCTTCCAGTGGCTTGGCTGAGTGAAAGCCTGGTGATTTATCCGTGTACTGGAAAAAAACCGTTGCCCTATTACCTCGTTGCTGCAGGTATTATTACTGATCCGTGGAAATGTACTATCAGTATGCTGTTCCGGAACAGTTTATTTGCTTGGAATGGAAAGTGTGTGTTGCTATGTCACTGTTTCCTGTGACCTGTGCCGTTCCATTTACTGTTGTGGTTATTGTTGATCGGGGGTTAGGTTAGCTAGGCCTCTGCTGGGACACAGGTGGTTGAGACGTTGCTTCGCGGATCTGTGTCCACAGCCTCTGCCAACGCCGTATGATTGCTGTGGTCTCTGGTCCAAGCGGGGTGCATCCATGGGTATGAGGTGTGCGTCGTCATCGCGTCGCACCCTGTGACTGTTGTCGGCTCTTGTGATCATGTCAGACTATGATGGTTACGGCCCTATATGGGCTGCATGGTGCATGAATATGCTCTGGGGCGTCGTGACAAAGGAATCGAAAGCTGATGTTAGGTTTCGTGTGGAGCCCCAGCTCGAAGCTTCCCAGCGTACTGCTTTCTGCATCTGCTCTCTCTGTCCGTAAAGTTTCCCCCGTAACCTTTGTTGCTCTGCATCCGCGCGGCGGGCACCTTTGTGCTTGCTTGTGCACGGAGACTCTTTTGGAAGCGAAAGACGGCCGGGCAGGAATCCTGATCTGAAATTTGCAGCCTTCAGGGCTATATATCTTATGGTCCCAGCCGAGGCTTGGCATGTGCTGCTGGCCAAGCAAGAAGCACCGTATCGGTGGCTCGGTGCGGACGCATCTAGCTAGTCCACCCACCCTGGGAGACGGAAGACTGGAACAGAAGATACGGTCAGGTCAGAGTGTGTCTGACTTTAGATTTTAGTTGATCACCAGAGGATTGATGTAGCATTACACTGCACTAGCTAGACGTTGCTCTTTGGGAGGATATTGCTAATGCTAACTACTCCTATGATCCTATATCTAGCAATCTAATCGAGCACAGCAAGCTTTGCGCTTTCTAGGGCTTGTCGGTGGCTGCGTGGGTCCAGATCGAGCTCCCTTTGGTCCTGCAGTCGAGAGCGAAGGCACACCAGCATCACATCACGTCAGGACCATTGATTAATCGGTCGGCAATCATGCGTGCGTGCGTGACATTGGCACGAGTATGCAGTAGAATGGTGATATGTTTGTTTTTTATTAATACAAAGATACACAATTTTCACGGTTCTCGAATAAAGTAGTAGAATGGTGGTGGTAATCCTAACAGTATATTATCAGTGCCCACCAAAGCTACTTACTAGTAACGGACAGGTTAACAAAACCGGTGGGAACCGGTCCGAACCGACCGGTTCCCGACCAAACCGGTCCGGTCCGGTTGAAAAAAACCCCGATTAGCGGTCCAAACGGATACTGTAAAACCAGCCTACTCGGCTAACCGATCGGTTTCACCAGTTACCGGACTGGTTTTTTCCTAACGAGAACTGGTCAAACCATGGTTTTGTTAACCTGGTAACGGATAGCCGGATGGCGCCGATGCCAACGACCCCACGACGCACCCATCTGCTCCGCTCCCCCCACGCGAAAGCTACGTGAGTACGTGACTCTCGCTTTCCTCCTCGTCGCCGTCCGTCTCCACACGGTTACTAGTTCCAGTCTTCTAGTAGATCACTTTCTCAACAGCTTTAGTTGTAGTAGCTCTGTAGACTGTAGGAGAAGATAACAGAATTTTTTTTTAATGTTTGGAAACGGAAAAACTGAGCGGGGAGCCTAACCAAGCGGTTTGTTGCACGTTGCTATGCTTTTGTAGCTAGCTCTCTAGTGGCCGACGTCAGTGGTCAGTGCCAACTCCACTAGCCCCGGCCCATGACCCAGGAGGAGGGTGTATTTGCTCCACGAAGCTGCGTCGCATTGCCTAATTCCCGGGGTACTGGTAGTAGTAGTAGCGGCGCGGCCTAATTCACACACCGTGGTGGTCCGTGGGGTAAACTTACTTGCATGATTTGTTAATTATATACAAATACTAGTTTATATGATTCTCTCTTCAGGGGATTTGAGAGTGTCCACTTTGCTAGATATATAGACTCCTCCTTTTGGTTAACTTAATCCACTTCATGCTAATGTGCTCCCAGGTCCCAAGCGAGTGATAGAGTTGGTGTTGCAGCTCAACAAAACTCAGCTTTCATTCCGCTAATTCTGGGTGCCCACAGCCCGCTCTGATAATAAGTGAACGTGTGTACGCACAACTTTTCCCCTTTTATCACGCAAAAGAATACTGTTTTTTTACCTTTTTAAATAAAAGAAATCAATCTTACCGCGGAATACAGTACGCTAGCAGCATCCAGACTGATGAACCAGCTCGTGTAAAATGGTGTTGTACTACCAGCGTAGGGTGATAGACAATTAGACAGGTGGCTTAAGGAGGGGCGGGCCCACCTGTCCGCCAAAGCTGGCTTGGTGCTTAGCCACTGAGAGCACTCGAGAGCGTCACGCCGCCAGCCTGCTCAGCTCTGCCAGGTTAATCGCCCTGCCTCTGCTGCTGCCTCAACAAAAGCGAACCCAGCTGAGTGCCCAGAGACTCCACCACCCTCCTCCTCCCTTTATCTCTTCCACCCCAGGGTGACCGCCTCCTCTGCACCTGCAACAAAAGGTGGCAGAGCCTTCTTCAGGGCAGGCATCGATCCACAGCAAGCAGCTCAAGGTAAGCAAAGCAGCCTCCTTTCTCTCTCCAGCTCTCTCCTTTCTGATTTCGGCCCAAAGATTAGCCAAGTTCATGTTGCTAGTTTTCCTCTCCTAAAACTTTCTGCCCCTTACAAAGATCACGTTTCTTAGCTGTCAGGAAGGAAACCTGTGATGCTTAGCTGAGCGTTTCTCCATAATCCATATCATAGCACAAGTTAGACGAAGAGGAATTATGTCCGCTCTTCAAACATTTATCGAGAAGTTCATCTCTTGTTCCTTGCATTTCGACAAGGTTCAAACCTGACCACGCCATGGATCTGTTCCGACGAGGTCGCTTGGTGTCGGCGTCATGCTAGCTTCCGGAGTGATCATGCATGGCTTTCGAGCGTGCTCCCCTCCCACACTCAAGTAGTAGTACCAAGCGTGAAGTAGACAACAAGCAACGTGCGATTCCTTTCCCTTTTTATGAAATGGGCCAACGACCACCTAACTGTACATCCAGGGATATTTCGGGAAACAGTTCGACTGGTTAAGCTTGCAAGACACTCTGTCCCCAAGTAATTAGCTAGGATGTCATGTTACTGTAATCACTACTAGTACGGGTGCTCTGCTTCTTTGCGAAAAGATTTCTTAAGTTGCCTTCCTTTAATCTTTTACAGCCACATTTTTATGAGGTTGAGATCCCAATATTTGTGTTCAGATGTCGACGGTTGTCATGAGAGTGGATCTTGAGTGTGCAAAATGCTACAAGAAAATTAGGAAGGTCCTGTGCAAGGTCCAAGGTCTGTCTTGCTAACTAAACTCTATTCAATTCCAACAAAAATTGTGCAAGATTGCAGCGAAATGGTGCTGAATCCAAAGATTGACCGATGGCCATCTGTGCCTCACTCTGCTTCATCGATAACAGACAAAGTGAGCATCAGGACCATCACCTACGACGAGAAGACCAACACGGTGATGGCGTCCGGGCCCTTCGATGGCGAGGAGGTCGCCGGACGCCTCACCCACGACGCCGGCAAGGTCATCACCGACATACACTTCACCGGAGCAGGTGGCGTAGGCGGAGGCGTAGTCGGAGGCGGCGGAGGGAAACAGAAGCACGGCGCCGGCGCCGCCGCTGCCAAGGCTCCCAAGCCAGGGAAGGGCAACGGCCACAGCCACGGCCATGGTGGCCACGGCGGTGGGGGCCACGGCGGTGGGCATGGCGGTGGAGGCCACGGCGGCGGGGGCGGCAAGCCGGAGAAGAAGCACGTCAAGTTCGACGACTTCGACGACGACCTGGACGACGACGACGACTTGGACTTCGACTTGGACATGGGCAAGAAGAAGCCGTCGGCCGGCGGGAACGCGCACCACGGGCACGGGCACGGCCACGGCCATGGCCATGGCCACGGCGGCAACGGCAAGCCGAAGATCATCACCACCACCAACAACACCCCAATCGCGGCGCGGCTCGAGGCGCCGCGCACCGGCCCGGCCATGTCGATGGCGGCGGCGGCGCCGGTGCGGATGCCGCAGCAGATGCCGGCCGGGATGATGATGATGCCGCCGCAGCAGCCGCAGGCGCCGACGGCTATGCCTTCCATCTGGCCGACGCCGGCGCCCGAGTGGGGATACAGCACGCAGCCGTACGGAAGCTACAGTGGCCCACCCGCCGGAGGGTACTACGGCGGCGGTGCTCCGGCGTACGGCCACGCCGGGTACGGCGCGCCGTACGGATACGGCGGCAGGGGGCCTTACGCCGGCGGGCAACAGTATTACGAGGAAGAGCCCAGCGCAGGGTGCAGCGTCATGTGATGAGCTCATATTCCTCGTCTCATGGTGTCTCTCTCTCGCCCATGGCTGGCTGGTAAGCTACTTCCGTTTTCGGAAATACACGAAGATCTCGTCAACCTCGTGATGTTTGTTCGTTCGTTGTAAAATTCGTACCAGTATATGTTAGGAGATGTGCTATATTTTTCACTTTCTTTTGTGTTGTGTTGGGTGTGTGTGAATACGTGCTCTTTTGTATTTTGCTTGTGTTTTGGAGAGTGCTCCACAGCAGAGTGACTGAGTGAGTAGTGTAAGTGTAGTTGAAGCACCCTCTCCAATGTAAAGATGAACAAACGTATGCATGCTACTCCTGTACGTTGTATCTATTTTCTTCTAATTTTGTATTTATGGTATGATGGAGCTAGGAGATGGTACTGTGTATAGTGTGCATTCCGTACAAGAAGTGTTGGTGTAGGATCTTGAAATTTTGGTTTCAAGATCCTCGATTTGGATCGATTTTGAATGGACTTGGTGTTTTAAGTCCACGGAAAAGTATTGAAACCAACAATGCAGTGGGTCTGACCAGCACGCAACAGAGCAGTCCTTCATTCCTAATAAGTTCAGGATGGAAAAAGCTATCTCTGAACTTGCTCTACTCCATTTTGCCATTAGGAGTGGGTTAGAGATGGACGGCCACGCCTATTTGGCTATCAACCATATCATAACTCGGTAGTAGTGTATGAGTACAAGAGTAGCATGAAAAAGGTCAATGCGATGATCCTAAATCGATTTTCTGCATCCAGCAGCAGTGGTTATGGTTGAGTGTGGATTCAGAGGAGCCTACGAAATAGAAAACAGAACTTGGTTTAAGGCAGTCAGGTTCAATGATTTCAAATCGTATTATCAAACCTAGTCGTAATAGCACTGATAAAATGATTAGTCGTGATTAGTCGTCAATCAGGTTGATTAGTTGAAACTAGTCGGTTCTAGTTGGAGTCTAGTCGTCATGTATATTTCAGAACCAGGTGCTATGGTCCCGGTTGGGTGGCCGGGACGAAAGGGCCTTCCCAACCGAGAAACAAAACAAAACACAGAAACCGCATATTCTGGTTTTGTTACTGTTAACAGTTGCGTTTACTAACCAAACACGTTAAGATACTAAATTTATAAGTACTAGTTTATCAAGGCACGCTCCAAGCATGGGCTAGTAACATTAACACGAGGCTCTTTCCTACGTGGAAGCCTACATCTTTCAACACAATATTCATACTTTTATTCGTTTGTGATAAACTTTATGTAATATGATATGATTTTTTATCGACGTCCATAGTTTCCCTCATTGCACAGCACCCCCAATTATTAATACCAAGTTCAGTTGCACGGTATGTATATCATACTTTCCTGATTACGCATCAGCTTCCTGCACGTTCTAAAACTGTGTCACATAATAGTGGCACAACTTAAAGAATAGTAGATGGTTTGACACATAAAATGTATTTGTATTGAAAACATTTAAAAACTAAAAATGTTATTCCATCTGAAATTATCCCATTTTTACCATGGATAATAAGCGGTGATAGAAAATCGCACTAGCGACAGATACTTTTATTGTCGAGACCATGGAAAGTTTTAAATCAAGCAAATATAAAACTTTTTAGACCATTGGAGTAGGACTACCCCACCACCCATCATCGGATGTGTGGAGCATCTCGCTGTGTTCAGATTGCTAACAATAATTTATTTAACCTGTTCTTAAGTGTGCTAATGATACATTATTATTTATTCTGATGCTGAACCATAGATTACTGGATGAACCAATAAGTGGAGTTATTGTTAGTCTTATATGCACCTCACATGGTATGGAGCTCAGATCAAATATTCAACCAGCCGTGTTGAAATGTGGTTCTAGATTGTCATACAGGTTATGTCTCTGGCTTTTCAGATAGTTTTTTTTTCCAAAAGAAATATGGAACAAAGGCCTCGGCTTGCCTAAATCTGATCTTAGAGCAAGTATAGCCTTTTATTCAGCCTGACGCTGCCTAGCTTTTTCCAGTGAATTGAAATTTCTCTCCTTCTGAGCGTTTATGTGCTGCGCTGCTTGCTGCTATCACCTGTGCACTTCCTTAGTTCCTAAGCGGCCGAACACCTCCGATCCATTTTTCCCCAAAATTTTTCTAACCTCCATGTGCACCATGAGGTGGTGATTGTAGCACTGCCTAGAGACTGGTTGATCTCCTGCACCACTTGCTCCACCCTGGCTTCCGCGAAGCACGAGGTCAACGGCGTCGGTGGGCCCATATACTCGGCAAGGGTGGCCTCGCGGCGATGTCGGCGCGCCATCTGTGGATGTCGGCTCCGTCGCGTCGCGGTCCGCCCCGGCGGCCCCCAAGGTAGCCTCTCAGTCCTCATTGCAAAGTAGCCTAGCTAGAGAGAGCTGCGGCCAGGAGCTCGGGATCCACGGACGGCGAAGCAAGTTTTGCAAGTGCGGCGAGGAAGAGAGTTGAGGGAGTCAGGCAGGACAGTGAGAGCGGGAATGCGTCTCGGCATCCTCACCAGTTGGGTCGACGTTGACGACGGCGACGGCTCCTCCGGCGAGCTCCTTGGTTGAAGTAGAACGACACAGTAGAACAGTATAGATGAACAGTAACTAAGGCATCTTTATTAATTAGAGTTCATTCAGTACATATTTATATAGGGGATTAGGAGTTTTTTTTGAGAATATAGGGGATTAGGAGTTAAGCACGGCCACGAGGCGCAGGTCATGGGCAACATGCTGCGACCAGGTCCCACACCCGCACGTCACGAGGACGGCGTGCGCGGGAATTTTCCGCCCTCTGGATGATATACCCCTCATCGACTGTTTTTGTTTTCTACGTTAGGATCTCGCTTCCATTTTCGTTTTTAGCAAAATACAAAAGTTATCATTTTCCAACTAATTTTATAATCATTATTCATTATTTTTACGTCACTTTAATTTCATAAATGTGGAAAGATTCTGACTGTTCCGCTTTCGTTTTCTACATTACAATTTCTTTTTCGACCATTTGCATCCAACATGCATTAAAGGACCCGGCTTGGCAAACAATCGCCTTGCTGAAGGCGTTAGTTGCCTCTATGTCTACAAAATTTGAGAAGTATCGGGACCCAGACAAAAGTCATATCCCGTAGAAAGAACAAGGAGATTGCATTTAACCTTGCATTAGTCATTGCCATCATTTTAGATCCAAAAAGGAAAGCAGTTTACTTGGATTTCTTTTGCCAGAAGGTGTGCCAAAATACAGATCAGATCGGTATTCGTGCTACCTTTGTAGTGTAGTGGGCAAAAAGTACTTCATGGAGTACCAACAACAGTATACAAGAACAAGTTGAAAATACATGGTGACATGTCCTATTGAAGTAATTGTCGTGTATCCACCGGTTCTGAAAAAAGGAAAATTGAAGCTGAATTTGAGAGGGACAAGTCACAAGTGAAAGATGAATGTGTTGTAAAATCTAAGATTGATGCATATTTAGAAGAAGAGACTGAGAATGACAAAGAAGGTTTTGATGTCTTAGCGTGGTGGAAGTCCAAAACAGAAAAAATATCCTATACTATCAGCAATGGCTCGGGACTTCCTTGCAATTCCTCTAAGCACGGTGTCATCCGAGTCTGCTTTCAGTTGTGGAAAAGGATTCTTGAGACCATAGAAACTCATTAACTCTAGAAATGCTCGAAGCGTTGGTTTGTGCAAAGGACTGGCTTTTTAAGATCAAAGATCCCAATACTCAAGGTACAACAACTTCCTATTTTAGAAATGCTGCATTTTTTCCAATATCTTTAAGACATGGTCACAATTGTCTTTTTGTAGGTGAAGAAGATTCTGAAAATGAAGCACATGAGGGATAACAATGTCGTTGTGAAGAGACAAAAGGAGATAAGGTACTAAAGGACTTTGTTGCCTGATCAATATTGCCTAGTTCTTTAAGACTAGCATAATGTGTATACTTTTTTCTGTAGAAGTTTATTAGTCTTCCTGCACATAAAAAGTCATGGCAATGGTCTAATTTATTCATAATGTGCCCCGCTTACTTTCCTTTCTGAAATGCTTTATTTCCATTCACAATGTCTTATTGGTTGAAGTGCAGTATTATACACTATACAACTTTGTTACAGAAATACCTTCACGATGAGATTATATTTACTTTGGATCGGGTGCAGCCAAGAGTACAGGCACAGAAGCACTAGGAACTTTTGAAGTTTACTACATTATCAGCCAAAAAATTTTCTGCATCAACAACCTAGAAACCATTCTCTGTACTGTTTTAGGAGAAGGCATGTTGTGTATTTTGGGAGAAGTTTGGAGAAGGCTCTCGTATTTACCATCATGTGTACTGCCCACATCAACAACCTTTTGGCATCGTTCAACAGCTAAAAATATTCATGTCATCCCAATTTGCAGCTCAATTTTCATTTTGGATCATTCCATGGTGTTTTAACTAGGATAAGTGTTGTTGATATCCTATTTATATTTTATTTTTTTTCTCGAACACGCTATATTTTTATTTATGTTGCTTTGTATTGACCATTTCATTTTTATATTCCATTTTATTTTAATGTCTGTGAATATAAGTATACGATTGGCTGTAAGATCGGCAAAGCATCCAAAGCAAAATAAGTAGAGGAGGGCCCTGTTCAGATTCCTCAACTTTTCACTATTCATTCTAATTTTTCACTATTTCTCCCTCACAAAACACATTTCTCAGCGAATGCTACAGTGTTTTTTTTATGCTACAGTGTTTTTGTTTTTTCCTACGATCTAAACACACTTACACGAAGCACGAAGCAGAGAAAGTGACGGCAGCAACCAGGGAGCAGAGGAAGCGATCGGAAGAAGCAGAACATGCAGGAAGCGGATCGGTGGGTTAGAACGGGTTCGAACTGTGGCGTGTGGTTTGTTTTGGTTTTATCTTGCTGTTGGACGGTTGGGTTTGGTTTTAGAACGGCGACAGGTTACACAGGTAGGTTTGGGTGAATCTGGGTAGACATGCAACCACGTAAGTTTGGTTCGGCTTTGGTCCAGGTTTGAGACCGTTACCAGGTTTAATTAGGGACAGTAGGGGACGAGATGGCTGAGAGGCCATCGTTTTACTGCGCGCTAGTATGCGTGGAGTGGAGCCCATGGATGACGGATCCATTCCCAATCCCATGCGGCGCATCACACCCTCGACGAGATTGTGTTACGGGAGCGATATACCTGTCACTCGACTCATCTCGTCGCCGTCGCGCAGGATTGGTTGGGGTGACCCGGCTCGATTCGGGCTTGTCCGATCCGGAACGGGAGCGGAAACGCCATGCCAGCGCATGCAGACAAGGATATGGTGTCGAGTCGATGCGGGGCCCTGAGGCCGGAGAAGGGTTGACTCGTCGTGGTCGCAGCGAGAAATTTCTAGCTGCAGCCTGCAATGCCAATGCGCGCGGGGGCGCTGCTTCGTCTGTAATGCAAGGGATGCTTCGTCTTGGTCTCATTCTTAACATAATCACGTGACTGCCTGCCGAGATCAGTAGCTTCAATGTGATTCGAATCGATGTAACCAAAGACGACTTGTATATCGCTCCAGGACTACCCAAGAACAAGGTCAAGAGCACAAGATTAGCACCAAGTGCTACGTAATTTCTTGATACCTGTACAGGGACAAAAAAAAAGGAGGAGGAGAAAACCTAACCAACATCCATGTGAAAAAAAAAATATCATTTGCTTTGTCAATTGTCCACACCAAAATGTGGACTTTTATGATCCCCTAGGATTACCACTAACTCGGTGTGTTCTGCGGGCATTTTGTACACGGTCGATCGATCTTGACTGACCCTGCGTCAACCGCGGACGGCGACGGCTGGGTCGTCGACCGGGCTCATCACTACAGCGAACCACAGCTCTGTTCCTAGTCGCGGCCTCCTATTGTTCAGTCTACTGAAAGCTGGTCAAAAGATGACCAATTTAACAAACAAAGCTGGTCGATCGATTAACGAGCTTGTCATTAGGTTTGTTTCTACTCCTTCGATCGTTTTTGAACGCTAGCATGTTGTTATCGCTTGCTGCTGGGAACCTGCCCTGACGAGCTGCAGGCTCTCCTGTCGCATCATGCTCCACTGGTTGGCGATGAACTCCTCGATCCTCCTGTCGTCCGCTAGCTCCACCACCGCCATCGTCTCCTCCGCCGCGACGCTTGCCTTCCTCCGGTGGCCGGAGACGACGACGCGACGCTTGTCCAAGTCATCACTGTTGCCACCTGTCGCGCGATCATTGGCAACGGGGAGCTGGTTCGTCGTCATCGGTGCCCTGTCCACGATCACTATCTCTCTGCTGCTGAACAGAGGTTGCCGGTCCACCTGTTCCGGTTCTTGGGTCACTAGTGCTGACGCGGTGACTGGCCGAGTGCTCCGCCGCGGCTGGCGCTTGACTGCACGCCGGCCGATCTCGCAGACGTCCACGTTCCTGGTGCTCTCCCTCTGCCCCGGCCGCCGCCACACGACGACGCTCCTGGAGGTGGGGGCGACGGTGACGGCGTCGTTTTCCGCGTCAGAATTAGCGGCGACGACGGTGGCGGCAGCCGGAGAGGTGGCGGCGCGGCGGCGAGCGGGGGTGGCGAGGACGCCGGCGTCCCTGAGGATGAGGAGGAGGATGGCGTGGCAGAGGAGGACCATGTTGGTCCGGGTGGCGAGGCGGAGGAGGCCGCGGCCGTCGAGGACGACGAAGCGGTCCAGCGCGGCGAGCAGAAGGTCGGCGCCGCGGCGGCGCGTGTGCGGCGGCGGCGGCGGCTGGAGGGCGAGGAGGAGGAGGAGGAGTACCACCGCGGAGAAGGAGAAGAGCAGCGCCGTCGTGGCCCTGGCCTCGGCGCTCGCCATGGACGTCGTCTTGGAGGCAGACCGCAGTGAACAACAAGCCTAGCGGAGAGATCGCCGATCCGAGGTTTGTGTCGTGTTCACTTGCGCGCGCTGTGGAGGTGGCCAGGTGGGCGTGGTGGCTTGCGGGGTGGTTGCTGGTGACACTTTATATATATGCGTGGCCGGTGGGTTAAGTGAAGTGGGGAGCTCGGGCTCGGAGTGAACCGTGCGTGGTCCCCCGGCGTGGCCCGGTGCCGGGCCATGGAGCGAAGACTGACCAAGACTTTGACGCCTTCATTGTATATACACTCCCTCCACTCTAGCCAGGTGTGGTGTCCGAGCCGCGTACGATTCCAAAGGTGACCGCGTCCATCACATGGCTGCCGCGTGATCGGTGTTATTCTCCGGCGGGCGGGCTCCGAATGCATTTTCCGGAGATCTGATAGACTAGGGAAGAGTCTTGGATCGAGTCCACTGCCCGGCGCAGGGTTCACGTCGTCGTCGTCGTACCAAGCGAGCGAGATCCAGGCCAGTGTACCAGCTGTACAGTATCATATCGTACCGGCATTCCGTCCTGCATGGCAGCCGAAGTGTGTGTGTGTGTGTGTGTGGCAGCGCGGCCTGCCGGACGAGACGACGGCGTCCGCGACGGGTTGGCTGCTTCCACGGCCCGCAGCCAGGCGGGGCCACCATGGAAGGAAGCAATTGCGCGCTGCCGGGCCGGGTGAGCTGACCGTCGGGCCTACTCGCGTCGCATCGTCATGTCTCCACTCCAAGTCTGCAACGGCCCGGGGTGATCATTCTTTGCTTTGCTTTACTTTGCTCTGTTGATTAGCGGAACGCGCAAAGTGAGAACGCACGCTCTCTTTTCTTTTCTTTTTTTTTCCCCTTCAATACTAAGGCCCACATCGTCACTTGTTAAGTTCCTATCAGTGACTAAGATTTCGACAGTCACAGGTCTTGCTTACCTCGACTAGCTAGCTTCACAGTGGACCCTTCTGTTCCAAAGACTCTTTTTGCGTTGTTCAGTCATCCGGCGCGTGCACTCAGGCCACCGATGACTTTGGTTTAGTCCAACACTTAGATTTACATATATCCATGTGCTGCTCAGGGGCAAGAAAAAAAAATACAACAGAAACATCCGCCTCAGGCCTCCGCCAAATCATACAGAAATTGAAAACTGCAAACAGGTTATCCCAGAAGCTCGGATCCAACTTTACAAACATTATTAGTCCTTTCACGTTTTTTAGAGTTAAAGCGGCTTCGAAAATATGATATTAACTCTCTCCGGCACACCTTGATTGTACCTCCAGTCCTCCAAACTTCGCAACACACCAAAGTTGACTGGCAATATTATTCACACTTCTTCTTGCCTTGCATCTGTCCAAGTGAGTGCTCAAAGCACTTGTTCCTGCCCCTCGTTTGGCACTGATCTCCGTGCTGTAGTGAATAGATTGTCCTTTTGTACCTATACCAGCCACGTGAACTTTAGTGAATTCATTGCAAACCTTAGACTCGAAATTTCCGATTCTCCTCACTATGTAAGAAGGCATGACCGTTCCTAGTTCAATTTGGCCCTCAACACATCCAGATCTAGCATGTTCATCCATCTCATCATCGTCGCCATCACAAATATAATGTCCTCACCTTCTTCGCCGTCACCAGCGTCGTCCTCGACCTCCTCTGTATCATCATCACCATAATCCTTATACTCATCAGTGTGCTAGTTGGATTGTATAGTTATTTCTGCTTGAACCTAGGTTGTATATGAAGTGTGATCTTCTTATGCTCCTTCGGTTTCCGGACCATTTGATAGATCAGGAGTATTTTTCTGCTTTCTTCCACTGATGGACTGCACTATTGCATCTTTGGGAGTATCCTACTTCTCTTCCAGTACTGTTGCTCGGCTGCAGCACACCTTCTTTGAGGTGATGCACACCCATCATAGTCCCTGCGGAACCTTGCTGCAAAATGTAAAGAAAATATTGCATCGGTACAAAAGAAAACATATCTTTTAAGGAATTAAGCAAATTGTGCTACGGCCATTTAATTAGAAAACTTGACAACTTGACAATAAACATCTATCGCCGGCCTGTTTTAATTTTTTTTAGTTGACTTATTTTCCACTAGGGAGATTCTACTAAATAAAGAAAATACATAGCAAATTGCATGCCATCACCTGGTTCTGAAATCGGCAAAACACGCAAACTGAACCTTCAGCTAGTGTGGATCAGTGGGTAAAAGAATTACAAGGGCAAGGGCCGTGGTCGATTTGATGGGCTGGATCAGCGACCCATTGGCCATTGGTTCAACCCGCTCCACTGCTCCAGGCCCATCTTCAGGTGAATAGCGACAACTTAATTAGGTGCAGTTTCTCAAAAAAAAAAAAAACTAATTAGGTGCATCGGTGAAGTCATCTGGTATCATGAAAATATGTGACACAAATGAAATGATCCATTATAAAGCGAATCCAAAATCCGAAATGGTGAGGTTTCTTATACCATGCTACTCTGAAAGATACTCGAAGCAAGAGGCACGCCAAGACAACAGTATTTTTTAACTTCTACTAGCATAGATACATCACACACATATGCCTAAAATCGATGAAGAAAACGAAGCGAAAAGAAATATCTTGAACGATGCATTATCCGTGACCACTACTTGTCACTGGACCACAATCTCCCGACCAACTGTCAGGGTTCACAAAAGCAATCGCCAAGAACATCGAAATCCATTCCTGAAAAGTAAAAAACCGGTATCCAAATCTACACTGATCCAAATGAACTAGCTGCAGCGTCCGCAGCCATCGCCTGCTCCATTGATCCGATGGCCGCCACAGCCTTGCACTTCCACCGAGCCGCCTTCCTCTCACCAGCTCACCCGCGCGATGCAGGGGCCAAGTGGCCGCTCCACCATTGCTCACCTCACAGGATCCCTGTGGCAAGAAGAGCCTGCTTTCTCAAGGCGAAATCCTTGAATGGGCGGCCACAGATCGGTGCCTCGTTCGGCAACACCAATGGTATCGCCTGCTGCTGCTACCTACCATTAGCAACTAGCGATAGCAACTAGCTGGATGTGCATAATGGCTATGCACAAGTAGTTTCTGCAGAGGTGCGAGATGGGAGGCCAGCCGGAGATGGGCGACAGGAGGAGCAGGGAGGGAGCACCGTCAGCATCACCGTCGTCGGCGCCTCCGGCGACCTCGCCAAGAAGAAGATCTTCCCGGCGCTCTTCGCCTTGTTCTACGAGGATTGCCTCCCAGAGGTTTGTGTCGCCCTTTGTTCCTTCGCCATCAGCAACTGATGATGTCAGTTCTTCAGTCAGTGTGGGGTCCGGAGTCTGGTGGTTTTCAGTTTCGGTTTAATCCCTGTCGATGCAGCATTTTACAGTGTTCGGTTATGCTCGTAGCAAGATGAGTGACGAAGAGCTCAGGAACTTGATCAGTACGACTCTAACATGTCGAATTGACAAAAGGTATACCCGCATTATTTACTTGTTCTGCTTCAGTTCTTGCTCTGTGAACTGTATGCATGCATGGGTTTATATGAACTGTAGAACATGCTTATCTTTTAGTACCTGATTGGCGAACCAAAGAGCAAACCTTAATCTGTACTATGGCCTTGCATCACGTAGTTTGGAACCAGGTTTCTTTGAAATTTAGGAATGATGTTCAGAAATTTAGTCTAAGTTTTGCCACTAAAGCAACGAACTGCTGTGTCAATTCGTTTAAGCTTTGGCAAGCATCCAATCAGTTTGACTCCTTTCCCTCCCAGTTCCCAGATTTGTAATGCAAATTCTGTTTGAACAATCAATAGGGAGAACTGCGGCGATAAGATGGGACAGTTCCTTCAGAGATGCTTCTACCAATCTGGTCAGTACAACTCAGAGGAGGGGTTTGCTGAATTAGACAGAAAGCTCAAAGAAAAAGAGGTAACCATTACTCCAGTTCAGATGTAAAATTCAGCAATCATCATTCCTTTAACCTTTTTTCTCAATTACTGCACTCTTTTTAAGGTTGTACCAAGATATTTCTATGCCATTGCAAATTTAGTCATGCTTCAGAACTGATAGCCACCATATGTGTCTTCAGGCAGGCAAGCTCCCAAACAGGCTATTTTACTTGTCAATCCCTCCAAACATATTCGTCGATGTGGTAAGATCTGCCAGCCGCACAGCATCATCTTCAAGTGGGTGGACAAGATTTATCGTTGAGAAGCCGTTCGGTCGCGATTCGGAGTCCTCAGGACAGCTCACTCGGTCCTTGAAAAAGTACCTGGCCGAGGAGCAAATATTCAGGTACTTACATGATACCATGAACAAATTTGTCATATATACTCTTATTATGAGTCACAACACGAAGTTAAATATTTCCTGCTGAATGTACCCTGCAGGATTGACCATTATTTGGGCAAGGAGCTGGTTGAGAACCTCTCAGTCCTCCGTTTCTCCAACCTCGTGTTTGAACCACTGTGGTCGAGGAACTACATCCGGAACGTGCAGCTCATCTTCTCTGAAGATTTCGGCACCGAGGGTCGAGGCGGGTCTGCAGTATAAAACTTCTTCTTGCATACAATGCCCATTGCAACTTATCAGCCCAAAAATTCAGTGAAAATCGACTGACAATGATGGTCGGATTGGCATGCAGCTACTTCGACAACTACGGGATCATCCGTGACATAATGCAGAACCACCTGGTGCAGATCCTGGCGCTGTTCGCCATGGAGACCCCGGTGAGCCTTGACGCCGAGGACATCCGCAACGAGAAGGTGAAGGTGCTCCGGTCGATGCGGCCGCTGAAGCTGGACGACGTGGTGGTGGGGCAGTACAAGGGCCACACCAGGGCCGGCCGATCCTTCCCCGGCTACGCCGACGACCCCACCGTCCCCAACGGCAGCGTCACCCCCACCTTCGCCGCCGCCGCGCTCTTCATCGACAACGCCCGCTGGGACGGCGTCCCCTTCCTCATGAAGGCCGGCAAGGCCCTGCACACCCGGAGGGCGGAGATCCGGGTGCACTTCCGGCGAGTCCCGGGGAACCTTTACCGGCGGAACATCGGGACGGATCTGGACAAGGCGACCAACGAGCTGGTGCTGAGGGTGCAGCCAGACGAGGCGATCTACCTCAAGATCAACAACAAGGTGCCGGGATTGGGGATGCGGCTGGATCGGAGCAACCTGAACCTGCTCTACTCGGAGAGGTACCGGGGGGAGATCCCCGACGCGTACGAGCGGCTGCTGCTGGACGCCATCGAGGGCGAGCGCCGGCTCTTCATCCGGAGCGACGAGCTCGACGCGGCGTGGGCCATCTTCACGCCCGTGCTCAGGGAGCTCGAGGAGAAGAGGGTGGCGCCGGAGCTCTACCCGTACGGAAGCAGGGGCCCCGTCGGCGCGCACTACCTCGCCGCCAACTACAACGTCAGGTGGGGCGACGTCAACATCGACGACGATGGCTCATTATTCTAGCCAAAGATTTGATCGATCCATTTTGCAGTTGTATGTATGTGCATTCTTTTTCTTCTTGTTGGAGATTGATAGAACAAAAGAAACTCCTCCCGCAACAAAGATGATCAATAAAGCTGTTCGCTTCAGTTTTTTATCTCACTCTTTCTTATTTTTCGTTGGACCCGAAGAAAATACAGGATATCAAGAATAGCTGTAAAATTACAGATTGCCAAAATCAAAGAAAAATCATAATAAATAAAATAAATAATGTAGCATTAGAAGACTGAGAGTGAACTTTGGAAGAGGCCTTTAACTATGCAAATCTAGAATATTTCTAGAATTTTCTTATATTAGACTATTTTTCCTATATGCTTAGAATACCCTATCAAACTTTTTTTTTGAGTGCCTCCCATCTGGGTATAGCTGTAGTATCTGCTCCTACACACGCACACCCACTCTACACACGCACGCCACACACACCACCCGTGTACAAACAACCCTACAACTACACACAGACCTGAACCGAATCCTTTCTGAGATCACAGGAATCTATGACTTCGTAGGCGACGGGCACATCGCAATCCCTTGAATATCCTATCAAACTAGCTGAAAAGGAATACATTTAGAAGTTTTAATTGAAAAAAAAAGAATCACACAACATGCATCCACAATAAAGTCGAAAGGAGAAGGATCAAGGCATCAGGCAATCCAAATATCCTACATATAGAAAATACCTGCAAAGAAGAAGGATAAGAAGCACGGAGAAGCCTAAATGCCTCTTTCACACAGCTCCTAGAAACAGGTTCTCAGCTGAATCCAGGATGAACTATGTCAAACAATTTCTTGCTGCGAAGTGTTTCAAGGCTGATTCTGTAAAGTGATTATCTGAAATAAACTAAAAGAGCTACAAGCAGAAAAAATAGCTTCTCCTGATTCAGTTCTCACTGAGTAGCACTGACTTCATAATTCAGTATTTAACTTAAGAGAATTGTGAAGAATCACTTTGAGGCTCTAAATCACTCTTATCATATAATAATTTCTTATAGCGAATCAGAATTGAAAATGGTTATATCAAAGAGGTCCTAACTGCAGACAATTCGGGTGTCATGAATCTCTCAATTCTTGGGACTAAATACCTGATCGAGCAAGCCCCATTTACCCGGTGGCCACCAAATTGATTTAGCATTTTGGCCTGATTGGTTAACTGTAAAAAAATTTCCAAGCCAAAATGGTGTAAGACAAAATATTGGTATGAAAAATTTGTTAGCGCAACTTGGGCCAGAATTTTATAATAGCAAGTGATTAAGTGTCAAAATGTAATAGACAAAATTATAGCGCCGAATAACTTGCCAAATACGAATGGTAATGTCTATAATTATGTAAGCACATATGTGAAAATTTGATTGGGTGTCGAAATTTGAATGAGCTTCATTTTATTCAGGAGCTTTGAACAAATAACTTTAAATTAAACCAAATAAATACAAAAATTTTATGAGTTTGCTTGCCACAAGCTACCATGACCAGCATTTAAGCAATCCTATGTTTTCCTGGTTCGGCGGTATGGGTTCAATTGTCTCTTTTTCCACCCAAGCTTAAGTAATCCCAGCATTTGGAACGAGATCCTCTGTCGTTCGGCTCTCAGCGGCACAGGGACGTCCGACTGCTGTGAAATGTAGGATGGAGATCCAATGGCACAAGCTTACAGCAAAGAAGTCCAACACCATATGGCCCATTGCTCAGCCCAGGTCTGCACACAAAAAAAGATGACGCCCTCCCATAGCGCTACAGGAAAGCGAAACTCGCTTGCGCCGCCGCCGCCACAACCGCGACGCCACCATGCGTCCATGCCACGCTCCACTGTACTCCTGCTTCTCCCCTCCAGTCTCCTGATGCCGTCCGCCGCTGCCGTGCGCGTTAATTGCCGCCGCCGGTGACGACGACGAGGAGGAGACTGCGGCCCTCACGCGCTGCCTCAACGCTTGGTCGAATAGGTCTCGCGTGCTCGTGCTTGGTCTTGAGCTCGCCGGTGTGCGCTTCGTCTAGGCGCCGCGGAAGCCAATCGAAGAAGAGAAACTGCCGAAGGGTCAGGGTCAGGCCACGCTTTGGAGTTCGGCAAGGTCTTTTGGTGTTGGATTTCTTTGTTGTAAGGCTATCTCCAACAATGATAGGCAAAATGGAGACCCATTTGGCTGGTTTGGGTGCTGCACAGTACATAGGTAAGAGACCTATAACCTTCACTCTCCCAACAGGGAACGCAAAGCAAGCAGAGGAGGGTGGCAGGGAGAGAGAGCACAGCTTTCCTGCTCGTCTCCCCTGTCCGCCATGGCTGAGCCACTGAGCTCAAGCCGGCGGCCATTCCGGCCACCGTTCTCCAATCCGAGGGTACGGGGAGGTAGAGGAAGGAGAGGAGGTTCCATTTCGGGGGTCTCCTTTGGGGATTGAGGTGCGGAAGGGAAGGGGCCATGGGCGGCCATGGGTGGCGGCCTGCATGCTCGTCCGGAGTGGAGCTTGGGCAGGCGGTCGAGGGGAGGAGCTCGGGTGCGAGCTCTGCCGGCCGCGGGCGCCACCATGGAGCACGACTCCCTGCGGGCCTGCTCTGCTATGCCTGCTCGCCCGTCGGAGCTCGCGGTTGGGGATGAGTTGACGGAGAGGTCACGGTTATCCCCAACCTCGTGAGCTCGCCAATCCCGCCGCCGCACGAACTCGCCAATCCCGTCTCCTGCTCCTCCGCCGCCCGCGAGCTCGCCAATCCCGCCGCCGTGCTGGCCCGTGAGCTCGCCAATCCCGCCGTCAGCGCACAGAAGGAGGTACTGCTCGATCTGCCGAAGTCATGCTCGCCTCGCCGTGGGCGCCGCCCTGCTCGCCTCGCCATATCTTTTCAATTCCCCCGCCGCCCTGTTCGGCTCGCCGCCGCCGACGAGCCGCTCCACAACGGAGGCCGAGGAAGCCAAAGGGAAGGTCATCCTCTTCACCGATGAGATTCACCTCGTGCTTGGCGCGGGCAGGACGGAGGGGTCGATGGACGCTCGAGCGGCGACGCGGTGGAGACGGGGATGGGAGCGCGGGGAGGAGGCCAGAAGCTTTGGGTCGAGGAGAGAGAGATAGGCATCTTTGGGTTGCCTGATGAATCGAACCCAAAATGGGTCACAGCGATGGGTATAGGGGTATTTGGGTACCCAAAAGAACTGTGCAGACCTATATTTGAGTTTAGGTCCTGCTGTTGGAGACACTTGTGTCATTGGATCTCCATCCTACGCTTTGCAGCAGCGGGACGTCCCTCTGCCGAACGGCAGAGGATCTCGTTCCCAGCATTTAAGCAGTTGTTATTCACCGCCGCTCAAGCTCTGCAGTCAATTCGGTCGCCAAAACCACACTGAACGGAGCATCCCTCCCCTCTTTTTGGAGATATCGCCCTCGCCCGCTGAGCGCTGACCATACGAAAGGGGAGCTACCGCGGCGGCGGCCCGGCGCGGCGCCATGGCAGACGGCGCGCGCGCCGGCACCGATGAGAATCGATCCAAGGTGAGCATACACGCGCACTGCTGTGCCTTCTCTTCGACCGACGCCTGAATCCTGAGCTAAAATGGGCCTCTCTCCTGCTTGTGCCTGGGCGCAGCCATCCCGGATCGGGATGCCAAATGTGGGGAGAAGCTTGTCTTTTTCTTTTTCGTTCACTTGTGTGCCTGCGAGGCTGCGACCCCTCGTGGGATTAGCTTGCTTTTTCCTCCTTAACCCACGGTTAGAGCAAGATTCTGGCTGCTGTCTGCCTGTGCGCATGTGCCTGTGTGGGTTCGGTGAAACCACGAATTGAGCTTTTTGTGGCGTGGGCTTCTTCAGAAATTAAGCTCTAAACTGATGCTTGTTTTGTTTACTTTGGCGTTTTTGTAGGTGGCTTCAGAAACTAAGTTGATTAAGCAGCCCACTTGGGTCTTCGTTGAGAAAGAATCGGTAGGTTTTGGTCCTTGATGGTACATACTATAAATGTGCATTAGCCAAACGGGCAGATTTATCCAATTGGAGAGGTATCATGCCAAATTTCCTTGCGGGATTTCCTCTGTTCCCATCAGGTTCGACCATTTGTATCGACTGCTCAGTTCCATTGCCTTGGAGGGCCTTGTCACTCACATCTAGTGCTTCTAATTTACTAGTGAAGTTGCGTCTAAAAATTAAGGAGTGACAGATAGGTGAACTCCCATGAGGAGGATTAGCCTGTTCTGTTCATCATGCATGCATGATAATTTTTTGGTCTTATAGACAATGGAAACTTCACTGCATCACTGAAACAAGGTTCTGGCATCTGCACAGGCGCACACAGCAGGTTAATTTCTTGGTCTTTTAGACAAAGGAAACTTTCCATCACTGAAACAAGGTCCCAGGATCTCTCGCTGAGTAGGGTGCATGCAGCAATGCTCATTGCTTGGTAGCTGCTAGGTGCTGCTGGTACATTGGTGTTGCTTTCTGCACTTGTTTAAGCACTGATACTGATAGATTGTCTGGGTGGTTCTCACTAGCATGATAAAACAGATATTCAAGCTTTGAATTAGATAGCTATGTTTTTTTGTTATTATAGTGCTGAATCCAATCTAGGAACAGAGTATGCAATATGTTTGTTTGCCACATGTAAGTAAAGTATTCACTTAACCTGGGTGATTGTGGTTTGTGTCTTCAAACTTCAGAAATACCTCATAATGTGGTTTAGCCATTACCAGGTAAATGACTTGAGAGAGCAAATTATCCGACTCACTGGGCATGCTTGTCATGAAGAAGAGGTACATTGTCATTTGGAAGCATCTTAGTATATCTGATCAATGTTTTTTTTTTCTTTCTTGTTATTCTGTTGCAGCTTTTTTGATACTGTCCGCGTTATTGATCTAATAACAGGAAATATTACGAGCAGATCTACTGGAGAAGCTCAACAGATGTAAAAGGGATACACTGATTGAACTCTGCCGTTCATTTAATATCATTGGCTCAAGAGCTAACAGGAAGGTTGGTCCAGCTAGTTGCATATGCATGAAATTTCTGTTATTATCTGCCACATATGCACGTTGGAAGAGACCTCTGTTTCTTTTACAGGAGGAGCTGGTTTCGTTTCTGATGGATTTTGTGATGGACCACTGTTCTGGCATTGACGGCACATACTCTGATAAGGTCCTAAACTTTAAGTTACCTAGGTCATATCATTTTATTAAACATTTTTTTCTAGAAATGATAGCAGACGTTGTCATTTTTTTCCTTCGTACTGCTAACCTACAGCCCTATTGTCACTGCCTCACTGGCACACTAATTCCTTTTTCATGTCATATCGATTGCAGAAAATGAAGAAAAGAAGGCGTATGAAAGAAGAAGAAAGTTTGTCTAGTGGTAAACCATCAAAGGTATGTTGTCTTAACACTTTCTTGTTGGAATTATGCTTGTATGCTTCCAGCCTGTTTATAGCATCACCAAAGTGGCAAAGTTCCTTTTAAAGATATTATTATTTTTATTGTTAGGGTTTAATCTGTGGTGTATTGTGCAAGTGCTTTCAGGTTTTATCCTTTCCCTAATTTACTTTCACTTTATTTATTTCTTAATTTTCAAACTAACACAGAAAAAGAAACAAGAAGGTGAAGAGGAAGCAGAAGGCAGAAATGGTGTGGAGGATAGAGCAAAATATTATGACTGTGATTTGATGGATAGCAGATATATATTCAATTATAATAATAAAGGAAAAATCCCTAATGAAGAAACCAACCTTGCGCCTTCTGAGAGGATAAATGGCCGTGTGTCAGAGAATTTCGATGGAATATCTCTCAGTGAAGTGCCAATTCCTACAGATGAACAAGCAATGATTGCCACACCATATAAAAAGTTGGTAGCAACTGCTGACGGTGGTAGTAATGACGTGAAGGCTTTTAAAAAAAAGAAGGCTTTAATTGCACAGAAAAAAGGATCTCCTAATAAGGAAAATCGCAAAGTCAAATCTTGTGGTATGCTTCTGGATGATTTTCTGTGACTAATGCACATGTTCTGTTTTATATGCATGTGTATAAAACAATTAAAACAAAGATAGTTTTGTATTTTTGTTCAATATTTAGGAATACACCGTGAGTATTATTTGCTTGGACTGGTTTTAATTATTTTTATGTCATTATGGCTGGAATATATACCTTTTATAAGTAACTTTACGATGTAGTGGTACAACTGATCATCTCATATTCTGCCATTAACAGTCCTGTAGTAAATTATCTTTTTTACAATCTGTACTAGAGATGTCCTTTCAAAGTTGGAAAAAAATGCCTTAAACTCAGAAGAATCCACAAAAGACTCTTTAAATAGTAATTATTACATAGAGAATATGTACACTAGCTGTTTTGATGACACCTAGTTCCTATTTTGCAAACCTTATATCCTTTTCATTATAGGTAAACAGGAGTCTAAAGGAGACACACAACCACAAAAGCAGGCAATGAAACCAAGTAAGGATGAGCTGAGAAAAGCTATCTTTCTTATCTTGGATACTGCAAATTTTGCCACGGTGAGATACACTACACCACTTATCTTCAAAATGTTCCTGTTAGTGTTATCGTTGGTTATACTAAGATACAGTGGTTGTTTTGTGATATTCCTCCTGTAATTTACATATCTGTATTTTGTTTCTTTTCACCAATTTCAGATGACCTTTGGAGATGTTGTAAAAGAAGTTGGTATGTCTTTCCTTCCTTTTCAGATGCATTCTATATCTGATGCTTCAGACATGCCTGATCATTATTTTATCTTGAAGGCATCTTTGAAGCTGAACATTCTTTGCTTTTTAGCTGGTGGAGCTTTCTGACTGGATTTCATATGTACAGATAAATACTTTGGAAAGGATCTGTTTGAGAGAAAGCCACTAATAAGGTCCTTGATAGAAGAGGAACTCTTTAGGCTAACGGAGGAGGCAGAGAAAAAGGAATTGGAAGAAGAGGAATTAGCAAAAGCAAAGGTTAGAGCTGAGCAAGCTGCCAAGGAAATGGCACAGGTTCGAACAACTGAATCAGATATTGACAGGCCAGGTGTCAATGGCGGGGCTTCTGTGGAGTCTGCTGTTAAGAGAAACAGCAGTGATGCTGCTGAAGGTTCACAAGACCATAAAACAGATGCTGGTACTCCAAATGAAAACATACGTGATGAATTAACGAAAGATGGCAATGGTGAAGAAGCCACACCCATTGCAAACGGTAATAGTGTGATACAAGTTCCAAACAATAGCGGAGTTCAGACCATGAAGAACAGCACTGTTCAAACCCTTGAAAATTCTAAAGATGGCAAGGTTGAAGGGGTTAGCAATGGAGAAAACAATGACACCGAAAGTAGTAGAAATGAAGAAGACAGGGGTGGGAATGTTGGCAGCAATGCAGAAGTTATCAATGGCTGTCAAGCTGAAGAGTCTAACTATCATGGAAATGATGACCATGCAGAACACACAGAAGATGGCAAAGCTCGGGAAGCTCACAACAATAGGAACAGCACAAATGTAGAAATCCACGGTGATAAAGACGGCGAAGCAAAAGTACGTATAAATGCAGAACAAAGTCAGGTAGATGCTGGCGGCAATGGTAAAGCTGAAGATGATGAGCACAATACAAACACCAAAGTTGACGTAGATTCTGGCGAGAATGCTGCTGCTGAGAATGCAAAGACCGACAGTGACGTGAAAGGCAACAGCGACGGCGCAGCCATAGGAAGCCCAATGTGATGAGGCGGATGTGGATTGTAAAAGATAAGTTGCTGTCGAGATTCAGCTTGTGCAGGGTTCTTGTATGGGTAGAGGTTACCACGGATGCCCTAACTCTTGTAGGAAAGCCAAGGTCTAACCTTGAATAATAGTTCGGTTAGTCAGTTAGAAATGGCCACCTTGAGCCTGTTCTATGTAAATCCAGTTGGGGACTGTTGTATGATGAATGAGAAGGTTTTCTAATGGGCACTGAAGCAAGAAATTCAGTATGTTTCTGTTAGCAAAGCTCACCTTGTTGTGTGATCATGAGAAGTCATGACGAGTTTTAAACACATCCTTGTGTAAATTAAGCTGTAATTAACAGGAAAAAAAATTAAGCTGTAATTAACAGGAAAAAAAGGATCCTGATATGTCTGCAGATGCGCCTGCATCTGCATTTGGGGAGACGGTAACCTTTCTGTGCCTCCTCTCACCTGGTCCGAGTCCATCGTCCTACGTGGCAGACCGGCCAATTGCGCACCTCACGGAGCTGGCGCCGTCCCACGTGTTCCCGGGCCCACGGCGACGGCGTGGATCGATCCTACGTGGCGCCCATCCACGAAGACGGAATCGCCAGGTGGCACACACTTATCAGCAAACGAACGGCGGGAGCCACACCACGTTCACACCTGGATGCGCTCTTATCCGCGCGATCCAACGGACCCGCCATTCCCCACCATTCTCTACCGGAGCTTCAAATCTCTCGAGCTCGCAAACCCTCGACAAACTTTTTTTCCCTCCTTTTCGTTGGCTTCACTTCACAGTTTCTGTTCTGTTCTTGCATCGATACAGCGGTACAGAGGTGTGGCTGTTGATGCTTGGATTCATCGCGTCAGCATCGTCCTCCTCGCCGGCGTTGGTGTTCTTGAATTGAGAGGCAGACGAGGATCGCCGGAGGGGGGGATGCCGGACTCGGACAACGACTCCGGCGGGCCGAGCAACGCCGGCGGCGAGCTGTCGTCGCCGCGGGAGCAGGACAGGTTCCTGCCGATCGCGAACGTGAGCCGGATCATGAAGAAGGCGCTCCCCGCGAACGCCAAGATCAGCAAGGACGCCAAGGAGACGGTGCAGGAGTGCGTGTCGGAGTTCATCTCCTTCATCACCGGCGAGGCCTCCGACAAGTGCCAGCGCGAGAAGCGCAAGACCATCAACGGCGACGACCTCCTCTGGGCCATGACCACGCTCGGCTTCGAGGACTACGTCGACCCGCTCAAGCACTACCTCCACAAGTTCCGCGAGATCGAGGGCGAGAGGGCCGCCGCCTCCTCCTCCACCACCTCCGGCGTCTCCGCCGCCGCAGCCGCCGACGTGGCGAGGAGCGCCGCCGCCAATGCCGGCGGGTACGCCGGGTACGGTGCGCCCGGCGCCGGCATGATGATGATGATGGGCCAGCCCATGTACGGCTCGCCGCAGCAGCAGCAGCAGCAACAGCCGCCACAGCAGCAGCAACAGCGACACCACCAGCAGCATCACATGGCAATGGGAGGGAGAGGGGGTTTCGGCCATCAAGGCGGCGGCGGTGGCTCGTCGGGGCTTGGCCGGCAAGACGGGGCGTGAATGGCCGGCCATGCTACTGCTTCAATTCACTACGCTGAGTTGCTGATACGAGTCCAGTCCATATTATCTAATTGATGGCAGAAAAAGAAAGTACCTTTGTTCTGCTTGTTGATGTAATTTTACTAATTATTAATCTGAGGCGGCTCCCATTTGAAACGGTGAGTTCTTCCCGTTTCATACGAGAATTGGACTTCGTCTTTTGTATGAATCTTTTTTTTACCGTCCAAGAGAGGGAAAAAAGTTCTGTGCAGGAGTCCTGCAAACCATCCGTGGTGCAGGACCCCCTTGATGCGCTCCGTTTGTAATCGGACGGAGCGATGTGGGAAGGTGCCGCTCGGCTCAGGAAGCGTCGTTTCCACCGCTCGGCTCGACGACTGACATGAGCTAGAAAACAAATCGAGCCGCTTCATCGTGGCCGCCGCCTCCACGGCCTCAACTCACGACGGCGTCGGCGCCGAAGCCGTGGTGCTGCGGCTGATGTTGTTCGCGCGGGAAGGGGAGAGCAGGAAGTCGGTGATGATGACCTTGAGGGGGTGCGGCAAGAGGGTGCCGTAGTAAAGGGCAGAAACATACACGAGGGGGTCGGCCTCTCCGGCGTCGCCGCCGCAATCCCAGCACTCGTGCGCCTCGACGGCGAAATCCCTTGACCTCTTCGTCGCCGGCGGGGCTCAAGCTGCTGTCCTGTGCGTCCTGTCCGGCCTGATCCCACCGTCGTTGGGGGCGCTCTACCGGCTGGGTTGCTAACGCTGAATCGAGGATTCCAGATGTCATGACGGCATTCCTGATCTTGACTGCGGTGTTCGGCGAGAACGAGTAACGACCGTGCAAGTACGAGGTGCAGCAGTCGAATGTGTCGAGGGCGGTGAACACATCCGCTGGCCGCGGCACGGGACTTCCCTCCAGCTGCTGCCATGGTGGCATCCTCGCCGGCTCACCCACGTGGAAGCAAGGCAAGGAGGCTCCAATCAGCAGCAAGGGGAAGCCGTGTTCTGGAGCCCTTACAGTACCGCCGGGGTGGTCGCAGCGGCCGCTGCTGGTGGCACGACGTTCGAGTGGAGGAAGACCATGTTTCTGGAGATGCTGGGCAAGGAAGGGCAGCGGCGGCAAGAGTCACATGCAGGCTAAGCCGAGCTAGCGTCGCGGAGCCGAGGGAAGGAAACGACACTTTGTGAGCCCGCGCGATACCTTTCCACGCCCTCCGTCCGATCACAAACAATGCACATCCGGGGAGGTCCTGCAGCACGGACGGTTTGCAGGACTCCTGCACAGAATTTTTTTCCCCAAGAGAGTCCCCCAAATGCATGTGCATTTATTCGGACATAGGTGAACCGTGCCTGGTCAAACTGCAACAGGATATTTGTGTTCGGCTACTGCATTGTGCCAAGCTTTGCTTCGTTGTCACTGTCTCACTCGTGTTTGCCGACCGATCCTTTACAACACCAAAAGGAGTGCTGTGTTTTAGTGCCAAATGCGTTCATCATCAATCATCGATCAGCAGTAGAGCTGGTGTGATGTGTCCGACGTATGACTGCTGGGATTAGGAGAGATTTGGTTAGACTAACCTCAACTACACATGTATATATATGCAAGTTGATTCACACCGCATTTAGGCCCCTCGCTGTCTCGGAGGTTGCAAGTCAGGCTTCCCTTTTGCACTCGAAAAGGGTGTGATTTTGAAAACTAAATTAAAACCCTTAGGGACAAAAAACAACAACAACTACGTGTATGTAGTCTATAACATCATTTGTGTTCCCTGTCCCCTAAGGCCTAAACTGTCCTAATTTAATCTACTAACTAATCAACAAAAACAATGCACTCTACAATGATATACTATGTCTATTGACACTTGACAGGAAAAAATGGAAAAAATAAAATAAAAAATCTTTGTATGTAGAATGAATGAACAATAAAAGGAGGCGGCACGGACCATTGTATGGCCATCTATAGGTGCTAAAATTCAGATAAACCCTAGAAAATCACTAGCTTTACTATTAGCCGCATGCCTAGCTTCAGCCGAGGCTTCCTGATTGAGGTCTGATCCATGATATCTGACTGTCTCTGTCATTTTCGCACCCATCAGAAAGGTGGAGTGTAGTGTAGCTGGCCCAAATCTACGAGTTATCCGGGCGACATGGATGAGTGGTTTGCAGTTAGCTTTCACTTGAGGCAGAATTAAAGGCAAAAAAGCACCGGCTGGACGATAAGGAAATTGATCGTTCAGTCACCGCAGTTGATTAATCGGATGAGGCTCCTCTAACTTATTTGAGGCACTAACATGTGGCCCCCATCGTGATTGGGCCCATGTGTAAGTGACTCAAAGTTAAGGGAACAAAGTTGGAGGAACCACTCCCGATTAATCAAGTACGGGCGTTTTTTTTTTCTAGAGCCATTTATTAGTTGCAAGCTTAGAGTGTAAAGCAATGATATATCCTCTCAAGACCTCAATCGATCTCTTTATCAAAAAGAGCTAGTACTTCATTTTTCTCATAGACAAAATCCAAATTCTCATATATTAATTTGTTATTAGATACCATATCCTATCAAAATAACGAGGAAAGAATCATGACACACTTTTTAGTGTATACTATGATATCTTCTATCACCATGCGATTTTTTACTTGAAACTCCACTTGTGTGTGAAAAAAAGAAAATAAAAATATATTGTTTTCGTTCATTATAATATATATGGATATGGAGTAATGCATCTCAATTGCCCTGCAAAGAAAGATTGTCTTTGGGTATGTTTGGGATTATTTGGGAGGGACTAAGTTTAGAGACCTGCATGCTGCATTGTGTGCTCTAAATTGTCAAAAAAGAGAGAAAATAGTATGCTTCTTTTTTTGCTGGTAGAATATGCTTCTTTTTTATGCCCTGTTTCACAAAAATACCTAAACACTACTCACTAGATGACTTTTACTTATCAGTGACACAATAATATCAGTGACAAAAATACCTAAGCATTAAAATATCAACCTAGTTTTTTTTATGAGAATCAAATATCAACCAAGTGGATGAAGGACAGAGTTCCTGGCCCAACTCTATCGACTCAGTCACAATTCCCTTGGGCCGTATTTCATCTGACCCTTTTTGCAAATGGGCTGAATAACTAGTTCGACTGAACCATTGTTTAGTTGTGGGCTAGAGAGCACTAAAGGTTCAGTGCTTTTTAGGCCCGTGGTTAAGGAAACACTAGAAAAGGCTGCGGCGTTGCCGCGGATGTCTAGTGGATATACCTGTGCTTACGGTTTTTTTAACTTTTTTTTATAAACCTTTTTTAAAAATAAATGGTAGAGCGCATTGAACTGTAAAAGTATGTATGGAAACGTTGTAGATTGCAATAATTAGAGAAAATTTTGATGTTGCTGTTAACTTAAAAATATTTTGGTGTTAAGATGTTAGCTATAATGGGAAAATTGGAGAAATGAGTTTGATATTTTAAGTTTGCTCTACAACATATTTGGATTTTCAAATTCATTTTGGTGGTTGGATGTTAGCTATAATGGAGGAATTGAAAAAGTGAGTTCGATAATTTTTTAATTTTCTATACGATATGTTTTTTATTTTAAATTTGAGGCATTTTCCATGGTTATTTTTTTTTAATTTAGGGTGATTTGCGAATCATAGTTAGGAACGAATTATCAAAACACTTTGTATTTGAAATTTTGCTGTGTAATGTTAGCTATAATGGGGGAATTTGACAAGTGAGGTTTTCTTAATTTGTTTTCTACATTATGGTTTTTATTAGGGGGAATGAATTATGAAAACAATTTGAATTTAAAATTTTGTTGCGTATCAAAGATTTATGTTTTTGAATTTTGATTATTTTTTGTATTGAAAACTTTTTTAATTTGAGGATGTTCCGCTATGGGGATCGTAGGTACGACGGGACCTATATAAATACGTGTCGAATTTTTTTTATTTAGAAATATATTCTACAATAAAATTATAGATCTTGAAATTATAAACAAATTTTATGTTGAACACCTTTTGGTTCAAATATGTTTGGTGGTCGAATTGCACGTTTAGTGTTGTTTGTATAGAAGTAGGTAATAGAACGGGTTCTTCTCTAATTAAAGTATAATTCGAGGGCTTTTCGATAAAGCTTCCAGTGAGACAAAATGGATTGCGGGTTGATTTTATAAAAAGCTTGGGTTTTTTCTTTTGAAAATGTGGCTTGGATAGTTTGGGTGGATGGCAGGTTGATTTCTGAAAAAGCTAAGGGCTTCGATGAAAAATTTCCTATGAGAGATGAGAGGACGGCGGGTTCTATTTCCCTATAACTTGAGGGGTTATTTGCAAAGTTACAGAGATAAACACAATCTTGGCCCTTCGCCCGGCCGATCCGACGGCCGGGATTTAGCCGCGACGTGACCACGTTCCCAGCACGGGGAATTGGCCAACTCTCGTAGATAGAGATGTTCGTGCATTCCTACCAAGGAGATGACGCAAACATTCTATTTAAAAGTACCAAAATAGAAGGAGATGACTCGGTTGCAACTTCTATAAATTATTAAAATTTCCCTTTGGTATGAAAGCAAAAGATCATGATCCCATCTCTAATTCTAATATCTAAATCTGAGTTTGTGAGAACTTCCATATCAAAATGCAGCAATGCTCATGCATGCGGCATGCCTGGAGGTGGCTAGACAGTTGACAACAACACAGCCGGCTCGAGCTCAAGGACTAGCATGCAAGATGCAAGGGCAGGGCCTTCAATAGGCAGGGCGGCAAAGCCACGAGGCCTGGACTGTGGTGGTAGGAGACTCGGGCTCATGGCTAGCACACATGGACCGACCACCATTTTTTTAAAAAAAAATAGAGGAGAAATCTTGCATATTTTAGAAATAGGTAACATGTAAAATTCATGCAATCCAGCCATATAACTAAAATGTACCTATTAGGAAGAGGTTACTACTGCCAAAAAAATTGAGTAACCTGGGACAAGAAACAAAACAAGCAACAAATTAAAAACAATAAGCATCTTTTTGAGATTTTTTATTATAGCCAGGCATATAAGCAACTACTATTCTGGACTAATACACATTCTAAAGTTTTAAATTCCTACTGCTAGATCCTTATGTTTAACTGTTTTGATGACAAGATTAGGGATGAAGCAGCTAGTCATTGTCTCTATATCCTCTTCTCTTCTAGTGCTCATCAGAAAAAAAAAGATTTACTTGTTGTATCTTTTCTTATTTGTGTCCAAATCAGAAAACTTTTGATGCAACAAAAACGTGGGATAGTAATGTAGGTCTTCCCTGATCTTAAACTCATATCCAAGCAAGTTTACACATGTACAGACGATAGAAAAAAAAAAAAGTATAGACGTTTTCTTTCAAATCCGTTCTTTCTTAAAATAGTGGAATTTTTTTAGTTATTAATTTTGTTTTAACAAATTCAATGTGGTAAAAATTATGGTGGGTAGAGGATAATGGATGCGTTGCTGTAAGCTTTTGTTACATTTATAAGTTGATCTCAATTAATTCGCAAAAAAAGTTGATCTCAATCAGCTAAATCTTTTGACATTCTTCGTTCCGCATTGTAGTATATTATTATGTGCCTGGTTTTGTACTTCTTGGTTTCTCCTTTCACATAAAGCTTGGACTAGATCCTTTTTATTTAGTCACACCTAACACGACTAAGGGCAGTTTAATGAATTTTTATGAAGAGTTTCATTAGCATTAAATTGTAGAATACAAACAAAATTGCTAACTTGGCAATGTCATTATAAGGAGAGAAAAAAAAGAGAGTTATCTTATGATACTTCACAGACCCAATTATCAAAATCCATGAAACTAGATGAAATGTACATTGAGATCCATTTTGTTTTAAAAAAATATCAGAATTTGACACTCAATACATGCGCCTCACTTAATTAGGGATCAAATTCGCACGCCTTTCAGAATTTGACATCATTGATGCGAATTCTTTCAGTTTGAGGGATTCTGTCTATTTTTCTTCATTTTCCTTCTTTTCTCTTTCCTTTTTTACTCTACAGCTCATGGGAACATACTCTTATATATATGCCCCTGCCCTTATCCTCTCACCTGAGCTGTAGAGTTCTAAAAGGCGTGTTAATTCCATCCCTAATTTAGTCAGGCGCGCATATTTAATGTCAAATTCTAAAACTTCTCTTTGTTTTGTTCCTGGATCCCGTACGCCACCATGTTCTACTGTGCTATTACAAAAAGAGTACATGATTCACATATGTAATCACAACAACATGCCAACTTGCCAAGAAGTATAAACCAATGTAATGAAACGGTGAATCAAAAATAAAATGATTGCATCATTAGTTTGGTAGAAGCATGGTAAAACTAGACGTGAGCGCTCTACTCTCAAATGGAGAGTGCAAGAGGCGTGGCATGCAACTATGGAGGACGAGATCATCTTTTTTCTGAGTTTGGCCCACTTTGCGTGCTCTTTCGTTATACTCACGCATTCATTTTTTTTTCCTTATACTTGTGCGTTCACATATAGCTCTAGTACTCCGTGTAAATCAATTCAAATGTTTGATCGAAACGACTAGTTTTGAGACTTTGAAGGACGCAGCCGTTGGTGTGGAGATCGGCAACGGAGTAGCCGTCTCCGGCAGGCGCCCCTTCACAGTTCACACACGCACACACCAAGGACGAGCAATCAATCGCTGAGGGGCTGGCATGTGGGCCGTCGCGGCCAGCCGTCGCCGCCTCGTATATATCTCTCCACCTCACCTCGGCTCCCCTCCTCTTCCTCTCCCGCTGAGTGCGTCGAGGAGTACAGCTGGGGAGCGAGTTGGTTGGGTGGGTGGGTTGGGGCGCGTGTGCGTTTCCCCGCTCGAGAAAAAGGTGCCGCAGAATCCCAGCCGCCTGGCCGTGGCCTGGCCTGGCCTTTCCAACCCCAAGGTGGTGTGGGTTGGTCTTGCGCTGCGGCTGCCGCCACAGCCTACTACAGCTAGCCGCTGCCCGTGGCCATTCCTGTGTGTGAAGACCCCGTGGCGAGAGGAAGCTCTCCCTCCTCCTCCTCCTTGCTTCCCGCAAGATTGGCCGCAATCGTCGCCGCCATCATCACCGACAAAGCCAGTCAGCGAGCATGGGTATGTACAGTATGTGGAACACAACACAAGGGGCTTCTGCTCCGTCCGTCCGTCTCCTCCTCAGGTCGGTCGGTCGGCGGGGGTGAGGCGGCGCGGGGTGATTGATTGCTTCTGCACTTCTGCTTCCCCCTTTCTTGGCGCGTGGCTCCTTCGCTTTCTTGCCTTGCCTTCCGGTTCTTCGCCTGCGGGTTGCGCTTGCGCCGTATCTGGAATCCGTGCGGCCTCCGGTCTTTTTTTTTTTGCTTCATCCATTTGGGTTCTTGGAAACATCGATAGGCTCGCTCCCCTCTTTATTTTTTTGGCCCCTTCCCCTCCCTTTACTGATTCAGTTACCTTCTTTATTTATGTGATTGTGTGCACGGCATGAGGCACCTGCCACTGGCCGAATTCTTGGAATCGACGCCCGTTTTGGGCAACATACTCGGTTTTATCTGCTTTGTTTCCCGCAACTCAATCGTCGTGTGGGATGCGGGGGGTCGTTTGCGGTGTTCTTGAATTTCCGGTCTTTGGTTGCGGTCCGATTGGAATTCTGAGCAGGTGTTCCTCATGTTATAACAGCACTCGCGGATGGGGACTCGTCCTCTTCTTCGTGGGATAGTGACGATGAGTACCAGAAGCTCGTAGAAAAGATGAACCCTCCAAGGTGATACTAATCTTATCTTATCACCTTGAAACGTTGTTTGCTGATTTTTACTAACCAGAGGATTCATATTTTTCTCCCGAATTCAGGGTCACGATTGATAATGCAACGTGTGCCAATGCTACAATCATTCATGTAAGTCCTTGAAAACCAAGGGATTTTTTTGCTAAATGTAATTCATATTTGTTGCTAAATATAAGACTTTTTTTTATTTGTTTGAATGGCACAGGTGGACAGCGCCAACAAGTATGGGATACTGCTGGAGGTTGTGCAGGTCCTCACTGACCTCAAGCTCATTGTCAAGAAAGCCTACATATCCTCGGATGGGGGATGGTTCATGGATGGTAGGATTAGTACTGCACTATGGCTCCTTTGAATTCTTTGCATCAAAATTGCGCTGGAATTTCTAACTTTTTGAGTTTGTGCTGTCAGTGTTCAATGTGACAAATCAAAGTGGGCAGAAGATAATGGATGAATCTGTGCTGGAAGAGATAAAAGATTGCCTTTACAAGGTAATGGTTACTTGCCATAATTACTTGGCTATATTCATGTTCTAATTACTTGGCTATATTCATGTTCTCTTCAGTTTTATTAATCTCTCAATCTTCCGTGCAGTCTATTGCACCTCGTTCTTGCTTTCTTCAGTCACAGAGAAGGGTCATTGGAGTCGAACCTTCCTTGGACTACACCTTGATTGAGCTAACTGGGGCTGACAGACCGGGTCTTCTTTCTGAAGTGAGCGCTGTGCTCACAAATCTGGACTGTAACGTGGTAAATGCTGAGGTGTGGACACATAACAAAAGAGCAGCAGCAGTCATCCAGGTCACCGATAGGAACTCTGGGTTGGCAATTTCGGATGCAGAAAGGCTTGGCAGAATCAAGGAGCGGCTTCGCAATGTGTTCAAGGGAAGGAGTAGAGATGCCAAAACAACAGTTGCAATGGGGATTATCCACAGAGAGCGGCGGCTGCACCAAATGATGCTCGAGGATCGGGATTATGAAAGGTATGACAAGGACAGTGCAAAGGCCAACCCCATGCCCATGGTCTCAGTTGTTAATTGGCTTCAGAAAGATTATTCTGTGGTGACAATGCGCTGCAATGATAGACCAAAGCTTCTCTTCGACACAGTTTGCACTCTAACGGATATGCAATATGTGGTTTACCATGGGAGTGTGGATACTGAGGGCCCTGAAGCTTACCAGGTATCTCACCAGGACATTTTAGCTTCTAATTCCTATTGCTAAAATAGACGTGTAAACTTATGTTTTATATAACTCCATGGTTCAACAGGAGTATTATATTAGGCACATTGATGGATCGCCTGTCAATTCAGAGGCCGAGAGAAAAAGAATTATACAATACCTTGAAGCAGCTATAGAACGGAGAGTCTCCGAGGTAACTTGGAATATCAGCACCTGCCCTTTGTTTTTGCTATTTGTTTTACTTTCATAAGGACACCAATGCTATGTCTGCAGTTAGTTGTTCAGATAGGGGCTTGAATGGTGTGATGCATTGCAGTAGGAGGTAAAATTGCTGTTGTGGTTGGACTGGCGTTTTGTATTGCCTGGCACACTTTATTGTTGAGTCACTGTCAATGTTAGGGGTCCTTTTCTTCTTGATAGAGCACATGCCGTTTTTCTCCAATGTACGAGTGTGTTGTTCACAATTAAGTCACCCTTGCTTACAGTTCATTTCCTACTGTTATGTACTTTAATGCAAGTACAATACTTAATTCAAGTTTGGTATCAGGTCACATGATGAACTACTGACTAGAAGCTTATTTCTTTCAGCAGTTCTTTTTAGTACAAAATTCCTCAGCAACCGCGTGTTCCTTTGCAGGGCTTGAAGTTAGAATTGTCAACAGGAGACAGAGTGGGTCTGTTATCAGACGTGACACGCATTTTCCGCGAGAATGGCTTGACAGTCACAAGGGCAGAGGTTTCAACTAAGGGTAACAAGGCTGTGAACACTTTCTACGTGCGTGACACAGCAGGGAGCTCGGTTGAGCTGAAGGCACTCGAAGCCATTAGGCAAGAGATAGGCCAGACCGTGCTTCAAGTGAAAGGGCACCCCGAGCACCAGAAGTCACCAGCGCAGGATTCGCCTACTAGGTTTCTCTTCAGCAGTCTCTTCAGACCAAGAACACCCTGAAACCTTAGAATGAAGCTCAAGCAGTCGATGACTACACTAGGTTCTGTAGCAGCAATCCACCATTGTACATACTTTCCCCAACTTTAGCGTAGAGCTGTAAATATCCCCAGTCCCTGTCGACATGGTTGCGCCCAATTGCAAGTACTACCTTGTATGATTCATTTCAAGCTGCTGTAAATGCTGTCCTTTGCCATCTCTAGCAGCTGTCTAAAATGTCTTCCAATCCCGTGATGCTACGCTGCAGCTACTCTTACACCATGGTGCCATCAGCTGGCATTGTCCCTTGGGGATATTCAGAGGGTGCGGTGGTGAAGTGTGATACGACGACGGCCGGCATACATGTCCAAGGAATCGGGCCGACGGCGACCTGGTTGTCATTTGTGCTGGGCGCACATGTCGAAAATGGCCGCCAGCTCTGGCGAGGGCCTACCATGGCTGCAAGTTGGTGCTGGGCCTTGAAGCTTTGGATGTGGAGTCAATTCTCACCCTGCACTGCACTTGTGACTTTTGTGAGGGGGATGGATGAATCCTGGCCTCAGAGGCAGGCAGAGGCGTCTAGGTATCTCCTCTCGTGGCGCCAAGCCGGCAACTAGCTGAGGCATTTTTGGTAGGCTTGCAACCTTTTGGTCTCGGCCATGTTTCCTCGTTTTCTGCTATGTTGTCTCTTTGCCTACTAGTGCTACTGTCAAATGGTTTGCTAAAATTTCAAGGTCATCAGTCATCAGCATCCTGCTCTTACCTGCTCCAACTTATAGTAGCCCATAGGAATGGTGTTCTCCTTACTATGTAAACCCACAAAATTTGGCCGTTTCAAAATAAGAAGCATACAATTTGTTTGCTTCATCAGAACTAAGGGAAATACAGTGTCCCTCATCGCGTTTTCTATTATAATTGGTCTCCAAATCTTATCGCATGAAATGTATATTCTTTTATTTTTGAAGCGGCTAAAACAATTTTTGAAGCGGCAAATGTATATTCTTTTATGAACGTATGCAAGTTTTAGTTTTAAGACCTTCTGGTGTAGCACCACCAGAATCTTTCATAACACCGAGTAGGCCCTACAGGCAGGGCCAAGTGCCATGCTAAGTTATTACCTGCCGATATTTCTGGCGTCAGGTAAATAAGTTGTGGAATTCATTGAACGAACAGTTGTGGAATTCATCTTGCTGCCCTGGCTTATGGTTTTATTTTTACAGTACTTGTTTCACAATCATGTGACATGCATGTCGGTGTTTACTCGTCCCGGTTAAAGTACATCTGAAGCAACTAATTGCCATCACCCACAACCCCAATCATCTCTGAAAGTGTGAGCTGTGATCATCTGCAGAGTTGCAGACTCGCAGCAACTTTTCAGCGAGACCTCTGCTGTGTTCAGATTGAAAGGAGTAAGAAGTAGTTTTAGATGAATAGTGCACTGGAAAGCGTGTTCTGTGAGTGGGGTGAATATGACAAAATTGTTGGAGAAGTACTTTTTTCTGAATATGAACACAACCCTCTTGCTACTGCCAGGGGCACAGAAAACTGCCAATCATCGCTGGGCAATGCCCGGGTATGAGCTGGAACAGATCTGGTCTGGTCAGTTGCTTTTTACATGCTGGAGCTCGAGGAGGATCTCAACTCTTCAAGATCTGTGTGCATCAATAACTGATTATCAGTTAGTTGCGAGATTTAGCAAGCTTATTCTTTCAATAACATAATGTGCCATGCTTATTCACTTGTTGAAAGATTAAGCAAGCTTCACCATGTGACATCTTTTCTGTCATGCAAGTGAAAAGCTGGTCTTTTCATATAGTGGGTGACTGCAAAACTTAACCAGAAAGGGTTGGTGGGCATACATCTATCTTTAGGGACTGCAGTAGCAGCAGCTGAAACCAAGTGGGTTCCAACTAACAAGTTGGAGCCTATCAGTTTCAGGGGGCAGCAATGTGTTGTATCCCATAACTCCTGTACTATGTAGGGCAATCACAGCTTCACAGTGTTCATCTATGCAGTGCACAAATCCAAATCCCTCTTCTGCAAAAATGGTTGCAACTTGCAAGGACCATCTTTATGGTGGGTACTAGCCTACTAGGCACATGTGGCACAGTTTTAGAATGTGTGTTCCTGTACAATCACTGCATTTGTTTTTCTTTTGATAATTGTTTCTAGATATGGAGTATTGGAATCCAAATCTTTTACTCTCAGTATCTCCTCATCTCCTCCTAACTCAGGCGATTGTGCGTTGACAATGGCACCATTGTGAATTTGTGACCACCTTTTTCCCAAAGAAGCTGGTTCACTCATTGGTTTAATGGTTGGAGCTTACGTTGCCGGCACACTAAAATGAGCACAAAATAGAAAGTTTCCTTTTGGACAGCAAGTAGTGGTGATGATAATTGATTGAAAGAAGCATTTTGTGAACCTTTTTAATACGTGCCGTTATTAGTTACCTTTGGTGGACAGAAATAAAGCTAAAGAAGAGTTGTAACCAACTCTATGTCTTTGTGAACCTTGTAGCATTTCCTGGTAAATGCATAATAGTGATGTAGTAATAGTACTCTTATTTCTGCAAGTAGTTCTAGAGCATTCTAGAGAGGGCTAGGCTTACGGAACTCAAGCATATGACGTGGAGCAAGAATAATTTAGAATTTAACAGTAGTAAACGGCTGACAAACAAAATATTCCTTGTCTAATTGGTGTGGTTAATTGTGACCAAGTTATTTACTGAGGAATTGCCTGGACATTTTGTAGAAGGAAACAAAGATATGGTACACCAAAACTTGATGGGATCTGATTGTGGCTAAAAAGTGACTAGCGGTTTACTGATGGATTGTCTGAACAACTTTAGAAGCGAGGAACGAACAGAACTTGGTGGGATCAATTGTGACTAATTGTTTTACTGAGGAATTACATTGCCTGAACGCTTATTTTGCCAATCTTAATTCCGTCAAGATCAGAAAATAACTACATATTTTCAGAGCTACTCAACTTCTTCAAACAATAGCAGACTCAACTTCATCAAACAATAGCAACATTTGTCTGAATTCGATAGGTTGCGGCAAATGCATCAGACAGCTAGTGATCTAGGTTGTTGAAACCACGGCGTGTATCAGACAGAAAACAAATCGCCTGTCAAATATGGTTTGCTGAATTCCATGGATGCAACGAACAAGAGCTGCTATTGACTACTCCGTATTGCTGTTGAGACTTGAAACCAACCACACCACACAATCCACGTGGGGATATATATATAAATAAAAGAAAAGAGTAAGGCTGCTATCCTTCGTGCTGTTACGGGAGAAAGACGTCTTAACAAAACGGAGGGGGGGAATAAAAAAGCATGAATTATATGTTATCAGTAAAGTAGCGTAAAAAGCACATGAAAAAATAAAATCTAAATAAAGACGGTAGTTGAAAAGTGATATGGAACTCATTACGTAAAGAAAACTGAACAGAATTAAAGATTGCCCCAGGCATTTGCAAATCAAAGATTGTCCATGGCAATCGAGCATTTGACCGCTTTTGATGGTTTGTCTACCAACTATTTACCACCTCTGTGATCTCTGCCACATGTTGCTATCGATCTCTATGTTCATGTAGCCTTTGTAGACTTGTAGTCATTGAATTTTCATGATCCTTAACATCGATCCATCAGCCTTTCACTCTCGAGAGGCATGGTCCCGGTTTCGTTTAGGATAGGTATGGTCTGATGAATAATCCGAGTGACATCTTTGTTGGCAATAGCAACACGCCATTGAGATGCTCGTCCGGCAGCCTTGTTTCAGTACTGCAACCACACTCTAGTTGACTGCTATCGTTGCAAGTTGCAACTGGTTCTCAACAACAGAGAGAGGTGCCGGCAAAGAGGACTAACAAAACCGGCCCATCTTCCGTTGTCTCGTGGCTTGTGAGTTACTGAGTTGTGAGAGTTGTAACATATCGAACTTCCTTTCTTCTCTTCTACCATTGCATAAGCTCTCTACTGTAGTGTGATGAAAACTCTCACATTGCTTTTATAGTCACCTACTCACCTCAGCACACTTAGCTACAGGTTCTTAGATAGATGGTGTCACACCCGGTTTTACAAAGGACAAACCGAATGCATCTCATATTTGCGCCAGGATCAAGTTTCACACATATTATAGACTCCATAAATACAGAACACAAAGTTACAGCGGAAATAATAAAATAAATGCATAACAAACAGTTTTTAGCAGCGGAATCTTCAACTCTTCACCACAGGCAGTTGACTGGGGGTTGTGTACGCCTAGCAATCTTCATCACTAAGGTCACTAAAGAACTCCACATCTTCTTCTCCTTCTGATCCAATGTTTAGCAAGGGTGAGTACACTTATGGTTGGTACTTGTTGAAGGAAAGGCTAAGAGTTAAGAGCGGTCAACATTTTAGTTGGTCAAGTTTTATTAGCAAGCACATGGTTACTATGATATAAGTATATACCAACCCAAATTATTCATATAAAGAGATATATATCATCTCACATCATTCGTGTCAAAACACTCATTCCTTAACCAGGAACCACAATTTATTTTCAACTTCAAGTTTAATTATCATGTGAGGATCCGGGTTGTTCATAACCACGAACACGACTGTTATAACAGTTTTACACTCTGCAGAGGTTGTACACTTTCACCACAATTCGCGTAAAAGCTCCGAAGAACTTTAGACCTAACCATGCAGTGCGGGCCAGGCACGTACCACACTTCCGAGGTGTGACTGCATAGGGATGCTACGAGGCCTTTCCAAAGAATCCCTATATGTATATGTCCGCTCCCCGGTATCGGCGGTACTTCGGAAGCCGAAGCATTCCTTCGCCACTCCTCTAAGCTTTGGACCCAATAACCCACCATCGTGCAACGCGAACACAACATATAGTTCATCTAATTACTTAGCCAAAACCAGAGCCAATATGGTATTGTGGTTGTACGGGTAAATCTCAGGTTGCCGCTCCATGTTCTAATTAACATAAATGATCTTGTTTAACTTCATCATTAGAACATGGGTATAAATATGTTGATAAATGGTAACAAAAAATTATTATCTTCACGATTAGTATGAACCATTCCCAAGTATAGCAGCTAAGCAAAGCTACCCAACATTAATGTAAGACCCAGTTTTATCAAAGGGATGGTCAATAAAAACTAGTCATCCTTAAATAGGACCCATCAGTATTAATGCAATATACATACATAAAGTAAACATGAATTAACATGATGTTACATAGGTCAAAAGAGAATATGCTGAGGGGGGAAATCCACTTGCCTTAAATCCTAGTAATATCTGCTATTGCTTAATTCCTTCGTCGACTTGATCTTCAACGAACTCCTCATAACTTGATCTTCAACTCGGCTTGAACAACGTCTATCCTCACACGAGCACATACAAGCAAACAAATGCAGAAATAAATAAAAAATACACCAATCATGGGCAACAGTATTGAATAAGCATAGAAACAGGTTGTGGTCTTGACAAGGATAGCGAGGGCACGGGAAACGCTGAGATCGGAGCTAAGGTCGAGAAGATACAACTATCGAAAGATTAATATTATAAAATAAAGCAAAGACTATATGCTTCGTTTATTTTAATTAATAAAACATATGCAATGAATATTTCAGAGAGATATCCATATTCAAATTATTTCAAGTTAAACTTTCATAAGAAAAGACGGACTAATGCTTAATCAATTTTATTTGTAAATATTATATATCAATTAAACAATTAGCTTTAGAAAAGAATTGTAGATGAGTATATAACCGAATAACTTTATTATTCGTGTCCAACTAGTCAATTATAATTTATAAAAACATTTATATTCATATTAGTAAGTTAACATGTGATTATGAAAACTCGGATATAACCTATGTAGCTTTTATTCATAAAAACAAAGTGAATACTCATTAACCAAATTTAATTAGCTTATGAAAACCAAGGTATAACCCTATATAGTTTTAAGTTGGAAAGACTAGTTAAATGAGTATTAATCAAGTTAACATTTATTCATAAAAAGCTGATGTATAAACCTAGTCATGTTTTATTCAGAAAACCATATTCAATAACGACCATTAAGTAAATTAAATATTAGTTTATAAAACCACTATATAAGTTAATTAGATTTTATTTGGAAAAGTATATGAAATATATAAACATTAACCAAATTAACATCTTTGATTATGAAAAGACAAGATATACCTATAGCCATATTTTAATTATAAAAGGTAGTTCGATAATGGTTAATCAAATTAACTTTGATTATAAAACATGAAGGTAGAACTCTAATTTGCTTTTAATTTAAAAGGGCCAGTTAAATTAGAATTAGGAAAATTAATATTTACTTATTTCAAAACATGAAACATGGTAACAACACTGGTGAACTAGACTCTATGATTCTAGAAGATTAATGCAACATGAACAAGATTAAACAGAGCTTGAATGGTGATTACGTGGATTGTACAAGGTTCTAAAGGGTATAAACATGATAAACCGAAGCTTCGGAGGGCTACCAGAGAAGATTCGCAAGACACATTGAATAGTACTCGCGATTAGGCCAAAGGCGTTAGATCTGAAAAGATCACAGAATGGATTAGGATGTGAGAATCTATTAGATTTAGGGGGCTTTCTACGAATCTACCAATACACAAAGGTTATATGGGATATTGCAGATTAGGTCGGGGGTCTATTTGCAAAAGCTCGGTTCCTCTGTTCATGGCCGTCGGGCGGCTCTGGGCGGCGGGCTCGGCGGCGATTCGCTGAGCGATTGGCTCGGACAGGTGAGCGGATAGAGGGAGGAGGTCGAGGCGACCTCGGAGAAGTGCTCACCAGGCGCGGCGACGAGCTGCTCCGACTGGAATCGAGCAGAGGCGGCGGCGCTTCGGAGATCCACGTGACGACGGCGCTCTGGCAATCGATTGAAGACGGGGATGGGTGGAATCGATGCGGCTCGGCCTGGGGATCGTAATGGTGGCGTTCATCTGCCTCCGTTGCCCCGGGTCGGAGCGAATCGATGGCAATGGCGGCTCCTGCACCTCTTCTCGGCGAACTCGATCTGCGACGGCCGGCGGCGCAGATGGCTTCGGGTGGCTAGGGTTTTGGGGTGTTGAGGAGAAGGGGCTTCGAGGGGATGGCGGCGCCTTTTATAGGCCAGGGAGGAGCCCTTGGCGTCCGCGCCAAGAAGGGGACGGGCGCGCGTCGGGCGCTGCTCCGACTCGGACTCGAGTCGAGCTCGGGCGTGACCAGGGGAAGGAGATGACGACGCGGGGCCCACCTGTCGGCGAGAGAGGTGACTGGCTGAGGGAGAGCTGCGCTGGATTGGGCTGAGCTGCGAAAATGGGCCGGTAGAGAAGGAAAAAGGAGAGGCAAGCTTGGGCCGGTAAGGAGAAAAGAGAGATTTTGAAATGTTGAAATAAAAGTGTTCAAATGTTGAAACTGCAGTTCTAAAATGTTGAACCCTTAAATAATCTTTTGTTGAAATTCAAATTTTCACCAAAAACATAATGCAACAACAGGAATGCAACATTTTATTAAGCACAACACAAAACTTATTTATTTAAATTAGGAAATTGATTATTTTCGTACACTAAATATCATGATAGCCAAATAAATGTTTGAAAATGTTTAATAATTTATGAAAATCATTTATTTAATTGTTCTTTCTATTCACATACCGAAATCCAAATTTCGGGGTGTGACAGATGGTTACTTCGAATGGTCATTGCATACTTTGATTCGGTTGTTCTGTAAAATCTGTGATTGATGCCATACAATGTTCAACGTGATGTGAAATCCATAAACTCTGCTGAAAACGCATAGGGTGGGCCACAAAACAACGCTTGATGATTGAGAATTTGAGATAAGCAAGAGACAGCCAGGGCCAACATCTTGACTAACCATTGATCTGAATGTCGGTTTCAATACTAGTTTGCTTCTTCCAGATCGTAGTCAATTTGACATGACAGGATTCTGCTGGTAAAGGCTGGTTCAATACTAGTTTCCAACTAACGGGAGATTGGAATCCAGGAGCTAGATTGAGCTGATCGCTGATGAGTCAACTTAATTTGCATAACTTTTAGGGACTGGGTTAAACACACTAAAGATACGAGACGGCCAATTTTGAACTTGAGTAGGTTTCAAGTAGCAATTGGGTTGGGAAAACTTAGTTTCTTTTGCAAACACCAAGGACAACCTTCATGTTGCTTGTATGGTCACTTCAGTAGTGACAGTTAGCAAGCAGTGCTTTTGAATGTGGTCATCTTTGTTACCCAACATGATGGTTTTCAGGTAACTTGAGCAGACGTGACAAACAAGGCTAATCTCTTGACTAACCCTTGATCGGAATATGAATTCCTAGAGTCATTTTCCAAACCATAATCGACGACTCGATGTGCGTCTGGATTTTACTGATTGATTGAGGATGCAGATTAAATGCCAAATTTCCAACGACTGGGATCTTAGAATGCATCGAAAATATGAAAAGTAGTTTAAAAAGTATTGGAAATAAAATTTTAAAAGTTTCTAACACCAAAAGCTGGATGCTACTATGCATGCCCATCGGTTGGAACAACCAAACATTGAGACACCTGAAGCCGTCCCCAGGTAACGGAGCTGCCCTCCCTGTCACATGAGACGTCTTGCCTTCCATGATGAACGCATGCATTGTAGATAGCACATGAAAAAGTTAGGCCCTTTTTTCCACTTGTCGCTCTAGACTACCGACCAGATCTGGATCTACCTACATGCACTTTCCCTGAGCATTCTTTCATGACTTTTCATCCATACTGGACAAGGGCGAATACATCCAGCATAATATAGCATTCATCTTCCCTACCAAATTTCCCTTTTTCCAATCTGTAGCTCCTAAGCTAGGAACAAGAAATTTGAAGAACGAAGCTATTGTGATGTTTTTTTCTGCTCACGCGGTGGAGATGCATGTGGTGTCACCAACACGTAGGAGAGGATATGGGATATTTGGGATATCTATATTCTGTATAGTTGTATCCTACCATCTCTCTAGGAAAGGTTTGTATATAATGTAGGGGAAAAAGTCCAAATTACTCCCCTCAACTATAAGCAAAGTTCACGTAACCCCCTAAACTATTTTTTTGGTTTATTTTACCCCCTAAACTATGTTATTTGGTCTATGTTACCCCCTAATACAATTTCTCTTTTTTATTTTTCCATGTACAAGTGTCATATTGCGAACAAATTTTAGGAGATGATAGTAGACATCATAATGCATGATAGAAAAATATAAAATTATTTTTTGTCATTATTTTGATAGGGGTAAGATATTTAATAATTAATTAATCCTTAGGACACGATATTATACAAAAACTAGTGACGAAAAATTCATAATATATTTTTTGACATACATTGTGATGTTCACTACAATCATGCAAAATTTTAAATTAAAATTCAACTTGTGCATGGAGAAATAAAAAAAGACAAATTGTATTAGGGGGTAGAATACACCAAGTGACATAGTTTAGGGGGTAAAATGAACCAAAAGATAGTTTAGGGGGTTACGTGGACTTTGCTTATAGTTGAGGGGAGTAATATGGACTTTTTCCTATAATGTATGCACTATCCTTCCTACATGGTTAGGTACCAGATTCTGAACCCTAAGGCTTCTACTGTCTTGCTTCAAAATCTGGATTAGTTCAATGGAACAGTTTGGTCTACCCAAGGATTCAAAAAACACATTCCTACCAAGTGCTCAAAGATCAAGCTCTGTCCTTTACCTCTTCTGAACTCAAATTCATAACTAGATTAAGACAACCCTCACAACAAAACCCCCCAGATCACTTTGAATTCAGGCACGTATTATGTAGCAAACTTCCAGAAACAACAAACGAAACAAAATATGGCATTTGCAGTGATCATACAGAAATGAAGGAACGAACAGTTTCAGATATGGCAGGTATTCAGCTTAATAAAAACAGCACCATGAAGTTATATTGTATCGGTGATAATAATGCATTATCAGCCACTCAGTTCTAGCACATCAAAATGATTTTGGATTCCTTTCTCCAGTTTCGACTGAGGTTCATACTGTCTATAAGGAGTATAAAACAGCAATTTATACAGAGGAAAGAATCTTCTTCACCAGTATAAAACAAGATACTATGAAAAGAATGCAACACCAGTGATCCTGCACAGCTGGTAGTTGGCATTTCCTAACATCTCAAAAAATTGGCCCATTGATCCAACAACTGTATCTCTTTTACAATATCTATCCAGATGTATCTGGTTAGACTGCTAAATTTCCAGTCCAAATTGTATGTAAAAATCTGCAAAGGAATTATTTTCATCTCAAAATGAATCTTCCCCCAACCCAAAAAGAAAACTTTAACAGTTGACTTCTTTGATGCTGTCCCTTGAGTATATATTCTACCTCTCTGAAACATCCCTCACACAAGGTGCTCAAAAGCAAACCTCATGTGAAGAAATTGAAGCATATAGCTTCAATGGCATGCAAGAACATACAGAGATTTGCAGAGTTTCTAATGTAACATACACTCTCTAACATATGGGTGCGAGAAATTCACATACCGCTCCCATATATACTTGTAACGGCGAATAGCCAACTTCAGCCAGGGTTTCATGTTTCCATTATAGTGCACAACAGCAGCACTCTCAATCAACCGATCATCTATGTCTAAGTCATACCCCAGACCCAAGACATGCCATCTGCGGTCTAAGGGCTCCATCAGGCCATAAAATGTTAAAAGGCCTGCAGGAAGTGTCCCTGTCCTCCAGAGCAATAGATCAGAATTTTGCTCTTGCCAATAATGGTAGAGTGATGTAGCATTTGCCTTCCTCCAAGCTATCAAGTCAAAGATGTTCATTCCAAATGCCCATCCACAGGTATGTGGATCAATCTTGGAGCTGATGGTTGGGTGCGAAAAATTGAGATACTTGTGGTACCGATGAAATGACTCTAAACAAGTTTCCACTGCTCCAATGACATTACCATGTAACTCTATGGAGAAAAGCTGCGTTAGGTCTTTCTGCACCACGACATCATCATCGAGAAACACCACCTTCTCCAAGTTGGGGAGTATCTGAGGAATGTAGAACCGCAAATGGTTCAGCAGAGAAACAAACTTTGGATTATGAAATTTTATTTCTCTTTCAGGACTTTTTGAACCAGCTGAGTAGTAGTAACCCTTAGTTTCTACCTCAGATAGCTGCCTGACCAGAGGAGATGACGAAGCATTCAGCCACGAGAACTCATCTATGCAGCGGACTTCAACAGTACAACCTTTAAAGTCGTTTATGAGGAACCAAGTTGACATTGCACCAAAATGGGTTCTGTCGGTGACCACATGAAACACAAGCTGTTGAGGGTGATTTGCATTGGAGACTGTAGAATTGACAACAACTGAAGTGGCCAGCACATTATCAGAGAATATACAGAAATGATACAGATTATTGTCCACCAATCTTGTGGAATTCCGCTTCTCCTCTGAGCGACTTTTATGCTTCGGATTCTGAAGCCAATCTTCTGTCAGTTTCACAGTTAAGCAATGCAGATTTTTTGGGAAGGATTCTGCTGCTAACTGACCAAACTCGGCACTCTGAACAATTGCTGCTTTTGCACGCTCCTCTAGTGCAAGGGCATGGCTCTTCAATGTCACTATGGTTGTGCTGATATCATAGTGAGAATCCTGTGCCTTGTATATTAACCGTGCTAGCCGGCTTATTATAGGATGGGCTTCGTTTTGAGTAATTGCTCTCCCACTAACTGCCCCTTCAGATAGCACTCTCTGACAATTCCTTATCTGCGAACTAAGCTCCCACGCAAGCTGAAGATTGCCATGTTCTTTTGCAAGAATGACATATGCCTTTGCTAAAGTCATCTGATCCGCTAATTGGCGAGCAAAGGATGTGCTGCTCAAAAGCTCTTCTGTGAAATTCACTTTCTCATGAGGAGCTTCCTCAATTTCAGAACCATTATCCTGAAGTAAGAAAAAAAAGGAAAATATGAACACGGACAAGATTTCATAGATGGAACATGACTTTTACTTGCAGAAGTAGCCAACCAATAATTGAATAAAATGTATTCAAGGTAGTAGAATAGAAGAAGAAAAAAATGAAGGGGAAAAAAGCCCAATCTTTCAGCTAAGATCCGTTAGTGCAAAATAGTTTACAGAAAAATCTCATAGCATCGTCACAGTACTTCTTTAAGCAAGTGAACTGGTGAGGTTTATTTAAAGTAAAATCCCAAAATCACATCATCACTTTCCAGAGAAGAAAGGTTTAACTCCATGCGAGACTGCTGTATAGAAGTAGAATTCAAATTAACCCAAGATGAACTAGCTACATATTTGCAAAACCTTGAAAACATTCAAGAGCTGAATTTTTCTTCTATCGAACTATTCAAGCAATTGTAAGGAAAAACTTCTAGTCACACCCCTAAAAATTGTCTCTCTTTCATTTTTCAGTGAATGTGAATTACCTGAGGAACTACTGTCATTAAAATATTCCTGTACAGATATATTACGCGTGTCAGCTTGTTAAAAAATTGCTGTAAGAATGCAAACATACTTTCCTATTATAACAGGAACTTCCTATTTTTCAAATGATAACAACAGGTAGTTCTCAAGATAACAACATAAAACAGATTGGAGAAGTTAAAATCAACAAAAGATGGGTGTTTTTTTACATTGATTCTGAACAGCAATCTAGAGAAATTCAAGATTCAAACTGCTAAAGAGTAAAGACCCATCAGTACCTCTTGCAGGGCCACAACACTCAATCGCTAATCAGATGATGAGATGATTATATCTTTAAATGGTCCTATAATGAGCACAACTATCTAAGCTAATTCTTTTTAATGACACATTCCATTAACAACATTTTCCGTTTATTCAAATGCCACTGCAGAGGCTATAAAACCTTTCCTGCAATTAGTCACATGATAACCAGAAAATCCACGCCCATGGTTAATTTTGCTCTTCATATATCATAAGAAACTGAATTTCTCTGTTACAATTACCATGAATTACGTCACAATACGAGAGCAAATATAGAAGCCTTCCTTACAAGGGTCATCCCTAATACCCCCTCTTCACTAGGCAACTAGCACTGATCACTGGCACTGCAATAGAACTTAATATTTCGGCCCCATTTAGATTGGTTCAACTTCACTATTCATTCACACTTTTATTCCATTGAAAAATGTAACTTTTGCTACAGTAAAGTCTTGCAAACTTTCGCTATCTAAACGGGCCCTTCGTTGAAGCTAAAATAACTGCAGACTGGATCAACATTGTACCAAATGAATGTTATTGTTTTCGTGTATCCCTTGAATCATTCTGCCAACATAAACTATATTCTGTTTGTCAATTTTAATTAAAATGTATGCCAGTATTCTTGAATCATATACCTCAACAGTATCTGTTCCATTAATGATTTCATCTTATCTACATTCACTTCTTCAACTTTTCAGTTTTCATTGTGTAGTTCCAAGAAGCTTGTACTAAGCAGGCATCACAGGTAGCACGCGTTACTACCATAGATAATTCACTGAAGTCATTCAAATCCATGCAATCTAAATATTACAGATAAAATCCACGAGACTAGCATTTCGAGAGAGCATACAAGACGACAACTCAGAAAGAGGCTTAAGCGTTACTGGAAGTCGCTGGACGCCAAAAGAAAATATATATACATAATATGAATATCATGATGATTGCCAAATATACATATACGACAAGGACACCCTGATTAATCAATTGCATTTATCAAAGTACGACATCACATTTAGTACTCAGCACATTTAGTATTCAATATTGGCGTACAGTATGGATCAGATCTTCTCCGTTACATGTTGTACACCCAGCTGAGAAGAAAGCGGTCATCTTCCTAGTACGTGGACAGTATTTGCTATTAACAGATAGGATGACCTTACCTAAGTACTTGAACAGATCACCAAAACAGTCCAGGGACAGCCGATCTATCATGCCACACCAACTCCTAGAATTGCATACATGTTTGCCATTTCTAACAACCAATCATGATTAACCAAGAAAACTTTCTACCATCAACAAAGTGGTATGTGGCAACTAAGATTTCCATAAAATGGCAAAGTGGCTGGCTAGAGAATACTAGCATTCAAAGGATCTAATACTGAGATATGGCAATAAAGATCTAGGCCGAAAATTGCACTGTGATGCTCAACAGCATACCACCCCGCCATGCTCATACACTAATGTAGAAACTTTGTTCTCTACAAACATATATAACATTCAGTTCGTATGACTACAATTCTAAGACATGGGAACTTTATGAACATTATAAGGTTACATTCAAAAGATGTCAAATTATCATGCTGATCGAGATCCACTTAGCAGAAGCAGGTGGCAAAAACGTAAAAGCACCAAAAACGCATGAAATTTCACAACAACTCTCCAGCAATTACCATAAAGCAGTGACCTTTCGGAAGATCTCACAGAATTGAGCAATCTGAAAGCTACACGAAGTCAAGGTTTGCGACACTCACCACGACGGGCGGCCGGAACTGCTCCTTCTGTTTGTGGTGCAGGACGAAGAGCATGAGCCCGACGAGGAGGAAGATCCCGAGGAGCCACCAGATCCACCCCGGAAGCCGCCGCCGCGACGAGCGGCGGTGCTCCAGTGCCCGCCTCCGCGCATCGCCGCCCCCGTGCCCTGTTCCTCGAAGCATCTCCGGGCTAGTCCAACGCAAGAACTAAACCAGAGGCCCGCCTCACAGCCGACGCGCCAAACCCTCCTGCATGGCGCGAACCCACAAAGGCGCCGCCTTTGCGGCGGATCCGGGTCCGGATGGATCAGGAAGCGATAACCATCCGGCAAACTCACCCCCTGGAGGCGGGGGCCTCGACTCCCTCCGCGCCGGCAGCCGCTTCCAGGACCGCCGACGCAGGAGGCCAACAACACCGGCGACGGAGGGGCGGTGGGATCCGCGACGGCGAGCGGCGGAATGCGAGGACGGCGAGGTGGGCAGGATTCAAAGGGAGGAAGGGAAGGTAGGGGGAGGGAGGGAGGGAGGGAGAGATCTGAGTGAGAATGATGAGTCCTGAGGGGGCCGGGCAGGAGGGAGGGAGGAAGTAGTTCTTCGCCGGCTGACGTAAAAGGAAAGACAGCAAAAGGCTTCCTTTCCAGTCATGCGTCTCCATTTCATTTTCGCCCGCCGTCACACCTCGGGTTTTTGTTTTTACAGCTCGCACGCAGGCCAGTAGGGCACCGTGATTTGCCGCACTGCAGCTTATAGCTATGTGATATGCGAACGGTTCCGGCCATAGCCCATCTTGTAGCTTCTTCGGCTTGGGCTTGTGTAGGTAAAAAACCTGTCTTGTAAAACGGCTTCACGTGATTATATAAGGTAGATTTATGGCTTTCTTGAAGGATATAAAGGTGGTAAACAAAACGAAGCTACATTGAGCTATTTTTTTTGGGCTCCTGCTCCATCAAATAGCTCAAGTTAGCGGGATTTAGGAAACTCCTCCATCAGAGCTATTTGCTACCTCACCCTTTAGGAGAGCTTCACTAAAAGATATTCGAAAAGTTACCCAATAAACCATGTGGCATACTAGTTACTCATATAAGAACAAGTAACGTATTATAATATATTATAAGTAACATACTATATTTTTTAACGTATCTATCCGGGAATAACGTATTATGTCCTCTTCTTAGCTTATACATTCAAAATTGACTAACGCTCTTAGCTTTTATAGAATAAGTTTGGTACCTACTCTATTAAGTACACCAAGTACGGGAAAGAGGAATCCAATCATTTGTTAGCCAAGTAAAACTAGAAAATTACAGTGTATCGAACAAGTAAACTGTGTTGAGCAAAATATATATTTTATAGACATAGAATGGAAACTTAGATTGTTGTTGAAGATTAAGAATGTATTGTTATTATAGTGTCAAAAATTCAATTATGTCAAGGATCCATATATTGGTCATGAACGACTCGTGATTTGTATTATCGTTCTGGTTTTTGTGGATGCCTAGCAATTTGTAACATGTACTGGTTTATAAATCCTACTACACATATATATAAGGCTTCGGATAATCGAGAATATGCGTTCATGAATATTTTATTAAATCAAATACGTCACATATAACATATATATATAAATGCATGCATGCTTTCTCCAACTGGGACGAATGGTAGAAGATTTTGCACCAATTAATGAACTGGACACCCTATACACATCAAGTCATCAACACATACTTATTGTTTTACCAAGTTCAATACTTACTATTTTCAAAGTAGCCATAGATACATGATGTTTTATGCATTGATAGTCTCCAAAACAAAACTTGGCCGCTATTTCTCTATTGTCATATATGTACCACATAACAAAAGTATGTTTTTATATGTTTTATTTTGGTAAGTGTGCATATGTGTATATGCAGTGGTGGATACAAGGCTAGGGCCGCTAGGGCCATGGACCTAGACATTGGATAAATTTTTACATTGTAAACATTGTAGCATAAAGATACCTAAATGATTTAGTGTATTTGTCCCATGGAATGGCCCTAGGCGTTGGGCTAGTCGAGGTCACCCCTACTGTGTAGGAGGGTCTATGCCTGTAATACAAGTAAAAAAAGTAATATAATAGTACCACTTTTCTATGTCAATTTTTATTTTTAATTATGCTCTCACTTTTGTGATGGGAAACATTTTGCATACGACATATATTTACACAAATATCTGTAAGAAATAATTTGTGAAGGTTACAAAATATATACACGTATATATGATGAGCAGAATTGTTGGAGCAAGAATGAGGATCATCAACCAAATGGAGATCCCACCCACAGCCCGCCAAGCTTCCAACCCGGGCTGCCTTGAAAGGCTGAAACGCTTCCGTGAGCGTCGTCACTTGGAAGTTGCAACCGCTGCTGCAGTTGTGCGGTTGATTCATCTTAGGCTTGACAAGAGAGGAGAGAAAATTACTGGTTAATAGTAGCAGAGTTGTTTGGTTTGGAGATCACAATCACATATACCAAATGCTGGAACGTTATTAATTGCTACAGGTGTTGGCTTGTTGCTCTTCCATTGGTTTACCCATGTTCTCTTAGTCATATTGATATGAAGATGAATATGCACGTACACTGGGAGCGGAAGCGATCGAGTTGGTTGGTTGCGCCAAAAAGGAGTTGTATAGCAAGCTGTAGAATTATTGGGATGTTGAGGTCCACCTCTGTCGGCATGCATCTCCAGCTCTCACCCATCTGAAGTGCTACAGGAGTCAAGCTGTCAAGAAAGAGATAAACCTTGTCCTTTTTGTTTCTTTTCCGACGATGCATGGTCAACCTCCACTACTTTTTTATACTGAACCTCTACTTCTTTGATCAGCTCATGTCCTGTTGCTGTGAGCATGCATTCTTTACTTAAGGTTTTAGCAAAATAGTTTATATATTTAACTTCCTCGCAAAAAAGTTTATTTGTTTAGCTTGTTACTTGTCATATTAAGATCTTGTTTAGATCCAAAGGGCAAATAGAAAACAGGTGCAAATTTGCTCTTTTATTTGCCAAATAAATCCAAACATGTGGGCAAAAAAAAGAGCAAATGGAAAATGAAATGGCAAAAAATATTTGCTCCTCAAAGGCCTAAAAGAGAGCAAATGAGAACATGGCTGCTGGAAAAGGGGGATAGATGGAGAGAAATTAGGGGCTTGAACACGTTTTACTATTCATTTGCTCTTGGATCCAAACAGGACAAAAGGACAAATGGTTTGCTATCCATTTGCCATAGCAAAACTTTTGCTCTTTCCATGTAGATCCAAACAGTACCTAACTAGAAACATTAGCAAAATAGTTTGTTTGTTTATTTAACTAATTACTTGTTATAAACGACATGAGTTTGTCATATATAACGTTGTTGTGGGCACGCGTTTCAGCAAAATAGTTTATTTATCTAACTAATTAGTTGTCATAAACGACATGTGGAGACGGAGGGTGTACTACCTCTAATACATCAAATTTAACGTTAAAATATTATTGACCTGTAGATCATTTTTGTTCTCTAAAATGTCATCTTTTACTGACCGAAGGGAGAGCTACGACTTCTTATCCATCCAAGTCATATGACCCGTGTCCGTGCTGCTGTACTTGAGCTGTAATGAAAAGTTTGACGCTCGGAGTCACAGGGTCAGAGAGTGTTGTTATGGATAGACAAAGTGAAGTGATGCGCAGATTTCAATGGCACACACACCGACACACACATGGGGTTTGGACGGCTGTTCGCTAATAAGCAGGACATATTGTAATGTGTGTTGGTCACTGGTGCTTGCTGTCCGATCCTGTGGCGTTTTGAGTCTTGGCTAAGGAAGATGGAAGAAGCACATGCGTGCATGGCGTTGTAACAGCTAACAATGCAAGTAACATGTAGGTTAGTTACCAGTAGTTGCTTGTTAACCCAGCGACGGCGTGTGACGTGATGGTTCTGAATCAGCCATGGAGCCCCGTTGGTTATTGTTGGGGTTTGTTAAAAATTACACCTAATTAAGTTGAATCTCCACTACACTATAATCAATTTTTAACTCCACATGCTCTCTCAGAAATCGAATTTTCGACAAGATCAAGCGCAACAGGATTTCACCAACGAACCTTTTAATTGAGCCTGTTCTAGCAAGTTGGGCAATATCATTCCGAGGTAACTTCCAGCAGGTTAATAAGCCATGAAAAGCTGTTCCAATAATCTGTCGGTACGTTGGGACCTGCTTGAGAGATTCTACCCACCGAACACTTGGCATATAGTACTACAAATACAGCTGCTACATATGTCTAGCTACTAGGGCCCATCAGACAAATGAACGAGTTGACTAGCCATCCAAATGTTCACAATAATGAAGTGGGCAGAGCACATCTGGGCAGAGAAAATATGTACATGAGATTTTCGTGCTGGGCCAATCAGGTCGTCTTCTTCCTCAGCCAGTCACCTTTCGTTAGGCTTTCTCAATCACAGCCCAAAGCAGGGCAACGACGCTGTCGAGCGACGGCATTAACTCCGCGTAACATTTTCCAGGCCGTCCTTGTCTCCATTGACCCGGTATAGTTACTACCTAGATATTCACCGTTCGCTAGCTACCAACCGGACATGGGGTTAGTTACGCTTAAGCTCGACGATCGTCCTGTCCAAACAGGAGTCAACAGTCGTCCAGCCATGGAGAGTTTGGATCTTGACAAAGAAGGCAGCCTAATCATATCTTGGAAGTTTGTAGAGGCAGGAGAAAGTACTGGAGTCTGGAGGTGGTAGCTGAATCCGGCCTCACCACAATATTCTTAAGTACTTCTCAGCTTGTTACTGTTTGGGTTGTCTTTCTTGAAGAGACATGGACGTGAACTCTCCACAAAAGACATGGAAGATGAGAAATAATCTCCTAGTTTACATGTGTCAGTCATAATAAGTTAGGCACACAACAAAGTCATACAAAGCTACTTAAGAATCACCAGGACATGACAGGTTAGATGCTGAATTTTAGTGTTGGCCTTGGCCAGAAGTCTTCTCCTCCTCCTCCTCAGGTTTTCTAACACTAGGTAGGCAGAGTTAGTTTAGGGAGAGGCAAAGGAACCAATGACAATGAGGCTAGCAGATCTCCAGATTAGCCAATAAGGAGCTGACTTGTGCTGAAACTAACAGAGATTAGGTGCCTGCAAACATGGAGGGGCATGCACATACATGTCATTTTCTGTTTCACAGACTCACAGTGCATGTGTATATATGTGAAAAAGTGACATGCACATGCCGGAAAAGCATGCAAAGCAGGATGGGGGGTTGGTGAGCCATGCTATGGGGGCAAAGCTCCACATGCATGTGCCATGGTGTCTCAAGAAAATTTTTATAGCATGTGGTTATAAAGCTGAAGATCAGAGACCCATGATGATGGTTGTGGAGTTTCTTTTTTTGTTAGGTTGGGTGTTTGCTTCAAGATTAAGGCCTCTGAGAAAAGCAGGAAAAAGACTTGATTAAATGAGGAAATGAAAAAAAGGCTTGCATCTTACCAAATGAGTATATCATCCTCAAATAATAATCTAGATTCTAGGGAGGGCCAATAGTTCCGGTTTTGTTATTACATTTTAGGCTGTGTTAGATTGGAAGTAAAAAGTACCTTTTCTAGATGAATAGTGCACTGGGAAGCGTGTTCTGTGAGTGGGATGAATAGAAAAAACTTGTTGGAAAAGTACTTTTTTCTGAATATGAACACAGCGTTAATCGTATTGTCTGCTCTTTTGTGAAAGTGAAGAGCGCCACAAGAAAAGTTCATGCTGTCGTGTACAGAATGCAAGTCCAACTTACTCTGTCAATGTCACGACGACTTAACAATTCATCCATAATGATATGAAAAAACATAAAACCATATTATATTCAACTAGTCACTCAATATGACCTCTTGCGAGTTTCGACAGCTTCTAGATGTCCTCCACTAAATCCATCGAATAACTTACTGTGATTCCTTATGACCTGATATGATTATAGTTTTTTTTTTGAGAAACTTTTCTGAATAACATAGCAGGTTATTTGGATGGTCCTTTTTTTTCTTTCTAAGGAGAGACATCAGATTTATTTTGTTTTGGTTCCCTGTTTTTTTAGAGGAGAGAGAGATCTCAGGTTGTCGTATTGGGCAAACGGCCTGATGTGAACTGTGAGAGTTGCTGCAACCCGCGGCCCGTGGCCACATATTTGTTCTCTCGCGCAGCAGAGGTGTGGAAAACAGCCCAGGAAGGGGTGTGCCCATGGCCCAAGCCCAATTATATTTCACAGAAAAACAAGGCCACATACTCACCGACTTTCAAGCTGCAACGCTACAAAACTGCAAAACCAGAGAAGAGGACGACTAAAAACCAATGCAAGTTGTAACCCAAAGTTGCCGATTTCAATTGTCACCTTTTTACATGAAGGAAAGCTTTATTGTAACAGAATCCAGCCTCAGCTACAAGTTGATACATGTCTGGTGAGAGGAGGAGAGACTCTGGGTCACCAGCTCCAGAAAAACTCGGTTGCCCTCCCGCAAAAGGAAGGCGATGAGCGGTGAACCGGCAGCATGTGAAGGCTTCTGATGACAACCACAAAATTATGACGGACGATGCGATTAGATCAACAAAAATGGCGCCATTTTGTCTGAAACCATGCATTTTTTTGGCCAAATGGATTCTGAATTCTCGTTTGTTGGATCTTTGTTGGATACTTGGATGAGCTGAAGGCAGTGGCGGTGAGGCCTGAGGGGCCGGTTTCTACAACACTTGCACAGGGCGCACACACTATACGTAAGGAGTGGCAGCGAACATGTGTATAACTGCATGTTTTGAGCTGGAATGCTGACGCACAAAAGCACCTTGTTTAGATCGCCAACTTATTTTATCAACTTGTCACATCGAATGTTTAGACACTAATTAGGAGATTAAACATAGGTGTAAAAAAATTAATTACATAGATGAACTCCACATCGTGAGACGAATCTATTAAGCCTAATTAATTCGTCATTACACACTGTCATGCTACAGTAACTCATCATTAAAAATGCGTTAATGACGGCACATATTAGGCTTAATAGATTCGACTTGCAATGTAGAGTCCATCTGTGTAATTAGTTTTATAATTAGTCTATGTTTAGTACTCCTAATTAGTGTCAAAAAGATGAATGTGACATTTCGACAACTTTCGCCAACTTTATACCCCTCGTCTAAACAAAACCTAGATTGTGGTGCTGCCTACTACAACGAGAACAACGTGAACATGCAAGCCCACACATGTTCACGGTGGCGAGCAAACAATCCCTCAATCTCTACCATCGTACGTAGCTCTTCTTTGAATCAGGTGAGATTTGTACGTGCATTTTACGAACTAATATAAGTCTGAGATATAAAAAAGATTTGAATTTTTCAGATGCAACAACATGTCAACAGCTAGCGTGCCATTCCAATCATCGCAGAACACACATCCACGTTTGATTTGCAGGCATTCTCCATAGACATAGCCGGAAAAGTATAACTCACTAGCTCCTCCTAACAGATACTACTCCAGTACGTACTAGTATTTCGCATCAGTAGAGCACCTTCGCTGCCAGGTAGGCCACTACCGCGACGACAAGCCCAGCCAGAAGCATCCGCCATCCGGCTCCTCCGCCGCAGCAGCCGCCACGCCGCGCCTTCTTCGCCGCCCTCACGGCGGCGTAGTAGCGCTTCGGGCTGGCCTTGAACACGGCGCGCGGGACGCGCACGCCGCCGCCGATCCCGGGCGCCTTCATGGTCCGGCAGGTCAGCGCCCACACGGCGCCGCCGACGAACGCCGCCGCGAGCAGCGCCACCGCCGCCGCCGCGTACACCACCGCCCATCCGCCGCCGCCGCCGCCGCGCATGAGCCCACCCAGGAGCCTCTCGGCGGCCACGTCGGGGAGCTTCTCGACGACCGCGGCGGCCAGCCAGGCGTAGGCGCCGTGGAAGAGCATCGCCGCGGCCTGGATCCATGGCCCCGAGGCGGCTGACTCGAGCGCCGAGCCGGCCGCGGCGGCGCCGGTGGGGAGATGGTCCGCGGCGACGGACCTCGCCATGGCGAGCAAGGACCAGAGGTGGGTGGCGAGCCACGCGACCGAGGCTCGCGTCGCCTCGACGACGGCGTCCCTCGTGACGGCCGCCGGGAGGATCTCGGTGGCCATGGCCTTGGCCGCCTCGGCGGCGCCCGTGAGGATTGCAGAGAGGTTGGCGATGGGGATGGGGATGGCCATGGCTCTTGCTTATTTGTTTGGCGGCCTCTCTCCGAGGGCTGGCTTGGGGAGATGGATGACAAGAAGATCGGCGAGGCTTTAAGACTTAAAGCCGACGATGCCAACAAAGGTGGGAGCGCGGTAAAAGGGAAACAGCTAGCAAACGGTGGGAAAGGAGAAACAAAGCGGCGCCCACTCGATGCCGATGGGTTACTGTTAACTGAAGAAAAAGGTGCTTGCTTAGCCATGTTGTGCTGCTCATGTTTGTGTGATCCCAGACCACATCTCCGCTGAATGAATTGGTGCATCCATTTCTGTGAACGGTACTGGCTTTTTGAGTTCACATGACAAAATGGATCTTTGAGGGTGTGTTTGCGCGTAGCAATGATGTGCACCAATCAGAAAATAAAAAGCAACATGACCTGCATGCGGGGTAGCTTGCTCTAGAAGTGCATCGCCACTCTTCTCAGCAGCACACGTCGGCCTAGCTAGCGTAGCGCCGTAGCGTATGTATACAGGTGCACGGCACGACCACGAGCTTTGCCCACCCCAGCGCCCGCGACCGTGAACGTCAGCCAATACAACAGCAGCTGCTGCTCTAGCTAGCCAATGGCGGAGTCGTGGCTTCCCGGTCTCTCGGACATCCGCGCGGCGGCGGCGCTCCTACTCGCCGCCGTGGCGTTCTTGGTCGTCGTGATGGAGCAGGTGTCCTACCGCCGCAAGACGGGGCCCCTGCCGGGCCCCGCGCTCGTGGTGCCCTTCTTCGGTAGCATCGGCAACCTCATCCGCGACCCGACCACCTACTGGGACACGCTGGCGGCCCGCGCCAAGGCGTCACCCCTTGGCCTCTCGGCCGACTACTTCCTCGGCACGTTCGTGGTGTTCATCCGCGACACGGACCTGAGCCACCGCGTGCTCGCCAACGTCCGCCCCGACGCCTTCTACTTCATCGGCCACCCTTTCGGCAAGAAGCTCTTCGGCGACCACAACCTCATCTACATGTCCGGCGACGACCACAAGGAGCTCCGCCGCCGCATCTCCCCCAACTTCACCCCTCGCGCCCTCTCCACCTACGCCTCCATCCAGCAGCGCGTCATCCTCGCCCACCTCCGCCGCTGGCTCGACGCCGCCACAGCCACCGCCGGCGAGCCGTTCCGTCTGCGCGTGCCGTGCCGCGACATGAACCTGGAGACGTCGCAGACGGTGTTCGTCGGGCCATACCTCGCCGACGAGGCGAGGGAGGCGTTCTCGAGGGACTACAACGATTTCAACGTCGGGCTCATGGCGATGCCCGTGGACGTTCCGGGCTCCGCGTTCCGGCGGGCGAAGCGCGCCGTGGCGAGGCTGGTGCGCACGCTGGGACGGTGCGCGGGGGAGAGCAAGACGCGGATGCGCGCCGGCGGCGAGCCCGAGTGCCTCATGGACTACTGGATGCAGGACACGGTGCGGGAGCTCGACGAGGCGGCGGCGGCCGGGTCGCCGCCGCCGCCGCACACCGGCGACGAGGAGATCGGTGGCCACGTGTTCGACTTCCTCTTCGCGGCGCAGGACGCGTCCACGTCCTCCCTCTGCTGGGCCGTGTCCGCGCTCGCCTCGCACCCCGACGTGCTCGCCCGTGTCCGTGCCGAGGTCGCCGCCGTCTGGTCCCCCAGCTCCGACGAGCCCATCACGGCGGCGCAGATGTCGGAGATGAGGTACACCCAGTGCGTGGCGCGGGAGGTGATCAGGCACCGGCCGCCGGCGACGATGGTGCCCCACATCGCCAGGGAGGCGTTCCCGCTGGCGGAAGGGTGCTACACGGTGCCCAAGGGCGCCACGGTGTTCCCGTCGCTGTACGAGTCGTCGTTCCAGGGGTTCCGCGACGCGGCGGCGTTCGACCCGGACAGGTTCTTCTCCGACGAGCGGCGGGAGGACGTGGCGTTCAGGAGGAACTTCCTGGCGTTCGGCGCCGGGGCGCACCAGTGCGTCGGGCAGCGGTACGCGCTCAACCACCTCGTGCTGTTCGTGGCGATGTTCGCGACGCTGGTGGACTTCCGCCGACACGACACGGAAGGGTGCGACGACCTCGTGTATATCCCCACCATCGCGCCCAGGGATGACTGCGCCGTCTACCTCAAGCAGCGCTGCGGCAAGCTCCCATCATTCTAAGCTTGCTGATCGACGACGACCAGAGACGACGGCCGGAGAAGGAGCTCGCAGGGACGAGACGCGCTACTATTTCCGTTGTCATCATTGATGGTATCCTGTGTTTTGGCGTTATTGATGTTTCCGTATCTCGTTGGGTGGAACTGTATTTTGTATCTTCTTCATTATCAAATAATAAATCACTCTGTCCGTCTAAAAATAACAAGACACTCTACAAATACAGTTTATTACTACCCCATGCGTCGTGTCGTGGATAGTAGTTTAGTGGCAACAGAAAATAGAGTTTGATGTATACAAGCGACATTGTATATATTGCCGTAACCGGATTGATATACTACACACAAACAGGAGCTATTCTTGATGAATGCGCTATTTCCGTTGTCATCAATCATCACTCATTCGAATTTCCCAACCAAAAATTTTATGTAACAAATCTGAAATTTTATATCCTCGTGTTTTGGCCTTATTGATGTTTCCGCATCTCGTTGGGTCACCCAACCAACTTGGATGGGATTGTATTTGTATCTTCTTCATCATCAAATTCTCTAAAGAGCAAGCCTGATGCATGTATACAATCCTATATATTGCCATAAACAGGAGCTATCCTTGACGCGTACGTGGACCACTTCGCAGTCCCGGCCACCGCCGTGGCCTATCGCCATGATGTTGATGGCCATGGCGGCGACCTCAGCAGCTCAAATGTGTAACCGATACAAGACGCTATATATGCGGAGTATATGTGGCCTCAGTGGTGTCACGCGGCGGATGCTCAAATTGATGTGGGGGATCACCGTGTAGTCCAGTTCATAAGACATGTGTTCGTCTTAGCATCGGTCCAGTTTACCAATGGCATACTTATAACTCCTCGAAAGCTAGTATGCAGGCTGAAGCGTTCATCAACTCATGCTTGTGTGTCTTGTAGTAAGGACGCGTCCAACGGTCGTCGGCTCTGGTTGGCGTGGGGATGAGAGAAACTGCAACAAAAGGAAATTCGTTTCTCTTTATTTATTACCAGTAAAGATGCACGTGCAACACGCACGTGATACAAATTATTTATCTTTATCTTGAAGACAATTTTGTTAATATACATGTGAGATACCACCCATCTATATTAGTTGTCTTTTCTCTTGGGCGATTCTATTGATACAAATGTGTGATGTCACCCATTCAGATCAGTCGGAAGAGCACCTTTCACCAAGCAAGATGATTCAGTGTCCATGCATTCTTTATTTATAATTTGGCGGCACCTTAAAACTATCACATCAATTAGCACTGTATAGATGCAAACTTACCCACTCCTGACTCGCCCATGCTAAAGGACTCAAAGAAAAGTGGTAGTGATGCTAACTTCTGTATTTTTTTTATTTTGATTCCCTTGTTCTGTTTCTAGTGACAGTCAAGCTACGTGTTCATTAGTGTGCTACATGTTCGTTAGTGTAATAGAAAAAAAACCAATGGTTAGTAAGACTGGACTAATAACCAGTGTAAATTGTATATTTGGACTCCCATTGTTTTTGTTGGATCACAGCTTTGTGCTACATAACATTTACACAAGTGAAATAAATACAAAATTTCCTTTCTGATTTGTACTTATGTGTGCATTCAAAGCTGTACTGGCATATGCATTTATCCAGTTCACGCACAATTTAATATTTTCATCTAAATAATATATTGTAAGCTACTGTTTTCATAATGTGACCAACATTGAACATATCTACTATAGATATACAATCATTTTATTATTTTCCCAGCTTTCACATATGCTCAATATAGCTATTATTAAACGGCATTCCCTTTTGTATAAGGACAAGAAAAGATAAGAACCCAGAAGAAAACACATGGACGGGATAAGACCCCTAGGAAAGCACTGCATATGCAGAGTCCAGGAGCGCCACGATCGAGCATACCACGTGATTAGTTCGCACGCCACAGCAAGACCTAGGATCGGCACGTACAAGTACGTGTGCAGTCTCACCGTATGGGCTTAGCCTGTCTCTAATTTCACGGACGCGCGGTAAGACGCGGGGAGGGGGTAGGGGGGGCGCATGCGGGTAGAACGGATACGGTGAGAAAATCAATTTGTTTTTGGCAGAAACATTTTCTAACTCGCAGTTTTGAGGGATCTATGCACCTTCCTACGTCCCTCGGCCCTTACAGGTGGGTCCAACGTGAGGGGTAACGTGGACCCGATTTAGGTATGAAACGTTTTCAATTCTACTCGTTCTTTTATAGATAGATTTCACTATCAGATTCAGTAAGTTTGCCGTGAGCGCCAATGCTCACGGTAAAGGCGCAAAAACTCACGGCAAAGGCTTTGCCGTGAGCCGGCTCTCGGTAAAGTCCGCACGGCAAAAATCCTATCGGCAAAGGAACCTTTGCCGATAGCCTTATCTCAAGCTTTCGGCAAACCATTACCGAGAGCCAAACTACCCTTCGGCAAAAAAGTTGACGATGAAGGCGAGGCAACGGCGTGCCTCGTCTGAGTGGGGCCCGCTCGTTCATTTTGCCGAGAGCCTCGGCGTTACGCTCTCGGCAAAAGGGAGCCTGTTTGCCGTGAGCCAGGGCAAAGGCTCACGGCAAAGGGAGGCCTCTTTGCCATGAGCCAACGACCAGGATCACGGCAAAGGGCACCATGGGCGCACCTGGCAGAGCATGGCAGGAGCGGCCATAGAGGCCTGTTTGTCGTGAGCCAGGGCCCGGGCTCACGGCAAAGGCAGGCCTGTTTGCCGTGAGCCAAGGCCAAGGTCATGGCAAAGCATGCCTGTTTGCTGTGAGCCTACCTAGGCTCTCGACAAAGAGACCTCTCAATGCCTAGAAATGGCTCTTTGCGGAGAGCCTGGGTCAGTGGCTCACGGCAAAGGAGCCTTTTGCCGCGAGCCTGGGTCATTCCCTCACGGCAAACATATGCATTTGGGCCTATTTTTTTTGTTTTTTTATATGGTACCCCAATAACAAATGTATCACACAGGCATCACAATAAGCATTATAGGTAGTTCATAATTATTACACAACGAGAAAGGTAAACTACAAGTTCAACGACAAACAATAGAGTTCGACGACATCCAAACCAAGTTCAACCACAACATCATCAAGTTCCATCAAACGACAACAAGTTCACTACCTAGTAATGTGGCCTTCGTTCCCAAGGGTTGAAGGGAGAGGGTGTGGATAGATCCTGATCCTGTGGGTTTGCCTATGACGGCGGAGACGGCTGAGAGCCCCAATTCCCCCAAGGTGACACAGTAGCAGGTGGGCCTCGTGGCGTCGACTGAGATCCCCAAGTCCCCCATGACGACACAGTAGCACCAGGTGACACATTAGCAGCAGGATCATTTGATGCCGCCGATAGGCCCTACACAAAGAAAAATATATTGCACGTGTGGGGCAAGAATTAAGGTTACCAACATACAAACTAAATCATTCATACTCACAGGTGTGTGTTGACGAGGCGATGGGTACAATTGAATCTGTGGCGGAGGTATAGAGATTTGAGCACCCACATTCTGCATCCAAAGGTACATCTGGCTCATGGAGGCCTCTATTTGCTCCCGTTGGCTCCTCTCTTCTTGTAGTTGGGACTGCAACATAATATATGTTAGAATTCAAATTAATAGTGTCAGAATTTAAGAAAGCCCGAAGCAAACAGAAATAACCTGTAGACTCGCTATCTGCATCTGGTCAACGGTTTGTCTTGGGTGTATGGCATCGCTTCCGCTCGCTGCCCTTACTCGAATCTCGGAGAGTCTTGGCGTCGAGGCCGAGTCGATCGTGCCGTCACCCATCCAGTAACGCCCATGCTTTTTGCCTCCTCCTACCTCCATGAAGATTTGTCCATCAAAGTTCTGGGTGCTTGGATCGTAGTCCGACCCTTGGACCTCCCTTGCCCTCTTTGTGTATGCATTAAGCTGTGGGGCGATTGTCGGATTGGTGTACGCTGAAGCCAGGGTCTCCATGCTGAAGTCATTGTCTGCCGTCGCCTTGCCCATGTGAGCTAAAGTGTACGTGTTCACCTCGCCACAAGGCTGGCCACCATGTGAATCAGACTGCGGACAATGAGTGTAAGGTTGTTAGATATTTATCATTATGTCTAGTATCAAAACAAAGAAAGGAATCTGCTTACCCATGTTTTCGCAAATGCCCTGAGGTTTCGGTTGCCTTGATGGTGCACTGGTCCCTGCATCTTCAAATGCTTTTCCCGGGCAAGGTTGTGCTTCTCCAGCCATGCAGTAGAGCACCACCTATCCACCATTCTTTCCCAGGCTTGTGCGTGATTATTACACCAACTAACAGGCACCTACAAGACATGAATTGAACGTAGAATATGAAATGAAGCATGTTTATTCTCAGAAAAGAAGAGTCTTCAAGGTTGTTAGTTACCTGGAGGTATTCCCCCCTGTTCAGCGTCATCTTTCTTGCCTCCTCCTTGGTGACTCTTGTGTGAAGCACTTCTGCGTGGTAATTAATGATAGCCTGGATGCGCGCCTCATAATGCATGTCATGCACTAGCTTTTTGCAGGTTCTATGAGCATTACCCTACGCCTCTGCCTCATATCCATCCTCGCACACCTAAAAAATCATGCATATACATACAATGCTTATATGCTCTGAATGCAATGAATAGAGTAATGTAGTGAGGTCGACTTACCCACAACTCGCCCTTCACCCGCTCCGCCACGTTATCGAAAAGCCTGTCCAAAGGATCTCGCTGGTCCACCGCTAAGTAGTAGTGCTCAAATGTCAATGCCGGCTCGTACACATTGGCATGCAAAACCATGCCAGGGAAGTGTTTCCTGCACAAAAGGCCTAGTATGCCATTGACAAGGCGTGTATGATCACCTACGCCCACAATCTTCCAACTCCTGAAATGTGATTAATTTTTTGAGATTTACAACATATCATATGAAAAATACTGATCAAGTCAAAAGTGCTTACTTCTGCCCATAGGGCCTAATCACCAGGCGTATGTGAGGAGCTGGTCGTTTCGGGACGGTCGACGGACCTCGCAACCAAACTCTCGGTGGATCCCCAACGGCCTCCTCGTACTCTTGGTGCCCTTCACCCCCCCCATCGGCCTCCTCCTCCGCCTCCCCATCCTCCTCATCATCCTCCTCCTCCCCCTCCCCATCCTCCCAATCCTCTACCTCCACCGACTCGTCCTCCGACTCCGGGTGCTGTGCGGGGGGTACAAAGTCATCGTCTGGCTGGTGGTGGTCGCGCAGGAGGACGGCTGGGTGTTAGGGAGCCCCACACGACGGCAGCGGCGCAGGAGGAGGGCCGGGGCAGCAGCACCTCGGGGCCTCGGCGCAGGAGGGCCGGGCGTCGGGGAGCCCTGCACGGCGGCGACGACGCAGGACAAGGGCTGGGGCAGCAGCACCTTAGGGCCCTCGGCACAGGAGGACGACGCAGGAGGAGGGCCTCGGGGGCTGGCGCGGGCGGCGGCGAGGGACCGACGCGGGCGGGGGCGAGCGGCCGGCACAGGAGGTGGAGAGCGGCCGGCACGGGAGGCGAGCGGGGCCGAGCGGACTGCGTGGGAGGTGGAGAGCAGCCGGCGCAGGGAGCGGAGGGCGGCGGCGGCGGCGTGTTTGTCCAAAGAAAATGAGACGGATGAGGGCCCATGGGTGGTCTTGTATGGGCCACTTTGCCGTGAGCTCAGATCTGGCCCACGGCAAAGGGATGTTTGCCGAGAGCTAGATCTTAGCTCACAACAACTAATTTTTTTCTTTATTATTTTTTTATAACTGTAAAACCATGATAATTCAAAATCTTTGCCGTGAGCTTTGGCTTAATCCCTCGACAAAGTTTGTATTTGCCGTGAGCTGACATGGGGCTCTCGGCAAATAGGCGGATTTACCGTGAGCTATCGGAAAGCTCAAGGCAAATAGCGGGCTAAGAGTTTTTAATTTTATGTTTATATTTCTTTTATATTATTTCTTTCTTATAAAGTTCTGCTAATAATCACCTTATTTTGTGTCATTACATGCAGATAACTTTAGTCATATTTGTTTGGATATTATTTTCATTATTTCATGTAAATTTCAATAACATTACACCATTTCATGTATATTTCAAATACAAAAAATATCAAATAAATCTAAAAAAATACTAAACCTTCTGGAGGAACATATTATAGTGTCTATACCAATTACAAAAAGTTTTGAAGCCAAACTCAAATTCAAGCTTCTCTTTGACTTCAGAAACTAGTTATCCCTTTGTCTTGTTTATGAAACTTATCCGAAGATGTTCGGTTTTCTACATCGTCCGAGAAAAACTTGTCCAAAATGTTCTCAAACTTTTTCCACAAGCTACGTGCCGTTCGTAATTAGACTTCGAGAAATTTCATGTTTTTTGGACTTCATTTGCTATTTTTTTTTAATTTTTATAAAACAACATCTTTGCCGTGAGTCACCTTGAAAATTCTCGGCAAAAGGCCTATTTGCCGTGAGGTACTATAAAGCTCTCGGCAAAAGTCCAATTTGCCGTGAGCTGACATGGGGCTCTCGGTAAATAGCGGGCTAAGAGTTTTTATTTTTATGTTTATATTTCTTTTATATTACATGGCCACCCTCGGGTGTGCCAAGTGTTTGCCGTGAGCCGGCCTACAACGCTCGGGAAACAGCCTACCACGGCCGTTGCGGCTAATGGCTGCGGCAATAGCCGGTGTGCCACGTGGATCGTTTGCCGAGCGCGCTCCTAACGGCCCTCGGCAAATAAAGGTTTGCCGGGAGCTACTCTTATAGCTCTCGGCAAAGGTGTTGACGGCCGTTGGGCCCCCCGTCGGCCGTCTGATGACGAGTGCACGCCTGTGGCACGTGACATAATATGCCGAGCTTTCTTTTGTTTGCCGAGAGCCTCAGTCTAGTCTTGATGCTCTCGGCAAAGATTGTTGTTTGCCGAGTGGTGTTTTTTTTGCCGAGATTCTCTCTCGGCAAAGATTTCCTTTGCCGAGCGTTGTATCTTTGCCGAGGGTTCTATTCTTAGACTCTCGGCAAATATGGCCTTTGCCGAGAGCCCGAATAAAAGCTCTCGGTAAGGATTTAAGCACACGGGAAACTACGATTTTCTATTAGTGTTTGTCACGTATACCTAGAGATGAAAGAGGTTGTGAACTATCAGAATAACCACTTTTGTCATTGTTTTTTTAGCCGGAATCACCGGGAAGAAGAAATCCGAGCGGGAAAACAAAATCGGAATTACTGTATATTAAACTGGAAACATTACGATCAGGAAGATCTCGATAACAACTCAAAATCGATGATTTAAATCAGGAATCCTGATGCATTAACCACTTCAAAAATTTAACACAATATGACGGATGCAACCATAATTATAGTCCATCGGCAAATAATACCATACATAAGAGTTTCTGTGATAGTTTAGTTTAAAATTAAGAGACGTATACTACTTACGATAGCATTTTAAACAAGAACCATAGTCAACTAGGCTACCACTTAAGTATGGCAATCGGCAGCACAACAGCCAATAAGCCACGTCAAGCAGCAGCATCAGCAGATGTAGAAGCCTGGCTAACTCCGTCTCAAGCACACGACAGAACAACGTATAAAGGTTCAAATGTTCAATGATTAATGATTAGACAGTGATAGATAGAAGGCCGTCAGCTGGCTGAAGGCATGTATCTCTTTCTCTTCACAGGTTTGCATGAGGGAGTAGCGAGCTGGCCAATTTGTACGCCTGGGGCCACTGTCTGTTGTCTAATAAGCGACTAGTTGACTAAGCATACAAATGATACAATATCCCAAATTAGACTCAAGTGGTGTTGTTTCATAAAATCAAAGGACAAAATGCTTAATCCAGAGCATATAACAATTTCATTTTGTAAATAATCTGAAAATTTGAAGAAGAAAAGCCTAAAATGATGTGCTTCCTGTTGCTGGTAGTATTTTTTTTCTTTTCAAAATTTGACGCAAAGCCAAACAAATGAAGAAAGGGGGATTGTCGGAGTTGAATAAGCTAGTGAGGATATGTTTGGTTTCTTATATGGATCCGTCCCGCATATGACCCCATCCTAAAACTGACGTAGTATCATCACATATTTCCATTTATGATCATCCCATCAAGATGAATCACCTTATATATAGATTCAATTTAATTCGAGCAACCAAGAACTATCTAGGAGCATATCTAGTTGGCCCCCTAAATTTCGGCCTCTATTTCGCTTTTATGGACTAGCCTACAAAAATTTATGGGCTTCCAACTTCCAGTGGGATGACTAAATTTAGAGGACCTCCAATTCTAGAGGCCATGTACCAAAATTTAGAGGCCGCTCCAAAATGGGGCTTATCTCGAAGCCCGACTGGAGATGTTTTTTTTTCATTGGGAGACTTAAACAAGATATAAAGACCCACTTGAGGGCCCAGCTGGAGATGCTCTTACCAGGAAATCAAGAAGGTATAAAGAGCAAGTTTAGTAATGGGCGATAACCGGGCGGGATCCAATGTGGCATGGAGAGAAGAAAAAAAAAAGAACAGAACGAAGATCCGTCCGTTGCCGCGCCGCTTCTCTTGGCAGTGACGCAAACGGTGGTGACAGCGCAAACACTCAATTGGTTCAGGCTAGAGTTCACCACACCGCAAGTCCGCAACTGCGTGTACCTGCAGCACTTTAAGCGCCGGAAATCGATGCCACACTTTGGGAAGAAGCTTGCACCAGTGGCGCTCTTCTTGGCTTTCCATGTGGCTGCTGATGTTTTTTTTAACATGGAGAGAACTTATATTAAGGTAACATGTAACTCGTTACAATCATGATCTAAAGCTGCCGACACGCAGGCCCGGACACCTTTAGACACAAAACCGGAAGAAAGCTCTCTCCTACCTAACTGACCTAGCATATGAGCCACTCCATTAGCATGCCGGTGGCAAAAGGAAACTTTTGAAGCCTAGAAAGAAAGCAACAAATCTTTTGTATCTTCTATGACAAAGCAGCTATCAGATCGATTTGGAGAGGGGGGGTATCAGTTCTTGAGCCAAAATCAGACAATCAGATTCTAACCAAATAGGGCCTTGGAAAACAGAAAGAGCTTGACGAACTCCTGTCAAAGCAGCTACACATTCCGCCTCTTTAGCTGACTTGTAGAGTTGGTCACTAGACCATCCTGAGAAGGCAACATTTCCCAAGTGATCTCTAGCAATGTAGCCAAACCCCGCTTTGCCGGTATTAAGGTCAAAACCTGCGTCCACATTAAGCTTTATCCAACCAGGGGGAGGAGGTTTCCATGGGTTCATATTTGGTGACTCATTTATGTCGTCAAGGTTGGAGTGCAGACTAGATGTACAGGTCGCTTTGCCTTTTGCTGAGATAAGAGCTTGATCTGACAAGCCTGGTTTCATAGATGCTAAATAACTCCAGAAAAATCATCGAGGCAGAGATAGGACACTCTCCTTTCCCAAATATTACATCATTTCGATGATGCCAAACCCTCCAAAAAAGCAGCATCAATTTTACTCTTAGATCTTTGGTGATATTATTAAGGAGCACTAGAATCCAATCAGGCCCGGTGTATTTGAACAAGTAATCATTTGGGAGGTCCCAAGAGGTCCGAAGGGCTTGTCTTAAAGCCACAACTGTTGTGCATCTGACCATTGCATGGCGTGCATGTTCAGGTTCCACTCCACAGATTTGACAAGTTGCATCACTAATCAGGTGGTGTTTCTGTCTATTGATTTGTACAGCAAGGCCATTGGAAGCAAGTTTCCACATAAAAATTTTTATCTTTCGAGGAACTGGTGCTTTCCAAATTGCATCAAAAGATTTCCTATCTGCTGAAATACTGCTACTGCAGGTATCGCATGATAACTCTTTTGCAAGTTTGTATGCACTTCTGACCGTAAAGATGCCATTTTTCTCAAAATGCCAAGCAATAATATCATCTCCCTCGGAAACAGGAATCTTTATGCTGAGGATTTTTTCAGCTTCGTGATGAAGGAAAGTTTGCCTGAAGCTGCTGCTGATGTTTTTAATAACCAGCCATGCAGCAGCCATGATTTTGTGGGATGTTCTAACAAAAATTGAGACCCTATATAAGGGAGACTTTTGGTATTTCTATTTCTATCCATTTGTATTTGGCCAAATGTGTTGCATAGACGCTCTGTCCCTGAATTTCAAAACTTAGAGGCAAGGCAATCATTGGATGGAAAAAAGGGCACACACCCCAAAAAAGGAAGCAGCAATATACTGTATTATGGAAGTTGTTCTGATCTCATTTGGGGCAATGCAAAATGGGAAATACGAGTACTACTACAGCATTCACCATCTCACTGAAAACCGGCAAAATCACAAAGCGCCAAAAGCCCAAAATCACAAAACGCCAAAAGCCTAGTCGTGTGCGTCAGCGGTCAGCGGCTGCAGGCGAGAGCAAGACGACGTCGAGGCAGAGAGCCGCCGCGGCTGCTATGACGACGACGAATGACCTGGCCACCGCAGGAATAATGCTGCGTCCACGACTGGCCTCCGCCGCGACAACGGCCTCGAGTACGAGCTCCATCATATCCGCGGCGCGTCTCGCCGCGCGCCTGGCCACGTCGTCGTTGGAGTCGTCGTCGAGCACTGTTTCCGGCGAGGCCAACGCCGCGGCCCATGGGACGACCGCCGCCGATGAGGCTTCTTCTTCTCCTCCTGCTGCTCCTCCTCCCGTGTTGCGACGCCTGGAACGGGCGACGCGCGCGGCGGCGTCGGAGAGCGCGTCGGCGTCCTCGCGTCGAGCGGCGCGCTGCATCTCGCGCCTCGCCGCGGCGGCTCCGTCGCGGCCGCGCAGGCGGCGGAGGAGGCCGATGACTCTGTCTACGACGAGCGCCGCAGCTTCCTCGAGAATCCGCAGGGCCCGGTTGGCGGCGGCGGCGCCCTGATCGCAGGCCGCGCACAGGTACTCCATGACCGCCTCGGCCGCGCCGTAGATCGCGTCGAGGGCGTCGAAGACGACAGCAGGAGCCGCGGCGGCGTCGGGTGGTTTGTGATCAGAACCTAACGCCGCCCCAACGGCCACGCCGGCGCCGAAGATCACACCGGCGGCGAGGCCGGCCGGCGGGCAGACGAGCACGGCCGCCGCCACGCCCGTTGGCGCCAGCGACGACGCGATGCTCGCACCGGCCCCCATTATCGTCTCGTCTCTTCTTCTCCGCAGCACTCCAGCGTCCGTCGGCTTCGCGCGCCTCGGTGCCTGCGACGACTGTGTTGGTGTCACGGCTTTGTGGGGGCGCAAGAGTGGTTACTTGTAGCAAGCTCTCGCCGTCGCGCCTAGCAATGGGAAAACGCCGCTGCATGAGTCGGGTGGGAACGCGTGCACAAAGTAAATCCCCGTTCGTGGACCGTTTGTTTCAGCTTTTTTTTTTTTAGCATGGTTTCTGATGCTCCTCGTTTCAGCTGAGTGACGAGGAGCCTCGCTGGGCTGGCTCAGGGCGACGTCGGGCGCATCGGTTTCCAATGGGCCGACGGGGGGAATTGTACTGCAGAAAATTTCAGCTGAACGCACTACCAAATAAATCTGGAGCATGATATATGCTACTGCTGAACTCCTGAACCTTTATATCATGCTATTCTTCTAAAGAGACGAAATGGAAAATAAATCCTGGCGTGCAGGGCTCCACTCTAAATACAATTAACCAAGAAAAGGCTTTCCGCAAAAAAAAAAAAACCAAGAAAAGGCAGCATGGACTCGATTCCATCTGCTGGCTCGGCCCCTGGTCCAAACATAGACAGAAACTTGCCTGCTGAGACCATCTTTGTAAATACCTGATTTTTGGCATTAACATACATTTTTTAATAGTATGTTCGTTGAATAAAATCAAATATATGGAACTCTTAGTTTGTCTCAAATATCAGACACTAACACGCTTGCTCATTTTGAGCATAACGATTTTGGATGCTATGTTAGTAATAAAAAAATATTTACTTTCATTTCTACAAAGTTGTAATAGTAATACATATTAAAAACTTGAAGTTTACAACTGAAAATCAAGATGCAATCATGAAGAGGAAAATCAAGACTGCATCTGACAATAGGGTCACCAATTTGTTGACTTAATAAAGCAGGAAAATTTATGAGCTTAACTGATAACTTTATAGTATATTATTATTTAAGGGTCATCTGACCTTTGAACACTCAGGGCACAAGAGACGGCCTTTAATTAGGATCTGCACTTAGGGCAAGGAATCAAATTCTCCGTCTTGGCTTCAGCTCCGAGTGATTCGTAGAGATCATCTAGCATTCCCAACCTAAGCATCCGTCCATTCCGAACTGAGCCCATTTCTTTGCATTGTGAGCATGCTATTATCCGTAGATCACCACACCTCTGGCATATGCCTAGTGACCTGCACTTCATATATGGATAAGCGGTAAGGATATGCAGAGTACAAAGCATCAGTCATGAATTTCTCAACTTAAGTATTCTGAATTTCTGATGAGTGATCACCGAAGCTTTGTCCTCTGCATATATGTTTTTCTTTTTCATCTCAAGGCTTTTGGCCTTGGGTTTTGTTAACACAAGCTATCTATTCTACTGATAGCTTGTTATTATGCTACGTGAGGATATCTTTTCCTGAAGAGTTGGGTGATTGAAATTAGCTTCAGTTTCATTTCCTTATGCATCTTGCAATACAATTGAGTAGTCACCCCAGATATTGCAGCAGGCTACCGAGTTTAACTATGAAGACGAGCGGGAGAGAGGTGCCCGTCGACGGTCGTGGTCGTTCCCCTGGCCATCGGTAACGGTTGCGGATCGGCGGTTCGCCGCCGCGTGTGTGCGACGATCTCGCGCGGCCCCTGTTAATCGCCGGCGTCGCTCACTCGCTCCTCTAATCGTCGCCAGGCCCAACGATTTTTTTTTTTCTCTTGAAAGCATACACGCTCTGTTTCCGAATTACAAAACTTAAAGGCAAGGCAATCCCTTGATGGAAAAAAAAACATACACAAAATAAATGAAATCTAGAGATATTATAGTTATATATAAAAGTCTGATCTCACTTGGGCGCAACCGCGCAACGCAAAATGGGGGGATACGAGCACTAGTCTCAAGGGTGGTACTGTGGCACCGCAAATGCATTCACCATCAAACGAACCTGCAATGCAACAGAGTGGCCTGCAGCAGCTGCATGCAAAAAGCCTACGCGTCTAAAGCCTACGCGTGTGCGTCAGCGGCAGTAGGCGAGGCACGACGGCGCCGAGGTAGAGAGCCGCCGCCTCTACTACGACGGCGATGGATGACCTGGCCGCCGCAGGAATGCTGCTGTATCCATGACTGGCCTTCCCCACGAAGGCCTCAAGGACGAGCTCCATCATCTCCGCGACGCGTCTCGCCGCGCGCCTGGCCAACAGCGACGATCCCGGCGAGGCCACCAGAGCTCCTATCGGAGCAGCGACGAGGAGCGCCGATAACGGAGGAGCTTCTTCTTCTCCTTCCATGATGCGACGCCGCCGGGCGACGCGCGCCGCGGCGTCGGAGAAGAAGTCGTCGTCGTCGCCCTTGCGTTTCCGCGGCGGCGCTCTCGCGGCCGCGCAGGCGGCGGAGGAGCCCGGCGACTCTGTCCGCGACCAGCGCCGCGGCTTCCTCCAGCTTCCGCAGGGCCCATGCGGCGGCGGACTTGGCGGCCTCGTAGGCCGAGCACGCGGCGGCCTTGGCCGCGCGGAGGTAGCCCATCACAGCCTCGGCCGCGGCGTCGACCGCGTCGAGGGCGCGGTCGCGGGCGTCGAAGACGGCGTCGGTTGCTGCTTTGCCAACGCCGCCAGTCCCCAACGCCGCCCCGACCGTCACGCCGACGCCGAAGATCGTCCCGGCGGCGGCGAGGCCAGGGACCATGGCCGCCGCCACGGTCGTAGCCGTAGCCGCTGCCACCAGCGAAGACGCGATGCTCGCACCGGCACCCATTGTCGTCTCTTCGTCGTCGCAGCAGCACTCAGCTGGGGAGCTTTGAGGACGTTTTGCCTTCTGCGTGCCGGCGACTGTTGGTGTGACGCAGCGAAGCCTTGTGGCCTTGTGGGGGAAGCAGAGCAGGCGGGGTGATTTATAGCGAGCTCTCGCGCGAAGCAACGAGCAGCAGGACGTTTCGTTTGTTTCAGCTCACGAGGAGTCGCTGGGCATCAATCACGACGTCGTGGTTGATGTCCACGAATACAGGAGATTATTTTCACAATGGGCCGACGGGAAAATTGGACGCTCACTTCGCTAAGGCCAGTCTCAGTGGGGTGTCATGGGCAATAAATAAGGTGTCATGTAAGCAATTTTGGTGAATTGGCACTGTATTTATGAGAAAAGAGAAAAAACAGTGTTATCACCATGACACTCCTATTCCCTAGTTACCAAGATAACTTGTGTCTTACATGTCACCTAGGAAACTACAATAGATGAAACTATGCATCGAGAGAGAGTGTTTCGTGATAGTTTCAGCATTGGACTCGCCTAATTGTTTTCCGGTGAGTGGGATACGAAGCGATTTTTCTATCCTCGTCATCGTGAGATAATTAAAGCAGCAGTCAAGGCTCCGTCAAATCTTCCGGGGTGTGACTGTTGGTGTGACGCCACGAAGCTTTTGTGGGGGTGCAACTTGCAAGCGGTGTGATTTTGTAGCGAGCTCTCGCGCGCATATGGAAAAACGCTCGTGCATGAGTCGGGTGGGAACCGGGAATGCGTGCGTGCCCAAACCCATCCATCCCGAGCGGGACCGTTCGTTCGTTTGTTTCGCCTCTCGAGTTAGGAGTCGCTGGGCCGGGCCGGGTCAGGGCGACGCCGGGCGCATCGGTTTCTCGTGAACATAAATACTGTACAAAATTTCAGCTGAACCTGAAGTATCAAAGAAGGATCACTATTTCCCAAAAGAAAAATAAATCAAACGATCACCAGGGCGCTCGCCAGGGAGTGTCTTGCTATACACAGAAGGCTTTTTTGAGCGGTCGTCGTTCGGTCAATGTATTTTGTCCGTCAGGGTTTTGGAGTACTGATTTTACTGGTAATTTCCAACTTGTATAACTATGTAAGACATGAGAGCAACCGAGATACCCTTCGTACCCAAGAATCCATGAGCTGGCTTCTAAGATTTGCACTGAAGCAAGAAAGACAGTCACATTCACTCTATGCTACTGTTGATTGCTGAACCTAGCATGCCGTTCTTCTAAATAGAACCTAAAAGGGGGAAAAAAAACCCCTGGCGTGCAGGGCCTTAGTGTAAATATAATTAACCAAGAAAAGGTACCATGGACTCATAGTCCATACAAAGACAGAAACTAGCCTGTTGAGACCATCTTCGTAAACACTTGATCTTTGGCATTAACATATATTTTTCAATACTATGTTCGTTGAATAGGATATCTGGAATTTCAGACAAAGTACTAGCTAGGGATGGTCCTCAAACATCAGACTTTAGTTTGTACCCACTATAACATGATTTGCTCTCTTTGAGCATAGCAATTTTGCATGCTGCTATGTGGATAAGAAAAAAAAAATGTGCTTTCATTCTCTTCCAAGTTGTAATTTAAGTAAGACACATCAAAACCTGCAGTTTACAACTGAACATCAGGATGCAATCATGAAGAAGAAAAAGCAGACTGCATTTTGACTGTAGCATCACCAATTTGTTGACTCATTAAACAAAAGCAGCAAAATTATGAGCTTAACTGGTAATCTTATATTTCTTTGCACCATTATTATTGAAGGGTCATGTGAACTTTGAGCACTCAGGGCACAAGAGACGGCCTTTGGATCTGCACTTAGGGCAAGGAATCAAATTATCAGTCTTGGCCTCAGCTCCGAGTGATTCATAGAGATCATCTAGCATTCCCAAACTAAGTATCCCTCCTTTCCGAACTGAACCCATTCCTTTGCACTGTGAGCATGCTATTATCCGTAGATTACCACACCTCTTGCACATACCTAGAGACCTGCAGTTCATCTGTACTTTGCTCAGATAAAAGATGGATGATTGATAAGGATATGCAGAGTACAAAAAATCACTCATGAATGTTCTCTGGTACTCTGATGGCGGATGCTTTGTCCTCGGCATATTTATTTGTTGTTCCCAAGAAATTTGGCCTTTGGGTTTCTGAACACAAGCCATCTACGCTACATCTTTTAATTTGAAGAGTTGGGTGAATGAAATTAGATTCAGTCACCCCTCAGGCCCTCATATCGTAGCAAGCTACCAACTGAGGTTAACTAGATATGTGATGACAATACTTTAACCACATGGGAGCACAAGCCTTCTGCATATTTGTACGCTTGCATATTCTCCATGAAAATTTTCTTCACCCTTTTCTAATTCCCGGCTTTTCTATCTTAAACCATCTTTACTGCTGTTCCAAACTAAAGTATCGTTCTGTTTGCACAATTTCACCTAATCATAACAAGAAGTAACTTACAGTGCAGCTATCCTTCGTCAATCAAGGTACTCAGCGGCACAATTGGGGCTAAATGGCTAATGGAAGAAAAGACTGCTACAGAGAGATGGTAAAGGACGGGACCTTCTTTGTGAGGAGGCGATGAATCCGTCGACCTTGGGCGCAGCGATGGTGGCGCCGAGCAGCAGGGCACCCACCACGAAGCCGGCGACCTCGCTGCCCGTCAGCCCCTCCATCTCTCCCTTCTCTGCTCCTGCCCTCTGTTGCTGCAGCGTCCAAAGCAATCAAAGCTTGCAGCTTTGGGTGTCGGTGGCGTCGGGGCTCGTCAGTCCTTGGTTTGTTGGAATGGTGGCTAGCGGCGATGGGGCTTCAGCCGTGGAGCTCCTTGGAGGAAGCGGCTACGGGCGGCCCTAATGGACCACGCCGCGCCTCGTCGTAGGCACTCGGCAGAAGTCCGGCAGCGCGGCCTGCCAAGCGGCAGTGGTGGTGGCGCAGCGCCGGCTGGGGACGGAGTGCGGAGGATGATGCAGATGAGGATTGCTGGATATGGATATCGAGCATGACTGCATCAGCGGCCGTTCGTTCTGTCGTTTCGTGTGGGGGCTGAAATGGGCCGGCCAAGAGAACACAGGCTTGGGCTGAAAACGAAAAGTAAAAAAAACAAATTAATTAGATTTTAGACGGAAATCCGATCTATCTTCAAGTATCTTTGCTTTCATAGTATTTTTTTTTACGTTTAAGATCCGTGAAATGTTTTTCGATGGCCGATTTTACGTATATGAGAAACAAAATTAGCATGCAACAGTAATTCCAGGACACGAATGTGTCACAACTCACAACGCAAACAGATGGAGGTGTATAGGAATATAGCCAAATCACAATCTTAAATCATGTATCTAATTCAAAATCTATTTATAGAAAAAAATAACTGAAAACATTTGTGTTCGTGGATGGAGAGATCACTTGTTTCATCGTGAGCCTAGCTCCATGAATCCAACAAATGATGGGGTCGGCAGCACTTTCTAGTGGTCACTGGTCGATCGCGCGTTGTGCTTATTCTTCCGGGCTTCCGGCTTTGCAAATTGCGTGACACCACGTGTCGGCGATTTATGCTGACAAATTCTCGAGGGATGTCCCGAGAGAAGGGTTTAGGAAGAAGTCGTCGAGAATTTAAGAACCGAATGTGACAAGAGACGATTTAGATAGGTTCAGGCCGCAATATGCGTAATACCCTACATCCTGTTTGGTGTATCTTGTATTGATGAGATGATGCTATGCCTGACGGCGTTGCTCCATGGTCTAATTTAGGGACCTCATACCCTCCTTTATATATATATCTCAGGAGGCAAGGTTTACATAGTAAGTCTCCTAGTCGGTTACAATTAAAGAGTCCTAGTAGGACAAGATGTCCTAGTAGTAGGAGTCTAGTTTCTTTAGAAACCCGGGGTTTCTATAACCGACACCACACAACAGTAGCTAGCTATATCCGACACCACACAACAGTAGCTAGCTCCTAGCTGCCGACGGTATCCTGCTGGCAGCGGTGGAGTCGATCGAGCCAGCAGCGTGTCCAGCTCGATCGATCCCAGGCAGGCAGGCTGCCCACACGTACGCTACGAGCTTACGACCGAATGCCGCTGGCCATCCATGTCGGGGGCAAGATGGGGCCATACATACAGAGATGCATCTATCATCATAGTCACATATAGAAATCCTATCCAAACATAAACACACACAAACAATCGCTGGATCGTGTGGCTCGAACCTGGCCACGGTCATGTAAATCATCAGGAATCTGGCCGGGGCGTGACTTGTTTCAGATTTTTTTTTTTTTTGAAAAACTCCTTTTCACCTCTCCGAACAAAAGGTCGAGTTTAAATTTTCTCCCCAGACCACAAAACCGTCTAACCAGCCTCCTTGAACTTTTGAAACCGTATATTTCACCTTCTCGAGCTGGATATAAGCGGTTTTGAAGGCGGTTTTCTATTTTTATTTATTTTGGATGAAACTTTGAAAAATCATAATAAATCAAAGAAAAATCATAAAATCGAAAATTCAATTTTGTTGGACTCCATATAAGTATATAAACCAAGGTTCGAAAAAACGTAATTAAACGTGCGCCTAGGCGCGATTAAGCGCAAATCAGACCCCCAGCGTTGCGTTTAGGCCCTAAACGCCCAATTAAACGCTCGGTGAACAGTCAAACTCATGAATGGTGAAGAAAACTAGAGGAGAGACGAGACTTGGACTGCAAAATGGATCATATGGGGTGTGAATCCATCTAATATTACATCACGGTGTCTGTATCGCTCGATTTTGCTGGCCCTCAGCTCGATTTGCACCTCCAGGCAGTGGCGGAGCCTCGCTGCTCGTTGGGAAACCACGCCGCCGCTGTAGTCGAGGCCGCCTACCTCGTGCATGCGCCGCCGGGAGCCGATGCGCCTGCCTGGATCCCATGCGCCGCGCCACCAGATCTGAGAGAGGAGGCTCCGACGCGAATGCGAAACATGGCAGAGGGAAAGCGTGAGATAGGAAGATGCGAGAAGGCGGCTGGGCGGCTGCTCGAGGAGGAAGACGGAAGCTGGCTGCCTGGGAGTGGGATGGCTGCCTGTTAGGGTATCGACAACAAGGGAGATGTGGTGGGCTGGTTGGGCCAGAAAACAGCAGGCCAATGGCCTGTGGCCCATCTGATGTTCCTAATGTCCTTCTTTTTTCTTTTTCTCAAATTCTTTTATCTTCTCTATTAAATCAGTGATGAATTTATTAAGAATATGGTTATAGTCGAGCACATATATGTTGTGCTGGATAGTTAGAGAAAATAGTACGAAAATACCTTTTTATTGTATAATGGGCTGAATTAGTACGAAAATAGTGTGTATGGCATGTATTTTTCACTTATAAATCTAAAAATTAATATTTATAATAGAAAATAATATTAAATTCACAAACGATTAATCACGTTTAATCTACGTTTACTCACTCTGGGCGCTAAATTCTAGCCTAGCGCCTGCCTAGCGCCTAGCGTTTTCTTGAGCCTTGATATAAACACATAAAATATATAATCTAATATACTTTAGTATAAAGTTTTTTACTATAGATTTAGATCTATTTTTTACTATAGTTAAATATAATAAGTCATAAATGCATTTTTTATGGTCCAATCATGGTAAATTTTTTATGGTAGCCTAGTTATTGTAAACCGCTTTCAAAACCGCTTATATCCAGCTCGGGGAGGTGAAATATACGGTTTCAAAAGTTCAAGGAGGCTGGTTAGATGGTTTTGTGGTCTGGGGAGAAAATTTAAACTCGGTGAAAAGGACTTTTTTTTTATATTTCGTTGTAAAAAATTCAAACCTGTCCACGTCGATGCCACCGTAGAACAAAACAGTACGGATCCATCGCCATCTCCTTTTCGGTAGCTGCCCCAGCACCCGGGGGGGTTGTGTGTTGCATCTTGGAACACGACTGAGCAATTTAGTCGCAACAGCTTCCCTGACACCGAAAGAGCATCAGAAAGGGCACCATGGAGAGAAACTTGTGTCAAGTTTTGCCCACTGTGTTTAGTCCTACTCAGCGGCGCGAATGGCTGGTTCAGAGTAAACGAGGATAAAATCAAGAGAGAGATAGTGAGATATACGGGCCCTACCGAGCCCTACTTTTGCTCAAAGTTCTCCACATATATTTAAAGAGCCTTCTCAATATATAGAGTATATATATGTACCCCCCAAGTTCCCATTCCCCAATATCCCCTCCTTTCATTTATCGTAGAAGATAAGTAGGATTCAGAGAAGTTTTATTCTCGTCTAACAAAATTAAATCAAACTATGAGTCTATTCATGTGCTATTATACACTAAGCATATGCGTATAGTTCAATATTTTTTAATTTTGTTCATGATTATTAGGCTTCCTTTTTAATGAAATCATGTGTTAACTAAAACAAACAGAGGAAGTGGTCAAATTCTTCACTAGGTTATAAGAAACCGAAAGCACGATTTAACATTGCTCCCCCACCAGTTTCATCCTTATTAATGGGGAAAATCCTTTTGGTGATGTGATCTTGGCATCAATGGAACACGGTCCCTTCTCCTCTTTGGTTTGCTTATTTCATAGGGCATACGATGACTATCCACGAAAATTTAATTTAGTAAACTCTGGATCATAGGATTACTCTATAGTTCTGGCGGATATCAAGATAGTATTGCGTAAAGTTTCTATATTTGTTTTATCACTAGTTACTAGTACCAGAGGTCAGTTCTGTAGTAGTGATGCATGCTAGTAAACACGACACTCCTTATGCTGGAGGGAATAATAAGATCAAACCAAATCTGCACTGAATGTCAGTACCTTCACCAGGAGTCCAAGAGAATTAGCCAATTAGGACACATATGACTGTTAGGCATCGCTCTCCTAGCTATGTTACTTCTTGTCTCTGTACACGGTTGGCTGCCTGACAGTTATGGTTTCTATTTCTACCGACGTCGTCCTAGTGCATTCTGTACCATGCATGAACGACTGGTTCCGCAATCTGCCAATTATGTTGTGTCAACTCTTGCCACAATGCCACTGCTTGCTTGCCCTGCTTCTAGTACTGCGGCAAGCCGGCAATTGTAGAAAACCCTTTTCAAAAACGTTTCCATTTGAAAAACAAAAGACTTCAAAGCCAGATCGAGTACCCCAATTATATTCTTCACCAAACAGAAGCATGGATTGAACTGTCCTCCTCCCACCAGTTTTCTCCATATATATGCGCGTTTTTGTGCAAGCAAACTAGAAACTGGTGGAGTGGAGTGCTGCTTTTAATACATGCATTCCTTGTCTCTATTTTTTTTAAGATTATAAATGTAATAGAATTATTTAATAATAAGAACATTCTTCTACTAGCATGGTGGTGGAGTGGAGTAGACATGCATGATGGCCACATTCAGAATTTCAGGCACACTGCAATCATTAGGCTGACAAAAAAGGGTGAGATTCTTACTCTACTTTCATCCATTAAAACCCATGCATCCTTTTCGGGCTACATGACATTTGATCTGGAATTCCTCCGCCATCCCCTCTCAGCCTCAAATCCATCCAGCAACCACCACATATGCATATGCATCCCCCCTCTCGCGTCTCGCCGTCGTCTTTATAAGCCCCCCCCACACCAGTAGTGCGGCAGTGCTCCACTTATGCGTCGTCTACGTAGAGTCGTAGACAGCCCACCGCCGCCGTAATTAGACACCATCACCATAATGATGCGGAGCCGATGGCAACACGGCAGCAGCTCCGGCGAGCTCGACGTGTTCGGGGCCACGAGTTACTTCGCCGCCGCCGCCGGCCTCCCTGATCGCTGTCCCGGCGGTGACCCTGCAGCAGGCCGGCTGATCCAAGCTAACAAGGCCATGACGCATGGAGGCACGAGGATGGAGGACATGGCTTTCTGTGGCGATCCTCATCGTGTTCCTCCTGATCATGAGCAGCTTGGGTCTTATGGTGGTGAAGAGCTCCATGCCCAGCTAGGAGTAGCAGCCAAGTGCAGTTCATCAGGTAAGACTAGCAAGCTCGCCGCCCTCTTGAGCTTCATGGTTTCGCCTTCACCGAGAGCTAGCTTTCGCAAGACGTCGCCGCCGACGGCTAGTAATAATAAGCAGCTGGCCGGAGGTGACGAGCCGGCTACTATTAAGGCTTCGTCGTCGTCGCGCGAACTGCAAGAAGGCTGTGGCGGCGTGCACGAGGTTGATCTGGGCGTGGCCATGGGGGACAGGAGGTTGCAGGGCGTCAGGGTTGTGAGGGTCGGCGGTGACCAGCAGAGGTGGGTGGTGAGGTGCAGTGCTTGGGACGAGGAGGAGCTCCATGAATCAAGTGATTATCCCAAGGATAGAGATGATGGTGACCATGGCGATTGGGAGAGTGACTCTAGTTCTGATCTGTTCGATTTGGACCTTGAGTGCTTATATTGATTCATCTCTTCCACTTAATAACTTAATTAGTAAACTGTAAATGAAATGTTCTGTATATCATTATATCAAAGTATGATGCATGAACACTCATTCCTTCTTGCCCTTTTGTTCTGTCGTCAAAGCTCAAATGAATTGGTTATATATGCTCTAGTATGTGTGTGTACGTACGCGTGCATGCATGAAACTACTGGACCGTACCTCATGGACAACATTTGGCAAACAGTTAATTGCCGTGTACCCGCGTACGTATATGTACTGTTTGTATAGTTCGTGCCCTTCCTCTTGTGTCTTGTAGAGTATGTGCATATTATATCTGCGTGTCCTGTACAACGTACATGTAGAGGACATCATGTGGTGGTGCAAAGGAAGACACGAAAAAGTTGGCTGTTGGAGTTGGCTACGGCATACGGCGGCGAAACGAATCAAGTGTGCATGTGTGGCCCATGCTATGTTTTTGTGTGTAGAACGTGTACGACGGCCATGGCGTCTGTTGTAGGGCCGTGTGGAACGCGAAGGTCCTTGAATTGGCGGCACAATCTTATCCCGGATCTAGCTGTACCTGTCCGTCTACATGCAAGTGCTGTTCGGTTGTTAAATGAGTGTGTCCCCTTCACTTGCTACCACACGGCTGCTCTGCACGTGCATCATATATATATATATGGCTTGTTTAGATGAGGGGTGTAAAGCTGTGAAAGTTGGCAAAATATCACATTTATTCTTTTGACACTAATTAGGAGTACTAAATATAGACTAATTATAAAACTAATTACATAGATGGACTCTACATCACAAGACGAATCTATTAAGCCTAATATGTGTCGTCATTAGCGCATTTTTAATGATGGGTTACTGTAGCATGACAATGTCTAATGACGAATTAATTAGGCTTAATAGATTCCTCTCACGATGTGGAGTCCATCTATGTAATTAGTTTTATTTTACACCTATGTTTAATAATCCTAATTAGTGTCCAAACATTCGATGTGACAAATTGGCAAAATAAGTTGGCGAAAGTTGACAATCTAAAAAAGGCCATAGTCGTTTCGAATGGTGTGAGATCAGCTTGCCTGCTACTACATGCATGCATCTGATGTGTCACCTTTTGTGTCTACGACTCTACGTTGATCGCAACGTTCCAATTTCCAAACGAGTATCAGTGAGATTGTTTGGTTCAGGTTAGTGCACGCGGTGTGCCAGGGTAGTAGAGTTTGAATCGTTCTTTACGTCTAATAACCTATTACACTTGCAAACATCAAAAAGGTCGTTGTAGTATAGTGGTGAGTATTCCCGCCTGTCACGCGGGCGACCCGGGTTCGATCCCCGGCAACGGCGCTTTTGCGTTTTTTTCCCGTTGTATAATTTCTTTTAATTTTCCCCGAAATAACTTAAACTCGTTGTTAGTTTTGGTTCTAATAAGGGAATAACACGTTCATATCATGACAGCGATATGAATCCAAACATGCCTATGCAATTTAGATCGAAGGTTTCAGGCGTTGTTTATTGTTTACTACTATCTTGTTACCTTGGTGGAGAGCAGCTTCTACATAACATCGCCCTTCTTTAGGACGAGGAGAAAAGGTTTCGACAGTATATAGTACTGCCATCCGTTATCATGATAAAATGGAAGTGGTTTTATCTATCTGTCCTACTGTAAAAGCTTACTGCTTACATACTGATCCTCGATGTGTGCTTTCATGCGCTTAGAAAACATTTGCAACCTATGGTCAATTGACTACAGGGCCGGTCCTGTGTTTTATGGGGCCCGGAGCGAAATCAAAATTGGAGGCCCCTAATAAACGGTAATTTTCTTATTTGCCACAAAGAAAACTTGTAACCTCTTAAACAGTAATTTTCTTATTTGCCACAAAGAAAACTTGTAACCACTTGTATTTCATTGATGTGTCAGACAGATATATGTGACCCACACAATCGCTAACATTGGTAGCTGAGAGATTACGTATGGCCATATGGATTACGGCGTTAAGCTATGACAAATAAAGAATTATTCCTAAGGCTAGTCCCATACCATGGTATAGAAATCATCCTACATAGATGGTATGGAGGGTTAAGAATGATCTAAACATAAATATCCAAAGGTCAAACGTGGCGATAGGCTCATTTAAGTTAAGTGGACGTTTGCTCGTTTGCATTCTTTATTAAGTGGACGTTTGCTCATTTATTTTTATAACATGTAACAACGTATTATAGTTTGAGTCTTAGTATTTCTACTACATGCATATACGATTGAGGGCCCCCGAGATTTGGGGGCCCGGGGCGGCTGCCCCGCCTGCTAACACTACAGGGCCGGCCCTGATTGACTATTCCTAGTGAATTCATAGCAGGCAATTAGCACTTTATAAATGCTATCATACACCTTAAGCCAAGCTTGGGGGATGCCACCTCCATGTGGTGAGATTTTGCCCAAGGATATTTATGTTGGGTACCCATTTATGTTCCATTTAGAGAACTCCTGCAATAAATGCTTCCCATTTTCATGCATATTTTTTTTAAAAAAAAAGGGTTCAAATCTGAAGTATGAAGCCACAATGCCTTTCAAGTTTATAACTTGAAGTTTTTTTTTTGAAACTTAGAACTTGAAGTTTCGAAAAGAACATTTCCATTTAGGAACATGAAACTTGATGTTCTTTCTTCATTGGTTTCTATCGTTTACACTGTTGTATGTATTGTAGCATCACTCTAAGGTAATCTACTTTCTATGAATGTCTTCCCTTGAGACTACAATCATCACATGCCCACACTGCAAAACTTTTTTTTTTTTAGGGTTCAGATGAAACAGCATTCAAGCACACAACGAGGATGTACAACAGCAGGGTCATGCAGAAGAAGCCTCGTCATCACCACACCAATTGTTGCATATCTGTAATCCTGTATGAATGTACCACCCTAATAAAACTGCCTATTCCTTACAGGTTCATGCAGAGCACACTACACCAGAACCTGGCTGCAAATAGAACAGAAAAATGGGTGAATTCTCGTCAAAGTACACAAGAACAATGCAATGTCCATCTACATCAAAGGAAAAGGGAGCAGTATATATCTTAACTCACCGAGCATGCCCTGACATCCTGGCACCCGCACAACAGTCGACCATTGAGCAAGTCTGTCGCCTGGAACACACCCTCTCCATCACTTCGCTGGAATATTTCAGTACAAAATAACATCAGCTTCATCCTGTAGTAAATCTGAAAATGCTAAACAGCGCTCCCATACATAACCAAAGAGAAAATTTCATATATTTCAAAGAATGGGATATGTTTCTTTAGAATTCCAAAATTGTTTGCTAAAAGAGTGAACTTCATATGTTCAGTACCTTGTAGTAATCGACCGCGATAAAATTAGCCCATCGATTCCCTGCTGCGCCGTAACATGTATTCACCATATCAATAAGGCTCTGAGAATGCTGCAGACAAGCTGTAAACTTCACTGGGACCGATGGGAAGTAGTTCATGAGGACCAGAGATTTAGTCTTGTCGTTGAGAGGGGCAGATTCAGCACGGTTGGAGCATTTCCCAGCATCCATCCCATCATCACCATCTGAGATCAAGTGAAATATGTTACATTCAAGCATACTAGTTGTGTTCAAGTGCAATAAAAAAAATATTCAAAGAATCAGTGCCTCACAATTGTTCTCAACCATGAAATTCCACTGGTAAGCAATTCCTTCAGTACTCTGCTTTGAGCTGATGGAGGTGAACACGAGGAGGCGCTGGTTGCTTGAAACCATGTCACTGACAAGAGGCCAGTCCTGACCATTCTGTGGCATTTTTGACACTGGGAACCAGTACTTCAGCAAACCAGAGGCGTTGAACACATTTGTCAGTCCATTTGGTGCATTGACATAGTCTTCCAGGATTATTGTGACGATTTCAGATGGATTGGCTGAAAGAAATGCCTCAATTTCCTTGAAGGTGTCTAGTGCTGGTTCCTACAATAACCCAAAGTATAATAAAACACTGCAGTCTGAATGCCTTCATTGAATGTAGGAGTTTGACATGTTCAGTATACTCACAAATGCAGTGAAATCATTGCATTTCCCTCCGCTTGAATGGCACAGCCATACATCTCCTTGGAAGTCATATGTGTCAAGCATCAGCGCCCGAACACCATTCTGCACATCATTGGTAATGCTGTCAGAATGAGAATTCCTTGTGGAAAGATGCATAATGGAGTAGTGGAAGGATTAGAAAGTACATTTAGCTGGTCAGTGACAGTATCCTCCTGGTTGTCAAATGTGATGCGTGGAATGCCGGTGTGCGAAGGTTCACCAACAATTGCATATGAATTGTGCGTCGTGAGGTAGGCATACTTGTTGAATGGCAATGAATTGTTCTAAGAGCAAACAAACCAAAATCAAAACTCATTCAGGCTGTGACTTCAGTACTTGAGATAACAAATGTAAGTTATTTTTGGCCATGGTATCCTTTGAGGCTTTGACTAGTGAGGGCAAATAAGTGTTTGGGAGATTTTAATAGAAATTTAGTCATCTAAACACCAGCTTCATCAACAAGACAAAGAATACAAAAAAAAACCCTACTGTTCTGGATGAAGAAAATATAGGAGAAAATAAAGAACACTGCTGGAACAATGTAATGCCGAATTCTTCTCCACCAAACAACTTTTGACAAAGAGCATATACCAACTAGTTTTTTTTTTTTTTTTGAGACAGCACTATTATACTCGTGTCCATGCTGGCAGGCAATCAGGGTGTGTTGAACAAGAACACCCCGACGTAGTGCATTTTTCCTAACTGCTCATGCCTGCAGGTGCAGATCTGGGAGGCCAAGAAATCATCACAATAACAATAAACATGAATTCAGAATCACGAACCACACCACAGAACGGCTACTGCTACTCCCCGGCCGTTTTCCTGCACTAGAAGAGAGGAAAGAATCGAAGCGAAGTGGCCGCGGCTTACTATGAGCTGGAAGGTGTTGGTGGCGGCGGAGCGGACGCAGTGGGAGCCGGAGAGCTTGGGCTCGCAGTCGAAGCACCACTGCCCGGCGCCGCAGTCCGCGCTCGTCGAGCAGGAGTCGCCCACCTGAATTCAGCCAAAATAAATCGCCGAGGTTCAGAACATAGACGACCACGAATCGAGAAAAAAAGATTTTTTTTTTCCCATCTGTTCTTGACAGCCGCCGCCGCCGCTTACATTGGCAGTTGCCACTCCCGGGGCCAGGAGGCCAAGCAGGAGGAGGAGCGGCGCCGCTGTAAAGGCGCGGGCCATTTCGGTGGGTGACTTGTTGGCCCGCTCCTCCACTCCTGAAAGTAGGAGAGAGAGAAGAATAGCGACAAGAAAGGATAATGCCGTAGGATTCCTCTCCGTCCTCCTCCTCCTGTCGACTAATCAAATCAATCGTTGGAGGAAGGTAGGTTTGTCACGCGATTTATATAGGGCGACCGGTGGATCGAGTACAGATTGCAGCTTGATTGTGATTTGCAGAAAGAAAAAGGTTCCCCTGATTCAGAAACAAGAACAGCCGTGCAGATTTGGCTAAATCAAAACCAGTCGTAACGCACGCGCTGCTGCTTAATTTTCTACCGCGCGCGAGTCTGCGCGGGCGCATTGAAAGGTGGAGAGGGACTGAATTGGAAAAAAGAAATGTGTTCCGATTCGATTTCAGTGTAATATCCATGTGAACTGCTGCTGGAGCTTTGGAAAACAGAGCAATCGGCCGGGGTCGGGTTGTTGTTGCTTCCAAGGCGGTTTGTTTGTTGGGTGGCCAAGACTCCGGTTTCGGCAGGTCGTTGGTTGTTGCTTCATTGATGTGGTCAAGAGATGACGGCGCATCCCAGGTCAGCCCCTGCAGGCATGAACTCAATCCACCCCGATGGCCAGTGGATACGATGCGAAGTCCAATAGCTGGAAGAGGCCAAGAGCTAACATCATTTATACATGTTGCTATTTCAGTTTCGAAATGGCCATGCATAGTGCACGGACTGACGGATTTGCTAGTGTTAATCAATGGCGATAATCTTGTGAATATAAAATTATGGTTGCACATTCTTTTTTCACCTTTGTGTTTAGGTGATTTCAGTTGCAACTTGTACATCCAAGCGTGAAAAGAAAAAAAAAACACCTCAAGCGCTGGAAAAAAGAACTTCCAGTTACAATTGATTTTTCACAGTAGCGGGTAGCGCCCACAAAAGCATCAGAAATACAAATGTAATGGTTTATGGGCATGTATGTTAATGTTCAGGTAAAGCTTGGAAACCTTTAGTTGATTTTTAGTCTTTTTGGTCTACTTCTCCAAACTCCAAAGTACCGAGAACAACTGCCCTCCTGCCAAATAATGTGTGTGTTAAATAAAATCATTTAGATACACCGCAAATGTGTGATTTTACATTATGCGCTCTATCTGTAACTAAACATAATGAAATTGTCCATGGGAATTCTGATTAAAAATAACGACTTTATCATTACATTTACTCTCGAGAGAGTTAACCTCATATTGACTTTATCATTTTTTTGGATTAAAAGCAATAGCAGGAGCACTGGTGCTCACAAGTCACAAGCGCCTTTTTTGTCGCCTTCAATTCTTCCATCAAAACAAGGCGCAACGTTACTTTGTTTAAACAATCCAGATGTCCGCTTGGAGGAGCTAAAAGCGTACTATATGTTACTGTCAATAGCAAACAACTAAGCAGAAAGATATAGGCGTGCCAGCAATTTCTGATAATGAAATTGCATTGACCTTTGAGTTCCTTATCAATATTGTTTTTTAAGAAAGGTATAGGTTACGGTACATTTTTTAAATATGTTATTGATCTTTTAATCAACTTAATATTATCTGGTGAGCTTAGAAGGTGATAACTGATATTATGGAATATGAATACACCGAATAAGTTAATATTACAACGATGGTGACTGTCCATGAAACCTTGAATTATTGGTTGATGCATATCTGCCAGCTGGGAAAATGCCTGTTTAGATGGTAACTTGGCCCAACATTTTGACATGACTTAGGAAAGTACATTGCTACACGTCAATGGTCTCATAGGTCGTCTCATGTAAGTCTACGTAGGATTTTTGATGAGGTGGCAGAGAGAGGGTGAAGAGAAAGAATTAGGTGGTTGTTTTGCGAGGCAACCGCCTCATAGGCTAAAATTTAAGACTATGAGACGACTTCCTCACCATTGTACGAGTTGTTGTCATGCAACTCACAACATTTCTATTTTTCTATCTATAAATTAAGGATTATGCATTTATTATGAGACAACATATATATAAGACAACCTATTGTATGAATTACCTGTTATATCGTTTCATGATGACACGGTAATACATGAGACCGCTATTAGACTACACCAATGTACTTGCCTTAGGCCCTGTTTAGATGGTGAAATTTGGTGAAAAGTTTTCATGCTAGCAAGGGTGCGTATAGTTCCCCAACATTTCCCGGAAAAACACGGTTCATCCAACTTTTTTCTATTCATCCCATTCCTCTCACTCAGAACACGCTTCCTATCACGACCTACAGTATTTTTCTATATCTACATTGTTTTTTCTCCCAACCTAAACTCCTAAAATGTCTCCTCTCTCACAACACACTTGTCAATGTAAAATTTTTTCATCAAATTTCATGATGGAAACAGGACCTAGAGTTTTTGTTCTTGTTCGATAAGGGAGGTTTTTTATTTTTATATTTTTTATTTTAAGATTTATCAAAAAATATATCTAATAATTTTTTTTGCAAAACTGTCACCCAGCCGCCGTCTGAATCGGCGAGAGGCTCCTATCGCCGTTTGAATCGGCGGTAGGTGAGATGCAAGCCACCTCCCGCCGGATGAAACGGTTGAAGGTACCTTTAACCGTTTCATCCGGTTAAAGGTTCCTTTGACCGTTTCATCCGGCGATAAGTGCCACCACCGTCACGGCCGTTTGCATGCTGGCCAGTTACCGCCGGTTGAAACGGCTATAGCTGTTTCAACCGGCTATAAGCCATATATTCTGTTAAAAATTAATAATTAATAATATATTATACAAAGTAAATATATTTAATGTATATTTTGGATTGCAGTGAGTTAAATAACATCTGTGGCATATTTTACTTCGAATTGAATGATGAAATATTCGATTGAATTAAATAAATATTAAAAATATACATTAAATATTTTCCTGAAAAATATAATCAAGGAAAATATATTTAATGTATATTTTTGGATTGCAGTGAGTTAAATAACATCTAGGCATATTTTTACTTCGAACTGAACGATAAAATATTTAATTGAAATAAATAAATATAACCTATTCTCATTGTCAAACAGGCAGACGACATCTTATTTCATGGGCGTATAATTATAACTTTAATATTTATTTCCAAACGCTATATATATATTTTTCCTAATTATTTCATCTCAGATATATTTTTTCCATCTAATGTATATTTTTAATATTTATTTAATTCAATCGAATATTTCATCATTCAATTCGAAGTAAAATATGCCACAGATGTTATTTAACTCACTGCAATCCAAAATATACATTAAATATATTTACTTTGTATAATATATTATTAATTATTAATTTTTAACAGAATATATGGCTTATAGCCGGTTGAAACAGCTATAGCCGTTTCAACCGGCGGTAACTGGCCAGCATGCAACCTTATCGCCGGATGAAACGGTTAAAGGTACCTTCAACCGTTTCATCCGGCAGGAGGTGGTTTGCATCTCACCTACCGCCGATTCAAACGGCGATAGGAGCCTCTCGCCGATTCAAACGGCGGCTGGGTGACAGTTTTGAAAAAAATTGTTAGATATATATTTTTGATAAATCTTAAAATAAAAAATATAAAAATAAAAAAACCTCTCGATAAGGCATATAAATATGTGGCCTAGGCTGAAAAGCCATGCGAATTCGGCCCATGTTAGCATAGCATGTACAGATAACCCATTTTGCATGGCATTTTTTTATTATTAGTCTCGCTTTCTGTTTTTTCTTTTTTGAGATAAACTCTCGCTTTCTGTTTGAATGGTGTGATGGGCGGTTGATGGCAAATTTGTTTTGATGATGAGCGTCCCATTCTTTGCCATCAGCATACGAAGCTGGGCTGCTCTTGCTGGGCCTAGCTGGGTTTTCACCCCGGGGCAGGGGCAAAGCCGCAAAAGGCCGAAAACATCCTAATAGTTTATGGAGTTTTAGCCCAAGAAGGAAAAGAAAAAAAATAAATTGTCTAAGGCCCAAAAAATATCTTAGACCCACTTAAAATATTTCTAGAACATCTCTGCTTGTCAGCCACTACCCACTACCTCCTTGGCTACCGTTGTTGCTCCCAGAAGTGACAGAACGCCTGAGCTTGTGGCTGACGCATCCGCCTCCTGGGGCACCAATGCGGCAATGCACACCATCGGCACGAGCTACGTTGACGCCTCTCGGCGCCTGTTCGGTTGCTTGGAGGTGGCTAGGCTGGAGGCTGGCTGGAGCTGGTTGACCCACCTTGCAGTGTCTTTTCCACCTCAATTAACACTCTATTGAGAAAATAGTGATGCCAATGGCATACAAGGCATGAATGAAAATTTTATAGCACTGGGAGAGTCATCTAAAAAACTAGAGTTTTTTTTGAAAATAATATTATTTTAATAGAAAATTGCAGAAATAGTAGGCGAATTGGGGAAGTTGCAGTTGTAGCATCCAGTCGGCTGTTGAGTAGCCGATATGCTTCCTGTCGGCTGTTGAAGAGCCGACTTCTTACGTGGCGATCGTCAGAGGCCGGCAGACGAGCTATCGGCCCCGATAAGCACCTATCGGCTATTGAACAGCCGACAGGCACCTATCGGTGGATCCTTAGGTGCAATAAGCCAATCGGCCCTTGCACGGCCGATTGAATTCCTTTTTTTTTTTGCCAAAACTTTCATTGATATTATTATCTCGATATTTCATTGACGTAAGAAATAAGTAATTACGGAAATAGGTAATTAATATGAAAGTTTAATTGGTAAAAAAGAAATATCTGTAATATAATTGTGCATAGATAAATAGAGGACCTCTCGTAATGGATTTGAATGATAACGAAAACTGCAGTACATAATAAAATAGTGCATTACATAATTGGCATGTGAGGACGCGTACCAAGCATAGGTAAATTGATCCTTTCTAAACCTAACATGTCTTAGGTAATTAAAACATGCGTTAGAAAACTAGAATAATCATACGAATCTAGCATTGAACAATATGGTTGACTTCGATCCTACTACTGGTTCCACATAGCGAATTGTGTTTCCCCTTCTCCATAGTATCCCCCCATTGCTGGTGGTGGCGGTGGCGGCGGCGGCGGTGGCGACAAAGTTCCCTTCTTGTGGCAAGAGCAGTTGCAATACGGATCAGTGCATAGTGCCTCCTGTGAACCGGCACCCTTGTCCTCTTGGGAGTCGCCACCCTTGTTTGTCCCATACTCTTGCTCGGTGTAGTGATCAACTTCTGTTTCTAGGTCTTGGATACGATTGTGTAGGTATTGGATGTAGTCATCATGTGGATGAATCGGAGTAGGATCGACCCACCTAGTGAACTTGCAGTTAGCTGGAGCGTCGGAAGACTGTGACAATTCAAATGGTCAGTACTAGAAAAGAATAGAAAGAAATATTGCACTAACTAATATTAATTGCAATTACCCATGCTCGAGGGCATTTGAAGAAACGTCGGCCTCCATCCCCCCCAATCTGCATCTGCACTAAGCAGTCCTCACCATGCATGCATTTGGGCCACTCCTCTTTGCGGTTATCGTATCCTCTTAAAGGGCTCTCGTTGGTGAAATCACTTTTGCTTTCAACTGGAAACTCAAACACGGGTTCCCCAAAGTAATCAGGACCAATAGAACCCTCCCATAAAATTACAGGGACCTTTTTTTCCCCCTTTCTCCTCCCCGAGCCGCTACCCTTTCCACTGGACGACCCTCCAAACATTGTGAACACACTGAAACTCTCGATTTCAAGTTAGTAAGATCTAGCGTTGCATATATATAGGCGGACGAGGGTGTCATACCCGTGGCTAGTTCTAGTAGAGTACTGCAACATCCTAAAACGAATCCAAGGACATAGTAATAGATAGAGTCGTTCAGTCCCCATAGCCTGCACCGGCCTACATGAAAAACGAATCTAAGGACATTGTACGAAAAAGAGTCGTGACAGTCATCATCGCCTGCAACATCCTAAAACGAATCCAAGGACATAGTAATAGATAGGGTCGTCCAGTCCCCATAACCTGCACCAGCCTACACATAGTCTTTTCAGTGATGCATAATACAAAAGGGTCCCTAGTGACGACCACGCCTGCCCAACTGGTCAGAAGGAAACGTGAAGCGATCAGCCGGTTGTCCTCTATTGGGCCTAGGCGGGACAGGAGGCGTCTCGTCTGCGCCCGGCTGAGTGGTCTGCGTCGGTATAGGGGCCCCTGGCATCTGCGAAAATCCAAGAGTATCATATCCTTCTGGCATCATCCATTCATCCTGGTAGAAACTGCCACTGCTCCCTGAAGCTGCTGCAACTAGATGTGGCTGTGAGGGGCCCGCGCCTACATACAATGTTATTTGAAGCAATGATGTAAAATAGAAATAAAGAAAAAAAAACATTTAGAGAAAATTAGGCAAAGCTGTTAGTACTGACCAGGGGTCATCTGTGGTAAGTCCTGCCACGACCACTCAGCCCGCACTCCAGAAGGTGTCGCAGAACCCCCGGGTGGAGTCACTGATCCTGGAGGAATGACCGTGTCTCTGATCGCTCTACATGATGCACGCCTGACTCCGTCGAACGCCCGCTTTGCAAGCCGTCGAAGACCACTGGCCAACTCCGCACGAGCAATACGTGGAGGATTTGCCTCAACACGTTCTGCAAATGACCACAACTCGTCGCCAACATCCTGGCATATGTCCGTCTACATAGTACAGTGTTATTGCAGACATAATATTTAGATATGATAATGCAATAAGGATAGAAAAAAATTAAAAAGTTATTTAAACTTACAAGGGCATGGAATGCAGCTGCAGGCTCCGTGGCGAAAGTGTCACGAATGGTTGCTTGATGTTGCTCTGGAATAGGTGGCACTGGAAAGCAGCGCCAACGAGTTGCACCGTGGTACCAACGCAAGTATGGGACGTATGTGGACTCGTCGTATGGGCCTACATACTCGTGTATGGTTGTGTCTGCTTCTGCCCACTCTGCGGCCCAAGGCTCCATCTCTGCCGCCCAAATACCATCGTACGCTATCCCCTGGCCCTTTCTTGTCATCCTGAAAATTTAAAAAAGGTACAATAATACGCAATTAATTACCATGATAAAATAAATAAAATGAGCTGTCACGAGCAGTGTTCACTTACATGTGAGACGGGTCGAGCTGCTGTCGAGGTACAGGGAAGTGCTGTTGTCGCCCTAACTGCCGCCAAACACGGTCTGGCCAATACGGCTCCACAAAGATATCGAAAAGTATGCACTTTTTCGTGTACCACCAAATGGAGTCATGGTAGCATAGGTGTGACAAACCTCGGGACGCACGCTCAGCCACGACCGCAGGTGCGTACGGAGTCCACCGAACCCTGTCCGGCATCAACTGGTCGAAAGCAGCAACAAACCCCGGGTACGTCAGACGGCCTGTGCCCGTGGCCCAGTGAGGCTACAACATTACACGGAAAAGTTAGTTTTTCAGCACAATAATCAATATAAAACATATGACAAGGTGAAATTTGTACTTACGTTTCTCTTAGTCCAAAGGGACCCCATGGTTGGAGCGTCGATCGGATCCATGTTCCCATGGGCGTCGAACTGGTACATGGCAGCCTCGTAATCCTCGTAGGAGCTGAGCTCTGGACGTCCAATGTCGAATCGCTCGAAACTCCAGAGCATAAGCAACAACGGACAGCCAGCCAACGTGCCGGTTTTTGTCTTACGTGTGCACGCGTCACACAAGGCTCTGTACGTGGCGTCTAGAACGGCAGAGCCCCAGCTAAACTGAGGTATCTCCTCAAGTGGTGCGTCGGCTATCTGCTGGGCATAGGGAATCAGGTGCTTGTCGACACTGTCGTGGTGCGAGCTAGTGAACATGACCCAACCGAAAAGCCACAGCAGGTACGCCTCTAGGTGCCTCTGAACTCTCCAACCCTCCGCACCCGCTGGCAAGCGGTCCGCCTGGAACTGAAGCAGCCAGGCCTTCGTAGGCCCGTGCTTGTCGGTAAACTCCACCTGTGCAGGCTGACCTTCTATCGGCATGAGCACACCCTGAAACCGCTCCAACAACTGCTGCCTCCAATCAGGTGCGATCGCCTGAGCTGCGATAGGCAACCCTGCTAACGGCAACCCTAGAAGCATGCTGATGTCTTGCAGTGTCGGTGTCATCTCCCCCACGGGGAGGTGGAAGGAGTGTGTCTCTGGTCTCCAACGATCTGCCAAGGCTGACAGCAAAGCACGATCCACCGGGAAACGAAGACTGCCTTGACGTGTCGGCTCCACAAGATGACAGAGTGGAAGCAAACCTGAAGCACGCAACCTGTCATAATATAAAAATTATGTCACATTAATTACTAATGCTATGACTGAACCGAAACAAGATTGAACCGATCACGTACCGTGGAATCCATCTTGGATCGATCCGCCAACACTCGTCGTGCGTTCTCAACCGAAGCGCCGGAGGCAGCTCGTCGCCCAACAAACGCGAACGATGCTTCGCATCGATCACAGGATCAATCAACTCTAAGGCAACCATACCTTAAAAAAAATGTATCATATTTAGTACGAATATATGAGCATAAATTAAAAGGTATAGACTATCAAATTTAGTACAAATATATGACAAAAAATTAAAAGGCATAGAGTATCATATTTAGTACGAATATATGACCATAAATTAAAAGGCATAGAGTACAAATGTTTGTGGGAGAACATTAGTTAGATTTCAAAACGTTATACAGTGGCATGTCGCCTCGTTAAAAACCTCACACCTTCGTAAGACCCTAACAGTCTGATTGAAGGGCTCCCTAGTGAGGAAAAGAGTACGACTGCAACAAATACACAAATATTCATACGAAAGTACATAATTTAACTAGTACATAACATAATAAGTTATTCACTAGGACCAACATCCTTGTTCTTCTTAGAGTTCCGTTTTGGAATTCGCCTTGCATTGGTGCCGTCTGCTTTTTTGTGTGTTGGGTAAGCATCACAATCTTTTCGATTATGGTCACCACCACATGCTAAGCAGGATTTTTGCCGACCTCTTGCCTCGGATGCATCCATGTCATTTCTGATACGGCGACTTTGCCTTCGGCAGGGATTCTCAACCAACTTCGTTGGGTCAGGAAGGTAATCAGGACCATTCGGTGGGGGCTTTGTGAAATCAGCAATAGCACGCCAACCCCGTAGTTCGCCACTCCAAGTAGCTCTTACTTTCTCCTTCAGATAATATGGGGACACAAAGGTGGGTGTAATACCAGCCTTTGAACGAGCAGCATATACATGTGAGCAAGGATAATGTAGAAGCTTCGGTTTGTTGCATGTGCACTCACAATAGCCTGCTTCTGGCCAGAGCTGACATTCCATTGTAACTGTCGAATCTCCCATCACATGACCTCCCTTCTCACGGATCGTCACCTCATATACAAAGTCTTGATTGCCGATGTAATGGACACGGTGCAGTTGCCCCTTTTCACTTATTATGTCAATAATTCTTGTCATTTCCTCACAAAAAATACTTTGAGAGTCCTGACATGCCACAGATGCCTCTCGGAACCGTTGACGTAAATACTTGATAGTCCCGCGAAGTATACACTCCACAATTGCCACTAATGGCAGTTCACGACAACTCTTAAGTACCCAGTTGTAAACCTCAGCAAGATTTGTCGTCATCATGCCATATCGAGCCCCATGTGTGTCAGCAATCAATGCCCACTTTTCAAGTGGCTCATTTTTTATCCAATCAGAGAAGGATTTTAAAGACCTCCCACCTTTTCTTCTCCTCGTTACTTCAGGGGGCTCATCCGGTATGGGCTCTAGGCCTTGGGGCTCCTCCTCACGGGCAACAATTGGTTTCTTACGGACATCTGCCATGTGGCTTGTAGTGAATTTGTCCAGCTCAGCCCATATCTCATCAAACTTATCTTTGCGATTTTGTTTGCATAACGTCTTGAATAAATTCATCAGTCGCTTGCTTTTAAATTGACTATAAAAATTTGCACCTAAATGCCTCATGCACCACCGACTTTGGAGATCTAGCCAAGGGACATCCACATTCATATTCTCCTGCAACCTTTTCACTGCGGCCAATATACCCTTGTGACGATCATGCAGGACACAAACATTTGGCCTTTCACGGACAACACCCCTCTTCAGCAGGCTAAGAAACCACAACCAGCTTTCTGTGTTCTCTGATTCCACGAATGCAAAGGCAATGGGCACGACTCTTCCGTCCCCGTCTGACCCTATACATGTCAGAAGCTGGCCTCTGTACTTTCCGGTCAAGAAAGTACCATCCACGGAAATAACAGGACGACAATGCCTGAAAGCTTCAATCATGGAACCAAATGACCAGAATGCACGTCTGAGGATCCTATCACCACATTCATTTATGTACCAATCAGTATCAATAACAGTCCCTGCATTTCTACTTTGCAATAATTCTAAGAGATATGGCAAATGGTGATAAGAGTCTTTATATGTACCAAATCTCCACTCCAATGCTTTTTGCTTGGCTCTCCACGCCAAGTCATATGTTATCTCATATGCATACCTATTCTCTATTGCAAGCATAATCTGGAACGGAGAAATAGATGCCTTCTTCACGATCTCAGCATACATGACTTTGGCCACAAAGTCTGCGGATATGTTCCGATGCTTACACACAGTTCCCTGCAACTTGCATGTGTGAGCAACAACTATTGAGACTATAAAGTTGCTCTCACACTTAGGCTTATAGCCATGTACCCGCCATGGACATCCAGGGGATAAGCATTTCACATCATACAAGGTAGGGTTTGATATTACCACCCTAAACGGTTTCTTGTCGGCAAAAGCCCACTTCTTTACCGCGTGCTGTAAGTGAGCCTTGTCGTGAAACATTTGCCCTTTGGTCACCTCAATTTGGCCATAGTCCCAGTTAGAGTGGTGCCCATCATTGACGATAAGGTCGTCCATATCAAAATTGCACCATTGGTCTGGGACATTTGTTTCGTCATCAAACCTACTTCCATCCCTCCCATCAACAAAGGTTCGATACTCCTCGTCATCCAACTCCATCTGATCAACAATTGCCTCATCCTCCTCGCCCTGATCAATGCCCATTGTCGCGGCATTTCCTTGATCTTCTTCGTCGTCAGGACCTCCAGCTTGTGTCGGAACTTCCTCTTCTACCACGGGATGCCCAATTGCATCTCGCACAGCAACAGCTTCATTTGGACACATATTTTCTTCAACCGTCTCAGTCCTACTACTCTCACCCTCTGTGACATTGGCCATTACAGATTCAACAAGTAACACAATCGGAAACTTTTGTTGGCCGTACATAGCCATATGCACAAATGCCCGCCAGCACTTCGAATTCCTCAAGTCATACAAGTCCCACTTCGACCCATGTTCACCCTGTCTAGGAATGACACCGCTAACTTTCAGCCTGTGGTGCTGCGGACTCAATTCCAAAAGATTGTGCAGCCACCCTAACACTTCTTCTCGTCTCATCTCTATCGGCTTGATCAAAGATGTGTTGATGAACGAGTAGTTGCTCAAATCTACACCAGAGTCACGAAATGTGATGTAACCGTCACCATGATGGACTCTGATATTCACAACTTCCGGATTCATACCTGATTCAACATCACATTATCTAATTTATCAATCTAGTTTAAAACGCTAAATCTAGCTACTTTAATTCCATGAAATCGCATACTCTACCTAGTTTTAGCACACATACTAAAAGTAAATAAATATATGGTTTTTATTTATGTACAACAACTAATCATCATCTCAAGAAAGAAAAATTATCATCCTTATCATATATATATATATCTTTTTATTTTATTTATTCAGTTTTAGCACACATACTAAAAGTAAATAAATACTACAATTTACAAAAGTAAAAAAAAGCAAAAAAAAAAACTACCTCCCGTCGGCCGGCCGCCCGCCGACCACGCCCCTCCTGTCGGCCTCCGCTGGGCCGACGACGCCCTGCTCCCGCCGCCACCGCCTCCCGGCAGCCGCAGCCACCGCCCCCTGCTGCCTCCCGCCGCCGCCGCCTGCGGCCTCCCGCCGCCGCCGCCTCCCGCCAGCCGCAGCCACCGCCTCCCGCCAGCCGCAGCCACCGCCGCCTCCCGCCAGCCGCGCCGCCTGCTGAGCCGCCACAGCCGCCTCCGCCAGCCCGAGCCGCGCCGCCTGCGGTAGAAGAGACCGCGGTAGAAGAGAGGACCGCGGTAGAAGAGGAAAAGAGGAAGCGGATGGGGGGGGTAAAAGAAGAAATCGGCTGTTCAATGGCCGATAGGTCCTATCGACTATCCAATAGCCGACTAGGCCTAGAAATCGGCGGTTCAGATGCCGATATGTCCTATCGGCTATTGGATGGCCGACTAGTCTCCGACACCACGACCGACAGCCTACGTGGCAAGGATAGTCGGCTGTCCAACAGACGATATGCTCCTGTCGGTTTCTGAATGGCCGATATGGGGCTAATCGGCTACTCAACAGCCGACTGGATGCTACAACTGCAACTTCCCCAATTCGCCTACTATTTCTGCAATTTTCTATTAAAATAATATTATTTCAAAAAAAGACTCAAAAAACTATGACACTAAGAAGAGTCATCCAAATATCTGTGGGGCCAAGGAAATTTCTCTATTTGTAACTCCTATTCCACCCTACTCCTAGGTTCTTATGGTTGAAAAGCCACCGTGTATAGGAGTACCGATTTTCGGACTAGTATTTTCCTCTTTCCAGTGGTTTCGTGGCAGCATCTGGTCTCTGGCTCAACGTTACTAGTACACTGTAGTACAGCATCATTCACTTTTTTTTTGTCCACAGTGGCCATGGATAATTGTTTAGGAGTACATTGTTACATGTTATGACCGTTGTTTTTCCTCTACATTTCAGCATTATCTATTGAATCGCCCTTTATTGTTGTTTTTTAAAAAAATGTTTTCACTTCTTTCGTTTTAATAAGCACTTTTTACCTCCTTTACCTATAAAATTAAAAGGTTGTATTGCACTTGTTCGGATGATCCTAGCTACTCCCTCTGTCCAAAAAGAATTCAACTCTCATTTTACCGAAGAATCAAGTAATTTCAACTTTGACCAAATTTAATCAATAAATTACGAATATCTATGCATTTAAATATAATTGGTATGAAAATATATTACATAATTAATCTAATTAGGAGAGCACAACGCCCCCTCCGGGCTCAGGGCCTCCGGCGATCGACTCGCTCCGTCGTCGTTCGCGTCGCTCCTCTGGTTCTCACACCTTTTTTATGTTTTCCTCGGCTCCTCGCGTCTTTTTCTACGTGGCTGTGGCTCGTGCCGTTTTCTTTTCCTTGGCTCGTGTCTACTAAGCCGCGTATTATACAATGTCGCTTCTATAAATCAAACTCTATTTTCCGTTGACACGACATTACCATGCACGGCACGACGTACGCATTTGTAAAGTGATGCCTTGTTATTTTTAGACAGACAGAGTGCTTTATTATTTGTTAACGGAGAAATAGAAAATACAGTTCCACCCAACGAGATACATACGGAAACATCAACAATGCAAAGCACAGGATATACCATGAATTATGATGACAACGGAAATAGTGCGTCTCGTCCTTCTCCGGCGTACGGTCGTCGATCAGCAGGTAGCTAGAACGAAGGAAGTTTGGCGCAGCGCTGCTTGAGGTAGACGGCACAGTCGTCCTTGGGGACGATGGTGGGGATGTACGCGAGATCGTCGCACCCTTCCGTGTCGTGCCGCCGGAAGTCCACCAGCGTCGCGAACAGCGCCACGAACAGCACCAGGTGGTTGAGCGCGTACCGCTTCCCCACGCACTGGTGCGCCCCGGCGCCGAACGCCAGGAAGTTCCTCCGGAACGCCACGTCCTCCCCGCCGCTCGTCGGAGAAGAACCTGTCCGGGTCGAACGCCGCCGCGTCGCGGAACCCCTGGAACGACGACTCGTACAGCGACGGGAACACCAGGGAGCCCTTGGGCACCGTGTAGCACCCCTCCACCAGCGGGAACGCCTCCCGGGCGACGTGGGGCAGCGTCGGCCCCGGCGGCCGGTGCCGGACCACCTGGCGCGCCACGCACTGGGTGTACCGCATCTCCGACATCTGCGCCGCCGTGATGGGCTCGTCGGAGCCGGGGGACCAGATCGCGGCCACCTCGTCACGGACGCGGGTGAGGACGTCGGGGTGCGAGGCGAGCGCGGACACGGCCCAGCAGAGGGAGGACGTGGACGCGTCCTGCGCCGCGAAGAGGAAGTCGAACACGTGGCCACCGATCTCCTCGTCGCCGGTGTGCGGCGGCGGCGGCGACCCGGCCGCCGCCGCCTCGTCGAGCTCCCGCACCGTGTCCTGCATCCAGTAGTCCATGAGGCACTCGGGCTCGCCGCCGGCGCGCATCCTCACCTTGCTCTCCCCCGCGCACCGTCCCAGCGTGCGCACCAGCCTCGCCACGGCGCGCTTCGCCCGTCGGAACGCGGAGCCCGGAACGTCCACGGGCATCGCCATGAGCCCCACGTTGAAATCGTTGTAGTCCCTCGCGAATTCCTCCCTCGCCTCGTCAGCGAGGTAGGGCCCCACGAACACCGTCTGCGACGTCTCCAGGTTCATGTCGCGGCACGGCACGCGCAGACGCAACGGCTCGCCGGCGGTGGCTGTGGCGGCGTCGAGCCAGCGGCGGAGGTGGGCGAGGATGACGCGCTGCTGGATGGAGGCGTAGGTGGAGAGCGCGCGAGGGGTGAAGTTGGGGGCGATGCGACGGCGGAGCTCCTTGGTGCCAAGTCGGTGCTCGTCACCCATGGCCCTGCTCACAAGGGCCTGCACTCCCTCGCCCTCTCTCGGCTAGGCTACTCGGTGTTGCCGGCCCTCATCGCCGACATCGACCGCCTTGTCATGGCGATCATGGGCCAGTGGGAGCCTGGCACGACTGTAAAACTCTTAGATGGGGCGAAGAAGATCGCCATGAGCATCAACATCAAGCATCTGCTCAGCATCGAGCCTGGGGCATGGTCCGAGAGCATCCGTGGCGAGTTCAACACGATAAGCGACGGCTTCGTGTCCGTGACTTTCCCGTTGGCTACTCTTCTTCCTTTCACAACCTACGGCAAGGCCCTCAAGGTGCTCGTTCTGTATCTTTATTGCTCTCATGTCTCATGCATGCATTTTTTCTTATTCGCTCCCATTTTTTATTTGTCCGTGCATTATTAAGTATTTTCTTTGTTATAACTTATATTATAAGGTGTTCTGATGTTTTTTTAAAAAATTTACTATTAGGCGAGGAAGAATGTTGCTTTGGCGCTGGAGGAGGTGATTAGGAAGAGGATGGATGAGAAGGCAATGGTTGGTTTCGTAGAGGGGGAAAAGGAGAACAACAGAGGGAAGAAGGACATGGTGGACCTGCTGGCTGCTGGGTACGACACGACGTCCCTCACGATGACACTTGCTGCCAAGTTCCTCACTGAGAAACCAACAGCGCTGGCACAGCTCCGGGTAAGAATTAGAAAAAATCTTGTCTGACACAATATATAAGCTTGATTAGCTCTACAAATCCGTTGTAGAGATGCATGCTCTCATAGGGCTGCCATTATTGGCACGTTATCAACATATTTCATAATAGTACGTAACTTGTCCTTGTACATCTGCATTATATTGGGTTGGATAACCTGCCTTGCTGACCGAGAAATCTGCTGCTGCCAGCTTGCGGTCAACGTCCAATATTCTTCATTTTTCTATGAGCAATTGAGCATATACAATAATGAATTGTCAGTTTCTTTATCTGGTTGTAGTCAAAGAATGAATATTGGAACATATTAACACTCTGTTACCTACAACTTTCTCCCAAAACATGTTTTTACTTGGTGTAGTTGTAGTGGTTTTCGCCACAATTTCTTTGCGTGGTCAGGTGGCAAATAGCCATTACCACTATCTGTCAACAATAGTTTTTTCAGTAATTATGCCATAGAGAGTGTCACTTCAAAAGTCAAAAGTTCATATATATTGATGTTCTTTTCAAGTATATTTTCAGTTCATCATCATAATGTTTAATAAATTTACAGGAAGAGCATGACAGTATTAGAAAAAGCAAAGGCGAAAACCAATTCCTGGAATGGAGCGATTACCAGTCTATGGCATTCACGCAATGTGTATGACTCCAGAGTCCCTATTTTTCGTAAAGCTGCATTCTAGCTGCACCATGAAAAAAGAAACCGCCTTCTAGAAACATGAACAGCATATGAGCTAATAGTAGGAATTTTTACTGCGTTTTATTAGTAAAATGATCGAAGGAATAATAACATATGTCTGCAGGTAATAAATGAGACGCTCCGAGTGTGTAACATTGTTAACGGGGTAATGAGGAGAGCAAACACTAATATTTATTATAAAGGTAAATTGTATTGGCACAAACCAGTCCTTTTATTTCCAAGAACTTGTTGATGATTTTGGAGATTGATCCATTCTAACGTGTATTTGTTTCCAACTAGATTATATTATTCCAAAAGGCTACAAAATCTATGCTTCATGTGGAGCTGTGCACCTTAATAATGAGCATTATGAGAACGCTCGGACCTTTCACCCTTGGAGATGGCAGGTGGATTCCAACTCGTGCACAAAATTTGTTTTACCTATTCGCATTTGAAGTTTTGAACTCAAAAAATATATGCATAGAAGACAAGGTGCAGATACAAAAAGCGTATATATATAACGGTATATGAAATTGTTGTATGTTCTGCAGAGCAAAAATAATAAAGATCAGGATGTGCGAGCATCCAGCTTGTTTAGTCCCTTTGGTGGTGGCCCTCGTTACTGCCCAGGCAATGAGCTTGCACGAGTTGTTATCTCGGTTTTCCTCTATCATTTTGTAACGCGCTTTAGGTTAGTTTTATATATACTTCTGTTCCAGTAATCTACATTGTTATAGTCGACATGAGTTTAAAAAAAAATAACTGAACGACAAACTGACCACATTTTTCCTGGACCAATTGGTTTGCAGCTGGGATGCAGCTGAAGAAGATAAGATCGTCTCATTTCCTACCACAGGAATTCTCAAAGGATACCCCATCAATCTGCGGCTGCTATCTGGCTCTAAAATTAATTAGCTGACCTTGTATTGGTATAATTAATAAATGAAGACAAAAAAAATGTTACTCGTATGTTGCATTTAGTTGCTAAAACCTGCTAAAATTTTGCCCTGTTTATCCTCCAACTAAAATTTAGTTGCTAAAGTTTAGCAACTTTAGACCCAAATACCTCTGACTAAAACTTTGCTAAAGTTTAGTTGGAGCCCAAAAAAGCCTTTAGCCTTTAGCAACCTCATAGATGCTAAAACCTACTAAACTGGTCAAAAACTAAAATACCCTCCCATCAAATGACCCCCTCTCCCTGCAACGCACCCCTCCCGAGCGCTCGCCCTTTTCCCGTTGGACACCCTTCCGCTCGGTAGATTTTTTTTTCTCCCATCATATTTACCATGAAACGTAGAGCTATTAGCAAAAAAAAAATTAAAATACATGCAACAAGTATGTAGCAGCATAGCGCAACAAAAAAAACAAAAGGACGCTAACACAACACAAGAAGGGTAGCGTGAACAGATAAGGGGTGTGGGTTTGGGTTAAACGGAGGGTAGCATGGTAATTTTGAAGAGTTTAGCAAGAGGATTCAAACACCACTTGCTAAAGTTTAGCAACCTATGATTTAGTTTGCTAAAATATACTAAAGAATTTTACTACCCTAATATATCTACTTTGTCCATTTAACCCCCTTAACAAAAATTTAGTTCAAATTACTCTCCTAAACTATTTCCATTGGTCCAATCTACCCCCTAATGAGATTTATCTTTTTTATTTCTCTCTATACAAGTTGAATTTTAAATTCAAAATTTTCAATTAGAAAAAGATAGAGAACATGATTGTCGGGTACCTGTAAAAGGGGTACCCTAACTTAGGCCCAGAACTACTCGGTAACAAGACCCACAAACAAAGCTGGCTCGGCTCCGTGGCCCAGCAAAGACCCATCACGACAAACTCCGCCACGGCGCTCGTCCTGCTTGAAGACCCTTGAACGGGGAAGTCCGTGACGATCGAGCCTAACCCAGCTCGAGGGAGACGTTCACCCTCGAGCTGGCGTTTTCCGTCACGTTCGAGGCACGGCCACCAGGCTCGAGGGAGACGTTCACCCTCGAGCCGGCGTTTCCGTCACGTCCGAGGCTTGGCAAGCTCGAGCTTGCGGACCAAGCTCGAGCCTGCCACGCCGGGAACAACGCCCGAGACTCTACGACCATCATCATAGATCATAAATGATCCCTCTGCGGTCAAAAAGTAGGACGCACTGCATCACGCCACCGCCCATGCTGCGGAGAAGACATCGGTCAAATCCACCTGACGCGGTGGATTCTGATCTGACACTACACAGGCCGGTCCTGGCAGTGATACTGTGCCAACCACTCCTTTGACTTCGCTCGCTATCCTCGAAGGCAACCCTCGAAGAGAGCCACGGAGGGTCGACCCGGACGCCGTGCTCAAGTCGCTACCCTCGAAGTCTCGAGTTGTCACGAGAAGAACATCACGTCAAGTCGTCAACCATTGCCATGTCGTCAGCCAGAGTTGGAAGGCGCAATTCCCGCTCACATCGTGCGCAGCATGGGCAGCACAGTGCACCTAGCCGCATCAGCACCACGAACACATGTACTCTCACGCCCTCCCCTTATGCCTATAAAAGGGGAAGGGAAGCCCGTGCAACGGGGCGAGTCTCAGCAGGTTGACACCACAAAAACGCACACAAACGCACTTAGCCACCAAAAAGCTCAGGGACTTAGGAGTTCGTCTCCTTCTCCCACCTTGCTTGTAACCCCCTACTACGAGCAACACGAAACCGGTGCTCCACACCATTGCTGGACGTACGGCCCCGTGGCCGGAACCAGGATAAAAACCCCCGTCTCTCCACCCGCCATCGGGGCAACGAGTGGTTAGCACCGCAATCACTTGTTTGTGCCGGTGTGACCAAATCAGGCACCGACAGTTGGCGCGCCAGGTAGGGGCTCGGCGCTGCGCAACTCTCGTTCCCGATGGCGAACTTCAACCAAGGACGGCCCCCGCTGGGCGAGAGGAATCTGCTCCCAGTGGGGCAGGAGATCTGGTTCGGGAGTTTACGGTTCTAGGCATGTGGTGATGGTTATCACATGCGCATCCTCCGGGAGGAACCAAGCAACCAACTGGAGCCTCTTCAACTGCCACTGGCAGCACCGCAACGACGGAGTCGTCCCGGACCTCGCGCACGACGAGCGCGAGCTGCGAGGCGCGCCGCTGACGCCAGCATCCCTCCTCCCGCGAGGGAAGGGGAGATCCTGCGATCAGGGTCATGGGAAAGGGCTGCTCCTTTCCTCCCAGGACCCATTTCTACACCACGTGCTACGACAGTACGTCCCTATCCCTACGGGCTACGTGGCCCCACGGCTACGTATGCCTCACTCCTCCGCACCGCCATAGGTGCGCATGGTGGCCAACCAGGCTATCTTCCGCCCTCGGAGCGCAGCCTCGCCGCCCTGATGCTCGACGATTTCCACACCGAGTCGGAAGATGAACGAGCCTTTGGGCATGAGCACCCCGGTTGGGACTACTCTGGTTTCCGCGACCCAGAGGCCTTTTTGGCCTTCCAAACAGCGGCGGATTATTGCTTCGGCTATTCCGATGATGAGTATGATCCGACCAGGGAGTGTTTCGTCATCAGCGATGGACGGGTCAGCGAAGGGTCAACGTCAGGCGACGATGGCGAAGATGATGACCAGGGAGGCAACGGCAGTGCAGATCCGATAGGCGCACAGCCGCCAGATCCGTCGGACCACTTGCCTTCTGAGGACGAGCGACATCCACGCCGCCAGCCACGAGTTGCTCGCCTCTGCGACTCTGGAGACAGCGACGTCTCACCACCGGCGCGCTCCAACCATGAGCCGCCCAAACAAGGCCACGAACAGGGCACGGACGCGCGGCGTGCAGGGCGGGTAGCTCAGGCCCGCATCCTCGCCGAGGGAAGAGATGACGACCTCGCTCCCAGGACGAGCAAAAAGCTCATCGCGGCGGCCGCGCTGCTCCGAGCCATGCCAGAGTCAGCTACCCCCGAGGGGCGAAAGCTGCATCTCGAGGCTCAAAAGCTGATCGAGAACGCTGCACGGCAGCAGGCCGAGAGCTCAGCCTCTCGCCTTCGGTGCCCCTCGGCCTCGAAGAACGAACGAAGGGGGGAGTCATCGGTACGTTCACCCCGGCCTAACGGCAGGGCACGAACACAGTCCCGAGGCGACTCCCACCGGGACATTGCGCATCGCCGCACCGAAGGACCACGCGCACCCGAGGTGGAGCCACTTCCCGCACGGGCGCCCGCAAGGTCGCGCCTCCGGGACACCCGAGGCACGATGGACGATGGCGACGCCCGCAATACGCTGAACCAGATGAGGCAGCGAGAGGGAGCCTGGAACCGCCAACACGGGCGCACCGACGTTGGATGGAACCAGGATCCGGTCCCTGAACCGGCGGGAACGCGCGTGTTTAGTCGTAACATCCGCACCGCTCCGATTCCCCCTCGCTTCCGACAGCCTACTACCATCACCAAATACTCTGGGAAAACGGACCCTAGGGTATGGTTGAACGATTACCGACTAGCGTGCCAGCTCGGCGGCGCTACAGATGACAACATGGTCATCCGCAATCTGCCACTCCACCTGGCAGATTCCGCGCGGACATGGCTCGAGCATCTGCCCCCCAATCAGATCCACGACTGGAACGACCTGGTCGAGACCTTCGTGGGGAACTTCCAGGGCACCTACGTGCGCCCCGGAAACACGTGGGACCTTCGAGGGTGCAAACAAAAGCCCGGCGAATCCTTGAGGGATTTCATCCGGCGCTTCTCCAAGCGCTGCACCGAGCTTCCCAACATCACCGATCATCAGATCATCCATTCCTTCCTCGAGAGCACCCCATGCTACAGCTTGGTGTGCAAGCTGGGGAGGAGCCCGCCCCCCGACGCAAACCGGCTATTTGAGGTCGCCTCGAAGTACGCCTCGGGGGAGAAGGCGGCCAATGCCATTTTTAATGGTAAGAAGAGAAAGCGTCCCGAGGAAACACCCGCAGAGGACGACAAGACAAAGGGCCCCTCGAAGAAACGGAAGCACGGCAAAAAGAGAAAAAAGCTCCGGGCACCCCGCGAAATGGGCGACGTCGAAGACGAGGCTCTCACAGTCGACCCTAACCACAAGGGGCCTCAAGATCCCCCGTGAGGTGGGGGCATCTTCGACGACCTCCTCAAAAAGCCATGCCCGTACCACAAGACCGCAGCCGCTCACACTCTCGAACAGTGTGAGATGCTGCGGAAGTTTTACAACCGCATCCCTCGAAAGGACGGCGGACGGCTCAAGGATGGCAGCGGCAAGGACGACGACGGATACCCCGAGGTCAAACACGTGTTCTTCATTATGGGAGGCCCCGCAACCAACCTAAAACCTCGACAGAGGAGGAGGGAATGTAGGGAGGTCCTGCTGGCCCGACCAGCGACCCCTTCGTACCTCGATTGGTCTTCAGAGACCATCTCGTTCGGTCGAGAGGATCATCCCGACCATATCCCGAACCCCGGACAATATCCCCTCGTCGTCGACCCCGTCATCGGCAACACGCGCTTCTCCAAAGTGCTCATGGACGGGGGCAGCAGCCTCAACATCCTATATGCTCCAACTTTGGAGCTCATGGGAATCAGCACCAGTGAGCTGCGCCCCAACAAGTCCTCCTTCCATGGAGTTGCGCCCGGGAAACGTGTCCAAACTCTTGGGCAGATCGACCTGCCCGTCTGCTTCGGAACCCCGGCGAACTTCTGCAAGAAAGTGCTCACCTTCGAGGTAGTGGGCTTCAAGGGAGCCTACCACGCCATCTTGGGAAGGCCGTGCTACGCCAAGTTCATGGCCATCCCCAACTACACCTACCTCAAGCTGAAGATGTCGGGGCCTCACAGAGTCATTACGGTCGGCCCAACGGTCGAACACGCCTATGAGTGCGACGTCGAGAGTATCGAGCTCGCGGAGGCTCTTGCCCTCGACGAGTCCCTCGTAGCAGACCTGGAGGCGATCGTCAACACGTCCCCTGACGCCAACAAACGGCAACCTGGGAGCTTCGCGCCGGCCGAGGACACCAAGACTGTCCCCCTCAACCCCGACAGCCACGATGGCAGGGTGCTGAGGATTAGTTCTTCCCTCAGTGACAAATAGGAAGTGGTGCTCGTCGACTGTCTCCGCGCCTACGCTGACATCTTCGCGTGGAGCCTCTCTGACATGCCGGGCATTCTGAGGGAGGTCGCCGAGCACTCTCTTGATATCCGTCCCCACTCCAAGCCGGTCAAACAGCGCCTCCGCCGCTTCGACGAAGTGAAACGGCGGGCGATCGGCGAAGAGGTACGCAAGCTTCTGGAGGCCGGGTTCATCAAGGAAGTCTTTTATCCCGAGTGGCTAGCTAATCCTGTACTGGTAAGGAAGAAAAACGAGAAGTGGAGAATGTGTGTAGACTACACCAGGTTGAATAAAGCATGCCCAAAAGTCCCATTTCCATTACCACGTATAGACCAGATTGTAGACTCCACGGCAGGATGTGAGCTTCTATGTTTCCTTGATGCGTACTCCGGTTACCATCAGATTAAAATGAAGGAGTCCGACCAACTCGCGACTTCCTTTATCACTCCTTTTGGCATGTACTGCTACGTTACGATGCCCTTCGGCCTTCGAAACGCCGGGGCCACGTATCAACGCTGTATGCTCCACGTCTTCGGGGATCATATAGGTCGTATCGTAGAGGCATATGTCGATGATATCGTCGTAAAAACCAGGAAGGCGGACGACCTGGTGCGCGACCTTGAGGTTGTGTTTGGCCGCCTCAGGGCGTACGGAGTAAAACTCAACCCCGAAAAGTGCGTCTTCGGAGTGCCTCGAGGTATGCTCTTGGGGTTCGTCGTCTCCGAACGAGGCATCGAGCCCAACCCCGAAAAGGTCACGGCCATCCAGCAGATGGAACCGATCCGCGACCTAAAGGGCGTACAGAGGGTAATGGGGTGCCTGGCATCCCTAAGCCGCTTCATCTCTTGTCTCGGGGAGAAGGGGCTACCCCTGTATCGACTTTTGAGGAAATCAGAGCACTTCACCTGGACCGCGGAGGCCCAGGAAGCTCTCGATCGACTCAAAACGCCGTTAACAAACACGCCGATCCTTACCTCACCAAAAGAGGGCGAACCTCTCCTCCTCTACGTCGCAGCGACCACTCAAGTCGTCAGCGCGGTCATAGTGGCGGAAAGAACCGAGGAAGGACACTCCCTGCCGGTCCAGCGACCGGTATACTACATCAGCGAAGTTCTGACCGAGACTAAGACGAGGTATCCCCACGTCCAGAAGCTGATCTACGCCATTGTGCTGGCTCGACGAAAACTGCAGCACTACTTCGAGGCTCACCCCGTGACCGTCGTGTCGTCCTTCCCACTGGGCGAAATCATCCAGAACCGCGAGGTCTCCAGGCGAATCTCGAAATGGTCGACGGAGCTAATGGGGGAGACCCAAACTTATGCGCCAAGGAAAGCCATCAAGTTCCAGATCTTGGCGGACTTCGTAGCCGAATGGACCGACACCCAGCTCCCTCCCTCGAAGTCCAGCCTCGACTGCTGGGAAATGTACTTCGATGGGTCGGTGATGAAGACTGGCGCAGGCGCCGGCCTACTCTTCATTTCACCCCACGGGGAGCACCTTCGGTACGCCGTACGACTCAACTTCCCCGCGTCCAACAATATGGCGGAGTATGAAGCACTCCTTGCCGGCTTGAAAATCACGCTCGAGCTCGGCATTAAGCGCCTCGATATCCGTGGTGACTCGCAATTGGTCGTCGACCAGGTGATGAAGGAATCAAGCTGCCACGACGAAAAGATGGCGGCCTACTGCCAGGCGGTACGCGACCTCGAGGACAAGTTCGATGGCCTCGAGCTTCATCACATCGCGCGAAGATATAATGAGGAGGCCGACGAATTGGCAAAGATCACGTCAGGACGAGCCACCATCCCCCCGAACGTATTCGCCAAGGACGTCGACAAGCCCTCGATTGCCATCACCCTCTCGGCCAGAACCTCGACCGCAGTCGACCCTCAAGGGGCCGCCCCTGGTCCCACGAGCGCAGAGCTCTTGGTGGATGAGGACGAGCCCATGGGGTATGAGGCTTACTCGGGAGAAGAGGACCAAGCAGAGGCGATGGAAATCGACGAATTCCCAACACCTCGAGATTGGCGGAGTCCGTACCTTGACTGGCTCGATCGAGGCGTTCTGCCTAACGATCGAACGGAGGCAAGGCGCGTCACGAGGAAAGCTAAGCGGTTCCTCATCATCGAAGGGGACCTATACAGACGGGGAACCTCGGGGGTCTTGCAGCGCTGCATCCCAATACCCGAGGGAAAGGAGCTCATCCTCGACATCCACGCGGGCGTGTGCGGACATCACGCTGCCTCACGCACGCTCGTAGGCAACGCCTTTCGACAAGGCTTCTACTGGCCCACCGCCATGGCTGACGCTACGGAGGTGGTACGAACCTGCGAAGGGTGCCAGTTCTACGCACGCAAGACGCACCTTCCTGCCCAGGCGCTTCAAACCATCCCCATCACATGGCCGTTCGCCGTATGGGGCCTCGACCTTGTCGGGCCAATGGCGAAAGCGCCCGGGGGCTTCACCCACCTATTGGTGGCGGTCGACAAATTCTCCAAATGTATCGAAGCTCGACCCATCAATAGAATCAAGTCTGAGCAGGCGGTGCTCTTCTTCACCGACATAATCCATCGGTTTGGGGTTCCAAACTCCATCATCACCGACAACGGCACCCAGTTTACAGGGAAGAAATTCTTAGAATTCTACGACAACTTCCACATCCGAGTGGATTGGTCGGTGGTAGCCCACCCACAAACAAACGGTCAAGTAGAACATGCCAATGGTATGATTCTGCAAGGCCTGAAGCCTAGAATTCACAACAAGCTGAAGAAGTTTGGGCACAAGTGGGTGCAAGAACTGCCATCGGTGATCTGGAGCCTAAGAACGACCCCGAGCAGAGCAACAGGGTTCTCCCCATACTTCCTCGTCTATGGGGCGGAGGCCATCTTCCCCACGGATCTAGAGTACGGATCCCCTAGGCTCCGAGCGTACCAAGAACAGCAAAACTGTCGGGCTCGAGAGGACTCGCTGGACCAAGTCGACGAATCTCGGGACGTGGCCCTACTCCACTCGGCAAGGTACCAGCAAAGCCTGCGCCGACAACAGGCTCAAAAGATCCGGCATCGAGACCTCTGCAAGGGAGACCTCATCTTGAGGCTTCGGCAAGACAATCGAGGACGACACAAGCTTACACCCCATGGGAGGGGCCATACATCGTCGCCGAAGTCCTCAAGCCCGGGACATACAAGCTAGCTGACAAGGACGGACAGATCCTCACGAACGCCTGGAGCATCCAACAGCTATGTCGTTTCTATCCCTAGAGTGGCCCATGGCCCTCGAAACTCTTGTACATACTCTAGATTTGTACAAATCTCTTGTTTAAAGTGTCGGATTTTAACCCCCACAGTTTGGGAATGAATAAAACGAACTTTTGTTCCGTCACGTTTCGAGGGAGGAATGGCTCTACCCTTGGTAGAACCATTTCCTCCCTCGGGGGCTAAATGGGGAAGGACCCCTGAAAAAAATCATCACTTTTTCAAAAAATCGTCACTTTTTCAAAACTCCTTTGCAAACCCTCGAAGGGAACGTGCTAGGCGTGAAACGGACAAGGGCAGGGTCGCCTGAGCCGAGTGTCCGCCTACGCCTCGAGGCTACGGCAACACCTCACTTCCCTCCGCCTAAGTCATTCACGTACGATCGATCCTAGTGACGATTTCCTTTCGAGGCACATGCATCGGACACAATGCGAGTCGCAAAGATACCGCATGAAAATAAAACCTCGTTTAAATGAAACAAACGATGTTCAATAGGATGTAAGCGAATTAATCTTACATCAAAAAGTTCGAAATCCTAAACTACTTTTTACACTTGGGCTCGATGGCCCGAGACTTTCAGGGATCGCCCCCGCCACCAAGGTCGTCCCAGCCACCACCATCCTCGCCAGGGAAGAGGACGCCCTTGAAGTGGCCTGCAAGCACTCGCGCCGTCTCGTCAGCAGCAGCATCGGCTTCCTCGATCGCCACCACTGCCTCCTCGTCGTTAAGGTTGTCCGCGTCGACGTACCCGGCGGCGAGCTTCGAGAGGTCCGCTTGGTAGTGGGTCGTGACCACTCCAAGCGCCTTCCGAATCCCGAGCAGGAGGGCTTCCTTCGCACGTGAGGTGAAGTGCCCCCAAGCGCTCGAAGGCGGCTGGCAAGGGAGCTGCCGGATTGCACGTCGGCACCAGCAATCTCGTTGCAGGCCCCCGAGGCAGCCTGCACCAGCTCATCGAGCTCACGCTGGGTCGCCGAGTGTGCCACCAGCAGAGCCTCCTTCGACTCCGTCTCGGCCTGGAGCGTTTGCCTCAGCGCTGCACCAACAATGCTGTCAGAAACGAAAAAACAACAAGGCAAAAAAAAGATCAAAACCCGAGCAAACTCAGCTTACCTTCGAGGGCTTTCTCCCTCTCTCGAGCCTGCCGCTCCGCCGTGGCCCGAGCCGCTTGCTCTAGCTCGAGCTGGTCTCGAGCCTCCACCAGGAGACGCCGTTCCTCCCCAAGCGCCGACTCCGCCGCACTGCGTGCGGCTCGCTCGTTGTCCAGCCAAGTGTTGCTGTTCGTGAGCTGCTCGCGCAGGGTGCCGACCGTGTCGTCTAGGCGGGTGATGACTTCGCCCTTCTCCCGACACTCGGTGGCGACCCGGTCTCGAGCGTTTTGGAGGTCGGCCAGTTGGTGGTCTCGAGTTTCCACCGCCCCCGACAAGCGGCGGAGCTCCAACAACAGCGCCGCAATTTGGTCGTTCTTCGCGAACGCCTCCTTGCGGAGTTCCTGCAAAAGACGAGCTAAGCCTCTTTTGAAGAACAATTACGACAAGACACTGGCTGCAACGAAACACACCTGGTGGACCTTGCCGGCCTCGTCATGAAGACGGAGAACGTCTCGCAGCGCCCTGAGAACATCCTGACCGTGCGCCAACTGAACGTCCCACAGGCGCTCCTCCACTGCAGCTTCACGAACGAACTGCTCGGGAAGCTCGCTGCGGGACTGCCACATCATGGGGGACCCACGTTCGTTGACGCGGGCAGGTGTCCTGCTGGGCTCGACCGACGCTGGCCCCGGTGGAAGCACGACGAGGGTCGACAGCGCGGCCCCGCCGCTCTCGTGCTCCTGCGGTACGGGGGCTCGCACCTCCAGAGCCTCGGCCAGCTCCGACAGATGGGGAAACCCACCGCCAAGGATTCGTCCCTCTCCCCCCTCATGTGGGGGGGCCACCGCGACGTCCACCTCCACGGGCGCCGCAGACGGCTCCTCAACGTGAGAAGCCCCCCCAGGCGCGGGGGTGGCTTCCTCAGTCCGAGCAACCTCGGCGCAGGGCTTGACGACGCCCTCGAGGAGTTGAGGCGGCCTTGGCTCCTCGAGGTCCCGGGGCCCCTCTTCGCATGACTGCCGCTCGACCTGCGGCCCCGCCTGAGGGTCGAAAAAGGTGACGAAGTCCTGCACGGCCTCGTTCGCCGGGCCCAGGAGCTGCAAGGACGGGTGAGGCGACGAGTTTGGCCCGACCTTGAGGGCCTTGGTCGGCGCAAGGGAAGGTACGGCCCGTCCACCAGACCGACTGCGCCAAAGAAAAAAATCAGTCAGAAACAAAAATGATGTCTCGATGAACGAATAAGCGACGAAGAAAGCTTACCGAACAATTGGGAGCTTCCGCTTCAGCCTCGAGGCTGAGATTGGAGCCACCCTTGAAACCTCGCCTCCTGTAGAGGCGCCGGCCTCCCCTTGAGGAGCCACCCTCGAAACCTCCCCGCCTCCCGTGGAGGCGCCGGCCTCTCCTTGGGAAGCCTCTGCACCCGGCCCACGAGCTTGGACCTCCTCGACAGCGCCCGGCCGCTCGGGTGCCTCACCTCGATCTTGGGGTCCCTCGGGGGCAGCCGCCGCTACCCCCGACAGACTCCCAAAACAGGCACCGTGGTCGATGGCGGAGCTTCAAGGTTGATGGGCTCTCCGCTGCCGCCCCCAGACGCTGCAGCAAGGGCGGCTCCACCGGGGGAGGCCCGGGAAGAGGTGGAGAGCTCAAGAGGAGACGGGCTCCTCGCCCCACCGTCCTCCTCAGATCCTTCACCAGCGGGATCTGGGGAAGTCTCCGGCGTCAGGAGCGGTGAGAGCCCCTGCCTCTCCCGCTCGCGGTTCTCCTCCAAGTGCTTCCTCCTCTTCCGCTCCTTCCGCCTCCGCCGCGCCTCCTTCCGGTCCTTCTCCTGCTTCGCCTGCTCAGCGCGGGCGCGGTTGGCGGCCTTGTCCTCTTGGACAGGGGGCATGGAGGTGTGGCCGCGGGACAGCCCCTGCGAAACACCAGTCACAAGGTCAAAAACACGCGAAATTGAAATATGGAGCAAATACGAGGGTCGAAAAGCCGCTTACGAAGCTCAGGTGGCCATCCTCGGGCCGCATGGGCACCGCCCACGGGTTGTCCACCAGCCGGTCAACGGCACGCCGCGCTCGCTGCACGGCGATGGCGTCGGGCAACGGCTCCGCCGCCATCGCTGTGCCGGTGATGTCGGCGCCGGGAGTCATCCCAAACAGCGGGAGCCTCCTCTGTATGAGGGGAAGCACCCGCCGCCGATGGAAGTTCGCGATGACGCCGCCAGCGGTGAGGCCGCGCCTCGACAGGCGCTGGAGCGCCTCGATCAGGGGAGCAAGCTTGTCCTTCTGCTCCGGCGGCGACACCCCGTAGGCCCAGCGGTCCATCTTCTCCGTCAGCAGCTTGCCAGTGTAGGGCGGCAGACGCTCCCCGTCGTTGCGAAGATAGAACCACCCCTTGTCCCAATCTTGGTTGTTCGAAACCATGGAACAAGGGATGTAGAGATCCCTACGGTTCATCCGGACTTGGAGCACGAAGCCGCCAGCATGAGCAGGGCGACGGACCTCCTTGGAGACGCCCTCTAGGAAGAGCTCGTCGAAGAAGAGGTGGCGCCACAGGTCCCAGTGGGCCTCGATACCCAAGAAGCCCTCACAGACGGCGACGAATACCGCCGCCTGCGAGATCGCGTTGGGCAAGAAGTTGTGCAGCTCCACCTTGTAGTGGAAGCACAACGCTCGCAAGAATCGTCCCGCCGGAACGCCGAAGCCCCGCTCGTGGAGGCGAACGAGGCTGACGACGTAGCCCGCCGGCGGGGCAGGCTCCGTAGCAGCCCCCGGTGAGATCCAAACCGGCGGTTCGCCATTGACGTTTGGCGGCAACACTCCGATCTCCACAAGCCCATCCAGACAGGTCTTGGTGGCCGTCGATAGCTTCCACGGCGCAGGGTCGACAAGTTGGACCATGGCGACAGGTGGAAGCTTAGGCGAGAGAGGAGATGGGAACGCAAAGGCTTGAAGGCAGAGACTAGAAGGCAAGGGCTGACGTATCCTAGGTAGGAGCCCTGCCGCGCTATTTATGCTCCCCCGCGGAGCAAGGCGCGGCAGGACACCGGCCGGGGTACACCAGCCCCCTAGGCTGACAGTCAGGCCCGCCCCAGAAGACGTAACGGCGCTGGCCGCGTCAACCGCGCTAATCACGTTTACTGTGCCGCAATACTCGCGGAGTCCGGCACAGTAAACGTGCGGTCGTGTCAAACCGCGCCCACACGCCTCGCCTGAAAAGGCGTGCCCACTTCTCCCACGAAATCACGATATCTTCCTCGGCGGTCATCATGACCCACGCGAAACAAGGAAGGGCGTATTCAAGGCGCCAACCCTCGGAGGGGAAGCCTCGAAGCTCGAATGCTCGAGGAAGACCCGTCGAAGGACAGAGGCCTCGAAAGCCTCAACAGACATCAGCCCCCGCAGGGTTGAACTTCACCCTTGCGGAGGCTCGGGGGCTACTGTTGGGTACCTGTAAAAAGGGTACCCTAACTTAGGCCCAGAACTACTCGGTAACAAGACCCACAAACAAAGCTGGCCTGGCTCCGTGGCCCAGCAAAGGCCCATCACGACAAACTCCGCCACGGCGCTCGTCCCGCTTGAAGGCCCTTGAACGGGGAAGTCCGTGACGATCGAGCCTAGCCCAGCTCGAGGGAGACGTTCACCCTCGAGCTGGCGTTTTCCGTCACGTTCGAGGCACGGCCGCCAGGCTCGAGGGAGACGTTCACCCTTGTGCCGGCGTTTCCATCACGTTCGAGGCTTGGCAAGCTCGAGCTTGCGGACCAAGCTCGAGCCTGCCACGCCGGGAACAACGCCTGAGACTCTACGACCATTATCACAGATCATAAATGACCCCTCTGCGGTCAAAAAGTAGGACGCACTGCATCACGCCACCGCCCATGCTGCGGAGAAGACATCGGTCAAATCCACCTGGCGCGGTGGATTCTGATCTGACACTACACAGGCCGGTCCTGGCAGTGATACTGTGCCAACCACTCCTTTGACTTCGCTCGCTATCCTCGAAGGCAACCCTCGAAGAGAACCACGGAGGGTCGACCCGGACGCCGTGCTCAAGTCGCTACCCTCGAAGTCTTGAGTTGTCACGAGAAGAACATCACGTCAAGTCGTCAACCACTGCCATGTCGTCAGCCAGAGCTGGAAGGCGCGATTCCCACTCACATCGTGCGCGGCATGGGTAGCATAGTGCACCTAGCCGCATCAGCACCACGAACACATGTACTCTCACGCCCTCCCCCTTATGCCTATAAAAGGGGAAGGGAAGCCCGTGCAACGGGGCGAGTCTCAGCAGGTTGACACCACAAAAACGCACACAAACGCACTTAGCCACCAAAAAGCTCAGGGACTTAGGAGTTCGTCTCCTTCTCCCACCTTGCTTGTAACCCCCTACTACGAGCAACACGAAACCGGTGCTCCGCACCATTGCTGGACGTACGGCCCCGTGGCCGGAACCAGGATAAAAACCCCCGTCTCTCCACCCGCCATCGGGGCAACGAGTGGTTAGCACTGCAATCACTTGTTTGTGCCGGTGTGACCAAATCAGGCACCGACAATGATGTTCTATGTTAAATAAATATTGAATTTTTTCCATGATTATTTACATAGATTACGAATATTTTTTATAACATACTCCCTCCGTTCCAAATTATTATTTCTGGCTTTTTACTGGATTCATTGAATATGCTATGAATTTAGAAAAGCATATGTCTAGGTTCATAGAAGATGACATGAACTTAGACACTCAAAATGGCACCCAGGATGACTAATAATTTGGAACGGAGGGAGTAGTTTCTATGCATACAAAACTGCATAAAAATAAACATGAAAATTAGAATACATTTTTCTAATATAGGAAATCATGTTTGCAATTTTTGTAAAAATTTGAACTCAACTTGGATGCAGAGAAACAAGAAAAAAGATAAATCTCATTATGGGGGTAGATTGAACCAACAACAATTGTTTGGAGGAGTAAATCGAGACTGAATTTTGTTGAGGGCATCAAGCGGATAAAGTATAAAAGATGAAAATAAATAAACTTTTTTCTCCTATCATCTACGTGAATTTGATTGATCCCACTGTGTCCCTGCAAGGCTGCAATGAAATGCCTCCCTTCTGAATTCCCTGTCTTGCAGGATGAAACAAGGTGTACGTAATTTAAATGAACTTACCACTCTTCCAAACATAATTTTTATAGGCCACCTTGTAGAATAGTTAGGGCTACGTTAGCACAAGGATTTTGACTCAAAATATATACTTGCATTCCAAACAATCCCCAAATAAATTATTTTAAATAGTTAACTTAGGACCAATGTCTATGTAGTTTAGTAAGAAATTAATTTGACCCCCTTAACTATATGGTTGGTTCTAAAAATAGACAATATGGCTGAAAGAGCCAAACCGGTACTAATAAATACAAAGATTTTTTTCTCAAAAAAATACAAAATTTTCTTCCATATACAGAGATTGAATTAAATATTAATCTGGTCCACCAGTCAACGGCCCAGCAAGGCAGGAACGGTGTCGGATTGCCGATCTCTCGGAGCATCGATCCCTACAAAACCTGGGCGTCCACGTGTGCTTTGCTTCGCCCCCTCCGCCTCCAACTTGTCTTGCAAGCCAGCCAAGGTTTTCGCCGCCGCCGCCGCCGCCGCCGTCGTCGTCGCAGACGGAACCAGCGGAGGCGCGACGATGACCTCCACACCGGACATTAACCGCCAGCCGTGCCCGGACCGCATCCTCGAGGACGCCGGCAGCGCCTTCGCGATGGGCGCGGTGGGCGGGTCGATCTACCACTTCGCCAAGGGCCTCTACAACTCCCCCAACGGGCACCGCCTCGCCGGCGGCGGCGCGGCCATCCGCATGAGCGCGCCGCGCGTCGGGGGCGGGTTCGCCGTCTGGGGCGGCCTCTTCTCCACCTTCGACTGCGCCATGGTCTACGCGTGCAGCAAGGAGGACCCCTGGAACTCGATCGCCGCCGGCGCCGCCGCCGGCGGCCTCCTCTCCCTCCGCCACGGCCTCCTCGCCACCGGGAGGTCCGCGGTAATGGGCGCCGCCTTGCTCGCGCTCATCGAGGGCGCAGGGATCATGATCAACCGCGTGTTGGCCGATCCCCCGCCGGCGATGGATTACCTGTTCCAGCAACCTGGAGGACAGGTACGGCCGGAGGATTATTACGGCCAGCCGCACGCGCCACCTGAGTTCCTGGGAGTGCCGGCGGCGCCGCCGGTCGTGGTTGACGAGATCCCGGTCGTAGAGCCTCGCCCGGCTGGGTGGCTTGGTGGATTGTTCGGCAGGAAGCAGCAGCAGGGCTACAAGATTGGTGGTGGGGATCGTAAGTCGGAGGAGTTACTGATCGATTTGCCCCCCACGGCTATTCCCTCCTTTGATTGAAGTGAAAAAAATTTAAGGTTTTGTTCCGTCTGATTATCCTCGGGAGTGGTAATAATTGCAAGTAGAGATTAGATTTATTTAGCTGAATGTGGCCGGACTGTGTTGCTGTCGTGTTCTTGTGTATGATCAGTACTCTAGTAGCAGGATTTGTGGGATCAATAATATCACAGTAGAGACCTCCTTGAGATGCAAAACCTATCGGAGCTCACTATAGGGCACAGGATTGTCGCCGTCTTTCTGCTTGACGCATCATGTTATGCTCAATTGCACTGAAATCGTGCTATATATTATATATTTGTTTCATTGATTGAATTTCTATGTCAATTTGAATTAATTAGGTCTATTATGATCATTGAACATTGCCGTACTGGAGTGAAGTTCAAGTTGATGGTCTGGTGACTCTGGTGCTTCTGAGGAAAATTAAGAGTTGCAGGCTTGAAACATGCCCAAGGGATTGCTATGCTACTAAAATTGAGAAGACATGGATAATCTTTTTGTGTGAGAAAACGAAAATCAAGTGATGTTTCCGTTAAATTACTAGCTAGCTTTTGTTTCATTCATCAGTTTGGAAGGATTCAACATTTTTTGTACCATATAAATCAAAACTCAGAAGCAATCGGTATTTGAAAGAGCTGGCTATAGCAACATATAGTGGCTCAGAAGAGCTACCACTACGATTGTTGTGGTGGAAATACGGGCTGTCGTGTGGAATACAAAGGGCTATAGTGTCACCCTTAGCGGCTGGAGAAGGATACCGCTAAATACATACTATATTATGCTATTTAAATCAATGGAAGCAATTAAATAATAATGTTCTTTTCGCAATATATTTTAAAGTTTGTAAAGTATTTTTAACGTCTATAGGATATTCGAAATCAGCTCAAAATATATCATTCCTACTTCAAATTTTAGTAGAAAGATGTTTCTCTTTTTTTTTTTGTCATGGTGTATTCAACATTGCCCCTGTTCCTTTATTCGACCATGACATGATTTAAGTTTTTCTCAATGATTCATTTAGGTTTTCTCCTTGTCTTGGTCGTAGCAAAGAAAGGAGCGGATGTTTATAATCTTTTGGATACAATGCAAATATTTTTTTAATTATGTATCAGACCGATTGATACAAAACGAGCATGTGCTTAACTAGCACAGCGATGCTGAATTCAACGCCCAAAAAGGTTAGTACTCTAGTGTTCAGGTTATTCTTAATGACACAGGCAAGCTTTCGAAAAAGATAACGGGTGGTTAAGCATATGCACCCTTCAACAGCCCGCCCAGACGAAATAATCCACATTCATGGGTATACAAAACTGAAAATGACTGAATGAATTAATGAATAATATTTTTTCAACCGTGTACTAGTTAAGCAATGTCTGCACACATGTTTTCTCCACTAAGCAATCCCTCAGTGACTAGCGTGACTCAATAATTTTTCAACCGTGTACCGTATCCACCACCACCACCACTATCAACTTCTAACAGAAAAAAGAATCTGAGGCCCAAGAAACCATCCGCGTGCAAGAGAAAAAGAACAACCTGGTGGAGTCCAGCCCAACAATGGTGGGCTCGAAGCCTCGAACGCACCACCCATTTCACTCCATCACCCTCCTCCCCTCGTCCCTCTGCCTGGCTTCCCCTCCCCGCCGTCCGCCCGCCCGTCCCGTCCCATCGCCAGCTTCGCCGCCCGCCTAGGGTCCCCCTCGACGCCGAAGACTGCAAGAAGGAGGAGATGGCCACGCCGGAGACGTCGCGGGAGCCCTGCCCGGACCGCATCCTTGACGACGTCGGCGGCGCCTTCGGAATGGGCGCCGTGGGCGGCTCCCTCTTCCACTTCCTCAGGGGCCTCTACAACTCCCCCAAGGGCCACCGCCTCGCCGGGGGCGCCACGCCCGCGCGGATGCTCGCGCCGCGCCTCGGAGGCAGCTTCGCCGTTTGGGGCGGCCTCTTCTCCACCTTCGACTGCGCCTTCGTCTACGCCCGTGAGAAGGAGGACCCCTGGAACTCCATCGCCGCCGGCGCCGCCACGGGTGGTTTTCTCGCCATGCGACAGGGCCTCCTCGCCTCCGGAAGGTCGGCGATCTTCGGCGGCGCCCTCCTCGCGCTCATCGAGGGCGCCGGGATCATGCTCAACCGTGTGGTCGTCCCGCAGCCGCCGGAGGACCCACTGCAGTACCCTGGGCAGAATCCTGGCATGTACGCGCCACCTGGCTTTTTGGGTGTTCCTCCGACGCCGCCGCCGCAGCAGTCGCCGATCGTGGTCCAGGAGGTTCCGGTCGCTGACTCTGGCTCGACTGGGTGGCTTGGCGGTTTGTTCGGTAGGAAGCAGAAGGACAAGGTTGCTGCTGGTGGGGATCGTAAGTCGGAGGTTTTGGAGATGGATTTGCCCCCCGAGGCGGTTCCTTCCTTCGACTACAAGTGAAAAAGGTTCTTTTTTTTTTTTCTTTGGCTTTGCTCTATCTCCATTTCATTTTGTTGAATCGTCAATCATCTGTATGTTCCCATATGTTGATTCCTATGCATACTGACTGCAATTGCAAAGGTATGACCTTTGTTTGATTTGAGTTGCTTCATGATCGTGTGAGATGCTGTTTGACCAATGTCCCAACTCCCAATGTCTGCACACATGTTTTCTCCACTGAGCAATCCCATTTAGGAGTGAAATATGCAAAGTGTTTTGGTTCTTCCCCCCAGTGTTAGCATTACTTGTTGCTGAATTATGTGCTGTACTGCCGTTGCCAAACTACTCTTATTTTGAGATGGAGGGAGTACCTCTTAGGCTCATATCACCTGAGCAAAATTACACCACGCTCGTATACTTTGCTGAATTATGTGCCGTACTGCCATTGCCGTCCCGTTGATTTATCATTTGTGCTGTAACTATTAATCCAGGGCCATCTCTGGTAAGGCCACTATTGTTTTTGTATGTTCTAGTTTCCCTAAGGTATTTTGATGGGTGCACCACCAATTAGCAGTGAATTCTTTATGTCACGTAATGGTTGGTTTCCTCTTCATTCAGTATTCCGACGTATGTTAGGCAGGATCATGCAACATTAGAATAACTTTACTTCATTCTATTTATTGGCCCCCCCTGCGCTTGCGTCCCTGGCCATCACAAATTCAACGTTTGATGCTGCTACTTTAGGTTCATTTGTTCCGTGCTGATGCAGTCATCCTAAATCTTAGTCATTTTTCTTGGGGTCAACTTAAATCTTAGTCATTGACTAGCTCATAGTAGTCTTAGTAGAGTGTTCACCTAGCGTGGGCCAATAATCTTTGTGTTGCTAACTTCTGCAAATGGTCTGATCAGTATCACTAGTATGCTGAATTGCTGACTGTTTGTGCCCAGTATGAACTTTGAGGATTGAACCCATTGGCAGGGTTGCTAGGGGATATAAGCTATGAAGAGGAATATGAAATGTATGAGAAGGGGAAAAGGTGGCAATACAATCTGTATTCCTTTCATAGTTTCACTTTCACCGGCCTGACAAACGTTTGCCACTTACTACCAATTTCATTCATATGTAGGGTATAAAGCATATATGAATAAATTTCCTTGGATTGCATATAGCCATATATGGTGTGCCATATCCTTTTCTGAGATTCTCTTTATTTATTCTGAACTTCTATCTGATATTTTTGGAGGATTTGTTAAGTAGGAGTTGTTGCAAGTCCTTTAGAGTGTATAGCTCTGATATGCATGTGGTCCTGTGGGCTACTTGAATATTTGTATATTTACATTGGTTCTATAGGGGATCAGAGATGACACCAATGTTGAATTATACCAATGGTTTAGGATTGTTTCGTGATTCATTCATTGATTTGCTCCTGTTTATTGTCAGTTGGTATAAATTGGAAAGAAATTTTTTTGACCATATGTGCAATAGAGAAGAGATGTTGCATGATAGACACACAATTTCATATAACCTGAACTGGAACAGACAAATTGTGCAGCAGACACCTTAACTACTTGTTCTAGTGATTGTTGTATTTTACCTTTTCTGTTGTTTCTGAAAAGTCTGAATTCTGATCCCATTCAATGATATCCTGTTATTAGGTATATCCCAGATAGTTTTGTGCTTCTGTTTTCAAACGTCATAATGTTGTTTCTGAATCGCCTCCTTGATTACTTGATGTTAGTGGTAGTAAGTTGTGCAGATCATATCTGAAAATTTAATGTCTACCAGAACGACAAGGTCTCGGTTCAGCCATGCATTGTGTTTTGTCTCTGAACTACCAATTACAAGATTGCCAGTTGCAGCTACCATAGGCTCAGGTTCCAAAAAAAAAAAAATCTGGTAGGAGAAAGCTACAGATAGTATTTATTGTACATGTAGTGTATCAGATGTTGCAGTTGCTGTGAATAGTTATGGTGGAATTTTATTTATGCATGGAAATTATGGTGCAATCTGGCATGAACTCTTTAGATTTCTCTTGATTGCTATACTTGGATGAGGGATGATATTCATCTGTTATATGAGATTATTTGCTGTCGGAAATTTTTAATAGCCATAAGAGTTATAATCTTCTAATGGATTCAATAATGATCTATTTCCTACTTTTTTTTTTGAGGCAAAATTATCTTTTTCCTACATGGTTGCTATTCATCAGAATATCCTAACTCCACATATTACTGGGTTTTCATGTTCCGTGGTACTGCCTGTCAGTCAGTGTGTCTATCAGTTGGAATTTCAGTATCAGAATTCTGAGTACTGATATCTTCGACATGCCAAGAAAGTACTTCATGTTCATAACATGGCTGCTAGTGTGGTCGGCCAACTATTTGTTTTGATTGAAAATCAGTTGGCTGTCTTTGAGGAAACAAATTGAAATGTGCAAATTCAGGTGTTCAAAAGTGATAGTAACTTTTCAGATTTGGTGTCTGTCGGATCTAAGTTTTGTTTGACAGATGGCTAAATTGAAATGTGCAAATTTAGGTACATTTTCATCCATTCTTGCTGTCTTTCTGCAGTATTTTTTTTCTAGTTTGAACAGTAGATGGGTAATGTTTGTGTGACCTCTTGTCTGTTTGCGATTGACCTCGCATACTTTATGCTAACAAATTCCATGTTTTTGTGTTGTGTAGGTCAAATTAATCTTACTATTGGTTGCAAGGGGCATTAGAATTTGGAAGTTTGAAATCACTCATCACTCATAAAGCCAGGTGGCAAATAGTTGTAGACAATTGAGCAGAAGTTTCCTCGACATAATTTTATTTGATACAAATCACTAGAATCAAACAACATTTTGACCGCAGGCCACCAAGTTGAACGTTTACGAGCTTTTACTTGTGTTTATGTGCATGCAGTTTGAAGACCAAAGCAGCTACAGATGGTCTTATTCCTCATGTATATCTAATTCACTTTTAAAATGTGAAATTGAGTCTGCACATTTCAATGTTTTACTTTGTTAGCGTTGTTCTGTTGGAACTGGAAAACCCTGTCAATTTGAGGTCTATATAGCTCCCGCAGGAAAACGTCATTTTTCGAGCATCTAATATGCTCTAGTAAATTTCACAAACTATTGGGAATAATCTAGGACAAATTATGTAGATTGCGGAATATTTCATGCACCTTAATAAGTAGGCGGAGCAGCTCTTGATCTGGCTGCCCAGTTAGTGGGGGGTTGCCAGTTTTTGGATGGATCCACACCTAAAAAGCTCATATATATTGGTGAAACGAGTAGAGAAAGGTTTTTTTTTAATTATGTCGAGAAAAGTTTAACCCTCGACATATCGTATCTCTCCTCTTCTTTTTTTCCGGAGGAGGGCAAAAGCGATACTTCTTCGCCAAGTTCAGCCGTGTTAAAAAGTGTTTTGGTACGTGACAGTTCCGGTTCCTCTCCCTCAAATCTAATCCTCTCCAATTCCGTAAAGGCAATAAAAAACCATCGCTTGAGCGTCGAGCGATTCTATTTTCATCCAAAAAGAAAGAAGGAAACCACAACCCCGCCGTTGGCCGATCGGCCGGCGGAGCTATGGGCTGGCGCGACAGGCCGTCGTACATTCACCTCCCGGGCGCCCGCCGCCACTTCATCGACGAGGTGGGCCGTGGCTTTTGGGGCGGCATCATGTACGGCTCCACCTGCCACTTCCTCCGTGGCCTCCGCCACTCGCCCAACGGCGCCCGCGCCGCCCGCGCGAACGCGCCCCGCGTGGCCGGCTCCTGGGCCGCCTTCTTCGGCCTCTGGTGCGCGTTCGAGAACGCCGCCTTCCACGCGCGCCGCAGGGACGACCCCTGGAACGCCGTTGCCGGCTGCGCCGCCGCGTCCGCCTTCGTCGAGCTCCGCAGCGGCGCCCGCGTCGCCGCCCGCGCCGGGGTCGCCGGCGCCGTCTTTGTCTCGCTCATCGAGGGCTTTTCTCTCTTCGTCGATAGGCTCGTCGCCGTGAAGCCGGCGCCGGCCGTGGAGCCTCCGCCGCCGCCGCCGCCGCCGCCGCCAGCAGTTGAAGTCGTTCCTGCGCCGCCGCCGCCGGCAGCCGTGGTGGAACCGGTGGCGGAAGCAGTCGATGTCCCTGCTGCGGCTGCGCGGCCGGCGGCGACCGTGGATCGTCTAGGGCGTCCTCTAGGATACGTTGAGCCGCCCCATGTACGCGAGCCCCGTGGATTCCGGGGGATCCCGCCGAGGTATCCCTATGTGGTTAAGGAGGTCCCAGCCTCTCGCCTCGGCTACTGACGGCTGATTATATTTGGTGGTGGTGGTGACGACGGCAATGGAGTCTGAGACGATCATGGACGTTGGAGACGACGACGGAGGCAATGTACTACGTACTGAAACTCCAGTTGACATCTCAATTTCTCATGTCATTTTCAAATTATTAATGGATCTGTTAGTGAAGGATGCATGATAAACCTATGGGTACATCATGTATCTGCGTTGGGTTAGGGAAGTGATTACTTAGGTTTTTGTTTTGGTTTGCTGCTGCTTACGTGATACTTAAGTATTATAAGCTGCAGAGCCGCGTACAACTAACTTTGACGTATGTATCAGTGATTCAGTGTAGGCCTCTTGCCACAGTGTTAATTCAATCTCTGAACCTCTAAATAGTGATGATAATTTTGAGAACCTCCTGACGATGAGGCTCTGAACATCACACTGACGATGAGGAGGCTCTGAACAATCACACCGATGAACTACAACACCACTAGTGGGGGTTTTCCAGTAACTTCCAGCATGTGAACTTCAAGCTGTGTTACAAAAGGGAGAACCCTGGCCAACCGAGTGCGTAAATGCATGGACCATCTCTATTTGTATTGTTAATTGCAGGTATACTGATGCATATTTCAAATTACGTGCATTATTAGTTGGTTGGTTTCCTTCCACACTCATATAAAAAAATTACAATCTTCAATATAATCTTTGCATGCAAGTAGGGAAATTAGTTTGTAAAATTGAAGTATATATAGCCTTTAACTCTTGATAATCACCCCTTCCTTTAGACGAATGAAAGAATGATGAAATGCTAGAATAATACCTACTTCCTACCTTCCAAATTATAATTCATTTAACTTTTCTTCATCCCAAGTTTGACTGCTTGTCTTATTCAAAAATTTGTGCAAACAACCAAATTTTAAATAATTTTTATTAATAAAGCAAGCAATGACAAAAATTATGATATTTTACATAATTTTTAAATAAGAAAAATGTTCAAACTTAGAGCAATAAAAACAAAACAAATTAAAGTTTTTTTTAGGTAAATAGAGAGCTTTATTAACTAGGAAGAAGAATTACAATCAGCGGCTATTAGGTCCACAACGCACACAAGCGTGTACCTTAAGTAGACTGTCGTATGGATGGACAATTCTCCTAGATAGTTGAGCTAATTCATTTGCAACCAAGTTACACTCTCTTTTTACCAAAGCTACCTTCAATTCTAACAGGAGCTGAGCCAACTCCCTTGCCTCTGCCATGATGAACCTTATATCCGACATGTCCTCTCCACTCTGCATAGTTTGGACCGGTGGAGGAACTAGAGGGAAAATCAGGGGGTAGACAAATATTTTCTGGTTGAAAAAATATAATTCACTTTCATTTTTATTGTCCGCACAAGCATATGCAACCTAATCATGACTATAGTAATTAATTATGCAGTGACAATAAAAAATCGACCTATGGGCGTAAGACAACTCCCGGGCATTTTGCTAAGAGAAGATATTCTCATGTAGGTCAAGAAACCACCGAACCTCTGCCCTACCATACACAACGGCACCGCGGCCCGTGGGAGATGACCAACGACCTGGACTGAGGCTTAGACTTGTGCTTTAGCATGGTTACAGACTGGAGAATTTTCTTAACCCCAACCTAAAATCCACTCCCACATGGAGTAGAACCCAGGACCTGTCTAGCTAGATAAAAACGAATAATCGAATATGTTACCTTCGCTGCAATCTCTCTCAGTATAAAGTATCAACCAATTTTTTGAACTTCATCTTTCATTTTGTTTCGTAGCCTAATCTTAACAAGTTTTATTGTAGAAATATATGCTCTATAGTTTCAGTAGAAATGGGTAAATAAGAATTCCCTTTGTCCCAAAACTTAAGCATCTGTTGACTATTCAACGTCATGTTTGACCTTTTGTCTTATTAAAAAAAAATTATGAAAACATCAAAACAATAAATCAAGTTTAAGGTATATCTAATGATAAAACAAACTATAAAAAACATATAATATTTTCATAAATTTTTGAATAAAATGAATGATCAAACTTAAATATGAAAAGCGAAGCAGATGAATCAATCTACAAATAAAATATTAGTCCTTGATGTTGTAATTTCTAGCTCAGATTGACTTACTCTTGCTCCGAAATACAATAAAACGGAACCTTAAAACTAAAAATACATATTTTAACAAGGGATATTAAGAAATTTAATTATTTTTTGTTAGGGGGACATGCCCCCCCCCCCTCACCCACCCCAGTTCCGCCATAGGCTTTGACGATTCTCTTGGACTCAAATATCACCCTCCCCGGGGACCCTTGTGTAGCATATCGAATGCCTTCTACAAGTGCCTTGGCTTCAGCTGCATCTGTGCACTGACTGGAGGATTTCGTGCTATGACGCCGATGCATGCCTTTCAATTGGCAGATACAAATGACCCGTCGACATTGATCTTGGACCTTGCATCTCCCAACTGGGTGTTTTTTTGTCATGCCTACGCCCAAGACACCGTTTGCTGAAAGCATCCTTCCCCTTCCAAGGACTTTCACCATTAGCTGACACTCTATACTCCAAAGCATTCCGCATGGATAGGAGGGAATACATAATATTACCCTAGCTGGTAGCCACTAGCCACATACTACTTTAGGGTGTGTTTAGTTTCAAAAAGTTTCCGCAAAAAAAACTATTCATCCAACTTTTCTCTATTCATCTCATTCCTCCCAGTCACATAATACTATGCATCTACAGTGTTTTTTTGGTGAACAGTGTATTTTTGGAGAATCTTTGGGCTATCTAAATGAGTCTCGGGGTGAGTGGAGTATGGTTTGTTGGTTTTCCGGAGTGCTTTGTCACTCTCGCTTATAAATACATTACTCAATTAATAAAGCTCCCTCCTTTTTCTGCGGAACAATTTTAATGTCCTGGAGCTACATACTATACACAGAGCAACAATAAGCCCATTCAATATTATTAGGAAAGCCACTCGCCCCGATGGACCTCACATTATGCCTTTATAGGTGGGAGAATACAAGGTGGAGAGCATAAGGACGAATCTAATCCACTCATTTTTTAGATCTAGTGGTCCAACATCTAGGTGCCAGCCCATCAGAAACAACTGGGTGTTAGTCATATTAGCTTTTCCCAACATATGCATGGACCGACAAGGTCAATGGACAACAATGTCCACCGGCTGGACAAAAATGAAAGAAATAATACTACTGACGGCTGATTTAATTTGGTGGTGGTGACGACGCCAATGGAGTCTGAGACGATGATGCATGGACGTTGGAGACGACGGAGGCAATGTACCTACTGAAGCTCCAGTACGTTGACGACACTCAATTTCTCATGTCATCAAATTAATGGATCTGTTAGTCAAGGATGACAAACCTATCCAATGGGTACGACATACATATCTCTGTCAAGAAATTCATTCGCGTGTGCATTCTGCAATTCTGCATTGGGTTTTCGTTTTGGTTTGCTGGTTTTGTTATATTTTATCTATTATTAGCTGATGAAGAGCCGCATACAGCTTTGACGTATCAGTAATTGTCTTGCCAGTTGCCACATTGTTAATTCAATCTCTAAACCTCTAGATCGTGTTATATTTTCAGAGAACCTCCTGACAATGAGGCTCTGAACATCACATTGATGATGAACTTAAGAAATATATATCATCTTACACATTTTTTTTGAATGTTTGACTTTTTATCTGCGATAAAAAATTGCAATGTCCTGCAGCTATACACACAGCAACAATAAGCCCATTCAGTGTCGCTACGAAAAGCCACCGCCGCTCATGCCCATTAACTAACTCAATTAAAGATAGTTTAGCAACATTCATGGACCGGCAAGGCCAATGGACAGCGTCCACCGGCTGGACGAAAATTAAAGGATAACAGTACAAGAGCAGCATTCTAGTAGCACAGTAGCAGTGTAAACAAGAAAGAACCGCGCCTCATGAATGATATGTCAACGGTAAAAACTAGTGTCTACAGCTTCATGATAAATTGACCACCTTGTACATTTACAGCCATGCATAGCCCTAGCTAGGTATAATGGGCCACATACAAGCCCTTGGCTTGATGTACTCATCAATTAAACCCTAAGCGCGCGGCAGCTAGCTAGGCTGTTTAATTTGCTCAGCTCATCACTACTGCAGCATGCATGACAGCATGAGTCATGCATGCCGGTCGGCTGCATCACAGGTTCACAGTATAGTACTCGTCGTCCTACCAGAAGACGACGAGGTGAAGCCTGACCCTGACGGGTCCGACCACAAGTTACCCGGAGCGACCGTGCAGCTTTTTCCTCCAACAACGCTACCGTTACCTGCAGTGAATCCATACCCACATGCCCAGCTGCTGCCACTACCCAAGAAACGAAAGACGTCGCTGCTCTCTCCTTGGAGACCCACTCCCGGCGACGGCGAGCTCGCCAATGTCCCCATCATCTCCGTCACAACACAAGGTATTATTACTGGTTGGTTCTCCGCCGCTGTCATCATCACTGACGCCAGCTCCGTTGTCACCACCGCCGGCGAGCTGGCCGGCACCCGGCGGCAGGACATGTCTTGCATCTGTCCGGCGGCGAAGCTACCAGCCTCGTCACTGCCGCCGCCGGCTTCTTCACTGACGACGAACGGGCAAATGGCAGAAGTAGTAGCAGCTGCACTACTACTGACGCAATTTTTGTACCCCAAGAATGACGACAAGGGCTGCCTCTGCTGCCAAAGATACCGATGCTGATGACGATAGACCAACGGAATAACGGGATCCTGCTGCATGATGGCCGTGGCCACTGCCACTCCACCGCCGGAAACGGTGGCACTTTTGGCGGAGGAAGACGACGACGACGCCGCCGCTCTGCCTGTATTACCAGAAGCACAGCTGGCCACTTTGGATAATGAGGCATCATGCTTATTATTATTCGACGACGACGACTTGCCACGGCGGCGGCGGCGGCGGACGGTGGTGGAGAAGGGGAGGTCCCGGAGCGCGCCGCCGTGGGTCCAGTACCGGCGGCAAGTCCTGCAGAGGTGGCGCGGCTGCGAGAGGGAGTAGTTGTTGTAGTAGCAGAACTTGGTCTCCGTGGAGTGGCAGCGTGGGCACATGAGACCCGACTCTGGCTGTGGGATCTTTGCGAGCCTGGCGAGCTCCATCATGCAGCCTGGCTTGATGACCCAGCTGCTTGAACTGCTAGTAGCGTATCCAGCGTCACCAGCGGTCACTGAGACTGATGATTCAGCTGGCATGTCAGCAGACGACCGACGAGCCATGGGAGCTGCTCCTCCAGGAGGCCCCGAAATAATCCTGGCATGTTGGTGAGCCTGATCGCTCGTTCCAAACGAAACAGACACCAAAACGTGAGGAATTAATGGAATAGTAATGCATGGTAACTATTTATAACTAACTGGATGAGCAGGAAGAGAAGAGAATGAATACCATGGTGGAGAACTGGTCCTCTTTTGTGGTCTGTTTATCCTAGATCCTTATGGTATCATATTGCAAGAGCGGTGAGTTGGATTAAGGTGTTAGAGAGCGAGAAATAGTGACATCCAGTTTCAATCTTTAGGCTTCAATGAAGATGACAAGTAGCTAGGTGAGGGAATGGCGGACAAGGAGGTTTAGAGGGTGAGAGTTAGCACAACAAAAGGGGAAGAAGAATAGTGCATGGCGGCCTCCCTAATGTGTTTCAAAGTTCAAACACACAGAAGGCACAGGAGAGATCAGCATGGATGTGCGGAAGGAATGTATCGGATGAGTGAGACTATTTGGAGAACAGAGCAAAAAGAGCATAATATGCTTGTGGCAAGCAAGCTGGGAAAGACCCTGAGGCCAGGAGGTGCTGTGTTGGTCATGTGTGCAGTGCAGGTGCATATCCGAGATCCAGCCGTTTTGGTCTTTGATAGACATGCCGGGACATCTGCGAGTACTGGTGGTGGCTCCACGTTCCACCTAGCTCAATGGTAGGGTAGCACCATTGATTGGCTGGGTACTCAGTAAGTGCCCCCAAATTATCTCACAGTAACGAGAAGGTTATCTTTCTGCCACTCTCTTCATATATGAATCAACGATCAATTATGTCTTTGAATTAGCGTTATATATGTGTCTATCTATACATCTTAGATGTAAAGCATATATCTATGGAAGTGATACCCGACAAGGCAACAACAGCATTATAGGTAATTTAATTTGTAGGCGTTATAGTAACAAGTAATTCCGAAGTGTCCATTGGAGGCAATGTAAAATACTGTTTTAGGGGTAATTCGGTTTGATTTCTTATGATTGCAAATGAATATAATTAAGAAGCTAGCAATTGAGTCTCTAGCTAAGTCGTTAGAGCACCTAGTATGTCCAAGTTTGAATCCTTGTGGGAGTAAAATTATGATGCTGAAGGTAAAAAAAATCCCTCTCCGGCATAGCTGGGATGGGGGATTTTCTTGGCCTGTGGTCGAGGTTTTGGATTTCTACCTTAATCACAATGTCTTCTGGGGTCGAGTTTTTTTAAGCATGTATAAGGGAATTTTGGATTAGTTCTCGAATCTAAGATGGCATCATACTTTCTGTCAAATTAAAGTTTTGTGTGTTAACATGACACCACACTCCTTTCTTAAGTATAAATTAAAGCCAAGGCTTTTAAAGGTGGGTCGATGTGGTATAAGTCCCTCATAATATATGTTTGAGGGACCCAGGAAGTAATTTTATTTTATTTTCTCGTAAGTACCATAGTATTAGTAAAAGTACTTCAATTACCTGTAAATACCAGCTAGTACTTGCCAATCATCGTAAAAGAGGTCATCTGTACTATCCCATCAAACACTGATCTAAATTTTATATTGTATTTGATTCACATGCTCGATGTATTTAACATTATTGTGGCTTTGAATATTTAGCTGTTTCCGATCCGTAGTTCCATGTCTAACGGTCATGAGGAACTTGCCTTCGAACTTGACACTCAACCAATGCAACAATGACAAGATCGTTGTGGTCCATTGAAGGTGCCAGCAGTAGCTCTAATGCACCACACGGTCTGTACCTTGTACTAAGCAGGACGTGGTCTAAAGATACATGTCGAACCAATGCAGTTTTCTGCGTACAGGGCTCACCGGTCAGTACGTAGATGTGCCGTCTGTCGTTGTGTGCATGCCCCACGATACGCATCACGCACGCCGCCGTTGCGTACGCCACGTAGTAAAAAGCAAGAACTGTAGACTGTGGCTCCACCGCTCCAGAAAGGGCGCCAGTCGTGGTAGTACTGAAGTTGATAAAGCGAAACTGTGAACAGTGCCTTTGGTAGGCAGGGTAATCAGAGCGGCATAGTGCTATTCCTGCCAAAAAAAAAAAAGGAGCGACACAGTGCTAGTGTAATTACAAACAAATTTCTAAATATGACGCACATAGGAAACAATACTCCAGATCAATTCAATTTAATAATGAATGTACTTGTGGGGATTTTCTTCTTCTTCTCTTTTTTAACCGGATGCTAGGAGTAGATGTTTAGCATATGCATATTCTACCCTTATACTCTCTCCGTCCCAAAAATAACTGTCTTTATTACTTTCCGAGAAACCACTTCGATCAATTATATAGATATCTTTATATAGATCTTAGATCAAGTTTTTATAAAAAAATATTTGAAGATTTAATTGTTGCATGTATTTTTTATAAATCTAATCAACTCGTGGCACAAAACACCTAAAACGACTATAATTTTGGAACAGAGTGAGTAAGCACTTTGGAAAGACTAGGTTGATAGATGTAAAATAATGATAAAGTCAATGTAACGTTAGTGTCACATTTAGTGGTGGGCATTCGGTACTAACCGAACCGAACCGAACCGATTAGTTCTTTGAAATTCGGTTCCTGAAAAACAGGTCCCGATCGGTACCTGCCAGGAACAAGAACCGAGGAATTTCGGTTTCGGTTCCTTCGGTTCGGCACTCGGTTTTACCCAAAAATACCGAGATCCTGGATTAAAAAAAAACAACTCATTTCTAAAGAAATTTTGACAGCATTTCACCATTCAAACACAAAATCTCTCACAAATAAACTACAAAACTCTCACAAATGACCCACAAAACCACGATGACGTCGCTCTCGCCCGCCGCCGCTTGCTACTTTCGGCTGCCGAGGACAGAAGACGCCGCTGCTTCCTGCTGCCGCCTGCCGCCGGAGGATGGAAGGCGCTACTGGCTTCCACCGCGAAGGCTAGGCGCGCCGCCGTCGCCACGCGCTGGATCCCGGGTGAAAGGGAGGGGTCGCCACTGTCGACTCGTCGGAGAAGGCGAGGCGTCGCCGCCGGATTTCGCCGGGAGAAGAGGCGCTCCTGCCGCCGGATGTCGCCGGGAGAAGAGAGGATGCGAGGAGGAGAAGCGGCTTGCGACGGCAGCAGGACAGGAGGGAGGAGGCGACGTAAGGGAGGAGGAGACGGCAGGCACTTAGGGTTAGGGATCGGAGGCTGATTATATACATCCTCTATTGGGCTGGGTTGTTGATGTCTAATGGGCCATAGTTGGGCTGCTCAGTTCTCTCGGTTAACCGAGAACCGAGCCGAACCGAACCGAGAAGTTCGGTCCCCCCAGAATAGGTACCGAGAGCCGAACCGAAATTCTCGGTTTCGGTTCTTTCGGTTCGGTTCTCGGTATTTTCTGCCCAGCTCCTACCGTTAAAAGAATAACGCCCTTACTTCCTAAAAATAAATCTAGGAAAACATATATTCGTTTTTTTTGTATCTCCTATATTATTTTTTCCTTTGATGGACATTTCCATTCTTCTTGGACTAATATAAACGTGGATTACAGATGTTCAGGAAATTTACATGGAACAATCGAATAACCTACCTAGCCTCCACTTGAGGTATTGATAGAAGGCGCTAGCTACTGCTTCCGTGCAGCAATTCTGGGAGACAGGGACAATGAAAGTAGTAGAGTTACACTGGTACTACAGTACAGAGCATGGTACTTGCACGGCTTCTGGTCATTGCTGGCGCCGTTAATTCATGTCGGGGAGCATTTGTCGGAAGGACCAATATTAATAAGATGAGCTTGATGCATGCCTAGTCGTCGACTTCATCACTTGATTCCTCTTTTCGTATTACGCACGGAGGATTATTACATTCCGTCGTTATTGGGCTTATGCTGCTGGAATTCGCTGCGTACTACTGGGACGGCCCATGACCTATCGACTTCATAGGCAAAAACAATGTTATATACCCAAGCCCAGTAACGGCCTTTCGTCACGTGTGCCATGCCACTGCTGTTGATCATCCACCACTGAGAGAACACTGAACGAATCTATGAAATAAAGTTGCCTACATGCTCGGCTTGTTCGATGTGGTGTATACAGAGTTCCTAACCATCATACCAAGTTCTCAACAAGAGGTAGCGGATCCAGGATTTTGAGGTTGCGTATTTTCAATATAAAATATATATACACACAATATTTGCAACAATGTAAATTTTTAGTGTATATAAGTTATGCTATAAATATCTCACTAATTTAAGTATACAGTATGCTAAGGGACTTATAAACAATAAATTTATTCTAACACACATATTGTACATGTGTATATAGCTTATATATACTTGTTCTTTGACAAAATAAGCTGGGTATTCCCGAAAATACAGGAAATGCCCCTGGATCTGCCCCCCTGACTATCCACTTCCCTCTATATTTTAGGGCAAAAAATTAAAAATTTTGCATGAAAAGCTAGTGGACCCTTCTTCCTTGTTGGAAATGCCCTAAATGCAGCCGGAATCAAGGATCGAGAGCAATCAAGGACAAAGATCAGCTGCGTCTAATAGCTAGGGAGTCTAATAGCTAGGGAGGTACACCAGACATCCAAGTCCAGCAGAAACAAACCTGTAGCTCCTACAACTAGTAATGTGTGTTTCACACGAAACCTCACTTCTTGTTAATTTGATGGACGTTTCCGGCACGTACCACACCGCGCGCTCGCCGCGCGCGCAACTTCGACATACATTCAAGTCGATCGTGCAGCCGTTCGACGCTGACACTGACAGCAGCCTCCAGTCTGAGGGCCATCAAGTTGCTTTTAGGTCTCAGATTGTATTAGGATTTGTGCATTCTTCTGTTCTTTTTCTCCGTTTCACTACTACACAACTGGACTAATTAAGTATAAAAAAAAACTGGACTAATCAAACGCCACTTTTACAGCCGGTTCTAAGCTCGCCGGCTATAAAAGAGCATCACAGCCGGTTCCAAGTTGGTTGGCACTTATGGCCATGGAACCGGCTGGTCGATGCTTAAACCGGCTGTGATATACCCCATCATAGCCAGCTAGTAACACAAATTGTCTGTGTAAGTGGCAACCCTTTTCACGCCACAATTTGGTTTGTTTTCTCTGTATTTCCTTTGATTTATTAAGTTGTTAAACTCTCTCTCCTTCTTAACAAAAAACGTCTTTACATGTTCTCAAAAATCTGAAGGCCATATTAAAACTGATTCAGTAGTTGTGGTTTCAGAGCTGGTATTGATTTCCTTATTTCAGATTATCGAAACATTTTGCCATGACTGCCACGAGTAGGTTTGTGTAAGGTTAGATACAAAGATGCAAAAAAAAAACATGTTTTGTTCAATAGAGTTTTTTAAACTAGTACAACTTGGCCTCCACCCGCCTCCCTCCAGTGGCGAGCTTTCAAAGAACTCAAATCTCACTCAATACACACAATAGATTATCACAATAGATTATATGTAAGTATTCATGAATAAATAAATCTAGAGACAATAGTTAATAACCACAATTGTTTATCTTCTCTCTTTATTTTAGCACAATACTTCTACCAATTATGGCTTTCATGTTATTTTTCATAATTTCATACAGAGGCGGACCCAAGGCCCGGCGACCCGGGGCGCTTGCCCCGGCTCTGCTGGCCGGACAGACATGCAACATACATGCATCTCAGCATGCTGCTCTGCATCTGCATGCTGCAAAAGCTACGATGAGCAGCGTCAAGGATGTTCGCCCCGGCTCAGCAAAATCCCTAGGTCCGCCACAGATTTCATATGATCAATAATTTGATTCGATGCAGATTTAAAAGTTTGCTCGTTCTGTTTATTATTATTATAGTAGTGGAGGTAAGTAATTTTGAAGCAAATTAGACTAATTATATAGCTATTGTTGCATGCCAATAATGATTGAGTCTACCATCCATGGGCTGTGTTTTCTACTTTTGTCAGATTTATCTCTCTTCAATTATATATTTTTTAACACGTTCCATGGGTATAAACACAGAGACTCCAAGAGGGGTCTTACATAACTACAAGGTAAAACAAACAAGCAGTTTGTGTTGTGCAGTATATGGATCGGATGTGGTACTAGGGTAGCCAATGCAAAGCCAAGAAAGGTGGTGCCACTTTGTAGTTTCTACTGTGCAGATGCACCGACTGAGCTGCCACTCGGGGTCTCGGGCACTCGCACAGTGGCGATCTGTGATAAAAGATGGAAATAAACAACGGCACACGACCAAGTACCGGAGTCCGGAGCACTACTATAACTCCCGGCCGCCTAGTACAAAGTGATGGTGTGTCGTGCCAAGACCCAAGAGCTAGTACTGTTCCCAGGACATTCGGCGATGAATGCGTACGTCATCTCAATCATGCATCTAGATAGCTTAACAAACCACTGCAGAGATCGATCCATCGACGGGACCATGCAGTTCACACACGTACGGGGATCGATGCATGGACCGATCAGAAGACACGAGGCCAAGGGAAGTTACAGCGCGGCGAGCACCATGCAGCAGCTAGATGCTTTATGATCGCATGTGATCGAGCCCTGCTCACAATGTTGACCCCAACCAAGGCCGGCCAGCATTGCTGAACTTACCTACACGACTGACGGCTGCACCTATATATCAAAGTAACCCTTTACATTGCGTGACAAACCAGTAGCTCAACACTCATTATTACCAAGGCACCTGGATCTAAAGAGGAACAGAGCCCTAGGACCACAGCAGGCCCGGCCGGGGCCCCTGTTCTATAGGACCCCCACTGCTGCTTGTGCGTATTAGGCCATCTCCAGTAGTGAGGGTGCGTTCAGATCATAAAAAAACACTGTTAATCTAACTTTTTCTTATTCATCGCATCTCTCCCACTCACAGAACACGCTTCCCAACATGAGCTACAATGTTTTTTTATCTATAGTATTTTTTTCCTCAATCTAAACTCACCCTGAATCGATTCACTCTGCCAAAACGACTGACACATGACTATTTACCAGGGAGCAGACAAGGTACGGGTCCCATTCTCCATTAAATATATCATTGAGATGGACTCACTCTGCCAAACATAGCAGCGGCAGTACAAGCAAAAGAGACACTGACAGGTAGAGGCTGCTGTTTTTTATTCACCATGAATCGGTTCTACATTTTGATCCGATTCAACTCTCTTTCCTAAAAGATCCGCTATCTTTAGTGGTTGAATCGATTCGTTGTTGCGCCAGATCAGCTGATGATCCGCTTTTATTCCACCAGTACAGATGGCCTTAGTTTCAAGAAGTCTATACTCATTGTAACACGTTAGCAGGACCTAATCTTTCAAAAAGATGTTTGCAGGACGGTACGGCAAGCCCAACGCAGGGAGTAGTCTGCGTTAGCCTCGTAAAAAAGCAAAAGACACGTTGATAGGACAGTCTGAGGAAAACAATCTGCCCAATGCAAGCCTCCATCAGTGGTGCCTTAGCTCTGCCACAGCTAAAAAGTTGTTTCTGCCCACTTGCTGTCTTTATAGGATTGGTGTCAGACAAGGCACTGTTTTTCTCTACAACGCACACTCTGCCGACTGCTCCATTACTTTTCCAGACAAGGCACTCGCTACCTCTGCAATGCAAGACGTTCTGACAGTATGCGGAACCACCAACAGGTGTGATGTGGAGGCCGTGCGCATACGTGGAACTTGAGGCTACAAGCCAGTATGGAGCGTTGGATTTGGCCTTACTGCTTCTCCAGTATCAATATATCTATTTTAGAAAAAAAAATCCAAAATGAGTATACTAGAGATAATTTATCCAAGTGTATATTCAATGATAGGAAAGGCAACATACCTCATTTTCCATGTATACCTTTGCTTTGAGGTATCTTTGTCACACTTGGCTCATTCGAGCCATAAGCTTTCACTCTAAGATAATGTTGTTTGGGGAACATGCCCTGTTTGAGTATCCACCTAATCTGATGTTCTTACAGCAACATAAAGCCACATATTTTTTACCACTTCCGCAGAACATGGCATCATTTTTTTTAAAAAAAATTGCCAAGCTAAAAGATGATTAGGATTCCCTTGGAGAAATATGAGCAACACCAAATTATTGCCACTAGCGTGGTGGTGGAGAATTGAAGGCTGAGGTGAGGACATCATGGATTGAGAACAAGGGCCACCGTCATGGTCGGTAAAGGCAGTGTGGGTCGAGGGAGAGATGGAAAATGAATAGATAAGCTTGCGCTATGAATTCGATTGGAATAAAAGTTTGTGCAATGTGGACATGAGTGATAGGTAATGTGGGTGATGATCATTATTATGACTAGTGACAAATCATGTTATAGCATGTCGTCGATCATAATTACCCAGAGGAGATATATATAGGTGCATTGACCCGTCACTATTTTGATATTAGCCCTGTCTCGTGATTGCCTGTCGTCATGTACTCGGCCACATAATTTGTGATTTCCATGAAGAACAATAACCCTAGCTCTGTCATTGCTTCTCCTAAAACGACAAGCTTAAAAGAAGTGAGTACAAGCTAGTAACTTTTCACTTTAGTAGTACACTTCATAGTAGGCTGGCTTGTACCTTGCTGGTACTTGGATCGAAATTTATAAGCTGTCCTGCTCCATTTGCATGGACGCCGCTGTCCAACCACCCTAAAGCCAAGTTTGTTTGCAACTAGTGGATTATTCATGCCATTCTGAAGGGAAGTAGTACCGTTAGTTTGAGGCAGATGTTTTCCAAATATGATGGGGAATGTCTGGAGCTCTGGAATTTATGTTTTTTGTTTCTCATTCGTGAAAAGGATCATTTTTTTAGTTAATCTTCGAATCATATCAAGCATTCATAATTTGAACAACACACATATATATTGTAATTGGTTTCTCATAGTAGTACTAATTATGAATTGTTCTGGATACATGAATGAAGAGAACTGCCAGTAATAATTTTGGACTGAAGCAGAACTGCAGAAGAACAATCACGAAATATCTGAAAAAGAAGGCCACTGGGACAAGCACAGCAACAAGCTAGGACACAAAAACAATGGTAGTCCAAGTTCACCCAACAATCCCAAGTCTTTTTCATTCATTATATTTGCCCCGTGTCCTATTCGTATCCTCTCCCTAGCTACAAATTAAATCATCACACATACAGACATACTACAGCTTCTTCCCTGCCCTCGCTGCCCTTCTGATCCGAGCCCTAAACCTACTTCATTCAGGTAGGCAACAAGCAAGGCCTGCAGGATGAGTGATGAGCAAGATGCCCAAGGTAAATCCAATGGCGCTGCACCCACGAGCCTCCACTCGTTCTCCCAGCTTCCATTCATCCACCTCACCGGCGATAAACCGCCGCCGCCGCCCATTCGGCTGTTCGGGTTCGACGTCCCGCCGGAGCCGAACGCTGCAGCCACGGCCTCCCCCTCCGACGCCAAAAAAGCCGGCGCCACAGCTGCGGAGGCGACGCATGCCCCAACAATGGCGCCGCCGCCGCCAGGTCCAGGTGCTGCGGCAAGCGGCGGCACTAGTAACGGCCGGAGGTTCGAGTGCCGGTACTGCTGCCGAAACTTCCGGACGTCGCAGGCGCTGGGCGGCCACCAGAACGCGCACAAGGAGGAGCGCCAGCACGCCAAGCGGGCCCGCCTCCACACCGCCGCCATGGCCATGGCGCGCTTCCCGTACTGCCCGCTCGACCCCGCCGCTCACCTCCTCTACCGCCCCGCCAACTACGCCACCGCCCTGCCGCCGCCGCCGCACTACTCCGCGTGGACAGCAGCGGGCGCCGCGTATTACGTCGCGCCACGGCCGCCGCACATCCCGCCGGCGCCGCACCAGAACATTGGCAGCCCGGCGGTGCCCAACAAGCTCTGGCGGCCCCATGGCGGCGGTGGCGTTGGTGTGGCGGCGGCGACGCCGCCGTTGGCTGCGCGGCGTCTGTCTTCGCTCGGGTGGCGACAAGAGGCAGTGCCCGTGGGAGTTGCTGGCTCGGCAACGTTCTCGCGGTCGACCTCCTCGTCGGCATGGCCCCCTTCTTCGCCGCACGAGCTCCCAACCATACCGGAGCGAAAAGAGAATAATGTGAGCTTGGACCTAAGTTTGTAGTAGACTGATTCAAGAGACGGGCATACAATTGTTGTTGGTTTATCTGTTACTTCTTCCGTTCTAAGTTATAATTTATTTGGCTTCTTTTTATTCCAAATTTGATCACTGGTCTTGTTCAAGATAGGCGTAGTAATAGTAACATTGTCACGCGCACAGCTTTTTTCGATAAAGGAAGTTTTATTAATTTCAAGTGCATTACATCGAGTTGATACAAAGTCTTGAAACACTCCCGACCTCTGCATAGCGGGATGCACACAGCCTAATAAAAAGATAATAAAGATCAACCAAACACACTAATGGTAATTGATCCGTAGACTAGACCGACATCCATGTGCCGGGGTAAAAAACTCCTTGGCCACCTGTGTCAAGCGTAGCGATGCCGCAGCAACCAAATCCTGTAAAGCCGGCTTCTATAATATAGCCCAAGTACTGAGCCAGTGTATAATCGAATAGATAACCTGCAATGGAGAAGGATTATTCTTTTTTTCAAAGACAACATCATTCCTGCATAACCATAACGACCAACACGTAGCAGCCGCTCCTAACAGAACTAACGATTTCAGTTCTTTTTCAATACCCCATAGCCAATTCCTAAACATATTGGAAACACTACAGGGCTGAGACAATCCTGATGCCGCATGAATCACAGCCCACACTGCACGAGCAAAACGACATTCAAAGAAGAGATGGTTAATTGTTTCATCCTTGTCGCAGAAACAACAAATTTTGCTTCCTTGCCAATTGCGCTTTAATAAATTATCTTTTGTCAGAATTACTCCTCTTCGCACGTACCACATAAAGATCTTAATCTTTAGAGGGGATTTTAATTTCCAAATGAGCTTGTTTAAATTTGGAACATCATTATGAATCATTGCCATGTAATGGGATTTCACAGAAAACTGTCCATTTGGGTGTAGGTTCCATCGGAACTCATCATGTTCTTGGCTTAACACAATGTTAGCAATACGTGGAACCAATGCATTCCAGGCTGTTAACTTATGGCCAATAAGATCTCTTCGCCAAGAAATATTTACTGGTGAGGTGCTTAAGACTTGTGCCACAGTATCCTGTTTATGTCGGGCTATATTATATAAACAGGGATATTGTTCTCGCAGTGTTGAATTCCCCAACCATTTATCTTCCCAGAACCTAACTTGTGTCCCATCCTTGATTACGAAAGTCCCAAAACCTAGAAACTCACGTTTTGCCGTCATTAGGCTAGCCCAAAAGTGCGAGTCCCCATTCCTCCATTGTATTTGTGTAAGTGGTTTGGAGCCTAGGTACTTGTTACGCAAGATTTGTTGCCAAGTCCCATCTGTTGTGAGTAACTTGTAAAGCCACTTACTGAGAAGTGCTTTGTTTTTCATGTCTAAGTCATGAATCCCTAAACCCCCTTGGTCCCTAGGTTGGCACAAGATACTCCATTTAGCAAGGCGATACTTTCGTTTCTGGCCATCACTTTGCCAAAAAAATCTTGAGCGAAAGTAATCCAGTTTCTTAAGTACACCTCTCGGGATCGCAAAGAAAGACATCATATACATGGGCAAGCTAGTGAGCACAGAGTTAATCAGTGTTAGCCGTCCTCCTGTAGAAAGGTGTTTACCTTTCCAACTACTGAGTCTTTTCTCAAAACGTTCCTCTACCCTTTTCCAATCTGCATTTGATAGTTTCCTATAATGTATAGGAATACCCAAATATTTCATTGGGAGGGGTCCGGAGTTGCAGCCAAATAGTTCGGTGTATTGATCAATTGATTCTTGTGCTTCACCAAAGCAGAATATTTCACTTTTATGGAAGTTTATTTTAAGCCCTGAAAGTTGTTCGAAAGCACAAAGCAATAGCTTCATGTTACGTGCTTTCTCCAGGTCATGATCCATAAAAAGAATTGTATCATCAGCATATTGTAGAATAGATAATCCATCATCAACTAGATGTGGTACGACTCCACTTATCTGATCATCCATTTTGGCTCTGTTTATTAAGACTGCTAGCATATCAACCACAATGTTAAATAAAATTGGGGATAGAGGATCCCCTTGTCGAAGACCTTTCTTTGTTTGGAAATAAGATCCGACATCATTGTTAAGGCCATGTTTAGATTCCCAACTATTCACTATTCATTTCAACTTTTCACTATTCATTCCAACTTTTCACTATTCCCTCCTCACAAAACACGTTTCCCAGCGAATGCTACAGTGTTTTTCTTATGCTACAGTGTTTTTTTATACAATCTAAACACACCCTAACATTAACTGCTACACTACCCCCCGAAACAAAAGATTCAACCCAGGAGATCCACTTGGACGAGAAACCTTTCATTCGTAGAGTCTGCAAAAGGAATGGCCATCGAACTTTGTCATAGGCCTTTTCAAAATCAATTTTGAAGATTACCCCATTTTGTTTTTTCCTATGCAACTCATGTATTGTTTCATGTAAAATAACGACACCCTCTAGGATGTTACGTCCTCGCATGAAAGCTGTCTGAGTGGGGCTAATTATATGATCTGCAATAGCATTAACTCTAACTGTAGCGACTTTCGTAAAAATCTTAAAGCTAACATTAAGCAAGCAGATAGGTCTGTATTGTTCTATTCGATTTGCGTCTTGGACCTTTGGTATGAGCGTTATTACCCCAAAATTGAGACTAAAAATAGGTAAGGTTCCAGCATGTAATTCATAGAACATTTGCATCAAGTCTCCTTTGATGATATCCCAAAACTTTTGATAAAACTCAGCTGGAAAACCATCAGGACCTGGTGCTTTATTGTGTTCCATGTCAAAAATTGCATCATGAACCTCTTTCTCTGTGAATGGTGCGGTGAGGAAATCATTTTCTCCCTGGGAGACCTGAGAGATGTCTTCTATCCTTGACTCAGCTAAAGTAAAAGAATTCTCTTCAGGTGCACCAAATAGTTCTTTGTAGAACTTGGTGATATACGTCTTTAGATTAGATTGGCCTTCAATTTTGCCAGTCTCATGTTCCAAGAAAAAAATCCGTTTTTTCCTATGTTTGCCGTTGGCAACCATTTGGAAGTATCTAGTATTATTATCACCAAGCAGGGTGTCTGTCACTTTGGCACGTTGATAATATTTGATTTCCTCTTCTCGTAGAAGTTTGGTCAGTTGCTCTCGAGCATGTACGAGGTGGTCTCGCTATGAATCTGACAAAATACGACTCTCTGCGGCAATGTCTAGTTCATTGATTGTGTTCTGTAAGGATGCTTTTTGTTGTTTGTAAATGCCATTTGTATGAGCTGCCCATCCACGAAGATGTCGTCGTAAGGCACTCATCTTTTTATTCCATCGTTGAACTGAATTCCTTCCGGGGACTGGCTTATTCCAGATTTCCACAACACGGTCGTGAAAGTCCTCACGAGAGAACCAACTGAGTTCTAACTTGAACTGTTGTCCATTCCCTGTAAAAGCCGGTGTCCCTGCGTCTACTAATAATGGTGTGTGGTCCGATACACCTCTATCTAGAGCATGTACGTTCACCAATGGATATTTGAATTCCCATTCTGTAGTCATTAAAACTCTATCCAATTTTTCATAGGTTGGATTGGGTAGAGAGTTTGCCCAGGTAAATTGGCGACCTGTTAGGTCAATTTCCCTAAGATCAAAGCTATCAATGACAGCATTGAATAGAAAAGGCCATCGATCGCTATATCTATCATTATTTTTTTCCTTGCTGTTCCTCATGATGTTAAAATCCCCGCCAATAAGAGTTGGTAGTGGATTATGTTGGCAAGCCCGTACTAGTTCAGACAGAAATTCAGATTTGAATTCATCTTGAGCTGGGCCATATACAGCCATTAGGATCCATTTAAAATTATCAGATTTATTGCAGAGATGGAATTTGATATAAAACTCCCCTTCTACAATCAACGATAAATCTAACACACTTGCATTGACTCCAAGTAGGATACCTCCTGACCTTCCTCGTGGAGGGAGACAGTGCCAAACGAAATCTGCCCCTCCGGAGAGACTAGTAAGATTCGTTTTTGACAAGTCTTGTTTCCCGGTCTCCATTATTGCAACAAAATCCAAATTATGTTCTTTGATTGCATCAGCAATATAACGGTATTTAGCCAAGTCTGATAGACCTCTGCTATTCCAAAATAAACCTTTCATGGATAAACTAAATGAATAGGTTGTGCTCCTTTCTTGCGGTCCTTTTTATTCTTTTTAGATTTTGACTTTGATTTTCGATCGGTCCCCATTAGATCACAAATTTTTGTGTCCAGGTCCGTATCATCAAAGCCTACGTCTGAGATGTCCTTCACCAGGTGAGCGAGTAGGGCATTGTCGGATTCAGTGTCCTCAATATCACTGGCTTCGAAGGGGTTAAAATGAATGTCATGGTCTATATTTTTTGGGATTGAATTTCTTTTTTTATTTGGGATCACCTTCATCCTGTCAATATCTATTCGCTTTAAAGCGTTAATGGACATGCTGACATTCGTGCTATTGCTACCTAATGAGAATCCCAATCTATTTAAATTTGACGCGCATTCAGCACTAGGTATGGAAGCTATAGAAATTGCAGGGCAAGAATTAAATTTACCTGGTGTCAGGTTGTATGGAGTAGAAGGCGATCGTGGTGACATATTGTTGTCTACCCTCATCCGGTTCTCCATTGGGCCATCCAAGTTACGTGTTGCCGCACGTTTCATAGCTCTAACAAGCACATCCTCATCTGCAAGAGAGATTCCATGAGCAGAAGATACTGCGTTAGAACGTGAACTGTGCCGTTTACCATCACAAAATATAGAACCAACCATTTGTTCCTGAGTTTTGTTACCTGGTGCTGTCTGGTTGAGGTGTGGGGTTGGGGGTGATGGTGTAGTATTAAACATTGTGGGAGTTGTTGCCTTCACTGTAGTATCTTCAACGGGCATATCATGCCTTATGGCATATGACGCATCCGTTGTGACCTGGGGGGTTGTTGTGTCTACGGTCTGAGTACAGGCATGACTTGAGGGCGATGCCGCCCGGGGCGATACCCTGCTGCCCAGGTGACCAACTTCGAGCGGTGCATCGGTGATGGGAGAAGCTGGTATTTCTTCTGATCCTACATTCAGCAAAGAAGAATCAGTACTGGTATGTGTGCATAAAAAATCACCTGTTAATTGAGGTAATTTCTCACCAGTCACTGCCATTTTTTGCCGTGTTGTTCCATGTCCCTTGCTTGCAGTGCTTAAAGTTCTAGGGATCGTGACTGCAACCCGAGGCAATGGCGACTTCCCATCCCAAAACACTAGGGGTTTTGATGGAGGCGCTGGACGATTTTTACCAAATGGGGTGACTGCAATTTGCATGGGAGCAGGACCAGAACTTGAAGCATTCCAACCTGAATTATTTGAAGATTCTATGGTTTTTGATTTTTTTCACTGTCTTGTCAGCACTTGCAGACCCATGAGTTCCATTCTCTTCTGCTCCCTTGTCATCACCATCAGAAGGGTATTGGACAGGAGATGCTGGCACTGCCGGCTGAAAACTGTCCTCCTCCAAAGTGTAAGTGATATTATATCCGACCTTCCCAAAAACAAGTGGTGTGGGGTGGAATGCTGGTGGTGGAATGCAAATGCAATGCCACAGGATATTATCGTGATTGATCAATGATCGCGCTGAGAGTCAACTAATAACAACATCCTGATCATTCCCTTTCAGAGTCAACTCATAACGTAGCTCTGCTATGGCATGTATATGTTCTCATCATGCTGAATTGTGCCTAAGTAATCAATGAAAAAAGAGACAAATGTCAGCCATATATCAATATGCTGAAAACAACCCAGAAAATTACATAAATTTTAGTAAGAAATTAAATACCTTCCAACAGTAATAAGCTGACATAAAAAAAACATAAAAACAACATGAAGAAAGGACGTCAACAACAAGGAACAAGACCGGAAATCTTTGTGATTTGTATAATGGGCCGGGAGAATCAAAGCCATTAGGGGGCCGTGTTGGGCCATGACAAAAGTCACAAAATGGAAAGGTGGAAGGAACGAGCCCAAGTATATCCTGAGGTGTTTCTCAAAAAAAAAATGAAGAGAGAGATCCCCAGGTCTCAAACGAAAGGATCCAACATACAATTTTTTGTGAACATAATATTGTTAGTTATGTCTCAAAAATCACATGGATTGAGTGTCGCACGAGGGCAATCGCAGTTGTTAAAACCTGCGGGGATTCACCCCTCCTTTGGTGAGCCACGTCGTCCCCAGTCGACGTGTTCGACAACGCGGAGTCCACGTCTCGCTTCCCGGACCCGAACTCTTCCTCCACTACTGTTCTATCGTTTCGTTCGCGTCCGCTCTTTTCTCTTTTACCCCGCGCCTGCAAACCCTACCTCCCAACCCTCTCTTCCCCCGCCGCCGCCTCCTCCTCACACCTTCTCACTCTCTGCCTGCCTCCTCCCAGTCTGCTGCTTCGTAGTCCTTCCCGCACGCCGGCGCGAGAGCCCAGCCTCGGCGTCGGGCAAGAGAGGAGAGGAGTTGGAGGCAAGTTCGAGCATTGAGGCGGTCTATCCAGCGAGCAAAGTACGACGGCTGCCCCATCCTCCTCTTTCTCCCGACCCTGTCTTCAGATCGACATTCAGGGCGTCGCCGGTGATAACAATAAGGTATGTCAAGGGCTTCATTTCCTCCCCTTCCTTCCCTTGCCTTCGTCAATGGGTAGGAACGCATGGCATGATGCTTCTTTCTCTCAATTTTTCCTGCGCAGGGAAGGCCTAATGCTTCTCTCTTTCCTTCAGCGGGAAGTGGCTAATGCGCTCTTTAATTTTATTCTGCTCTGCGGTAGGAAAGGGGATTTGTCTATATAAGATTTGTTTTCTCTCTCAAGCAACCTATTGATCTAAAATGCTTCTCTCTATTCTTACCATGCTTCTCTCTATTCTTACGGCAGGAAGTGGGATTTCTTGTGATTGGATTCGTTCTCTCCCTCAAAAGTTATGGATCTGAATGGGATTTCAGGCTTTGTAGCCTCATATATCCTCCTCCAGCACCAAGCAGCAGACAGGCAAGGCCTTCTGTTCCTAGCTCGAGCATCGAAGAGCCCAGGCAAAGGGTGCTAATCACCACGTACAACCACAAGCAAGCTCTCACGTGTTGATTGGTCAATATGTTACTGCAAAGAAATCGGTTGACGAGGTAAGCACAGTTTCCCCTTCAGTTTTACTAGCGAGTAGTGATCATTGCTTGATGTTTTTTTCTAAGGAATCAATGGGTGACATCTGCATATATGAAAGGGTAGCTATTTCCTGAAATGTTTCACCTGCCATAACCGTCCCATGAATGCTAAAATTATTTCTGAAATTTTGAATGGAGAAATTTATCTCTCATGCCAATGATACTGTTTGAGTAACAATAGCAGGAGTAAAGTAATGAAGGGTACAATTCAACGCTTTACTAAAAAAACGTAATTACATATTAGACTGGTCTAAGGATAGTCCTCTTATCATTTGCATTTTTCCATGTGACCATGGAAAACTATAGCTCAATCTTACACAGGTTAGACAATATAATTGATTCTATACTAAAAACATCAATGGCGTGTATAGTAGTGGACTACCTAGGCACGGAATGAAGCAGAATGTCAACAAATAATCCTTATAATTTTGTAACACCGAAGATGTTCCGAAACTTCTACAGGTGCTGGTATAGAGGTACTCATCTCATCCATACATGCCAATAGGCAAGTGATCAATCACTGGTTTAATTCCGTCCCTTCAGGTATGGAGGTACTCATCCAAGGTTTGGGCTGGATGGATCGAGTGTCTCCCCCCTCCCCCCCCTTTTGATTTGGTGCTCCTGTGTGCAGGAACCAGAGGAGCTAGAGCGAGAGGGTGAATGGCAAATGGATCCTGAAAACCAAAGGGCGTTAGCCAAGTCGAAGACTTGCTACTTATGAAGATGGGAAAGGCCGGCCCAGCACCAACACCCCAAAGGTTCAGCACATATGCGAAACCCTGGGATGAGCTCGACTAGCTGCTCGAGCAGTTAATTGCTGCATGCATTAGAGGTGGACCGGCAGCAGCGACATTCAAACACAGGCAGAAGGTGGCTGGCAATTTGACTTTTCATTTGTGTTGTCTTCGGTGCATTCCTAGATGTACTGGTTTTTCTACAACAGTGCTCATGCTACAGGTTAAAATTGTGCTTCTCTTGATCTCTTCGTGTTCTGCTAGCTAGGAAATATATTTGATCACGTTGTCCTAATTCATTTTAGGAAGCAATTTGAACAATAAGATATAATATACTGTATTTTGTGATTGTGGTCCTATTTAATGACCTTCGTGCTTTACAACTATAATGTTGGTATTGGTTCAAACATATGGTAGGGTGCGCATTGCGGCCTAATGGTTTGAATTTGAAAAAGAAAATAACCTAAGAATAGTCGCATGGTTTAACTGTACTACTTATTCGTGAACTTACAAAAATGATGCTTCTTGAATTTTCAGAAATGACACTATTGATAGCCACCTGAATAACGTAATGTTAACGTTTATTTTTGCTCAAATAATGTGGTAAGTAAGACGTGCCATCCTGTCTATGATTTGAATTTGACTGAGAAAAATAACCATGTTGTTTAGTCGTGTTGCTTGTTCATGTTTGTTTTTGCTCAAATAGGGGGCGCACATAGTCTCTTCAAAGGATGTCTTTTCATTCTTAAATAGTCTTCTTTTTTCTGTTCACGTTTTTTTGTTGAAATCATAGGGCGCGCGAAGCGCGTCCCTTGTCTAGTTCAGTGAATGCAGTCGAGCCCGATAGTAACTGTTTTGAAGTTTTGGTGATAATTGCAACTATCCCTTCACTATAATATGATTTATAGTGATTGCGGCAAAAAAAAAACATCAGACTAAAATATGCCATTTTTACTTGCTAGATTTTATTTGCACAGAAAATACTGAATCAAATGAATACGCCACATACAAGCAGTGGCGGAGCCACCAGTATGGCGAGCCATGGCGGCCGCCATACCTGGCTCCGCCCAAAACCCCCCTTCCCTCTATCTCAGTTCTCCCCTCGACATTTGAACCGCCATGGTCCAGCACTCCAGCTCCAGCAGATCGATTTTATTGGCAGGAGGAAGAAGACGACGTCTAACAGGAAGTCACATGGGCCTCGGCAGCTGGGTCTTTTGTCTTTTGGGCCGTCAGCATGTGACACAACACATGAACACAACACCAGCCCAGTTACGAGAGAGATCGTTTTCTTTCAAGTGATGAATCGTAAGATCAGTTCATCGCCCACTCGCCCTTCTGCCGCCAGATGCACGACAGCGGCTGAAAGGGGTCGGAGTAGGGCCAGCGCGACGCCACACCAGCCTTGACAGTGTGGAAACGACTCTACCCGTAAATCTTCGCCTAATCCTCTTAGGAGCATGATGGCGCTGCGTACCGTTGCTAATCATCGATGACACCCAAGTCAGACGTCAACGGGACTAGATAAAAAGTTAAAAGGTGAGAAGGTTAGATTACGGAATCGCAAAATATATTAATTCAGCCCTACTTACATATGTTGATCTATGGTATATTTATGCATATTCGAATATTATATCTATATTTTTATTGAATTGTAATATGTGATCATATTATATGTTTTCCTTATATATAATTAGCAGTAGTAGGTCAGCCATAGGTGGATTTTTGTGCTGGCTCCGCCACTGCATACAAGAGTTACGGTTCAGATCTTCCTAGAAGATCAACAAAACATTTTGACACAAATAATAGAAATTGAATTCTGAGAGAATAACATCCTTATCGTCTAGGAAAAAGGCTAGGCATCCATCACGCAATCTGTTCTATAATACTCTGTAGGGGCTTGCTATGGTACACCAGAGTAATTGTGGAGCGTCGATCTATATGGTTATAAAAAAGTATTACCTTCTAGAAAGTAATAGATCGATTTTATATAGGTGGGCCGTGCATGCGCACTACGACACCCGTGTCCGCGATCACGAATCAAACCGTCGCCGCATTCGCGTCCGAGGAACTGGCTTCTATCGTCCCCCTCTTTCTCTCTCTGTTCCATCGCTACTGTTGGCAAGAACTAGAAGTTGTTGGATCTCCCTTCCGAGGGACCCGTTCACCGTGCTGCCGTCCTACGCGGGCAAAGCTGTGGTACCAGCCAGGGCACGTACGTGGCGGCTGCCGGGGGCAGGAGAGCGCCCGGTCCCCGAGGTACGTGGCGCCGGCGCAGGAGAGCGCCCGGTCCCCGAGGAGTTTGGACGAGCCAGGCTACGACCGGATCCCGGACCTCCGCGCGCGCTGCGTCGAGGACGCGGGCGGAGCCTTCTTGTTCGGCCTGGTGGGAAGCTCCGCCTCCAACCTGCTCCGGGGCGGCCTCCGCGGCGGAGGCCTCGCCGGAGCGGCCCGGGCCGTGTCCGCGAACGCGCCGCGCACGGCGGGCTCGCTGGCGGCCTACTTCGCCGTGTTCTCCGCCTCGGAGAGCGCGCTGTCCCTGGCGCGCCGGAAGGAGGACCGCTGGAACGGCCTCGCCGCCGGCGCCGCCACCTGGGCAGCCCTCGGCGCTCGCCGGGGCGCGGCCGGCGCGGCGCTCCTCGGGTTCATCTGGAGCTTCGAGCAAATGGATGGTCGCATCTTAGATTTCCTGCGGGAATTAGATGAGCCTACTACGCCGCGGCCTCAACGAATCTGGCCCCCGCCTGCGGCTGCGCCTGCCGGTGCAGGCGATTTCTTGGGGATCTTGCAAGACCCGTCCATCTAGGTCGAGGAGGTCCCCGCCGCGGCCAACCTCGAGGTTCCAGCATCTACTACTCGCAATGTTTTAGGAAAATCTCAGAAAGAATAACAGAACAAGGATGTAAAATGTCTTTCCATGCCTCTAATCAGTGTAATTAGTTGGCTTTCCTATATGAGCTAGTTGTGTAACTTACAATTTATTGAGCTGTATTTAATCATGAATGCACGTGACTTCAAGTTAATACGACTCAAGCACACCAATTAGACGGAGGAGGTGTGTTCGGTTTACAATCCAATCGAATCAGACCATTAGCTGAGCCATCACATTAAAAAGTAGACAAAACAAGCCTAAGAAGGGGACTGATAAGCAGGTAGGGATATGTATGGACATGTTTAATAAAGAATACATGGGACGTTCTACCATACCTTTTAAGTTGTTTGAAAAAGGCTAAACGTAATTATATTCTAAAACGGTTCAAGCTTGAAGTGCACACATTAGGCCACGTTTGATACGACTTGCAGTATCGTCGCCTTCATCGCCTACTGTACTACAAAGTCATTTTCTGGTTTGTTTTCTCCGTTTGGTCTGTGTTACAGCTGCAGTGCAAAACAGTGTCAATAGCAAAGAGCTGAGGCTAAGCGTATAGGAGACGTGCCAAAGACGGCCTAATCTAACTAAGCGCGATAATCCTGAAATATTTTATTTGGAGAAACAGTTTTTTACGTTGATTGTCTTTAGTTTGTGCCCGAACTTGAATGGGCTTCACATACCGGACTAGGCCCAACATGAAAAGAGAGGTACCAGGCCGGCATATCTGAACCCGCCGCGCTTCCGGCCCAACAAGGTTCTGAAAGGCCCAGGAGGTCCTCTGGCTTTGCATCTGAATTGGCAACGTTATCTCAAAAAACAAATCTGAATTGGCAACGAACCCAAAAAAAAAGAAAAAAAGCGAACTGGAAAAATACGAAAGAAAGACAAGGTAACCCAACATGCGGAGTTGCGGACGAAGTGTATGTACGTACAAGTAGAGGAAGGTCTGGCACCAGAGAGAGAGAGGAATAACACGTAACAAAGTCGGTTGCCCAACATCAATGTGATTACGTGAAGGTACGTACGTACGTACGTCTGGCTGGAAAAGGACAACAAATATTATAACATCATTATCGATCGAATGATGATCAGGACTCAGGAGAAGCAAAGGAAAACGGCAGCACATAAAGGCATTCGTTTCAGAGCAACAGATGATGGCTCCCGGCCACCAACGCAACATAGCTTGCCCAGCACCCTGCTGTGTTTGTTCCCCTGTGATCGAAAGCGAGGCCTCGGGCGTGCGTGTGTTGACGAAATGTGCCAAGAGCTTTTGGTTTGTGAGTGTGTCAATGTGTAGTAAGAGTACTACGTGTGTGTGCGCGCGCCAAGAGCTTTCTGTTTGTGTGTGTGTCGGTGACGACTATGGCAAGTTAGAGACGGTACAAGACGGACAAAATCATGGGTCAAGACTTAAGACTACGAGCAGGGTAATGCACCGGCGATCCCTAACTAGTATATGTCCACCCTACTCCCTACCTACTCGATGGCATTGTCAATATCATATCTGTTGACCTGAGCTTAAATTTTTGTAAAAGGAATGGCCGGCCCAGCAGAACATAAACATACCAAAAGGTGTACCATCAAGCAAGTATTCTACGTACGTCAGTACGTGTGCATACGCACATCACTGTCCAACACAAAAGCGGTTGGGGAACTATAAAATAAAAATCAAAGGTGTATCTTGTTCCCCAGAGGCTAGCTGTGCGTGATCAAACGTCGCAACTAGCGTAACAGCATCCTCTCACCTCACTCGTTTCATTTAAAGATCCCCTCCCGCACTGACGTGCTCCTCCGTCGCCATCAGGGATCGTACGCACAGCGGCACTACCAACATGGTAAGATACCGTTGCATCAGCCAATGCAAGTGCTTGCTCCTCCTCTCCCCCAAATGCAAGATCCCCCGCGTCCCTTTCCTCCCTTCCCTCACTCACCAACCACGATTGCTTCAACGGGGAGCAATGGCGATGCGCCAGAGCACTGACGACTGCGCCACGGGCATTATTCAGAGCGAGAGCTCCACTGATCAGAGATATTCAGACTCAGATAGGAAGGAGAGGTGGCGCGGAGCCATCACCCGCGCGATTTCAAATCGAGTCCTCGTTACGCAACCCAACCAACCACAGCGTCGGCCGGCCAGTGCAGTGCCAGCAGCTAGCTGATCGAGGCGGCCGGCCGCGCCTAGTGGTGACGTGCCATCTCGATGCCATGCATCTCTCCTCTCCTCTTCTTCCTCCTCCGATCCGCTTCTTTGCCCGCCCTCTATCTGCCGCCCACTTCCTCGAGGTGCTTCGTCCTCCATCTCGCGTGCTTACCAGCTAGTAGCACCTCGCGTTCTTGCTCGAAGGACGATGGGGCTCCGCCACTCCGCCGCGCTGCTGGCTCTCGTGCTCGCCGTCACCTGCTCCGTCGCAGGTATGTATCTTCATCAATCTCGATTGGTCAGTTGCTTCATCATCTCTCCAGCCTTCGATCAATGCTAAATTGCTAATATGCCTTGAATCGAATCGATCTTTGCAGTGGGGTATGATCCCCTGGACCCAAACGGCAACATCACCATAAAGTGGGACGTGATCTCATGGACACCAGACGGGTACGTAGCAATGGTGACAATGAGCAACTACCAGATGTACAGGCACATCATGGCACCAGGTTGGACAGTGGGCTGGTCATGGGCCAAAAAGGAAGTCATCTGGTCCATCGTGGGCGCGCAGGCCACGGAGCAAGGCGACTGCTCAAAGTTCAAAGGCGGCATCCCACACAGCTGCAAGAAGACCCCCTCCATCGTCGACCTCCTCCCCGGCGTCCCATACAACCAGCAGATCGCCAACTGCTGCAAGGCCGGCGTCGTCTCCGCCTACGGCCAGGACATGGCCGGCTCCGTCTCGGCTTTCCAGGTCTCCGTCGGCCTCGCCGGGACCACCAACAAGACGGTGAAGCTCCCCAAGAACTTCACCCTCATGGGCCCCGGGCCGGGGTACACCTGTGGGCCCGCCAAGGTCGTCCCTTCCACCGTCTACTTCACCCCCGACCATCGCCGGAAGACCCAGGCGCTCATGACGTGGACGGTGACGTGCACCTACTCCCAGCAGCTGGCGTCGAGGTACCCGTCGTGCTGCGTCTCCTTCTCCTCCTTCTACAACGACACCATCGTGCCGTGCCCACGCTGCGCCTGCGGCTGCGGCCATGGCGGACACGGCGGCGCCAGCTGCATCGCTGGCGACTCGAAGCGCGCCATGTCCGCCGGCGTGAACACGCCGCGCAAGGACGGGGCGCCGCTGCTGCAGTGCACGCAGCACATGTGCCCGATCCGCGTGCACTGGCACGTCAAGCTCAACTACAAGGATTACTGGCGAGCCAAGATCGCCATAACAAACTTCAACTACAGGATGAACTACACGCAGTGGACGCTTGTGGCGCAGCACCCGAACCTGGACAACGTCACAGAGGTGTTCAGCTTCCAGTACAAGCCGTTAGTCCCCTATGGAGCCATCAATGACACGGGCATGTTCTATGGGCTCAAGTTCTACAACGATCTGCTCATGGAGGCAGGGCCCTTCGGCAACGTCCAGTCGGAGGTGCTCATGCGCAAGGACGCGAGGACCTTCACCTTCAGTCAGGGATGGGCGTTCCCGCGCAAGATCTACTTCAATGGCGACGAGTGCAAGATGCCGCCGCCGGACTCCTACCCTTACCTGCCCAACGCCGCCCCGGCGGTGCTGGCTCCTTCTCGTCAGGCAATGGCCGCGGCATCGGCGATTCTGCTGGTGCTGCTCATGGTGGCATGATCTTTCATTTCTAGCTCTTCTTGTTTTTTTCATCCATGGCCAGGGAGCAGAGTAGTCAGGGGCATTCTGGTTGCCAAGGTGCGGTTGAGTCATGTGTTGCAGCTGCAGGTGGTCGGATACCAGTGATACACAACCGACACAAATATATCAGGCTGCCAGAGATCTTGGCACTTTTTGAGTCTCCAGTTGTTACTATTAGACAGCCTGAGAACCAAATGATACCAAGTAGAGCACACGCTTTTTTTTCTTGTGATTTCCTTGTGTACACATAATGCAGATACTCTGTTCGAATGATGTGAATCTACTTACTGAACAGCGAACATTGGCAATGCTTTTCTGACAGAAACATATCTTAAATGCTCGGTCACATACACAAATGTTGCCGAATATCAAGCTGATCCTTCCATAATCACTACATACTAAGTGATACGAATAGTCACTACATACTAAGCGATACGAATGGTTAATACATACTAAGTGATACGAACAAGAATGCTGTCCAAATCGCTATGGGAATAACGAGGGATGATGAGGCCTTCAGAACAGGGGAAGAGTTAGGTAGCCATGGGTACGCATCTGGTGGAGGCATGACACAGCTATCACCGTTGAAGTATATCCTCCTTGGAAAGGCCCAGCCTTTCTCGAAAGTGAACGTCGATGGGTCCTTCCGGAACAGAAGTTCAGATTGAACATTTCCATCGGGCCCAGCCACCATGAGTAGGTCATTGTAGTACTTGATACCCCACAACATTCCAGTATCATCTGCAGAAAAAATACCGGTCATTACCTAAAGCATTGTGGATTAAATTGACAAAATTGATCATCAGGCGGTGCAACAAACACTAACTTATTACTCCATAGGGGTTCAGAGACTTGTAGTTGAAGCTGAAAATAGTAGTGACTTCATCGAAATTTGGATGCTGAACTACCAAATTCCACTGTGAGTAGTTCATCCGATAATTCCAATTTGTAACAGTAATCTTCACCCTCCAGTATTCCCTGTAGTTGAGCTTAACATGCCAATGCACTCTAATTGGGCACATATGGGGCGTGCATTGTACTAAAGTAGCCATGCTGCTTTTCCCCGGTTCGTTCACGACAGAAGCCAAATAAGGAGAATTACCCCTACAAATGTAGCACATAGATACAAAGAAAGTTGAGTGCCAAAAATATATGGTGTATAAGAGATTCCGTGAAGGGATAAGGCTTACTCCACGCAACTCCCTGGTCTGGTTATATTGTTCTCACAGCCGCATGAACATTTTGGGCAGTTAACTATTGTTTCATTGTAGAACGATGAGAGTGAAACACAGCAAGTAGGAGCCCGCTGAGCAACGAATTGTGAATACGTACATGTCACATTCCATGTCACTGCAAGAAGAAAACAGGTGTTCAATATTCACTGACCTGACCATATGCTAGCATATCTTTTAGCTCTGATAAAAACCATAAGCCAGATATATTTTATTGTACAACAGAATAAACTATTTCCACCTAAAAGAAGAATGCTAGAATGGTTTACCATGAGCTTGAGTTGTTCTTCTTCCATCCTGAGAAATGAACTTTGTAGGAGGCTTCACATCATGAGCAACTCCACAACTGTATCCAGGTCCTGGGGCCTTCAGAGTAAAGTTTAAAGGTGCTTTCACTGTATAGTTGGTAGTTCCAGATCGGCCAACACTAATCTGAAACGACGCTACCGCATTGGCTGGATCTTGCACCCATGAGTTAAGCACTCCTCCTTTGCAACAGTTTGCAATTTGCATGTTATAAGGTGTCCCAGGTAGCAAGTCAACAATTGTTGGATCCCTCTTGCAACAGTGTGGTATGTTGACTTTGAATTGAGAACAATCCCCTTGCTCTGTGGCCTGCCCACCAACCATGCTCCAGATGATCTCCTTTTTTGCCCACACCCACCCGAGCTTCCACCCAGGTGCTTGGATATGTCGGTATTTTTGGTAATTGTATATGGAAACAACAGCCTGCACGGCAGATTTTTACACGACATCAATAGCACAGAAGAGATTGCATACATATCCCAAAATTATGTAAGGGACATTGAAAAAGAAATAGTATTACACGTATAATAATATGGCATCCAAAATACCGGTCCTGCCTTTGGACTATGAGACTAGAGCACTTTCAGGCATTTGGTAATATTAAAATATAATATGATGCAATAATTCTACTAGAAATAAGTAGTACGCATGAATAGCCAGTTTTTGCTGCTCAGTTAATGTCAGACAGGACACATAATACTTATGTGATAAATTGTATTCAAATTGAGAAAACCCATTTCTGAGCCTGTCATCTCATCTTCCACGAGCAATTGATACCCAGATATTTAAGGTCATGGTCATTCATAAGGTCTCTATAATATCAAATGACAGTGTACTTACAACATAGCCATCTGAAGTCCACTGCATGATATCCCATTTGATAGTGATATTCCCAGTTGGATCAAGAGGATCATATGCTTCTGCAGAATAAAATAAAGCAGAGTCAGGAATATATGCCTTCAATACCAAGCTATGATCTTTTCCCTCTCTCCCTCGAAGATACCCAAGCTGTTGAACTTAATACATGTTCGTGTGATGCCTTTTCATACTATAAACTAAGACAACATTGAGAGAAACATAGTACTGCGGTACTTCCTCTATTTTCAAATATATGATGTTTAGTACCAACAAAGATGCCTTTTCATACTATAAACTAAGACAACATTGAGAGAAACATAGTACTGCGGTACTTCCTCTATTTTCAAATATATGATGTTTAGTACCAACAAAGTCGTTCATTTTTTAAATTAATTAGTTTGTCCAGTTGCCCTGGACATCATATATTTAAAAACATAGGGAGTAACTAAAATTAATGCATGCTGAGATGCAACAGAAGCACGAGAAAATACAGTTTCAGCCTTGATCATACGTCAAACATTTACACATTAAGGCCACTCTGTAATTCATGTGCATCAGGTTCCAAATGTTGACAGGTATACTGATTTGTGATTTGTACAATTGAAAAGGTGAAAACTGGGCCACACCAGGGATCAATGTATACTACTAGTTACTAGAGAAAACTAAAGAGGCGAAACAACATGTTTTGGATTTTAGAAGGGAAAATGGGGGAAAACAATGGAACTAACAGCATTGACCTCTGGATAAGAATATAAGAACCACATTTAAGTTTTGCATAGTTTAAACAATATTCACCAAAGTTAATTGAAGAAATCTTGAAACATTACTGCAATATTTTCAGCATTCAGAGGGCATGAAATGGGCCCCCTTTACATGAAACCAGCTACTAGCTATCTGAAATCCAAATGTTCAAAATCAGTATATGATCTAAGGACATCATTGTGTGTGCAAGTTATTACTGCTTGAGTGCCGAAAAGAAATGGGAGTTTTAGCATCTTTTTTGGGGATTTCTGTTTGGATCGGCTAGTAATAGAACACTAGTTTTGTTTTGTTTTTTAAAAAAGTAATGGAACAGTAGACAAAAGCTCTCTACAGGGCTTGCAGCCATATGTTTAGGTACTTGGAAAAAAGGAAAATCGAACCTTGTTGGTGCTACATTCAGAATCATAATATCTACTGAACCACAACATTATGGAGCCACATGTATCCCAAAATAAAGTATCAGACTAAAATGCTCTGGCTCATGAGACGGCATTTAGCCATTTAGGCCTGAAAATGCTGTTCGCGCTTGGAAGGAAATTCTGAACAGAAAGAGAAGAAGGACAATAAAACTATCTTCCTACTCGTTCAATCATGAGATTACCAGAAGCCCTAATCTAACCAAGAACTGATAGAAATCAAAAACAAAAATTGTGAGGAAATCCAACGGTAAAACGAAGGTAGTACCCCCACACCAGCAGAGCAGAAATTTCACCACATTTTGCTAGGATTGGAGCCCCAGGTGCAGCACTGACCTGCGAAAGGAGCCACCGAAGTGAAGCCGGCGAGCACAGCAATGGCGGCGACGAGGACGTGTAGGAGTTGCAGCCTCGCCATGGCTCATACAGCAAAGCACAAAAACTCCCCCTGGACCCTGGCCCTGTCTTCCGCGACCTCTCCCCCTTTCCCCCTCTGAACCTCGCATTTATTTCCCCTTCCTCTTCTTGGCCAGTTTTTTTCATTGGTGCGAGAAAGAGAGAGAGCAGGAGGGCGCCTAGGAAACCGTGTCCAGCAGCGCCTGCGATGCGAGAGGAGGGAGAGTTTAGTTGTTGCGGAGAAAAAGCACTTTTTTTTCGGGATGCGTGTTATGTGAGGGGATTAATAGGAAAGAAGAAAAAGGAATTTTTGGGGATGCGTGTTCTGTGAGGGAGATGAATAGGAAGTAAAAAGTACTTTTGGACCGGAGAGAGACAGGAAAAGGCTGAAAAGCTGCAGCAATGCAAGCACTGGAAAACAGAGAAAGAGAGAGGGAGAGAGAAACAGACACACACAGAGAGAAGGTGCTTCAACTTTCGAGTACTGCTCCCGTGCTCCGGGGTCTCCGGCCGTGGGTTTGGGAACTAGTGCATGGAGAATATTTTCCATTCACCTTTCCATATTTTTCATTTTTTTTGGTTTTCTAGATATTTTTTAGAATTACATTTTAATGCCATCGAATTTTCAGAAAAAAAATAAGCTTTTAAATCGTACTGGTAAATTTATTCCTTCAAATGTACCTCCTTCGTCCATAGACACCATGTGTCACTTTGGTATGGTCTCTAAGGGCCTGATTGGTTTTCGGACCAGCGCAGTCTGGCTCGCACATGCATGCAAGCCCCAACCGGCCAAGCTCGCCAGATGCAAAGTCCTTTTGATTGGATCATGTATTCATGCAGCCAGGTTAGGGCCTGTTTAGTTGTGGTGGGGAAAAAGTACTTTTTCTCTGGGATGCGTGTTATGTGAGGGGGATGAATAGGAAAGGGAAAAAAGGAATTTTTGGGGATGCGTGTTCTGTGAGGGAGATGAATAGGAAGTAAAAAGTACTTTTGGGAACTAAACACGGCCAACTTGATTGGTTGCCTGCTCTATTGGTGTCAATCGGCTTTTTTGTGTTTGTGCACTCCCCCATGCAGCATCTGCTTGCACCGCACGAACCAGGCTCGGGAGAAACGAGTGAAAAGGAGGGCTGAGCGTAGCTCAGTTGGTTCGCTCGCCAGGTGCGCGAGCGGATGGGCACGGGTTCGATCCCTCGGATCGACACTCGCGTGCCTCACCGGGTGTCCAGGCGTGCGTGGGTGGGTGTGTGTGCGTGCGTCCGTGGGTGTGTGGGTGGGTGCGTGTGTACCTCGGTGTGGCGCGTTCCGAGACTACTCGGGCAGGCTCGCCTGCATCGAGTCCGGTCGACGTAGGTCCCAACTCCTTATACGACGGGCCAGTGCTCCTGGCAGCTTTCAATAAAGAAAACGAGTGAAAAATCTGCATCCTGGGAGTCAGGTTGAGGCATGGCTTTTGCATCGCACGAGCTAAGCCCCGCTCGTACGAAAACCAATCAAGCCTGTCATCTTGCACCTAACGAGACTGGATGGAGTTGGATGCAGGGAGGGAACCAATCATCCCCTAAGGCCTTCTTTGCACCCTCGTCCCAGACCTAGGTGGCAACGGAAGGAATAGAGCCAATGACGGGAGCAAGCGCAACTTCGAGGAGAGAGAAGCACTTAACTCTATTTTGGGTCCGATCCTTGCAAATAAAAAAAAAAAAGAGCAGGCCAACTTGCTACACACATGTGAGATGAAAAAAAAAATCCTAGTGCTGCTAACTTAGTATAAAGTAGGAGTAAACGGTGGGTTCACTCTCGCAAAGTAAGGGTAAAAATGCAAAGTCATAAAAAATAATGGTAAAATCACAATTGAGATCTAGAGTAGGTCATCCTTTTATTTGCCCCTATCCCCATGTCAACAAATGACACTTTTCAAACAGTAAACATTGTAAGGTTCCAAAAACACAGTAAACAGTGTCATTTTATGACCCCATATTTACTAAAACCGTGGGCACAATCTTCGTGCTTTGTTTCCTAAAAAAAAACACGTTCTTTGTTTCATTTAAAGAAAAAAATCGTGAGCACTAAAACTTTAGTTTCGCCCTCTGGCACCAAATGAATCGTGACTCATCCATAAACTTTAGTTCCCTTCAGGCTTTCGGTTCAGATGAGTAGGCCTGCATCTGGAGTAGTTCAATACAAAAAGGAACTGCAGTAAACTACTGGAGTAACACAGTAACACTACAAACACTGTAGTAAGTCATTTGCTGTAATGTCTCAGGACAGTATTTCTCTAAAAAACAAAAAAAAAAATGCCTCAGGACAGCTACACCACAAAAATTCTATGGTCCTTTTGAAACGTCTACATTCTATGTTATTCCTGCATGGAGAAAATCTAAATTACTCTCCTCAAGTATCAAGTATAGCCAAAGTCTACATAACCCCCTAAAGTATTTCTTAGTACAATGTACCCCCTAAACTAAGTCATTTAGTTCAACAATTTATCCATTAGTATAATTTGTCTTTTTTATTTCTCCATACACAAATTAAATTTCAATTTAAAATTTTACATAGTTGTATTGAACATCATCAAGTATGTTAGAAAAATATATTATAATTTTTTCATCGTTATTTTAATATAATAGTGTATCCTAAGTATTAATTTCTAATTAAATATCACAGATTATTGAATCATCGACAAAAAAATTGGGTCAGATTTTTCTAAGATAGGTTACAATGTATATTATCATCTCGCGGAATTTGAACATAATACCACACTTGTGTATGGAGAAACAAAAAAATAAATTGTATTAAGGGGTAAATTAAACCAAAGTATAGTTTAGCAGTTATGTAGATTTTGGCTATACTTGAGGGGAGTAATTTGGACTTTGAAACATAAGAAATATAGTGACTCCAAGCAAGAGGAAACAATTGCTTTCCTATAATGTGAAACAAACAGAGCAAAAACTGTAGGCGGATGACAGATTAATTGAAATGCATCTGGCCTTAGGGTTCCTGAGTTCTCCAGCAAAAAATACTGCTACTTGCTAGAAAATATCATTAAAAGGAATCTAATTTCAACTAAGATAAAGCTGAGGCCGTGCTAAACAGTATCATATGACTGATGATACTTCAGGTCTCGACATAAAAAAGAATACATGATGCATCATTCTTGGCCAAATCCAACTGCATAAGGCATGGATTTTTTTATCCGATCTAAGCGCTCGCCAAAACTTCTCCCATCCAAACTTTCAACTACATGAACAACTCTTCATTCACAGCAAAAAAAGGATGTCGAGCTACAACACTTGTCTTAGTACTGGTGCTTGTAATAATCATTCCTAGCCTCGAGAGATGTGGCAGCCGCCTCATCCAGGAACCATACCAACTTCCCGTCAGTTGGTTGAACCATTCCAGCAGGTACTGAAGTTGCACCTGGGCCTTCAGAAATAGCACAAGACACAGCTTTTGCCCTGTCTTCTTCAGAGGCAACAATGGCGATGTTCGATGCCGAGTTTATCACAGGAAGAGTGAAGGTAATCCTCTCAGGTGGAGGTTCTGGGGAGTCTGTGATGTAGGTGACCCAGTCATCTTTCAGCTCAAGCGCTGGATGGTTGGGGAACAGTGAGGCTACATGCCCGTCAGGACCAATGTCCAGAAGAATGAGGTCAAATTTGGGGCAGTCGTTGCTCTCTGAGACTCCAACTGTTCGAACCTTGACCAGCTGCCGGATAACAAATTCATAATCAGCTGCTGCCTTTTCCACCGTGGCAGTGTCGTTGATGGAGTAGACATGACCATTAAGAATAGGCACCTACAAGTCATGCAGATGCAAGTAGAGATGTTCAGTAAAGCATTGTTTGTTGTTAAAAGTTTACACACCCACTTGTATCATTCTTCTTTGACAGTTGTAGGAGAGTATCTGCTTAATTTAAGGCTTTAATATACATGAACACATCTGCATATTTTAACCAACCATCCATATCCAGCACCCTATGAGTGGCAAAGTGTGATCAGATGTAAGCTTCTAGAGTTCAGTGTCATGCTAGTCCTGGATGATATCCACTGACAACCAACAATCCTATCCTGATAAAGTGCAGCTATGCGGATAAATTTAAATTTGATAACAATTGTTGAGCATAACAATAGAAAGATGTGTGAAGAATTTTTTGCGGGGTCGAAAGATATGAGAAGACGTGGTGAGCAGCTGGCACTACGAGAGTAGTAGGAACAATCAGTAGGTAGTCAGCCTTAATGTGGCTTAATTATTCAGAAAACGATTTTGCATGAGCTGTACAGAGTACAGCCTAGGCCACATCCTAAGTCAAACAAAAGCATAGAGCAGACAAAGAACAGTTTCCATGATACAGCAACAAATAAGCTGAGCAGTGAACATGATCTACGACCCTAATATATTTCAAACATATCAGGTGAGATTATGAGAATAAATCTATTTCAACTCAACTTACAGATCATTGTAGATTGCAGTACAAGATCTAAGCACAATAATTGACATTGTTTTGGAGTTATCCAATGCATTTTTTTTTTTTTGCAACTAGAAATGGATGAGAGAAAGACAAGAGAACCGACTTTGTTCAGAATAAAGTTGAATATGAGGGAAAGCATATATATAACTCAACAGGAAAAACACATCTTAATTGAAGAACAAATTACTATTGCAGAAAGTACTTGGCTATCCTTTTATCATGTCGCTTTCAATTTAAACTCAGCCTCAAATGTTTGTGTTAGCTTTATCTGTTAATTCATGAAGATCTGCATTCTTAGCATATACAAACAAATCAAATAACTATATTTTTAAATCCAAAGGAAAAGAAAAATAAACACCGCCTTTAAATGTCATATTATGCTATGGCTATATTAACCTGCAATTTTTTTTCATAATTAAAACCATTATTACAAACAATTTCATTCTGTCATTTAAGAAATCACACCATTCCAAGTAAATTATAACCTGTGCTCACCAACATAAAAAAAATACTGCTAAATATTCTTGGAATGCAAGGTTGCTAAAATAGTATTCCTCCTAATCATGGAGGGGCAAAATCGAGAGATATTTAATCCATGAATATGACTTGATGGAACTGTGAAACCTACCAACTTCTGTCTATTAATTGTATCTGTGAAACTAACAACAGCTGTTGACATTACTAATATCTTACCCAAGCTATAGGAATTCTCTTTCAAGAAGAATTCTTAAATAATTTAACAAATTAAAGTAAAAGATAAGAACAATAAAAGTTGCTAGATAGATAAGCTCTGTGAGATAAAGAACTGTTGTGATCTGTAAACTTAATTCATGAAAATAAATGAATGTCGTATGTTATTTGATATACCTTGGAGAGAAATTCTTGCTTTGCTAATTTGTAGTTACTCTCTATATGGTTCTTTGCTACTGCACGTTCGTCAGCCCAGAAGACGTACCATTTAGACCAATCAAGGGTCTTGTTGTATGGTGCTTCACAAAGCTTCCTTTTTAAGAAGAAAATAACAGTTCAGATTTCAGACACCGATACACGAAATTACATAAGAGTTACAGATTTATTGCTTCCTTCGATAACAGAAAACTGACATATTAGTTATGTGGAGACAGCATTACCGCATATGTCTGATGAGAGGCCCTCCAGAGAGAGCAATAGCAAAATATCCTCTTTCCTTAACAGAAATTTCTGAAACTTGTGAAATAAACTCAGCCAGATCTGTTGCCATTTCGTCTGAACTCTCAAATACCCTAATTTCACAGTTCTTCTTGGTCTCATAGGAGGCCATGATTTCCCTCTCCATGGTTTTGTTTGCTCTTGAACCTTAAATCAAGTTATAATTTCAATTTCCAATCCAATACACCTAACAGGACAACAAAGTTTAGCAATGCATTCCAGAAGGCCACGCCCAACTACTTTTAGAACGTCGAACTTATAATGTACTAATTCAAGCATACTAGATCGTTATGTCCAGTTATATTGCTTCATACAAAATATATGTGCTAGTTGTGCTTGTGCAACATCCGCCAACAGTTCTACCATGCATGGAAATACAGAAAAAGGTCTGTATTTGTATGGATTGAGAAACACAGAATTGCTGTATGTAGCGTGTGTAACTGTATTGTCTGTATATAACTCTACTAAATAATTGATAAGTAAGTCGTCTTGACCAAAAGATTAAAATGTGAAGCCTAGCTCACTAACATTTTTCAAGTAAACTGCTAGTAAAGAGAAGATAAACACAGAAGAGTTAGGCTACCGAATTCAGGCTATTAGAGTTACTAATTCTAATAACCATCACCAGATGTTTGGCTACAAAGAACTGCCTAACTATGGCCATCAATAAAAGGGGCAGTACTCTGTATTTCAAAACTCAAATACTTTGTTGAAATATCTCAAAAAAAATAATCATACCCCAATTCCGTAAAATGAAGAATTGAGAATCGATGAAGACGAATGCAGAGCCAGTAAGCTGTACAAAGCAGAGTCATATCACTAAAAGGTGAAACATATCACCTTAAACACATAAGAACATAACAAACGGAAAAAAGAAAGAAAACAGATCTAGTAACATCACATGTCACCGGGACTCATCTGAGCAACAGAAGAAAAAATGGCATGTTCAAAGACCATTTCTTTCCCTTAAAAAAAAACATTTCCTCCATCGGTTGGACGGGCAGTGAAGGTAAAAAAGCAGAGCAGCACCGGAATGGAAAGACAGGGAGTAAAGGATAGGAAAGGGAGACTGCCAGTGGCCAGTGCAAGCTCTAGCAGCCATCATTTGCGCAGAAACCAATTCAAAGATTCCAAACTTTTTGTTCTCGGAATCACAGCAAAAGCATCCAAAAGGACAGGGTCCAAAAGCTGAGAACCCGTGAGCAAAGAAATTCCATCCACTTTACTACTGAGAAGTGAGGAAAGAAAGGTAAACTGAAAAACACTGAGAACTAGCAACAACAATTGCTGAAAGAAAATGAACGCAGATGGATCGATCGAGCTGATACAATGAGAAATATCCAAAAAGAAAAGAAAAGAAAAAAATCCCCAAAGCAGCACTAAATCGAGTAAAGATACGCTCATCCGTCAGCATTATCTCCAATCTCCCAGCAGTACGCCACAGGGTTTATATATTCTACGGAGTACAATGCAGCAATGAACAAGAACGCAAATTGCGAATGCTTCTCGGTTCTCGCGCCCAAGATCACGGCACGGGAACAGCGAGAGAGTAAGAACCCCAGACCCCCAAGAACCCTACCTGAGCTAAGCATTTGCTGCACAGCGCAGCCCTCTCCTCCGGTCCTCCCCACAAGCCAACAGCGCGGAAGAATAAAAAGGAAGCCAGGGGAAGCACGAAAGCAGGCATGAGAGCGGTTTATATATGCGCATATGCTCTCGCTCGAGAGCTGCAGGGGTGAACAAGAGCACAAATTTTGCAGGAAGAAAAGTTAAAGAATTGGAGAAAGGCAGCGGGTGACATCACGGAGCAAGCGGACGAACCTTATTTTAATCCGGAATTCCGCAGCGGATTTCTTGTAGTTTTCCTGTGGCGTCGTCTGGTCTCTCCCTATCCGACTGCGGCTGCGATGCGAGTGGGAAGCTGGGCCTGGGGTTAAAGAAGGAACTCTGGGGTTGGGGGGTCCTAGCTGCTGCAGCCGTACGTGCGGGTTGCGCTGATCCTTATCTCGACACCCAAAAGCTTCTCTAGAAGGGGCGATCTCTCTCCTACCTGGACTGAGACGATTAGCTGGATGCTGTAGTTTTTTTTTTTGTTTTCATGTGCCCGGTTTCTCAATCACATATGAAATATTATTAGCATTTATGTTTTTAAATAATTTAATTGTGAAAAATATATTCTATAACTAATTAGTGGTATTTATTTTGTAGTTGAAAACGATAATTGTTGATTCTTAAAGATTCTAGTGGTGGTAAAGTTGACGGTATCGGGAGCCAACGGGAGGAACCCTAATTAAATATATTTTTGGCATAAAAAGTTAAATATATTTTTTATATTAAAATAAATCAACTGTTGGCATTAATAGTAAAAGAAATACAGTATTGTGGTAAAACTCCTCTTATTTTGTAGCATGAATGTCAGTACTTTTTATACAATTTAGTCAAAGTTGAAACTATTTGACTCAATGAAAAACAACAATTGTATTCTTTTTGGACGGAGAGAGTAGGACTTTACTGGAGCTCTACATAATAAAAAAATATAGCATATTCCGAAAGACATTAGTAAGTTATTGGAGGGAACCAAACTTCCGCTATTTCCTCACGTACTACCTCTGTTTCAAATTATAGTTCATTTAAATTTTTCAATTCAAAATGTGATCACTTGTCTTATTAAAAATGTGCAATGTATCATATTTTTTTTTTGTCATGGCTTCAAGATTGACTGAAATTTGATTAGATTTGTATAATTTTTTGAATAAGATGAGCGATCAAATTTGGAGTAAAAAAAGTCAGAACAACTATAATTTACAACGGAGGGGGTACTTGTTACTCAAGCTAAAACTTTGATGTCAATTGCATTAAAATTTTAGTTTAGAAAAATAAAAATTGTGTGTGTACGTTTTGTCTTCAAAATTACTTTCGATCACATACATTTATTAGAAATCATAACCACTTCCTCCAGCCAGTTGTAGTTGATCTTTCACATAATTAACTTAAATATAAACTAAAACAAAAGGAAGAAAGTATATTTTAATAAGAAAAATACAATTTGAGTTTTTGAAGACAATGAACATTGTTAAGTATTACCGGTTGATTTGCAAAGTACTTTGGTTTGGCACCCGTAATAAAAGTAATTGGTTTAAGAAATATATGATATTTTTTACCGTGATAGATCTTGTAAGCTGAACTTAAGTTGAACTTTGACTATGTTTATAGGAAAATATATTAAAATTTACAATATAAAATAAATACATTATAAAAATATATTATATAGATGCATTTAATTTAGAGAAAATCAATTCTACTACTTTGATGTTGTATGTGGCGGTGCATTTTCCAATAAACAAATTTAGAAGATTTTGACTCTGGAAAAACTAAAATGTCTTGCATTGTAATGGAAGGAGTCGGTTTTTTTAAACCAGGGTAACTTAAATTTGTGTCCTTTTCAAAGACTTGAAATCTCCATTTCTTTTATTTTTGCATATCTTTTTTTATAAGCTCCCGTTACTTTCTTAATTCTGTAGGTTTCTTTTGAAGCTAGAACGTTCAAGCAAGCAGCCAACCAGAAACCCAGGTGTGCAATTCCTTTTTTGCCCCCCTGGCCTTACCCGGTGGACTGTACCTTCAGCTGTTTCGAAAGTGAAGGGCTCTCATTCGTGCTTCATTTGAAATTTTTTGAGGGAGGAATAATTCGCCATGTCTTCATGTGGAAGCATCAGTCGTTGGCTGAAGCGACTGGAATTAATTGTCCTCTTGTGTGCATGTTCAACCCCTAGTGCTTTTGTGGTCCTTGTCTCACCTTTACACAGAAAGAGATGTACTCCAATTCACAGTTTTTTTTTTTACCGAGGATAAGATTAAGCCATTAAGGGCCTGATTTGGTGAAAAATTTTCACACTAGGAAACACACCCTCTTACTCACAGCACACTTCTCTATACGAAAAAAAATCTCACTATGTAAACAGAGCCTAAGAACATGTGAAACTAACCACACCTTGCACTGACGTTGCAGTAGTTTCATTTGATATATAAGAAAGTCCAAATTAATCCCCTTAAGTATACTCAAAGTCCAAATAACCTCATCAACTATTTTTTGGTTCGATTTACCCCTAAACTATGTCATTTGGTTCGATTTACCCTTAAACTATGTCATTTGGTTCGATTTACCCCTAAACTATGTCATTTGGTTCGATATTTGCCTCTTTTTTTGGTTTCTCCATACATAAGTTAAATTTTAATTTAAAAATTTTCATGGTTGTATTTGGCATCATAAAGTATGTCAGGAAAATATATTATGTTTGTTTTCATCGTTAACTTTTTTTTTTTTGCAAATTTGGGGAACTAAACAACCTGTGAGCTTGAAACCCTTTTGAAGTGAATGATTGGTGCATATACTTCAGTTCTTACTATAGGGCTGGATAGGCGCTTGCATGCATTCCCAAACAGAGAAGAATTCGCATGCCAGGACAAGCTTTAGCCATGATGAACAGTGCTATGCAATGGACGTTTGCTTAAAACTACAATCCGGGGTGAGATTTTTTTTCTACTTGTGTGGTCTAAGGCTAACGACGTACATGAAAGCAATGCCAAAAGATATAGAAAAAAGTCCAAATTACTCCCCTCAACTATAAGCAAAGTCCACATAACCCCTAAACTATTTTTTGGTTTATTTTACCCCCTAAACTATGTCATTTGGCCCATTTTACCCCCTAATGCAATTTGTCTTTTTTATTTTTCCATGTACAGGTGTCATATTACGTTCAAATTTTGGGAGATGATAGTAGGCATCATAATGCATGATAGAAAAATATAAAATGATGTTTTGACATTATTTTTATGGGGTAAGATATTTAATATTTAATTAATCCTTAGGATACGATATCATGCAGGAACTAATGACGAAAAATTCATAATATATTTTTTTAACATACATTGTGATGTCCACTACAATCATACAAATTTTGAAATTAAAATTCAACTTGTGCATGGAGAAATAAAAAAGACAAATTGTATTAGGGGGTAGAATACACCAAGTGACATAGTTTAGGGGGTAAAATGAACCAAAAGATAGTTTAGGGGGTTATGTAGACTTTGCTTATAGTTGAGGGGAGTAGTATGGACTTTTTCCAAAGATCTATGAAAGTAAATCCAACACATCACTCAAAAATTGACTATATATATCTGGCCAAAATAAAATTTGCCTTGTCAGTACCTGATCATGCAAACACATCTGCGGATAGGTTAGGAAAAGCCGAACGGTTTGTCATTTTCAGCGCCCCATGATGAAGCAACAGAAGAGTTCAAATCAGTGCTGCCACTATAGATCACAACATGTTCATTTAAACAATTAAACTGTACCGTATTTCTCCCTTTGATTGGTGGCCTTTCTCTTTAGGTGAACAACACATTAACCATTAATCCGGCCAAGAGATTAGGAGATCAGGTGAAAGCAAATGCAACGGACCCTTCCAGTCTGGAGAAACAGAACTATGCACAAACTTACTAACATCAAGGTTACTAAATAATTTATTTATTTTTATCTAAGCATATTGCTACCTTCTTTTCTACAAATAGAGAACAAAATAACTTAAGGTTATCTAGTATACAATCTGACCTCTGTATCCTTGCATAAAATAGGGCAAGACTACAGGAGGCATGTGATGTGTGACAACTCTTATCACAAGCTTGTCTATTGGAGCCACAGATTTGTCTCGTAGTTTTTTTGTGGCCTGGCCAAAAGAAGTTGATGTACAGAAGGGACTTCAAACCAAGCTAACAATTTTGGTTGTCAACTTCAGTACTTCAATCCAGAGTGCGACGAATTATCTAGTTACATGTACCATATAGTCGCAAGATTTTTTTTAAGAAAACCCTTAATGCTCCTTTGTATTAAAGAGTTAGATTAAAAATACAGAGCCAACTGCATTACCTACGATAATAAGCGACACTGCCAAAAAAAAAAACTCCCAGTAGCTGCTCTACAAAAGGTATCCCTTTGCAGTTATACAAATTTCCTTAAGAAAAATGACACAATATGCTATAGAGTTAATTCCTTACATGGCCCTGAAAAAAGTACTCGTTCCTTTCGTGGCCCTGAAAAAATTTTCGTTCCCTATAAGGCCAAAAGTTTTTCATCAATTCCTTTCGTGGCCCTGCCGTCCAATTGAAAGGGGTAACACTGTTAACTAGGGTGCAAAAAGACAGAGTTGCCCCTAAAAATGAAAGGTTATAGTTGGAGGCTGTTTCTGGGCATAATTATCTCTCATTTGTATGTTAAAAACAATATGAAATGGTACAACAAAAAATGCTCAAAATAATTACTTGTCAAAATGCTCAAAATAATTACTTGTCAAATAATTACTTGCCCTAAAAAAATAGCTTCCAGCAATAACTTTTCATGTGCAAGGGCAAAAATGTCTTTTTGCGCCCTGGTTAACGGTGTTAACCCTTCAATTAGACTGCAGGGTCACGAAAGGAATGGATGAAAAACTTTTGGCCTAATAGGGAACGAAAAATTTTTCAGGGCCAAAGAAGGAACGGGAACTTTTTTCAGGACCAAATAAGGAATTGTCTCTATGCTATATCTCTTTTTTTTTCTAGAGGATACAATGGGCAGAGCTGTCATTCTCAAATTTTATTTAGCTCCACTACCAACTACTCATTATGATCCAGAAATAATTGTTGGATCAAAGTGAAGCAGCGTGCCCTCATTTTTTTTTGAACTGTACAACCAGGGAGGCCCCCATTGTGGTAAGCTAACAAAAAGAACTGTTTAAGACAATAACAAAAGGGTACCCAAGTACCCTAAAAAAACAACTCACAACAGAGTTAAACAAGCCAAACTGAGCAAGACTAAATGACAATTTCATTTGATCAGATCCTGGATGAAAACAAAAGGTATCTAGAGTGTAGTCTGTTGTCTTACAGGTATGCACTATCAGATTATGGGTGGGTGTGGTGTTGAGTGTTGTATCGGGTTCTCGACCTGTCTTTCTTCTTAATATAATGAAATCACAGCTCTCCTGCGTTTTTTCGAAAAGAAAAAGGTATGCATACAGCATGTTTCCATCAAATTGTGTTGAGTTTGCACCAATGCTGCTCTAGATGAAAGCCCAACTGCCAAGTGCACCAAAAAAGAATGAAAAAAGTTAAATCAAAATACAGAGTGAGTAGAATATTCTGCTTCATCCTCTTGCAACATCAATGAAGACAGAACATACATCCTCTCAGAAGAGAGAAGGATAGAACATGAGTGCAGTGGAAAAATAGCATCCATAATCAAGTAAGAAAAGAGCTAGTCCTAAATATATTGAATCAACAAAAGAGACCAAATGAAAAAGGAACAGTTCCAAAAACATGGGCATCACACAATTTTAAGGATAACCGGTCATCCTTTTCCTTTGGGCTAAAGACACATAACTAGTATAATGTTTGCTGGGCCCAAAGTTCACATTGCGTATGTAAATTTACGTGTCCCTTAGAAAGGAAGAGTTGGGCAATTAGTTGTTATCAAGACACTTTGCATAAAAGAAACTGCATAGTGCAAGTGAAAGTGATCAAGGAAACCATGGGCAGGATTCCTGTAAAGAAAACTGTGGGCAGAAACTATGGTTGGTGATTTGGTGGACTGTCAATCAACCACACCTTTAGTAGGCTCATAAGAATAAAGGAACATTATGTTTCCACAGACTTGTTTTGACTAATATATATGTTTTGTTTGGGACTGGGGATCGCGGAACACCATGCTATGTGTACCAGAAATAAAAAAAAAACATATTATTAATAACAAAAAGAAAAATAACACTCCATTATTCTTTGTTACAGTCTGCAGAACAAAACATTATTGCTACTAAGAATGAGTGAAGCAAAAGGAATAAATGACAGTCATGATATCGAACATTAAAAGGGAGGTCTAATATTTAATAGTGAAAATAAATGATGATGGAGAAAGATGTTAGTAATAGGATTACTCTAATGATTTAATCAAATACAAAACATGGATAAAAGCAGAAATAAACAGTAGATAAATCTCTGAGTTTGGGTACCATCTAGAACTCACAGGATATCATGATTAAAATAAAAACTAGGTAAACCGCCAAGTTTAGTCATGACTTAATTTCTATAGTAAGAAAGCAAAAACCAGGTGTTCAAAATAATAACATCCTTTAGAGAAGCAGTAATTGAAATAGCTGCCTACTGAAAGAGGACACTGCCAAAAAAAATCTATACTGTGAAGCATAGAATATACCAAATCCTAGAGCTTACTATTACTTTCCTTTCCAGAATTCACCTCATTGTGGTTTAAGGAAAGGGATCAGCATTAGTTATAGTAGCAAATTCAATGCATCAATGAGCGGAAAATGACCTTTGACAAGACTAGTAAACTTAGCAGATATGGTCAAAATTTGGTTACAGAAGTACCATCATTTTCACTGAATGAGACACCATTTCACATCCAAACTCCTTTTGATCTGTTGTGTCTCAGTGAAACTCTTCTTTGTGCATCACATTTAGGATAAGAGAAGCAAAAATTGTTGACTTCTGCAGCAGTGCCTCTAGCAACTACAGTGCTAACAAAAGATTTTTTGACATAAAGCCACTTCAAGTGTAGTATAATAATTAGCGAAGTTCAGAATACAATCCATAGTGGATGTCATCAGTTATGGTAGAACCACTTCGCAAACCAACATGTAAAGTATTGAATATTGTCAAATCATTCTGCTTTTCTTTTGTTTCCATTTCTGTTGTATCTGAGGTCTCAGACAGACACACGTAGCAATAGCCTCATTAGTCCAGATTCCTTTTTCTGGTCATCCTCTAGCCTGAGTGCCTGACGGCCCTTTTTCTCATGCTGTGAGTGAATTATTAGCTTTGAAACCAATAATGGTTTGTGTAATGAGACCTGACTAAAACGGATGGAAAAATTAGGATTGACTGCGCATTTTCTCCCATATTTTGAGAAAGGACATCCATTTCGTGAACATAGAAATCATACAATAATGTCTGTACACAAAATCACTGAGATAAAAAAAAATCCAGACAGAGGTGTATCAATAAAAAATCGTACTGCTGTGAAAGCTTGAAAAGTGCAATCGCAAATATTACATTACTCAATCAAACTGAAGAGTAATTTCAAGTAACTTACCAACAACATGTCAACACGTATCTGCAGTTAAGATCAAAACTACAGCACAGTTATCAATATAACACCCCTACATTTAAAGAGGACAAACAGTGTTAGTTAGATAGATGTTCTGTAATTTTGTGAATACATACACAAGCAAATAAAAGGTAGTGAAAATACTGGGTCTGCAAGCACGATTGCAGTAACATGTTGTGGAGGAAAGTATGTAAGTCTATTTAGTCTAAGCAATAGTCCTTTGGTTAATTTGATCTATAACATTCAACTAATCTAAAACTACGCGGCAGCAGCAAAGTTGCAGTCAAGTGGCAAGCTATGGCAACGGAAGGTATCAGTGTTGTATTGTGTCGCGGCTGCTTCAATAGAATATCAAATAGTACTTGATCATATGTATGCAAAGCAAAATACTACTGAGCGTAACATATAGTTTGCAATTTGATCCACGATGAACCTAACCAAAGAGTGACTTTTCTCCTATTGTTGCATATAACAAAATAATGAATTTCCATAGGATCAGAAGGTCAACAAGTAAACAAGGTCAAGAAGCAGAATAAGATGATGCTTGTTGTCAATAATAGATATATTCATGATGATTAACCAAATATGTGTCTAGCAAGAGAACTATAGAAACAGCAGATCCTTAGTGTGAACTACAGAAACAGCAGATCCTTAGTGTTTGCTAGGACAAAATAACAATGAAGCACCACACGTTCAAATGCGTCCTATATTCATGCGGGCATGTTCCTTGCAGATATGGTAGTAACATGCTAGATCAGTTTGTATGCCATTCTCACAATGAATGATTAATAATTCAGCAAAATCAATCAACTTCAGACTAGATTGGCCAATTATTTTGACTATTATTGCTTGATACATCAATACGGCATAATAAAGAAAAAAGTTGGCAGGTTTCTCTGTGTGTATCCAAAGTTCTCTTCTGAAATGGTTACTTGTGTGCTTGTTTCTCAAACAAGCACTAGGCATATTCTGGAACATTTACTGGAGAACCATTGGCAGGCTTTTATAATGGCAATAAAATGCATTTGTAACAAAATCAGGACATCACCAGATGAAAACTGTAGAGTTAATAAACGTTGAGAAATGAAAGCAAAGCAGATTAAAGTTTTTCCCCTAATTTTCTCATGAAAGTTTTCTCAAGTACGAGTAGCTGGCATGTCTACCATCCAGCTTCATTAAAGTGTTAAATGTTGTACTGGAAGTAGTACGAGCCTTGTCTCGGATGAGGATTTTAGGTGTAGCACCAACTTATCATCTTGCTTCACCAACGAAATTCAATGTAGCAAAATTTGCTAAAAAGGACAATAACTAATTAACTAAGTTGATATGCAGAATAACGCTATTATGAGTTTGTGGCTCCATACACAATGTTGCCAGGACTTTAGAGCATTTTGAACATACTGACATTAGGTTCCTATAAAATCCTGAAATCTCAAAGCATTGCGGCCAAATTGAGTTCTCCCCTTTGAGGCAGAGGGCAGGCAGGAACCTACTGCAGATGGGCACAGTGCACTCCCTACCACTGATGGAAACACGGCGCGAGAGGAGTTAAGAAGAGAGCAAGGGTCGGCTGACAATAGTTACCAGCACGCGTTCCCTCGAGCTGCCCCATCCGCCGCCAGCAAACACGTACTGAGGTAGGACGAACACCGGGGACTTCCACGATCTTACACTACGAGGCATTCCGTCGAACAGGTTGAGGGCGGGTGGCGGGCGCAGGTACGCCTCTGGTTGTCGTCCGGCCTCGCCTGCTGCTGCTGCTCCTCCTCCTCCTCCACCGTCTCCCCACCCAACGCAGCGGGAGGGAGGCGCTCGAGCTCCCCTTCAGCGCCGCGCACCCGTGCCCACGTAGCACGTCCCGGGCTAGGATTCGTGTGCCGCGGCGGCGGCGGCGGCGCAAGGCAATGCGGAGCGTGGGCGGCTTGCTCATTGCTGATGCAGGCCAGCATCACGACGGCCGTCGCGCGCTCAGCCTCTGCATCGCCGCCGACCGAGCGGGGGTTTGCTGCGGGTGAAGACGATCATCTACGACGCGTTTGTTAGGCAATGGAACCAGACCAGTGAACCACACAGAGACTCACAGCTGACAAAAACGACGGCTTCACCTTCATATATATAATCGATCGTTTATTCAGCTTAGAAACTTATACAAAACCAGTAGTACTCCCTTCCCAAATCTATCTATCCTATTTATAAAATTATTATGGACTAGCAAACATGCCCGTGCGTTGCTACGGGTATTCACCAAATGATTTTTAATTATAGACGAAAATGATTTTTAATTTTACTTTGATTAGATATTGATTATATTGTGTAAGAGCTCTTTACAACTCTTTCATGATTAATGCTTTTTTTTTATCATCATCACGCAACATGAGGCTCTTTACAACTCTTATATGATTAATGCTTTTTTTTATCATCATCGCGCAATAACATGCATATGAGCCTTTTGTTTATGGTCCGTCGATTAGCACGCACTGTCTCCTGTTTTCTATCCGCCATTCAAGAATGAGGCTTGAATGATTCAAGTGTTGTGCACATGAACGTGCAGGAGTATGTATGTACTTTGGGCATGGACTGAGGGCCGGTCAAGCCCAGCAGAGCGACAGACACCAAGGCACCAGCGACACGCCTGATGGTGTGGTGTGGGGGCCAAGCGCCAGCACATCTTTGGATGCTCCAAGGGGACATATGAAAAATATTTTCTTCCTATCGTCCGTCTGTCTCAAGTCTCACTCATCCGGTCAAACCTTATCCTCTCCCTCAGACCTCACTGTATTTCCCCAGCTCTACTGACTCTCCCACCTCCATGGCTCCATCTCTACGCCAGAATGGAAGCAAGGGATGCCCTGCGCGCCTGGCTTCATCGACCAACCTCACCACTGATTTGACCCCAACGTCGGCACCTACTCCTATTTTGCACGAACTGCTGATTTGCTCTTCTCTGCGAGAAAACCGGGTCCTCCCATAGTCCCATCCCAGACCCCGCGCCCTGCTACTGTGCGCATGCAATTCGATGGCAGCGTGAGGATATGGGTTGCTCTAACTTCAAATCTAGGTAGATTCCTCCTAGAGCTTTGTTCCTCGACCTTGTTCTTTTCTTTTTCATGGTTTTGGTCTTCGTCTAGCATGAGACCCTGCGCAAGGGGAGGAAAAGGTCAGGAATGAGGACGACGCATGGGCGACGCCAGCGTCCAGCGCTGCAGACCATTGACAACTCAACCTCGAGCGCTTTGTCGTCGTGGCCGCAGTGCCGCACCACAACCAATTGTGATGAATTTGAGTTGACGGGAGTTCTAAACTGTTTATTTTGTTCCTCTTTCTTTTCTATTCTATTTATTTGACATTGTTCTTGTTCCAATCGAGTACATCTTGGAGATTCAATTGAGCTTTGGTCTGGTGATTATTGTTGCAATAGGAGTAGGATTGGGACAATGTACTGATTCTGCATGCAATCGGAGTAGAAACGGTGGTGCGCAGGCTGTTATTATTGGAGGGGAGACTAACAAGACACTGACAGGTGGGCCCTAAGTGGTCAGGACGGACCACAAAAGGGCAGAATCAATACTTGCTTTAGAAATAGGTATACTAGAAATAGGTATAGATAAAAGGGAACACTACGAATGACGAATCACAGCAGGCAGCAAAACAAGATTAACTACAGCAGCTTTCTCCCCGGTTGTTATCTTATCTACGGCATTGTTTCGCCTCATCAACTGTGAGCCTGACGCTTTAGTTGTTCAGAGCTGATTTGGGTGTCTTCATCATCATCAGAAACCAAGGAATAGGCAGCTCGCTCAGGTCCGGCGACTTCATCTACGGCCGTTGTTGTTGTTTCATATGCTGCGTCTCCTCATTGCCTTGGGTGCCTTCAGCAGAAACCACCTCGTTGCCTTGGGTGCCTTCGTCATCAGAAACCAAGGAACAGGCAGGTCGCTCGGCTCCGGCGACTTCCCGAGCAAAAGAAACTTCGGCGGCAGAGGCACCTCGCTCGGGTCCGGCGACTTTACGAACGCCGGGCCAGCATAGAACACCGCCTCCACCACGTCCTCGTCAAGCTTCTTCGCCTCCGCCTCCGCATTCTCCTCCGGCTTCGCCTTCTTCTCGCTCCGCTCGACGACAACCGACAGCGCCCGGCTCGAGGCCCTCTTGCCCTTGACCGGACTCTCCTCCCTCGACGGCGGCCGCCCCACACGTACGCTCGCCTCCTTCCGCTCGGTCTTGTCCTTGGTCCAGCTGTCGCTGAGGGACGCGCGGCTTGGGATTGGGACGGTCGCCGATGTGCGGGCGACGAGCTTGTCTTTGGTCCAACTCGTGCTCGCCGACGCACGGCCGGGCATCTTCTTGTTTTCCCATCCCGATCGATCGCTCGGGCGACCTGCAAGACGACGCGGAGTTGGGAGCAGCGGCCGAGCAGCCGCCGGGGTGATCATGCATGCGGCGGCGGCAGCCATTAGTGGCAACCGCGACACGTGCACGACTGCACGGGCACACAGACAAAGCAAGTACGAAAACAGAAATTGAACGAGAATGTAGAAAATAGATACTTGGTAATTAACAGAATGTATGGAAAACTAAATTAGATTAAACTAAGAGAGATTAACAGAAGATGAAAGGTAGGCGTATACGCTAAACAGAACAATAAACACAATTAACAGAACAATAGACTAGACGAGAAAATTAACACAAAGTAGCAAAAGAAAACGCGAACAAACGACAGAAACTACAGGACGACAATTTAATAAGAGATTAAAACTACAGAACGGGAAACTGGATCTAAAAGGTAACAAGAGATTAAAACTACAGAACGGTAAACTGGATCTAAAAGGCAAGAGATTAAAACTACTTACAAAACTACACGAAATCTATCTAGATGCGTAACGAAAGACAGATTAGATGAAACTAGATGGCAAAATTAAACAAAATAGAGTACGACTAGATCTAGATCTAAACTAAGAATGCGAGGAAAGAAAAACAGAAGCTTATCGGAACGGAAGGCAGGAAAACCTGGAAAAGAGGAGGAGCGCGCGAACCGTTGCTTTTCGCCGAAACAAAACGTTAATGCGAGTTGCGAGGGGAAGGCCTCTGCCCTACGTACCCCTTTAATTTATACCCCCGCGTATACGTAGGGGCTACGTATGGCGGTTCGTATCTGTACGTTGAGAAACCGCGTATGCCAGTTAGGCCCCACCCTGATGGCCCCACCGCTTTCCCGGCAAGGCCCCACACCCACGGCCATTGGCCATACCTCGCTGGCGCCGGCTCACCACCACCACAATCCCCAACTCGACGGCCAGCCATGGCCCGGCCTTCCGCGGCGTCCCGTTCGCCTGCGGGTTACGGCGGGGCTCACCCCTACACCGCCCACCGGCAAGCCGCGGCCGGGGCCCTCGCCGCCGCTTGCGGCGACTTCGCCGTCGCCTCGGCTCTCCGCGCCGGCCGCCGGCGTATTACGGCCCACGTCGCCCCTCCGCAGCCGCTTCAACTCCGCCACCATGCCGGTCTCTGCTGTATTTTTCCGGCTCCGATTATTCGAGTTTCTGTCTCCAATGGAAGATGCTAGAGGGACCATTACGGCAACCGGTGAGCTCCATGGAAGGGACCATTCTGCCTTTATGGCAAACACGGGCAGAGGGAAGCGAAGAACCAAAAGCCCCAAACCGTGGATGCAATATGGCCGCGTTCGGGTGACATGGTGCTTACAGGAAGAGGATTCCGGGCAATTGCAATGTGGCTCGGCAACCGAGCAGGCAGCCGTTGAAGGTGCTTCGCTGATATTGCAACTGTTGAATCAACTTTCTTCACTACAGATGTTTTCATAATCATAGTTACTGTTCGCCATAAGGATCTGGAAAGACTGGCACGATGCCTGTGTGGATGTACCGACGTATGTCACAGTATCAGTAAGCAAATTGCATTTGAAAGTCAAGAAAAGATATGTTTAAAATTGGCAGAATGCCTTTTGAGAAAGTGCAAAGGCTTACCAAGGGAAACCAGGACACCGAATAAAGCATGATGGTCTGAAGTCCTAGAAAATGGTCTCAAGACTCAAGCCATACCGTGGAATTATAGTGGGGCTTAACTTGAGTTTCCAACATATGTCTTTGTACCTCAGTGCTGTAACTGGTGTTCTGTCATCAGACACTCAATGCCCTATGGTTGCCTAAGAATCCTCACGTTGTAAAGATGAGGTAATCTATCTGTAGAAGTCAATGTATCTTTCCCTCTCTGCTTGTGGTTATAGAAATGGCCATTCAGTCTGAAATCCACAAGCTTATTGATAGTTGATGATTGCTCTCAATCCAACATATCAGAAAGCGTGCTACAAGCTTCTTGAGCACCTTATGCACCTCCTCATCACTATCAGCATCTACAGCCAGGTCCAGAACTTCTCGTCCCAGAACTATCTCAAGAAGCACAATTCCATAACTGTAAACGATCACTTTTGCCGTGATCCATAGGGTGCTGATCCATTCAATAGCCATGCAACCTATGGTTCCTCATACCCACAAAACATTCTGATTGGAGTCACCTCCGTTGAGAAGCTTTGCCAAGCTGAAGTCGGCATTTTAGGTTCTAAATTCTGATCCAACAGGATGTTCTTCGATTTCACGTCACAGTCGATCAGCGACACGAGGCATTCATTGCGGAGGTAAGCCAAAGCGATATTAAACCTCTGCTTCCAGTCTCTAAAAATGTTGTCTTTCAATAAGTACTGGCTATCATTCTCAATATACTCGGTGACCAACAAACTGTAGGAGCTTTCTGAGAAAAAGCCCCAATTTCTTACTAGATTCATATGGTTAATCCTCCTATTTATGTGCATTCCTCACGGTGCCTCATATTTTCCAGCATCATAATAGTCAGTCAGTCACTACTCAGACTGTCATTCAAGATTCCCTTGTAGACAATCCCTGAGCCTCCTCTTCCAAGCTTATCTTTGACCTTTCTGGTCAACTTAACCAGCTCTTTATAACTGTAGCTTCTGAAATAACTTGCCATCACCGTGTAGCATTCCTCAAGTGCTTGTATTTCTGATACTCCCAATTCCATCCCAAACAACAAACCATGCAAATACAGTGAAGAGAACTTCAAGCACAAAAATTGCACCCGCAAACCCGTAGAAGTACAACCATTTTGCTTCCCCGTTATTGACATCCAGAGATAGTCCATCATCGATGCGCCCATCTGTCCACAACCAGGATGGTACTCTCTTGAAACAAGCACATTGATTTGAGGAATAGGGATGTCTGAAATAGTAACACTCACAGGGAGCTTGGGATACGATGACAATGCGAATTCCGCATGCACCTTCCCGTTGAAAAGGAAAGCCTTTGTAGGGCATCACCCTGTCCCTTCTCGTACTGAAAACCTCTACAGGTGAAATCAGAGAGACATATATCCTTGCAACCCTGCAAGGAGAAATAAAATATATTATCTTGAGCAAATATCCAGAAGTAGGTAGGTTCCTGGAAGTCACAAGAACTTAACTGGTTGCGCTCCCTCAACAGCGTAGGTGATGTCTACTACAGCCTTGTCTCCAATTGGCAGGGTTGTTCATCACATAACTTGGTGGGCAAGAGCATGTAGAGCTGTTCAAGCTGTAGAGTCAAAGATTACCATCAGGATCCAATGTAAGCCTTTGTTTCATCCCAAAACCTCCATCAGAAGCAACAGATGGTTGCTGGAAATCACTAAAAACTAATTTGCCGGTACCATCCAGACCCTCAGTGATAAAACGTGAAGGAGACCATCACTCAAAATTTTGGCCAAGATAAAAGGTGTGTCAAAACGAAATAATCGTCGCATTTGATGGACAGATAAGCAAAGCGGGAAGGAAATGGGGCAATCCTAACTGAAAAGTACTAGCGATGAACTGTAATGCAAAATGGGACAAGAATACCAATCCCAGCTGGACAATTTTGGCGAATTGAAAGAAAATCTGAAGAATAATACCTTTCAGTTGCTAGTTTGTCAACGAGTGTTCGATTGTGGAAAGATAGAATTGCTCATGAATTAATTTTCCATCTCTCGCATAGCCAATGCAGGGCCAAGGCCGACCGAAATGTGGGGGCTCCTGGACGCCAAGCCAAGGTCGCCGGAATGAACGAGCACTTCGACCTCACTGTGCGCATCCTCGTCGTCAACTGCTTTCCCTTGACAATCACACCCTCTCCACTACTCGGGTGGACCGGGCCATCGGTCGAGCAAGCGCGGCGAGGCAATCCGTCGAGCACGTTGAGCGCGAGCGTGGCATGCACCTGACCCTTCCAACCAGCATTCGCTCCTGTCGCTGTCCTCTGCCCACCGCCACGCCAGCGCGGGGTTGCGCCCTCACACCCGACGTCACGGCGGTCTCCTCCGTCGATGTCGCCCCTCCGAATGCACGCACCGACCTCCGCCGCCGTTCGCCCTGGATCCGCTCCGCTCCCTCTCGCGGGGCCGGTGGCGAGCGCAGGCGCGGAGCTGGTTCCGCGGCGTGGCGCTGGCTCGCCGTGCTGCGATCTGTGTGCCATGGCGGCGTGGCGCAGCGCAGCGCAATGCCGCGCTCTCTGCATCGCCGCACGATTTGTTTGTGCGTGTCAGTGGCACATTGCGGCGGAGACGATCCTCACTCTGCGCCATTTATTTGGTGGAGACGACTGTCTGATCTACAGCAACAAAAAGGAACGAAACCACACACACAACTGAGAAGCTGCGGTATATGTCTTTCATATTAATCCATCGCTTACCCAGCACCAGAGACATGTTTAAGTACAGCTTTTCAAATCTAATCCTATATGAAATCAACGATCGAGTCTTTAAGGAGTACATAAAGGCAGACAAAACACATTCTCTCGTTAGTTCCTATTCATCAGCGGCCGTCGTTGTTGTGGCGTTGTTGCTCATATGCTGCGCCTCCTGAGTGCCTTGGGTGCCTTGATCACAAACCACCTCGTTGCCTTGGGTGCCTTCATCATCAGGATTCATCATCACAAACCACCAAGGAGTAGGCAACTCGCTCGGCTCCGGCGACTTCCCGAGCAAAAGAAACTTGGGCGGCAGAGGCACCTCGCTTGGGTCCGGCTGTTAAACCAAATATGTAAACCGAAATATCAGGATTGATCATTGCCTTGTTTATTAAGTAGAATATTTCTTTTTGTATAGAGAATAGAGATATGTTGTAACTCTAGGAAAGATAGAAAAGGAAGGCAATGATCGGTCCTTGGTGTTTCCATCATGTATGCCACGGGCACGGCTGTTGTGCTCCCCTATAAACACGTAGACGTCGACCCTGATATGGGCAACGGCGATTCATAAAATTTCATTGAGTTTTACATGGTACCAAGAGCCAAACTCAATCTCATCTAGATGGCGAACACCGGTGTCAATTCCTCCGCCGTCGCGCACGCCATGGCAACGCCGTTCGGTTTGCCCATCACTGAGAAACTTACCAAGACCAATCTGGTCCTCTGGAAAGCTCAGGTCCTGCCGACGATTCGAGGAGCACAACTTGAAGGCTACCTCGACGGCACGACTCCTCCACCGTCGAAGGAAATCGACGTCCAGATTGCCGACAAGATGGCCAAGGAGCCCAACCCCGATTACGCAAAGTGGGTGGCTCTCGATCAGCAAGTGCTGGGCTACTTGCTCACCACCATGACACGTGAAGTCCTGGCGCAAGTTGCAACCGCCAGAACCGCTGCCGAGCCCTGGACGGCGGTGCATGAAGTCTTCTCCGCGCAGACACGTGCGCGGTCCGTGAACACGCGCATCACCCTCGTCACGATGAAGAAGGGGAACATGTCTGCAGCAGACTACATCGCCAAGATGAAGACCTTGGCGGACGAGATGGCCATTGCAGGAAAACCACTTGGGGGTGAGGAGTTCTACTCCTATATCCTCACGGGTCTCGGCCCGACTACAATCCGTTGGTAACTTCGATTGTCACTCGTGTTGAACCAATCTCATTCACTGAATTGCAGTCCCAGATTATCAGCTTCGAGCAGCGCCTCGAATTGCTTCATGAGGGCTATCAGTCCTCGGCCAATTCTGCTACGCGTGGGCGCAACTATGGCGCCCCCAACAATGGCGGCTACAACAATGGTGGCCGTGACCGTGGGAACCAGCCTCGCGGCGGCCGCGGCAATGGAGGTCATGGCAATGGAGGACGAGGACGAGGACGAAGTGGTGGTGCGCCCAACAAGGGTGATGGCAATCAAAGCCGCTTCTCTAGCCGGTGCCAAGTCTGCTTCAAGGAGCGCCATGCCGCGGCGCAGTGCTGGCATCGCTTCGACCCCGACTATGTTCCTGATGAGCGGAACGTCAACGCCGCCATGCATTCCTACAACGTCGACACCAACTGGTACACCGACACGGGCTCCACCGACCACATCACCAGCAATCTTGAGAATCTTCATGTTCATGACAAGTACAATGGTACTGATTAGATCCGCACAGCCAGTGGAGCAGGTATGAACATTAACCGAATCGGTCATGCTATTGTTCGCGCCCCTAGTCGTAGTTTGCATCTCAATAATGTCCTTCATGTTCCTCAAGCAAGCAAAAATCTAGTATCTGTTCATCGCCTTGCTGCTGATAATCAAGCCTTCCTTGAATTTCATCCTGATTTTTTCTTTGTCAAGGACAAGGACACGAAGAAGGTTCTTTTGGAGGGCAAATGTAGAGGAGGCCTCTATCCTCTCCCTGTGCATGAAGGGTCATCTCTCAGTGCAATAAAGCCATCAAGTGTTCGATGGCATAGTAGATTGGGTCATCCTGTTTTTTCTATTGTTCAGAAAGTTATTAGTAAAAATAAACTTCCTTGCTCCAGTGAAGCAAATAATGAGTCAGTTTGTGATGCTTGTCAGCAAGCAAAGAGTCATCAACTCCCATATCCTAAGTCCACCAGCATATCCAAAAATCCCCTAGATTTAATTTTCTCTGAGGTATGGGGAGCTGCGCCTGAATCTGTTGGGAGAAAGAGATATTATGTTAGCTTCATTGATGATTATAGCAAATTTGTCTGGATTTATCTGCTTAAACAAAAATTAGATGTTTTTGCTGTCTTTCATGATTTTCAGCAACTTGTGGAACGCTTGTTCAATAGAAAAATCATTGCGGTCCAATCTGATTGGGGGGCGAGTATGAGAAACTAAATTCGTTTTTTACCAAGATTGGTATTACTCACTTTGTTTCATGTCCCCATGCTCATCAACAAAACAGAGCAGCTGAGCGTAAACATAGACACATTGTTGAAGTAGGCCTCTCGCTTTTATATCATGCTTCCATGCCTTTAAAATTTTGGGATGAAGCTTTTCTTGCCGCTGCATACCTGATAAATCGGACCCCTAGTAGAGTTATTAATTTCTCTACACCTCTAGAGCGCCTACATAATGAGATTCCTAATTATTCTTTTCTTCACACCTTTGGTTGTGCATGTTGGCCAAATCTGCGGCCTTATAACTCAAGAAAACTTGAGTTTCGATTTTAAAGATGTGCTTTCATCGGTTATAGCAACCTGCACAAAGGATACAAGTGTCTTGATGTGTCTACCGGGCGTGTTTATATCTCCCGAGACGTCATATTTGATGAGGAAGTTTTTCCTTTTTCTACCCTTCATGCTAATGCAGGCGCACGGTTACGAGCTGAAATTAATCTTCTTTCCCCTGATCTTCTACCATCATATGCATTACCTACGGGCGCAACATTGCATGGTCCTGATTTGGCTAATTGTTCTTCTGATTCTAATGAAAATCCAGGTTCAAATCTGGTTTCTGGAGATGATTCTATGCAGGGTGGCACTTGTGCGGATTCCCAAGCTGCTAGCTCTGGTGGTGCATGGTAGCTGCAACAGCAAGCATCTGGCTGTGTTCAGATTGGAAGTAAAAGATACTTTTTCTGGATGAATAGTGCACTGGGAAGCGTGTTCTGTGAGTGGGATGAATAGGAAAAACTTGTTGGAGAAGTACTTTTTCCTGAATCTGAACACAACATCTGCCTCAGGGTCGGAGGAAGCCACGACAGCTCCTGTCCTTCCTGTGTTGAGCCAACCAGAGGGAGCAACGGTGGGTGGTGTCGCGCAGGGGGACAGCAACAACAATGCGCCACCGGCTGATCCGGCTTCGTCCACAGGATCGCCGATGCATCCTGCGCCTGTCCCTGTGCAAGAACCAGCAGATCAAGTCCAAAGGCGAACTCGTTCTCAGCATGGTATTCACAAGCCCAAGACATATACGGATGGCACTGTACGGTATGGTTTTCTAGCTACAACTGAAGAACCTAAGAGTTTATATGATGCTTTAAATAATAAAGCTTGGAAAGAAGCAATGGATGAAGAAATTTCAGCTTTAGCTACAAACAAAACATGGCATCTCGTACCTAGTCAAGCTGGTAGAAACATTATAGATTGTAAATGGGTTTACAAGATAAAGAGAAAATCAGATGGGTCTATTGACAGATATAAAGCACGTCGTGTGGCAAAAGGTTTTAAGCAAAGGTATGGAATTGATTACGAGGACACATTTAGTCCGGTTGTAAAACCAACCACTATTCGTACTGTATTATCTGTTGCAGTATCAAAAGGACGGTCTCTTCGCCAGCTAGATGTGAAGAACGTGTTTCTTCATGGTTATCTTGAAGAAGAAGTGTTCATGAGGCAAACTCCTGGGTATGAAGATAAAAGTCGACCAAACTTTGTGTGTAAGTTGGATAAAGCTCTATATGGGTTAAAACAGGCACCTCGTGCGTGGTATTCTCGACTGAGTAATAAGTTGCAGCAACTTGGTTTTAAGCCTTCTAAGGCTGATATATCTCTGTTCTATTTTAATAGAGGGAATGCCACTATTTTCTTGCTTGTGTATGTTGATGACATTATTGTTGCAAGCTCTTCGTCTACAGCAACAGCTGCCCTTCTAAAGCAGTTGAATGCAGAATTCGCTTTGAAAGATCTTGGAGATTTACATTATTTTCTTGGAATTGAAGTGCGCAAGGTACGCGAAGGAATTTTACTCACGCAAGAAAAATATGCACTGGATTTGCTAAAAAGGGTTGGTATGGAAAATTGTAAGCCAGTTAATATGCCTTTGTCAACTACTGAAAAGTTATCTGCTTTTGATGGTGAACCGTTGGGACCATCTGATGCTACAAATTATAGAAGTATAGTGGGAGCTCTGCAATATTTAACATTAACTCGACCAAATATATCCTTTGCTGTGAATAAGGCATCTCAGTTTCTTCATAAGCCAACAACTATACATTGGACTGTGGTAAAAAGAATATTGCGCTATCTGAGATTTACAATTGGTATTGGACTCAAGATACAAAGGTCATTGTCTTTTCTTGTGAGTGGATTTTCTGATGCAGATTGGGCTGGATGTATAGATGACAGACGATCAACTAGTGGATTTGCTGTATTCTTGGGATCCAATCTTATCTTTTGGAGTGCAAGAAAGCAAGCAACTGTATCAAGATCTAGTACTGAAGCAGAATATAAATCTATGGCTAATGCAACTGCTGAAATTATGTGGGTACAATCTCTACTTGCAGAACTAGGAATTAAAGCTCCTAGAACAGCTTGATTGTGGTGTGATAATCTTGGAGCCACCTATCTCTCAGCTAATCCAGTGTTTCATGCAAGAACAAAACATATAGAAATTGATTATCACTTTGTGCGAGAACGAGTCGCTCAAGGACTTTTGCAGGTTCGAGTTATTTCTACAAAGGATCAAGTAGCAGATGGATTTACCAAGCCGCTGCCAGTACGACAACTTGAAGGATTCAAGACCAATCTCAACTTAGATAAGTTATGATTGAGGGGGGATGTTAAACCAAATATGTAAACCGAAATATCAGGATTGATCATTGCCTTGTTTATTAAATAGAATATTTCCTTTTGTATAGAGAATAGAGATATGTTGTAACTCTAGGAAAGATAGGAAAGGAAGGCAATGATCGGTCCTTGGTGTTTCCATCATGTATGCCACGGGCACGGCTGTTGTGCTCCCCTATAAACACGTAGACGTCGACCTTGATCTGGGCAACGACGATTCATAAAATTTCATTGAGTTTTACACCGGCGACTTTATGAACGCCGGACCAGCATAGAACACCACGTCCTCGTCAAGCTTCTTCGCCTCCGCATTCTCCTCGGGCTTCTCCACGTCCCCATCAAGCTTGTTTGCAGCCGCATTCTCCTCCGGCTTGGCCTTCTTCTCGCTCCGCCCGACGACCTCCGACAGCGCCCGGCTCGATGCCCTCTTGGCCCTGATCAGACTCTCCTCCCTCGACGGCGCTCGCCCCACGCGCTGCTCCTCGACGATTGCCGCCTCCTTCCGCTCGGTCTTGTCCTTGGTCCAGCTGTCGCTGAGGGACGCGCGGCCGGGGATTGGGACGGCCGCCGACGTGCGCGCGACGAGCTTGTCTCTGGTCCAGCTTTGGCTTGCCGAAGCGCGGCCGGGCTTCTTGCTGCTCCACACGGATCGATCGCTGGCGGCGGAACCTGCAAAACGAGGAGGAGTTGGGAGCAACGGCGGCTGAGCAGCCGCCGGAGTAGCCATGCACGCAGCAGCCATCAGTGGCAACTGCGATCGCGTGCACGGAACAGAGGACACACAGACAAACACAAGTACGAGAATGCAGAAACTAACCAGGTACGGGAGCAATTAACAGAATGTAGAAATTTAACTAGATTAAACTCACAACAGGAACTAAGATTAGCTTATAATAACGGAAAACAATAGAGAAATTTAACGGGATTGATAAGCTACGGACAAAGGAATTAACAGAAGCAGAAAAAAGCTAAAAGTGCACTACTGGATGATTACTTTATGACGTAAACTAGAAGAGAAAGTTAACGCAAGATGAAAACTAGCGAGCGAACGACAGGAATTAATGGATCTAAAAGTAGACAAGAAAAATTAACACAAGATGAGAACTAGCAAGCGAACGATAACTAATACTGGATCTAAAAGTAGATGAGAAAATTAACACAAGATGAAAACTAGCAAGCGAACGACAGGAAATACTAGATCTAAAAGTAGACTAACCTAAAAAATTAACTATAAGACTTAAACAGATCTAATAACGCGAAAAGAAAAGAAAAAGAAAAGACGGAAAGGAGAAGGAGCGCGAACCGTTTGCCTTTCGCTGCCGAGTTTGTGCCGCAAAGCAAACGTCGTTAATGCGAAGCGGGGGGGGAGAGGCCTCCGCCCCCGTACCCCTTCATTTTATACACGGTATGTCGTATTCGTATAGGAGTCGGCCTACGCCTTCTCCCAACCGACACCCGACATCACCTGCCCATCTGCCAACTGAAAAAGCTGATCTGCAGCCCTGCGCTTGGGAAAAGGTAGTTGCATGCGCGCCGCTGCGCTAGCGGCCAAGAAGGAAGCTACCGCGAAGCTGCCGGTGGGAAGGTGAAGGACGCGCGGCGATCAAGGAAGGGGTCGCCAAGACGCACTAGGCCGACAGCGAGCAACCGTCGGGGGCGTCCGGCCTTCGAGGGTAGATAGGTAAAACGAAATTGTAAAGCTGTCCTCCTCTTGAGCTATAAAAGAGGAGGGCGTCCCTGCGAGAGGGAGAATTACAATTTCTGGACTCTCGATCTCTAGAGCACTTAGTCCCCTACACGTACATTCCACACACAAGGCTTTAACCGGCCTTCGTTGTAATCCGCCGCCAAGAGAGCAATATGATCAGAAACTCGTTGCACTGGACGTAGGGATCACTCCCGAACCAGTATAAATCCTTTGTCTTGCGTCTCTTGAACCATTCTCCACCGAGACATGCGCGTTCTGTGATCGACACTCGCCGGCGTGAGGTACCCCGTGTACCACCCGCCGACAGGTGGTGTCCATATTACCATATCATCAACACGCCATCATAGACACTATACTCTACAACTCATGGTTTCTTAGTTTGGGGCTGTGGGTGTAGAGTCCTGACGGACTAAACAACCCTGGCGGACCACCCTGTGGGCCAGCCCACGTACAAGACTTGACGCACAAGACAAGGATTAGTCCTAGTCGGTTTGGATAAACTGTATCAGGGAATTAGAGATTAACTTGTAAAAGTCTCCTAGTCCTATACGGTCTCCATGTAACCCTGCCCTCCGGCATATATAAGGGGAGGCAGGGACCCCCTTCAAAGCATCGCTTTACACCAGATCAATACAAGATACACCATACAGGACGTAGGGTATTACGCACATTGCGGCCCGAACCTGTCTAAATCGTCTCTTGTCACCTTCGGCTCTAGATTCTCGACGACTTCTTCCTAAACACTTCTCTCGGGGCACCCCCTCGAGAACGTTGTCAGCATAATTCGCCGACACTTTGGCGTCGTCCGTGGGATGCTACTCGTCAAGAACTCGCTAAAGAGTCGATGGGCTCGTTCAGCGCCTCCATCGTCACCAAGTTCGAGGCAGGCGCCACCTTCGTCTTCGGCTCCTGGCTTTGCATCGCAAACCAGGAAGGCGAGCTTCAGCACCAACTGCGCGACGTGGTGGTTGCACCAGTTTCGCCACCCGCGCAAACCACTCCGCGAGGATCCCGGAAAACCTTAAATTCCGACACGATCTCTGGATCGTATCCTACTCGGAGGAGTACATGGCGCCCGAAGCAGATTCAAGCTCGGGCCGACCACGTCAACTCGACCCCTGTCAAGCGGCAGGATCAAGCCACGCGTCCACGACTCCCTGGCGGACTCCAGATCACCTCCGACTTCCGCCAGGGTTCAACGATCAGGACCGTGACAACAACCCCACGGGCACCCAAGAACTCTGGTTCCGATTCCCGTGGATCGAAGACTTCACCACGTGGATCGCGCGCGCCTCAGTTTCCCTTCGGGCTAACGAACTCAGCCGCGATCTACCAGAATCACCTGAAGAGGAAGTTTCGGCAACCTCGCCGGACCACCTCGGATCTTGTCACGACCACAACTCCCTTGGGGGTTATCGTTCATTGGCCTGACATGGACCCCGAGGTGGCCCTCCACGGTACGGGACATTCTACCTCTGCTTCCCTTCCAGGAAGACAGAGAACTCCCTGTTACCATGAGTAACAGAAAAACCGGGTCTAACAACCCCGGCCGCCAGTCCTGTGTCATCCTCAATGATCACAGCAACGATGAAGTTGTCTCCGATGACGCTCCAGCCGTTGATGGAGAGACCGATGCAGACCGAGAACTCCGTGTCGAGCGCAACCGCAACCGTGCCCTCCGACGTCGCTTCATTCAGAGGAAAAACCTCAATGCTGAGTTCGACAAGGAAGGCATCTTCAACTCCCCTGTGGCCAACATCATGTTCGGGGTCAGTGTCTTCGAGGGGTTCCAATCTACCCCTGACATCGACCTCGCCAAAGCCCGTCTAGAAGCCGCAGCGGTCATGGTTGATCGCTTGGACGGAGGCCGTTCCGCCTCCAAAAGCAAGAGTTCTTCGCGCCACCAAGCACCGTCAGCTAGGCGTCAGAGCAGCCACTACGGCAGCTCCGCCGGAAGAACAAAAGACATGGCCAGGCCTCGTGAGGAACCCCGCCGTCCTCGCGAGGAACCCCCCAGGTCCAACCGCCGCGAAGAACCCCGTCCGGCTCGTTCTCACATTACACCGAACGATGCCCGCAATGAAATCCTCCGGATCCGGGAGGGGAGAGCTACCTCCCACGTCGCGGATTCTGCGGGAGGATACGACGTCCCCAACCCTGATGCTCTGCCATGCTACACAGGCGCCATCCGCGTCAGCTCCTTTCCGCGAAAGTTCAAGCCGCCAGGCATCACCAACTTCAACGGGAAGCAAGACCCCAATATCTGGCTGCGCAGATACTCTTCTGCAATCGAGGCATCAGGGGGCGACGACATCTCTAAGATGCTGTACTTCCCAGTGGCAATGGAGCAAGGTCCACTCACCTGTCTTGAGTCCCTTCGTCCAGACTCCATCGACAGCTGGCACGCGCTGAAGAAGGCTTTCGTCTCCAACTACCAGGGTTCTTTCGAGCGCCCTGGCAGCAAATATGAACTCCGCGTGTGCAAACAGAAGCCAGACGAGTCCCTGCGCGACTACAACCGGTGATTCTTCACTATCAAGGCATCCTGCGTTCCCATCTCCGATTCAGAAGTCATCGACTATTTTCAAGAAGGGATGACCGACCGCAGCCTCTTCCGTGATTTCGGTCACAACCGTCCTCATGACCTCGAGGAATTTCGCGCACTGGTGTCCAACTGGATGGACACCGATGATCAAGAACGGGAGCGCTACGGCAAACGGTCCGCCAACCCTGGTCGCAGGTATCAGGAAGACAACAGGGATTAGCTGCGCGACTCCTTCCAGCGTAATGGCAACAACCCACGGAAGCGACCAAACAACACGGTCGCAACCGTCTAGACCGTTCGCGCCGCCAAGTCTCCGCAGCAAAGAAGGGAAGAATTCAACAAACTTCTCAAGAAGCGCTGCCCCTACCATCCGGACAGCAAGCACACCATGGGCGATTGCACGCTCCTTCGGGAAACGTTCAGCATGCCCAACATGAAACAGAGGTCAGATGGGGACGGAGACGACAAGCACGACAAGGGAGACGGCGGTTTCCCAGATGTCACCAATACTGTCAATGTCATCTTCGGAGACATGGCAGTCAGCGACACATCGCGCAATCGCAAGAACGCGCGGCGCGAGGCCTATGCAGCAGAACCAGCGGTGGTTACACCCCTACGGTGGTCAGACACCACAATCACCTGGTCCAGAGAGGACCAATGGGTGGACATCACCTCTCCCGGTCGATATCCTCTCGTCCTAGAGACCGTGGTGGCGAATAGCAAGCTCACCAAGGTCCTGATTGATGGGGGCAGCGGGCTCAATCTCATCTTTGCCAAGACGCTGAAGTCCACGGGGCTCGACACAAGCACGCTGCAGCCGGCAGATACTCCCTTCTATGGCATCGTACCTGGGAAGGCTGCCATCCCCCTCGGGCAAGTCACCTTGCCCGTCACGTACGGTACTGCATCCAACTACCGTACAGAGTTCATCAAGTCCGAAGTTGCAGACTTCGAAACGTCATACCACACCATCCTCGGGCGACCAACGTTGGCCAAGTTCGTGGCCATCCCCCACTACACCTACCTGGTGTTGAAGATGCCAGGGCCTCACGGCGTTCTTTCCCTTCGCGGTGATATCAAGCGCTCCTACCTCTGCGACAAAGAGGCAGTGGAGTGCGCCGTCAGAGCCGCGTCCACCATAGATCGCCAAGAGCTCCACCCCCTGGCTGCCACCGTCATTGAAGAAGACGGTGATGCCCCGACGCAGAAGAAGACGCGAGCCATCAAGCCTGTGGACAAGGTCGCCACGAAGACAGTTGATCTCCAAACAGGAGATCCAACGAAGACAGCGGTGATTGGTTCCACCCTCACTCCTGCATAGGAAAGCGCGCTCATCGACTTCCTACGAGCCCAGGCTGACATCTTTGCTACAAAGCCTTCCGACATGCCTGGAGTTCCCAGAGAGTTGATCGAGCATAAGCTAGACCTCAACGAGAGCGCAAAGCCCCAAAAGGAGCGCCTCCGAAGATTTGCCACCGAGCGTCGGGAAGCCATTAAGAAAGAGCTAGCTAAGCTATTAGCAGCCGGCTTCATCAAAGAAGTCTTTTATCCGGATTGGTTAGCCAATCCGGTTCTTGTAAGGAAAAAGAATTCAAATGAATGGAGAATGTGCGTTGACTATACTGATCTCAACAAACATTGCAAGAAGGATCCCTTCGGGCTTCCTCGCATTGATCAAGTCATCGACAGCACCGCCGGGTGCACCCTACTCTGTTTGCTTGATTGTTACTCAGGATATCACCAGATATCGCTGAAAGAAGAGGATCAGATCAAAACCTCATTTATCACGCCATATGGCGCATATTGTTATACAACCATGCCTTTTGGTTTGAAAAATGCAGGCGCCACATATCAACGGGCGATACAGGATTGTCTTCAAGACCAACTCCACCGAAACGTCGAAGCCTACGTTGATGATGTGGTAGTCAAGACAAGAAACCCCGAGGATCTCATCGCTGATCTCACCGAGACGTTCGACAACTTGTGCAAATGGCGGTGGAAGCTTAATCCCGCCAAGTGTGTTTTCGGCGTTCCATCAGGAAAGCTCCTCGGGTTCATCATCAGCGAACGCGGCATCGAGGCTAATCCAGAAAAGATAGGAACTATCATGAACATGGAGCCACCGCGTACCGTCAAGGATGTCATGAAGCTTAAGGGCTGCATGACTGCACTCAACCGCTTCATCTCCAAACTTGGAGAACGCGGGACTGAGTTCTTCAAGCTACTCAAGAAGCAAGACAGATTCCAGTGGACACAGGAAGCTCAAGTCGCCTTCGACAAGCTAAAGCTGTTCCTGACTACACCACCTGTGCTCACTGCACCGCTCTCGGGCGAAGACCTCTTGCTCTACATTTCAGCAACCACCAACGTCGTCAGTGTCGCTATTGTTGTTGAACGCGACGAGGAAGGTCATCTCCAGAAGATTCAACGACCTGTGTACTTTGTGAGCGAAGTCCTCTCGGACTCCAAATCAAGGTACCCTTAAGTTCAAAAAATTCTATATGCTGTCTTAGTGACATCCAGGAAATTGCGGCACTACTTCGACACCTACAAGATCATTGTGGTTACTGGATATCCTATTGGCGAAATTCTCCATAATCAAGACGCTACAGGGCGTATCGCCAAGTGGGTTGTTGAGCTCGGAACATACAGCATAGAGTTCCGTTCTCGCACGGCCATGAAGTCTCAGGTCCTTACTGACTTTATATCAGAATGGACCGAGCACAATCTTCCGGTCGTCATCACCAAGCCTGAGCATTGGATCATGTACTTCGACGGTTCACTCAAGCTGGAAGGTGGAGGCGCTGGAGTCCTGTTGATTTCACCTCGAGGAGATCAACTCAAGTATGTTCTGCAGATTCGGTTTGTCGTCATCAACAATGCTGCAGAATACGAAGCACTTCTTCACGGATTGAAGATGGCCATTACCCTCAGTATCAAGCGTCTGCTGGTGTATGGGGATTCAATGTTGGTCATCAAACAAGTCAACAAGGACTGGAATCGAAACCATGAAGACATGGATGCGTACTGTGAAGAAGTTCGCAAGTTGGAAAAACACTTTCTCGGCATCGAATTTCATCATGTCGAGCGAGATTATAATGTCGCTGCAGACGTCCTATCAAAGCCGGGTTCTTCCAGAGCAGAGGTGCCTAGTGGGGTGTTCGTCAATGAACTCTCTAAGCCATCAATTTCTGCAGCGGCAACTTCCGACGATACAACCTCAGCCCCTGAGGTTATGCTCATCGACGTTGCCTGGAGCGCTCCAATTATAGATTACATCTTGCACGACAGACTCCCTGCCGAGAAGGCAGAAGCTCAGCAAATTGCTCGCCGCAGCAAGTCCTATATTATAATTGGAGACACACTATACCGACGTGGTGCACGCTCTGGCGCATTGATGAAATGTGTCTCACAGCAAGAAGGAGTCAACATCCTGGAGGAAATTCACGCAGGTGAATGTGGCAATCATGCAGCTTCCCGCACTATCGTGGGCAAAGCCTTCCGTACCGGGTTCTACTGGCCTACAGCTCTACACGACGCTGAAGAAATTGTTCGTCACTGCAAGGGTTGTCAATATTTCGCTCATCACTCACATCAGCCTGCGCACAAGATCAAATTGATACCTCCGTCATGGCCGTTCGCATGCTGGGGCTTGATATGACTGGGAAACTACCCAGGGCGCCTGGTGGATTTGAATACTGTTTCGTCGCCATTGACAAATTCTCAAAGTGGATAGAAGTCTTTCCGGTTGTCAAACCAACCTCTGAGAAAGCAGTCCAATTCCTCCAAGAGTTGATTCTTCGCTTCGGGATACCACACCAAATCATCATGGATTTGGGTACTACCTTTACAGGCAACAAGTTCTGGGACTACTGTGAAGATCGCAGCATCGAGGTATCCTATGCCTCTGTTGCTCATCCTCGTCCCAACGGAAAAGTTAAAAGAGCCAATGGCATGCTCCTCGATGGACTTAAAGCTCGCATGGAACGAACCCTGAAGAAAGCAGAAGGCCGGTGGATGAAAGAACTCTTTCCAGTTGTCTGGGGCCTACGGTCTCAACCCAGTAAAGCTACAGGGCAATCTCCTTTCTTCCTGGTGTATGGATCTGAGGCCGTCCTACCTGTTGATGTCATGCATGGTGCTCCTCGCGTTGAGGAATTCCAAGAAGCCATGGCGGACGAACAACGGATGATGGAGGTTGATACGGCTGAAGAAGTACGACTGGCAGCCTTGTTACACAACGCTGCCTATCTTCAGGGTATCCGTCGATTTCATGACAAGAATGTGAAGACAAGATCATTCCAGATTGGCGACTTGGTGTTACGCCGAATCCAGAATACAGTCGGTCATTCCAAGCTTACTTCACCTTGGGATGGTCCATTCATTGTTTCCAAGGTCCTCAAGCTAGGCACCTACAGACTTCAAACAGAAGATGGTGTGGATTTACCAAATCCTTGGAACATAGAACATTTACGCAAATTCTACGCGTAGCTCCTTCACTGCAATAGTGCTTCGACATCGCAAGAACCAATTGCTTCGGCATCCAGAGTTCTTCCGTAAACATTGCTCTGGCAATACATGAACTGGTTGCTTTGGCATCATATGTTCTTTTGTACCGTTGTTTCGGCTACGAGATATATTTCAATAAATTTCCCTTTACTAGGTTGTTTATTTGGTCTTCGTGACATCATTCAAAACTTCAGTGTTCTTTCTAGACTCGGACAGTTTCCTCTTCATGCATTCGGAGCCCATAAATGAGGTCTATCCGGGTTCCTTTGGGGCCGAGAACGGATCTGTTCCTCCAATTTCGCTACTTTACGATAATTTCCAGCTTAAAGCTACCGCTCCGTGGGTCTTACTGGGTTCTTGCTTCGGCAAACCACATACAGTTTGTTCCCAAGTATCCTCCCGGGGTACACTCTAAAAGATAGCTTATACTATAAGAAATCTCCCTGGGTTCCCTCGGGTCCTTAACAGGGTTGTTTTTCAACAGTTAAAATCTACGCAATGTACATTGACTAAGTCCTTGTCATTGACACAGGGACAACCCAGGGATTCTTAGAAATTCTTGGTTTTTTCTTCAAGCACGGAAATATTATATTTCATTGCAGAATACTTATATTACAATAATATTTGTTCAATTTACAGTCTAAGGCTCTGAGCAATTGCCTCGGCAACTGGCTCGGCCTCTTGTTTCAGGTCCCTGAAGGTGGCTTCAGTACAATTGGGCTCTGCGTCTTCTACAAGCTTGCCTATATCTACTTCAGGCTACCTAGACCTAATCACAGCAAGGACATGCACAAGACAGGCTTTGGATGATCTCTTGATATACGCCTTCAACTGTTGACGCATGGCCTTCAGACGCTCCAGGAATGATTGCGAAGATGAAGGGTCTTCAGGAAACTAGGCCTTCACCACTGGGTTCGCTGCCTTCTCTAGCAACGAAATCCGATTCAGGGCTTCGGCCTTGTCATCGTCCGACTTCTTCATCTGCCGTATGGTTTCTTCAAGCTCTGACAGTCTCCTGGTCGCCTGCTCAAGCTTTTCGTCCAGCGCCTTCTTGTCAGCAAGATTCTTCTGCGACTGGACGAGTTCTTTGGATAGCTGATTCCTTTCTTCGCGAGCATCTTCAAGGTCCTTGGCAAACTTCTTTTGCTGCTCAATGACTTGAATCAACTGCGCATCAGCATCCTTGCGTTGTTCGACTGCAACTCTTAGCTGCTCCTTGATAGTATGATGCTCTTCAGAGAGAGTCTTCAACGCCTCTTCATGACGGTTGGCCAAGTTCGACCAATCCGTCATCTTGCTCTGGGCTATCGTAAGCTGTTGTTGCAACCCTGCTCACACAAGACAATGACAGAGTTGTTAGATTACACATACAAAGGATACTTCATTACAAGACTTCGGCTGTGACAGAGTACCTTTGAGCTCTGTCTTCGCCGCGTTGAGTTTCTTCTTCATGTCCTCCTTTTCCGCGACCAATTCCTTGGTGCGCAGATGCAAGGTGCGGATCATGTTGGCATCTTCCGCCTCCTGGAGTTTGTGGTCTTCACGTTCACACTCCAGCTCCTTCTGGAGACGGTCTACCTGGGCGTGCATCAGCGATATGTTGTGGATATATTCCGTCTTCTTCCTTGATGCTTCGCCGACGGCCTACAGAAATATTATCATGAGATATATTCAAACAGGACAACGAGTACAGGGTTGTTTTTCATACCTTGAAGTAGGCCACTGCTCTCTCCGCATGGTACAACCCCCTGCCGATGTGCTCCTCATCCTCCTCTGCGTCCAAGATGTACTCGAAGGCTTGCGGATTTGGATTAAGCATTGGATCGTAGCTCCCGATGCGGAAACTACCGATCTCCTCTTCAGCTCCAGTACTCCTGGGTACTCTGGGGATTTCTTCAATTAATTGCTCTTGGGTTGATGTTTCGGCTTATTTACCCCTTGAGCACTCTGCTTCTGGAACTGCCTCTGCCCCGATCTGGGTTGTCTCCGTGACGCTCAGGGGCTCAGCAGTGTTCTGGTCACGGCGTTCAACTTCGGTTTCTTCAATAGCCACCTGCGTGACCAGTTGATCGATGTCCGCCAGCAACTCGGCAATCGTTTCTTCAACTTGTGCCTCTACAGATGATGGCGGATTTGATGGCGTGGCTGATTGAACCTCTGGCAGGGTTGTTTTTGGTACTTTCCTAGGTTCTTCGGGCACTATGGCCTCTGGTTCTACAGCCGCATGATTAGCCGCTGGCTCTTCCCTGATTGTTGATGGAATTTCTTCAACACTGCATCAATAACTTTGTCAGTCACAATGTAGTGTTACGAATGTTTAATTTGTACACTATGACAATATTTACAGGGTACTTACATGCTGCAAGGCCGCATGGGGATTTCTGGCTCCCTCAAGATGAATTCTTCCTCAGTTTCCTGCTCTGGCGCCGATGGTCCGGTTGGACAGGGTTCTTCAACCACTGGTGTTGTCCTTATGAATGACGCGGAGACAGGATTGAAGATATTGTGCAGGATCTCTTCCTCTGATAATGGTTGTCGCGCAGTGCTATCTTGCTGCGACATGCTGGTGCCAATTTCTCCAATGGCTATCCTCACAGAAGATGATGACTTGAGTTGTGGGGATATTTTTGCCCTTTCCTCCGGGATGATTCTCGCTCGGGGCTTGGATAGAGTCCGTGCTCTCTTGGGCACATGTGCATTCAGCTCTATTGTTGCTGTCCTCTTGGGTTCTTCACCTCTCTTGGAGGTCGTCCCTGCTTTGGCTTGGGATTCTTCAGACACCTGTTGTTCCACATGAGCATGCGGCTCGTCAGGTTCTTCAGTTGCAGGTTGCTTGCATTGGCGAACCTGATCTCTTACCCCTGGGTCCACACAGCGAGCCAACAATGATGCTTCTTCAGCATTGGTTGGATCCAGGGGCGGCAGACTCACATACAGTGATCGTCGAGCTTCATACTGTTATGACCAAGACACTAGTTAGTACTATGCTTTCAAATAACAAGTCAATATATTGTTATTCAGACATGGTTCTTACCTCAGGCGTCATGGTGACTGCTGATACTTCCATTATTTCGGGAAAATTTTCTTCATTGATGACCATATACTTCTTCAAGAGTTGTATGATCCTCTTGTCAGACATGTTCCCGGTGGCATTCCTTGAGGGGTCAGATTCTCCAGCGTACAAGTACCCTGGAGTGCAGCATTGTTTGCATGGCTGAATTCTCCTCAATAGAAATGACCGATACACCATGGCTCCTGTCAGCCCTTGTGCCTTGAGATCTCTGATCATATTCAACAGCTCGGGAATCTGCATTGCTTGATTCACTCCGACAGTTTCACTCCAGAATGGCTTCATTACTGGAGGTTTTCCTGAGCGGCTGGGCAGTTGTGGCTGATGGTTCCACGCATAAAACCACTCTTTCTGCCAATCCTTCAAACTCTCCTTGGTTGAATAATCCAAGTACACTGACTTCATGCCCTGATGGAATTGGATCACCACCTTCCCCACCACTTGCATTGGTCCGCTTGAGGTCTTCACTCTGAACAGATGGCGGAACAAGGCAAAGTGGGGGTCTATTCCAAGGAACGCTTCACAAAGATGGATGTAGATGGATAGATTCAGGATGGAGTTGGGATTCAGATGACATAATTCAATCCCATAAAATTGCAGCACACGACGGAAAAAATCACAGGTCGGCATACCAAAACCAACTTCATAAAATGCCTTCCATACCGCGATCTCCTCGGCTTCTTCAGTGGGATACTCATGCTCGTGGGCGCATCTCCACCGACTGATCTCTTGGGCTGCTAGGAATCCATCTGACTCCAGAATCTTGATATATTTTTCCTTCAGTATGCTGGTTGGCCAGTCGCTGATTGGATCTTCAATGCTTGGCATGTCCCCAGTGGGTGCTGCTTTCTCGGTCGTCACGACCTCCTTCATGGCTTCTGCTCTCCTCTTTGTGCCCTTGCTTCGGCTGGATCCTTCACCACCGGCCATCGCGGTCTTTCGAGACTTGGTGTGGATTGGATTCGGGTTGGGGGAAGATGTGGAAGATTTTGCGTGGTCTCAGGATCGCAAGCACAGAAACTGTCGCAAACCCTAGATCTGATTTTGCCAAAGGTGTGCAGAAACAGGGGAGGCGAACGGTTTATATTGACTTTTCGAATCAATACTTCGGTACTTTTCAATTTTGGTCCTTTCTTGATCCTATATTTGAATTCGTTCAAATTTAGGCTCGGGGGCTGTGGACATATTTTCAGGAAATATTTTTCTGAGAATTTTCGGCTTCAATTGATAAATTTATGAGGAGTTCTAAAAGAACTCGGGTTTCTTCGGAAATTGATTCTCTTTTGGTTCGGACTTCGAAAGAGCCTCGAATTTCTTCTTCAAAGATAAACGAGGCTCGGGGGCTGCCCAATTGGGCGCACCTAGTCGGTGCGCACCGATCCGAACTTTGAGAAGACTTATGAGCACTTCATTACCTATTGAACAGCATAGTTGCAACTTCCAAGAGTAAAGAACCCTGTGGGTTTCAAAGAACCCTGGCGGATCTCAAAAAGAACTCTGGAGGACCTCAAAGAACTCTGTATTTTCAACAAGACTGTTCTTCAGGGGATAAGGTGCTCGGGGGCTTGTGGGTGTAGAGTCCTGACGGACCACCCTGTGGGCCGGCCCACGTACAAGACTTGACGCACAAGACAAGGATTAGTCCTAGTCGGTTTGGATAAACTGTATCAGGGAATTAGAGATTAACTTGTAAAAGTCTCCTAGTCCTATACGGTCTCCATGTAACCCTGCCCTCCGGCATATATAAGGGGAGGCAGGGACCCCCTTCAAAGCATCACTTTACACCAGATCAATACAAGATAAACCATACAGGACGTAGGGTATTACGCATATTGCGGCCCGAACCTGTCTAAATCGTCTCTTGTCACCTTCGGCTCTAGATTCTCGACGACTTCTTCCTAAACCCTTCTCTCGGGGCACCCCCTCGAGAACGTTGTCAGCATAATTCGCCGACACCCTCTTCACCAAGTATGGCCTTCCAGATCAACCCCAGCAGTAGACTCACAGAGAATTCCTGGAATGGTGGCACAAGGAAGACTTGTCATTTGCACAGAGAAGCGAAACAGGTTCAGCTCACTGGGCATTTTGGGCTCCTATAGCATAGAATCGGAAACACTGCGTTCTTAGCAACGCCTCATTGTTGCTCAGTTGATCCAATGCCTCTTATAGGGAGGTTGATCAGCGGTGTCTCACAGGTGCCAAAGGCCTATGTAGCCAGTAGCAGGTAGTCCCTAGTCTAAGATCGTTCATGACTATAAAGAGGCACAAATGTGACTTTTCAAACCAAGAAAGTCAGCTGTGAACCCTCTATTTCTTCTTAATGCAATGGCATGCAGTTCAACTTAATGTTAGAGGGGGGGGGGGGGAGGATATTTCACAATTGAGTAGCTTATCCCTAATTGCTTATTCCCAACCTTTCATTTGTTTCTAGCTCGCTCACAGGTAAATTCCTGATTGCTTTGACAAATCATGATGATTTTTCAGATGTTTTGTTCTGCAAAACAGTAATAAAATGCTGCACAACAGTAACAAAATGCTGAATGTTACGGAAACTTCTGATATTTGTGTGCAGACTGCAGACAGGTCGTGCTTATAGCAGTGCAAGTTAGTTATTATGATGCATCATATTCTGGTGGAAACTTTTATGGGACATTTTTTTCGCACTACAAATTTATTTCCATTTGACAAGTAAGAAAATATCTGACCTGATGTATATCAAGTTGTATTCTGACTCACATGCCTTCTTCTGTTTTTTCTAATCCTTAGGTTGCTCTTACTCAAAACTGCAGCCTCAAGTTGAGCTGTTGCTGCATCTATGTGCCTTGCCAGGGAGAGCAAAGGATACCATGGCACAAGGCTTGTTTCGTTAAGGTAAGGAATGGCAGTGGGACAGAAAAAGTGAAGGTTAGTACCAACTACTACAGTTTTTTTGGAAGCTAACTACTACAGTTCTATAACCATGAGAGGGAGTGAGCTAAAATTTCACTTTTCTAGAATGCTGGAATTTTTAAGGAATTTCACAGGAGTCAGTTTGAACACTGAGCTGGGACTAAAAGTTATTTCTCATGTCACTCCCTCAGAAGGAAGCCAGGCCAACCACACCGTGAAATTAGGTCAGGGCAACAAATCCTTAGAAGCAGTCCACTTCCCTTTCAGTTTACCATAAAAAAGATCCTGCCACCCTAAAATAAATCCTGCCACAGCAAGAATATATCTGCTGCATGATTGACCAAACCATACAGAAGGAGATGAGATAACGACCTGCACAAACTCCCTCCACTACATCTGCTGAATCTTCTAGCCACACAATCACCAACTCACCTGCCGATCATGCGCTTCACACCGCAACTACTGAAGCAAAAAGATCACCAGCGGCAACAACGGCATGGTGCAGCTGATGACCGTGCATCATGTCACACGAGGAACCATCATGAGATGTGTCCCTCACCCTCAGTGCCTCATATCATAGGTAACATGAATGACATATCATGAGCCATGAGCTCACTACTAGCAGTTAGTTTATGCCTGTTTCATGGATGCCTTTCCAGCTAATGCCTCTAAAAGGGAACAAACATAGCATGGGAGATCTCCTGCAGGATTTGCATACAGCTATGGATATGATGCTATCAATCAGGAGATTCTATAAGGTAGCTTGCTTGATTTGCTGCTTTCTAAGGCATGCTTGAAGCATGTGGTGATGATTTGCTGGTTTCCCAGCTTTGGAGGCTCGAAGTCTCCAATGATCATGAACACAAAACTGCTTTAAGGAAAGCATGGTCATATCTGACCAACCAGATCAAACTAACTACTAACCTATGATTATGTATGATATGATCCTGAATCCATATGCTCAACGGGAACCTGAGCAGATAAGAGTAGTTTGTGATAAGGTTGACACTATAATATGTCGCACCAATTGTAACAGAGAACCTAACTATGATCTCATCGGATATCAGATTATTAAAGATGAACTAGCTAGTATCTTAGCTTTGCTTATCCAGGCTACCAAGTTGTGGTCAGTGTTTTTGCATATATTTCTACCTTTATAGACCATAGGAAAGAAAAAGAAACAAAAAGAAAATCCGCCGTACTTTGGACTGATCTTTATCCCCCAACAACATTCGTGATCTGGAATAGCATTTTCAATCACGAATGGTGTGTGTCACGTGTGCGCATCTCATTCCATCCTTTCTATTACCATTGTTTGAGCTTGGGAGGAGCCTATGTGAAGCCTGGCAGGAGTGGCTACCTTACCTAGGGCACGATGAAGTAGTTGCATTGGTCCACTGCTACTGTGATTCAGCACTCAGCAGATCCCAGACTGGTGAATTCATCTTCTATATCCCCTCCAAAGAAAACAGAATTCCCTTGCTTTATTCCCATTCCAGAATTGAAATTCGGTCAGGACTTGAGAGCACGGTAAGAAATTCCAGATTCTTGAGATCTTTTTTTCTGGGAGCTTTTGATCATTGCCACAAATAATGATAGATGAGGTAATTATGATTGATCACAGAACAAGGGAACCTCTGTTCATATGCCTACCATGTAGATTTTGTATGCCTAATTTAGTCTCTTCAGGTCATGACACGAGAGACCCAACCCTTGGCTGATTTTTTAGAGAAATTATACCTATTTTAACAATGAAAAACTTTCTGCTATTGGAGAATTTACAAAAACAAATCAAGTTGTAAGCAAGAGTGACATGTTTGATCAATAAAACTATGCTTTTGGTGCATGGATTCTGTTTTTATAATTCTCACATTTAACATCATCATTATCTTCCATCAGGAGAATAACTGTGAGTGTGACACACAGAACCACTACTTTGCAGTCCAATGCCTTTTCTCCGTAGGAACCATTATCATGATAGCCCTTCTCAATCATGCGAATGCTTTACCAAATCGTCACCAACAACAGAAGAAACAAAATACCTGGAGGAATGCAGATTTGAGCAGATATATGACCAAATTGCACCATTATTCCAGGTACTTGGATATCCCTTTTTGTTGTGCAAACAACCAGCTGTGCATATCACATTCTTTTCAGCGTATATCATTTTTCAAAAGCTTGGGCACCACCCACCAAATGATTGGGGAATCAGAACCCTGAAACGGTATTTGGTGGCCTCTGCCTCTTGCTTTAGTGCTTTACTCTCCAAATCTCGCGCAGAATATTTGTAAGCCGGGAAAAAGTCGGTGCCCTTTCCTTCTATAGAAAACAATACTGATCCGTATGATACTTATTTCCTAGAATGGGTTATAATAATCTAGTATTTAACTCATAAGTGTTTTAATATTCCAAAGGATCCGCCGCCATTTTTGAACTCTTCCTTTTGGCGATAGCCACTCTAACATTTTCCTGGGAGGACATGACTCTAGGGTTAAGTCCCATGATTTTAGTGTCATTGCATTTTTAATTTCAAGTGGCTTCATGCATGATGTCAGGCTGACTCACCTCATATTTTCTTTACATTGTTAAAGCCTTAAAGGAAAGGCCTTGAACACTTTGGACGTCACCTCCAATGTATCTTACTGAAAGTAGAAACACTAGATATGGTTATATTTGATAAGACATTAGTATCGCTTACTGTGTTCTAAATATCAATCTGTATTTTTTTTTTTTTGCGCAAAAAATATCAATCTGTATTGACCAAAACTCTAGGTTCTTCATTTTTCTAATGGATAGTCTTAGGTTGTTCAATACCACGTTTGGTAAAAAAAAAAATCATTTCGAGTATACATAAAGTAAAAAAGCTGAAACTTGTGGTTCGAAAAAAAAATTGCAGCTTGGACTATAACCGCTTAAAAAAAATTATTTGGAGAATGAAACCCGTACATATGTATGCTACAATATCATGATTTTGGGGGGGTTTATGTGTTGTATAAATTAATAATCAAAAGTTATGTTTGGAGACTATTGGGACTTCATCTATTTATGGTGGAGTGAATCTAGTTTTATTTGCCCACCTTATTGTCTCAGTATTTTTCTTATATGTTACTATTGGAGGATGTTTCTTTCTTGCTAATGCATTTCCTGCAAAGACGGTATTGTACACCAATCATGATTTTGAAGGAGTCAAGGAAGGCACCTTTTGAACTGATAGGACCTCTATGGCATGGATTCCGAGTGTTCACAATTCTGAACGAAAAAAAAAACGGTACACATTGCATTTTCGATAGATTGGACGAGTTTGCTTTAAACAGTTGCAAGTCAATCCGGCATATATACTCCATTCTCATAAAATTGGGAGAACATGAGAAGAGGAAAAAGGGAGAGAACAGAGGAGACGTTGAGATTAATTTTTGTCTGGTTATTCTGGCTCTGGCCATGTCATGTGGTATAGGTAGACCGGGATGATTGGCTGCGTTTAGATCGACGTGAAGCCACAAAGACCAAATACGCCAACACTCATGTTTCAAGAGCTGAGAATGTAACTTCTGAACTCAGACATACAGATTTAAGGAGCTCCGTGTTTCTGGATCTAGACAAGTGCTAAACTTGTTGCATTCCAAATTTATCTCATAAAAGAATGCAATGTTAGCGTTCAAAGTTTATCTCACGGTTTGTGACTTTGTACACATGCTCTCATGGGAACCCTAATTAATTATGATCGAGTCATTTGGCTCCCATCCTTAATTCTAAAAATGATCAGGACGAAGTAACAATCGAGTCTGAAAATTCTGAAATCGCATTGTTTGCGGGACGAAGTAACATTTTTTTATGTTCAAAGTATCAAAACCAATGAAATCAGAAACATGATTTCTACATAGTCCTCGTCACGAGCCATTTTCACACATGAATGCTTGGTAGCACTGGACACTCTCATCACTTGACTCATGACATTCATATGCATGCGGTGCTCACATTCCCTGATCATACGTAGTGATCACTTAACACAGTTAAACTCGATCGATCGCAGACTTAAACAGTAAATTAAACACCATATATCCCTCTGGATCCACAAAACTAAACAAATTATGCGGAGCCTAATCGTCACGCACGCGCCGTTGTGCTTCAGTTCACCGACGACCTCATCTCACCACCTCGGCGCCGCCTTGCACACGAGCGGCTTCTCCATCTCCAGCGACATGCCCAGGCGCTCCGACAGGTCCACACCGCCACCGTCCACCGCCGGCGACCACTCGAAGCGGTGGAGCAGCTGCGCGAGCCAGAGGTGGACGGTGGCGAGCGCCATGGTCTTGCCGGGGCAGACACGCCGGCCAGCACCGAACGGCGCGAGCCGGAGGTCCCCACCCAGCACGCTGACGTCTTCCTCCTCGAACCTCTCGGGCCGGAACGCCGTGGGGTCCGGGCCCCACACCTCCGGGTCCCGCGCGATGGCCCACATGTTCACCATGGCCGTGGTGCCCGCCGGGACCAGGTGGCCGCCGACCACCGCGTCGTGAACGGCGAGCCGGGCCCACGACAGCAGCGGGCCCGGCGGGTGCACACGGAGCGTCTCCTTTACGACGTGGTGGAGGTAGGGGAGGCGCGCCACGTCGGCGTCCGACACGGCGCCGCCGCGGCCCACGACCGCGTCCAGCTCGGCCTGCGCCTTCGACTGGATGTCGCGGTGCAGCACCATCCTCGCCATCGCCCACTCCAGCAGGATCGACACCGTGTCCGTCCCTCGGAAGATCATCTCCTGATCGATGTGCCACAAAGAAATAGAAACATGAACACGAGTTACGCATGCATGCATGAGAGCATCAACACAATGCAACGCGCATTTTGTAACTGATTGATCGATGGCACAGATCGATGCAGTATACATGGATGCAATTCGATGATCAGTGATTATTGTTCTTGATTTCTTACCCAGAGAACAGCGATCATGTCGGACTCCGAAAGCTTCTCCTCGCCCTCCAGTCCGAGCAGGACGTCGACGAAATCTCCGGCCGCCGCCTCGCCATTGGCGCCGCCGCTGCTCACCTTCTTCTTCTGCCTGTGCTCCTCGATGATCCTTGACACGAACACGTTCACCCTTCCCACAAGGCTCCTGCACCTCCTCCTGACGCCTTGCAAGTCCAGCCACCTGAGCAGCGGCAGGTGGTCACCCCAGTTGAACAAACCAAGCAGCTCGTACCCTTCCTTCACCATCTCCTCCAGCTCGACGCCCTCGGGGCTCTCGGGGTCGTATCGGGCGCCGAACACGGTGGCCATGACGTGGTCAAGCGAGGCCACGTGGAGCACGCGCCTCATGACGACGCCGCCGGAGAGCAGCAGCTGCCGGAGCATGCGGTCGCCGATGGCGGCGCGGCGAGGTGCCGAGGCGGCGACACTGCGCGGGCTGAAGAGGTAGGCGGAGCTGAGGCGGCGGAGGGCGCGCCAGTAGTCTCCCGAGGGGGCGAAGCCCATGGCGCGGTGGAAGAGGAGCTCGCGCGCGGCGTCCTTGACGGGGCGGTCGGCGAAGTCGGCGCCGGCGAGGAGCTCGCGCGCCGTGTCGGGGCGGCTCGCCACGACGAGGCGGGTGAGGCCGACGGAGAAGGCCGACAGCGCGGCGCCGCCGGGGAGCGACCGCGACAGGGACGCGAGCGAGCGGTGCGCGGCGGGGCCCGCGAGAGCGGTGAGCACACCCGGCGCGCCCGGCGGCGGCGTGGCGGCGGCGGTGGCGGAGCGGCGGCGGAGGAGGCGGGAGATGGCGAGCGCGGCCCACGCGGGGCCGCCGGGGAAGAGCCAGAGCAGGGAGGCGGCGAGGAGGAGGACGGCGAGGAGAGGGGAGAGGAAGGTGGAGGTGGCGGCGGGGAGGAGGAAGAGGAGGTGGTCATGTTCGGTGGAGGTGGCGAGGGTGGCGTCCATGGCGAGAGCGTTTTTTTGCTTTGGGGAGGGGAGGTGAGGAGGCTGGATGGTGTGGGTTTTGGGAGAGGGGGTGAGGAGGGGTTTAAATAGAAGGTGAGGGAGGCTGTGCGCAGAGCATGACATGAAGGCTACATGAAGTTTTAATTGAGGGTTTCTAACAGCTCAGGAGAAATGAAACTCATTGTAACCTTTCTCCCTATTTTCAGGTGGGAAAAATAACGTAGCATAATCTCTGGCACCTGGACCTTTAGAAGATACACCACCGAGTTACTCCATGGTTCCATCAGTTTCAAATTGTTAATTGTACATAATTTTTGTTGCATTTGTGTTATGTACTTAGATATACAGTGTGTCCAAATACATATTAATAACTAAAATAATTGTATATCTAAATATGACAAAAAAATTTATAATTTAAAATGGATAGAATATTTATTTGTGCACAACCCATTTTGATATGACCTTGCGTTATGCGCTGTCTCAAAACGGTAACTTCTTGTGCCGTGAAGATGACTGTTGTCGTAGGGCAAGTTGGCAACCCTCGTAATTTGTTTTCTAAAATGTCACCATTATGTTGCTATGTAAATTTAATGGCAAAATGTTTTATATGTAGTAATTTATAAGTAGGGTATAATGTTCCGGTTGAATGCTTTGGTTGATCATGGCAATTCCTTGCTCCAGCTGTAGGACTTGCATGATCATACCCCACCCTCGCGCCTCGCTATGATTCCCTACCTTTTTTTTTCCCCGGGTGATCATGCAAGGCAGCACGGGTGAATCTGCTGTGCGGATGGCAAACGGTTAACCGCTGCCAGGAAGCAGTAGCTGGTAACCCATTTTGCATCACGATTTCAGCCCATGCGTCGCGTAATTGCGTTGGAGCAATTTCAATCAAGGGTATGGCCTTCATTTTTTTCCTGATAATAATTAATGGCGATTATTAGCAGCAGCGCCAGCGCGGCTGCTAAAGCTAACCCCCACCCCCTCTCTGTGGCTACGCTACGGCCTCGATCGCGCGCTGCTCGGCAGTGGGCCCTGGGCTCACTTGGGCCCCCCCACACGGCCTGCCGGCGGCCGCGTCTGTAAAGTCTGGTTGCGCAGCGCCGCCGCAAAAGGGCGCCGCGCGGGCAGGGGGCAGTCACGCAATCAAGGAAGGTGGCTTTGCGCCGCCCGGGACCAGACCAGACGGCCGGTCCAGGCCAGGGCCAGCTGCTGCTAAACGAGCAGTAGGAGGGGAGTAGACTGGCCCCGGTGGCGGTAGCCTTTCGCATGCAACAGGGCGTGTGTATTCTCTTCGCATGCAACAGGGTGCGCTGATTACATATAGAGATTTTGATCACTCTTTAAACCAGTGTGTTGCGATGTTTGGGACGATGGTTCGCCTCGAGCATGCTTCCCATGCTGTAAACTCGGAAGTTGTGGTTTTTGTTTCGATCTGAACGAAAGAAAGAAAGACAAAATAATGGGCGCTGCGCTACATCGCCTCGCCAGCTCCGATCCACGTTATTAAAATGGAAGAGATTAGCTTAGCGCATTGAGACGAAGTCGAGGATGTGGTGAGTTCTGGCTTCCTCCAAAATGACTTGGGCTCTGACTTTTTTTTAGATAAATAACAGTTTGTTGTGAAGTACAAATATGCAATAGAAAGATGACACGCGACGTTTTTTTGCGACTCTTTCCCACCATTACTAATTATAAACAACTAGTCTCCCCTTTTTTTAGTTAACGCTTGACTGAGGAGGTGGTGGCTCGACCGACCGTGGTGGTTTGTGATGGAGTGCCTGTGGCTTAGTCGCGACTTGCGAGGCAACGGTGCTGGCTCCTTCAACTGGTTAGCGAGCGGACCTGAACGACCTCGTCGGATCCACATACAGACCAACGATTGATGACTACAGCTAGAGCTCCACATTTGCGTTTGCAGGCACCAACAATGGAGTCCGCGTTGCACACACCAGACGGCACCACATCGCTCTTCCCTCAGATGAACACCAGGATGCTGCTGCATAATATTCCACTTGTGCACGCTTCAACCAACAAAGATCCTTACCACATCGCTAGTCATAGTGGTACCGGCGTGATGTACCGAAACTGATCACTTGTGTACGGCAACAGTTCATCACATGCATTGAAACGCAGAAGAGCAGATATATCCTGGGGGCGGCAACCAGACCCATATACCATCGCAAAGGGTGCAAACGAAATAAGAAACTGGGCACAGAGGCAACTTATGGAGAAGGTTCAGGCATACGATTTGCCCTGAAATTTTAGCAACAGCTTACGATTCCCATGCCGGAAAGGTTTTTGCCACAGAGAAACCAATCGTACGCACGCAGCACGGGGGTGGTACACACACACGAAATGACAATAACGGTTGTTCACGGCTCGGATAATGTGGCGGCGGGGGGATGACTTGATTCAGATAATGATGGTGTGGCCGGAGGATAACTTGGTGAGCGCCCATCATCAGAGTCACTTCCCGCCGAACAGGTAGTCCAGGGAAGAGCCTCCACCGGGAGCAGCGTGGACCTTGGTCGAAGGACGGTCCTGCAAACGCCATTTGAAACACATAAAACCAGCAGTTAGTAAACCATGTACAGGAGTTGGTAAGATTCAGTTTCATAGCATCATAGCAAGTGAAGAAACAAGTTTTGGCCCCTGGGACGTGGTTAGGTGTATCATAAAGTTATACAATATGGTAAACAGAAAAGGAGATGATGTTGAAGAACAAGTTAGTTAATGCTATGATGAAGCCTTTCCGTAAACCACTGAACAGAAGTTGCTGAACCAAACATTCCCATAATTCTGCCATGATATCGAATATGATTGGGCAATGTAAGGACGCAGACATTAAATATATATAGAGTTGCCAATAGTTGAGCTGTTTGCTAAGGACATTCAGTGGTTATGAAATGCACTCATGCCCTCCATTCAATGCATATCAAATGAAACAAAGTGTTGCAAACTAAATATATCTAGTACTCAAAAAGAAGACAACAGCAATCAAAGGACCGAATAAGACATTAGCATTTAGGGTTGGTGACAGAATGGTAACATGCCTCGTGATTTATGATTGATAGTCCAAACATTCAATAGCTCAGAGTGCAGCACAGAAGGTCAACAACCCACTCCCACAACAATCAAGAACCAGTAGTCAAAAGTAAAATACATGATCGAACAAAGGTTCACTTGTCGATATTATTCTAGTGGATTCCAAGAACAAGCATATCATGCGACAGTGCTACACAGATTTCCACAATGTAACATGACATACCCCAGCTCAACATCCCATAAAATTTGACATAATAATACGCTAACAATATGCATGTACGAGCAGCAAATCAAATGCCTGACAAAAAAGGTCTTCATGTGGAAAAGAAGGAAACTAGCATACCGTAAGGAAGTTGCCAGTGTTCTGCCCATCAGCACGGTGATAGTTATTGGTTTGGCTGGTGACCCCAGCGGGAATCTGCTTTGTCACATCAGGCTTTGCAGCCGCAGGTTTCTCAGCAGGGGGAGCACTTGCGGCTGGTGCCGCTGGTGCAGCTGGTGCTGCTGGCTTTGGGGCCTCACCTCCTCCAAAGAGGTAACCCAGAGAACTCTGACCACCTCCGGCACTACCACCACGACTCATCTTGATTATTGAAAAGAGAAACTGTACAAATATGAAAATAAGGTATCAAGCATGATTTCATCAACAAATAATGTGCACACAGAAACAGAAGGACAGTGCAACTTGAAGTAAACATTAACAACATCAGGATTTTTTATGGCCCCCCATCGATACTTGATAAGAATATATCATCCTCCCAAGTGCAACCAAAAACAGATTAGATTTGTTTTGAGAGAATAGACTACATTAAATTTTGACTACAGGCAGTGCAAGCAGAGAGTGGAGATTAGCATCCAGATCTGTCACCAAAGCTTTGTCCTAATGTAATCTAAGTGCACATGTCCATTGATTTACACAAGCATATGTGAACGTGCATCATCTGACAAGATATGTATCCGGTGATCTGATGACCAACGCAATTCAGCACAACAACGCAGCAAGCATGAAACGAAACAAATCGACGGATCATCGACAAAAGGCCACAATGCCCGACGGATCTACACCTTTCTCTGAAGAATCTAAGCCGCACCTTCCTACCCAAAAATCTAAGCCGCGCGGCGCTACATCGTGGATACCCTACGGATCGACTACGCTGGCCCCTAAAAGTCGATGGATCCGCGTCCTCCAACAGGCCAGCGGGCGCGTGCGAGCCAGAAATGGGACGGGATCTCATCTCACGGGCAGATTCAACCGCTTTTAGGGCGCGGATCAGGGAATCTAGACGACGAATCGACGATAGAATGGGCCAGGCAAGGCGGGCGAGGGGAGCTTACCGAGAGGCAGCGGCGAGGAGATGGAGAGCGGCAGCGGGCGGCGACGGGATCGGCGGGGTCGGTGTCCGGTGGGGGAGTGGTGCTGCTCCTGCTCTCGCTTCTGCGCTCTCAACGGGAGGCCGCGGCTGGTTTGTATAGAGGGGGCGGTTGGGCCCCAGCTCCGCGGCGCGCGTGGGCCCACACCTGTCCGACCGTCCGATCTTGCCGTTGACGGCCGAGAGATGGCATCAGGCGCCCGCGTGAACGAGACGCTTCCCTCCCTGCCGGCTGCGATGAACGGGATTCGTAAAGAGACGGCACACCCGTCCCTCGGTTTGTAAATATTTAACGTTTGCAACTCGCAGATATTTTCCCACAAATACCTAGCAGGGCATAATCTCAATTTTGCTTCTTTCAAAATCATAGGGGCTTTTTCTGGGAAATGTGGAATTAAAAGTTCACATTTATTTTTTAAAAACTGGCCCGTATCCTTACCAAAAAAAAAAAAAAAAAAAAAAAAAAAAAAACCTGACCCGTATCCGTGTTAAATAAATTTTGGAAAAATGTCCCATAGTATCCCAAAAAGCTCGATGGAGACCGGGACGGTTTCCAAAAGTACAATATATCCAGCCATTCACTGTACCTATCAACTTGGCCCTTGTTCTGTCCTGTAGCTGTAGGAGACAAGATCACAAGAGAAATTCAAGCTACTGTAAATTCATGCGATTGCTTAAGAACTCTAGAATTCTTGTAACTAAATTACTGCAATGATATGCCAAAGTCCTTATCAGGCCACAAAATTACTGTTCTTGTAAATTACATCAAGTGAAGTGATAACATTTGATACATATACCAGCATGGCAAATATCTCCAGCTTGTACACCATATAACAACAGCATGAAAAACATGGTTCTGTGCTGGAAAAGGGTAGGGGCCAAATAACACCGACGAAGCTACATATCACAACAAAATGCTCTTGCATCCTCTGAAGTAGCACATGCCAACTTGCCATTACAATACACCGCTACCCGTTAACTAGTCGTTTTAGTGTACATGGAAGGGAGTGAAACAACTAAAAGGTCCTAGAATACTTCTTGATTTCGAACAGGATGGAAGATATGGACACCAGGTCTTTGTTGAGAGCAGAGCCGCTGTTGATCTTTTTGACACACTCGGTGAGCCTGGTGTAGTAGAGCAGGAGCTGGGCAAGCGCTGCTCTCAGGATCTCCATCCCGCAGAGGAAGTTGCTGAAAGATGTGATCACGTCTTTGTGCATCAGCTCAATCGCAGCCTTATACCGGCTTGCAAAATCCTTTACCAATGGTTCAACTTCAGCAATGCTGACTTTCTCTGAACTTGTAGCCGTTTCATCCGCTGATAATGTTCAGACAAATTGAGTTGTAATTTAATGGTACAAAAGCAAAAGGGTTTAATGTTTGGTAACATACCTGGACGAGTTTTGACGAATCTGATCAAATCACTGAAATGCTCCTGGAGCAACTCTTCCTGCAGAAACACGCATGCATCGTATCAAGGACCTTCAGTGTATTAATGCGTACAAGAAATCTGTATCAGTGGTATTTTCCTCGCAACACAGAAACACTGTCCAATCTATACAGTTGCATACCACATATATCGCAATGTTGCTCTTAAGAACCTCCTCGAAGTGGAGTTGTGCCTTCCCACCATCTGTTCCAGCTTCCTTTATGACAAAGATCAGATTCAATGAGGCAATGGTGATAGTAATTTATAGATTTGTAATACATTGAAAAGTTGCAACATAAAAGACCACCACTCAAAATTAATTAGAGAACGGATACCTTCAAAATGGCAATAGTTAAATCATAGTTGTTTATCAAGAAAATAGTTTGCAGCTTCGGTTTACTGAACATCTTGGCCAACTTAACAAGCAAGTCCTCAATAGCCATCCGCAATCGCTCCAAATTAAGATCAAGCTGCAGATAAAAGCAAAATTTTGTAATTTCCGTTAGCTACAAAAAGGGTTTACATATGGCATGGTATGGGAGTGAAGAAAAAACATAAAATAGTGAAAAGCTTTGTGATCAACTAACCTGACCGTCCCCATGTTCAACATTGAGATGAACTAGAGACGCTGTAAATTCAGCATATCTCCTTGTGACATAGTGTGGATGGACATCGTCCTCCCAAAGAGTCTTAATGGTTGCATTTCGCAAGCTGTTCAGATGCAAGTCAAACACCATCTTGAAGCGAGGCCAGAGTGACATATTAACCTGTCCATCGTACATAAATTTGAGCCAAGTAATTCAAATAATGGACAAGGAGCAGAACAAAGATGCATGCCGGGTTACAAATTTCAGGAGCTAAGAATTCATCAGGGCAGACCTTGTCGAGGTATGAGTCCAAACATGGGATTCGTCGTCTGAACATAATGAGCTGCACAAAATACCCATTCCAATAAGATTTAGTAAAAATCTGGCACGGTTATCTTCATCAATTTAGACTGGAAGAAAGCTAACCAACTTGCAATCAAATATACGAAAACTACATGTAGATTGGTTGTTTGCCAGTTTACAGAGAAAATCCACACAGCTGGTTGCAATGCATATTTTTTTATAAACTACTGTCTGAAACTTGGTCAAAACTGATAGCATCCTCCACCAAACAAAGAAATCGAATGGGTGAACCACTATCAGTTTATGAAATCCAGATGAGCATACATCTTCGATATGAAAATGAATGTGTCATATTTCTGTAGTAGTTCAACAACATAGTTAGCCAGCCGTTCCTAGTGTAAATATAATATTGCGCAGTTTACCAAAGAATGGTCACAAGTCCTCACCACTGAGAACAGAAATCACCATTGTCCGAGGTTTCTTCCTAAAGCATGTATAGAAATGGCCATGTTACTAGATGTTCCATCATAAGGTTGATCAAAGTTTACCTGGTGCTGATGAATTATTCTGATCATAAGCATTATTCCAATTGCATCATAACAGTTCAGGAGTACAGCATTGAAATGTTCATCAACAACTTGAATTGGACCTGAGGGGGAAAAAAGTTATCACTTCAAGCAGTCATTTTCGTCCAGCAGAATAGCAAAGATGGTAATGTTAATAGCAATTTTAACATCATTTAGAAAGACCCTAAGGTGGCTCCTTGATGGAAACACTAGATAAGAATAAGAAACTGGGCTTAGTGATTCTGTAGCTGAGAGAACACATGAATAATGCGAGTAATAACAGTTCCATTGTTCTTAGTCATTGGTTGTACGTGCGAAATGAAACTTTAAAATAGGGGATGGAGAGACAACATCAAACGCGCATGGTAGAGCAGTGCTAGGAGTGCAATATGGATTAGCACTATATACTTACTGAAAAGATAACTGCACTAGATACAAGTAAATGTAAAACAAACTTGATTAAAAGTAGGATGAAAAACCTGCAAATATATCATGGAATATAGATTCTTCGCCGAAGAAATCATCAGTGAACAGGTATCTGCAGTTTGTTGATATACGTTACACTGCCACTTTTTCATTATGATAAATAGGGAAATAGAAGGCAGTCTGGAGCTTACTCTGAAGTAGCTGTGTCAATAAGAAGTTTCTGCAAGCTTCTGAAAAGAACTTCGTATGGGTATTTTTGTGACTTTGCTTCAGCTATATGTGGTATCAATGCGGGCTGGTCGATTTCCTGATACCACAGAAAGTGCAAAACAGATTTACACTACTATAACTTCCTTTGGCAGTTTGAGAGAATAAAACCTTCAGGAACAATATATATTCCAAAAAGTTTCAAAAACAAATGCAAGGTGGAAAGGAACAAAAACTAGCATATCTCAATTCATTCTTTACTACAATTGCTCATATTCCACAGGTACAAGTGCAAATGCAGGCAAGCCGAGGAATACCGAAGTATAGATAACAAAACGTTTGGTCTCAGCATCATTGGGTTAAGCTCTGACGGCAAATGCTAGGCTTCTGTTGGGCAAGCTTGGCCAGGGTTTTTAATTGATGGTTAAGTACCCAATACAACAACTAGCCAGTTTAGCTCCCATGCCATGATTGCCAGTTTGACACAATGAACTTTAAAATTCTGAACATCTTATGAATGAAAGTGTCACTAAGTAAATTACCTTTAATACACTTATTCGTTCGCCCAAAGCAAACACTGAAGAACGGGTTTTCAGAGATTCTTTTCCAATGGAGAAAAGGAAGCCTGTACTTCTTGTTTCGACGCCAAGTAAGTCAGTGGAAGTTGCTATGTCCATCTGTAGTTTCTCTAACGCTTGTATGTACGCACGAAAATGTGCACTTAATACCTGAAAGAAGGTAGGAATAGTAAAAAACTAAAATGTCTGGATAAAAAAAATAGAAGAGTTGGTCGTGCGCACATGTATAGGTTTTCTATGGTTCTATTTTCTCCTACATACCAGCAGATTTAAATAGTTTCATGCAGAAATTACTAAATTAGAGCAGAGTTTGTTGTAGATGAAAGCTGATGCCAAGGAGTCATAAGAAGCAAAGACCAGCAGGAACAGAAGCGTTTCTATGGTTCTCTTTTCTCCGAATAAAGTGGTAAATCCTGACCCTCAAGTGGAAATATTTATTGAAGCACTCAAGCACATTGTGACTCCCTTGGCTATGTCTGCTCGCTTTACCAAGAGTGTTATCATGTATGAACCCTCAGGCGTTAGTAATCACTATTTTTTGGGACCCCAAGCATTATGTGTACGCTGCCTACTGCCACTGTAATGCTCCACTTTCAACACAAGCATACGAATTGGACAGGTATGTGGTCCTAAGTTGGTCACATTGCTAGTTTTGATGTGGCTAGAGATTTCTTGGAAAAATACCACACTCACCTTATTCATGGTATCAATATATGCCGCACGAACTTCTGCATAAATCTCCTTAGCATGTTCCTTAAGGAAAGTTATGGTGTATCTGCAACGAAGAAGGTGATGACCAAAAGTGAGAGATAACACAAAAGGACAGAACATCAAAAGTACAGAAACATAGTCATATACAATATTTGGATTTTGGGAAAATCATTTCCAGTAAGTACAGGCCTACTACAAGAACAGTTATTGAAACTGGATCAGCGAATAAACTGGTAGAGTGATCAGTTTGATGGTTCATGGTTCATTAATGCAACCAGTGGTTCATAGGCTGGAATTCAATTCATTAATGTAAAATTTAGCACACATATTTTAATTCATACTTAATTGTCAACAAAGTGCTACCACGATTTTTATTCTCCACATAGATTATAGACAACAAGACCTACACTTTAAGTGCCCCTAGTTCGCTCGTTGGAGCTGAACAGAAATTTAGGCATTTAACGTTCAAACCTGAGAAGTGTAATCTGTTGACAAGCTATTTGTTCAGCTTTAGTACAATACTGAAAAAGTAAAAATTGCTGGTGACAGCCAACATAAGGTTACTGACATACCAATATAGTGTTTCCACTATCAACACCGTATAATGTGCCTTTAATGCAACCTTCCAAACTCAAACAAACATTTTATAGCATTGTCATTTTAGTGTCCCTATAAAAGTCCTTGAGGCATTTCGGAGAGCTCAGTAGTCAGTACATTTAACCTACATGTCCCAAGTGATTTTCCATTATCCTCAGGATCATATACGGCAAATGGACAAATCTGTTGAGGAATATCTAGTAAAGATTAATCTTTAATAAGGCCATCACAAGCCATAGATTAATACTGAAACCACAATTTAATTCGCAAAACTTTGCACTTAAGCACGGACAGCAAAATGGGTATTGAAAGTAGGAACAAAAGGCCGAATAGGTACATGAAAACAAAGTTTGACATACTTGTATTTAAGAAGGATACTCTGCTGTAGAATCTGAATATTAGTTTTTGGTTTTCTCAAGGCGTAGAACTTTTGGATGACAAACTCAAAAATCTGCAGGAGATGTTATAGATTCATTAATAACTGTGTACACATTAAAATCAGCGGCCACATGGCCAGACATAGGCTCTATTACAGATTTACAGCAGCCATGTATTAATGCAATTAAATAAAGATGTAAACATATTGTGTTGATCTGGCTTATAAGTAACACTCTCCACTAGTGATCAATTCGGTTGTCATTTGACATCAAAGCCTCCCAGACAAAGCATTTGTGTTTCACTAACTAATGAGTGATGCACCGTGTTAAGAGTAAAATGTCCGTCATCACTCGCACATACCAATTGTAAGTTCCTGAAACTTCAAAAATTGCATGTTGCAACCAACACTATGTCAATTGTAATTAGATTGAATTCCATCTATAAGGAATCAATATCTATAAGGAATCAATCTGATAGGTACCTTCAGGAGGAGATTTGTGTTAAGGACAATCAAGAAGTAAATTGGGGATCCCTCCCTCCCCCTGTCTCGATGCCCATGGCGGCCAGGGGATCTAAATCCGTAACAGCTTCCCAATTCATACATCACTGCAGTGCTACTAAGTTTGTTTCCTTTTCAAGACGGCCTAAGATGTCGTTACATGCATGAATACATCTAGTGAGTTTACCACATAATGACGTCAGTTCACAAGCACTGTGACTCATGAATCAACAGGAGGAAAAGATACATTGGCTTTGACAGTCTCATCACATTGATAAAAACATTGACACAGGAAACCACAGAAGGATGATAAGGTGACATATGCTATGCCAACAGGAACTAAAAATGACAATTATTTTCCAAACCTTTGAGACAGCTTTCTGCCGTAGTCTCTCAACCTCAGGCTGAACATCTTTTAGAGCCTTGGATGATTTAACCATAGGATCAGCATCAATGAATTTAATTTTTTTGCTTAGAGTCTCAAGTGTTTTCATATACTCATCGTTGACCTGCAAGATTATTGAATAAAGCAATTTCAGAAATCCACAGAAGTATCATGAACGCTGCTTCAACTGCAAACATGCTATACCACCAGGTGTAGAAACACAGTAAAAATAAACTCATATGACTTTTGATATGTCAAAATGGACAAAAATAATCCTTGCGTAGGTAAAAAGTAGCAGCTAACAGTTGAACAAACCAGTAATAATTAAACTGTGAGCAAACAATACAACAGGGAAAAGAATATCACCAAAATAGGAGCATAAGGTAAGGTAGGATACACCAGATACCTACGTTACACTAATTCTGACATGCATGTCAGGCATGATACATGTCGGACATGGGGATATGCCAATTTTCCAAAAATGGCGACACATCGACATGGCATATATAAATAAAAGATACTGATAAGAAGAAAGTATTAGCAAAATCAGTAGCCTCCCACCCTCCTCATCTATAGCACATCGATTTTGCCTTTCATCAACAGGTGTGAATGCCTAGATGGAGTTGCCATTCCCAAATCCAAGGATGTCTTTCTTGGGCCAGGGGTGTCAGGACAAAGTCAGGGAAGTGTCATAGATTAAACGTATTCATTTTTAATGTTTAATCTGCTGATACTTCCCTGATATGTATTGGACGAGTATTAGAGGCATGTCAGTGTCGGACACAATGTTGAACACCAACACAAAAAACAGTAACATTGAAAGCTGTGATGATGAAAGAATGCAAGTAAAGAGTAATCACCTCTCCATCAACAATTATGTCAATCATTCTTGGAGGCACTATTATATCCTCGACAAATTTTGACAATTTAGATTCTGCAGCCTGCAATTTGTATTCCAAAAAATATAAGTAATATAACAACCATAAATGTAACTGAATATGAATAGTAGAGAGATATTATGCATACAAGCTTGGAATTGGAATACTGTGGTTTGTTTCTAAAATGAACTATTTTCTAATGATTCAGAGGATATTGCCTGAATGTTTCAGAGGGAACCGTTGCTTCACATAAGTTTATGACATGTCACTTCCAGATGTGATCCAAACAGCAAAATGGCCTTATGCATGGCAGCACAACGTACGCTGGCATGCCCTCTTGTAAAGGTATCAACTAATAAGAATTGTCAACTATAACTTTTCTAGATATGCCACTTGCACAATAAGAACGCCAGCTAAAGGGATACAAAGTTAACCGAAAAACATGGGATTGGGAGATGGACAGCAATAAAGCAACTTAAATAAACCAACGGGCATTCAATCTATGAATGAAGAATACAATATATGAAGTGAACCAGACCTTACGATTTTTCAGCTTTAATCCCATGTCCATAGACTTCTCCTGAAGGACCTTTATCTCTGAACTTATGGAACCAATTTCTGTCTACCACAGAAGTCAAAAGATTGCAATATGACTTAGTAAAAACAGGAGGACCCATATTTTTATCTAAAGGTAATAAATAAAGGAAAAGCATGAATAGTGTGCCTTTAGAGAGAGTGCTGCCCATTACATTTAGATTACATTATGTCTTGAACCATTATAAGGCAGAATGGTGTTAAAAAATCATTATCATTGAAGTTGTTACATGGATCATATAACATGAAATTAGATTCCTTGGATAACACATGGAAATTGGGCTGCAGCAGGTAAAATGTAGAACTTTGTTTGAATAGCTCCATGGTGTTACCTAGTAAGCAAAAGTTCAGAGACAATGAATTGAACTGATAATAACAACGAAAACACAAAGTTGCACAATGCCAGTTCGATAATATTGTGTACAACTACTCTTGGTTATCCAGAATGTTAGGGAATATCTCAAATAGTACTGCCACAACAAATGGGGATCTGTAATTACCTGGAATCCAGTCAGAACCATTTCCATTTGTGACAAAATATTGTCACAATCTCGAATTTGATCATGCAGCAAAACTAGGTTTTCACTTTCCTTAATGTAATCCTACAAAGAAAAGGGAGCAAGTGTTCCTTAAATCAAATCTCAAGGTAGTAACACACTGCTAATTTATTTTTCAGCAGCGCTAAATAAACGTCAGCAATCATAGGTATGTGTTCTCCAAATAGCTTCACTACTGTTGAACGACGATTTAATGATTGAACATAAATTTCCGTTTAAGAGAATGACCTTACCGGTTCAACATAAAATTATTCAGTCTGAGGTTCTATTGACATTTGATGCTGCAATAGTTAGCTCGACATCACTAGAACAATGATTGCCATCATAATTGACATGAACTACTTAACTAGGAACAGAGAACATTTGCCAAAAGCAGTCACCTGTATAGAATCCAGCTCGATTTGGCGTATGTTATTCTCGACTCCTTTTGTGTACTCTCGCAGTTTGATGCCGTTAGCCAGGATGTTTGCGACTTCCTGCGCATGTCCATAAAGAGAATGACAGTGATCAGTAAGGAGGGGGCAAAGGGTACACTGTTTCATACAGCCTCTCGTCACCCGAACATCGTGGCAAGCTCAGAAGGACAGCAACAGCAATGCAACCTGCTGCTTCAAGGTCTCAGTAAGGCGTAAGCTACTACATAAGTACATAGAGGTCGCGCAAAAATTATGAAGTTCTCTGAAGCAAAAAAAATAAAGCGGCACCTTGTCATTCTTGCAGTTGTCGAGCTCCTGCTGCAGCCCCCCCAGGGACTCGTCATCGCTGGCAACGGCGAAACAGCACGCAAGCTTCAGAATCGCAGCCGCAGCGCGGGTAGGGCCAGCACACGGCGCCACCCGAGAAGGAAAGAGCAAGCGATCGTAGTACCTGGTGACTTCCTCGTCGAGGGCGAGGTCGCCGACAAAGACCCCGAGATCGAACCTGTCCTTGTGCCCGTCCAGGGCCTCCGCGGCGGGGACGGCCTCCATCTCGGGTCGGAGACCGCGGGACGCGGAACGGCGTCGGCTCTCGGCGGGCTGGCTGGCTAGCTCCGATCTAGATCTGCCACCGGTGGCGGTGGCCGGTGGGGGTTGGAGTCGAGTCGGATCGGAATCGGACGGGGTTGGGAACGGGGGTCCCCGGGAAATGGAGACACCGGGAGGCTGGAGGAAAATGTGTGCTGGGCTGTATGGTGCTGTTCCTGTGAGCCTGTAATTCATTGAGCCGGGCTATTATTGGGCCTCCCAAAGAACATAAACTAGCCCATGTTTTAAGAGGCTATTTGAACGTATAAACTGTTTGCACGGCCTAATTAACGTATTTGGCCATTTCAGGCAAGTTTTTCCTCCTTTTTGTTCTGAAAAAAGTTTTTCCCTCCTTTTTCAGTTATATTTTTTTAATTCAAAATGTTCCTCACTTTTGCATCTAAAAACGACTCATGTAGACAGAAGAGAAAATAACATGAAAATCGTGTTTTGTTCCTTTCTGGTACACAGTGTTAAAAGTTGCAAGGCTTCACGTATACGTATTTTCTTGTAATCATAATCATTTTGATGGCATTTCTATCCATGATAAAAATTCAAGGAGTGCAGAAATTTTAAGCCATTTATTAAGGCCGGGGCTCTCCCACGCGTATTTTATAAGTTAAATCTAGCTCAACGTAATTTGATTTACCTTTACATGAAATTCCTATATCAAACTAGAGAATCCGTGAGGTATATACTTAGCTAACGTTTGGATCACATACTGACTCTATAATCCAGCGAAAAATCATACTATTTGGAGTATTAAATATTCACTCCTTAGTGTAAAAGAAAGTCATTTTAAGGTTAGAAATGTGAAAATGTTTTTAAAACCTTGAATACAAATATTTTTATATGTTAAGCTTAGAAATGTGAAAATGTTCTGGGTAGATCTGTATTAAAATATAGTTTCATAAAAATATTTTTAAATATATTTTATAGCAAAAACATCAGTCAAAATTATGTTTTTAAGACCGCGTTAATGTCATAAGTGACTTCTTTTATAATACGGAAGAAGTATATACTAATCGCGCGTATGGAGACTAATTTATGAGACGAAACTGTCAAATCTAATTACACCATGATTTCATAATGTGGTGCTACAGTAAACTTTTGCTATGATGGATAGGATCAATATATTCGTTTTGTGAATTAGCCTGGTTGTATGCAATTATTTTATAATTAGCTCAGTTTAGTTTTCTAGTTGGCATCGAAAACGTCAAATGTGACAGGGCTAAACTTTAGTCATTACGATGCAAACACCCTTCAATACTCAATATCCAGATTATAATCCAGCGATCCAACAAAGAGTGGATTCTTACTACTCATAATCTTAGGTTCTCAAGACACGATCCATTATTCTGATTCGTGTAATCTCGATGGATTCGGACAGGACCCTAGTCACATTTTTTTTAAGCTAAACGAAACATGCTCGTGTTGCTTCGCTCCCAAAATGAATCCTGTAGGTTACAATAACCTGTACTAAGAGCAATTTTCCCTGACCAGATTGTGAATTTGTGATTTTTGGAGAAAATAGACGAGTAGAACAAATGTTCCTTCTATCCTTCCTGGTCCTTAGTATCTTGGTACGTGCGGCACGTATGTGCTATTTAAAAAATAGAATAAAAAAAAACTAATTTAGAATAGTGGCATGTGTTATTAAAAATAGAATAAAGACTAATTTAGAATAGTTCATCAAGAAATAAACAAAGTATTTAGAGCGCTGAAAATTAGGCAGGGTGAAAAATAAATCAAGAAATAAGCAAAGTATTTAGAGTCAACATTTAACCACTATTGTTGCCTTGTAGTCTATGAATTAATACGAACACTGATGGGTCCAAAATCGAGCAAACAATACAACCACGTATACTTAGATGTATTTCTCTCTACGTGTGTCCCCTATGGAGCAGAGAGCAGCTTTTACATATACAGTCATCCCACATAAATTTCAGGGCTTCAATGAGGAGTCATTTCCGCACTATTCTTGCATCCTTATAGTTTTGAAAAAAAACAATTATCAGCATAGAAAAAATTCAATAACGATGGGAATACTTTAATAAGCATATTACTAATATAAAGTAATAAGATGTTATTGCTAACCGCGTGAAGCAAACAATAGAACAACTGACCATCCCAACTGTTCATGAGTTCTAAAACTATAAACCCCATCAAGCAACTGCGAATTAAAACACATCCCATGTGAAGATTTATTACGTAAAAAATGACACTCATCATTGGATGCACAACTTTATAGTTACATGTCTGGTGTTTTAGGAACAAAGCTCGAAAATATATGATGCCAATCATAAACATCGTCATTCCACAATGGATCGACTTCTTCCATAGCTCGCTCATACGTCTTTGCGATTTTCTGTATTTTAGGAAGATAGTAAAAGGACATATGACTATAATAATCCCACTGGCTAAATGGTGTAGAATCGATTATAGCTATAATCCTATCCTTCCTGTCCAATGCGAACACACCATAATTTTCACAGGAATGGTAAGTCACAAAAACCTACAATAATTGTGTTAGTATATATATCCCTGAAATTCTTTTTATTAGATTTATGAAGCATCAAAGCAGGTTGAGTAAAACGCACCCGTTGACATTGTGAAAACGTAACTCCACTATTGGGCCAAACATCAAAGTAGGTGGCCAGTTTTTTGGGTTCAGGGTTTACACGATGCGAAGGATGGCATCTTTAATTACATGCCCTTTTTATATGCATTCGGATCATCTCCCATCTCAGAAGGCATGGTTCTTTTTTTTTAGGCATGCGCATCAGCCCAGTAACCTATCTTTCTATAGTGCACGCATATTTTTTTCTTTTTTCAACATGAGATATCCTTTATTTAGGAGACAACAAGAATGTTTCTTTTTTGTACGGTAGGCGAATCAGCTGATTCTATCTCGGCCAATCATCTAAAGCTAACTCTAGTCTTTCCTTGATTTTATTTCTCTTTCTTTTTTTTCATTGTTTTCCCCAACCATGGAGATATCTAATATCTATTTCCCTTTTTTCATTGCAATTGTGGACATGGATGTGCTTTTTGTCTTTGATTTTAGGAATAGAAGATACACGTGATTCGTGACTCAACTTTATAGTTCCACAGTGCACATGCAAATATTACATTTATTATCGTTCTTTATAGACTGGCAACATTATCTTTTATTTATTTTACTTTCAGCGAATCAGCTCACAAAGGAAACAAGGATGTTTCGTTTTTTTAGGCAGGCGAATCAGTTGATTATTCTTTTTTCCTTTTAACGGCATACATGCACCCACCCAGTTTATATGTTCAATTTGATATATATACATAGGAAGTATAGAGAAGCATCCTCCATGTCTAATATGGTGTCTCCTTTAATTGTTTTAAGACACTTTACAAGTGAGAGCTCACTGCATGAGCTCCACCAACCACTTATTCGGACCTAACCAAGGACTGCTTCTGTTCTACAAAGGAGATGCTCAGAATCATATTGCTAATATACATCACATCCTCTGTTATAGACTTGCACTATCAAATGGCTCTCCGCATTGCCTTCGTTCACGTAGCGGCAAGGAAGGTTCCAGCAGCTCCTTCTGCAAGCAGGCAGCAGCAGGGTTACCAATCCATCATACATGAGATGTTAGCTAGCTGCGTAAGCAATAGAAATTTTTAAGGTAGAAGTCGCATTTAATTTTGTTTAACTGAAGGAAAGAAATTACCTCATGATCTTGTACTGGCCCCATCGTCCGAGAGGATTCAACGCAGAAGTGGCTTTGGGTTCTCGCACATCGAGGGTCCAGTTTAAGAAATATTCAGAAATCCAAGGTTAAACTAAATACAGAAAGACCAATTTGTTCTTAAAAATAAAATATTCTTCTAGACCAAACTTGTCTGTTCGTGGCACATTAAATTAAACAAAATTAAGATAACTAAAAATAACCACACCAAACAAAATTCAGATAACAAAATTGCTCTTCAAAAATAAAATATTCTTTCAAAGGTTCCTCCACTATCACTCTCATGCGCATACAAGATAATTAAATGTCAAAGTTTCATCCGCTGTTGATCATGTACTCATAGACGTATTGCAGGGAACGTACGACCGGTGGCCTTGCACAATCTTCTCTTGCGTTCGTTGTTGTATGATCATGCGCAGCAACCGCGGCTTTGACCGCATCATGAGCCATCACATCCGTACGCAGTTCTTCCCTCACCGTTGCACGAGAATAAACCATAAATAAAAAACTTCCAATAAATACTTAAATATTTTTATAGAAGAACAATCACATATATATGGTACGTTCGAGATCCGGAATCCTAGAATATACCTCACTTTCAATCAATGTGATTGAAGTATTAGCGGTCTCCTCAAAGCACCCTGCAAAACATTAAAGTTAAAAAATTAAAAATATTATATCTCTTCTCTATCCTATAAAGAGCCAGCAAATTTTGCAACGAACCTCTGTCTTGGTTTACGCGAACTCCCGTTGCCATCATGTAGCCGTTTTGATGCTCGGCATCAATCAGCCTACCACCAGTAACCTAGCAGTAATCCGTGATGATGCGAAGAAATACGATGAGGCTACACCAATATCCATTAAATTGTTAAGAGCATAGTGAGAGCAAACAAAATTACAAAATAAGAACAATGGTGATACACACGAACCTTTTGTCTTGCAAGCATATCTCCCTAGTGGTGTATGGATGCAATGAACATCGGTGATTTACTGGCCCAACGCTAGCAACGACGGCAAATAGATCGACCTCGGATCCATGAACCATCTCAAGACCATCAGCTAGAGTCATGAAAAACATCGAATAAACCATGGTCTCTCGCTGAACAACTTTCGTAGAAAAATCTCAAAGAATTTGAGGCGAGGTATGTACTGGTAGGCAAGGGGCATGATGGCATTGAGGCAGTGGCTAAAAGAGACATATATAGATAGGGCGTGGTGACTTATTTCCTTTTTTTCTACCACAGGAGACTGAAGGGAACTGCACTGCACCAGTGAAAAAAAAGAAGGGATCAGACCACGTGATCAGGGGATCAAATGGTTTATTCTATTTTAATGGTGTTTCCTTTTTTTCCTATGGTAGGAAGGAAGAGATCAGGCGAGATGATTAGGGGATCAAAGGGTTTATTCAACATGGGAGTTGTTTCCTTGTTTGTCGTGGGGGCATTAATTTTCTTTCTTTTTTTGCCGCGGTGGATATTGCACATGGGGACATTTCTTTTGTTTGCCCGTGGGGACCTTCCATTTTGTTTACTATGGGGTAGATTTGGTGGTGGAAAAAGATTGGAGATGAGGAGGTAGGATGAGAGTTTTTGAACATGGGAGGACGATCAAATCAATCTCCCCCTCTGGTCGTCGTAGGCCCACCGTTCAGCTCTAGTAGGTGGGTCTGTTGCGAGGGGTAAGGAGGTATATTTTTTTTGTGAGAAGTGTCTCGTTCATACTCCTAGATTCGACTGAGCCCCGTCCGAGCCCCCACTTGCTCCCTGACCAGTGGACCCCGGTATCAGCGATGCAGAAGCGGTAAAAAAACTGCGCCGGGCAAGACGAGAGGCCTCGTAAAAAGTAAAAACCACACGAGTTCGCGTGCAAAACCCCTCCAGCTTTTTAAACCCCACTCCTCGCCCCGTGTAAAAGCTACCCGTGTTCGCCGCCGCCGTCGCCCCCGCCCCGCCTCCTCAGCCTTTTCTAGGGTTTCCTGCCCCTCCCCTCCGCGGCCGCCGCCGGCGGCGTCGTTCAGCGGCGGCGTCGGCGAGAACCGCCCTCCCGCCCGCTGCCTCCTCCTCCTCGGTCACGCCGCGCTGCGCCGGCCCTCTCCCCCGCGGGCAAGGTATTGCGCCTCTTCGACCCCCTCTCTCTTGCTTCACTCTCGCCGATCTCCCCGTCCTGTATGTTTTGATCGGTATCTCGATTGCTTAGCGTCGGGAAATGTTGGGCGATGGTTTCGTGGGGTTCCCATGCTCGCGCCGCCGCCTGCGATTTCATGCTTTGCGAGGATTATTTATTTTTAACCTCGTTCCCAGCCATGGAACGGGCGTGCGGCGCTTGCCGTGGTGATGGTGGGTTATGTTTCCATTTTAGGTTTATCTGTTCCTGCCCTTGTACGTGCGCGATCGAGGGAGGCAATAAAACGCTTTCGAGGGCCCAATGATTTTGTTTTGTCTCTTTTGGAGCACACGAATCACGAATGATTGATTAAAAATCGTTAAGCTTTGGTAGTCCTCGCAATTTTGCTTAATGCGATTTTCTCCCGTTCCTGTTATGTTGAAACCTTGATTTTGATGGGTGTGGCTTTAGTGGTTCGTCATGGCGTGCTATATCTGTCTGTGCCCATGATGAACAGCATCAAGATAGCTTCTTTTCGTGGACATAGGTTTCATCCTACTTAGAGTTGGTAGGGCAAATTGACCACGTGTGTCATAATGTGTAAAATCTAGAGTTCCAGACATTGCAATTTTTTGTGGATAGCTAGATTCTTCATTGCATGTTTTATTTGTTTGATCTGATGTGATCTTTACCAGATACATGATGGAAACTCCAGTTGAGCACTGTTGATGTAGTTGTTATGGCCTAGATGCATCATTCTCACGAGTTGAACATTGTATATGGGATTGTTATGGCGTAAATGCCTCATTCTATCGAGTGATCATCTGAGAGATGTTGGCCATCACTCTAGGGAAAGTGGGTGATGTGGAGTACTAGCTGCTCTTTGCTCAAACTAGACCTATTATCTATATTAGGAAATATAAAAAATCTATATTTTTTCTTGTGTGAGACAGGTCAAGTAATTCTGACTTCCCTGTTAGTACCTTCTCTTTTTTCACCTTTGATTGACCACTTCTACAAGCTGCATTTGTGCTTGTGAGGCGGTATATTTCCGCCACAATGTATCATTTTTTTAATTACATGTAGACATTGTGTTTGATTGGTCCATCACCTTTGTTTTGTGATGTTTGTTGTCTGTATTTTTCTTAGCTTTTGCAAATGTTGCTGGCTATCATCTATTTTTGTCTTGAAATTTCTGTACAAATCTTCTCTGCTAATCATAAATCATAATCCTCTAACTATTGTGTTGTGACAAGGCAGTAATCTGTTCTTCCCTTCAGGAATGGCAGGGCAAGCAGGGAACCCGACAAACCATATAAGTCCCCACGTGGTAATCTGTGTTCTCATGTGTTTCACTTCAGTACTTAGGTACCAGGCTCGCTGAATGCTTTTTTATCGTTTACAGATAGGTGGCGCGTTTGTTCAGCAATATTATCATATTCTACATGAGCAACCTGATCAAGTGCACAAGTTTTACCAAGAATCAAGTATCCTTGGTCGACCAGAGTCCAATGGAACCATGGCGTATGTAACCACTCTTGATGTAAGTTCTAGTACTGATTTGCAGACCTATTGCTACAGTAGGCATACTATCGAAAATTGAGATTAACTCTTGGGGTCGTCCTTCTGAACAGAGCATCGATGAAAAAATTCTGTCTATGGACTTCAGGAACTACTTAACAGAGATAGAGACGGCTGACGCACAGTTATCTCACAAGGATGGGGTGCTTATTGTCGTTACTGGATCCATGACTTCAGAACAAGGCGTTTGCCGTAGGTTTACCCAGTCGTTCTTCCTAGCTCCGCAAGAAAGTGGTGGCTATTTTGTTCTCAACGATGTGTTTAGGTTTATATCAGAAAGGAAACCGGCTGAGGTTAATCAAGTTGTTACTCAAGAAAATGGAAGTAGCCAGAATGGTATATCTGCACCTGAACCATGTTCAGCATTACCAGAACCTTCTCCAGCTAACAGGAATGTGATCTCGGACCATGTGACAACCGAAAATATTGTCACGGAGCGGCAAATTAGCAACCCCTCTGTTAATGGAGCTGCTGTTGAAAATAATGTAAATGCCAAACCACCTGTGCAAGTGGCCAAAGAGGATTCCAAAAAGGCACCAGCCACTGCTCCTCCCCCTCCTGCTCCAACTCAGACAGATGTTACTAGGAAATCTTATGCATCCATTGTGAGTTATTTATCATTCTATGCAATTTATTGCGACACTCAACATGCCATGTTTCATAACTCAAGTGCCTTAGTGCCAATGCCTTGTTCTTAGTTTTGTACAAAAATGATTTGGTTGGGGTCACCTTGTGGACTTATAGTTTGCTTCTCCTCTAATTACATACATGACTTCACAGGTCAAAGACATGAAGGAGGGGCCACCAACTACACAAGTTGCCAAAACAACTCCGTCAGTTGCCAAACAAAAGCCAGCTCCTAAGCCAGTGTCCAAGGCTGTTGAAGATTCGGAAAAATCATCTGTGAAACCTACCCAAGCTAATGAAACCAGTGATGGGATTGTTGCCCAAAACAACTCTTCTCGCAATGGTTTGTTGGTTCTGACTTTTACATGGTTGTCCTTTTTGGCACTTATCCTGTCAGCAATACTGACACTATATTCCCTGCAGAGCAAGGCTATTCGATTTTCGTAAAGCATTTGCCTTATAGTACCAATGTTGAAATTCTCGAGGAGGAATTTAAGAGATTTGGTGCGATAAAGCCAGGTGGCGTCCAAGTCAGGCACAATAAGGTTGGAACATTTGGCTTCGGTTCTATTTCTGATGTTTAGTTTTAAACACTTCTTATTGCATTGGTGCAGGATGATCATTTTGTCTATGGATTTGTCGAGTATGAGTCCCAGCAGTCTATGCAAGCTGCAATTGAGGTTAGCCTTTTTATTTAGCTCTTATCTCTAGTTGCATTTGTACCAGTTAGTCTCCTTTCTGAACCTTACCATACTTGTCAATTGGAAAATTTACAGTGCTATAATCAAATCCATGCATTTTTAGTCGCGATTTTGAAAACGTTCAGCCCCTTAAGTACATTTATTTGGGGATTCACATTTATACTTTGCTGCTAATTCACTGCATGTGTGGATGGTGCATCTGGATTTGTATATTCAAATAACCGCTGAATCTTTTTCTGCCTAATCACTACAAATTTTATTGTGAAATTTTAGCTAATATATCTTTGTGATAATGGTTGTCACTATCTAAAGTTATTATATAACTCCTATTTGTCTCCCAGGCATCTCCGATTCATATGGAGGACAAAGAAGTCCGTATTGAGGCAAAAAGAGCCAATTCACGAGGTATGCAATCTACTCATTCTGAATTTAAGTAAATTACAGAGAGTTTTGTGTCAAGACGTATCCCTTTGATACTGTTTGTGCCAAGTTCTTCCTGCTTGGTGAGTTGATTCAACTTGTCAAAATGGTTCGTGGGTCTTGCAAATGTATAGAGGACTTGGCAATATGCTAGTTGGGTGCTATTCACCTCCTCACCTTGTTATTAGTGATTAGTGTTTGTTATTATTAATGGTTATTCGATATAATATCATGTCATTAGTTCTTGTGCCGAGCATTCTTAAACACTTTGATGCTGTTGTTTGGTCTGTGCAAATGACTATTGTACTCAGACTCTACACAATGGTGTAGGTGGCCGTTTCCAATCTGGCAGGGGAGTGTATCATGGTGATAACTTCAGGGGGCGTGGTGGTGGCTATGTGGACAATGCAAACTACAGAGGCGGCGACAACTTCAATCGCAGGAATGAAGGCGAGAGCTACAACCGCAGAAATGAAGGCGAGTTCTACAACCGGAGGAACGATGGGGAGATGTACCGGAGGAACAATGGGGAGAACTACAATCGCAGGAACGATGGAGAGAACTACAACCGCAGGAACGATGGCGAGAACTACAACCGCAGGAACGATGGCGACAACTACAACCGCAGGAACGATGGCGAGAACTACAACCGCAGGAATGATGGCGAGAACTACAATAGAAGGAACGATGGCGGGGAGAACTTCAACCGCAGGAGCAACTTCAGAAATCAGAATGAGTTCTCTGGTCGCGGACGGGGCCCACCTCCACCAGGAAATGGTTACCAGCAGAATGGCAATGGTGTCCACCCACCTCGGCCCTTCCAGAACGGGAACGCGAGGTTCGGCCGTGTCAACAGCGGCCCTAAGCAAGCGCCGGTTGCTGCGTAGAGGCATCAGGTGTCAAGGTAGGGAGCTCAAGTCTATATCCAACTGAGTGTAAGGATTATTTCTAGTAGGAGCATTGCTGATGAGACAGCTTCAGGGGGCACCTCAAAATTCTTTTGTACTGTGTCGGGTCGCTACTGAGTTTGGTAGTGGCAGTCGTCCATTGGTGGTAGGTGAATTTTGTCGCCGTTGATAAAGCTTGTCAACTGGTTTTTTGGACCGTTGGTCCGTAACTTGTGTCATCTGCCGATCATGACTGGAGATTAGACACTAATCTTATGATGAAGTGGCGCATGGATAGACCTGCGTCCGTATTTACCGCCGTTGTTGGTTACAGTCTAGTGTCTTGCTTGGTTCTCGTTACATGAAGCATCAGATGGCTGCGTCACGTTTTCTGAAAATGGGAACCTGTGCTGTCAACGTTGCCCAAGTTGAAGATCAGAATGTCCTTTTAGACGAAATCATGATGAATTTGGCGCTACTGTATGTGTTGTGATAAGTGCTCCGCTAGTTTGGTGGATTACATAGTCCTAAGATGCATTCCCGTGAGTGAAGAGAAATCAATCACCACCATCTGTAAGGGGAAAGAGTAGGAACGCTGGCATCTTTGCACGTGGCCTGTGAGGCCATGGCCATATTTAGGAGCAGAGCAGAGCAGAGCCCCATGGCCATATTTAGGAACAGAGCAGAGCCCAACCAAGAATCCAGAACACAGGTCGCGTGACGGCCATCCCCATTGATTATCCTCGTAATCCCCAGCAGAGTTTTTAGCCTTGGGCACGCGCCGAGGTCATCTGCCCACTCCCCCCGGAGCAGCGCAGGCGACGGCGACTCGTCGATGCCTAGTTGGATCCGCGGCGATCTGGCGGAATCACGCGAGAGAGCGACGCTTCACGCTTGCCGTGGCCGTGTCCGTCCGCGTCAACCGGTCAGACTCGACGGCTGCTGCGTTGCTTTGCCGGACGTGACCGGCTGACGCCGAGGCGAGGCCAGCAACAGGCAACAGCACCGTAGCAGTAAAACCCAGGTTAGCTCTGCGGCCGTGGTCCCCGCGGTGGACGCCTGTCGCCGTCCGATTCGACCACGTCGCGCGCGTCGCCGTCGTCTGATCCTCTTGGGCCTCCCTCCGTCCGTCCATCCGACAGCGCAAGTGGGTGGGGTGGTGTGGTCTAGTGGCGGGCCGGCTCGCGGCGTACGTGGCGGGTCGGGGCGTCAAACACGACACCGAAAGGCGGGCGCCCCAGCCACCACTTGTGCCCCCGCGCAATCATTTCTTTTTTCCCCTCTCCTTCCACCCGCTGCTTCCTTTCCTTCCCTTCCCTCCCTGCTCGTCTGCAAAACAGCAGCAAGCGCCCAGCCAGTTGGGCCATGTTTAGTTTTACCTAAAAGTAATGTTTTTTTTACCATTTATTCTATTCATTCTCTTCACAAAATATGTTTCTCAACGTAATATTCATGTATAAAAAGTACTTGTTGCGCTCCCGAGTCGAGTCGAGCGAGAGGGCCTCGCGACCTGACATCACCTCACCCCCACCGTGGCTTGCCGCACACGGTCCGTACCTGTTGCTTGCCTTCACCCCCGCGCTGTCGTGCACCATCCCTCCAGTACAGGTACAGTCCAGGCTGGTGCGGGAAACTTTTCTTGGCTCGCGCCTCTTCTGCTGCTCTCACGACAAGGGAAGAGCACGAGATGCAGCAGGACGGAGGGAGTGGGGGCACCCGGGCTCGTGCTCGTGTTCCTCCCTTGGTGGCTCGTAGCGGTCCAACACGTGTCGTCGGCGCGGGCCGGCCCGACACGCGGTCGCCCGCCACGCGCTGGTCGCCCACCAAACACGGCTCCCCCCCAATTATCTAGGCCCCCTCCCACTTGTTGCCCACCACCTCGCTCACCCTAACCAAACAATTATGGACACATAATCTCCCCATCCGCCAGCCAAAGCGAGAGCAAAAACAAAAGCCTCTCTCTCTCTCTCACCCCAATCAGTGCAGTGGGGGGAGCGAACAGGAACAGCAGCAGAAAGCGAGCTCACGAGAACGATCAGATTGGACGGCCACGTCCCTCCTGTCTGCTCCCTCCACCGGTCGTCTCGTTCTCGTCCACCCCCCCTCCCTCTCTCTTTCTCTCCTCCCACCAATCCCACCCTTCCACCACCCCCCTCAAAGATTACAGAGAGGCGGACGGAGATCTGATTGCTTGCTTCCCTTCCCACCTCCTCCGCCCCGCGGGGCTCTTCTCCTTATCTTCTCGCTGCTATCGGCTCCCCTCTCGTTTTCCGATCGGCTGCTGTCACCATATCTCCTGCCCCGGATTCTGCTCGGCGGGCGGCCGAGGGAGGCGGTCTCCAGCCGTTCACCTCGCTGTTGTTCGGGAGATTCGCTGCCGGTGCTCGGGGGATTCGGCATGTGCCACGGTCGCTAGCGTTTGTGTAGCAGCGACTGATCGGAGCTCAGCTCGCCGCGCTGTTCTGTTCCCCTTCCCCCGCCGATTCGGTTTGGCCTTGAGCATGATGGATTCCTGACTGGTTGTTACTGCTTGTGCCGGAGCACCAGCTTGGTGCTTCGCTTCTTCGGGGGCAGTAGACTCGTAGCTACTCCGTACCTAGAAGCTGCGTGCGTCCGGGCTAGTTAGGCGGCGGAATAATGGCGTCCAGGGACTTCCTGGGCGGCTTCGGAGGGGGCGGGCCGCGGGCGCAGGCGGAGGACGCGGCGGCCGGCGGGGGCGAGTCGGACGACATCGAGCTAAGCCTCGGCCTCTCCCTCGGCGGCCGGTTCGGGACCGAGGCCAAGCGCCAGCGCCTGGCGCGGTCCTCCTCCATCGCCTCCGTCTGCTCCGTCTCCTCCCTCGACGGGGACGGGGACGCAGACCCGTCCCCGGCCGCGCCGCTCCCGCTGCTGCGCACCAGCTCGCTGCCCACCGAGACCGAGGACGAGCGCTGGCGCCGCCGGGAGATGCAGAGCCGGCGACGCCTCGAGGCGCGCCGGAAGCGCGTCGAGCGCCGGAACTCCATGGGCGCGCCCCCGTCGTCGTCGTCGGGCCCGCCCAAGCCCGCCGCTGAGGCGTCCGCCGTCGTCAACGGCGTGCAGCTCAGGAGGTCCGTCGGCTCGCAGGGGAGCACCTCGGTCAACACCACGGAACAAGGTATACAAAAAGTGGTGCCTTCGCTTCCTTGTGATTTGCTCTTATCTCTCGCGTTTCAGCTACCATGGTTTTGTTGCTACTGCTTCGTCTTGATCGACTGCAATGCTTTGTTTTGATATTACAACTCGCTTTATAATCTATAGCTCTTAGATGAGGTCATTACTATTGCATTAGTCAGCAACTTCCGTTAGCAGTAGAAAGGTTGGGTTATTTTGCTATGTGCCACCTGGGTTATACAGTCCAACATGTGTGTGACTTGACCACAAATCCGAGGCCAGCCAACTGCATACCTGGTCGATTTGGTGCAGAAATTCCTTGATTAAATCGTGTAACCCGCACCTCAAATACCTATGGATAACTAGCTACACCCGCATTTTATTTTTGCTTGGATCATAGTTGTAAAGTGTTCCTCGTGTGATCTAGGCTTCATAATCTATCTCTCTAGATTGGTAATCTATAGCTCTAGAATGGTCATTTGCTAATGTGGCATAGGAATGTGAAATTGCCTGCATAGAACCAACATACCAGGCACAGGGCTGCAGCAGGTTCCATCATCTCAAACATTGCATCGCACAAGCTGTATTCGCATAGGCACACAGCTATTTGAAGTGCAAACATGGGCCAAATGTCAAGACAAGTTCAAATATTTGCAGTGTGCCCCCATGGTTCTGCTTGAATCGTTGATGTTTGACTGTGGCTCTCAGGAACGGCTCTGGATCCAGGCAGCTGCAAATTTGGCATTTTATTTTGGATATTCTGGGCTTAAATCCTGCAGCCCCTCAGTTGCAAACTCCTAGGAATAACCATCCCCATTTTTGTCAGTCAACGTGCTAACAACATGCGACTAAATATTACAACCGAGTGCCTGATATTTGGCAATTAATTGGCACTATAATGTGGAAGTGAGATGTAAAGTTGTGTGTAATGAGCCAACCTCAGAGATGTAGCTAGGGCTCAAGGGTCATTGTTTCAAAACATTGCATCCCACAAGCTCTAGTTGTATTTTGGCAGTCAAATTCTGAGCACTACATTCTGAAATCCAAACCAAAAGAGAAGGATATTAATATGTGATGAGTTCGGTGTTTAAGATTATGGTTTTGAACAAAAGTGTAATAAAGCACCCACGTTGAAGCTTATATCAAGTTTGTAACAAGGTTGCTTGATATATGTGATAGTGATACTGGCAGTAAATTCATTTATCACACCACGCCACCGAGGCTAGCTATACGCTTGCTACTTGAGTATGTGATATGCTGGCAACCATGACCTTTTGAGGCCTACTCTCCTTCCTCTTCTCTTTCAATGAACAATCAATATTGTCATTTATCCTAAACTTGCAGCTGGTTCCTGGGAATTCAGTTGCTTGCTGTCCATCTCCGTGCTTGTCTTGGCAAGGGTGCTTAGATTCTAATTAATATGATACTAAAAATGAATTCGACAATCTAAATATTGGACAGTATCTTGATGCTTATCATGTAAAGATCACATACCTCGCTGAAAGTGACACTTAAGATTAGTTGATAGGCCCTTGTGTCTGAATCACAGAAAGTAAAGTAAAACATGCACAATTCAGAATTTCTACGTTGCAAAGTGCATACCAAAAGTTTCAGTCATTTGAATCATTGACCTCTGCATCATTCTGAAGTCTCTTGTTGAAGCACACCACGATGATATTTGATTGATATTCCTTTTTGTTGCTGGTAGTTAAGACCAAATACTCTTTTGGATTTTCAGTGTGATGATTGTTCTGTCAGTAAATGGAGATCAATCTACTAAAAACAGATTGTTGTTCTGGTTTCTGCTTGCATTGCCTGAATCTCAGTCTTTTTGCCGTTGCCTGCCCAGGTATTGGTGGAAGCACAGTTTGCCAGTCCACAGATGCAAAGAGTCCATCAACCTCTGATAATACAAATACAAATAGCATGCTTCCTCCAAATCCAAATAACATGCTTCCTCCAACCAAAGCAGCTGAGAAGCCACAAAATGGTACTTCCACAGAGCAGCCTCGGCTGCGGACCCTTGGGTCCCTTACAACAAGAACGAGCAGTTGCAGTGATATCAGGAAGATCATGATGGAGGACATGCCAATGGTCTCATCCAAGGTGGAAGGTCCTAATGCCAGGAGGATCGACGGCTTCCTGTACAGGTATAAGAAAGGAGAGGATGTGAGGATAGTCTGCGTCTGCCATGGTAGCTTCCTCACTCCCGCAGAGTTTGTGAAGCATGCTGGTGGTGGCGACGTCTCCAACCCGCTGAGGCATATCGTCGTCAACCCCTCGCCCTTCTCTTGAAGAGAGGGTTACCCTGTTGTTGGTGCCTACTGTGCTGTAACATGTAGGCTTCCTGTTTCTTTGACTTTAAACGGAAAGTCACTGTATTTTACATAAATTGGGAGAATGACATCAAATTCAAGAGAAACATCATCTGCAAAAGTTAGGCTTGTTTACAAATTGACAAATATTTAGTTGCTTATCTAGGATACAAGTCTGGTACCTTGGGACAACTCTCGCTGCATGTTTTCCCCTTAAAAAATTGCTGGAGGAAAATCACCAGAAACTGGCCTTACACATTAATTTGCTTGAGAACACGATTTTGTTTCCCCTTAGGGCATGTTTGGTTTGTGCCTATGTTTGCCCAGCCAAAAATTGGTCATAACCAAATCATGAGCAATGCCAAAATTTAGGTGTAGTAATGTTTGGATTGTGACCTTACCAATAGTTGCCAAATGTTGTGTATCATGTGAGTATGACATATGGGTCCTACGTGTCATGAATTGTTTTTGCTTCCAAATATAGTCAACTAAGATCTTGTTTTGTAGATTTAATTGTAATATGAATTATTATGTAAACATATTGTAAATTAGATATAACCATTTAAAGTAGGCTAAATCTTGTTTATGGGTATTTGTGCAGCCAATATGCTATTACCACCTAGCTCTTTGAGCTCCCTTTGGCTGCCAAAAAATTGGCGAGCAATTTGGCCACCCTTGTTTGTGCCCACATTTGTTCTCCACTCCAACTAACTAGAAATTGGCAACCAATTATTGGTAATAAACCAAACACTAACCAAATCACAAGGGCACACCAAATTTTTGGAAGGGGTGCAATTGGTAACCAACCAAACATGCCCTAAATTCCCCTCCAATCCCCCTTACTCCACCTCAATCTATAAATACACGAACAAAGAGTACTATTTTTGTAGGAAGAAGGCCTACTATTTCGTGTAGGCTCATGATTGTAATAACAAAATAATGCTGCAAAATCACGAAGTTTTTCACCGCCGTACCGTGTACAGAGACCAAACAAGGCAGCGCTATGGTAGCCACTACCAGAAACATGCCAAAATTGTGAGAAGACTACAACCATATAATGGTGTGCAACGATCCCCATAACATAAGCCTAAACCCTTGCTAATTTTTTCTTAACGATCTTCAATTTCAAGTTTTTCTTCTTCTGCTTCTTGTATTCCTTGTACATGTTAATTGATGACAATGTGTGGTTCAACTCAGCACGCAACCTTTCATTCTCTGAGATACCTCTTAGTACTGCGAAATGGCTCTGCAACTTCTCTTCGAGCTCGTCTTTATCCACCGAACAATCTGCCTTCTGAAGCATGTCTGGGCTTAGCGCAACAAACTCCTTACCACGCCTCTTCTTTTTTATATTCAGTGACAATGCTTTGCTGGGTGGCTTTGACAATTCCCGTTCAATTGACAAGTCTCTATATGCTTCAAGGGGATTCACATTCAAAATTGAAACAGGGTTCTGGGTAGGATTCAAACTTGCCATGCTCAAGATATTCGAAGCCATTGAAGAAACAGATATATCATAATGCTTCTCTAGGAGGCTGAGCTCCCAAAGGACAGACGCGAGTGCACCACTCAGATATGGATCTTTGGCCTCAGGGTTGTATTTCTAGATATCAAAGGATCATGGTCAGAAAAAAAATTGCTGATTGCCTATTGTACAAAGAAGATGAGAAGAAAAATACCGCAACTAAGCAAGACAGAGAGCCACCACCAGAATCATTTTCCAACATGTTACGGCACTTGCTATTCTTTTGCAGGAGATGCTTCAGGGTGACTAATGCTGAAATATTCATCAAATATGTACACCATTATGTCAGCAACATAAAGGAGAAAATATTACGCTCCAAAACTAATTTTCGTAGCAATAGCCAGGGGATGATACGATAATGGAACAAATTAGTTACAGGCCTAATACTTTTAGTATATTCGAGGCAGGACTTTGTACCTATCAGCTGGACAACATATGAGTAGGAAACTACGGGAAACACGGATAACATCATACGGGTAGCTACTGAATAACTAAAAGTTGTCCACAAATACTCCTGCGCATGAATGGGATGCTCAGGTCATGCCTCTTTGCATCCTACTATCAATCAGAGTCAAGGTTCCAAAAAACGTAATTAAACGTCGTTTAATCACGCTTAGGCGTTAATTAGAGGCCCAACGTTGCGTTTAAGGGGTAGGCGGCCCATTAAACGCTGGGCGCGCCTAGGCGCTCGTGTACACGCGCGGCGGCGAGTAAACGCGCTAGGCGAGCGTGGAATCGGAGGAAAACGCGCAGCGCGTGGGTGGGAAGCGGCGTGCGCCTTCGCGCGGGAAAGAAAGGGCGCAGGAGGAAAGAGGCGCGGGAAAGAGGGCAGACGCGGGAGGAAAGAGGCGCGGGAAAGAGTGCGCGGCCGCGCGGGAAAGAGGCCAGTCGCCCAGTCCGCCTTCCTCCCGCAGGGTCTCTGCTTCTCCTTCCTAGCCGCCTGCAACAGGGGATACGCCGCAGCTGCAGGGGCCCTGCTTCTCCTTCCCAGCCGCCACAAGGGCCCTGCTTCTCCTTCGCCGGGTCGTCGCCTGCAGCAGAGGGCAGCCGCTGGGTCGTCGCCTGCAGCAGAGGGCAGCCGGCACAACCCCTCGCTCATCTTCTCCAGGTGCTCCCTCTGTCTCTCCCCATCTTCCCATGCTCTGTAATTTTGATTTCTGCATGTCAATCACTCAAGCGATGAATTGTGCCCTGCTTCTCCTTCCCTAATCTCTTGGTCCTTATTATTCCTTGTACTCTTGTTCTTGGATTGGGATTAGGATGGCTACATCCCAAGCCGCAGCAGCTGCTGGTAGTGCAGCAGTGGCCCCTGAAGCTGAAGCTACTGAGGTTGGCAACCACCTAAAGAGGAAATCATCTGATATTGGGTGGGAGTGGGGGCGTCTTTGTGATGCCAAGGACAAGAACAGAGTCAAGTGTCTTCTTTGTGGCCAAGAGAGCACAGCAGGAATTAATCGCCTTAAGCAGCATCTTGCTCATATTGGCACATCTATTGTGAAGTGTCCAAATGTAACTGAGGAAGTTAAGCAGAAGTGTAAGAAGAATCTTGAAGAAACATCAAAGAAGAAGAAAGAAAAACAGCAACGTGATCAAGAGGTTAGGGAGAATGTGCAACTTGCAACGGCTGAACAGGAAGTGATAGAGGTTGAGTCACTTGCTGGAAGCTCAAGTACGCCTCGCAAGCTAGGACCCATGGACAAATTTGCAAGACCAATTGATCCCAAGGTAAGCAGTGCTGAAGCTAAGCGGCAACAAAACATAAATGAAGCACTTTGGAAAGAGAGAACACACCAAGTGCAGCAATATGTTGCTAGATGGGTCTATACACATGGTATGTTCTGTGCTTGAGTACCTTATCACTCCTTATTGTTGCAGCCTTCATACTTATTCGAATCCATGAATTATTAGTTGCTTGAATTTTAATTTTCTGCACAATCTATTGCTTATTTCTGCAGCTATTCCCTTCCATGCTATTGACAATGATGAGTTCAAGGAAATGGTTGAAGCTATTGGTCAATTTGGTCCTGGTTTCCAATCTGCAAGTCAGCATGATCTTCGGGGTAAATTGTTGGATGAGGAGCTCGCAAGAACCAAGAGCTTGCTGCAAGACCGTGAAGAAGAGAAGGTTAATAATGGCTGCTCCATCATGACTGATGCTTGGTCAGATAGGAAGAGAAGAAGTATTATGAACCTGTGCACAAATTCTAGCGAGGGCACAACCTTTATTAAGTCAAAGGAGATGTCAGATGTGTCACACACTAGTGAAGTTATATATGAGCTCGTTAACAAGGCAATTGACGATGTAGGTGCTGAACATGTGGTGCAAATTGTGACAGATAATGCTTCTAACAACATGGGAGCTAAGGCATTGCTGCACATCAAAAGGCCAAACATATTTTGGTCTTCTTGTGCAACCCATACCATCAATCTGATGCTGCAAGGTATTGGCAACCTTCCAAAATTCAAGAAAACAATTGATCTAGCAAAATCATTCACTATCTTTGTCTATGGTCACCACCGAACCTTGGCATGTTTGAGGTCCTTCACCTTGAAAAGAGAAATTATAAGGCCAGGGGTAACCAGATTTGCTACAGCCTATCTTACAATGCAAAGTATGATGGAAAAGAAGGATTGTCTTAGGAAGATGGTGGTTGATTCCAAGTGGTATGAGTTACCTGATGTGAAGGCCAAAAAGGGCAAGGATGCTACAGCCACAGTGTTGAATATACGTTTTTGGAAAGATGTGTCCCTTTGTTTGAAGGTCTTTGAGCCCTTGGTGAAAGTTCTACGTTTGGTTGATGGGGATGTGAAGCCATCTATGGGTTATGTGTATGGAGAACTTCTCAAGGCAAGGAGGGAGATCATGGAGGCATTTGGAAATGTGGAAAGAAATTACAGAGATGTGATGGCTATTGTTGACAAGAAGATGAAAGCTAGGCTTGATTCTCCATTGCATGTGGCTGCATATATGCTGAATCCGTACTATAGTTACAACAATCCAGCAATCTTCACTGATTCAAATGTAGTGGAAAAATTCACGCAATGTGTGGAGACCTTTTATCATGGTAATGATGATAAGGAATACAGGGTCGTTAATGAGGACTTGGAAAAGTTCCAAAAGAGACAAGGAAACTTCTCAAAGAAGATGGCAAGGAGTTGTGAACGCTTTGAGTTCAATCCAGGTAAGCTTTTGCATCAATTCTGTCCTGATTTTTTTCTGCAATCAATTCTGTCTAGAATTTCCTGCAATTAATTTTGCACATGCTTGATACATTTTACTTTTTCTAGCATCCTGGTGGAGGCTTTATGGAGGTGGAGCACCAGATTTGCAAAAGACGGCTATAAGAATCCTCTCATTGACCTCTAGCTCATCTGGATGTGAAAGGAATTGGAGCACCTTTGAACAGGTCAGTTAAAAGACTCTACTAATTCCTCTCTATTTCCAATTTAGTGTACATGTGCTGATGTTGGAATTCTAATTTATAATGTACAGCATCATACAAAGAGAAGGAATAGGCTGACAACAGAGCGCCTCAATTCTCTAGTATTCATCCAATTCAATAGTAAATTGCTGTCCAGGAGGGAGAAGATTTGCAGAAAGAGTAACTATGAAGTGCTCCTAAGTGGTGATGCTTCTGAAGCTCAAGGATTTCTCTTTGAGGGAGGGGATGCTCAAGCATTGGTTGTCTTTAGGGATGAGGAAGATGAGGGAGAAATGCCAGATACAGGGATACCATGGAGTGTCCTTGGAGAAGCAATGGGAACTAATGAGCAGCTTGAACCTAGAAGGAGTGCAAGAGTGACTAGAGAGGTGGATGAAGAAGAGTGGGAATCTGAGTCTGAAGATCCTGATTATCAAGATGATGACATTGCCTATGAGGATGATGAGGATGAAGAAGCAATTCTAAATTGCACTACATTTGCGGAGTGAGGATTGAGGAGATTGCATGATGGCAGCATGCTGCCAAGTTATCTAAATATTAATATCTAGTATTCTAGTTATCTACTTATCTTTAATTTGTGTGTTGACTATAAAACCTTTATTGTGTGTTGTACTGCTATTTAATTCGTGGACCATTAAGGCATGTGATGAACTGTGACTGTTATGTGTATATTTTCTTGTTATCTTTTTCCTTGTGCTGCTGCCCTATTGTTTGGAAGCTTGGTTGTACGTATTGAGCTGCCCCTCAGATAAGTTTCTACTCTTTACCTATTATTTGATTTTGCTGTTTTCAGATTATTAACTTGTCTCTCTTACTCTTTGATTGTTAGCTGTCGTTGAATGCAAGAAACCAAGTAGGAAAGGAAGTGATGTCAAAAACAAGTGTTCAGCAAGAGGTATGGTCACTGTTATTACTTCTAATTGTGTTATTACTGCTGATTTTGCTCTCAGCATAAAAAATAATAAAAAATAAAAAAACGTTTAATCACGTTTAATCTTCCTGGGCGCTAGATTTTAGGCTAGCGTTCGCCTAGCGCCCAGCGTTTTTTGGAACCTTGATCAGAGTTATAGCAGAAAGGTTGGCAGGTATCAGCTCAAAATCAAATGCGACAACAGCAAAGCACTCAGAACAAACCTGCTATGGCTTCTGCGGAGCCAAATGAGAGAGCAAATGTGGCCAAACGTTTAATGAAAGCAGCAGCTCTTAGCATATCCTGCTGCTTGCCTTCCCAAAGAAGTGTCTTTAGAGCATCTGCCAACACCTCACCTCGATCCCTGGATGCAACAAAAGGAGGGCTTATGCTACTTCATGGAGAACATAAATTGCTCTTAATGTATTGAACATCTAAAATTGACATACCACATATCAAGGCAGGGAGGGAAAACAAGAAGGAAAAACGACAACTAAAAGCCATGACAGTAATGGATATCACTGTCTGCATTATCAGAACTTCAGAAGCTATTCGTGGACAAAATTACATATTCTAGATTGCAAGTTTTTAGAAATAACATACAATGCACATGAAAAAATGCATCGCAGCATGTCCATGCGATATGATTGTATTTGACACTAATAGATTAATTATAAAATTTTGATATCTACTCAGAGTATCTTTGTTTGAAAGGAATAATGCAACGACACCAGAATTATCTCTAACTGTTCAGATATGCTGTAACTAATGAAAAAAAGCGGACAGTTCTTCCTAATAACTACCACCAAGATTAATAGTCAACCTGTCAGGGCGATACTCCAGTATGAGGTTATAGAGCTGCACAAAGAAATCCTGCAGGTCTACATTCAACGCCTCAAGGTTGCTCCTCCAGACTTTAAAGGCAACTATGCAGCATTGCATGCGTTCTGAGACAGACAGTGTATTATCATGGGGTATTTCATCTTGACGGTCGCTATACCCAGAAAGCTTCTTGAGGCAAGCAATAAGTTCACCCATGAAATCCAAATCAATTAAATGTGAGAATTTTCCTAAGCCCTCCAAGCATGGAGCAAGTAGTGGATGTGAGGCACCGGGGGAGACAATATTGGCCTTGGACCTGGAAGTTTTTAACAACATAAGACTGTTAGGGTGTTTTTTTTCTACTTTCAAAACGAAGTGAATTTTGAGATCAATACAGCTCGGGCCTAAAATACAGCTCTGATCAGTGTGATTTATTTGCTCTGATACAGCTACAGAAACCAGATTCAAGTACCCACCTTGAATTTGAAATGCTCATGGTATGCTTCAAAATGCGGAAGTATGTCTCAAAGAGAGCAGAAAGTGTTTCTCTCTGTATACTTTTTCTCTCCTTGGGACCAAGGGTGAAGGAAACCGCCCTAAGATCTGCATCAACCTTAAAAAAGATACAATGGAAGTTATTATGCAAATTCACACAGCTGTCCTATAAAAGTATGCCATATCTGATGTTACCTCCTCTCTAGCTTTCGAGATCAGCTCCTGTCTGGTTTTCTTCTTATCACTAACTGGCAGTTGCTTTGGAGACTCCTGATTTTGCCAGCGTTTATTCTTCTTTGGTTTCATCTTTTGCTCTTCGGTTTCATCTTCTCTAATATCTTCATCGAATCTCAAAGACAGGAAGACCTAATATAAATAAAAGTCCCAGTGCATAGTCAGCAATGATATGATATCGACTCATGCTCACTTTTTTTTTCACAAAAGGCAACATATAAAAACAATAAACAAACATTAACTATCTGTAGAAGATAAGGCGACAATACCACATACCTCAATGCTATCAGGATGGAGTTGGCAATCATTGAGCTTCACATGATCTGCAATCAACCTTACTGCTTCAATTGTTGCCTCGCCACGATGTTTTCCTTCATTTATAAATATTGATCTTATTGTTTCACAACACATTTTCCTACAATGATTGTAAAAAGGTTGCAGGTTAGGCCTATGTACACTACTTCAGTGATCAAATAGAGTAGAAAACTGCTCCAAAGAAAAAAAAATCAGTGTATTTTCAGATGAAATACTTGTTTTACTGATTACTACTGTTAAAAGGAGTAACAAGAAGTACCAGAACAAGTGTTGTTGGTATGATATATTTGCTCAAAGAAAATATGTGTGCACCTAATCCTTTTCAGTTGGCACGTTATGGAACTTCAAATATGATGTGTACTACAAGAGCAACCAATAGAGGTATTCTGCTCCCCAGCTCTGGTGCATTTTATCACCCATGGTACAAAAAGTAAAGTGGTTCGACACACCAATAATTTTACAACATAATCAGCTAAATTATTTAAATAATTTCAGACGTAAATAGAGACAAAGGTGTATATACCTTACTACATCGTCTGAGGAGTTTAAATTTTTTACCACACTGGCCAGTAGGCTTTCACGGAAGTTGAAATGTGGAGCTGTATCTAATAAAGCGCACATGCAACGAACAGCCACAGGATAAAAATGGGATTGCTTCTCCAATGATATTAGTTTCTGTAGATATGCCTGAAAATGCACAGAAGAAGAAAACAAATCCCACTCAGAACTTTGGAAGCTATAATGAGTACCAAAACTGAAGTCAAACAGATGCAATCAGTACTTGGAAAAAAGAGCCATTTAGCTTAGTTCACGGTCAGAGAATAATTATACGGTATAACTTTCTTTCACTAGGTACAAATACGGAGAGCCAGACCTTGTAGCAGCGGATAAGTGTGTATTCATAATATCTAGTCTTCTTCACTTCTTTTGAAACTTCTACTGCAAGCTCCTTTTCTGTCAGCTGCCTAATCCGATAGCTGCAATGCGCATACAGAGACATGCATAAGTAAATTGGGAAGGAACACATAGTAACAATTAAAAATAACCGTCAGGTACCTGGGAATTATGTCCTTAAACACAGCAAGCAAGGACATCAGACCAAGTTTAACAACCTTTTGGTCTTTGTCATTGCTTATGCTTAACATATCATTCAGAGATCTAATGTTTGCCTCAGGATCTTCAAGCATAGCCATCCCCAATTCAGCAAGTTGGGCTTTCTTTTTTTCGAATAATTCCTCAGCTGAAAGTTCCTCCTTCACTTCTTCCTGTCATGCATAGTGAAAGGCATCTGAGACATTTATTTTTAATCAGAAAACGTTGATGAGAAAATCAGCAATAGAACACTGCCAGCTAAAAAGTCAAGAACCCATGTAGTTTGTTTAGATTAACCCAGTATTACATAAACACATCGAGATAGTTCCTTTGGCTCAAAATGCTCGTGCCGCCTTTATTCTAACCTAAAGTATTATTATGTCAACATCAAGTGAGTTTTATTTAAAGTCGATGATGCCTAAAATGCTTAGATTTATGACCAAACATAGAAAATTCATTTACATTGATGATATTACTTAAAAGCCTGACCAAACATAGCAAATTTATTTACATTCATGATATTAAAATGATAAGATACCTATACTTAACCTTACGGAAGGAGCCAAAAGTTTAGTGTATTTATTCTATTAAAATGCTGTGAGCATGTAGAAGAACCGAAAAAGAGGTTTCAAATATGGAATTTTGACTGGGGCAAGCAAGAAAAGGAACTGAAGTAGTACCAGCACATCTGAGTGTAGTTTCCCCTTTGGAGCTTCAATTTGAGATTGTGTATTTTTCACTTTATCATCTCCCTTTTTGCTTTTAGATTTGCCCTTCAGTTCATCTTTTTTAATACCCTGCTTGGCATCTGCACCATTCTCTTGAGCTTTGGACTTGAGGCTGCCAGTATTTTCTTCATGCCTTGCTTTCTTTGCTGCGTGCCATATCATAAACGCAATATAATTATGTAAGTAGATTAACACTACAAGCAACATAAAACTGAAAACCCATGTTTAATCTTAAGAATTAAAATGTTTATTTTGAGAAAAGAATTAAAATGTTAATGTAAAATTGCATTATTGCAAGCGAAGCTTCAGCAAAGTTTGCAGGCGAAGAGGTAACTTGCGGTACGTTTCTGTTTTTCAGAGGGCTGAAAGTTGTGTTACCATGATCATGTTAGCAGAAACTCAGGCTTGACAGATATGATTTGTCACTGGCATAGTGGCATTGCGTATCTACTACGATCATCACGAACGGTTTACCTCTATTGTAAACGAGCTCCCCTTGCAGGGTCTTGACGGGGAGAGCATCGACGGGGTCCACCTCCAAATCGCCATCCTCCTCCTGGGGCCGCCTCGAGGCCTTCCTCTTCTCACGCTCTTCATAGAGGCGCTCGACCTCGGCCTCGTCGCCAGCGGTCCTTCCGACATACCTTCAAGAACCAAATAGGAAACCCACGCTCAATCAAATGCGGCGCAGCAACCAAAGCGACGCGAGGCTCAGAAAAGCACAGCGCAGGGGCGCCGTAGCCAAGCGACACACCAACCTGTCGATGACCTTCTGGTCGAACTGGTGGAAGCGGGCGGCGAAGTTTTTCTTGCCGCCGTAGAAGTCGAGGTCCTCGTCGGAGATGTGGACGTCGTCGTCGTCGACATCGGGCGGAAGCAACGGCGGGAGGATGACCTTGTTCTTGTCCTTCCTCTTGCTGCCGCTCCGCTTCCCCATCGAGGTCGCCGGTCCTGATTGCACGGTGCGGAGTGTCGGGGTTTAGGGTTTCTTCGACTCGTCCGCAGCAGAGGGGCGGCGGCGGCGGAGATGGTGTGAAGGAGGAAGAAGACACCCCGCGGGCTTGCGTTCGGCGCCTCGCTTTTTTACCGAGAAATGGGCCTTCGCATGGCCCGTACGTCCTCACTCAGCTTTGCTGGATAGTAATCAGGCCCATGGGCTTAACATCATCGCCAATTGTACCAGAGTTTTCTTGCCTTATTTTTTTTCCCTTGCACTACTAGTAATTGACCCGGTGGACGTTGGACTTGGACTCTAGGCCTTGGTTAAATGGTGGAGGTAAAGTTGGTGAAAATTGATGAAATGTCATATCTATCCTTTTGACACTAACTAGTCTTTTGGCACGTGCGACACGCACGTACTATTAAAATAAATTAGATTAAAAATAAATAATGAGATATAGGAATAAAGCGTATGCACAGTAAAATAAGAATTATAATGCACATAATAAATTTTAAATACAACACAACTCAATGCTCTAGGATGTTTCTATAGACAATATTTTTGTCCCTTTTTTAGTAGGATAGATATTCTTTTTTTTTAAAGAACCCACGTAGAAACGCCTCTTGACAATGACACATTCAATTGCCCGGTGAGAAAAAGAGATTGTGTACACTATATTTATTTATTGATAAATGATGCTATAAGAAATCATAATTATTGTTTTGACAACAATACATCATTTAGCTACTCTTCCATTCCAAATTATAAGTCCTTTAGTTTTTTACCTCTAAGTTTGACCGCTCGTCTTATTCAAAAACATGATGCAAAATATCATACTTTTTATTATAACTTTCTTAAAAAAAGAAAAAATTCATCTCTCACTACAAACCTAGTGAGTTATTAAAATAAAATAGAGTAAAAAGAAAAAAATAGATATGATCCTATTGCATACATGAAGAATAGATACACATTGAAATGAGCATTATAATGCACATAATAAATTTTAAATACAACACAACTCAACACCCCAAGACGTTCCTATAATCAATATTCTTTGTTCCTTTTCTAGTGTGATCGATATCCTTTTTTTCGCAAGAACCCACGTCGGCTCCCTAAAAACACCTATCGATAATGTCACATACAAACAATGCCATATACAACTGCCTGTGAGAAAAAACAGGTTCAAAAAGGTATATACCTACATTAAGTATTGTTTGACCCTCCACCGTATTTGTGGTCATTGCAGAGCTTAAGCGGATAGAAAATTGCTTTCCCTTACTTGAATGGAAGAGTTAGGTGCTCGGAAGGAGATTATGGTATCCGTGACAAAAAAAAATACTTTATTACTCTGGAAACCTCACTATTCTCCATTTCTCCTTCACGGCCACAGCGTGTCTGTTGGGGAGCTCGCCGTGGTACACCTCCAAGGACCCAGCCTCGGCCCATGCCACTGTGGAATCTGTTGGTGGTTAGAAGAAGGAGAAACACCTTCAAGTAGGCCTGCATGGAAGGGAAACCGGCATTTCTTTGGCAGCGGCGTATATAGTGAAGGAGAATTATATAATTAGTTTCATGTGCGTTGGCACATGCCACTATTGAAAGAATATAGAATTTTAAAAATAATTTTAACCATTATATTCAATTAAAATTCTCATAAATAAATATATAAATATAGTACATGTGAAAGCATATAAGAGTTTGCTTGATGTCAAATTTCATAGCCAAAATCTGGGCAAGAAATGTTGATGTATCAATTCTTTGATAATGAACCAATTGGTAGCTAAAATTTCTTGGCATGCCTTTGTATTGGCAAATTTTGGATGCCAACCAAAAAGGCTCTATGTAAAAACAGAGGAAACAAAAAATGAAAATTACATTATTCAATAAAATAAAAATTACCAGTAGTAGTATAACCTGGTTTCCTTGAAACAAAGTGGAACAATAAAGATGACGAATGAGAGACAATATCACTTGTAAGTTGTAACCTTTAGTTGGACAAATAAATGCCCATGGGCTGTGCATACAGATGATTGTACTCAACAGTCAAGACTGTAAACAATGAGCTGCAAATGCTGGAACATTAGTGTTAATTGAATCAAAAGATGCAAAGTAGGGACAGAGACTGTAGCCCTGGGTGCAGGTGGCCACTACGCAGGAGCTCGAGAGCAACGTTGCGCCGCTGTCATGAAGGAGCGGCTCCTGCAGACTGAAAAACACTGACAAGCATCTAATATGCATTTTTAAAAGTGTAAAGAAGACAACATCAATAGCTTTGGAATGGTAAAGATGACCTCTTAGATCTCATCTTATATACATATATTTGCATGACAGAAAGTACTTCTGATGGTTCCTTTGAATTTCCTGTGACGGCCATCTGTTTCAGCTGCAATGTTTTCACCGATAACCTGCAATATGAGTTTGGCTGACATGTATGAGATTCTGAGATAAAAAAACACTGCAGGCCATAACTGATTGTACCATGCCATTATGAGATTTTAAAAAATGAAACAATAATGCAATAGATTAAAAAAACATGAATCAATAATGCTATAGATTGTTCTGTACGCGAAAACTGGAAACATGAAACAATAATGAAATTTGAAGTGAAGATCGACAATTGCAATTGCATATTGCAGGTACCAGACTAAAGATGTACATGTTTGTTATTATGACAACTATTATTAGATTTGACACATCAATGCTCACTAAACATCTACACTCCATTGTGTTTGATCAATCAGTCAGTGTACCCTTTACATTCGAACAGTTTGTATTCCCTAGCGCTGCTAAAATACGGACCTTGACATTGGCTAAGACTGATAGTGGAGTATCAACATATTTGGCATTGTAGCATACCTCAATTCTGAAGACTTTTAGTATCCTATTAAAAGTTTTAAACTCGACGTACATGGACTAAACTTGCACCCCTGACCCAGGAGAAAAAAGAATATTGGAATTTAGAGCAAGTGATTCATGGAATGGTCTTAGTCACCAACTTTAATGAAATCGAGGCGGCCCGTGCCATCATGGAGCGTGAATGGCACATCTGCCATCCGCTCCACCTTCCCATTGACGATCCTCACAACTTGAATCTGTAATCCCGAGAAGACGCCCATTATTAACAAATTAAAGCACGTCGATTGAGACAAGCAGCGAAAGAGAAGGCACCGTTAAAGTTAAATCCCGTAAGTTAGCCATCTCGACACCATCGACTACGAAGGGAGCGCCCTTCTCACCAGCGCCAGATTGCTGTGCGTCGGTGATCTGCTTGACGGTCACAGTTCAATCGAGATGGGCCTCCATCGAGACGGGTGAGAGCAGCCATGCATCCTCAAAGGCGATGGCCTAAAGCAGTCGATGAGCGACGGCTTCCGGCAGTGGCGGCGCCTAGAGTCGTTGTTCCTCCACGAACATGGCTGTGGCGTGGCAACCCTTCGTCGTTGACCTCGACACCACCACTCCTCGGCTCCGTCGGAGCCTGCAGCTACCCCTCGGCCACCAACGAGACAATTGGTTTTAAATGGATGATTACAGGGGTAGAGATCCCTCTCTGATCTTATCTGCTCTCTCACTTACGCACCTCCACACGATCATGGGAGTTTGCCTGATCCGCTCCATGTCTGCCGTGTACAGCCCGGGAGCCTTGCAGGCCTTCTACGAGGCGGCCGGCACCGGCGCCGCCGTGCCGAACGCCATGCTCTTCCCGGGCCGCACCCCCTCGTTTAGGTCCACCACCGACATGTCCCCCTCCAATGCCCTCATGATCTGCAGCTAGCACAACGTTGGTGAAACCGTGAAAGAAGCCGCCGGCTGCAGTGGACTGCATGGCGAGAGCAATGACGCGAAGCAACCCCACACGCGAGGTAGAGAGTTTTCTTTTTGTTTTTTATTTTTATTTTGGCTATGGATAGATTTATTTCTTGCGTTAGAGAGAAGATCAGGGGGCTTTCCATTTGCTTTTAATAGCACACCTTTTATTTTCTTTTAATACCACATTTATTTTCTTTTAACACCACACCTTTTATTTCCTTTTAATAGCTTCTCCATTTATTTCCTTTATTTCTCGCCTTGATATAAGGGGCTTTCTATTTTTTTTTGTCATTAGGATGGGATGTAGTGAGAGCAGGGGAGAATGTTTCCTATTTTACTTCCGCTATTGGGTTTATTTTTTGGTGAAAATATTTGGGGATGAAGAGGTGGGAGGGGAGTTTTTTAACTGGGTGAGGACGACCAAATCAATCTCCCCTCTCCTTTGGTCGTCCTAGGCCCACCGTTCAGCCCTAGTAGGTGGGTCCGCTGTGAGGGGTAAAGGGGTGTGTTTGTAGATGAGAAGTGTCCTCAATTTGTTCAATCTTTTATAGTATATATTTTTATTTTGGCTATAGAGAGATCTATTTCTTGCGTTAGAGAGAAGATCAGGGGGCTTTCCATTTGCTTTTAGTAGCACACCTTTTATTTCCTTTTAATACCACATTTATTTTCTTTTAACACCACACCTTTTATTTCCTTTTAATAGCTTCTTCATTTATTTCCTTTATTTCTCGCCTTGATATAAGGGGCTTTCTATTTTTTTTTTGCCATTAGGATGGGATGTAGTGAGAGCAGGGGAGAATGTTTCCTATTTTACTTCTGCTATTGGGTTTATTTTTTGGTGAAAAACTTTGGGGATGAAGAGGTGGGAGGGGAGTTTTTTAACTGGGTGAGGACGACCAAATCAATCTCCCCTCTCCTTTGGTCGTCCTAGGCCCACCGTTCAGCCCTGATAGGTGGGTCCGCTGTGAGGGGTAAAGGGATGTGTTGGTGGGTGAGAAATGTTCTCAATTTGTTCAATCCTTTATAGTATAGATTAGGAGTACTAAATATAGATTAATTATAAAACTAATTACACAGATGAACTCTACATCACAAGACGAATCTATTAAGCTTAATATGTGCCATCATTAGCGCATTTTTAATGATGGATTACCGTAGCATGACACTATCTAATGACGAATTAATTAGGCTTAATAGATTCGTCTCACGATGTGGAGTCCATCTATATAATTAGTTTTTTTTAGACCTATGTTTAATACTCCTAATTAGTGTCCAAACATTCGACGTGACAAGTTGACAAAAGTTGACGATCTAAACAAGACCAACTACTAAGCCAAGGTTATAAATACACCCAGAATTTGTCCGCAAAAAACCAATGTCAGGTTCGCAGTTGAGAGGGCGTGGGAACTGGAGAAGGGGAACAAAACACTAGCAAACACTAGCAAGTAGCAATGGCAGCACAATTGAATCAATAGTTGTTGTCCAACAAGATGAAGATGGACAGCCAAGGCAACAACAAGGAGAAGGTGGCGGCGCCCAAAGCTCCTCCTCCTCGCCGGAGAAGGTTCCGGCCCGTAGAAGTCAGGCAGCAGGTGCCAAGCGGCCCGACGGCTAGTTACAACCCAAGATTCATGAGGCGCAACAACCTCATCAACAACGACCTCAAGAACAACAACGACAACAACCTTATCAGCAATGGCGTGTATGTATCATTCGCCAGATCGATCTCTGCCGTAGCCAGTGTTACATGGACACCCGTGTCCTAATTTTTTTGCTGAGTCAGATACCCCGCACCCGTGTCAGATTCCGACACCCATGTCGGATTCCAAGTGTTATTTGCCGTGTCCCCAAAAATTCTATTAAATCGGACACCCGTACCCGAGTCGGACACCGACACCCGCACTCGTGTCCATGTAACACTGGCCCGTAGCCAACTACTAGTATTGTGTGTTTGTGTTGAGCGTGTCAGGAGACGAGAATATCATTTTGATCTCTCTACACCTAAAAGGAAGGCATTGCGAGCTTTTTTTTGGTACGTCGTGCCCCCCTGACCGTCGTACGCCCGCTCACGGTTTTCGTCTGTCCGCCAAGAATCGATCGTGCCTCTTAGTTTTCAGAACGGTAGTCGCTCGCCCTCTCCGTTTCCTTCCTTCGTGTCCCGTTGGTTTCCTTCCCCCCGTCCGTTTTCTTTACGTCCGTGTCTCACAGCATCTCCAGTAGAGCCATTAAATGAGTCTCTATCCCTTAATTTAGTCTTCCATTGGAAGAAACCTTTCTAGCAGAGCCTCTAATAGAACCTCCTTTTGTGGAGCCCACCAAATTTTGGTCCAAAGCCTCTGTAATTGGAGACCCTCCAAATGTAATCAACCCACTAAGAGCATCTCCAGCCGGCCTTTAAATTTGGGCCCGTATTTCGTGTTTTCCAGGCCAGCTTACGAAATATAGGGGCCCAAATTCAATCCACGCTCCAGCCGGCCCGAGCAAAACACGGCCCGTAAACAATCTGACTAGTGGGACCCATCTGTCAGCCAAAGGAACCAAATCTGGCTGCCGCCGGACGCTCGGTCGCTCGCGCTCGAGCTTGCGCTTCGCCGTGGCCGCGCTGGCGACCTCGCCCCTCTCCGCCGTCCTCCCTCCCTCCCTTCCACACCCTTCGGTGACCTCCCTCCTGGCACCAACTTTCCGATTTTGGCGAAGGTCTTCGTCGTCGCCGCCGCCAACGTCTTCTTCTTGTTCGGTGTGCCGCGTCGGTCGCCTCTCCCCCGCACCGCTGCCCCGCCGCGAGGCCGTGGAGGTCGCTGGGTAATCCACCCTTTGGAGCTTCAGCTTCAAGCTGGAGCATGTGAACCTCTCGCTGAGGTGCACCGGCACCGCCACGGGGTCCCGGTTCGCCTCTCCGCTGAGGCGAAGCTTCAACCAGCCAGCGGCGGCGAGGGGATGCGACACGTCCACACCAAGGGAGGCGCTCCGGTCGCCTCTGTAGCTAGGATCACCAGTAGTGGAAGTTGCGTCTGATTGATGCAAGCAGCTGCAAGCTGCAAAATTTTCTTGCGGAGCATCTTTGGGCAATTTATTGTGGAGCATTTTTCTTATGCTGAATAATTGTCATCAGAGCTGGTTAGTTTGATGTAATTTATTCAAATAATTGTATGGATGCTATTTGGTTGTGCAGGCTGCAGTTTTCAATTTTGGGAGATACGGGAGTTTGGCTCTTCTTTTCAGCTTTTCGATTTAGTCTACACTAGTAGATACTGTAATAAGGTTGCTCATTCTCTAGCAAAGCAAGTCTCAGGTGGTGCACCGCTGGAGAGGTGGCATGATGCTCCGGCGTGTGTAGTTTAGGATATATGAATGAATCTCCCTTGCCTAAAAAACCATTTTTCAGTTGTCTGATCCAAAAAAAAATAGTGATACTGATCTTCAGTAACATTTTCAGAATTTACGCATCCTGTATGCAAGGTCGAGTGGAGAGGCAATTTCAACATATAGCATTACTGGCTCTCCGGCTCCTATTTCAACTAACTGAATAATTAGTTGAAACATTGACAGACTTCCGGTCTTGGTTTCAGAAGTGAATTGTACAATTCAATTTCTCAATTAATATGGCTGAACATTTTTTTGGTACTGCTATTTTAGGACTGAACATTCTAGTGACTGAACCTCACCTGCATATATGCAAAATATTCCCAAGCTCCGGTACAAAGAAGTACAGCTCTGCAGGTTCTAATTTGTGTTATTTTTGTATACTGAATGCTAACTGAACCATGTAAACTGGTTATTAGAAGTGAACAGTCAGAGAGATGGCTTAATTTTTAATCTGAATTTCAAACACTCATTATATAGTCACTGGAATTTTTTAATATGAATTTGAGTGTTTCAATCTGAATTTCAGATGGCTTCCAGTAGTAGTACTGAATCTCACTTCAAGTTTTGGTTCATTCAGACTTATATTTGAGAATGACATATTCTGAATCCTGTAACAATGAATAGGAGTGTGTTCATGCTGCAGTGCTATTGCAAGACACCAGGTAGTTTGCAGCTGAATTTGCATTGCAGCTGAATAGGAGTGTGTTCATGCTGCAGTGCTACTGCAAGACACCAGGTATCTTCATTTGGTTCAAAGCTACAGGGGAGCTGAACTTCAAAGCTTCAGTTTTTGGTTCAGCTACAATTGGCATCAATTTTTCAGATGCCATCGACAATGACACTAGATTCTGAGGCTTTCTGCAGTCAGCATTCATATTTCAGAGTTTCAGACTTGCAACATTCAATTTAAACTGATTTGTCAGCAAGAAAATATACTTTGATCACACAGCTCAGACCTCAGAGAAACATTGTAGGAAACCAGCAATCACTGAAACTGTTTCATATCTGAAACTGAGCTTACATAAGCTCAAACTGGACATTCAGCTAAAATAAATTATAATTCAGTCAATTGTCAAGCATATAAATTTCATCATCTCTGTTGCCAACCCACAACTTGCAGTAAGAGTGCATGATAGAACTGAGATTCTAGCAACATAATCAAATGTCTTGAGATGGAACATTGCAGTAGCCGTCTGCACCGAACGGTGAACGGCTGCGGCACGTTGAGCACCACGCTGATGTCCCCTGCCATGCCATGTCGACCTGCCCAATCTCGTCGGTGTCGGTCACCAGCACGTCCACGGAGCCGGACACGACGATGAAGCAGTCCGTGGGAATCTCGTTCTGCTGCAGGACGTCGGCCTTGGGTGGGAAGAACTTCGCCATCATCATGTCGGATACGATGTGCACGACGAGGCCAGGCCTCGGAGACGTCCCGGAACAGGTAGGCGCCATCCGCGGTGTCCCTGAGCATCTCGGACAGGAGCTGCTCCGTCGTGTCGAAGCGGAGAAGCACGCTATCAGCCATCTGCTCTGTCAGATGGTTCTTGGCCCCCAACATGGAGACCCCACGCAGCGTGAGGCGGCCGTAGAGATGGTGACGACGAGGTTGGTCATGTTACCGACGATGTACGCGGTGAGGCCGAGGTTGAAGAGGATATCGACGACGGCGAACGCCATCTCGCCGAGGTTGGCCAGGTGGAGGTCCGAGCGAGGTAGGACGCCGCCGGGACGAGGACCTGCTGGTGGTGTGGGTACCACGAACGTCGAGCGACGCTTCTTGGATACCGATGTAGGCACGGTCGGCCGGGGAGGGCGCCCGTCGCCGGAGATGCCATGAGGAGGAGGCACCCAGGCGCGGCGGCTTGGTTCGTCTCGACCCGTTGCCGTCAGTGCCCCAAGCCGATCGTTCCCCAGAGGGGTGGATCCAGCCATGACGACGGCGAGGCAAGTATCTCCGGCAACGGCAAGCCGGGATGGTGGTGGCGGCGGCGGCGAGTCGCGGACTCGGGAGGAGTCGCAGAACAGAAGAGAGGAGAAAGAGGAGAAAATGAAGGTTAATCGTAAATATGCCAAAACAATTTCTATGGTTTTGAAACTTGCCATTACAATTCACGTAATTTGAAATTTGCCATTACAATTCTTCGACTCACTGATTCTTGCCACACCCATTCGACGCTGGCTGGCCCACTGGCAGGTGTATGGAAGACGTACATGATTTTTCGTAGGACGAAATTGCCCCTGTTTGCCCATTGAAAGCAGTCTCCTATCGACTGGATTGGATCGAGCTCCTCATTCCCCTACCGCGCCTCCTCTCTGACGAACCCTAACCATCCCCATCGCGAGCGGCGGCAGTGAAGAGGCATAGAGACGCGAAGAGATCTGCTGCGACGGTGGAGATGGAGGCGGCATGAAGCAGATGGAGAACCGTTGTGGCACGGCGGCGATGGAGACCGCTGTTGCGGTGACGGACGGCGGCGAGTGCAGGTACAAAATCTCTCTTGATTTGTCACTGTTCACGATATCCATTTGTGCTACTATAGGATTGATTGGCCTACACATGCATTTCTTGGTAGGAATGGATTTTTCTCCCTAGAGATTAATGTCCAAGGCTTCTGCACAAGAGACTCGTCGGGTAGGAAATCATATTCAAAGGGGAAAATGATTAGGTGGGATGTGGAGATAGGTTCATTCACATTTGAGATTCTGATGGCTAGTTTGAGTAAGGAGGTCAAATGGGCACCTAATCAGGCTGCCACAGTGTGGTTTTTCCACAAGACAACTGGGGAGCATGTCAGGCTAGAGGGTGACATACAAATGCTTGATCTGATTGAAATGTATAAGTCTGAAATGGGATGCGAAGTTGTTGTCTCAGTGTTTGACAAAGTTGTTTGTGCTGAGCATGAGTATGATGCACTAGAGCCTCTTTGTGTGTTGCCTCCTGATGATGATATTCCTGAGACAGATGTTGGTTTCAGTCAGCATATTGAACAACTTGATATACACTTTAACCATAAGACAGGCAATGGAGCATCTGCATCTGAGGTACCTAATTCAAAAGTGCCTAAAGCTATGGAAGCAGATGCCCCAGAGCCTGATCGTGAACCTGACATATTTGACAATGAAGAAGAGTATGTCGGTGTCGATGATGAGCACTTCTATATGCCATTACCACCTGCACAACCACTTCCACAGCCAGCTGACAATGCACAGCCAGCTGAAAATGCACAACCAACTGATGATGTTGATGTTGATGGATATCCTGACGCTTTTGCTGCTGAAGGAGGTATACCTCTTGATGCAGAGGTGAATGATGCAGATCCTCAAGAGATTCAAGTTCTTCATGATCCTGAAAATCCAAGGATAGAAAAAAGGGTCTCAATTCCCTAATATCATAGCATTTAGGAAAGCAATAAGGCACTATGCTGTGAAGGAGGGGTTTGAGTTTGCTGGCCTAAAGACAGACAAGACCAGGTTCATTGCCCACTGTGCTGCAAGTGGGTGTCCATGGCGTATTCATGCCTCTAGGATCTATGGTCAGAACACAATAGAGGTATTACATTCTTTGTTTTTTGTATGATTTATGGGTGAAGTAACCTTGCTTTTATGGACTGAAATGGTTTATTGGTTTTTTCAGGTTAAAGTACTATTCGCAGAGCACAATTGTGCTTCTACCAAGCTAAGGGAAGGAAAGATGGCTTCACAGGGGTGGTGTGCTGATAGTTTGTGTGACTGGTTGAAGAAGAACCCAAAGAAGACGCCAAAGGATGCCAAGGAGAAATTGGAACAAGATTTTGGGATAAAGCTCAAGTACTCAAAGGCTTGGTCAGGTATGAAGGTTGCACTAGAACAAATTCATGGTAAATACGAAGAAAGTTTCCAATTGCTATTTAATTGGAAAGCACAAATAGAGTTAATTTCCCCTGGTTCTATTGTTGAAATAGAGTTAGATGGGAAAGGAAATAAGAATAGGTTCAAAAGAATATTTGTTGCACTCAAGCCCTGTATAGATGGATTTTTAGAGGGATGTAGACCATATTTAGGAATTGATGCAAGTGCTTTGAATGGGAAGTATACTGGACAGTTGGCTGCTGCTACTGGTGTTGATGGCCATAATTGGTTGTACTATGTGGCATATGCTATTTTTGATGCTGAGACTGAAGATAATTGGACCTGGTTCATGGAGCAATTGCGTAGAGCGGTGGGTTCACCTCCAGGATTGGTCATATGCACAGATGCATGCAAAGGACTTGAGATTGCTGTTGGTGCTGTCTTCCCAGAGGCTGAGAACAGAGAGTGTATGAGGCATTTGTATGGCAATTTCATGAAACAATACAGTGGAGATGTGTTCACTGACCATTTGTACCCTGCTGCTAGAAGTTACACAGAGGGCATGTTTAGGTGGCATATGAAGAAGATAGCTGATTTTGCTCCTGATGCTATAGATTGGCTGCAGGAACATCACAACAGAATCTGGTATAGGTGTGGTTTTTCAGAGGCAAGTAAATGTGACTACTTGACCAACAATGTATCTGAAAGCTTCAATTCTCAGATCAAGAAGTTCAAGGGTTTACTAGTTCATGAGATAGTTGATGCTGTGAGGGAACTGTAATGGAGAAAAGGTACCTTAAAAGGGTGATTGGAAGGCAGATGGCAGATGGGATCTTGCCAAATGTTGAGAAGGACCTCAATACAATTAGCAAGAACCTGAGAGTTGTCAAAGTTTTAGTGAGTGATCAAGACTTTGCTGAGGTCACATTCATTGACCAATGGAACAACAACAGAAGGCACACTGTGGACTTAGTTAACAATAAGTACTCATGCAGAGAATGGCAAATAACAGGGAAACCCTGCAGGCATGCATTGGCATGGATATTGTCCAACAGAGAACTCCAAATTTCTGACTTTGTTCATGAGTACTATTCTGTTGCTAGGTTCAGGGCTGCATATGCTGGGAGAGTTGAACCTATGCCAGACAGATCCCAGTGGCCTGATGTGGACCTTGGCTTCAAAGTTTTCCCACCACTCCTAAGACGAGCAGCTGGAAGGCCCAAAAAGCAGAGGATAAGAGGATGTTTCGAGAAAAATGCAACTAAAAAGAAGGTCAAATGCCTGAGGTGTCATGGTTTTGGCCATTTCACCAAGACTTGCAAAGATAAAATGCAGGATATGGATGGGGAACCTGCAACACCTACCAAGAGGTTACTACATTGCCTCACTAACTACATTACTTGTCGGCGATTTATGCTGACTAGGTTTTCGAGGGGATGCCCCGAGAGAAGGGTTTAGGAAGAAGTCGTCGAGAATCTAGAACCGAAGGTGACAAGAAACGATTTAGACAGGTTCAGGCTGCAATGTGCGTAATACCCTACGTCCTGTATGGTGTATCTTGTATTGGTGAGATGTTGCAATGCCTGACGGCGTTGCTCCATGGTCTAATCTAGGGGACCCCTGCCCTCCTTTATATATCCCAGGGGGCGAGGTTTACATGGTAAGTCTCCTAGTCAGTTACAATTGAGGAGTCCTAGTAGGACAAGGTGTCCTAGTAGGAGTCTAGCTTGATTAGCGAACCTGGGGTTTCTATACCCAACAAGCCCCCGAGCGCTTCATTGCTTGAAGTACAACCCTGCTGTGAGTCTTGGAGTATTGCCGAGTTGTTTTGAAGTCATCCGAGTTCTCTCAGCTTGGTTGTATGAAGACTTTGAGGTGCGCAAAAACTTCTTGGAGAATCTCATTGGTGCGCACCGTAAAGGTGCGCCCAATTGGGCAGCCCCCGAGCCTCGTTTTGCTTTGAAGAAGGAATTCGAGGGTCTTCAATGAATACTTCCCGAAGAGCTTCAATTTCCGAAGAATCCAAGTTCTTTTAAACCCTAGCGTTGCCTCCGAGATTCGGTATTAACCGAAAAATTCCGAAGAATCTTTGATGACGTACCCGCAACCCCCAAGCCTTGATCCGATTTAATAAATCGGATTAAGGATCTGGACTCCAGGATTTGTAGAAGATCTGATGTAACTCCGATGGAGCGAAGATGTCCGAGTACTTTGCTGAAAAAGTACTCGGCGAGCATCATGGTCTGAGTTCTTTGTCGAAAAAAGAACCCAGCGGGCGCGGTGGTCCGAGTTCTTTATTGAAAAAGAACTCAGCTGGCGTAGTGGTCCGAGTTCTTTATTGAAAAAGAACTCAGCTGGCGTGGTGGTCCGAGTTCTTTATTGAAAAAGAACTCAGTTGGCGTAGTGGTCCGAGTTCTTTGTTGAAAAAAGAACCCTGCGGCCGTCAGACGTAGTTCGTGGGTGCCAGCCCCTGGCGAGTCGATGCAGGATATTGAGCTGAAAAGAACATAGCAGAAATTATATAGTATGATGCGTAATATTTAGTAGCGTAAAGAGTCGGACTCTATTCAGCGTGAAGGCAAGTTCTTGGGCGTCTTTATCTTGTTAGGCCGCATATTTTCCCCGGGTAGTTAGCCTGTTACGTTTACGCACCTAGTCTTGCTAACCACTGCTCACGGAGAGGACGGCTTACCACAGACTACATTGCTCAGCAGGGAGGCTTATATGTAGGCGGCACGCAAGAGTCGAGGTTTCACGGATTAAGGCGTGTGCTACCCGAGTACTTTAGCAACCGTTAAGAGAAAACGTGCAAGACACGAGCATATAAAATAGATGGAGTGGGTCGGCAAATGTCACGGGGACATGATGCCGTCGGTGGTTGTCACAGGGACAGAGGTCACAGGGACAGAGGAAGCCAATGTATATGATGATATGTGAAAATCGTAAAATCCGATAATGATACTTAGCTTGATTCATGCCGAGTTGAAGTAGTGGTCGGCGAGGCGGTCGCGGAGTTGTCGAGGTGGTCAGCGAGGCCGGCAACGCAAGCAGGGTTGTGGTCGAGTTGACGTAACGTATTGATGACGTGGTTGTTGATGGAACTGCAACTTGAATTAGCCTTGATGGAGTGTGCCTTCGTTGCTTCACGTAGGAGAGGTGCATGCACCCTGATAGTACGTGCGAGTGCACGTACGCGTGCATGCCATCATGTACGTGTGCGTGCCATCATGCATGTCGATCTTGTACAGGTGTGTTGAGCGTGGACGTCTCAGCGGTGAGAGCATCACCAGGCTGACGCGGAGCGCATCGGTCTTGATCATGGTGGTGCAGAGGCCGAGCGCGGCGTTGAGGTCGGCCACGCCATCTCTTTCCGCAGCGAGCAGCGCTTCTTGCAAGCGTAGATCTGGCGTGCACGTGCGCGAGCCTGCGCTGAGCGTGTCCATGGATGTCATCAACAGCTTCAACCCATGGTTGTTCGCCCGAGGTGTCGAATAGGTCGACGGCGCCAGCTGGAGCTGTGCCGAGTTGTCGAGCAGATCGACGGGTGATCTGCGCGGGTGGCGGAGCTGAGGCAACCGCCTCGTCGCACAGTTTATGCAGGAGCAGGCCGTCCTGGTTTGCAATGCAACGCCAGGAACCGAAGATGAACGTAGCGCCTGCTTCAAACTTGGTGACGATGGAGGCGCTGAAGGATGCCATCGATTCTTTAATGAATCCTCGACGAGTAGATCCCACGGACGGCGCCAAAGTGTCGGCGATTTATGCTGACTAGGTTTTCGAGGGATGCCCCGAGAGAAGGGTTTAGGGAGAAGTCGTCGAGAATCTAGAACCGAAGGTGACAAGAAACGATTTAGACAGGTTCAGGCCGCAATGTGCGTAATACCCTACGTCCTGTATGGTGTATCTTGTATTGGTGAGATGTTGCAATGCCTGACGACGTTGCTCCATGGTCTAATCTAGGGGACCCCTGCCCTCCTTTATATATCCCAGGGGGCGAGGTTTACATGGTAAGTCTTCTAGTCAGTTATAATTGAGGAGTCCTAGTAGGACAAGGTGTCCTAGTAGGAGTCTAGCTTGATTAGCGAACCTGGGGTTTCTATACCCAACATTACTGTTTGGCTGCTTTGACATCGTTTACTAACTACATATGTTGTCTACTGCAGGAAGAGACAAGAAGACGACATTGCTGGACCCTCCCAACAGAAGAAGCAGAAGAAGGGGGAGCCTAAGAAGAAGAAGAAGGGGCAGCCTAAGAAGAAGAGGACCCCTAAGAAGAAGAAGACACCAGCCAAAAAGAAGGAAAAGAAGGCAGCAAGTGCTCCACCACCTAGTGTTGTTAGGAGCCTAAGAAATTGGCTGGAAATGTAATGCCAAATTAGCCTTTGTGATGTCAGTTTACCTAGTAAGAATGTGAACTAGTGCTGTCAGCTAGTAAGCAAAAAACTTGTGCGCTGCTACTTTTGCTTGTAAGGGTGTGTTTAGATTGTAGGAAAAAACACTGTAGCATAAGTAAAACACTGTAGCATTCGTTGGGAAACGTGTTTTGTGAGGGGGAATAGTGAAAAGTTGGAATGAATAGTGAAAAGTTGGAATAAATAGTGAAAAGTTGGGAATCTGAACATGGCCTAAGTCAGTCAAGCATAAACTACTTGTGCTGCTATTTTAGTCTCTGAACCAGTTTGTTCCAGGTCAATGAAACTTGTGCTGCAAGTTCCTTTGTCTAATTTGTTGGTTTGGTTTGCCATGTCAACATAATTCACATTTGGCATTTCCCATGATCTGTACAGCATAAGTTAACACCATTTGCACAACTCAAATTCACATTGCCAAGACTCATTCAGATTGCCACAACTAAAATTCACATGCACAACTTCCAGATTGTCACATCAGATGCACTAAGTCGTTACAACTCAACTGAATTCACTTCCAGATTGATGTCACTAACATGCCAAACAATACACCTACACATACAGCTAATGCAACAGAAGTATCCATGATAAATCCCTTCTTTTGATGCTTCAGCTGCAGCTCTGCAATTTCAACTTGTAAATCTCTGTTAGAGCCATGTCAACTTGTTGCTTCAGATGACCTATTTCTTGCTTCATCTGGATACATTGCTGCTTCAGCTCAACACTGTCACTTTGATCCACGGGCTCATTGCGTCCTTCATCCATGCCTGCATCTAAGGCACGAAGGTATCGACCGTACTGCTCCTCCGATTTGATAAAGCCACATGTCCGGGGATCTTCCTACAATCAGTGTTGTGTGACGCTACAGCCAAATCCACCAGTACAGTGAAGAACGGAAGGATTGAGGGCAGCAAAGACAAATCGACCGGCGGAAACTGACCTTAATGTTGTTGGGGCACTTGACGAAGACCTGGCCATATGTGTCCGGTTGCTTGCTTCGGATCTTAATAAAAGGAACAACGCAAGTGGGGCAGTCACCTAGACGCAGATGGCTCCCCGTGGAGCTCGACCCCGATGCCGGCTTCATCGTCTCCAAGCCACACCTCTAGACCAGGCGCTCCTCACCGCCGTCTCCAAGGGCCGCTGCTCACCGGCGTCTCGAACCGCCGCTGCTCACCGGCGTCAATGGCGTAAACACGGGGAGCACCAGCAGGGGAAGACGGGAAGCAGTCAAGCTCAGCAGGGGTGCACGGGAGAGGCACCATCCTTATCCACTTGGACCAGGGGCAAATAGGTCAATACGGAAATACCATACACCTGCTAGTGGGCCAGCCAGCGTCCAATGGGTACATAGTGGCAAGAATTGTAATGGCAAGTTTCAAAACCATGGAAATTGTAATGGCATATTTCCAATTAACCCAAAAATGAAGTGGGGAAAAATGAAGTGGGGCCCAGGTGTCAGATGGAAATAGAGGGTCTCCAATTCTAGAGGCTCTAGACCCAAATTTGAAGGCCTCCACATTTTAGAGGTTTGGTTAGGGGGACGGCTGGAGAGGATTTTTTCCACCGGGAGACTAAAAGTAGGGATGGGGGCTCAGTTTGGGGGGGCGGCTGAAGATGCCCTAAAGTTTGAAGCCCCTAAACTATTTTTTTGTTGGCCCCTAAGACTATTTGCAGCGGTGGCCTTTAAACCGCCCTGGACCCGTATCTTACCGGTTTTTCATCAAAAAACCAGCTGCAGCGATGCCCTTTAAACCGTCCTCGGTTTCCCAGGACCGGTGCCGCGCCCCCCAAATCTACGGGCCGGCCTCGCTCCCCCAAATCGCCGCACGCTTCCACGTGACCGCCGCCTCCCTCTCCCCGCCGCTTCCCCCCTCGCCATCGCCGGCGCCGCTTCCCCCCTTGCCATCGCCGGCGCCGCTTCCCGCCTCATCATCGCTGCCTTCCCCTCCCTGTCGCCATCTCTGACTTCCCCTCCCCATCGCCATCGCTGCCATCGAGATCTACCTCTCCCCGCCGCCGCTTCCCCCTCCCAGCCGCTATCGCCGTCGCAGCTGCCGTCGAAGCTGCCGCAATAGGAAGGAAGCCATCTTCAGGCCGGACCACGTCGGAGAGAAGGAGGCCGCCGTCGAACCGAACGCCTACACCAAGCCGCCGCCTCTCGGTCTTCGTCGTCACTTCCCACCTCTGCGGGGCCAGCACCGGTGTGGGATTCGCCGTGCCGCTCCAGCCACGGCGGCGACCCTGGAGAGCACTGCTTCGAGCCAATCTCCTCCGCCGTGAGTGTCTTTTTCAATCTCGTCCTATACTGCAAATCTTGGATGCAATGGATGAATTCAAGCGGGGAGAAGAATTGAGCCTCTTCACATGTTTCTTCACGAGTGGATACTGAAACTAGCAATTTACTGTGAAACTAGTAAAGAATCTTGGTATCAGTCAGCTTCAATTTCAAATTTAATTGTTGAGAATCATACATTATGAATTAGTATGCAAACATCTGATAAAGATGGTGGACTCCTAGAAACCAGATTCGAACAATGTTTGGATGACACTATTCAATATGCAGAGAACAATGAACCTGACGTGCATCTCTTTAAGGAACATAACAGTTCACAAAATTGGCATGACCAGCATCAAATAAAATACTTCTATACCATAGTTCAATCTGCATGTAGTTTGATACCATGGATCACCTATTTATGCCTGTGTGGATGAATTTGCATGTAGTTTGATGTGTTATTTAAACTTCTGTGAATTAAAATTGCCACAGAACTTCAGCTGCTTTAACTTTGCCATGTGTCTTGCATTTACTGGGAAGAGATATCATATGCTGAATTTCTGTCTTGCTTCTCTGGTCAAGTGTCTTGTCATTTCCTTTTAAATATATTGACTGAATTTTTCTTTGGAACAATGTAGGATGGACGATTTCTTTCTAGATCTCAATGATGAAGCACCACACCCAGCAGCATAGGGTGTTGATGCAGCACAGCTCGAACCACCACACCCATCAACACAGGGTGTTGCTTCTGGAGGAGTCTCTGAATCTTCGATGAGCGGTTCTAGTTCCAAGGTGGGGGCAACAAGGAACAAACCGACCAACTTCTCAGCTTATGAAGACAATGTGCTCTGCAAAGTATGGGTGGAAATTACCACTGATGCTATCACCAACACAGGCCAGAGGAAGGAAGCCTTTTGGCTTCGTGTGCGTGACAGATACAACGCCAAATGCGGCAGCTATCCACAGATGACCCAGAAATCCGTGATGAATCGTTGGGATCACATCAAGGCCGAAGTCAGCAAGTTCTCGGGATACATGGCTGATATGATCCGATCCAATCCTAGTGGCATGTCCTATGCAGATAAGTCAGTGGCCGCGGCGGCTAATTTCGCTGGTGTGGAGAAGCACAACTTCACCCTTATGCACTGCTGGCACATTCTGAAAGATGAGCCTAAATGGTGGGAGCTTAAAAGAAAAATGGACGCCCTTCAAAATAGTGCTTCTAGGAAAAGTGTCCCCTCCAGTCTGTCGCGAGACATTTCGGATCTTGATCCCAACAAGTCGTCATCATCTAGTCCATCAAAAAAATGTCCCATGGGGAGACATGCAGCAAAAGAAGCAAAGAAGAAAGCTGCTTTGGTGTCATCTGAATGCATGTCCAAGATGCATGACGTATCTGTTCAGAGGATTGAGTTGTTTAAAGAGACAGAGGGTGAGCGTAAGGCTCGGCTCGATGAAATGGTTGCTCTGGAGAAAGCGAAGGCAGATGAAGCCCGTGAGCACTGCAAGATGATGTTGGAGATTGAGAGAGAAAGATTGGCTTTGGGTAAGCAAAGACTTCGCATGGACGATGAAAAGAAGGAGAAGGAAGAGGATGAGCGCATTTTAGCCATTAACCTTGATCAGTGCCAACCAATGCAACGCATGTATTACCAAGCGCTACAAGAAGATATCATCCAGAGAGTGATGTCTCGACGCCATGGACCAAATCGGTGAGGAAGTCTGAAAAAGAAGGTCAGCTAGGAGGCTGCTAAGGTCAAGGCTGCTGCAAGTAGTTTATGATAATTAGATGTTGAATCTAGAATTTCAGTGGGAGTTTCAGTTGTAATAATTATAGTTTAATCTAGAATTTCAGTAATCATTATGACATGTTTCTGGTGCTTGCATGGACATGTAATAATCTGAATATTCAGTGCAATCTGTCATATTTCTACTACCATGTTGTGATGAAATAGCTGTAACTGAAGGCATCCAGTGCCTGTTTCAGATTAGTTGGTGGATCAATTTTATTTTCAGATTTGTTTCAGACTTCAGACAACTATCACTTTGATGTTTTGTGTCTACTGGGTTCATTCAGTTTGCTCTGGTTTGTGCCTTGGTTGATCAGGTACAAATAAAATGCATGGTACTACTCATTTTTTTGGTTATATAGATATGATGCTGCATGGTACAAATGCATGGTGCCAATTCTGAATTTTGGTTCTGCTGCATTTTAATGTGGGCTACAGTGGCTTGTAGAGAATCTTTACTCATGGTATTAAGATTACTCCATTCCTGTAGTGAATAATTTAGACTATGCACTTGTTTCATGACGCAAAATTCAATATTCAGATTTCAGAGTACTGCTGGAGTGATGTGCACTCGAGCTGCAGTGATGTGCACTCTCTCTCAGCTCACTGTAAAGCAGTTCTTGGTACAGGTTCAGTTCACTGTAAAGCAGGAAGCAGCATTCTTTCGGGATCAGCTGACTAATAATAATAGAGCTCGAGGAAACCAGGGGATTTTAAAGGGCTGAACCTGGAATACAAGTGCTTCAAAGGGTAATCGTTTGCAGGTTGGCTGAACCTGGAATTCTAAACATAATGTACATCAGACTGAAAAACTATTACAGTTAAAAAAATGCCAATATCCTAGCAACATTATTTGTTTGGAAGCAAAGTCGATGGTTAAACTTTGAGGTGCAGAGTTGATGGTTGAACTTCGATGGCATACAAGTGCTTTGCAATTTGTTGAGAGGCCTGGACCCAAATAAGCATTGCAACAGCAGCAGACTCCCAGTAGGTCGAGCTGGTCCTTCTGCATAAACCTGAATACAATAATTGCATAAGATAGTTGACTGCTAAATGTTACACCGGGAGAAAAGGGATATCATTAAAGTGTTAACAAATAGGTAAGTTTGAGCAACAAACGGCTGTCTGTGCAGACAAGTAACACCCATACCATGATTTACTCTAACCGAACTCAACAAGGCAGCTGTTCCGGCATAGCATGCATTGCTCCAGTAAACTCCTTCAATGTCAGGATTACCACTTTCCTGTGTTTGTATTTCATAACAAATGTTGACAATAACAGATTATTGGGTGAAACTGAAATAGAGCTAGTAAAATGATAAATGTCACATTGCAACTTCAGAGTAGGCACTCAATTCAATCCATCTCACATCTTTCAAATCTCAGTGAGGTGATACTCCACAGTTCAATACTCTACTACAGTACAACAAGACACTCATGTGAGAACAGTGATTCTGAATAAATTATATTATATTATGAATAAATTTCATTACAATAGTAACCAGCTCATGTGAGTTCTCAAAGGACAAAAAATGCTTCCTACACAATACAACTAGACTGAACCATATCGCAACCAGTTGTGCTCGATGAGATCCTTCTAAAGTTGGATATGGCGAACTTTGTCACGCAACCTGTGATGTGCTGCTACAAAAGCTTCCCGTTCCATTAAGTTTCCATTTGATGGGTTGACTTGTCTGCCAATGTTCTCGAAGTTGGTATTGGTGGCCTCAGACTTCTCATCCTCGATAATCATGCTATGCATGATAATACAAGCGGTCATAATATCAGAAAGACTCTCCCTATCCCATCCATAAGGTGGCCCACGGATTACTCCCCACCTAGCTTGAAGAACTCCAAAAGCTCTCTCAATATCCTTACGTGCACCCTCTTGGACAGCAGCAAAACGTTGTGTCTTCCTGTCCGAGGGATTGCGAAGACTCTTGACAAAAGCAGGCCAATCAGGGTATATACCATCTGCAAGGTAATACCCCATGTCATAGGTATGTTCGTTGACAGTGAAGTGAACAGGTGGTGACTCTCCTCGGACATATGCAGAGAAGATAGGCGACCTTTGCAGTACATTGATATTGTTGCAGCTGCCTGGAAGTCCAAAGTAGGCATGCCATATCCAAAGGTCATGAGATGCTACGGCCTCCAAGATCATGGTCGAGTCTTTCCCACGTCCAGTAAACATGCCTTTCCAAGCAGCAGGGCAGTTCTGCCATTTCCAATGCATGCAATCTATGCTACCAAGCATACCTGGGAAACCTCGTCTCTCACCCTCTTGCAGTAGACGAGCCACATCGTCAGGGGTTGGAGAACGTAGGTATTCCTCCCCAAACGCAGATATAACAACACTGTAGAAATGGTTAAGAGCCTCACGAGCAGTTGATGTGCCAATTTGCACATACTCATCAACTGCGTCTAACGGCAAACCATACGCAAGTATGCGCATTGCGGCTACCACCTTCTGCAAAGCACTCAATCCTAAAAGCCCAGTGCAATCCTAGAAAAAGTTCTTTTCTCCCCCACCAACATGCTTCCTAGAAAAAGTTCTTTTCTCCCCACCAACTAAACACACCAAGGTCTGCTAGGCCGCCTGTTTTGTCTTTAGCTCACAAGTACGTTCCCTGACCTCATCGAAGTTCTCCCCCGCGTTTCCACCACTTGTTTGAAGTCCCGCGCCGCCGGTCATGATCATCCCTGAATAACCACGCCGATCCCTGTAACCTCATCGCCCCCTCGCTGACGGACAGGGGACTGCATCGTGCATGGAGATACATGGGGCCCGTCCTCATAGACCATCTCATGAGGACCTTCCTCAGATGAATGCCGCGTGGACAGGCGAGAAAATCAACGCTCCTACATCTTGCTCAAGGAAACTCTGTGCTAGGCTCGGCTCTCTCCGTGTCCATGGCTCTACTCACGGCTCACGCCTATCGGCTCGATGGCTCCCTTGTGCTTGTGCATTACCCGACTCAGCTGCTTGGAGCCTTGGTCATCATCGTCCCACACCAGCACGCCGCCACGTCGCTTCACCGGTTGTTGTCCAGTTGCCTCCTCCCACCGTGCGGCACACACAAGGACAATGGATTGAGCAGTTGCGCTTCAATTCGATTAATCTTAGTACAAATTCGATAAAACCAGCAGCAAGCGAATTTCATTTGCATTATCAAGCAATCCTCCTGTGCCTTTTGCTTCATAACCGAGAACAACAGGCAAAATTGATTTTACCTTTTCAAGCAATAATCCGTGATCCCTGATTGCCTATACCAGATTTGGTCAGATGAAGAAAAGCAACTGGGACTCTGGCGTCACTTCCTCCGCCGCCGCGCGCCGGCACTCGACGGGGCACAAGGCAGAATCAGGTGTTGGCCGGTAAGCCATGGCCATCCATGGCGAGAAGTCACAGTGGAGGCATCTCTCGATCCTGGCTCCTGGGCACAGGTGTTGAGAGAGCCGAGAAGCCGAGCCGAGCAGTGGTTCCCTTCGTCATGAGCTTTACAGGAAGCGTTGATTGCTTCAAATGTCCACGTGGCGTTAATCCGGGAAGGGTCCTCATGGAGCGCACTCTGGGGACCGTCCCCATGGAATTTTTTTCCGCTTCATGCTTGGGGCCAACTTTCCTCTCTTCTCTCCCATTCCTTTTGTTAATATTTGTTCATCAATTATCAGCCAACAATGGAGTAGACCTGTTCAAGCTATCTTCGGTCTTAGATATGTTAATCTATAGATATTATTAGCAATTCTCAGTACAAATACAGTCGTACAAATTATGAATTGAAACTCGAGAGATCTTTGGGTTGCATTGCCTTGAGGATGGCATTACAAATTATGTTTCCTGAGGATGGCATTGTTAACTGGCACGTTGGATTACTATGCATGATGCTCATGTCATTACATATACCTGTCGGTTGTCATTCGCCTCTCAGTCCACCAGTGTATTTAGAGAGAAAAATGCATCACTGCTATTCATCAGGAAACATCAGTTGTCCCTTCTTCTTAATGAAATGATGCGCAGTTCTCCTGCGTTTTTGAGAAAAAAAAAACATCAGTTGTCCGCAGTCAAAGTTTTAGTTTCAGTTTCAGAAAGTGTCAAAAAGTGCAGAGTTTGAGTTCATAAGCATACTAAGAATGCTTCAGTTTTTCCGGCGTCGACGCTTCAGGTTTGCACCTTAACAAATGTTATTTGCGTGGGAAACAGGTTTTGGTATTGCTTGGTTAGTGCTTATACGTGAGTATTATACTAGCTAGACAATTTTCTTGTGCGTAGTTAGTTCAGGAAGCACCCATGTTTGGAATTGCATTAGCCAGCTAGTCCTTGGCCTTGTTCCACAGGACACTAATTGGGAAATTATGAGATTAGATCTGTTGTCAAGTATTTCCTTTGTATGAGCATCAACGAATGGTGACATTTAGTTTGAAGTTCTCCGTTGACATCCAAATACAATTAGCCTATATCACGATGATATATTAATATGGATCATATTTATTAAAGCTAAATCTTTTGGTTGTACTTTGTTTCTTTTATGTCAGATTAGTTCGATGAACTTAGAGAGTGAAGACTGACGACAAGGAAATTGTAGATACCACACATGCTAATCTATATAGGAACCCTTATCTGTACAGTCTTTGTAACTTTAAGATCATAGCTTGCCTTGATTGCGGGATGCCTTGCACAATGAAAAATCACGATAATTGTGGTGCCTTATCAGTGGCTTGTTAAGTAAAATAACGCTTTGCTTTCGATTTTTGTTCTTACTATACTTCACTGGTTTCGTACATGTTCATGGTTGTATCCCTTGTTCTTGCAGCCTGGCATGTTATTTTCTTTCGAATTGACAATGATATGCATGAATAAAAATATTTAAATCCCTTCTGTTTACTTTTAATTACATTAATGCCATAGCTCTGAAGGATTTTTGACCGAGCAATTCCATATTTTGCAGTGTACTGAAGGACTTCTTTGAAAAAAGTAAGTTTTCCACCTTTGTTTGCTAACATGTCTATAATTGTAGCATTTTTGGTTTCATTGGTGTTCTCTTTATTTTTTGTTCCTTGGTTGTTTCAGATAAGAGCGGAGTTTATGAGGCGAGTTTAAACTGTTGAATGGCATACCCATTCGGAATGCTGTATCTAAAACATTATCCAGTCGTTTGGCAATGCTTAAAAACTGAGGTTTTCCCTTAAAACTCTAAAAAAATAAAAGATCACTTATCGGTAGCAACTCACGGGCAAGAAGCTAGTCTATATAAAATAGTCAGATTTATACATTATCTCTAACATCAATGCGGTTAGCTTTTAGATAAATTGCTGGTTATTTCGTAATGTTTCTTGCCATCTGGTGTTTTCGTGGCACATCAATGATTTTTTCTTTGCACTTCTCCTGTGATAGACACTAAATATTGTCTTTCATCTTTTTTCTATTGGCTTCATGAATTTAGCTTGCCGTCTACACCACGCTAAAAGAGCAAATTTGGCAAACACTGGATGTATCAACATCTCAAGAGCAAGTTGCAGACTTATGGTTGCTATCCTATACAGGAGTTAGCTCCAGCACCCGAACTAGAACCATGTACGGTTAATTTGTTAAAGACCAGAGCATGGTGGAATCCTCCCAAAGCATGGAGCTCAAGCTTCTCCCTTGCATCATTTGGTCAGAAAATCAGATGGATACAAATGGTACAATGACTGTATACAATATGAAGACGCCACCGCTACATGTAATGGAGTATCCACTTGACCACCTCCGGATTTGTACCTGCTTGACATGATTTTTCATCAAATGAGACTCAGCCAACAGAGATGGTTCTCAAAATATCAAATTAGTCAAACCAAAGTTAGCAGTAACAAAATTCGTTCTTTCTCTCTCAATCCTGTTATGGACCCTAGTTCAAAATAGGGTAAACACCACCGGGAGTCCGGGAAGATATAGGGTGTGGAGTCGCCTTAGAGGAGGCTTGGGGGTTAATTCTTCTCCCCGAGGAGCCTTGGCCCTTAAGAAACTATAAGATCTAGAATTAATTAAAGAGCTAACCTGATCCAATCTTATAAGATCTAGAATTAGTTAAAGAGCTAACCTGATCCAATCTAATATCTACCCTCCTGATCTTTATCTACTGGCATGGGAGGCATTAGTTCAATGCAAAAAAATTGGAATAATAAGACTTCCAGAACACAACCACATATCTGCCCTTAGTAAAATCCACCAGAGATTTAAGGGGTTCACATATGGTGCAATGTAATTTCCTCAGCCATGTAAACCTATATGAAAGGGTTGTAAAATGTTGTAAAACCTCTGATCATCATGCGGGTCGTTAGGGGCCAAGAAATGAAAATCATGCCCCCCTACCCCTCCAAAAAACACTTCCATGTATCAGTAAACCTAAACCAATTTCAAGCTCATGGTGTTGACAAACATTAAAATAACAAATTTACTAAAAATGTCGGGCAATAGTATTTAAATCCTAATATGAACTTCTCATGAGTTAGGGGGACACCATATCGGTTAAATCTACCGCGAGCAAGGGTTTAGGGATAACCCCCGTTTTGAGATTCGACACAGGGGTGTAACATGCGCGATGTGGCCAGCGTGGTGTGAGAGGCCACTGTGGGCAACGACCCTACGTCCTGTATGGGGTGGCTATCCTTCCTTTTCTCAAGCGGTTACAAGGGGCCCTGCGCTGTCTCTCCTATTCCGAGGCAACAACAGGGTCATTCTACACTAGTTCCCATTTTCTAGATCTCCTTCAACCTTGTCCTGCTACTAGACCAGGCCTGACCTATTTATAGCCTATCACCCCGGGGGTGGTACAAAGAATATTTGGGGTGTGTCCCCCTGGTGGCACTGTCATTTTACAAGTGGGTGCCCCGTCCCACAAGTGGGCGTAGCCGCGTAGGTGCCCGTACTAACTCCATTTTGTGCCAACCTTGCTCCGTCAGGGTAGCCTCCGCCTCCTGCCCAGTGGGGCTGATACTGGTGTGTCTCGGGACCGTTCATCCTGGGATGCACCGGCATGGGTCCTTTGTCCCGCCATCCTTCTTCCAGGTGGCCTGCCCGGGGCCTTGTGTGTGGGCAAACAACACTGTTACCTGTTGTCCCCCACGCTTCCCCGTAATGATCCTTTTTTTATGGGGGAGGTACGCCCAGTGGGCCCTCGCCCTGCTATACAGCAGGAGACGTGGCGGCCACATCCCTTCTCCGTTGGTTCCTTCGCTGCGAAGGGGCGGGGTAGAATCTCCATCCCACCCCCACCCCAGCTTCTAGATTATGGGTCGGGCTGGCTCTTTTTCGCCGTGGAGGTGGCCTACTCGAGGGATGAGTCTTGGGCCAAATTAGACACGTGCTAATGGGACCCTGATTCCCCTAATGCTGATACACCAGACGTCCAGGTGCAAAATCCTCACTCGATTCTATCATGATATAATTTTTTATAAGGAGCTAAATATATTTTGAAATTCTTGAAAGAGCATAGTATAGGTTAAACTCCAACTGTTACATCATTGATTGGTTATGCAGGACAAGATAAATCATTCAGTAGACTTAAAGTATAGCAGTTGTCACAGTTCAACCCTACGAATATCCAAGCCAACTAGGCAAAACAGCCAAACAAACAATGGATAAAGATGAGTGCACCAACAATGAAGAAAGAAAAATCAACCAGGCAATGAAAAGGTAACAGAGCCTACAACAGCACAAACTGCGTCAATGACTCAAAGCAGCATCAACTATATCTTTCTCAAGCGACATAATTTACAGTTTGGTCATATACCTTTTTAATGTTGTATACTACCATGCCCAGGGAAATAAAATGGTCACGAAGTGGTAGAACCAATTTGCTGAGGATTGCTCTTTCCCTTCGACCTCACAAAAAGTCCCCATAAGTAGCTCTCACCATCAATCCCTGTAACCACGATAGACATTAGAAACTCAATGAGTGTCTGCAGAACATGCTATCTTTTCAGGATATTAAAATGCATTTGTTTACAGGTTTGCAGTGCAAAAAAAATGGGGATGAACCATCTTATATAATGAGAAGACAGTACAGGTGGTTACTTTTCTTGTATACAAGGGAACAGAGAACGAATCACTGACACTGAGAATCAGGAGGAAGCACTTCTGAGGAATATATCAACAACCTTATGCCATCAATATGTGCCCTTAGAACATAATTGCAGCAGGCTTCCAATAGATAAGAGTGCACCTTTCTATGCCTAAAAACAAAGGGAGGGAACAATTGAATGTATGAAATATGTTTTCGCACATATCTATGTGAAAGAATGTTGGGTATTGGTATTGAAATCAATAGAAACACTACCCATCAGGCTCATCAGAAAAGAAGAATAAGCCAATGTCTTCATAAACTGGACCACTGGTCTCAAAAGACTTTGGCCAGTCATTCATTCGAGGTAATAACTCCAACTGCAGATCAATGGGTATCATCTTGGCAATATCATAGACTCTGGATGACACTTTTGATGGAAACTGAGCTTTAAATTCACCAAGATTAATATTTGCTCCAGCATTAAAAACATGAAAGCATCCCCTAAAGAGCAAAGGGATCAAACATTCCAGTCCAGCAATGTGACATTGTTAGAATTTGTTACAAGTCATGAATACAGTATCATAAATACAGATAACAACATGGAATATATGAAATTAGAGCTGACTAAACTAACATATAAGATAAGGATTTGCCAAACATAGATAACAGCAATGTACTCTAATGAACTCAGATACCACAAGACTACTAGGCCAGATAGATATGCTTGAGTACATTAGGATGTTGTACTGTTGTCTGTGAAGGTATTGCATTGCCAGCCAAGGAAATTGTCAGGAATTGACCAGAGACAGCCATTTACTGAGTTTTGTGCTGAATTTATGGAAATCGCTACTTGCAGAGAAATGTCCACCAAATGACATCACCTAAGAGCCATGAAATCATTGAAATAATAGGCCACAAGCTCCACATACACCCATATATATATGTATTCATTTGAAACAGTTGTACACTGGTGGCAACTACATTCATATAATTAAGAAACCATGTCTAGTTAATTAATTAGTGCAGCTTGGAAAAAGTTTCATAATAAAGATAAAGATTGTTGGGATGAATTATTGCAAACTACGAGGATGTACAACTCACATCCAACAAATTTGGGGTGGTGGGCGTCTTGTGTAGTCCAGGCTGGAATCAATGCAGAGTAGGACGTCTCTATTCTGGTTCAGACTCTTTGTCTCAGATTTGCTTCCAGTATCACATTCTGTACATGGCAAATGAACACAATGATGATCAATTGATTAGTGCAGTTCAATCCCCAGGGTGCATCAAAATTAACTCCAAAATATGGCGCAGAATTAAATGTATCTCTAAACTAAGCCCTTTTCAAATGTCATGAACTCATGATAGTGGAGGATGGGAACTGAGCTATTCCTTGGAGAACTGCAATATTTAGAAATCAATATAAAATATACTTCAATAGGTACACACCTGAAGAGCATAATGGCCCATTTTCCCTAGGCTCATCCTGGATCTCAGAGTTAATTTCTCCTTCGTCTGTATTCACTATCTTGGTTTCTCTAGCTTTGTCTTCAAACAGAGCAGCAGCTTTTACTTCAACCGGTTCACTAGTTGTACATCTATGAATTATGGGAATGGAACCACCAGATCCTGTATCCCATTTCATGTTTATGTCATCAATCTTTGCCTGATCATGACTTGCAGAAGTAGATTGCTTCATGGCATGCACTCGCATTTCAGTTCTATTGGGGGATATGCACGTCATATTTGACAACCGTTTCACATGTGGAGGGGTTGCAGGACGAACTCGACCTTGCCTCATACCAAAATCTGGCATGCCCTCGATCTTTGCCTGATCACGACTTGCAGCAGCACATCGTTTCAAGGCTGGCACTTGCATGTCACTCCTACTGGGGGATAGTGACATATTGGATGGCTGCTTCACGCTTGGAGGAGATGCAGGATGAGTCTGCCTTTGCTGCGTAGTAAAATAAGACCTCTCCCCAATTTTTATTTGATCACGACTTGCAGCAGCACATCGTTTCCGGGCTTGCACTTGTGATTCACTGCTGCTGGGGGACATGCACTTGAAATTGGACGTGTGTTGTCTATTTGGAGGAGATGACGAATGGGCCTTACTAGGCTGCACAACAATTGTTGGTCTAACATACAGTGGCCTCTCTCTACTCAATGATGCCACTTCTTCAGAAGAAATGAATTTCACTTTAGCATTACCAAATTTATTTGAAGATCTGGGATAAATTTGATGTGCCACTGTGCTGTGACTGAGGTGCAACCTCGCAGTTTCCCTTTCCTTGATCTTATCACAACCATGCCAGAGCTTTTCGAGCTCAGTTTGCCCACCTTCATCATGATTAGAGAAGAATTTTTAGAGCAGTGGAGTTGAGTTTATTAATGTTAGCAAAAGTGAGACAGGTGATCAAGAACAGCGAAAAAAAATACCTTGACTAGGTTTTGAGCACCCGTCAGCATATTCTTGGCACCCAGCACAATACCATTCATTAGGAATCACATATGTCAACACCCGCATACAATACCTTCAAAATAAAAGGCGACAAAACTTTCAGAGCTCTAAATAAAAAAATACATATTATTTTGAAAACATAATAAATTTATTCCATGTAGTGAATTAAATGGAAATAGCACATTATTGTGTAGCTAAGAAATTTCAAGGCTATTCACTTATCTTGCTGGTTGCTGCTCTCAACAAATTACATTAAAATATGTCAAAAAAATTAGTCAGCATAAACAAACAAATATTCAGACAGATCACAAATGGCCAGTTGTATATGCAGATTTTTCAAGAGCTTAGGATGTGAAAAAATAAAGGGGAAAAAACTAGATAGTACAGACAAATAAAGGAGTACCTGTGTTGAGAAGCATTGCACCGAGCACAGTTTGCAATCAGATGAGGCAAGCTACCACTCCCACATATCTCACACACCACGGTGTCCTGCATGAGGGCAAAAACATAGCGTAGTCAAATGTCAAAGACATGGATTTTCATGTTCATCTTTTACTTTGGCATAGATATTTTCATGATAATAAACAAGTCTGAGATTAATTCAAAGGCCGCTTCAAATTACCGAGCGTTATAACAGGATAAAACAATCAAGAATACAGAATTCAAACAAGACCAAAAACAGATACTAGTAGACCGCCAGTATTCCAGTAAAGAAGAGGGGGAAGAAATGAAACAAAAAAAAAAAACAAGTAACCAACCCGTCACCAAGAAAAAGCGTGGAGCGCCGGAAAGTTGGGGTTTTGAAGACCGTCCGCACCCAAAATGCTGGAACCGAATCCAAGAATGCGAGTTCAGTTTCTCATCGCCACAGATTATGCGAGCAAGGACGCAAAAGGCGGGGCCATCCAAACCCCCACCAAAACCACACCGCGATCACAGAGTAGGGGGCCAAGAAGGGCAGCGCAACCAACCGAAATGCTGGAACCAACGCCAAGAGGGTGGAATCCAATCGGTATAACTAACAATTCCCCACCAGGATTGTAACAAGAAGCAACCTGCCGACGACTCAAGACTCAAGAGGATGCCTTTTTTTTTTCGGGAAAAAAAAAGAAGAATCAAAGAACCCGGAGGGGAGCCGCACCAAGAAACAAGGGCGATCAGAAATGCCGTCCAACCACCGTGGGGAAAGAAAAGCGCCGCGAGAGAAGTTCCTCACCATTCCGCCGTCTCCGAGCAGGTCCAAGACCAGGAGCGAAGAAATGCCGTGATTGGAGGAGGGGAGAGGAGGATGGCCTGATGGGACGCGACGCGAGAGAGAGAGAGAGGAACGGGACTTTCCTTGCGCTCCACTGTTTTTCTTTTCCGTTGCGAGAAAGCAGAGCAAGAGACGCGAGTCAAGTGATTTTCTCAGCCCGCAATGCAACTAATGGTCCAAACTACCCCTATACGCTCAGATATGCTTTCACATGTTCGCATTCAGATGTGTACATTTTTATCAAACAAATTATACAACAAAAAAAAAGTTAGGCACCCAATGATGTTTTCTGGGTCAACTAAGGGTTTGTTTAGATGGGTGGGGTAAAGTTGGTGAAAGTTGGCGAAATATCACATCCATCCTTTTGACACTAATTAGGAGTACTAAATATAGACTAATTATAAAACTAATTACACAGATGGACTCTACATCGCAAGACGAATCTATTAAGACTAATATGTGCCGTCATTAGCGTATTTTTAATGACAGGTTACTGTAGCACGACAGTGTCTAATGACGAATTAATTAGGCTTAATAGATTCGTCTCACGATGTGGAGTCCATCTATATAATTAGTTTATTTTTATACCTATGTTTAATACTCCTAATTAGTGTCAAAACATTCGATGTGACAAGTTGGCAAAATAAGTTGGCGAAAGTTGGCGATCTAAACAAGGCCTAAATAATTACGATGACATATCATTTTAGGTCATTTCTCCTCCTAAATTAAATGCACATAAACATTGTGTGAATGTATAATGTATTTCGTTATCTGTATTCGTGTTTGCATAACTTTCGATTTGAGTTTTCAATTTCGACCAATGTCGAGATATTTTCAACCAATCGATGTTTCTGTTTCTAAACTTCTCGTTTCCCAGTAAAAATATATGGTTACAAAATGGCAATAATTCTTTTTTACTATTTGGATCCCTACGTGTTCATTTGTAAAAGAGAGTGGAAGTAACTTATGCGTTTTAGAGCATGACTAATAATACAACCATCGGTGGGTTATATCTTGTTGTCATGTCACTCGCAGCCATTAAATAGCCTTGTATAATAGTTTGGCTATTGAATATGTTGAGCCATTAATAGCTGGTTCCATTTCTTCATTAACAAGGTTTAGCTTGTGTATCAGCTGGCTGCAACCTGCAGTTTACAACCCACTTTTTCTCTCCTCAAACTCATCCTAAATGTGATGTGGTAAGTCTTGCATTCTACTGATATAGCCTTATTATATTCACGTTTGAACTGAGTTTCGCCTCCTTTTTGTCTGGAGGGAAAACCGTCAACGACTCAATGTCCACTGCTAAAATGTTGCCCAATATCCTTCTATAAACAGGTTGCTATCGTCCACTACAGATCATGCATTGTCATTGTCTCATTGATGTGTCGCGAAACAAATCATGAAACCATTTGCACAGCAACAGAGCAAGACGCCACACTGAAAAGAGTAGGGCAATCACAATAGAAATACTACGCACTTAACTTCAAAAAAGAAATACTACGCACTAGCCTTTGATTGGTGGTAATGGGTGGGTAGAGTAGGCAGGCTGCGTGAGGCACATGCGTAGAGTCCATTCCAGCAGGTTTTCTTGTTTCGCCGTGCAGTGCATGGCGTTGCTCCTCCGTCATGCCTTCACTCAACCTTGCCCTCATGCCCTGCCTGCCCAAACGCGTGCTAGTCTTCTTTCTGCAACGGTGGTTACTCCTCTTCGATTGATTCTATGGTAGATACACCTTTTTTGGCGCTAGTCGCAGCCTGACTGGGGCATTCATTTCCGCCCTTTGCAATTCATTCTATTCATATTTCACATATTAGTGCTGGGCAATTAATCGATCCACCACAAAGTTTGCCAGCAAAATATTGCATAGTTGAAGTGGAGTCTATGCTGTGCTCCAGATCTCACGCATTCAACCAGGAAAATCCACAGAATTGATACAGCGTGGCCTAGACATCTTTATATATCACTGGCCACTTCCATCGATCAGTCACCTTTACGGTCTCGCAACACAACATTCATTACCTTCTCAATGTCATTGCTCACTCGCCGGTTCAATAATATTCTGACAAATTTTCTGATGCCCACACCACACCAATGTCAGCTATATGGAGATTGCTCCAGCCACGCCAATACAACCACACAAAAGCAAGTCAAACTATTTCTGGCACGAGACTAAACTATCTTCCAATGTCTCTCCAGAATCAGCAGCTTCTCTCCGAGCAGAGTCAAGGGAAATTTGATCCATCACCAATCCATCATGCCTGGGATCTGCAGGGGAGAGAGTGTTCCAGAGTTTCAGCCCGGGAGTACACAAACAAAACAACAGGAAGAAAATTGCTACCTTGGCTCCCTGTTTGCATTTCGTTGGCATCTATAACAAAACCATATGCGTGGAATCAGAACTGTCAACCTCCACATGCAATACCTTTCGAAAAGAAGACAGAAAAAGCTTTCAGAAGCCATAATCAAAGTTTTACAGTCACGAACTGATGAAGACTCCTTCACTGCATATAGCAGCCATTTTCTACAGACCAAAACAAATGGAAATATTCACTTTGAGCAGCTACAAAGGTTTCAGGTTTAACTAAGCTGCCATCTTTGCTTGAGTTGTCGGTGGCAAAGCCTTATGTTATCCTACCATTCACTTCTATCCAAACATACCTAACATACAAAATATGTCTAGTAATTGGACGACACATATTCTAGACGGGTGACCAGATGTATGTCTACATTTTCAGAAAGCTTAGGATGCAAAGAACAAATCAAAAGGCCAATAGACAGGTAAAAAAAAAGGAGTACCAATGTTCATGTGCATTGCATCGAGCGCAATTTGCAATAAGATTAGGGAAGCTGCCACTGCCACATACCTCACACACCACTTCACCCTGCGATAAGAAAAAAAAATGCAGTCGAATACACAAATTTGGGCCCATCTAATTCTTTCACATGTATAATGGACCTGGAGACATAATCCTATGAATGAAAAAGATGTAAACATAATAGAAAATGAGTAAGAAAACAAATGACATTGCCAATATGTACAACATAATAGAAAATGATTAAGTGAAAACAAATGACATTGGCCAAGAAAATAAAAAAAGGTCCCCTTCACCATCTGAAGAAATTAAATCCTTAAACAAGCACAAGGGTTGAAGAGTTCATTGGCATGTGCACATAAGCTTCAAGGGATTATCTAGTAAACGCTGCAAGAACGGATGGATATTAAATCTTTTGTTAGACGTTTAGGACAAGCTAAATAGTTAAAAAATGAACTCATTCTCCTTACTTTGGTCAATCTGAAAGAAACAATTCACCAACCCAACCTTACAAGGCGAAAAATCAAAACTGGTTGCACATGCCTATGAAGAATCTTTGAGCCTTTGGCTCATTACCTAAACAAAGAACACGAACATGGTCCAACAACAAACAGCCAGTAGTCTGATACTCTGATTTAAAGGCTGCTTCCAGTAAATGACAGAATGGGGACCAGGAACACTCAACAATACAAAACCTAAGAACTGGATTGCTGAACTCACGGAATCGATGTTTGGTTATCTACTTGAATCACTGTACTAGGTACTCTAAGTATCATAATTTTTTTTTCAAGAGTACACAGGAGAGCGGTGTACCTTTTTATTAAGAAGGAAATAGATTGTTTTACATCGCGGGCCAGGTACTCTATGTATCATAATTTTCATAACTCTTTGTGAGGAAATGGGGTATTTTATCCTCAGACCTCAGTTTCGTCTTATTTGAAAGACACAACTCAACAACCAAACTCTCTGAGTGAAAAATCAAACTGGCTGCACATGCCTACGATTAGGCTCATCTCTGCCATCAACAAAGAACTCCAACTTCAAATGAGTAGACCATCTCGTCACACCAGGACCTAGTAGGCATGTACACGAGTAAATGTTTTCTAATAGTTAGCGAGAAGGCATAGGAAGAACGAGGAATGGACATTAAATCCTTTATCCCAACCAAAGGATTTTAGAACTTTCCCAGCCATGGTAAATAATCTGCTAATGAACCTGTTAAGAAGAATAGGGTACTCCAATTATGCTCAGTTTTGGTTCATCTGAAAGGAACTAGTCGACAATAAAACGTTTTTAAGAGGAAAATTGAAATTGCAGCACATGTCTACAACCAAGCTCCAATGCCTGTAATAGGGTGTGAACGCTGGACAATACATAACCTAACAAGAGAATTGATGAGCAAGTGAAGTGAGTTCATTTTTACTTAGAGAGGTGATGTAATTGAGTTACTGCACTAGGTACCATTACATTTTTTTTCACAACGTATTAGGACCCCTGCATGCTCAAACAGGGGTTCACCGACAACATCGAATCCGCTTCGAAGCCAGACAACCCTGTGCGGCTGTGCACAACGCCCGATTTTGAGTGCGTTCAGCCTGCTTCAGCTAATGGAGCCACGAGATTGAGTATAATAGCCCCTCCCCCCCCCCCCCCCCCCCCCTAAAAAAAAAAATTCCACCCATAAACTGAACCTATCAATTTCACCACCTTCCCGAAATTCACTCATACCCTAATCGAAACGCCCCACGAGATCTCATCGATTACCTCCACGATGGCGGAGATCGCATCATCCTGGACTAAGCCCGCTGCATTAGGGCCCCCCGCCATCTCTTCTGAGACCGAACTCCGCCGCCGGTACCGCCCCGCCGAGTCAACCCCCTTCCTATGCCCACTCCTCTGAGGTCACGCGGAGCTCCAACACGACACGCCGGAACAGCCGAGGTACGCGGCGGCGGCGGCTGGCTTGCTGGTACTGGTGACACGAGGGACTCCTCGGAGGGAGTGTGCGAGGAGACGGCGCATGTACCTTCAGATACTTGCGCTGGTTTAGAAAAACACACAAAATATTTTAATATAATTTATTTGGTAAATAATATACTGCTGCATGTATATTTTTATTGTATATGCATAATTTTTCACAAAATATGATTTTTCTACATTTAATATTTTCTAAGAGAAGACATTATTTATGGATTTTTTTATCACCTTTTAGTAAGATAATTTCCATTATATTTCAACTCCGCAATCCAGCTATCATATTGGGAGAATTTGTAAAAGGATTGTACCCTAACATATTCTATTTACATCTTTATTTTCTTAAAAATATTAGGATAAAGGTGAAACAACAATTCACCCGGCTTTCTAACTAGACTAGAGGGGAAGGAAATCGAGTCTCTTCATTATGGTAGTTGGATTGGAATGAGAATATTAGAGAGCGGCAAAATCAACCCTCGCAATAACATAAAAGTGATATTAGCATCCGTTAACTAATAAATTGCTATGGAGATGCTAGGTGCTCTCTGTGTCTACATTAAAATAACCCTTTGTATCAAAGGATCGATGTAAGTTTTGGTATCAAAATATATTTAGTACGTGTTAAATAAAGAGAGAAGAAATCATATGGGTACCATGTTATTTAGATAGTATCTTACATTTTTACATGGTTTGTCTTGTTTCATTGTAATTATTAGCACCGAGAATCAAGGTTTGATAATGGAACTCAAAGCCCAGATTGAGCCAGCGTCGAACTGACGAACATGCATGGGAGTTGTGAGGAAAATATCACAGAAATGTCATCTATATCAATATATACATACCATAAAAAAAGGTCGACAGAACATCTAATCTAATAACACCATTATAGAGTTAATTTTTTTCCACCATCCATTCCGCCAACTTTTACATGGTATTATCAGATACCTTACCAAATTTGATAGTATAGATAGCTTTCCTGATTGAGCTTTTTGTTGAAGAAATTGCTTTGGACTGCAAGGAGCACAACTTGGGCACTTGGCAGGAGGTAAGTCAGGCTAGATACTCTGCTCCAATACACATACAGTGATCGCCGCACATGTATCTACGAGGACCATAAGGGGCTGTGCTCTGAACCTCAGTTGTCTGTCGGCTCATCTTTTGAAAGTGGTTTTGGATGATAAGTGTACAGTTTTGGGTCAGCGGGCTGTAGCCTCACAGGGTTTTCCTTTTTATTTAAGGTTCTCAGCTTTGCAAAACAATCTATTTTCATGTTTTCCGGGACACAAATGTAAAAATCCACCAGTGTTTTTTTACATCCACATTGTGGAAAACACGATTGGATCACGGAGCATACCTGAAACAGTAGATCGTGCATTATTCAACCGAGAAATCCTAGAAACTTGAACCGCTTCCTCTTGCGAGGTAATTTGGTACCTCCAAGCACAGCTAGCATTTAGAAACGAGTGACCTAGCTATCAGTTTGGGGGCATTTGTCCAAGGCCAGTACAGTCTGATGGTAGCATCAATGTTAGCCACATGCACATTGCTCCATCTATTGCTAATACTAATGCTACTGCACAGAAATAAAACAAACGATTTATTGCACAAGACCAACTACCTGTTCTCATCCTTAGGGACGACCCTTCCCTTTGGCTTCCTTGTGTTGTTCTACTGAACGGCTTTGTGAGAATCCTACCCTATCTACCACGTCGGATCACAAAAATAGCCTGCGTTGCTTCCGATTCACGGGAAGGAGCTTCTATAATTCAGAATGGTCCTTCCTCGGAACATCATCAAGGTAGTTCTTGAGCAACCTTTGATCCATGATCATGTTTGGAATCTGCAGAGAAGCGCAGTTCACAGTTCAGCACACGGCTTCAGGAAACATACACAACACGACAAATACAGTACATTACAGGAACTAGGCAGACGGAGTTCGGTACCTTTTCACCAAAGAAGATTTTTGAGTTATTGGCGATTGATTCAATGAACCTCAGCTCAAGGTATTCTGGTGTAAGTTTGAGCCTGTTAGCCTCTGCTTCCTTCAAGATCCTGCACAGCACAGCCCAAACCATAAGCAGTTATCAGTTTTAGTATCAAAAGGATGCGATGCGTGAGCAGGACTAATTTGGGAAAGAATATGGCAACGCCACCCATGCCTGTAGTAGTTTGCATCTGCCAGTGCTTTCTCTCGTGCAAGGTACATTTCATTGTCAATCTGCTGCTGCCTCTTGGAACTATCCTTCTCCATCAGCTTCTGCTCCATCAGGATCTTGCTCACCTGTGCGTTCTTCTCTGCTTCAGATAGCGCAATCTTCTTCTGTGTTTCTGCCTCCTTCTCTGCTACCTTTTGCTTCTCAATGGCGATCAGTGCCTATGCATTGAAGATATTATAAGCATACATGATAAATTTAAGTCAAACTGATGGGTAGATGTCAATGAACATTGTGCTGTAGTAGTACTAAATCAACATGAGTTCATTCAAGTATGCGGCATGCATTTTATCTCCTACTTGAGTTAGCCTCACTAAACTCTATCCAATGGTGTCAGTATAGTGATGAATAAAGTTTGACGATCAAAATAAACATCGCTGCTTTAAGATGATAGAACAAGAACATGACTGAAAGTTTGGTATTGAGGTGGCATTCATCCTCTTAAAAAATGTGTTTATGGAACATTCTAAAACTAGTAAAATTTAATCATGCAACATTTCATTTAAGCTAAGTATGAAAAATAAGAACCCTACTACCAATTAAAGATATTTATTCAATGCTCAAACTTCTGAAGAATCATCACTAACAATTGAAAAAACATAATAATATCAAAAGATATATATGAAATGGCATCAATACCACCATAAGTTCTGCCCTCAATAATCTCATTGGAAGTTTCTGAGTCTACATGAAATGTTCATGAATGTTCGAAAAGCACAAGTGAAACATGTGATATGGTAACATCACATACCTTTGTACGCTCCTCCTCCATAAGTTCAAAATTTCTCCTAATGGTACCAGGTATATTTGGCTTTGTAACACGGACACTGATTATTTCAATTCCAGGAGCATAGCGTGTGCAGTCTCTTTGAATAGCTTCTTTCATTGTTTCATCAATCTGAAATTAGCAGAAGAGGTAGGGGTGAACCAGAAATATAGGTACTAGTTTTCTACATTGCGTAGCTGTATACATGGCACTCAAAAGTTGTTTCACTAAAATAATTAACCAACCTGATCAAACATGTCAATGTAAACTTGTTGCAAACTGTGAGCACTGCAGAACTGGTTTATCTCATGATGAATTTTATCATAAATCCATGTCTTGTCATAGTGCACACCATAGTTGAGTAAGGTTTCATGCACGAATTCTTTACGGAGGCGGTTCACAACCTGCATCCACAACAGTCAGTGTCAAGCAGTTTAGAAACAGGCAAATGGTTTTTGTCAAAAGAAGTTAAAATAAAAAGAGGAGTAACAATATACCTCTATCTTGTCAAAGCTGATCATAACACCACCTTTTGTTCCACAAGGAATATCTCTGACCTGGTTCATAGTAACAAACAGAATAAATAAATTTCTAGATATACTCATATGTTTCACTTTTGTGGACTAAATGTATATATGCCATAAACTCATCTGAAATAAACTACAGTAGCATTTCAATTTATATGTTAAAAAATCAAACAAGATGCAATACAAATAAGGAGAGAGTTTTTTTAGTGGAATAAATAGATATCATTTGCAGGTGAAGTGAACTATAGTTTTAGTGGAGCACAGGATGAAAAAAAAAACAAATGGCAAAGAATATCACTTGCCTGATCTGTTTGAAGTGTAACCTGTATTGCCTCATACTGGGTGATCCAAGGGAGCTTCAGATGAAACCCTAGAAGCAGATTAAAAAGGTTAAATAAGATGAATTTAAACACACACAAAAAGAGAATGAACATAACAATAAGAAAGTACCTGGGGTTGTAATTGTCTTCAGGAGAGCACCTCCTCTCCAGTATACACCAACATGTCCTTCAGGAACTTGATGCAGGATGCTTGATGGAACTGAGAGTGAAATCTGCATATTTACCAAAACACAATATTAATACCAAAAAGTTCAAAGTATTATTGTACAGGCATACTGCACTGCCTCAGAGAGAATGTATTCACTGTACATTAGCGGATTAAAGTCCCTTCAGAGTTTTGAACTCTGAATGCTACTCCAACCAATACAGAGTAAGGTAGATGAGGCAGTAAAGCTAAAATGACTCTTGTCGGGGCAATGCAACACACTGGATTAAAATAAATCACCCACCAAATACGCATAGAAATAGCATCTCAAAAACATTGAGCCAAGAATAGAATATTTGTCTACGTAAAGTCAGTAAAATACCATAATGTAGCTTACTGCCTAAAGCCAGTGCAGTTAATGTCAATTGCACTATTGAACTTAGAATTGCAACACATTTATAATTAATTGATCCCCAAACTGTACCGCATTTAATAGATCTTTTGATAAGTTTAAGAACAAAGATTTGGGTAATGGCTATTGTACGAACTCCATTATACCCTAAGAAAATTTTAGAAGTAGACCAGACCCAACCATTGTATAAAAGGAACATCCCCAAAGGAGTGATGTAACCTATCTAAAAACGCACCCCAATGAAAAAAAAATATGTAATCAGCTCATTTTTGGCAAATATAATGCACTACTGAGACTAACTCAGCAAGCATGAACAATTGGCTCAATTGAAGCATCACAATGTCACCATCAGCATGTCCACAAGATCGACAGAATTAACAATCCCATCCCAAATTCACCAACGTAACCCCAATAGGCAACAAACTATCGTCATTAATGCTAACACCTTTTTTTCTTGCATGTGGCATAATCTAATCCAATGGTGGTACTTCAGATGGCATCACACTTCGTGCAAGTAACGCAACAATCAGGAGGAAAAACAACACGGTATAGATGAGCATGACAAACAAGACCATGCAAGAAAATACAGGAGTATAAGAGCCTGCTTGGTTGGCATCCAAAACTTGCCAAGCCAAAACAAGAGCATGCCAAAATATGGACATGCCCGATTTTGTAGATCTGGGCAAGAACTATTGATATGTCAATTCTTTGGTAATGAACCAATTGGTAGCAAAAATTTGTTGGCATGCCATAATTTTGGCTGGGCAAAATTGGCATCCAACCAATCAGGCTCTAAGATGAAAATGGTGAACAGGCTCATAAAGTTCTTTTTAGGGATTTTTTTTTCTTGAGGGAATTTTTCTGGGGGGGAAACAGGCTCATAAAGTCAATACTCAATTGTTAAAAAAAACACAAAAGATACCCTAACAGGACCGAATTGGTGCGATTTGGAACTAAAGTGTGGTCGTGCTAAACATGAGTACATCAGGAACATCAAGCAGTATCTAAAACCACAATTCCTCCAACAAATGTGTCAAGTTACCTAAAATGCAGAAGCATGTACTCATATAGCAGATGCAATGGATAATAGAGAGAAAACAGATCCTATCACTGCCAGTCAATTAAGGCATATGCAAAACTTACACAGAATGTGAGGACTCATGCCTCTATATTGGAACTAACCAAATCAGCGCCCGCAAACCCCAATGCACCCCCAAGCAACGACCTACCATTAACCCACAAGGCCCCACTGCGAATCCACGCCACAGCTCCACCAGTCGACCCCCAATAGCAGACGATCAGTAACGCACGCGCGATTAGATATCCACCTACGCGCGATCGGGCGAAACAAGAGGAAATATGCGTGGATTAGGGAGAAAGGATCGGTCAAACCGTCAAAGGTGACCACTCTCACTCACCAGGACGAAGCAGATGCCGATGAAAGCAACGACGCCGAAGGCGAAGGGGTCGGTGCCTGGCGGGGGCGGCTGGCGCCCGCTCGGCTGCTGCTGGTAGCGCGGCATCGACGGCGGGGGCGGCGAGCGGCGGCTCTGCGCCGAGTCGGCGGTGACGTCCGACATCGCGAGGGGACCCCCTAGGACCCTAGCGAAGTTGGGTTAGGGTTTGGAGTTCGGAACGGCTTGGCGAGCGATGCGTCGGGAGTGGGGACTGCGGAGTGGGTACGGACGGCGACGAGGAAGAAGGCTGCGCCCGCTCGAGTCGAGTCCCAGCCGTGGCTTGAGAGTTGGGTCAAGCCTCAAGTAGTCAAGTACTCAAGTCCCAATCTAGGCTTCTCCGATCTTTCCTCTTTTTTTCCCTTTTGTTTTTTTGAGATTCCTTTGTGTTGTTTTGGACCCTTCCTGCACAAGACAACTCTTGCTAGCAACTAAAGCAAGTGAAATGTTAAATACTAGTACAACTAGTTTCTAAAATTTTGGAAGGAGTTTTCATGAAAAATTGAATAGGAAGAATTTATTTAAAATTACATGGAAGGGTTGTAGTCTTGTAGCATGGCATATGCTATCTTGTAAAACTAACATGTTCTTCTGTGATGGTGGTGTATTCCTGTAAAGCTTACTTCTCGATAATACATTGTCTCCCCCCCCCCCCCTCCCTCCAAAAAAATTCTCAATAATACACATTCTCTTCATTCCACAACATGGGTCGTTTTAATATATTTTGATCCATAGTTTTTCATATGTATTCAGACATATTGTATATCCAAATATATATTATATCTTGATATGCCAAGACAACATATATTTTAGAACGGAAAGAGTATCAAAGTAGTCAAGTGATTGAATAGAGTCATGGTATGCCGCAACGCTCAACGGAGATCTTCCCATGACAAGAGGGGTGGTGACGTATGAAGGCAGGTTATGAACAGAGGAGCAATACAACTTACAATTGCATCAATTATAACAACCTAATAGAAGTAAAAGTATCTTAGTGTCATTTAAATAGTTCTAAAGTCGATATATTGATGGTAAAAACAAATAATGAGGGAGAAATCCACGAATGAATAAAATGGCATGGCGGACATATCAATTCTTGGGTACAACAAGGACAACTCAAGGATTTACTACTATTTCACACTAAACAAAGAGCTATTCATTAAAAAAAACAAATTCACTGCAAATGTGATGCGTAAACTTGTGGGCTGCTCAACAATAGACAAATCAAACTCATTTAGAAATCTATCGGTGCATAAAAGTATATACTTTTTTTAAAAAAAATCATGTCGCCCACAAGAGGTGGGGCCACACGGCACTAGGTACAAGGTTCACCTACGACCACTCCAACCCCACTAACAAACCCTAGACTTGACAGATCACGAGTGCGCGGAAGCATCGGGAAGCACCACTGCCGACTCTGCGACCGCTACATCCACTACACCAACCAACTACATCAACATGCCGGTCTTGTCCATCAAGCCCGACGATCGATCTTCACTCTCTCTATCTCTCCCTCTCTTCTAGTTCATGCATATGTTATAAATCTTAGGATCTCTCAGTTCTTCATCCCTTTAATGAGAATACCCGTGTTGATATACTCCTAGTGATTATACATCTCTATTAGAAGTTAATAGAAAAGAGAGTACATAAGAAGTTAGCCCAATCAAGGAGAAGTGTTTTTGTTTCCTATAACGGCAACTCCAGGCTTCTAATCCCTAACCGCCTGTTGTATGATGATGGTAGACGAAGGGTTTTGCTTTTCGAAGATCAGATGGTTCCGTGCTTTCCAAATGTACAAAAGAATAGTTGTCATTACATCTAGACGAACATCCTCAGGTAGGGGGAACATAACACCAAGCATTTTTCATACCTCAGAGGATAACACAATTAGCAAAGATGTGGATGTCAGCCTCTAAGGTTTAAGTGACCCTGTAATAGAAAAAACATCAAGATTTGAGATTTCACGTGAAAATCATTTTTTTCTTAACACAATCGTCATTAGCGGTGATCATGTTCAATCGGCCGCGGGGCGGGTCATATGCTTTTTTTTTTTTATATAGAAGACGGGTCATATGCTGCTGGTCTATCTATTACGGTGAGCCCTCATAGTGGATGGATCTTTGGGCACGGCCCATGCTCCAAATGGAATCTTTCCTCCTGAACTGAACATGTTGGTCGCTGCCTGGCCCATCAGCGCACAAGCACACAGAACACAGCAAGAAGCGGATGAAGGAAGCAGAGCATTCGCACTTCGTAGGAGCGCACATGGCTCCGATCCGATGGCCACAGTTCACCACAAGGGAGCTCGACGAGAGACGATGAAGCCTTTTCTCAGTTCAAAAAAAAAAACAACTTACGATATGAGCGTCGCGTTTTTGTCTCGAGCCGCGTTAGGTATTGCGGAGATCGCCGCGCCAGCGCATGAGCGCAACTACCTCCGTCTTTAAATATATGACACCATTGACTTTTTTTTCTTCGTTTGACTATTTGTCTTTTCTACAAATATTTATGCAAATAGATAAGTCTACTAGTTAAATCCAAAGATTATCAATAATAGATGTAGTGGCACCCATTTTATGCTATTTAACAAAGTAATTAATAAAATATCATTGATAAAAGTTGAAGAAAAAAAGTCAATGGTGTCGTATATTTAAAAACGGAGGTAGTCGGTAGTTGCCGTTGCCGGCCGGCCATGCGCGATCGTGCTCGGAGGAGGAAACGACACGAGCGAGCACTGGCTGCATTTGCATGCGGCTAGGCGAGATCGAGGGCTCCAAGCAGCTTCCTTCCGCCGACCACCTACCGACATACCACCGCACGTCGACCGATCGACCACTGAGCAGCCGCCGCCGCCCGGGGGCTGTGGATTTTCGACGACGTACACGTCGGCGCCAGGCAGACACGATGATCTTCATATTGTGACGGTAGGCCCGCGTTCGCTTTAGACGGGTGCCTGCCACGCCATTCTTACGAGAATACCTGCTGGCCGATTGACTAATCACACTATACCATGGTACGTCTTTCTCAACACCTTTCTACAATCGGTGAAGGCCACAATTGTTGATATTTAATGTGTCAGCGTAGGCTATGCTGACGCTTTCACAACCTTCGGGAAACCTTTGCCGACAGTTAGTAGGTGGCTACTGATTAAACCTTTGTCAATACTAGTTGCCTTTGCCGATACATAATATCTTCATCAACAATATCTTCATCAACAGTTAACATTTCCCAACGGATAAATCTTTGCCAACACACTAGTGCTATGTGCCTTGTGGGTTTAGCTCCTTGGAGAAGGGTGCTTCACGGAATTCAGTATGGATACCAGGCCAGCTAGTCTTTTTTCATGGATCAATTAGCGTCACGCAGTGAAGTTTCATGCTGAATTTTAAATCACCCCACAAATGTAGCCGTCATGCAGGACTGGATGTGGGACAAAAAGCGAGGAGCCATTTCCTAATGTGTTGGGTTTGCCCAATCCACATGGCCACATCAAAGGTGGTTCACACCAAATTCAGAGCCGCATGCAAGATTCTCTGTGGAGAGCGTCACGCATGCCATATTTTATACGTACAAGAAACATTACTAGGCGAGACAAGCAGCCGCCACCAACAAAGAATAGAGAGATGAACGACATGAGAGAGACCTAAAGATCGTCCAGAGGCACAGACACACCATCCCCATTCCAACAAATCTTGGATCAAAACCGTAAACCTCCTCTACAATTTGATAATTACAAACAGATAAATCATAAGACCAAAAGGGACAGGAAAGGCAATGGTCCTTGTAGGAAAGGGACAGCCATCCTACTACCAGATACTGAGATACATACATTGCATGCATGCATCGAAAAGGCAACAAGAATACACAACAAAACCCAACCACCGATGCCACTAGCGGCGATGGTAGTGGGGTAAGGTGAAATGTGTATCCTCCAACCAATTCACGTCCATTTCATCCTCCTCCTAATCCATGGAGCGGTTTCAGACTTTCAGGGTGAGAGCTAGTAGCACTGAAAACAAAACAGACACATCTAGGGGGATGGGATTAAGCTGCTAATGATGGAAGGCTAGGAATGCGAAGGCGGTGGCGGCGAGGAAGGCGGCCAGCTGGGCGCCGGAGAGCAGGCCGGCGGCGGCGCCGTCCATGGTGCCACCAGTGGGACCCAGGCCGCTGCCCATCCCTGTGCTCGTGCTGTTGAACCCGGTGCCCACACCGGGGCTCAAGGTGCCCGTCGTCCCGCCGCCCACGCTTGTGGTGCCCGTCGTCCCAGCAGCACTGCGCATGAACAGGAGGAGATTAAAATACTTCAGTTTGATGCCATGAGTGTTACACTGAAGCTAGAGAGAAGAGAACCAAAATCACACAGCCTGTTCCAGATGATGCAGCCAGAGAACTGACAATGATAGTGTCGCTGTACTCATGTCGTCTAGTTCCAAGAAGAGAGTACCACTAATCCAGCATGGCTTTCAGGAATTCGACAAAACTAGGCTGATTTACGCGAGTTTGCTCTATTTGAAAATCTAGGCTGTTACTCTGTTAGCGAGTATTATACGACAACCTGCAACGCTTTCTTGTCATTCTGTCTATGTTGCTCTCATTTGTCTGCTACAAAAAAGCACATGCTTGAAAGGCTGTCTAGCTCTTTTTCGTTAAGGCGCAGCAATCAACGTAATGGTGGAAAGTCAGTGCATCATCTTTTCTTTTTCCATAAAGATACTACTCGTAGTAGCTAGTATGACAAAACCACGAGCCAAAAAAGAAAAGGTCGAGCACAAAGCGTTTGGAATGAATGGCTGGCTGGCTGAAATAAAAAACGTTCTGTGTTGCTACTTGGTGCGTGGCGAAAGAGAAGCGTGCGCTCCGGTTCAAATCGGTTGGGAAAGATCGGGAGGCAGAGCTTGAGGGCAAAGGGATAGAGGCAGCTGCGACATCACACTGCTTCAGATGTCGCAAACTCGCAACAAACCAAACAACTGGTGAAACTTGTGAAGCAAAACCAGTTCAGTCGGTGGGGAGCTTGTGCTGAGCTGAATGTGCGATTAGTATGTAATGCAATGTGGACAAGCAGTAGACTCTAGCTAACGACACTTGCTTGCAAGGTAATCACACCAACTTGATCTAGAAAATGCGGCATCTTGCTCATAACAATAGCTTACTAGTGTCGGTGGGCTAAGGATGATTAGCATGTCACAGCTGAAAGGCGTTAGGTGCTGGGGTACACTGATTGACTAGGTTGTCTCTGAGAATCTCAATCTGAACATTTATATTTGCTGTCGAAGTGCATAATGAGCACAGTTTATTCTACAAGAATCTCCAGAAAGGAAAGATGTTACGAAGCTCTACTATTGCTGGAGGAGCATCAGAGGGTAATGTCGTACCTGGCACTCGTAGGGAAAGTGCACCCAGAGAAACCTGCAAAAACAAATAATAAAAAAAAATGAGGCATCGAAATGGTGTTCTTCATTCATTTGTTATCCCTGACAGAGAGAGATGAGATGATGGGAGGGAGAAGAGAAAGAGCACGCACTGGGGTCGGTGGTGGAGATGGTTGCGGCGCCGTCGAAGTCGCAGGTGGCGCCCTTGGCCTTGTTGTTCTGGTAGTAGCTGTTGGCGGCCCATGAGCAGTGAGCGGCGACGGTGTTTGGGTTGTAGCAGCCGCCGCCCTGCAGGATGGACGTGCAGTCGGCGCCCTGCCCGCACGCGAAGTCCATCGCCTTCTGCAGCACCGTCGTTGGCTGGTCCGACCGGCACACGCAGAACTCTGCCACCGTCGCAATTGCCAACCCAAGAAATTTGAACCGATATGAGTCAGGGGAAGAGAGGACGTACAGAGGAGGAATTAAAGTAGGGATTAGGGAACAACGAAAGAAATGGCCTTTTCAGTCCTACTACGATCCTTTCTCGAAAATAGAAATGAGAAGAAAAAGAAGGCAGTAAAGCTTCGACAAATAATCCAACACTAAAAGCTAGTACTTCAGGAAAAGCAGAGGATATGTCTCTACGCACCCTGAAAAGAAAAGGAAAAGAAAATAAAAGAGGAAGAATGCGTGTGTAACCTGAAGCAGCGAGTGTGGAGGACAAGAGGAGCACGGCGGCCACAAGCACCAACGCCGCCTCCATCGCGCGGCTCACCGGAGACGACGAAGACGACGAAGTAGAACAGAGCAAGAAGCAGAGGAGGAGGGCACAAATCTCGCAAGCTTCCGGCTCACTGGACGAAGTGAATAGAAGCGAAGAGAAAGGACGAGCTCGTGGCGAGTTTCTTTCGGATCCTAGCTGGAAGGTGGAACGTTCCAATTACGAGGGGATGAGTGCCCGTGCAGCTTCTGTCTGTCCATGCCGCCGCGTAGTTATAGTGAGGAAGGGAAGGGAAGAGCGGCCGCCCCGGCAGTAGAGCTCGAGGCTGGCTGGCTGGCGTGGCGAGGTGAGTCGGAAGGAACAAGGGCGTGCAGCTCTGTCCTGTCTGGTGCGTCGTCGGTTACCTTGATCCGTCAGAATCTTTGCTTTCTTTACTGCTTCCTCAAGCTACCACTACCACAGGCAGGCACTTACTTGGGGAGCAAATATGCAGAGCTACAAGAGACGGCCATTATTTTCTGACAGGATCTGGCCTTTCTTTCTTTTTTTTGTTTCTTTGTTTACTGATGCTACTCCTTCCATTTTCTGCTCGTGTTCTCGATCTTGAGAAGCAGCTCGGCCTCAACGGTCGGGTCCGATCCTCGTGCTCGTGGAGAAAAGAAACGGAACGGGCGCCAGATCTGCTTCCTCCGAGATCTCTCCTCTTTTCGCTTGTCTCCTTTCACACAGCGGCGACGACCGTTCTTTGGTGTTTTTTTTTTGTCAAATACCTCCATTTTTTTTTTTGCTAATATTGACTTTTAGAAAAAGGATAAAATCTCCGTCGCTGAAAGTCTTCAATACTTTAGAATTTGTACCAACGCGTAGAGACACAGAATTTGCTTTTCAAGCAAAAACCAAAAGTGCTCTTTAAAATCTTTTCCTATTTGTCGTCCATCTCCTGCGTGCGTGTTCAGGAAAAAGAAAAGCGGCACATTTTCAAGTACTATACTGAAAGCAGTGCATGCAGAAAGCCTATAAAAGGCTCGTAACACACTAACACTTATCATGGAAATTAATTAACTATTTTTTTTTAGTAAATGTTGTTCATGCTGCCTGACAAACAATGCGTGCTATAAGCATACATATTCTCAGCAAGCAGAATCTCAGCAATCAAAAGTCGTAGGGGAGAAATTATAGTATACAAGAGATTTCATTTCTCATAGTCGATAGCAGTACATAAGCATACATATTTTTGTTTTACAGACGATGGAATAAAAACATTATCCCAGCCTCTATATCTATAATGCCCACCATACCAAGATATATGTGGCATATAATTTGTATCACAAAGCAAATGATTCCAGCCAGACAAATAAAAGTCAAACATTGCATTTGCAATTTGCATACATATGTGACTATGTGAGCCATAAATGAAGGCTAATCAGATTTCGCTGAGTCAAACAATCAAACATTGTTGCCAGCGATTCATTACATAGAGCATCACCCTAGCGCATACTACAAGATTCATCAGCTAAAAGGAGCGTCTGCACTACAGATTCCATCGTTGGCCTTTTGCTTCTCTCTTCATCCAAGCACGAGACTGCCAATCTGATCAGTGTTCTTACCTGCGTGTCGTTGAAATGGCCACTCAGCCTGTGATCCACTACCTCATTGATCGAAGATGGTTGCTCTCCGTCCACCATCTGAGCAAGCATGCCTACAAGCTCCCTGAGCACCTTATGCACCTCCTCATTTGCATCGATAGCTAGGTCCAGAACCTGTCGTCCGAGAACTAGCTCAAGAAGCACAACTCCATAACTGTAAACATCAACTTTTGCCGTGATCTGCAGGCTGCTGATCCACTCTGGAGCCATGTAACCTATGGTTCCTCGTACCCGCGACACATTCTGATTGGAGCCACCTCTGTTGAGAAGCTTTGCCAAGCCGAAGTCTGCAATTTTAGGTTCTAGATTCTGGTCCAACAGGATGTTCTCCGGTTTCACGTCACAGTGGATCACCCACTCAAGACACTCGTGGTGGAGGTAAGCCAAACCCTTGGCGACACCTAATGCGATATTAAACCTCTGCTTCCACTCTAGTAAAATCTTGTCTTTGAATAGGATGTCGGCTAATGACCCATTCTCTATATACTCGGTGATCAACATCCTGTACGGGCTTTCTGAGCAAAAACCCCATATTCTTACCAGATTCATATGGTTAATCCTTCCAATTACACGCAGCTCAGCTTGAAACTCCTCCTCACAGTGCCTTATATTTTCCAGCATCTTAACAGCCACTGCTCGACCGTCGTCCAAGATTCCCTTGTAGACAATCCCTGAGCCTCCTCTTCCAAGCTCATCTTTGAACTTTCTGGTCGCCTTAACCAACTCTTTATAACTGTATCTTCTGAAATTGCTTGCCATCACCTTGTAGCCTTCCTCAACAGCTCGTATTTCAGATGCTCCCAACTCCCATCTCAAAACAAAGCACCACGCCGATGCAATGAAGAAAACCTCAAGAACAAAGATTGCACCTGCAAACCCATAGAAGTAAAGCCATTTCGCTTCCCCCTGGCTTGCCTCGTGAACATCAGGAAATGGTTCCACTGGCGCTGCACTCATCTGCCTACAATCAGGACGGTACTCTCTTGAAACAAGCACATTAATTCGAGGAATTGAGACGCCTGAAATATTAACACTCACGGGGAGCTTGAGATACATGGTACGAAATGGCTTTTTAGGTGAGATGGCTGCCTTCCCATTGAAAAGGGAAGACTTTGGATAGCATGACCCTGTTCCTTGCTGGTACTGAAAGCCTTTACAGGTGCAATCGCTCCTGCATATGTTCTTGCAGGCCTCCAAGGATACTTGGTCAACATGGAGCTGATCAGATCCCCAGAAGTCGGTGCCTCTAAGTCGCAAGAACTTGACAGGTTGCACTTGCTCAACATTACAGGTAATGTCTACTAGAGGCCTACAGCCTTGGCTCCAATTCCCAGGGTTGCTCATCACATAACCCGGTGGGCATGAGCATGTAGGAGCAGGCAAGTAGCGGCAGATCCCATTTGGACCACACAAACCATGAATATTGCAGGGCTGAGACATTGCAATCCAGGAAACAGACCATCTCCCATCTGAACTGTTCAAGCTGTAGAGACGGAGATTGCCATCAGGATCCAGAGTAAGCCTTCTTTTGATACCAAGACCTTGATCACAGGCAACAAGTGCTTGCTGGTCGGCGAAATCACTCGAAAAGAAGTTTCCCGTATCATCTAGACCTCCAGATCTTGTGCTGTTATAACGATTCCTGTTATTCTGATACTCCCCATTGTCAGGGTCTGGCCAGTATATTTCATGAAAATCGGCATCGTCATAAATAAGGGACAATATCGACGAGTCTGTGAAATGAAATATGTAGTGACCTGGAACATGCAGTCCTGTGGTGGAGACCAGCGCCGTAGCTGCAGTTATCCGCTGGGTAGGAAGAAGGGTGTCTGTTGGTGAATCGAAGCTCTGCCACACAATACCGCCGCTGGAGTTCTTCATGACAAGGTTCCCAGTATCCAGAAGCTGAGCATACTGCACACCTGATGAGTCATCTCCTTCGGACTGCCACACCACCACACCATCATAGTCCGTGAGAACCAAGGCACCGCCCTTTCGCAGGGTCACCGCTGCCCCCCTGGAGTGCACAGGGCGGCCACGGTTGGCAGTCCAGACGGCAGTCTTGCTCTCCGAGTTGGTGTACCATATCGAGAAGGTGAAGGCGTTGGTGTAGATGCTGTACAAGCTGCAGCTGAAAGTGCCATCCCTCGAGCGCAGGACATCGGCTTGGCCATTGTCGACAGAGAGCGAGGATCCTGGCAGTAGAGTGTCACGAGGAGCAGCACTCAAGAGGGGAAGGAATGATAATAGGACTGGCAAGATCATGGGTAAGGTTGCCATGGCTGAAGTCTGAACAGCAGAAAAGATGGTTGGGCTGGAGACAGGGCTGCTTCTCAAGCTCTCAAATGTCCAAGTTGCAGTTCTCAGTTCCCCCTCTATATATGATCTGGTAGTGTCCCTGGACATGAAGGGTAGTTGTTCAGGATAACAGCCATATCCAGCTGCTCCTCATATTTAACATGGTTGACTAGAGTCAATCGTGTGCTTTGTTTTTATGTTAACATCTGATTTATGCATCATCTTGTGTCCTAATCTTTAAATTGCTACGTAACCTTGTTAGTTGTTAATTAAAACAGGAGGCTGATTTCCAAAGGGGCTTAGCTGCTGTTCCTGGTCAAATTTGGACAGCTACTCATGGGGACTCTGATACAGATTGATGTGAGTTTTCCAAACGGAATAACTTCAATTTGGAGTCATCGCAATATTGGTCAAGAAACCTCTGACAACATGGACTTTTTAAAAAAGAATAGGTGGCTACATGGATGGCATCTAGTTTGATCCATACAGTTAGAAGGCGTGTCATTGTATCAGAGAAAGCTGAAGAAATGGCAGACTTTTCAAGCCTAGGAAGTCGGAAGGCAAAGCAAACAAATGAAAGAAAAAAAGGGAGAAAGAGGAGGAAAAAAAAAGAACCCCCTCCACCCACCCTCGGTTCAGATCGATTAACCACAGTAGTTCTTTGCTTTGTACAAAAGAGAAGACCACATGTGATTAATCCGTACAATAAGCATCAATCATCATGGAATCCCACTTGTGCAGAAGCAGACAGTCAACATGCAGTGTGGAACCAGTAGCTATCTAAATTTGACCAGTCACAGGAAATTTCTCGTTTTGGAATCAGCCTCCTAAATCCTAATAGAAGCACAGTTTTGTTCTGGGCTGGCCATCTGGGACAGATCCCCACTTGACCCCTAAGCAAGATGTGTAGTCTATTGTTCTTATATCTAACTAACCCAAACAGTTTTAGTTAACAACAGAAAGACAAGGTTACATTGCGTGGCAGTATAATGGTTGGGACACAAGAGAATGCATAAATCGGATATTAACAGAAAGATGAACTGACGAAGTACCTCATTGACTCCAGTCATCCAAATTAAACATGAGCAGCAGCTGGGTATGGCTGTGAACAGCGATGCTGAAATTGCACCCTTCATGCGTAGGGACACCACCATATGAGAATTGTGAAGTGCAGCCTTAACATACGAGAGCCTCAGAAGTGGTCCCCTCCCCTCACCACCCCAGCCATCTGTTCAGACTTCAGCCACAGCAAAGGACCACCCACTGATTATCACCCATTCCCCTCCTCTTGAGTGCCGCGTTCGTGATACTCTACTGGGGATCCTCATTCTCGGCCAACAAGGGCCAAACTGACCTTTACGCTCACGGAATGACACTTGTCTACAAAGTCAAACAAAGAACACTGTGAACATGATTGCAAATATAGGATTCTATTGCAAATTATACTTAACAAACAGGCCATTATTCAATTCACAGGATCCAGTATTATGCGATCTGAAGAGCAATGAAACATACCATGCAAGTTGCCAATGCAACACATCAACTAAATGATTGATTATTGAACAGCTCTGAGAAGTTTGAACTCGTTGTTGCAGAGAAAAGGGAGGCATGCATATGTAAGAGTAGATGTTTAGTACCAAAACAGCCATGATGCTGGAAGGATGATACCATTTTATTGAATAAAAAGGTGGAAGTCACACTTGTCGTCCATGCATATCTTTCAAGAATTCTGCAGGCTCCACAAGTTGCAATCCAAAACTTAAATGTAGATGTATGTGTACACCTAGATTGAAAAATACCTGTACTAATTAGAATAGCATTAACTCAACAGAGTATCTATAATCAAAACTGATTGCTAAGACGAACTAGTGCAAAGATAAAGCAGACATCTTAAGGCTCATAAGTCATACCAACAGTTACATGGTCTTTCAAAATGACAAAAAAGCCGTGATACAACAACCAGTATGCACAAGTTCCACGAATCCTTGGTGAGTTCAAGCACAGTATTCAAATTGCCACTAGTTTCCTGAATAATTTTTGAACTAAATTCACTGAAATCAACATTCCAACATGGCATTTACCATTTCTACAACAAGCAGAGACAAAGAAATTACCTCATCTTTACAAAGTGCGTATATGTACGGGAACAATAAGACAACATGTGCTGGAAGCTCAAGTTAAGCACCGTTACGATTCCACAGTATCATTTTTACCAGTCCTGTAGCTCATTTTCCAGGACTTCGCACCATGTTTCTTTATTTTCTGTCCTTGTAGCCAATGGTAAGCCGTTGCACTTCTCAAAAACCCTTCTGCCAATTTTGAACATATCATTCTAAACCTTGAAATGCAATTTGCCTTAACCTTCTCTGCAGATATACACAGGCATTCTTTCTAGTCTTGCAAGATCTCAATGCCGAGCTGCAACTATGATAATATAAACATCTGCAGTGAAGAAAGCTGATTGAACAATTGCAACATCAGCGTGGCCACCTTCAACAGCCGCCTAATCTAATCCAATCAGTGACGAAGCTGCAGCACAATCGGTACAACTCTTCTGCAAACGCCACCCCGGAATCATGCTCCCGCATGCACCAAATCGGGGGAGCGCGCCATCGCATCTACATTTGGGCATTTGGTTCTTCGTTTTCCTCGCTCCATATCTGACATCTCTGCATATGTCTGCCAGGAACTAGCCATCGTCTTCCTTGGAGGTCGCTGCTCTGGACGGCTGTACCTCTAGCCTTGCGCATCTTCCAATGGAACCAGAAACCCAAATAATCGGAGCCGGAGAACGCAATGGAAGCCGACATGGCGGCGGAGTTGAAGGTGGTGCCGAGGGACGGCATGGGCCGTAATACGGTGGGCGGAGATCCGGGGCGACGGCAAGGTCGCTGCTGGCGGCAGTGGTCGGCGGCGGCGGCGGCGGCGAGGGCATCGGCCGCGGCTTGCCGGTGGGTGGGGTTGGGAAGAAGCCCACCCGCCGTAGCCAGCTGGCGAACGGGACGCCGCGCCATGGCTGGCGGCCGAGTGGGGGATTGTGGTCGGGGTGGGCCGGAGCGGGTGCGCCGGCGAGGGCGGCGGCGGTGGCGAGGTATGGCCGTGTGTGGTGGGGCCTCGCTTCGAACGTTGGAAGGCGGTGGGGCCTCGCTTGGGAAGTTGGAAGACGGTGGGGCCGTCGGGGGTGGGCCTAGCTGGCATACAGTTGGCTCATACGCGTACTCATACCATACGTACCGACTCCTATAAGAATACGACATACCGTGTATAAAATGAAGGGGTACGGGGGCGGAGGCCTCTCCCCCCCCCTCGCTTCGCATTAACGACGTTTGCTTTGCGGCACAAACTCGGCAGCGGAAGGCAAACGGTTCGCCCTCCTTCTCCTTTCCGTCTTTTCTTTTTCTTTTCTTTTCGCGTTATTAGATCTGTTTTAGTCTTATAGTTAATTTTTTAGGTTAGTCTACTTTTAGATCTAGTATTTCCTGTCGTTCGCTTGCTAGTTTTCATCTTGTGTTAATTTTCTCATCTACTTTTAGATCCAGTATTAGTTGTCGTTCGCTTGCTAGTTCTCATCTTGTGTTAATTTTTCTTGTCTACTTTTAGATCCATTAATTCCTGTCGTTCGCTCGCTAGTTTTCATCTTGCGTTAACTTTCTCGTCTAGTCTACGTCATAAAGTAATCATCCAGTAGTGCACTTTTAGCTTTTTTCTGCTTCTGTTAATTCCTTTGTCCGTAGCTTATCAATCCCGTTAAATTTCTCTATTGTTTTCCGTTATTATAAGCTAATCTTAGTTCCTGTTGTGAGTTTAATCTAGTTAAATTTCTACATTCTGTTAATTGCTCCCGTACCTGGTTAGTTTCTGCATTCTCGTACTTGTGTTTGTCTGTGTGTCCTCTGTTCCGTGCACGCGATCGCAGTTGCCACTGATGGCTGCTGCGTGCATGGCTACTCCGGCGGCTGCTCAGCCGCCGTTGCTCCCAACTCCTCCTCGTTTTGCAGGTTCCGCCGCCAGCGATCGATCCGTGTGGAGCAGCAAGAAGCCCGGCCGCGCTTCGGCAAGCCAAAGCTGGACCAGAGACAAGCTCGTCGCGCGCACGTCGGCGGCCGTCCCAATCCCCGGCCGCGCGTCCCTCAGCGACAGCTGGACCAAGGACAAGACCGAGCGGAAGGAGGCGGCAATCGTCGAGGAGCAGCGCGTGGGGCGAGCGCCGTCGAGGGAGGAGAGTCTGATCAGGGCCAAGAGGGCATCGAGCCGGGCGCTGTCGGAGGTCGTCGGGCGGAGCGAGAAGAAGGCCAAGCCGGAGGAGAATGCGGCTGCAAACAAGCTTGATGGGGACGTGGAGAAGCCCGAGGAGAATGCGGAGGCGAAGAAGCTTGACGAGGACGTGGTGTTCTATGCTGGTCCGGCGTTCATAAAGTCGCCGGACCCGAGCGAGGTGCCTCTGCCGAAGTTTGTTTTGCTCGGGCAGTCGCCGGAGCCGAGCGACCTGCCTGCTCCTCGGTTTCTGATGAAGAAGGCACCCAAGGCAACGAGGTGGTTTGTGATCAAGGCACACCCAAGGCACTCAGGAGGCGCAGTATATGAAACAACAGCAACGGCCGTTGATGAATAACGAGAGCTGCTACGGCTAATGTGTTTTGTCTGCCTTTATGTACTCCTCAAAGACTTGATCGTTGATTTCAGATAGGATTAGATTTGAAAAGCTGTACTTGAACATGTCTTTGGTGCTGGATAAACGATCGATTAATATGAAAGGCATATATAGCTTCTCAGTTGTGTGTGGTTTCGTTCCTTTTTGTTGCTGTAGATCAGACAGTCGTCTACATCAAAAAAATTGCGCAGAGTGACGATCGTCTCCGCCGCAATGTGCCACTGACACGCACAATTTAATCGTGCGGCGATGTAGAGCGCGCGGCATTGCGCCACGCCGCCACGGCACACAAAATCGCAGCACGACGCCGGAGAGAGCAACGTCGACGGAGGAGAGCGGCGACCAGAGGAGAGCGACGGGAGCGGGGATGCAGGATGGACAACCGCCGAGCCAGGAAGCGCCGACGAACTCTGTTGAATTGGTTCGCTCCTCTGTTGGGCTGCGACGGAAGAGGATCCGATCGGATCACACAGATGGGCCTCTGCTCGCCACGGAAATACTAGCTGGGCCATATAGGAAGTAGAAAGGCCGAATTCGCCCTTGCCTACCTCTCCGATTTCTCCCCCTTCTCTTCCCTGTTCTCTCTCGATCTCCACCTCCGCCGGCGAAGACCCGACGAGCAGCGCTGCAGCGGCGTCGCCGACGCCTTCACCGTGCCCTTTGCCATCCACGAGCACCCACAAGGCATGCCCGAACCTTCTCTTCCTTTCCTGCCGTGCGAAATGGAGAGCCCCAAACCCTAATGTAAGATGTATTCGTATTTTATATAGTTGCCATTTAATGCTGGTTCCGCCCCCTGGGATTACCGCCTTCAGCCATGGAGAGATCTAGTGCATCGGCCTTTCCTACTATTACCTTGGAGGAAGCACTTCGGAGGGAGATGGAGTATCGTAAGATATTGGAGAGGACTCACCCGCATCTGCTGATTGCTCTCAATGAAGACCCTAAAATGCAGAAAGTAAGGTTTTTGGTCACCTCTCTGTTGACACCAAGAAATATTCTTCAGGGAATCGGAAATTTATAATCGATAAAAGAAGTCTTGAAATTTATCTGTCTAGAAGGTTCTGTTTTCCATTGGCCCTGAATTTTTATCAATTGGAAGTACATAAAGCCAACGTACCTGAATCTGACCCAGCAGTCAACATGAGACTTTATATAGCGCAATAGAAATGTTCTGCTTTCTATTTACCAAGAACATTAACAGAGCTCCGATGATGATGCATGTTTTACCAACAATTTAGCTCTATAGAAGTTGCAAAAAAAAAAAAGATTTAGCTCTATAGTTTCTCTTTCATATTTATTTTCAGGTACTTATTATGTTTAGCATACAAAAGAAAGGCACAATATAAATGTTCCACCTTCTATTTACCTAGAACATTAACATAGCTCAGAGCCTCAGATGATGATACATCCTTTATCAACAATTTAGCTATATAATTTCTCTTCCATATTTATTTTCAGGTATTTATTCTGTTTGTGCAGTGTGACCAGCTGTTGCAAAATAATGTTTTTTTCCTCGCTTGGACGTCCACTTGTTCAAATGCAAAACTTTGATTATTACTAAAAGGCACAGTTTCAAAACGGAATTCCAACATCATCTGACCCTGCAGTCGGTTCTAGCTATAGGTTCGCTTAACCTACGATTGATTGCTGAAACCTTAGCTGTTCCTTTTAGCTTCTGATTCTGAGCATTTTAGATTCAACTTTCTTCAGGTCTTAGGCTTTTTTTTCTTTTAATCTTTGTAATCCATAGTTGTCACTCATTGGTTTCTACTAAGGTTGCATTGTCTGGAACCATGATATTTGGTTTATGTACTATTCATTTCGTCATATGTTGTTTTCTGGAACCATGATATTTGGTTTATGTACTATTTATTTCTTTGTATTTTATTTTTGGTACTTCACCCATAGATAATGTTTATTGCATGGAATTGTTCCTTTCTAATTTCTGATTGTATAAAAATATTTTTAATTTCAGGAGGTCAGTACAGATTCGATATCTGATGCTTCCAAGAGAAAGTTAGCCCCAGAGAGCACTGTGCCTCAGCAGCAGTCTAGTTTCAGCTTCTCCGCTGCACAGAGACAGTCAGCTAATTGGTACCCCTCGAAGAAAAAAGTGAAAGTTCCACAACCTCCTTCCCAGATTCTGCAGTGTCCCAGACAAAATGTGGTTCCTTCTTTCTGGTGTAAAATTTGCAAGGTTGACTGTGTTACTGAATTCAATTTCGGTGCCCACATTGGAGGGAAAAAACATAAGGCTAAAAAGCTGGAAATCCTTGGAAATAGGAACATTGGAAGACCTCGCAGTCAGTCTTCAGGTAACAGGGATCCTGTGCAAAATAGCCATGCAGTCTCTGGAAGCAGAAACACTGAACAAAATGTGTCGTGTTGCACTGTTTCTGCTAGCTGTGATATATCCTCTGAAAGCAGAATTAATGGAACAGAATAAAGTGAATGCGCTGCCCCACCTATGAGCAGCTTAGATTTCACTGCAAGCTGATGTCAACAGTTTGCCCCTTGTACAATGTCCTCAGGCTGTCAGGCCACTATGGAAATTTCATCTGATGATGGTGCATGAAGCAACAATATTCAGTACATAAGAGTTGAAAAAGGTTGCGGTGAGCTATTTGAGGGAAGGATACTATTGGGGAGGCTATCCGTGCATGAATGATGCTAGGCAGTTTTCTTCCATCTTGATTAGGAGGTAAAAGCTCCAAATCCTGTGATGACAAATTACTAGACCATTTTACTAAATGCGTGAATGCATATAATAATACTGCTACTAATCTTGTGCGCCATATTCTAGCCCTTGCAGATTATTGATTTACTATTATCTAGAAGTTAACTGTAGACTGCTCCATGACCACAATTTCCCTTTGATTTGGACTATATCTCTGATTTCAAATCTTTCTGTTTCCACTAGTAGGTTATGTGAACAATTTTTAAAAGGTCACGGCACTATTCTATTCAAAGTACAAAAGAAATTAAAAATATAGTGATATTGAAGTTCTCTTCATTGAAATTACTAATGTCTCACACTCTTATGTATATCAGTAAACAAAAGTGTTTGAAGGTTGACTAAAATTATTGTAACATAGAAGGGTAATGTTCATTCTATAAAATTCGATCATTTTTTTATCTGAAGATTTGAACCTATGTTTCTTTTAGAGTAAATTTCATGGCCAGTCCCTAAAAATGGGAGGGAAAAGGCCCCACTATATATGCCTGCTTATTGAATTTGATTACCATTGTTCTCATGTTTGGTTATTTCTTATGTTGTTATAACCCAAGACAATACCATCATATCTTTTCTTTGTTCAATATATCTAGCATGTTGAGGTTTGAACTGCTTTGTGGATTGTATTTTAAGCAGGATATTTGTTTGCCATGTTGCTACCATTAATTTGTTGACCTTATGATAGCACGTCAACACCTTAGTGATAGGTTTTGTAGTTCTTAGATGAAAATGAGTTTATTTTTTTCCATAATGAGATAATACATCTTTCGATGATGGCATTGCTAGCTTTTGGATGAAAACTAGCGCCGTACGTTTTTACATCTGTTTATATATAGGTAAACAGCCTAAGGTGTTCTGCGCGTTGCCTGATTTTTTTTTTCTTGTAATAACACGAGGAAAAAAAATATATCATTGCAAACAAGGGTTTGTCATGTAGCTTTATTTGCTTCGCCTCTTAGAGGTCAGATAGCTCTGTGAAACTATGTTGTGTGCTAATAAGTCAAAGGTATGTATCATTTTATCTAACAACTGAAACGTGCATCTCAATCTTCAGAAATCAGAGGATATTTTCCATCAGCGACCTATGCATTGATCCAACCACTACAGGTTCTTGGTTTTCCATTGATCCCTTGTGTATTTGGTTGATGAAAAGAAAATCACCCGTATATTTCTTGATCTGATGACCGATGGAGCCCGTTGTCTGTGGATCCGATGGTCGATAGAGGCCAAGAGCAGTAGGCCATCGTCGTCGATGCAGCAAAAGACCACACGGATTGTGTATGCTGTATGGGATAACACGATGTCAGCAATCGGGTCGCCCCTGTGATGCTCTGCTTTGTCTCTGATCGATTTCTCTTGGCCCAGAGCTTCCCAGCAACACACGGCCCAAAGCCATCAGCAGAGACTGATCTCCTATACGAGTGTGGAAAGTGTGGAAAACTCCAAGCGCCATGCATGGTCCTTCGCCGTCATGGCCAAGTTGCTGTTCTGTGTTCTCATCCCCTCGAGCCTCCCCAGCCAAGAGTTCTCAACGTGGCTTGTACTTGAGCCACACTTCCAGAGCCACATACAGCGGCTGGTCCGCATGTCAGTCACCGAGACGTGCCACATTGCGTGGCGCCATTGGTCCAGATCGGAGCGCGAAAAAGCGAACCAACTATATCCCTAATCCACAGGCTTGAAATCTTGTGGCGCTCAGTCCCTGCTCTGCTGCCTCCGGCTCCACCCGTTCGTCCTTATTTATTTATCTGCGCGTCTCTGCTTCCTTGTCACTAGCACTAGTCCAAGTGATCCTGAGATCGATCTCCAGCAGCACACTACTAGTGCTAATAATGGAGACGTCTTGCTTCTTGACCGCCAAACCATCGCCCATGAGCAAGGCGACGATGGCGTCGCCGGCCAGCACCGCCGCCAGGCCCAAGCCACATCTTCTCTTCGGCACCCGGCGTAGTGCGAACTCGTCCATCACTTGTGAGTGACCTCCGGCTCATCGATCTCGTGGTGTTTACAGTTTACTTCTTGCTCAATGTTATATATATGCACATATACATATATATCGTTATATATACATATATATATTGTTATGCTCATCAGATGGAAGTGCGTGCAGGTTGCAGCTTCAAGTCGGAGGACGGCGCGGCGGTTCCGGTGATCGATCCCGACTGGCGATCCTTCCGCGCGCAGCTCTACTTCAACGAGCAGTCGTCGTCGGCGAAGAAGATCGGCGACAAGTGGGCGCACCCGCTGGTGGAGCCGGAGAAGGGGTGCCTCCTCATCGCCACGGAGAAGCTTGACGGCTCCCACATCTTCGAGCGCACGGTGATCCTCCTCCTCTCCGCCGGCGTGCGGGCCCCCGTCGGCGTCATCCTCAACCGCCCATCGCTCATGTCCATCAAGGAGGCGGCGGGGTCCATCTTCGCCGACGACGCCGACATCGCCGGCGCCTTCTCGGGCCGCCCGCTCTTCTTCGGCGGCCCGCTCGAGGAGTGCTTCTTCATCCTCGGGCCGCGGCGGACAGCGGCGACCGGCGGCGACGTGGTGGCGCGGACGGGGCTGTTCGAGGAGGTGATGCCGGGGGTTCACTACGGCACGCGGGAGACCGTCGGGTGCGCCGCCGAGCTGGCGAAGCGCGGCGTGGTGGGGGCCAGGGACCTCCGCTTCTTCGACGGGTTCTGCGGGTGGGAGCGGGAGCAGCTGCGCGACGAGGTGCGCGCCGGGCTGTGGCGCGTCGCGGCGTGCAGCCCCGCCGTGCTGGGGCTCGCCGGCGTCGTCAAGGGAGGGCTCTGGGAGGAGGTGCAGGGGCTCGCTCGTCTGGGAGGGAGAGGAGAGGAGGGTGTGGTCACTGACTGAACCGCTGAGCTGTGATCTGTGAGTGATCGATCGGTCGGTCGGTGTGTGCTGTCTCGCCGCGTTCACGAATGGCCGGCTGCTCTCCAAGTCCCAGGGTGGCTTTGTAAATTGTAATTATTTGATTACTTAACTCGCAAGGAGACTAATGTTTCAGCAGCCATAAAAAGTTTCGGTTAGATTTGCTGACAAGTGACTAATACACCAACTCAGCAACTCTACTCAGTCTCACAGATAACAAAAAAATTGTTTAGAATTAGAGAATGTAAGAAATGAAATTGATGGAACAACAAAAGTAGTTGGTGTTCTTGTGAGCACACGAATGTGTTTGGCCAGCTATCTTCTGGATTTGGCTAAGATGAACCAGCTAGCTACCTCATAACATGAGTTTTTTTTTTTTAATTCACCTCATAACATGAGTTCATCAAGGTTTAAGATCGGCTTGCCCTTTTTCCATCCAACTGCAGCGCGTTACATGAGCCAAATAACTACTCTCAACGAAAGACTCAAGATTTATGTTTAAAGATACCAGGTAAGCGAGATAGTATGGCTGAATTAACTTCATACAAAATGCTTTATTTTATTTTCATTATACAGGACATAAATTATTTCAGAACAATGTATATACGGCTTCATTCTTATAAAACTCACATCATCTCTCTTTATTATCTCTTTACCACATCATCTCTTTATTAACTCTTTACCACATCATCAAAACCTTAACATGACACTCTCATTTTCTATTTAATTAGAATCAAATCTAGGGCTATTTAATGAGAATCAAATTTAGGTCTTGTTCAGATACTCGGTGTTAAACTTTAGCCTCTCTTTTAATTTGGTTTCAATTTTTTTGAACAACTAATTTGGTGTCAATTAAATATAGGCTAATTGTAAAACTAATAACACAAGTCATAGGTGATTGGCGAGTAGAACCCATTAGTCATAATTAGCCCATGTGATGCATAATTAGTCCAATGATGCAACGGTAAATATGGGCTAATTACAATCAATATGTTCTATTCACGAATTAGCCATGGCTTATATATTTAGTTTCCCAAAATAATCCACGTTAATTCTTCTAATCGTAATTAAAAAAAAGAGGGCTAAAAGTTTGACTATGAGCATCCAAACATGCCTTAAGGAGAATCTCCATAGAGTCTCCGTATTCAGTCTATACAAGAGTACCGCACGGGATTGGTTGAGTTTTGACTGATTCATCATACAAGAAGCATCACTCTTCGTGGGACCCCCTGTCTACACCCAGTTGAAATTGTAGCTGTCTGAATTTGACCAGAAACGACAGCTAAGTGAAGGGATCTTCTCCTCCTGGAATCAGCCTCCTGTCAGAGACACAGTATATTAATTAACAGATAGAGTGATAGGACCAGGTCGCAAAGCAATCATGATTCATACACAGAATAATGCTCAAATAAGATACTAACAGAAAAACAAGTACGTTGACTAATGACCATAGCGAACAAGACGAGTAGCTAGATATGGCGGTGATCCTGAACACGCTTCATGCCTGTGGACACCACCAGAGAGGAGAATTCAGAAGTGCAGTTTGGTCATGTCTTCAGAACTCTCATCAGCTAAACCATCTGTCCAGACTCCACCCATGGAACCCTTCTTCTTCATCCTGCCCATCCTCTCACTGCTTCCCCTCCTCTCAAGCGCAGGGTCTCTCGACACCCTACAGGTAAGATCCTCGCTCTTTGTCGACAAGCACCAGACCGATATCCTGCGTTCAACAAATGGAACTTTCACCTGCGGCTTCCACAGCATATACGACATCGACAACGCCTTCACCTTCTCAATATGGTACACCAACTCAGTGAACAAGACTGTCGTCTGGACCGCAAACCGCGGCCGCCCTGTTCACGCCAGGGGGGCGGTGGTTACCCTGCGGAAGGGTGGCGCCTTGGTTCTCACAGACTATGATGGAACGGTGGTGTGGCAAACAGAAGGAGACCCCCCGGCAGGTGTGCAGTATGCCCAGCTCCTGGACACTGGGAACCTTGTCATGATGAACTCCAGTGGCATGATTGTGTGGCAGAGCTTCGATTCACCAACAGATACCTTGCTGCCCACCCAGCGCATCACTGCATCTACAAAGCTGGTCTCCACCACTGGATTTTATGTCCCAGGTCACTACATATTTCATTTCACAGACTCATCGATATTGTCCCTTATATATGATGATGTCGATGTTCATGAAATATATTGGCCAGACCCTGACAATGGAGTGTACCAGAACAACAGGAATAAATACAACAACACAAGGCTCGCGGTTCTAGATGATACTGGTAAATTGTTTTCGAGTGATTTTGCCAACCAGCAACCACTTGTTGCCTCTGATGAAGGCCATGGGATCAAAAGAAGGCTTACTCTGGATCCTGACGGCAATCTCCGACTTTACAGCTTGAACAATTCAGATGGGAGATGGCTGGTTTCCTGGGTTGCAGTGTCCCAACCCTGCAATATTCATGGATTATGTGGCCCAAATGGGATTTGTCACTACTTGCCTACGCCTACATGCTCTTGCCCACCAGGTTACGTGATGAGCAAACCTGGTAATTGGAGCCAAGGCTGTAGAGCTCTAGTAGACATAGCCTGTAAGGTTGCGCAAGTACAACCTGTCAAGTTCTTGCAACTTCCAGGCACCGATTTTTGGGGATCTGATCAACAACATGTTGAGCAGGTATCCTTGCAGGCTTGCAAGAACATATGTAGGAGTGATTGCACCTGCAAAGGCTTTCAGTACCAGCAAGGATCAGGGACATGCTATCCAAAGGCTTTTCTTTATAATGGGAAGGCATACACGGGACCTACAAAATCGACGCTCATGATGTATATCAAATTCCCACTGGGCGTGAATATTTCAGGTATTCCAACTCCACAAACCAATGTGCTTAATTCAAGAGAGCAACAGCGTCATTGTGGCCAGATGAGTGCACCAACGATGGAACCATTTCCGGATGTTCACAAGGCCAGACAGGGGGAAGCAAAATGGTTTTACTTCTACGGGTTTGCAGGTGCAATTTTTGTTCTTGAAGTTTTTCTCATTGCATCTGCTTGGTGCTTCGTTTTGAGATGGGAGTTGGGACCATCCGAAATGCGAGCAGTTGAGGAAGGCTACAAGGTGATGAATAGTAATTTCAGAAGATACAGCTATAAAGAGTTGGTTAAAGCAACCAGAAAGTTCCAAGATGAGCTTGGAAGAGGAGGCTCAGGTATTGTCTACAAGGGAATCTTGAATGACAGTCGAGCAGTGGCTGTTAAGATGCTGGAAAACGTAAGGCAATGCGAGGAGGAGTTTCAAGCAGAGTTGCGCATAATTGGGAGGATTAATCATATGAATCTGGTAAGGATATGGGGGTTTTGCTTCGAAAGCACACACAGGATGTTGGTCACTGAGTATATTGAGAATGGATCATTAGCTAACATCCTATTCAAAGACAACATTCTGCTAGACTGGAGGCAGAGATTTAGTATCGCGTTAGGTGTTGCAAAGGGTCTAGCTTATCTTCACAATGAATGCCTTGAGTGGGTAATACACTGTGACGTGAAGCCTGAGAACATACTGTTGGATCGGAATCTAGAACCCAAGATTGCAGACTTTGGGCTGGCAAAGCTGCTGAACAGAGGTGGCTCCAATCAGAATGTGTCGACAGTACGAGGAACCATAGGTTACATTGCTCCAGAGTGGATTAGCAGCCTGCAGATCACAGCCAAAGTTGACGTGTATAGCTATGGGGTTGTGCTTCTCGAGATAGTGTTGGGAAAACGAGTGCTTGACTTGGCTGTAGGTGCTGATGAGGAGGTGCATAAGGTGCTTAGGAAGCTTGTAGGAATGCTAGCTCATATGTTGGATAAAGAGGAATCCTCTTCAATTGCTGAGGTTGTGGATTGCAGGCTGAACGGTCAATTCAGCTATATTCAGGTAAGAACACTGATCAAATTGGCTGTCTCATGTTTGGATGAAGACAGAAGCAAACGACCAACAATGGAATCTACAGTGCAGACGCTTCTTTTAGCTGATGAATCTTGTAATATGCGCTAGGGTGATGTTCGATATAACGAACTGACATGTGGGAATATAAAGCAGAACATAAGCTATTGAAATCTATTTTTCTTAGTTCACTGTATGTATATGTATTTACTGCTATTGACTAAGAAATAAACCTTGTGCACTAAATTTCTCTTGTTATTTTCTTTGTTTTCCACCCTACTATTGGTTGCTGACAAACAGCATGTATCCTACTTGAACATTTGTCACTTTTTTTTTGCGTGTGGAAGGCAAGCACATCTCTAGATGAATTGACAAAAAAAATAACAATTTCATGCATTATAAAAGTAGTGTGAAACTATTCCAGCGCTATCCATTTTCATTGTGGCACCCAAAAAATGAAGAGAAAGTTCACAAGCCAATGTGCGAAGATCAGGCATTCAAATGAAATAATGCAGTACAAGACTACAAGTACAGGCTAGTAGCCACATGAAGCTGATGATCAAGTGAGATAAACAAAGGACTAGTCATAAAATATACGTGTAAAGGCATAAAATGGACGGAGAACACTTTTCCCTCGTCAGTTTATTTGCATGGTTCCAAGTTCATTTAAGCACAGCAATCTTAAAGCAAACCAATTAACAAGATATGAATGTGAATATAAATGAAGTGAACACAAAATGAAAATTAGGAGGAAGACAAATCGAACATAGCATACAAATTGTAGAGATCAAACAAAGAATGTTGTGAGCAAATGGTTGCAAATATAGGTAATCTACTTATAAAATAGGCCACTAGCCATTTCAACGTGGAGTCTTTTTGAAGGGCAAAGAGATGTACCGTGCAACTTGCCAGTGAAACACATCTGGCAGACCAAAATATAGGTAATCTATTTATAAATAGGCCACTAGCCATTTCAATGGTTGCAAATATAGGTAATCTACTTATAAATTACGAGTAAATTTGCACTCCCACTGTAGAAAGAAAATATATATGCAGCACAATACCTGCCAGACCAAAATGGAGACTATGTGAAAGTTCAGCACAAAAAAAAAACTCCATGAAGCTAGAAACAAGATTACTATCTTATTTCTTATTAAACTTAAAAACATGAAAGTCATGCTTGAATCTATTTTTTTTCTTTTAAAATCTGGGCTTGGCATGCAAATTATCTACAGGGAACATGTTAAAACATGCAAGTGGGAAAAACATTGTGCAATAATCATCTGCCAGGTGATATGCCTTCTTTCACAAAGCAGATGTCAATGAATGTTTAATATAAAAATGCTTTACATGTGCGTTTGTTTTATAAACAAAATTGGTAGATGCGGTACACAATTCAAAAAATTGGTATAATTGGTTAATAGAAATCAACACTACTTACACAAGATATCTGTACATGGTTAACCTAAACCTACAATAAAAACCAATCACTGGAACAAACAAGTGCAAAGATCCTTTAGCCAGAACTGCAAAAACATTAGTATGCAGTTGTTGGTCACTGAGTAGTGGTACCGACCAGCCATGTTTCAAATCCCTGCTTGCCAGGGGGAAAAGGAAAAATCTGTGCCACCCCCAAAATAGCAGCAGGGCACCAGCCAGTGGTAATGGGTTCAGACCTACAAGGAGGTAGTGGTTGCTAGCCTATACAGTGTATCCCTATGGGGTGAGGCTGAGGTTCAGGGGTTTTCTATGCCTGTTTGGCTGGGGTTTCTTCTCCATACAAAACCATGAGGTCAGTATTTCACTTAATGGTTGAGTTTTTTCCCTATCAACCGGAATCAGCAGTAAAAACTCAATTGTAGTGGATCATGAGTTACACATGTACACGATCTTTCAAACTACAAAAAAGTTAACAGGACTTACATCTCAATACCTGGAGATCACAAAGTCAGAAATTATGGCACAATGTTCTTTGGCTTGGATGCAGAACATGGACGTACCATGCAGCATGAGTTCTTGAGGGATGTGAGGCCATCTGCACCATTGGCAGTAGTTTTGTGAGCAATTGGGATATCTGGGGGTCCAGGGCATTGTACATTTTCCTACATGCTTTAGGGAAGGTAAATGGCCTGGAGTAGGAAGGCAACCAACTGCACAAAATAAATAATATAATATTTATTTCATTAACTCAGGAAAAACGGATTACACAGCCAACTGGGGCAGAACTATGCCAGAATTTCGTCATTTTACTATCAATTGCTTATAAGCCTGCAGTGTGGTCTTCAAGTCATCTTGAAAATGCTCCATGACTGGTTAAGCAGTTCACTGACATATCACAGCCTTGCATACATTTTTGTGACAAGACAGTACTACTGTTTCCAGCTTATTCATGCCACTGCAATTTGGGTGCCAGATACTTTACCTAATTTCTCGTGTGTCAAGACTAAGCCCTACTATTTCTCAGATAGTCAGATTCATCAACTACTTTATGTTAGGCTGGCAACCACATCCCCTGGCAAGGCTTGGGCAATAAGATGTCTTATTTCCATTCGACATAAATCTGGATAGATTACCAAATTAGGAGACCTTGAATCATTGAAAACAGGAAGAGAGACACCCATTTTGGTGTCCATTCCTTGATTCACAAAAATTATGGCCTTAGGAAGAGGAATGCATGAACAGAACAACTACTAGTAATAAACAAGACGCACATTCCAGACACCGTGCATTACAGGCATATTTGCTTTTAATTTAGATACTCAGTGCACCTGAAGATCATTTAAATCGTTGTAATTTGTAAATCAGCTTTGCTAGTTCTTTCTTGTCAACCCGTCCCTTTCCAACTATGCCTATGTTCAGAACTCATAACAGATGCAGGGCTTGCATCAATTCTGCCTCCTGACAAGAGCATTTCAGTAGCATCCTGCACATCCTGGCTCTAGTCAATGCAGCTGAACTCGTATGTCATATTCTATGGACTATGGTTATCAAGTGATCAACCAGGCACTCCCGATAAGTATGAAAGAAACCAGGGCAATCAATGTCCTTAGTAATCTACTCAAATCTCTCCCCGATTTCCCTTGCACAGTCAGAGCTGGGTGGAGTGTGCTAAGGTTTTCAATCCCAAATGGGTGTTGTACTGTTGTCGTTTCACCACATGCTGCATACAAATTTATGTTCCAATAGATTTGCATTCAAAATCGTTAACTCATCTTTACCTGTTGATCTCCCTTTAATAAAAAAAAATATTTACCTGTGGATCTCGAGAGCTCGTCGGCGTGCTGCTAGACCACCCTGCTTCAGCAGTCACAGCCACGTCTCGGATTTCCTCGGCGTCGAACAAGGCCCCGACACGACGCCCTGTTGATCCTCTAAAGCTAGTCGTCCTCACCAGCTTCCCAAAGTCTTCGTTGCCACCAAAGCGGCTCCCGGTGAGTTCCTATTTCATGGCTGTGGGGCCAAACTCGAGCACCTCTTCCAAATGAAACCCCCCTTCCGGCGAGCGACACGCCGACACCTCGCCCGGAAAGGCATCCACATACATTGTCATCCTAGCCAGTTATCGCCTTATCGGAGCCGCCCAGCCAGGCGGGTGAGTCTCCTCCCCATTCCGGCCATGGATACTGCGATGGACGCTGGTGGGGTGGGGTGGGGTACTGGGATGGGGGCAGTGAAGCGTCAGCTCGGCGAGGCGGTGGAGGGTGCAGACGGCGTGGCAAGAGGGAGGAGGCGGCCTGAAAGCGGCGATGGGGGCGGGTCCGGGGACCGGACCGCTCTGGAGTCTGTAGAATGGAGATATAGATCGGAGTGAGCAGCGGGGACGGTGCTCGGGGGCGGGGAATGTGGGGTGGAGCGGATGCGCCGCCGTGACCGACGAGGTTGGGGGCGGCACCGGCGTGGTGGACTGGTGGGCCCGCCGGTGGTGGGCGCGTCCCTAGGCATACCGCATACGCATACGGATACCGAGCGACATACGATGCGACAGCCTGTACAATATACGGTGGTATAAATGCGAGGGTACGGAGGGGGACGGCGTACCGGCATCGGCGAGCTTTGCGTCGGAAAGCTCCGGCGATTCGTCAACTACCTCTGCGGAAAAACACACACACACACACACAAAGCTCGGCTATTCGGCAACTAGCTCTGCGGAAAAACACACACACACACGAAAAGGGATGTTTGATGTTTCTTGCCCGTGACCAATCACAAATATGCATCGCAACAAAGCAATAGGAATGGTCAATCTGCTCAGTGCCCACACACATCAGAACCGAGAAGGCGAGAAGAGCTCAAGGCATTCAGCAATGTATCAGGCGTCCTCAAAGCAGTTGGAAGCTTGACGGCGAGAGTTTAGCATATGAACGATTGGAACAAGCTACGCAGGCATAGATTAACCAATTGAAGAACCAGGGAAAATATTACTTAAAGAATTGCCAGCGTGTATGAAGGTGTTAATCATTAGTGCTACATGTTTTTGTTAGGTTCTGATGGTAGTAACCGAGTGATTTTTTGGGACTTAAATCGGCGTGCTACAATACAAGTAGCCGCCAATGGATAATAGAGCCTTGCCAAGGTTTGAGAAAATGTTCCGAACGGTCTTTTGTGTGCCAGGAATGTGTACTATATTCAGTTCATAGTAAAGCTTGCATTTAGATGTAACTTGCATTTGGATTACAGCTAAATGCAAAAGTTTCAACGAAGACAAAAATCTTTGGTGTCGTGGGAACGAGGGATCATCCAACAGGCATTCCCAGTTCACATGATCCAAAACCTTGGAGCCCGTCGACTGAGCAAACAGCAGAATCATAACAAATAGTAAACATGAACAGCCGTTCACTTGGGGATCCAGATTACTCCTTCACAAGAAATCCAGCAAAACTTAGCAGTGCACTTGAAAACACATTTACAGATATTGAGAGCAATCGTACGGTAAATATGTTCAAACTTCCATCAACTCACTAGCTACATGGTTTTGTAGTCTGTGGTATTTAAGGTGCTACAGTTTACATGATAAATAATTATGGGTACGAAGAGCAAGAATATGGCAAATTAATTGAACCATTCACTGAGTAACAATGTGGTAAATTGTATACAAAGAGCTACATCTTACATGATAAAAAAAAAAATCAACCACACAATTCTTAGTACCAAAATGCCAAATGCATGGTCAGCGAGGAAATTCTGCAGAATATATCATTTCTCGCTCCATAGTGTGGCACCTAGAGACAGACTGAGCTTATGGATTAGCAACAAGGCCGATTTCAGCTCTCTTGTTCACAGTCAGGGAAGTAGACTGCTTGGTTTCTCTGTCCCTTTGTAACTCTTCTTTGCATGTTCTGGACATTTTAGCTCTTAGGAGTTGCAATTTTAACTCCACTTCTTTCATTTTAGGTCTATTTTCTCCTTTAGACCTTAAGCACATCTCCGCGATCAAGGCAATCTCATCAATTTCACCTTGGCTGGCTTCCTCGGCAACTTGTGAATCCACCATATCCATACTAGTTTTATCTCTAAGTGCTTGAAGGAAATAATGACACAAGTTCTGCTTTTCACCGAAGCAATTCAGTAAAATTGGCTTCTTCCTTGTTAGGAGCTCAACAAGTATCACACCAAAACTATAAACATCACTCTTCTCAGTTAATTGACCTGTATAGTAATACTCTGGATCTAAGTACCCAAATGTACCCTGCACAGCAGTAACCACATGAGTCTGATCAATGGAAACGGATCTGGAAGCACCAAAGTCTGAAACCTTTGTAGTGAAGGCATCATCCAAGAGTATGTTTGTTGATTTCACATCTCTATGAAATATTGGCATAGCAGCAGAGGAATGGAGGTACGCAAGTGCCCCTGCAGCTTCTTGAGCAATCTTGATACGGTCCTCCCACGTTAACAAGCATTTGGCATTCAGATTGCCATGAAGATGCTCATGAAGTGTGCCATTAGAGATGAATTCATACACGAGAAGAGGCACCTCGGATTCGAGGCAGCAACCAAAAAGTTTCACCACATTGCGATGAATTATCTGGGATAGGTTGGCCACCTCATTAACAAATTGGTCAATCTCGCTCTGCTCCTCAATTTTGGACCTTTTGATGGCGACTACCCGTCGATCAGATAAAATACCCTTGTACACTGTACCATGGCCTCCATGTCCGATGATACGCGTTGAGTCAAAGTTGCTGGTTGCTTTCGCTAACTCTTCCAAGGAAAATATTCTTGTGTTATGTGTAACACTTTCACTTGATGAGATTAGCTGCTCCAAGAGTAGGCCTTTGTTTTTCCTAAAGTATGCCCCCGATTTTCTTTTGAGTGCCTCTCTTCCATCTTTTAACTAATACAATTGCAGTCAAAGTAAGAAATAGAACTCCAAAACCACTGCCAATTCCAACAGCGGTCCCTACATGAGTAATTGAAATAATTGAAAAGCTATAATTTTTACAACTTGAGTGCATAGAGATATCAAATGATAAGGGAACAGTGGCTTACCCAAAAGAATATTTTTCCGCTTACTAGAAGTGCACTGCCTTCTTACTGGATCAAAAGACATACCATGAGGACAACAGCTATAGCTTCCTTGGAAGTTATAGCATACTCCATTACAGTAGTTTGGTATCAGGCACTCATCAATATCTGATAACAGAATTCCAAAGTTGTAAAGTGAGCGCACAAATTTTTTTTTCTCGAACAGAGTGCACAAATTTATCATATCTCACTTTTGATGATGACCCTATTTGCTTTGTTTCAACTATACATCATCAATATCTACCAATGCCATAGAATCGCATTCAATGGATGCACAATACTCTTGTCAAATATGCCTATTCTTCTTGTTGCATAATCAAATGCATGCAATGGATATCTTAAAGAATGCGTACCTGTACATCCATTTTGAACATAAGGGTTTCCTTCAAAACCAGGAGAGCACTTGCAACGGTAACCAATATAGGCCGTCCCATGTGTAACACCAAGGCACTCACTGTTTGTACTGAGGCATGCGTAATTACTGTTGTGTTTTGCACTTTCACATGTCAAATTGGTTACTGACCAGCTCCAAGCACCATACTCTTCAGATAAGTCAGATTTCTCCAAACCATAAATTAACTGCTGGCCAAAGTAATCAGAACCACCATAATATATTGATAGATAGTTTGTGTTTGCATCTTCAGATTCTGGAAGCTTATTGACATATAGGAGCCCTTCATCTAATGAAATATTTGTCACTTCATATTTTGCAGGTGGTCTTGCAATAAGAGTGCGGTTGGATGCACAGTTCAGTTGAAATCTCGTTTTAGCAAAACAGCCTGGCTCCAGCCCAAAAGGGAACGGGATATGTGTGGTGCCACATGATCGAGAACAGTTTGTTTTGGGGGTTGGGTTATACTCTGCTCGAGTTAAGAAAAATTATGGAAAAAATGTTACAAGATAATAATAATGTGAGTGAGAGAGAGAGAGAGACATATTTGTGTGCATACCTTGTTTGCAATCATCAAGAAGGTAAGGATTGCCGCCATCAAAATTTCCAGAGCAAGCACAAGAGTATCCTCCATTCTGTACATCCATGCAGTTGCTATTGCTGCATGCATACTGTGTCTTATTATCAAACTGGGCTCTTTTACAATTGGGTTCGTCTGCAATGACAGTTGAGAGGTACGCCGACAAAGAACCAATGGCGCTTGCATTTATTTTATCAGACAAGAGATCCATGATACTAAACTTATATGGACGGAAGCTTAAGAAGGCCTTGACGGTTACATCACTGAAGGGTTGTGGTATTGTATCGTTATTCTTGATGATGGTCACTCTAAATCCTCTAAATGGCACCGGGAACGTGACAGTGCAGCAACCCATGCCATTGCAGCTCCCTCCTTCTGTTGCTATGAGCATAGCCGCCATGGAGGAACACTTGATTGTGCAATGGCCTACAAGGTCACCGGTGTCTGGGTGGAACAGGTAGACCCCGATTCCACAACCGAGGAATGCAAAGTAATTGTAGGACTCGATGTTGAGGTTCCGCCCTGGAGACTGCCAGGACAGGTTGTATGTGCCGACGCCTGGTGACATGGGGATGGTGTAAACAACAGAGGCAATGACAGTTCCTGAAGGATAGATGACCATCACCTGAGTACTGGTGTCACCCAAGAAGAGCTTCCAAGGTTTGGTGCTCCTATTGCAGGTGACCTCAAATCCCTGTCGAAAGCAGCCAGGCCCAATCCCAAAGGGGTACCAGATGCTCACATCCCCACAGGTTGTAGGGCAGTGCGCAAGACTAGCAGCAGAGGGAGGACGAGCTCCGGATGCAACCAACATGGCGGTGGATGCTATGCTCCATATCAATACCAGCTTCATGGCAACTATTGCAATTCCGTTTGCTGAACCCACAAGATGGGGGACAAGCAAACACCATGTCTTATAGCAAGCTTATCAATGAATATGTGTGGAGGTTTCCTGGAACACTTGGCGAATCCTGCATACTCTTTGGTCTTCACCGGCTAACCTCTTGTGGAAGGACTTACGGCCAGATATTACTTTGGTTGATTAGACCACATTGTTGTTCACTAGGACCAAACACATCAGCATTGACCATGAGTTCCTCTTGGTCATCATGATGTGGACATACATCAACAACATTGCTATAGATTTGTAGACTTCCTTGAGCGTGGACTAGACTAATTGGCTTGGGTCATGCAACAGATTCGCACAGGTGACAGGTGTAAAAGACGGGTGTGAATATGATGCCAAATAGAATTGTGGCTGCTACATGCCTACAAGTTAATCCAAAATCCAATTTCCGTGCAGCCTCCAGGTTATGTACATACTATATATTACTAACTTGTAAATTGGGGCATTGACTAACCATAGTACATAGGGCACTATCATCACCAATTCACCATAGAAAAGTCAGAACTTCCAAGTCTCCTGCTGCTCATCGATTTGGTGGAGTGCAGGAAGACGCGTTCTAATTCCATCTAAAGGCCGTTCCTGCCATACAATTTCACATGACCAAAAGCCATGTGAACGCGCATAGCGTGGATTCTGGATGAAGGAAATTCCTACCATGGCGAGCAAGATAGAGTTGCAGGGAATGGAGAGAATTAAGACGAGCATGGCCCATGGGGGAAAAGAAAAACCGTAGTCTGCGTCCGGCGCCGCCGCCGCTGGAGCGAACCGCAGCAGCAAAACCGCCATTGCTGCTCATCTCCAAGGGGCCGAAACGGCGCGCCGCAGCCGCTCCCGCTCCATGCTCCAGCTGCGCGTCGGTCGAGCCCACGACGGCGATGGTGCATTGGCATTGGTGATCCGACAAGGACGAGACGGATCGATTTCTGTTTGCGGTTTTGTTGCTCAAAAGCGCATTTCAAGATTACGTTTCTCGCTTCTAAAATCGCATTTCGCCATTTCGGACTCTCCCGACCCTGACCATCGCCGTTAAAGAAAAACCCTGGCACATCACGATTCTGAACTAGGAAATTTCAAAGCCACAACATAACTAGGTAGACGACTCGACGTGACACTCGTGAATATTAATACCAAAATATATAATTGTATTTCATCTCTAGTGTAGTAGTGTGATTAACTGATTAAAACATTTATACGCTAGTACTTCATATGTTTCTTTTTCTTTTTTTTTTACGAATCACACAGTACAGACGCAGACACTCAGTTAAATTTCATCATGAACCTAATCTATCATTGGGGAACATGAAAAGTATTGATAACAAAGATAAAAAAAACTTGAACAATATTTTTTCTAGAAAGAAATCTTAGAGTGAGATGATATATCTTACAAAAGTCTTATGCATAAATGAAAAAAAAAACGATAAGCCATATGCACGTAGTAGCCTACAAGATTTGTGCTGCTGCGCATGGCTCACTTCATAACCTGCTAAAAACAGAAGTTGAAGAAATCAATACATATTAGATCACAAGACTACAATTCATCCTATTTCTACAGAAAAAAAATAATTGAGTTACTGGTGATTGGACATCTGGTGGAAGTTTCTCAGCGGGCGCTCATCACAGCACTGAAAGATAGCTCCTGCCATAGCGAAAAATACGTATAAAAATTGATCACGGGATCCCGTTGTATGATACAACAATTCCCACTGCAACATCAAAACAATGCTTCATGCAACCTAAACTTGGGGCAACGTTGAAAAATAGTTATTATAACATCAAAAATTATTGATCGCAGCATATTTAGTGGGACGTCCATTCCATCATACGTCGTGCCAGAAGCATTTGCGAGAAAATAATCGTTTCAACTCCTTCACTTCCGTTGCCTAGTTCATATATAGCTAAAGAGGTGTTTGTTACAATTGTAGATTATATAATAATTAGGCCTTGTTTAGTTGGAGAAGTTGGAGAAAGTTAGAGGTGTGAATAATGTATTGGTAAACGTGTTTGTGAGAGAAGATGTGACTGAAAAGTTAGTGAAAGTTGACGAGCTAAACAAGGCCTTAGCAGAGGTATAGTCTAAGGCTAATGTTACTATGTGATATTACGAAATATACTATCTCCGTTCTTAAATATATGACACCATTGACTTTTTCCTTCAACTTTGACCAATGATATTTTATTAGTTACTTTGTTAAATAGCATAAAATGGTACCACTACATCTATTATTGATAATACTTTGGATTTAACTAGTAGACTTATCTAATTGCATAAATATTTGTAGAAAAGACGAATAGTCAAACGAAGAAAAAAAAGTCAATGGTGTCATATATTCAAGAACGGATGTAGTACTTATTTAAGTTGTTATTATGTTTATCATCATTGCACCGACATGGCCTCCGACTCCGAGCATCGCCGGCCTTGTTTGTCCCGCGCGTCGGACACGTGCACGCCTTACGGGGGCTTGGTTGGATTGACTTCCTCTACGTTGATCCGGGTCTTCTTCCTCGTGTGTTCGTCGTCATCTTCTCAGGCTGGCCGTCGAGATCTTAATTATCTACAGTAAACAGTAAAAAATACAGACTAGACGGCGACCTGCTCAAGCTAACCCCACCTAGCACACACATGACAGACACATCCTACCCCGTGTCCTGTTCGTTCGCCCGTCCCCTCACTCGCGTGAGACACGTCTCGCCGCCTCGGCCGCTCCCCAGACCCCGCGACCCCGCCCGGCCGACCTCGATTCCAGGTTCACCAGCGGCGCCGTGGGCCGCCGACCTTCGCCGGAGCCGTCCCTCACTCTTCCAGCAGCCTCCCCCCCCCCCCCCCCACGCTCCGGACCCAGACGTGTCGGCAGCGCTGGCCGCCTGGCCCCCGACGTCGGCGTCCAACTCCGGCAGCCCGGCGCCATGCTCCGCTCTGCGTAGCTGGTGACTGGTGAGTGGGTTACAGACTGCTCTGGTACTCTACTGTCTACTCCAATTCGGCGACTTCAACTGCAGATCTGCTTAGCTTGGCCTGAAATTGGTGTGTACGTTGACATATGAATATGACTGGTATTTCAATCTGTTCATTTAAGTTATTATGGGAACTTTTGGATGTATTGCCGATGCCGAGTTGTCAGAGAATCTTGTAGTTTGTGTTACCAAAGTGTGTATCGGAGTATAGCGTTTGATATTGTAGTTTTTGGATGTGAATTTTCAGCATTTGACATTAAATACGCTAGGTTCAATTCCTGGGTCAAGATCTTGGATTGGTCGTTATGGCTTTGCAGTAGGGATTTCTATTCTTCAAGTTCTTTCCCCCTTTTCTGTGAGAAACGAGTATGAGTGTTTCCTACTTCAATTGATGTTGGATACAGGAGAAATCCAACTTCTATGTTGCAGATTTAGCTGCTATCTGGTGGGGGCGCTAGTAGCCTCAGATTCATCTTCCAATTAAGCTGAACCTGATTCATGCCCTGCGTTCAGTTTGGCCTTGTTACTTGATATGCCATAGTTGCTGCTCCATTCATCGGCTAATAATCTAGATGCAATTTTATTTGACTAGAGGTCACTAGTTAGTCAGAATATAGGCATGTTTAGTACAAAAGTTGTATTAATAGATTCATATTCAAATGAATTTTAATACCATGTTCATTTTGTAGCAATGGACATTATATTTCAAGAGAATTTAAGGTTAAAATGTACTTTGAAGACTTCCTCCTGAAAAAGAAAATATGTCTTCCAGTAATAAACGTAGGGAGTAATAAAATAATCACCATACAATTGATATAGCTGCAAAGCCAAATTTTTAATGTATCTTGATGTTTCATGCAGGACATAGTGACGGCTTGGATATTTTGCATACACACAGGATCTTCTGTAAGTTCTTATATCTTCTGCTACCTTGCATTCCTTTTCTATTCCCACTGTGCAATATTTTTCTTTAATGAATTCAGGGGAACTGTGGATCACGTTACTGAAGCAATCCCTTGTTTATATTCAAAGCTACCATAGTTTCGTGGTTAGCTATTAAGAATTATGACTTGTGGAGTAGAGCTAGTATTCTTTGATGGGGTTTGTGCTTGTGAGCGAATGTGCACTTATGCAGATTAGGCACACACTCAAAGGGGAAAAGGAAGTGATTGATTTTCTTTGCTGAACTAAAAGGGCATGATATTGTGATAATCAGAATGATTTATCAACAACATAAATATGACCATTTTTCCTTGACATTGAAATTCTACCTCCACGGTGCCATATTGAACATCAATTTGGTGCTCTGTCCAAATCATGCTGTCCCTACCATCTAGTTGTGGTGAAGGTTCAGACATTCCCTCTTACCCCCCCCCCCCCCCCTCACCAATTGTCAGACGGTCAGACTCAGACCACACGATCCTTTTTTTTTAGGATAGACCCAGAACATTGCGGTATGCATTAATAAAAGAGAGGATTACAGGCCAGAGGTGCCCAAAGTTTTCCTGCTCAGGCACATGGCCTCAACAGTTGGGAGCATCATCAGAGCTCCCAACTGGGAACAAAAATAAAAATAGCACTTGCGTAAGTTGAAACAACTAGAGGCTCAAGGTGCACCCATAAAGCTTTACAATCTTGCTTCGTCCTGAATTTTGGAGATCACCCACGCTGTTGTCTTTCTGGTCTGTTGAAAACACGAGTTTTATTCCATCGAATGGCTCCAAGTGACTAGGATAGTGATCGAGTCAATTCCATTTGCCGCTGTATTCAAGGAATCCCCAGTGACCCCAACGTACCAACTTGCCATGTTAGTTGTTGGTGACCAGGAGGATGGACCAATGATCTGGCAAGGAACTATTCCTTTTCTTGTGGGGTTGTATCCTGGACCTGCACAGTTAATCATAACTTTGGTGGACCTTGCATTTCTAAAATTAGTAAGCTTATACGTATGAACTATTAAGTGCAATCAGTGTTCAGCGCACTGTGAAGAGTCATTCTGTGTTCCCCCCCCTTTTGTCATCTTTCTGTAATTAGTGACTGTATTGCTGTGATTTGAACATAGTATTTTTAGTTTAGTTGATGATAATGTCTGATTGCATCTTTTTTTTTCCCAGAATCCTGGAGGTGTAAAGTTTAATCCCATTTCATTCAGTTCTTGGCCTAGGAATGGAAAATGAATTTCCTGATGAAGTTCTCAAGTCAGTTTTTCCATTATTGGATGGGAAAGATCTAGTATTTTGCATGCTTGTATGCCGTCAGTGGCGTGAAATCGCGAAGGATGATTACTTCTGGAAATGCATTTGCTCACGGAAGTGGCCGTCCATTTGCAAACAGCCTCCTGTTGACGCAAACTACAAGAAGCTTTATTTAACGTTCTCCAAGCCACAGAAGATTCAGCGCCTTCCTGTGCCAAGGCTCACATTTGATGATCTTGTTTTCTATATTGATATGTGGCTTGAAGAATCCCTTATCTTTTCTCAAGCAATTTCAGGTTGCACCCTTAGAGCTGGCCTACAGTGTGCACCTCACGGCATTCCAGATATACTTGCAGCACATTTGAGTTCTCTAGACTGCATCCTGATGCTAGAGGTTGAACCCAAGTTATCAATCCCTACGGGGCCAGCCATCACTGTATCCGTTCTTGCTCACCGTAAGGATTCCAATAAGATGGCCTGCATCATCAACAAGTCGACCTTCGATTACATCGACGGTAGTGCTGCCCGTGCACTGGCATATGAATATCTCAGGTTTTCACCCAGACATCCATTCATATCGGACATCCGTGCATGGATGTCCTTGCTTTTCCTTTACAAAGGAGCAAGCGTCATTGAGGTATTTGGTATTGAGATAGATTTCTGTGACGCGGCGAGATCAGAAACTGAAATCCTATGGCTTTTGGATATGCTTGACTGGAAATAGAAGGGCTTCCTTTTCCTCTGTGATTGTACACATATGTAAAGACTGTTCCTGAATAGTTGATATTTTCCTGTTGGGAGCATTGTGCTGCTGAACTGTAGTCTTTTGAGAACTGGAATAAATGGCACCTGCTCCTCCATGTGCTGGCACTACAAGTTGTTTTGAAGTTTTCTCCTGAAATAGTGAAATTGTTGCGCCTCATCACATCATTAAATGTTCGGAGAATATTTTTCACATCATTAGGGGGGCAGTGTCTCTGTGCCAGCTAATGTCCCACATTATGCAGTTGGTCGTCGTCATGAGTTTGGTATGTTGTGTTAAAAGCGAAAGTTTTGCTATATCTGTGTCCCCATGTCCATTCTCTGAAGCATGTCAGGAAAATGAAGCTCCGTATTTGCTTCTCATGTTAACAGTCGGTTTTCGGATGGTCAAGGAAAAACGAAGGGTAGAAAGTAGATGCGCCAGGTATGATTTCAAGCACGTCAAAACGGCGAGGAAATGAATTAAAACCATAAACCTCACTCACTAGTCGTTGATTGTAGCCATTTATTCCTAGCTTGACCGATAAGGAAAGCAAGCATGGAAATCTATACTACTATTTCCAAGCACAGCATACACCAGCACCAAGCACACATACAACGCACAACGCAAACGCATCAACTAAGAGCCACCAAGCACACACACAACGCAGCAACTAGGAAGAAGAACAGCAGAAACTAAGAATAATAATAATAATAACAAAAGCCAGACAGGCTCAGCCCAAGACAACGGGCCTGTCGAAGATCCAGCTGAATCGTGCCATGCCGGGCTCCCCACGGGCCGCCCTCCGCTGCGCCAGCTCCTCCATCCGCCGGATCTTGGGCGCCAGCGCGCACACGTACTCCTGCGCGCGGCGCCCCTCGCCGGACAGCCCCGCGTCGAGGTCCGCCACCCTCCACCGCCGCACGAAGTGCTCCACGAGGTCGCCGTAGTCGCTCGCCGTGTACACGCCGGCGCGCTGCGCCACCGCCGAGAACCTCCCAAACAGGTCGCTGCCGCCGTCGCCATGGCCGTCCGACATGAGGAGCCCCGGCATGGTGACCTTGCCCCGCATGACGTGGGCCAGCGCGCGCACCATCCCGTCCGGGTCGACGTCGAAGAGCTTGGCGCTCGCCATGGTGTACCCGGCCTCGTGCCGCCTCTCGTCGGCGGCGATCACGCCGCAGATCCTGGCGAGCGTGCCGTCCCCGTGCCTCGCCGCCAGCCTCGCCGTGTGCCCGTGGGAGATGAACGTCGCTCGCTCCTGGAACGCCCCGTAGATCAGGCTGTGGTACGGGCTCTTGGGCACCAGCATTTCCTTCACATTCGCATCGCATGTTTATATATATACATATATGCATATATATATACGTATACAAACATACAGGAGGAACACACGACGTACGTACGTACCATGCCGTTGCGGAGGAGGTGGTGGATGGTGACCTCGACCTGGCGCATGTCGACGCGGCCGGTGAGGTAGAGGTAGCGGTTGAGGAGGTCGCCGTGGCGGTTCTCCTCGGCGGTCCAGCCGCGGAGCCAGCGGGCCCAGGGGAGGGCGCTGCAGCCGGTGGGGTCGCCGATGCCCTCGGTGCGGACTCCACGGGCGTCAGCAGTGGCAGCATGTTCTCCTCCACCCACCCGTTGAGCGACCGGATCGCTTCCACCTGCTCCCGTGGCACCGTCGTCTCCGTCTCCGTCTCCTCCACGACGGAGGCGACGACCGTGGTCGCAGCAGACGCCATCCATCTCGCCGCCACGCCTGGTCTACTGTAGCCGGCCGGGCGCGCATGCACGTTCAACAAAATGGTCAGTATGTGTACGTTCTGCGGCGTCTCGCAGTTGCATCACTGGAGGCGTAGATATATATGTATGTACATGTGTACCTGGGGTGTGCTGGGGAGTGGAGGAGTAGCCTGATGCTGAGTGCTCCTCCTCCTCTCGCCGGCGACGATCTCAAGTAGATCCGGCGGTCGGTAAAGTGGCCGAGATTCACCGGCGCCACCGTGGTCGCCATTTGTTTTCCTGCTAGCTAGGACTGCACCTCGTCAGCTGCTGCTAGCTGCTCTTGGCTATCGAACGGCATGTGCAGGATATATATAGAAGGTCGATCGAAACCACCAAGGTGTCTACTATACTGATAGAGAGATTGGTGCAGTGGTGTACGATACAGGTGGCTCGCTTGCCATGATACAGTGCAGATTAATGGTATTAATTGCGCATGAGAATTAATGGTACGCGGACTCTGAATGCAGACACGTATGGTGAGCAAGCACTATTTGTGGGCAACTTTTCGATGAGATGTTTTGTAGTGAAACTCGAAAACATCAAAATGTCTTTTATTTGTGCAATAATAATAACATTGCAGGGACGACAATATATGTGCTTATCATTTATGCATGCTACTCGTATATGTCATTTTTTAAAAATGGCCGCGAAATGCCGTCACTAATATGGATCCGTGATGTCCCGGCCAAGTTAGTAGAATACAATTGGACACTTGATCACGTCCACGTGTCCGCCTTATGTTTCCTATCCAGGTAATTAAAATAATGTGTGGTACACCATCTTCATGCATGTTCTTGTGTTCCATGCACGGGTAAAATTCACCTGGCCAAATAAAATTGCATCCGCGCATGATCTCGTTCATGTCTTTTTTTTTATTTATTTGTGCGCGCACGCGCAGGCCGATCCCCATTTTAATTTTCCATTATCTAAAAAAAGTCCCCATTTTAGTTATAAAAAGTGACCTGTTTGATTTGCCGTACGTCTTCCCAATAACGGCAAGGAAATGAACCGGTGGATTCGTATTTCTGGACGTACTCGATGGGCTCACTTCCACACACGGCACGAGTACACGACTATAGTTCCCCATAAAAAAGAAGGTGTCTTATGTATGGATGGGACCATGCCGATTTACGAGCAAAGATGGACCGAAGGAGACGTACACCATGTGCGAAGGGAACATGCATGGGCATAAAGACATTCACGGTAGTCCCTAGAATACAAGACTGTTGAGGAGATCATCACGGTGAATACACATGAGCCATGTAGCTCATCAAGTTACAAGTCGTCATATATAGTAGTAGACTTCACATTTGGTTCGGATTCAACAGACTACGACCCTCTCCTATGACACCAAAACGAGGCATTCTTTGATGCATCGGATGATCGGAAAGCTAACAAGTAAGAACTAAACATTTCCTTTGGTTCTGGCCGTCTAAGCTTCGTAAACCTCGTGGATCATTATTATGTGGCCATAAAAATGACGTTGTATAACTAAATTTGGAATAAACGGCAGTAGCACGGGAGAGGGATGTAAAAACTCAAAGGGAACCCACTATATATAGCTATTAGGTGACAAAAACAGTACTGTAGCCTACGTGCCACACCGCTGCAGTGTGTATATTAACGCAGCACAGAAGAGTAGGTGTGTATAAATGCTTGATCCCAAGTGAGTAGGTGGCACATACTCTTGTCGACTTGTACTCTTGTATAATAAAAATTATGTTATAACAATAATATCATTGTATTTATATTTAAAAGTAGTTTCACATGACTATAATTGGGTTGCTAAAAATATTATACTATAACAGATAATATGAGTCAAATGTTATTATTAAGGAATGTGTCAAGTTTAACCACGCCTTATATTCAGGAGGGATGGGAGCGGGCACGTTTGGTTTACAACCAACGCTGCCCAGCCAAATTTTGGCTCGCCTACGCTTTATTGGCTGTTGTTTGGAGTAGCGCCAAATATTTGGCTGGTTTGCATGGCGTCTTGGGCTCATGCGCAGTTCATTTTCTCGCCCATGCATTGGCCAACTGCGGGCGCTAGAAACGGCCGCCAAAGATAACACTTGGTAACACTTGGTAGGGCAGGTCCGGGCAAAATCCAAACGTGCCCTATGCCAGTCCCCCCAAGCCTGCAGTGAACGGACTGCCTGTCATTGATCAAACTACATGTGAGTGATTAGTGAGGCTCTCGCGAGAGCATTCCTCTCCTCTCCTTTCCTAATTGGAATATGCATGCATGGGGATGGAGGTTGGCCCCCTTCCAATTTAAAGTAGTATATACAGTATAGGAGTGTGGCATAGTGTACGTATATGCATGCTTGCTTCATATTTTTTACTCAACGTGAATTAGTTATTATTTTTTAAATTAAATGTTTTTTTTATAATTTTTAGAAAACAGAAAACCACCTTTGAAGCCGCTTAAAGGGTCAAATTTGCGTGGTTTTGATAGTTGGATGACCCTTTGTGTCCGTTTTTTAGTTGCATGTTGATAATCGAACTCTTACTGTAGTTGAATGGTGAAAACTGGACCTATCGCTGTAAAATATATGGGAAGGTAGGACATGTCTGAAAGTGACCGCATGCACCGGCCTTTAAATTTGCTTGCGTGGAGTATAGTCCTACTACAGTACTTCATAGTTCATAGTCTCTGCGCATTGAAGCGGTGGTTCGTTCAAAAAAGGAAGCGGTGGCCAACTCAACGGCCAGTCTGCAGATGATGGTAGAGTACGATCGACGGTGCTGTGGTGCCGACTGTACGATCAACGGATCGAGCAACGCAGGCCCGTTAGCGGGCCAGGATGGCGATGGGATTGGATGCCACGTACGTACAGATCGAGGCACGCTGCTGTAGCCTGTGCCTGTAGCTGTGTACAGTACACCACCACCAGCCCACCATCGATCGTAGCGCCTCCGATCGATCACGGTCCGAGCCAGAGCACGCACGGCACGCGAATGCGGACGATGCGAGCCAGCCGTGCCGAGCCTGCACATGCATTGCGTGCCCTGTCTGACCTTAATTTCGACAATCAATATATAATAGTTAATGGACTGACCACAACCTTGCATAGTCAGGACTGTCGACTAGCTGACGATGCTACATACAGCGCACTGCTGCGTACATAATCTACAGCTGTCACCTTTGAGGAGTAATAGCCGTTCCAGAATTAAAAGAACTAATGATAGGTGAATAGCATTTAAGATAACAGTACTGGTCATCCGTGATCTAACATCCTCCCAGTGGCCTTGCCATGTCATTTACATAGTGGGCTGGTGGCAACCACCGCCCAAGGACTGGCCACAGATAGTTAGGTAAACGCAGCGACTTGTGCTATAGCAGAGTACGTTAGCGATCAGGAACCGGGCTGTCCTTGTTGCCGCTGAGGCTTGAGATACTCCTGGATGCAAGATCGGAGGGCATGATTTGGGACGAGGTCTCGGTTTGGAAGGTCCAGGTTCGTCATTGGAGACCTATTGTTCCCGCCATCAAGCCAACGCCGAATTGCTTCTGCTTCATATGTGTATATCCATCAGATGCCACTTGGGGATCGTTCATGATCTCCTAAAAAAGAAAAAAAAAAGATGCAAACTATCATTTCATAAATGCACTTCATGCATGGTCGTCTGTTCAGAAATCAGAACGGTATTAAAGGATTATTCTAAGGGTGAAAAAAAGAATCACTGAACGTTCAAAAAATGAATATCCCAAATAATCTAAAGTGCTGGCAGCGTCATTTACCATGAGGATTGGGCAAAAGAAGTGAGCCGGCGCACGGTTTCCGTCAGAGTCTGGTTGCAAGTATGGCCATGAGGCTGCAGGAGGCCTCTTAATCATGGGCTCGACAACTGCCCACACCTTGGTTAACAGATCAGGCCTCTTTTCCTTGCTCATCTCCACACAGCTCAGAGCAACAAGCGCTAACTGCTTGGCTTGCGTGTATGGCCAGTCCCCAGCAGACTTATCTATCAGCATGTGCAAGCTATCACTCTCCAGTGCTGCTGCTACTTTCTTTGCTATAGATAGCGGGGCCAGTCCAGTCAGCAGACGCAGGATGATGACACCCAGTGAGTAGACATCAGAGAGTGGCGTGAGCTCCCCTGTAGTGAGAAATTCTGGGTCTAAGTAGGGGAGCCTCGCCATCAGGTTGGCTGCGCATGCATCAGGCTCCAGAAATGGGTTTGAGCTACCAAAGTTGCAGAGCTTGCTTCTGTAGTCGGCATCGAGGAGGATGTTGCAAGGCCGGAGATCACCATGGACCAGAGCATTAGGCTTATTAGAATGAAGGTACAACAACGCAGAGCAAACCTCAGCAATGATCTCTGCTCGTCTGTGCCACAGCAGAGGTGGTGAGTCATTGTTGTAAACCATGTTATCTTCAAGGTTTCGGTTAGGCAACCACTCATACACTATGGCGCAAGCTTCTGAGCATACTCCAACAATGGTGATGATGTTAGGATGTTTCCCTTCACGAAGGATGGAAACCTGCGACAATCGTGCGTTAGTAACAGAATCAGCTAAACATCACTATCAAACATGGCAGGCTCACCTCTCGCCAAAATAAGCTTTGGGAATTGGATAGCTTGATTGCCACTGTGATCTTGTGTATAATGCCTTTGTGTACACGGCCATATTCACTTGCTCCAATTTTGTTAGCATCACTGAAATGCTCTGTTGCTTGTTCCAAGTCAGAAATGGAGAACTCGAGAACAGCCTGCCGGTTCTTCTGATCGCGTAATTCATCCACTCGTCGCACTGCTATGTCTCGTTCCTGTTTTAGCTTATCACATTCTGCGTTACGAAAGTGGAGGTTAGACACTTCCCTGCTTTCATAGATTTAATATTCTGAAATAATAACGAGACAAAAATTCTTCTAGCATTCATCTACCCATGTTCTCTTCTTCTTTCTGAAGACAGGCCTGCCGTTTTAACACGACCACCTCCTCTTCTAGTGCTTGTAACTTGCGCTGGACTTCCTACAAACAATTATGTGAACTACAATTTTTTATTGCTGAAATGGTTTCTAGAAACAATATGCATTAATGGAACCATCAACAAAGAGAGGCAATAAAAATAGAAATACAATTAAAGAACTGCAATATGTTGAGTATCTAAGGTTCATTATAACTTTTTACCTAACACGCATGAGAGTTGTGTATCTTTGAATTAACAGAGATTTGAAAAGTCCAATTACAATGACATCATCTCACTTTGGATTAGAGTGATGGATGTGATATTTGATCAAATAGGAAAAAAAATTACATCATGTATGATTAAATGGATTTTTTTCGATAACAACTAAAAGGACTTGATCAACTAGCCAACTCAACCATCTAGACCACAATGCTCCCAATGTCCAGGGCTGACAGCCCCTTGGGTCCAGTCCAGCAAATTGCCAAAGGCGAGCTTTATATTTGAGGGTCTGTCTGGATGCTGGGGAGAGAGTCCATCAAAGACAAGCATTTCAATGTTTCCAAATTGTCCATGCACCAAGGATAGCCAGGGAATAGAAAATAATCATAAAATCCAAAAGAATGACGGTAGGAAAAAGTAAAGCAAATATTTTTTCTCGAATACACAAGAGAGCTACGTATCATTATATTTAAGGAGAAGAAAAGAAGTCTCGTACAAAACTTCACCCCCCACTCCGGACTGAGTTGTGAGGGGTTGAGTTACGTATGAGATGTCATCCTATGAAAAACACACACACTTCGGTGAGGCCAGACCCCAAAACTAACTACACACTCAACCTTCGGCTGCCCCATTGGCCAAGACTCGCATGGAGCGAGCTCCAGCCAGGCACCACAGGTGTTGTTCATCCTTAAGCTCACGAACAATGGTAGAGATATTTGGACTAGCACCACCAAACAAACATGAATTCCGATGTTTCCACAGTGTCCAAGCGCCTAAGATAATCAGTTATGGACCTAGAGGGTCCAGCCAGGCCATATGGGCTGCAAGGGCCCAGAGTCAGACCAAAGGGGATTCATGGTACTGTTCACGAATGAACAGTACCGCAGGTACTGTAGCACGTCCACCGCTGCCGCCCCTTTGATAAATTAGGGATTAGAAATATTCTAGATATTAGGATGGCTGGCAAGCCAAGTAAGTTCCCCAGCTCTTTCTCTCCTCCCTGCGCTGCCTCTTCTCTCTACGCCACCATCCCAGGGCGCCAGGAGCCCCCTCCCCCTCCCCGCACCAGCCCTAGCAGCCCCACTCCACTAAAACCCATAACATAATCACTGTGTGAGATATCATACTCATATTGTTCAGTGCGAGATTTTTGTGAAATTTTACTTATTTTTAAATGAGGGCAACAAATAATGTTAAAGTACAAAAATCCACTACCCTTCCCAAAAAAAAATAAAGTGAACCACTGATTTACAAAAGGAAAGGATACTCAGAAGGTAAAAATTCAAAGATGTCTGAAGGCATAATTTCCTCCCACTGACAATAAAACACATTTTAAAAAAGCGCAAGATAGCAGTACACTGAAACAAGAGAGAGAGAGAGAGAGAGAGAGAGGGAGGGAGGGAGAGAGCGAGAGAGAGAGAGCGAGAGAGAGAGAGAGAGAGAGCGAGAGGGGGAGAGAGAGAGAGAGAGCGAGAGGGGGAGAGAGAGAGAGAGAGAGAGGGAGGGAGGGAGGGAGGGAGGAGAGAGAAACAGTTGGCTTCCCACACCCTTCGTTCCTCCAACTCAACTCAAAATGTTCTCCCAGGTTCATCTTGCCGACTTGTGGGCTTTGATTGAGGTCCTGGGTTCAAACCAGCCTCCTTGTAAAATTAAGGATAGGTTGCCCAAACTCTAGAAATTAACTTCCCCACACCTGATCTTATATGAGAGCTTTCAGCGTTGGGTACGCCTTATCTCACCTACCCTCAGTCACCACCACTCAAATCCTGCAAACTTGTTTTCACCCTCAGTTACCTCATTGATGTCAACACTACTAGCTACATTTTACTGCTCCTCTAACTCCCTTGATGGTCTCATGCTCTTCCAGCTCAACACCAACTGCTTCTATAAGCTTCAAAACTTAGCCATGTTATCTAAGCACACCCCACCACCACTTGGGGGGGGGGGAGTTGACCCCCAAGAAAAAAAAGATAGCAAGTTAGGATTGTTAAGGGTATAATAGTCATTGTAATAGTAGTCTAGGATCTCTTCCTCTTGTACTCTATATATTGCCCTTTGGGTCTAACTCAATGTACCAAGTCCTCTATTCGTAACATGGCAACCGAGCTCTAGGTTTCTCCGATCCAGCCACCACCCTCGTTGATCTCCGCTGTGCCGCCCCTGGGAGGATCAATCTTCCCTCCCGGGGGCAGCAATATCCACTAGTACCCCCAAACCCATTTTTTTCGTAGTTGAGTCGTAGGGAAGCAGCAGTAGCCACCCATCCACCCATCTCCCTTCACCGGCCACCGTCGTCGATCTGCTCATGGGAGGGGAGCAGCAGTCCCTGACCGTCCTGGATCCACTGCCATTGTCTTCTCCGCCGGCCGTTGCAGCTTGCCCCGGCATCGATTCATTGCCATCGTCGTCCACCCATCTAAATAACTAGATCTTGCAGTGCAGGATAGCGTAGCTAACAAGCACAGCCTAAAAACAAAAAGAGAATCCTGCCAGCCGTAGGGAGCTGAAAAATCGAGTTATGAAAAATAGCACAGTGAAATGGGACTATACCTTCTCATCAAAAATATGCTGAAAGAAAACTCTGACATAAGGATATTTGTCCTGTGGCTTTGGCCTTTTTTGGTAGCAAATAATGTCCCCATTTAGATCAATCTGCACAAAGGAATAAAAGAAACTAAGTTTTCAGACGTGGAAAAGACAAGAGACGTATTCTAAACAAACCTGGCTATCTTTAAAGGTCATATGAATGTCAATGGTTTCACACCACACAAATGGTTTAAATTGTATTTCCTGCATGTTTAGATGAGAAAACGAGTTACCAGCACATACTGTAGAATGACTGGTAAACAGTACGCATTAGAGATTATGGAAAGTTACTTTGCATCAGCACAGAACCATACCTCATACAATTCGATTTCCTCATGAGCAGGGAAACCCGCTAGACTTCTTAGAAATGGAAGAATATCTAAAGGTCTCGATGAAGCTTTCACAAACAACATTCCGACATATCTATTTGCCTCATTCAGAAGAACAAAATCTAGTGAAAAACTGTTGAAGAAGAAAAATAAAGGTCGTACAGAAATAAATACGCACCGTAGTTGCATCTGTTCTGGGTCATAAAGCTTTAAGAATAGTAAAAAATCTTCTTTTGTGGGCGGATGTGGTGAAGGAAGAGGATAGTGATCCTAATGTACGCCGGCATAAAGGGGAATGTAGTAAATATAGTAACTCAATGAATTTGAATAGGAGGAATTTCTTTAGAACAGAAATTTAACACTGCAGGGTACAAAGTTCACCAAACCCCAGCCTTCATAAAGTACGGACCTAAATACATGTTGCAATTGGTTTTCATCCTCAGTTCCTGACTTAAACCAAAAGGGCGAACGGTGATAGTAGTGATGAGTACACTGATACATGTTGCAAATTTTAAACCCCCAAATCATCTAAATATTATGTGTCCATGCATATAGTAGTGATGGGTACACATCCTGAAATGGGGTTGGCCCTTAGCACCCTGGGGCGTTAAGCAAGTGTGCACAGGAAAGTGTGTAAAAGAAAACACATTTTAAGTTCAAGGTCAACCTCTAATAAGAGATCCAGCTCATGAGCTTTGCGTTTTGACGATACCTCTAGCCCCTCTACCTGCAAGGGTGGTTCTTCACAAGTTAACATTTCATGAGAAGAAGTGCTTATATAAATTATCAATCAGAAAAGGGCAGAATCGTTCATTGCACAAAAGGCACATGCAGAATATTACAGGCCGGCAGATTGAATGCAATGTTTAGCAATGGTTGATCTAGGTCACCGGCTTCACTGTTGGATTTTTTTTAACTCAGCTTTCCTTGGTAGTTGTCAAGTACATCTAGTCTACTAATTGAAGCTTATCCATTTATCAGGCAATTTATTCAGAGTTGGCAATATCTAAGGTGGCACATGTTTATTGCAAACTAAGGCAAAAGAATGAATCTAGTTCTCCTAAGGCCCTTCCTTACGATCCATGCTTCCTGCTTCCCCAATGACTCTCACCTTCAGCAGTGGCTGTCCAGCCCTAAGCACTCAAGCATGATGTTACAACGAACGAAGTCCTCCAAACCAATTTCTGTCCAAGAGACAAGCAGAATATTGGATGGCCACGATGTCTACTTACAGGTAATTTCTCTTCTTGGGAAGACAATGCCCTCGTAGGGCGGTATGTCCTATTTTCTCGTTTAGCCCACAACCAGAGACGCTGAAATTGAACCTGTGTGCCAAATTCTTCAGCCAGCTGTTCCTGTGGAGCAATTTAACTTGTCAATATTCTGAGTTAATCATGAGCCATGAGTATTGATAGATAGCAGAGTCAGACATAGACATATTGAAAGACAACACAAAAAAAAAAATAGGAACATATCATCCATCAATGCAGGGTGTCATGCATATGATGGAAAATTATGTGGATAATTTGTCCTTTATATAGTTACAAAATACTATTTCTGTAGCCACAAATATGATCCCATGATAGACCTACAGAAAGAAGCATTATAGGAATAGAGATGAGTTGAAGGAAAAATGTCCAGTGACGATCATTGGGCTTTTAAAAAAAGAATAATTGTATTCTGAACCCAGAACATGGTAATAGATAGAGACCACATCATAGGCATAAGTAAAGTAGCAAGCGTTGAAAGATGGAATCAGCACATGGACCCAGCAAAATCAATTAATAAACTCAACTAAAGCCATCATAGCAAGGTCATGCTCTTATTCTCCTCAACAGCTGAGTAGAGAGCACCTCCTATGCGTGGTAGGTGAGTGTCTTAGTCAACATTATTTATATTTCATTCAGATAAAAAAAGGAATATTGTAAATTGTATAAACAACTAAATAAGTTTAATTCCTTTGTAAATACAACGATACGCAGTTCTCTTGCGTGTTCGAGAAAAAACTTTAATTCCTTTGAGACTCTTGGTTTTTATTCTTCACAAGCAAAGTTCACACAAACCCACACTACACCAACAATTTTGCCATGGTATCGTCTAGGTTCAATGCAATACAGGCATAATACAATAGAAGCAATATAAGCCCTGCATAGTTTCGTTGAAAAAAAATATAACCCCTGCATAGATATCTCATATCTGACAGTGAATAAAGTTGCATTAGAAGTGAGCAGTTTGATATGATAGATAGTGATTCTTTTGTTACTGATCATGAGACTTTTGGTAAGCTCTAAATATGGCGGCAACTTTTTTCTTTGTTAGCACTATTATAGGCTGTTATAAGAAAATACGGGGAGCAGGTACAAGTTGTTAAATCTATGACATTGCACACTGAAAGACAAACACAAAATCAGAACCATATTGCTCCTGTAAGATTCAGTGAAGTTTGGCTTAAAGTTCATCTCCCAAACAGGAACTTGTTTTAACTTTTAAGTTTTAAGTAAGGCCTAAATGACATTATTTCACTCTGATTGCAACTTAAATGATAATAAGTTTTTAAGTTAACCCAAACTTTGCAGGGCAGAGCTAGTCTTACAAGTTAAAACCCTAGTAAGCCACCCTTAGAAAAAAGAACAGTGATTTGAGGGCGTCTTAAAACAGGGACTCCTAAAACTGAAAAATGGAGCGTTTGAGCTTTCTGATAAAATAAGGGGATAATCCACAATTAGGATAGCACTTCTAGAGTACGACATGCAGAAGTATAAGATAATGGAGAGCTCCCTTGTTGTCAAACGAGGATACCTTAAAACTGAGGAGGGTCGTGGTGACCGGGATACGGAACGTCCGGACTCTGCTGAAGTCCACAAGATCGAAGTAATGTCCATCTTTCCCGATCTGCGACAGCATATCTTCCTCTCTCACCACCTGGAGTACGCCCAAGAAACTGATGAATCGAAGCGAGAAAACAAGGTACGCGATGTTCTCAGTGCCCCACCCCGAACACGCAAAGCATTTCTAATCGATTTTGCCGCTTTTCTTGTGCAGGGAATAAAAGAACCATTAACTCCAAGAGAGTGGAGGATCACACACCTTGATAGCTTGAAGGCGCGGCGCCATGGCGGCCGCAGCGAGGAACTGACGACGGTCGTGCCGGCGTTTGCTAGTTTTTTTTAAGGGAATGCTAGTTTGTTAATTAGGCCCCTTCCAAAAGATTTAGGCCATGTTCAGATTCCCAACTATTCACTATTCATTCCAACTTTTCACTATTCATTCTAACTTTTCACTATTCCTCCCTCACAAAACACGTTTCCCAGCGAATGCTACAGTGTTTTTCTTATGCTACAGTGTTTTTTCCTACAATCTAAACACACCCTTAGAAAAAAATATTATTCATCCAACATTTTTCTATTTATCTACAGTATATTTTTATCCTTAATCTAAACACATCCTGAAAAAGCCTATCTGACAACCTCGAACTTTTGAGGTCGTCCGTGTGCATGTCATCTTTCCCCGGTTTTTTTGGGCTGGTTTCACCGACCAACCCTATACGGAATCAGAGACTTCCGTGCGCCGCGCTCACCGGACCAAGCGACGGTTGGGAACGACGGCGTGGAGGGAAAATCTAGAGGCGGGTGGGCAAACAAGTAGGCTAGGGTTACAATCAGCGGCCTCATCTTTTAGATCCCAGCCAGCAAGCCACGCGTGCGGGTGAGTATTGCCACGTCGGTGAAACCAGTTTAGAAAACCGGTGAAGAACGACATGCAGACGGTTTTCAGAGATGAAGGTTGTAAGATTTTTGGTTCTCTAGTTCAAAGTTGAAAAACGGACGACCAAAATTTAAGGTTGTCAAATGAACTTTTTCCGTTAATTAATCTCATATAAGAAGAAAACAAAAGTAGTCTATTGTGACAATAGGCCCAATATTCTCGGCCCAACTCTGGCACTCATACCGTGCTTAGGTGGCCCATTCCACTTCCCAACCCTAAACTCACCGGCACACCCCATCACAACCGTCCGATTCAGCATCTGACGCTCCAAACCCGAACCCGCCATATATAAATATGCGCTCCGCCACCCACGCCGCCCTCGACAAAACCCTAGCCTCCCATCAGCCGCAGCGCCCACCACTTCCCCGTCCCCTGTCTTCCTTCGTCCCCTGCGTCGGCGTCGGCGGCAGGATGGCGGCTTCTACGGCGAGGACGGTGAAGGATGTCAACCCGCACGAGTTCGTCAAGGCCTACTCCGCCCACCTCAAGCGCTCCGGCAAGGTAACGCCGCCTGCCTCGCCTTTTCCTTCCCGATTCGACGCTGTGTAGTTCGTAGAATGGTCGCGCCACCAGGGCCCCCAAGCTCCATCGCAGCCTTGGGTGCCCCCGTAGCTATGCCGTGCGACGCATGACCCCGCGTCCCCTAGCTGCTTCGCCGCCGGCAATCGCCCAGGACCTTGCCGCGGGTTGCGCTCGATGCATTCCCTCGAGGCAGCGCCGGATCCGACCGACGTAGCACGTTCTCGGCTGCGCCTGGCAACAGAACCCGGGACCTCAGCTCGCCTCTCGCCGCGCCGCTGGCGGTCGTCACACTGTGCACAGCCTCTAGCTAGGTCAAAACAAGAAGAAATTTGCGTTCTTTGTGGGTTTGTTTGGTTAGAGATCGGGAGATCTGGATTGCGTTTGATAGTTAGTGATGGTGTAGCTAATGAACTTTGTTATTAGTTGGGCTACTGGATGTGCCCGAGTATCTTCAGTTGTCTACACTTGCATGAACTGTGTTTGTCTTACTATATACTCACAAGTTGGGCCTGGACAAATTGTACTGTCGGTTAACGTTCTGCTCTCCTGGCTCTCTAGGTCCTATGTGCAAGGTCAATGCTTGGTGTGCTTTGTTTTGTTCATGCCCATGCAGATTGTATTTTGCCTGATCGTGTTTAAGTGGTGAATTAAGCTTTTTAAGAATTCTAAACGTTCCTGAGCACAATAGGCTCCATTTGGGGTCTTACTTATTTTGTTTCTTTTGATACCCGTCAAAGATCATCTTTAGTGAACTTTGGCTCTGATCAAAAGGGGTGTTTCAGAGTCCAAATGCTTTCTAAACATACACAGAGTACATCATGACTCATTCTTTTTGTATTAAACATTTATCTTGTGAATGTTCAACTCAAGTGTGCTCTCCTTTTTTTGTTTAGCTTTTAGTTCAAATTTGTAGTTACATCATTTTTCCTCTTTAAGAAATAAAGATTATGTTTTGTATGAGCAAACTAGACTAGAGACCTGAGGTTGTGGGAATGCTTTCTTTTGCATGAGTTTCCTTCTATGTTTAATGACTACCTCTAAGTTTTGCTATGTGGAGTTTCTTAGAACTGCATTCCTTTATCTTTTGTTAGATGGAGCTCCCTGAGTGGGTTGACATTGTGAAGACTGCGAGGTTCAAGGAGCTCCCTCCTTATGACCCTGACTGGTACTACACCAGGGCTGGTGAGTAATCTTATGCTTCCCCAATATTAATTATGGACTTGAATTTCCAGATCTTGCATATTAATCAGATTTCCAATTGTATTCACCTGCAGCCTCTATTGCAAGGAAGATCTACCTGAGGCAAGGCATTGGTGTGGGTGGCTTCCAGAAGATCTACGGTGGCCGCCAGAGGAATGGCTCTCGCCCGCCACACTTCTGCAAGAGCAGTGGTGCCATTTCACGTAACATCCTGCAGCAGCTGCAGAAGATGGGCATCATTGATGTCGATCCCAAGGGGTAATCCATGATCCAACTGCAAAATCACCTTTTTCATATTGATATTTCTTCGTTGTCTTGAGAAGATGGCTTATTGCGTAATTTCTTGCAGCGGCCGGCTCATAACCTCCCAGGGAAGGCGTGATCTGGACCAAGTGGCCGGAAGGGTTGCTGTTGAGGCTTGAGCATCTGTGTCTTATGGTTTATGATGTTATGTTTGATGGCTTGAGATATGCGATACTTTATTTGCAGTTTTGAACTAGGACTTGACCTGTCTTTCTGGGTTCAGATAATTCATGGCTTAATGCATGTCTAGTAGTTATGGCTCAGCACTATATTTTCCTCGAGTACCAAATGCAATATCAGAACAAATTATGGTGGCAAATATATGAGTTATGCATCCTGATCTGATATGCCCATAATGGGTGTTGGTAACTTGTTTCTCCCGCGTTTGGGGCCACAGGATTGACCAAATGAGTACTCGAGGTTAAAATCTTTGTTCTCGGGGTTTAAGTTTTTTAGTGGAATCAGGTTTTCCAGTTTTTTTTTAATCGAAAGCCGTTGCAATGTAACTAATGTGCATGGTTCTTTGCTTCGATATGAATCTGGCTTGTGCTTGCAATGTGGTGCGTGTCTTTTGTTTGGGTTATTGGACCCAATTAATTTGAGCTAGGAATTTGTGGACGAAATCTTAAAATCACGTTGGAATGAGAGACTCGTACCATCTCCAATAACCAATTTGTTGATTCGTAGTCTCATATAGCCTACTTTAAAACAAATTCGAGGTGGCCATTAAATTCAAATAATCACCGGTCAAATGCCGAGGACCACCATGCCGAGTGCATTTAGGCTCACGAAATAAACTGAAAAATAAATCCACACCATCAGCACAGGAGCGCAGCTAGATATACATAAAGGCTAAGCTTTAGAATTTTCTCTTCAACACTATATTTTGACCTTATCTCTTGAATTCTTATGATCCCATGCGCACGAACCGTTTAAAACCTCCGCAAGTAGTTTCCCATATGTAGCCATCAGTGCCATCCGATGAAGCACGCAGTAGAATCCTGTGTTCCTGAATGGTTTGGACTACATCATTCCGCATGCTTGGACTTCTCATCTGAATATGGCCAGTGAGGCAGATAGGCACCTGTTCTTGTAATAACTGAAATAGCGGGAGGGAACAAAGATGCTAACCGTTGGTGGCACCCTGGATGAATCCAAAGAAGAATAATAAACCAATCAGCGGCCACAAGTAAAGAGCATCACGCGTTAGGACAGCACAACAGAAAGTGGATGCTCCATTTGCAACACTAGGTGCTGAAGAACAATGGTAAAAGCCTAAAAGGACAGCAACCGTGCACAATTGCACAAAGCTCTTCTTTTTTGGCCACGGTCTAGCTCCTGATGAAAAAGTTAGTCATTTTTTACCCTTGTCAAGGAACTGAATGACGAGCATACCTAATTTGTGAAAAAATTCCATGTGCTGCCGTTGGCTCTCGCCGTGAGAGTTCAGGCAGAGCCGCCGTACGTATACACACACATAGAACAGGCAGGCTATCACAGCGGAAGCCACCATACGTACGGAAGATTGCTGCAACCCCTGCCTATATAGCCATAGGGCGTTCTGATCTTGGCACCACTGATTCTTCGGCTTTTTTACTAGCCAGTACCCACTGAGCAAGAAAACAATGGCGCCTCTGAGCCTTGCTGGGACGTCGGTGTGGATGATGCACTACGCGCCGCACGGACTGATGATCCTGGCGCAGCTGTTCTTCACGCTCCTCTACTTCATCACCGAAGCCGCCTTCAACCAGGGGCTCAACCCCTACGTCTACGTCACCTACCGCCATCTCCTTGTGGCTTGTGTCCTGTGGCCATTCGCCTACTTCTACGAGAAGTAACTGAACCACCATCACAGTGTTTTTTTTGAGCTCCCTGCAGTCTGAAAGTCTGAACCTTGATCGGTGTTCTGTGTCATTGGCTGTTTTGCAGGACATTGAGGCCTAAAATGACACTGATGCTGTTTCTTGAGATATTTGTGCTATCACTTCTGGGGTAAGATTAATTAGAACATGTCTGTTCCTGCTCTTTCAGGAAATTAATCAGCAGGAAAACTTAGGACTTTCAGAAAAGTTACACGATCCATTTCTATTGGCGTCCTGCAGGGGGAGCTTAACACTGAACATGTACTTCTCAAGCTTGAAGTACACATCTCCAACCTTTGTCACCTCCATGGTGAACGCCGTTGCCTCAATCACCTTTGTCATCGCTATCATCCTCAGGTGAGCCGTGTTCAAGAGAAATTAAATTTTCGACATGCATGTATCTTGGCATTCAACTGCAGTTTCACAGTAGGTTTAATTTGGCTCATCTCCAGGATGGAGATTATAGACGTCAGGAATCTGCGGGGACTCGCGAAGATCGCAGGGACCATGGTATCGTTTGCTGGAGTGGCCACCATAAGCGTGTACAAAGGAGCCGGCGTAAAGAGCCTCTGGAAGCCGCCTATTCGCATCCATGGCAGCGGCCCTGTAGTGGTGCACGAAAGCTGGGTGAAAGGCTCTCTCCTTGCGGTCGCCAGCTGCATATGCTGGTCAGTCTGTTTCATCTTGCAGGTGCCCAGCTACAACAACAATGAGCAAAAACTTACTGTATGCAAAAGATGACCTTGCTTTCATTCTTCTACTACGTAAGAGCATCGGTAGTGCAAGAAAGATCGTTTCTTTTACGAAGTAGTGCAAGAAAGATGATGTTGATTGGAGAGAGGAAAGTTGATTTTTTTTAATTATCTAGTATAAGGCTTTTTATAATTTGGTAAAAAAATGGTATCAGGCGTCATCTATAAAGAGGTACCCTGCCAAGCTTTCGCTGACGGCATGGATGTCAATGGTTGGAGGGATGCGGTCGGCGGTTTTCGCGGTGTTTATGCAGCGCAACATGGAAGATTGGCTCATAGGTTTTGGCCTCAAGTTCTGGTGCGTCGTGTATACGGTATGATATGGAATCCGATCCAGCTTCCTCACAAAATGGGTTCCCATTCCTTCATGGGCTCATGATACATGGTGTCCACGAACTGTGTTCTTCAGGGAATCGCCTGCAATGGCTTGACAGTTATCATTCAGCTGTGGTGCAACAAGAAGAGAGGCCCTGTCTTTGTTACCATGTTCAATCCCCTCTTGACGGTCATGGTGACCATGCTGGCTTATTTCATCTTTGGTGAAAATCTATACGTCGGAAGGTATGAAATTACTCTCTCGCTCCTGAAGTTTGTTTTCAATTGCTCTCCTCTTTGTGGGCTATAATTTGGCTGGCTATGATCATATAAAACATCGATATTCTTGTTGATATATCCTCAGCATAATTGGAGGAGCCCTTGTGATTCTGGGGCTTTACTTGTTGTTATGGGGCAAGGACAGAGATCATGAACACAAAGCCACCAAAGAGCAGGATTCAGAGTTGGACTGCGAGAAGCATGCGATGGTAACCGATGTTTGTGCAGCACCGAACGACCAAGCTCCAAAGTTAATAAAATGACCTGAAAGCCTAAGCACCGCGCCTGATTCAAACCAAAGTTGATAAATAAAGTGAACTGAAAGCGCAAGCACTGTGCCTGATTCAACTCGAGTTTCTAACCGAGGACCAGTGGTAGCGGTGGTCACCCTGAGATGATGAGTGATCAGCAACCGTCGTGTGTGATGTGCTCTTGGCTTTGATGTGTAGGTGTAGGGTGCGACGTGGCGGTCGACGGTGTGTGGTGAAGGTCAGGCGCGAAAGGTCACACGCGATGGACCGTGGTGAAGGCTGAGCGTGAGTAGGCTTGAGCCGTGGAGGACAAGCAAAAAGTTCAGGCCGAAGGACCGAGACGGTGAAGGGTTCACCTTTCCTCTGGAGTGAACCGAAACTTTGGAGTGAATCAAATCATTTATCACGTGCCTAATCTTTTCCTCCCGAATTTATTATTTTCGTGATTTTCGGAGGTATTTTTGGGTGAATTTTCGTGCGTGCAATTTGGTTGCGAAATTCGTGAAATTTGTTGGAGGATTGTGTTGCTAGAAACCTTGTGAGCAATCTTCGTGTGATCCCCCATCAAATTCCTCACTGATTTGGCTTGAATTTGAGTTTTCCTCATATTTGTTTTTCTTGCTAGGGTTTCGAGTTCATCCAAAATTTACCAGATTTACTCGAGCTTTTTCGAATCCTTTTTCTACATCTGATAGCCCTTGTGTAGGTGCTTCCATGGCTCGAGTCTCGCTTGGAATCGTCAAGTATTGAAGGAGTAATTTTGGTTTAAGTCCTTGCCGGGTTCTTGTTTGCTTCCTCTGTTCGTCTCTGTCGCAGCGTTGGAGGAGAGGTCGTGCACGGGAGCCCTTGGTTGGACTCAGGCGCGCGGCACGTGAGGTCCAGGCAGTGCCTGGCTGGCGGCTCGCGCGGCAGCAGGCGAGCGGGCGAGCAGCAGGTGTGCAGCTGGACGCGGCTAGCAGCGCCCGTCGGTGCACGCGCACGGGGAGGCAGCTGGTGCGCTCGCTCGAGCAGGCTCACGGCCCACGCGACGGCATCCGCAGCAGGCACACCTGAAGCCAAGGTCCAGCTCGTGCACGCGACCCAAACAGATCAGGCAAGCAGCAGCGCAGCAGCCTGTAGGCACAAGCATCCCAGGTAGCTCGGGTGAGAAGCAGATCAACGGATTGATATTTGTGTGCCATCACTTTCAAGCTACAGTAGCTAATCCTTTGTTAACCATTGCTTGCTCACGTATCACAAATTGTTTATTTATTCCATGGATGATAGCACTGTTTATGCCTCTCGATTAATCATTAGCTTGTAATGGTAATTGTGTATTCACTCTTGGTTATACTAGATCATGCACTGTGCTGATTTGTTTAGCTCTGTTTATTCACTGCCGACACTTGATTAGCTTGTTTGTTTAATGAACTTGAGCAAAGCTTTTCATCTAGGTCACTTGAGTTGATGTTTGGTCGAGTTAACCATTTTGCTTCCGCTTTACTCTAAGATATTTGAATTGCTCAAGATTTTCTAGTCGCTCTTAGAGTGGGCTTGTCACTAGTTGACTTGTGTCACCTTGGTGATTAGAAGAGGTGCTTAAGGTGACAATTAGGACATAGGCCTAGTTGTTCATCGGAAGAATTTTTTAAGGGCTCCCATTCACCCCCCCTCTGGTCGCCCAGTCCGGTCCCACACTAATGCACATAATTTTATCTGATAAATTATCATCTTCACTTTGAAACAAGGCAACACAACCTCGGGTTCGAGCCATGGTCTCTCGTTCGCCTCTGAATGGTGCGCGCCGGCTGGAAGGCATCGTATTATGTACATTACACTTGCTCACAAAATTGAATAACAAGCACTCTAGATCATCATCCGGAAAATAAAAAGCACGACACTAGAAGATCTGCATTGATATGGTGCTTTTATTAAATATGGTTAATCCCAAAGATGGAAGTACATCTCTTGTTGTAGTCCACAGATCTTGGATCTGATGGACATATCACGTCCACACTGTCCCTGATGGGTAAGGTACTGTGCTTTTGTTAAGTATGGATCTAATCCTGCTTCCTGCTGTTGAGTGCAACCTCCCGCCCTTTCTCGTCATTGCACATAGCCATGTTCCTCATCTGTCAACAAATGGTATGAAGTTATACTTACAATGGATGGCATAATAATACATTCCCTCGTGTGATCTGGACATATATACGCAAATGATTCATTGCTTTGCTGAACACTTTTGCTTTATATAGTATTATTTCCAAAATCATTTAATTTTTCCTTGAATTTGCATGGACCGCATATGTGATGAAAAGAGAGAATATGATAGATTAAGTTACCTTGGCTAAGCTTGCCTTATGGTATTTGTAGCCCTGAAATCAGTGACAACGATAACTTCACACATGGGTAAATGCAACGTTTTCTAGCTGACAGTTGCACTAGGTTTGATGAATAAGACCCAAATGGCATACCTTATCGGTCCCGTAAATGTAGTCACAAAACGTGAAAACAAGACCAAAGTTGCTCTGGCTCTGCCTTCCCACATAGTGATGGTAGTCATGGTACTCTGCGCCACCGTAGAACGGGATGAGCCTGGCTGGGTTGAAGGGGAAGTTGAACCTGCACGGTGCATACACACTTCGCTTACTTAGCATTCATTTAATTTGGTCTACCGGTGAATCCTATGTATCTGACAATTAGCAACAGCATTAATACAGTGGCTGTATTGTTGTGATCACATTACCCGCTATGCGTGTCGACGGCCTCGATTGCGCCAAGGATGAACCAGAGCCAGAAGGTGGTCATGTGGCAGGGCACAATGGCTGGGCCGGCGAAGGCCGGGAAGGCGAAGATGATCAACTCCACCCAGTGCGCGTATGCCGCGGCGAAACCCATAGGCGCCGCGTGTTCGTGGTGGACGCGGTGGATCTTCTCGTAGCCCCACGGCGTGTGCAGCAGCCGGTGGAACCAATAGGTCAGGTAGTCTTCCGCGAGGAAGTACACCACCAGCTGCGCCACCGTCTCCACCACCGATGGCAGAGGCAGACCCGTCCGAATCCCCACCTTCTGTGAGGATCATAATCCCGATCCGCACATTTATTTAATCTAATTGTTAGTTAGATGCATGCATCAAGCAGGTAGTATTAATTTTTTTAGATATGGAATATAAAAGAGATCCCGGCCTCTACACAATGAGAGATAGCGTACACAGCGAAACGAAACATCCACGAGCACTTAGGCTAAAAGCAAACAAACAAGAGAAAGCAGGTTCCTCGAAGACGAAAAGACGATTACATTCTGCGTGCACCTTGATGATGCGAAAGGATACGAGTTGAAGCCCACCGACGGTGAGGACCAGGACGCTCACGGCGTCCCTGTAGCAGCGGAGGAAGTCGGCCACCGTCCGCCGCACGGCGGGTTGCAGCTTGTACGCCGGCGGCGAGGTCTGGGTCGCCCGGAGCTCCAGCAGCGCGAGAGGGAGTGGCGCAAGCGTGTAGGAAACGAGCAGGATGAGCGCGGTGTGGTAGTAGAGGCAGTAGTCTGGCGTCGTCGCCGAGTACTGGAACCACACGGCCTCTGTCCACGTCATCGCTCGCCCCAGCGCCGCCTCGGCCTCGGCCGCCGTCGCGTAGGGGATCATCTCCGGTGAGTTTGGATGGCCCGGATCGTCGAGGATGTTGTATGTAGTCTGTATACAGTATGATGTATGTTCCTGTAGCTCATTCAGCTTGATCCAGCTGTTTGATCCAGCCTCGATTTTTGTAGCAGGCGAGTTGCTCTCTGACTTGTGGACCCATAAAATCGATCGCAAGCAGCTGTAGGTCAACACGACGACTAGCTTTAGCCAGGAAAAGAAAGGACCATACATACGAATAAACTGACACATTGCTTAATGCGTAAAGTCAAAGGCTTTGCATGGCGAGAGAGATTCGCTCCTTACCTGCAGGTGTGTATGCATGTCAAGTACCTTCTCAACAGTATAAATATAAATAGTCCATAATACAATTAACCCCTACTAAAGATCGTTATCACCGAAATGAAACAATAACAATGCATGCCATTCCAGATCTAATAACACTTAGATATTTACTCCTCCTCAATCGATTGATTTCTTGCTCATCCATCAATCACTCACAATTACACTAGAAATTGAATTGAGATGGGGCGGATCGTTGAGGAAAGAGAGAGCCACCTCAGCAGAACCAGTGAATCGATTCATGCAGCAGATTTGTGTGGGCTCCACAAAAAAAATAATAAAAAAGTGCACAACCCTTCCATCACCCGTCCTTGATTCTTGCATGCCTGCTTTTTTTATTCTACATGAACTGATTTTCTCTGTCCTCATTACATCCTCTAGTGTTTTTTAATCTCTATGAGTCGATTCGTTTTTACGAATCGGATCGTCTCTCTCCTCTCATGAATCGCACTTCTCTAGTGATCATGAATCCGTTTGGGTACTCCATGTAGGCTCATGCACCGGCAACTGGAGAAGCTCTTAGGGTTCTTGGGTTTGGGGGTGGGGGTTAAGGTTCTTGGGTTTGGGGGACTTACCTCCATGGCCAGACATAGAGGAAGCTTTGGGTGGCTCGCCGGCCGGCGGAGGAGCGGAGGCGGCGAGGGCGCCGCCGGAGCCGGGAGGTGGAGGATCCCCGGTGGGCTGTGGAGGCGGCGGGGGCGTGTAGGCCCAATGGGTTAGTGGAGGGCAGCGGTGGAGGGCGGCGGCAGCGGCGGGGGCGTGAGGTCAGGCGTCGGGAAAGTGACGGGAAGAAGAAAGAAGCGCTTTGGAAGAAGAAGAAATGTGAGAGATAAGGCAGGAGTTGATCTGAACCTTACGTTTTCAATCTAGCGGTTAGAGGTGTCGATTGACACATAATGAAGGGATATGGGGAGACTACACTAGCAAAAACTTTTACCCCATAAACCAGGAACGACTGCAGTTATAGATCACAAGATTACCACTAGACGCGCGGATGCAGCGGAACCGTCTCGGTGTAGGAGAGAGCGTCGAAGTAGCAGACGGTGCAGTTGCTAACGTCCGTCACGATCCTCTCGCGCGGCTCGTCCTTGTGCTCCAATTGTAGCACCTCCAAGGTATCCACACGTACAGGATGGAACGCCTCGCACCGGTTGTGCTAGCTCCGGGGCGCGGCTTTGGAACGGTGGCGGCCACGGAGGGATTGGTCCTCTAGCATGAGGGGTGCGGCCATATTTATTGGGAGGAAAACCCCCTACACCCTCATCCACTAGCAATGTGGGACTAATAGATGGTGTACCTCCTCAAGTACTAATGGACTTCCTCTTAGTAGGCCCATTAGTAACCTTAATCCCTAAAAGGATCAATTATCCTTTGGGGCTCCGTTTCCATACTATCGTGATTGCCTCTTGGGTATATCTCCAACAGTCTCCCACTTGCACTAGAGACAATCTCATAGTCAAGCCTTAACATTCCAAACCCTTAAGTGTGTGACCCTATGGGTTCATGCACACATAGACATGGCTCGAGTACTCCTACTCGACCAATAGTTGATAGCGGTCTCTAGCAAGACGTGTCAACTCCTATGTCTACATAAAGATCATATCAGACGAACCACAACAAACTCATATACATGCTATTCCTTTTGCCACACGATATTTGGTCTAGCTCCAAGCTGACCTCTCTTTCTCGATACTGTGATTCGGAATCCAATGATAGGTTAACTCTTTAACCTTAGCACGGCCATGCATTTCTTGATCCGATCACTCGAGGGGCCCAGAGATATCTCTCTCAATCAGAGAGGGGCAAATCCCATCTTGATTGACCATGCCTCACAGCATGCTTCATGACAAACCCAGAAACTACCTTTATGACTACCCAGTAACGGAGTAACGTTTGATAGCTCATAAGTAAGTCGGTTCACATCTTGAGTACATACGACAATATCAGGTCTAAGGACAAAGCGTACATGTTGTGTAAAGAGAGAACAATATTACAAATCTCACGTTTGGGTCAGTCCAGCCCCATGTCAAACATGTGCCCACATTATTAGTTTGACATCTCCATGTCATGACTTGTGAAACATAGTCATCAACTAATACATGTGCTAGTTGTCAACTCCAACTAGGGACAACTTTAGAATAACCATACAAGTAAAGAGTTTCACAAACAATTCACGTAATTGCTAATCAATACAAGTTGTCTTTCATGGAAATTCAATAAACAAATAATATATCATGGATACAAAATATGATCATCTCTATGATCTTCCACTATACTAGACTCAATCTAGAAGATATCTAATACCCATAGCTCTAGTGTGTGCCTCATGCTTAGGCTGTGGAAGAGGTTTTGTCAACGGATCAGCAATATTCAAATCCGTATGTATTTTGCATAACTTGATCTTACGCCGTCCAACGAAATCTCGAATAAGATGAAACTTCCGAAGTACATGTCTGTTTTTTTGGTGATTCCTTGGCTCCTTAGCTTGCGCAATAGCTCCATTGTTGTCACAATAAAGATTCAACGGGCTAGACACATTTGGAAATACACCAAGCTCAATGAGAAACTTCCTCAGCCAAACACCTTCCTTTCTAGCTTCAGAAGCTGCAATGTACTCGGCTTCTGTTGTAGAATCGGCCACAGTCTCCTGCTTAGAACTTTTTCAGCTAACAGCACCACCGTTTTTCGTAAATACGAAACCTGATTGCGACTTTGAATCATCTTTGTTGGTTTCAAAGCTAGCATCGGTGTAACCAGTTACAACGAGCTCCTCTTCACCTCCATAGACTAGGAACAATTCTTTAGTCCTTCTAAAGTACTTAAGAATGCTTTTCACCAATGTCCAGTGTTTTTCACCTGGATCAGATTGGTACCTGCTCGCAACACTTAGAGAAAATGAGACATTTGGGCGGGTACTTATCATGGCATACATGATAGATCCAATTGCTGAAGCATATGTGACCTTACTCATGCGCTCCCGCTCATCAGCCGTCGAAGGACACCGAGTCTTGCTAAGGTGCATTCCATGTGACATAGGCAAGAACCCTTTCTTGGATTGTTCCATGCTGAACCGCTTCAACACAGTGTCAATAGAAGTGTCTTGGCTTAATGCTATAAGCCTCTTTGATCTATCTCTATAGATCCTTATACCCAGAATATATGTTGCTTCCCCTAAGTCCTTCATAGAAAAACTATTTTTCAGTGAAGTCTTTACGGATTCCAACATAGGAATATCATTCCCAATCAATAATATGTCATCCACATATAAGACTAGGAATGCAACAGAGCTCCCACTTTCCTTCTTGTAAACACAAGCCTCTTCTTTATTTTGACGAAAGCCAAACCCTTTGACTACTTCGTCAAAACGAATATTCCAACTCCGAGATGCTTGCTTCAACCCATAAATGGATTTCTTAAGCTTGCATATCTTTCCAACATTGGTCGGATCGACAAAACCTTCGGGCTGTATCATATATACGTCCTCATCCAGGTTTCCATTTAGGAAAGTTGTTTTGACATCCATCTGCCATATCTCATAATCGAAACATGCAGCTATTGCTATAATGATCCGAATAGATTTAAGCATCACTACTGGTGAGAATGTCTCCTCATAGTCAACTCCTTGAACTTGTCGAAAACCCTTTGCGACAAGTCGGGCTTTATAGACATGAACATTTCCATCCATATCTCTCTTTTTCTTATAGATCCATTTGCACTCGATGGGTCTAACACCATCAGGCGGGTCAACCAAATTCCAAATTTGGTTATCTCCCATGGAATCTATCTCGGATCTCATGGCACTTTGCCATTTCTCGGAATCCGGGCCCATCATTGCTTCTGTATAGGTCAAAGGGTCATCGTTGTCTAACACCAATATGTCGCGCTCCCCTGTGACCAGGAGATTCATCCTGTTAGTTGCGCGGCATGCCCTTTTCGACCTTCGTGGTTGTGGTGTTGCTTCTGCTGCCATGGGTTCTCATCAACTTGTTCTGCTACGCTAGCATCACTCTTTAACTCTTGTCCCATTGGCTCATCTTGAACCTCTTCAAGATACACCTTCTATCTACTTTTCTCATCTTTTAGAAACTCTTTCTCTAAGAAAACACCGTTCCGAGCGACAAACACTTTGCCCTCTGACCGGTTGTAGAAATAATACCCCAAGGTCTCCTTTCGATATCCCACGAAAATACACCTGTCCGATTTGGGTGTTAGCTTGTCTGACTGAAGTCGCTTGACATAAGCTTCACAACCCCATGTTTTCAGAAAAGACAAACTGGGAGTCTTGCCCATCCACATCTCATGTGGTGTCTTAACTACGGACTTAGATGGTACCCTGTTTAGTGTGAAAGCTGCTGTTTCTAGAGCATATCCCCAAAATGATAACGGTAGGTCCGACTGGCTCATCATTGATCTAACCATGTCCAACAAGGTTCGATTACATCGCTCGGACACGCCATTCCTTTGTGGCGTTCCTGGCGGCGTAAGTTGTGGAACAATTCCGCAACTCTTTAGATGATTGCTAAACTCATAGCTCAAATATTCGCCTCCACGATCAGATCGTAAAGCCTTAATTTTCTTGCCACGTTGATTTTCCACTTCATTCTGAAACTCTTTGAACTTTTCAAAAGATTCAGACTTATGCTTCATCAAGTAGAGATAACCATATCTACTAAAATCATCAGTGAATGTTATGAAGTATTGGAAGCCACCTCTGGCAGTCGTGCTCATCGGTCCACACACATCACTATGTATGAGTTCCAACAAGTCTAATTCCCTCTCAGGAAAACCTGCGAAAGGCACATTGGTCATCTTGCCTTGCAAACAAGCTTCACATGTCTCGTATGATTCAAAATCAAACGAAGTTAAAAGTCTATCAGAATGGAGCTTCTTCATGTGCTTCTCACTTATATGACCCAAACGACAATGCCACAAATAGGTAGGACTCAAATCATTAGGCCGAGGTCTTTTAGCACTTACATTACAGACAGGTAACTCATCAAGATTTAAAATAAACAACCCATTCACAATGGATGCAAAAGCCACAAACATGCCATTCTTAGAGATCACACAACCATTGTTTTTACTCGCAAAAGAATAACCATCCTCCATCAAACATGAAGGAGATATAATGTTTCGACTCATACTAGGAACAAAATAACAATTATTCAACTCCATGATAAATCCTGACGGGAGGTGAAGTTGCATCGTCCCGACGTTCAACGCAGCAACTCTTGCATTATTGCCCACGCGGAAATCAACTTCTCGTCTTTCAACGCTTCTACTTATTATCATTCCCTGCATCGATTTGCAAATATGAGCAACCAATCCGGTATCAAATACCCAAGAATTGATATAAGAATCAGCGAGAAAAATCTCTGTAATATGAACATAAAGTGTACCTGATCCGGAAGTACCCTTACTTCCACCATTCTTCTTCAAAGAAGCCAAGTACAACTTGAAGTTGCTCTTCCAGTGACCGACTTGCTTACAATGAAAACACTCATTGTCTGCAGCTGGATTAGCCTTAGGCGCTGGGGGGTTTGGCTTGGAGATCACATCTTTAGCCTTGCTCTTCTTCCAAGACTTGCCCTTCTTCTTAAAGTTGGGCTTGTTCTGGATTGCCATCACATGGCGACCACCAGCTCCTTTCTTGATGTCAGCCTCCGTTGTCTTAAGCATGCCACACAACTCATTTAGGCCCTTCTCCGCCCCATGCATATGGTAGTTCGAGATGAAGTTACCATAGCTAGGTGGAAGTGATGCCAGAATAAAATCAGTGGCCAACTCTTTGCCAAGTGGGAAGCCCAGCTTCTCCAACCTCTGAGTGTAACCAACCATCTTGATTACGTGTGGTCCAACTGCTGCACCTCCTGCAAGCTTATTCTCCACAAAGGCCTTAGAGACATTGAACCTTTCAGTCCTGGCCTGAGTCTGGAACATTTTATGGAGAGCCACGATCATATCATGGGTAGCATAGTTATCGAACTGCATTTGCAGGTCGGGTTCCATGCAAGCAAGCATAAGACAACTCACTTCAAGATCACAATCACATGCTTTCTTGTAAGCGGTTCTCTCAGCGAGAGGTGCATTTTCATTAGGCTCATCTAGTAATCGGGTGTCTAGAACTTCTTCCTTTTTCTCAGCCCTGAGAACAATTCTTAGGTTGCGGATCCAATCCGCATAGTTAGTTCCATTCAACTTGTCCTTCTCAAGGACCGAACGCAAAGTAAACGGTGTGTTGTTAGGTGCCATTGATCTACAACAAAAATAAAATGCAAAATACTAAGACAACATATCCATGATGGAGTAAACCAAATTAAACTCTTAACTGAATCTACTCCCACTAAAATTAATATCCCTTAATTGATACTTAGTGATTCAGGACCCACAACTAACAAGTCAACTAGTGAGCTTTTGCATCACCGCTAGAAGACATGGTAGATCGGTAAGCAACTCTTTGCTAATCATATCACATATGACTCCTGTTGTTGGGTGACATCTCTATGTCTCGGTGCCCAACCTTCATGCCCCAAAGTCCTTAACTGTTAAGATGACTTTGTCTAAGGTAACCAAACCTCATGCGAGTAAGTATCCGATACAAACCCATCTAGTCAAGGAAAACTAGTGGCACCCTAATTTCATAGACCCACCACTAATTGTACAAGACATGACAGTGCAAGATTTGGGAGGGCACACAAGCTTAAACATTGCTGAGGGATCGTTCTACTTATATCATCGCATACATGAACTATAAAAATATCGCATGTAAAAGTAGAACAATAAGAACGACAATCACATAGCATTAGTGACACAGTATGGCCCATAACCACGTGGTGATCTCCATCGCCATCGGAATGTTTATCATGTTGATCTCCATCAGCATGAACCATGTGCGCCATCCATTAGTGATGAGTCCTCCAAGAACTATCTAACGCATACTAGTAAATAAAATTATACATTCGCGTTTGAATCATCACATGTTGGCACGCAGACCATTACATTAAATTGACAATACATATGGCTCCAGCCGTATTGCCTAATCATGACACGCAGGACATGAATTTGTTACATACATGCATCACATACACATACAGGCCATACCGATCACATGATTCCTGCAAAAACAAGTTAGGCGATCCGACGTCCAAACTTAAATCACAGAAAACTCCACCTTCCCGGCCGAATTTGGGAAATCTAATGTGACATCCCCGATTTTTAAAAGGCACGAAGTTTGACCAAAGTCAAAATTTGGTCAAAATTCGACATAAATTTGAAGTAAAAATGTATAATCGATCAAGAAGATTGGGAGAGAATGTTTGACACAAATTTGGGATGAAATGGAGAATGGAAATAGCTCAATTAAATGGAGAAAGAAAAAGAGAGAAGTTACTATTCACTATCCGACAATAGAGGTTAAGTTGCAGATTTTCAGTTAATAAGAAGCCAAGTTCGAGTTAAAGTATAAATCTGTCGGCTGGTCCTTTGACGACGGTGTAAAAACGAAAAATGTTTACCAATCTATAAGGAATAATTTTTTTGTTTGGACCAAATCAAGATCAGGTCAACATCATGGAGAAAATCAAGCTCAGAAATCGAATCAGCTAAAGTTTCAGCCAAATTCCAGAGTTATAAAGGCTGAGATGAAATTTCTCAAATTGAGTTCTAACCATTGAGAATCTGAAAGAGGTCCAAAAATATGAAATGAAATTCAAGTCAAGGCAAAGAACTTTTATGTTTTGAGGAATAGCATGTTCTATTCAAAATTTGGGAGTAATTTGGGTTTGAAGTTTGGACTGAACCTAGGGTTTCAGGGTTCATATGAACACCTTAACCCGACCGATGATCAAAGCTTGAATTCGAGCGTTTGGTTGAGAATTTGAGTATGGTGTCAAAATAGAAAATGTAATTGAATGTGTTACGGACAAGTTTCATTTGGGGATCGAGGAGAGTTTGAATGGAAATTTGAAAGTAATTTGAAGAATTTTATTTCGGGGTCTGAAAATGGGGAATAAAACCGGCCGACATTGGAGCTTCGATTTCGAGCTATACACTGCTCGAATCGGCCATGAGTTAAAATGAAAGTTATAGTGCTTAGATTAATCTACAAGTTCTATGTTTGGAGATGGATGAGTTGAAAAGGATTTTTGGAAGACATTGGGGCCGCAATCTCCCGGTTCCGAGCTCGGTTCTAGCAACTATGGCGGCCGACGTCGGTGGATGGGGCGGTGGCTCGGCCACGTGTCGCCGGGCATGGCATCACCGTGGCGAAGTGTTCAGCAGGAGGTGGCGGTCGTCTTGGGGCTGTTCTCGTCGTTATATACCCGCCGACGCCTGCGTTCTTCTTCTTTCTTCCTCCTCCTCGCTTCCGGTTCCTCTTTAGATCGCCGGCGTCTTTGCCGTCGCGCGCAGCCGTCCCTCCTTCTTTCTTCAATTCCTTCAGCACAAGCCTTCCTCTCGGTCTCCTCTACCTCCTACTTCAATCCTTGTCCACAGTTATCCACCATAGAGCCGCAGCATCGTCGCTTCTCCCATCTCCGTCCGACACCGTTCGCCATGGTCGCCGGCGCACGTGGGTAGGCTTGCTCCGGCCGTCTCAGCCCGTGCTTGAGGGTGAGCTAGTTTCCCCTTGGTTCCCTGGTGCTCATAGGCTAGTTGTTGGCTCGGTTTGGGGTTCGGGTTGCCAGTTGCGCGTCGTCGCCGCCGCGTTCGCCGCCGTGCGCACTTCCGCCATGGCTGGCGCACGTGAGCAGGGCTTCTAGGGCCTTCGCAGCTCGTGTTTGGGGGTGCGCTGGGTTCGTCTGTATCCGCTGGTGCTCTCAGGCGTGTTGTCCTCGAGCGAGTCGCCGTGGTTTGGCCGGACGGCGTGTCGCCGCCGTGCGCCGCCGCGTGAGTTGTCGCGGAGGCGGGGTTGCGTGAGGAGCTGTCGGGTTTTGGGGCTTGGCATGTGCGCTGAGGCGAGGCGGTGCCGTAGGGCTCGGTGTCGGGGGACCTCGCCGCCGGCGAGTCGGGGCCGGTCGTTGGCCGGCGGGGCGCGGTCAGCGCGCTCCCCTGTTTTGAACGGGGGACGGACCGCGGGTTAGAAAATAGGGAAGCCCAGGGGGTTTTGTGCAAATGTTCCTTTTAGGTTTTCTAAATAGATTTAAATTTCATGTTTTTCACCTTTTAATTCAGAGAAAATCATAGGAAATTCCAAAAATGATGAAATCAATTTTGTTAAACTTGTTTTAAAATTTGTCATCCATTAAAAATGCTAAGTCATTAAGTGTAGATAATTAATTTAATTCCTTTGTTTAGATTAATTAAATAAATGTTTAATATTTGCTAAAAATGTTAAAATTCTGAATAATTCGTTTATAATTATAAATGATTTCTAAAATTGTTTTATGTATTTATTTAAATGCTTTATCCAATTAGAAAATGATTTAAAATCATTAAAAATAAACTAAAAATGAGTTAGGGCAAGTTTTATTAAAGGAAAAACATAGGTGTGTCTTTAAAAATCTTGGGGTAGTTTGTGTTGGCTTGCAACTTTATCGAGAAGGGAAAGTTGTTTAGCTTCTTTGAAAAGTGTTGCATAGCATATCGCTAACTTGCATTACGTTTTAGTCTCTCAAGCTTCGGAATACGAGCTCGTGGGATTCGCGGAGGAGCAGCGACAAGTCAAGGAAGTGATCGTCGTCGCTCCGGAATCTCGTATCGCGGAGGGATCTAACCTGTTCGTGATTCCAGGCAAGCCCCGGTGCATCTTTGAATCACCCAATTATTTCATAATATTCATGAGTCCAAGTTTTATGATTTTATGTGCATTATGTTAGGGATTGGTTGAAACCCTTTGATGCATGAAACATTCCTTGATAGAACTATTCTTGCCTAGCTAAGAAATTTGATTAGCAATGTCTACATTGGCTATACTTAGAAAGGTTAAGTAAAAGATGATGAACTAGGCCATCACCAATCTTATATGATTCACGAAAGGATCGAGTTGAAAGATAGTGGGCAGAAGCTGGTAGGAGAGATTGAGGTAAGCTCAATCCATAGTTCTGCCTACTTGTTTAAGTGACTAAGGACCGTTCCGTTTTTTAAGTAATTGATCGAGTGATTCTACCTGGTTTCTTACTGGGTTATGGGACCAGTAAAGCCCATTAGATTAGTTGGTTCACTGATTGGAAATATCGCTTACCCGTGCTTGCTGGGTCGGAGAAAGGCGGGACCGTAACCTGTAACTCACAGGGTGGTCGCCAGACGTGGGACCCACGTGGGGGTGCGTTCCCGGGTTCGAGTAAGGATATTTCCGGTCTTTGGCCCAGCTGATTGAAAGGTTGTTGCGTACAGGTTCGACTGTGCGTGACTGGGGGCTAGGTATCTCCTGCAGGATGTACATTGATCCGGATCGACACAACTCTTGGTTATGAGTGCACTTGATCAGATTTTAAACATCGTAGAGGAAACAAGTTGAACAAGATCAGTGTGATTCATAAATGCTGGTTGAGCTTAGTACAACCTGTATGCAAAATATTTTATAACCTAGATGGATAAGTAACAACTCAACTGAACTAAAATAAATAAAATATAAGGATCAAGTTTTAGTAATGCTTTTAAGCAAAAGAGTCGAGTCAGCCAAATCCACATAAAGCCCACTCATATTCCTTGAGAGTCTTTTCTTTGGTAAGGCGGGTAAGTCTTGCTGAGTACCTTCGTACTCAGGGAATCTCCCTTTTGTTTTTCAGAAGAAGCTACGGAGGAGATCACCAAGAAGATCCAGAAAACCTAGATCATCGTGGTCCCGGTGATTCTAGGGCTAAGCCGGATGTTGTAGATATATGTGTGATATAGAACTACCTAGACTGGTTTGTATTAAACTCCTAGTAATGGCTTGACTTGCATTTAAGTTCTCTTCAAAACCTGGCTTGTAATAAGTAAGAATCTTGATATGTTGTGTAAAAATGATAATGTTCGTTGTGTTCTCCTTACCGAAAACGATCCTGTTGTATGGCAAAGATATGAGTTAACGTGGTTTATCGAGGAGTCCTTGGGACACTCGACAGATCACCAGTTTAAACTGTTTGAAGTGCGTCCGATGACCGTAACAGGTCGTTATGGCGCACTTGAGCCAGTTTAAATTGGGCGGTTCTGCTACATCTAATTTCGCCAAAACAAGCCATGCTAGTCACTTACTTATCTAAAAATTTGTGTAGATGAATTTTCGTAATAAAAACATCTCAATCCGAGTTCGTATGCAAAAGTTACGCTTGTTTTACCGAACAACATATTTTCGCAATTTTCTCGGTGCGGTAGTAGATCCAATCTACTATCACCATGCATCACATGCGCCTGAGACTTGATCAAGATTCGATTCGACCAATCTTATTGATCTACATCTTACCATGACTGGGTTTATGTGCATCACTTAACTCTGATGGCGGGTATCCGAGCGGTAGGAGTAATTCGTTGCACTACCATCACAGCTAGATGGTGTACCTCCTCAAGTACTAGTGGGCTTCCTCTTAGTAGGTCCATTAGTAACCTTAATCCCTAAAAGGATCAATTATCCTTTGGGGCTCCGTTTCCATACTATTATGATTGCCTCTTGGGCATATCTCCAACACATAAGCCAAAAATAGGCAATGCTGCAGCATTCCACGGACGATGCACTGTTCGATCATCACAGCATTAAAACAGTTAAATAAAACCGTTAAAATAAAATTAACAGACGTTCATCGAAGAGTTAATAGGAAAAGCTGGTAATTATATGTCGTCCAAACGGCTAAGATATCGTACGCATTGACCAGGCAGTGCACTGCCCAAATTTAGTTACAAGATCTGAAGACACCACGACAGCTACTCAGCTAGGCAGCCTGTAATTTCCTTAATCTTAATTGCTGGCCCCCTATCTTAGGGAAAGAAAGAGACTGGTCCATCCTTCCTCCTGTGTCTTGTAAGTTAGGCCAGTCTCAATGGAGATTTCATGGATACTATTACCTAGAGTGACAGATCATCTAAAAATACTTCAAACTATGATGAAACACCCCTCTCTCAATGCATAGTTTCACTATTATTGTTTCTTAGGTCACATGCAAGACATCAGTTGTCTTGGTAACTGGGGAACAAAAGTGTCATGGTGATGACACTGCTTCCTTCTCTTTCTTCATAAATACAGTGCCAAGTCACTAAAATTGCCTACATGGCACCTTATTTATTACCCATGACATCTCCACTAAGACTGGCCTTAGAATTAGAACTGACTAGGAGTATACAATTTCTTTTCCTACCTTAGCGCCCTGCCACTAAGCTCTTGATAGTGATAAAAATTCTCGCCTGCAACTGCAAGTAGTTTATTATCAACTATACTTACACAATAATCGTCGACAAAATATCTAGAGTTCCGAGTCTTTCGCGTTGTCATCTTAGAAAGTGGTGAGATACTCCACAATATTTTGAGTCAATAATGATGCTACTCAGCTGGCATGCTCCACCTGCAATTGCAAAGATTTGCGCAAGGATTCACTGGTCCTATTGTAACATTTAATTACATGGGTCAATGGACAAAAATAACCCTCTAGGAATTATTTGCCTTGTGGTCCTTGGGTCAATAAATAATAACCACACAATTCTTTTTATTAGATGGAGGCATGCAAGGCAATTATACCTGCCATACATAGATCATATATACAATACATGTGTCATACCTGTTAATCTGTCTGAAAAAGGTTAAACATAGCTATATTGCGAAACTGAAGTAGTAGTTGAGTATTTATGTCGAACAAGATGTCCGTATGCATCAAGTTATGGTTATCAACTTCTGAAACTCAACTTAGGTGCTAACGATTGGATACATATTCCCGGCCAGTAGAAGCAACAAATACACCTTTTCATTTAAAAAAACAAACACACTTACAAAAAATAAGTAATTAATATTATGGTTACGGTAGGGACCACTGACCTCTGCTGCCGAGCGTTCAGGTCTTAAGGAGTAATGAGGAAGACGCTGAGATGGTACGTATACGCGACAATGACTGGAAGTGTGGCTGCGGGAGTTTTACGGGACACTTTGCTCATTACTCCTCATAGGACGTAAGACATTTTGCTTATGTGTCACTTTGATAAATGAAAGAGAACAAGAAAAGAGAAAAACGAGGTCTTGCATGAGACTCACATGTCTACACGAGAACATATGAATAGACACTGGCAAGTTATGCATCGTAAGAGTATGACATTTCATAATAAATGAGAAAAATATGATTGGTGAAGAGAATAGAGAGTGTGTTTATTGGGGGCCTACACTAAGAAACCATATGAGCTGTAGAGTATAGTTTCTATGGTGGTGTCTTAATGATATGACAATATGGACATCACTCATAGACACTATGAGTTGGGAATGTCCTTACAGTGTCACGCTGGGACTTACACATGACACTCCTAGATGAAATGGTTAAACAAAAACTCCTTAAAGGTAAAATTCTTAAATTTTGGATCCTACATCATGGTATGGTGTAATTCTAATAAAGAAATTTATTGGCCAAACAAAACTGGCGTATGTCCTTGTTATTGTAACAGCAGTGAAAGTGCTATTAAACATGTTTCTTCTTTGAGTGTCAGGTAGCTAGGTTAATTTGGAGGATGATAAATACCATCACTTTCCACGTTTATAAACTAAATATTGTTATACACATGTTTGCGTCATGGATACAACGGATATATATGAGGAAAAAGAATCTAATCTTAATGGGTGTAAGAGCTTATTGATAGGCTATTTAGCTGAGAAGAAATGAGATTGTTTTTTAACAAAGTACGTAAAAATTAGTATATGGATTCTTTTTCGTGGCACACACACAGGATCAAGAGGATGGGGACACTATTTCAGGGGAGGAGGTGTCGAATTTTGGAGTCGATCTATAGCTATGGAGATTTTCATGAAGAATGGACTGGTAGTTTGGTAACAGACTTTGCTTCTAATTTGTCGACTCTGTTTGAGTTCACTTAAAGCAACCATGCTTCTTACTACTAATGGCCAGATTTTTCTCTTGAAACCAGGATAAAATACAGTTATCGGCCTCTCAATGATCATGGTGGGTTCGGATAATGAGCTAGTTATGTTCTCGTGTTCATAACCTTGTCTAGGTATACCGAGACTGTTGCGCTGTTTATGATGCTCAGTTTCTCCGGTAGTAAAATCTTAGGATGGTCAAAAACTCAATTAAGATCCCGTATAGATCGTCACAACGGGAATGTTGCATAGTCCTGGTGATGGTTCACAGGCTAAGGCTACGAGCTCATGACAAGAGCATCGTATCCCTCAGTCCCCTGTCGGAGCTGAAAGAGACATTCAAATGACCACCATCATCTTCTTCAGGGGTTCCATGCTTCCGCTGGTTCGGACTTCATTCATCTAGAGTGTTTCTTCTGATGTGCGTGAGCACTTTTTCATTAAGAGGGAGACGAAAATACATCTTCTCATAAGATATCTTCTTTATTAGAAAAGAAATGAACTTACTCCCACAGTCAAAGTTTGGATAACCCTAAGCTATTTTTTGTTCATTTTCCCTAACCTATGTCATGTGGTATAATTTACCCGTAGTACAATTTGTATTCTTTATTACTCCATGTATAAGTGGGGTATTAGGTTAAATTTTGGCGAGATGATAGCATACATCATAATACATGTTAGAAAATATATCATAAATATTTGACCATTATTATAATAAAAAGTGTATGCCATTTAATAATAAACTAATCCATGGGATACAATATTATACCAAATAATGACGGAATATTCATAATATAGTTTTTGATATACAGTGTAATATGTCTACTAAAACAAGGCAAAATTTTAAATTAAAATTTTGACTTGTGTTTCGTGAAAAAATAAATTGCATTAGAGGGTAACTGAACTAAATGGCATAGTTTAGTACATTGAACCAAAAAATAGTTTAGGGTGTTATATGAACTTTGTCTATACTTAAGAGGAGCAACTCGAAATTTTCCTATTTTATTAGTATTACTAATTGCAAAAATGAAAATTTATATATCTCCTGTATGAAACTCGGATGATCTGGATATCTAAGGTCCACATCTCACTACTAAGTGAAGACTCCTTTTGGAGACTCTACATTAATCCTCATGAGATGTAGTATAAAAAAACAAAAGACAAATTATAGAAATTCTTTTTAAAATAGAAATATTCAGCATCAGAATTATAATGATCATAACCATTTGATGTATCGTATTTTCCAATAACATTATGCACCACTGCCATATGAAGATAGTCTAAAGTAAACACTTAAATTTGTATCTAAATTATCTGCCTCTGCCATTATAAAAATACTTAATCTTCATGTAAATTACATGTCTATGTTATTATAAAAATGGTTTCAAATAGGCCTCTAAATATGCATATAATAAATTACCCACATATTTCACTACTAAAAAAATAAAAGTAACCACTAAATCTCAATCCAAAATATATTATTATAAAAACCAATGAAAACCAACATAAGATTCTAAATTAATATTTATATCACTGCCAATATGCTATTATATCATTGTTTATATAAAAAGTTAAAAACACTACCTCAAAGTGTACATGAATAATTATGTGTGACATAATGCATATTAGTATGAAGGAGGCAATGAGAATACCTATCTTCGTCCCCAAGCAAATAATTATGTTAAATACATATCAAAAAAATATTGAGGTGTTACAACTGGGTAATGTTAAATACACATATATTTAAGAGTATCATATTATAATATTTGGATGAAAGAATAAACAAAAATATTATTGATCCTTATTTATATAAAAAAAAGTTTAGTACTTATGTCTTACAAAACCCATGCGGAAGCACTTGACGGGCTGTCCGGGTGGTCCATATATTGGGCACGGGCTTACTGCAGCTTACAATGCTTTTATTAAGCATGGGTCTAATCTTGTTTCATACTGTTTAATTGAGCCCCCGTCCTTTGTCATCATTGTATATCACCATGTCCTTGATCTGCGAAAATTGTTATATAAACTTGTAGTTAGAGTACGTATAAACATAGTACTATTACCTTGCTTGCCCCGCATAGTCACATGGTCCAGAACGTCGTCAGACATGTAAATAAGTGGTTAATAGTTTGCTGAATATTATCTACTATATATATAGAATTTTTCTTCCAAAAAAATATGTATCTGTTGTTGCATTTGCATGAAAAACACATATATGATTTAAAGAGAGAAGATGGTGAATTAAATTACCGTACCTTGGCGAAGCTTGCCTTATAGCATCTGTAACCCTGCAATAAGTGACAAAGAGAACTTCATACACTAAAGAAATAAATACATTTATGTGCCATGCATCAGATTATTCTACTAGCTTGCAAGATGTTTGATAATAAATAAGATGTATACTCCAAATTCCATACTTTATCTGTGCCATAGATGTAGTCACAAAAGGTGAAAACGAAGGCAAAGTTGCCCTTGCTCTGCCTTCCCACGTAGTGATGGTAGTCGTGATACTCTGCGCCACCGTAGAACGGGATGACGTTGGCTAAGTTGAAAGGGAAATTGAACCTACATGGTGCATGCACACGCTCAGAGTTTGCAACGCATAGAATTATGATGCCAGTGACGGGAGAATGATACATTACCCGCTGTGCTTGTCGATGGTCTCGACGGCGCTGAGGACATACCAAAGCCAGAATGTGGTCACGTGGCAGGGCACCAAGGCCGGGCCGGCGAAGGCCGCTGAGCCGAGGATGATCAGATCCGCCCAGTGCGAGTACGGCGCGGCGAACCCTATGGGCGCCGAGTACTCATGGTGGACGTAGTGGATCTTGTCGTAGCCCCACGTCGTGTGCAGCAGCCGGTGGAACCAGTAGGCCAGGTAGTCTTCCACGAGGAAGTACACCACCAGCTGCGCCACCGTCTCTCCCAGCGACGGCAGAGCCAGTCCCGTCCGGATCCCCAGCCTCTGATCGTTATTATATATATACATATATATCGCGTCCCGGTCCACACACATATATAATTAGTTTAATTGATTGTTAGTTGTTACAGTACTAGATGTAGCTCAGTAATTATTTGCAGCCAGCGATAAAGATGTTGTGTGCACCTTAATGACAGGGTAGGAGACGAGGTGAAGCGCGCCGGCAGTGGGGACCAGCATGCGAACAGTGTCCTTGTAGCAGCGGATGAAGTCGGCCGGCGTCCGATGCACACGGGGCTGCACCTTGTACCGCAAGGTCAGCTTCTTGGCTGGCGCCCAGAGCTCCAGCAGCGCGAGAGGAAGTGGCGCCAGCGTGTAGACGACCAGCAGGATGAACACGGTGTGGTAGTAGAGGCAGTAGTCCGGCATAGCCGCCGAGTACCGGAACCACGCGGCCTCAGGCCATGTCATGGCTCGCCCCAGCGCCGCCTCCGCCTCGGCCGCCGTCGTGTAAGGGATCATCTTCTCCGGTGAGAGTTGGAATGGCCGGATCGTCGAGGACGGTGTGTATATGCACAAGTAATAGTGTACTACTATATAGATGTCTCTCTGTAGCTCATCCAGAGCAGCTTGATGATCAGGCATCCACAGGTGCTTTCTGCGCTGCATGGTTGTCGCCTCAAATTACTTTACTTGTAAAGTCAAAGGTTGTTCGTTCTAATAACATGAGGTGGGGTGCACGTCTCAAGTTCTCAACTATAGTCAAATAGCCTAACTAACATGTCCGTTACAACCGAAAGGAAACAAAATTACAACAGCATTCGAGATCTAATAAAATTTATGGAGGCAATGATGCAACATTCTACGGATGCAATTTCAAGACGGCAAAACAGGTCAATATAAACAGTTAACCGTGATGGATATGGAGAGTTTGTCTCTGAAATCCTAGGCAACGCACACTCGCACACCCGGAAAATGCGAGCACCAGAGGACTCGAACCCTGATGGACTAGTTCTACCATAAGAAATCTTACCGGCTGAGCTAGGCTCAGTTCGCCATCAAAGAGTTTTGTAAGCATTGAATCATGCCACATTAGCAATTTTGTTAACTTGTCAAGGTCATGAAGAACAAAGAGGCGAAGGAGTGGCTTAAATGTCATGTTGGGTTGGTTGTGATGCTAGACGAAAAAATATATGTAGTGATGGTAGACAAAAAAATATATGTAATCTATTGATGTGATGTTGTTGTGTATGGGCTGCAATTGCTTTATTTGGTGAAATTATTGCGCTGAAAATTTTTAGTGGGCAGAGAAAATTCCCAACTTAGTGGCCCACGTCTAAGATCGGCCTCATAACAAATGGGTCGTGGCTGTGACATCATCATCCCACTTAATTAGTTTTATTTCCCTAAGGCTAAGATTAGGGAGTAATTGACCTACACTTAGCACATAATCTTCAAGAGGGTAGAATGATGTGAGGATCTTAGCCAAGACTCTATACAAATCATTTCATCTAATCAATCATTCATGGTTGCTTCAATGGATCCCATCTCATTTTTTCAATTTTTTGAGCTATTTTTTGTGGAGTTTTTGTTCGTCCTTCTTGGCTGTGATTTGGCTTGATTTTTTTATGGTGGATATTGGTGCTAGGACATATGGGAACATCCCTGAAGTGATTCCCCACTCAATCCTTGCAGGGGCACCGTAAATCTTGGACTTTCCCAAAACCATATTTCTCTTTGTCCGTGCCAAAATTCATGAAATTCATGATGAAATCTTGATTTTTAGGAGATATTCTGGGAAAAATTTACCATGTTTTTATGAACCTACGGTTCAAATTTCGTGAGATTTGGAGGTCATTTGGTCGGATTTCACCTGTTTATCGAAAGTTTGTTGCACCTTGTAGGAAGATCCGACACAATATGGGAAGAAGATCTGGTGCCATAGGAAGATCAGACACTATGTAGAAAGATCCGGTCCCTCGAAACATTTGTCACATTGTAGGAAGATCTGGTGCCTCCGAAGATCTGACACGATGTTGGAAGATCCGATTTGTTCAGCAAACTTGTCGTTTGTTCGAATCTCTTCCCTTGTGCTTCCTAGCATCATTCCTAGGGTTCGTGAGCTCATTGTGATAACGTGATCTTGGTGATTGCTAGAAGAGGAGGATGCGGTTGCTTTTAGGGACGCATGCCAAGTTTTCATTGGAAGAAATTTTTATCGGCTCCCATTCAACTCTCACCCCCTCCCCCCTCCGGTGGCCTTTTCGGTTCCCACAGATAACTACATATATAAACGTGTACATATATTTCTCTAGCGTTTGTTGGACTGTTGGTCATTATTTCTAGAGTAAAGTCCATTTTGCCCCCCTGAACTTGTCATCGAGTTTAAAGGACCCCCCCTGAACTCCAAAACCGAACATTATACGCCCTCATCTCCTAAAACCTTTTATAACACCCCCTACAACAGTAAAGAGTGGTTTTGATGGGGGTTTCAGGGGGGTTTTAAACTCGATGACAAGTTGGGGGGGGGAATGGACTTTACTCTTTGTTTTATATTTTATTGTTTCTTATAAGATTATTTGAGCTATTTACTATTGAGCATTTGTTTTAAGAATTCTAATGGACAATAAAATTCTATTCTACAAATTCTCAATAAGATATTCCCAATAGTAAATCTTAAATTGGTTTTCAAATTCATCAAAATTACATAAACATACTTATACATAAATTGGGAAATATCAAAATTTTTTGCGAGGTATCTACTATTATTTAGCAACAAACTTATTTGTAATCTTAAAATAGTAAATAGCTCAAATAATCATTAAATAATTTACTTTCTTAAATAGAAGCTTATTGAAAATAATAATATATAAAACAAAGAGTAATTTCCATTTTGTCCCCCTGAACTTATCATCGAGTTTAAAAAAAATCACCGAAACCACCCTCAAAACCACCCTTACTATTGTAGGGGGGTGTTTTAAATGGTTTTAGGAAATGAGGGTGTATAATGTCTGGTTTTGGAGTTCAGGGGGGTCTTTTAAACACGATGACAAGTTCAGGGAGTCAAAATAGACTTTACTCTTATTTCTATAGCATGTGTTGAACTGTTGGTCGGTATAGATTTATAGGTGGTGTCTGCATAAGTCTAGAGCCACTTATGATTGGTCATTATAACGGCTTATTGCGACTAAATTGTGGTCGGCGGAGAAAGTTGGGTAAGTTGAACTTAGAACAAGTCAAATGTGACATGTATACAAGCAGAAGGACTAATCAGCTGAGTTGTGTTTGCACTGGTGACCAGCAACAAGGCAGTACTTTAAATTTGTTAAAAGTAGAAATACACCATCTTTGAGATGTGCGCTCGCAAACACATTTTACAGTAAACCGGATGCAGGACAAACAAGTTTTATTCTTGAAACACCATGGCATATATAGATAGCCACCCCTCTTCATGCGTAGCGTTCCACCTGGATTTTATGGCGTGTCATATACTCCAGATTAGATATAAAATCCAAATAAACCTCCTAAATAAAAAATGTTACATATACCAAGTTTAAATAAAATAATCATTGCATTTCTGGGAGCACATACATAGTCATCATTGCAAATTAAATCATGTCGTCATATATAGGCATACTTAAAGAGAACAAGTTGTACTTACAATCTTTTCATGACGTCGCAGTCCCAGCAGCAGACGCCCTTGCTCCAATAAAATCATCAATAAGCTGATGCAGATCACGGTTAGAGGTTCCGCCTTCTGCCATAGCCGCGTGAGCCTTTGGAGAAAGTTCCATGACTCTCCTCCTCGCAGCTTCCGCAGCACCTCCTTTCTCCATGAACTTCGCAACAGATTGCGCAATTGCCTTACCAGGGACCACATCATGCTCTGCAGACCTCGTGCTGCGCCGGCCAGCGCCCTCCGGCCACAGGCGCTCCCCGATTCGTAGCACATGAGTCACAAACCTCTCAGTGACGAACTGCTCGAACACCATTGGCCATGTCAAAACAGGCACACCAGCTGCAATTGTCTCCAGAACGGAGTTCCACCCGCACTGCGACACAAACGCCCCCACTGATAGGTGTTGAAGTATATCGGTTTGTGGTGCCCAACCCATGACAACCATGCCTCTGTTACCAACACGTTCTTTCCACCCCACCGGTGGTTCCCATGTTTTAACCCTGACAACCCACAAGAATGGCACTTCAGAGGCTTCTAGCCCGAGTGCTAGCTCATCAAGTTGAGCCTCTGAAAAGTTTGTCAGGCTACCGAAGCACAAGTACACAACGGAGTGGGTTGGCATGGTGTCCAGCCAATCCAAGCAAGCAGGTCTGCCACTACCAGCTCTTGCCGGTGGTGGCATGGGCAGCGCAAGCGGCCCAACACAGTAGGTTCGCTTCGTGTAGCCGCTGTCATCGTAGCTCTCACAGTACTCACGCTCGAGATCAAAGAAAGTGTTGGAAATAAAGCCACAGCTCTTAAGCAGCATCATGTACTGAGCACCCGTTTCATCATCAAATACCGGAGGGTTCCTCAGAAACTCCGACAGCTCAGTAACTGGCAGGCTTATTTCTGGGGCGGGGAACTGAGGAACGGTCACCGAACTACCCGGAGGGGTGTCCTTAACATTGCCACTTAAGGCAAGGCGCCACGTCGCTAGTGTCGGGAAAATACCCACGACGTTGAAAAGAACACAGGGGATCCCAAGCTCGAAGGCAATACCAGCGTTCCACCCGAAGAAGTGCAGGTCGCTGACGATGGCGTCAGGCGAGATCTCCCTGATGAGACTCTCCTGTGCGGGCCTCATTAGCGCCTCATTGGTGGCTGCCATCTCGAGCCGGGTTGAGTCCTCGGCCTTGACGGTGGACATGTTCTCGACGCCCCGTGGGAGGCCGTCGACCACCGGGAAGGCGTAGGTCGCGACCTCGACGCTGGCATGGCTCGGCTCACGCCTCGCAAGGGCTGACTGCACGATGTGGGCGTTTGCCGGGGTTGTGGCGACGATGACCTCGACGTCGTCCGGCCGAACTGCGGCGAGGTGGAAGGAGAGGTCTGTCAAGGGGAGGATGTGGCTGGTGGCGAAGAAGGGCATCACAAGGATGCGCAGCTTCTTGCTCTGCTTAGTGGCAGCTGGAGCCATTGTAGTAGTATGCTGTGGATCTTGGCTTCAGAGGGGATTCTTGATGGTGTAGGAGCCGTGGCCTTAAATATGCCGCATGGTAAAACAGGTACGGGAAATCAATGCTAGATCGCCATAGCTTTAAATATACATCTGTTGGCCGTTGAAATAGTTTATCGTGACACAGTATCTTTTAAATACCAATAATGCAGAGCCACTGTGACATGTAAAAAATGCAACTTCACCGTCAAACCAGTAATAGCACTTATAGTATATGGGCTGTAAGAATATCACATCACATTTTTTTAGAATTGAAAGAGAGAATATGACAGAGAAGAGAACTGGGCTATTAGCTTAGCTCAAGCACAAGTTAAAAGAAAATTATGGGAGAGTGAACTGGGTAAGATATAAATGATTTATGTCTTGGTTAGTCTATTATACGAATAAGCTATTGGCCGATTTTTTATGATGTGCCAACAATATAAATCTCGTTGTTGATTGTATTATTAGCCTTGCTCTAACATGCATCTCGGCTGGCTATGCTACTTAAAAAAATGTGTTTCTTTGATGGAAATGTGTTTAATTTGATAGTATGGGTGACACTGTGTACAGTGAAACCGGGAGGATGCAATTGAGGAGCGGAAGTGTTCAAGACGGAGCAAGTTAGTATATTCTAGATCCACATAAATTGGTATGATACTAATTTAACTTTTGTGTAATGGTTTACAAGGACAAGACAGAACGTCATAAAATCTAGGGAGACCAGCAGTGATGGCAAGAACCTACAGCCTATCGTGACAGCTGAGCAACCTTTAATTTGTACAGACATGACAATAAATGCAGTGCAATGGAGTTTCATCCATTCAGGGTAGAAGCATTATCTATTGGAAAAAAAATAGTGCCTGTAATTCGTTTGTTGACTATGTAAAATTAGCCTGTCTACGACTACGATCTATACAGAAAAGCAAATGTGTCACGTTAAACACTATTAATGAAAATATAGTGCCATTAAATTGTGTTTAAATCATATAGGCCTAATAATTTTTCCATCATTATGGAGATGAAAACAAATAAAGAAAAAAGATTCAATTACTCCTCTCAAGTATAGCAAAGCCAAATAACTCCTTAAACTATGTTACTTGGTTTACTTTGTCCTTTAATACAATTTGTCTTTTTTTTACTCCATGCACAAGTTGAATATCAGGATAAAATTTAGCGAGATATATACTATACATATTAGCACATGTTATCACAATTTTTAACATTATTTAAGTTGGTACTAAATTTAATAATTTAATTCCTAGGAGATAATATAATATGAAAAATAATTACGAAACAATTATAATATATTTTATATAAAGATTGCGAGACCACCATGCAAAATTTAAAAAATGAAACTTAAATTATATGTGGATATACAAATTAAACCCCACTGATTTAAAGGGTATAAATTGAACCAACTTGTATAGCTTATGAGGTAAATTGAGCCAGGAAATAGTTTGGTGGGTTGTTTGGACTTTATCTATACTCGAGGAAGTAATTTGGACCTTTTACAATAAAAATAATGTATATTTTAAATCATGTGTGATGGTGGCACCGGTGTACAAAATGAATCTCGAGTTTCAGATGTTAAGATATCATTAAATGTCACCTTGGTGATAAGCGGTAAGTAGATATAATGTTTCTAATCTTTTGATCAACAAATGATAGATAACCGAGCTTACTAGCTTAGCTTGTGGCACAGAAGCACAGTGAAATTAATTATTAGATTTGTTTTGAGCTTAAAATTAATTATTAGAGAGTGGATGCATATTGAATAATATAGTTTTCCACTTTTCCGGTATTTCTTTTGTTTTGCTAGGGAAAATGTGAAGTCACCAAGACCACAACAGAGTATAACAAAGATTATCGTGCATGGATGCCGCCATCCAGCCATCCAGCCAGCTAGTATGCAGAGGAGACTGTTTGATTGTAGCCTTGTACGCGAGAATTGAATAATAACAGGGATTAGTGCTCTGGCAGCAGTCAGTAACATCCAGACACTCGGTTTTGGTGGCCTGGTGGAGGAAACATCAGCTGCCTGGTAACAGGTAGCTATCAGTACTCAAACCAAACACAGCACATACAAAGTACAGGCAACGATTCAGCCAGGCAAAATTGGCCGTAGGCTGCAACCAAACATGTCCTAAAAAGCAGGATGTGCTGACGTTATTCCCAACGTCGGTTTCATACTGCTCACACTCCGGAGATTAATAAGGCCCCGTTCTTCTCTACGGTTGAACATCAACCCCGTTGAGGCTACCTCTGGTAAGAAATTAATCCCTTCATCTGTGTTTCAACGAATGTGCAGATGCACCATCCTCGTTCCCTTCCTCGTTAGCCCGGGGCTCTCCTCCAAGCCCCGTGCCACCGTACCGCGGCCTACCCAGTCGATCCCACCCGGTGCTCGACCATCTCCACAATCAAAACCGTTGACATCCTCGTCTCCTCGACGCCTTCCTCGTCCTTGCCGACGTGCACGCGGTGCACACCAAGCTTTTGCCATGTATCTAATGAAAAACTCTTCGGCAGAGTCTGAGGCACACGACAAAAGACAGGTTTCCTGTAGTGTCTTGAGAGCCCTATAAATAATATTTTCATAGTTCAGGAAAGTGATGTGATTATAGAGCTCAAAATCATTTTATTTTTGGAGCCTAACTACGAAATATCTCTTACCTGAGTTACCTCTCGAAGGAGGTAAAATGTCAATTAAATCTAGATCCTTTGTTATTAACAGAAAAAATAAATTAAAAAAGTTAATAATCACTTCCCCAGCTACCGGCCACCGCACGCATGCATGGATGCATGCACAGCGTCATTGTCAGCGTTTCATAGACCATCTCATACATTTTCATGTAGAATTTTTATCATGCGGTAGACAGAGGAAAAGAGAGGGAACAAGCTGGTCATTCGCTAGACAACAGTTTTAGAGTCTAAAATTTATGACAGTGAGACCAATTCTACACCATTGTACGAGCTATTTTTGCCACACAATATTTCTTGTCTTATTCATAAATTAAGGGATTATATACTTACTAGGAGACATGTTATAAGTCAACCTATTGCATGTGTTGCATGTTATATCATCAACATGAGACTTCTTATTCCACTAAACTAATGCACTTGCCATTACACGTTAACTTGAGATGATACAACACAACAATAAACTCCTACAAATCTTTTAGTTTGTGTATATAAAAATATTGTACTCATTACTGGAATCCTCATGTTTCCCTAGGGCCTTTTTCTTTCCCTAGGAAGTATTTTGAAACCTTAGGGAAATTTTATTTCCCTAGAACTGCTACTCAATACCGTAGGGAATAGTTGCTTTCCCTAAGAAAGCCCACGATATCGTCAGGAGAAGGGGACGACCGTGGCCACGTCGGCGCCATGTGGACATCTTCCCTAGGAGCAATGGCGTAGTGGTAGGGAAACGAAGGGAAAAAATTACTATCTACCTTTTGTTCATCAAAACCCTAGCCCTAAATCTTCTCCCGGTCTTTCTCCTTGTCGCCGCCCCTTCCGCCTCTTCCCCCCAAAAGTTCGCAAAAATTCTTCCGACATTGCCTCCCCACCTGCGCCGCCCCTTCCGCCGCCGCCGTCTCCCCACCTGAGCCGCCCCTTTCGCCATCGCCAAGCTTCTGCGCCTCCCCTTCCTACCGCCGCCGCCGCCTCCCCTTCCTTCCCCAGCTACCGCAACTTCCATCCGACACTGCCAGCCCCTTCCAATCTCCTGCGCTGCAGCTTCCTCCCCTCGTCGTTGATGGTGTAGAGTCCTAATGGACTAAACAACCCTAGCAAACCATCCTATGGGCCGGCTCAAGTACAAGATTTTATGCACAAGACAAGGATTAGTCCTAGTTGGTTAGAATAGGTTGTATTAGGAAATTAGAGATTAACTTGTAAAAGTTTACTGTTCCTATACGGTTTCTATGTAACCCTATCCTCTGGCATATATAAGGGGAGACAGGGACCCCCTCAAAAGACCAGATCAATACAAGATACACCAAACAGGATGTAGGGTATTACGCATATTGCGGCCTGAACCTGTCTAAATCGTTTCTTGTCACCTTCGACTCTAGATTCTTGACGACTTCTCTCTACACCCTCCTCTCGAGGCACCCCCTCGAGGACCTTGTCAGCATAAATCGCCGACACTTTGGCGACGTCTGTGGGATCCTCTCGTCAAGAATTCGTTACAGAGTCAATGGCATCCTTCAGCGCCTCCATCAACGTCAAGTTCGACGAAGGCGCGACCTTCATCTTCGGTTCATGGCTTTGCACCGCAAACCAGGACGGCAAGCTCCAGCGTGAACTGCGCAATGTGACGGTTGCGTCAGCTCCGCCCCCCGCGCAGACTACGCCGCGAGTTTCATGGAAAACTCCAAATTCCGACACGATCTTCAGATCGTATCCAACTCGGAGGAGTACATGGCGCCCGAAGCAGAGTCCCGCTCGGCCACACTTCAACGTCGACCCTGCTGTTGTCAAACAGCGGACCCGACCTACTCGTCCACGACCACCTGGAGGAATCCAGATCACCTCCGATATTCACCAAGGTTCTACGATTCGGACCGTGACAACTACTCCACGGGTGCTTCGGAATCCCAATCCAGATCCCCGTAGGACAAAGACTTCAACTTCTTCATCGAGTAGATCGCGCGCACCTCAGTTCCCCTTCGGGTTAACAAATTCAGTCGCAATCTACCAAGCTCGTCTGGCAAGAACGCTCCATCAAGCTCGCCAGATCAACTCGGACCTTGTCATGAACATAATCCCTCGGGGGTTATCGTCCATTGGCCTGACATGGATCCTGTCTCAGCTCTTCAGGAATCTGACGACTCCTTCAGAGTACTGGGTACTCCCTCTCTGCTCCCCTTCCAAGAAGGCAGAGAGCTTGACATTGCTTTGGGCAACGAGCAGCCTGGGTTTAACAACCCAGACCGCCAAATTTATGCAAGCATCCATGATGCGAGCGATGGTGAATCCGTTTCTTCTTATGCCCCTACGGTCGAAGGCGAGACAGACGCAGATCGAGAACTCCGGGTTGAGCAGAATCGCTCTCGCGCCCTCAGGTGACGACACATCTGGATGAAGAATCTCAACAAGGAGTTCGACGATGAAGGCATCTTCAAATCACCCGCGGCCAACATTATGTTCGCCGTAAGTGTCCTAGAGGGTTTCCAAACAACCCCCAACATTGACCTCGCTAAAGCTCATCTCGAAGCTGCGGCAATCATGGTCGATCGTCTGGATGGCAATCGCTCTGCTTCAAAAAGAAAGAGTTCTTTCTATCGCCAAACGCCCTCATTAAAGCGACAGAACAGCCACTACGGCAGTTCCGCCGTGAAATCAAAGAGTACGAATAGGTCCCGCGAGGAATCCCCCTCGCCCAGTCCGTTCTCAAGTCGCTTCGCCAACCGACGCGCGACACCACATCAACAAGATCCGAGCGGGAAGGACACAAGCTACATCACATACTGCGGATTCTGCAGGAGGACATGATGCGCCCAATCCGGATGCCCTGCCATGCTACACACGCGCCATCCACATCAGTTCCTTCCCTCGAAAGTTCAAGCCGCCACATCTTCCATCCGACAGTCGTCCCTTCCTTCTGCTGCCGCTACCGCCCCTTCCTTCTCCCACCACCGCCGCATCTTCCATCCTCACCGCCCCTTCCTTCCCCCACCGCCATCTGGGTAGAACGGCCAGGGAGAGGGGGAACTTGACCTCACCGACCACCAAGGAGAGGGCACCCACCCGGAGCAGCGGAGCACACTGCGAAGCCAACAAGGAAGGGGTGGAACCAACCAGGAAGGAGAACTGCAGTACGCCGGCGACGAGGGAGGGAAAAAGGTTGAAGAACCATCAGAACCCAAGCATCAAAGGAGGTATAGGCATGTTACTGCAGTCTTCTTTGAAGTGGATTGGACTAATGTTTGATTGAAATGCTAAAATTAGTACCATAACTATATTCTTTGAAGTGGATTGAACTTGAATGGCTGAATGTGTTGTGCAACAAATAGATTTTTAGGAACTGGATATGAACTGTTCCAGCATTATGTATCTATCTTTTAATATTTGTTATTTCGTCTTTGCAGATGTCTTTGAGACAAAAAAAATGTGAAAAAAACAAGAATGAGAAGGTATGATTCCTTGTGATTAGTGAGGGATTGTTCAAAGGGATTTGGGGTTCGATCGTGCTTAAAATCGTTTATTTGTGATTACCTGTGCTAATGTAAAATGTGGGTTCTCATGTAGAGAACTTTTCATATTCAGTTTCAGCCGATTACAGATTTGGCTTAGCTGATATAATCATATCTTCCTAAACTTTGGATTCAACGTATAGTCATACACTGATGCTCTGTATAGTTAGACATCTGGATTGCGATAGTGCTATGGTATAGTGTTACAGCTCTTGACTCATTTATTTAATCATTCTTTACCTTTCTTTGGTTGTGGATTAGCTTGTTCACCGAATGAACTTGAGCTCCTTTCAATTTCAGGTTTCAAAGTCAAGCAGTGAAGGCCATTGCTGCCCTAGGTCAACCTTTTCTTCTATAGCATATCATTCTAGTTTCCCCTGAGAACATAGTTCTATATTTCACCTCATGAGAACATGACTTGTTGATGTGCAGCTACCTCCATTTGATATGCAGCTCTGGTGATGGCATTGCTTGGATCTATCTTCACAATGCTTGTGGTAAGTTCTGAACACTTAGTTATGTTGTTGGATATACACCTGCCTGCTCATCCATCATGCATGTCTACTCTCTGCTTGCTAGTACTCTCTGCTCATCCTAGTTGCATTGGCTTTGTGCCTCTATCAAATCCTAAAAAATGGCTGATTATCTAGTGCAGGCCTAACACATTGTGCCTCTATCTATGAATGTTTTATCTATTAGGTGAGTTGTATTTGTAAATATATAGTGGATCAATGGCAGCACCAATGGCAGTAACTGCAGGTGCTGCAGGAGTGGTATGCGCTAATGTATTCCTGAAGTTTTTTCATTTAATAAGGATCAGGGATTAGATTTTAGAGGAATCGATTTTTGTTCTTCTGATTGCAGGGAGTCGGTTCTGTTGTGGCGATGATTGCTGAGGTGAGAAGCATCGCACAAGCGATGGCGCCGGCTTCAAGAAACATGTTGAACTCATGTATGGTATACTGTCATACCAACTTAGCAAAGAATTCGATAGCTAGTGCTGGTACCTTTTGTTGGTGGGTTGTAATTTTGGACATGTACTTAGTGAACTATATGTTGAACTCATGTATGGTGCTTTTGAATATGATATTTATTGAGGAAAAAATATTTCTATGGAGCAGCAGTAAATTTAAATTTGGTGGCAGCAGTAAATTTGATTTTGAATTTGGTGGCAATAGTGAAAATTTGAATTTAGATTTGAATGCTGTATTTGAATACAAATTCGAAACAATTTGTCTAGGGGAATGCACCCTAGGGATATCAACCATGGTGGCAGCTTTCCAAGTAGGATAGGGTGCCATGTGAGCAGGTTTCCCTAGAACTCCCCTAGGACTGTAGAAACTCTAGGGAATAAGGCTTTCCCTAGGAAAAACCCTAGGGCACTACCGATTTCCCGTCAAAACTATCCTTAGAAACATTTATCTACCAAACCCCTAGGGAAACATAGTCCCAACTGTTTTTTGGACATTTCCTTAGGTTTTTGACACTAGGGGAACAGGAGGTGGATTCAGTAGTGACTCCCTCTGGTTTGGTAAAGAAGTCCTTTAGGTCATTGGCACAATCTCTAAAACGTAACTTTGACTAATACTTTTTGTTATAAAATATTTATAAAATCTATTTAAAAGATACTTTTATGAAACTATATTTCAATACAAATCTACTCATATCATTTTCACATTTCTAAACCTAACACATTAAAAAAATATTTGCATTCAAAGTTTAAAAATTTGCACAATCTCAAAAGGACTTCCTTTACCAAACCGGAGGGAGTAAGTTATATAATAATATTGTACAATGGTGAGGAAGTGGCCTTGTAATCTTAAGTCTTAGCTATGCGACGGTTGTCTTGCGAAACAACCGTCTCGTGTTCTCTCCTCTATATCATCAAGCATCCTAAGTGGATTTAATCAAACATCCTAAATGGATTTATTTTTTAAGATAGTCTCGCTTGTGAGAGTACAAGTTGCAATAACGTACTTAGACATAGAGACACAGACCCGCATAAGTACACTCTAACACCACATTCACACACCTGTGCGCAAGATAAAATCTACCTTTACACTCATATTCACATGTCTGCCTTGAAGAAATGGTCTCAGACACTAGTTCCCAGCACATGTTGAAGCTGCCTGTCTAGAAAATTCTTAAAAAAAACCTAAAATAAATTTTGAAGAGGTTCAAACATGGAGCTTCCTACTGAGGCCTAGTGCTACTAAGGCATATGGTAACCAACTGGTCCCGGCTCGTTCACATTTGAGTGGATTAGTATGAAATGAGACAACTTACTTACTTGTAGCAATGTATTAGTGAGACTAAGTTTTACCTTCATTTCTAATTATATATTGCTTGACTCTTTTACCTAAAATTTATCCTTTCATTTTATTAAGAAACTTATACAAACATAGTTAAATTTAAGATACTATAAGAACTTTGATTAATAGAATAATCATAATAAAAAAGATATGGAAGGGGTGGGAGTCACCTGCCCTATGCGGTCTGCCGACTAGGGTTGAAAACGGTCATTTAGATTCCCGTTTCGTCCCGAACCGTTTTCTACATTTCATCCGATCAAATTCGTATTTTCGGACAAAAGCGGAATCGGTACGTGATAAGAAATAGGGGATACAAATCGGAACGAAAAAGGTTTAGGCTCTCCCGATCGTTTTCGCTTTTTCCGTATTCTAAAATCTGTATATCCCGGTTTTAGGCCCCTCTAAAAATCCATCCTCCCACCCAGCCGGCCCAGCCCAACAATACCGTTGCAGCCCGCGGCTAGCCCAACAAGTTATTATCCACACATAACAGTACATTCGCTCAAAAAAAAAAAACACAACAGTCAGTCAACAGTCGATGATTCTAAAAAAAAACAGTCAGTCAACAGTCAACACACTCCTCCCCGTCCTCCCCCACGCGGCCACCAGGGCACCAGGCCGCCCGCTCCGGCCAGCAGTCCAGGGCCCCACCCCCCACCCTGTCAATCTCGGAGCTCCACGGACCTCCGTCCCCTACCCTCACGTAGGCACGTGAGCCCCCCACCGCGCTGCCAACCTCCTGCAGGAGAAGCCGCCGCCGTCCGCTGCCCTCACGTGTGCCCTCCACCGCGCTGCTAATCTCCTGCCGGAGAAGCCGCCGACGTCGGCCCGCCGCCGCGACAGGCAGCTGGGCACGGGCACATCGTGGGCAGACGGGGTAGTAGAACAAGAGGCCGGTATGTGCGTCGTGGGGATTGATCTGGCTAGAGGGACTGGAGGTTGAAGATGTGTATCTAGGTAGATGGCCATTACATGGGCCTTGGGCCAGCTCAGATAGTGGGCCAAATTGCTAAGACGCTGGCCTATAATCATTCTTTTCCCATCTTCTCTGATTTACACGGGGGAGTTACATGAGTTACATGTCTGGCTGACTTGTAGACTTGTTACCTAATTGTATGGTCTACCGTATCGTATCAGTGTACATATATGTGTATTGTGCAAGGTTACCAAATTGTCGACTTGTTCCTACGGGTCGATGCTCCCGTTTTGGTTTTCCATATCCTGAGACATGTCCCGCTCGAATTATTTCGTTTCCGATATCCCATGTGTTTGTTTTCATTTTCAATTCCGACCTTTTGTTTTCGTATTTCATCCTACTGCCGACACCGTGGACCTCTCTTTTCTTGGCCATAGCAGGCGGATGCATGATTTAAGCGCCGCGGTGTCCGGGGCGCACCGGCCCACGTGGCGGCCCGCCCCGACACGCGGCCGTCGATCACCCGAGTGAATCAGCAGCAGCGGCATGCGCTTCTCCTACTCGAAGCCTCGGCCGAGCCGCCAGCGCTGGAGCCTGGTGCCTCCCTCCCCGGGCGGCGGCCGCCCACGGCCTCGACGCGGATCCCCATCTCGTTTTTAAGCACGACGCCTAGCCTAGGCCACCCTAAAGAGAACAACCTCCGATCCCCAATCGAGCCGCCGTGATCCATCTCCACCTGCAGCCGGTACGTAACGTGCGCCTAGAAGAAACGAAAAAAAAAGTTAAATGTTGCAATTTCTTTTACTACGTAAAACTAGAAATCTTTAGTTATTTTTGAAGTATATTGAGCGGTTATCCAGCGCTCTGCTGGTGTGTTCGTTTCGGTTACTGGTATTCTTTTTCTCGTCTGGTGTTTCTACTGATCTTGTAGCGATGCGGAATTTATCACATGGTTAAGAGGGTCTTCATCCAAAAAATGAAAGGAATCGGTATCTTCTTTCCGGTGTGACCTTGACCGAAAGAATCACGCCGTCGGTACTCGTGGGGTGCATCCGAGGCGCCCAGTCATCGGCTCCAACGGCTGGGATGCGGGTGGAATCTATTCCGGGTCCCATGTGGAAGCATCCGGAGACACACCTGCTCTCTTCTCCTGCTTCGATCGATCGCAATCTGATTTCCTCTGTTCTTGTTCCAAATTCCAACCAAGGACGCAACGGAGAGAGAGAGAGAGAGAGACGGCATAGGTGATGCTCGCACAATTTCCTCCTGATTCCGTGTGAGTTAAGGATGATTCTGATCTCTCATTTCTTTTTTTTTTTTAAACGAACGGGTAGGAGAGCTGCCTGCTATATTAAAAAGAAGGAAGTCCAGATGAGCCAAATTTACATGTGTACAAGGTCGAGAGGAAGAAAACATGATCTCTCATTTCTGTTCCATTGGTTTCTGGGCTCGCTTTGTGGCCGACCTCGTTGCTTCCCCTTTTTCTCGTTCCTCTTTTTTTGTTTCAATCTTCTTCTAGATATAATTTAGCTTGGGCTTGATTTTCCTTTTCTGGGAGAGCTAGTTACTATCCCAGCTTTCAACAATAGAAAAGACTAGTTAGAGCCCAGCTTCTATTGATTTTGATGTGGCGTTGACAACTACTATGCCCAGCCTCACTGATATGTGCAAACACATGATTGCCCTGTTCATTGCAACAGACGCGATATTGTTTGTTTAGGAGTAGTTATCAGTTGCAACTTACCACCAATATATGTTCATGAATGTGGATGGAAACTACTATATGTACACATGAACACTTGGTGCAATGTTGCATATTATCTGTCTGTCAAGCATACGCAATATGGGCATATGGCTATTTCTGCTCTCTATGAATATTATTGTGGCCCATGGGTAGTAGTCAATTTAATAGGCTGCCTATCGAGGTGAATGTGATTTTACTCGATCCTTGATGGAATTAGTTCACACCCTCTCCATATGGCTTCAATGCAAACACTGCGGACAAGCTAATGACAGGAGCTAAGCTGAACCTGAGCACAGCTTTGTGTGAAGTCGGTACATCTCAATTTTAACCAATCACAGGTGCAACTTAACCATTATTTAAAAGATCTGGAGTTGAGCCACCTATAGGTAAATACTGCTACAATCTTAATCCTGATATAAAAAAAATAATCATCAGAAAGATGTCTCTATTAGCACGAACATGTTGAGTCATGACACTTGGTTTACAAATTTCTATTTGTTCAGTTCAGTTCTGCATTGGTTGGTATCTTTCCTTGAGATAAGAGCCACCCAGCAGATATGCTCTGACGTATTTTGGTTACAACTTAGTTTGTTTGTATAAAAGATTGCAACTCCTGTGTATTTAAAATTTCCTTAAATACCTCTACTGGATTTCTTTGATCTGTTGCTTCTGCATCACTGATGGGTTCAACTTAAATATTTATGAATCGCCATACTGTGTTCGGTAACCTATAGGTCCATGTGATACTTAATGTGATGAACATATATTTGTTAGAGCTTTTAAAGTGTCCACTAACCCAGTTGATTGCGTTGGTTACGCACTTACACTTGTCAGATATGTGCCCTTTGTTGATTCACATGTCTTCCAATTGCAGCACATAATACCAGGGTTTACTCATCTTTTCCAGACATGTGGGTGACCCTACTGTTCTGATCAAGAGTGGTTCATGTTTGGAAGGATGTAATCTCTTGTTGTGCTTGTCAGATTCAAAGTTTATGTATTGTTTTGATCATCTGTTGTGAGAATGGCCTGGTTGCAAGACCGATTCAAAACGCATAAGCTCCACTGGTACAGTGGATCCCCTATTCCATCAGATTTCTGGATATCAGTTGCAGCTTGCTTCACTGTTGGTTTAGTTGGTCTTTGGTCATTTTGGTACTTCTTTTCACTGTGGCAGCGAAAGATCAGTTTAAGCTGGATGAAAATGATTGCCAGATCAAAGAGAAAGAATCTTGAAAGAAACCACAAGGTTCCTACTTCTGAACATGTTTGGAATATAGAATCTTTGATTCGTGCAAGAGGTCTGAAGTGCTGTGTATGCTTGGAATCTATTTCACCAGCACAGCCCCTTGGGCAAATGATGACTTCGGAAATTTTGGTTCACCGCTGCAATGTCTGTGGTGTAGCTGCACACATAATATGCTCCCCGAATTCTCAAAAAGACTGCAAATGTGTCTCAATGTTTGGGTCCAAACACGTGATCCACCAATGGACTGTACTCTGGACAGAGGTAGCTGATCAATCTGAAGAAGGCCAGTATTGTTGTTACTGTGAGGAGCTATCTAGTGAATCTTTTCTTGGAGGTCCCCCCACATATTGCTGCATGTGGTGCCAAAGATTGGTGCATGTTGATTGCCAGTCAGCCATGGCTGCTGAAACAGGTGACATTTGTGACCTCGGTCCATTCAAACGCCTAATTCTTTCGCCACTTTTTGTTCGTACCATTAGCAAACCTGGTGGCATCTTAAGTTCTATAACTCAGGGAGCAAATGAGTTTGCATCCACTGTGCGGGTGCATCTTGGGAACCGTAGTAAAAAGGAAAAGCATCATAAGAGATTGCCATCTGACTCTACAAATGGCGACAGTAATGATGATTCATCAAGCGACACCACATTGAACTCTAACCCGAGAGCTAAGGAACCACAGGTAACTGGGGGAAATGCTCAAAGGGGTGCTGAGAGTGAGCATTATAGCAGTGAGAGTGATGGTAGGGAACTCGTATCAGAGCACAAAAGACTTGGTAATGATGAGACTGGTGGAGTTAAGCTTAAGTTCGCATTGTCTGACTTGCCTGCTGATTCCAGGCCTCTATTAGTTTTTATCAACAAGAGAAGTGGGGCTCAGCGTGGAGATTCGCTCAAGCACAAGCTACATTTCCTTTTGAATCCAGTTCAGGTCATGATACATCACACCCTACAATTGAAAGTCTAGTTATTAACCATTTTATAATTAAAACTACAGTCAGTCAACTTGTGCTACCTATATGCTCTATTTTGTAGAATACACCAAATGCATTGTGATTTTTTGGTGAGTTTGATCATTTCATGTTAAAAAACTGTTGTGATGGAATCAGCATAATCAATATGCTTCTCTTTTTTTCTAGTACATTGTTCATTTAGTGAAAAAAAAAATATTCTTTGTGCTGCTTGACCATGAGGAGTACTTCGGAGCTTAGATTTGTCCGATTTAGGTAATTCAATTACATAATATATTGCATCTACAGTGGATAGAACAATGTGAAATCTAGAAACAGTGAAACTTATTTTCCACAACTATTAAATCGTGGGCACAGCTGAATCAGCGCTAGTTTGTCTGTTCTATTGTGTGTTTCAAAATCTAAGGTTGGTGTATTGTGTTTTCGGTTGTAGTTCAGCACCCACGTTAGCAGATCTTGTTCAAATCCTTGTGATTTCCGTGATGCTAATGTGCCTTGTTATTATTTTAGGTTTTTGAACTGAGTTCTTCCCAAGGGCCAGAAGCAGGACTAATTTTGTTCAGAAAGGTACCACATTTCAGAATACTTGTGTGTGGTGGCGATGGTACTGTTGGTTGGGTTCTTGACGCGGTAGATAAGCAATATTATGAATCACCTCCACCTGTTGCAATTCTTCCAGCTGGCACTGGCAACGATCTTTCAAGAGTATTATCATGGGGAGGTGGCCTAGGTACTGTTGAGAAGCAAGGTGGTCTCTGCACTATTTTACATGACATAGAGCATGCAGCAGTCACTATCCTGGACAGATGGAAGGTGACAGTAGAAGATAAGAAATCAAAGAATGTACTTCTAGTGAAGTACATGAACAATTATCTTGGTAGGTACATAGAAACTTCATTTTTCTAGCAGATACATAGAAACTTCATTTTTCAGTGTCCCTTGTCCAATAAACCTTATTTACCATCTTGACAGGTATCGGTTGCGACGCAAAGGTTGCACTTGACATTCATAATCTCCGTGAAGAAAATCCTGAAAAGTTCTACAGTCAGGTACTATCAGTAACTATCATACATGATCAAAAAATGTTCACCTCTTAACTTCATAACTCCTTCACATCTTTCAAAATATTGGCACACTGTGACTAGAAGATTGTATCTATTTCATGCTGTGTTACTCAACCAAAGCTATTTGTTAATCAGAATATAAAACTGCAGCCTGCATTGGGAAAGACCGAAAGAGGCAAATGAGAAAATAATTACACGAGTTACCTGTTAAGGTGGGTAGAGCTAAGCAGGGAGCTGTTAGTTGGGACATTGTGCTACTTCAATCTCAGTGAGCTGGACAGTTAGGATCTAGTAATACTCTCCAAAACACCATTCTTATTGAACACTGAATTTTCAGTTTTGTAGCCTAGGGATATTTTAAATATATATTATGATCTCCATGCTGTACATGCCTGAGCTAAGGTGGTTATTGAGTATATTAGGTTGCGGTGGGTGAAAGAAATCAAACAACTGTGCTGGACTTGGGTTCAAATCGATATGCTTTTGCAGCTTTTTAGTGTATTTAGTATGATGCTTACTTATTTTTTTTTCATTGCATAGATGAATAATGTGATTTTCATAATGGCTATTTATGTTCCTTTCTTTGGTTTTAGTTCTTAAATAAGGTGCTATATGCGAGGGAAGGTGCCAAGAGTATCATAGACAATACATTTGTGGACTTACCATGGCAAGTTCGGTTAGAAGTTGATGGCACTGAGATTGACATACCAGAGGTAGTGTAAAATACTTTTTGTGATCATTACACATGCAGCCAACTATCCAAATTTACTAGACATTCACAATTTAGGCCATGAATTCTTCAGGACTCAGAAGGTGTGCTCGTCGCAAACATCCCAAGCTACATGGGAGGGGTTGATCTGTGGCAAAATGAGGGTGAGGATTCTGAAAACTTTGACCCACAATCAATCCATGACAAGATGCTGGAAGTGGTTAGTATTACCGGAACTTGGCATCTGGGAACACTTCAGGTAATTGACCACATTTCAGTAATCTTTCGACGGGGAGGTTCATGCTAGAGGCCAAACGAAACTAATCAAGCCGCACTGCACTCAGGTTGGGCTTTCTCGAGCACGGAGGATCGCGCAAGGCCAGTCGATCAAGGTGCAGACGTTTGCCCCTTTCCCTGTTCAAGTGGATGGTGAACCCTGGGTTCAGCAGCCCTGCACGCTTAAAATATCCCATCACGGACAGGTTTAGCCTCCCTCTTTGCTCTTGCAGTGTGTTTGGCCTAATGCAAGTCACATATGTCGTGATGATTATCAGTGATATATATTGATTTCCTTCCCCACATGCTATTCAGGCTTTTATGCTGAGGAGGGCCATTGAAGAGCCTCTTGGTCACGCTGCAGCGATCATCACCGACGTGCTTGAGCATGCCGAGTCCGGGCACGTGATCACTGCTTCCCAGAAGAGAGCCCTGCTCCAAGAAATGGCTCTGAGGTTGGCATGAAATATGAATCGCATCTCATATGGATGACTGGATGTCGCGCATTGCATTGCTTCCTGCGCCATCTCATATGGATGATTGGATGTCGCTCATTGCATTGCTTCCTGCGCCATGCTCTGTCTTCTCTGCAGGAGAGGTTTATGTTGCCGGATATGATTAATCGTCCATTGGTTAAATTAGATTGCTTGTGGACAATACCAAGTAATGCTCTGTGGAAGTGTGGATGCGGATGTGTATGTGTGATTGTGTGAAGTATATAGCTTGTAGCTGCCGCGTGCAGCATGCCCATACTGTTTTGCCAGTAGAATCCCTCTGGCCATTTTGTGTTCGGCAGGCTGCCCGCGCTTCAGTTTTGCTGCCGCGCTAGCTCCTGTTTCAGGACAGCCGGTGCTTCACTTGTGGGGGATTTTCTTAAATCATTTGGTTGTAATAAAGGAAAAAGTCTATATCACTCCCCACCTATGGAGGGTGGGCTACATAACCCTCCAAACTATAAAACGGTCTATATCACCTCCTGAACTTCTCAAAACCGATCAAATTTCCCCATAAACCAATTTTGAATATAGTAAATCACAGAAAAATCGTAAAATGGAAAATCAAATTGTGTGACTCCAAATGAGTAGATATACACACTAAACATATAATATGGTATGCTTTAATATATTTTTTTACAACTATGGAGAAAAGCATATATCCAAAGCTACAGTGATAAAATGTACTAAAACATACTATATTACATGTTCAGTGTGTATATCTACTTATTTGAAGTCCAACACAACTTAATTTTTCATTTTATGATTTTTCTGTGATTTACTATGATTTTTAAAACTGCTTTAGGGTGTAATTTGATCAGTTTTGAGAAGTTCAAGAGGTGATATAGGTTGGGGGTTATGTAATTCAACCTACATATGTGAGGGGTGATATAGACTTTTTCCTTATAATAAAGTTGTACGTATGCGTGTAAAGACTACTACCTATGGTTTTGTTTTTCGGATCACCATGGAAGACCTGCATAACATGGTTCTTCACCCTCTCTATGTTTTTTAGGCCTTGTTTAGTTCTCCAATTTCCCACCAATTTGGTACAATAGCCGTGCTCTTTTAGAAAACGCCAACTTCCACCAACTTAGTACCAACTTGTCACCAACTTTTTAAACTAAACAACCCCTTAATCACAATGGAAGACGTTCATAACACGCTTCGTCTTTTTTTTTTATCTAAGTCAAGCACTTGTCTTATTCAAGATGCATTATTTCATATTTTTTATTATTGTTTTACAGTAAAAATTATTTTTACATAAATTTTCTAATAAGAGGAACAGTCAAACTTAATTAAAAAATTAGTGATCCTTAATCAAACATGCTCGCCCGGTTTGCTCTTACTAAGGGCGCGTTTAGATTGTAGGGAAAAACACTGTAGCACCAGAAAAACACTGTAGCATTCGCTGGAAAACGTGTTTTTTGAGGGAGGAATAGTAAAAAGTTGGAATGAATAGTGAAAAGTTGGGAATCTGAGCAGGGCCTAAAATGGAATTGTGCTCGATGGCCCAATTCGCGGAATGAAACGCATATGTACCTTCTTATCGCTTGAAGATTTCGAGCGACGGCAGCGCTCTGCACGCGGCTCGTCAAATCGGTTGTCTCCACGTATCATCTGGATTTTTTTTACGGTTTCCCTCCTTGCGTTTTGGGCTTTCTGTCTTGGGCTGCGTTGATATGTTTTCCTGGATACGGATTCAGTCAGCCTGATGTCGCTTATATGGGCCACCAGGGGCGGTGTCGGTGTGCATTGGGCCTTTCCAATTTTTGTGGTCGGCCCATATTCGCGTTAAGCCTATATCATTGCTCGGCCTTGGGTTTCCTGTTTTGGGCGGCCGCCGCCCGCGCCGACCGTCATCGTCGCTCTTCAGTTGTCTCGGTGAGGTAGGATTTCCCTTAGTATTCCTTCATTTTCATTCATCTGTTCCTTCTATCCACTCTCCTGGTTTATCAGGTCGATTCCGCATTGCGTTGATGTTCTGGCGCCGTGACCGCCGGCGGGCCTATTTTGTTCGGTTGCTACTGCGGTCGTCTTGCCTTTTCTTCGCCTCCTGTGTAATGCTTCTGCAAGTTATTTTACTCCGCGCGGTTGTTCTTGCTCCCTGTATTTGTAGATCTCTGAGGTTTTCTCCTGTTTTTGGACCATGCGAAGAAGACACCTGTGGGATCTGTATCTACATTCCTTTTCCTCACGCATGCAGTTCGGCGCCCAGTTTGCTGTCAGTCCCATTGTTGAGGTGGGTGGCGTACGGTTCAATTATCTCTCTTCAGTGTACGCTGCTTTTGCATAGTCTTCTTTTGGATCTCTCACGTCATTTTCTTTTGATTCCTCTATGATATAGGCCGCGTTGTGCTTGACCTCTGCTTCGTGCTTTTTTTTTTTTGCCGCAGTTGCCTGTCAGGCTTCTTCAGTGTGCCGTCAAGGTCAGTTTCCTATTACTTGCAAATTCATTTGCAGTGACTTTTTTTTGTTATGACTAATGAATTTGTAGACAACGTTTGGTGCAACGAATGTATATGTATACATATTTGTTATATGTGCGACAGCACCCTTTTTTGGGTGCTTCAAAAATGTGCCCTATGAGCGTGTCAGCTCCTATTTTCGTTTTTAAGTAACAAAAGCTTATTGGTCAACTCCGATGCTTGCTTTATTTGGGATATAAATTTAGGATTGTCTATGAATGTTTCGTTTAGTTGACATATCATGTTCAGTAATTTTCGGTGTCAAATAATGCATTTGTTGTGAGACTGCTATTTGTGCAAAGTGGAAAGACCTTTGGTGTGGTTGTCGCTGTCCATTCCTGTCCCAATGCCATCCAAGAAACACCGTGGTAGTCTCAGGAGTTGTCGTGCCCCCCCCCCCCAGGTTCATTGGTGCGTCCACTTCTCTTCATGCTACACTGTTGTTGTTTTAGCTGGCTTAGCTGCTCATGTTCTGCACATTTTTCCCCTAATTATGCGATTGAGTATTTTCCTCATGAAATTATTCTCAAAATTTGATCTCTAGACATGGTTGGGTAGCCATGGAGTACTAAAGTCAATCTCCAAATCCTCACTGAGTACAGTCATGTTTGCTTGGATTTATTTTCTGCATTGACAACATGGTCCTTCCATCGATCTTGGTCACTGGTCAGTAGCAGCGAGCTGGTAGATGTTCAGTGTCTGTAGTCATGGCTTAAAATCATCGATATCCGATCCAGAGTGTAGGTACCTTACATAGGTTGCAAACACGTGGATTAGTATGGCATGTCTTAAAATCATCCATATCTGATCCACAGTGTGGCTATCTTACTATATTGCAAACACGTGAGTTACTGGCATGTTCTCTAATGACTGACAGTTCCTTAGAGCTGATAAAATAGCTAATGACCTGACAGTTCCATAGAGCTAACAAATTAGCAGTTTAGTACACACGCTTCTTATATTAGTTGCCTTGCAAACATAGATTAGTACTGCAAGAGTTTACTGATGGTATATATTTCTTCTCTGCCTGCTTTGGACCTGTGATAATAGACAGTTTCAAAATTATATATTCTTGTACCTATATATTTCTTCCCTGCCTGCTTCACCTATGGTAATTGATAATTTCTCAATTATATATTCCTTTGTTACAGATAGGGCACACCATATTATCTGATCTGCACAGTGTCATATGTTTGTACTCATAAACATAGCTTACGCCTCTCCTCTACATTAGCTCTTGGTAATTTAGCCTAACAAAATAACCACCAATTCAGGCTTTGTAAAGGCGAGGTTGCAAGTTCTTTATCAGTTACTTATTTCTTTTTTACGAACATGCAAACTTTCAAAATTCTACCATTCTTATTAGCACCATATCAAACTTATATGTTTTTTTTAAAAAAAAACCTCGCATTGGTTAGCAAATTAAATGCCCTAATGTTCAACTGCCTCAGACATAAATATTACCTCACGGAATATTTCATGGTTCCACCCAAATATGATAGTGTCTGCTTCATTCAGATATCAATTGTTCCAATAATATGATGTGGTCCCATAACCAACACAGCCCACTGCATGAACTGTACTTAAAATGTTTCCTCTTATGGCCTTTGCTCGGGCCATGAGGGGAAAAAAATTAAATGACTTCAGGCTTTGGGTCTGGTGCTTCCTATTTGTTGGTTTATGACCTGTTACTGAGATGATCTTGATATGACGGAAAACTGTCTTGGTGGTATGTAGGATGCACTTCATGGAAAAAAATTCCAAGAAGAAATAATTGTAGGTCCTCCAAATGTCTGGTCAAAACTACGAAACCAAGGTTAATTTTCACTGCCAGTCAATATGTATATCACGCGAAAAGATAAATGTATAACTCCTAAATTTACATACAGGTGCCAGATTCAGCTATTGGACGTTCATCCTTCGGAGGGACGTAAGAAACGAAGATTCGAGAGTCAAAGGCAAAAGCTGCCACTTGTTAGGAGCGGATGATTGATTGGTAGCATTTATGATGTGCTTACAGAAAGCTAAAAAAAAACTATTAGATATTGTTTTAGGAAAGTTCAAATATATTAGTGGTTGCAGATTTGCAATGTACATGGCTTATTTCTTGCATTGATAACACATTACCACATGCGCAAACAGAGAGTTTCTTCATAGAATCTAAAAGTTTTCTTATTTGAACCATGTATATGCATTTAATTAGCAATAAAATTATTAGAACATAACGCAGTTTCTTTCATTGATTCCTTTCCACCTTCAGTTTTGATGTGTCCCTTCTCAAAGAACATTGTATGTAAAAGTGCCTCACTCTGTCCTACAGAAGAATTTGTCATCTGTATATCCACTTTTTTTTAAAACATGACACGGCACTACTTCAACACCATGATTCTCTCTGTATATCCAATTTTTTTTATAATGCTTCGAAACCGGCGCGGCGCGGCGCGGCGTGCCAATCTGCCTAGTTCACTTGACCACCTGAGCTGCCGCGCGATGATGGTCGTGTTTGGTTTGTTTAGCCCATAGTGCTAAAAACAAAAATGTAGCATATGCAACAGTAAAGAGTTGGCATTTAGCCCTCTCCTATTTAGCCCCCCTTGTTTGGATAGGGGCTAAAGTTGCATTAGCCCCAAATAGAGCCCCCCACCTATCTAAATGCTCATAGGGGTGCTAATTCCATTTAGTCTCATCTTAGCACCCATGTTTGGTTCCAAAATGCTATTTTAGAGCTAAATTGGTGGGGCTAAATAGGGCTAAATTGGTGGGGCTAAAATTTAGCCCCCCCCCTAACCAAACACCCCGATGATCCACTTGAGCACCATCCGCCTCCTGTTTCGCGGCTGCAGGCGATCCCCGCGGCAGCGTAACACGTGGCCGGCCACGGCACCTCCGCCTCCGGGTTCCAGCCACCGGAGGTCCCATTTGTACCTTTTCTTCCTGATTTGCCCCTCGGTGCTTCTAGAACCGACCTGACGCTGCAGCTGTGTCCCACGCCGCAATTAGAAGCAGCAGCCAAGGGCGTTCGTGTAATTTCGCATCTCCAGCAGCGTCTCGCGATAAAAAAGTGGCAAATGGACACGAGGCCAGCTCGCGATTCGCCCCCAAATCCACGATCCCCCAACCCGCTCCGGCTAAGATTCCACGCTCCTCGTGCCCCCGTTCCCCGAATTGGCCGCGGATCCGAGCTGTCCGTGCCGTCGGCTTGCTATCGGTACCGATTTCGCCTCTCCCCGCTGCTTCAATCGAATTCTAGGGTTAGGGTTTGGGCCGTCGTGAGCACGATTGTGATTACGAAATTGACTTGATTTGGAGCTTAAATGCTGCGAGTTAGGGCCTCGGTTAGTGTTTTTGGCTCCGGTGATGTAGTTTTAGCTGTACGTGTTGCTTCCGGGGCGAGGAATGCACCACGTGTTTTCCCCCTTTGCGGTCGTTTTTTGTCAGTTGACTGTTGAATTAGAATTATATAAGCGGGAAAATAAGGAGACATATTGCATTGAAGCTTTACTGAATGATGTGTTGCCTAAGAATTATTCAAATGTTCTATATATGGGCTTTGTTATATGATGTGTCATGTGTGTTTGGCTACTAATGAGTGTCCGTATGTAGTACCCAGATGATGCTTGTTCACATCTATGCTCATTCTGTCAACATCAGGGCTTCAAGTGTAGCTTGTAATAGATGTTCATTTATTAGGTAATTGGCCATGTTTAATGTGCTGTTTGTGTGAACATCAAAAGTGTATGTTTTGGAGATCCAAAGTTAACCGCTTGATGGTGGGTAAAGACAAAGGAAAGAAACTCATGGTGGTAGTGTATGAGATATGATAGTAGTGCAGTTAACTTGTTGCATGCCAAACCAACTGTGTCATATATTTCTTTTTTACTTTGATCTGGGAATGAGAGAAGGGAATTGAGTTGTCTATATGGTGCATGTTGCAGGAACCTGTGTTGGTGTTCCTTCTCTGTGTAGCAATAAAATAAATTGTATGTGATTATCAACTCCATATTTTAATGGTTTTGGGATTCTCATTCAGTTTTCTGTTGTCTTTTGGCAGGACAATATGTTGTTCACACATGAGAACAATGCTGACCAGTTTGATCTTCTTTCTTATGGTAACCTGAGGGGAGTAGGCGCAAGTGGAAATTCTGAGGAATCCAATTTTGGAAATGGCTGTAGGGACAGTTCTTCAGTTTCTCCTGAAACCTTCAGCTTCTCTTGGCTCCCTGTAAAGAATTGTCAAACTGGCACGCTAGATCATGACAAGCGTCCTCTTTCTGATGCCAAACCATGCCAAGTTGCTTGCAAACGTCCAAAGCAAACAGACCATGATACCTGGTCACATTCCTTTGAGGAACGCCCTTTCACCAGTGAGGTCGACATGTCTGCTTCAGGTTTTGTACTCCACTAGCCTTCTGTGTTCAGTGCGCTAAAAATATTTATTGATCTGGAAGATATCTAGCTGTAACTATTATTTTTGCTTTCAGCTTTAGCTGATGAAGTGGTCATGACCAAACAACCAGATCACATTCCTGCAAGTAATGGTGCCACAACCTACAGTTTTAGTTCAGATATCCCTTGTCGTAACCATGAACAATCAGTTGAAGTGGAAAACTTACACTTACCTGATTGGCTGACTTCCTTCCCTGGTTATTTTGAAGATTGTGGGCCATTTGCTGGATATAACCTTGTTGATGACATTGATTTGTCTGTTCATGAGCACCTCTCTAGAAAGGGTGTGCAAATCGGACCTGAGCACCAGGCTGACATTCCAGAATGGAGAACCCGTGTGTCTGGTTTTTGTGCTGATCTGGATGGTTGTTCTATTTCGACATCAGAACCTATTTTAAGAGGTTATGACTGTGAGAGTGACAAGTGGGTCAAGGACTGTGTTCTTCCAATATCATCCTGTTTATCGCCTATTGATTGGGTTGGAAACAAAAGAATAGATTGTGACTGCAGCGATGAAAGTTCTGTTAGGTGTGCAAGACAGCATATTGCTGAAGCAAGGGAAACTCTTAAAATGAGCTTGGGACAGGACAAGTTTCGTGAGTTAGGTCTTTGTGAAATGGGAGAGGATATTGCTCAGAGATGGACTGATGAGGAGGAGATGCAATTCCAAAGAGTTGTTTACTCAAATCCTGTCTCGTTGGGTAAAAACTTTTGGGAACACCTCCCACTTACATTTCCTAGCAAAACTATCAAGGATCTTGTTAACTATTACTTTAATGTCTTCATGCTCCGGAAGAGGGCTCAGCAGAACCGGTCAGATTTGCTGTGCGTGGACAGTGATGATGATGAATTGCATGGTGAGTCTCCAATACCTGGGCAGGAGAAAGAGGATTCTGCAGTGGAGCCCCCAAAACATGAACCTTTCATCAACAGTTTTCTGCCCATAGATGATGACCATAAGGAATGTGAAGGAGAACATAGTGTTGGACTTTCTTTCCATGGGGAAGCAATTGAAAATGCAGTTTGAGTGCAAACAGCTACTAAACCACAACTAAGATGAGTTGCAAGTGGCATTTGATGGCCAATAAAATGGATGCTCCTAAAAGAGTTTTCGAGGCCGAGTTTTTGCAGAATGATGTTCAAGAGGCCTTGGGAACCATAGTGCATCTGTGTATGAGATGTTGTACATAAAAGATATGTTCAATATTGTGAGTACAGTTTCTCCAACAGAGAGATTACATTGGAGTATACATTGTTCGTCAAGCAAGTTATGAAGGAAAAAAAATGTGACAGCAATCTAGTCCAAAAGTCTTCAGAAGTTTTAATGTGGCACCCAGTTCAGACTAGTGCGTCACTGGAATTCTACGCTGAGATGCTGTGACATATCACATACGGTGGCTCATGTACCTGAAACATCCAGCCACTTCTCCATCTAATGTTGGTAGGCTCATGGAGATGTGCAGTTTCTCGGTGCCGTTTTGCTGCAGTTTCTCCATGGAAAGGAGTCTTTGAGTGTGCTGAGTTTTTGCAGAATGATGCTCCAAGAGACCTTGGGAACCAAAGTGCATCTGTGTAGATGTTGTACATAAAAGATATGTTCAATAATCTGAGTACAGTTTCTCCAACAGAGATTACATTGGAGTATACATTGTTCGGCAATCAAGTTATGAAGGAAAAAAATGTGAACAATCTAGTAATGAATGGCCAAAAGTCTCCTTAATGTGGCACCCAGTTCAGACTGGTGCTTCACTGGAATTCTACCCTGAGATGCTGTGACATACGGTGACTCATGTAGCCCAAACATCCAACCAGTTCTCCATCTAGTGTTGGTAGGCTCATGGAGATGTGCAGCTTCTCGAGCCTTTTTGCTGCAGTTTGTAAAGTGCATGTATTATGTATGGCACCGTAATGAGTGTCTTTGACCATATTAAGCCTAATACTAGGAGTTTTTGAGGGCAGACGGGCATTGAAGGCAGAGGGTGGTCTCCGGTGCATTACAGGGGCAGCTAAACTCCAGGAGTGTGTCCAGGTCGCTGTCCCTGGGAGCTTAGGTTCTGTGGGTCTCGAGTCGCCTCTTGATTAGTTGCGGCGCTGCTATAGTGTCGTGGTCGTGGTGTTTGTTGTGTGTAAGGACCCTGTAAAATGTCTTTCAAGACCTTGGTTTTTCTTTCTTCTACTGTAATGAATGATGCGCAGCTCTCTAGTTTGAGGGAAAAAAAGAAGCATATATACTTTCATTCTCTTTACTCCAAGCTAGTGACACACCGAACAATTAGCCAACAATAACAGAGAATCAAGTTTGTCGGTCAACAGTTCTGGCTTCTGGTTGCCAACTCTCAGCCAGTAACAAGCTTGAGCTACACATAGACTGCACAAGTGTCAAGGAATGAAGAGAGCAAATTCTGAACACACATTTGCTGCAGATCTGGATCTCTGCAAAAATAGACTGCCATGCTGCTGCTCTGGCTCAACAGCAACGATTGCTTCAGCTGGGTTAAGGGCATGTGTTCTTTTGGTGAGCACATCTGTTGCGACCAGAAATAGGAAGTTCTCTTCACACCTCAAATCTACAAATAGTTTCGTTTTCACTCCCTTTATTTGCGTTATTTTTCACTAGAGACACCTGGCATTCTGTGAAAGCTGCTCATTTTTTCGAGAATTGGTTGAAGGCGTGTCCACAGATTGCAAGTCAGTCATTTGATGCTATCGAGCTAGCTTTGGAAGCTTTGAACATAAACTGCAATATTGGCATCAGAATAGTGTGCCTCTTCAATACACTGCAGGAATACATGGACTAGTAGTGTTTTCGAAGCTGATTTGCACTAGTTTACTATACTATACTCTGTGCAAGTCATAGATTTTCTTTTAATGTTTCATCTCCCTCATATATGTTTCTTTTAATAAACAAAATGAGGTTCTAACCTCGAACATCAAGATTGTCAGGCAACAAACGTCATCACGTATGCCACTATGCCAGCGTCAGTACCTAGATCGGAGTGTAATGGGACTAATTATGTTCATTGCACCCATCATCTGGAATCAATAACTGTGAAAGATATTGCTTCTAGTCGGAAATGGAGAAATGATAAGGAAAGGGAGAGGTCAATTAGTCTGCTTGTTGCTTCAATCTTTTCCTAATTTAACCAACCACCAGTATCAAGAGAATGCAGTCCCAGTGTCACTAGGTTGCTCTGAATTGTAGCCGGTAAAAATGGCTAGCACAACTCATGAACTCTTCAGTTCTCGAAAAAAAAACATGAACTCTTCAAATCAGATATAGAAGCAACACAGCAAACTATCTATAATTCTGTAGATGTTATTGACTGAACTCAACTGAAGATAATGCTGGAGCAAATTGAAAGCCTATAATTCTATCAGTTCAGTTTCTCCGATTTCAGATGATCAAATGCTTATTATTGTCGGTCATTGCTCTGCAAATGCAGAAGACCAAAAATAAACCTTGGTAAAAAAGAATAGCTTAAAAAAGCTTTGCCGAATCCAGTAGAACTACCAAGTAGCATCGTTTATTCCCCTCAAGCTCACTTCTAACTTGAACCTCCAAAGAATGAATTGAATCCGAGTCTGTACATACCCAATGGCAACCAACCAATGCTTCTTCAATCCTCGGCTCCTGGAGCTGGCAGGTTGAGGTCAAGAAACCCATCAGCGATCATAGGCTGTTCAATGCCAACGTCTTCTTCAGCAGCATGCACGGGCTCATAGAGCTCGCCGGCGATCGAGTGCGACCGCTTGTGGCCGCCGAGCGCCTGCCCTGACCCAAACACTTTGAAGCAGATGGGGCACTCGAACTTGACCATCGCCTTGTCCTTGTGCGGTTTTGCCTTCAATGCCACCACCGTGGTGTACTTGGTGACGTCGGCGGCGCCGTACTCGGCGTCCGACGACGGCATGCTAGTCTGAGTCTTGACGCTAGGCTCGGTATGATCATCAGATGGTACCTTGGCGATGCTGCAGTTGCTGTTGATCCGTTTATGGCTGGCACGGTGGCCCCCAAGCGCCTGGTACGACTGGAACGCCCTGCCGCAGCCGGGGCACTCGTACCGACGTCGAGGGGGAGCCGGGCTGTCGAAATCGGCGTCGTCGTGGTGGTAGTCGTCGTCGGCGAGGACGACGCGGTGGTTGTTATGCTTAGTCTTGTTCATCTTGGTGGTGTTGATCTCGACGTCGGCGGCGGTGTAGTTGAAGAAATCGTCGGAATAATCGGCGTCGTCGTGGTGGTGGTGGTCGTGGCGCTTCTTTCTCCTTTTCTTCTTCTCCGGCGAGAGGTAGTCGGCCGTGGAGTCACGCCGTTCGAGGATGTCACGCGACAGCATGATGAGGCAGAGCGCGACGTCCTCGGGCTCCTTCTCGAACGCCGCCGCGTGCTGTGGCGGCGCTGGAGCCGGCACGCGCATTGAGCGCCGCCTCCGCCTCGGCGCCGGCATCAACAAGGTGTCCTCCTCCTGGTGGTGATCCCGGTCGGCTTCGAACTCCACGGCAACTCCGGCGGGAGCATGGCGGCGCTCGTGGCCCACCACCGGAGCGCCATGGACGCACTCGTCGTGGTCACCGCCGCCGCTGCTCTCATCGCCACCGTGGAGGCCGGAGAGCCGTCGGGTCTTCTTGGGGTTCTCTCTCAGCCCGTAACCACCGGCGCCCGGAGGCATCACGTAATCCGAGGCCCGGCGATGATGATCGCCGTCGTCGTCGGCATCGTCCTCCACCATGGCCGTCTCCATCTCGGCGAGGGAATGCGAGCGCATGTGGCCACCGAGCGATCGGCCGCAGGGGAAGCCCTTCCGGCACACCTTGCAGCTGTGCCGAGTGGCGCTGCTACGACTAAGCACAGCCATATCGGCCATGGTATGGTTGGTTCGATCAGGATGGAATGGATCGATGGAGCTCCAAGATGAAAGACTAATTAATCAAGCATCTTGATCGATCGCGTCAAGATCGAAATCGAACAAACAAGGAAGCTAACTGCAATTAAGTAGGCAAGAGTGGAAGTGGCGGGTGTAAGGAGAAGAGGTCAAGCGAAGAAGAAGAAGAAGCTGGAGGGATCCATGGATTGCCTGCGAATGATCGAGCTTGCGATAGGGAAGCTGCTAGGTGAGGAGCAGCTAAAGTAGCAGTAGATGGGAGGAGGGGGAGGAAGCAGCAGAGGGGGGGAGGAGGAGGTGGTCATGGTTGTATGCGCGGTTGGTTGGGCAGGAGAAATCTCAGCTGAGCATGCAACCAAGCAAGCAAAATTAGCAAACTGACAGAGAGAGAAAACGAATCGCAAGCCCACGTTAACTAGCTGGCAATGCAAGCTATGGATGGGAACGACGGCAGGGCCGCGCGACCTTGGGTTACGTTGTAAAAAGGTTTGTGCAAGAAGAAACAGAAAAAGATAAATCAATGTATTAGTAGTAGGTTTAAAGATGAACGGTTATGCTACTCGACTATTCATGTGCTGATTTACTTCTTGCGTAGACCATTTTACATCCTCTTTTTGCATGATCGTAGAAAGCAAGACATATTCATTCATATTTTTTTAATAAACTTATTATTCAAATTTAGAGGACGTAAGTGGGATCCTAACCTGTACAACTTCACCCACTATGCGGATACTCTCTCTCCGTCTTGAAATATAAGCATTTTTAGGTTTGGTTTAGATTCATAGCATCCTCAATGTATTTGGACAGTAGTGTGTCTAAATACATTGAAGTTGCTATGCGATACATTGAAGATATTATAAATTTGGACACACACTCTCACGGATATATTTTGAAACGGATATATTTTGAAACGGAGCAGTAATTCAGAGTGACTCTGCGTAGAGACGACCCGGTCTCACACCCCTGCAGTATTGTACAAAGTCCCACGGTGCCGAGCCACAACCATTCTATTTTTGAAGCTGTCCTACCGCCAACTCTACCAGCCACTCACCAGTCACTAGCCGCTAGTCATGTCACCCTCATCCATGCGGCCATGCCTCCACCACCGTTGTTGTCTCACCGCTCCGCTCATCACTGGTCTAGCTTTTTCCTAGCAGCCTTAAGAATAGCACTCATCATACGCTTTCTTCTCAAGTGAACAAGTCAGATTTTACTACAGTTACTTTAAACAAGTTCAGATAATAATATCCTTCCTCGACTGGGTAGGGCTTAAGCTTAACCGTTCCCGGGCCTCGAAATTAGTTAATTCAACATAGACAGATTTAATGTTTGGCCTGAAACCTTGCTCGAACTTCATATGTTTGGGACTATATAGGACATGGGAGAAATGACTACAAGATGATAAAACTGATCACAATCTGTTTGAATTCACATATCATATATCGTAATGCCACATTTGAACGGTTGCTCGTCAGGTGAAAAACAACTCAAATCACATGACTAATAAACTCAATTTTAGCAAAATTGGGACACTATTTCAGACATGCCTTTTGTCATAGATCACTAGGGGAGAAAAGACCGTACCGCCAAAAATCACTCTTCAACAACATGCTAATTTGCTCCCAAACATCACGCGCTCATATTTTATTCAATTTAATAAACACACAAAAAAACCCCTCTTGCCTTCTAGGCAACATGTGGCGAGTCGCATATGCAGATTCTTTTTTTTTTTGCCTTTTTTCCATCCCCTCCCATGTTATTCTTTTCCGCGCACAACCCCGCCTAGTGACGGCTCGTTCGGGAAGGCCCCTTCCCATTCTGATGATGGTTGCCTTCCATGAAGCGTGGCGTCTCGCTAGCTATGAGCGCGTTGTTATCGTGTGGGAAATAATTACTAATATGACATGGGCAACGATAGATGGGCAAGTGGCTCGGCTCGGTGGCTCTAGCCTAGTCTTTCGACGTCAAGATGTCAGAACAAGATAAGGGCAGGCAAAACCACGTGTTATCAAAATGGTAAACACTAAATAGTCACCTATCGTTTAGCTATTTATTCAAACTAAATGTTCATTTAAATGGATTAAAAGGCTATTAAATGGACGCCGTGCTGCATCCATACTAGCTTCCTAGCTCGGATGCAGCACGGTTCGCGGTTTGATCTGTCGTCGGCTAGATGGAGGCAGCGCTCATCGCGACGTTTCCCTTCCTATTCTTATCATCATCATCACTAATATGTTCGTTGTTGTGGTGCTGCCAGGGTGTCTGCACATGCTCATGGCACCAAGGTGGCGCTGCAAGGTGTGCCAAACCACCCTTTGGGTACAGGTTTTGTGGAGGCCATAGAGTGTAAGTAGCTACCGCAAGTGGTGCGGTACATGTTTCCACATCTCGATGCGGGATTGGCCTTGTGCATGCAATAGATTGGTGGGATGCTTCAGGCGAAAGCCTATGATGGCGGCACCCTCGGGCGTCGTTCTCCCTGTTGGGGGCATCTTAGTGGAGTCTGAATGCTTGATGCGCCGGGTGTCTCCATTATGGGTGAGCGATGGTAGTGTCTCTTGGCATCACACCCTTCTTGGAGGTGTTGTTTCTTGAGAGCCGGCTTGGTTTGCGGCGGTGTTGGCATTGAAATAAGGGGATGGCAGCCTAGGATTGGCTCGTGTTCTTGTTTTGGTAGAGGTGTCACTACTCACGTGGAGATGTGAGCGCCATGTTGGTGGTAAGGTGTGGGTGGCCAATGGGTGTTGGGAGCCTTGTGTAGGCGTGCATGGTAAAGGGTGATCTCGGTGACGGCTTGGCGTAGGTGACGCTCTCAAAGAGGCTCGGTGGTAAGTTGGGTCTTTGGTGGAGCAGTGACTAGTGTGTGTGGGCAAGGCGTGGCTCACATACACTTTAAGGTGGTTGCTTCTAAGGAGTGTGAGGCGATGGATGTGGCGGAGCCCCACACATTTGGGTGGGTCAGGATCTGAGTGTTGCACAGGTGCTGCGATGGGAGTGTTCCGCTGAAGTAAGGCTCAAATTGGAGGATCAACGATCGTGTGCTATGGCTTGTGGATAATAGCCTCATGGAGGAAGAGTATTGGTAGCCACTCATACTTGCAGCGGGTTGCAGCGTTTGGCATGGCACATCGTTGGTGACAATGACATAGTTTGATGGCTTATTACTATTGGCTCCTAAAAGTGCATTTGGCCTCCTAGTGGGTATTTGTGTCGATGACACACATAATTTGGAGGTTTCATGTGTTTATTGAGATGTGCGCAGGAAGTAAAGAAAAATGGATGAAATGAAAATAAAATTCTACAAAAGTATCCCCAGAGTCAAACGAACAAGTGGTGTGAAGCTCAATGGTGGAATTAAATCTTATTTTATGTCATTGAGTATAGGAAACACCATACTATCAAGGGGGATATGATCTATAAGCAAAGGATGCCAAATTGCCTTGAAAAGATGAGAGAACTAATTTCGGGAAAGCACAAAAACACACTTGCTGCCCTGACCGGATGTTCCGGTCTGGAGCCGGAAGTTCCGGAGTGGGACAGAGCGTTCCCGGATTTTGCATCGACAAATCCCGGTTCTTGACAACTGACCCCACTTTTACTGTGCTGATCAGCAATTCCGGTTCTGAGCCGGAAGTTTTGGTTCCTTCGAAAACAGCCACCAACGAAGCATTTTGTGGGCCGAGCCAAATTCGGGTCGGGCCGGCAAAAAGCCCAGTTTGTTTCGTGCTGAAAATTTGTGCCCACGCCCATCCCATGGGCAAGGTCGGACTGAGTTTTTGGGCCGGGCCATGGGTGGGCTCGGGCTTCCTATTTTTTTAGTTGAAAAGTAAATGAATAAATCATTTGGGCAGGCTCGGGCCAGCCTGAATTTTTTCCGGGCTTGATTTTCGCCGCCTACGCCCATCCTATTAGAAGGTGCGGGCGGGCCAAAATCCACCGGGCTCAGACCAGGCCCACGGGTCGGGCCGGGCCACAAATGCTCAGGTGTAACGATCACGAACCCTATGTGACACGACTCCTAATCTCCCTCTCCCTCTCTCTCTTTTTAATATTAGAGTTTAGCATACGTATGGAGTGTTTGGATTATTGGGGTAAATATTTCCCCCAAGATAAATGTTTTGCCCCTAGGGGTCTATCTGTGTAAGTGGTGCGGATAATTCCCGACTCTGATCCGACACGAATCCGAATTTAGCGGATATGGGAAAGAGTTTTTGTGATCCATGCGGATATGGATAATCCGAATCTCATTATGTGCGGATGTGAAGTAGGATATAATGTTAGAGAAATCCTACGGATTCCGATAATCTAACGCGGATTATCCGACCCTTATAATAGGATATACAACTATTTTGACAAGCCCAACAAGGTATAATTTGAGAACAAAGGAGAGCTTTGCTTAAATAAGAATAGTATTTTATTTTCTTTGTTTGTTGTACACTTATTTTGATCAAATACGAACGAATTTTTCATGAGTTTTATTCAAGGTCAAAGTGTTTGGTGTCATTGTGAATTGTTAAACTCATTTTAATTGTGCCACAAATAGTAAAGGTGAATATTTTTCTTTGAGTTATGTTACTTTTTTTTCTTGATCCATGGATTATTTATCGGCATAAGTGTACATGTAAGCATGCATTATTCGACTATATAAATCCGCGTCCGCTCAGAGTCTGAACCATTTCCGACATCCGAAAAAATCCGTCTCCGAAACCGCATCCGTGTAATATCCGATCCGCTCCGCATCTGACAAAAAAAGTGGACAACGATCCGCTCCGCTCCAATCTGTTTTAATCCCTATTTGCCCCCACTCATTTGCCCTTAATAAATTTGTCCTCTTTGGGTGTTTGGATTGAGAGGCAAAAGTTGATGTGAATTGTTGCGAAGAGGAGAGAGGGTACACTAATTTAGCACCTTTTTGCAGACCCCACCACAAATTTGCCTCATGTTTGACATCCTTGAGAGGCAAATGAAATTTAGAGGGCTACATATTTGCCCACCCAGTTTGACTCTACATGTTTGGCACATTTGGGATTAATTTAGGATAAATTACCCCATTAGCCTCCCACCACAAATTTGCCTCATGTTTGACACTTTTGAGAGGCAAATGAAATTTAGAGGGCTACACATTTGCCCATCCGTTTTTACTCTACTCCTACATGTTTGGCACATTTAGGATTAATTTAGGACAAATTACCCCATTAGCCCGTTTGCTCCTCCATGCAAACACGCATATAGATATTGAATAATTTGATAAAAAACAAATATTATCGTGTGGGTGCCTCCCCTCACACCGCTGGCCCCGCAGGTCTCTCATCCCAGGACAAAACCGCGGTCTTCTGGTTTTGGCGCGTCAGCCGAGACGAGCCCTTGGCTTGGCCTTGCTTTCCTTTCCATCCTGTTGCGCGGCGCAGGTTACGGGAGTCCGCCTGTACCATTATAAAAGTTACTATTTACATCTATACCACTAAAAAGTTATCAGCCATGTGTATACCATGGCTCGAACTTTTTTACGTAAATACCTATGTAAATACCATTCCGTCCATCATCTGTTAGGAAACAGATTTAGATACCTGACAAGTGGGACCCATGCAGAGAAATACCAAATGTACCCCCTCTCTCCTCCTCTCCCAGATCGGATCGGGAGGGCGCCAGGCCCCGACGCCCGACGCCGCACCGCCGCCGCGCCTGGAGGGGAGCAGGGTTCCTGCCACTGCCGCGCCTGGAGGGGAGCAGGGCTCCTGCCACCGCCGCGCCTGGAGGGGAGCAGGGGCTGGAGGGGAGCAGGCCCCTGCCGCCGCCGCCGCGCCTGGAGAGTGGCGGAGGACGCCGGCCGCGGCTCGTGTGGCCTCCTGGCTCGTGTGGCCCCGACGTGCCCCTGCCCCGTGCCACTTCCCCGCCGCCGTGGTGGCGTGGTGCCCCAGCCCCGTGTCGCGACCCTGCCCAGGCGCCGGTGCTGCTCACCACCTCCCTCCTCGTGCTCGTCGGCTGCGGGGTCGCCCTGCTCGTCCACCGCGGGCCACCGCGGCAGCCCAGGAGCAGCCGCGGGAACTCACCGCGAGGCCCAAGGACGAGCCGGACCTCGACGACGGCAGGCAGAGGGTCACCGTCTTCTTCCGCACGCAGACCGGCACCGCCAAGGGCTACGCCAAGGTTCCTACTCAATCGCTCTCGCGCTGTTATTACTTGTGTTTCCACTGCACTGATGATTGGATTGAGATCGATGTCACTGTTCAAGGTGATCGATCTGGTAAGCTCTGCTCCTCTCCGTCCTCCGCGTTATCCTGATTCAATCGAAATCTGACCTTGAATGGATGGCCTTCGATGTACGAGCTCTATTTCTACTTTTCACTTTGCAATCCATGTCTGCCTTACTCTGTTGATTCTAATCTAGATTCGGTCAGGTGAATAGCTTACACTACCGTCTAAGGAACTGGACTTCAGATCCAGAGGTAATTCGCTTTATTATTTGGAAGAGTTCAGATGTTCTTGTCAATTTTCTGAAAATTCAGAGTGCTATATGAATTTCAATAATTCACACTATGTATCTGTCTAGTCATAAACACACACACACACACACACACACACAGATCGCTTAATGCTGCTAAAATTTCAAAAATTCAGATGTTCGTACAGAAGAAAGAGATAGAAGGCATGTGAGATTCAGGTGAGGTGCAGGTTGGGTGATGGAAGATAGAAGATCAGCACTTTGTGTAGGCACGCACATGTGAGAGGTGCAGGTTGGGTGATGGAAGATAAAAGATCAGAACTATGCTTGGATTTGATATTGCCAGAGAACAAGCAACAGTTGCTCAAAGTTCAAGTTTGTCTAGCTGAGGGAAAAATTATGTGGAGGAACTACTACTTTTGATGTAATTTAAGCCATGTATGGTTTGGTGTGACGAAAACTAGTGAACTAATTTGCTACGTGTGGACATAGTGTGATTGAATGTTGGTGATATGAACTTATTTACTATTTGTGGACTTAGTGTGATGAAATGTTGGTGATATGAACTTGTTCCATGTCATGCGCATTTTTTTTCATTTTTAATTTTTTTCCACATTTTCCTATTTTTTCCCATAGTTTTCTCATTTTTTTCAGGTTTTTAATGGTTTTTAAATTTTATTTCCACTTTTCTAATTATTTAGACTTTTTCGTAATTTTACCACATTTTTCTCTTTTTTTTTACTATTTTTAAAGATTTTTAAAATGCTTTCCCACTTTTTATGATTTTTTACATTTTACGAGAACAATTTTTCCCACCTCTATTTTTTCAGACTTTTTCCTTATTGTTTCCCACATGTTTATCATTTTTCTGAATTTATAAAGATTTGAAATACTTATTTCCACTTTTCTGAATTTATAAAAATAATTTCAACGTTTCCTGATTGTTTTTTAAAATTTATTTCCACTTTTCCTGCATTTGTACGTTGTTTATAAATTATTCCCCCATTTTCCTTATTTTTGGTAGCTGTTTTGTTATTTTTTCCTATGGGCAAAACGGTCTTTTGACACCACACTTAACGACTGTTTGCACTACTTCCGTCCAGAATGGTATAGGCGTAAAATAAAGTTCGAGCGTGGATTGAAACTTTTAAACTTTTTAGTGCCAGAGGCTCGTAAAAGACTCAGGTTGCGGTTGGGTTGGCCACAGCACAGGCCAGACGGAGCCAGACGGGACCCCTCTTTCTGCTTCCTTTTGACCCACCCCCACCAGGCCACCACCCCCAAGCTCCCCTCCCTCTCCACAGTCGCCGCTCCTCACCTCGTCTCCTCCTCTCTCGTTGATGCGGCTCCTATGATCCGCCCCCGCTGCCCACCGCCGCGGGTCTCTTGATCCGTCCCCAACTCAAGGAAACCGTGAATCAAAAAAAAAAAAAATCAAGGAAACCGGACCCCGGCCAAGATTCCGACGCCTCCCGCGGGTGCCTGGCAGATTCGTCCAGGGACCGGCGCCTCGATTCCGTCCCCGCTCGCGGTAACGAACAAGTCGGCTCCTCATCCCTCGCAGCGTTCCTCTTTTTACTTCTGTGTCGAAAAAACTTGACAGGGAGGTGTTTGCGGCTTCCTGCAGCATCTGGGGGGCTCCGGCGCGCCGTCCCTGGAGATGTCCGCCGTCCAGGAGCAGTTCGAGATCAAGTTCCGGCTGCCCGACGGCACCGACATCGGGCCCAGGCGCTTCCCGCCGGCGTCCACCGTCGCCACGCTCAAGGAGACCATCATCGCCCAGTGGCCCAAAGGTCAGTGCCCGCACGCTTTTCCCTTCCCCAAAACTGCAGCAATTCCGGCGCCGTTGTAGAGGTGATCAAAGGTTGGTTCTTAGCACCGGCGGGTGGCGGTAGAGCTATGCGATCAGTATTGGCGCGCCGGTCGCTTTCTCGGGTCGAATTCTGCCCCTGGAATGACCACCATCTAGTTTGGAATCTTGAGGTGTACTGCACTGTGGCGTCGCCGACTCGCCGTCAGTGGCCAATCGTTTAGTTCAAGGACCAATAATTGAGGCATTTGTGTTTCCACCACGATGTGAACCGATACACTTTTATCAAAGCAATCTGCTGAGCGTGTGCCAATCACATAATTAGTTTGGTGGTGCCAGTGCTGGAACTTTTAGTGCTCAATGTTAATGTACTGACGTTCTTATGGTAATGAACATCTTCTGTTTTATTTGTAATGTGTATATATGGTATGGTAAAGTGATTGATTCAGATTAGCTTTTGAGCGACAGTGATTGGAACTTAACAAATCAGGAAATTAGAACTGCAGAAAGTAGAGGAGTTCCTACGAGAGGAAGTATGAAGCCATGTCCCAGGAGAGCAGTTTTATCTTTCCTCGGATCAGCTGAAGAAGTGCAGTTGACTTAAGAAAATTGCTGCATTTTGGCTGAAGTACTATCATTTTCTTAATATGCACATCTTTAGAAGTTTGTACATGACTTCTGTGATACAGAATGCACTACACACGGACATCATAATAAGCTGTTGCGGGCCGAAATCCATGTATAGTAAATTATTCGTATGGTTTCCAATTAGAAAAAAAACATGGGCAGCCGGTAGTGGCTAAAATGATGAGAGAACTTCAGAGGAGATAAAGAGTGTATAAGAATCAAGTATGCTGAACTTTATTCCCTTTGTAGCAAATCTCCATAATTTGATGAAATATGATAGCTCATGGTGATTGTAACTTCAGCATTGGACACAGAACCACACCATCTTAGGAGGATCATGTCTAGCCAATTTGATTGTTGGTGACTTTTGCCCAACTGCTTTTGTTTCGGTTTGAAGAAACAAAGAAAAAGTTGTGATTTACAACTTCGGCTAGGCTATGCTTGAAACAAAAGAACATCATAATAAGTTGACACAGGTTAGTGTCGCTTGCAGTGAAAGGCTTGTATGATTTTTAGTTAGAAAAAAAAAATAAATGGAGAATGAGTAGCGTTTAAAACGAAAGAATATTGCCGTGAAGGAAAAAAGGCATGTAAGAACTTAGTGTTATGGACTACAGTTCCTTTTATAGCAAGTATTCTCCATTTTTCATAAAACATTACAGCTGAATGAAAGTGTTTTAATTTGAGCATTGAGCACAGACCACATAGCACAAGGACAGTGTTAGGCCAATTTGATTTATGACAATTTCTTCCTGTTTGATCATGTTTTCTTTTGAAGAAATAGATGGCCAGTTGTGCTTTAGGGCTAAGGCTAAGCTATTGAACATTTTTGGATCAGTAATGGGAGGTGCTTCAATATTATTTGGGCACAAATTTTCTGATGGTTTGGGATCAAGCTAATTAAGGAGTAGATACTGACTGTTACACCAGGGTTTAAGTGCTTGAGGTCTCATGCATTTACCACCAAGTATTGTTGGTGATGCTCCAATGAAGTACTTTATATATGTAATTCACTCCCTGCAAATAGTTATGGCTTCTGTTTTCAATTGAAGCCCAGGATGTCTTGGCATACTTTTATGAATCTTGCCAAGCAGAGTGGAAAAGGCTTATGCACTCTAGCGCAGGTTCTAGTATACTCCCTCCATCCCATAATATAAGGCGTAAGTCTTTTGATGCGGAGACCAAGGAGTGTATTTAATTCTATCTTTTTTTTAATAAGAAACATCAACCAATAGAAAGGAGAAGACAATAAATTTGCTCATTTCCACCCAAATGCTCATCCATTGAACGAGAGCCGAGGAGGAGACACCCTGTATTTTGGGACATCCAGGAAAAAGTGGTTACACCTTGTATATTGGGATGGAGTATTTTTTAGTGTCTAAGAAGAATATGCAGCAACTAGAATAAGTTCTGGTGTTTAATTTCTAGAATCAACTAGTATGTCTGTCATAACTATTTCTACCAACAAGACAATTTATATGCGTACACTTGAAATGCACAATTTGTGCATGTCTGTATAATAATGTTCAACAGCTGAGAATAAAACAGTAATTTCAGATGTAACATGGGATACTGTCGCACGATAAGTTCTCTGTAAGCCAGTAGACCAACTTTTAACAGGTGATATCTGATTGATGCTGTTGGAGCCAGAGGCAAAACTAGCAAGGAATTGACCCTGGTGCACAGTTCAAGTAGTACACATAATTTTACATAAACATTTGGTGAAAATAAGTAGAGTTAAAAGGTAAACATTAACACCATGAAGAATGAACATGGCGTCACCCCTGATGGAACTTGTAGCAAACTAGCTTATTCTGTAGTGATAGCTGACTGGAATGCTTTGACGCCTATACTGAGAGGAATCTCATCCTGAATAAATTGTTGTTCTTGGGTAGTCGGGAAGAAGTAGCTTATCTAAAATTTGGGTTTTGGTTCTTTTTTATGGTTAGTATTGATTACTATGTTTGATATAACAATTTACAATTGTAACCTGGGCTGTTATCAGTTCGTGTTCAGCATAAACATGTCCATTCGCTAAATTAACTCAGCAGTTAGTTCATATTGTTGATGTTGCAGGCCTCCTCCTACTAAACAGATGATAGATGCTCGATAGTATTTCTTCTTTTAAAATGTCTGAAACAGTCCTCAAATTCAGGGGTTTCAACTAGGTCATTATTCGTGGGTCCAGGTCCATAAACTTGTTAATTGTGGCACTTGAGGTCCAAATGTCAGTAATTAACATTGCGCCTATGTAGTGTCACCTAGTCAGCCATGACATCGACGTGCTACACAATGTGCCCTCCATGCATGGCTTGGAGCTCAGGACGCAATACAGTAGATATAGGAATGGGAAGAAGACGGATGACATTGGGTCTCTTTGGAACAGTGGTATGAATGGTGGGTTAGAAAAGGTGGGTGACATGGATCATGGATGCAATGTAGATGCCAGGTAAGTAGATCCACACTGATTAGATGGGTTTGGAACTCGAGTAAAACACTTAGTAAGTTTAGTGACCTAAATGTGCAAATAGATAGTTTGGGGACCTAATTGACATCCCTGAATAAGTTTAAGGACCGCTGGTGTACGTTACTCGAAATGAAATATCTCACAAGTGGTTCATATGTCATATTTTTGCATGGTGGACCTAAATGAATTCCATAGAGGGAAGGGGTAACGGATTATGTCATATTTTTGCATGGTTAGGAAGAGTGGAGTGACAAAAGCAAAACTTAATTTTTAAGTTCCATGGTTCTAGTTAAATAATGGATTAGAACAAAGGAATCATCTATGGATCTGCTAATCTGATAATACATCTCAAGCCAGCATGAATCTCTGGGAAAATTACATCTCTTGGACAATAGATAGGGGAACCAAATTTAGTGCTGCATTGCCAAACTATCCTATCATTTTTATCCTTGTGTCTTGCTGGATTTCTTCATTCCTTTAACACTTTCTACTTGAATATACTCAATCTAGTCTATTTGTGCATACCACCAAACTGTCGTCGACTTTCTTTACTTCTTTTTTTACCTTATTCTGCTAAGCTTGTTTGTAGTGTTCTTACTGTTCCTTCTCAACAGATAAGGAAAAAGGTCCGAGGACTGTGAATGATGTTAAGCTAATTAATGCGGGGAAGATATTGGAGAACAACAAAACCCTGTCAGAATGCAAAAGCCCGATTTGCGACTTCTCTGGGATGACAACGATGCATGTTGTCGTCCGAGCACCAACTACAGGCAAACAGTCTGGTAAATATTCGACCTTGTCGAAGGCTATATAGCTTCTTTCTTTCCCTTATATCCTAAAAAATAATTTGTATTCCATCTGCTGATAACAGAGAAAAGAGCAGCAAAGAAAGCCAAAGATTTCAGGTGTGGTTGTGCCATCATGTGACAGCTTTGTGAATAGTAGCAAAAGAATGTGGTCATTTCAGCTCCTCCCCCTTTTTCCCTCTCTTGCTAGAGTGTTGTATTATGATCGAGGCGCTGTCTCCTTTCATTTCCTTTTGATGTATCCCGGGGAAGAAGCAGCAGCAGATAAGTGCCCTTTAATCATGAGTTGCCAAATTTGAAGGCAGTTGGCTGCTAACTACCCTTGAGTTATGCGGAGCACACAATTTGAATGCAGTTACTAGTGTCTAATTTATGAAAATCATCTTATGCAACTCTGCATGGATTCACATTCTCTTCTATACCTTTACCTGTGTGTGTTGTGTTCAATCTATGCCTGACATGGTAAATGAGCTTCACGAAACGGCATTCGTTTGATAAATTATTCAGTTTTCAGTTTGTAGAACTGTAATCTGGGTCTTTCTTGATTCGATGGCTGTGTTTTGTAATTGCTGCCCACCATATTTGAAACCAGCCATGAGTCATTGCCTGTTGATCTCATTTTGCATTGACGACCATCACTCCATCAGGCTGTAAAGCCCCAGAATGAAATCAGTTGAATCAGATGCACTACGATAGTTCCCAAACAGGCCTAAGTGACGGCAATATTTTGTTGAACTATTTTAACCGTTGCTTTAGTGTTACCTGTCCGGTAGCAAGAGTGATGTCTAACATACATGGGGTAGAACATTTTTTTTTCTTTTGCCTACAGTGAACTTTCTGAATACTCACCAGTACACCGAAGGAAAATGATATGCATAAATTGTCCACGGGATTACCCGTAGGCTTGTTTGCCAGTTGTATACCAGTGTACGGATGACTGCTCTGTGTTTTTTTGTGGCCAGAAAATGCACCGTTTATTTGTGCGCAGACGTGTCCTCTTGCTTGGGAACGCAACAAAAACAAGGCGCCCACCGCGCGAGTGCAAAGCGAGCAAACTCACCTCACCGAGCCCATCGGCGCAGATCCCGGCCGCCCGGCGCGAGATCCGACGGCGCCGCACCCGCGGAGCGCGCGCCCCACCCCTTCCAGGCTTCCCTCCCTATCGTCATCTTCCTTCGCCTCGTCTCGTCTCCACGGGCAGCTCCTGGTTCCCACCTGAACCTCCCAGAACCTCCGCCTCTCCACTCCACTCCGCGACGCCGCGCGCGCCTCCTTCCACTGCCCCGCGCAACCACTTTATACCCTTCCGCTCCCCGCCGCGGGCGCCCAGACGCCGTACAGTAATCCGCTACCCAATCCGGAGTTCCATCCAGTCTTTCTTCCCAGACTCTGAATTGCTCATCCAAAGCTCCTGATAAACCCCGCCGCCGCCGCCGTGAGTGTGTTAACGCCCGCAGCAGGGGCCCAGCCATGGCCGCCGCGCCGCCGATGTCCGCCGACGTCCTCAGCTTCCTCCCGTCCGCCGCCGCGCCGACGCCGGTCGTCGCCGCGGCGTGGGGCGCGGCGAGGGCGGGGTCCGTGAGGGGTAAGGCGGCGCTCAGATTGGTGAGGGGAGGAAGTGGCCTGGCTCCGGTGGTTGGGAGGAGGCCCCGACGGCCACCTCTTTCCGTGCGTTGCGACGCCACCAGCCGGGACGGCAGGGTACGGATTCTGTTTGCTCGCCTGCCTTTTTTTTTTTCGGTCCGTTTTGGGCACCGTTTTTTTAATTTCCTTTCATTTGAAAAGAATATTGACATGTTCAGTTCCGGTGTCACATTCTTTTGTATGTATGCATTCATTTGCATCCCATTGTTACTAAAGAGAAGTAGTATTCACAGCATTTATACTACGTACTGTATCCTCTTAGGAAGAGCCAGGAAATTCTACGGCTAACTCATCCTTGTCTATTTTGCTAACAGATCACACAACAAGAGTTTACTGAGATGGCATGGCAAGCAATTGTCTCATCACCCGAGGTGGCCAAGGAGAGTAAACACCAGATTGTGGAGACCGAACATCTGATGAAATCCTTGCTGGAGCAAAGGAATGGGCTTGCTCGAAGGATCTTTTCTAAGGCTGGAGTCGATAACACAAAGCTTCTTGATGCTACAGAGAAGTTCATCCAGAGGCAGCCTAAGGTAGTTTATCATAAACACAGTTTGATTCTGTTGATATCCAAATGGAGTTTGTCTTTCAGAGGGCAGTACATGACTATTAACTAGTAGGAGTACTAGCACATAATACGAAAATTGCAGTTCATTTCACTTCACTGAACTGAAGTTCCTTCATATCTAACTGTATATTTGTTAAAACTGAATATCTTTCAGTGAAAGTTTTCTAAAGTTTTGTTCAATGGTTCAGGTATTAGGTGAAGACCCTGGTTCCATGTTGGGGCGTGACTTGGAAGCTCTGATACAAAGGGCAAGGGACTTTAAGAAAGAGTATGGCGATTCATATGTCTCAGTTGAGCATCTAGTCCTCGGCTTTGCCGAAGACAAGCGGTTTGGGAGACAGCTATTCAAAGATTTTCAGGTTACTGTGAAGACCTTGAAATCGGCCATTGAATCAATCAGAGGGAAGCAAAATGTAATTGATCAAGGTATGGCCTTCTGTTTTGCTTTGATTCCTGAAACAAAATGTAACAGTGGCAGGATGTGATTTATTCTCTCTGGTATAGCAACACTGACATTGTAATGCTTGGAACTCATATGCTTCCCTGTTTGTGCCCCAATAAATTAGTGTGATGTATTTTCCTGTAAATTACATGATGGGACACGGGTAGCAATGCAATATCTGCTGAATTAGGGACATACCTTTTTATATTACACTTGCTAGATATGAACTTTTTACACTTACTAAAATTATGTATTTTCAATAGATCCTGAGGGCAAGTATGAAGCTTTGGAGAAGTATGGAAAGGACCTGACAGCTATGGCACGTCAAGGGAAACTTGATCCAGTTATTGGAAGGGATGATGAAATTAGAAGATGTATACAAATATTATCGCGGAGAACAAAGAACAACCCAGTTTTGATTGGTGAACCTGGTGTAGGAAAAACAGCTATAGCTGAAGGGTAGGACAGAAGTACATTTTACGTAGCATTTTACCAAGTGTTGAATTAGTTCCCTTAACTTGATTTTTGTTTTGTTCTTTGTTCAGGCTTGCTCAGAGGATTGTACAAGGGGATGTCCCACAAGCTCTGACAAACCGTCGAGTAAGTTATTCATTCATGTATTATGTTCTTCTAGGTCATAAAGATGTCAGACTCTGTGTATAAATTATTGAAAATGTTATTTCTAGTAGTGTTTTTCATCATTGTTCTAAAAACATATTGCACAGAGGTGGCGCTGATGCCCTCTTGTTAGCCATCAAATAATGATGCTTATCAATTAAAATCCTCATTAAGGATTTTTTTTTTGTCGCAACTGATATTAAAGTTCAAATGGTTCATGTGTACACATGTTGTCCACCTATTCAATTTCTTCGTCCTTTAGGTAACTAATATTATGTTAATGTTTGATGTGCGTTGTGGGCAAGTTTACTCTGAAGCTGCTTTGTGCGTAGATATTGACAACAAATTGCTGACTCCATTCTCTCATGGGCAATTTTTGGCGATGTATCTGGATGTTTTAACCAGTTTCAGAAGCTTGAGTTATCACTAAAAAACACGATGCTGCTTTACAACTTTTTTAGTGTACCATCTAACTATATTGGACGTAAAATAGTATTATCTAAACTGTAAACTACTGTGCACACTTGTCTAGTCATTTTAAACTTTTTTCTATCTTATTTATTTTCGTTTAAACAGCTAATTGCACTTGACATGGGTGCTTTGATTGCTGGTGCAAAATATCGTGGAGAATTTGAAGATAGGCTAAAGGCTGTTCTTAAAGAAGTTACAGATTCTGACGGACAGACCATTCTTTTTATTGATGAGATTCACACAGTCGTTGGAGCAGGTAACTGTATCTAGGAGTCTTTGTTGTTTTTTTGATTATTAGATCTTTTCTGCATTGCTGTTCAATTAATTTCAATTTAAAGTATTTATTGGTAATTTAAAGTAATTTATTGCTCCAATGAACTTAATAATTCTACCTTGGTGAACTTAATAATTCTACCTTGGTGATCTGATCCCTGTAGGGTCCCAGTATTCAACTCCATTATTTTATTTTTTTAAAAAATGACATGCTAAGAAATTTCTTGTCCTTTGGGCCCCCAGTGTTTGACACATACTTACTAATTGCTCTTAGCCGCACTTGAGCTATAGCCCTTGTAGATGCACTACGTCAGTCTATACTCCTATGATTCAAAATATTTCTTCTAGCCTTTACAATTTTCAAAATGTTTGTTGGCCTGCAACTTTAGGCAACTTTTACATGCATTTTTCAGTCTTTCCCCTCGTTAATTGCATAATTAACTAGCTTCTTTCTCCATTCATGCACACTTCAGAGAAGATTGAGAATAAAATGATCATTTTATCTGCCTTTTTAATTCTTGAGCCCAACTCTAAATTCTAAAACAAGTACTGTGAATTGGAGTTACTATGCATCACTGAGTTTTCAATAGGAGATTATAGGAAGGTATGATGCAAGCCATCCTAGTCCAGTGAATATTGTAGATTTTAATGTGAAACTGCATGTTAAAACTTGCTATAATTTTACTACTATTTCCGTGAAGAGAGTAAACTTCCTGTTTCTAGTGTTAGGAAATTTATGAATGTTCATCTTATTCCAGGTGCCACAAATGGTGCAATGGATGCTGGTAATCTTCTCAAACCAATGCTTGGGAGAGGAGAGCTACGATGTATAGGTGCAACAACACTTGATGAGTACCGCAAATATATTGAGAAAGACCCAGCACTAGAGCGGCGCTTCCAACAAGTTTTTGTTGATCAGCCTTCAGTTGAAGATACAATCTCAATATTAAGAGGATTGCGAGAGAGATATGAGCTGCACCATGGTGTACGTATATCTGATAGTGCTCTTGTGGCTGCAGCTGTTCTTTCAGACCGTTATATAAGTGGACGATTCTTGCCTGACAAAGGTGATTTATTTGACTCACTATAATTCTTATTTGAAGCTACTAACCTGCTAGATGCTGAGGAGCTATTACATCATCTACTGCAAGATTTTATGTGGTCTTTCTAATAGGAGATTATGCTTTGTTCCAGCAATTGATCTGGTCGATGAATCAGCTGCCAAGTTGAAAATGGAGATAACATCTAAACCTACTGCTCTGGATGAGATCGATCGTGCTGTCCTGAAGCTTGAGATGGAGCGCCTATCACTTACAAACGATACAGACAAAGCATCAAAGGACAGACTATCCCGCCTTGAAGCAGAATTATCCCTATTGAAGGATAAACAACGTGCATTAACTGAGCAGTGGGAGCATGAGAAGTCAGTCATGACTAAAATTCAATCTATCAAAGAAGAGGTAAAGTTGACCTTTCCATAAGGATTTGCTGTATGATACTAGATCAACAGAGTTAGTCTGTCAGACAACTGACTTACATTTACTGTTGCAACAGATCGACAGGGTAAATGTGGAGATACAGCAGGCAGAACGTGAATATGATCTCAATCGCGCTGCTGAACTGAAGTATGGCAGTCTGAATGCCTTGCAGCGCCAGCTTCAAACAACAGAGAAGGAGCTCGATGAATATCAGAGTTCAGGGAAATCCATGCTAAGGGAAGAGGTAACTCAAGATGATATAGCAGAAATAGTGAGCAGGTGGACAGGTATTCCGGTCTCTAAGTTAAAACAGTCCGACAGAGAGAAGTTGCTGTATCTAGAGGACGAGCTGCACAAGCGTGTTGTTGGTCAAGATCCTGCAGTAAAAGCAGTCGCAGAGGCCATTCAGAGATCCAGAGCTGGGCTGTCCGACCCAAACCGTCCTATTGCCAGTTTCATGTTCATGGGGCCTACAGGAGTTGGGAAAACAGAGCTAGCGAAAGCCCTTGCCTCTTTTATGTTCAACACTGAGGAAGCTGTTGTAAGGATTGACATGAGTGAGTACATGGAGAAGCATTCAGTCTCAAGATTGATCGGAGCTCCGCCAGGTTACGTTGGGTATGAAGAGGGTGGTCAACTAACAGAGGCAGTTCGCCGGAGGCCATATTCTGTTGTCTTGTTTGATGAGATTGAGAAGGCTCATTCAGACGTCTTTAATGTCTTCCTTCAAATATTGGATGATGGTAGGGTTACCGACTCCCAAGGACGAAAAGTGAGCTTCACCAATACTATCATTATCATGACGTCCAATGTTGGGTCACAGTACATACTAAACATGGACGAAGAAGGTGGATCATCCGATTCAGCCTACGAGAACATAAAGAAGAGGGTGATGGATGCTGCAAGATCGGTATTCCGCCCTGAGTTCATGAATCGTATAGATGAATACATTGTTTTCAAGCCTCTCGAGAGAGAGCAGATCAACAGCATTGTCAAATTACAGGTAAACTTTACTTCTGCAGGGATCAATTTAATTTTACCTTTCAGAAGATTTTGCATTTATAAATCCTTAGCAGGAATTGAAAGAAAGAGAAAAAAACCCTGTTCCAAGATTACCATATGAAATGTCAACGACAATCTACACTAAATTTCTACAGATTATAGTTGTCCTAACCGTTTTTTTTTGTTCTTCCTGTGGTTCAGCTGGCAAGAGTGCAAAAGAGGATTGCAGACCGCAAGATCAAGCTTGAAGTCTCACCTGGAGCAATCGAATTCCTAGGAAGCCTTGGGTATGACCCAAACTATGGCGCAAGGCCAGTGAAGCGGGTGATTCAACAGTATGTGGAGAACGAACTCGCAAAAGGCATCCTCAGAGGTGATTTCAAGGACGAGGACAGCATCTTGGTGGATACCCAGGTCACGGTGCCATCGAATGGCCAGCTTCCACAGCAAAAGCTTGTTTTCCGGAAGGTCGGCGAGGAAACCAAACAAGCTGCGGAAGGCGAGAAGTTCTTGCCGGCCATATGATGGGGCCACAATTGGTTCATTTTTTTTTTAAATGATGATGATGGGGCTACAATTGCAGTTCACAGATCATGAGCAATAAAATGTACATATAAGGGTGATAAAGGGGTTTGAGTATTCCTTCTGGGCATAGATAGAATTCCTATTTGTTCTACACATTACCCAAAAAAGGGGCAGTCCGGTGCACGTAGCTACCGCTTGCAAAAATTTATGCTGAGCAACAAATTTTCTGTCGGTTCTGCCAACTTTGCCTAATTTTTCCGTGGTTTCTGATCAACAATTGCGTGTGGATTTTCCTTCTCTACATGGAATATTTAAGCTTTGCAGAAACAATGTTTTCTTCTTACACCAAAAGCAGACTGAAATTCAGAGGAACGAAACGGTGGGAGTGTCACAGGCTACGCCGGAGGGCCGGACGATGCGGGGTACCGACGTCTCGTCCAGGCCCAAAGCGCGGAACGCGACGGAAAGATATTTGAGAGCGGTACGGCTGGCCATGTAGCAGAAGGGCCTGCTCCGCCGAACAAAGCGGCAGGGCCTGCCCCAACAGAAAATTCTAACAATAGCGGCAGCAGAACAAAGCCCAACTCTACCCAAGGCCCATCATCGTCTCCTGCATTATTTGAGTGCACTTATCTAAATTTATCTCTCCCTAATAAAATCTAAATTTCTCAAAACTAATTCAAATTATCTTAGTCAACTTTTGTGTAAACAAATATTTAACCATCGGAAGAGGGCACGTTTCACGATTGGATGAGTCAAAGCATCTCAAGTTTTATAAAATTTATACAAGAAAGCACTAACATTCATTATATCAAATAAGCATAATCAATTTCTTTATTAAATATATTTCTATAGTATATAAATTTGATGATTTCATTATAACTTTGCTTAAATATATTAAACTTCTAATAAAATTTGAATAATTTATAATTTAAAAACAAAGAGAATATACTCCTATTGTACAGTGTCGATTCTTAAGTTGTGAGTTGTGACACTGGGTGGGACTGTTTGGGTAATAACTACGGAGTAGCTAATAAAAGCATGCAACCGAGACCGTATAATTCTACAACCACACTGATCGATGTTGAGGCAGACCCTGATCGCTGTTGAGGCAGCAGTGCGATTGATGCCGAGTTCGGTAGGTACGACACGCGTTTTGCACGGTGAGTGTATGAATATTATTTTAATTGTGACACTGGTCATCAGGTCATGGTGCCAATAACTATAGCTAATACAAGCATGCAACTACCCTGATCGATGTTGACGCAGTAGTGTGATTGATGTCGAGTTCTACATGACGTGTTTAACGTGAGCGGATGATATATTCTTTTTCTCTCAGTAGGGGTGGCAAAGTGTAGGTGGTTATTTGAATCCAAATATACTAAAATGTGTTATATGAATATCCAAATTCGAATTTATTTAGCATATAGTAGTTCTTTAAGTGGTCAAAGCTTCTAATATTGAGTCTGTGTAATTCGTGTAGAGACCGGATTTTTATGCATTATTCAAAAGGAGTTTAGAGTTTTTTAAGTGAATGTATTCGAATAGTTTACCGAACTCGATAAAAATATTGTATGTAGAGGGATATACTCTTCCGTCCCATAATAAATAAAAGATTTTGACTTTTATGTTCCAGATTTGACGTTCGTCTTATTTATGTTTGATAACATATATAGTATTTATTGTTAATCATATATTTTATTATCACAGATATTTTAATTAAGTTATTATTATTTTAGCATTTGTAAAAAAAAGACTTGCTAGCGCCCAGATGTCCGACGTCCGGGTGTAGCAACGGACGGTGTAACATTGTAATATTAGACTGTACAACACTGTAACATCGAATAAATGTTGCAACATTCAGATAAAAGATTGAAACATTGCAATATAATTTCGGTGAAACATTACAACATCATACTGAACAACATTGCAACATTGTACACATGTTGTATCATTCAGATAAAAAATTGAAACATTACAGGATGATTCTGGTGAAATATTGCAACATTATACTGGGCAACATTGTAACATCAAACATATGCTGCAACATTTAGATAAAAATTTGAAACATTACAACAAAGTCAAACTTCGCCGCATCTCAACCAAAATATTGAAATGTGAAACATTGACACCTCGTAATACGTGGATCAGAATGCTCCGCGTGCCATTACCGGAGGCCGATACGTGTGCACCTCTCCTCTTCGTTACTACCACGGCCGGTCAGGCTGACACGTGAACTGTCGCCTGTCGGCATGCAGGCCGCACTGCACCCGCCCTACAACACACACCCGCATGGTGCATCATCAATTCATCATCACGCTGCGCGGCAGACGAGTAAATTCTCGAGGCCCCATGCATAATAATTATGCTCAGCTTTCTTTGCCGACAGTGTGTCAGGTTTAGGGTTTTGGAGTCCTACCTATTCTCAACTCTTTTCTTAAAAAAACCTATTTCTAATGCTGTGTTTAGTTAGAGGGAAGAAAACTATTTTTTTTAAAAAACGTGTTATGTGAGGGGAATGAATAAAAAAATAGAAAAAAAATTTTCTTAGAAGCGTGCTACGTGAGAGGAATAAATAAGAAGTAAAAAGTACTTTTTTTCAACTGAACATAGTCTCTCTCTGCCGACAGTTAAGATACACAAACAAGGATTTCATTTTCTGGTTTATTTGCTACAACTATAGAACCGGAAACGATCAGCTTTGTTAATTGGCGGTTCTAACCCAAATGCAATTTGAGCCTCTAAACGAATCGTGAAACATGAGAATAAAAAAGATAAATACCGGATGGTTTCCTCATTGTTAAAAAGCAGCATTAATTGGTCATCACCTCTCCTGTTCCGTTTTATGATGTCTTTTGTTGGAGTGAACCCTTAACAAAAATCAGACAAATATGTTAATTGGAGGGGTACTTTCACTTTCTATATAAATTTATGCAGAGGCAACGTGCAATTTGTTTTACGAGATGTTTATACATTGACCTTATTTTGTAAGGCGCAATTTTTTTTTGAATAACGTTGGTTATTCAATCATACGTCCTTTTTGTAATTAACTAATTCTACCTATCTTATCCCCAGTAACGCCTTTTAAAATGTTACATTAAGCTGTATTCCCTTTGTCCCCCAAACAAGTCACTTTCGTAATTTTAGGACAGATTAATAAAGATGTAAAATAATCTTATTTACCCCCCAATTATTAACTATATTTGGCAATAATTGATTCTTGCATGCGCATCCATATACCAAATAGGGTATAATGACTTATTTGGACAAAATTTGAATCTAGGATGACTTGTTTTTTAGGGAGGGAGAGAGTACAATGTTAAAATCACGAGCAACTGATATGTGTCTCTTTCTTGCAATATTATATAAAGATAGGTATTGTTCTTTAAGAGTAAAGTTTCTCAACAACTTATGCTGTCAAATCCTTGCTCGTACTAGAGGAAAAACGCACATTCGTCTATCTTCTGTCGGTATCGGTTGCTTACCAACTGGTACTAATTTGGTTGGTAAACACAGTACCTCTGATAACCATTGAGTACCGGCTCGCAACATTACCTGGTAGTAAATATTGGCATTCAATACTGGTTGGTGTTACGAGCCGGTACTAAATGGTTCCAGGGGCTTCCCGAGCCCCCTTGTGCATTTGGTACCAGTTGGTAACACCAACTGGTACTGGATGACACCAACCATTCAATACAAGTTGGTGTTACGAACCGGTACTAAATTGTCCACCCTAGGCATCTCTCTCAACCACAAGTGCTCTATAGGTGAGATGGTTAAGGATGAAACGCATGAGGGGGGAGGTCGTGAGTTCGAGTCCCACGAACTAGGCAAGCGCATTTACGCGTCAAAAAATCGCGTGACTTTTGAAAAAAATCATGTGTTGGCCCGTGGCGGGTTCAAATATTTTTCCTTCTTTTTTTGTTGAGCTAAAATCATACGGTACCGGTTGGTGTTACCAACCAGTACCAATGCCCCCTTCAATACCAATTATTAAAAATGGTATTGATTGACGTGCCCATCAGTACTGGTTGTATAACCGGCCCGATAGGTGTCTACCAACTGGTACTGGGAGGCTTTCTTCTGGCAGTGTTGGGCACTACTCCGAATATTTTATGCGTGCATAGTTAATAACAGAAAATTCCATAACTGAGTGTTGCCAAATATCATTTAATGAATTATAGGAAAGGTAGTTACTCCTATTAGCAAATTATAAAGTCTTCTAGTAATAATCACATCATATTAGCAAATGCTTATATTAGAAAAGACTGAACAACTTTCTATATTTGGGAAGAGCTGGGGTGGATTATTGGTTTGTTTCAATATTTTTTATACCGAAATGTTTGATATGTATAACACATATTCAGAAGAGGTTCAGACATGTATGTCATAGATATCACACCGTGTAGCAAAAGCTTGATATCTATTTTACATATTGATCTGTCCACCCATCAATATCCGTACCATATCAGGACTATGTAATCAAAGATTGATATCTATGATACATATATGATGTATATGAATATTCGATATATATCTAACATATTTTATATTATCTATATATTTGAGTCTGAGTCTGGTAAAAATATATATTCACGTCTGAGTCTCGTAAAAATAAATATTTGTATTCCTAGAATATCTATTCATAGATATCACACCATGTAGCTTTTACATTTCTTTGTTGTAACATCATAAAAGTTTCATCTAGATATGTAAAAGCTCTCATGTGAAAGTTTCATGAGAGTTTCATGCACATTAAATATGGTGCCATGACACCATTTTAGATGACGTGGCAATGAAATGGGTTTCATCTAAATGAAACTATGTAAGCACAGTTACCAACACTCGATGAATCTTAGAATTTAATGCAATGAGTGCCTATGAAATATCAAAGATGAAACAATGCATTGTGGAGTGAGTTTCATCCATGGTTTCATTTGTGTTTTGTTGACATGGCACTCTTGGAAACAACGGTATGAAACCAACCATTGGATTAGCCTTAAGAGAGAGGAGTGTTTCATCCCGGTTTCAGATATTTTTAGATAATGTGACACTTTAGGTAATCGTGTCCATGAAACTCCGAGAATGGCCTAATTGTACTGTGACATCTAATTCAGCGGTGGTCCAGTAATGGAGCGAGGGTAGGTGATCAGTATGTGCAGAAGTGCTTGTGTGACTTCTGTCGTCTTGCCTTCCATATCTGACAGGTTGAGTTGGTGACCACGACATGTCAACATAATAATTGCGTGTGTGGCAGTAGATATGGTCGTCTTGAGTTGCTGGTGTTACTTACTCCCTCCGTCCTAAAATTTGTTTTAGGTGTTCGTGCTAAGAACTCCCTCCGTCCTAAAATTTGTTTTAGGTGTTCGTGCTAAGAGTTTGACTAGATTTATAAAAAATATATGTAATATTTGAAGCTTCTAATATTTATTTTAAAACACTAGGTCTAAATATCTATCTAATGATATCTATATTGTACCATAAACTTTAATATATTTTAATACATAATTTTCGTGGTATTTTCTTAGGAAGTGAGAAAGACTATAATTTTGGGACGGAAAGAGTGGTCGTTTTCTTCACAATGATTAGCCAGTACTGTAATATTTTTAGCACACACGATTATAAAAATTTATCAAGTACATAAATAAAAGTAAAAAAATATCCAAAATTAGAGACCAGATAAATACTTGGATGAGTAGTCTTTTATATCTCTTGCTGTTTTACCTTTGGGCCTAGGGCCTTGTAAACTATAATTATCCTTCTTTATGTCAAGAAAAAAAGGTAGGAAACGCTCCTGCCGGTTTTCTAAAAAAAAATTGGAGACCAGATAAATACGCACAACAAATAGTTTAATTTTGTTTCTCGTAAAAAGAGTATAATTTAATTTAAGTCTATTTATTCTCTGAAATTATGTTTAAAAGTATCCATAAGTACCGACAAAAATACTCCTTGTTATATTGTCGAATCTACAATTATTTGTCTGGTACATTTGTGAAAAAGAAGCCCGCGCTCCTTTCTTTCGAAAATTATCATATTTCTCACTAGGTAGCCAGATCTCCCATGCCAGACCTCCTCCATTGTCGGCATGTCCTTCGACCAATCTTTTAATATCACAGTTTGCCCCCACTCCCACGGATTAACTTGAGCGTAGGAAATCCAAGATGCACAGTGCGCCTTGAGTAGCGGCACTCCTCAAGGATGTGTGACTGGTGGTTATACGGCAATTCCGTGCGGCAAGTTCGATCGGCGGTCTTAGATCCTGTTTTGGATATAGAAATAACCATGCAAAAAAAATATATTTTGCCTGCGCTCAAGGCCTGCAGATGAGCTGTCGAAAGTTTGAGTTTGTGATTCGCAAAAGAAAAAAACGAAAAAAAAGAAAAGTTTGAGTATGTGAACCCCAAAAATTGCACTCGGTATGCCGACGCCAACGGGTAAGTCACGGAGGTTGTGAGAGTTTCGAGGGTTACGTCATGATTAATCCCCGGCTAAAGTCGCACACTGAACTAGGTGCCATGCGTCGACGAATTCAATTGTAAGCCAGGCTTGTATATGTTCATCCGTTCATCCAAGTATGGCTATGGATGGCCACCTATTTTTTCGTTGAGGCAATGTATATGCGATGTGCGAGGTGTGATACCCTTGGGCTGTCTTCCCTATGTGGCTGTATCCACTGCGGAATCCAATATTTTATCGAGTGTCAGAAACACTCGGTCAAGCCCTACCTACACTCGGCAACGGTTTTACTGAGAGTTGCACTCGGCAAAGGTCACTCGGCAACGATTAGTGCGGACGAAGCGCCCTTTGCCGAGTCTCTTGCGCCGGCACTCGGCAAAGCTGTTGCCGAGTGCCGCAAGACTAAGGTAAAATAAAGTGCGCGAGGATGGTGTGATGACGGTGGCGACAGGTTTGCCGAGTGTTCGACGGCTCACACTCGGCAAAATGTCCGTCAACGGAAACCGCGGTATCGAAGTTTTGCCGAGTGCCCTACCACCGGCACTCAACAAAGGCACAAGGTTTGCCGAGTGTAAGCCAACAGCCACTCGACCAAAGAACAAGAGCACGTGGTTCCACGTGATCTAGTTTGCCGAGAGTTTAGTTTTTGCCTATGCTATTTTTGCTTTTTGCTGAGTGTCTGTTTTTTTTGCCGAGTGTCGGCTCTCGGGAAACAACAAGTGTTCCGTGTGTTGGCTATTTGCCGATTTCTATATTTGCGACACTCGGCAAAGCCTTCGTTTGCCGAGTGTCCAATGAAATAGACTCGGCAAAACTCTTGGCACATGGCAAACTTTGGTTTTTCGGTAGTGATCCATGCAAAGTGTCATAATGCAATATTGGCCTCGTTTCCAAGTTAGATTGACGTGCAGCCCGCGAACAATAATTTATCCATGTTGCTGCATGATGTTCCTAGTTCCACCTATGGCTTGTCTGGCTCGGCTTGCTCTACTACAGCCGGCGAACTCGAGCTATATATGCTCAGTTTGATTGTGTAAGTTATTGTACTATCTCCATTCTTAAATATAGGACCTTTAGAATAATCTAATTTAATTTTTGCCAAACAGTTTTTTTCTTAGACCGAAGCGTCTACAATTGGAAAAGAAAGAAGAAGAAGGCACTAGAGATAATGCCGTAGAATGAAAACGCCCCGTTTTTCCAGCCGCAGCCGCACGGGAAGAACCAGTTGACCGATGTTCAGTTCAGTAGCTACATGAGGCGTCATGATAGATGTTCAATCAGTACGATACGTGTTTGCGTTGTTTGCCAAAATGTAATCCCATGTCTCTGCTGCCACAGGTTCTGTAAGATAATTGGTCTTTAAGACACACGTGCAATTCAAGATAAAAACCTTTTAATCGCTCACCGATACTTAGTTGATGAGGTTTTTAGATCATACCATACAATTTGGCACCATATTGTTTGTTTGTGCCTTTTTTTTTAAAAAAATATAGTGCACATTTAACTTTCGTTAGGATAGGCCTTTAACCAATATTTACTCTACTAATACCTCATTTATTTGATAATTAGAAAGCATTTGTAAATAAGAATATAACATCATATTTGTGCCACAAAAAATATGTTTTAATATATAGTAATAGTTGAACAAGGACTTACTCTAAGGAAACAAAATAAACCGCGATATACGAGAAAGCACTCGCACGTGTACATGGATTGAAAAATAACATGAAGTTTCATAACGCACAACGACTCTTATTTTTCATTTTCATGATTTATACACCACGATTCAGGCCTGGCATGTCCGATCTTTATTTCCTTTCTCTTGAGTCTTGAGAAAGAGCTAGCCAAGGGCTTGAATCACAGCGGCTCGAGCTTTATGGGCAGGCCCCTCTTGAATTCCACGTATTGATGCAGCATGGGAGCATCCTCTCCATCCACCTTCCACCTGCACGCATTTAGTTTAAATATATAATATTTAACACCAACTGATTAGCGTTAATTTAAAAAATATACTAATAATTACTAATTGTCTGTGCACGATCGACGTCATATGTTTCTAAAAACGAAGGGAGGGATCGAGTACATGCATGTTTCTAGTACCTATAGTTGAGCACAAGGTGGTGCAGGAAGAAAGCAGCCTCCACTTTGACAATCTCCGATCCAGGGCAGAGGCGCGCTCCACCTCCGAACGGTGTGAAGCTCTTGGCATTTGTCTGGTTCAGTCCCTGCTCGATCGATCGTAATACGTTATATATATAGCTGGATCAATTAATAATCACACACCCCTGTGGTCCTCTATTCCTGACGTTCAGCAAACTGAAAGAGATTAAAGATGGTGAACACTACCTCCCATCTGCAAGGGTTAAACTGCTCGGGATCCACGTGGTGCGACGGGTCCAGGTGGACGGCACCCATAATAGGCAGGACCTTCCAACCGGCAGGGATCACATACCCTACGACCCATCATGTAATATTTGGTTCAGATTCGTCATCTCAATACACCGTTCAGTAGTGATGTTTAATTAACTGTATATATAACAGCAGTGCGAGAGTGCTCAAATGTTTTAATTACCTTTGAAGCTGATGTCCTTGAGGGCCTTCCTGTGCACCAGCTTGACGATGTTGCCACATCTCAGTGCCTCATTGATCACCTGGCAGCAGGCAGGTAGCAAGAGAAATAGGTCGGCGCGGCTCTCACAAACTAAGAAGTTAAATCAATCACTGATGGAATTTGTACTACTTACACGTTGGGTATAGTCCATCTTTCTGTAGTCCTCAGGCGTCAATGGCTCCTCCTTCCCCTTGCTGGACCTTATGCTCTCATGCTCCCTCTGCAACAAAAGTTGTATAGTTTGAGCCGCTGTGATCGATGCGTACCGATCGGCGAAGCTGAACGAACGTACCTTTAGTTGTTCGATGATGTTGGGGGCTTTTCCAAGGAAGTATATGAGGATGGACAGCAGAACGGAGGTGGTCTCGTGGCCTGCTAGCAACGCGTCTAGCAGGAAGGCGACCTTGTCGTCGTGAGACAGGTCCTTGTTCGCCAGGAGCACTTCTAGGAACACGCCCTGCTTGGACGAGCCATTCTTCTCCCTCTCCTTGATGAAGGCCTCCATGGTGTCAGAAATCCTCTTCCTTGCCTGTAATGAGTAGCAGTCGAATGGCCAGATAAAAGATATATATATGTTTAAAATGCATGCTCACCTTGATCAACTATATATATGTAGTAAAGAAAATAAAACACTGGAGTATTATTGTCGTCACCTTCATACCCCTGGCAAACGGCGTTCCAGGGATGGTGATAGGGAACGAGACGAGCCCCTTCATGAAGATCTCGTAGTCTTTTAGGATGCGGCGAGCCACCGGCTCGTCCGGCGACAGGCCCAGCACCTGCTCCATGATCACCTTGTAGGGGAACTGCATATATGTATATATAGTACATCCATGCCATTAATTATAATCAATATATGCTCTCCTTCAGGAAATAAGACGAACTGAACTCAGAAGGTCAGCGACAAGGACAAAGAAACACGAACCTTTCTAGCCTCCTCGCAGAAGGTGACGGTGTCGCGGCCACGCCATGACGCGACGACGGAGCACGCCGATTCGGAGACGCTGGCGACGTAGGCTGGCCTGAGCCCGGTGGAGGCGACGAGGGCGAGGAACATGGCCCGGATCTGGCGGTGGCGCTCGCCGGTGACCACCAGCAGCGAGGAGTCGCCGAGGATGGTGCGTATCGGGCCAGGGTAGCTGCACTGGAACAGCCGCTCCTCGTTGTGCAGCACGAAGTGGTTGAGCTCCTCGTCGCACGACACCACCGTCGGCGCCCCGAACAGGTGCGACTTGAACACCGTCCCATACCTATATGTTCGTTTTGCATCGATCGATTTTAATTTGCAGACGTACGTACGTATACACGTACGGGGTCAACACCGCCATGTACTTGCTATATATTCCTGGGCCATCAGGAATGGCCGTCGTGTGAGTAGTATTAGGAGTACCTGGCGATGCGGTCGTGCAGGAAGCCGCCGGTGGTGTTGGAAGGGTGGGGGCGGAGGAAGGCGATGGTCTCGCCGATGAGAGGCCAGCCAAAGCTGCCCTTGGGGAGGCCGGGGTTGCGGAGCAGCGGAAGGAAGTGGCGAAGCACCACCGCGGCGGCTAGGGTCGCCAAGGCGATGAGCAGCAGCACGGGCACCATCGTGTTCACCCAAGATATCTACAAGGCCAGAGACCCAGAGTGGAGAATGAGTGAAAAGCAAGGCTTACTACGCTTTATAGATATGTCCCTATCCCCAGCGCGGTGGGTATTATAAACTGTGTCCTGTGTTGTATATGAACAAATATTCTATTTTTTGAACCAATTTTGCCTATTTCACGCTACTACAAATAAGATTTTAGGAGACGCTGTGTTTTAATTTTCGGAGGCGGACACAAAAAATGTCCGCCTCCGTTAATTGTAGGCATTAAAGGAGGCGGACACATTTTATTTAAGGAGACGTTTGTATCTGTCCGCCTCCGAAAATTGATTTACAAAGGCGCACATCTTAAAACATCCACCTCCGAAAATCATCTATTTTCGGAGGCGGTTGTCTTAACGTGTGCGCCTCTGTAAATCAAATTTCAGAGGCGGATTGCTAAAAAGACCCGCCTCCTAAAACACCTCGGCCCAAACTGAGCCCAAAAGCCCAATAACCAATCCTCATATATATACAGAACCCTTCTCAAACCCTAACCCTAACACTCATATGACTCCCCCATCTCTCTCTCCCTCCCCCAGGTGTGACTCCCTCCCTCTCTCACCCCCTCCCCCAGGTGTGGCTACGCCCACTCCTCCACTGGCGGCGGCGCCCCTTCCTCCTCCACCAGACGACGCGAGCTGTGGCTGCTCCTCCACTAGCGGTGGCGGTTGCTCTCCCTCCTCCTCCACCACCGGTGTCGACCCCTCCTCTCCCTCCACCGGTGGCGCGAGGCACGAATCCGGCGTCGACCCCTCCTCCTCCAACGGCGGCGCGAGCCGCGGCTGCTCCTCCACAAGCGGTGGCAGCGGCGCTCCCTCCTCCTCCACAGGCGTTGCCCCCTCCACCACAACCGCGTCGATCCCTCCTCTCCCTCCACCGTTGGTGTGAGGCACGGATCCAGCGGCGGCGTTGCTCCCCCACGGCGGCGGCAGGGTAGATCCGACGATGACCGGTAGGGCTCCACCTCGTCCTCTCTCGGCCGCGCGGCTTGCCGGATCCGGCGGCGGCGGCGTGGATCCGGCAGAGGTGGAGCAGATCAAGCGGGTGGAACCGATGGGCTCGACGGGCCCGTGATGGGCCCGATGGGCTTTTTCTTTTTTTAATTTCTTTATCCGATTAAGGGAGGCGGACATAGAACCGCATCTGTTAATCTTCCATTAACAGAAGCCCAAGCTCGGAGGCAGACGCAAAAACCGTCTCCGAAAATGTTTTTTGACTGCCTGCGAACATCATATCTGTAGTAGTATCATTGATAAATATATAAACACATATTCTTTTTATTGAACGGATGGTTCCTATTTCATTGATAAAAAAAGAATTTTAATTTACAGCGCAGTCAGCTAACCGGCAAAGACAAACAATTCCGGCACTACTTACTCTCGTGTGCTAGCAAATTTGCAAAGGCTCGTAGCCCCTACTGTAATCCACGAGGTAGCCCCATCTTTTATCTTCGCCAAGATCGAAGGCGCCGCTGATTCGTGACGCTCGAAATTTTTTGAGTTCCTCTTTTTTCCTTCTACCATATGATCATAAGCGTTAAACTGTGTGTAGCCTTCAGAAATGACTTAAGGTCTGTTTGGATGGTTGCTTCGGGGCCATCTCGGCTCTCCAGATGTAGGCAGGTCGTATTTGGATGGCTGCAGAAGGTTTTCGGCAAGGCCCTGCCTATGCAATAAGCCCCCACCACCACCACCACACACACACAGCAAAGCCAAGCTCCACCCATGCAGTTTTTTTTCTCTGTGCATGGAGAGGCATAGTCCCATGGTGTGCGTGCATGCGACTTTTCCTCTGTTAGGTGTTGTTCATCCGATCCATGTAACGAAACAAGGACCCGTTGTGGATTGGTTGGTGGGAGCAAGTAACCAAACAAAGGCCTCTCGTATGTACAGAGCCTAGCCAACGCTGGCCAGGCTACCTAGTAAGCAGCAAACCAAACGGACTCTTATGAGTTATGACTCTCTATAGATGTGCCAGTTTCCCAGCGGTATTCAACAATGCAGTCTCTGTTGTATATTATTATGAACACATTTTCCTTATGCAGTTGCACAATCTATTCATGTAGAGAAAACCGGGTGATTTACGTTTCTGGTCAGATTTGGCAAAGGCCGAAGAATATTTCCATGAGCTTGTAGTATTTAAACTCTAAAGTGAGAAATAAATAGGTTCCCAAAAGACAAATGATTATATATTATACACTAGCTTTAGTGGACCCATTTCTTTACTGCCTGGAAGCATGACACAGTGAAGAATGGAAGGAGGTATATATGTCCTCAACTCAACTTAATGTTTCTTTTACCGATCTCTAGAGGGAAATAATTATATATGTTGGCATGAGTTGGTGATCAAAATAAGTGTACTGTCCAGCTTGTGGATCAACCAGACATGTGCATATGGCCCTTACAGAGACTCTTGTGTAACCAATTAATGTATAGAGCTATACTAGAAGCATGGACACTTGTCCAAACTAAATCTTCCGTCAGAGGTTAAAAATTCCTCAGATGTACTTTACTAAGGAGTTTTGCAACAAAAGATAGCTTAACAATGTGGAATTGGTAGAGAAACGAGAAATGATGCTCTTGTAGTAACATCACGATTAAGTGAACAATATCTCTTCTTCAAATGTCACATAGATATAGGATGATTTGGTTAATGGTTTCAAGGGGTAAGGCGGGAAAAATCTAATACTTAAAGGTTTTAAGTGATGTTTGTTAGGCTATATGGCTTAGTAAAAATGACATTGTCTTCCTTTAAAAGAAAACAATCTTTCTTGCTGATCCTTTTAATGCTACTCAATTGATGAAAATCTGGTCCTTACTTTGAGGAAGGAGAACTAGAACACCAGGCTTATCGAGCTTTGGAGACCATGACCATGAAAATCTGGTCTTTACAATTTTTTGAATAAGACGAGTGGTCAAAGTTGGTGTAAAAAAAGTCAAACGACTTATAATTTGGGACGGAGGGAGCATATTAATTTGTACCCAAAGAATCAGTAGTCGCTTTTATTTGGTCCTATTTTGCACCTACCGTTACTATACATGTATAATTATGGTGTACTAAGGCTATTCCCGATGGGGGTTTCCGTAGGCGCACCTACAGCAATTAGACTTACAAAAGCTGTCTATTGAAGTCCACATAAGCAAAATAAGCTGATGTGGTCATTATTAAATAAGGAAAGAGTACGTTGTTGTATATTATCTCGTCTACTGCTCTGGCCCGTGGCAAATCAAAACCAGCTAGAGTACATATTAAATATTATTTAAACAGCTAACACAGTCAACAACTATCTAAACTATTGTAAAGTTGTATATATAATTATCTATGTATGTCAAATAGACATCAACTGTTTAAACTGTTGTACATGCCCTAAGAGTTTTATGCGCATTAAATGAGGTTCCACATAGACTAAAATGCTGACATGGCATGATATTTATGATGGAACATGAGAGATGAGTTTCATAAGAATAAAATTGTGTAGGCACTATTTCCAATACTATGAATGTGTTGAAACTACCATTGGAAGTTAAAGAGTTTCATCCCATCAAATTTAAACCAATCACATGCATCGTTATTAAATGCTATTACTTGCCTATGAAACCGTGAAACAAAACTGAGCATTGGGAGACCCCGTTTTATTTATCATGCAAAACCTCTTTCGACCATGTGGCTGTCTTGAAAACCGAGAAATGGAACTCTCCACTGGGAATAGCCTTACGCCAGTCTCCATGGGAGTTTCATGGGTATTAATTTCTATCTCACACCACCAATTTTGCTGATTTGGCAAGGTATTTATGAGAAGACAAAAGGAAGAGTTTTATCATATGTGAGAGGAGTTTCATCCTGATGAAATTCCTGTGGCACAATTACCAAGTTCCCGGACTACGTAACCGTATACATGAAACTTCCACTGACACTGGCCCAATATAATATTTTATCCTTAAGTTTATACATGAGACCCGTTCACGTCCAATGGTAGGATAACAGAAAGAGACCTACCACTTAGTAGTTGCAATGAAGGACGATATTCAAACCTGCATTGCAGTGACGAGCAGTATAATTACATCATCCTTTTTACTACAACCACATCATATATTAGTTTCTTTCTTATATTCCATATGAAAGATGATATTCCAAGCTGCATGACTGTAATACCCCAGTCCATTACTACTCTGGTTTGGCCTGTTGTGGCTTATATGCCTGTTCTGGTAGATAGTTCATCATTTGGTAATTGACATAGGTTTGGGCCAGCTTATAAGCCTTCGTGTTCCAAACATATGACATCAGGGTTAACCCTTTTACATGGAGAGGACAAAAGTGTAAGAGATGTGATGTGCGTATGCCGGCTCGTTCCACATGAGTGGCTGGGTCGTAAACAAATTTCGGAGTAGGGTGTTGCATATGGTATTTAGAGTTGGTACTATTACTCCTCGAGTACTTGTGTGTCGGTCCATAGAGGACACATGGCATGGCCTGTGGCACTGATAAGTATTTCTCTCTACTATGATGAAAAAACTGTCGAGGGTGTCATACTTGACTTGAAGAAGGGAGAAATGTATCCAACCCATTAGTATTCAAGTTTTGAGCTATTTTGACCCCTTACCACCACGGCCGGTCAGGCTGACACGTGAAGTGTCGCCTGTTGGCATGCAGGCCGCACTACACCCGCCCCACAACACACACCCGCATGGTGCATCATCATACCAGCTTATAAGGCTTCATGTTCCAAATATATCACCTCAAGGTTATCCTTTTACATAAGTGAGGATGAAACTATAAGAGAGGTGATGTGCATAAGTGGGCTCGTTCCGTGTGAGGAGGTGGGCAGTAAGAGAATTTTGGAGTAGGATTACAACGACGTTTTCTTGAAAATAGAAATAATAAATTATAATAATTATTTTAGTTACAAGGATTGTTTTTTTAGGGTAAGTTACGAGGACTGTAATTTATATTTAGGCATGAATGAAGTAAAAACCAATTTATATGCTAAAAAAATTAATCGGTGGTTTACAATACTTCGGTTTAGCTTAATGCGTACATTTTACGTTTCTTAGAATTTTGTTCTACTACTGTAAAAAGGCATGTTTTAAAATTTATATTTCTTCTTAATATGCTAACTAACTAACTAACTAACCAAAGTTGGATTTGTTTTCGAATATATATCGTTAATCTCTTGGTTTTATTGGATTTACAAAATATATCCCGTGACACAATAGTGATCATGCATGTTGCTGTATTGGATTCATTTGATGTATAAATTATCATTAGGATATCCTATAATATGCTTGATATAACCAATAATTGAATAATCAAGTAAGGCCATTCTCAACCCAAAGACTAGGACGGTGTCCATAGAATTAAGGGTGAGTTTAGACTGGGAGAAAAAACACTGTAGATCCAGAAAAACACTGTAGGTCGTGTTGGGAAGCGTGTTCTGTGAGTGGGAGGTATAGGATGAATAGGGAAAAGTTGAATGAATAGTGTTTTTTTGGGTGGAACTTGGTGAACTGAACGCACCCTAAATGAGCTGTCATATAGGATAAAAGATAATGTGGCAAAGAAATAAATGAAGAAAGAGGAGGAAACGAGTCTTGCATGAGACATGGTTTCTATACACCATCCATGACATAGAGCAAGTCTAATAGACTGCACCCGATGCCGGCGAAGAGATGGCGAGCGTGGATGGCATTCAATGCGACACAGTGGTAGAAAGTGACATGCGGCCAATAGAAACGAGCACCGTTGTGCCATAGTGCTGTTTCGCCGGTGTCAGTCGGCGCCTGGCGAGTGGCGACACGCTCGCTGCCTTCTCTCTCCACCACGTCTGCATTTCGCTGGTTCTATACGCCATTCATTACACTTGCTCTAATGAGAGGTGAGCAGCATTAAATTCAAGTATTGATTAGTGGTGTTTGCATTGGAAGGTTAGTGTCTAGTACTAGTTTCTTGCTGATGTGGATTTTATAGACATATAACTAGTGTCATGCATTGGGAATGGCATAATATATTTGCGTAGCTCAGTCATTTGAATCTAATAATATATCTTCTATGAATATAATGATACCGATAGGCTTCTGCATGGCTCAAAATAATATTTTTATAGGGCTGTCTGCTATATTTATTCACCTACCTATATGTTTGCTCGATTGATGACAAGCACCAATAATTACCCACCCTACCAGTATGATTTGTATTCAATAGTCTTTGTTCCTATTACAACAACCACTATAACTATACGTTTATAATTTTCATGACTAATAAAAAAAGTGGTCCTTCAGTTATAATTTTTTATGAGACACACATCTAGTCCTAATAGTATATTTTCAATCACGGGTGTTGGCATCTGTGGTGTATTAAATGATCCATTTGTTTTTATGTCCTAATAGTATATTTTTAATCATGGGTGTTGGCATCTGTGGTGCATTAAATGATCCATTTGTTTTTGTTTCTACGAGACACATATCTAGTCCTAATAGTATATTTTTAATCATGGGTGTTGGCATCTGTGGTGTATTAAATGGTCCATTTGTTTTTGTTTCTATGAGACACACATCTAGTCCTAATAGTATATTTTTTATCATGGGTGTTGGCATCTGTGGTGTATTAAATGATCCATTTGTTTTTATAACTATGTGAAGTTCAGTGTCCAAATATTGTTTCTAGGTATACCATCATTAAATATTTTCATTCAATAATTTATCTGTAGAGGATTCTATCTCGATAGTTGTATAGTGGCAAGTTAATAGAAAGAGGTATACTCATCGAATATTAGTTGCAAGTGTGCAATATCAAACAATAAAATCTGTTTTACTAAAAACATATTGTATTTTACATTTTTTGTTTCATATATTCCAAATAAGGTGATATCCAAGCATGCATGACGGTTTCTTAAAACGAAAACAATAGAATCATAGTAATTACTTTAGTTACGAGAACACAGTAGTGATCATGGTGTAAAAATGGATTCCTTTAACGTTGATGTTATTATTCTGATCTTTGTGATGTGCTTGACTTGATTCATATTCAATTTATATATTCACACAAATAGATATTTGAATTTACAAATATATTTTCTATTAAGACAATGACACGCTAAAAGAATTAGATATTATATTTAAGTCTACATGGCCAAAACAAACTTCTATGTAGGGATGTCATCAGCCATGTGTATTCCACCTACCTATCTGTTTGCTCGATAGGACCAATGAATTATTATATTAGTTTGTATTCAAGGAATTAGCTACCTTTTTTCTTTTATCCTTTTTTAACAACCCCTATAACTATACATGTACGACTCACATGTAATAATATAACATTTGATCTTTTTAAGTCTTACAATTGTTTCTTCTCCTTTTTCTATTTGTGCAACTGTCATTTGTTTCGCACATTTATACATGAGACATACATCAAGTGCTAATACTAAGTATATTTTTAATAATGGGTGTTGAGAGCAGTGGCTTAGTAAAGGACTCATTTATTTTAGTTATGGATACATAAAGCTCAATATATACATACTGTATTTCTATAGTGCACCTATGTACCCACCCTATGTTTGCAAACGGTGTGATTGTTATGGTCGCAAGTGGTCTAGTCATGCGGTTTGCAATTGGTTTGTGTTTTGCTGCAACTACTCATGCCGTTGCAACTGGGATGGATCTGGTTGCAATTGGTTCATGCTCTGCCGCGTTTGGTCCGTCGAATTGCAATTGGTATACTGTCGTAGTTGCAATTGGTCTAGCCCCGCTATTGCAACTGTAGGTTCGCGCGCAGCTGCAGCTAGTTCACGGGGTTGCAACTGGGCTGTGCAATTGGTTTAAATCTCGACTGGTCCGTCGAATTGCAACCGGTGTGGTGTCATAGTTGTAATCGGTGTGGTGTCATAGGTTTTTTTAGAAAGGGTGTGGTGTCACAGTTATCTCTCTTTATGCTAATTTTCCGCACGGCGTCAGTGTCACCCGTGTACCTCTTCTGTACTCTCTCCTGATCCCTTTCCTTCACCACCAAAGTGCAAGTGCCGAATCCAAGAATCCAGCTGCAGATTCTCCCTCCCAAATCCAACATCTCCCTTCACTCTCTCTCTGTCCCCAATCCCCCCTGCAAGCACGTACGAGCCCCTTCAATGCAAGAAGCTACAGCATGGGCAGAAAGATGCAGATGGGACAGCATCATCACGAGCTCCATTAATTCCGACCGGAGGAGATGCCGGCAGCACTCGGGGCCGGGCTTGGCCGTGTTTATTAGTTCCAAAAAGTTCATATTTATCCTTTCACATGATATGTTTTTTTTTTTCAGAAAATTCTTTTTTCATCTTTGCTATTCACCCCTCTCACATAACACGTTTCTTAACAAAACAGTGAAAGGCGCGACCATGAGCACAGGCTGCCATTGATCCTCTTTCACATGTGGCTGCTGGTTGCAGCAGTAGCTACGACATACAGCTAGCGACCACTTGAACAAATTTTTTTTAAACACAGTACAATCTTTTGAAAGAGAAACACGGAACAATCAAAGACTTTCACAACATGTGTAATCATTCACCCCTATGAATATATGTATGTAACCCTACCCTATGGGCATCCTAATAGACTGAGCCGACTGATCTCGAGATTAACGAAGTTACTATAGGCACCTCGCTATCGATGGGTATGTCGCCTACCACTGGAAGAATAACGCCTGTTAATTTCTAAAATAAATCTAGGAAAATGCGACGGCTGAACATGAAAGGGCACAACACACTAAGCATGGTGTAGAGATCGTTTATCTGTGACAAAAGTGTGGATGTGATTTGTCTGGAGAAGCTCGAGTCTCGAGGATCTGGGTGAAATTAGGAGGCGTTTTAGTGGGGATCAAGTACAAAACCATGTTGCAGTCTCCTTTTTGCCTCAGCCTCTAAATCTGTAGAAGAGGCTTTGTTTAGGGTTCCACTCTGACAACTTATCAATATCTGAAGCTAGTTCAGTTGACAAATTTATTTGTAACAATTGCACAACAATTACAAGATCATTGCGATGTATGTCCACTTGTATAAGGTCAGTAGATCATACAAGCAACATCGATCGATATATTATTTGATTATGACATACAGAGTCGATAAATAACTAAAACCATAAACAAATTGCAGAGATAATTTATTTTTTTGTTTCAAGTTGGACTTGAAAGCCATTAGGAAACCCTAGTCCAGGACCAAACACCATGTCCCCACCACTGATCACTTTCAATCTGTTGAAGAATATAGATTAATGATATTAAAAGAACTGAAAATTTCTCTCATTTTTAAAAATATATGAGGATGAAGATCAACAATTTTCAGCTGAGTACAATACCTGTAGTTGGTGACCAAGAAATGGAGGAAGACAGACATTTGAAGCCTTGCAAAGTCTACACCAACACATAACCTCAAACCGGATCCAAAGGCAATAAAATCCTTAGAGCCTCCAATTGGTTCCGAAAGATCCTACACATCACGCCTTTCAACATCAATTATGTGTGCATTTGTAGAATAAGTTGGATGCTAATTGAATGGAGCCTCATTTGCAAAGAGCACATATATATTCCATGAGAGTGCCTTTTTATTACATCAATAGTAACTTCATATGTTATTTTTTTCAAACCTTCCATCTCCAAGGATTGAAGCTGCTGGGTTCCTCATATGTCGTAGGATTCAAATGAACTGCTGGAGGACATATCATCACGATCCATCCCTCTGGAATAGTATAACCTTCACAAATTCAAAATTATTCGCTGACTAGTTAAAGCAGCTGAATATTTTTTAATTATAGTTAATCAGCTGGAAAAAATGAGAGCAAGCGGCCCCATGAAAGACACGGGGTGCATGCTGCTCGCTACACGAAAACAACCTTTGAATAACAGTAGTATGATAGTATATATGTTTCCAAGAACTATGGAAAGAGAGTGAAGCTACTACCTTTTATTTGGACGTCTTGCGTTGCTTTCCTAAACAACACAGGTGCAACGTTGGCTAGCCTTAGTGATTCATTAATAACCTACAAGAGGCAAATATCAGGATCAATACATTGATATACAAAGCCATCAACCTGCCAATCCTGGGATATTAATTGTTTTCTGATAATGATCTGATCATGGATCATTGAAAAGGGAACGGATGCTCTAGTTTCAACTTACATGGGAGGTGAATTTCATGGATTTGTATTCCTCCCATGTGATTTCTGCGTGAGGATCAGCCCTTCTTTCCAGGATCTTCTGATGCTCCTCCTGAGGGTATCAGAGAAAAGTTCTGTCATATTCAAATATCGGCTCCTGCCTTCCTAATACTATAGATTGTTGCGAAAAACTCATGAAACTGCAGTACGTAGTGTCTGGTGGATATAGACAGATCCCATTTACTTACCTCTAGTTCTTTCAATGCTTTAGGGTTGTCCGATAGAAACTTGAGTGCTGCAGTTAGTCCTGATGATGTTGTCTCGAAGCTAGCAAAGATCAGCAAGAATAGTACATTCAAAGCAAGGTTTTCAGATAGTGCAGGATTCTGTTTATTTAACTCGCTGACTATAACATCAATGAAATCCATCCTTTCCGGTGTTTCTGCCTTCTTTCGTCTCTCGTCAAGCACCTCCTTCAAGGTCTTCATAACATTATTACGTCCCTACATAATTGCATGGCTTAATGAGGATTCATAGCAACTAGCAAGATGGCGATTCTTAGGCCATTCTCAGTGGGGAGTCTCATTTAGTTGTTTCCAAGAGTAATATGTCAAGTTTGGCTTGATACACAAAATGTGAATTCTAATGCACAATCTATTTTCACCATTTAATAGCTAAACTATAGTATTTAATAACAATGCACCAGGTGGATGAAATCAAATAATGAGGTGAAATCCACTAATTGTAACAACCTAACCCAATATACTATTACAGTAGAAGTTTGATGGGCACATGTGGCCTAGTTACGGTTATACTTGTTGGCTTACCACCTAGGAAGTTTCGGGAGTTGTGGGCTAGCTTATAATCATTATCGGTATAAATATATCATCAGTAGGTATACCTGCATACATTTGTAGAACGCTGTACCGGGGATATTAAGTGGAAATGATAATAGTCCTTGGTTGAACGCGTCAAAATTTTTCCATAGATCCCCTGATAATACTGACGCCTCGTAGCCGATCATCCATTTTGCAGCAATACCAAATATCATCTGCACATATAAATGGTTGGGAGATACCATCCCAAACGAAATTCCATTAGAATAGATGAAAAGATCCATGCAGAGTGCATTTGCTGATAAAGATGGATCTATGTGTGTTCATACACTTGAAAGGGCTGGTTTCAGTTCAATGCTTGGCCTATCGTGCCAGGAGCTAAGACACCTCTCGACGGCACCCTGCATATCATGGAGCAGCACCAGCCTAAGGTTCTCTGGGCCAAATACTCGACGGATCAGGTTCCTAGTGTTCTTGTGCAGGGACCCATAACATCTAGCGATGTTCTCCTCGCCCAGGAGTTTCATGAATGAGTCTGGAAACCATATGTGGAACGCCTTCTCCTCTTGCTGCAGCACGTAGTGGTTGACGTCCGGGTCAAGAGAGACAATCAGGTCCTTACCAACCAGGTTTGTCTTAAAAATAGGACCATACCTGCAAAAGTAAGGTATTACTGTACGTTGACCCATGTTCATCAACTCTTGCTATCAATTTGAAGAGAGTTTGCTATTACGCGACTGATTGCTACTTAAAGTACCAATTATATATAATTCCTGAAACATCCAAATTGATATATATGCTCATTGCTCGCTCTATGCATATGCATACCATGAGTTGTTTTTTTTTTCACATGAATAATGACAAAAGCAAGTAATAAAAATATATCGGGGATACATTGTTTGAGAGGTTACTTTAGGTTATTTTTTTATAAAATCTGAGTGGATGATTTTGATGGAAATTAGATTTTAGGGCTATTTATCAACAATGATTGAGTCAGATGTTTTACTTTTGGTAGAAATGTTTAGCAAGTATCCCTTTTCTCAACCATTTTGCGCAATAAGGATCCAAAAGGAGCGAGTATGCAATTAATAAACATGTGAAAAACAAACATGGACTGCAGGCGAGACTATCATGTTGAAACACATTACGCAGTACTGAGAAGTTGAAAAAAGAGCAGCTTTTGTATTTGTATATATACATATATATGGTGGGATATTTAGATAACGAAAATATTACCTCTCCATTCGTCGCTTGAAAAACGGGAGCAAGTCGAGTGAAGGACTTCGCGCAAAGAACTCAAGAGTTTCTCCGATGAGTGGTAGTCCCATAGAACCAGGCGGCAGCACCGCCTGCAATCGTCTGCGATGATGTATGCGTTTGAGCAGTGCTTGGAATAACCAAATACCTATAAGTGTTGTACCCATGACAACAAAAGGAGGAGCCACCCCCACGTTGATGTCATGGATCCAGTGTGATACTAACATTCTCACAGATCTAAAATCCATTGCACTCAGCTTAAGGCTACTTTGATTTTAGCTCTCAAAGTACCAGGCTTATGATGAGCTGATTCAGAACATATGCGAGTCTGGGTGGATGGTCATATGTATATATAGGCAGAGGGCAGAGCTTTAATTGCAAATTAAAGCTAGTCTGCCATGCATTTCATGCAGCCTATTGTTTACAGTTTACTAGTCGTAGTATGCAGTAGTGCTACACGTCTTGTAAGGCCAGTCTTACTGAGAGTATTACGAGCATTAATTGTAAGGCACATCAGCAAAATTGCTTATGTGGCATGATCTTTATGAGGGAAGAAAAAACACTCACCATGTATAGTTCCCAATACATGAAACTTACATTGAGAGCTATTTTGTTTCATCCCTAGACACATTTGATCGCAATACCATAGAAGAATCAAATACACAACTTGTCTATGAAATTGCGCATCGAGAGAGCATATTTCATTGCAACCAAAAGATGATATGGTACTCTTGGTGACTGTGCGATGAAATTAGGGATTGAGATAGTGCTGTGTCAACACTGCTACAGAAAACACAACACAACCTGCTCCAAATCTGTCTATGCAGCTGGTTTGGGCAACCATTTGATTAGGTCTATTAGTAGTGCAAGAGCATGAATACTAATGCAGCCAAAAATGGGTTGTATATTGTTGCCATGTCATTTAAAACCAACAAATAACCTACACATATATATAATAGTTTGGCTATTGAAACATTTTTTTAGAAACGGGAATATATTTCAATATTCCAGCCTCTGCAGCGATAGTTGCATATAGCTGTTAATTATTACAAAACCACAGGAAGTACTCTGGTAACGAAAAGGGAAAAAATGCACCCAAACATGTTCTCAACGAAACTAAAGTCTATTACTAAAAATCCATCCATTTTTGGCAACGAACTCCATGATAATGGTTTCAAGCACACGACATCCCCACTTGAATTGGAATCGTTCCTCCTCCTTTTGCAGTAATGTCCAGAACCTTATCCAGTATGTCCCCCTGAAGATCACCTGCATTGGAGTAACAGCTTGTGTATTATTAAAAACCATATCAAACATAAAGTGCTTGCTCCTACCAAAATATTGTACCTAAGTTTTCTTTGAACTCCAAAAAAGCCAAGTTTCAAACATATGTTGAAAACTAGTAGGAGGTGTAATATTAAAAGAAACTTGCACAATACGCCAAATTAATCTGGCAACACAACAATCAAAGAAAAGAGGAAAAAGTCCATTTTTGGTCATCCAACTCTTGCCTCAGTTTGATTGTGGCCAGCGAACTCTAAAACTGGGTATTTTTTGCCATCCAACTATCAAAACCATTCAAGTTTGGCCATCGGGTTGTTTTGATGAGTGGTTTTAACTTTTTCTATTTACAATTTAGTCCTTAGATCTTAAAATGATTATTACTTTTTGCTCATACCTCCGATTTAGGTGATTTTTATGGTCAAGTGTTTCTAACGGTGAACACTATATTTCAAAGTGATCTTTATACTATTTTATCACTATTTGTTATATTATTTTTTTGTCGTTCTGTAGAAACAACAATATAAAAAAAGTAAAATAAACCATTATAAAATAATATAATCAACACTTTAATAGATAAAGTTCATCGTTATGAATACATGACCACTAGAATCACTTAAATCAAAGATAGGAGAAAAAAATAATAATCACTTTAAGATCCAATGATTAAAAAGGACTAATTTAGTGCTTTTTAGCCCTTGGATGTCAAAATGATTACTATTTTTTTTGCATCTCCGATTTAAGTTATTTTAGTGGTCATGCGTTCGTAACGATGAGCTTTACGTTTTAAAATATTGATTATATTATTTTATAATTATTTGTTTAATTTTTCTTATATTATTTATTCTACACAATGACAAAAAATAATATAACAAATAGTGACAAAATAGTATAAATATCATTTTAAAAGTTAATGTTTGCCGTTAGGAACATGTGACCGCAAGAATCACCTAAATCGGAGGTACGAACAAAAAGTAATAATCATTTTAAAATCTAGGGACTAAATTGTAAATAAAAAAGGTTAAAACCACTCATCAAAACAGCCCGATGGCCAAATTTAAACGGTTTTGATAGTTGGATGGCAAAAATATCCGGTTTTAGAGTTCAATGGCCAAAATCAAACTGAGCCAAGAGTTAGATGGCTAAAAATAGACTTTTTTCAAGAAAAGATGATCAATGTTTTCATTTAAATTGCAAAAACAGCATTTTAAACTTCCCTTCCATTGTCTGTTTGCAAGATTATCCTTGGTAAGAACTATATCTTTAATTAGGTACCACATAAACACTTTAATTTTTAAGGGCAACTTCAGTTTCCAAATAACATGTTTTCGCGGTACAACATTAGGTGCAGCAAGCGTTCTATACATTGAACGCACTGTAGATCGCCCATGCTGTTGTGGTTGCCATCTAAAAGTGTCCCTTTGAGATGTGAGCTGGACATTCATAATCTTAGCCACGAGCTGATGCCAGGCTATTAGATTACTTCCAACCAAAGATCTCCTAAAAGCTACATTTAGAGGCTCCGATCTAAACACGGTTGCTACTGTGGCACTCTTCTTACGAACTATATTGTAAAGGCTTGGAAACTGATGTTTAAAAGCTGTGTTGTCCAACCACGCATCCTCCCAAAATCTAACTTGAGAGCCATCACCCAGATTAAACTTGCCTAGTCTCAAAAAGTCATCTTTGACTTTCATAAGTCCCGACCAGAAATGAGAGTCTCCAGGCATATGCTGCACTTGAGTGATGGGCCTATGTCGTAAATACTTATTTTTGAGGATTTGCTGCCAAACACCATCCTTATTTATGAGCCTAAATAACCACTTACTAAGCATGCATCTGTTTTGGATGTCCATGTCCATAATTCCCGGCCCTCCTTGGTCTTTTGGAGTACAAAGAATTCTATTGAAACATGTTGAGCCAATAATGCTTGGCCCACTTCTCTCTACAAGGTTTGAGCTTCTGCATTAGCTGGTTGCAAGTTTACAACCCACTTCTCTCTCTCCTTCATCTTAATTAGCACAAATGTGATGTGGCAAGTTTTGCCGCCTCCTGATGTAGGCTTATTATACTATTCCTCTGACTGAGAGTGAGAACCACGTCTCAAAGAATGATACATTAAGGGGCAGTTCCAACCCATTAACTAAGATGGTTGGCATTAAATATGCATATACACCACATAAGCAATACGATTAGGTGTCAAGATAATTATAGATAAAAGAGAAAGACGACACCAGAACCAAGACAAAGGGAAAGATGATAGAGAGAGGAAGGGAGGTAAAATATATGAGATTGGATGATAATTTATTTTTAAAAATATGCATTGGAGAAGTAGTTTTCTACGTGTGGCAACTATATGACATGGAAGTATAGAAGCCAATTAGGGCTTGTTCGGTTCCGTCGGATTCAATCCTGGCCGGGAATGATAGATATAACAAGAAATTCATGATATGTATAGCTAAAGGCCGGGATTTTTTTCACGTCAAAAACTAATTTTACTCATGATAGATACAACAAGGGTCCCAAAATGATTCCCCATCTCTTGACTAGTTGATTAATTTCTGGTCTTTTGGTGTTACTATTGTGAGTAAATTAGCTCTCGACCAGGAATTAATTCCGACATCTTATTGTGCCTATCACAAATTTCTTGCTATATTTATCATTCCCGGTCCGGATTGAATCCGATGGAACCGAAGGAGCCTTTAGTGGTGTCCAGGGTTGGGTTCCCTTAACCCCACCTCTACCCCCCCACCCAAAAAAAGAGATTGATACATTAGACGTAAAAAAGAAAATGATTAACTCCTAGTTAGTTAAAATTTAAACTAGAAGAAATGAACGGTTTTTCATAGTGTTTCCGGAAGGGCATATATTCTCAATCTCTATGTTTTTAATTTTTACAAGATTGAATGATGCCATAAGATCAAATCCTGGGATTTCCCTACTTTTCCTGCGTTCCAAAAAGGAGTCATTAGTCATAGAGTTATTTGTAGGTTGAACGGAAACTATAATTAAGAAACAATAAGAGCCCTAGTGATTTGATTGCCTGCATGATTACGAGTTTTGAATTACCTATTGCTTGATTCCTATTTAAGCCCATTGAAGTTTCTTTTTCACAAACATTTTATAGGCTTTGACGGATATGGGTACCCATCAGAAGGCCATCACGATATGGTGTGGGTGACCAGGGGCCCACTGCTAACAATGATGCACGGCGACACAGGGATGGCCTATGCAGGGATTTGGGGAATAGATTTAGTAGTTCTGTTGTATTAGATTCCTTATTGTAATTCGATATGACGAGATCATAATCTAAGTCCCCGATCTTCTTATAGGTATTGGTAAATTTGATTGGTGGAGTCTGAACGTTGGTGATCTGGCTTCAAATTAAATGTGATTCAAAGCCTAAGACCATTATACCAGTACTCAAGTAGTTATCAACCAAGCACAACTCGATTGAACCAAAGAACAACAATAGCGTGAAAGGGTTAATACACAATACAAAATTATAAATATATTATGAATGAATATGAAAAAACGGTTCAACTCGGAAAAATACTAATAGCCATAGAGGAATAGAACAACAACAGGTGCGATGGATCACGGTAAAATAATGTGGCTTCACAGTTACGATGAACGATCTGATCCTCGAGAAAAACTAGACACCAAGCGAAAACTGACTATACACTGTGGCGACTACTGAGTTTACGAGAGGACAGAGGTGACTAGGTGGCGTCCATAACCTGGGCTTAAGGCCCGACATGATACAAGGCCTACTCGGCCCAAAACAGGTGATACATGACTTTTCGTGGCCACACAGGATTATCCACAAATTATCTAGAGCTAGGACCGGAACTGAAATAAGCATCTCATCATCAGGTTTGCAACACATCCAAGGGTATCTGAATTGGATGATGTATGAGGGCAGAACTATCGGCTGAATCTGAATCGAGCTTGCGGTTCAAGTTGGCAACGACTTGTAATTAACTTAGTGATGAGGCTGGCTTGTGTGTGTCCAGCATGGCAATGCCCTAATCACAATGTCGTAACCCTAGGCCACCATTCAATATAATGCGACTTTGGTTAACCCCCAAGAGCCACGAAACACAAGACACATATCTCTCCCTTGCAGTCGTACTAGATATGACTAAATCTCCTCAATTTTGCAACAGTGGGAGTAATTAATATATTCAGCTCTTCCAGTCAAATTCATATTGTTGATCATATTGACATTATAATGTGGCTTACATTCCGGAGGCACTGACCAATATATAGAGAGGGAAAGAAGGAAAAATATTGTTATGAATTGCCATTCGTTTACCATGGAAACCTGCATGGATCAAACCATAGCAGTAAAGTTGGTGGCATTAGGCCAGTCTCAGTGGGGTTTTATGACACAATTACCTAGACTAGAAAATAGGTATCTGTGCCACAGGAGTTTCATGGTGATGAAACTCCCCTCACATCCCATGAAACTCCCCTCTTAATTACCCTGTCATGTCAGCAAAACTGCTGATGTGGCAGTGAATTTAATGCCCATAAAACTCTCATGAAACTTCCCATTGAGACTGTCCTTACATACGAATGACCCACACCCCGAAACACACACACACACGCACACACGCGCGCGCGCACACACACACAACATTAATATATTGCGCCGACGACTAGATCATAAAAAGTTTGATGATATAGGGTCATTGAAATGTAGATTTAGATCTAGAGATGCAACGAACATGTTGCAGGAAGCCAAGAATGCAGTGTGGCATCCTCACATATTTTTCAACAAAAAAAATCTTCGATTACTTTGCTGTTGCTGTAGGCTGACATATCTAAAGCCTTATATAGATAGCAAAGTTTTTTTCACTGCAAATGTCACATCGAAGGTTTGATACAATTTAAATATATACTACATACAAAACTATTTATATAGATAGGGTGTAAATTGTAAGACGAATCTATTAAACCTAATTAATATTATCATTAAACATGGTCAGACTACAGTTATCCATCATTGAACATGTGCTAATGATATATTAATTAGGCTCATAGATTTGCCTAGCAATTTATACTCCATCTATGTAATTATTTTTGTAGTTAGTCTATATTTTATATTTCCTAATTAATATCAAAACAACCAATGTGACATCCTAAAATAATTTCACCAAAACTAAACAGATCCTTAATAGAAATAACAAACCGTCACACATGACTGTTTCGAGCCCTTAAATGATGGTAAAAACTAATTTTGTCAGTTGAATATGAAAATATTTCACTAGCATAATATAACTTTTGCATGAATTTAATAATGGTTGAAACGTACAAATGAGGATGTTAATCCATCATCATGAAATCCACGGCTGAGGCATAACAAAATAGGAACCACCATAACATAGTTTTTTATCATATAAAAACATTTTTTATAATGTCATCTAATAAGTGGTCTTATGTTTATCTAGCTAATTTAAGACGACATAACACATAACTCCTGCAGTGGATCGTGTTGTGGTAAATATTGTGTTAATGGTATAGTTACAAAAACTTGGCAATCATGCATGCGAGCTCACGTGTCAGTTTGCACATTTCTCATGTCTCGGCGTCTAGCAAGTTGTTTCACGAGGAATTCAAGGGGATATGGACATTGGCTTTCAATTTGGTTGTCGGTTACTTATTATGGATTCATCTACCTTTACTGTTTGCTGTTTGCACACATGTCGTCCTGGCCAGATCATACTGTACTGACACCTACGCCTCCTGCTCCAACTCCACGTACTCTCTGTAGCTGCCTTAGGCCATCCCGAATCCATCTACTAGAATGGTGTCCATAGCATTAAATAGCCTGCCACATAAGCAATTTGTTGATGTGGCAAGAGAATTAAAGAGGGGAGAGAAGGGTAGCCTGGCATCATTTATTGCTAAGAGAAGCTAGGATAGCAACATGCAACCAATGAGAGCTGAGAAACGCTGGGCCACGCTGCATCTGCCCGCTTTGCGTCGACGTTCCACCACTCGCCCGCTTTACTCTCTCTCATCTTTTCTCTCTCTTCCACGTCAAACCATGGTGATGTGTCATGCCTATTCGCCGGCTGACATACCATGGTGATGTGTCATGCCTATTCGCCGGCAGACATGTGCTTATAATACTTGCTCTTATTATTTTCAAGGACGGTTCGTATTTCGTGTCATACTTCAAAATAAATATAGCTAGCTCATAATGGCTTCGTTACTAGAGAGGTCAAGTGTGGTAGTACCACCCAATTTAAACTGGCTCAAGTGCGCTTAATATCCCATGAAGGACATTAAACGCACTTCAAATAGTTTAAACAAGTGAATTGTCGAGTGTCCCAAGGACTCCTCGATAAAACCATGTTATACTCTTATCTTTGTCATACGTCAAGATCATTTTCGGTAAGGAAAACACAACAAACATTACCATTTTTACATAACATATCAAGGTATGAGATAATACAAACCAAGTTTTGAAGTAACCTTAAGTGCAGAGTCAAACCATTACTAAGAGTTTAAATACAAACCAGTCTTGGAAGTTCTATTACACAGATATCTATCTCTCCGGCTTAACCCTAGAATCACTAGGACCACGATGATCTAGGCCTTCGGGACTTCCTTTTCAGCGACTACTGGACCTGCTTCTGAAAAACAATAAGGGAGATCCCCTGAGTACCTTCCCCTGAGTACGAAGGTAATCAGCAAGACTTACCCGCCTTATATACCAATAGAAAAGACTCTCAAGGAGCATGCAAAGCTTTTTAGTAGTTTGGCTGACTCAACTTCTTTGATAAAAAGCTTACTAATTCTTTAATCCTTAACTTTCAAGATTACATCCGATTAAGTTATTACTTAACCATTTAAGTTATAAAAGCTTTTCCAAACAAATGGTACTAAGCTTCATCCAGCATATTGAATCACTTGTCATCTCATTCCACTTGTCTTACTACGGAGCTTAGCAGCTGATCAAGTGCATTCATAACCAAGAATTGTGGCGATCCGGACCGTTTTACACCGTGCAGGGGATACCTAGTTCCCAGCCACGTACAACTGTCTAGGCTATACGCAACAATCTTTCAGTTGATTGAGCCAAAGACCGGAAATATCTTTACTCGAACCCGGGAACGCACCCCCACGTGGGCCCCACATCTGGCGACCACCCCTTGAGTTGCAGGCTACGTCCCCGCCTTTCTCTGACCCAGCAAGCACGGGTAAGCGAGATTTCCAATCTATGAACCAAACAACCTAATTGACTTTACTGGTCCCATACCTAGTAAGCAACCAGATAAAATCACTTGATCATCAGTTAAACCACATCAACTCCTTAATCCATTCACTAATGTGAGCAACACTATAGGATTAAGCTCCATCTTAATCCTCCTATCCATTCTTGCTCACCTATTTCTTTAGATGACATAAATCGTATTTCATGCTGGACTGTGATTCACTATTAGCATAATAGCTTACCTAAGCATAACTAAGTGGTGACATCTCATCTAAGTTCTGTCAAACGGGTGGCAATGATGTCCTTAGATCAAGGAATTGGTTTAATGCATCAAAATAGGTTTCAAGCACTTCCTATACGTGGTGCATATAAAAGCATGAAGATTGGTCACATGATATTTCATAAACAATAGGAATGTATGCACCGGGGCTTGCCTGGGATCACATGCAAGTTAGAGCCTTCGGTGAACTCTTGCGAATCCAGAGCGACAAATGATCACTTCCTTGAACTGCCGCTAATCCTCCGAGAGTTCAACAAGCTCGCACTCCAGAACTTGAGATGCTAAAACGTAATGCAAGTTAGTGAGATATGATATGCCACGCTTTTCAAAGATGCTATGCAACTTTCCCTTCTCTATAAAGTTGCAAGGCAACTCAAGCTACCCCAAGATTTTAAAAGAAAAGCCTATAATTTTCTTTTAATAAAACTTGTCCTAAATCATTTTTAAATGATTTTTAGTCATTTAATAATATTTTTCTAAAGGGATAAAGCATTTTAATAAACAAATAAACCAATTTTATAAATCATTTTTAATTATTAAAGGATTATTCTGAATTTTAACATTTTTAGTAATTATTATTCATTTATTTAATTAATCTAAATAAAGGAATTTAGTTAATTATCAACACCTAGTTATTTAAATTTTTAATGGATAACAGAATTTAAAACAAGATTAATAAAATTTATTTTATCATTTTTGGACTTTTCTATGATTTTTCATGAATTATTTAGTGAAAACATGAAATTTAAATCAATTATCAAAATCTAAAAGCAACCTTCTTCTCCCCCGCGGTCCCTCCCTCTATTTTAAACAGAGGGCGGCGCTGACCGCCTTCCCGTCGGCTTGACCGACGGGGACTCGCCGATGGCGAGCTCCCACGCCCCCAGCGGCCCCACAACTGCGACCACCTCGCAACTTTGAACCCAGCGAACCCCTAAAACCTACAGCGGCCCACACAAACACGGCCCCCGCTACGGCACCAGCGGCGGCGAGCGACGACGCTATGCCGTCCGGCTAAACGACGGTGAAGATGACCCCAAGAACAAGCCTACGAGCAACAACACGACTAGGCGAAGCTAGCGCACGCTCTACCTCGCACGGAGAGGCTCCCAAACGCCTTGACCACATGCGCCTACCCTGGTGGCGGGGCACATGGCGGCACTCCTGGCGGCGAACCGCGATTCCGAGCTCCCCAAAGCTTGAAACTCCACCCCAAAAAGCACTACACGAGCTACAACATACTATCGACCTCACTGTGAGCTCAAAACCCCTTGAAACCCACTACTACACCCACTTCATCGGTGACCAAGCTCACCTTTCCACTTTCCTCACCGACAGTGAGAAAGATGAACTGGAACAGATGATTTGGTGGATAGAACTCAACGAGGGTTGGTTGAGAAGATAGGGGAGGATGTGGCGAAGCTGTGGGTGGAGGGAATTTGACGGAAGTGGCCGGACAACGACGTGCGATGGCAAGCTTCGCCGACGGCCGAGACAAAACCGGAAGAGAGAAAAACTGAAAAGGAACTGATTGAAGCTGGTGCAAAGCTATTTATTCTTGGAGAACTGTCCCTGGACGATCGCCACCTCCTCCTACTTGCATGGTGAAAAACACGCACGGCGATGTGTGGTTGAAGTTACCGCCTCAGCCACCGACGTGAAACCGCCATAGCTGCTAGAACCAAGCTTGAACCAAAGGTTTTGCGGCCGAGATTTCTCCCAAAATGGCATTCAACCTTGCCAAACTCCAAGAATGTAACTTGTAGATGGATCCACACCCTACAACTTCCATATTGCGACTTCTTTGATTCAAGCAGTGTACAGCGCAAAATCAAAGCTCCAATTTCAGCCGATTTCATTACCCATTTTCAGATCCGCATTTGAATACTTCAAATTACTTCCAAATTCGTATGCAAACTCTCTTTGATTCCAAAAGTGGAGTTGTTCGAAATCATGTTAATTTCATTTACTCTTTTAGAAACTCGCTCAGATTCTTGCCACATTGCTCGAATTTGAGCTCAGAAACCAGTTCGATTTCAATAGGGTTCATTCTCAAGAAACCCTAGATTCATCCCGAAATTCAAACCCAAATTACTTCAAAAATTTGAATATAACTCGACTTTGACCACAATATAAAGGTTCTCTGAATTTACTTGACTTTCATTTCTTATTTTTGGACCTCTATCAATTTCTCAACAGTTTGGCCCCCAATTTGAATCTAAACAGTTCAGCTCTTTTAAACTCTGAATTTGCTGAAACTGTAGCTGATTCGATTTTTAGTCCAATTTTTCTCCAAGATTCTGACCCGATCTCGATGTGATCCAAACAACAAAGTTGTTCAGTAAACTTGTCTAAGAACCTTTACTTTTTACACCTTGCTCATATGATGAATAGTTTGCTCACAAATCAGCCCTGAAGATGGCTGCTCAATTGCCAAGATCTGAAATTTAAACTTCCTATTTTCAGATTAGGAATAGTAACATTTCTCTTTTTCTTTCTTCCATTTAATTGAAATGCTTCCAAGTCTCTTTTTGTCTCAACTTCCATTTCAATACTTTTCATAGGGCACATTTGAATATTTGAATTTCTGTTTCCGAATTCATATTGAATTTTTGCTCAAATTTTGACTTTGGTCAACTTTTTCTCAAGTTTCTCCTTTGTTCTTATTCGTTCCTTAAGGCTGTGTTCAGTCTGGGGTAAAAAACACTGTAGCTAAAGAAAAATACTGTAGCACTTGCTAGAAAGTGTGTTTTGTGAGGAAGATAAATAGTGAAAAGTTGATTAATAGTGAAAAGTTGGAATGAATAATGTTTTGTTAGGGAATCTGAACAGGGCCTAAGCTACTTATGACTTCAATGATGTGCAAAATCCTAGGATGTTACGTCAAGGGCATATACAACAATTCAGACGACTGCTGTCTTTTTATCATACAACTAGCTAAAAACACAGCCTGTGTTTAGGCAGCTACTATCTTTTTTTTACTGTCTGCAAGTGTATTCATTTTTTTACTGTCTGCAAGTGTAAAATAGTCCTTTCATTTTAAATTATTAGTCATTCTGGCTTTTTACCAGATTCATTGATGATGCTATGAATTTAGACAAGTATATATGTCGAGGTTCGTAGAAGATGCCATGAATTTAGACATTAAATATACATCTAGGATGACTAATAATTTAAAATGGAGGGAGTACTTGGTAAAGATAAGACAAAAAGAAATAAAAGAGGGCCCGCGAGACTTGATTCAGGATTTAAATCTTGGATAACTCGCATGTGCAAAAAGGAAACATATTTATTAGAAAAGGTCCACTTTCTACCATCAAACTAGAGTTTGATTTTAGCCATACAACTCCAAAATCAGACATTCTTACCAACGAACTATCAAAATCGTTCATATTTGGCATCCAACGGTTTTGAAAGGTGGTTCCAATGAAGTGGATGACATGTGACTGTGGGGCGCACATGTCAGCCTGTTGTTTATATTTTCTCTCTCATCTCTCTGTTCTCTCTATCCTTTTCTGTCTCAGGTCTCCTTCCCGTCGGTCCAGGTCACCATCAGGGCTCCTTCCTCAGCGTCGTCGGCTTGTCCGCACCGTTGGCTGGTGGCGAGAAGGAGACCTGAGGCGTCGCCAGAGCAGAGGAGGGAGAGAATGGAGAGGGGAGAGGGAAAAAAGAGATGAGAGAGGAAATAAAAATAGGCTATCATGTGGGCCCACTACCACGTGTCATCCACGTCAACGAAACCAGCTTCCAAAACCAGCAGATGGTCAAATATGAATGGTTTTGATAGTTTGATGGTGAAGAATACTCAATTTTGGAGTTACATGACCAAAACTCAAACTCGAGCGATAGTTGGATGGTAAAAAATAGGCTTTTTCTTATTTATAAGTGGACTTAGATTTTTCTTGCCCGTAAGTTGATGTCCTCAGCCATTCCACCAGCCACGAACATGTCGATTGCTTTCTTCCTTCTCGGCTTCTTCCTTCTCATGCAGAGCAACAACAAGTTGTCGCCGGCAGCCACTACGCTTTGTGCCATTGCCACTCTTGCCGCCACTACCGAGGATCCGGTCTGGATGATTCGTGCCACCTCCAGCACCGTTGTGGATCCGGTCTAGATGAGCCGCGCTGCCACCGCTTAGGGTTAGGATCCAAGTCCACCGGAGCTAGAGGAGGAGTTTGGGGGTGGTGGCAGCCCACGGTGGAGGCGACGTTGAGAAGCTTGGTATTGTTATTGGCGACGGCAGGCGGCGGCGGAGGCGGCCGGTGATCACCGGAGCCGTAGGTGGTGGTCGTTAGCGGCGGCATTGAGGTGAAGGGTTAGGATGGGTGGTGGGTGTGGTGGCGGTGGCCGGCGGGGGTGTAGAGGTTGATCGGGTTAGGGTGACAGTGGCTGGTGGACGGCGACGCAGGCGGTCGGTAGGCCGTCGGAGCCGGGGCGGTGGTGGACAACGGAGGTGGGCGAGGCAAATTAAAAGGTTAAGGATGGGTAAAAGCTAGCCAACACTTGGGTGTTTTGGAGAGGGCTAGAACCCAAATTTTGGACCACCAGATCTAAAAATGAATGACTTAGATTTATCTTCTCTCTCCATCTAAAATTCACCCACTTATAAAGGCACCAGGTGGGGTTCATTGGTGGTTGGTGGTGGAGAAAAAGAGGATATAGAAGAGAGAGAAAAGAGAGGAGATAAAATGTAAAGATCTTACCCATCCATTTCTAGATCCAATTGTCCAAAATCTGGGTGCTAGCCTTCCTTCAAAACACCCAGGTGTTGGATAGACACTCCTAGCTGACTTATGCCAAAGCTAAATTTAAGTCAATTGATGAATAGATAGACCCATGAAGAAATCCGATAAGTTGGGATAATCGAAATAGTAATTGAAAATTAAGTTTGGCGAGAATTTTCATATTTTTCACATATAAAATGTTTATTATTGTTATACTATAAAGTGGAAGCAAACTAGGTCTATGATTTACTAGTATGGAACATAGGTAGATTATTTCTACAAGTTGCATTGCAAAATATACCATGGATATCGGACTTTGATCGTCGATCCTAGCTCGTACAGTACGGGCTAGGAGAGCTCGACATAAGATCAGCTCGCGAGCCCACACATGCATGTCGTTGTTGCTAGCTCATCCTATAAGCGGACTCATTAGAAGAATCGATCGGCTTGCAACTAGTAGCACTCGCAAGCCATAGCCAAATCGAAATAATATGCAACTCTCTGTGGTGTCATGGCCTCACCTTGTCGTCATGCTCCTCCCTCTGCTCCTCCCCGTCATCTTCCTGCTGTACCTGCGCTATGATCCCAAGAAGCAGGCTCCCGGAGATGTTGACGACCTCAAGGCCTACCCACTGGTCGGTAGGTTCCCTCACTTCATCAAGAACCAGCACCGCCTAGTGGAATGGTCTGTCCATGTCGCCAGGCGAAGCCCAACCCATACCACGACCTTCAAAGTCGTCGGCATGCCCGGCGTCGTCCTCACCGCCAATCCGGAGAACCTCGAGCACATCGCCAAGACAAACTTCTCCAACTACCCCAAGGGCGAGTACATGCTGACCAAGATCGAGGACTTCCTCGGCCGCGGCATCTTCTGCTCCGACGGCGACCAGTGGCTGTGGCAGCGCAAGGCCGCCAGCTTCGAGTTCAGCAAGCGATCCCAGAGGAAGTTCGTCGTCGACGCCGTCGGGTCCGAGCTCGTCGACCGCTTCCTGCCGCTGCTCGACCAGGCCGCTCGCCATGGCCGCACCCTCGACATGCAGCACGTGTTGGAGTGCTTCTCCTTCGACAACATCTGCCGCACGGCCTTCGGCGAGGACCCGGCTTGCCTCGCCGGCGCTGATGAGGGCAGCACGACGCCACCCGAGAAACGAGAGGCCATCGAGTTCATGCGTGCCTTCGACTACATGCAGAACGCCATCCTGGTCCGGTTCGTCCCGCCGGAGAGCATGCTGTGGCGTCTCAAGAAAGCTCTGAATATGCCCCCCGAGAAGCAGATCCTTGAGGCGCTCGACACCGTGCTTGGCTACGCCGACAGGATCGTCCGGAGGTGCAAGGAGAGAGGGGAGGCTGACCCGGGGAGCAGGGGCGACTTCCTCGCGCACTTCGCCGCGAGCGGCGCCCGTGAGCTCACCGACGACAACCTCCGGGACGTCGTCACCAACTTCCTCCTCGCCGGGCGCGACACGACGGCCACCGCGATGACGTGGTTCTTCTGGCTCGTCTCCGGCCGGCCCGACGTCGAGGACAAGATCGTGCACGAGGTCCACAGAGTGCGCAGGATCCATGGCGGCACGGGTGGTTCGACGTCTTGGACGACGTTCACCTTGGACGAGCTCCGGGAGATGCACTACATCCACGCGGCAATCACGGAGGGCATGAGGCTGTACCCGCCGGTGCCGCAGGGGATGCACATCAGCAAGGGCAAGGACGTGCTGCCGGACGGAACGTTCGTGGGGAAAGGGTGGGCGGTGAACCACTCGCTGTACGCGATGGCGAGGCTGGAGGAGCTGTGGGGGAAAGACTGCGAGGAGTTCAGGCCGGAGCGGTGGCTGAGGGAGGACGGCACGTTCCAGCCGGAGAGCCCGTTCAAGAACCCGGTGTTCCACGCGGGGCCGAGGATGTGCCTCGGCAAGGAGATGGCTTACATCCAGATGAAGTCCGTGGTGGCCTGCGCGTTCGAGAGGTTCAGCTTCAGGTACCTTGGAGGAGAGGACCACCCTGGGATGGAGATCTCCTTCTTGCTGAGGATGAAAGGCGGCCTGCCGATGCAAGTGACCAAGAGGCAGCCGGGACCACTAGAGGGCTTCTAGAATATTTACCGTATGATTATATATATGTAATAATGTCCACGGACTCATCGATCGCGTTTGTGTTCACATGAGTAGGAGTATTTCACAATAAGCAGCACCTTTGTCTAATAGGTACTAGTGTGCGAATGGTTTGTAAGATGATGATCTGCATTCATAGCAGCAGAAGGTTTAATGCAAGGATGGGAAACTATGGCCTGATTGGTTTCAAGATGTTCTCAGCCGGCATTGCATGGCGAACCAGGCTCCCTACAACCAGGCGCTCCGCATGCAAGGGCAGCATGTTTGGTTGTTAGGATAGCTGGAGCCAGGTTACATAAAACCAGTGATTGGTTGTATCGATGCATGCAAATCTCAGAATAAAAAGCTTGCTCCCAGCTTGCTGTTGCATCTCGGGAGCCTAGCTTCATAGAAACAAGCTTTTTATGTCATCTCCAACTCTCCATGTAGTATAGTTTCTATAGTATTTATTAGGCTGCCACATAGAACATTTTGCTTATGTCACTCTAATAAATGAGAGAGAATAGAGAAATGAAGAAATTAGGCCTTGCATGAGATCCAGGGTTTACACAAGAACTACCAAATATAATTAATGAAGAGAATAGAGAGTGGGTCTATTAGGGATTGACACCAAGAAACATGGGCTGTAGAATATAGTTTCAATGGTGATAACATAGACACCACCTATAAACATTATGGGTTTGGAATGGCCTTATTCATATCCCGTGATCCAGGCCGGAATCCTCTCTTTTCATGTGGCTGGCCAGGCTCACTAGCTGGTCCGGCCAACCAATCATCACATCCTTGCTTGCGGAGAGCCTGGTTGGCGTGCCGTTCACGCAACCAATCGGACCCTATGGGTCTCGTTTGGCACCGCTCTGGCCTGTGCTAAGACAGATCTCTGGCTCTAGGTCATCTGAAAGGGGCGGGGGTTAGGTGGTTTTGTTGGAAAAATATTTGACAAAACAACTTTACCTGGCCTTTTATAATTCTAGGACAAAGAAAGTTCTAAGATAAGAAAAGGAAGCTTGGAGACTAAGCTTCAACCGTTTTCTCGGTCCATGTTTCAATCTTGTCGTGCCACGCCAACGCTTCCAAGAGAAAAAATGACACCCAAGGGCCCATCGCCGTAATCCGTGGTCGCCGTGCTCAAGCCTAGGCGGCAGCCTAGCATGGCACCTAAGGTCATCGGGCCATCATCACAGCCAGCCAGCCACGACCGCTGCTAGGAGCCGTCCCAGGCCAGATCAGCAAGGGAAACTCTACATGTGTCAAAGTATCCATCGGATCTGACGGCCCCAAGCCAGCAGCGGCCATTACCGGCACATGAGGTTGAGTACTGCCAGGGAGCAAGGACGGCGGAAAGGGGGGGGGGGAGGGGGTTGCCATGGCTCCACCCATGGCTATGCAATTCTACCACTGAGGTCTTAATTTTCCGTGTAAAGAAGATATAAAGGCATTACTTGACACCCTTTAATATTTGGATCATCTCTTTGGCTCCCCTCATGAAAAGTTCCTGGCTTCGTTCCTGCCCGGAAGGGAGAGGAAGAGCAAGAGAAAAGGGCGCAGAGACATAGAGAGGTGCACCGAGGCAAGGAAGGCCCCTTGCGTCTGCGAGGACTTCCTGTTGGCCACTCTAGGGACGGCAAGGTCGTCAGGGGAAGGCCCCTTGTCAAGCAGCATGCAACAATCCACCTAATTAAATTGCTCGAGACAAAGCAGCAATCATGCTGCATAATATATCTGTATTAGTAAATCAGCAATAGTTTTTCTTTCACTGTTTTAGTTTTACCAACTCTATTAATATTATACTTGAGTGTATGATTGACATACAAAGCTATTAATATTGCTTGCGTTTGACACACATGAGGAATTTTATAATGGTTTCAATAAATAAATAAAATAGGTATCTATGGGTACTAAAATAGGTGGGACTCAAACCAAACTACCTCTTGATACCTAAACAAAATAGAAAACGTACCTCCCCGTATCTCTGACACTTTCCAACCACCGTAAAACAACTCCATGGTAATATAAAATTTGAGCCTTTGTAAGGTTCACCCTCCCTGGGCCGGGCCCGTTTACACTGGGCAACTCTTTAAGACCTCAAGACTATCAGACCAATATAAATCTTTTCTGCGCACTTTGTCCTAACTCATACGCACCCGAGAAGAACTTTCTTGTCGGTCACTCATCGCCCCGGGGCAAGCATGGTTAACCTCAGAGTTCTTTCGAATGAGCTTCCAGAAAGAAGTTGTAACTTGTTGGTATGCGTATTCTTATCAATCATAGTAATCCTTGGACTAAGGTGTTACATTGGATTTTATAATTTCTTCTTCTCTTTTATTAATTTCGTGCACCTAACTCTCAATTGATTGGCATCTATGATACTGCACATCTAGTACTGATATTATATTTTTTAATCTTGCGTGATGGGAAAGTGGTGTATTAAATTATCCATGTGATCGTTATGTTAACGAGGGGAACAACTTTATGCGGTAGGAGAAGTGGTTGTTTTTTGTGATAAGCTTGAATATAGCTTGTGTGTTTAATTATATTTTACAATTATTAGGATATGGGAGGAGAAAAACTTCAGTTCTTCTACTTGTATGTTTTAAAATGTGCATAACATGTAAATACACAACTATATATGATTAATAACGTTGGATGTAATTCATACAGACGTCAATGATCTATGGTCTTATTATTTGGTCTGCGATATATATTCCATGGCATAATAGTGATCACGGTGAAATTTGGATTCCAGTAATGTCCAAATTATTCTGGTATTTTGTGATATCCATGACTAGATGGATATTTAAGTTATATAATGGCAGAATTAGACATTTAAATTTACAACTATGACTTCCATCAAGCTAATGATAGTGCTATGTGCTTCAACATGGCTCAACAAAATATCTTATCGTTTTAGTTGTCAGCTATAATGATTCACCTACTTATTTGCTTGTTGGATCGCCGACAAGAAGCAACAATGCATACTGTACTTGTATTAAATCAATCAGCAACAGTTTTTAAATTGTTTTTTAATTTGTGCAACAAACTCTCATTACTTCACATTTATGATATTGTACATCAACTACTAATATGTTTCAAATCTGGCGAGATGGCAGCAGTTATGATTCATTCAAAAAAAAGAGTGAGCCATCGAAAATTAGTTACTACTGAATTTATACCTTGTTCTCACTTAAGGCGAACGTTATGAAACGATTACTTGCTCTAATGTACCATAAGTATAAAAAAGCAAGAATCACTACTGGAGACCAGCTATTTGCCGAGTGTCTGGAAGTTTGTCGAGTGCATTCCATTGAGCACTCGGCAAGCAGACTCTCTGCCAAGAGGCACCTGAGATGCACTTGGCGAAACGAAGGCACTCAGCAAATTAGCCATTTGTCAAGTGCAGGAATTAAAACACTTAGCAAAGAATGAAGCAACACATGGTAAAAAACACTCGGTAAACAGCGCCATGTGATCGCACGTTAGGCAGTGCTGCCTGCCTTTAGAACTATGCCGAGTCTCTACCAGTGACACTCGGCAAAAGTAGTTTCTGTATAGTGTTTGGGATGACATTGGCAAAGTTCTAAGGTGACACTGGCAAAGTTCTAATTTTGCCGAGTGTTTTTTCTAGCTCTTGGCAAATTATTATGTTATTTCCCCTCCTGCCCTCCAAATCTTTTCTACTCTCCATAAAATGTAGATCGTACTCCATGTAAAAATTTGGTACATTTCTTGGTTTGTTAGTTATATTTAATTAATTTATTTCAAATAAAGTAATTATTGGGGATAATACAAATTTGATTTCAAAATTATTCGAATAATGGAATTGAGTCCAATGTAAGTACTTATCCGGGAAATGGAAAAAAAAATTTGAGCATCTTGTTCAGGAAACATGAAGACACAAATGTGTGCCCGAATTGTTTTAAAATTATATAAATAGCAAATGAAGTATGAAAATCATGAGATCTGTCAAGATCACATGATATCATGGGGCCGTGGTACAAAATTGAGATGGTTTCGCAAAATTTGTCACGTACTATGGTTACAAAATGAAGCATGTCCAACGAAGAATCTTATATTACAGTTAGGAAGGATTTGGTAATATTTGGAGTCACATCGATGATCGAGTTCAGGTTTGACTTTAAAGCTTTTTTTGTAGGCAATGGACAATATAGATTGTTTCATGTGAAAATTTAATAATTTTTCGGATCCATATGATAATGTCAATTTAATTGCAATCATATAATCTTTATTGATGTAAATTGAATTTAAGCTATAGCTGCATATGGAATAACAATTGTAGAAGCATCAAATCTGCATTGTTGAGTGAATTTCAAATTATCAGGTTGGTTGGTTCAAGTTATAGCTGTGTATTTGATGCTCCGTTATTTTCAGATCCGCATACACAGCCAGCCATACAACGGCAGGGTGAGTAAAGCATAAAATATTTTCAAATTCACTCAACAATGCATATTCAATACATTATTAAGTGCATGGGTGCTGTGTATATTGTGGTTGGCCATCATGTTGTTGGTTTGTTGCAGATTTTGGAAATCACACCATGCATGCTGGTGATGCCAAAATTTTCAACTGAGATTATTATGTTCTTTTTTTTTTGTAGAGAGCCTATTGCACTGTCCTCGACTTTGTAGGATAGTAAAGTGAGGCATAAAATACCCTCTTCCCGTACAATATTCGTAGATCACATAATTTATTTAGGCGTCCCCCGTTTGAAAGTGATACGATTGGAAATATGCAGATCTTCGTATATATAATCGTATCCATTTTGAATTGTTCAAGTTTTGTCGGAGCCCAAGGATGCGCAGATGGTTTGTCTTAGGTTTGTCTTGGTAACATAGCAGATAACTCCTACAATGGATTGTGTTGTGGTCAGGTTTTTTTTTTACCTCGTAACCAGTCCGATGCGGTAACCGCTGTTACTGGTCCGGACCGGTTACGGTACCCGACGGTTAGGAACCGCCCAAATTCAAAAATTTCAAATTTGAATTCAAAAAATTAAAAAATGAAAAAAAATTCCTAAAAATACTTCAAGGTGCGTAGAATCTAATGGTGTTAAAAACTTTCCAATTTTAGTGCATTTAGTATTTTTTGCCGGCATTAGAAATTCAACCAAAAACGAAAAGGAAAAATATCGACTGGTTGAACTTTGGCCGGTTGAACTTCTAATGCCCACAAAAAATACTAATGCACTAATATGAAATTTTTTTTGACACCATTAGATTCTACACTTTAAAATATTTTTAGGATTTTTTTATTTTTAATTAAATTTGAAAACATGACAAATTTTTCATTGGTTCCCAACCGGCCAGCTAACCGCCCAAACTGCCTGGCTTACCGCCAAACCGACCGGCTTATCATTGGGAACCGATTGCACTAGCAATTTGAATTTGGAATTTGAATTTGTTCGGTTTCTAGCAATAACCGGTCAAACCGATCCGGCTTGCCACTACCCGTGGCCGGCGGTAGCCGCAAACGGCTTGGTAAAAAAAACCCCTCGTTGTGGTAAATATTGTGTGAATGGTAACAAAAGGTTGGCGATCATGCATCCATGCTCACGTGTCAGTTTGCACATTTCTCACGTCTCGGCACGTAGCAAGTTGTTTCACGAGGAATACAAGGGGATGTGGACATTGGCCTTCAATTCGGTTGTATGTTAGTTATTAAGGATTCATCTACCCTTATATAGGTTTGCACACATGGTCCTCCTGCTGGCCATTTTCAAAGCTTTGCTGCCACGTACTGTACTTACACCGGCCTGGTGGAGTGCACTTGCAGTGCTGTCAGCGGCGACCAACACCTCACGAATACCCCAGGTGCCCACCGCCGTACCGTGACGCCGTGAGCAATAAAATATGAGTGAAGTGCACGGTCAGTCCCCCAACTTTGAAAGCGCATTTTTAGGTGCCTTGACTTAGACTTGTATGGTTGTGTCATGTAGGTCCCTAAATTCTCGTAACATCTTTTCAGGTTCCTAAACTTGTATGGATGTGTCATCTAGGTCCATGAACTTGTGTAGTATGTCATATAGGTCCAAACAATCTTAAACCCGTTTTGTGTGACGATGTGGCATGCCACATGTACTTATGGTCAGTAAAAGAAATAAAAAATAAGTGTGAGACTAATATGTTAGGCACACAGATAATTTTTTTTAAAAATCAATTCTCCCTCTCTCTCTTCTAGGCTTCACCCTGCTGTGGTGGCCTAGCCTGCTACCGACGGATTCGGGGGCGAGGGTGGCAGCCTGGCAGGGGGGATTTAACGGCGGTAACAAAACATTTGGTCAATGTGACGGAGATATCGGTCCCATAATTATTCTTTTATTTCTTTTAGTGATCGTAAGTACACGTAGATGCCACGTCATCACAAAAAATAAATTTGGATACCGTTTGGACTAACTGACACACCAATACATGTTTAGTGACCCGTTGAGGCATTTTGAGAGTTCGGAGACCAAGATGACATACCCCTACAAGTTTAGGAACCTGAAAACGCATTTTGAGAGTTTAGGGACCTAGATGACACACCCACACAAGTTTAGGAACCACCCGTGCATTTCACTCAATATATTATACTGTATACTACAGGCTACAGCAGTGATTGAGAGCATTGATTGAGCGATGACCACTGACCAGAAATGGTGCACCGACGGGTGTACATGCAACTTCATTAATAGGCGGCAGCTGCATTAATCATTTGCTACAGCGCTTCATCGTGTTTAAATTTGTTTGATACTCGGTTCCGCTGGATATCGATCGACTTCATTATTTTCAAGGATGGTTCGTATTTCGAGTCATCCTTTAAAAAAATATGAGATGAAGGCGTATTGTACCATGCTTAGACCCATCTCGGTGGAGGGTTTTATGTACATAGTTACCTAGACTGAAAGCAAAGCTAATAACTTAGCATGGTGTTGGCTAAATACACACATAAAGCCAACAATATAGCTAGCTCATATATAATGGCTTGGTTATTAAAGAGGCTAAGATAGAGACTGTATTAAAGATGCAATATTTTAAAGCTTGCATGCATAACAATATTTCAACTGAGATTATTATGTGCTTTTTTTTTGTAGGAGAGGCTATTGCACTGTCCTCGACTTGTTACTTTGTAGGATAGTAAAGTGAGGCATAAATCTATTTAGGAGTCCCCCGTTAGAAAATAATACGATTGGAAATATGTAGATCTCTATATATTTATAATCATATCTGTCCAAGTTTTTTGATAGCCCAAGGATGCGTAGATGGGGTTAGTTTCTATGGTCTACATCGATCCGAGACAGAGTTTCGGCATCATCTCCTTGTTGTTCTTCGGATTACTTCAATGGTTACATTTAGGCAATGATGTCAATAATGATAACAACATTCCTCCTCCGGAGCACGGGCATGATTATATCAACGCGCTTGATAGTGATGATGAGACTTATGATGATCCAACTAATCCTAATCATGGTCAATATTTCTAATACATGTATGTTTGGTACTAATTAATGTACTATTTATAATATTATTTTATTTTTCAACTTATGTTTTATTTATTTTGAATATTTTCAAAATACAACTTGTTTATCTATGTTGATTGATTTACTCTTTTTAATTGTAAGTGATTGAACAAATATGGTGAGTAGTTTGCGCAGGGTAACGTTGCTTTACTAAAAACGGTTTGATGCAGCTGATCGAGGACTCTGGGAGGAGCAGGGGTCGACCAAAAGGCAGTGGTTGAGGGAGGGGGTGAAGAGAGGTCAATGTCGCCTGTAGATGTGTCCTCATCTTTGTCTGAGAAGGAGGTACCTTCCGCGCATGAAGAGGGGCAGGAGGAGGAGGATAGGGGTGGAAATGACTATCCAAATTATCCTTATTCGTATCCGTAAAAAAGTCCTATATGGATATCCATATTTGTATTTGTTTTCTAATATGGTACTAAAGTGGATGTATCCAAATTCATTTTCCTCATTTTCTCTATCCGATTTACCATCCGTATTCGACAATATCCGACAACATCCATATTCGAATAAGAATAAACACATATAAAACCATTAAAAAAAATATATATATATGACTAATGATGAGTGATATTAATTATTATATATAATAATGTATTTAGTGAAATGTATTAATTATGTTAAGATTAATTACTAATAGTATATAAATATTAACTTTAATGAATTTTAAATGTGTTTATAATGAATAAAAATAAATATATACTATATTTTAAATCAAGTAAACATCAGAGTAGACATTCGAATTCGACACATCCAAATTCGTATTCGTATCTGAAACATTCAAATCCATATTTGTATTGGGATTAAGATGTGGTAAAAATGACATCTGGGTTCAATTTCATCCTGATTCGATCGGATTTCTATCCCTAGAGGAGGAGGAAGCCGCAGGGGTTTCCACTTCGTCAAGTTGATCGGTGTCTAGTTGCGATTCCCTCAATGAGGTGATCGATATCTCCTGAGAGATGCCGCTGATTTGGGCCTAGGTAAGTAACTTTAGATGTTATCGCTACTTTTCATTTGATATGTTGAAAAATTACAATAGAAACTAATAATTCATCTTAATCACTTGGGCAGGGGTTGGACGATTGTGGCTCCAAGTGACAAAAACGCCATGTCAATTGGCATCCTGTGTCTTTTACGTAGGCTATACTTTCCTGGCATGGTTGAGTTTGGTGGAGCGTAGGAGCCGGTCTACACGTGGGACCTCTATGTTGCCTTCCACGATTTACTAGATCAGGATGGCAGGGTATATTCGTCAACAATAGGGTATGTTTAGATCACCTAACTTCTCCTAAAAAATACTATTCATCTAATTTTTTTCTATTCATCCCATCCCTCTCACTCACAGAACACGTCTCCCAGCATGACCTACAGTGTTTTTTTAGATCTACAATATTTTTTCTCCCAATCTAAACTCATTCATCCCATCCCTCTCACTCACAGAACACGTCTCCCAGCATGACCTACAGTGTTTTTTTAGATCTACAATATTTTTTCTCCCAATCTAAACTCACCCTAAGTGGATGATTATCGAGGTGTGGGTAATTTCATTGCTCAGTACATCGCATTCATTAGATATTTTGAAATAATGACGGGATACATCGCGTCTCTATGCAGGATCCTTTTTAAATGCGAGGAGGGATACGAAGCTATGCCGGGTCACGTGGCCAGGGCCGGCCCTGTAGTGTTAGCAGACGGGGCAGCCGCCCCGGGCCCCACAAATCGCAGGGCCCCCTACTAGGAATACTAAGACTCAAACTATAATATATTATATATTGCTACATGTTACGAGCAAACTAAGACTCAAACTATAATATATTATATATTGCTACATGTTACGAGCAAACGTCCACTTAACGAAGAATACAAACGAGCAAATGTCCACTTAACTTAAATGAGCCTATCAACACGGTTGACCTTTGGATGTTTATGTTTAGATCATTCTCAACCCTCCATACCGTCCATGTATCCATGTAGGATGATTTCTCTACCATGAGTTGGGACTAGCCTTAGAAAGAATTCTTTATTTGCCATAGCTTAACCCATATATAATCTCTTAGCTACCACTGTTAGTGATTTTGGTGGGTCACATATGTCAGACAGATCAATGAAATACAAGATATTACAAGTTTTCTTTGTGCCAAATAAGAAAATTACCGTTACGATTATTAGGGGCCTCCAATTTTGATTTCGTCCCGGGCCCAGAAAACACAGGACCGGCCCTGCACGTGGCTCACAAAGCCTGTTATAAACCCGTGAAGGATATGCATTACCAGAAATGTATGTATATGTTCTTCTCTGTGCTGGGGGACATGTGCAGTGATTGTCAGGACGACAAGCTCGAAAGGGGACTGTATGGGCCGTAGACATCGCAACCCATCCGGTTCTGTTTCTTGTACTACAGCGGCATCACGTAATGATAAATAGTTGAAAATTATATTCGTCACCGCGCTTTCGTACGTCAGGATTTCTGAAGATCAATCCACATCATATATTAATACATCTCTTCTGACTGATTACCTAATAAATCTCACGTGCATGCACCTGATCTTGTCCGTGCATTTATCGTTCCAATTGTTTTTAGCTGGGGCACGTGAAGCATGCATGGTAGCTAGGGAGCATTATTATCTCAATCTTTATTGAGCACTGATGGTTTCAAGTTGCTAGAACAGTCATCAACCAACATCTTTTCTAGCTCCATGGTAAGCATTAAGCCAGTCCCATTGAAAGATTGTTTCATAGACATTTAATTTAGTAATTTTTGTTAACATGACAAGCTAATTAAAGAGGGATAGTTTCATAGGATCAAGATGAGTTTCATCCCCATAAAACTTCTATGTCACAGTTATCTAGTTACCAGTCTAGATAATTGTAATGAAACCTCCCCACTGAGCGAGACTAGCCTTAATTTTCATGTCACGTTACCAACTTTGCTTATTTGACAAGTTATTTATGAGGAGAGAGAATAATAGGTTTCATCATAGGTGAGAGCAATTGTATCTCCAAAATTCTATGCCACGGGTTCTCAATCTAGTTGGTAACTGTACAAAAGCTCCCACTAAGACACTTGCCTTAGGCTGCCTCCAACAAGGCCGGCCTCAATAAGAATTTCAAGGAGAGTTTAATGAGCATTAAATTACATACCATATCACCAATTTTACAGATGTTGTGCCATAAAATTTTCGTGGCACGTACAGTTACCTAGTTTTCAATCTAGATATCTATCTAATGTGTAATGAAACTATGTATTAAGACTGACGAAATGAAGTTGTCGATGTTGTCATCACACATGGTACAGACAAACGATAGAATAAATTCCATAAAAAAAAACGATAGAATAAAGAAAAACGAGTTCATGTGTTCCTTGTTTTCTACGTCGTCTGCCTCAGTGCTGCGATAGCTGTGCCGAGCCAACCGTGGAATAGCTACTAGCGAGGGAACTTTTGAGGTTTCTCTCTCAGCCTCGGCAACGAAGCCAGCGACATCGCTACCCGTCGGACAAAGGATTTATAGATGCCACAAAATCTGCAGCTATTCTTCTCATCAATTATATATCTGAGTACAGGGTCACATGAATCTGTTTAGGCCTGAAGAGCCCCATAATTTTTCATAACTTCTCTAAAATTTCAAACCCAAAGTACATCGGTGAGGGGATTTTTTTTAAAAAAAACCAGCAATGTAAATATGACCACGCTATTGAGCCGCTCTAACCAACCAAGTTGAGTTCATTTCGCAATCTATGTAGGTTAAGATTTTATGTTGCGATGGGTGCCACTATCGGAGCCTGGATTTTATATATGTTTGCCAGTGGCACTCAACAAACGCCTAAATACCCTCGGCAAAAGGTTTGCCGAGTGTAACACTCAGAAATCGACACACAACAACCCTCGGCAAAGGGTTTGCCGAATGTAACACTCGGCAAATGACACACTGGAAATATTCATCGTCAAAGCTGAGTTTGTCGCCAGCCTTTTTTGGGAGGGCCCCTGGCCAACCATCCGAGAAGCATTTTTCGCATAAAATCCGCACGTTACGTAGCCGACGGGATTCAGACTTGTGACCTCCCTTTCACGCGTAACCTCCTCTACCACTACACCACACTCCATTTTGATTCCCCACGTATTATACTAAATTGAATGTAAATTGCTTGTTTGAGGCTCTAAACGAATTCACATGGATGGGTTGTCAACTAGAAAGTTTCATAACTTTCACTACCGGAAAATCGTTCTTTGCCGTGAGCCAAAATCTTTGCCGTGAGCCAAAAATAGGGCTCACAGCAAGCACCTTTTCGCCGTGAGCGTAAAACCAGAAGCTCACGGCAAAGACAAACTCACGGCAAAATCATTCTTTGCCGTGAGCCTAAAAAGGAAAGCTCACGGCAAACATGTGCACACGGCAAAAGAGCTCTCTTTGCCGTGAGCTAAACAAGAGAAGCTCACGGCAAAAAGAAACTCACGGCAAAAGCTCCCTTTGCCGTGGGCTAAAATAACACGGCTCTCGGCAAAATAGTTTTAAATTATTTAAAATGTCACCTCCCGTGACGGTAGTAACGGCCGTTAGGGCCATAGTTTGCCGTGAGCTTTATACGGCTCACGGCAAAGAGGTTGTTTGCCGTGAGCATTAGAGAAGCTCACAGCAAAGAGGTAGTTTTCCGTGAGCTTTCCTAATGCACACGGCAAACATCCTCTTTGCCGTGAGCTTTTCTAAAGCTCACGGCAAATCATAAGTTTCATAATTATTTTAAAATATCAAACAAAGTCTAAAAATTATAAAATTTATGGATGTCTACTTGTATCAGACACATAGGTTGTGGAGAAGGTTTGACACGGTTTCACATAAGTTTGTTTCGTATGATGCACAAAATTGAAAATGTCCGTAGAAATTTCATAAACATGAGAAGTGATTTTTAGTTTTTGAAGTCAAAGTGAAGCTTAAGTTTGAGTTTGAGTTTAAAAACATTGTGTATATGGTATAGACACTATAATGTGGTCTTTCTTAAAGGTTAGTAATTTTTTTAGATATATTTGATATTTAAAACATGCACGAAATAATAAAAAATTGTTAAGACGTAAACAAAATAATGAAATAAGAAGCAAACAAATATGAATAAATTTACTTAAATGAAAATCCACGAAATAGTTTGATCATTGTAGTGACTTTCTAAGAAAGAAAGAATATAAAAACATGTGAAACTAAAATAAAAATTGGGTGGTTTTCATGTTTTGCCGTGAGCCGATGAGGAGGCTCACGGCAAAGGCCTTGTTTGCCGTGAGCCTCTGAGGATGCTCACGGCAAAGAACCCCACGTAAATTAATTTTTGGGGGAGAAAAGATAGGGAAAAATAAAATGAAGTGGGAGAAAAAAAACTAATTTTTAGGAGTAAAAAAAAAATTGACACGTGGGCATGGTTTGCCATGAGCCAGATCCGACTCACGGCAAACCGGCCGCTTTGCCGTGAGCCGTCGGATCTGGCTCACGGCAAACCTTCCGCTTTGCCGTGAGCCAGATCTGGCGGCTCACGGCAACGCTACCCAGATGCCCTTTTCAACCTCCCCTTTCACATTTCTCTTCAGTTCACTCCAACACTTCACACACCGCACACCACACACGCGCACCTCCTCAGCCCCTCCCGCCGCCGCCGCCAGCCGTCGCCGCCGCCGTCAGCCGCCTCCCCGACGTCCGCGCAGGCCGCCAGGCCGCGCGAGGCCAGGCGGCCGGCCAGCAGCGCCCGCCAGCCACCGCGCCAGGCAGGCTGGCCAGGCGAGGCGCTGCCGCACAGCCGCCCGGCCAGGCCAGCGCCGGCCGCTGCCGGCCAGACCAGCTGTGCCTGCCAGGCCAGGGCAGCCGCGCCGGCCAGGCTGCCGGCCACGCAGGCCAGGGCAGGGCAGGCCGCGCTAGGCCAGGTCAGGCCGACACCGGCCCCGAGGTCTGCTGCCCCCGACGCTGCCCCGTGCACTCGAGGTGAGAATTGCTCCTCACAGTGCTTTTTATTTCACATATATGTTAATTGTGTGAGAATTGATGGTGAATTTGCAATAAACTCTTGTGAATTGGATTTGAAATTGTTAGAATTTATAAAGCATGTGAGTTAATTTTGTAAGAATTGATGATGAATTGTCGGCCATTGTGCCCATCGTTTGTGTGATCATTGTCGACCCTTGGTTTGTATGTTGATTGTTGCGGGTCTTAGATAACTCACTATGCAGGGGAGATGCTGCCAAAATTTGCTTTTGACATTGTTATTTTTTTATGTGTAGGTAGAGACCGCTTTTGACTCGCGACCTTGCACGACGTCGAGGTGAGACATTAAACCCCACCTCTCTACATGTTCATGTTTGTAGTTCATGTAACCGAGTTAGGCGTCTCCCGTTTGGAAGAGATACGATTCGAAATATGCTGAGATATCTGCATATTTAAAACCGTATCTGTTTCGAATTGTCCACATTTTTGGACAGCCCGAGGATGCGTCGATGTGGTTAGTCTCCATGTTCTACTTCTATCCGGGACAGAGTTTCCGGCAGTATCTCCCTGTTGTTCTCTGGATACACACTCTCCTTCTAAGGACGTGTATCTGGAGAACAGCGGGGAGGTGCTGCCGAAATTTTCTCTCGGATAGGAGTAGAGCATGGAGACTAACCACATCGGCGCATCCTCGGGTGGGATTAGGACCTATCTTCACCTATTAGAAAGTATAAGGAGCGTGTAGATACTTAAGATTTTTATATTGCTCGTTGATACTTTAAGGATGGACGACCGTGAATGGATGTACACGGGGCGTCCGAGTGATCGTCAGTTTACAGTCGAATGGATTGAGAAGACCGAGGAATTCATGAAACTAGCATTTCAAAATGCTAAAGGAGCCAGCAGGACTTGGTGTCCATGCAGCATTTGCAAAAACAAGAAACGCCAACCAAAGGATGTCATGAGTACACATATTTGTAAGAATGGATATGTTACCGGCTATACACGGTGGAAGTATCATGGTGAAGTCGACGATCGTATGAGAGAGGAGGTCGTGAGACAACGAGTCGTGGATTATGATGCTGAAGCTGGGGTAGGGGACATGTTAAATGACTTTGGTGAAGCACACTTCAATGTGGAACCTATGGAGGAGGAGCCGGAGGCAACCGCAAAGGCGTACTATGACATGTTATTCGCGGCTCAACAACCCCTTCATGGGCATACTAAGGTTTCTCAGCTGGATGGCATTACACGCCCTATGTCCCTAAAGTCCCAATACAATCTTGGGCGGGATGCCTTCGATAATATGTTGAAAGTTGTTGGCAGTCTACTTCCAGAGCCACACAATCTGCCTCCAAACATGTACGAGGCAAAAAAACTCCTTAATGCACTGAAGATGCCCTATGAGCAGATACACGCTTGTCCAAATGGATGCATCTTATTTAGGAACGAACACGAGAAAGCGAATTACTTCCCAAAGTGTAAATCCTCTTGGTACGTGGAGCAAGACTGTGGTGATGGTCAGAAGAAGCAGAGCAAGCTCCCCATGAAAATCCAACGGTATATCCCGTTCATACCGAGGATCTAACGGCTTTACATGACCGAGGAAACCGCGAAACACATGACATGGCACAAAGATGGACGTCGATACAATCCTGAAAAGATGGTACATGCATCCGACGGTGAATCATGGCAACGATTTAATCAAATTTATCCGTTGAAAGATAATGAAGCCCGTAATGTTCGTGTTGCTCTGGCTACAGATGGGTTCCAACCTTATGGGATGGGGGCTGCCTCATACACTTGCTGGCCTGTGTTTGTTATCCCTCTCAATCTTCCCCCCCCCCCCGGCGTCTTATTTACTCAGCAGAACATATTTCTGTCGTTGATAATTCCCGACCACCCGGGGACTAATATGAATGTGTATATGGAGCCTCTGATTGATGAATTGGACCGTGCTTGGGAGGAAGGGGTACTGACATACGACCAAGCTACAAAGAGAAACTTTATAATGCATGTTTGGTACCACTACTCCCTGCATGACTTCCTAGCATATGGGATATTCTGCGGCTGGTGTGTGTATGGTAGGATGCCATGCCTAATATGCAAGTTAGCTTTGAAGTTCATTTGGTTGAAGAAGGGTGGCAAGTATTCCGCGTTTGACAAACATCGGCAATTCCTCCCTTTGAATCATCCATTCGGGCGAGACATAAAGAACTTCACGAAAGGTCTTGTAGTTACAGACCCTCAGCCGCACATTATGACCGGTGCTGAGGTTTGTGCTCAGGTATCTGGTCTACAGGCCAACCAACAAGGTGGTTTTGTAGGATATGGTCAGGATCATAACTAGACTCATAGTTCAGGATTGTGGAGGCTCCCTTATATGGCAGACATTCTTCTTCCACATAACATTGATTTGATGCACACTGAGAAGAATAATGCCGAGGCTTTATTCGGAACCGTCATGGACATTTCTGATAAGACAAAAGACAATGTTAAAGCTAGAGTAGATCAAGCAACGTTGTGTGATAGGCCAAAGATGAACATGGTGCCTCCCACTAGTGGCAAGACCTGGAAGAAGCCTAAGGCCGATTATGTTCTGACGAGGGCACAAAGGAGGAAAGTACTAGAATGGTTCCAAACATTAATGTTTCCTGATGGATATGCGGCCAATTGGAGGAGAGGAGTTAACTTTGCTACCATGCGAGGCAATGGGCTCAAGAGTCATGACTACCACATTTGGCTTGAGCGTCTTCTTTTGGTGATGGTCCGAGGCTATGTCCCCGACCGGGTCTGGCTAGTGTTGGCAGAGTTAAGCTATTTCTTCCGCCAGCTTTGTGCAAAGGAGATATCTCGAACCGTGATACAAGAGATGGAAAAATTGGCGCCGGTGTTGCTCTGCAAACTGGAGAAGATCCTTCCACCTGGTTTCATTAACCAAATGCAGCATATGATTTTGCACCTCCCGTATGAGGCCTGAATGGGTGGGCCTACCCAAAACCGTTGCACCTCCCGTATGATGTTGCACCTCCCGTATGAGATATGTCAAAAGACTCTTCGAAGTAAATGTAGAAATAAATGTAAAATTGAAGCATCCATTGCGGAAGCATTCATTCTGGAGGAGGTGTCAAACTTCACAACAAAATACTATTCAGACAATCACCCTAGCGTGCATAATCCTCTTCCTCGTTACAATGCTGGGCCCAATGAATCAAATCTTAGCATTTTTCAAGGGCAATTGGGCAGTGCAAGTGGCGTGACCAATAAGGCTTTGAACATGTCAGAGTGGCGCAAGATCATGCTATATATCTTGACCAACCTCGACGAAGTGAAGCTGTACATGTTGTAAGTTCTCAACCTAACTTGTTTTCGAGTAGTAACTATTCTGCATCCAACCCTTTGTGTCTTGTTGGTACAGGGAATTTCATCGTCAATATTGGCATCGTTCCAGGGAAGCAACGCCTCAGGAATCTGATAGACTTCTTAGGGAAGGTGCGGGATCAGAAATGCCTGATTCCATTTCTTGGTTCCAACAGAAGGGTGGATCCGATTCTACCATGAGTGCCAAATTGAGACAGGTTGCCAATGGCTTTGGTAATAAGGTCAGGTCGTTTACTGGTTATGATGTCAATAGATATCGCTTTCACACAACAACACACGATGTAGTCGGCCCAATCGAAGAACCACTAATAGTGGAGTTTTTACGATGGGCTCTAATGGGGTCGAGTATTATGGAAGAATCGAGGAAATATATGAATTGAGGTTTCGTGGTCGTTGAGAATTTAATCCTGTCATATTCAAATGTCATTGGTTTGATCCCAACAAGTGAGACGAACCCCAAACCTTGGGCTAGTCGAAGTCCGACAATCATCCATGTATTGAGGAGACGATGTCTATATTGTCGCTCAACAGGCCACATAAGTTTATTTTCTCCAATACCCTTGTAAGACCGACGTGCGTCTTCAGGGGTGGGATGTTGTGTACAAGGTATCGCCACATGGTAAATTACCTGTCCCAAACAATTGATGATTATAATATAGATCCAAACACATATGAGGGAGAATTCTTTCAAGAAGATGGACTTGAAGGGAGTTTTGTCATAGATTTAGCAAAAACGATTGGAATGGAAGTAGACAATGAAGATTTAGGTGACGAAGACGATGGAGATGAGGTTAAAAATGTGATGGACTTACAATTACTTGAGCGATTGCAATTAAACGATGATAGTGATAACATTACTCCTTCGGAGCATGACCATGATGATATCGACACACGTGATAGTGATGATGAGTATTACCAACAAGCTAATATTGATGATGATGATGATTATTTCTAAAAAATTGTGCGTGCCTTAATATTTTAGTTTATTTGTATTGCTATGTTAATTTAATTTATATTCTCCTTAATTTTCTAATTTCTATAGTATATCTTGTTTATTTGTGCTAATTTGCCTATTCTTTTTATTGACAGGTGATTGAACAGATATGGCGGGCGGGAAGGTGAGGAACGTGAACTCCGTGTACCAAAGATCGAATCAACTACTTGAGCAGGGGCAGGGGTCAGGCGAGGGGCAGAGGAGGGGCAAGGGTCGCCCGAAAGGCAGTGGTGAGGGGTCCGAGAGTGGTCAGGGGGCTGGTACAGGACGCAGGCGTCGAGGGTGGAGGTCACCGCCACCTCCACTTGAGGAGGAGGAGTCTTCTAAAGACGATGACTTTGTACCACCCCCACAGCACCCGGAGTCGGAGGACGAGTCGGTGGAGGCGGAGGATGGGGAGGGGGAGGATGGGGAGGATGGAGAGGAGGAGGAAGGAGAGGATGGAGAGGAGGAGGATGGGGAGGAGGGGAGGAGGAGGATGGGGAGGATGGGGAGGGGGAGGAGGAGGATGGGAAGGATGAGGAGGGTGAGGGGCACCAGGGATACGAGGAGGGTGTTGGGGATCCACCGAGAGTTTGGTTGCGAGGTCCGTCAACCCTTCCGAAACAACCAGCTCCTCACAAACGCCCGGTGATTAGGCCCTATGGGCAGAAGTAAGCACTTTTGACTCGATTAATATTCTTCATATGATATGCTGCAAATCTCAAAAAAATTAATTACATTTCAGGAGTTGGGAGATTGTGGGCGTAGGTGATCATACACGCCTTGTCAATGGCATACGAGGCCTTTTGTGCAGGGAACACTTCCCTGGTATGGTTTTGCATGATGGTGTGTACGAGCCGGCATTGACTTTTGAACACTACTACTCAGCGGTGGACCAGCGAGATCTTTTGGACAGGCTTTATGATAACGTGGCGGAGCGGGTGAAGAGCGAGTTACCACGCAGAAGTGCTTCACACGAAGGTCACCAAGGTGGAGGCAAGAAAGATGACGCTGAACAGGGGGCAATACCTCCAGGTAACTAACAACCTTGAAGACTCTTCTTTCCTGAGAATAAACATGCTTCATTTGATATTCTACGTTCAATTCATGTCTTGTAGGCGCCTGTTAGTTGGTGTAATAATCACGCACAAGCCTGGGAAAGAATGGTGGATAGGTGGTGCTCTGCTGAATGGAGACACTATTAATTTGAATTCTAACATATATTACGTTGCAGGCCTAGCTACAAGAAGAGAGGAGCCAACGGGAGCAAATAGAGGCCTCCATGAGCCAGATGTACCTTTGGATGCAGAATGTGGGTGTTCAGATCTCTATACCTCCGCCACAGATTCCATTGTACCCAGCGCCTCGTCAACACACACCTGTGAGTATATATGAATGTTTTGGTTTGTATGTTGGTAACTTAATTCTTTCCCCACATGTGCAATTTATTATTCTCTATGCAGGGTCTATCGGCGGCTTCAAATGATCCTGCTGCTAATGTGTCGCCTGGTGCTACTGTGTCGCCTTGGGGGACTTGGGGATCTCAGCCGACGCCACGAGGCCCACCTGCTACTGTGTCACCTTGGGGGCATTAGGGCTCTCAGCCGTCTCAGCCGTCTCCACCACCGGAGGCAAACCCACAGGATCAGGATCTATCCACACCCTCCCCCTCCAACCCTTGGGAACGAAGGCCGCACTACTAGGTAGTGAACTTGTTGTCGTTTGATTGAACTTGATAATGTCGTGGTTGAACTTTGTTTGGATGTCGTCGAACTCTATTGTTTGTCGTTGAATGTCGTGGTTGAACTTGGTTTGGATGTCGTCGAACTCTATGGTTTGTCGTTGAATGTCGTGGTTGAACTTGGTTTGGATGTCGTCGAACTTTTAGTTTACCTTTCTCGTTGTATTAACTATGTGTGGTTGTGCAATGTCTATATAAACTGCCTGTAATGCTCATTGTGATGACTATGTGATTGTGCAATGTATATGTAAACTGTCTGTGTGATACATTTTTGATTGGGGTATCATATACCAAAAAAACAGAAAAAAAGTAGGCCTAGGTGCCATTGTTTGCCGTGGGGAAATGACCCAGGTTCACGGCAAAAGGCTCCTTTGCCGTGAGCCTGGGCCAGTGGCTCACGACAAAGAGCCATTTCTGGGATTTTCTGGGCTCTTTGCCGTGAGCCTGTGTGACATCCCCTATTAAGCATGTGTTAAAGTTATGGTGGATGGAGGGAGAGTGAGTTTAAAAGAAAAGAGAAAAGACCAAAAGAGTTTTTTAAGCAAACTCTTGACCAAAAGTCAACAAAGTTGCTACATTTTGAATTTTTGGAAGCTAAGAATTTCTAAATATAGTTCACAAGATAAGCAACTTAGTTGTCCATAAGTGGTGAGAAAATTTGTGGAAATGATGCTTCAATTAAATGGAAGAAAGAAATGAAAAAAGGGCACTGTTCATCGTCCGACAACAACACTTAGCCTAGGTGTCTCAAAAAAAGTTGTAAAGGAAAGGATTTGGAACAACTTTTGTTTTTGGGTCACACTCAGAAGATGGCTGGATTAAGGAGAAAAACACGAGAGAAAATGGTTCAGAAGCTGTTTTCAGTAAATTCAGAAAACTGACAGTTGAACTGAAATTAGGCCAAATGAGTTTGAATTTGAAGTTTTCTGCAAAAACTTCCAATTAGGGAGTTGTACTCCTGAATGTGAATTTCAAATTTGTTTTTGACACCAGATGCATGTTCTATTCAAATTGCGGGAGTAATTTGAGAAATTCAGTTACAGGTTCTGAATTGGAAATGTGTTGCAGCAGCAACTTGGAGGCTCGAATTGGACCTCAATTCGTGCTCAAATGGGGTAAGTGCCAATGTAAGAAATGTAATTCGATGATCCAGCTACAAGTTTGCTTTTGGGAGATTTGGATGTTACCATGCAGTTTTTGGAGAAAAGTGAAGCTCAATCTCGGGTTTTGGAGGCTCAAAGGGGGGAAGTGCTGACGTCGGCCAGCTGCTAGGCAGCTTGCCGCCGGCGGTGCGAGGCGGTTCGCCGGCCACGCGTCGGTTCCGTTGGGAGCCAGCTCGGGAAGTGGCGCAGCAGGAGGTGTCACGCGCCGGCCGTGTCGATCCGTCGTTATAGTCATCGTCGTCTCTCTCTCTCTCTCTTTTGCTTCGCCGCTCTTCTTCTTCTTCTCATGGCCGCCGGCGAGCCGTAGGCTTTCCGCCGTCGTCCGACCCTCTCTGTCCAGTTCCTTTCCACCAAAAGCTCCACCGTCATCTCCTCTTTCGGTTCTGCTAGCTCTTGCTCCTCCTCCACCGCTCCACAGCCCGGCGCAGCTCGGTTTCAGCTCACCGTCGCCGTCTCGCCGGGGTAAGGACCCTTCTTCGTGTTGGTGCTGTTATAGTCGGTTTGGCCGAGAGATGAGCATGCAGTAGTGTTGCTTCGAGGTCTAGGAAGGTGCTTGGGGGCTTAGTTGGCCAGGTGCGATGTTCCCCGGGCCGGGAACGCCGTTCGCCGCAGTGGCGCTCTTTCGCCATGGCCGTCGCGCGTGAGCAGCCTCGCTCGGGCTTCCCCCAGCCGAGCTGTTGTGCGCGCTAGGTGTGTCTAGGGTTGCTGGTGCTCACGGAGTAGAGGTTGTCCGTCGTCTCGTCGTGGTCGCGCTGCTAGGCCCTCGCCATGGTCCTCGCCGCGCGCTCCCGCCATGGCTGGTGTGAGGTGCTAGCGCGCGTAGCGTCGCGTGGGGTGGCTTGGTGTGCGCACGAGGTGTCGTAGGTCTTGGTGTTGCTCGCGAGCCCGTTGTGGGGTCAGTTAGGGCGTTGAGTTCGCCGGAGCGCGGAGCGCCGTGAGCATCGCCGCCGAGCCGCCATGAAGCTAGGGTTAGAGCTTACCGCGGGAGCTTAGGGCTAGAATGGGTGCGCCGACGTGTGGGGTGACCTTTGGGCTAGCCGTCATCGTCGGGGGACCCCGCCGCCGGCGAGCGTGCGCGGGTCAACTCCGGCGAGGGCTGGGTCCGCGCGGGAGCTCTGCTCCGCGTGGGCAGGGACCCCAGGGTAGAAGAAAAGAAAACCGAGGGGGGTTTTTGCAAGAAAGCCAAATAGGTTTTAGAATTAGATTTAATTTATGTTTTTCCACTGTTTTAATTATATAAAATCATAGAAAAATCAGAAAAATGTGAAATAAATTTTGATAGTTTCCTTAGATTTTCCTTTATCTTATAAAAATTCTAAATCTTTAAATTTGTGTTGTTTAGGATTTAATAATAATACCATTCTTGGAAATTTAATTGCTAAAGATATTTAGAATAATTTTTAAAGTATTTAAAAATAGGATCCATGTTTTACAAGCACACTTAAAAAGAATTGAAGGGTTATGGATTTTTAGAGAATGATTTTAGTACACTTAATAATTCTTCTTTAATAAATATAAAAGAAATAAGGACTATTTCACCTAGACAAATACGACAACTTTTTCTTTAGAAAAGGATGGGTAGTTATGTTGGCTTGCAACTGTATCGAGAGATAATGTTTTGTGTGTTGTGTTTTAAAAACTATTGCATCTCTAATCCCTGACTTGCATTGCATGTTAGAATCTGAAGCCTCGGAGGTGGAGTACGTGGAACTTCCCGAAGGACAAGTTCACTACGAGGAAGTTCTGGTGATTGCTCCGGAGTCTCAGGAAATCACTGAAACCGCTAACCTTTTTGAGGCTCAAGGCAAGCCCCGGATGCATCTCTATCCATATCATTTCATAAGTTCACGAGTCCAAATATTATTCCTTTGTGTACATTAGGTTAGGAGTTGAATGAAAACCTTTGATGCATGATATACTCTTGGTAGAACTACCTTTGCTTGCTAGGAAATAAATTGATTAGAAATATCCACTTAGCTATGCTTAGCAAGGGAATATAAAAGATGATGATCTAGGTGCTCATTAATCATAAATGAACCATGTAAGACTTAATATGGAAAGAGAGTGGGCAGAGGTTGATAGAATGGATTGAGGTATACTCGATCCTTAGTTCTGCCTACTAGTTGAAGTGACTAAGGACCGATCCGTTGTTTAAAAGTTTGATCAAGTGATTCTACCTGGTTTCTTACTGGGTTATGGGACCAGTAAAGCCAATTAGATTAGCTGGCTCGTTGATTGGAAATATCGTTGATTGGAAATATCGCTGGTGCAGCTGTACGTGACTGGGTGCTAGGTATCTCCTGCAGGATGTAAATTGATCCGGATCGCCACAACTCTTGGTTATGAGTGCACTTGATCAGGTGTTGAACATCGTAGAGGAAACAAGTTGAACATTATATGAGAGTGATTCAAAATGCTGTTTGAGCCTAGTATCACTTGTATGAAAAAGTATTTGCAACTTAGTTGAGTAGTTAATACCTAATTGAGTTAAAACTGCCAAATAAGGACCCATTTTTAGTAAGCCTTTCCGCAAAAGTTGAATCAGCCAAATAACCACCAAAAAGCCTAATCATCTATCCTTGAGAGTCTTTTCTTTGGTGAAGGCGAAGAGGAGAGCCAGAAGCCCTAGAGCATTGGTGGTCCCAGATGTCTCTAGATGAATAAAGTACTCTCGGGTTGTAATATCCCTTCAGTTGTATAAAACTAGTTTGTATTAAGATCTTAGTACTATGACTTGAGTTAAGGTTGTTTCAAAACTCGGTTTGTAATAATTCGTATCTTTCCGTATTTATGTAAAAAGGTAATGCCTTTGGTGTACCCCATCTTGGTGTTGATCCTGAGCTATGGTTGAGAGAAAGTTGTCAGTGGATGATTCGGGATGTCCCGGGGACACTCGACGGACTACCGGGTTTAAACTGTTTGAAGTGCGTGCTGGCATGATCCTGAGTCAGGGTGACTAGACGCACTTGAGCCAGTTTAAATTGGGTGGTTCTGCCACAGCCTGGGCCCTGGCTCACGGCAAAGGAGCCTGTTTGCCGTGAGCCACCTGGCTCATGGCAAACAGGCAATCTTTGCCGTGAGCTAGGGCCATGGCTCACGGCAAACAGGCTTCCAGGTCGCCGCCTTGCTGTCCTACCAGGTGGGCCCCGCACGGATGTTTGCCGTGAGCCACGACACTTGGCTCACGGCAAAGATGCCCTGTTTGCCGTGAGCCAAGGCTCCGGCTCACGGCAAACATGCCTCCTTTGTCATGAGCCTGTCCCGTGGCTCACGGCAAACATGCCTTCTTTGCCGTGAGCCTTTGAGCTGGCTCACGGCAAACCTCCGTACGGGCCCCACTAACGCCGTTGACGGCCGTTCCTCACCGTCATCGTAAAATTTGTTTTGCCGAAGGGGTTTCCTGGCTCGCGGCAAAGGTTTGCCGAGAGGGTGATATATGGCTCACGGCAAAGGTCCCTTTGCCGATAGGTTTTTTGCCGTGAGCATTGGGGCTCACGGCAAACTAGCCGAATCCGGTAGTGTTTTTCAAATCTACAAATTTTTCATTACGAAAGTTTCTCTATCTGAGGTCATTTACAAAAATTTTAATTGAAAATTTGAAAAGTTCTAACTTAGTTTTTGTTGACAAGATGATTTCAAATGAAAAGGTTCTCAACTAAAAAGGTTCCTAACTTGTTGAAATCTACAAGTTTTGTTATGTGAGTTTCTCCATCCGAGATCATTTGAAAATAATCAAATTTGAAGTTTTACAAAATCCAAACATACTTTTCGTTGGCAAAATTAGTTCAAATTAAAATGTGTTGAACTACAAAGTTGAGTAAGTTCTGAATATATACAACTTTTATTATGGCCATCTCTTTAGACAAAGTGATAGTAGCATTGTTCACAAATTTTATAATCTCTTCTATAATTTATGAAACTATGGAGAGATGTAGATTTTGTGAATAACATTTTTATCAATTTGTTTGAATGAAGATATAACTAATATAAAAAGTTATACATTTTGAGAAATTATACAACTTTGTAGTTCAAAACGTTTTAATTTAAATTCGTTTAGGGCTTCAAAATATGCTTTCAAAATTGTCTTTGTGAGTGTCTTTTTTCAAGTGTTTTTTTAAAAGCACTCGGTAAATGGGTTGTTTGCCGAGTGCCTGACAGAATACGCTCGGCAAACTTACGATTTCATGTAGTGGCGTTAGCAAGGTGGCTGCGCAAGCAGTGCTCACCACGGAGCCACGAGTGGCAAGCGCTGCATAACCGCCCCTAGAAGTCCGCCGCTGCACAAATAGTATTTTCTTGGCCATTTTATACAGACTCTGGCAAATAGTGTACTTATTAGGGTTTTCATGGGTCAATTTTTTATGAGTGACCTTAAAAAACTCTAAATGTCTTCAATCACGGTCACTTCAGTTATTACTCCACAAAAATCATAGGGAGCTGATATGATGATAGATGTGTCACCAAAGTAAAACCACCCACTAGAGTGTGAACTAATCGGTTTTACAAAATTTAGAGGCTTAAATATATACCTGATTTTATAGTTTTGGATAGTTTAAGGCCCTCCACAGCGTATGTTTAGGGTAGTGCCCAAAGAAGAGAGAGTTTTTTGAGTCACCCTCCCTCTCCACGCTGCAGCAAGCCATCACTGCAGCAAGCCATCACTGCAGGAAAACAGCCCCCCAGTGCGCAACCGGCACTGGCTTTCCGGTACGCCCATCAGTACCGGCTGGAGGAGCCGGTACTGATGCTCGCCATCTGTACCGGTACAGAATGGCGCACCACCCCTGCGCGTAGGGTGGGCGCGGTACTAACTGTTGTTTCTGTTTTAATTGTTTGATTTTCTGTTTTTTCTTTTATTATTTTTCTTTTCCTTTTTCTACATCATATATATACGTATTTTAATTTATATCCGAACTCGTATCCGTGCTATAGACCTATATTATGTATTTATTTTTTTATTTTGATAGAATTAAGTACATGAAATAATAGCTAGCTAGATAGAATTAATTAAGTACTAGATATGCACATATATCCATATATATACACAATAGCTAGATATATTTAAGTACAAGATATGCGTATATATATAGAAGTATCATATACAATTGCTGCAAACTTTTAGATCGATCCTACCAATCTTCATCGTCGTCCTCGTCCGCAACGTCGGGCGGATTATAGTTTGCGTCATCGTAGAACTCTGCGCCAGGAGTGATTACTTCATCCAACAAAAACCCAGAGAGCTGCTCCTGAACCGCCTTTAGCCTGTCTGTTGGGAGAAGGTTTTCTTTCATTTTCAGAACCTGTGAGAGAGTTTCAAATAAATAGATATATTAAATGCATTAGCTATATACATGTCTTGCTCGTATTCAATAGCCAAATAATATATACACGTTCACTTACTTCAAATTCGGCCGGCGTCACTTCGTTGGACCCTACCAACATGTGTATGAACTCGCATATGTAGTAGCCACATAGGTTGTTCCCTTGCTCCTGTCTTGCACATTGTGTAATAACATGCATGTTACTCAATATCAAGCTAGATAATACTATTGTATTATATATATAAAAGAATGAGCTCGTATCGGAAAGTTTAACTATATATCCAGTGTTGGTTCGTAGGATCCGGGGTGTTGTGTGATGTAGCGTCCCCATGCCTTGTTTAGTAGGTCGATTATGGGTTGAAATTCTTTCTGCTCCTTTCTCAAACTGTCTAGCACTAAGACCCGGCTTCGATCGGGCATTATCACTAGGAGTATCCAGTGGAAGCTGTAGATATATATTTGCACGTAATATTAGATTTACTTGTTACTGCATAGCTTAAGAGATGGATAAGAATGGTTGATAGTACTCACTGAAAGAGGTACGGCAACAATATAAACTTCTTGTCTTCATGTTTATCCAAAAAGGTGTATATATTTTTTGTGGTACATTTTGGTTTGTCCTTGACAGTACCCTCGTGAATCACATATGGGTCCATGAAGCCAACGGTATTCCATCCTTTTCTCTTACATATCTGCATCTCCATTCTACATAAACAAGATGGGAATGTGATGTGGGAAAATAGTATATAGTTTGTTGGACATAGAATCACGTCGAGAAAATAAACTTACAGGCACCATGCACTGATGAGTGATTTGTCTAAGGCATCTTGATTGAATAAATACCAGAAGTCCTCGAAATAAATGAATATGTGATCATTCCCTCGAAAGTAATGCTCGTCTTTGATCCGCAAACCAAGTATTTTAAAATCTCGTGCAGATTCCTGCATATACCATTCATGTAGCTTGAACATCTTTGTTGGCAGGCGTTTCAGCAGCTGCGGCCAGACCAGAGGTTTTCCCAATTCCCATTTGATTGGGCCGACAGGATGGTCGACATCGCCTATCACATGATCCTCCCCTCGTAGTTGGGCCTTTGTTAAGCCGGTGTCCTTGACAAAGTCTGCCATATTCTGCTACTCTTCAGAAAGCACCACTAGTGTTGGGATCCACTGCTTCACCTGTGTGTCAAGCTGCGGGATGGCCTTTCTCACTTCATGCTAAGTGTGGACTTTCTGATCGAGCGGTTGTAATCAGTCATCGGCTCTTTGCGAGGTTTTTGAGTTCTGAGAACTACAAAATCCCTTAGTTGTTGTCGAGTAACACAAGTCGGAAGGTCCTTAGGAGGTGGTGGTTCCTTCCTAGGAGCCTTCCCCTTTCTCTGCTTTTGAGGAGGAGGTGGTGGAGTCGGATCACTTGGAGGCTCAAGAGGTGGGGGGGTTGGATCCATGGGAGTCTTAGAACCTGGGGTTGGTGTTGGATCCCTTGGAGGGTCATGCTGAGGTGGTGGTGGATTCATGGTTTGGCCCACAGAACTCATCAACGCCGACGATGACAGTATAGGGCCATCAAGCTTGATGTACTTCTTGTTCCAGCAGATCCAAGTGTAGACACATTGTCCTAGCTCTGATTCTCCATCTCCCCCAAGGATCTCCAGATCGAGGTCCCCCCAGCCATCTAGCACCATGTCTACCTGAACCCGTGCATATCCTTCAGGTATTGATACTCCATGTATTGTACCACCTTGGATTGGCGGCTCGACAACACCATGAGCCACTTTCTTTGTCTTTCTACCCACTGGAGTGTGAAGCGTGCATGGAGTCCTGACGGTTATATTGTCCACATTGTACCGTTCTTCACTTCCTGGTGTGGCTTGTTGGTGCTCTATGGATGCAGCACTGCTCGGTTGCACTGATGAGGGACTGGTGACTTGATCATACCCAAGTGCCAGGGCGACTTGCCGCCTAACTTCTTCTTGTATGTTCTCACTATATATGGCAACGTGCTCTTGGAGCATACGAATCTTTTCGTCTATTTCTTCTTTTTTTCTGTTTCGGCTCCTGTAAGTGTCGCTGTATGCAGAGAATGCTTTCTTCCATGGATATATTCCTATGCCTCGGGCATGACCAGTGTGCTCAGGGGTCCCGAGGGCGTAGGTCAGCTCGTCTTTCTCTCAATTAGGCTTCAACCTTCCTGCTGCAACAAGCCTTAAAGCCTCTTCCATCCTATCTGCTGCCTCTCGCAATTGGTCTGAAGTAATCAAGGCTCCAATTTCTGGATCAAGTCTCCCACCATGAGCAAAGAAGAAGTGTTTTGCCCTTGTTGGCCACTCAAGGGTAGCCAGTACTCGGCCCTTCGCGATTAGGTCTGACTCCCACTTCTCCCATTTAGGAATCGCCCCGATGTACCCTGTTGGCCCTAGACGATGGAAGTGGACCTTCCTGTGGGAGTTTTCGGTGTTCCTTGCAACTAACTACTGCCTCTCCTCCGTGAGGGTGTTCTGAACAAACACATCCCAATGATCACGGAGCTTCTGGTACTTGGTCTCAAAATCCGGGGTGAGACCCTTCTTAATGAAGTCTTTTTCAGGATTTTCTTGAAAGTCTGGAAACTAATTGCCATCATTTTGAAAGCATATTCCTTGAATTTCTGTTCTACGCCTTCACCTTCGGGGAGTGTGAAGTGTTCGAGCATCTGTTCCCAGCACATTTCTTTCTCACGCTGAGAAACCACATCTGGTGGAGTGTATGCTTTAGGTGTACCCTTTGGGGCTTTCCATTTAACAAAGCTGATGGGGATATTTTCTCTAACATAGTATCCAAGTTGATTCACAAACTTCAACTTAACATCACCCGGAGCTTTTGGCTCGCCCTCATCTTCTATCTCTGTTATAATTAAACACCCGTGCATCTTTGCTTTCGTACTCCGTTTAGGCTTCCTCGATCTAGATGCCTGCCAAAGTTATACAAGCAATGTTATGATGTGGTTCTTTATACTTCTTTGATGTGTATGGTGCATCATGGCTCATATATAGTATGTGTTTAATAACCTGAGACACAGGGATGTCTTCCTCCTGATCTTGGTTGTTTTCATTACTGGCATCGTCACCATCACCAGTCATGTTTAAATACTGACTCCCATCACCCATCAAATTGAAGCGGGGTTTGCCATCACCCATCAAATTATCCAAGAACTCATTCATGGGATCATCCTCACCAGCCATTTTAGGAGCTAATTTGTAAGAAAACAAGGAATAAAATATAATTAACTATAAAGTTCAGGGGCTATTTCATAAAACTATACAGGATATATACTATACTAGCTTAAAAAATCTAAGTAATGATTTTACTAAGTAAAGTGTTGCTAACAATTACTAATACAAGGTGATAGGGGGTAATTTATAATAATACCAACATTTTAGGAGCTAATTTGTAAGAAAACAAGGACTAAAATATAATTAACTATAAAGTTCAGGGGCTATTTCATAAAACTATACAAGATATATACTATACTAGTTTAAAAAATCTAAGTAATAATTTTACTAAGTTAAGTGTTGCTAACAATTACCAATACAAGGTGATAGGGGGTAATTTATAATAATACAAACATTTTAGAGCTAATTTGTAAGAAAACAAGGACTAAAATGTAATTAACTATAAAGTTCAGGGGCTATTTCATAAAACTATATAGGATATATACTATACTAGTTTAAAAAATCTAAGTAATAATTTTACTAAGTAAAGTGTTGCTAACAATTACTAATACAAGGTGATAGGGGGTAATTTATAATAATGCAAACATTTTAGCAGCTAATTTGTAAGAAAACAAGGACTAAAATGTAATTAACTATAAAGTTCAGGGGCTATTTCATAAAACTATACAGGATATATACTATACTAGTTTAAAAAATCTAAGTAATAATTTTACTAAGTAAAGTGTTGCTAACAATTACCAATACAAGGTGATAGGGGGTAATTTATAATAATACAAACATTTTAGGAGCTAATTTGTAAGAAAACAAGGACTAAAATGTAATTAAATATAAAGTTCAGGGGCTATTTCATAAAACTATATTTAGGGGCTATTTCATAACACAACATTTCAGGGGCTAGTTTATAAGGAAACAAGGACTAATCTGTAATTAACTATAGATTTCAGGGGCTAAATTGTAAATATTACAAAACCTCCAAAACCCTTGCTGATGTCAGCACAGCGCGTTGCTGACGTCAGCAATGGCAGAGAGGCGGGCGGACGGCGTGTAGGCGGCGCTCGCACTTACGCGACGACGACGTCGACGCGGCGAGCGAGCAAGACGAGGCAGTGGAGGCCGGCCGACGACGACGCGCGACGATGAGGCGGAGGACTTGGCGGTGGACGAGGCGCGTGGTGGAGGCCGGCGGTGTCGGGCAACGAGGAGGCGGTGGAGGCCAGCGTCGGCGAGGACGAGGCGGAGGCGGAGGGCGCGGTGGAGGCCGGCGATGACGAGGAGGAGGAAAAGGCGGCGACGATGATGGAGGAGGCGAAGGCGGAGCGACGAAGTATGATGGCGGCGGAGCGACAATGATGGAGGAGGCGAAGGCGGAGCGACGAAGTATGATGGCGGCGGAGCGGCAGAGGAGGATGAGGCGGCGCTGCGGCGCAGAAGGAGGAGGAAGAAGAAAGGAGGAGGTAGAGGAACTGTTCCTTATATAGGGTTGCGCCATCGGTACCGGCTGGTAACCCTAGCCGGTACAGACTGCGCAATCGTAGCCTTGGTAGTGCAACACTGTGATAGATGGTCCTCTAGCCAACCATTGAAGTTGTTTGTCAACTATGTCGTTACCCATAAGACAACGTCGAAGCCATCTGGCGAAATTTTCCCTGTGATGACGTGTGATCCACGCTTCACTCTTGTCTGGATTTTCTGATCGAACAATATGCTTGTGTTCTTCCATATATGGAGCAACAACAGAGGAATTTTGCAGAACTGTTAAGTTGGCTTGACGGATATCACACTCAGGGATATGCATATTAGATTTCTTGCCAAGTGTTCCCTTTCCTTTTAGGCGGCCCTTGTGACGTGAAATAGGATGTCCGATCGGATCAATGTCATCAATAAAGCCAACACAAAACTCTATGACCTCCTCAGTTGCGTAGCCCTTGACGATGGATCCTTCGGGGCAGGAGCGATTGTGAACGTACTTCTTTAGGACTGACAAGTATCTCTCAAAAGGAAACATGTTGTGTAAGAACACGGGACCCAAGATTGAGATCTCTTTTACTAGGTGAACGAGGAGATGCATCATAATATTAAAGAATGAAGGAGGAAAGAACATCTCAAAGCTGACAAGATATTGGACTACATCGTTTTGCAACCTCATGAGTTTTCTTGGATCAATTACCTTCTGAGAGATTTCATTGAGGAACGCACAAAGCTTTACAATTGCCAGTCTCAAATTCTCTAGTAGGATACCCCCAATGCAACTGGAAGCAATTGTGTCATCAGGACATGACAGTCGTGTGACTTGAGATTTGTGAATTTTTTTTCTTTCATCTGAATTATTCCCATAACATTGGAAGAGTACCCGGACCGAACCTTAATAGTATTCAAGCAATCAAAAATGCTCTGCTTTTCCTCTTTGCTAAGAGTGTAGCTAGCAGGCCGTAAGTAGTGCCGTCCGTTATATATCTTTTCTGGATGTATTTCTTTTCGCAGCCCCATATGTTTGAGGTCCTGCCGTGCTTGCCATGTATCTTTTTCTTTTCCATAGACACCAAGAAAACCAAGCAAGTTAACACATAAATTTTTTGTTAGGTGCATAACATCGATACAGTTGCGAACTTCTAAGACTTCCCAATAAGGAAACTCCCAAAATATAGACTTCTTCTTCCACATTGGTGCTCGACCGTCGTTATCTTTAGGAACAGGCGTGCTTCCAGGATCCTTGCCATGTACTACTTCAACTTCCCATAACATGGAGTGCACATGCTTTCCACTTCGGTGCAAGGGCTTAGTACGCGTTTCACACTCCCCTCCAAAATGCTTCCCATCCTTTCTTAGCGGGTGGTTTGCGGGAAGAAACCGACGATGGCCCATATACACGTTCTTCCTCCCATATTTTAAATATATGATGTCGGTATCATCTAAGTAGTGGGTGCAAGCCTTGTATCCCATGTTACTCTGACCCAACAGGTTACTTAGTGCAGGCCAATCATTGATTGTTACGAAAAGCAAAGCTCGAAGGACAAAATCCTCCTGTTGGTCCTCGTCCCACATAATTTCTCCTTCATTCCAAAGTTTTAAAAGATCATCAACCAACGGCCTTAGGTACACGTCAATGTCGTTTCCAGGTTCTTTTGGGCCTTGGATAAGTACGGGCATCATGATGAACTTGCGTTTCAAGCAACTCCATGGAGGTAGGTTGACTATACATTGGGTGACAGGCCATGTGGTGTGGCTGCTACTCATGATGTACTTAGGCCAAACCTTATGTTCCTTGCTTCCGCATCAAAGGATGGATACTCCCTGTCAATGTTCCTCCACTGGGACCCATCTGCGGGGTGTCTAAGCACCCCGTCTTGCTTACGTTCCTCTTTGTGCCACCTCATCAACTTAGCGTTTTCCTTGCTTCTGAACAAACGCTTCAGACGTGGAATTATTGGAAAATACCACATGACCTTAGCAGGAACTCTCTTCTTGACAAGTTCCCCATCAACATCACCAGGGTCATCTCTCCGAATCGTATACCGTAGTGCGCCACAAACAGGGCAAGCTTCCAGGTTCTCATATTCACAGCGGTACAAGATACAGTCGTTAAAGCATGCGTGGATCTTATGGACCTCTAGTCCAATAGGGCAAACAATATTTTTAGCCTCGTATGTTGTTGAAGGCAGAACATTATGTGTGGGGAGCATATCTTTTACAATAGTCAATATCTCCCCAAATCCTTTGTCGCTAACCCCATTGGTTGCCTTCCATTGCAACAATTCAAGTGTGCTACGAAGTTTCTTGTGACCCTTCTGGCATCCTGGGTACAACAATTTCTTGTGATCCTCCAACATCTTAACTTCTTTTCATCCAATGCAGATGTACTTTCTCTTTGGGCTTCTAGCAAAACCTTACGAAGCTCATCGGGTGTTTCCTCTTCTTGGACATTTTCCTCAGTCTCGTCCGTTTGGTCGTCATCCTGAAAGGCACCAGCTTCATGCATGTGAACCCAGTCTGGAAGTTCTTCTTCTTCTTCTTCTTCTTCTTCTTCTTCTTCTTCTTCTTCTTCTTCTTCTTCTTCTTCTTCTTCTTCTTCTTCTTCTTCTTCTTCTTCTTCTTCTTCTTCTTCTTCATCATCTCCCATCAAGACTCCAGGTTCACCGTGCTTGGTCCAGAAACCTTCGCTAAAAATATGGGCGTGAAGAGTGCTTCGCTTTGAGTATTCTTTGCAATTTTGGCAAATTCTGCAAGGACAACTCATGAAACCCTTTGTTGAACGGTTGGCCTCTACAGCATCGAGAAATTCCTTTAAGCCATTGATCCACGCAATGTGACATCCCCGATTTTTAAAAGGCACGAAGTTTGACCAAAGTCAAAATTTGGTCAAAATTCGACATAAATTTGAAGTAAATATATATAATTGATCAAGAAGATGGGGAGAGCATGTTTGACACAAAATTGGGATGAAATAGAGTATGGAAATAGCACAATTAAATGGAGAAAGAAAAAGGGAAAGGACACTATTCACCATCTGAAAATGGAATTTTGATCAAGTGTCATTTTCAGTTAACAACTAGCCAAATGTAGAGGTCGTTTGTGAGCAAACCGTTCATCATATGACCAAGGTGTAAAACGGAAAGATGTTGAGCAAAGTACACTAAACAACTTTTATGTTTGGGTCATACCAATATACGGTCTGAATCAGGGAGCAAATCAAGCTCAAAGATCGAATCTGAAAATGTTTCAGTAAGTTCAGAGTTTTAAAAACTGAGTTGGAATTTCTCAAATTAAGCTCAAACCGTTGAGAAATTGACAGAGGTCCAAAAATAAGAAATGAAATTCAAGTCAAGGCAAAGAACTTTTGTGTTTGGAGGAATAGCATGTTCTGTTCAAATTTCGGGAGTAATTTGAGTTTGAAATTCTGAACCAACCTAGGGTTTCAGAATTCTTATGAACACCTTAACCCGACCGATGATCAAGGCTCGAATTCGAGCGTTTGATTGAGAATTTGAGTATGGTGCCAAAAGAGAAAATGAAATTGAATATGTTACGGACAAGTTTCATTTGAGGATCGTGGAGAGTTTGAATGGAAATTTGAAAGTAATTTGAGAAATTTGTTTTTCGGGGACTGAAATTTGGGGGTGAAACTCGCCGACATTGGAGCTTCAAATTCGCGCTACACACTGCTTGAATTGAAAGGGTTGCAACATAAAAGTTGGAGTGCTATGTTTCTTCTACAAGTTCTATGTTTGGAGTTGGATGAGTTGAGAAGGATATTTGGAAGAATTTGGGGTCGCAATCTCTCGGCTCCAAAGCTTTGATGGGCGGCAATGGCAGTTCGACGTCGGTGGCTCGGCCACGCGTCGCCGGGCATGGAATCGTCGTGGCAAAGTGATCAGCAGGAGCTGGTGATCGTCTAGGGTCGGCTCTCGTCGATAAATACTCCTCCTTGGCCTCCATTCTATCTCTTTTCTTCCTCCTCCTTGTTCTCGTCCATATCTCGGTCGCCGGCGAGATTCTCCGTCGCGCACCACCGTCCCTCCTTCTTTCTTCGATTCCTTCCGCACAAGCCTTCCTCTTGGTCTTCTCTACCTCTTCGATCAATCCTCGTTGAGTTTCATCCATCACAGAACCAAGCGCCGCTGTTTTTCCCCACCTCTCTTCACCGCCACCCGCCATGGTCGTCGGCGCACGTGGGCGACCCTCCTCCGTCCGTCTCGGTTCGGTATAGTGGGTGAGCTAGCTTCCCCTTGGTCCCCAGGTGCTCATAGGCTAGTTGTTGGCTCGGGTTGGGACGCGGGTTGCCGGTTGCGCGTCGTCGCCGCCGCGTTCGCCGCCGTGCGCACTTCCGCCATGGCTGGTGCACGCGAGCAGGCTGTCTGGGGGTTTCGTAGCGCGAGCTAGAGGTTGCGTGTTGTTCGCCTCGGGCTGCTGGTGCTTCCAGGTGTGTCCTCCGTGAGCGAGTCGCCGGGGTTTGGCCGGCCGGCGTGTCGCCGTCGTGCGCCGCCGCCTGAGTCGTCGCGGAGGCGAAGGTGCTTGGGAAGCTGTCGGGTTTTGGGGGCTAGGAGAGTTCGCGAAGGCGAGGCGGTGCGGTTGGGCTAGCTGCCGGGGTCGGGGGACCTCGCCGCCGGCGAGCCGCCGTCGGTCAAGGCCGGCGAGGGCGCGGTCAGCACGTCCTCTGTTTGAACGGAGGAGGGGGACCGCGGGTTAGAAGGTAGAGAGGCTTAGGGGGTTTTGTGCAAAACTGCCAATTAGGTTTTTGAAATAGATTTAAATTTCGTATTTTCACCTTTTAATTCATAGAAAATCATAGGAAAGTCCAAAAATGATGAAATCAATTTTGTTAAACTTGTTTTTAAGTTTGTCATCCATTAAAAATGTTAAATAACCTTGTGTAGATAATTAATTTAATTCCTTTGTTTAGATTAATTAAATAAATGTTTAATAATTTCTAAAAAGGTTAAAAATTCTGAATAATTCTTTTATAATTAGAAAATTTCTAAAATTGTTTTATGTATTTATTTAAATGCTTTATTCATTTAGAAAATGATTTAAATCATTAAAAATAAACTAAAAATGATTTAGGGCAAGTTTTGTTAAAAGGAAAATATGGGGTGTCTCTTAAAAATCTTGGGGTAGTTTGTGTTGGCTTGCAACTTTATCGAGAAGGGAAAGTTGTTTAGCTTCTTTGAAAAGTGTTGCATCGCATATCGCTAACTTGCATTACGTTTTAGTATCTCAAGCTCCGGAGTACGAGCTCGTTGGACTCGCGGAGGAGCAGCGGCAAGTCCAAGAAGTGATCGTCATCGCTCCGGAATCTCGTATCGCGGAAGAATCTAACCTGCTCGTGATTCCAGGCAAGCCCCGGAGCATCTTTAAATCACCCATTATTTCATAATATTCATGAGTCCAAATCTTATGATTTTATGTGCATTAGGTTAGGGATTGGTTGAATCCCTTTGATGCATGAAATAATCCTTGATAGAACTGTCCTTGCCTAGATAAGAAATTTGATTAGAAATGTCTACATTGGCTATGCTTAGTAAGTTAAGTAAAAGATAATGATCTAGGCTATCACCAATCTTATATGAATCATGAACGGGTTGGGTTAAAAGATAGTGGGCAGAAGTTGGTAGGAGGGATTGAGGTAAGCTCGATCCGTAGTTTTGCCTACTTATTCAAGTGACTAAGGACCGATCCGTTGTTTAATTGATTGATCAAGTGATTCTACCTGGTTTCTTACTGGGTTATGGGACCAGTAAAGCCAATTAGATTAGCTGGCTCGTTGATTGGAAATATCGCTTACCGGTGCTTGCTGGGTCGGAGAAAGGCGGGATCGTAATCTGGAACTCACGGGGTGGTCGCCAGACGTGGGGCCCACGTGGGGATGCGTTCCCGGGTTCGGGTAAGGATATTTCCGGTCTTTGGTCCAACTGATTGAAAGTTTGTTACGGACAGCTGGCGCAGCTGTACGTGACTGGGGGCTAGGTATCTCCTGCAGGATGTACATTGATCCGGATCGACACAACTCTTGGTTATGAGTGCACTTGATCAGGTGTTAAACATCGTAGAGGAAACAAGTTGAACAAGAGGAGGTTGATTCATAAATGCTGGTTGACCTTAGTACAACCCGTATGCAAAATATTTTATAACTTAGATGGATAAGTAACAACTTAACTGAGCATAAAATACATAAAATATAAGGATCAAGTTTTAGTAATGCTTTTAAGCAAAAGAGTTGAGTCAGTCAAATCCACATAAAGCCCAATCATATTCCTTGGGAGTCTTTTCTTTGGTAAGGCGGGTAAGTCTTGATGAGTACCTTCGTACTCAGGGAATCTCCCTTTGTTTTTTAGAAGAAACTACGGAGGAGATCACCAAGAAGATCCAGAAGACCTAGATCATCGTGGTTCCGGTGATTCCAGGGTTAAGCCGGAGGCTGTAGATATGTGTGATATAGAACTATCTAGACTGGTTTGTATCAAACTCTTAGTAATGACTTGACTTGCATTTAAGTCCTCTTCAAAACCTAGCTTGTAATAAGTAAGAATCTTGGTATGTTGTGTAAAAATGATAATGTTCGTTGTGTTCTCCTGGCCGAAAACGATCCTGATGTATGGCAAAGATATGAGTTAACGTGGTTTATCGAGGAGTCCCTGGGACACTCGACAGATCACCAGTTTAAACGGTTTGAAGTGCGTCCGATGATCGTAGCAGGTCGTTATGACGCATTTGAGCCAGTTTAAATTGGCGGTTCTGCCACACGCAATGCAGCAACGATCGCCGTACATCCATTGTCGGTCCATCTGTAACAAGAGAAGGAATTATAGAATACTTCTTTGGACAATACTTTTAATTTATAAATACATAACAAAACATTATTACGGATTATATCCATTCATAGTCATATTGAAATAAAAGAATTGAATCAAATAATAATATTAGCATGCATTAGATAATATATAATTATCTAGAGATAATATATGAAGTACCCGTTACTCTCTAATTATTTTCTCTAGATAAAATAATTATTTCAATAATCCATGATGATGTAATATTCTTCCTAACTAAAATAACATTTTACTAAACATTTTGCTAAGTAGCTATTTCCACCTTAAATTACACTAATCAAATAAATTTCTATAACCTAATATATGAATTATAGCCATTAATGAGATAATATTTGCATGCATTAGATAATATATAATTGTCTAGAGATAATATACGAAGTACCCATTACTCTCTAATTATTTTCTCTAGCTAAAATAATTATTTCAATATAATGTATGGTCTAGTAATATTTTTCCTAGCTAAAATAAAAAATTTTACTAAAGATTTCACTAAGTAACTATTTCTCCCTACAATTGCACTAATCAAATAATATTATATAACCACATATGATTTATCTAATAAAAAAGATGAACAAATCAAAAATATCTCTCTACTCAACTTCAATCCAAGAATTTCTCTAAGTTTAAAGGATCAAATGCAATCTACTAACCATCAAAGAGAGGAGAATCAAGCTACTAACCATAGATACACTTAGATGCACAAAAATTGCCACAAAATGAAGAAAAAAATGGGCATGACCTCCCTAGGACGCCATTGCTCTTGGAGGAGGAAGAGCAGCTTCTGCACACTGTGCTGGTCGGGAGGAGGAAGAAGCCCTTTTTATAACCGGCGAGTTGGTGCCGGTTGGTAACACGAGTCGGTACTGAATGCAAGCAAACAGTACCGGCTGGCTGTTGGTACCGGCTGGTAACACTAGCCGGTACTGAATGCAAGAAATCAGTTCCGGCTGTTGTTACCAACCGGTACCAAATGGCATCATGGGCGGCTGTAGCCGTTGCCCGCGGGTCCCTGTGAGCCATTTGGTACCGGTTGGTGTTACCAACCGGTACCAAATGGCCACGGCCCCGACTACCGAGACTGATTTGCCCGTTAGTACCGGCTGGTAACACAACCGGTACTAACAGACATAGGACGAATGTGCCGTTTTCGTGTAGTGCATGCCGCCGCCAGGAATTCTAGGAGCAATGCACCTGCAGGCTTCGCTGCCCGCCGGTGCCTGGTCATTAGAAAAAACAGGAAAGTACTCCCTCCGTATACTTGCCTTTACCGTGATTCGCTGGGAAAGAGGAACTTACTAGCTAGAGCAATTGAGTAGAACATAGCTGGAATTTATGTATTTATTTTGTGAGGTCCGTAAGCAGTGCTTGCACACTATAGCTCAAAATGCTATTTCCTAATGAACCGACGTGGAACCAAAAAAGTTTCAGGCACCACTCTACCATTGTGGAAGGACCAGGTCAAGTGACCAACACAAATAAGTTGGCGTTGTTTCTCTCTTCCCAACTCATATGCTTGGCACCTCAACAGCATTGTTCTATCCCTCCACTAACGCGCCAACACACACACACACACGCACACACACATAATCCCAAAAACCGCTGCATTCTAGCAATGGCTTCTTCCGTCCAGAGCAAGAAGGTTCGCATCCTCCTCATGCCCTTCTTCGCCAACAGCCACATGGGCCCCTTCACCAACTTCGCCGTCCACCTCGCGGCCGCTCGCCCAGACGTAGTCGAGGCCACGGTCGCCGTCACCACGGCGAACGCAGCATTTGTCCGTTCGATCATCGCACGGCAGAGCCCCAGCCATGCCAAGGTGGAAGTGGCCACGTACCCGTTCCCGGCGGTGGACGGCCTCCCGGCAGGCGTCGAGAACCTCACGGTTGTCAAGCCGGCGGACGCGTGGCGGATCGGCGCCGCAGCCGTCGACGAGGCCGTGATGAGGCCTGCGCAGGAGAGCCTCATCAGGGAGCTCTCGCCGGACGCCGTCATCACCGACTTCCACTTCTTCTGGAACATCGACATCACCGACGATGTCGACGCTCAATGCCTTGTGTTCAACGTCATTGGCGCATTTCCATCGATGGCCATCGCGCACCTCAACAAGTCACGTGCCGCCGCTGCTGCATCTGATGACGAAACGCGTGACACCACTGATAGATCAGGGGTGGTGGCCGTGCCTCTACTCGATGGCAAAGACATGCTGATCCCGCACACTGAGCTGCCCGAGTTCATGCGTGTGAAGGAGGCAATAAGTGAGGCTTCCGTCATGGGTCGGATCGAGTCGAGCGCGGTGAGATGCGCCGGCCGGTGCATGAACACTTTCCGTGACCTGGAGCATGGGTACTGCGACCTCTTCAGGAGCAGTGTGAAGACGAAGCCCAGCTACTTTGTTGGCCCCGTTGCGCTACCGCCGGCGGCAGCAGCAGTAAACAACGGTGGCGCAGGGCGTTCAACGTGCATCGACTGGCTTGACACGAAGCCATCTCGATCCGTCGTGTTCGTGTGTTTCGGCAGCTTGGCTCCGGTCTCCCCCACGCCCAGCTCGACGAGCTCGCTCACGGGCTCGAGGCCTCAGGGAAGCCGTTCCTGTGGGTCGTCAGGAATGACACGTGGGCGGCGCCCGAGGGGTGGACGGAGCGTGTCGGGGAGAGGGGCATGCTCGTCAAGGGGTGGGCCCCGCAGACGGAGATACTGGGGCACGAGGCGGTGGGCGTCTTCGTGACGCACTGCGGGTGGAACTCGGTCATGGAGACGGTGGCCGCCGGCGTGCCGGCGCTGACGTGGCCGATGGTGTTCGAGCAGTTCATCATCGAGCGGCTGCTCACGGAGGTCCTCGGGATCGGGGAGCGGTTGTTCCCGGAGGGAGCTGGGGTGCGTAGCACGATTCACGAGGAGCACGATCTGGTCACAGCCAAGGCTGTGGCACAAGCGATCGTCAAGTTCATGGAGCCCGATGGTGGTGGAGACGCGGCAAGGGCGCGAGTGAAAGAGCTCTCGGCCCGGGCTCGTGTTGCAATGGCGGAAGGTGGCTCCTCTCAGCGCGACCTGCAACGCCTAATTGACGACCTAATGCAAGCAACAACAGAACAGTACCAACGTACAAACAGCGTCCTCGAAAAGTAAGTACTACTATTCCGTATATGCGTATATACTACTTCACATTTAAGCAGTTTTATTTTTGCACAAGAGGATGCTAGCATAATATGATAATGTATATACCATATATATATGTATATATATATAGTTAAAAAAGGATATATTAAGTTTAGAGAACTGAAAATGAAATAACTATAAAGAAGCAAAGGTCTAGCTATTACAAATACTGATATATAACGGTATAACCACGCTACTGATCACTGCTTTTTTTTATTTTGAAGGATTCCTCAACGCGCCTCTGCAGTGGCATAGAATTGAAGCGCCTGACGGCAGATGGATCCTACTAGAGGCATTCTGAAGTGCCAGGGGCATCGGCTACAAGTGCAAGGAAGTATTTTGATTGCAATAAACTTATTAGTGAGTGGTCGTTGGGGTTAATATGATCCATGTATGCTTGTGGGTCAAAAACGTCGGATGACCCTGCTTGCGTGTACCCTCTCATCAATTATTAGTGCATCTCTTTTTTTTCGAGGATTTTTGTTATAAGGAATCAGAGCATGTTTTTTTTATGACGAACCTCTTCAATTGTGATGTTTGCGAGTTTTGGGCATGCTAATTGGCATCCTAATTTTTCTACCACGCCAGCAAAACGGCGATTTCTTGTGTCGACCAACAAGCTATCAACCATTGCATTTTCTATTCTTCCCATATCAATATAAATATATAATCTCTTCGTTCCAAAACATAGCTACATTTAGGTTTTTAAAAAAGTCAAATATTCTTAATGTTAACCAATAATATTTCTAAAAATATACTTTATTTCAACGAAAAGGCCACATCTTGCGCAATAGTTGGTTTCACGACGAATATCTCTATATTTTTTATAATTTATGGTTAAAGTTAACAATATTTTATTTTGATAAAAACTAAACGTAGCTATATTATAAAATGGATGGAGCAATATATAACTCAGCTCCCGCATAGTGGTCATTTCATTATTTAATTAAAAAAGGTAGAGTTAAAAAATTTTCTACCCCCTCCATCTCATGAAAAGGTGCAATTCTAGTTTTTCTAAGACTATGAGTTCTAGCACGAAAAGACTACCATGTGATCACCGAATTTCCTAAAATGATGGCTAGAAGCTAGTTTTGCACTATAAGAAAAAAGGCATTGGTCCATCTCCTATTAGTACCTGTTGTTTAAGCCCTGGTACTAATGTCAATTTAGTAATCATTGGTAAACAAAAAGCCTTCCGGGATCGTTTAGTACCGGCTTGCATACCACTCGGTACTAAATGGTGTCATTCAGTACCGATTGGTGTTACTGTACTAAATGGTCCCGAGGGGTTGCCGAGGGCCCTGCACATTTAGTACCAGTTTGTAACACCAACCGGTACTAAATGGTGTCATTCAGTATCAGTTGGTGTTACGAGCCGGTACTAATGTCAAGTTACTTTATAATGATAGCATCTCTCTCAATCACATGTCCACTATGGGTGGGACGTTAGAGGAGGCTATGCGCAATGGGTTGTAACCAGTGAATGGTCTGCCCATTAGTACCAGGAACTCTGTACTGGTTGCTTAATCGGTACTGATAAGGGCTCACGAGCCGGTACTAATCTCAAGTTTTCTAGTAGTGTTGGCATACAAATAAGATCTAACTGTTTTCTTAAGTTTTTCTAGTAGCGGTGGCAAGGAGAAGCAGGAGTCCTCCCTATAGTATATCTACTGTTTTGTTAAGTTTTTCTTTCAATAATTTCCTTCCTCTAGAATAATTGGGCTAGGGTTTAGATCGTCATTTTGATAATTTTCAATTTATCCTTTTGTTTTGTACTGAATTTCCTCCAGTAGTTGCGTTGTTTTCTTCAACGGCAGCGTGTTCTTCCTTAAGGGACCGAGGTACGTTGGCCTAGTCCTATTTAAGGAGAGACCAGATCTATTTTCCCCTTTGGTGGAATCGCGTTTCCGACTACCAGTAATACTACTGGCAGGGACGGATTTGTCCTTTCGGTAGCTGCTAGTAACGGCTAACGTGGTGTCAGATCCTATGGTCGGTTCAGCTTTCAGCGTCCTTTACCCCCCACAATGGTTGAGCATGCTAGGCCTCTTATGCGGTCTCTACGCTTATGGAGTCTTCTGTTGGTGGTAATTGTGATTTTCGTGGCTGAATCCGGTGAAGTTCCATGGCGATGGAGTTTCCTGAAGCAGTGGACACTGCCAGATGCAAGGAAGATAGAGAATAAAGACTTAGTGACATGCGGCAATGTATTTATGAATTTTTTTCAAATAGTAGAATTGAACTTTTTATGAGGCGAAGAGAGTATGTACAGTTTTAACCAGAAAACAAAATGCTTGTCCCATGCACTGTTGAGACAACTGAATTCATTCTCGTCCATTAAAGTTAGGTTGAATTGGGATCATGCTTAAATACTCCATGTTACCTTATTTTACCTCTTAAGAGGTAAGAGCAACAATACTGGTAAGACAGATAGGATACTGGTAAGAGAGAGATATAGGAGAGTAAAAGAGAGAACTTTTTTTTATTTTTTATTCTATATGGAGCTGCCGATAGCACAAAGGAGCTGAATCAATTTCTTTTCCATGGACTAGTTTGGTGTTCCATTGTGGGTGCCCTAATAAACAAATATGAATTGCATATCCGGAAGCTGTGTTTATTTAAAAGGTTATCTGTACTAGAAGCCGTAAGTTCGTCAACAAAAGTGGTTGGAGCTTCATATTTCAAGTCCAACAACGTCTAACTCCACCTATCTCTACTCTACCTCATTCTTTTCATATTCTAACATAGTATCCACATATACTCTTGTGGTCTTTTTATCCCGTTGTGACATATTTTAATTAGTTACTAATATAATTATTTTGTTTGTTTTTTCATCCCTGCCCATAGTTTACCCCCTTTTGATAGCATGTCTTTAGTTCAAATCTTAGTCTGAATGACTATGTATTTAACATGGAAATCAATATACTCATCACTTCATACACACTCGGCCCACAAAATATAAGCATTTTTAGACTTGGGTCCCACTAGAAGGATTAATTAGGCATCAGGGCAGAAAGGTTGCAGCGTGCTAGCATATCACTTGGGGATTCACGGCATGATTACTTGTTGTATTGTGGAGGCACCTTTATCACTGCTTCTTTCCTCAGCTTCTATATCAGTGCCATGTAAAAATAGTTAGCACTGGCCCCTGAACCTTCACCGCCCCTAGTTTTTCAAAACCGGGCATCACTACCCACAACGTGCAAATCTCTCTTCTTTTATAGCTTCACCCTAAGCAAACATTATGGAGGGCCTTCAGATCTTCATTTGTTCATGAATATAAAAGTTGTAGATCTTGAGAAGTAATACAATTTTGTAGTTATATTTTTTTAATTTGAATTAATTTACTGCTTCAAAATGTGCTTTGAAGTTCTATTTGCTGAGTGTTTTTTTCGCACTCGGCGAACAAGGTCTTTGTCTAGTGTAAAAAACACCCTGCAAACTTTCTTTTTTTACCGAGTGCAAAACAAAAAACACTCAGCAAAGATCTTGTTTGCTAAGTGAAAAAGAAAAGAAAACACTCAGCAAACAAGCAAGTTTGTCGAGTGCAGTTGTTTTGCTGAGTGTTTTTCACGCAGCACTCAGCAAGAGCTTGTTTGCCTAGTGCCCGAAAGATAGCACTCGGCAAAAAGCCGGATATCGGTAGTATCTCATATGAAAAGGTGCAAAATAGATACTTTTTTAGGAAAAATGTGCGGCAAGTTCTTATCGGTGAAACCTGATATGGAAAGCATTGTGGAAGTTTACGACGGACGCCCGATTCTCTTTGTCTGATGCGATCTTGGTCGTGAGCGAGTGCACGTCCCATTGACTCGTGGGCCCCACCCTCCATGTGGCACCCATGGCAACTGCCTGATTGCCAATAATGTATAGTATTGATAGTTTGCTGGCCAAAAATTACTGATTTTTGAAGTTCGATGCCAAAACCAAACCAGCATATAGTTCGACGGGTCCATGTTAAAAAAATAGACTTAAATCTATTGATAATGGGTACCCGGCCGCATGCAGCAACAGGCCAGACAGGACTCAGAGGCATAATGATGATAGGTACTTGTATTCCGGGACAGTTGGTGGGTGGAGCTGCATGCCTGAGGATGGGTACCAGCTGCATGCCTGCATAGTGAGACTCCACGGTGGGTGGGCCGTGGAGCTCGTGATGAAACGACATAATCCTATCCATACCGCTGAGGATTTCGTTACCCATCCGAGGCCTGTCGCGTGCGCACTCGCCGCGTGGGACATTACCATGAGAGCCTGATGAATGCCCGGCCCGGGGAGGGCGCAGCCAAATAATGAGTATACGCAGGTTAAGCTTCCCACTGTTCACCCCAAATATAGTGCGAGTACATGGACCATATGGTGGATATGGGATCATAGGGTTTCTTCAGCGGCCTTTGAAAAACAACTCCTACGCTTTGCTGGCAGGTGAGGAGTCGACTCCTACTGAGAACAATGAACCTTTGCACAGTATAAAAAATCAACTCTCGGTTAAGGGGTGATGTATGGCTCTAGAATAATATTTCGCTATAGTATTTTAATATAGCCCCAAAAACATGACCCAATATGGGTGGACAAAGGTACTATTTCTTTATTTCACTTGCCCTATGCAATGAGTCGGCACAGTTTGGAGACTCATCTAGACCCCTGGTATGCTTGTCTTCAGTTTCCATACATTGAATCACCGTTGAAGAAGCCCTTACTCCTCGGTCCTGTAGGTCATTTGATTTTTCTTGGTTAATATATTTTACTATGAATCTAGATAGTATTGTCTTATAATTTGAAACGAAGAAATTATTATTGTTCAAGAAATATGTGTGCATATATGTTATTCGCTAGTCGCCCTCTGCGTAGTAAGAAAATGTGTCATGTAATAAGTGGAGACACGCTTCTCAATATGCCAAATTGGTGGTAAGTTGAAAAACTAAACAGCCAGATGGACCACCGACACCACAACCCAATCCGATCATACAGCCGGATGGGCCACCGACACCACAACCCAATCCCATCAGTGTCTCTTGTTCCAGCGGCATCACAAAACAATAAACTGTTGAAAATTATTCACCGCCTCCGTCAGGATTTCTGAAGATCCGCCCATCGTCTCCTCTGACTGATTACTTAAATCTCACGTGTATCTTGTCCTGAATTTATGACTATATAATTGTTTTTCGTTGGGGCAGGTGAGTATCATATCTCCTCAATAGTTAAATTATTGAGCATTTATGGCATTTATGATTTCAAGTCGCGAGAATAGCGAGCCATTTACGGTTTCCTGTGATGCGACAGCATCTGCCGCATTCTCATAAATTATATAGGTGCGACACCTACTGCCGCATTCTCATAAATTATCGAAGTAGTAAAATCAAAACAACCTATCATTTTTAGCTATTAATGAAAAAATAGTGTACATATATAGCCCCCTTTAATATTATTATCAGTCATGCATGACGCGTCCTAAATGTCAATGTGTAAAATTATAAAATATTTAAAATAACGTCAAAATTGTTTCAGTCCCGAACAACAACCACGCACAATTACCCATCACATATTTGACACACTACAAATAAGAACGTTGTTTTAAGCTCATACACTCATAGTGGTTGGAGTCCGCGACCTATGTCTCCGGTGGGAGTTTCGCAAGCACCGCATCCACCATGTCACTTGTGGCTACGTAAGGTGCTATAGTGTTTTTGCTTTGGGTTATCCAAAACTTAGATAAAAGATTTAGGGATGTAAATGGTCTAAAACATATCAAATTTCTTTTGCTGGTGTAACATAAACAAATTTGATATATATAAAGTTTATCTCCATACGAGATCACAAGAAAAGTTATGATTTTTTCCACGTCATGTTTTCTAGGGAGGGCCATTTTCAGGGATTTGTTTTCCAGGCTGTTACGCTGTACCTTCCCCAACTGATTGCTTTGGCCTCTGGCATTCTATGAGACGCTTCCTTTTTGCGTATGGCACCCCCACTCCCTTTGACACCATCTACTAATTCGGAAGTTAATTTGAAATCCATATTTCGACCCGGATGCAAGAAACGCCTTCCAACATCTTTGCCCTGCTAAAAGCTACCTTTATTTTGAAATTTTTTAAAAAAATCTATTCGCGTCGGAAATGAGAGATATTTTGTTTCTCCATACAGAAATGGAATAAGTCATGTGATATGATCCAATTTCCTATGATGACCAAGTAGAAGCATCCGTTCCACATAGGTGAGAGCCTAGTCTTGCATAGGCGCGTTGTTAGGTGCTCCATTTTCCCATTGAGGACGAACCTCAACCTGGATCCCCATGCCTCATTAGCCAATACTGCTCCACAAAGAATACCTAGCATTAAAAATATAAGGCAACTTGCCCGGGGAAAAGTGATATCCAGAACAGGTCCAATAATTTGATCAATACGCCCTGCGCTAAAATTAATTTTAACGGCGGCCCTAAAAATTTATTTCTAAGGATGGATCGGTTGCTAAGAGGCACACTCATACAAATCATTTATGTAGAAGGGTTAATCCAAATCTACTATATTAAGATGAATAAGATTATATATAGGTTGAGTCTCTCATCTCGTAATAAACTTCTAATAACATAGTACACAGTACTATTTTTTTGAAGGATAGTACACAGCACTAGACGTATCAACTACGGCCTCTTGGGCCAACAACCATTGTTATGTTATGGGCACTGACCACCTCTTGGGCCAACAACCATTGTTATGTCGTGGGCATAGCACGCATTCACGCGGGGGGGGGGGGGGGGGTAATTTTCATGATACCTATATGTGCAATAAATCCATGTCCAAAATTAGCTTAGTGGCCAGCTTTAAGTTGGGAGACGAGCTCACATATGACAGATGCATCTCTTACACTTTCATCCTCCCTTCTATCAAAGGATCAATGGAGAGAGATATAGTACACTTTAAACAATAAGCATTATGAGATAGACCCTACTCTCCCCTCTAAACTTGGGAACGACATGGTTCGAGTCATAGCGGCATCACATTTTAGGGACAAGCCTGCCTAACAGACGCGTTAAGTACCTGAGTGTTGGGTTTTTCTAAAAGTTTTTCCATAGTTATATAGAAATATAAAGCACAGTCACCGATAACAACGAACAATGAACTGGTGGTAATCTAGGGATCTGTTATGGGCCTGCATTAGTACTTGAAATTCTGCTGTTTGTTTTTTTTGCAAGCATCACGAATTCCCAAAATTAAGTTTGTTTTTTTATCTGAACCAAACATTTACAACTATGTGGTCTAATTGAGGGTAGGAGTAGAACTAACAGATCACCAGTTCACATGACTACATGAGGAAGCTTTGTTTGTTTATTTGGATCTTATTTTCCTATAGATCCGTTATTAAGCAACCAATTAAGCATGATTTTGTACCAGCTCATGCAATCCCATATTACTGACAATAAAACTACCTAAATTGCAAATTCGGGGTCGTCATCCTGTCCAAGAGAACATGAGGAACAAGCATTAATGTTCCTGTCAGAACTCGATCAGGATTGCTTGCTGAGGTCAGTCAGAAATCGTGTAGAACCAGAACCATGGATCGGTGGAAGTTGCAAAACCGGCCATGCCTGGAGAAAACCGAACAACACCACTCGAAGCATACAACACCACTCGAACAACACCCACACCCGTTTCCATGCGCGCCTGGTTTGTTTGTGGCTTTCAGGCGTATCATTCCTATGGGACATTGTGGAATCCTTGGGGCTTTGTATTTGTGTCACACCTGGTTTTAGAAAGAAAACCAGATGCATCTCATATGTGTGATAGGATCAAGTTTCACACATATGATAGACTCCATGAATAAACAGAACACAAAGTTACAGCGGAAATAATAAAATAAAGACAATACAAACGTTTTCTAGCAGCGGAATCTTGAACTCTTCACCACAGGCAGTTGGCTGGGGGTTGCGTACGTCTAGCATCATCGTCAACAACTTCACACACCTTCTGAATACTGAGCAGCAATAAGCAAGGATGAGTACGCTTATGGTTGGTACTCAGCAAGGTCACCGAAATAACCGGAACAATTTAATTATCAACTTCAAGTATATTAATCATGTAAGGGTCCAGGCCATTCATGACCGCGAACACGGCTGTTATAACAGTTTTACACTCTGCAAAGGTTGTACACTTTCACCATAATTCGCGTAAAAGTCCCGAGGAACTTTAGACCCAACCATGCTGCACCACAAAGGCGCATACCACAATTCCGAGGTGTGAGTGCATAGGGACGCTACGAGGCCTTCCCAAAGACTCCCTATATGTATGTGTTTGCTCCCCGAAGACCACGGTTACAACGGCAAGGCCTCGCCTTCCGATCCCCACACCTGCCATCCCGGTAAAGCCCCCAAATTCCACCACTAGCAGTGCAAACACAACACATAGTTCACCTAGTTACTTAGCCAAGACCAGAGCCATATAGTATCGTGGTTGTACGGGAAATCCTGGGTGGTTCTCCATGGTTTACAATTAACACATATGATCTCATAAAGCATAGGTAGAAAGATGGTTAGGGACACTTGCCTTTCCACAAAAGAATACCACTGCTCAGTCTTCAACTCTTGTTCTTGACAGCTTCGGAACGATGCTCCTCTAATCGTAGCAAACAGCGAGCACAAGCACAAACATGCAAACAAAGAAATAGATACAACAAAGAACAATACACCAATCAAAAGAAAAGCTTTAAAAGAACGCACTAAACGATGAGGCTCAATCATGAGAGCGCAAGAAACGTTAAAAACGAATCTATGGTTGGAAAGATATAGCTATGGGGAGATTTATGTTATTAAAGAAATAAAAGACTATAGGCTTCTTTTAATCTTAATTAAGAAAAGGCATGTAACGAATATTTAGAGAAATATTCAGTATTAAATTAACCAAATTATACTTGATATGAAAAGACGGGTTAAAGCTTAATTAATTTTATTTGCAAATATTTATATAATGATTATACCAATTAAACATTTGAATTCGAACGAAAATATGAGAGAACATTTAGACGAATAACCTCATGTATCGTGTTGGACTAAACAAGTTATATTGAAAATACATTCAAATTGGAAATTATCCATATTAATTTAAATTGCACAAAACTGGTGTTTAACCCTAGTTAGATTTTAATTATGAAAACTAATTCAATAATTGTTAATCAAATTAACATGTGACTATGAAAGCTCGGATATAACCTAAGTAGCTTTTATTTACAAAAACAAGGTGAATGCTTATCAACCATATTGAATTAGCTTATGAAAACCGAGGTATATCCTATATAGCTTCTAATTGGAAAGACTAGTTAAATAAGAATTAGGCAAATTAATATATATTAATTTATTAAAAAACATGAAACATGGCAAACAACACTTGTGAACTAAACTCTACGCTTATATAAGATTAACGCAACAAAAACGAGGTTAAACGGAGACTAAACGTGGAATCTATGGACAAAACAAGATTCTAGGGGCTTAACTGCGAGGAAACAGGGCTTTCTGGGCTGTCTTGAAGGAAACCGAGGGCTAAAATATAATTACGTATGAAAACATGAGGGTTCACATGTAAAACGGGCAGCCAAGGACGGTGGGTTTGATTCTACAAAAATACAGGGGTCTAAACGGAAATAAAAGGGCTTGGATGTCAATACTTTTGATCTACGGTGGACTGCGGGTTGATAAGCAAAAACTGCAGGGGTGTTTCTGCAAAATTGCCACGGTCGGCTAGTTGACTGGCGACTGACTCGATTAGATCTATTCTGGGCCGTTGATCTTAGATCGAACAGCTCTGGTTCGTCTGAGCGCATCAGTTCGCCGGAGACGACAGCTGATGGCGGCGCGCGGTGGTGGCTCGCCGGAATCGCACGATTCCGAGGCTAGGAGTCACGGTTTTGAGCGATTCTTGGCTCTGGAGCAAGCTGGGGAGCTGGGGATCTCGTTTAGGGGATCTAGGGCGAACCTCGGCCAGTGGAGTCAACTAGCGACGAGCCATGGCGGACAGAGCTCGGGTCGCTCTGCTCGCAGGGGACGCCAACGACCGATTGAGCTAGGGGCACATCTAGGTAGAGGAATCGCAAGAGGAGAGCGAGGGGAACTCGGAGAGGTGCTCACCAACGACGGGGAAGCATTGAAACGGCCGGAATCTTGGACAGCGGCGGTGCCGGCTCAGGCTTCATGGTGACAGGCGACTCCGGCGGCGGAGCGACGATAGGAAGAGGCAAATTGGATGCGCCTTGGCTCGGGGAAGCTCGTGGGGTCGTCTTCTTCCTCCGGCATAGCTCCACGGCGGCGAATCGAAGCTTTGGCCGGCGGCGCTCGGCTTCGTCAAGCCTCTGCGGGCGGCGGCGCTTGCGCAGGGAGGAGCGGCGAGGCGAGGGAAAGGCAGGAGGGCAGCGAGGGGGTGCGACAGCACATTATAAAGGGCAGCACGGGGTGCCTTGGCGTGCGCGCCAAGACAAGGACGGCGCGGCATGAGGTCGGACTCTGACCAGAGTCCGGTCCGAGCACGAGGAAGAAGGAGATGCTGACGGGCGGGGCCCGCGGTTCAGAGAGAGAGAGGAACACATGATGACAAGCGGGGCCGGGTTGTAAGAGAGAGGGAAGAGAAGAGGCCGGGTTGGGCTGGGAGAAGAAATGGGCCGGCGGGATTTGCGAAAGGAAGTTGGGCTTGCGGATGGGCTTGGCCCAAGAAGGAATAGATTTTATTTTGAGAAATAGATTTCTAACTCAAAATATTCCAGAAAAATTCTAGAGGTGCATTTAAACCATGAAAAATATTCTGAAATCTCCAAAAATCTTAGGAAAAATTCCAGAGATAGAGTTGGAGACTTTGAACCAAAATAAAATATTTGGAGCTCAATAAAAGGGAATTTAAAGCCTTCCAATAAATGGATTTGACTCTAAGGAAAAGAGAATTAATTCTCAGAAAATCTAGGAAATTCTCAGGAAGGATTTGATCAACGTCTAAACGCATTTTGAAAATTTACACTCATAAACACATAATGCATTTCGGCATGAATGCAGCACTTCAATTAAGGCAACACAAAGCATATTTATTTAATTTAGGAAAATGATTATTTTCCTACACTAAATACCCGGCAAATAAGACAAATGTTGGAAAAATTTTAATAATTTGTGAAAAATATTTATTTAATTTCTCTTTCTAATGCACATCCCGAAATCCTAAATTTCAGGGTGTGACAATTTGTGATTTTGTATCATCTGGCTTAGGGCGCGAACTCTTTCTCTGGTTAACGAGTTGCTGTCGATATGTTCTGTTTCTTTTTCTTAAAAAAAATTCTGATGATTCTGTATTTATGTCACTTTCCTCTAGTGTAGATATGCCATTAGATGCCTCCTGCATCAGGTTATGTGTACTTGCGCAATGGATAGTTCATCTAAATTGTACTTCGTCCATTCCAAATTATAAGTCATTCCAACTTTCTTGCATTGGATATAGTTATTATTAGTCATTCCAATAGTATATATAGTTATGAGTGATGGCTTTTTTTTGGCGCCACGCTGTTGTGATGTGATTCACAAAAATGACACGTCACTAATGCACTTCTACACTTGTAACTAATTGGAGTATATATAATGGTGGATTATGATAATGTAAAACAAAGTTTTGCTGTCCCATACACTAGTAGAGATTAGAGAAAGGCCTATCAGAGTCCATGTTCCAAAGCCCCCTTTAATCCTGGTTTTGGAACCGAGACTAGGAATCCGAGACTAAAGATCGGATTTTTTTTCTATGCATAAATTAGAGTATTATGTACTTATTATGAGACGGCTGAAAAGACAACCCGTTATAGGGATAATGTGTTATATTGTTGTTAAGTTGACTTGGTAATGCATGAGACCCCAAGTACATACTTGTCTTACAGGATACTAAATGCCAACTCTTATTTCACTTTTTTTTTGCAAATAATATTAAAAAAGTTAAGAAACTGATCCCATGACGGCAAACAACCAAACATCATTTGGAATCAAATAAGTTTACTGACACCGTACCAACGACAATTGTACAGAGGGGGTTGTCTCTGTGAACGGACGCTGGCAAATCATGTCGCGCTAGGTGCACTAGCCTGTGACGCTGTGGACGCAAAACGCTTGACCAGATCCAGCAGGTTGGCGTGCGACGACCCGCCCTCCCGCACGGCCGCCTTGGCCTTGTCCGCCAGCGCGCGCGCCCGGCGCCGCCTCTCCTGGGCCTCCTCCCCGTCGCCCATGACGCTCCTCACGGCCTCCTCCACCACGTCCCTCCCCACCACGATCTCCTTCGCCACGGCCTGATACGTCAGGGGCTCCTTCACCCCGACGCTGACGCCGATCCCCAGCACCTCCACGGCCATCTTCTCGTTCAGGAACTGGTCCGTGAAGTGCGGCCACGTCACCACCGGCAGCCCGGCCGTGATGGCCTCCAGCGTCGAGTTCCACCCGCAGTGCGTCACGAACCCTCCCACCGCGGCGTGGGACAGGATCGCCACCTGTGGCGCCCACCCCCTGACCAGAAGTCCCCGCCCCTCCACGCGCTCTTCAATCTCTCGCAGCGCGCCGCGCACCTCCTCGTCGTACACGTCGTCGGCGTTCCTGACCACCCAGATGAACGGGTGCCCCGACGCCTCCAGCCCGAGCCCGAGCTCGACCACCTGCTTGGGACCCGCCTGGGCGATGCTCCCGAAGCTGACGTACACGACGGAGCCGGGGTCTTTGCCGTCGAGCCACCGGAGACACTCCGCGGCGCCGATGGCGAGCGTGTCGCTCCCTCTGGACGCCAGCGTCTTTGCGCCCTGGTGGTACAGCGACACCGGGCCGACGGTCCAGACCTTGAACCCTCGTGCCTCCTCGTACCCGGCCACGTACTCCGGCTCCATCTCCAGCACCGTGTTCATGATGACACCGTCGGCCTCGGCTCGCGCGCGCTCGATGTAGTCGCCGAGCTCCAACCACTCGGGGATCGGGACGCTGCGGAGGAACCCCGGCGCCTGCGCCCTCGTCACCACGACGGTCCTCTCCTCCTCCGGCAGGCCCGGCACGACGACCGGCTGGTTGGTGTCCTCGACGCCGTCGTAGGCGTGGAACCGCTCGAGGTTGTGGTGGCAGAGGACGGAGAAGGCGGACATGCTGAAGAAGCTGAGGCGAGGGACGCCGAGGCTGGACGCCAGCTCCGTGGTCCAGGGATTGAAGAAGTCGGAGACGACGCAGGTCGGGAACGTGAACGGCGGCGCGTGCGCGCGGAGGTAGCGCTCGATGGGGGCGCGGAGGAGGGACACGGCGCGGTAGTAGCTCATCATGTGGGCCGGGTCGATGCGGTGGTCGCCGGTGGCGGCGTCGTCGGCGCCCTCGGGCAGGCCGGAGGCGGCGTAGTCGAGGGGGAACTCGGCGAGGCGGACGGGGAGGCCGGACGCGCGGGCGGCATCGACGGTGTGGCGTACGCGCTTGGCCGTGGACACGGGCGCGGCGATGGTGCAGAGCGCGCCGTGGGTGGCCAGAAGCAGCGCGGTGTCGACGGCCGGGATCAGGTGGCCGTGCTCGTTCAGCGGGACGAACACGAAGTGTGCTTGATGTGCCGCGCTCGTCGTACCGTTGGCGTCGCCCGGGGCGAGGAGTGGCGCAGCTTGTGCGTGTGCCTGTGCTTGGCCTTGGCTAGTCATCCTGACTGACGTCGTCGAGAGGCCAATCTGCTAGCTAGCTCTGGTGCGTGTCCTCTGGATCGACTTCCCAGTTGACAGCTGCTGTGAGCCTGTGTGCGTGTTGTATTTTTATAGGTGGGATGTGGACCCTCTGGACACGAAAGACTGTAGGAGCGTCTTTATTCGTCTGACCGGCTTAGTTACCCAACACCGACGAGCTCTCGAGTGCAAAGGGAGCGCAGACGAAGCGTTGGACGAGCTCCCGAGTGCAAAGGGAGCGCAGACGAACCGTTGGACAAAGGGTAATACCGCGACAATCATGGCGTTCGGCGCGTCGCGCGACGTCGACGGCGGTGGCGTGCACACCGGCGGCTGTGCAGGTGCGATAGGGTCGCGTCATCTAGCCTGCCGCATGTGCGGGAATCAGGGACATGAAGTAGGGCGCTGGCCGGCGCAGGCGAGGTGGCAGGAGCTCGCCGGCGGCGTAGGCAGCGCGCAGCGTCGCGGCAGAATGACGGAGACCACGCGCTGAGCAGTGAGTTCGTTTTCGTGGAGTACCTCCTTCCCTACTCCAGGAATATAGCCAAATTGAACTTCCTCATAGAATTTTGAGAATTTTTACAGCGTTTGGAAATAATAACAGTCATTCATTACCCTAGATCTAATGATTTAAAATTAAAAGGAACCTATTACGAGGAACTAAAGTGGTGGGCCAGAAACTAAATTTAAGAGGTCAGGAACCATTTACAAAATTAATTAGGAGGACATATTAGTATTTTCACTAATCATCCTTTTGGTGCGGCAGGTAAATGTTATCAAACTCTACGCCGGCGGCGCAGCTGCTGGCTGAGCCGGCAGTTGCTCGGTTCCAGTGGGATGTAGGAAGGTGAGCCTGCGGGAATCACCGTGATGTTCTTTGAAGCCTTGCTGGCACACCCTAGGACGCAAGCGTCATGGTTGCAACCCTCTGCTGTGTGATCTCGTTTCTCGCAGTTCCACGGCAGCGCCAGTCTACTTCTTGACGGCGAGCCACTGGGTGGAAGAAGTGTTGCCGGCGAACCCTAGGCTGAGAGCGGACAGCCCAGTAACGCGACGCCGGCACGCTGATGGGTTGCGGTTTCCAATGATTTGCCGGGCCGGATGGCCGGCGGTGATGGCCTCGCGGAGTGGATATCGGCAAGCACCACCACAGGACAGGCGGCCGAAGGGATTTGTTCAATCTCCTTTCCGTGAACTGAGCGGTGGCTAGCTAATAATTAGCAAAGGAAAAATTACCATACCACCCTTATTTAAAATAAATCATCTCATTTAAAATCAATGGCTGAGAATAATTAGGATGGGATGAACTTAAGGTTCCTTCCAAGCATGGTAACAAAGCTCTAGAATTTTACACGAATTACGCACTACACAAAAAATGATTTGATTCTATTCTTCCATTCACGCTCGTCCTCACGAACTCCCCTCCCCGCGCGCCTCTTCTCTCTGGCGTGCGCACATGGCGCTAACCCTAGCTGCCATGGTGCCGCCCTTCTCCCGTCGCCGCCGGCCAGGAGTCGCTGCCAGGGACCCGCCGAGAGCCAGCCAGGGATCCTCACCCAAGGGCAAGAATGGCAATCCACTCGCTCTCTCTATTTGGAGCGGCGGATAAACGTCTAGCCAAACACATTCATAGACAACTCCAACTCTTCGGTGGAGCAACTCAGAGTTTTACAGTGGAGCTGCTCTACTATAGAGCAGAGCCATGACAAACTTGTTCTTAGTATCATCTCCAGCTCTCCTCATCTCCTCTTGCGCACTCGTCTCTTCCCACCCCTGACATCGTGCTCTCCGGCCTCTGGTCACGCAGGCTGCAGAATTCCTCACCAGAGCAGTGACACTAAGTCAACTACTGGCTCCGCAGTATCATACATCATAAGTGAAAATTTCTATAACACTAAGTACATTTTGAAAATATTTGTGGCACTGAGAAAAACAATCAAAATATTTGTGGCACGGAGGAAATTTACTCTTCATATGTACTACATAAAATTTATTGTTGAGTTTAATCTTTGCTTCTCCTTTTTTTTTGTACAACAAATTCTCTCAATTACTTCGCATTTATGATATTGCACATTGAATACTAACAGTATTCCCTCCGGATTGGTAAAGGAAGTCATTTATTTAGATCTTTGATAGCCTCCAAAATATAACTTTGACTAATACATTTGCTATAAAGTATATTTATAACGTACTTCTATGAAACTATATTTCAATACGAATTTACTCATATCATTTTTACTTTTCTAAAGTTAACATATAAAAAGTATTTGTAATCAACTTTTAAGAAAATAACTTAGGAAAATCTCTAAATGGTTCCTTTACTGATACATAGGCAGTATTTTTTTTAATCTTGCATGATGGGAGCATATTAAATGATTCATGTCTTTTAGTTGTACGTCAAGGTCAACATTCATTGGAGTTGGTACAATAGTGATTCTTCTTAGAGCAGCTCCCGTGCTTGTTCCACGCGAGCTGTTTTGGAGGTGTTTAGTTGGGAGTAAAAAATACTTTTTCTAGATGAATAGTGTGTTAGAAAGCATGTTTTGTGAGGAGGATAAATATGATGAATAGTGAAAAAAATTCTTTTGGGTGGAACTAAACATGGATCTGAATCATGGTTCGATAGTCACAGCGTAAACGTCGATTTACTGGGCCCACATAAAATAAAAAAGTCACTTAGTCATCTGTGTTCGCACGGCACCCTCGCTCGCGGCCTCTCTGAACTGATACGGAAAGGTCTGCTGCATGCGGCCTCGTTGATTTTTTTAATGTACTCGCGTCGAGAACCGAGTTTAATTTTGTAGTCTATTTAAGGTCTGACAAGTAAAGGTCGACTCTCACTATTTCTACTATTCGATTTCAATGGCTCACGGTACGATTTTATGGTACGCTGGTGCTGCCCTTAGTGTCACTGCTACAATATCAAATGATTCTTCTTTTTATCTGCATGTGAAGGTAATTTATTTTTCGCCCTGCCGATGAATGCTACTTTTTTTTTTTAATGCACATGCCTGATCGAGATATGGTTTAGTTTCTGAACTGTATTTCCTGAAAATGGAATTATCTGCCAACATTCAGATTTACGTAGTCTTCATGAAATCTGAAGTTGTTTAGGAGCAGAGAGGTGGATGAAGTGCAACGCCAACGAGGAATTCAGCTTGGACCTCCGTGTTTTTTGCATTGTGCTATTGTGCTTTCCATGAAATCTGTTATACTAATACTTAATTTAAAATCTGATTACAAATGGATAAATAGTTCTCATGCCACATTTGATCAAACAATATGTAAGATTTAAATGCTCCACACTACCTATGAAATAGTGCCATGAAACTGTGCACTGAGAGTGACAGTTTCATCCCACAGGAAAGCTGATGTGGTTGTCTTGGTAACGATGTACATGAAACTCCCACTGAGACTAGCCTTAGAGCGTCCAATAGTTTGGCTATTTACCGCAGTCCAATGCATGTTCATTGATTATGGATGTCCCACCTATCATTCGTATGTCATTAATTCTCACCCAAGGTGGTTCATCAGCCACTAGTTTTCTGCGTAGCTGTTTAGTTCCAAAAAATACTTTTGCTTACAGAACACGTTTCCTAGAAAATTTCTTTTCCACCTTTCCTATTCACTCCCCGAACACGCTTCCCACAAAAATCATTTTTTTCACTTAAAATCTAAACACAACCCTTGTCGACGGGCGCAGCGACAAACTCATTCATCTCTCTCTTTCAGCTCACCTTCGAATCTTACATGTTGGTCGATTCGACCATTATTGAACCTGCTCTTTTTTGTCTTGCTCTTAGATACTTTTCTTTCTAATCTCGTTCAAGAACAGATTCTATCTTTGGAGTTGTGCCATGGCAGGTTGAAAAAAGAAGTGGACTACCAAATATTAGTTTGCCGGTATGTTTATCTTGTTCCCACTAACAGTAATATGAGCAGTATTAAACAACTATTTGATAGTATCACTAGAGAAGAGCATATCGGTACCAGTTCTAAGTCTCTCTTTAGACCTGATTTTGGAACTGGAACAAGCAAATGAGACTGAGGGCATGTTTAGATCCAAGGGCAAATGACAAATGTAGGAGAAAATAGGCAAATGAAATGGCAAGAAAAATTTGGGTCCAAAGATATGCAAAACTTGGCAAATTTCCATCTGCCCACCTCACCGCCGCCTTGTGCAGTTGTGCCCGGCGAGCGGCGCCATGGTCGCACCTCCTCGCTGGACCTCGGTCCTTCCTTTCCCACATCTGTTCCCATGAAGACGAGGAAGAAGGCTGCTCCCGTGAAGTTAAGGAAGAAGGGAGAGAGAAATGCATTAATTAGGGGCTCAGATGACTTTTTAACACCGTATCCAAAACTTTTGCCCTCGGATCTAATAAATACCTCAATAGGCCACAAGTTTTTTTTTTGTTGGAGTAACTCAGTGGGCCAAAAGTTTTGCAGTAGGCAAATGGATCCAAACATCAACTGAGAGTCTCTGCAAAACGGAAATAAAGGTTTGTCGTAATAAAATATTTTTACTGCTGGAGAGGCCACAACACCGTCGCGCGATTTGGTGTGAAGGTTATGAGGTTATCAACCAAGAAACCCCTGTGAAGCCTTAAGACATTGTAGTGACCTCCTTGAAAATTAAAAATTTGACTTACATCTAGTCTAGGAAAAAAGGAATGAAATATTTATGAAACTTTTTCAATTTTGTTTTGATATCTTTAGAAACATCACCCTTCAATAACAATGGTGACATGGTGTGACGCCACATCTTCCTTGTACCATTTAATGTTGGAGTATGTGAACTCTACTCTTCTCAGAATTTGATCAATGCCATCTCCCCCTTACAGAGCAAGAAGCTGCGCATCCTCCTCAATCCTCATGCCCTTCTTCGCCACAAGCCAGACGTAATTGAGGCGACCGTCGCGGTCACCACAGCGAACGCTCCATTTGTCCGTTCAGTTCTCGCATGGCAGAGCCCCAGCCGTGTCAAGGTGGAAGTGGCGTCATACACGTTACCGGAGGTGGACAGCTGAAAATGATCTATTAAGCCGGGGACTACGTGAGTACGTGAGCCCCCTAAGAAGGACGGTGCTGATTTACTTTAAGATTCGGACCATGAGTTATCTATCTCATTTGTGCTAAACCATTTTTTATTACTCTAATTTTCCTTTCTCTCTCCTCTACACAAACCCTACATCTAGATCCCAATCCGCCACGGTCGGCGGTGGTGCGGAGGCATGAGCCATGGTGGCCGGCAGGGCGGCGCGGCTGGGAGTCGGACTTGGCGTGGTGAGGTAGATCGGTCGGCGGAGGGGCAGCGATGTGGCTGGTGGCCAGCTGGGAGGCGGTGAGGCACTTCCTGGTGGGTGGGGGGGAAGCGGCCGGTGGCGAGGTCGCCGCCGGCCGGGGTGGCGGTCGAGGTGGCGGATGTTAGGTGATAGTCACAACGGCTGTGATGTTGCCAACAATACATTAAAAACCACCTATAAACCAAAGCCTCTCTTGTTCGCTCGCTCATATACTTAGTTGAAATTTTAAGATCACACCATACAATTTGGCACAAGATGGTTTATTGTGGTTTTAAAAAAATTGATGCACATTTAAGTTTTTCTTGGATAGGTCTTTACTCAATTTATTTATTTGATAATTATAGGAAGCATTCCTAAATAAGAATATAACAGCGTCATAACTGTCCCATGAAAAATTATTTAATATATAGTAATAGTAGTTAATCAAGAACGAAACAAAATAAAATACACTATAGTTTCAATTTTTTTTTGGGAATAGCTTCATTCATTCATTCATTCAGCAACCATATTACAATCATGTTGTAAAGGCCTAAACAAGAAGCTAGGGGGTAGTAAATCCCAGACTACCATATTACAAGAGCTTGCATGACTTGCGCACACATGTGCCAATTTATTTGCCGTGCGACGCACGTGCCGTACTTCAAAATAAGAGAAGCCCGCTGCCACGACCTGTATATCCTCCAGAATAGAAGCTATCTCTGATCGCTGCTGTTGCCGGTGCATCCATGCCAAGACAAATTCCAACGAGTCGGTCTCCAAAATAATTCCTGGGATGTGGTACACTATAGTTTCAATTGGATAAAGTAGTAAACAGCTCCCGCAAGCCGCGGTGACAATGGAAAACAAATAAGGGAAAAGATACTCTCTCCGTTCCAAAATATTAGTTATCCTGAGAGCCATTTTAAGTGTCTAGATTCATAACATTTTCTATGAACCTAGATATATACTTATCTTAATTCATAGCATCATCAATGTTCATTTGGTAAATAGCTAGGATGACTAATAATTTGGAACGGAGGGAGTATATGATATCATGATTACACAAATTTGAAGGTTCAGCTTTGAGACGTGCATATATATACTTTTTGCCCAACCCCATCTTGGATTGGACCAACCATTATTCCGCGATAAGCGTAAGCAGTCGTGTACATGGACTGAAAATAACAGGAAATTTCATAATGCACAACAACTCTCTTATTTTCATTTTCATGAGTTCTAAACCACGCGCGATTCAGGCCTGGCATGCATGTCTTATCTTTATTTCCTTTCTCTTGAGTCCTGAGAAAGAGCTAGCCAAGGGCTTGACTCACAGCGGCTCGAGCTGTATGGGCAGGCCCCTCTTGAATTCTACGTATTGATGCAGCATTGGAACGTCCTCTCCATCCAATTTCCACCTGCAGGCATTCAACTTCTACTAATTAGTTTTGAAAACATGTAGTACTTAGTCTGTTACTCTGTCCACGACATCATGTGATCGAAAAACAAAGGGAGTACATGCTGTACCTATAGTTGAGCACAAGGTAGTGCAGGAAGAAAGCAGCCTCCACTTTGACAATCTCCGATCCAGGGCAGAGCCGCTGCCCACCTCCGAACGGCGTGAAGCTCTTGCTGTTCGTCTGGTTCAGTCCCTGTTTGTAATAGTTGGATTGGATCAATAATTATATTAATCACACACCCGTGCTCCTGATTTTTTTTTTCAATCTTTCCTTTGGCCTCTCTATCTCTCTCTCTCTATTCCTGACGTTCAGCAAACTGAAAGCAAGATGGTGAACACAGCTAGCTAGTAGCTAGATAGAAATGTGTATGTACCTCCCATCTGCAAGGGTTAAACTGCTCGGGGTCCACGTGGTGTGACGGGTCCAGGTGGACGGCACCCAGAATAGGCAGGACCTTCCAACCGGCCGGGATCACATACCCTACATACCCATCATAAATAATTAGGGATCGGGCAAACACATTCAGAATGAAAATCCAATTCAGACTCGTCATCTCATAATGCAAAGGCGCGACAACGATACCGTTCAGTAGCGTTTTTTAATTAGCTGCATGTATATAACATCTCAGTGCACAAGTTTAATTATTACCTTTGAAGCTGATGTCCTGGAGGGCCTTCCTGTGCACCAGCTTGACGATGTTGCCGCATCTCAGTGCCTCGCTGACCACCTGGCCGCAGGTAGGAAGAGAAATCAATCGATCGCCATTACAGGAGAAGTGGGCATTAGTATGGGCTTATAATAAGCCCATTTAGTACCAATTATGTAACTAAGTATCATCATTTCACATTTTATGAGAGACATAAAGTATAACAGGTGTGATGGAATGTCACACCGGGTTCTATAAACAAAACCGAATGCATATCCCTTTCAACTCAATTTAATCTTCGAAAAATTTATTTTCTATCTAAATTGACAAAAATGAAATTAAAGGTTGAAATATTTTAGGAAAAATTATAAAATCATTTATTGCATTTAGTCAAGGAAGTTAGACAAAGAGAAGATAGAAAGATTTTCATGAAATTGCTTTAGAAAAATAACCAGTCTATCTGTGCTAACGGACTACGGTCAAACTCGGCTTGATACCACTTTGTCACGCCCGGCTTTATAAACAAAACTAAATGCACATTGTTTTCAACTCAATTTAATCTTCGATTTTTTTAGAGTTATAGGGATTAAACCCCAGTCTGAAATATTGATCAGACCAAAAACCGTTTACAGCATAGTGTTACCTGCCCGCTTGGCAGGGTAGGGCAATTCAGTTCAAAGTATGATAGTAGTTATTCTATTACATTCAGGCGAAGCAGCAGGAGGTGAATACAAAATTCAGGGGGATCTTCTCGATCATTCAGTTCAAAGTATGATAGAAAATTTTATTTTCTCTATCCAAATTGACAAAAATAAAAATAAAGATTGAATATTAGGAAAATTATAAAATCATTTATTGCATTTGGTGTTTCGTATTCACAACCCAACATATATAGAAATATTGGGGTGTGACATAGGAGCTAGTGTATAAATAATTAATTCGTTTTAGTTTGTAGGTGAATCTCTGTGTCCAATATTTTCTTTAGGTATTCTATCATTAAATATTGCCACTTATATTCTTGGTTATTACTAGAGGATTATACATCAATAGTTGTGTGTGTGTGTATGTGTGTGTGGTCTTTACAACTTACACGCTGAGTATAGTCCATCTTTCTGTAGTCCTCAGGCGTCAACGGCTCCTCTTTCCCCTTGCTGGACCTTACGCTCTCATGCTCCCTCTGCAAGCAGGTACAGCACAAGTTCTAGTTTGAGGCCCTGTCATGCGTACTGATGAAGACGACTGAACGTACTAAATCACACCTTTAGTTGTTCGACGATATTGGGAGATTTTGCAAGGAAGTAAATGAGGATGGAGAGCAGAACGGAGGTGGTCTCGTGGCCTGCCAGCAAGGAGTCTAGCAGGAAGGCGACCTTGTCGTCGTGAGACAGGTCCTTGTTCGCGAGGAGCACGTCCAGGAACACGCCCTGCTTGGACGAGCCATTCTTCTTCCTCTCCTCGATGAAGGCCTCCATGGTGTCAGAAATCCTCTTCCTTGCCTGTAATAGGTAGCAGTCGAATATGGCCAGAGAAATTAAAGGGTATACACACACACACTGCAGCTGGACTAGTACTGTATATTCCGGTTGTCACCTTCATGCCCCTGGCAAACGGCGTCCCAGGGATGGTGAGAGGGAACGAGATGACCCCCTTCATGAAGGTCTGGTACTCTACCAGGATGCGGCGAGCCACCGGCTCGTCCGGCGACAGGCCCAGCACCTGCTCCATGATCACCTTGTAGGGGAACTGCATATATAGCACATATGCATAACATTATATTATTTATATGCTCCATCCCCGGCCGGAAGGACGAACTGAAACCAGAAGGTCTCAACAATGCAAGGGCCGGCAAAAAGATGTACGAACCTTTCTCGCCTCCTCGCAGAAGGTGACGGTGTCGCGGCCGCGCCATGACGCGACGACGGAGCGTGCCGATTCGGAGACGCTGGCGACATAGGCGGGCTTGAGCCCGGTGGAGGCGACGAGGGCGAGGAACATGGCCCGGATCTGGCGGTGGCGCTCGCCGGTGACCACCAGCGCGGAGGATTCGCCGAGGATGGTGCGTATCGGGCCAGGGTAGCTGCACTGGAACAGCCGCTCCTCGTTGTGCAGCACGAAGTGGTTGAGCTCCTCGTCGCACGACACCACCGTCGGCGCGCCGAACAGGTGCGACTTGAACACCGTCCCATACCTATACATATATGTTTGCATCGATAGGATTTATTTGCAGCAGACGGCATCACCGATCGACATGCATGAGCGTGGAGTGAGGAGACGATCGACATACCTGGCGATGCGGTCGTGCACGAAGCCGCCGGTGCTGTTGGACGGGTGGGGGCGGAGGAAGGCGATGGTCTCGCCGATGAGAGGCCAGCCGAAGCTGCCCTTGGGGAGGCCGGGGCTGCGGAGCAGCGGAAGGAAGTGGCGGAGCACCACTGCGGTGGCGAGGGTCGCCAAGGCGATTAGCAGCAGCACGGGCACCATCATGTGCAGTGCACCCTAGATATCTACAAGGCCAGTGTGGAGAATTAGCTGAAAGCATGGCTTACTCTTTATATAGATGTCCCAGTTTAGTAACAGCGGTATTCGACAATATGCAGTGTCCTCTGTATACGTAGTATTATGAGCAAATACGTGTTCTTATTACGCAGTCATCATGCAGTTATATATGTACTATAATCTAGTCAGCTAGAGAGCAAACCAGTAGATTTACGTTTCTGGTTAGGGTTGGCGAAGGCAAAAGAATATTTCCTTGAGCTTGTAATCTTTAGACAGGTTTTGAAATGGCAAATGACCTATTATATACTAGCTTATTAATACTTTACAGCCTGGTAATTAAGAAGCATGGCACAGTGAAGAACAGAGGGTATACATGTCCTAGCTCAACAATTCTACTTAATGTTTCCTTCAAAGGATCGGAGCTCTAATAAGGGTAAATAATATTAGGAGGTGTTTGGTTCGGGGTTCGTAACGTTATCTGATTATGGAGGGGTAATCAATACCGTTACTTATGTTTGTTTCCACCGATGTAATCCCATATTGCGGATACCGTCGTTGTGCAAAATTGATTCCGCTCTTATCCTACTGTAAACGGAAGACGACAGGACACATGAACGCATGCAACGCCACTAGCCAGTACGCGGCAGTGATCTTCTGTGACACCTGGCCTTAGCTGATATGGCTCATAGTGGCCCATGAGCGCGGTGTGCGCATGTTTAGTACCACCTTGCTAGTTTAGAGAGGGTGGAGCCAACTTATAAACCTTTGTCCCCTAGCCATAGCACCTTCGGGTTGACCCTTTTACACGAAGCGAGGACGAAAGTGTAAGCAGGGTGCTATGTGTACGCGTGCCCGCCCCCATAGAAGGGCTGGGCGGTGCGGCTTTGGGAGACGGGGTGTTACAAATGGTATCAGAGCCGACCCTCGCGGTTGCGCATACGGGTCAGTGTGCGGACATAGGGCACATGGTGCGTGTGTGCCGGTTAGGACTGGACGTACGGTCGTGCGCTAAGAGGGAACGTTCCTGGACATTTGCTCGGGTCAGTGTGCGGACATATGGCGCGTGTGGGCCGGGTAGGACACACAGCATATGGGTCGGCACTGGACGGGTGAGTTGGACCGACGAGGACGTCGGGTTCTTTGAGGGGGGTGTATTGTGGCACCTGGCCCAGGTTGATATGGCTCATAGTGGCCCATGAGCGTGGTGTGCGCATGTTTAGTACCACCTTGCTAGTTTAGAGAGGGTGGAGCCAACTTATAAACCTTTGTCCCCCAGCCATAGCACCTTCGGGTTGACCCTTTTACACGAAGCGAGGACGAAAGTGTAAGCAGGGTGCTATGTGTACGCGTGCGCGCCCCCACGAAAGGGCTGGGCGGTGCGGCTTTGGGAGACGGGGTGTTACATCTTCCCAATGAGATGATGATGACATGCACCTATTTTTAGGTATCGAATAACATTACAGTGAGGAACCAAACAAAATCTGCAATCATCCATTCCGCCGCTGATTACACTGTCATATGATTACACTACCGTTTCCATTACCACCTCACGAACCAAACACTTCCTTATATGTTGTCATGAGTTGGTGATCAAAATAACGTATGTCCAGCTTGTTGATCAACTAGGCATGTGCATATGGCCCTTACAGAGGAGTAGAACTACCCAATCAGTGCAGATCTATCCTAGAAGCATATGGGCCTTCTTCCCATGATGGTAACCTTGGGGCCTTTTATTCCTGAGCCGCCTGTGCCAAAAACCTTCGTCTGTTCATCTGGCGCTTGCTGTTCCTTTCTGCACCTGCAAGGAATAACCTGATCGGTGTTGATCGTGTGTTATAGCGATACTCGCTTGAACCTTCGGTGGAATCTCCTACTCTTTTCCTCCCAGAAAGGTCAAAGCCACCAGCATGGAGGTTCCGGTCTTATGCATAGTTCCCGAAGGTTCCTTGCTAAGCTACTTGTCCATCCCAAAAAGAATACAATTATTTGTTGCATGCCGAATAAAGTATTTCATATTTGACTAAATTCTAGTAAATTCTATGTATATTTAGGACTCTAAATAAATTTATTATAAAAGTTACTTTGTAGTAAACTAATGATATTTAGTTGACATCATAAGTATTAATATTTTTATCCATAATTAGTTAAACTTACCTTCCTGAAACATGGTACTGTGCTAGAATTATTTTTTTTTGGACGGAGAGTATCTGATAACCTTAGCTCTCAGATGAGGAGGTGCATTCCCCAACAATTAATCCACTTACTTTCTTCCTTGCAATGTTTAACATATGTGTAGTTCCTTTTGGTAATAAAAGACAGATTGTTGGGTTATGATGTAGAGGTTCGGACGTTAAACTATTTATTAACTAGAAAAAATAGTAATCAGGTTAATCATGACGTTACAATGATCACCTTGTTTTTGCACCAATATTATTTCTGTTATGTGGTTGTATGATAGAAAAGTAATATACGAAATGATAGAATCAACAGCACATGTGGATGAAAAATAAGACATGTAAAATGTGAGTTTACATAATTACAACACACGTGTAAAATAGAAGTATCAGATAATAAATTAAAATTTTACCGCAACCACATCGTAGCGTCAATTTATTGTTTCCTATATTCACTTTATTGGATGAAATCAATAGGTGCAGTAGGGATGGCTAATTGGCAACAACCTATGATTATTAATTTCCGTGTAATGTTGTTACAAGATATTTGTCGTAAGGTAGAAGAGCGGTGTAACACGTTGCTGATTTGAAAACTGTAACATCTAACATTTTGTTGATTTGAACATACAAAATCTCTGCTCAAAGATAGACTGAGTACAAGAGGGCTGCTGCGTAGGCGCAATATGGATTTGGATGATTATAATTGTGTCCTTTGTTCCTCATCCATTGAGGAGAGCGGAGATCACCTCTTCTTTGATTGTGCTTTTGTTCAAAGCTGTTGGCAACTACTAAACCTATATATTGGGAATTTTGTTGACCTATGCAGATGGTCTCTGGGTTCAAAAGCCAACTCAATGTGCCCTTTTACATGGCTGTTATCATCCTGATGGCCTGGGCAATTTGGATGGTGCATAATGATGCAATTTTCAGAGGTATTCAACCGTCTCTACAAGGGTGTAAGACCCACTTTCAAAAAGAATTTGCTCTACTTCTGCTTAGAGCAAAAAAGGATCATCCCCAGCTTATGTCTTCATGGATCGATAGAGGCTATGATGTAACTGTTTTGATTTTCTTTATTTCCTTCTTTGTTTCTTGATTTTGTTGTAACGGAATCCTAGTTTTATTTTAAATATATAATCAGTAGGGGCCTACCCCTCCTGTTTCCTCGAAAAAAAATCTCTTTTTGTCGAGAAACTTTAACTAAGAGATCGCATATACTGCAACATCAAATTTTTGGGTGTCTACCTTTGGTCTCAAATTGTCCAACTTTCATCGATATCATCGATTGCTATGTTTTGTAAAATATATAGGTTATGTACACGAAGATAACCATGCCCTTAAACTACAGCCACTGATGCTCGAGTATCATCTGCAATACCCCATGCCCAAAATAGTTTACAAACTAGCTCCTCGTGTGTGACGTGCCCACGCAAGGCACCTATGGCGAACCCACTTAAATAATCTAATTCAAACACACATTAGCCTAGATAGCATTCGGTCGGCTAAACTCTATGTTTCATCTAGAGAGTATTCAGGGGCACTCGGTATAACGGCCAAAGTAGGCCATCGTTTTGGACCATTAATTCACAACCTCACATGAAGTTGAGTATAAAAATACATACATTTCATCTCAGCTTTTACATCATAAGGTGCACATGGATAACTTACATAAAACTGTGAGGCAAATATTAAGTTATTTTAACATCAATTGTTCAACCTAACAGCATAAGACTTTTACATAACACAACCTTGTTCAAATCACAACATAAAGTATAGAGCCATTACATGATGTTCCTAACCCAACAAAACAACATCGATCCACTAACAAAAGAGGCCTTCCAACCAAGGAACCCTTTAGTCGACCAGAGGAGGCATCGGCTAAGCACAACACGACACTGCTGACCCAAAGAACAAGCTGGCGACGAAGCAAAAGAACTCGGCGGCCTACAAAAAGAGTTCAGCTGCACAGAAGAACAACTATTCATCAGCTGGCACAAACTCCAGGGACCATCCAGCGGGCGAAGAAGTCCACTAGACGCAAGAAGCATCTGACAGAGTCAGATCTACTGAAACAAAGCTAGCAACGATCAAGGTGAGCATACTAATACTCGCAAGAATTGTCTGATCGGCATGAAACTGATAAAATTTGGACTAATGCAAGATGGATGGTTGGAGGATTATTTTAGCCAAAAAGAGACTATTTTACAACGGCTAGATGATTGTAAAGAACTCAGAAAACAATACACTTACAACATCATAAGCATAACTGAACAAGTTCATTCTCCTCCATCAACAACTTCTCATGATTTACTTTTTACTCGTAGTGACATAGTGGGAAAGTAGTCATGATATCCTAGTGATGCAGACGAATTGATTCGATTTTAACTCTGCAGACAAAAACCCAATGAGCACGATATGAGAATGATCTTAGATACTCTCATGGATACTTTTCCCATCAGACTCTGCACCTTCAACCCCATCCACCCTGACCGACCGCGATGCCCCAACAGAACCCAGGGCCCAGCCTATGTTGCACCCAGGATTTTATTACCGGTCCATGTCACACCCGGTTTTAGAGAGAAAACCGAATGCATCTCATATGTGCGCCAGGATCAAGATTTACACACATATGGTCGACATTAAGTGAATAACAGTAACACAGTGCTTTAACGTAAAAACAAATAAAGTATTTATTACACTCTCGAAGAGGCACGGAGGCCTAAATGGTTCAACACGATAGTCTTAAACAAATAAATGATAAATGGCAGCAGCGATGTAGACTTCTTCCACAGGCAGCTGACTGGTGGAGCACTCGCCTAGATATCATCCAGATCACTAATATACTCTGCACCGTTCCCTCCTTCTGATCCAAAGTAAGCAAGGATGAGTACACTTATGGTTGGTACTCAGCAAGTGGGGAGAAAGATGCAAGCTACCAAGGAGAGGCTTGGTTTAAGCTGTCAGCATTTTAGTTGGTCAAGTTTTATTAAGCAAGCACCTAATTACTAGAGTAAAGGTATATACCAACCCAATTAAATAGTAACATCATAAATACCAACATCATCATGTCCAAGTAACCACAATTTGATTTAAGGTTTCGATATATTACTCATGTGAGGATCCGCGCCGTTCATAACCGCGAACACGGCTATTGCAATAGATTTTTGACACTCTGCAGAGGTTGTACACTTTCACCATACTTCGTGTTTCCTTCTCGCCCAGGTTTGCAAGGCCCTTAAACACTTCCTAGGTGAGTGGCGCAGGATTCACTACGAGGCTTTTCCAAAGAATCCCTATATGTATGTGTCCGCTCCCCGTTATCTGCGGTACTTCGGAAGCCGAAGCATTCCTTCGCCACTCATCCAAGCTTCGGACCCAATAACCCACCTACTTGCAGCGCGAACACAACATATAGGTCTTCTAATTATTTAGCCAAGATCAGAGCCAATGTGATAGTATGGTTGTATGTAATAATCCCAGGTGGCCGCTCCATGTTCCAATTAACAATAGTGTTCTTGTTTAACAAGTTTATCATAATCACGTCAATTTCTCAATAGTAAGTAGCGACCCACCTTAAGCCCAAAGTTTTGCATCTAGCGTGGCTACCCGGCATGAATGTAAACCCAAGTGTCAAGGCATGAGAGTAAAATACAACTCTCTCTCCTTTCTTCGTAGTACTGCTCTTGATCGTCCTCCTCGTACGGAACGTTCTCTACACGCACACATCAAGAGCATACAATAAATAAACAAACAATACACCATATGACTTTAAAATAGCGTAAACATGAATAAAACACTACTGTTCACGCAAATATGAACTTCTGGACGTAAAGATCTCTCAAATCGGATTTAAAACGGTGAAAATAGGCTTAAAATAGGACTCAGGGGCTATTCTGCGTTGAAATAAAACTTCCAGGGACCTAAACAGAAAAACCCAAGGGCTCTCTGCGCAATTACGCGTATAAACCTAAGGTCTAACGTGTGAAAAGGCCTCCTAGGACGGCGGGTTCTAATTTATGAAAGCGCAGGGGCTAAACTGAAAGAAAAAGAGCCTAAATCTAAATACTTTTGAACTACACTGGACCACGGGTTGAATCTACAAAAATCTAGGTGGTTTTCTGCAAAATAAGCACAGCTGACCGGTACTGACCCCGTTGACTCGGGTCAGATCCGGTCTGAGCCGTCGGATCGAGATCTGAGGGCTAGGGTTTCACGCGGCGCTCGGGGTCGTCGGCGACGGCGGCTGGCGGCGGCGTTTTCGCCGGAGTAGAGCGAAGCTGGGGCTCGGGGTGGCCAAATCGAGCAGATCCAAGCCCTAGACCTAGACTGGGACGCGGCAAATCTAATTGTGGCCTAAGCGAGGAGGCTTGGGTGACCTACGCGGCTCGCCGCGACCAATGGCGGCGATGGCCATGGCGGGACGTCGGCCAGGGCTCTAGGTGCGCAAAAGAGGAAAAAGAGGGGTACGACGCATTCCTCACCCCCGTGCGAAGCTCGGCGACGACTCGAAGTCGAAGAAACGGCGGCGAGGCAGCGAGATGGCGGCGGCCTCACAGCTCCGTCGACAATGGCGGCGGCGAGCTTGGATGCGGCGACCTAGGGTTGCGGAGGGGAAAAAGCTGCGGTGGCGGCGGCTTATAAAGGCGGCTAGGGTGGCTCTGGCCTGCGGGCCCGACCAGCACGGACGCGGGGCGCGGAGAGGGTGGCGCGGCGAGAGCTCGGCCCGGATGCGCGGCCGGGAAAAAGGAAGGTGACGCCTCCGACAAGTGGGGCCCACTGGCAGCGAGAGAGAAAGAAAGGAAAGGTGGGGAGGGAGAGTTGGGCCGACGGCTGACTAACGGGCCGAGCAGAAAAGGGATGGGCCGGCTGCAGCGGTTTGGGCTGGGCTAGAAAGGAGAGAGGGAAAGGAGAAAAAGAAAGTTTGAAAAGTTTAAACCTATAGAAGGGATTTGTTTAAACGGTTGAAACCTTTTGTTTAAACTTCAAAACTTCACACAAAAATATAACATGAACTTGATTGATCTATAATTAAAGTGATGTTCGATTATTTATGGACATTATTTGTATTATCAATTTAAATATAGCCTTAAAACAATAAAACTAAAATAAGGGGTTGCTTATATTTTCTTTGTGATGAAATAAAATTAGGGTGTTACAGTCCAGTAGCGGCTACCGCCGGCCACCAGTAGCGGCTAACCGGACCGGTTTGATCGAGAACCAATAGAAACCGAACAAATTCAAATTTCAAATTTTAATTGCTAGTGCAATCGGTTTGAAACGGTTAGCCGAGTGGTTCGGGCGGTAAGCCGGTCGGTTTGGGCAGTTAGCCGGGCGGTTTGGGTGGTAAGCCAGGAGGTTTGAAAAAAAATAACCACAAATGCATTCAAATATCCATACATAGAATTGTGCATTTGCCTTGTTTTTGCCATAAAAAATATACCAAATGAGAAAATATTTTTATATTTGCCTTATACAAATGCATACAAATGACTACTTTTTACTTTTTCTTTTTTATTTAACTTGTATTTGCCGCAAAAAATACCAAATGAGGAAATATTTGAAAAATTTTACACCAATAGATTACACGCACCTTGAAATATTTTTAGAAATTTTTACCATATTTTTCCATTTTTAATTCAAATGTGAAAATTTTAAATTTGACCGGTTTGAATCCGGCCGGAACTGCTACCGGTCCGGTCCGGTTTGAGCGGTTCCCGCGGGAACTGGACCGGTAGCGGCCGGGATTAAAAACTCTGGTTGCGCCACGTCTAAAATCTTCACCTCTTCCTCAAAGCGAGGTTAGAACTGATATTCAAGTCATTCAAGACTTGTCTAAAATGTGTCACAAATGACATAGTCATTAACAAATTTCCAATACTACGGACAAATCGAAAACTACCAATGTGCTTGACACAACCAAGCCCTGCTCGGCATTTCCTTATGATTCCAACAAAACTGAACAACAACCTATATCTCACGAGTGATATATGGAATCACTCGACTTGTACCGGTCCTATTTAGCAATGACAATGGCTTCTCGATCCCATCATGCTTGTTAAAACTTGGATTCCTATAGATCCATGCATCTAAGGTTTCAAAAAACAACCCTTTTAAACATAAATGCACAAACATATATAAAGATATGAGTCGAATGGAATAGTTTTAAATCCTGGTTTTGCATGGTGCTTGCCTTGCTGAACAATCTGCTCTTCTACACGGTGGTGCAGGTCTTGTTTGGCTAGTAGGCAGATCAACTGCATATTCCACCAGTCCGTAGACTCTGTCGGCCAACAAGTTCATATTGGTGGTCAATATCATAGTCCTTTACCACCAACATTTCTCGGATTTCATAGGATGAAGATCAAAACCATGATAAAAATGATTTATTCTAAAAAGTTCCACAAGTTTTGCATGATTTGTGAGCGTAGGGAGTAACTCGTGCAAAATGGGCAAAAATGGAGAGAATCCCAAGTTAGGAAGCTCCCACCTGCATGACGTCTAATTGAAGCTAGCACACTAACCTAAAAAGTCATATAAGGTGACGTCTACCACCATTTGAAGACACACCAATTTGGAGAGAAGAAGCTTAGTGAGAAGTGCTTTGTTCTTTAGACTAGAGTTAGGAGAGTGAGGTCTTGGGTGTGGTCTTGGGTGAAAACCAAGTGTGGAGGAGAGGATTGAAGGCTTGCTGGTACTTCTGTCTATGCATTTATTTATTTACTATATTTATTTACTATCTTTGATCTGTGGGATCCCTCATCTTCGTGAGCATTGCACTGCTCATTTGGGGTTTCCTCATAAGCCTTTTGCGTTAGGTGGAGGTCTATAGCTGATAGCATAGGCGTGGTGCCTATGCTTGATAGCTACCTTAGGTTGTGTTCCACCTCTTAGTACCATTATGGTAGGCAGCAGGTGGTGACAACCCTTTCTATCATTTGTAGTCCACCACGTTCGGGTGTTTTCATAAAAGTAGTTGGTAAGACAGGAAGATCTTGTCTCTCATCCTACTCTACGTCCTCCCGTTCTAGGCGTCGAAGTAGGTTTGGTTAGTAGATAGGTAGTGTCTGGGTTTGAGTTGGCCAATTGAAGTTTAGACCCTCTACCTTTGAGTCTCTTTTCCCTTTTAGGGTCCGGTTGAAGAAGTCTAGGCTTAGATTTGACATCCAGGTTTTACTCCCTCGGTAAAAGGATAAAACGGTATCCATGCAATTGTGGAGTAATTCATTTAGGCTAAGCAGTGCCAACAGTCATCTACATGAGCACCCATCCAGAGTTAGCCACAAGACACTGGTCATCTTAATGTGCATCACTTCTATCAGCAAAGAATAAAATACAATTCAAGGAGCAATTTTAGGTTCTATTATCAGGGGAAGTTATCCATTGAGTACTGCAACTGACATGCAAACTCAAAAACAACCTGTCAAGTGTTGCTAGGTGAAATGTAGATTCATTTTAGACTAGGAGTAGTACTTCATGTTATTGACCTCTATTTTTTCTAGTTGTGAGTTTCTTTATCTTCTTTTATAAAACAAAATGCAGGCCACACATGATATGCAAAAGGCTTTGTGGCCGAAAATGGAGGAAATGGCCAAGAAAACTCAGTCGGCTAACATGCAAAGGTGACAGGGCAAGAAAGCTCCTCAGTGCAGATCTTGAGTCAGATGGAAAGCTTCTGCACCAGAGAAAGGAGATGCAGGGCAACTTGGAGTCTTGGATGTCTCGAAAGCTTTGCTTTGCAAGAAAATCGACGATAATGAAAGTGGGGAAGGTCTAGATCTGGTTTATCAAGCTTTAGCTATGGAGGTTGTGATATTACTGCGAGGAGAGAAAGAGCAGGGAGGAAATAGAGCTGCCACACGTGAAAGAAAAGGAGTCGTAGCTTTTCTGGAGAAGGAGCAAGCGAGGCTCAGATGAAGGCTCAAGGACTCAATCAATGGTTCGGTCAAGCAAATGCGTGTTGTCAGCAGGAGACCGGATGGGACGCAACGAGGCTGGCGTGCGAGCTGGTTGTCAGTCGCCATGTACATAGAAGCTGTTGCGCCTGACAGAGGAGAAAAGAAGAAGGGCGGCGAGCATTCTCGTGGTAGGATATGGAACATGGATTTCATAATGATCTAAGATTCCAAACACACAAGATAAAGTCTGGTTTTGAAGAAGGATATAATATTAGAGATACGGTTGACTTTGGATTACAGGCTAACGGGTGGCACAGAACATCGGCTGGCAGATATTTTGCCAGGGTTCTATTGGACCTTGTTGTTGGGTTGTTTTTGTGGGATTGTTCAAGTCGAAATCTGGTGTTTGCGTGGCGAGGGTGTGCAATTTTTTGTGGGGTGCGGTGCGGGTGTACGACGATGGTGGCGGGTGCAGGATGGCGGTAGCAGCGGCTACGACCGGTTTTTGTGGGGTGCGGTGCGGGTGTACGACGATGGTGGCGGGTGCAGGATGGCGGTAGCAGCGGCTACGACCGGTGCTGGTGGTGGCGGTGGCCACAATGGATTAGCTCCATGGTGTCTGTGGCAAATGCGGGATGGAGACTATGGCACATGGGTAGGTGTTGCAACCATGCTGCCCTATATACATATTATCAATTTCTTGTTATATCTATCAATTCTGGACTGTCGGATTGAATCCGATGGAACCGAACAAACCCTAAGGGAGAAGTTAAAAGGAGCAACAGCCTAAAGATGGCGTGCATATACCAGTTACTGTAAAAAAACATGGTTCCGCAAGGATATTAATATAAGGAAAAAAGTTTACTTCATTAATATAATTGTGATTTTGGTGATTTAGTGATAACATAATTATTAGAACTAATATATTTGTCAAGTTGTATCTGTAGGCCCAAACGATGAATATATTCTGCATATGACCGTGCTGACCACCTTACTATGAAATCCTTCTGATTGCAAGACAACAAAGAAATCTATGAGGCACTACACAAAGGTCTCTCTTGAACTTTCGATTAGTTTTATGAGGCAGGTGGGGCCTCCTCCCCCACAAAAATAATTTTTTTATTTTTTGGCTTTTTTGCTCACTGGAAGTTTATTTTGCCGAGTGCCCGACAAAAATCACTCGGCAAAGACCTCTTTGCCGATACAGACATTGCCAAGTGTGTTTTGCTGAGCGTGTTATGTAGGGACCAAAGTGGTAGGAAACGGTCGGGAAAACTATCTGACCAATTGTTTTCGTATTTTTTGTGAGGGAGCGGGAACGGGAAAGCAGGTCAGGAAAGCAAATCGGTACTACGGGATGTTGAAAACTATACATTTCGATCGGGAACATCTCGATAACGGTCGTGAACCGGTAACTCAAATCGGGAACGCCGACATATATATACCAATAGAACAATACAAGGGAATTTATTTTTTAATTACCAAAGAGCATTGTAAAGAAAAAAGAAAGTGGGAAATAAAAGAACTAGAAAAAAACTTGCAAACCTCATCTCACCCAACAAGTTGAGGGAGGCTGAAAATGCTGGTTCATGTGGCCAATGCAACGCACTGCACGAGCTAGCTGCAGACCTCATCGGCATCCTTCTGTCCATCCAACCCTGCATGGTGTGGGCTTTGGCTGCAGCCTATTTAGCAAGCAAAGCACGCACAGCTGTATGTTGCACAGGCTTTAGTCCCACCTCGCTCGGCTGAGAAGAAGTTGACGCGATGAAACGCATAAAACAATATGTTAAATAGGGAAATTAGTCCAACCGGTTCCGATCCTGCTTTCGCCGAATTATCCTGTATTTTTTCCTGATTTCTGATTTTCCTATAAAAGTGGTATTCGATCGGTAAATACAGTATACGACGTCGGTTGGTATGGCAAAGCTCGTGATTCCAGAAGTGCCATTTCTGTAAACAGATGCTCTTGTTTTGATAATATCCAAAAACACATCGCAGCCGCGGTCTTGGTCCAGTCTCCCAACGAATCATAACGGCTGCAATATTTTAGTGAGAAAAATAGCATTCTAATTGTTATCAGATATGAACAAATAGAGTGAATAAAACAAAGATAGTGTAAAAAACTGGGCACTAAAAACCATTTGGAAATAGTAGTAAACTCTCCCAGCATTGAAACCTGGCGCTAGGGAAGCAAGCAGAGGTAAAGAAACGACCCTAGTTGGAGCTTAACTTTGATGCTGTAGTTTCCCAATGATCTTGTGTTTAACGTTCCCTTGTTTTAGTTTTGACTAACATGAATGCGCTGTTGATCTCTAGACATATATTGTAACAATTAAAATAGTTGTTTGATGTGATTTGTGACTCCGATCTCAAGGTAGATTATAGAAAATGTCTCTTAGTCGCTTCGAGTTGCTAAAGAAAGTTGTTTACTGTCTCCAAAACATTGACATTGGACAACCATTTGAAAGAAATAGTACAGGCCCAGCATTGCAACCTAGCGCCTTGGAAGGCAGGGGAGATGAAGAAACAAGGGGCCAATGGGAACATTACGTTGATGCTGTAGTTTCCCATTGATCTTGTGATTGACGTTCTCTTATTTTAGTTTTGACTAACATGAATGCGTTGTTGATCTCAAGACATATATTGTAAGAGCATGGCTTATGGATTTCGCCGGCTGCTGGCGACTTGCAGCTCGGGCCACGAGCTGTGATGGCGGGCCCCGCAGACTTTTGTGGTTCTGCTAGTACGTGGGAGCAGCGGAGTGGAGGATGGATCATTTCGCTTGCTTTGGCGGGCGTCTGCGGAGTCGTCCGCTGCCCTCTCTCTCCTCTTTCTTTCTCCTTCCTATTGGATCTCGCCGGCTCATTATACTTGCTCTAACAATTAAAATAGTTTTTTATTTTGATGTGATTTGTGACTCTGACCTCAAGACATAGATTATAGAAAATCTCTCTTACTAGATGTTTAGTTCCCAAAAGTTTACCATTTCTCTAGTTGTTCGTTCTATTTGAAAACCGTGATTCCCCTCACAAACTTTTGCTACAGTGAAGTTTTGCTACAGAAAATTTCCTTCCATCTCCACCAACTAAACAAATTCTTAGTCCCTTCGAATTGCTAAAGAAAGTCGTTTATGGTCTCCAAAACATTGACACTGGACAACCATTTAAAACAAATAGTACACACCCAGCATTGCAACCTAGCGCCTGGGATGGCAGCGGAGATGAAGAAACAAGGGGCCAATGGGAACATTACGTTTTTGCTGTAGTTTCCCATTGATCTTGTGATTGACGTTCTCTTGTTTTTCTTCTGACAAACATGAATGCAGCGTCGGTCCCAAGATATTGTAGCAATTAAAACAACAGTTTGATGCGACCTACAACAATGGTCTCAAGACATAGATTATAGCAAATGTCTCTTAATTAGAACTCCCAAATTCAAGGAAGTCGCTTAAGACATTACACGGTCGTAATTTTTAATCCCTTTTGCTATGAAATATTTGTAAAAATATATATATAAAGAGTACTTTTGTGAAACTATCCAACACGAAAACTTTTTGCTGTAAAATGTTTTTGAAAAAATATATTAAATAGTACTTTTGTAAAACTATCCAATACGAATCTACTCATCTTATTTTTATATTTCTAAACATAACACCTAAATAAATATCTACAATCAAAGTTTAAACCTTTTGACTTAGAACAATATCAAAATTACTTCCTTTAGTGACATGAAGGACATAAAACATATTAGCATTGCCGAGTGCGCTTTGTCGTGGACGGTACTCGGCAAAGCCTTTGCCGAGTGTATTATGGGCTTTGATGCGTGCATGGCAAAACCGAATTCTGGCAGTATCATTTCTTTAACCAGATGCCCTTGTTTTGACAATATCCAAAAATACATCGCAGCAGCGATCTTGGTCCAGTCTCCCAACGAATCATAGCGTTCGCAATATTTTAGTGAGAGCATTCTAATTGTTATCAGATATGAACAAACAGAGTGAATAACACAAAGCTAGTGTAAAAAACTGGGCACCAACAACCATTTGGAGGTAGTAGTAAACTCTCCCAGCATTGAGCAAGCAGAGGTGAAGAAACGAGCCTAGTTGGAGCTTGATGCTGTGGTTTCCCAATGATCTTGTGTTCCAAGTTCCCTTGTTTTCGTTTTGACTAACATTAATGCGCTGTTGATCTCAAGGCATATATTGTAACAATTAAAATAATTGTTTGATGCGATTTGTAACTCCGATCTCAAGACATAATATAGAAAATGTCTCTTAGTCGCTTTGAGTTGCTAAAGAAAGTCGCTTATGGTCTCCAAAACATTGACACTGGACAACCATTTAAAACAAATAGTACACACCCAGCATTGCAACCTAGCGCCTGGGATGGCAGCGGAGATGAAGAAACAAGGGGCCAATGGGAACATTATGTTTTTGCTGTAGTTTCCCATTGATCTTGTGATTGACGTTCTCTTGTTTTTCTTCTGACAAACATGAATGCAGCGTCGGTCCCAAGATATTGTAGCAATTAAAACAACAGTTTGATGCGATCTACAACAATGGTCTCAAGACATAGATTATAGCAAATGTCTCTTAATTAGAACTCCCAAATTCAAGGAAGTTGCTTAAGACATTACACGGTCGTAATTTGTAATCCCTTTTGCTATGAAATATTTGTAAAAATATATATATAAAGAGTACTTTTGTGAAACTATCCAACACGAATACTTTTTGCTGTAAAATGTTTTTGAAAAAATATATTAAATAGTACTTTTGTAAAACTATCCAATACGAATCTACTCATCTTATTTTTATATTTCTAAACATAACACCTAAATAAATATCTACAATCAAAGTTTAAACCTTTTGACTTAGAACAATATCAAAATTACTTCCTTTAGTGACATGAAGGACATAAAACATATTAGCATTGCCCAGTGCGCTTTGTCGTGGACGGTACTCGGCAAAGCCTTTGCCGAGTGTATTATGGGCTTTGATGCGTGCATGGCAAAGCACCGAATTCTGGCAGTATCATTTCTTTAACCAGATGCCCTTGTTTTGACAATATCCAAAAATACATCGCAGCAGCGATCTTGGTCCAGTCTCCCAACGAATCATAGCGTTCGCAATATTTTAGTGAGAGCATTCTAATTGTTATCAGATATGAACAAACAGAGTGAATAACACAAAGCTAGTGTAAAAAACTGGGCACCAACAACCATTTGGAGGTAGTAGTAAACTCTCCCAGCATTGAGCAAGCAGAGGTGAAGAAACGAGCCTAGTTGGAGCTTGATGCTGTGGTTTCCCAATGATCTTGTGTTCCAAGTTCCCTTGTTTTCGTTTTGACTAACATTAATGCGCTGTTGATCTCAAGGCATATATTGTAACAATTAAAATAATTGTTTGATGCGATTTGTAACTCCGATCTCAAGACATAATATAGAAAATGTCTCTTAGTCGCTTTGAGTTGCTAAAGAAAGTCGCTTATGGTCTCCAAAACATTGACACTGGACAACCATTTAAAACAAATAGTACACACCCAGCATTGCAACCTAGCGCCTGGGATGGCAGCGGAGATGAAGAAACAAGGGGCCAATGGGAACATTACGTTTTTGCTGTAGTTTCCCATTGATCTTGTGATTGACGTTCTCTTGTTTTTCTTCTGACAAACATGAATGCAGCGTCGGTCCCAAGATATTGTAGCAATTAAAACAACAGTTTGATGCGATCTACAACAATGGTCTCAAGACATAGATTATAGCAAATGTCTCTTAATTAGAACTCCCAAATTCAAGGAAGTCGCTTAAGACATTACACGGTCGTAATTTTTAATCCCTTTTGCTATGAAATATTTGTAAAAATATATATATAAAGAGTACTTTTGTGAAACTATCCAACACGAATACTTTTTGCTGTAAAATGTTTTTGAAAAAATATATTAAATAGTACTTTTGTAAAACTATCCAATACGAATCTACTCATCTTATTTTTATATTTCTAAACATAACACCTAAATAAATATCTACAATCAAAGTTTAAACCTTTTGACTTAGAACAATATCAAAATTACTTCCTTTAGTGACATGAAGGACATAAAACATATTAGCATTGCCGAGTGCGCTTTGTCGTGGACGGTACTCGGCAAAGCCTTTGCCGAGTGTATTATGGGCTTTGATGCGTGCATGGCAAAGCACCGAATTCTGGCAGTATCATTTGTGTAACCATATGCCCTTGTTTTGAAAATATCCAAAAATACATCGCCGCCACGATCTTGGTCCAGTCTCCCAACGAATCATAGCATTCACAATATTTTAGTGAGAAAAATAGCATTCTAATTGTTATCAGATATGAACAAATAGAGTGAATAAAACAAAGATAGTGTAAAAAACTGGGCACTAAAAATCATTTGGAAATAGTAGTAAACTCTCCCAGCATTGAAACCTGGCGCTGAAGCAAGCAGAGGTAAAGAAACGACCCTAGTTGGAGCTTAATTTTGATGCTGTAGTTTCCCAATGACCTTGTGTTTAACGTTCCCTTGTTTTAGTTTTGACTAACATGAATGCGCTGTTGATCTCTAGACATATATTGTAACAATTAAAATAGTTGTTTGATGTGATTTGTGACTCCGATCTCAAGGTAGATTATAGAAAATGTCTCTTAGTCGCTTCGAGTTGCTAAAGAAAGTTGTTTACTGTCTCCAAAACATTGACATTGGACAACCATTTGAAAGAAATAGTACACGCCCAGCATTGCAACCTAGCGCCTTGGAAGGCAGGGGAGATGAAGAAACAAGGGGCCAATGGTAACATTACGTTGATGCTGTAGTTTCCCATTGATCTTGTGATTGACGTTCTCTTGTTTTTCTTTTGACTAACATGAATGCAGTGTCGGTCCCAAGACATTGTAATAATTAAAACAACTAGTTGATGCGATCTGCGACTGCGTTCTCAAGACATAGTTTATAACAAGTCTCTTAATTAGTTCTTTCAAGTTAAAGAACACCGCTTAAGAGATTACACGCTCACCAAAACATAATACTTTTTGTTATGAAATATAAAAATATTTAATGTACTTTTGTGAAACTATCCAATACGAATACCTTTTTCTATAAAATATTTGTAAAAATATATATAAAGTGTACTTCTGTGAAACTATTCAATTCGCGTCTACTCCTATTATTTATATATTTCTAACCTTAACACATAAAAAAATTCTACAATGAAAGTGTAAAAAGTTTGACATTGAACAATATCGAAGTCACTTCTTGTAGTGACATCAAGGAAGTTAAAGATATTAGTATCGGGCATAGTGCAGCTGTTGGTGTAATCTTGATCTTGCATTGGACCAAGAGTCGAATACAACTTGTGGCCGGTCAACTCTAAAAATATATTTTATCTATCTAGCCTTGCATTGTACACCACCCTAGCTCAAGGGTACGGTGAAGTTAAAAGGAATTACAACTAGCATTATTGTAGCCTAACGACGACGTGCATATACCACTATAATTTTTTTTGGTGATTTGGTGATAACACAATTATTTTTATTAATATGTTTGTCAAGTTGTATATATAGGTACAAATGATGAGTAGACTGCATATGACCATGCTGACGGTCTTACTAAGTTGAAATCCTTCAGGCTGCTAGACAACAAATAAATTTGCGAGGCACTATGCAAAGGTCTCTCTGGAACTTTCAATTATGAGGCAGGTGGGGCCTCCTCCCTTATTAAAAAAACTGCTATTTGGGGTTTTTTTAATTTATGTTCAATAGAAGTTTAGTTTGCCAAGTGTATTTTAACACTCTGTAAACTCTTTACCGATTGCTCGACAAAAAACATTGGCAAGACCTCTTTGCTGATACAGGCTTTACTGAATGCGCTTTGCCGTGGGTGGCACTCGGCAAAGCCTTTTCCAAGTGTAATATGGGTTTTGTCGAGTGCTACAGGCACTTGGCAAAGCATTTGGCAACATTCGCTAGCCTAAGTGATTCATTAATAACCTACAAGAGGCAAATAGCAGGATCGCCACATTGATATACAAAGCCACAAACATGTCAGTCCTAGCATATTAATTCTTTTCCAATAATTATCTAATCACGGATTGAATGTTGCTCTAGTTTAATTTCAACTTACATGGGAGGTGAATTTCATGGATTTGTTTTCCTCCCATGTGATTTCTGTGTGAGGGTCAGCCCTTCTTTCCAGGATCTGTTGATGCTCCTCCTGCGGGTTATAGATGATCTTAATGATATCAAAATTTTCGATCTTCATGTAAAATATTGGCTCGTTCCTAACAGTACAGATTGTTGCGATTTTGATGTACGTACTGTCCTTTGGTGCATATAGACAGCTTCCATTTACTTACCTCTAGTTCTTTGAATGCTTTGTATAGGGTTGTCTGATAGAAACTTGAGTGCTGCAGTCAAGTATCAAAAAAGAAAAAACTTGAGTGCTGCAGTTAGTCCAGATGGTGTTGTCTCGAAGCTAACAAAGACCAGTAAGAATAGTACATTCAAAGCAAGGTTTTCAGATAGTGCGGAATTCTGTTTATTCAACTCCGCTGACTACGATATCAATGAAATCCATCCTGGTGTTTGTGCCTTCTTTCGTCTCGTCAAGCACTTCCTTCGAGGTCTTCATAACATCATTATGTCCCTATAGTATTGCATGGATTAGGGCTTGTTCGGTTCTATCATATTCAATCCGGGCCGGAAATAATAAATATAACAAGAAATTTATGATAGATACAATAAGAGCTTGGGATTCATTCCTGGTGAAGAGCTAATTTACTCACAACAGTGACACTAAAAAGCTAGAAATCAATTCACTAGTCAAGAGATGGGGAATCATTCTGGGTCTCTTGTTGTATCCATCATGAGTAAATTAGTTTTCAACACGGAATAAATCTCGATCTCTACCTGTACCTATATGAATTTATTCTTATATCTATCGTTCCCGGTCCGGATTGAATCCGATGGAACCGAACAAGCCCTTAACGAGAATTCCTAGCTACACCCTACGTTCCAAAATGCAGCTCGTTTGACTTTTTTAGCCCCAACATTAATCGCTCGTCTTATCAAAATTTTTTTTTGCCAAATATCATATTTTTTTGTTATGTCTAGGTTAAGTAATAAAATGAATTTCAAATAAGACCTAAATTTGACTATATTTGCACAAATTTTTTGAATAAGACGATCGGTCAAACTTGGGGCTGAAAAAGCCAAATGACCTATATTTTGAAACGGAGGGAGTAGCAACTACCAAGATGGCGATTCTTAGGCCATTCATAGCGATGGAAGTTTTATTTCGTCGTATCCGAGAGTAATACATGTATAGTTAAAAGAAGTTTGGCTTGATAGAAAAAATAAAACTTCTATTAATGTATGGTTTAATTTCATTGTTTTATAGCTAAACTATAACATTTAATAGAGACAATGTACGTGATATATGGATGAAATCTAATGAGATGAAACCCTCTAATTGTAACACCCCAGCCTAATATACCATTATATTGGAAGTTTGTTGGCCCACATGTGGCCTAGTTATGGTTATCCTTGGTGGCTTATTACCACCTTGGAACTTTTGGAGATGCGGGCTAGCTTGTAAACATTATATTATGTTATCGCTCAAAACTTACCACCTTTGGAATAATAGTTTTACACAAAACGGGGACAAATGTAATATAGGTACTTATATGTCATTATCTAAAAAGGACATAAAAAGGTACAAAACTGGAACAAATGTAATATCAGAAGCTAGCTCGATTTAACAAATTTATTTGTAACAATTGCACAGCAATTACAAGATCATTGCAATGTACGTCCACTTATATGAGGTCAGTAGATCATACAAGCAACACTGATCGATTTATTATTTGAGTATGACATACAGAGTTGATAAAAATAACTAAAACCATAAGCAAATTACAGAGATAATTTATTTTTCGGTTCAAGTTGGACTTGAAAGCCATTAGGAAACCCTAGTCCAGGACCAAACACCATGTCCCCACCACTGACCACTTTCAATCTGTTGAAGAATATAGCTTAAGGATATTAAACGAAGTGGAAATTTCTCTCGTTTTTTAAAATATACGAGGATGAAGATCAACAAGTTTCAGTTGAGTACAATACCTGTACTTGGTGACCAAGAAATGGAGGAAGACAGACATTTGAAGCCTTGCAAAGTCTAGACCAACACATAACCTCAAACCAGATCCAAAGGCAATAAAATCCTTAGAGCCTCCGATCGGTTCCGAAAGATCCTACACATCACGCCTTTCAACATCAATTATGTGTGCATTTGTAGAGCAAGTTGGATGCTAACTGAATGAAGCCTGATTTGCAAAGAGCACATATATATTCCATGGAGTGCCTTTTTATTACATAAATAGTTACTTCATATGTTATTTTTTTCAAACCTTCCATCTCCAAGGATTGAAGCTGCTGGGTTCCTCATATGTCGTAGGATTCAAATGAACTGCTGGAGGACATATCATCACAATCCATCCCTCTGGAATAGTATAACCTTCACAAATACAAAATTATTCGGTAACTAGTTAAAGCAGCTGAATACTTTTTAATTATAGTTAATCAGCTGGAAAAAAAATGAAAGCAAGCGGCCCCATGAAAGACACGGGGTGCATACTGCTGGTTACACGAAAACAACCTTTGAATAACAGTAGTATGATAGTATATGGAAAGAGAGTGAAGCTACTACCTTTTATTTGGACGTCTTGCGTTGCTTTCCTAAACAACACAGGTGCAACGTTGGCTAGCCTTAGTGATTCATTAATAACCTACAAGAGGCAGATAGCAGGATCGCCACATTGATATACAAAGCCACAAACATGTCAGTCCTAGCATATTAATTCTTTTCCAATAATTATCTAATCATGGATCATTGAAAAGGGAATGGATGCTTTAGTTTCAACTTACATGGGAGGTGAATTTCATGGATTTGTATTCCTCCCATGTGATTTCTGCGTGAGGATCAGCCCTTCTTTCCAGGATCTTCTGATGCTCCTCCTGAGGGTATCAGAGAAAAGATCTGTCATATTCAAATATTGGCTCCTGCCTTCCTAATGCTATAGATTGTTGCAAGTTCGAGAAAAACTCATGAAACTGCAGTACGTAGTGTCTGGTGGATATAGACAGATCCCATTTACTTACCTCTAGTTCTTTCAATGCTTTAGGGTTGTCCGATAGAAACTTGAGTGCTGCAGTTAGTCCTGACGATGTTGTCTCGAAGCTAGCAAAGATCAGCAAGAATAGTACATTCAAAGCAAGGTTTTCAGATAGTGCAGGATTCTGTTTATTTAACTCGCTGACTATAACATCAATGAAATCCATCCTTTCCGGTGTTTCTGCCTTCTTTCGTCTCTCGTCAAGCACCTCCTTCAAGGTCTTCATAACATTATTACGTCCCTACATAATTGCATGGCTTAATGAGGATTCATAGCAACTAGCAAAATGGCGATTCTTAGGCCATTCTCAGTGGGGAGTTTCGTTTAGTTGTTTCCAAGAGTAATATGTCAAGTTTGGATTGATACACAAAATGTGAATTCTAATGCACAATCTATTTTCACCATTTAATAGCTAAACTATAGTAGTTAATAACAATGCACCAGGTGGATGAAATCAAATAATGAGGTGAAACCCACTAATTGTAACGACCTAACCCAATATACTATTACAGTATAAGTTTGATGGGCACATGTGGCCTAGTTACGGTTATAGTTGTTGGCTTACCACCTAGGAAGTTTGGGGGTTGTGGGCTAGCTTATATTAATCATTATCGGTCTAAATATATCACCTCTAGTTAACCCTTTACACGGAGTGGCAAAAAAATGTAACATAGGTATTATCTATGCTGGTTTGTTCCTGGTGATGAGTGAGTGGTAAACAGATTTTCAGTGTGTAATTACTTAATCTCTAAAGAAGTTTCAACATGTTTTATAGTAAACAAATTTTCAACACATAAATCATCAGTAGGTATACCTGCATACATTTGTAGAACGCTGTGCCGGGGAAATTAAGTGGAAATGATAATAGTCCTTGGTTGAACGCATCAAAATTTTTCCACAGATCCCCTGATAATACTGACGCCTCGTAGCCGATCATCCATTTTGCAGCAATACCAAATATCATCTGCACATATAAATGGTTGGGAGATACCATCCCAAACGAAATGCCATTAGAATAGATGAAAAGATCCATGCAGAGTGCATTTGCTGATAAAGATGGATCTATGTGTGTTCATACACTTGAAAGGGCTGGTTTGAGTTCAATGCTTGGACTATCGCGCCAGGAGCTAAGACACCTGTCCACGGCACCCTGCATATCATGGAGTAGCACCAGCCTAAGGTTCTCTGGGCCAAATACTCGACGGATCAGGTTCCTAGTGTTCTTGTGCAGGGACCCATAACATCTGGCGATGTTCTCCTCGCCCAGGAGTTTCATGAATGAGTCCGGAAACCATATGTGGAACGCCTTCTCCTCTTGCTGCAGCACGTAGTGGTTGACGTCCGGGTCAAGAGAGACAATCAGGTCCTTACCAATCAGGTTTGTCTTAAAAATAGGACCATACCTGCAAAAGAAACGTATTAATGTACCTTGTTAGTATTAGTTATTGGTTCATTAACCCATGCCCATCAACTGGCTACGAGTTTAAGGGAAAATTCCTTCTATACCCAAATAATTTATACCCATCCCTTCTATACCCAAAAAATTTACAAAATCCCTTATATACCCAAATCCTAATTTTCAATCCTCCCTATACCCAAAATCGTTAGTATGGGGTTAAGTGTGGGCTTAAAAGGCCATTTTGCCCTTACATGCGACAAACCATTTTTATGATAATGTTTTAATAGAAAAAACAATATTACTTAGTTAATGGTTCATATGCATTTTTGTCGCAGCTTTATTTTCACAAACATACCATTAACAAAGTAATAGTGATTTTTCTGTTAAAATATTATCATAAAAATGGTTAGTCGCATGTAGGGGTAAAATGGTCTTTTCATCCCATACTTAACCCCAAACTAACGGTTTTGGGTATAGAGGGGATTGGAAATTAGGATTTGGGTATAGAAGGGATTTTGTAAATTTTTTAGTTATAGAAGGGATTGCTATACATTTTTTGGGTATAGAAGGAATTTTCTCCGAGTTTAAAGAGAGCCTGCCATTATGCAACTCATTATCATTAAAGTACCAATTATTATTGGGGTTTGCTACAGTACTCTCCAAAATGACAGTGGACCAGTAGATCAAGGTGGTTAAATGACATATTACCTTTTGGAAGGTAATAGATTAAAAGTTTTATGCATATATTTTATAATCTAAAATATTAAGAAAAAATATGGAAATGTCTTCTTAGATCCAATAAAAATGGAGCTAGGTGCAGTTACTTTTTTCCCATCGTGAACGTGTCCTACACCTCTCTTTCTATGTTTCTACTAATCATTTGTCATTTTTTCTCTCTGCGTGTGAGCCTGACATACTGTTATGTGCATAGTATGAACGTATTTTTCTCTACTGATATTTCATCTACGTGACATGCACATAGCCTATACGTGAACATGACATGACTATTTATTGTCATCCAAAATATGAACATGTTTTTCTCTACGCGAATGTGGGTTGGCCACCTTTTCTTTTACCATAATACAAACGTGACTACTTTGACGTTTCATTAGATCTAATAGGATTTTATAATGATACGTGACATCCTTTCTGCTGGTGAACCGTATTGTTGAGAAAAAAATGTGAAAAAATAATCAAAACGTCAACAAGCATGCACGCAAATGACCGGAGTTGGAGATAACGACGTTTCACCTGCATGCGTCGTGGCCGGTAATTTAATAGAAGAGGTGGTACTGTAGGAAAGGACCATTATTATTCCTATGCATTCAAATTGATATGTTCATCGATTTGTCATTACTCCCAGATTGGCAATCTCTGTTGGAAAACCGAGACTAATAGGGTGCTTCAAACCGGGATTATGATGCCTTTCTCTAGCAGTGATCGCTCGCTCTATGCTTGTATTATGTATACATCGAGTTGATTTTTATTTTCATACATGAATAATGACAAAACATTTGGAAGTATATAGAGGGGATAACTTGTCTGAGAGGTTAATTTATTTTTTTTCATAAAACCTGAGTGCGTAAAAAATCAAAATTAGATGTTTATTTTGGTGAAAATTTTTAGCAAGTATACCTTTTCTCAAGCATTTTGTACAACAATGATCCGAAAGGAGTATGCAATTACAACAGCACATTGTTAAAAAAAACATGGACTGAAGTTGAGAGTATCATGTTGCAACACATCATTACACAGTACTGAAAAAACCAAACATAGCATTTTGTATTTCTATATATACATATATGCTGGGATATCTTCATAAATAATATTTTACCTTTCCATTCGTCGCTTGAAAAATGGGAGCACGTCGAGTGAAGCACTCCGCCCAAAGAACTGAAGAGTTTCTCCGATGAGTGGTAGTCCCATAGAACCAGGCGGCAGGACCGCCTGTAATCGTCTACGACGATTTATGTGTTTGAGCAGCACATGGAATAACCAAATACCTATAAGGGTCGTACCCATGACAACAAAAACAGGCGACACCCCCACGTTGATGCCATAGATCAAGTGTGACACTAACATTCTAACAGATCTAAAACCCATTGCACTCTGCAAGGCTACTTTGATTTTAGCTCTCCAAGTAGCAGGCTTATGTTGAGCCGATTGAGAAGATATGGGTGTCTGGGTGGATGGTCATATGTATATATAGGCAGAGGGCAGAGCCTTAATTGTAAATGCTGCCATGCATTTCAGGAAGCCTATTGTTTACTATAAGTAGTACTTGGTCCGTTCCAAAAAAACATGCACGTTTGGGATGCGTGTTAGTTAAAGTAGTTCATGCTTGACCAAATTTCTAGAAAAATATATTCATATTTATGGATCTAAATAAATTTGTTAAAAAACTACATTTAAAAATAATCTAATGATATATATTTTATCTGATAAATTATATTTTTTTATTTATAATTGATCAAAGTTAAGATTCTGGAATTTATTAGGAAGCGAGAATTGCATGTTTTCTGGGGCGGAGGGAGTATGTGCTAGTGCTACCCATCTAGTAATTAGTAATTGTGTCAGCGCCTTGTTGAGAGCACGTATAACAAGGGTCTTTAGTTTACACTGAGAAGGGTATCCTATTGCAGGGGCAAGGTTGTCATTGTGAAAACTTTTGGTGACTTTTAGTGAACAAATACCAGAAATTTTACTATGATTGAAAGAAATGAGGATTGTACATTTAGCTGAATCGACCGTTGAGATATGAGAGGTGCTTAATTAGAAAAAAGGTACCAATTGGTACCAAAATAGGTATAACCCATACCAAAACATGACAAGGCTCTAGCACGACTAGTATTAGTAAAAGAAAATTATGAGCTTGAAGTGTACTATCTAAGCATTGTTTGATTTTTATTTTAGTTCTCAATCCTTCACTCGGGACAAGCAAAGGACTAACTGAGGGGTATTTGTTGATGTTTCTTAAACATAAATATTCTTTGTCAACTACAAAACTACAGTAGAGGTTTATCACTAACGATTTCCACAACTTTTGATGATTTGTGCTATAGAGGCCTCCACAAGTGAAAATATGTAGAAAAGAGTAACAAGATACACGAAAAGGGCTACTCTGCTCTGCACACTTCTCAAAGAATTCACAGGACGGGCTAAATGGACCCCACAGAAGTAATCATCAGTATAAATTTTGAAAAGACCAATCCAAGACCAAGCATGCAAAGGTGGTGTCCATGAGGCCGTGGCGATGGGCCAATAGGGGGAGTAAAACTTGGATCAAATCCATGGGAAAGAGATGTCACTCGCGCCAAGTTTTCTTGAGGCGGTTCTATTGTGGTTCCATAGGTCAGAAATGCCAGCTATCATACCCCCTGTATAAGCGTGGGTACCCCCCTGTATTCAGTAAACAATAATCCATTCAGTAGTTCTACCTCAGAAGAGATAGTTCTAGGAGGGAAGCAAGAGGAGAGAAGTACACTAAAATATGAAGATTAGAAGTGTGCGAGTGAAAGATTAGAAGGAGATTAGAGGGTAATTAGAGCGTGAATAGAAGAGGATTCAAGCTTCATTGGATTTTTCTTCAGCTCCCTCGATTTTGTAACTCATTGGATTCGCACACTTGAGTGAGTATTCAAGCTCTTATTTTGTTAATTTTATTGCTAAGTTATTTCTTGATATTGATTCCTTGTGGGGTTGCATGTGCACTATTTTGGTGTACGGGCCTCTAGTTGGAAAACCTTGTGCGGCACTAAGAATAAGTATTTCAAGTGCACACGAGGTGTCTAGGCTTAGAAATTTCATTCATTTGTTCAGAGATCTCACTAGAACTAGAGAACTAGAGGTAGGTGTTAGGGAGTGACAGTCGTTTATTCAACTCGGCTTTGCAAGTTTTGTGCAATCCTCTCTACTAAGATTGAGAGAAGTGTTTTTATACCGATAGGGTCTTTGAATTAAGGTCAAACTTGGTCAGCAAAGCAAGCAAGAGATAGATAGAAATTCCTTATCTTAGAATTCCTTTAGAAAGATAACATTATCTTAAGTCCAATCTCTCTTTCCCATGTCCTAGAAGGTAACTGTGTGAGAAAATAGATATACTCTATTCTCTGTGGATATGATACCTGAATACTTCTAGGTGAAGTGCTACATTTGTATTTTCGTGCGCTCGCCGATTCGTAAGAGTTAAGAAACACAAACAGTTATTACCCTTGTGACCAAAATCAAAGCATAGGCTGCATTGAATATATACTAATTCCACTACATATAGCAGCAAACCATCAAACTACATATATATGTTCTTGCCATTTGTGACCGAAATGAAGTAGAGGCATCCACCATACCGATTCCATTATTACATAGAGATTAATAACAAACTCAAATGTCGTTCCTAAATCAAGTAGAGGCATCCAAGTTGTATATACTACACATCTTCAACAACCAACTCATCAGAAGTAGGCGTCATCATCATCATTATCATCATCAATAGTCTATGCAATAGTAACCCACAAATAACTTCTTCTTGACAAGAAGGTGAAACTCATTTGGCATCATGTGAATATGGCACAAGTACAATGGCAAACAGAATCAAATTGAATTCAATTTGAAGGTTTTCAAAATGAAAGCGCATTGGTATTTTCCACCACTTGGATGCTATTTAGTGGAGATCTCGGAGTTTGCCTTAGCTGTTCGAGAGCGTGATTTAGGCGTTCCAAGAAAGGGAATTGAGTGCTACTTTAGCATTCGTACCAGATCCTTGTGAAACGAAGAGTTCTTTATTCTCTACCACGTTGACAAAGCTCCTGCCTCGCCACCTGTGGACTGTGGTCATGAATATTAGTTAACAATAGTTCTTTGAACCCTTCGAGAACTAGGAGCTACATTTGTTTTCTCCAGCCTAGGCATGTCGCGATTCCAGGTGATTAGTGTCCATACAGGTAGAATTTTTTTTTTTACTGATACGTCAAAGCTGTATATGATTATTTTTGTGACCACTCTTTTTCATGGGCATAGTCATATGAGCTGTGAAGTGCAAAATGCAGCTAAGATGAAGTTCACTCAAATATATTGAACTTACCAAAAGAAAGGTGTCTGCTGATTCTTGCATTTTTTGTTTTTAGAAAGAGAGAGAGGAAAATGCTCTGCGTTCCATTTGTAGGGAAAAAGAAAAGAGGATAACATGAACCAGTTAAAAATACAAAACGGCCACCATAACAATATTGTCTGATTGCCCTGGGCTCATTAATGAACAGAGAGCCATTGTATGTCTACCACTGCAGTCAGTCCTTTTGTGATATATACTTTCTCATTCAGTGCATAACTTGCAAATTTTCAAGCTTCAATTTTGAAAAAGAAAATTGCTTATTTCTTTCTATACTTACAAACATCACCTCTTTTTCAGACACCACATGAAAATCGTCCTCATCATCGCTCACACCGTTGGTATTTCCACCACCAGTTCATAATTAGAATCAATGATGAATCGACGGTACGGTGATAGGGTTTTTTGCCACCTGTTCATATTACAGCCCGACCATAAAAATAAACCTCGAACTATTAGCACGAAAAAAACTATAAATTGACGAAAGCAAACATTATATAAAAAATATACATTCCAATGAGATCTATGAAGTTCATGATTTTTCCATTGAAACTATTTAGATGCCTAAATATTTAAAATATGTTCTTATATTTATCAAATGATTTCAAATCGAAACAGAGCAACATCAAAATTGCAGTACTCAACACGATCTAGAACTTTGTAGTTGACAAATTGTTTATTTAAAATTATTGTTATGTCCAAATATTGCATATGCATATAAGACATAGAAAAGTTAATATAAAACAAAATAGCATATGTATATTGGTTATAAGTCATTGTGTAGTGTTGTTGTAAGGAAGGTACACGCGAAGTTAAGGATGTGAGTTCGAATCCATGTTAAAGTAAAGTTTCTTATTTTGGTGTGAAAAATTAAATCTGGTGTGTTAATGTTTTGATAGCTGCCCGGGTAATTAAAAAAATGTACACCATTGTATATATTAAACGTCTCTAACTTTTTTTATATATTTTCACCACCGGTTTGAACCGGAGATGAAAAGTTCTATTTCACTACCGAATTTTCCACCACAGGAGGACAAGCCAGCGGTAAAATTACCTCGCATGAACCGGTGTTGGTGGTAAAAAATGATTATAGTAGTGTATAGGTCCCAAGGCACCCAGACTCGGCTGCCTGCCTTCACTTGCTAGAACCTCACTCTAATTAGCGGGGCTAGTGCTCAGTTGGAGCGTATAGATTACAATGCAAGTTGATGGAAAACGAGTGATTATAGGATACTTTTTATCCAATTGGTATATTAATGAGTATTTTGTGCTCAGATATCTTCACATTAATTGGCTTCCCTTTGTAATAATAAGTGTATTAGTTGCTTGTACTTGGAATTTTTATCCAATTGTTACCGTAACATGATTGCACATATGTACATCACTATTTGACACAAATACTCATAATATATTTGACACTAATACTCGAGCGTGCGGTGCGTTCATGTGTTGGTTTCAAAAAGACGTCAACAATTTTTAAGTAAAATAGTTTTTACCAAATTTACATGCTGATTTGAACGGTTTCCTGTCATTGCATAATTACACATTTTTCAATGCGGAAGCTAGGGCTTGGTGCAGAGTCAACTGAACTTTGATCTCGAGGATTTGATTAGTCAGCAAATTAAGCCATTAGGAGAAGCACACGACCTGTGCGGGAGGAGGAGGGGAGTTTAGCGAACACGAGCACGGCGACGCAGAAACTGAGCAGCCATGGGGCTGATGTGGAGAGAGTGACTGCGGTGAACTTTGGAGAGGAAGGGGACTTTTATCGCGGCAGGTGAGGAGATTTTAGAGGCTTTGGCGCGCCACGGGCGTCGTGGCGCCCAAAACGAGCGCCACACTTTTACGGTAAAAACCTGTGGCGGGATGCCTTTTAGATGGTGGCGCGCCTACATTTAATTTTCAACCAAACACTTACCAACAAAGCTGTGGCAAACCTAAGTTTAGTGGTGGCAGCTTATGGCTGAGAACCAAACAGCCCCTTGCTCTGCAGGCCATGCACGTCGCTGTACCTCTGAAGCAACAGCGTGAGGCCACACGTGTCGGTGTGCGGCATCACGCCCATCACCCGATCCGTTGCCTTCGGGTACGGCGGGTAGTAGTTCACCCGCATGCCCTGGGCCTTGCTTAACGCGCCTCGCAGCAACGCCGGCTCGGCGCCCACGGCCTTGGCCATGAACTCCAGCAAACTATACGCTAGCTCTCTAGCATCCGAGCAGTATGCGTCTACAGAACACCTGAGTTCATCATTTTTTTTTAAAAAAAAAGATTGAGATCAGGAAGAGATACACATATATCATATATTTGTATATGGTTGATGGAAAATTTTTAAGTTCCTTTTATGATTGACGTGGTTTGGATCACCTGAAGGATGCAGGGTGAGTAGGCCAGAACCGCGGGTCCCTCTACTCCCCACATGGATGGACGTGGAGGTAGAGCTTGTCTACCCACTCCATCCTCTCATCCTCGGACTCGAAGAATGCCTGGCCATAGCCTTGAACGCTGTCAGGTTGCTGTGCGCATTCCTTCTTGACTTCCAGAGGCTGCTTGAAGAACTCGACCACGTCGTTCATCAGGTTTCTAGTCACCTCCTCTCTCAGTCCATGGTTGACGAGCTGCATTTTCCATGGCTCGGTCAAGTACTCTCTCTGTTCTAAATGATTAGTACTAGTTTCATCGATAATATTATGAATTTAGACAACTATATGTCTAGGCTTATTGAAGATGTCATAAATTGAGACACTCAAAATGACACATAGGATGACTAATAATTTAGAACAGAGTAAATATAATACGTCGATGACGAAAAGCAAATTAATAATGGATCAGACGATGTACCCACCTGGAAGAAACCCCAGTCCAGACACGCAGATGCGAGCTTGGCGCACTCCGACGAGCACAACCACGGGTCCTGCAGCTTGCGGAAGTCGTTGACCGGGATCGGGCAGCCGACGACGACCTCCTCATCGGGGTCCTCCTTGAAATATTTTTCGAGCACCTGCTGCTGGTCATCAACCCCACGGCTGCAAGCTTCCGCGAGAGCCTGGACGTCGCTGGCCACTGGGAGAGACTCCGTAGTAGCTCTTGCTTGCGCCATTGGTACTCCCGGCGTGAGAGCTCCTGCTGCCTGCGGCTGCTCCTCCGCCCCTCCTCAGTGTGTATTGCGTAGTTGCGGCATATATACAACCCAGAATTCCAGACGACGAGCATCCAAGCACATGGGCAAGCCTCGCTAGGTTGGAAGCTAGCGAGGTTATTAATTACAGTTAGAGTATGTATGACCCTCCCAATCCGACCAATCCGTGTCGCCCTCCTTGGGCGGCTCGGGCGGAAACTCTAGCCGCCGCCAGCTGCCCGTTTGCTCGCATCCTGCCCTCACCGCCGCTCGAGCACGCCGCCTGAATTCTGTGTGGGCACAAGGAAGGTGGCGGCGGGGCTCGCTCCTGATCGTGGGGTAGGGAGACACCCGCGGTGCTTTAGGTGAACTATTTCAGTTCAGTAACCATGGAGTTCCGGATGAGGTGATCGGGCAGCCTGATGAACAGCTGCTCGAAGCCTCTAGGAATGCTCACAGCAAGGAGCACTGAAGGCTATGTCCAGGCCTTCGTCGTGTCTGATCACTACTAGAGATTTGACCAAACTTGATGATCTGCTTTTGTAATTGAACAAAAAAGACATTATCCCGTATGTTTTTCGATGAATTAGTGACGAAATTTGATACATCAGCTAACGAGCGACAATAAAAGTCTGTAATAACGAAATGCCCGAAAACGTCGCAAAATAACTCTCTTTAGCGACGACTAAGTCATCATCACAGAACCGTTTTCACCCATGACAAACCGAAAATTCCATCGCTGAACCTCTAGATGCACATGCCGCGGTCCATGCTGGCAGTTGACGTGGCTCTGTCCACGTGCCGTCACTCTTAAGAAAACAATTTTAGAGGACACTGCAAAAAAGGCTCAAAGGCGGACACAAAAAAAAGTGTCCATCTCTGTTAGTCATATGCATTAACGGAGTTGCATATTTTTTATTTAATGAGGCACGCATTTGACCGCCTCGAAAAATCGATTAACGGAGGTGAACATTTCTAAACATCTGCCTCAGAAAATCTTCTGTTTTCAGAGGCGATTGTCTTATAATGCTCGTCTCAGTAAAACAATTTTAAGAGGCATACGACTTCTATGGCCCGCCTCCTAAAATAAAACGGCCCACACAATGCCCAGAAGACCCGATAAACCTTCGTTATATAAATACTACAAACCCTAACCGTACATTTCACTCTCACTCTCCATCCCCCCTCCAGCCGCCGACACGGACACCACCTTTGCTCCCCCTCCCCCTCACTAGCCACCGACATTGCGTCTCCATCAAGTCATCGACGGCACCGCCTCTCCCTCGTTGGCCCGCTCATCTTGAGCAGTGGCGCGGCACTCCCGAATGGCATGTACTATTCCCCTAGATGCGCTGGCAGAGGAGCTGCACGGGCTGCACGGCGTGGCAGCGTGGCCGGGATTTCCGCCTCCAAAAAGAAAATATAATGGCATCTGAAAATGTGCCCTTAGCAGTGTCAACTTGCCATTACTGACGTCAACGTGTCGTTAGTGCACATGTCCTGAAAGTTATATGGACACCAAAACAAATTTAACTTGAAAATCAAATTGATCACACATAGCATATATAGGTAGCATATATATAAGGTGCCACAATAGAGCACGTCCATTAACATTGCAATAAAATATTCGATCCCTCCGCATTGAGACATCCATTATCACTATAAATTAAATTAAGACAAAAGCAACTTCTGCCTAAATTATTTTAGCTTATAGCGTCCTTTCATCAGCTTGCTCGTGATATCAAGTTGCCACTCCTCCGCTTTATCTATGATCTATCATTTCGGCGTAGTACAGCCCAGCTACGCATCCTATTGCCCTCAATCTCCTTTCGGGCCGGTTTGGCCCAAGACAGCCCGGCAGTTCTCCATGTCCGTGGCTACTCAATTTCCTTTGGCCCAGTGAGGCCCAAGACATTGCAGTTGCTCTCAGCGTCCGCGGAGTAGCACTCAATCAATGAAAGATGGAGACCACCTATGAGTTTTGTCCCCTCAGCCGCGTCGTCTTCTTCCACTAGTACAAATGGGATTTTAGGAGAAACTGTATTTTTTGGATCAAAGGCAGACAGGAATCCTAACCGCTTTTGTTAATGTCTACGATTAACAAAGGCGGAAACTTTTTTATTTTCGGAGGCGATCACATTTAACCGTCTCAGAAAATCGATTAATGGAGACGGACATTTTAAAACAACCGCCTATAAAAAACGTCTATTTCCATAGGCGGTTGTATTAAGATGTGCGCCTATGGAAATCGATTTTTAGAGGCGCACCCTTTATAAGGCCCGCCTCTAAAAATAACTAGGGTCAACTCGGCTTGATAGCAAACCTCATCTAAAATCCTAACCCTAACCCTCCTAATCCATGTTTCTCATTTTTCGATTTTTAGAGGCGCACCCTTTATAAGGCCCGCCTCTAAAAATAACTAGGGTCAACTCGGCTTGATAGCAAACCTCATCTAAAATCCTAACCCTAACCATCCTAATCCATGTTTCTCATTTCTCCCTCCTTTTCTCCCTCTCCCCTCCTCCTTCCGCTAGCTGCCAGCCCTATCCTCCTGATCTAGTGCCACTAGCTCGCCTCCAACCCTTCTCCTCCAGATCTAGCACCGCAGCTCGCCTCCGGCCCCTCTCCTCTAGATCCAGCACTGCAACTCGCCTCCAGCCAGTCTCCTCCTGACTCGGCGCTACCAGCTCGCCTCCACGCGACCATGATGAAGGTGGTGAGGATGGCGACGGTGAGAGGTGGTGGCGGCCTTGACGGCGCGTGCAAGTAGCGACTGAGGTTCGAGTGGCGGCACGGCATGGGTACTCCTCGCCTAGATCTGACTTGAGGACGGTGTCACCACAAGTAGGCGGCGTGAGCGAGCGGTGCGAGGTGGAGTCTAGGGCAGGTGGCGGCGGAAAGCGGGTGACGAGAGCAACCGGTGCGAGCGGGCGACATGGATCTGGCGGTGGCTGCCGCAGGTGCTGGCGGCGGCGCCCTAGATGGGCTAGACGGGCGGACGCACAACCGTGAGCAACCAGCCCTAGCGGGCGACATGGATCTTGGGTTTTGTTTTTTTTCTGTGATTAACGGAGGCGGACACACAACCGCCTTCGAAAACGTCTTATTAACTTCCCATGTCGGAGGCAGACACAAAAATCGCCTTAAAAAATAGTTTTTGACCGCCTCCAAAAATCTATTGTGCAGTAGTCTTCCTACACCCACCTGAAGGACGCTGCCGTCGTCTTCCCTCATCGAATGCTGCGCCGGAGGAAATATCTCTCGCCAATTTGTCACATCGCTAGCTGTTGACATCCACCCTTAACATTGTTTCTATATACTCATGGGCACCGCGAGGCATAAGACTAAGAAACAACATCAATAGATAATCATGGTTAAAAGATATATCTCACTGTTGCTCCGATTAAGTTTATCAACAGTTATCAATACTAGCTAGGTTTTGCAAGGTTTTATCTTGTTTTGTCTAGTTTTTATCATGGTTATCCATCTTGGTACACGCTTTGATCGCCTTTTACTTGTGCTATCTCTTTGGATTTATCAAAGAGTCAATTAGATATGTTCCAGGTGTTGCTCCGTGTAGCTTGTTAGGTTGTGTTTTTATAATCTTTCATAGCTTTGCTCTGAATCGGCTGCTCTTGACGATTTGTTGTTTATCGGATCAGACTGCCTCTTACCGATTTTTACCTGTAGAGCTAATTAGAAATCCAACCTACACCGGTCAGATTGACTGGCATGTCCCGGTTCAGAATGTTGCACCTATTTTAGTGCGTGAAGATCTTTAGAAAAACGCCACCATTAATAACCATTAACGGAGGCAGTCACTTTAGAAAAATCACTGCCGTTAATAACTATTAACCATGATGGTTACTTTAACTTGCCCGTCACGGTTAATATATTAACAGTTACGGATGGCCGACAATCACGCTAATGCCTCGATTAACCGTGACCTTTGCTATGTGGCGGACGCTGTGTCCACCACGAAAAATCACTTTTGCCCCTCACGAAAAAATATTTTTGTTAGCGGTTAGCACTGCTGCTCGGCAGTGGTGGATCCAGAAATAAATCCTAGCGGGCCTGCACATAATTGGATGTTAGACAAAAGATAAACTGTTTGATACGATAACAGAGGTACTAATATACATATACGTATAAGGCATTTTTTTAAAAAAAATATGCAGATACAATTTCCAATTTTTTACTATTAAATATTAACAAAAATTCTAAAATGTAAAAAGAAATTGTGCTTTTGCTCTATTCCAAGTTCCAACTTGCCACCATCCACGAAGCATCTCCATTGACCAATTCTCCAAGTCCAAATTTGCACCCTGAAAACAAATATGAAGGATTTAAGTGTCAACATTGACCATTGACCAACTCCCAGTGTCAACATGAGGGATGGATGGAGGATTTAAGTTCAGAATATCACATTTGAGTTTCAGTAGATCCATCCAACTAGCATCTTGAGCTTTTGCCCAACTTCTAACAGTGGCGCTAGCACTAGCATGCAAGTGCTATAAGAATTTGATGCTGGCAATCTGGCAAGCAACGAGCAGCCAACAACTGCAGAACACGATGACTGGATCAAAGTGGAGAACGAAATTGATCAAGTCGAAGGCGAAAAACACTACGTACTCATCTGTTGTCTTAGCTTTTTTGCATTCTACAGCCCCTGCATGTAGGGCTGGGCATTCGGTACTAATCGAACCGAACCGACCCGAAAGAACCGAGTAAATTTGGTTCCTAAGAAATGGATACCGATTGGTTCTTCTCAGGATCAGGTACCGAGTAATTTTGGTTTCGGTTCGGTACCGGGTACTACCGAAGGAACCGAACTTCCAGGAAGAAAAAAGAAAAAGGAGAAAGAAATGTCAAAATCACACACATTAATCATAGATCGAAGCAAGATTTGAATCACAAATTCAAAAGCAATCGTAGAATCACGTCATAGTCTCATAGATTGACATCACATCACAAAGAAAAAATTTAACAACAACGGCCTGCGCGGCCTGCCGCATGCCTGCAAGTCAATGGCGGACTTGCGGTGGTGGCTGGCGGCCTAGCCACGTGCCTCGCGCGGGCGTGCGACTGGCGGAGAGCTGGAGCAGCGCTGCGCCTGGCAGCGGCCGCCTGGTAGTAGTAGGGGAGAAGGGGAAGGGGAGGGGAGGAGTGGCCGAGTGCGTCGCACGGCGCGGAGAGAAGGGGAAAGGGAGGCGCGACAGCCGCGGGGAGAAGAGGGAGGCGCCGCAGGTCACGGTAGGAGGGAGGGGTGCGTGGCTGCGTGCGGCGTCCGCGTCTGGCCTCCAACATGCGTGCGTGCTGTGGCCTGTGGTGTGCGTGGGCGTGGCGGCGGAGGGACGGGTGGAGTCGTGGAGCGGACCGTGGGAGCGGCGGAGGGAGGAAGGGAGAGGTAGGGTTTGTTATTGGGCTGATGTTAATGGGCCGTAGCTGGGCTGCTACTAAATGTTCTGTTCCCCTTGGTTAACCGAGAACCGATCCGAACCGAACCGAGTAGTTCGATTCCCATAGAATAGGTACCGAGAGCCTAACCGAAATGTTCGGTTCTGGTTCGGTTCGGTATCGGTTCCGGTTCTTTCGGTTTGGTTCTCGGTACTTTGTGCCTAGCCCTACCTGCTTGACTTCGCGTCTTCGCCAGAACCAGACACAAGTTCGCCTGCCCGTCCGTCCACCCGCTGCGCTGCGCTCGTGGTCGGCCACCCGTCCGTCTACCTGCCGAACTGAGCCCTGCAACCCGCCGCTCACTCGAGCAGGGTCGTCGGCACCTATCGCCTAGCCGCTGCGGCACTACCCTGCCCCCCCCACCCCTCCCCCCTCCCCTGGGGCCGAGCGCCTGCGAAAGGGGGAAGTTGAGTCGCGTCGATCTGCGTGCGAGAGGCGGAGAGTGAGGGAGCCAGACCCAGGGAGAAGAGAGGCCGAGACCTAGAGGTAGGGAAAAAGGTCTAGACCATCTTTTTAATGCCATACAAATAAAAGTCTTAAAAATGAGCCGTCTCAGTTTGCTGGGTCCAGCATTCCTAAAGAAAAGGTTTCCTTAGTCAGCCTATCGAATTTGTGCTTTTAGCAAGGAAAAAAAAGAATTACACCAAGAGCCCAGTTGCGCTAGCCGCCCCTCCCAAGCTGTCTTCAACCTCCAGACAACGTCACAGCCGAGGGGGGTGCCTAAGGGGGGCTTCAAGGGTTTCACGTCGGTAGGGGGCTGTAGCCCTGGCCGCTCAACCATTAGATCCGCCCCTGCTGCTCGTAACGTACTGGGTCATAGCGCCATCAGTGATTTGGTCCCTCCCATAAAAAGCTCGCTGCAGTAGATCGGCCGCAGCCAATGGCAGCTGAAGCGGATGAGTACAACAATGCCGATCCAGCGACTTGGTCCTAGGAGAATGAGCCTTGGCCGCAACGCCACTCTCTCTCCACATTAAATTGTGTACACATACCTGAAAAAAAAAATTGTGTACACATGGTCCGTGGCAGGGTTGTACATGCCCTTAGATATTCACACTTGCAAATTGTAGAACTTTTCATAATTTTCTTATATACAATTATAATTGCAAATATTTTAATGTTGCTGCTATGTGGTGACAATTCTGATTGTTTACCATATGTCACTGTGCAGATATTTGTATAATATTTATATTTTCAAATGCAGTTTTTGCGTAACATGTTTCCGGACGAACGACAATGAAGAAGTACTTTAAATGATAGGACTGTAGGTTTCAAAATGGCAAAATGTCTTTATACAGAGACTGCTAGGCTGCTTATCAGATATTCGTGTATGTGAATTATGAAATGGTTAGGCCAAACGATCTACAAAGAATTTAGTTCAAACTCTGTTTCAATTAGATTTTTTTCATAAATACATGCTTACTCTTCATAGCATTATTATAGTGTTTTGATGTTGTATGATGTATAAAATCTTCATCACCCGTAGCAACGTACGGGCACGAACCTAGTTAGGTATACAAAATAAATGAGGTATATGTTTGTTATCGGGGTGGGTTGAGTGGGATATTAATAAGAGTAATAATGTCTGTGCGTCCAGCGATGCACGAGTGATTGATTATTTCTGTTGGGATAGGAGGTATTTACGCTAGTCTCAGTGGGGGTTTCATGGGCAATAAATAGAGTGTCATATAGGCATTTTTGATGATTTGGCAGCATATTAATAAAGAGAGAGGTGAAATGAGTTTCATGGAAATGAAACCATGTATACACAGTTACCGAAACATGCATGTAATATAGGGAACAACAATAGCTGAAACTATGCATTGAGGGAGAGGTGTTTCATCCTAGTTTCAATCATTTTTAGATAGATGTGGCACTATAGGTAATTGTGTCTATGAAACTCTTACTGAGAATGGTCTTAGATAGGGTAAATTTGGTGAAATTCTTTGTACTAAAAATTAACTGTAGCAAAATTTTGCATGAGGAACGACAGTTTTCAATAGAATCTCAGCACCCGCAGGTCGGGAGCTTCTCGCCGATCAGCTTGTTCCTACCCCCTCGCCTCCGCCCGCTAGCTGTATTTCACATCGAGATTGAATCAATACAACTACCTCGATCTACCTGTGTCTCCCGCAGCTAGCTAGCTCATCTCTTCCGATCCATCTACTCCACTTGGTGCAACAATGGCGGCTCAGCTCCACCTTGTGCTGGTGCCGCTCCTGGCACAGGGCCACGTGCTCCCCATGCTCGACCTGGCACACCTCCTCGCCGGCCACGCGCGCGTCACCGTGGTGCTCACGTCCGTGAACGCCGCGCGCAACAGCGCCCTCCTGGAGCACGCCGCGCGTGCGGGGCTCGCCCTCGACTTCGCCGAGCTCGCCTTCCCGGGGCCCGCGCATGGCCTACGCGAGGGCACCGAGAACCTCCACATGGTGCTCGACCCGTCCCTCATCGTGCCTTTCTACCAAGCCCTGTGGCTGCTCGCCGAGCCGCTCGAGGCGTTCCTCCGGTCGCTGCCCAGCCTCCCCGACTGCCTCGTCGCCGACTCGATGAGCCCCTGGACGTCGCCCGTCGCGCGGCGCCTCGGCGTCACGCGGCTCGTGTTCCACGGCTTCTCCGCCTTCTCGACCCTCGCCCTGTACAACCTCGAGAAGCACGGCGTGTACGACCGCGCCGCCGACGACTACGAGACGTTCGAGGTGCCGGACTTCCCGGCGCACGTGGTTGCCAACAGGGCGACGGCGCCTGGGCTGTACCTGGGGCCCGGGATGGACAGGTTCCGACGTGACATGCTGGAGGCCGAGGCCAGCGCAGACGGCGAGTTCCTGGAGCGCTACGTGGCGGAGCGTGGCCACAAGATGTGGGCGCTCGGCCCGCTCTGCGCCTACTACAACAAGTCCTCCGACGCCGCCGCGATGGCCGGTAGAGGCAGCCGCGCAGACATGGACGCCGAGCGTGTCGTCTCCTGGCTCGATGGGCATCCACCGGCGACTGTGCTCTACGTCAACTTCGGTAGCGTCGCACGCCTGTTGCCTCCTCAGGTCGCCGAGCTCGCGGCCGCCCTGGAGGCATCGGGCCGGCCGTTCATTTGGGTGCTCAAGGAGACCGTCGGGCTCGTGTCAAGGACCGGGCACTGCTCATCCGTGGGTGGGCGCCCCAGATGACCATCCTGTCGCACCCGTCCGTGGGTGGAACTCGACGCTGGAGGTCGTCCCCTACGGCGTGCCGATGATGACGTGGCCGCAGTTTGCGGACAATTTCCTCAACGAGGCGCTGCTCGTGGACGTGCTTGGCACCGGCATCCGCTCCGGCGTGAAGGTGCCACTCACGCACGTAGTCCAAATGGACCCGATGCCGGTGGTGCAGGTAGGGAGGGACAGTGTTGCCAGTGGGGTGGCCGAGCTGATGGACGAGGGTGAGGGTTCGGCGGGCGCCGCGCGGCGTGCCAAGGCAAAGGAGCTTGCTGCAAAGGTGGGGCCGCGATTGCCGAGGGCGGGTCGTCCGACACCGACTTCAAGGACATGCTCCGTTACGTCGCTGACCTCGCCAACAAGAAAAAGCTAGGTTGATGACCAAAATTAGCATGGTTATGTTAAACAGATTTACTCCGATCCATGTAAGCTTAGGTATATTGTGTTTGTGTAATAAACTAGCGACAATGCCCGTGCGTTGCTACGGACGAAAGCCATGTAAATATAATCATATGCTTTTATGCATTGGCGCTGATACATTGAAACATGTAACAGTTGTAATTATGTGGGCAAATCATTTGCTTCGTCTTCATCTTCCACGTACTCTATATTTGACCACATGAGTTATCTCAGCATTCATTATTGTCACATAATGTGGATCCAACTGTTCAATTTCTAATCTATCCATGATCGATCTGTCTTCGTGTTGTAAATAGTCCGCATAGGACATGTGAAAAGGCCTACTAAAAACAAGGCCTATACATTAAATGTGAAAAATCAATGTCTTTGCTATCGTTCCAAGCAAAGGCACCTAGTAGGCTAAAAAATCACAAAAATTATTTCATATCATGCAAATAGGCCAATTGATGGGCATTCTTATAATGTAGCAGAGGCAGATGGACTAAACTACATACACCTGAGGAAATTACACATATCTGGATGGACTAAAATTAGTTAGAACCATGAGCATGGCAATTGTCCAACAGGAATCACACGATCTCTGCAATTGATTTTAACCCCACCTCGCCAACGAACAGAGCAGAAAAGACATCCTTATAAGCTATTGCGTTAGTCTGGCGGTAGCTGTAGATTGCTCAGGGGCTGTGTTGGAGCGCACGGTTTTGTGCGGTAACCTAACCTGTGGGGCCTCCCTTTTGACAGAGAGGCAAGACATAGACTGACAGGTGGGACCAATAGACATAGACTGACAGGTGGGACCCACATATCAAGCGAAGCGGGCTCGCACATCGTTTTTAATTTGTACCAGTTCAAAGTTATCAGGTCCGTCCTGTTAGTGTTAATGCCTTAATAGGTGGCTATGTTTGCAGTACCCGTTCCATTGAGCATACTAGACTTTTGGCTCTCTTCTCTGCTCCTCCCACACTTGACACTTCGTTCTTCTCTGCTCTAAGCTCTCCCTCTCTCAGTCCATTCTCTTCCTCCAGACCTTCTCACTCAAAGCTACATACAAGACGACATGAGGCCAGCTTGGGGCGCGGTCACTCACATCGGAAGTAGGGGACATGCCTGAAGCTCCATCTGTAGTTACTGGTAATTTGGGGAGATTTTTTTTGGGTGTTTTTCATCCCATTTGAGTGCGCTTTGAGGCAAATTTCTTGGTGGGAAACCAGTATTTGGATATTTATGATCACAAATGGGGAGATCCCATAGCAGTTTGCTGTTAGCGGATCCTTCACTATTGTCTCACAAATCTGTTGTTTGTCTAAATTTCTTCATCTAGGGTTTGTCGAAATTCATAAAATTGATGCCGGTTTCATGCCTTTAGAGTTCTTCGTGGATTTGTTTTGCTTTAACACTACAAGAAATCTGTTAATCCACGACGTTGTAATTTCATACGGATCACCAAAAAAAGTCATCAAATAGTAATACACCATATTTGGAGGTAATTATACAACCTTTTGGGATTAAATACAAGGCATTTGGGAGTAAATATTCATCCTTTTTTTGGAGTAAATCCACGACCCTGGTTTGACCCTTTGGGAGCAAACACCATGTTGTGGTTGTATCTTTTCATCTTGTATTAGTACTCCCAAATGTGGTTGATTTTCTCCCAAAGGCCGTGGACATGGTGTGTGTCAAACTGTCAATGTGGGGATGGATTTTCCTGAAACAACCTAGCCTTCAAAAAACTTATCTGCAAGCAAGGGTCATGGAACTTGCACCAATTCACTACCGGAAACAGCCTATTGGCTGTGTACCCGGTTGTTTGCCGAGTACATTCCATCGGGCACCCGGAAAAACAGGCTGGTTAACGAGTGCCAAAGTTTAAACACTCAGCAACAACAAAACACTTGGCAAATCAGTACTTTGTCGTGCGCCTAAAGAGGAACACTCGGCAAATAGGGAGACAACACTCGGAAAATATAATACTTTGTAGAGTGACGACAGAATAACACTCAGCAAAGAGGCCCACCTAACAGCAGCGTGTGCCGGCCGTTAGCTTCCTCCGACAGCCGTCAAGGCTTTGCCATGTGTTAGCCTGTGACACACAGCAAAGGACCAGTTTGTTGTGTGCCCTGTGCGGACACATGACAAAAATTTGTATTTGCCGAGTTTTTCCTTCAAGCACCCGGCAAACTTACAAGGTTTTCCCCTCCTCTATCCTCCAAACATTTTTTGCTCTCATAAGTATACAACGTATAAAACAGACAGCTAGCTCACCTAGAAGGTCCTTGTAGAACGCCATTGACATTTCAAGATTTTCACACAAAATTCCAACATGATGCAGGCCAACAACTCCATAATCAGGTTCTACACCGAAGATCAGATCAGGCAGCAATTTTGATAATACTGATAAAGTACACATGTTTGTATCTGTAGCCACAAGATGCTAAACATTACATAGGCTACTAATGGAATGTTATAAACAGAAATGCTAGGACGTGCAGAAGGTGCAGTCGGCTGATCCCAGCAATGGCGGCGGCGGCGGCTTGTATCCGTTCTCTCTCGTGATCGCCATGGCCGTGTGCCTGGTCGCATCATAGCTAGCAGTGACCAATTGATCAAAGTTCATTAAAGCCTTTCAAACTTCAGAGAACAAAACAAAGACATATTTTTTAGAATTGTTTCAGAAAAGATATCCAACCTTCATCGCGGGAAACTCTTACTATGCCGAAACGGTTGGCGACAAGGGGGTGAAGGAATAGTTAATGACGAGGATGTTGGAGATGTGATTCATAATAAGGACTTACTATTACTTGAAAAAATACAATTAGGGCTTCATGAAGATGAGATTCCTCCGTTGGAGCACATGCCTAATTTTGATCTTGAGATGCGTTATAGTGATGATGAGACTTATGATCTAGCTAATCTCAGTCAGGATGATTATTTCTATTACATGTATGATCCATACTTAATGAATTATTATTTCTAACCATGTCTTATTTATTTTGCTTATGTTTCTAATTACATTTTGTTTATACGTTTTGCAGGTGATTGAACACAGATGTTAAGCGGTGGATTAGTGCGAAAATGCGTGTCTACTTTCAGAAGAGTGATGTCAAGATCTGATGAAGATGGGGGGTCTGTCTTTAGGTTTACCTGAGGTCAGGGTCGAGGGAAGGTTGACCCCAAGGGTCGAGGTAGGGGTCAAGCGACTCGGTATGTACAACCACTTTCGGTATATATGACCGTGCTGGCCGTCTTACTAAGCTGAAATCCTTTAGGTTGCTAGACAAAAAAGAAGAAACAAAGCTAGTTCCAACTTAACATTGATTATGTAGTTTCCCAACGATCTTGTGTTTAGCGCTCCCTTGTTTTTCTTTTGAATAAAATCAATGCAGTGTCAATCTCAAGACATATTCTGTAACAATTAAAACAGTTGTTTGATGCTATCATGTCTATGATCTCAAGACATAGATTATAGCAAATGTATTTTAGTCCCTCCGAGTTGCAAAATAAAGTCATTTAAGATATTGACACAGTCCCCAAAACATAACATTGACTAATACTTTTTGCCATAAAATATTTGTAAAAATATATAGAAAGAGCACTTTTGTGAAACTATTCAATACGAATCTACTCATATTATTTTGAGTAAAGTGCATCCACCATACATGAAGCTGTCTCATTGTTTCATTTTGGTCCAACAAGTTGTAAACGCTGCATATACATGCATGAAGTTGCATCGTTGTATCATTTTGGTCCAACAAGTCGTAAACGTTGCAAACACATGCATCAAGTTGCATTATTTTGGTCCAACAAATTGCAAATACTGCACCCACCATACAATTAGTTCACGGTGTGCATATACAATCCAATGTACATTAGAAATCCGTATTTCGTAGGTGTGGCATGCTAATGAGGATTTGGATGGGTATAAGCGCATGACGTAAAAACATAAGGGTCTAAAACATAAAATTGACTTAAACCATGCTTACATCATATTGTGTACCGACATAGACTATAAAATTCTATTCAGTTGTCATGATACTAAAGTAGCTGTCTGAATCGATGCTTAGTATTTACAGTTTTTGCAACTTGTTGGACCAAAATATTACAACGATGCAACTTCAGGCATGTGTGTGCAGCGTTTACAACTTGTTGGACCAAAATGATACAATGATTCAACTTCATGCATGTGTGTGCAACGTTTACAACTTGTTGGACCAAAATGAAACAATGAGGCAACTTCATGTATGGTGGATGTACCTTACTTTATTATTTTTATATTTCTTAATTACCTTAACATATAAAAAATATCTACAATAAAAGTTTAAAAATTTTGACTTAGAACAATATCAAAATGAGTAGAATATAATTTGTGGCTGGTAGACTCTAAAAATATTGTTATCCAGCATTGCATTTGCACACCACCCCTGCTTAAGGGTGAAGTTAAAAGAAGCCACAACTAGTATTACTATAGCCTAATGTCGAGGTGCATATATACCACTATATATAAGAAACATGGTTCCGCAAGGATATTAATATAATTATGATTTTGGTGTTTAGTGATAACATAATTATTCGAACTAATATGTTTGTCAAGTTGTATCTGTAGGTCCAAATGATGAATAGGGTCCGCATATGGTCACGCTAACCGTCTTACTAAGTTGAAATCCTTCTGGTAGCTAGACAATAAAGAAGAAACCACGGTAGTTGCAACTTAATGTTGATGATGTAGTTTCCCAATGATCTTGTGCTTAATGCTCCCTTGTTTTCCGTTTGACTAACATCAATGCATTGTCTATCTCAAGACATATTTTCTAACACGCTAGTTGCAACTTAATCTTGATGATGTAGTTTCCCAATGATCTTGTGTTCAATGCTCCCTTGTTTTCCGTTTGACTAACATCAATGCATTGTCTATCTCAAGACATATTTTCTAACACGCTAGTTGCAACTTAATGCTGATGATGTAGTTTTCCAATGATCTTGTGTTCAATGCTCCCTTGTTTTCCGTTTGACTAACATCAATGCATTGTCTATCTCAAGACATATTTTCTAACAATTAAAATAGTTTTTTGATTCAATCTCAGGACATAGATTATAGCAATTGTCTATTAGTCCCTCCGAGTTGCTAAAGAAAGACGTTTAAGACATTCACACAGTTTCGAACAAATAACTTTGACTAATACTTTTTGCTATCAAAAATTGGTAAAAATATATAAAGAGTACATTTGTGATTCTAGTTAATAAGAACCTACTCATATTATTTTTATATTACTAAACTTAACACATAAAAATATCTACAATCAAAGTTTAAAAATTTTGGCTTACAACAATATCAAAAATGACTTCCTTTAGTGACATGAAGGAAGTAAAAAATATTAGCATCCAGCATAGTGTAGTCGTCGATGTGACTTGGATCTTGCATTGGACTACTCGTCATCATCACTTAATGTAATTTGAACATTTGTAATCCTTCTCTTCATTAACATCCCTTGGTTAATCATGTTGTAAGTACGTATCATCTTCTCTCGATAATAGGACGCTAGGGTCAACCTGAACTGAAAATGGAGGGAGGTAATCAAGCTGATCAAAATCTTCAGACTTGTCTGTAATGTCCTCGACCCCTATGATTTTCCTTTTGCGAGGGAATAATATGTGGTGTTTTGGCTCACCTTTTGATTTGCTTTGCAGATTTTAGACTCAGGGGTGTGCATAATAGCTTTCTTGCCTAGCGCTCTGTTTCCTTTCAGTCGTCCCTCTCATGCATGAAATGAGGTGCCCAATCGGATCATGTCATAAAAAAGTCAACAGAAAACTCTATGACCTCCTTTGTTGCATAGACCTTGGCGATACATTCTTCTGGGTGAGACCGATTCCAATGTACTTCTTTAGGACTGACAAGAATCTCTCGAAAGGAAACATCCCCTCATTACTTCATTTTCCCGAATCAGAGAAGGAAACCTAGAGAGGATCAAACGGTCTAGATTACTTGGCTTGCTATTGCCTGACCTAGTAACCAAACGTAACATGTAGGTAGTAAAATGGATTCGTTTCAACGAGCTCTACACGACCATGGTATCTGATGGCCCAGCCGAGTTACGGTTAAAAAAGGTTTTTGTCCACATTAATTAATCTAGTTAATTTTTTTTGTGTAATATTACATTCACGAGCCTCGTCCATTGGTTCCCTTCAAAGGCATTGGCTTCATATGTGTGAACCCAATCTGGAATGTCCTCTTCTTCATCTGTTCCCATGAAAACTCCCAGTTCACCATGTTTGGTTCAAAGATAATAGTTGGACATGAAACCTTCAGTATAAATGTGGCAGTGTTTCACTTTGAGTATTCTTTCCCATTCTTGCAATTTCTGGAAGGTCTTTATGCCATTAATCCAAGCAAGGTCTTTATGCCATTAATCCAAGCAATGGAGCAACAATCACCATACATCCATTGTCGGTCCATCTGCAATAAAATCATAATTTCACAACTCTTCAGTAGAAAGAAATATAGAATATTCATCAACAATGAAAACAAATTCCTTCACATTCCATACATATATTTCCACGATTCCTGACCATGCAACATTATTAGTAATATCAACTAAGATTATTTTATATAAAACCAAAATTATTTATCTCCATTCCATATTGCTAAACAAAATATTACTCATATTCAACCTCTTTCTATAAAATATTCTCTATCTCCATTCTATAGTGCTAAACAAAATAATGCTAAGCAAAATATTTTGTATTGCTAAACAAAATATTACTCTCCTATTCAAGCCCTTTGTAAGGAATTCAAAATTTTATCTTGCTACAAATGGGTTGTAACACCCCTGGTGTTAAATTACACTAAAATAGGGATTAAGTTAAGCTAAGCACGTTTCAAAAGGGGAATTAAAGAAAATGACGAAAAATTCCCAAATTGAGTCAAAAACCATTCGAATGGAGCAATAAAGAAAACTTTGAAAACTTCCTAAGAACTTGAAAAAGTGCAAATGGGAAAGTTGGAGTATAAGTCAAACCAAGAAACTTCCCTTTTCAAACCATAGCCTAAAAATGCTTGGAAGCATCTCAAAAATTAAACCCTAACCTTGGAATTTGAACTTTCCAATTCAAATTAAGGCTGAAATGGAATCTTAGCCTAAACTCAAAATTTTACCACTGAACATCTAAATCTCCAAAAAGCAAAGTTGTACATCTTCACATTTCTGAACTTTTCCTCCATTGGTACTTTGGCCAATTTTGCCATCTAGCCCCTCGAATTTCTAAAATTCAGTTCAAAGCAGGGTTTTCTCCCCTTTTGAATCACTGCCAAATTTTCAGCTATTTCTCATCATCTCCAGTGCAGGGACGTGTCCCATGAAATTCTAAACAACTTTCATGTTGGAAGATTTCCGAGCTATGTTCAAATTTTTGGAGTTTGAGCCATGCCAACCAAGTTGACTTTGCACCGGCAGAGGCGTGCAATCGGGGTGCCCACGCCGCGCTCGCGCGTGCCCGCGCTCGCCGCCGGCAGCACCCTGCCGCCTGCCGTCCTCGCCTGAGCCGGCCAATGGCACGGCTGCATGTCCCCGCTCATGGAACACGCGTCTGGCCTGATCGCGTGGCAAATGGCGCACTGTAGCACTGACCCGAGCCTTGCTCCCGCGTTGTCGCCGCGTCGCCGCCGTGAGCCGCCGGACAAAGCTGCCGCCGCCGTTGCCCACCGGTCCGTCGCGCGACTTTCGCGACCCCGCGTGACTCTTTTTCCTCCCGCCTGTCTTTTCTCCTCGCCCACGCGCGCCTGCCGCTCTGCCGCTCGCCTGCGCGTTGACGCGGGCAAAAGGCGCCAACGGCCGCGACAGAGCCGCTGCCGCCGCGACACCGTGCCGCGCTGCCCCAAGCCCCATCCAGTGCTGCTCGAGCACCGCCTCCTTCCTCTCTCCCTCCTACTTAAAGCCCCAAACAGTTCCCCCTCTCTTCCGTGCCGAAATCGATCGCCGGAGTTCGCAGAGCCGCCGCCGAGCTCGCTCACGCGGCCAGCTTTCTCCGCTGCTCCTCCGGCCAAACCAAGGCGCGCACTAGCTTCCCCATCACCCACCGCCACTCCTCGACCATGTCCCGACCCTTTTCCCCCACCGCAGCCGCCGGCGCAGCTCGCCGGAGAAGCTCGAGCTTCCGCCGCCGGCCACGCACGTGGACAGCACGCTCCGCTCCTCCTCCGGCTGAACCGAGGGCACCTACAGCTTCGCCGTGACACGCTGGTGCTCATCGACCCCTTCCCCGACCCTCTCCGACCCCGACGCCGCCGGTCACCGCTTGCCGAAGTTGCCGAGCCGCCACCACCGTCGCCGACCACTTTCCCGACCGTCCCCACCGTCGCCTTCTAGCTCCAAGGAACCGCGGTGAGCTCCTCTGCGCGTTGCGCCACTCACCGAGGCCGGAGACCCCGTCTAGCCGCCGGCGTACGAATGCCGACGAGCTCGGGGACCCACTTGTGTCTTCTTCCTTTTTCTAGGGGGCCGAATGTAAAATTCTCTAGGGACCCCTTTGCAAGGTTTTAAATCTTCTAGGGTTCACGTCGCAAATAGATTCTATCTTTTGAACACTATTCACTGCAAATTTCAAAAATTCGTAGAAAATCGTAGAAAAATCAGAAAAATGCCAAACATAATTTTGTAGTGACCAGTGAATCTAGAAGTCAAACTTCTTCCACTGCACCTCACTCAGTTGAGGCTTAGTTTACAGTTTAAAAATTTACAAAGTTTGAGCACCTTTCTTCATACCTGGAAATCTACTCATGCACTGGGGCTGAACTTTGGATATGTTAGACTCATGGTTGACATAGGATCTCTGCCCAAATGGTGCACAAAAATTCCTAGTGGATTTAGAGTTACGAATTTCCAAACTTATACCTCGCTGTTTTAGCAAATAAATCATTGAAAATAATTCACTTAGTGAACAATCACCTCCTTCACACAGAAACTTAATCAAGACATTAGAAACCTTAGAAAAATGAGAATGGTAATTTTTGGACACTGGAAAATGGCTAAATGATTTTTGGTAGCTTAAACATGGAGAAATTCCAAAAAAATAACCATAAATCAAGACCACTTGTAAAACTGGCAGAGAGGTCCCTCTTGGTGACCTAAGTCACTGTGCCAAGTGGTGTGGACAGAAACCTTATAGTTATTTTTGTAGGAATTTAGTTTGTTCTTAGGAAAAAAGATAAGAACATTTTTAATAAATTATAGAAAAATCACTTTGAGCCAAGTTTTGGGCTAGGCTCCTGCCTTGGCATGAGCAAGCCTCTGGCCAAATGGCACCTGAAAATAATATTTCTAAGTTCACCTTTTGAATAATAGAAAAAGGACTTAAATGGTGGAAAAGAGAAGAAAAAGAAAAAGAATAGAGAAAAGCCTAAATCTCATAAATCAAATCCAAGTTTCCAAATGAAAAGGGTATATTCACTTATAATTAATGTTTATCCTTTCCAATTCCTTAGCCAAGGGTTAAGCAAACCCTAACTACATGAAATCTCGATATTTAAACATTTCATGCAACTCGTGTAGATTCGGGTCTCGCCGACGGAGTCTACGAGCTAGTCCCCGCTGCCGAGGAGATTGCCCAGGAGTCCGAGGTGAACGTGGTGCACGTGGATCCGAGCCCCGAGCAGGAGTACCGCTTCGAGCCGGAAGGCAAGCCCCGGAGCATAACCTAACTTTACTTACGCGATTTACTTGATTATATGTTTGTGCATTTAAGTTTCAAGGAGTTGAATGAAACCCTAGATTGCATGATCATAGCTTCCTTCGATTGAACACTAGTATGTAGGTTCGATAGTCGCTATGCTTAGGACCGTTAGAAGTCGAGTGTTTCCGACACCCGCGAGATATAGGAGTTGTATGTCTACTCATATCAGAAACACTAGAGATGATGGACGGATGATTGTAGCTACCCGTCTATCGATGATTTAATTGGAAACATGTGGTACTTTTGTGTCAAGCTTTTAAACGTACCACACATATGTACGGACCATGGGACCGGTAAGTCCCGGTACCTGACCGATGCGAGCAGGTCCGACAGCCCTCTGTCTTGGAAACGTTATCCCATGGGCACATGGGGGTAGTTGCGTGAGTCCCAGTAGTGGTGAACCTCTACCCCGAGGCTTTGGGACTCGGGAGCCACTCGCAGAGGGAGGAGAAAGGATTGGGGTGTGTTGGCATTTCCAACCATTCCGTCTGTGTGGGTTTTCCCTGGCCAGGTAGTAAATTCGGTTCGAACTGTCCGCTTCTCGCGGTTAATGAGACTGCTTGACCGATGTATGACATATTATGAAATAAACCTGGAAGGATGAAATCTTTGTATGGAATAATTGTATTGCAAAACTTGGTTGTCTAGCTAGGCTCACCTAGAATGGATAGGCTAAAAAGGATTAAAATCAAGATGGATAAGCTAGAGATCAGCGTAGTCGCTTTTGGCAAAAGAACCCCACTAGCCAAACAGCCTCTCATTTTAGGAGTCGGTGATGTAGTGATCACTAGTCGGGTAAGTCTTGTTGAGTATAACTAGTATACTCAGCCTTGCTTGTGGCTAAAATTTCAGGACCGTTCCCTCAGGAGGTAGCTGCCTCTATGGCTTGGGCCACCCAGCTTCCTCCTGGGTACAGCATCGAGTGGGAGCCGACCTCTTCCGAGGATCGTGAGGAGTAGCGTCACGGTTGACTTCATCGTGACGATACTACGGATCGTCGCTAGTATCTCGTTTACTTTCCGCTGCATGAACTCGAACTATTTTATTTATCATTTCAATTTGGTTGTAATAACTCTGAGACTTGTTGTAATTTGAATTGTGGAATGATGTGATCTTTGGAACTCACCTTCGAGTGAGAGTATGAACGGACGATCTTCAGTTGCAGTTAGTCGAGCTCGACTCGACGGTCGTATCCGCACTTGGGAACATTTTCGTGTATTAGCACCAACGGAAGGTGAAATATACTTAAGTGGGCCCATTTCTCGGGTAAGATCGCTACATGGGTATTCTAAGAAAATATATATTGCTTCATATTCTAACTAATAGTTGAATGAGTAAATCTAAAACATATATATTGCTCTAATGGTTCCTAACCTATTCATCCTCATGTAAGGAAGATCACAAATTTCTCATCCTACAAAGCATAAAACATAGCATAGTAACCATTAGAGAAGGGAGCTTGAAGTTACAAGCATAATACTTCAATGGGCCACCACCCCCCCCACACACACACACACACAAATTGTTGAAAAAATGGTTAGCACCTCCCCTAGGGCAGGGAAAACTTTCACCGAAAAAAAAGAGAAATCTGATAAACATGTTTCTCGCTAAACCCCGGTTTCTATAGAATTCTCGGTGATATTTTATATTACATAGGATAAACCTGCTTGTTGTGGTGTGATATTAATATTTCCTCACTTCTATATATTGTTTTGTCTTGTTTGTCATGTTAGTTCGTTTGGAAATAGTCTTTCTTGCTTTCTGTACAAAATGAGCTTTTCTTTTTTCTCAATTTTATCCGAAAAGAAATGACAAATCCGAGAAATTTCCGATAATTCCGATAACGGTGACCTCTGATTTTTTCCTTTATCAGTAGGGCACCATGAAAAACATGTTGCTCTCAGGTAGGTGGAAATGGAGCAGCTGCCAGCTCGGGGAGGAAGAAGGTGATTCTATAGTTTGGTTATTAGTACGAGTATCAAATGTCATGTACTGGCTGGTGATTCCAACCGGTACTAAATTCGTCCATTTAGTACCAACTAGTGTTACCAGTCGGTAAAAATAGGGCACGCCCAACTTCTGTCTGTTGGCCACGAGCCCTGGTGGCGCCTTTCCGGAGCTTGGTGCCGGTGCGCTACCCCACCCGACTTCATCTCCACCTCCAAGCTTGAACGAGAAGAAGCTTCCTCCAAGTCTTCCTCTTCCTCCCCACTTCTCCCCCTACACCAAGTCAAGAACGGATCGAGCGTCCCCAACGCCGCTCTAAGCCAACTTGCGGTCCTCACTGGAGTTCTTCTCGTCGCTGATGAGCTTTCCACACCACCCCCTCCCCAAATCCCCTCACCATTGCCCTAGGATTGAGCTCTTGAACAAATCATCGTTGATGACCAAGAGCTCTGAAACTTAGATGCATGTCAAAGCCATCACTTCGAATGAAATCTAGGAACTCTGAGGAACCTATAGGGAGAAATGGAACTTGCAATAGTCGAAATCACCGGCGGCGAGCACATCGGCGAGCCACGACCGTCGGCTAGACACTCCGCTACCTACTCCAAAACAGTGTTCGCCTAAACGCGTTTAAACGGCCGTCTAGACGCGTTTAAACGCTAGACAAAGGGTAGGCGTGTAGTTTATGCCCTAGTCAGCCAATTAAACGGTAGGCGCGTTTAAACAGTCAAACCAGTCAAAGACAGTTTAAACGCTTGGATTAAACAGTAATTAAACGCGTGTAGACTGGTTAGACGACGACTAGATGGTTGTTTAGGCGATAGAAAAATGTGCCTGGAGAGAAACGTTGGGCGCTGGAAGTGTGGAGTCTACTTAAGTCTAAAATACTAAGTATTATCTATATTCTATGGAAGTATGGAGTATGTATTATAATACAATATGAGATGCCATTACGTGTATATCACTTTGTCTAATTATCAATGTCTAATTGTGCAGCTGCAACTATTACATAGCTCAAAGTGTACTAGAAAAATTGCATTATGGAACTATAATATTGATTTGTATTTTTATTTGGTGCTACAGTGCAAACCGTCTAGACCGTTTAATGTATCATCTAAACTGTCTAAACGTTAAACGGAGGGTTACTGACTGTCTAGCGTTTAGCGTCTAGGATAACACAGCTCCAAAACCCAACAGAACCTCGGCCAAACTTGTCCTCCGATAAACTTCCATGGGAGACAGTTTGGTGTGGGGTGGCAGACTGTCCGCCACACGAGGGGCTTACCAAGCTAAGTGTCGCCCGTTCGCACATGGCAAATGACCGACGGCCGGTGTCACGACCGTTACGTACGTGGGGGCCATGTGCCGAAAGTGTCCCAGCTAGGACATTCGGCAAAGATGTGTTTTGCCTAGTGTCATTTTTTCATAGTGTTTTTTGGACACACAAGAAATATGGTTTTTCTGGTATAGCTAACTAGTGCTTTACCACTACCACCAGACATTGACGAATGACGTGTGACAGGTAACGGATACTTTCTCTTGTATTAATGTATCTCATATGTAATATTTGGAAATGTGAGTAATTTTAAATAAAAAGTTATTAATTATAAAATTTTAGATATCGTTGAGTACTACTATTTTGATGTTGAATCTATCTTCACTAGAGGTTGTTTGACAGAGACAAGATCGTATTTTAAATGTTTAGACTTCTTAGTAATTTTAAATGAAAAATATGAACTATAAAACATAGATCTCATCGAGATATATAATTCTGCTATAAAGTTTGTTTTCATCGGACTTAATATAGAAAGTTATATGTTTTTTACTAATAATTTATGGTCTACTTTCACCACGAATCGGCGGTTAAAACCCCTCTATCACTGTAGATTCACGGTTGGAGCCCAGGGATATTATTAATTTTTTCATTTCAGTTCAAACTGATTCATTTCAAACTGGCGGTGATTACCCAGCTGATGACAGTTTAGTGCATTAATGGTTTAGAAAGAGTTGTGGGACATATAGCTAAAAGTCTTGTCAAACCGATTCATTTCCCATCTTTCCATTGAAACTCCTCCTGCTCTGCATGCAGATCATGTTACAAGTACCCTTCGCACACAAACTTACCTATTAGACATGCCGCTTATTATTGTCAAATGTGAACGCAAACGTGATGAGGCCGTTGACATTATTTCATGGAAATTATACAGATACTACACGATCATGCGAAATGGTAACGTGCGACAGGATTACTACTACTATAAGTGCAGCAAAATAGATAATCATAAGGCAAATATTTAGGGAGCCTGGTTCGCCATGCGATGCCGGCTGAGAACATCTTGAAACCAATCAGGCCCATAGTTTCCCATCCTTGCATTAAACCTTCTGCTGCTATGAATGCAGATCATCATCTTACAAACCATTCGCACACTAGTACCTATTAGACGAAGGTGCTGCTTATTGTGAAATACTCCTACTCATGTGAACACAAACGCGATCGATGAGTCCGTGGACATTATTACATATATATAATCATACGGTAAATATTCTAGAAGCCCTCTAGTGGTCCCGGCTGCCTCTTGGTCACTTGCATCGGCAGGCCGCCTTTCATCCTCAGCAAGAAGGAGATCTCCATCCCAGGGTGGTCCTCTCCTCCAAGGTACCTGAAGCTGAACCTCTCGAACGCGCAGGCCACCACGGACTTCATCTGGATGTAAGCCATCTCCTTGCCGAGGCACATCCTCGGCCCCGCGTGGAACACCGGGTTCTTGAACGGGCTCTCCGGCTGGAACGTGCCGTCCTCCCTCAGCCACCGCTCCGGCCTGAACTCCTCGCAGTCTTTCCCCCACAGCTCCTCCAGCCTCGCCATCGCGTACAGCGAGTGGTTCACCGCCCACCCTTTCCCCACGAACGTTCCGTCCGGCAGCACGTCCTTGCCCTTGCTGATGTGCATCCCCTGCGGCACCGGCGGGTACAGCCTCATGCCCTCCGTGATTGCCGCGTGGATGTAGTGCATCTCCCGGAGCTCGTCCAAGCTGAACGTCGTCGAACCTGTCGGGCCATGGATCCTGCGCACTTTCTGGACCTCGTGCACGATCTTCTCCTCGACGTCGGGCCGGCCGGAGACGAGCCAGAAGAACCACGTCATCGCGGTGGCCGTCGTGTCGCGCCCGGCGAGGAGGAAGTTGGTGACGACGTCCCGGAGGTTGTCGTCGGTGAGCTCGCGGGCGCCGCTCGCGGCGAAGTGCGCGAGGAAGTCGCCCCTGCTCCCCGGGTCAACCTCACCTCTCACCTTGCACCTCTGGACGATCCTGTCAGCGTAGCCAAGCACGGTGTCGAGCGCCTCACGGATCTGCTTCTCGGGGGGCATATTCAGCGCCTTCTTGAGACGCCACAGCATGCTCTCCGGCGGGACGAACCGGACCAGGATGGCGTTCTGCACGTAGTCGAAGGCACGCATGAACTCGATGGCCTCTCGTTTCTCGGGTGGCGTCGTGCTGCCCTCATCAGCGGCGGCGAGGCAAGCCGGGTCCTCGCCGAAGGCCGTGCGGCAGATGTTGTCGAAGGAGAAGCACTCGAACACGTGCTGCATGTCGAGGGTGCGGCCATGGAGGGCGGCCTGGTCGAGCAGAGGCAGGAGGCGGTCGACGAGCTCGGACCCGACGGCGTCGACGACGAACTTCCTCTGGGAGCGCTTGCTGAACTCGAAGCTGGCGGCCTTGCGCTGCCACAGCCACTGGTCGCCGTCGGAGCAGAAGATGCCGCGGCCGAGGAAGTCCTCGATCTTGGTCAGCATGTACTCGCCCTTGGGGTAGTTGGAGAAGTTTGTCTTGGCGATGTGCTCGAGGTTCTCCGGATTGGCGGTGAGGACGACGCCGGGCATGCCGACGGCTTTGAAAGTCGTGGTATGGGTTGGGCTTCGCCTGGCGACATGGACAGACCACTCCACTAGGCGGTGCTGATTCTTGACGAAGTGAGGGAACCTACCGACCAGTGGGTAGGCCTTGAGTTCGTCAACATCTCCGGGAGCCTGCTTCTTGGGATCATAGCGCAGGTACAGCAGGAAGATGACGGGGAGGAGCAGAGGGAGGAGCATTACGAGAAGGTGAGGCCATGACACCACGGAGAGTTGCATCTCGATTTGGCTCGCTCTGACTTAGATGGACAAGGGGGCGATTCTAATGAGTAGTCCGCTAGTAGGTGTGTGGGCCCGCGAGCTCGCTTAAGCAGGGTGACTTGGAGGAGTGGTGATGAAGGCGAAGACTTGGAGGAAGCTTCTTCTCGCTTAAGCTTGGGTGGAGACGACGTCAGGGTGGGGTAGCTCGCCGGCGTCAAGCTTCGACGAGATCTTGGAGTGGCATTGTGTTCTCTCCCAAGTGAGAGAGGCTGGGAGGGAGAGTAGTAGAGACCAGAGAGAAGAGGTAGGAGGAAATGAAGTGGACGGGTGGGGAGGCGTGGCCTCACGTGTGGGCCCGTACAAGACACGTGGCGCTACGCCGGCGCCACGCACAAGATGTGCAACAACAGACTGTCCGGCCGCACGCTGCCGACTATCCACGCTTGATATGGTGGGGACGGCCGGTCATGTTTGACTAGTCCAGCTCACCAGATCGACTATTCACCTGGGTACTGAAGAATGGTTTTCAGCCCATGATTAAAGCTATTGTTTTAGTTAAATCTTAGTTTTTATATGAGTTAATGATGCTCACGATGACATGCTTAGCTTAAAATATTTTGGGCTGTTACAATCCTAGCGCACCCCCCCACCCCACGGCGATCCTGAGCCATTGTTTTCGCTACCACTTATACAACAAATGGACCGAAATCCAAATTGACACACATTTCCCGTTTACGGTACTGAAGCAGTGGTGTGCTACTACTTGCTTGTTTGAAACCAGGAATTCATACTTTATTTGGTTCAACCGTTTTTCCGCTGCCACTTATTATACAACAGATGAACAGAAATCCAAATTGACACACATTCGCTCTTGCATTCGTAGATCACCTTGTGATGTGAGCAATGAAATCCATGAGGTCCTTGTGGGACGACCCGTCCGCGGCCATGGACGCGCGGATGGCCTTGCCGAGCTCCATTGCACGCTGCCGCACCGCGAGCCCTTCCTGAGAGACCATCATCTTCTCGATCAGCTGTTGTATGGTTGACGCCGGAACCACCACCTCGCCGTGCTTCTCACATGGCCTCACCAGGAAGCCGGCCTTGAAGTACTTGCAGACCAGCTGGGCATCCCAGGGCTGGTCGGAGTGCAAGGGCCACGCCAGGATGGGCTTGCCGTAGCTCATGCTCTCCATGGTCGAGTTCCAGCCACAGTGGCTCAGGAACGCCGCGGTGGCGGTGTGCGCTAGGATCTCCAGCTGCGGTGCCCAGTCGGTGATCAGCAGCCCTGTCGATTCTTCAGTCTGTTCCATGAACTCAGATAGGACGAGTTTGGCATGTCGACTCTTACCATCAGAGTCCGCGTAAACATTGCCGCGGTCAGCATCCCGCAGGACCCAGATGAACCGCTGCTTGCTGTCGCGTAGCGCGGCCGCGAGCTCCTCGATCTGCTCGCCGCGCAGCGACGAGATCGACCCGAACGACACGTAGAGCACAGACGCGGGCGGCTGTTTGTCGAGCCAATCGAGGCACTCGTGCCTCGACGTGCCCTTGTCAGGCAAGCTCCCGTCAAGCATCGGGTTTAACGGGCCGATGGAGAAGACTTTCTTGCCGTAGCCGGCGAGCTCCCGTGTCACGAGGTCGACGAACTCACCCTCGAGCGCGCGTGACGTGTTCATGAGGACGCCGGCGCTGGACGGGATGGTCTGGTGCGTCCTCGCCCGCTTGGCGACGAACTCCATGTGCTCCTCGGTCGAGTAGGCTTGCGGCGGGAGGTCGTCGAGGCCGCGCACGTCGCGCAGCAGCTGGAGCCCTCTGTCCATGTCCCTGGCGATGATCGACGCGGCGGTGCAGTGGAACGCGAACCCCTCGGCGTTGGGCAGCCGCGCGGCCTCCTCGGCGGCGAAGGCGGTCATGACGTCGTAGACAACGGCGACGCGGCGGTGGGAGGCGGAGAGCTCGCGGAGGAGCGCCGCGAGCGCGGCGGGCGCGTCGGCCACGAACGCCTCGAAGAGGGGCATGAGGTGGGACGGGTGGGGCGAGGTAGCAGCGGGGTCGGGGGGCGGGGAGGCGTAGTCGGAGATGGCGAGCTCGTGGAACTCGACGCGGCGGACGGCGTCGTCGGGCCAGCCGTGGACGCGCGCGCGGGCCTGGCGGACGTGCTCCGCGGGCGCCGCGAAGTGCACGGGCAGGCCGCGGGAGGCGAGGTGCAGCGACAGGTGGAGCAGCTGGTTCAGGTGGCCCTGCGCCGGGAACGGGATGACCACGACGGCGACCGACTCCATCGAGTGGGGATGGGGGGGTGGGGGGGGGGTGGTGATCAGGGGACGCGGCTTCTGTTGCCACGGCGCGCTCGGCTCCCCGTGACCTTCCTACACATAATGGCCTTGCTTTATGCCTTTATGTATAGCCTCGCTGCAAGACTGCGAGCCTGCGTAAAGAGCACGTGACGTTGTTTTATCTATCTGAAAGAAAAAGGCTACGGAATGCAGGTAGTAACTTGTAATAAGCTTCCCAACTCATATGCATGATTGCCACTTGAAAAGCCGAACACCTCCTCATATTAGTCTCGGAGAGATTGACCTCTCCTCTAACACTCCAACGCACAGATAATCCCAAAAACCACTGCATTCGAGCAATGGCTTCTTCCGTCCAGAGCAAGAAGCTCCGCATCCTCCTCATGCCCTTCTTCGCCAGCAGCCACATGGGCCCCTTCACCAACTTCGCCGTCCACCTCGCCGCCGCTCGCCCAGACGTAGTCGAGGCCACGGTCGCCGTCACCACGGCGAACGCCCCGTTTGTCCGTTCGATCATCGCACGGCAGAGCCCCAGCCATGTCAAGGTGGAAGTGGCCACGTACCCGTTCCCGGTGGTGGACGGCCTCCCGGCAGGAGTCGAGAACCTCACCGTCGTCAAGCCGGCGGACGCGTGGCGGATCGCCGCCGCCGCCGTCGACGAGGCCGTGATGAGGCCCAGCCAGGAGTGCCTCATCAGGAAGCTCTCGCCGGACGCCGTCATCTCCGACATGCACTTCTTCTGGAACATCGACATCGCCGGCGATCTCGGCGCGCAATGCCTTGTGTTCAACGTCATTGGAGCCTTCCCGTCGATGGCCATCGCGCACCTCAACTCATCACTTGCTGCTGCTGCTGCTTCTGATGAGACGCGTGACGTCGACACCACTAGATCATCATCAGCAGGGGTGGTGGCCGTGCCTCTACTGGATGGCAAAGACATGCTGATCCCGCACACAGAGCTGCCCGAGTTCATGCGTGTGAAGGAAGCATTTGATGCTTCCGTCATGGATCGGATCGGGTCAAGCACGACGAGATGCGCCAGCCGGGCCGCCAACACCTTCCTTGGCCTGGAGCAAGGGTACTGCGAGCTCTTCGCGAGCACAGTCAAGACGAGGCCCAGTTACTTCGTTGGCCCCGTCTCGCTACCACCGGCAGGGGCCGCACAGGCAGCAGTCGGAGGCGGCGGCGGCGGCGGCGCCGGGCATTCGCCATGCATGGACTGGCTCGACAGGATGCCATCGCAATCCGTCGTGTTCGTGTGCTTTGGGAGCTTGGCTCCAGTCTCCGACGCCCAGCTCGTCGAGCTAGCTCTCGGGCTGGAAGCCTCGACGAAGCCGTTCCTGTGGGTCGTCAGGAACGACACATGGGCGCCGCCGGAGGGGTGGACGGAGCGTGTCGGCGAGAGGGGCATGCTCGTCAAGGGGTGGGCCCCGCAGACGGAGATACTGGGACACGAGGCTGTAGGGGTGTTCGTGACGCACTGCGGGTGGAACTCGGTCATGGAGACGGTGACCGCCGGCGTGCCGGTGCTGACGTGGCCGTTGGTGTTTGAACAGTTCATCATCGAGAGGCTGCTGACGAACATTCTGGGGATCGGGGAGCGGCTGTTCCCGGAGGGCGCTGGGGTGCGTAGCACCAACAGCGAGGAGCACGATCTGGTCACGGCCGAGACTGTGGCACAAGCGATCATCAAGTTCAAGGAGCCCGGAGGTGGAGGAGACGCGGCAAGGAAGCGAGCAAAAGAGCTCTCCGCCGAAGCTCGTTCGGCAATGGCGGAAGGTGGCTCCTCACACCGCGACCTGCAACGCCTGATTGACGACCTAATGGGAGCAAGATCAGGACAGCGGCATGATACCAACATCCTCCATGCGTAGGTACTACTATCTTTGTTCTAAATTATAAGTTGTCTGACTTTTATTAGTAAAGTCAAATTTAAGTCATTCATCAAAACTTAAAGCAAGCCTAACAAAAGTAGTACTAGAGTAGCACTTGGGTACAATGAGCCTAGCAAGAACTTAGACCGAGTGGTTCGTCTTAAACACTCTTAAAATGATTTTTTTTTACCAATATGGAGAGAGTTCTTTTTATACAGATGAGATGCTAGGATAATCCGATACTGCATATACCACATATTATAAAGAGTAGATATATTTGGAAAAGGATATTTAAGCAACTATATAAATGCAAAGGTCTAGCTATTACTCTTCAATATTAAGCAAACGTGCAGACATGTCATGTTCAATTACTACTAACAAATACTAGTGATATGACCGCCAGGATTCCTTGACGCGCTGTTGTAGCATGGAATGGAAGCACCTGATGGAAGATGCATAACACTGAGCATTCTCAAGACGAAGGGCTGCCGAAAACTGGAGACATCGGTCCTATATTTGTTCATTTCACGAAATGGTCATTTAGATCACAGTTTGGCTTTTGGGAGTGTTGCATTTGGTTGCGTTGTTAAACACGTTTTTTGTCACGCATGGTGATGCATGGACAACTGCGTGTAATAATGTTTGCATTGATTCTCCTTTATGAGGGGGGTTGATGTTGGAAACTCTTACCATTATCTAAAAGATTTGAAGTTTCAGAGGTGGGAAGTATCTATATAGTATATAGGCCATATTTGGATTGGGGTAAATGGGGCAAATTAGCCTCAAATTTATCCCAAAACTTCCAAACATCTAGGGTAAATGGACTACGGTAAATGTTTTGCCCCCTCAATTTCATTTGCAGCATAAGAGATACAAATTGAGGTAAATTAGACCCACAAGGAATACTTTAATTTTCCTCTCTCTCATGTGCATGTGTATGCTTCACGCAGGAGCAGCAGCAGGCAGGTTTGGCTCGGCGTTGTTATAAAACAAGCGGCGAATAACCGATGAAGAGAAACGAATCACACCACAGTGAGACACGAGATTTAACGTGAAAAACCCTCCTAACACGGAAGGGAAAAAACCACGGGCGCCAGTTAGCAAGAACTTCACTATCAAGAGTTGGATTACAACGCCGGACGGCGACGGCTTACAAAAAGATCACACTCTAATCTAGGTGGAAACCCTAAAAAGGTACTCTCTCCGTCCCAAAAAGAATGCAATTCTAGCCATTTACTAGATTCATTAGAGATACTATAAATCTAAATACCTTCTAACATGGCTAGAAGTGCATTCTTTTTGGGATGGAGGAAGTATTCTGTAAGTCGACCTTTTAACGTGCAACCAAATTTGGAATATAACTCATAGTGTCTATGGGAAGTGTGTCCCATGGTTTCTTGGTGTGGGTCCCTAATAAACTCACTCTCTATTCTCTTCACCAATCATATTTGTTTCACATTTATTATAAAGACAATATACTCTCTCAATGCATAACTTGGTAGTGTCTAGTTCTTGTGTAGACACCGGATCTTTTGCAAGACCCAGTTTCTTCCTTTTTTTTCTTATTCTTTATTTATTAGAGTGACAGATATCTTATACGGTGGCCTAATTATGCTATAAAAACTACCGTATATAGAGAGTTGGGAATTACCTCAACAGGCGTCCCTCTGTCTTCCTCTCGTCCACGTTTACAGGGCGCTTGCCTCCTCCCGAGCGTGCCCTTCGCCTACGCATTTACTACCGGCGGACGGACGCCGTCCAACATAGAAGGCGTGAGTCAGCTCCGATCCACACGCATGGGTCATCTGTTTATTTATTTAACAAAAAATATTTATTTTCCATTACTTGGTTACCCTGGACTGGAATTCTCCCTCCATCCATTTATTTAGGGCGGATGCTCTTCTACTCCAGAAGACCCAGTCAGCCCTAGATACTTGTGCCAGCATTTAATCGATTATATCGACTCCAGAGACCAAGGCAGCCCTGCTCGCTGTGTTCAGTTGCAAAAAGTACCTTTTACTTGCTATTCATCCGCCTCACATACACGCTTCCCAGAAAATTTACTTTCCACTTTTCATATTCATCCCCTCACATAACACGCTTCCCAAAAAAAGAAAGTATTTTCTTCCCCTCCAACTAAACTAACACGCTTCCCAAAAAAAGAAAGTATTTTCTTCCCCTCCAACTAAACATGGCTACCGAGGCAACACGTGGCATGGTGCTGGACCAAGTAGTACTACTTCCTCCTTCTATTCACGTGGGACCGATACAATCAAGTGGCCATTCTCTATGGGAGTTTGATGAACAAGAATCATCTAAAAATGTTTGAAATTAGGATATAACATGTCTCAATGCATAGTTTCATCTATTGTTCTTTCTTAGGTTACATGTAAAATACAAGTTGCCTGGGTAACTATGTATGCATGGTTTCATTCCTATGAAACTCATTTCACCTCTCTCTTTATTAATATACTGACACATCACAAAAAAGCCTACATATCACTATATTTATTGTTTATGAAACCCCACTGAGATTGTCCTTCCATGAGGAGTTTCATAGATATTAAATTCACTGCCACATTAGCATTGTGCTGACATGATAGGATAATTAAGAGGGGGTTTCATGAGATGTGAGAGGAGTTTTATCACCTTAAATCTTTTTTTCATAAAACTCATGTGGCACAATTACCGAGTTTTGAGCCTAGGTAATTGTGTCCATGAAACCTCCACTGATACTGGCCTTACTCCTATTTAGGTAAACCAGTTCGATAATTAACAGTCGTCTATTTGAGTCCATGTAGGTAAAATGGGCTGATGTGGTCTTTCGTTAAATCATAAAAGAGTGTTACTATCTATTATCTTGTATATTGCTCTGGCTCGTGCTTCCATACAAAACAACATCAACTAGGGTGCATATTAAATATCATATAGACAACTAAATAGAGTACTCATTCAATATAAAAAATAGAGTACTCATCGTAGAGCTGCCTATTTAGTTGTATATGTCAAATAGACTATGTCTGAACTATTGTACATGCCCTTAAGCATTAAGCCATGTATGCATTTTGGAAGGAAATACCGATATGAGCATTCGACTAAAACAAAATTGAGTTTAATTCAAAAAATTATATTTGTCAAAAGCTCTAAGTGCATGTATGTGTTGAACCAAAACAAACTCTGATGGCCTGTAAAGTCATGGAGGCAATGAACTTGGTGCTTTTATAATTAATTCATACCAATTTGTAAGAGAGGAATGGCATGTTGATAAAAGATGGTAAAAAAATATTTCGTGACATTGATCAATGATTACACTAGTTGTTATATCTATTTGTTGCAGTCAAAAGATGAAGCTTTGACCTACTTTAAAATCTATAAAGGTGAAGTAGAAAACCAAATCCAGAAAGATAAAAAAAAATAGGTCAAATCTTGGTGGCAAGTATTTCTGAAATATTTTCATTTCGTGGATATCTCATCAATATATCTAAACTTTCATGTGCAGAGAATGGTAAGCCAGCTCTCCGCACAGGGGCCATCTGTTTATTTCATTACAAAAAGTAGATGACTGTTTTTTTTTTAAATAAGCGTCGTTTTATTCATGCAAATGCGGTTCAGCTAGATCGTGAACCAATAAGTCATTCATGTGCTGGGAGAGGGTTTATCCACACAGCCGGATGACCCAGTTCCCTATTGCGATCAGCTTATATCAAGCCATGAACTACAATATTACACTAATGAGAAACATGCACAACGTCCGCCGAGGTAAACAAAATAGACATGGCTCATTGTGTTTATCGAATATGCGCCGCTGAAAAGGTAATCAGGAGAGGTTCCACCCTGTGGCGAAGAGATACTGCTATGCGGGAAGCTCGCCGGACATTATTGGTACTCACACGTCCAAAGTTTCATTCAACCTTGATTAGTTCACTAATTTTTTTTATCGCTACAATAAATTTCTACTCCCTCCGTCCCAAAACTATAGTCGTTTTGGGTGTTCGTGCCACAAGTTTAACTATATTTATAGAAAATACGTTTAACATTTAAATATTCAAATATTTTTTTATAAAAAACTAAATCTTAATATCTATCTAATTATATCTATATTATATCATAAAATTTAATATTTATTTTTATATAATTGGCCCTAGTATTTTCTCAGAAAGTGAGAAAGACTATAATTTTGGAACGGAGGGAGTACTTTGGATACGAATTAAAAGTACTAAACGTGGTTAGGTGACAAAAAACATTTAATAACCCTCCAATATAATTGCAGAATGAGTCTATTAAGTCTAATTAGATGATGATTAGAAAATGTTGTGTTACAGTAAACAATCTCTAATGACGTATTATTTTTCTAGAATAATGACGGATTAATTTTAATAATAATGAACTAATTAGACTTAATAGATTCATCTCGCGATTTCATGTCCATCTGTGTAAATAGTTTTATAATTAAATCATATTGAGTCCTCCCAAATTTTTTAGAATTGCTATGATAAATTTTGCCAAAAGTTGAATGAAAATGCAAATGCAACCGAATGAAGCTTGAAGTACTCGCGGGGTTCCATATTCCAAAATGAAAATGTCCTTTCAACGTCCTTCGTCTATTACCCGAGTTTGAGTGTCATCCCTCATCTATAAAACTAGGTATTTGACATCCCCATCTATCTAATCCGTTTTTTTTTTTGTCCCTCGCTAGTTTTGAAGGTGATTTTAGATATTGTGATAGTGAGGCCCATATGTCAGAGCGGGGCCCACATAATTCTTCTCATCCCTCTCTTTTCTTCCTCCTTCCCTTATCACCGGGCTGCCACCGCCACCACGCCACCTGAACCCCACCGCACGCCACCGCCTAGACCCCGCCGCGAGCCACGACCTGGACCCTGACGCGCGCACCGCCTGGAGCTAGCTGTGTGACGCAAAGCACGCTCTGCCATCTGACCACCACCCACGAGCCGCTAGAGGCCTCCACGCCGCTCCTGGCATCACGAATCGGTGAGGAGGCAATCGAGGTGGCGCGTTGGCCTGGCATCATGGCGGGTGGAGTGTAGGTAGTCTCGCAGCGGTGCGGTGGGGCGGAGTGGCGGAGTGTAGGCGGTCCCGCAGCGGTGCGGCAGTGCAACAAGGTCCCACAACAGCACGGCTGGCAGAGCGACGACGCGAGGTAGAGCGGGATGGTGGAGCTGCGTGGGGAGGGAAGGAGGAAGAGAGAGGAGGGAGAAGAAGGCATGTGCATGTGTGCCCCACCCTGATATGTGGGTCCTATTTTCATGTCATCTAAAACTGCCTTCAAGGTGAGGGAAAAAATAAACATATTAATAGACGAGGGATGTCAAATACCTGATTTTATAGATGCGAGACGAGGTTAGACTCGAGCAATAGATGAGAAAAATCGAAAGGACTTTTTCGTTCCTAAAACCACATTAAAACCAGCGATGGACAAAAAAAATAAACGGATTACATAGATGAAGAATGTCAAATACCTGGTTTTAGATGAAGGATGAAAGTCAGAGTCAGACTAGGCAATAGAAGAGGGTTGTCGAAAGGACTTTATCCTTTCTGAAAATGTACTTGCAGGGCAGCAGCAGCCCAGCCCATAAGAAAGAAATCCAAAGTCCATTGTATCGGGCCTAAAGCACCGACCGGCCCAATAAACTTCCTTACCCAACCCACGGCCCACGCCAATTTGCACACCTCCTGATCTCTCCCTCCCCATGCCTTGCAGAGGCTACCTTTACTTCCAAGATGCAGCTGTCCCATGCCGCGACCTTGATCCACGTGCACATAGCATCTCAAGAATGTTCAGCAGTTCAGTCCAGCCGCTGCCGCTGCAACGGTAGGGACCCGCTGCATCTCAGTTGGAGCTGGGCATCGTTTATCATACCTGTACTGTACAACAGCTTAACGAGAACCCAGAGATACAGCAAAGAAAGAACACAACCGAAAAGAACCTGCGCCTCTGTATGTGATGCCAATGTGAGCACAATCACAGGTTCAGAGTGCTAACAGGCTGTATTGGATATAAGCAAAACCCTGAACATTTCAAGCCACATGCCTTGAGACATACTGGTAACAACATGTAGGTGCATTGCAAAGATACCTGTAATGAGGTATTTATAAACAAAGCAAACACCATACAGGTACCTCTTCCATTTCTTTTCTACTACTACCAAATCCCACTGGGAGAACACCACTAGCACTGCACTTAAATATCACGGTGACAACGGACCATGTCTTTGTTGCTGCTCACAACCTAATCGGAAGCATGGGATTCAGTACAGCAAACCTGTCAGCAAAAAAGCACACAATTTTTCATGGTTTAGTATCATGATCAAATCTCATTCTACATAAATTTTTATATAGAAAATCTGTCGGTACCAAGGTCACTTGCCAAAATTATGTTTATCATTGCAAATAAGGATTTTGGCCTGCAGTGAAGTTACAACTATTTCTTCCCAGAGGTAATTAAGTAATTTCCTGTCATCAGTCGACTTGACCCATGCCACTTATCATCTAGTAAATAATGAGCAAAGCATATATAAAAGTTGTTCTCCAATGCATGAAAAACCACAATGAGCAGCATGGTACTGCAATAAACCATCGTAAATCATCATATTCCGTGAAAGCCTAAGACAAACTGACAAACCCTTGGTACAAACTAGCATGTTAATCCATTTAATTAGGACATCAAATCAACCTCGGATTCTAAAGCAGAATTGAATATGCTCATGTGATCCACCATACAGAATCAAATACCACAACCTGGGATTTTGTTTATGATTTACACCACTCAGTTATTTCTTTTTCTTTTCTCTGCAGTGATTCTTTTTCTTTTCTCTGCAGTGATTAGTTTCAACTCAATTTGGCATCTTCTCTATACTAGCCCTAGTTCAAAAGAAGGCATTAGAGAGAGTCACACAATCTCATTTTTTTTTATCAAATCCATTTAACTGAAATTCTCCAAAAAAAAAAAAACAATACACCAAACCTTCCAAGAAGTTCTAAGGAATATTAAAATATCTAAGGATGCACTAAAGATACTGTTGGAAATATAGGCAATTGTAAGTTTAATTTCCGAACTAGATTAAACATGACGATAAACAATCCTAGCATGCAATTCTTTAGCAGACTAGGAAGTACGAATAACATAATCATGACATCAGAAAACATGATTAAAACATAGTGTACGTACAGAGGAATTGCCGTAGGAAAGATGAACGGCGCAGTCGGAACTACGACGGTTCTACGGACGGAGCGCAGCAGACGATGTTGCAGACGACGGTACGCCGCAGCACCAGACTTGGACGGAGGACGAGCCGTGGTGAAGACGTTTTGAGCAGTCGCGCGTAGCGCTTCCCAAAAACCTTATTCGCCCTCTCCCGGTGCAGGATCTCAAAGACGACTGGTTCCGGAGACCTGCTCTCCCGTTCGCCGGTGCACGCCGGCGCTCGGAATGGAGTAGACTATGATGGCAACGCAGCAATGAGAAGTAGCAAAACCCTAACTTGTATAGACTTTATTAGGGACTCCCTAACCTAGGGGATTCCCATATAGAGTCTATGGTGCACTTCTTCCATGAGGGAGGTGGTCTATATTTATTGGGAGGAAAACCCCCACACCCTCATCCATTAGCAATTTGGGACTAATAGATGACGTACCCCCTCAAGTGCTAATGGGCTTTTGAGATTTACTTAGGATTATTCATATGGGCCAAGCCCAATAATCTAACAATCCCCCACCAGATCTCAAATTCCCATATAGAGATTTTGCTTGTTTCTCACTATTGTTTATATACCAGTATTTCGGCAAGGACTGTTAAGTTGAACTCTCGCCTAGAACTTCAAGCTACACTCATCCACAACTTGAACAATGGACTACGCCTTGAATTGCAAGTTTTGTGCAGATAAGTTTCACTCAAAGACCAAACCAGTACTTGGCTACCTGTAGCCTACACCGCGGATGGAGCATATACGTCATACTCCTTGGTCTCTTCTTGAGCTTACTAAAGATCACCCAAATCTCATAGACTGCGACGTTTTACAATCGGGCTCATATAGGTGTGTTCTTTCAAGAATGTTCTGTAGGACAACATCTTCGCTTAATCAAGCCAATAGAAACACATTAAAGCATATCGCTAACCTGCCTTGCAGCATTTGAGAGTATTGCATCTTCACTCAGAGAGATTGTTTTTCCCAGGTCCTAATTCACGGGATCTCCGATCACATAGGTTGGGTTACTACTGTGGCAACTTACGCGGGTCTCATACCCATCTCCCTCGATGCATTTTCTATCACATTCCGTGATAAACCTTTTGTAAAAGGATCTGCCAGGTTTTTGTCAGTTTGAATATAAGTCACACTTATTACTCCGGAGTTTCTCAACTTCCTGACAGACTTCAATCGTCTTTTGACATGTCTTGATGACTTCGCATTATCCTTAGCACTGTTCACTTTGACTATCACCGTTTGATTGTCACAGTTCATAAGGATAGCCGGTACTGGTTTTTCAACCACAGGCAAGTCCATCAAAAGCTCACGCAGCCACTCAGCCTCAACGGTGGCTGTGTCTAAAGCGGTTAGTTCCGCTTCCATGGTTGACCTCGTCAAAATGGTCTGTTTGCAAGACCTCCATGATATAGCACCACCTCCAAGGGTAAACACATACCCACTTGTGGCGTAAAGCTCATCAGCATCAGAAATCCAGTTCGAGTCACTATATCCCTCCAGCACAGCAGGGTGCCCAGAATAGTGAATCCCATAACTCATAGTACCTACTAGATAGCGTATAACCCTTTCAAGTGCATGCCAATGATCTGAACCCGGGTTTGACATGAACCTGCTCAATTTGCTCACAGCAAAAGCTATGTCGGGTCTCGTTGCACTAGCTAAATACATGAGTGAACCAATAATCTGAGAATATCTTAGTTGGTCTTTGGCTACCTTCTTGTTCTTTCTGAGCATCACACTGGGATGATAAGGCGTTGGAGAAGGCTTACTGTCTATGTAGCCAAACCGGTTCAATACCTTCTTCACATAATGAGATTGCGAAAGAGTAATCCCATTATCTTCCTTAATTAGCTTAATGTTAAGTATAACATCAGCCTCTCCCAGATCTTTCATATCAAAACTCTTTGATAGAAAAGACTTGACCTCATTGATCATATCAATATTTGTGCCAAAAATCAGTATGTCGTCCACATACAAGCATAATATAACCCCTCCACCCCCACCATAGCGATAGTACACACATCTATCAGCCTCGTTAATAGCAAAGCCCGCAGAAGTTAGTGTTCTGTCAAACTTCTCGTGCCACTGCTTAGGTGCTTGTTCCAGGCCATACAAAGACTTCACCAGCTTACACACCTTGTTCTCTTGACCCTTCACCACAAACCCATCAGGCTGATCCATATAAATTTCCTCATCCAACTCTCCATTCAGGAAAGCTGTCTTTACATCCATCTGATGGATGATAAGACCATATGAGACAGCCAAGGACAGTAATGCTCGAATCGTGGTCAGTCTAGCGACAGGTGAATAAGTATTAAACAAATCTTCGCCTTCTTTTTGTGTGTAACCTTTAGCCACAAGTCGTGCCTTGTACTTATCAATAGTACCATCTGGCCTAAGCTTCTTCTTGAACACCCATTTACAACCCACTGGTTTACACCCGTAGGGTCGTTCAGTGAGCTCCCATGTTCCATTAGAAAGAATCGAGTCCATCTCGCTCTGAACAGCTTCTTTCCAATCATCAGCATCTGGAGATGCATACGCCTCAGCTATAGACGTGGGGTTATTATCCACAAGGTACACAGTGAAATCATCACCAAAGGATTTAGCAACCCTCTGTCTCTTGCTCCTTCTAGGAGCTTCACTATCATCCTTCTCTAGGACATTCTCATTCTCAATAGGTTGTTCAAACAACTCAAAAGATGCAACTGGTATAGGAGTTATTTCAGTAGAAAATCTAGAAATGCTATGCATATCTTGTGCAGGAAATATATTCTCAAAAAATGTTGCATCACGAGATTCCATAATAGTATCAACATTCATATCAGGTACCTCAGATTTAACCACTAAAAACCTATAGCAATGCTCCTCTGAGCATATCCTAGAAAGATACAATCCACTGTCTTAGGTCCCAACTTACGCTTCTTAGGAATAGGCACATTTACTTTTGCCAAACATCCCCATATGCGTAAATAAGAAAGTGATGGTTTTCTTCCATTCCATAACTCATACGGAGTTTGATCTTTATTCTTGTTAGGAATTCTATTCAGGACATGACACGAAGTCAATACAGCCTCCCCCACCATGCCTTTGATAAACCAGCAGTGTCTAACATGGAGTTAACCAAGTTAGTCAACGTGTGATTTTTCCTCTCAGCAACCCCGTTAGACTCGGGTGAATAGGGAGGTGTCCTCTCATGAATAATGCCATATTCCTCACAGAATTCATCAAACACTTTAGGAAAATATTCTCCACCACGATCAGACCTTAAACGCTTGATCTTTCTCTCTAGTTGATTCTCAACTTCGGCCTTATATATTTTAAAGTAGTCTAATGCTTCATCTTTAGTTTGCAACAAATAAACATAGCAAAATCTAGTCGCATCATCTATTAACGTCATGAAGTATCTCTTTCCACCCTTTGTCAACACACCATTCATCTCGCAAAGATCAGAATGTATGAGTTCTAGTGGTGCCAAGTGTCTCTCCTCAGCTACCTTGTGAGGCTTCCGAGGTTGTTTCGATTGCACACAACTATGGCATTTAGAACCTTTGGCAATGGTGAAATTCGGAATTAAACACATGCTGGAAAGCCGAGACATCAAACCAAAATTCACATGACATAAACGTGAATGCCAAATGCTCGCATCATCACTAATATTGCCACAAATATGGTTCACGGACTTATTACAAAAATCAGCAAGAGAAAAGCGGAACAAGCCTCCGCAATCATAGCCTTTACCAATGAATTGTCCATGTTTCGACACGACAAATTTATTGGACTCTAATACTACTTTAAACCCGTCCTTGATCAGGATCGACCCGCTCACAAGATTCTTATTGATAGTGGGGACATGCTGCACGTTCTTCAGCTGCACGATCTTTCCCGAAGTAAACTTCAGATCGACCATGCCAACACCATGAACAGAAGCATGTGACCCATTGCCCATCAGCACGGAAGAATCCCGGACAGCCTGGTAAGAAGAAAACATGGATATGTCAGCACACACATGAACATTAGCACCCGTATCAAGCCACCAACTCGTGGATTGAAAAACTGAAAGTACGGTAGGTAAATTACCATACCCATCAGTATTGCCAATGGTCACCACGTTGACATCCTTGGGCTTCTTAGCTTTGTTTCCCTTGCGGTCTACACGATCTGGACAATCCTTGGAGAAATGTCCCAGCTCACCACAAGTAAAACACTTCAGCTCAGCCTTGTTCTTCTTCTTCTTGAAGGTAGTAGTCTTCATGGGCTTGTTTTTCCCCTTGTTGTTGTTGTTCTTGCCTGCACGCGAGAACTTCTGGACCATGTTGGCGTTGGACTGACCTTGATCTTCCTTCTCAGTAGCATCCTTCTTCCGAGCCTTCTCTTCAACATCAAGAGATGCTATCAGGTTTTCAACTGATATTTCCTGTCTCTTGTGTTTCAGAGTTGTGGCGAAGCTCCTCCACGAGGAAGGCAGCTTTGCAATAATGCATCCAGCCACAAACTTGTCGGGAATAGGACACTTAAGGAGATCAAGATCCTTGACAATGCACTGCACCTCATGTGCCTGTTCCACTACAGAACGGTTGTTAACCATCCTGTAGTCATGGAAGCTCTCCATGAGGTAGAGCTCATTGCCTGCGTCTGTTGCATCATACTTAGCAACCAGAGCATCCCACAGGGCCTTCGCATCTGTCTCTTCTATGTAAACACGGACCAGCCCGTCACATAGATTGCTCATGATACATCCCACGAAGAGATTATTGGCATCGTCGAACTTTTTCTGCTCTTCAGCAGTTAGTTCGCCCTCTGGCTTGCCAAGTCTCGTCTCCCAGATGTGCATAGCAGTAAACCAGAGGCGAACCTTGGATTTCCAGATCTTAAAGTTCACACCAGAAAACTTTTCTGGCCTCAGTGACTCAGCGAAACCAACCATCGATAAATCAACAGATTGCCTATTATAAGGTTTTTGGATTGTTGGAAATATAGGCAATTGTAAGTTTAATTTCCGAACTAGATTAAACATGACGATAAACAATCCTAGCATGCAATTCTTTAGCAGACTAGGAAGTACGAATAACATAATCATGACATCAGAAAACATGATTAAAACATAGTGTACGTACTGAGGAATTGCCGTAGGAAAGATGAACGGCGCAGTCGGAACTACGACGGTTCTACGGACGGAGCGCAGCAGACGATGTTGCAGACGACGGTACGCCGCAGCACCAGACTTGGACGGAGGACGAGCCGTGGTGAAGACGTTTTGAGCAGTCGCGCGTAGCGCTTCCCAAAAACCTTATTCGCCCTCTCCCGGTGCAGGATCTCAAAGACGACTAGTTCCGGAGACCTGCTCTCCCGTTCGCCGGTGCACGCCGGCGCTCGGAATGGAGTAGACTATGATGGCAACGCAGCAATGAGAAGTAGCAAAACCCTAACTTGTATAGACTTTATTAGGGACTCCCTAACCTAGGGGATTCCCATATAGAGTCTATGGTGCACTTCTTCCATGAGGGAGGTGGTCTCTATTTATAGGGAGGAAAACCCCCACACCCTCATTCATTAGCAATTTGGGACTAATAGATGACGTACCCCCTCAAGTGCTAATGGGCTTTTGAGATTTACTTAGGATTATTCATATGGGCCAAGCCCAATAATCTAACAGATACACTAGGATTGAAGGCAGAATTGTTTGTGGGCAAGATATTAGTTGACTAAGATACAATGATTCCTAACCATTTCACTTAATTAGTGATAACCAAAACCAATTTTACATGATAGAAGAAGCAGTGATAATCCGAAATATATGAGTGCGACCACTGATGCTATATTTGCACAGGGACTCAAGATGCGAGCATTTGATATATCTTTTACTGTACGACAGTAACTCGTGGATTTTACCCTCATGCTCAACATTTTAACATGGTGAAATAATGAGCAAATTATAACATGACGAACTAATATAGCCAATGTAACACCAGAAATTAACAACGGGGGATCAAGTCCTAACACAACAACTGCTGCTAATCTATCTTTCTCAGATGATTATCAGCTAATTTATCAGGGACTGAAAAATTCAAAGCTCCAATGGGCTACTGAAGGAATGCTTGCCTGCCACTAATCGTTTAATGGAACCTTCTGAATCAAAAGTTTCTATAATGTGTAGATACAAAAGATAATGCACGAATATCACAATCGCAGACACCTTGAGAGCAAGTACTCCGTTGTTCAAAGCAAGAACTCTGTAATGCATAGCAATAATTTCAGTATGCACTCAGATGCTTTAATTGATATTCTCCATACAACATATTGACTCATTTGTTTAACCTATTGAACCATGAACATATAAGGACAACATTATGAGCATATGCAAGTTCTGTGTGTTAGTTTGCGTGAAGGTGAAATGTCTTTGCAAACAAGAAATGCTCGATTCAAATAATTATCATTATAAATTACCTAAGGAACTTTTAGGCTCTAGTATCTGGATTAACTAAAACTGACACTTGGTGGGAGACATATGTAGACAACAACTGAAAATAAAGCATGCACAAAAATAATCAGAAAAGTAAAGTATAAAGGAACTTCAGGCTCTAAATTGGCACTAAGTGGGAGAAGAATACATAGGTTGACTACAGATAACAACTGAAAAACATGAACATGTGTCCAAAAGAAAACTAAGCATAAACATGCAAATACCTGATTCAAGTCTTGTCACTCTTTCTTTGTGTCCTCAGAATCTGAGTAGGGCAGCAGAGTGCATGAACCAATTATGTGCCCATTAAGGCATACATAGTACTCAACAGAATCATCATCCGCATCCAACCTCGCGGAGGCACTGCTGGGTATCATATTTGGTTGCATCAAGTGCCATAGCTTTGTTTTACAGTAAGGACACACCTCATTCGGATGGAACATTGCCTGCCTCTCAATCAACATCTTCTTCATATTTGACCCAGCAAACGACTTGAAGATACCTCGGAAGATGCCTAAGTCACCTTCCTCGCCCTGGTCAAGATGTTCACAAGACTCTGAGACGTACAAAACATCTGACCTGCACTGTGGCAGCAATAAGCCCTTCCCCAACGTCCTAGAAAAACGGGTCCTGTAGACAAAGTGCCCTGGGATTGGGACATGGATGTTACTAAACAGGTCTCCCCTAGGGCACCCTGAGCAATAGATAAGAAGCTTCGCTAGGGCCTTCCAGTTTCCATCGACAATATGGCTTCCATCAGAGTGCAAATCCTTCATCATCTTTGGTGCCCTGGCATGGCAGAATTCCTTCCAGAGCACCCTCTTGGTGAATTCATCAAACCACTTACATACGCTGGAGAATATAGCAATCATCTTCGGGTTCCATTTCATGTGTTTAAACACGAGATACATAGCATCCTCACTGATGTGGCCCTTGAGGCAAACACAGGCCGAAGAGTGCGTACAACGGTACCGCTTAACCACCAACTCCATTTCAGGCGATCAGGTCAATTATGGCAAGCTCTACATAGCCCTTCAATCCTGCTCCTGCAGAAGTTCGTACCAAAGTTTGAGATGCTCTTTATCATGCATTCACCAAACATTGAAACCAACAATCACTTGATAATTAAACTAGTAGGTCAACTATTGTGCCAAATATTGGTTGTCATATTGTTCGCTGTGCAGACTACATTATGAGGTGACAATTTTTATAAAAAAAAAGAAATTCAGCAACATACGACAAAAAAATCGTAGGATTATGACCAGCTAGTATTATTCGATCAATATTTTCTACCTCAAAATCCACCAGTAAAATCTCCAGAACAAGTTGCCCGTCTGACCGTCTGGTGGGATCTCGCTACAGAAACAAATTGATCAAAGAACAAGGGTTGATCCTCAATGCAGCCAACAAAGAAAATCCCCACCTCCTAAATGCAGACGGGAGGAACCGCCAAAATACCAGAGCAAACACCAGAAACGAATCAATATATGCACATTTCCAGGCCGAATCGAATAAAGAAACCTACCTGGTAGCTCGGACGGCGCAAAGATTGCTGCTTCCTACCACCCCGTCCCCCCGCCTCCGAACCTCCCACCGGTGCGGCCGAAGCCGGACGAGAAAAATTATATGAACACCCCCGGGTGCTGGGTCGCTCTGCGCCGGCTGAGGTGAGGGAGAAGTGGAGAAGAGCAGGGCGAGTCGATTGATGGCTCGCTTGATTTGACGCCACTCGCTTCTTCCTGGCTCTCAATTCTCACTTCTCAGGTCCCTCCGCGAAGGAAGAGGCCGGGAGGGAGAGAGTAGCACACGCGTTTTTTCTTCTTTTTTTTTTCCATTATTCCCTAATTGGTCTAGAAAAATACCTGTTATTTTCTTAGTCCCGAAAAACTTTTCGTTAATATTTGACACTGAGTTCAAATTTCATTCCACATTGGATACTCCGTCGTGTTTTTCATCCAAGAACCATTAAATGCCATGAGAAAATACGGTTTTGTCCCTGTGGACCTACCATAGTGACTGAGTGTCAAACAGAAAACGAAAATTAAACTTGTCAAATAGAGAACGAAAAATTTTCGAAGGCCGAGAAAGGAAGCCAATAGGAAATAAACTTTTTAAAGAGAATTAGCTCAACTTGTTTTTACTCTATGTGTGCAATTCTTCGAAGTTTCATTAATATATCAATTTTACCAAGAATTATACTTGGTATTTCTAGAGAGAGATCTTAAGAAATATGAACCTATTTATGAGATTTTTAGAAAAGGAGAAAAAATTCACCTCCTAAGAAAACTGATAGGTAATTAAAAAGAAAACGTCATGAAAAGTAATTTGGGTTGTCCGTATAAAGCATGGCACAAGTGGAGCGGCTGCAATGGCCCCCAAATTTGAGGGAGACCAAATTATCCATTAGCCAGCCTTTCAATCTATGGGGATTTCCCCTTGCAAACGGAACCCGGCTGTGGACGCAGCCAGAGAGCAGATGGAAGGGTTTTGACCTCCTCGCATAGAGGGCACACTCATCAATGTCCCCAAGTCCGTGGCGCCTGAACGCCACTTGCTATATGGACACGACTAGTATGCAAATGTCCAACTCGGATGGAAGTATACTCTACCTTGTCGAGGGAGGATTTCAACCTCCATTGGTAGTCGAGAGTACCGGAAGCAGAACACTCGACACTAAAGCTCACAATGAGACCAGCATGTGCCAAGTTGTTACTGTTTAGATGGTGGAACTGTCAAGGGATGGTAGTAGTTAGTCTACAATGTTTTCAATGGTCGCGACGTGGGCGTGCTCGCACTATCTCCACTGAGGGCTGTTGGATCAAAAGCCAACGCTCAGGATTTTCCTCTGAATGCGCTCCAATTCACCAAGAGGCAGCTGATGGCCCATAGTTCCTTTTGCTTTCAGCCTTTGCGTCCTCAGTCTATTCATAGACGTCAGGATCACCAAGTTGCAAGCCGAGGATGACCAGCGAGATGCCAAGTCGATGGCACGTACGCTTGTGGACTGGGTTGCAGTCACGGAGGTGACGAGAGTATATTCGGGAAGATACCCATGCCGGCCAAGTTGGCTTGCTCACTTGCCGTTGCTGCTATCATCTTCTCACCTAAAGGCAGCCAAGAGACCAACCACTTGCATTGGCTCCCCTATTGGCTATTGCCAAGTTGCTCCTATGCCTCTAATAATAATGTCGCAGAGAAAAACCTTGGCCTGCTTTCATGGACACTCGCACCGTGATGGCACTCTGCTCGTTGCGCGCTCTGCTCCTATGACCGTGATGTTCCCGTATGCAGCGATGAAGTACGCTCTGCTCCTATGAACGTGATGTTCACGTTTTCTTTTCTTCAATTTGCTGTCGTTTTCACAATAGAATTATGTTCACCATTTACTGCCAAAAAAGTATCTGTAGCCTGTAAAACAAATGATTCGGCAGTTTGCCCAAATAAATACAGAAAAACTTCACCTGAAAGTCTGAATCTCCAAAACTTCTTTCAGGTACCCCTCAACCCATGCCGTTCCCAGAACTACACCCAATATGATCTTGAGCACTGGTTTCCAAATTCTAAGCACTGTAACTGTGCAACGAGACAGATTGTCAATAGCACCAGAGCACACTGATGGCTTTTCGATGCTAACACATGACATGCAAAAGCCAAAACTTTGCAACGTTTGCACTTACAACAAATACTAGGGGAGTTCAGTTACACAGACCCAACAACAGCACTGAGATTTCACCTAACAAGGAAATCTCAAGCAAATATCTCTCTAAGAAGCCAGTCTAGACTCGGATAGGCGAAATACAGTACCAAGAACGAGGGAAGCGCAAATAATACAGTGATAAGGATGTACAATAACAAGACCGCTGCGCTGGCTGGGATCGCATACATCACTATGAGGAGGAAAATGAACACTAGGGGAAACTTGGCGGTCAGGTGAACCAGGAATGACAATGACTTGCGCAGGGAAGCTTGTACCCTCTCAGAGTTCAGGAGAGGGATACCATAGTTGGCATGATTTGCATTGGCTGTGTCAGCCTGTGGCGGGAGGGGCCTTCTGATGGGGTTTGAAGAACCTGCATTTCCATTTGCTCTGTTGCTGCTTGGGAGCCACGGAGTATGTTGCTCATTCTGAATAGTAGATCGTGATCGCGCACGCTCACCATTCATCCCTTCAACCATCCAAAGGAGGAAGTAGTTCTTGCGTGGGAATATGAGGTTTCCTTTGTAAAATATGCGGAGTGACAGGAGGTTGCACCAGGGACAGCATATGAAGAATGGCAGCTGGATTGGCACCGTTGGAACTTTGATGACAGCCCATTGAAGGCCTAGGATGCAATTCTTACACATGCTGTGGCCGCACCATAGCACATAAGGCACGTTCTCCACTATGTTGAAAGATTCCCAACATATTGGGCACTCCAGGCCTTCTTCCCTGCTTGTGCATGAGGATGCCTCGTCATCAGAACAAGCAGCACTGGAAGAGGCGCAATTTGGAGGACTCCTCTTCCCCAGCCCAGATGTCCAAGCATTTGATGCAAACCCCCACATTTCAGTAAGCTACCTTAAATACCCTGATTTCACTTGCATAAAAATTTGACTTGGGGGTAGACCTGAAGATCAAGTGAATCATGTGTGAGAACAATGATAATAGAAAAGAGAACTACATATCAGAAGATAAATAATATATAAGCCGATGTTAGTAATTTAGCATTTTTACTAATGGGGAAGATGGAAATCTGTCCGAAATCAGGAAAATGCAAATGGAATATTGAAGCAGCTCGCCATGTATATGGTTTTACAAGGAGACTGAGACCAAAGATCTAACTAGCCCTTTTACCCAAACACCCCACACACCCTCATTCAAAGAGAGTGGAGAAACAAATCACTATTAATATATCAAAATATGCGGTCATAAAAAAAACTAAGGTAGCGTTTGGTTAGAGAGCGACATAGAATGGAATGGTTCTATGTTTGCGTTTGGTTGAAGGAATGAGCATGGCCAAGACAACGGCCTCCAGCCACCGTCTACTCCCTTCCCTTCCGGATGTCCCGCAGCCCAACTCCTCAATCTCGCCAACCGTGCCACGCAGCCTGCCAGTCTGCCACCACCCACACCCCGTTGCAGCCACTGTTGCACCGATGTGTGTGCCTGAGATGGAAAAAGGAGGCATTGCTCGTTGCTGCTTGGCTAGCATCAGTGCCTGCAAACAGAACAGAGAAGCACGGGGCAAGCGCACGCAAGTGGATCTGGGCAGCTGGGCTAGCGAACTCCATCAGAGCTGCGCAGCTGGGCTAGCAGAGGCTGGTGAAGCTGGGCAGCAGGGCAAAGGAAAGCCGGTGGCATTGATGAGGCAGGGGCGCACGGAGGAAGACGACAGAAAGAATTAGCGTCGTCCTGGGACGAACTCGTCCTGTCTTTATTACAGAGCAAGCCCATCCCGAATCTTGCAGAATATTCTTCAGCGAGGGATGAGACCATCCCAGCTGCTCCTAAACCAAACACTGCTAAAAGTGAAATGGAGCCATCCCATCCCAACACATCCTCTCAACCAAATACTACCAAAAATGCATAGTGGAAGCGCATCTTCAGGAGATACCAAGCATCCAACTAGTCAGGGCTCAGGGGTCAGCATAATTGTATAAAATCAGAGACACAAGGGCCATTTGGATCCATTGCTTGCCTTGTGTTGCTAAGCAGGGGATAAGTAGCCCATGCAAGAAGAGGCTGATGGAAGAACTGAAGCGCTAGTTATTTGTTTCTTTTGCTTTGACGTCACAAAATAGATACTAATGTTATGAATAGCACTTGTATTCATTATAGGGGCACTAGGCCCAAATATTATAGGGGCGGAAGGGGCCCACGGCGGCGGAAGGGGCCCGCGGCGGCGAACAGCAGCAGCGACGGAAGGGGCCTGCGGCGGCGGCAGATTGAGGCAGCGACGGTGGATCGAAGAAGCACAGTGTTCAAGACAAAGAACAGAGCTTCAAGAGATCCAAAAAAAAGATGGTGCAAGTGCAACACCAGGATTTCGAATTAGGGAGAGGAGGAAAACTTAACCCTAAACCTTGCTCTAATACCATGTTATGAATAGCACTTGTATTCATTATAGGGGCACTAGGCCCAAATATATACAGGTACAGGTGTGGGGAAATATGCACAAAGACCCCTTATACAATGGGGAAATACATAAATACAAGTAATAGAAATTTTGTGATTTTTTTATTTAACCAACACTTGTCATGCAAGACCAGATGAGCAGCTGCTGGCAAAGGAACTAAACATAACTAAGTTTACCTGCTCATCACTAAGCGAGTTTTACTAAAACAAAAGCATGACTACACAGGATAATCGACCACAGATAGTAGTACAGAAGAAACCTTATGCCCTTCAGAGATATATGAACTTAATGGTTGTAAAATCAGAAACTTTATAAGACAGTAGGTTAAGATATGGGGTTACTTTTTTTTTCTAATGTCATATTAAAGAAAACAGAAGAAGCAAGTGGAAATCATTCAAACCACACACGACAAGAAAACACAAATGTCTGGACTCTTGGTTAGCTTGAAAGCTATCGAGTTAGACATGGATGACAGTTATTCTCTGTTTCATATCACTTACCAAGGTATCCTTGTTACAACATTTTTTATGTGTAAAGAAAGATTGTGCAGCTGACTTAAAATTCAGGTTATAACTTCAATTAGCGCATAACATTCACATATAGCTCGACTATATAGCTACACCAAAATCATTCGCATGCAACCCAAAGGGACATGGACCCAAGATGCTCCGTAGAGAAACTGTGCATGGAAATGGCATGTGTATTTATCAGGCAATACTAGCACGCTGCTTCGTTTCTGATAATTTGAAATTGAGTAGCATAATTATGAAACATTATTTCCAACAGGGCATAAAAGTTCTTAAATATGGAGATCAACTCGAGTAACTTATTATAACAAGCCTATCATACACAAATCAGCAATCCACTATTACAATAGCATATGCCTTGTTTGATAATTAGCAGATGCTGAGATATTAACGAACATGAAACCTCATGAACCCATATGCATGTGCATAACTGATTCTTGGTTTATCAGAAAACACGTTCTTTCATGTTTTCCTTACAAGAATACATAATTCACATTACGAAATAAAATATATTGACACACTTCAAAGCAAAACATTTTAAACAAATAAATTACAGAGTGTAGACTTTTTATCTGATTAGCATATAAAAGTAACAATGGCCGTGGTTCTACAAAATTCTTCCTGAAATGCTTTATACAAAAGCTATAACCTTTTGGACTGTGCAGTTATTTTGACTGTTTACAAAACAAGATCGTGTTGCTTGCAAAGCAAATTCTTAAGAAGCAAACAAAGTGTAGTGTGCACACAAAAAAGAAAGTTTCAACAACATCCTCCCTATCTTTTCTCTATATCTATATACCCGCAGATCAATGTTTCATATACTTCAAATGGGGGGAAAACCTATCCAACAGTACACAACCAAAAATCATTCTTCATATATTGGAAACGGAACCGCTGGACATCAGATCGAACAGCCGAACGCATATGGCGCAGCAAGAATCAGACGGCACATGCATGCATGGTCGCATGGAAGATAAGGAGGAAAATACAAAAGGACGACCATAATATTTCTTTCCAGGTTAGCAAGCGTCCATATCCGCGGAGCCTAAACTGAACCGCTAATTTTAGTACGGAATCCATCAATCAATCAACACGGAGCGGGAGAGACCGGTGGGCGCAGCACGCGTACCTGCCACGCAGCGCGGAATACCCCGACCTCGGCACCGACGACGGCGCCGCTGCTGACCGGAGAAGAAGCGATCGACCCAATCTGCTCGTCTGAAGCAAAAGGGGACAAGGGGCAGAAACCACCCGTAAGTGGGGGCACTCGAGTCACACAGGAAGGGGAAGAGAGCTCTAGCGTCGGGACTCACCTGCTGCGGCAGGAGGATGGAGGAAGGGCGACGCCGCGGCCGCCGCCGTCGCTGCTTGGCTCGCGTAGGGCTGGAGAGGAATTGGGGATCTGCGGTGGCTGGCCGCGGGCGAGGGTGTGGATGGTCAGTGGCAAATGGAAGAAGGGGCTGGGTTTGGAGGGTTGGCCGGCCGCCATGTGGATGCGGTCCACAGGTCTGCCTGAGTGTGGGACCTTCACGTCGCGGCCCACGTGTCCGTGACGTGGGTGCCATTTGGATATTTTTCTCGAGGAGCTGTCAGCCACGATGACTATGAACTATCTCAATAATTTTTTATTAAGTTAGCGAGTGAGAGTTAACTTTCGCCAACTTATTTTGTCAGCTTGTCACATTGAATATTCGGACACTAATTAAGAATATTAAATATAGGTGTAAAAAAACTAATTACATAGATAGACTCCACATCGTGAGACGAATCTATTAAGCCTAATTAATTTGCCATTAGACACTATCATACTACAGTAATTTGTTATTAAAAATACACTAATGACATATTAGGCTTAATAGATTCGTCTTGTAATGTAGAGTCTATCTATATAATTAGTTTTATTATTAATCTATATTTAGTACTTCTAATTAGTGTCAAAAGCATGAATGTGACATTTCGCCAACCTTACACCCCAACTAAACAGAGCCTAAGACATATTTAGTTTCTAAATTTGTAAAAAGATTTTGCAATAAATCTTTTGTACATAATAATTTTTTGGTTTTCTGAGGTGTTTAGATGCACCAATTTTTTTTCTTGCAAAAGGTGCATGTTATATCCTCAGCAAGTGGCATGTGGCTCAATACACATTTTGCAAGTTTGGGGAGCCAATACTCCCAAATGCAAAAACTTCACAAATGTCACTTTTTGGTAGAGGTGTTTAGATCCATTTTGCAAAAAGATGGTTAAAACACTAAACCTTCTTGCAAAATTGGTGACCTAAACACCCCTAAATTATAACAGCACAAACTCATAGGGCCAAAACAAAAGTCACTCAAAAAGGAAAACACAATCGATTAAAATCAGGAACCTAAAATGGGGATAACGATGTGAAGTTAGTCTGGGGATTTAGAGGCTGTGGCTGAGTTACTTGTTCCCTCCAAGCCTAGGGGAATCTTTCGCAAGCTCACCAGCTTGCATGGAGTGTGGGGAAGCGGCGGTGGCGGACGTACCGTTGGAGCTAGGTGGCGGAGGCAGATGGCTCGAATGGGTTAGTGTTGGGTGGAGATGGAGAGAGTGGTAGCGGCAACCGCCGAAGTCGGAGGGAGACACTGGCGGCAAGGTCGGGGTCGGGCGTTAGGGCATGGGTGACTACGCGACGAAGAAATATAGGAGGAGGAAGAAAGAAATAAGGAGAGAGAAGGGAAACACGTGACTTGTTAGATCTTAATATAATGGCTGTAAATAGTAATTGAGAGATAGGAGATTAGGAGACAGATCCTAAGGGGAAAAACTAACTAAGAACTTTTTCAAAAAACTAAAATCATTCTTGGTGTAAGTTTCACAAAAGTTTTATGCATATTAAATAGGGTAATAAATCGGTCAAAATAATTATGAAGAGAAAGGGAACATGTTCCATCAGGATGAAAGTTTGCCTCACCATTTTCAAGACTATAAAACTTGTTCAAACTGACATTGTGGACTAGAGTTTAATCTCATATGACCAGGTTCATCATGTGTGTAATTAAAAAGCTATAGCAAGCATATGAAATCGCAAAAATTAAAATTTGCATATGTGTCATGTTTATTAACTAAGTAAAAACTATTTTGATGGCGTACTATTCTTAATAACTACAAGTTGAAACTCCTCACTATAAATGATTAAGGACTCCTTCCTTTCTCATGCTGAATCACATAGCATATGTTTGGTTCTGGGACCATGTGGATTGAGTTGGCTCCAACCCAGTTATGAGGCTTGGGTTGGGTTGGCTCCAACCTAGTTTCTCATGCAGAATCAGGTCTACCACAATAAGCCCCTATTGGATCTAAGAAGGATACATGTTTTACGAATATTTTTGTCCAATGATTTCAAAAATCATGTAGTGTTTTCAGAGGTTTGACAAAGATGTACATGTTAAAAGGTGTGTTATTTTCAATATACCATGTAAACTGCATTATTTGGCTTTTTTTAAACCCAACAAGGACTATACAATATACAATAGATACTGCTTTCAGTTTTTTTACCGGTACTTTGCTATCCGACCGACAAATGCTTCGTGTTGTAGTTCTATTTGCTAATACGGTTTTTTCTTCCGTGCTTACAATTTAGGATGAAATATACTTGACCGGTTATGTTTCATTTTCATGGAAATTATAGAGATTATCTAAAATGTGATAATCAATCTGATGTTACATGTTAGCCATAATAAAGTACAAGTAAGTAATATTGTAATCGATCTTCTCTAATTCTATGTTTATTCTACATCTATGTATATTATTCCTTCATAGATACCCACAAATCCATTTTGTTTTGATCTAGAAATTTCTTTGTTATTTAGTATTTAAATGTCTATAGTAGCTATTTCTTGCTTACGTGAGTATTCCTCTTTGAGTAACAATATTTGGAGGGTTTGTTAATCATGAAATTATGGTTGTTGAGCTATATCTTCATGTTGGTAAAGCAATGGTGTAGGAGGCATTAGGAACAGTATGGGAAAAGACTAGCTACAAGTCTTTGTGTGGATTGGTGCTCCGGATGTTTCGTGATCAGGATAAATATTTCAACAAATCATTGTTGCTCTAGACTGCATTTGAACTTGCATAGTTGGACTGATTCATATCTTTATGTCAAACTTTAAGTTTTATCTTTTTTAGTGAATTTATTTTGCACCATGCAAAATGACTAATACTGCGAAATCAGCCAAACAGGTTTTTTGATTCAGCTTGATAACTATCACTTGCAATGAACACTTGGGATCAATGTAGAATTGTACTCCCTCCGTCCCTTATATTAGTCGCAGAAGCTACAGCCGTATGTCCCCAATTATCTATCGTCGTAGGACACCTGCAGGTGTCGTCGTATGCTAGTTTTCCTGCCTTCTGCCTATCCCCTCACGGGTGGTCCACACCATCCACACAAACTGACTTTTCTAAAATAAAAAATCGCATCCTCTCGTCCCACGAGCCACTCTAGGCGTAGCAGGGTCATTTGTTATTTGCATCGGGAATAGGGTTGGCTGTTCGATAAGTACTGAACCGAACCGTTCGGTTCCTTGAAGTTCGGCTCCTGGAAAATGGGTACCGATCGGTACCTGCCAGAAACAAGAACCAAGAAAATTCTATTTCGGTTCCTTCGGTTCGGTACTCGGTTTTACCCGAAAGTACTCGGAGTTTAGAATTCAGCCAAAAGGCTCATTCAAAAGGAAATTTGACAGCATTTCGCCTTATTTTTTCTTAAAACCAGCAGCCATTTTAACATAGAGAAAACAACACATCCACGATAGTTTTACAATCAACATTCACCATAGTTTGCACACAAACTTGATAGGAAATAAATAAAACAACATGCAAAGCAACCAAGGGCATGCTGTTCTGTTGCTGTCCATGCAAGCAATAGGCATGCAGCAAGCGCCAAGCAGCATGCCAGCAGCCCAGCCCCCAGCATGGCACCATGCACGACTGTCGGCTGCACATGCACCAGGCCACCAGGCACCAGCACTCCAGCACGCAGCAGTCCAGCACCACGCCAAAGCCTGAAAATTAACAAGAAAGAATAGAATGTATGTCAACATGATGAGTATGTCTAGAAGAAATGATATAGATTTATTTAGCTTATATGGTCATTTATCTTTAGACAAGTTTTTTGTTCTTGCTTTCCTTTGAGGACTTGCTTGGTTGTGAGCTGATGTTGGTGGATGTAACCATCTTTTTTTTGCCGCCTTGAATTTGTGACTGTGCAGCATGTCCATCAATAGTTGCTTTGTTTTTGAATTCTTGGATAAGTTCTGAGTAAAGAAAACAACAAGCAAAGGATATATTTATAATCAGCAAGCAAAATAACAAATGAGTGGAGATTTGAGTTAAAAACAGTAAACAAAGAGTGACCTTCTTCTAGTTTGGCTAACTCTTCTTTATTTTCCTCAACTTTTATAGGAGTTGCTCTTCTAAGCCAGTCATGAGTGCATATTAGAGCTTCAACCATAAATGGAGTGAGAGAACTCCTAAAATCAAGAATACGGCCACTTGTACTAAATGCATATTCACTAGAAACTGTGGAGATTGGGATGACGAGCACATCACGAGCCAATGCAGACAAGATTGGGAATCTAGTGGACTGGCTCTTCCACCAAGCAAGAATAGCAAACCTTTTGTTATCTTCTTCACATGATTCAGTCAAGTATCTATTCAGTCCAATCCTTGTACCCTTGCTAGTGCTTGTTGTTCCAATTTCACTATTCAGCTTTATCTTCTTTGTAATTCTAGTCTTCAACTTTCTAGTACTCTCCCCACCTTCATTAGATGGGGGTCATTACTTGGTTGGGATTGCACTTCACTTGAAGGAGAAAGATTGTTCCTATATTCTTCAAAAAGGTCATACGAGAATTTATTGACGGCAGCCCAATGTCTCCAACACTTTCACCATACATCTCATTAATTGTCATGCCTACGTACTATGAAAGCTTGTACCTAGGATCTAAGTACAGCAGCAACAAAAATCAGCAAGTTAATATTTTCCTTCTCCTTTTCCTTTCCCCTTCCCTTTCCCTTCTCATTCTGTGATTCTAAATTTAAATTCCCATCCCACTACCCCCAGTACTTGTCATACTTTTCTTTCATTCTTCTCCCCATTTCTTGCTGCAACAAATCAGAACTAACCATCCATTCACTAATCAACTCATCGACCTCTCCAATCTCATGAAGTAAGTGTGAGCAGTCATAGTTAAAGTAGCTGAAACATGTTTTGTTATGACGGCAAAATGACCTAGAAACTCAGCTAGTTTTTTGCATTATCAAAGTCATTATCATCAGGAACTCTTGGACCAGGAACACCTGACTTGATGTCACTAAGCAATTCTATTGTACAGTATGGATCTTCCTCTGGATACCTTGCAAACACCTTCTCATATGTAATAGCATTTTTTAGCATATCATATGTTGAATTCCACCAAGTACAAACATCAAGGGACAAGAAGGACTTGTTGTCCACTTTCTCCCATTGAGCAATCTCTTTGAATTTGTCCAATCTTGAATGTATCACCCCTAACAAATTTCACAGCCGCCCGTACACGCTTGATAGATAGGTCTACTTCTTTCAAACCATCTTGGACAATCAAATTAACTACATGTGCAACACATCTTATGTGAAGGTACCTGCCGTCTGCTATGTTAGTTTTCCCACTATTCAATTGTCTTCTCAAGTAAGCAACACCGCTATCATTTGCACTAGCATTGTCTACCGTTACAATCATTACTTTGTCCAACCCCCAATCAAGCAAGACTTTATGCAAGGGTTTACCAATATCATCCCTCTTTTTGCCTTTCATGAAAAAACTGATTATCTTTTTGTGCACAAGCACCAATCCTTGCCAATAAAGTGGGTTGTCATAGTCATATAACTCTCATTCTGCTGTGACGTCCAACCATCAGTTGTGAGACAAATTCTATTGTATTGTTCTTGAAAGAAAATTTTCAGTTTTGCTTTCTGCTCAAAGTACAATTCCACAGTGTCCCTATTGCATGTCCTTCTGGATGACAAAGTGAATTTAGGGCAGGCAATAGATATAAACTTTCTGAAACCAGGTTTTTCACCTATTGCAAATGGCTCCTCATCCTCTATGACCATTTCAGCAAAAGCAGACCTAGCAATTCAGAATCAAACTTCCAACTACCTACACTAGTGCCGGGAGTTATTGACAACACACCTTGTTTAGACTCATTATGAGGATTCTTTTTGCAAGCGCCCAAATGCTTACGCATACCAGATGTTCCATTGATCACAGGATTGCTTTTATTTCAGTTGTGCAATACTTGCATCTTTCTTTAATTAACTGACCTTCATTGTTTAAGATTTTGGTGAAATGATCCCACATTTCAGATCTGGATGACATCTGCTTTCTCTTTTTCCCCTCTTCACCCTCTTCTAGATCAATGACGTCCTTCTTCTCGGGGCATCTGGCGGCTGCCGCGGTGCATTGCCGCCTCATCCTGGGGGTGGAGCGCCGCTGCCGCGCGGCGGCTAGGCGTCGGGCGGGGAGCGGGGCTGGCTGGCGGTGCCTGGCCGCCAGAGTGCGCCTAGCCTGGCCGCAGCGCCTGCGAGCGGGCAGCGTCACAGCGAGCCAGTGAGGACGGAGGATCTGCGGCGTGCGATGCGTGCGAGACTGCGAGTGACGGCCGTGCGCGTGCGGCGTGCGAGAGTGGGAGGGACGAGGGAGAGAGAGGGGTTGGTCTAGGGTTTGCAATTGGGCTGATGCATCTAATGGGCCTTAGTTGGGATGCTCGGTTCCTCTCCGTTAACTTCTGGTACCTGTTTCAGGTAAATTCGGTTTGGTACTCAGTTCTCGTTTTTTCGTGCCCAGCCCTAATCGAGTAGGTGGTTTTTTGTCTAGCGACAAATAAAAAGGGACGGAAGGAGTAGATAATATATATGAATGTTTTCGCAGAATAAATTGTACATTCAAGTGAAGGGATTCTCCTTCTTCCGTTTTAGCATGGATATCTTTGCGGTCCTGGAATTACAATGTGAATCATGTTTGAGTACCAAAGGTGAAATGAGTTCTTTTTCTTCTTCTTTTTGCTCGAAGGGGGAGATGATGGAGCAAAAACCAAGTACAAGTACTGGTGTATGAGATTGACCACTAAGCAAGCAATTATAAAGGTTTTGTTGAGTACTTGGGCTCTGGATTGGTGTGTGCAGGCTGTAGCAGATGGTCGGAACTCCACATTGTAGCAGTAGCGACTGATGGCTGCAGATTCACCAAACTAGATCAATGTATTCTGGAACCATTGAGAAAATTCCATAGCTACCCCAGAAATTTAGGCCACTTCCATAGCTGCCACAAAATTTTTTAGGTTTCCACCAGTGCCATAGGTATTTTCACTTATGCCGCCAATGCTATTTTCATCACTTTCGATCCAACCACTGTGAAATTTTAACGATTTACCTATGGGAGGAGTTACTATAGTAGAGAAAAAGTCCATAATACCATTCAACCTTATCTCTTGTTCACACAGCTAGGCCCATTAAAGTGGAGTACGGACAATCCTAGCGATGGTAGCAAAATTTATTTCTAAGATTCTCATGTGATGTCTAAAATTAGTGTTCATTTTAATGCTTCATGTAGTGACATACGTGGTCTTCTCTATTTGGTCTATTTGATATGAATGGCACCGATGGAAATAGTGAAGATGTACTCAATTCTATTTGATGGACAATTGAGTCTTTTACCTATCTATGTAACTAAGAGTTCACGGTAGTTGGATGGAAAGTATGAAAATGGTATTGGCGGTATAAGTGAAAAAACTTATGGCACTGGTGGGAACCCGAAAAATTTTGTGGCAACTGTAGAAGAGGTCTAAATTTCTGTGGTAGCTATGAAATTTTCTCGGAACTATTTTGTTCAAGGACGAGATGCATGTCCCATTAGCTGAGATGTACGGACCGATACATCTTCAATACTTCTGCACAATACACCGTAGTCGGAACTGGATACACGTAGCTAGGTTGCTATTTTCGTAGAAGGAGAGAGGGAGAAAAAAGGGAACGTGTATTCCAAACCGTATGTTTACGCTGTACAATTGTACTCGGATGGGGGTATACAGACGGGTATACCCTGCCTGCCCCCCTTGAACAACCCGCAAACCCCAGGGCTCTCTCGATTCTCGCGACCCACCGCAGCACGCGATTCCCCCGAGCCGAAGCAGCAGGAGGAGCAACAGCGCCCGAGCCGCCGCCGATGGCGTCCTCGTCACCGGCCTCGGCGCGGCCGCAGCGCTCGCCCGACGAGGTGGAGGACATCATCCTCCGCAAGATCCTGCTCGTCTCCCTCACTCCACCGGCCAACCCCAGCCCCGCCGTCGCCTACCTCGAGCTCACCGCCGCCGAGCTCCTCTCCGAGTCGCGCCCGCTCCTCGCCCTGCACGACACCGCCGAGCGCATCCTCATCGACCGCCTCTCGCTCCAGGACCCGCCCGCCGGGTCCCCGCCCCCCTTCACCTTCCTCGCCGCCGCCTTCGGCCGCGCCGCCGACGAGGCCCGCAAGATCTCCACAATCCGCGACGCGGGGCTCCGGGCGAGGCTTGCGGCCTCCATCGCCCAGCTCCGGGGCCTCATCCTATCCTACGCGCGCATCGTCGCCGGGAACCCCGACACCTTCCCCGCGCCGCCCGGCGCGTCCCACCCCGCCGCCGAGCTCCTCGTCTTCCTACTCGCCGAGGCCGCCGACCCGCTCGACCCCACGCCGGCGCCCGGTGCTCCGCCGCCATCGGGCTTCATCGATGAGTTCTTCAGCGGTGCGGACTACGAGTCCATCGAGCCGGCCATGGGGGAGCTGTACGAGCGCCTCAGGCAGAGCGTTGAGAAGGTCTCGGCGCTCGGTGATTTCCAGCGCCCATTGCGGGTGCTTAGGCGACTCGTGGGGATCCCCAATTGTGCCAAGGCTCTGGTGAACCATCCCAAGTGGATACCAAAAAATCAGATCATGCTCATCGGGGAAGGAAGGGTCATGGAGCTATCCAGCATCCTTGGGGCCTTCTTCCACGTAAGCGCCATCCGTGACCGTGAGTTTGCCAGCAAACCAGACGTCGGGTGAGTGCTCTTTCTCTTTCTCTTTCTCTTTCTCTTGATTGATCCTTTCAGGTATGTCACTGTTATGTTTATTCAGATGTGTAAACCGTCGTTGCATTTTTTATACTGTACCTTGGCGTGTGTTTTGCTGCTATCTGTGAATATAACTCAACTGCTGATATGCTCTTGTAGACCGAAGTTCAAATTTTGACTATTGTTTGTATATATAGCAATAATTCTGGCTTTTTGAAGTATGCTCTAGCTTTCAAACAACCTATGTATAGTTCAATGCTTCAGTTAAGCTGCGAACTGGAATTGGCGCGCTGCACTGTTGATAGGTGCAAACTAGCTTGGACAATTGGGGAAAAAAAATCCTTTGATGATGTGAAGAGAGTTGGCAAGGAATGTTGGGCTTTCTTTCTGCTAGGTAGTAGGTATTGAAGTTAGATTTTTTTTAATCATTGAGCTACTGATATGGAAGCTCAGATTTGCATCTTGTGTGTAGTTGGCCAGTTGATAATTTTTTTTGACATCCCTGATTCTGGCTTAGGACTTAGGAACATCAATCTCCAACTGGAAAATATCATATGAAGAGTACTTTCAGCTGAGGATTTGTGCATAGCGTATCAAAAAAGGATTAGTTTTTCTGCCATGGCTATGTGGGTCGTCTGAGGGCATGACAGACATAGTTTTTTTTTTTAAAATGGCAATTATAGGCTTGTAGATAAGGAATTTCCCTACCAATAACCTTCACTACTATAACTTCATGTACTTTCAGGATTCATTAGCAAAATTTACCCTTTGCTTATGGGCTTGTGTGAACCTTTTTTTTTTCCTGCAAGACATTTCTTGAGTAGAAGATATTTCATCGTTTCCCTTTATGTTTGGTCCCGAGTAGGTATGCACTGAATTGGATCTTCATAATCTATCTTTTAATTTACCATGTCTTTAGATTTTCTAATCTTCTACTTCTGCAAGCCTAGTTGTTTTCAATGCAAGCATGCTACTTAATTCTTTTATGTTTTTTCCTCTCACCTTTAATTTTTGGTTAGGCAACAGTGTTTCTCGAAGGCATCTTCACGGCGGCCAGCTGATTTATTGTCATCTTTCACAACAATCAAGAGTGTTATGAATGGCTTGTATGATGGTCTTAAGGATGTTCTTCTAATCCTCCTTAAAAATTTGGATACTCGAGAAAAGGTTCTTGAGTTTATAGCAGAAGTGATAAATAAAAATGCATCCAGATCTGGCATGCAGGTAATCAACTAAAATTGTTCTGTTAGACTAAGTTTCCTTTCCATGTACCATCGTTCATTTAATCACAGGCTGTGGTAAGCATTTAGCAATAAAGGCCTGTGATCAAATTTAGTTCACTGCAGTGTATTGAACTCGCAAAGCACAATCTTGCTAGGAAAATTTAACTATCTTATAGGATTTATTACTGCTATGGTTCCATAAAAGATGCTTTTCAGTTTGGCAGTTTGCTAGTTAGTAGAAACTTACAGACTATAAATAAACAATAAAATATTGCTCTGGGTTATAAAACTATGAGTCACCTTAGGGCAAAACAGAGCCTAAGTGGGGTGTGGTGTGGGGGATCATTTAGTGAACACAGCATTGGGATGGTGCAACTTCCAACTTATTGATTCTGTGGATAGCATTGTTACCCCTAGCATGGGGAAATGACCCTCTTATATGTTTCAAATCTTCAAAAGCGTGCAACCAATATGGCATAATCCTTGGCTGTGCTAAAGTTGTAAAATTCTGTAGTAAACTCTTCCCGTGTCATGCAACAGGTAGACCCTTTAAAATGCGCAAGTTCAGGTATGTTTGTGAATCTTAGTGCTGTGATGCTCCGTCTATGTGAGCCCTTTTTGGATAACATGGAGTCAAAGAAGGACAAGATTGATGTCAATTACCTCTTCTGCAACAATAGAATTGATTTCAAGTGAGTTTCTTTGGAACAATGTGACTGACGTGCTTGATGTGCTGAGTATAATGCATATGCTACATTATTTGACTAACTGATACATTGTATTTCTACTGTAGAGATTTGACAGCAATAAATGCTTCTTCAGATGAAGTCTCATCTTGGATAGAGAGCATAAACAATGAGCACAATCAAAATAATTCCAGTGGAGAGGCTCGTTTTGTGGAATCACAGGAAGCCACAAGCTCTGGCAAAAATAACACAGCTTTGGTTAGGTGCTCAAAGAAGGAGAATTTCTCATTTATCTGTGAATGTTTCTTAATGACAGCAAGAGTACTTAATCTGGGGTTGATGAAAGCTATAGCAGACTTCAAACATATTTCTCAGGTTTGGATTCTCGCCGGTTTTGGTAGTAGTAGTTGTTGGTTATAAATGTTAGTTGTTCTTTCTTCATTTCACATCTGTTACTTCATTTATGTCTGTCCTTTTGCATATTTGATTTGATATTCCAGTTCCAGGGCAAAATGATTCTGTTAGATATCCAGGTTTTTACTTACTCTGTATTGCTTACTTGCATGTGTTTAATATAGCTCTTACTCCCTCTGTCCCAAAATACAATTCGTTTTGGCTTTTCTAGATACATAGATTTTATTTTGCATCTAGATATATGCTGGTGATATGCATAATAGAAACTATGTATCTAATAAAGCCAAAGCGGGTTGTATTTTGAGACGGAGGGATTAGGTCATAAGGCTACTCTAGTCAGTTTGAATGTCTCCTTGCTCTATGTGCAAGATAAAATAGTGCTATATATTCTTGGATGGAGGGTATACTGTTGGTGCATGCAATGCAACAATACGTAATTCACCTCTAGTTTTGTTTGGGTGAATGCATTCTTAATTTCTTATGCAAGTTACATGTACTCAACTCTCTACTGAACATATACTATTATGTTACAAACTCAGCAACTCGCAAGATTTGAAGATGACTTGGAATCAAATAGAGCAATGAGAGATCAAGGAGGGGGCTCACCGCAGCTGGAGCAAGATATAAATCGCTTGGAGAACATCGTCGAGATTTTGACACAGGACAAATTCTGTTATGAAGCTCAGATACTACGGGTATGGTCACAAAACCATATCTGTTTTCTCTGCCTATTAATGTGAATCTTCTTTGATGTTAAGCACTTAAGAGGGTTTAAGTTTGTTCAACTATGCAATATACACCCCCTTTACTCCTTTTTAGTTACTATTTACAATCCTCACGGCCAACCTCAGTCTTAGCGTATTTGTCTTTTTAACCCCTTTGGTGCTTAATGTTTCTCATCTAAGAGGAGGCTTTGTTCCAGTTCCTGTTCATACATGATTACTCATGATGGTGTGAATACACCCTTGGTGAATGTTTCTTTATATCATTTTTTCAAATCTCCTCTGGGTATCATGGTTTAGTGCTATGACCTGCCTTATCGCCCTTGATTGCTTTAATTTAAAACTTCTATTTGCTAATTGCTTACCTTTTATCAGGATGGTGCATTCCTTCAACGCGGATTATCTTTCTACAGATTGATGATACTGTGGTCAGTAGGCCTAGTTGGTGGATTCAAGATGCCTTTGCCATCACAATGCCCCAAAGAATTTTCTTGCATTCCAGAGCATTTTCTTGACGATGCAATGGATTTACTTGTTCTGACCTCTAGAATTCCAAAGGCGTTGGAAAGCTTTGTATTGGTGAGTATCCTCCTTATCCACTGTGCAATGCCCTAATTTTTTCTTGATTTGTGATTGCCAGACCTTAATCATATCGCTGCTTATGATTTTTGTTACAATGTTCATGTTTTCTTTTACAGGATGACTTTCTCAGTTTCATCATAATGTTTATGGGAAGCACATCATACATTAAAAATCCTTACCTAAGAGCAAAGATGGTTGAAGTTTTGAATTGTTGGATGCCACAAAGAAGGTTCAATAGTTTTTGTACACACCATCATAAATTTATAATCTATATGACCGTATGGCTGTGTACTGAAAATTCCTGCAATACCATTCATGCAGCGGCTTGAGTTCAACAGCCTCGCTATTTGAGGGTCACCAACTATGTCTTGACTACCTTGTTAGAAATCTTCTGAAGCTTTATGTGGATATTGAATTCACTGGCTCCCATACACAAGTGAGTGGCATGATTATTGTGTGACAAGTTTCCGCTGATTAATTTATGCATTATGCTAATCACTTCAAATCTTTGTCAGACTCTGATTATTCTCTCTCTTTTTTTTGCAGTTTTTTGACAAATTTAACATTCGACATAATATTGCTGAGCTTTTGGAGTATTTATGGGATGTACCCAGTCACCGAAATGCATGGAGACAAGTGAGTAATTTTTCCTGCACACATTTGTTCAGCAATCACTTGGTACTGAAACTTTTCCCATATTATATGACAGATAGCTAAAGAGGAGGAAAAGGGTGTATACTTAAATTTTCTGAACTTCCTTATCAATGATAGCATCTATCTTCTTGACGAGAGCTTGAACAAAATTCTCGAACTGAAGGAAATAGAGGCTGAAATGGCTAACACTGTTGAGTGGGAGCGCAGACCCGCTCAAGAAAGAGAGGAGCGACTGCGTGTATTTCATCAGTGGGAGAATGTTAGTATTGTTTACCAGTGCTCATAATTCATGTTTGTACTTGAACCTTCTTTTTATCAACTTTCTGCCCTACCATGTATTTTCATTTTCCAGATTGTTCGATTTGACATGAAGCTGGCAAATGAGGATGTTGGGATGCTTGCATTCACTTCAGAACAAATTCCAGCACCTTTCCTTCTCCCTGAAATGGTACGATCATGAAAGAATATCTTTGTTTCTGTTAGTATGTCATCACGACGTTTGTCACTTTAAAACATTGTTATAGCATTGCTTAAGCTTTGGGTAATTGGATTTATGTACCAGATTACTATTATTTTCTCACCAGCACAAAATATTAAATATTATTTTTCATCTCCAAATGGTTGTCATGTTAGACTGTCCATATATGTTAAATAGTTTGATAATCTTTTATTCATATTCAGGTGGAAAGGGTTGCAAGCATGCTTAATTACTTCCTCTTGCAACTTGCTGGTCCCCAGAGGAAATCTTTAACCGTAAAGGATCCAGAGAAGTATGAGTTCAAGCCAAAGCAGCTATTGAAACAGGTCCCACACTTAATTATATCTTTTATTCTGGCACTTTTCATCTGTTCTTGGAAAGTTCGTTTTTGTTTTTTTTACTGTGTTTCTATTGCAGATTGCTACCATCTATGTCCATATCTCAAGGGGTGATAAGGAAGCTGTATTCCCAGCTGCAATCTCGAAAGACGGTAGAGCGTACAATGACCAGGTAATTTTTGCTTTACAACAAACTCTTTGGGGAGGCTGGCGGGCAACTTGCTGCACTTCTTGAAGCCCAATACGTGCTGGGCTGTGTTCCTCCACTCACAGGCCCACTGGCTGAAAGCCCACAATGGAATCTGCCACTGGATTTCCATGGGCTTGATGGTGTTTGCTCCTGTACTCAAGTCTGACATTTGTCTTATCCATTGCAGTTGTTTGCTAGCGCGGCTAATATTCTGTGGAGGATTGGAGGCGATCCCCAAATTATAAACGAGTTTATGCAACTTGCTGTTAAGGCAAAAGCTGCTGCTTCTGAGGCTATGGATGCTGAGGCCGTCCTTGGTGATATACCAGATGAATTTCTCGATCCAATTCAGGTACCGTGGTTTAGATTATAATCTACGATAAGAGATTTTTCGATTTGCTAATAAATGTTGGCGGGCTCTTAACATAGAATAGCAGTAACCTGCAACTCAATTTATTCAGTCTTAACCACAACATTTTTTGTCTGGACAACTCTGAAAATCTTGTTCATATTGGTATCATCGAATGTCCATGTGAAACATAATAAATAAAGTAGCTAATGTTAAACACATGTGATTTTGTTATGCAGTATACTCTGATGAAAGATCCTGTGATACTGCCATCATCGAAGGTCACAATAGACCGGCCCGTTATTATCAGGCATCTGCTGAGTGATTCTGTAAGTTCAGATTTCCTAAAATTATTGGTCTCCCACCGCTGTTTGAATTTTGATTCAAGGCACTAGTCTGACATGCATGCTATTTTTATGTAGACGGATCCATTTAACCGGTCCCACCTCACTCAAGACATGCTAATACCAAATACAGAGCTGAAGTTGCAGATCGAAGAGTTTGTCCGGTCCCAGCAGTCGAGAAAGCGAACCGCTGCTGAATCAGAGATTGGCGAAGCAGATGGCACTGCTGATATGGCTGAATGAAGTTTGCCTGGAGCACGGATGGACATTTTGTTTGGAGGGGGGAGGGTTGATTAATTTACACGTATTTTATCGGTCCACATCAAGTTGGTTTCCTAGCTTGCGTCCCCATTGTCTCGATTCTTTGTACATGTTGTAAGTGCACACTGGAAACCTAAGTTGATCCGTACAAATCTAATTATACAGCGAGCCTGCTCTCCAAAATTGTACGCAATCCCCAAATGGTATATGCCGCATTTTATTGTTCGATGACAGCAAATAGACGCCACGCCACATTTTATCGTTCGGTTAAGGCAAATAGATGTCAATCATGGAGTCCACTTTAGGTTTGCCTCAAATTGGGCTAAACAAAAGTAACACTTATTTAGACTTCACCAAATTTATAGGAAAAAAACATCAATGCTACAACAATAAATAGCTCCATTGAGTCAACGTAGAATATATTTTTTTAGTGCATCTATATGACACTGTATATCTTATTATACTATCATATATTACCTCCATCTCAATTTATAAGTCGTTTGACTTTTTTTACCCTAACTTTGATCACTCGTCTTATGCAAAAAAAAAATTATGCAAATATAGTAAAAATTAAGTCATTCTTAAAGGATATTCATTAATGAAGCAAGCCATAACAAAAAAAAAAATTAATATTTCACATAATTTTTTTGAATAAGATGAATGGTCAAAGTTGGAGAAAAAAGTCAAACGACTTATAAATTGGGATGGAGGGAGTATTTTATAACAAGTAAAGAAGTTTGACTTATGGCAAAGCTGAAGTGAATGGTGGAAGCACATGATATGGAGGAACATCTAATCACCTGGACTCCGAGGCCGAGGGAACGTCTAGCCAAGTTGTCGTGTTGGCATGTCCAGGCAACCTGTCTGATAGATGCTACCTGAGTAGGTGCTGAATCCAAGCTTCTCTTTTACCTTGCTCTATCATTGCATTATCAGATTCTCTTTGGCGTTCATGCTACATCCAATATTTGGAAGGCAATAAGCGGTAGCGAACACTACAGTCGTCTCAGGTGCCGCCATGCTTGTAGCTGACTGTCCCAGGCCCTAGCCGTGCCTCTCCTTGTTTTTACGCATCTAGTGTGCCAATGCCAACCTCATCTTAGGTCCATGGAAGTATGGAACAACCCCTCAGCACTTCAGCAGCAGCCTCTGATCCTCAAACCAACATCTCCAAAATTGAACCAAAACGATCTTCAACTATTTCTTCTTTTTTTTTAAAAAAAAATGGTACTCAAAGTGATAACATAGTTTTTTTTTTTGGGGAAAGGGCAAGGGCACATTTGATTATCAGTCTCCTCAGACCAACACCTCCAAATTGTCTTATTGTCAAATAGTCGACATAGATAGATATAAATAGTATATACGATGAGAATAATGGAGACAACTGTTATAACCTATGAGCGCCAGAGGAAGAAGCCCATGGGTGGCTAAGAGGCCCATGCGGCTATAGGGGCTTTAGGCCCAGTTATCTTTTCAATATAAACTCCACTTCCCTGCCGCCGCCGCCCACCACCTCCATGCCGCCACCTATCAACAATATTAATACATAATTGTTTTTACAAATAGTACAACTAGCACATAAATGTAAGAATAACAACTATGGCATCATACCTTAACAACAACCATGAACCTTGAACAACAGTGAAATGAGATAGTATTAACTAAGGGTTGACACGAGAGTTGGTTGGCCTTTTATTAGAAAAAAAAAGTTTTACAACATGACCTGGGGTAGGCGTGTGCATGAAAGGAAATAGCAACGATTCATTTTGTTGTAGTGATTGAAAAGTTCTTAAGATCATAAGATGCACCTTGCTATCTAGAAGAGAATTGGTTCATCAAGCAACATGTGTATCCATTTTTTCAGTATTTTCGAATCTGTGTATCCATCAATGTTCTTGTACATTGTCTCCATCATTCGTGCAAGGTTAATCACACGAATAAGAAGCTTTGATGGTATTGAAGTTGAAGAGAGGTACTCATGATTCATACTCTTCCATGCATTCTCAACTTCATTCTACAGCATCTCACTTGCCTCTTCCTTTGTTGTCTTATGCTCTTCCATGTAGCAAGTTACAGAAGTAGCAACATTGTTTCTTTCTGTTTCAAACTACAATCAGTGTCTTGTAAGAATCTTTGGGAAAGGGAAATCCTGATTCTAGGTTTATTTATTTTCAATTGAATATTTTCCAAATAAAATTCAAGTGAAACATTAATTTCAAAGTGCATATACATGCAGATAGGAGACAAACACTAAACAACATTTTAGAATTTAGAATATAAATAGTTGAATATATTCCTTAGTGCAGGGGAAAATATTGATTCATTACAAGTAGAAAATTACCGCATGAGCAACAATGTCATCCATCAGTCGAGATATAATACAGGAATCCTTGACAATTTGAGGAAAAGTTGACATCCATTTTAGAATTTCTTCAGTAACATTCTCTTCAAAGACAACAAAAGCTGCACAATTTATCGCCCAGTAAAAGCATGTAATGAGCGTGACCTTTAGATGATCCTCTAATGATGGAATGTATCTGTTATCCCTCCAGCCAATTTCAATAACATAACCTTTGCAAACTTCATTGATCTATTAAAAACAGATTAAATCAAGGTAAGAAAAAATGCAATGAAATTTGTTTTTAACAGTCAATTCACAGGAAGAACACTTTCTTTGCTAAATTTTGTACCAGAGTCAATGTTCTGTTTCAGAAAAATTTAGTTAGAAGTCCGTTTGAGAAAGCAGTGGATTTACTTTTATTACATTTTTTAAAATCCATTCTGGAATGCTACAATTTATTAAACCATATCAATAATTATATTTAGCTATATGCATCACAAGATTCTTAGCAGCTTTAATATTCTGCAAAACTGTTTCACATTACTATGGATTATCTTATCACAATTCAGATAATGAACAGAAAACCTACATGGTAAAAAACCTTAAATTAACTGAGTACAGTAAATATTAGCAAATATTTCAGTCAATATTATGTTAAGTTCTGAACTTCCTCCAACCCACAAACATGTAGCTGAGTGAGGTAGCACATTTAGCTGACCATCAAAACATATGCCTGCAGGGAAATATATTTATGCAAAATAATGCATATTGAATAAGAAAAGGGATAGTTGAACTCTACAATATGTTAGATTAATTGTGCCAATGGCCTATTAGAAATAATCAATAAATCCCAAGGCACATGACACGGAAGTTGAGAAGGCCTTTGCCATTTTGATCATGGCTTCATGACTAGTAATTAACATGTGGTTAGTGACTAGTAAAGGTTGGAGGTTAGTGGCCATTGAATTGTTGTCATCAAACATAGTAACATACATCTCAATGGATAGAAATTACTACCTTGATGGAATTGAGTTGGGCAACCAAAGGACCATCTTTGATGGTATTTTCATGGCATTGACATGGGCAGCCAAAGAACCATCTTTGATGGCATTTTCGTGGCAACAACATGGCAGCCAAATACCTCTCTTATGGTGTTCTTTGATGGCATTGAGTTGGGTAACCAAAGGTTTTTCATAGTGCTCTTTCATGGCATTAACCATGGCAACCAAAGGTCACATATGGTACCTATAAGGGAGGCCTCCCTCCATTGTCTTCCATGAACAACACACGAAGGTTCCATTGCTGCGTTGTGCTTTTGTTCTTCTCCGTTCCGGCATTCTGCGTGCACGGAATTCGCCGGAAAAGCATGCCTCCAAAGCTACGCCCTCATCAAGACTCTGCACCCCAGGAGTAGAGGAGCGATCAAATTTTTGGGGAGCGCATCCGCGTGACTGCTCGCTGCGTTTGTCTACTTCCTGGAGGTGCATCAGCACTGCGATCATCTGCACTGCATGGACTCTTGATCGACTACATCGAACAGGCTTGACTAGCAATGTCAAGTAGCGGCACATCCGGTTCCCTTGGAACTGGCCCCGCCTCTAGGTACTTTCTTATGAATCTTCTATGTTTTTTCCTTATGTCCTATATGTCTGGTGGAATAAGCACAATGAATTATGCATATGTTTATGCTATTCTTTATGTTATGATTTATGTTTTAATTCGGATTAAAATAAACCGTAAAATGGCCCTAATTCCAACAAATCAAAAACTTGATAGGACTTTTTCGGTTGCTGGATTTGCTGCGCAATTGAAACCGAATGTATTTGATGGAACAAATTACAAGAGATGGGTTGGTAGGCTTAAATTATGGCTCATGGCTATGAGTGTGTGGTACATCACTCAGGGTCCTCCTCTTGGACCACGCACTCTCGATGAGGAGAGAGCGTTTCAGGCTGCTGATAGTCTGTTCAGAGGAGCCATCATCAGTGTTCTTGGAGAGAACATTGTTGATACATACTTGCGGCTTTCCTCTGGAAAAGAGGTGTGGGACACACTTGAGGCGAATTTTGGTGTCACCGATGCGGGCGGCGAGTTGTACCTTATGGAAAAGTTTTATGACTACAAAATGGTTGATGACCGTTCTGTGGTGGAACAAGCCCATGAGATACAAACGCTCGCTAAGGAACTTGATGTCCTCAACTGTTCGTTGCCCGACAAATTTGTGGCTGGCGGTATCATCGCCGAGTTACCTCCTTCGTGGAGAAACTTTGCTACTTCTCTAAAGCATAAGAGGCAAGAGTTCACAGTGATGAATCTTATTGGTACTCTTGATGTTGAAGAGAAGGCGAGAGCGAAGGACACAAGTAGTCGTGGCAATGAAGGAAGTTCTAGCACCCATGTGGTGGAGAAAAAGAAATTCCACTTCAACAAGAACAAGGGAAAAATGAAGATTGGGTATAAACCAAAGCCTAACCAAAATACTAATTTTAAGAAAAAGAAGAACAACGGGAAATGCTTTGTGTGCAGTAGTCCTGAGCACTTTGCTAAGGACTGCAAGGACCGCAAGGATAAGCAGCAGCACGGGCAGAAGAAGTCTGCCAATGTTGTTATTGGCGATGCTGAGAAGGGATCAGGGTATGGTAATCATGCTAGTGTTCTTTCAGTTTGTCATTCACCAAATTGGTGGGTTGACATCGGAGCCAATATACATGTGTGTGCTGATATTTCTCTATTTACTTCTTACCAGGTCACAGGGACTGGATCCGTGTTGATGGGAAATGGTTCAAATGCGGCTGTTCGTGGTGTTGGTTCGGTCGATCTGAAGTTTACTTCAGAAAAGATCGTGCGACTGAGGAATGTGCAGCATGTCCCCTCAATAAATAAAAATCTTGTTAGCGGATCCCTTATTTGTAAGGATGGTTTTAAATTGGTATTTGAGTCGAACAAATGCGTGCAGTCTAAATTTGGTTCCTTTGTTGGTAAAGGATACGATTGTGATGGCTTGTTTCGCCTATCGTTGTCAGGCTCTTGTAATAAATTTGTGAACCATGTGTGTAATGATGATGAGTCTAATATTTGGCATTCACGACTTTGTCATGTTAATTTCGGTTGTATGTTGCGGCTATCGAATTTGAGTTTAATTCTGAAATTCACTTTGGTTAAAAATTCTAAGTGCCAAGTGTGTGTGCAATCTAAGCAACCCTGCAAGCCTCACAAGGCTGCCGAGGTGAAGAATTTGGCACCACTAGAATTAGTTCATTCTGATTTGTGTGAAATGAATGGTGTGTTAACTAAAGGAGAAAAAAGATATTTCATAACGTTGATAGATGATTCTACTAGATATTGCTATGTGTATTTGCTTTCAACGAAAGATGAAGCGTTTCATTATTTCAAGATCTATAAGGCCGAAGTTGAGAACCAACTTGAGAGAAAGATAAAACGTGTTAGGTCGGATCGAGGAGGAGAGTACTTTTCAAATGAGTCCAGTTTGTTTTGTGAGGAGCATGGTATTATTCATGAGAGAACACCACCTTATTCCCTTGAGTCAAATGGAGTGGCTGAAAGGAAGAACCGTACTCTAACAGAGATGGTTAACGCCATGTTAGATACATCGGGGCTTTTCTGGGAATGGTGGGGTGAAGCCATGTTGACCGCGTGTCATACTCTTAATAGAGTTCCTATAAAAAACAAAGAGAAGACACCATTCGAGGAATGGGAAAATAAAAGATTAACACTCTCATACTTGCGTACTTGGGGATGCTTGGCAAAGGTAAATGTACCAATTGCTAAGAAACGCAAGCTTGGACTGAAAACGGTTGATTGTATCTTTCTAGGCTATGCTATCCATAGTGTTGGATATAGATTCTTGATAATTAAATCTGGAGTACCTGACATGAACGTTGGTACAATCATGGAATCCAGAGATGTTACTTTCTTTGAAAGTATTTTTCCTATGAAAGAGACATCTAGCAGTTCTAGACATGAATTTGTTGAAATCCCTTAAAATAATGATGGGGTAGTACACTTTGAAAAACCACTTGAGGAGAATCTTGAAAAGGATGACAATGAGGTGACTCGAAAGAGCAAGAGACAAAGGACTGCAAAGTCCTTTGGTGATGACTTCATTGTATACCTTGTAGATGATACTCCAAGTACCATTGCAGAGGCCTATGGATCTCTAGATGCTGACTATTGGAAGGAAGCAATTAAAAGTGAGATGGATTCTATAATTTCGAATGGGACTTGGGAGGTTGTTGATCGTCCATATGGGTGCAAACCTGTAGGATGCAAGTGGATATTCAAGAAAAAGCTTAGGCCTGATGGTACTATTGAAAAGTACAAGGCAAGGCTTGTGGCCAAGGGTTATACCCAGAAAGAAGACGAAGATTTCTTTGACACTTACTCACCAGTTGCTAGACTGACAACCATTCGAGTACTATTATCATTGGCTGCCTCACACGGTCTTCTCGTTCATCAAATGGACGTTAAGACGGCTTTCCTTAATGGAGAGTTGGATGAGGAAATCTACATGGACCATCCTGATGGATATGTGGTACCAGGTCAGGAAGGAAAGGTGTGTAAATTGTTAAAATTTTTGTATGGCCTCAAACAAGCGCCTAAGCAATGGCATGAGAAGTTTGATAGGACTCTCACGAATGCTGGCTTTGTTGTGAATGAAGCTGACAAGTGCGTGTACTACCGCTTTGGTGGTGGTCAAGGGGTGATCATGTGCTTATATGTTGACGACATATTGATATTTGGAACAAACCTCAATGTGGTTGAGGAAGTCAAGAGTTTTCTGTCCCAAAACTTTGAGATGAAAGATATGGACGAGGCTGATGTGATTTTGAACATCAAGCTACTAAGAGAAGGCAATGGTGGGGTTACATTACTGCAGTCTCACTATGTGGAAAAGATATTGCATCGCTTTGGGTATAGTGATTGCAAGTCTGCTCCCACGCCTTATGACTCTAGTGTGATATTGCGGAAGAACCGAAGGATCGCAAGAGATCAATTGAAATATTCTCAAATAATTGGCTCGTTGATGTATTTAGCTAGTGCGACGAGGCCCGATATCTCATTTGCTGTGAGCAAGTTGAGTAGATTTGTCTCCAATCCAGGAGATGAACATTGGCATGCTCTTGAGAGAGTATTGCACTATCTAATAGGCACTATGAGCTATGGAATTCACTATGCTAGGTACCCAAAAGTACTTGAGGGCTATAGTGACTCAAACTGGATATATGACGCAGATGAGTTAAAAGCCACAAGTGGATATGTGTTTACACTTGGAGGTGGCGCTGTTTCCTGGAAGTCTTGCAAGCAGACCATCTTAACGAGGTCAACTATGAAAGCAGAACTCACTGCATTGGATACCGCCACAGCTGAAGCCGAGTGCCTTCGTGAACTTTTGATGGATTTGCCAGTGGTTGAGAAACCGATACCGGCTATTCTAATGAATTGTGATAATCAAACTGTGATTGTCAAGGTGAACAGTTCACAAGACAACATGAAGTCATCAAGGCATGTGAAACGGCGGTTGAAGTCTGTCAGGAAACTGAGAAACTCCGGAGTGATAGCATTGGACTATGTCCATACTACTAAAAACCTGGCAGATCCTTTTACTAAAGGTCTTTCACGGAATGTGATCGACGAGGCATCTAGGGAGATGGGATTGAGACCCACTTGAGAGTTATGTTGTAGTGGTAACCTATCCTTTTTTATCAGAGATCCTGTGAAGAAGGATGACGAAACAAGCTATTTACTAACTGAGAAGGAGAGTACTTTTATTCCTATAAACCCACTCCGTTGGAGATGCGTTCTCTCCTTTTCTGCATGGCAGGTTGGTTAAAGACCTTAATGTGATCCGAGTGGCTTACTGAAACAGAGATGTTATCCTGCAGAAACATCTTTTAAGGAGCACACCTATACGAGTTGACTGCTAGTCACAGTCTATGAGATTGGATAATCTCAAGAGGCTCATGAAAGGCACAGGAGTATGACTCATATGCTCCTACCAGAGGGGAAGCAATTTGCAGCCTGGTATCGGTAACGGTCGTAAGTAAAACTTGTTCATACAAGACTGACAATTCAAGGCATAGTCCATTGTTCAGTTGTGGCCAAGCGTAGCGTATGCTCTAGATGGATGTTCAACTTTAACCAGGTCTCCATCGAATCGCCGGTATATTAAACAGTGGTGGAAATAAAATATGCCTTGGAATTTGGTGGGGATTGTTAGATTCATTGTGCCAATGGCCTATTAGAAATAATCAATAAATCCCAAGGCACATGACACATGGAAGTTGAGAAGGCCTTTGCCATTTTGATCATGGCTTCATGACTAGTAATTAACATGTGGTTAGTGACTAGTAAAGGTTGGAGGTTAGTGGCCATTGAATTGTTGTCATCAAACATAGTAACATACATCTCAATGGATGGAAATTACTACCTTGATGGAATTGAGTTGGGCAACCAAAGGACCATCTTTGATGGTATTTTCATGGCATTGACATGGGCAGCCAAAGAACCATCTTTGATGGCATTTTCGTGGCAACAACATGGCAGCCAAATACCTCTCTTATGGTGTTCTTTGATGGCATTGAGTTGGGTAACCAAAGGTTTTTCATAGTGCTCTTTCATGGCATTAACCATGGCAACCAAAGGTCACATATGGTACCTATAAGGGAGGCCTCCCTCCATTGTCTTCCATGAACAACACACGAAGGTTCCATTGCTGCGTTGTGCTTTTGTTCTTCTCCGTTCCGGCATTTTACGTGCATAGAATTCGCCGGAAGAGCAGGCCTCCGAAGCTACGCCCTCATCGAGACTCTGCACCCGAGGAGTAGAGGAGCGATCAAGTTTTTGGGGAGCGCATCGGCATGACTGCTCGCTGCGTTTGTCTACTTCCTGGAGGCGCATCGGCATTGCGATCATCTACACTGCATCGACTCTTGATCGACTACATCGAACAGGCTTGACTAGCAATGTCAAGTAACGGCGCATCCGGTTCCCTTGGAACTGGCCCCGCCTCTGGGTACTTTCTTATGAATCTTCTATGTTCTTTCCTTATGTCCTATATGCCTTGTGGAATAAGCACAATGAATTATGCATATGTTTATGCTATTCTTTATGTTATGATTTATGTTTTAATTCGGATTAAAATAAACCGTAAAATGCCCCTAACTCCAACACAATATCTCTGATGGTATCAACATTTCTTCTTGCTATGTCCTCTGGAAGTGCATTCTCGATTTCAATCATTGTACTGAACATAAAACGGGCAAAGTCCTTGTAGCATTCTCCAAGTTGCTCTACTTCATCCATATTCCACCTACACTTATTAGATAATAATTTACAATAGTATTATGTTTCATAAATTACAGAAGATATGTTTTTTTGTTCTTTTTTTAAAAAGTGCAGTTAATTACGGACACACACAATCCCATTCATACCTCAGAAACACATTATACGATAGATTTCAGAAAAGTAAGTTATCTTCCCTTAAGTACTTCTAAACATTGGAAAGAAGAATGCTTTGGGTATTGAAAAAGGTAAAAATAACAAACCTTTGCATCACATTAGCAAATGGTTCCAGTTCTTCCCATATTCCATAGTTGTCAAAGGTATCATCATATGGTGTAATTGTCGCTCTAAATTTTGCTAACAACTTTCTAGCCTTGGCGTATTGTGGCTCGTAGTACACTCCCAATGCCCAAAAGTATGCTTCTGTGGGTCTATGCCTTGCATAGAATAATTTGCGTGGGGACTCCAATCCGTGGTACCACCTTCAATAGAAGTAATAGTTTTCATTGTTTGTTTTATTGATTCAACTAAGCTAATTAGATATCTATAGCTACATATTGAAGGGAAAAACATATAATGCCCTAAACAATGTTACAGAGAAGTATCTCTTAATTGTTCTTAAATGCACTATACACAAAGTTCTTCTCGAGGACTTTTTACTTCATGGTGCACTTACTTGCATATTTCCACTAGTTCTTCTCGGTGTATACGTTGGAGCAAATAAAAATTTATTTTTGCAAGCTCAAGTACCAATTCGTTGCACTCCTCTTTGTCTTCTTCATATAGAGGGATATATAGCCGAGCCTCCAATCTCTTCATCCTGCGGAAAGATGGTGTCTGAAGAGCATGTTGTACTATATCTACAAGTGGCCTTTCTAGATGGTCAACCATTGACGATGTTAGAAGACTTTTAGTTTGCTTTTGAGCTTTTATGAGAAATTGCTCCTTTTGAGTTCCAAGATGAGCTGCCTTATAAAGTGCAAGCAATGACCGTACATCAGCATGCAAGGTGTCCTTCAAGTTTCCTTGGTTGTCTGTGAAACCACCGAATACATCTGAAAACATTGGTTTGTTACATAATCTGTTTTATGACTTTGGAAACCTAATTTAATTGGAGCACAATATCGTCACTTCACTGATGGACATTGGAGAAAATAAAATTACAGACATTTGCCAGAACACAGGTTTACCGTTTACATACACTATGCACACATGTGCCTGACAGTTCAGTTTAAGTGTGAATCAAGTAGATGTACGGTCATTGCTTGAACCAAGCAATGAGCATACATCAGCATGCAAGGTGTCCTTTAAGTTTCCTTGGTTGTCTGTGAAGCCTCCGAATACATCCTCTTGACTCACCTATCTAAACTAAATTGTCAGTCACAAATGATAGAGCAATTTCTCCGGGTCTGATTGTTGTTCAAGTTTCCTAGCGTCTCATGTAACAGTTTGAAAAACTATATTGAATCTAGGAACTAACAACAGCTTCTATTAGGGTTTAGACACACGAGCTCTATCATTTGTGATGGAGACTAAACGCAATTCTTGGCCGATATACTGAACAAGTCCTGTTCTCTTTGAATTGCTTAGAAACACAGGGGGAGGGACTGAGTTACCAGATGATATGTAGTGCTGCTCTTGCCTTAACAACCGGAATTGTAGGGAGATTTCGTGGAAGCTTTCATTCTTAAACTCCACCGAGTTAAGTTTTTCCAGTGATGCGTGGATTTCATCTTCAAAGTGGTAAGAGATCCCGAGACGCTGAAGCGCATCGATCAGCTTCATTTCGCATAGCAGATCACGCGTGCCGGCTAACATCTTCCTTACTTCGTTAACAAGTACATCACGTCTTTCAGTCATCCATTCAAGTGATTTCTGTATTGATTGTGATTCGAAATCCAAGAGACTGAGATCATTATTAGTCTATTCATGTATATGTTACTATATATACATCACAGAAAAAAAAGTATAGATCATTATTAACTTATTATACATCTGAATGTCCTCCCCCAACCTTAGGCATGGGGGCTTAGGGAGGTGGTCAACAGAGAATCCATCTTCTGTTAGGGGGCTATATATTTGTCTTGCTAGATGCCATATTGTCTTACAGCACTCCAATTTTTATTTCCAGATCTAATTAAGGTCTATTAATGTCACATATTGTCTTTGTTTAGGCTATTCTTAGTGCATATTTTTATTTCACAGTTATCAAGAAGATTGAAAACTAGGTAACCAAGCCTACTTGGTTTCATGGCAATAAGACTCCTCTCATATGATGGAACTCCCTCTTTATAGTGATATTGCAAAGTTAGCAAAATTGTTGATGTGGTATGAAATTTAATGCTCATGAACCGCTCTATAGAACCTCATTGAGACCGACCTTATAACATTTAGGTCAGTTGACTAACGTATATTTTGTTATAATTAATTCTTTAAGGTCTAGGGGTGGGGGTGGGGGTCCTGTTTGAGTCATGGCTTAGACCAGCCCGGTAGATAGTAATAAAGTTTTTACATCCAGTTTCAAGAAACTTTACATTGCCAAAGTAATCTCAGAAAAGCTTAACTTAGTCACCCTGCATATTATCTTGTGATAATTTGCAGGTTGCATTGTCACAAGATAATTATGAGAAGGTCCTGCAAAGTTGTAGTCACATGGTTGTCATAATTTGCATATGTGTACCAACATATAGTAGTATGTAGGTCGTCTATCATACTAGCAAATTAGATTAAGGGTGCGTTTAGCTACCCAAATTTCTCCCAAAAAACCATTATTCATTCAACTTTTTTCTATTTATCTCATCCCTCCCACCCACAGAATACTATTCATCTACAATGTTTTTTTGGTGAACAATGCATTTTCGGGGAATCTTTCCCCAATCTAAACACACCCTAAGAACCAGGTATGCTAGTATGCTATCTGTTCTGCAGTAGACAAAATGTGGGTATATGCATGCATATTAATTATCTTCATGAGATTAAAACACCATGCTCGACATATACGCACGTATCCACCGGACGTACATACGTACCTCATGAGCATGGGGCAGGGTAGGGTTCTTGATGAAATAATCTCCCCAGACACTTGGCCGGTAGTCCACCGCGTGCCTTTCCTCGTCAAGCACCCTGTAACCCTGGGCGATCACTCTGCACCTCGCATGGCTCTCTCCCTCGCTCCCAGCAGCCATTAGTCTCTCTCTCTCTCTCTCTGGTGTGGATGCGTGCTTACCTGTGAGAGTAGTAGCTGTCGATGGGTGCTTCTCTCCAAATCTATTTGCGTCTTATATAGACACAACTGGAGGCACGGCTACTGTTTGTTTTAGACCTAATTAACCACGATAAGTGCTGGAAAAGACAACGAAACACGTGGCCCTGTTACCGATTCCCCCAGCCACGCTTATTATAATTCAAATCTCAAAAGCGGCTTACCACATAAACAAAAACAAACAAGACATTTAGTGAGATTATTAATTATTTCCTCCTATATATACACTGCTTATAATAAACGGATTCAAATAGGGCCACTATATGGAAATATTGTGCACAATTGCAAATGCTATTGCGTGACAGGTTACCGTGAGCGAGTGTGCACGCCGCCGCCACCGTTGCCAACGCTTAGGGTTCGGGATTGGGGGTTCTTCCCAGTGGCTGTACAAGAGGCTCCAGGCGTCATGGTAGCGAGCGATAGTGGTAGGATAGACGACGAGGGAGCGGGGGCAGCGCCATCGGAGCCAGACCGTGATGGATCCCTGGTTGAGCGGTGGAGGCGGCAGGAGGCGTGAAGATCTAATGATTTGCGGCGGTCACGATGGAGGGCGGTGGTGGAGGCGGCGTAGCAGTGTCACTGAGACGAAGACGATGCGGGTGGAGGGTGTTGGAGGCAGGAGGCCTGTTGGAGGCAGGAGGCCGAAGACACATATGCTTTGAGGCGCGTTAGCCTTGTGTGATTAGTTGTTGAATTATTCAATGCTCTGAGTCACGAGCTGGTCTCTAGGCAAATAAAGTGATACTACACATATTAGAGAAAATTGCATATTTGACACTCGAAAGAACGTGCTTCACAGTTTTAGGACTCGAGACAAATATAAACAGAAAAATGTCACTTGAAATGTTGGCTTCTTGATTCTCATGACATTAAGTAGATAATTATATAAGAAATAATGATTTATTAACTTTGGTCCAAAAGCTGGCATTTCTGGCTTACATGACAATCCTCTTTCAACTTGTACTAAGCAGATCTCAACGCAGTTTAAACTCGATCTCACTCCATTACTAACCGACGCAGAGTATACATGTCACTGGACATCACGACAACGAAAGCAAAGGGAAGAAAATACAAAAGAGACGAACGATCACATGCGGCGTCCATGAGCAGATAGGAATCATTGATTTGTTATTTGCAAGTTGTCAGGAGAAACATTAGGGTTTAAACGTTGGTTAGACCGGCTCTAGATAAGATGATCTCGGGATTTGCTAGGCTATGCACAGGGATAACTCCAGCTCGTGATCGGGATTTGATCACTATGAGCATTCTCAGATACTAGAGCATCTTCAGTGGCGAATCCACCGGTGGGGCGGGTGGGGCTAGAGCCCCCTACTGCTAAGAAACCCTTGGAGCCCCTCCTAAGCCCCCCTAAGTTTTTTCTGCCATTGGAGGAACAGGACGAGCTGATGGAGTCTGTCTGGAGGTGGAAGACGATCCTTCCAGCGCCCTGGAGGCTGGGCTGGGCTAGCTCTCTTTTTCCTTTCTATTCCCCTTCAGCCAAGGCCCGAAGCCCAGCAGCCAGCAAAACCAGCGAACAGCCCAAGCCGGCCTTTTTCTCTTTTCCTCCGTCTCTCTCGGTCTAGTTCTCTCCCACGCTCCCTCGACCGCAGAGTCGCAGATGCTCGACTCCTCCGGTTCCCGGCCCTCATTGACCTAGGGTTAGGCAGCCGGTGGCGGCTCCTGCTCGGCGCATAGGCCGGCTAATCGGCTCGGCGCCTCGGCTGCTCTGTGGCCGGGTGGGGGGGGGAGGGGGCAGCAGCTGGGCTGGGCGCCTGGGCTGCCGGCGCTGGCTGCCCAGCTCGAGCGCGTGGCAAGCCACCAAGAGCAGGCCGCGGGCAAGGCAGGAGGCGGCGGCCGGCGGGCATGGCGCGGGCTGGTGGCCGAGCAATCGTTGAAGCGGTGAAGCGTGTAGCTGAAGGTCTGATTCTCTGAAAGTGGTGATGCATATGGTCTGATCTAAATGTCAGATTAGTTAATCTTCTAAAATTCTCTCGAGTAAAATTTAAACTTGTCTTTTCATTGCCGATAGAAGATTCATTTACGTAGCAATAGGCTTTCTATATCATCTTCTTTGTTGGGCACGTATGTTTGCACTGATTCAAATTTGCTAATGGAATTTGCTTGAAACTACAGTGTAGTGTTATATAGGATACATAAACTTGGAATTGCCCTTGTACTTCAGCCCCCCCAACGATTTTTTTCTACATTCGCCACTGAGCATCTTCAACAATCTTTCAATAAAATGTTATTGAAATTTTCTAATACCACTTTTAGAGTTATTGGAAGAGATAGTTTTAAATTCTTTCGACAGTTTTATCCCATTAGAATCTAGTATATTGGGAGACTCAACTCCGCTATGTGTGGAGACTCTACCATAACACTATTTTTTTTCTCAACTCTTCCTATATGATAGTTAGATTAGGGTATGACAAAAAAAATTGTTTGCAAAATACTATTATTGGAAATTGAACTCTAGCCTTTGTGAATGTGAAATCTTGACTGATAAAACTAACTACACTATATCTATTAGAATGGTTTTTAAACAAATTATTCATTTTATACATACACGGTTACATGTGGCCTATCAATTTTATGACGAACTGCGTGCATCATAGACATGACTGCACGAGATGTGGATGGCACAACTTTTTGTGACAATAAGAACTATGACGCTAATTTGCATTTCGTCACAGTTTGGCAGTGGTTGAGGGCTGCAGTTATTCCGTGACGAATATTTAATTTTTGCCTTAGATATGGTATGTTCAATGCCAATTTTAAGGCGTTAGCAGCAGAACGTATGACATTTCTAGTAGTGGAAAGACAAATGAGGGACAGCTGGAGATGCTCCACTCGCCCTTTAATTTGTTGGAGGCTCTGATCTGGTGTCTCCGCAAATCCCGATCTCATCTATGTAGAGCCGGTCTAAACCAACACGGCATCACCTTAATAAATCACCTAATGTTTATCCTAACGACTAGATAACAAACCGATTGATAAAAACTACTCGAGACGAATCAACTGCTCGTGGATGCCACATGTACGTGCTTTCTTTCCGACGTTGGAACTTCATCTTGGTGAAGAAAGCGTCCACGACACAACATTTTTGCAGTTCCAGGTGCAGAAAAGTCACCATGACACTGGATTCATGAACATCAATCAACAATTTCACCAATTTACAAGCTAAAATGTAAAATTTGAGAAGCAGTGAATTGGATGAATACTTGATAGAACAAGCCCAAAAACAACACTGCATGCAGCTTTGTGCCTGTTGGCGCCTTTTCGGGCCAACACACGAACGCACTAGAACGTGCGAAGTGCGGAGGAGCTCGCTGCAGCACCTCTGCGACGGGCGGTCAGACCCCCTGTTACAAGCAGTCAGACTCCCTGTTATAGGCGGTCAGACCGCTTGTACAGGCGGTCAGACTCCCTGCAACAGCCCGGCAAGAAACCAACGAACGCCCACCGGGAGGGACCCCGTCAGGGTAGGCCCCGTCAGGGTAGGCGCATCTTGGGTTGTTCTAGGATCGGCAGGCCACCTAGAACGTCCTCGGTCGTCGTCGAGACGAAGGAAGAACAACAGATGGGATTGGAAAAACTAGGGCAAAGGAATAAAAGAAAAGGTACAAAATAGTAGATGTATTTGTGTTTCACAATTGGGTAGATGTCCTCAATCGGCCATGACCCTTCATAATATAGGGTGGGGAGGTCTTGCCCCGCAAGAAAGTCCCTTTACAGATCTAAACCGCAAGAAATCCTTAATTCTACTCGGACTCAGGGACAGGCGGTCAGACCGCCTGGCACATTGCCAGACCGGCTACAGGGCACAGCCGGTCAGACCGCTTGTAACAGGCGGTTCGACCGGCTGTAGAACCAGATCGGCATCTTACCATTTTTAGTCATCAACATATGCCTCCCTGTTTTTTGGTAAAGCAAAGCGTTCCATAAAACATTAATTCAGTCTAAGGGCGACCCTCTACTGTCGGCCATTTTTTCTTGTAAGGGCGATAACATATTATCGGCCATGAAACTTAATTTGCTCAAGTTGATGCTACATTTACCTGCTTTGGCCTTCACTCCTTCTTGGTTCGTGTTGGCTTACCTGGCTTTTCTTCAGTTTGTTGCTCCATTGTTCCTTGCTTGCGCATCCTTTGTAATCTTCTCTTTTGAGTACGAGATAAGCCTGAGGGACACCACATCGGCTGCACATCTTTAGGATGTTGCCCATTGCCGTCTTCAACTTGCTTAATAACTTCACTCTTGACCAGATTATTGTTGCTAACAATCGGTCCTTGTAATGTATGACAATTTGGATATGGAGAAGAATATAAAATAACACAAGGTCGCATGTATGAACTACCATAATCCAAAGGTGAATAATAGCAAGGATAGGACCAAGACCAAGGTGTAGTCGGCCCATAATAAGAGTAAGGTGCAGAAACAAAATCACCTCGTTGTTCACACATACCTTGTGCTCTATGTCTCGGTGGTGCCTTTCCACCTCTAGCGCTGCTTGATTGATTTCTTCGCTTCTGAACAGCCCCCTTTCTCTTATACTTGGTCAAGAGTTCTTCAAAACTCGGCCTTGCTTTAACCTTGGACTTAGAGAAATTTCCAGGCTTCCTGGAACAGCCGGTCAGACCGGCTGCACGGCCGGTTAGACCGCCTGTCTTGCCGACATACTTTTTGCTCTTCTCTTGCCCCCCGAGCGTAGAAGTTCCTGTTGCAACTCGATATGTCTTCTTGTGCAGCACCTTCTCCTCGGGTCTCTCTTCACCAATGATCACATTCTTTCCTTTAGCCTTTTCGGCTTGATCCGGCCGAATGAGGACCTTAGGATTAACCAACTCAATGGTATTCAATAAAGCATTTACATGAAAGGGATTGTGATCAACCTGCGTATTATGAAATACTAACAGGCCTTCGTTAACAGCCGATTGTATTTGCCGGCGAATCACATTGCAATCATTGGTTGCATGAGAAAAAGAGTGATGAAATTTACAAGAAGCTTGTTTCTTCAACTCCTCGAGCGGTGGTATAACATGAGATATTTTGATCTTTCCCTTCTTCAATAGCACATCAAAAATTCTATCACACTTGGAAACATCAAAAATAAATCTCATCTCCTCATGCCGATTTTTATGAATCGGCTTAAGAGAAACACAAGTGTTTACTTGATCATTAGATAACCATGTAAATTCAGCAGTATACACCTCTTTGCTCTCATCGTCCGAAGAATCATAACTCAACACATGAACATTAGGACGATGATGCTTATGGCCATCTAATGATTCTTTACCTCGGCTTTCTACAGCCAAAGCTTTTTGATGCACCTGATTTATAGTAAAGAAATCATGACTATCTAGCTTTTCTTTAATATGAGAACGTAAACCATTACGAGCTAGATCAGCTAAATCCTTTTCTGCAATATTCACACCAAAACATCGGTTTTTTGTATCACGGAATCTTCTAATATAATCATTCACAGATTCATCATGTGATAGCTTAACCGATGTAAGATCAGACAACTTGAGCTCATTATTTCCACAAAAGAAATGATCATGAAATTTTTGTTCTAATTGCTCCCATGAGCTAATAGAACAAGGAGCTAATGAGCTAAACCAAGAAAAAGCGGTTCCAGTCAAAGATAATGAAAATAAGCGCACTTTCAATTCGCTTATAGAACCAGTTTCTCCTAATTGGGCAAGATATTGACTAATATGCTCAAAAGTACTTTTACTATCTTCCCCATCGAACTTAATAAAATCAGGCAATCTAAAACCAGCAGGGTACTGAACCGAATCTAAGTGAGCAGGATACGGTTTTTGGTATGCACGAGTTTTGCCTCTAAAATCTACCCCAAGGTTTTCTTTAAGCAAATTAGCCAAATCATTCTTATAGTCAGCAAACATTCTATCAAATTGTGAAGATGAATTTGGCTGTGTGGATGCACTATACTGGCTCTGATAGCCGGTCAGACCGCCTGTAAGGGTCGGTCCAACCGCCGTGCCGGTCAGACCGCCTGTAGGGGTCGGTCCGACCGGCCGTGGCCTGTTCTGCCACCGTTGCAAGTATCGGTCATACGTTTCGTTAGGAATAGGACCGATGGGTGCAACAGTACCTATGGATGGTATAGGTGGTGTAGTATATGCAAAAGTACTATATGGCGGAATAAAATTCACAAGCTCATTAGTTCGGCCAATGCGGCCAGAATTTGGGATGCTTGTGATAGGTTCTGGGTATAAAGGCTGGCTACCAATGTATTGGTGGGTGTCACCATCTGTCCACTATAAAAATTCAACGGCATGTCATATGGTGGTTGTTCCATTGTAGGATTTCCCGATGATTCAGATGTAATGACATTGGTAGTAACACTAGTCGTAACTGGCAAATTATCAATAGGTATTTTAGGTTGTTTACTAGTAGATTTTTTCTCTCTAGATAAAAGCCAATTAACTAAAAAAGCATCACGCTCAGCCATCATACTTTGAATTTTTTCCATTGTAACACCAGAAGATGAATCACTTACATTGGGTGTTACCTCAGGTGGAGGCTCATCGAAGACCACGTCCTTGAGCTTTATAACCTTGCCTTGACGATCTCTGGAGTAGTGCGACAGGAATTGCTTCTTTGCTTCCTCCTTACGCCGTAGTACTTCCTGCGCTTCCTCCTCTTCGATCTTCCTGAATCTTTCATCAAGGATCTTCTGTTCCTCGGCCTCAATCTGATCAAAGTCAGGCCTGACGATATTGTTCTCATGGACCTCACTGCGTTTAGCATTGGGATCGGTCATGTTAACCGATTTATCTTTCTTCTTCCCCAGCGGAGTCGCCAAAATATGTTGGCGCCTTTTCGGGCCAACACACGAACGCACTAGAACGTGCGATGTGCGGAGGAGCTCGCTGCAGCACCTCTGTTACAGGCGGTCAGACCCCCTGTTACAGGCGGTCAGACTCTGTTACAGGCGGTCAGACCGCTTGTACAGGCGGTCAGACTCCCTGCAACAGCCCGGCAAGAAACCAACGAACGCTCACCTGGGAGGGACCCCGTCAGGGTAGGCGCACCTTGGGTTGTTCTAGGATCGGCAGGCCACCTAGAACGTCCTCGGTCGTCGTCGAGACGAAGGAAGAACAGCAGATGGGATTGGAAAAGCTAGGGCAAAGGAATAAAAGAAAAGGTACAAAATAGTAGATGTATTTGTGTTTGACGATTGGGTAGAGGTCCTCAATCGGCCACGGCCCTTCATAATATAGGGTTGGGAGATCTTGCCCCACAAGAAAGTTTCTTTACAGATCTAAACCGCAAGAAATCATTAATTCTACTCGGACTCGGGGACAGACGGTCAGACCGCCTGGCAAATTGCCAGACCGGCTACAGGGCACAGCCGGTCAGACCGCTTATAACAGGCGGTTAGACCGGCTGTAGAGCCAGATCGGCATCTTTGCCATTTTTAGTGATCAACAGTGCCCATGCACAATGAGTATGCAGTTACTACCTCCGGTCAACAGTAGTTGACGTTTAGGAAGGACAGCTAAAAGAACCTAATTTTTAGTTTGTTTTAGTTTCCCTAAACGTCAGTTTTTTTTATATATTCCCTAAACGTCAGTTAGTGTTGTCAGGAGGGAGTACATGACTGCAGCCCTGTGTATAAGGGAGCGCAACAAATAAGGATAGGCACAGGCGATTCTGGTCACTATAATCAAGTAGTGTGCGGTAATCATGATACTTTTATCTATAGAAATTACTTGCAAGTTGCAATGGCACATATGACATGGTAAATAAAACCAATTATATATGAATTTGTAGCTGTAGTTCAGATCAATCTCTTTCACGGTGAACATAGATGACTATGAATATATATATATGTATGATGGGTATTGCCACTTTCTTTGTGTCAGTAAAGTGGCGGGAACGGTTAAATTAAATGTATATTACAATCAATTTAAGCAAGCAAGAATGGAACAGCAAGAGTAAGCTCTAGGTGTACCCTTAAAATGCTGACGTGAAACAAATTATCAGCCACTATATACAGTTGATCATTTTCCCGCTATAAGCACACATATACATAAACAAATACAAGCTACAACTAAATTCTCAGTCACAATTGATTTGGAAGTTGCATGTAAGTGCTTGAATTAGGTCGGTACCCTCCAACAATCATTCGAGCATAGGCAGCATATGCATTCTCAGTACTGCCAGAAACACTGTAACCCCTGATAAGGGCATTATATGTGAAAATGCTAGGTTTCCATCCTTTCATCAGTAGTTCTTCATACATTTGACCAGCTTCCGCAGCCTTCCCAGCTTTCCCTAAGTGGAGAATCAGTGAATTGTATGTGTACAAGTTCGCAGCAATTCCTTTATTCTTCATCTCATTGAAGAGAGAGATGGCTTCCTCTATTCTTTCAGATTTGCCTAGGCCATCAATTAGCAAATTATAGGTGATAAGATCAGGCTCAATTCCTAATTCCACTAATTGTCTAAAATAAGACAAACCGTCATTTAATCTTCCTGCTGTACAGAGGGTGTCGATAAGAACAGTATATGATTTTATATCTGGGTTTATTCCCTGCTCAACCATCTTCTCAAAGAGCTGACAAACATTTTCTGTGTTACCAGCTATTCGATGTCCATTCAGTAGAATATTGTAGATGGTGCAATTAGGTTTGCAACCATACTCTAGCATCTCATTAAAAAGATTTTCTGCCTCTTCTATCTTCCCAGCTTTTAACAACCCATCAAGAAGAGGACCATATGTACATGGTGTTGGGGAGAAGCCTTCACTCACCAGATTGTAGTACAAGTCTATAGCCTCTTCCAACCTTTTTGATTTTACAAGACCTGAAATGATCGTGTTATAAGTTACATAGGTTGATTCAAATCCCTTGCGATGCATCTCCTCTTGGATTTTTAGCATTTCTTCAATCCGCATTGACTTTCCCATGCCATCAAGAATCAAATTATAAGTGAATTCATCTGGGCCACATCCTAGTCTTTTCATTTCAGCGAACAAGCCTTCAGCAACATCAATCAGGTTTTCATCCACAAGGCCCCGGATAAGAGAATTATATGAAGCAGTTTTTAATGAAACTCCAAGACTCTGAAACTTTTGGGCGAGTTCATGTGCTTCATGAGCTTTCTTGTTCTTACAGAGGTGCCTAATCAATGGGCATAAAAAGAAATCATTCAGGAGAATTCCCCTTGATGCTATGTTTTCAGCAAACTCGATTGACTTCTCCGCACCAGCCTTCTTCAGTATCCCTTCCATAAGTGAATGGAATGAAGATTTATCCATATCAGAATCAGCCTTAAAAATGTATTCCTCAACAGCATGCAGAGCTTCTTTCATCAATCCATTTTTCACAAAACATGGGAGGATAGTACATAATGTTGCATAATCTGGAGCAAGGACCTTCTTCATTTGACAAAACATCCTGAATGCCTCGTTAAATCTGTCCTCTTTAACAAGGCCATACATGACAGTGTTATAAGATGAAAGATCAGGTGTGCAACCTTTCGCAGTCATACTGTATAGCATATCTATTGCATAGTTCACCTCCCCATTTTTGCAAAGACAGTCTAGAACCGTATTGTATGTAATTATATTAGGCAGATAAATACTAGAGCTCATTTCTTCAAGCAGATGAATTACCTCCTTAACTTTTCCTTCTCTTCCTAATCCTGAAAGAAGTGTGTTGTACGTACCATCAGTGGGCTCAATTTTCATTTCTTTTAATTGATGGAAAAGTTGCCAGGCTTCATGCCCCCTGCCTCCCTTGTAGAGCGTATCAATCAAAGAATTCACTACAAGGACATCAGGAACACATCCATTTTGCACCATTTCAGAAAAAAAATTCACAGCTTCATCAGCTTTTGCTGCCTTGCTGCAGCATTTTATCATCATGGTGTAACTGATAGTGTCTGGTGAAACTCCCATGTCTTTTAATTCATAGAAGACCCTTTTTGCCATTCCAAGTCTACCAGATCTAGCAAGGCTATACAAAACAGCATTGCCAGCAACAACATCTGGAACGATCCCTTTGCTTTTCATATGCTCATATCTTTGAATTGCTTTCAGAGATTGGCCAGATTTTCCATAGTAATTAATGAAAAGCACATGCGTGTAGCCATTCGGACTAGGACCATGGGCATTCATATGGTTGAAGAGCTCCAGAGCACGGTCAAACATATCAGCTTTCAAAAACCCAGATATTAAGGAGTTATACGAATACTGTTCAGGCGATATACCCTTTTGCTTCATCTCGTCAAAAACAGCAAATGCTTCATTGATCCTCCCAACTTGGCATAATGCATCCACAACTGCAGTATAAGCAACAATATTATCATTGTACCCATCAGCTTCCATTGCATTCCAAATTTCTATCACCGATTGTGAGTCACCGCTGTCACCACACTTGTCTAAGAGAGTAATGTAAGTGACACGATCAGGTTTCTGATCACTTGCTTTCATCTTCCAAAAGACATCCTTGGCATCACTGAGCCGACCAGCGTCACAGAGAATCTGTATCAGCACAGTATGCGTAACAACATCTGGTTTGCAGCCTGCATGCTCCATCTTCCCAAGAATCCGAAACGCCTCCTCAAACCTTGCGGCCTGCCCAAGAACTCGAATGCAGATGGTGTAGCTATATACATTTGGCTTGACACCCCGAGCCTCCATCTCACTCAACAGCCATAGAACCGTGTCAACATCCCTCCTCTTCCCGAATGCTACCATCAGCACGGAGTAGGTTCTCACGCTAGGCGCGATACCGTCCTCCATCATCTCCTTATAAACCTCCATGGCTTCCCTATCGAAGCCCGACTTGACGAGGAAGTAAATCAAGCCATTGTACGTGTAGGCGTTCAGGGACATCCCCGCCTTCCTCATCACGGGCAGGGCCGCCGGCGCGCTCCGGAGCCCTCCCTGGACGCCGACGCCGCTGAAGATGGTGGCGAAGGTGCCGACATTGGTCTTGACGATCTGCTTCTGCATTAGGTCGAACACCTGCGCCATGTCCCCGACGCGTCCGTGGGCGCGCATCAGCTCCAGCATGTAGTTGCAGGACTCCGTGCTGTGGACCGCCGTGGGCTGCCGCGCCGCCGCCGTGAAGAGTTCCAGGGCCTCGTTGGGGCCGGGCGCCGACCGCAGCATGTGGACGACGCTCTCGGTGCTCGCGGCCCGGCGCTCGTCCCTCGGCGGCGCGGGCGGGGCCGACTGGCGGCAGCCGGCGCGCCCGCCGCGCCGCCGGTTCGGCGGGGGCACTAGGAGCACGGTGGACGGAACCCCCATGCTCCCGGGCCTTGGGTTCCTCGGCGTCGCCGCTCGCGTGGCGCCACCACCGCCGGCGCCGCTGAGGACGCCCGAGCAGCAGAGCTCCATGGGCGTTCCAGACGGCAGCAATGGCGACTGGCGCGCAGAGCAAGAACCTGAAATTTTTTTCCAAGAAACGTGAGAGGGCGAGGAGCTCAACTGGGAAATCCGGAATCGATTGGCTGTTCTTGCTTCGTCATCAGCCCACACCTCACTCTCGCGTCTCGCCGCTGTGCGCGCGGTGGTGGGAAGGAGGAAACGACGAGGGGATGTCTGTTCCGCTTGGGGATAACGCCTAGATACTTTCGGGCCTGGGCAGGATCAGGGGTTTATGTCATCCGCAAACATCTTTTTTTATCTTTTTATGGATGACTTAAACCGACCGTGGACATGGGCTACCACGCTCAAAGGAAAGGGCATAATCCTCCAAAAAGAAAAATCTGATTTTTCCCGTTATGTAAATACTCCTCTCGCTCTAAATCATGTAGTTCATTTAGATTCATAAATTAAACTACTTCGACTTAACAAAGTTTACAGGGAACAACACCGTTTGTACACCATTCAGTTAGTTTCATTAAAGCTACCATGATTTGTCTTGATAATGCATTTATTTGGTATGATGGATGTTTTTAAAAAAAAAAAAAACAAGGCCAAAATTAGGCATGTTTGGTCTAAAACAAGATACAGAGGTGAATAGCCAGTAAATTTCGAAAAGTGGATCCTAGATCAACTCTGCAATTTGTTGTGTGGTTGTTGCGCCTAGAAGAGCTGTGGCAATACTTAACATCTTAATTTGATGTGGGGTTGTCACCTAGAAGAAGAGATGTCAATACCTAAAGTCAGCTCCAATGCTCCAATTTTGGTGGCTAGATCAACTCCACCATTTTGCTATGAATTTTTCAGCACAAAGAACAACATGTACATAGGAGAAGCCATAAGTGTACAGGGAGGTAATAAAGAGTTCATGACAGAGTAGTAAGCAAGCTGTCATGTTGCATGATATATTCACGAGTCCTAAACAGATGTTGCTTTTACAAAAACAGGCATTTTCATTGTCCGATTCACAACCTTTAACTACCGAGATAGTCTAAATCTCAACCTGTAACTACGGAACTAAACGAGAATCATTTAACTCATGATTTTGGTCCTTTGGTAGTGTTCTATTTTCTAAAAGTATAAAGCGTTTGGTTTAACCTATAATTCATAAATAATTTATTTTAAACCACAAAAAATATGAAAATAATACAAAAAATCTTTCTAAAAGAATATAACATATCTATTGATGCTATAAAGTGCAAAACTATAATTGAAATAAATAACTTTTCTGACAAAAAACAATAAAACGCCAAAAACATGAAGAAATAAGATACAAATTACTTCAAATATAGCACCAATAGATTTTTGTTTTTTTAAAAAAAATTGATATGGATTTCATATTTTCTTATTTAAAATGATTTTAGATTAAATATGATTTTTTATTTTATAGAAAATAAAAAACCACATTTGATTGAAACCACTAAAAGGATGGTCTTTCATTTCCGGCTTTGTGTTCAAAGTTGAAAAACAGACTATCATGCATCCTATTTTTTTATACCTACCAATTAAATTGTACATTTTAATAATAATAAATTAAATAATTTTTTTACCCAAACAAGTTAAATAACTTGATGTATTGAACTGAAATTTAGGGAGATATGAGCACTGAACGCGCCATCTCCAACTCCAACTCTCCATCGTAGAGTTTCCATTGACTCAGTCACTTGTCAATTCTACGAGGTATATATCGAATGATAGTGTGCAGACAAGAGCCAACCTCCAAGTGGATGCCTCTCAGCAGTTTGCAACTATTCGTCAGTCAGCATCCCAGTAGGAAAACATAAGATGCCCTCGTTTCTTCGCACGGTTGTTGGTACCTTTGGCGCCGTGGTGGATTATTCCTTGCTCGCGGTATTGTCCTCTCCTCTCTTCTTGCGACAATTATCATTTTTCATGTGATAGCGACAAAGTGATGCATGACTCTGTAGGTAGTTATAACCAGCTACGTACTACGTACGCAAGGCAACACTAATCACCTGCTCACCTGCAGCTGCCATGGACGAGCTCTTCCTTGTCGGCTGCTTGTCTCTGGCGGCGATCCTCCTCCTCTCCTTGCTCGTCGACCGGACGTCGTCCACCAAAGAAACCGGCGCGCGCGCGAGGCTTCCCCCGGGGCCATGGAACCTCCCCGTCATCGGCAGCCTCCACCACCTCGTCGGCGCGCCCCCGCACCGCGCGCTGCTCCGCCTAGCACGCCTGCACGGCCCGGTGATGCTGCTCCGGCTCGGCGAGGTGCCCGCCGTCGTCGTCTCCTCCCCGGAGGCCGCCGCTGAGGTGATGAAGGCCAACGACCCCGTCTTCGCCAGCCGGCCGCGGGGCGCGACGGCGGACGTCGTCGGCTTCGGCGGCAAGGGCCTCATCTTCGCGCCCTACGGGGAGCACTGGCGGCAGATGCGCAAGGTGTGCGTCGTCGAGCTGCTCAGCGCCAGGCAGGTGCGGCGCATGGAGCGCATCCGGCAGGCCGAGGTGGCGCGCCTCGTCGAGTCCGTCTCCCTCGCCGCGACGGCGATGGCAGCCTCGCCGTCGGCAGACGCCGTGATCAACCTCAGCCAGGGACTGACAGCGCTCACCAACAATGTCGTCGCGAGGGCGGCGTTCGGAGGCGAGTGCAGGCAGCAGCAGGCGTACCTCCGGGAGATCGAGGTGGTGGCGACGCTGGCGGCAGGGTTCAACCTGCCGGACCTGTTCCCGTCGTCACGGCTGGCGAGGTGGCTGAGCGGCGCCGTGCGTGACCTCAGGAGGAGCCACGCCCGTGTCGAGCGCATCATCGCTGGCATCGTCCAGGAGCACATGGAGAAGCGGAGCACATCTCACGTCTTCGTCGGCGCCGATGATGAGGACCTACTCGACGTGCTTCTCCGGCTGCAGGAGGAAGGATCCCTCGCCTTCCCCATCACGACGGAGATCATCGGCGCCGTCATCTCTGTAAGTGCAATCAAAGTGCTCAACCATATTAGTTACCAGATACAAGACTGAACTAAACTCTACTCTATCACTTCATTTTTACAAGGCATATTTGAATGTAAATTCACAGTTTGATCGGCAATAATAAATCCAGTAACTTGTGAGTTATATACCATAGTAACATCAATGGATTAGTATTTAAATCACTTGCTAATAATTATGATTGTAGAATTATATTAATAAAATACCATAGAAAATGCTGTGTTCCATATCGATTCAGAATTATAGCCTCACTCTCAAATTGCTCCATGTAAAATAAACAGAGTATCAAGCAAAGATCAAACAGCACTAAATACACAAGTGTACTCTAGACAATTACCATGCACCTACCGGCAATCGAGTGCTTACAATTGAACTTGATTCCAGGACATATTTGGTGCAGCTACAGACACTACGGCCAGTACAATAGAATGGGCCATGGCGGAGCTCATCAGGAATCCACAGGCAATGTCAAGGGCAACGTACGAAGTTCGACAAAAGCTAGGTCAGGGAAGAGTTTCGATCACCAACGCAGACCTTGGCGATCTCCACTACCTACGGATGGTCATCAAGGAGACCCTAAGGCTACGTCCACCTGCTCCATTGATCCTTCGTGCAAGCCAAGATAATTGCCAGATCATGGGCTACGATATACCCAAGGGTTCCTCGGTCTTCATCAACACATTTGCGGTTGCGAGGGACCCAAAGTACTGGGACAAACCTGAGGAGTTCATGCCAGAAAGATTTGAGAGCAGCACAGCGGACTATAGGTGGACACACTCTGAGTTCATCCCGTTTGGAGCTGGACGTAGGCAATGTCCAGGAGCTTTATTCGCGACCACAACAATTGAGCTCACACTAGCGAATCTGCTGTACCACTTTGATTGGGCACTTCCTGCTGGGGAAGACCCGAAGGCGCTAGACATGAGCGAGGTGTTCGGGATCACTGTGCGGCGGAGGGCCAACCTCTGTATGCGGGCACATTTGGTTCACTGATTATGCCACCCGTGGAGGACAACTGAGCTGCAGGCATACATTCCACAGTAGTACTTGGTGCAGCAGAACTGATATCATGGAATCACTACTCTGGAAATAAAACAAAATTGTGGCAGTACATGACTCCACAATGAAAAACTAACCTTGAAATGCCAATCGTCACGCTGCAAGGCAATTATAAGACCTTGTGCTAGCAGGAAATGTTACCATGGAACCTGGACCATGGACCTAAATGTCCAGGGACTGGCAGCTCTGCTCTAGCTAACAATGATAATGATTCTTACCACTGCAACACCAGCCTCCGATCCCGTGGCTCTGGTGGCTCTACTGCCACCACCTCTGATCTCTGATCCCTCTAAAGCTGAAAGGCTCGCTGTGGTTAGAGAGCTCGGCAATGGTCCATTTCATCACCGCCTTTGCTGGAGTTCTTAGATGACCCCAAATCGAGTCACACCTCCATAACAAGTAGGCAATGAATTGAAGACTTTGAAGGGACAGGTGCCTGGTGGAGTGTGGGTCTGCAGAGTGCAGCCACCGCCAGCAATCTGCCTCATCCCCTCTTCACCGCCTTCGCCAGCAATTTGCCTTTTCCCGTCGGACCGCCTCCGGTTGTCCTCACCTCCTCTCGTTCTCATCACTACCTCTTCTCCAGTGTTTCTGCCTCGGCAAAACTACAACAACGTGGATTCGCTCCCACCCCGCTCTCCTAGGACTCAAAACCATTTTCCTATACACATGTATTTAGAAACACATAAACTATAAGCAACAGCAAAAGGTAGATAGTCACAGATAGGGGTCCCAAGTAATCCTTTTTCCACCGTAAGCTAAAGGTAAATAAACAAAGATAGGCCTGCTAATTTAAACTCAATTTGTAAATCCTAAACTTGGAACATATAGAAGAAACACAGATACTAACAGCCAAAGGCAAATAAACACACATAGGCCTGGATCAGGTGCAGTGGTAGCTTCTACAGTTCTACTACAACTTAAGCAGTAGCTCCACCTGAGCCATTCAAGGGGCAAACAACATCTTGGATGGGAGGTTCTAAGGCACATGATATGGCTTATTGACTGGAAGGATTACAATGACAGGTTGATAGGAACCCTGCTCGCCCTCCCTAGGAGGCTCTGAGCTTCTAGGCTTATCTTTCTGCTTGGATCTAAACCAACTCCTCACGCATGGCTAAAAAGAGTTTTCCCTAACCACTTATTCCTAACTTTCAGCCAAGCCAAACAACCTCAGCCGGCCAAACTAACTCCCAAAAACCTATAAACTAACTGAAATTAAGATGTGGACACCGGCTGCTTCTTCCTGCGTTGGAATTGTTTGCCAAAGAAGGTGTCCACAACAGCACATACCAGCTATTTCTCGACTCTTTACTAAGGAGACAAACCAGTAATCTCACTTCTGATAAAAGAGCAACTATTCCCCCAAGAAAGCCATTTTTGGATATGTAAAACATAGAACAGCAGATGCAGCGAATTATTGATACAAAAAAGTAAATGAACAGATACAAAAAGTTCTGAATTATTGATACAAAAAAGTAAATGAACAGAAGCAGCGAAAAGTTGGGAAATCAACTGAAAAAGTTATGTAATCGGCCTATTTTTTCATTGCATTTCCTTGTTTTTAATGGAAGCGAGAAATGTGCAATTAATATAGTGATGAATCTGTGAAAAAGTAGGGAGGGGCCTTTAGGGACTGCAATCGTACCTGCCAATTGTGGAAGGGTGTGGTTCTGGCAACCGCTCGGCTCTAGTAAGGGAAACTGGTTTCTTAATTCCTGTCAGAAGAAGAATCAGAGGAAGACACTTAATCTGGACAAGAATTCTTAGTTGGGCCTTTGTAGTCTAGCAAGAACATCTATAGTTGTTTAGTCCTGGTTATAGCAATTACGTATTGGTTGAGCCTTCATACCCTAACATGTATACATCTACAAATTTTGGTGATTCACATATGCTGGCACAGAAAATGGGTGGCCCTCACGTGAAACAAGATTATTACCATTTCGCAACTGGTAGCTAGTATTCTCCAGCATTTCATTTGTCCAATTTAAAAAAGAACTTGACAAGTTCCCAACTAGAATGGTAAAGATGTAAAGAAGTTATAGGTGGCAAAGCTGTGTCATAAACCTCTTCAGAAAGCCAAAAAAAAAAAGACACATCTGAGTCTTCATACCCTCCATTGCAAAGCACAGTTTTTTGAGTGATCCAATAGGACATTTATGTAACCTTGCTTATGGATGATACATCGAAGCTAGCATGCCTTCCATTTTTAAGAAAAGTGTGCCCACTACTCCTACAATGAAGAAAACATTTTCAGAAACATATGGTAAGCAACATGAGCAAAATTTTATCTTGTGGCAGAGCATCGGCATGGCATACATTCAGCAGTAAGTAATCATACAACAAGAACAAAGCTTGAGGTACCAAGTTACTTAGGTAGGCCAACTGGTTAAGCAATCAGAAACCGCAAAATGAGATTTTCTAGAACTAATAGAGGTTTAAATCAGGAAAGAAACAAATAACAGCAACTGCACACGAGATAATTTAATTTGGTCACTAGAAGCTTTTTATTGGTCTAGTTTCCATGAAATGCTCATTTTATGGAATCAATGTAGCTGTTTTTACTTTCGAATAAGACTCAACAAGAGAAATAATGTAAAGCAGAAAAATCAAGCCAAGCATGTGCTATCATACCATCATTTGCTACATGTGCTTTTCAAATCCAGCTTGATTCTTGAAGGAATGAGACAATAAGCATGTCCAAACATAATGATTCACCTCATTTCCTCATAAGAAGTCAATAGACCACATGTGCCTATTCAGCGAGGGAACTGGAAACCTTACATTTTTGTACTAGAATGGTTCAAGCTTTCGGTTAAACAAAATCTCGCTCCATATCGAGATTGAATGCTAGAGTTTAAGTGCATGATAAAGCGCCATTTACATGGTCATGCTCATGCACATCTTTAACACAGATTGGTAGCTTTCTCCACTGATTCAATCAAACTAGAACCAGGAAGTTTTCTCAACCCACTTTCTTTTGCTCTATTCCTTATATTAGCTGATTTATTCCATTGACCTTTCTGAGCAAATACATCTGAAATCAAAGCATAAGTACCTGGATTCTGTTGTTTGAACTCAAGGAGCTCATCGCCAATAATCTGCCCGAGCGTTGTATTTCCATGAGTTCTGCATGCAGAGAGCAAAGCACAAAGTATACTAGATTTGTCTACTAAGGTAGATGATTTTATGAGCTTGTATCCTTCTTCGAGATGCCCTGCTCGACTCAATAAGTCAACGATGCAACCATAATGCTCTTGCTGTGGAATAACTGAATACATTGAGGCCATTGACTGAAAAATACACAAACCATCCTTAACTAGACCAGCATGACTGCATGCAGAAAGCACTGAAGAAAATGTTAACCCATCAGGATAAATGTTTCCTTCTTCCATTAGCCTAAACATTTCAAGAACCTTAATATAAAATCCATGCATCCCATAAGCACTGATCATAGAATTCCATGAATCTAGGTCTTTCTGTTCCAAACTTAAGAACAAACCTACAGATAAATCTAACCTTCCGCATTTGGCATATGCAGTTATCAAAGAATTTGTGGTCTTTGTATCTTTCTCCAACAAGGAGCGGTAGACAAAACTATGGATTTGTTTTACACCTTTCAAATGTCCAAGCTCAGAAACAGCCTGAACTGCAGCCATAACAGTGATAGAATCAGGCTTCTCGGCATGTTGCTGCATTAGTTGACATAATTGAACTGTTTCACCTACATGTCCACAGAATAAGCATCCCATCATCATGGTTGTCCATGAAACCAAATTTTTCTTTTCCAATGAATCAAATACAATCCTTGCTGCTGCAATCTTTCCACAACCGGAATACATACGTATAATTTGATTTGCAATGTCAACATCTGAAAAAAAGCCATGCCTAATTGCAAATCCGTGAATCCACCTCCCTCTGACAAAATCTTTGTGATCAGCAATAGCTGCAAGAAGACTAAGAACAGTAACAGAATTTGGTGTAATGCATTTTGCCATCATTTCTTTAAGTAATGCAATGGCTTCATTGGCCATGCCGCTTTGGAGATAACCATAGATCATAGTGTTATAGGAGACAACATCTTTAACCATCAATTGATCGAAGAGATGCCTGGATCTCATAATTCTTGTGCACTTAAAGTACACCTCGATAAGAGCTGTGGCCAAAACTACATCTAAAGGAATTGATCTTCTAATTAGGCAGGCATGAATACTAGCAGCTAAGCCAGAATTGTGTACCTCAGCACAAGCAGAAATTACATTCGCATAGGTTACAGAATCTGGCATCACCTTATGCTCATGTAGCATGACAGAGAAATAGTGAATTGCATTTCCACTCTGTCCACTTTGAGCAAGACCAGCAAGCATTGCATTCCAGGAAGCCACAGATTGCATTGAGTTCTTCAAGATAGCAGATGCTAACTGGTATGCTCCACATCGGGTGTACATGTGAACAAGGCTGGTCTCTAGAACTTCATCCGCGACACCAATTTCTCTTCTTATGGAATAGCAATGTACCGATTTACCTTCTTTAATTGCTCCCAAATTACCAGCAACTTGCAGTAAGCTAACCAGAGTCACACGGTTTGCTTCCAAGTTGCTGCGCAGCATGTCACTGGCAATTTCAAATGCATTCCACGAAGAAGAATCCACATTTTCAGAATAACCAGTGATCATTGAGGTGTAAGAAACAATATCCTTGTCCAGAATCTCTTCAAACACCTTCTGTGACTCATCCATCCTGGCAAGTTTAGAGTATAACCCAACGAGAGAACAACCAACAAATTTATCCCTACTGAGGCCAAGCTTCAGTGAGTCAGCATGCATTCCCTTGCCCAATAAAAAATTTCGGAGCTCGGTGCAGCTTTTCAAGCCAAAAGTAACAGTTTTCTCATCCAATCCAATTTGACGCAGCTTCAATCCCCTGTACAAAAGAATAACTTCGTCCAGATAACCAGCTCTAAAAATGTCAACCATGGCTGAACTCCAGTGGGAAAGATCATCATTTAAAAAGCCTTGGAAACAAAGCCTCGTCTTGGGCAGGACACCTAGACGGGCGTAACAAATCAGAATTTCAGAGCCAAGAATAACATCCCTGCCTAGCCCAAGTGTCAGAACGCGAGCATGGAGCTCCTTCAGAGACCTCACATCTGAGCAGCTCCGAAATAACACGGCAAACTTATCCACGCCACATGGCCTACTATAACCAGAGCTTGCACCAGCAACAAACCCCAATAGCCTTCTGTGCAGCTTAAGCGCCGCAATAGTCCTGCATAAATCTCTTATTGCTAGCATCCTAGAGATTACACACAGAAGAACACAGGTAGCTAGTAATTGCCCTAGGATTGAACAGCATGGTTTGGCTTATGGCGCAGCTCCAGTGACAGGGCATTCACCTGAGGACGCGGTGTTGTCTTGTCCAACGCAGTACTGTGGATCCAAAAGGCTGTGGAACGGACCCGCACCGAGCTCAGGATGCGCGCAGGAGCTCGCAGCGAGGCTGCGGGGAGCTCGCTCCCGCGGGCACGTCGAGGGCACCCTGGCGAGGCATGCCAGTGGGCAGCCGCTTGCGGTTGGTGATGCAAACCCGGGGATGCAGCGTCGCATAAGGATCAGCGGCGGTCGCCGGCCCGGCGGCCCCTGCGGCGGCGCGTGTGGGGCTCGGAGGCGGCGGCGCGCGTTACTGGGCTGAGCCCGGCTTGAGGCCTTGAGCCTTTCTTGTGATCGCGATGGGCCGAATTGGACCTCCACACAGCCGTGTGTGGGCTGTCCGATTTTCCTATTTCGTTTTGGAGGATGTATGACATTAAAAAAACTTAATAATTTGGCCTCGCGTGTTCATATCAGAATCGGGTGGTTTAAAAAAGATTAAGAAGGATTCCGTCTTAAATACGAGTAAATCACTTCAGAATTCTGTTCAAAAAAAAAATCACTTCAGAATTCAAATCCCATTCTTTCCACCACATTTTGCTTCTCCTTTTCAAAAACTGAACTGGCAAGAGCAAGACTTTAGCCCTTAAGATAAGTTGACAAAAGTTTTGCCATCAGGGCTGATCGGGTCCGGTGGCAAAATTTCTATTTCTCCCTCCTATCTCTTTTCTTGAGGTGAGTTTGTTGCCCTTTTGTCCAGTTTTGCCACAATTTAGAGGCAAGAGATTCTTGCCATCTCGTTTTGCATTTGTTCTTTTGTTAAGGGGATGTTTGGAGGAAAAAAAAAAGCAAAATGGATAGCATTTGCCCATGGATCCAAATATCCCCTTGATAAGTTTGGGAGTGAAAATCTTGAGATGGCTCTATATTCGAAGTAGGAGGCAACTTGCTAGAGTACAATCTATCTTTTACCTTGCCGCTTATGCTCACATAGATCTTACCTTCCCTTATCTTCTCCCTTTACGTATTTCTTTGTTGTTGTCACCTCGCCATGCCATCGCCCCTCAATCCCCACGTGACGGAGCAGCGCTACCCCGAAAGCCGGCTGAGCCACGATAGAGCGCCGCCGAAGCCACCGCCCAAATGCAAACCACATGGAGTCATCGTTCACCGCCATCTCTCATGTAGGTCACCGGAATGACACGCATCGCTGGAGTTCAAGATGTTACCTCTTGATCCAAGATGTTGCTTCATCAATTCATCTTGTTACTTTCTTCTTCTTCTTTTTTCGAATCACGCAGTACATACGCAGACACTCATATACACGCACGCACACTTGCCCCTACAAGCATACGCACGCAACACTACCCCTATGAGCACCTCCGAAAGACTGGGCCGGCAAATCCTCCAAATTGACGAAGTCACCACAGACGCCTTGCTATCGACAGGCACGTCGCCTACCCTAAAAGAATAGCACCGGTTAAATCCTAGAATAAATCCAGAAAAATACGAGCGTCAGTGCCGAGTCGAGGACTCGAACTCTCATGTTTGGCTTAAAATAAGAGGGGTGTCGTTTTAAGTTTCTTACGTACAAAGTAATCTCCTGCCCAATGCATATCCAATTGGGGTACTCTGGATTAGAATTACGAGAGCCGAGCTTCCAAAATTTCTTTCTCATTTCAATGAAAACTTTGTAGATTATTAATTAGCCAAGAAAATTAAACAACCCAGGATTCGGTTTCACTCGCGTCAAGGCCGCGCACACAAGCGAAGGGCGAGGAAGCAGTTGAGGAGAACGAGAGTGATCAAATCAATCTCCAGTTGTGTTTCTCACATTCCATTGTTCAGTACAAATAGTAAATCCATTAACTTACAACCATTCAAACTCACAAGACTCTAAACTTATGGAAATATTGGCGGTTGCGTCGCCACGCACACTGCGGTCACTGCGTCCTCCTGTCACGCCTGCTCCCACGATCGTCTCTCTCAGCCACTTCTCTCTTTCCTCTAATACACGTTCACAATAGTCGGTGAATCAGTGGAGAACGTGAGGAGTTTGAGGAAAAAGAAGAAGAGAGAAAAGAAGAAAAATGGAGCAACGGATATGGAGTGGCCCTCAATCATTTGGACCAACATATTTGTCACTCAGATGTTAATCACCAAAATCACAATTCATGACCTTGGAAGGCCATGTGTTTGTGAAGGGAGTATGAGCCTGGCTCATTTTTGGCTCACTCTACCAAGCACACTTAGATACACACCATGTACTCGTTCCTCGATTCCTTTGTAATAGGAACTTTGTGACATAGGATTGTAGACTGCATTCGCTCTTCTACTATCCACCAATTGCCTCGATTGGCACATTCTCAAAAACTGAACGACACTTCTCACGGTACAAACGGAGGCGCCCCTTGTCGTCTTGTTTAGCGTAGTGCCGTTTGGAAGAGCAACAGCAAGGACTCCAAGGAGCCTGGAGCCCCAATGACCCCACAACCTGCTGCATCCCTTTTTTTCTTTTTAACAATCCACCATACTCCAATTACTCAAATCGGGGGTACCTAGTTACAAATGCATCAAGCGGACTAAGTAGCCAAACTTGATTACCAACATCAAAATAAACAGAGCTACGAGCTATATAATGAGCATCCACGTTTGACTCTCTCCCCTTATGAATTATCTCACATGTCTCGAATCACCTAGCAAGAACCTTGATTTCCTGAACAAGCTGGCCATAAGGCCTCTTTCCTTCTCCCTTAACGCTCCTCACGACATTTGCGCTGTCAGAGGCCAATCTGATTTTTCGCAGCATCAAGTCACTCGCAAGAGCTAACCCTTCTCTGCATGTTGTCGCTTCCATGGATTCCGGATTTTTCGAAGCATCAAGTCACTCGCTAATCCTTCTCTGCAAGGGAAAAAAATTGTGTGCAGGAGTCCTGCAACCCGCCGGTTGTGCAGGACCTCCTCGGATGCGCTTCATCTGTGATGGGACGGAGGGGCATCGGAAGGTGTCGTACAGCGAATGGAGCTGCGCCGCCGGATCGAAACATTCGCTCCCACACTAATAGATGCAGAGTCACAGGATATACCCAATCAGAGCCGAAGCCGAGCCAAACGACAACTTCCGATGCCCCTCCGTCCGATCATAGATGAAGCGCATCCGAGGAGGTCCTGCACAACCGGCGGGTTGCAGGACTCCTGCACACAATTTCGGGTTAGTACATCCGTCGACAACAATGACCCCAACGAATTTCCTTCTTCATCCCTGGTTATCGCCTGCTGCATCCCTGACATGCAAGGTCCAGAGTCGCTCGCTGCTCCGGCCTACCCGAATTATAGCACTGCGAAAACTGGTCCAATCAGCGGCCGGCCAGTCGACCGCGGACCCGGAGCCCGTGACCGTGAGCCACTGAGCCGTGAGGATGAGGCGAATAAAGGCCGGATCTGGCTGCACGCAGCAATGCACAGGAGGAGCGGCAGGCTTTGGCCCGAGAGATCTTTGGCCATCCTTTTAGGTTTTGGCGGCACTCTAACAGTCTACACAGAAGGTGCAGCTGAGCACTGTCACTGCACAAGCCACTAGCTTTTGAAGAACACCCAACTTGCCATAACACAGTCGGTAGGTTTCTTTTTTGAACACACAGTCGGTAGTTTTAGCCAGAGACGCAGAGCTCAGCTGGCCCCCTGTCCGATAGCAATGATCTACGGAGTAGTTAATTAGTGGCATGATGATCGTTGCCACCCGCTGCTTCACGTTGTTCCACGACCACGACAGCTCAATCATCGATTACTGTGGTTGCCAGTTGCCTTTTAATTCGATGTAAAACAGGTGTACTAGTGTCTTGCGCAGCCAATGTAAGCATCCGGACATTCGGTTGTCCGGCCTGACCAGACCGCACAGCGATGCAACGTCCATATTAGTGCGTGACAAGCTGTAACAAATAGTACTATGCATTTGCAGCACGTTGTCAGATAGATTGTTCGTGATGTATGATGTGATCATGTGACATGTTTTTGCTCGAAAGGTAGAAATACAAGACCAAAGTGATGGTAATAAGTAAATATCGGATCTATTTGGATTCACTGAGATTGTAGGGTCTATTTGTTTCAAAAGCTTGGACGAGGAAGGTTGAGGGATTCTTCAATCTGGAATTGGTGAATTGTAAAAACAATGTAGGCGCTAGCTATTTGGGTCACAAACTAGATTAGTAAACAGCTAGATTCCAAACATGACCGGCCGGTAGCCACTAATTAAGTCGACGCAGGAAGCTACTGTATCGAATGGATCACATCTGCTCGTGTGTGTACATATCTAGCATGTACGTCCTAACATATCTGTAGCTGTTGGCAAAAAGTCGTTGGTTGGGGCGCTGTAGCGATAACAGTAAAGGATACCATACGTGTGTTTATGATTCGTCTTATTCAAAAAAAATTCATATGAATATGTTCAAATTTAAATTATTCTTGAAGTACTTTGATTAATAAAATAAACCATAAAAAAAGATATGAGATTCTTTACGATTTTTAAACAAGACGAACTATCAGACTTAAGATAAAAAAGTCAAATAAACTACAATTTGAAATGATGTACGTGTGTATACGAAGGACGGTAAGTGGAGCTATCAAGTACATAGAAATTAATGGATGGTCACCTCTCTCGTGGGGACCAAGCGTGTACATCTAGAGCGGGAGGACGAGACGAACAACACGTAGTGAGAGGAACGGGTAGTCGGCCTCGATAACGCACTTATGTCCAAGCGTAGGAGAACACTCATTTTCGTCTGGGTCGACAATGGCCCCTGCTCAATATTGGAGAATGGGGACTCAAAGGATTTGTTACTTTGAGATTTTTCTACTCCACTTAGAGTTACTACATCCCTAAGACAACAAAACTTATTAGACATGCCATCTTTCAATATGTCCAATGTGAATATGTGTAAAGATAACACAAAAACTTCGAAAGTCTAATAATTCGATGTATCTATATCGGTGCCATATATTCATTTTAAACTAGTATGCATAATATGAAAATTTGCACACTTAAGCTAACCCTTTTTTATTTCAGGAGTTAATGACGACATTCTTCTGTTTTTATGTAGAGTAAATTACATCCACCATACAACAACTTGTGAGGTTGTATCATTTTAGTCCAACATGTAGCAAACTGTGCAAATGGATACACGAACATGTCAAATGCGTGCATATACCGTCATAGGTACTCCAGGTAGATGTATTTTTACCGCGTGGTATGTAACCTAAAGGGTTTTATGCATGTAACCCCCTATATTTCTCTCCCTTCTCATTTAAGTCTTAATCATGCACATAACTTTTTCCGTTTGTGAGAAGAATAAAAAATAATTGATGATGTGTGACAAGAGAAAGTGTACCGCAACTTACATTTTGATCTAATTTTAACCTCGTATATGTGCCTGTCGTATATATGGAGCCACAAGTTAGCTTTTTAAATTCCTATAATTTTCTGTAGTTGATTATAGTAATAAGATAAACCTTAGTACTAAGTATATTTGTAGCATTTACTTTTTTTAAAAGAAAAGTCCTTTACTTCTATGTAGGCGGTAATATTTTTGGTTCCATACATCATATTATTTACCAACATTTAGAGAGTAACGCAAATGTTTTTTTATATTTTACTTCCAAAACAAGAAGAGCTAATAAAGTGTACAGTAGATACAACAACTTCGAAGTGACTTTCTCATTGAACTCTGATTTAAAAACTAGATAAAAAAATAGATGAGAAGCTAGGACGAAAATAAGGGGCCACATGCATAAAACTACCCACTTCATGTGCTAGCATGGCAAAAATACATCATAATGGTGTATTTGTGGCCGTATACGCACACATTTAACAAGTTTGTGTATTCAATTGCATGTTTTTCTAGTTGTTGGATCAAAATGATACAACCTTACATGTTGTTGTATAATGCATGCAATTTACTCTTTTATGTATGATGACTTCGTTAATATCAAGGTTGTCATTCCAATGCTCAGAGTGGTCATAGCAATACAGCTATGTGCATGTATTTGAGCCAGTGCCTTCGTGTTTGTTTTTTCTAATATCCCTTCTCATCTTTTTTTTATGTAACAGGAGGGGCAATGCCCCTACTGGTTATAAATTATATTAAGAGAAACAAAAAGTTCGGATTACAACATAAAGAGTGACCAGAACGAAAAGGATCAAGAAACGAAAAAAGAGACAAAGAAAATGAAAAAGACTAAAACAGAGTTTGCATCCATAAACGCATTCTATCTTGGTCTTGTGGTTTTGCTCTTAGGGTAACTAAGGCAAATTCCGTCTTGAATCTTGACTTCATCGTAGACAACTGTGCTGGAATGCTTTTGAAGATTAAATCATTTCTAGCCATCCAGATGCACTAAGCCATTATTATTATTATGTCCATTGAAAATGATACTTCCAATTGTTCTTGAAGATCTTGGATCACATGTAGGGGCTGTGCTTCAATTATCTGAACATCAAGCAGATTCCAGCAGTCTTGCGCGAATGAACAATCCATGAATAAATGGAACTGTGTTTCCTCTAGCGAGAGCATACAGAGTTCACAGTTATATGTAGGCAGCTCCATATGTCTTCTTCTCAAGAGACTCCTTGTACTGAGCCTGTCACGAAGAATGAGCCAGAAAAAAACAATGTGCTTAGGCTGGCAGTTTGATTGCCAAATCTTTCCAAAAATTGGGTGTATCCCACTTCTGCCAATGAGGTGTTGATAAACCTTTGACGATTCAAACTTATTAGCCCCCCAAATATACGACCAGATATCATGTTCATCACTGAAGGTGAAGTCTTCAATATTGTGTGCCAGTTGGACTAACTGATCAAAGGCTATTTCAGACATCGGTGTATGGAACAATTGCTGCAACCACGGGTCTCAAGGTGAATTTTTCAAAATCTATGATGGTCCCCATCAATATCCAGCCGGAGAGAATGCAATTACTTGCCAACACTTTTGGTTGCTCTGTCGGAACCTTTCCATTTACTTATCTGGGAATCCCTCTGAGCATCACCAAGCCAAATGTTGAAGAGTTTCAGCCCATTGTGTCAAGATGTGAGAGACGTATTGTCAGCTCTTCGATCTATCTGACACAGACAGGGAGGCTTGAGCTTTCTAATGCAGTCTTCAATGCTTTGCCCATGTTCACTATGTGCACGCTCCTCCTGCACAAAACAACCATATCCCTTCTCATCTTGTAATTATGAGTTATGCATTAATCTTAAATTATTTCATTGAGAGGCATATAAACCCCACAGTAAGAGCATCTCCAACAGCTTATTTAAAAGGCTAAGAAAAGGTAAAAACAAAAAAAAAACTAAAAAACCAGCATCCAACAGCATCGGTAAACTCCTTGCATAGGTATCCCCTTCGCCTTCCCGTGATTGTTGGTAGGCAATTTTGCCTAGGCGCTGCCGTTCGGCATCCCGTCTCCGCGCGCGTTTCCTTCTCGTTCCCGCGCGCCCGCCCTCCCTCGCGCCCGCCTTCCCGCGCGCCCGCCCTCCCGCGCGCCCAATTTCTCCCGCACCGCGCCTCGGCGTGTCCACAAAACGGCGTGATTCCTCCTCCGCCGCAGACCCTAGAAGCCGCGATCCCTCCTCCGCCGCCAACCGCCCTCGCCGCTCCAATCTTTTAGCGCCGGTGAAGCCCCCTCTCGCCGCTCCTGCCCCCTCGCGCTTCGTGCTGCCGCCCCTTCCGTCATGTATCGGCCGTCGCTTCCTGCTGCAGACTCATCGACGCGCAGCTCCCGTCCCCATCTGCAGGCGCCACTCCCGCGCCCTGCCGCCGTCTCGCCGGTGCTGGTCCCTCGGCAAGGCGCCATCCCGCCGGTGTCGCGACCGCGCCCTTCCATCCTCGCGCCAGCGGGACAACCGCACCCTGCCCTCTTCGCGCCTGCGCCGGTCACCAGTGGGTTTGATTTTCCACTTACGACCATAGATGGCCAGATGCGTAATAGTGTGCCCAATGATGACCAATTTGCAGAGGAGGAAGCCTTCAATGCCGACCCATCCGCCGAGGATGAAACCTTCGATGGTTAGACATCACCCCTTCTACTGTCTTTATAATTTCTGTTATCAAGTTCATGAATTTGTCATTTGGTCGATTGTATGCAGTGCTTAAACAGAGTAGTTGGGGAATTTGGGTTTAGGGTAGCTTCTTTCCTGTTATTTGGTTGAGACAATATGTAGTTTCAAAAGCGCTTTTTACAATCAGCTCACCAGGCACCTGAATACTTTATGTGCATATGGCTACCTTTGCTAGTTTTAGCAAATCTTGAAGACCTGAACATCCTCAGTTGCTCTCAGAACAGGATCGAAGGAGCAGTATTTTGCTATGAGTAGATATTTATAAACCTCTTAACACCTCTTAATTATCTCTGAATATAGCATGTCCTCACTGTTTGCAGTCATTATTAAATAGATGGTAAAGTTGTAACCAGAGCAGTAGGAAGTAGTTTTACCTGGTAGGTTATTCGATCCAGAGTTGCATGATCCAATCTCAGTTAAGTACTAACTGAGTTGTTCTTCAGTACATATCAGATTATTGACATTCAGCAAATTTTAGATTAACTGAGTTATATGTCTTTTGCAAATAAGAATAAGAATAAATTCAGTACATAATTCATATCTTGTGATCTTAATTATTCTGAGACAGGTGCAACACAATCAGGGTATTTCACTGGCCTCCTAGTGAATGGTGTTGAGGCATCTCAGATTGATGCACATATTACTGATCCAATGGGCAATGAAGCTTCTACAGCTACCAAGAGTTCTCAGCGTAGGACTAAAAATTTCAGTAATCAGGAGGACTTACTTCTTGTATCAGCTTGGCTGAATATCAGTATCGATCCGATTCAAGGAGTTAATCAATCACAGGGTACATATTGGGAAAGAATATATGACTATTTCCATACAAACAAGGAGTTCGACTCAACCCATACTGTAGTTTCTTTAGTTAATCGTTGCTCCACTATACTACATGATGTGAACGCATTTTGTGGATGTCTGGCTAGGATACAAATGCTGAATCAGAGTGGTACCACAATCGAAGACAAGGTATACACACTGTCAATGCTATAATCATATGTCTTACTCTACCTTTTCATGCTAATTTTGGATTCAACTGTGTAGATTGCAAAAGCATGTGTTATGTACAAGGCCGAAGACAAGAATCATAGAAAGTTTACCTTGATGCATTGCTGGAATGCCCTCAAGGACAAGCCCAAGTGGATTGACAGGAAGAAGGATATGGGATGTGCCTAGAAATCAAGCAACAAGAAACAGAAGACGATGCAACCTGCTGCCCCTGATGGTGGTGGTTCTGATGTTCAGGGATCAGGAAGGCCGGAAGGACATAAGATGGCGAAACAAAAGCTCAAGCAGGGTAGAAGCATGGATGCTGTGGAGTATCTAATGGCAAAGAAGAAAGAGGGTGACGATGAGAAAGAGTTGAAGAAAGATGAGAGGTGCAAGAAAGCTTTTGACCTGCAGGAAGATAGGAACAAATTGGAGAGGGAAAAGTTTGAGTACCAGAAACAGCAAGCTGAGAAGGAAGAAGAGGAGAGAATTATGGATTTGGATTTGACCACAATGACCTACAAACGACAACAGTATTATGAAGCGCGTCAGAATGAAATTCTTCCAAGACGTTGCAATATGTAGTTCATAGTTCAGTTTCTTACTTCAATTCAGTGTTATTTGTCTAGAGTTGTCTTGCTGTGTTGGTCAGTAACATGTCCTTTTATTTGTCTTGCTTTGTTGGTCAGGAAACACTCCTATTTGTCTTGTTTGTGTCGGTCATGAAACAATTTGTGTTTTTTCATATATAAAACAGTGTTATTACATGAAGCACTGCCTTTGTTTATATAAGTTTATATCTGTTCAGTTCAGGTATTTGTGTTGCCTTTACGAATGGTTCTACTGTTGGCATTGCCAGCCGGTACATGCAGAATAAAGTATTTCATGGAACTGGAACTCTGAGTCCATCTGGATAACAAATTGCTGATGTGTGTTAAATGCATGCCGATGCCTTTCATTTTTGTGTGTGCGTCTCCATTAAAGATACAAAGGGTCATGTTTCCTTCCTCGACTTCTGTAGTGTACAATATTTTTTTTTTGAAATGAGATTCCACCCTATTTCCGTTGCAAATGGAAACAAAGTACAGGCAATTAAGTAAAAGCAAAGTATATGCAATTAAGTACAGGCAATCACATGGAGTACACCATTCTATGAAAGTTCAAAACAAGTCTTATTATTTGCTAAATTGTGTAAACAAAATTAAGAAACATTAATCAATATTGTATAAATCTCCATGTGTCTGCCACAAGTGTTCAATCAGGTCAGCTTGAAGTTGAGTGTGGGTTTGCTTATTCTTGATCTTCAAGTAATTTTCAATGAAAGCATCAACTTCAGGAGCAGCGTTATGTGAAATTGTCACCCTTTCCCCCGTGTCATCGTAATTGCATACATACTGTCCCATGTCATCGAAGTTGTAATCATGAGTATCCCGCTCATCTTCAACAATCATGTTATGCATTATGATGCAGGCCATCATAATATTATGGAGCGAGTCTTTGTCCCCCAAACGAGCCAGCCCACGAACAATAGCAAAGCGCGATTGTAGAACTCCAAATGCCCTTTCAACATCCTTTCGACACGCTTCTTGCGCTTTCGCAAAATATTTTTTCTTATTACCTTGTGGCTCTGGAATGGTCTTAACAAATGTTGCCCATGACGGATATATGCCATCTGCTAGGTAGTAACCCATTGAATAATCATGTCCATTGATGTTGTATTGAACTTGTGGACCTTCCCTTGTAGCAAGGCTTGAAAATATAGGAGATCTTTGAAGCACATTTATGTCATTGTGTGAACCCGGCATGCCAAAGAATGCTTGCCATATCCATAGATCTTTAGATGCAACTGCTTCGAGTATAATTGTAGGCTCCTTTTTATGTCCCCTATACATCACATGCCATGCAGTAGGACAATTTTTCCAACTCCAATGCATACAATCTATGGACCCAAGCATACCAGGAAACCCTCTGCTCGCTCCAACCGCAAGTAACCTAGCAGTATCCTCTTCATTAGGCCTTCTCATGTACTCCGGCCCAAAAACCTGAACAACAGCTACTACAAACTTTCTCAAAGTTTCTAGAGCAGTACCCTCACCAATACGAATATACTCTTCCAATGCATCAGCCGGTACTCCATAAGCTAACATACAAAAAGCTGCAACGATCTTCTGCAGACAAGATAGTCCAAGCACACCGGCGCTATTCCTCTTCTGCACAAAATAGTCATCAGGTTCCTCAACAGCCTTCATTATGCGAAGAAATAAAGGTCGCCTCATCCGAAACCTATGTCATGATGCAATTAAATAAATTTAGCAATAATATAAAAGATATACCATGATAATTAGATATGAGCAATTAGAAAACATGTGAACCTCCGTATAAAAGTCTTTTCTTTGAACGTTGGATTATCTGAGAAATAGTCTTTGTAAAGAAGACTATGGTATAATAGTCTTTCACGATCCACTATCTCATGTCCATCAAAAGAGCCAATTCAACCCAGATTATTAACCGCATCCTCAATGATCATGTGTGCGGCACCAAAAAATATATCATCATCATCCAAAGACGAAGGGTCAATCACCTCATTCATTACAAACTGATTGAATTCATCATCTGAAGCCATACGCCAACGCCAACGTGATTGTTGTGCGAAGCCCTAACGCAGATTCTGCTTCCCAACTTGAACGGAAGGCCAATTATATATCTGTTCATTGGGTGCATCGAGCAAATAGATGAGATTTTCATTGGGTGCATCGAGCAAATAGATGAGATTTTCACTGGATGCATCTAGCAAATAGAGGAGAGATCCTTTACCAGGGAGAGGAAATCGATCCTAGCGGCGGCAGGCCCTGAGCGGGACGACGCCTGCTGTTGCAGTCGAGTCAGACGGCGGCGGCAGAGAGATAGGAGGTAAAAAATTTTCGGAGACCAAACTGTGTTCAGATAAAGCGAGGGAAAATTACTTTTTTTTTCTGGGATGCGTGTTATGTGAGGGAGATGAATAGGAAAGGTGAAAATATAATTTTTAAGGATGCGTGTTCTGTGAGAGGGTGAATAGGAAGTAAAAAGTACTTTTAAAATTCTAACATGGCCCTAGCTGTGTTCATGTTCCCAAAAGTACTTTTTACTTCCTATTCGTCCCCTCACAGAACACGCATCTCCAAAAATTTATTTTTCATCTTTCCTATTCATCCCCTCACATAACACGCATCCCAGAAAAAAGTACCTTTTCTTCCTTCCATCTAAACGTAGCCATATAGAAAATCAAAGGATATACCTACTCTGTTGGGTTTCCCTACCTTTTGGGATCTTTTTTAACTAGCCTTTTACCTCTTTGTTTACCTAAGATATTTACCTAAGCTGAGATGCTAAGAGGCTACAAATGTACCTTTAAAAAAAGAGAGTATACTACCAGTATCACTGTTGGATGGTGTTGGCTGCACCTGCACGTGTGGTTAATTATTCCTGGGTACAAAATTCATCAAGAAACGTGTCCATGCTGGAGCATGCCGCCTGTAGCCAGGCACTTCGGCCACGAGACGCCGCCATCTCGGCGCGGCCGCGCGGGGTTCCCGCGGAGCAGAACGGACAGCGGACGCGAGAGACAAACCGGCGGCAGGCAGCCCGGCCGCGGCCGGTCCACCAGCTGGCCCCCCTGCCGGCCGCGGCTGCGGCCGTTGGCTGCCTTTTCACTTTCACCTTTTACGGCTTCACCCCCGTACCTCGCGGTGATAAAAAAACACTTGTACCCCCGTTTCCATTCCGGGTGGAGGTTGCGGGCCCCGCGGGTCAACGTGGCCTCCCACGCTACCTTTTCACCGCGAGACCAGAGGCGATCCGGCCGGTCCCCCCATCCCCTCCCCCACGCCCACTCGGGCAGCCGCAGCTCTCCCCCAGAAAAGGAAGCGCTCCCCGAGAGCGCACACAGCTCCATTTCCTTTCCCTTTCGGCCCCCCTTTCCTTCCCCATGGCGGCCCACGAGACCTCCGCCCCCGCCACAGCCGCCGGCGACGGGGCGCGCCGCCCGCCGCGGCCCACGCTCGCCCTGCCCCCGCGCTCCGCCGTCGAGTCCCTCTTCGCCGCCGGCGGGTCCAGCTCCTCGGCCGGCGCCGCCGAGACCAGCCCCGGCCCGCTCACCCTCGCCGCCGCGCTCTTCCCCGACGCGCCCTCCCCGGCCTTCCACGGCTCCTTCACCCAGCTCCTCGTCGGCGCCATAGGCTCCCCGGCCGCCGCCGCGTCGTCGGCCGTCCCGCCGCCGCCGTCCCCGTTCTCCGTGCCGCCGGGGCTCAGCCCCACCGCGCTCCTCGGCTCGCCCGGCCTCTTCTCCCCGACGGTACGCCCCTCCCTCCCAGCTAGTAACCTCACCATTGCCCTGCCTACCTTATTGCCCGCTCGGCGCTCGCTTATCCACTTGTGCTTGGGATTTTAGCTTGCCGCGTCATGCGGAGGAGGTACTAGTAGTAGTTGATTAAATTCGCGGGGAATATGCTACTCCTGTTACTGCTTCATTCACAACACTGTTACGGATTCGTGAGGGTAATACAGTGTGACGGTGCCTCCCTTGGACCCGCACGGGAAGATCTGCGTGCGGCGTAGAAAGGTCAAGGACGATCGCTAACTAACTCGTGCCATCTCGTGGAGTCGTGGTCCTCCCGAGTACGTTCGACTTCTGTAGGCTGCTGTACCCGATGTGAGGCATGCCTATCAAGGATCGCTCTCGACTTTAGCAATTTGTTTTTGGGGATTGTGCTGATGTACTTCTGTTGCTGTTGTTGTTGATGTCCGCCAAAAAGTCCTGTTCTTTCCTCGCTTGCAGAATCAGCGACTTAGTTTTGTTTGTAAGTTTGCAATGATAAGGCTAGGATGGTAATTAGTTTCAGTTGTTTGCCTGCTCTGTCATGTATGCATAGATTATGCCGTGGGCTCCTCGTGAACAATCAGGTTACAGCATTCGAACACTCAGGTAAAGTCAGCCAAAAGATTACATAAGTGTCAATTACAAAAAAGGTGCTATGGACTTCACAGAAAGTGATCATGTTGTGGTTCTGGTGATTTTTTTTTCCCACAACGGGACACTTTCCGAATTTCATTACTTAAAAAGCAACGAAACTACAGATAGTAAATGGTGTCCTGTGTGCTTAGTGACAATCACCCTTCCTGCACTAAAGTGTATGATGGTGCTTGTGTGGCCGTTAAGAGGATCATTGATTTGTCGAAAGGAATGAAATTGAATTAAAATGCGCAACTCCCAATCAATATCACTTGGTTTTTTATGGCTTAGCACTCCCAATTGAAATGCGTGCTTAGCAATTTGTTTTTTATGGCTGCCACAAAATATGACGTGGCAAATTAAGGCGGACAACCAAACAGTCCCTTAGACCACCTTTTGGGATCAAATAAAGAAAAAAGCAAGCTTCTTATGCTGGACCTAGGGGGACAACCCAAATCTTAGTGCAACTCTGGTATGCAATTTTGCATACTGCAACGATTGTGAACTTTCCATAGGAGATGTGGCATGTGCAATATAGTGCGCTGTGTTTAAGACACGGAATATGTAGGAGATGGTAAATCTGAACTCAGAATGTGTTTTACTCATCTTCCCCAACAATATCTATATGAGTGGAATGAAAAACTTCCAGATAATTTGGACATGCTGTGCATGGAACTGAAGGCATCTACAGATCCACATGCTTTACATACACTCATTTTATGCCATTAAAACATCATTATATAAATATATTTTAGAATCGTGATGGCAAACACAATGGATAGCTGCTATAATTAGATCATCCAGCTCTACTATTAGTTGCCAGTTATTGCATTGTGTGCGTGGGAAATTTTAATGGTTTAAAACTGTGCTTAGCACATTGTTACAGATGTGAGTTTGTGTCTTGGGTGAGTGGGTGATGTGTGGTGTAAGGCTATTTTGGCCAAATTCTTCTTCTACTAATACAAATGATATGCAACTCTCCTGCATATTCGAGAAAAAACTATATTTGTTCCCACATTTGTTCCAAAGTATCTTCAAGTATCTATCTTTTCACTGTTTAGTCGTGGTAACTATTAGATGCTACATTTGCAAATAAATATATGTTTATGTTTTGGACTAAGTGTTACTATAATTTCTTCTGCAGGGGAATTTTGAGATGTCCCATCAACAAGCCTTAGCACAAGTAACAGCACAAGCAGTCAACTCTCAGTACAATATGATCAATCACGCAGATTACTCGATACCTTTTCCGTCGACATCTAGACCAGCTTTGACATCACAGCATGTTGACCCTTCAGCCAATGTGACATCAAAGCAGGAGATACCAGCTCTTCCGTCACATACAGGTAATAGCAACATTGAATCAAATGAGGTTTCACGAGGACAACAAATTTCTGCACCCACTTTTGATAAACCTGCTGACGATGGATACAACTGGCGGAAGTATGGCCAGAAGGCAGTTAAGGGTGGCGAGTATCCAAGGAGTTACTACAAATGTACCCATGCAAGTTGTCCAGTTAAGAAAAAAGTGGAGCGCTCGGCAGAAGGACACATCACCCAAATAATTTATAGAGGTCAGCACAATCACCAGCGTCCACCAAAAAGGAGGTCCAAAGATGGTGGTGGTCTACTACATGAAGCAGATGATTTCCACGAGAATGAAGATGCTTCAACTAGATCAGAACCAGGCTCTCAGGATCACTCTGGAAAACATGAGGGATCAAATGGTGGCATAGCAGGACCTTCAGTGTCAAGAAGGGGAGAGGTAGATGAGCAATTATCAAGCTCAAGCGATAGTGAGGAGGAGCAAGGTGATGAACAAACGGCTAATGACGGTGGTGCCGGTCATGCTAATGCAAATAGAAGGTGGTTTCTACAAAATTTTTTTTTAAAATTATTTTCAATCTATAACTGTAAGTTTTATTGGGCAGACATGTGCCCACTCCAGCTCAAAGGATAATTGTGCAAACAAACAGTGAGGTCGATCTTCTAGATGATGGCTACCGATGGCGCAAGTATGGACAGAAAGTGGTAAAAGGGAATCCCCACCCAAGGTAACCCCTTTCTATTTTTCAATTGATCCCTATCGTCTTTTAATGCATCCACTCTGCTGTGAGTCTGCAATTGCTTTGGAAACAATGATTTTATTTTTAGAAAATCCAGATAGCACCACTTATCTTTGACATGTTCACAATTTGTTACAAGTTATTCAATTGACGAGTCATTTTGGTGTGAGTGTTTCACAGTTCTTTGAATATAAACACTATAGATTACAAGTATGATACCAAAATGGACATGCTATCTATCAATCTATGTGGTCGTGTAACAAGTGGCTTATGCTAGTGTTCTGTTGTTCTGTTCCAAGACAACCCGAAGCACAGCTGGTATAAAAATGTGATTTGCCCGTTAATGTGACATTGCAGACTGGTATGTTACAGTAACATACATACTATTGTTTCATCTATTAAAATGTGAAGTCTGGTACATTCTTTTATTGGTATGATAATGAAATCAAAATCATATCAATTCATGTGATGATGTGCTGCCAATTTGGAGGGTTTATGCAGTGAGTTTAGGTAGTGGATACTGATGCATGATACTTAACCGTCATCTATAGTATGGCAACTAGTACCAAACCATTGGTCACAGAAGACTAACCCTTTATAGTTCATATCAAGAGAACGTGAATATGAAACTTAAATTAATTTTGAAAAACATCTATTTTTTCTACTAATTTCAACATTGCCATGTAAAGGAGAAAGAATTAAGAAAATTGATGATGGATTCATAATAAAGTAATCAAGAGTGAGATGGAGGAACTTTATGGTCAAGGCATGCTTTGTACAATTGTATGTTTGAATTTTATGGTCAAGGCATGTTCCCGTGTGGACTTCCAGCAGTGGCTTGGTGCTCGGGTTCTGCACAAGCCGCCTGTGAGGGGATACACATGTATGCATTCCTTGGTAACCATTGTGTCATGTTGAATTGCTTAAAAACCTCATGCTAATGTGCTAGTTCTCCTGCTCGTCATTACATCTTCCTTGAGTCCATGTTCTTCGGGTTTCATTCAGGATCTTCCAGAAATTGATAAATTTTGGTCCCCCTGATCCATGATATTAGGAGTCCAGGATTTTGTCTTTAGGACCTGTGCTTTCAAACTGTTTTAGCTTTGGTCATCAGTGCATACAGACTTATGTAGATGCAAGGTTCAAGAAAACGCTAGGCGCTAGGCGTGCGCTAGGCTGCTGATCAGCGCCTAGGCTGAGTAAACGTAGTTTAAACGTGATTAAACGTTTTTGTATTTTTTTTATTAATAAAAATATTGGGAGCACTAGAAGGCCAAAATGCTGAATTCTAAAGGCTCATAAATAGAGATTTGTACCTGCTGCTGAGCACTTGTTCTTGACTTCATGTTTGCTACTCCTTCCTTGCCTTCTTACATTGAAAAAACAGCTGACAGTACTAGCCTAACAATCAAAGATGTAGTAGTTAATAATCTGGAAACATTCATTATTGAACAATAAAAGAAGGAATGAGTAGAAACTTATCTCATAGGGGCAGATCCAGTGCTGCACATGTCCATCACTCCATCCAATGTTCCAAACAGCACCACAACAAGGCAAAAGGCTCACAAACCAGTGAAGCACAAATATGTTATAATTTATAAAGACTGAAAACATCACTACATCACTCATAATGATAATTCATTAAAGGTCTTAATGGTCCTGGTTCACAGCACAAACACAACAATATTACAATACAACATACAAGAATTAAGTTCACAGCACAAACACAACAGAAGTTTCAAATTTAAAGATAACTAGAGTAGATAACTATCCCTCATGGGACAATAGCATTGATGTCCATAATTTCATCATCATTCCCACCATCCATGTCCATGTCATCTTCATCTGAAGCTTCTTCTTCTTCTTCTTTTTCAGATTCAAACTCTTCTTCTTCATCCACCTCCCTGACCTGTCTTGCCACTCTTTCACTCCTACGTGGCTGAAGCACCTCCTCAACACCCATTGCTTCTCCAAGGACACTCCATGGTATCCCTGTCCCTGGCACTTCTCCCTCATCCTCGTCCCTAAAGACAACCAATGCATGAGCATCCCCTCCCTCATAGAAGAAACCTTGAGCCTCTGCAGAATCAGAGCTTAGGAGAACTTCATAGTTCTTCTTTTGCAGAACCTTTTCTCTCTTGGATAGCAATCTGCTATTGAATTGGATGAACACAAGACAATTAAGCCGTTCTGCTGTCAGCCTATTCCTTCTCTTTGTATGGACCTGCACAATATTTTTACAAAGAAATCAAACATTGCAAATCTAGTGATCATTCTAACTAAAACAGTAGTATTTATATGATACAAAACTGACCTGTTCGAAAGTGCTCCAATTCCTTTCACATCCTGAAGAGCTGGAGGTCAGTGAGAGGATCTTAACAGCCATTGTTTGCAAATGTGGTGCTCCACCTCCATAAAGCCTCCACCATGATGCTGCAATGAAGTGAAATTATGGTCCTGATGCTTTGCAATTTCAAGGAAGAATGAAGAAAAATGGCTCATAATCTTACCTGGATTGAACTCAAAGCGTTCATAGCTCCTTGCCAGCTTCTTTGAAAAGTTCTCATGCCTCCTTTGAAATTTCTCCAAATCCTCATTGACAGCTTTATATTCCTTCTCATCATCACCATGATAGAAAACCTCAACACATTGTATGAATTTTTCCACAATGCTTGGATCAGAGAAGATGGCACCACCATTATTGTAACTGTAGTATGGATTCAACAAGTATGCAGCAATGTGTAGTGGAGAATCAAGCCTATTTTTCATTTTCTTGTCAATAATTGCCATGACATCTCTATAGTTCTTCTCCACGTTGCCATATGCCTCCTTGATCTCCCTCTTTGCTTTGATCAGCTCTCCATACAGAAAAGCCATGGACGGTTTGACATCCCCATCCACTAATCGGAGTAGTTTCACCAAAGGCTCAAACACCCTCAAACAAGTAACCACGCCTTTCCAAAAGAGAGGATTCAATATTGTTGCTGTGGCAGTCTTACCCTTCTTTGTCTTCACATCTGGTAACTCTTCCCACTTGGAATCAACCACCAACTTCTTTAGACAATCTTTCTTCTCTAGCAGGCTCTGCAAAGTAAGGTAGGCTGTAGCAAATCTAGTCACCCCTGGCCTTATTATTTCTCTCTTTCCAGTGAAGGCTCTCATGTATGCTAAGGTGCGGTGGTGCCCATAGACAAAGATGGTGAATGCCTTTGCTTGGTCAATTATTTTCTTGAAGTTCTGTAGGTTGCCAATTCCTTGCAGCATGAGATTGATGGTGTGAGTTGCACAAGAAGTCCAAAAAATGTTTGGCCTCTTGGATTGCAGCAATGCCTTTGCTCCCATGTTATTGGAGGCATTATCTGTCACTACTTGCACTACAGTTTCTGGACCTATATCCTCAATTGCTTTGTCCACCAACTCAAAAATGACTTCACTTGTGTGTGACACATCTGACATTTCTTTTGACTTGATGAAGCTTGTCCCCTCACTAGTATTTGTGCATATATTCATGATGCTTCTCCTTTTCATATCTGTCCATGCATCAGTCATAATGGAGCATCCATGCTTGTTCTTCTCATCTTCACGGTCTTGCAGCAAGCTCTTGGTCCTTGCATGCTCCTCTTCCATCAATTTTCCCCGAAGATCATGCTGAGGTGGAGGCTGAAAACCAGGTCCAAATTGACCAATAGCTTCAACCATTTCCTTGAACTCATCATTGTCAATAGCATGAAATGGAATAGCATGTGTGTAAACCCATCTAGCAACATATTGCTGCACCTGGTGTGTTCTCTCTTTCCAAAGAGCATCATTGATGTTCTGTTGCCTCTTAGCTTCAGTTTTGCTTGCTTTAGTATCAATGGGGCGTGCAAACCTATCCATAGGGCCTAACTTGCGAGGTTCACCTGTCCCTGTACTTCCAGCTTCAGATTCAACCTCTATCTCTATCACTTCTGCTGCTGATGCTGCTGAAATCTGAACATTGTCCCTCACATCTTTGTCATGCTGCAGTTTATCCTTCTTCTTTTGTGCTGTCTTTTCAAGGTCCTTCTTGCACTTCAGCTTGATTTCATCACTTACATTTGGGCATTTTATAACAGATGTGCCAAAATGAGCTAGATGTTGCTTGAAACGGTTGATACCTGCTGTGCTCTCATGGCCACAAAGAAGGCACTTCACTCTGTTCTTGTCATTTGGATCACAGAGCCGTCCCCACTCCCATCCTATGTCAGATGACTTCCTTTTCAGGTTATTCTCAATCTCAGTTGCTGAAGGAACATCAGGTGTCGACATCCTACAGAGCAGAGAGGGAGGAAGAGCAGAGGAATCAAGCACCGTGCAGAGCAATCAAGCACAAGCAGAGGAGCAAGAGCAGTCAAACAATCAAGCACAAGCAGAGCAGTCAAGCAATCAAGGGCGTAGAGATGCATCTATACTCTACAGATTTACAAGCAGAGGAGGAAGAGCAGAGGAGGAAGAGCAGAGGAATCACCTGGCGGCGGCGGCAGCTTCCGTTTGCCTGGACTGGCGGAGGCGGCTTCCCCCTCGCGGCCCGGAGTAGAGGAAGGAGGCTGCCGTGCCGTGACCCGACGAAGGAGGAGGAGGCGACGACCCGAGGAAGGAGGCGGCGGCGCAAACAGCGACGCCAGGTGGCGGCGGCGGCGGCGGCGCAAGGAGCGACGCCGAGGAGACAGAAAGGAGTACCCCTCGCAAACCTAGCCGCCTGGCGCCGTTTTTTACCCGGGCCAATTTTTTTGCGCGCGAAACCTCCCGCCCGCGGCCCAGACTCCCGCCTGGCGCGCGTTGCGGACGCGTTCCCCCGTTTCCGCGTCGCTTACACGCTGGCGCGCGCGTACACGCTCCGCCTAAGCGCTCTGCGCGTTTTTATTAGCGTTTAGGCCCTAAACGAGACGCTAGGGGTCTGTTTAGCGCCTAATTGCGATTAAACGTACGTGTAATCACGTTTTTTCGAACATTGTGTAGATGACAACATAAAAATGGCATTATAAGATCTTCCATATTATATCGCTCTTTTACTTAAAAATAGTATTCACCCTCGGAGATGTGCCAATGAATTTTATCGGGAGGCTTCTACTTCTCAGTTGACTGAAATCAATTGGGATAGTTGTATTCAAATTCAAGAGGCCATTCTTTATCTCAATCTCCAACATGAGCTGCGCCTCCTCGCTTTATCTTCAACAAATCATCGTTGACGAGCTCCCCTGCACTGTCCTCGTCGCCCCATCTGTGAACTGTGATGGCACATGGCAGCTCCCGCCACCATGTACAACCACCACCACGTGGTGAGCCATCATCTGCAGTACCTACCTGTGGTCCTTCGCTCCTAGTTGGTGGCCTTACCTCCCTACCTACGGCTTTACCTCTAAGCCATCCTGGCCTCCAGGGCCATGCCAATTGCATCCAATGTTCTAATTTCATTCAGGTCGAGGTTTGTTTGTTTCATCAGGGGGGCAGTGTTGGGCAGAATATGCTTCTCGCACGTATTTACCACCACGAGCTAATGGTAGCTTCCATTGCTTTGACCTGTTTGGATATCAGTGCTGAAGCAAACCTGTCTATATTATGTGATCTAAATTTTTAATGCATTTATCCTCTGTAACCGGAAGGTCCAGGGTAACGCTTTGCGCCCTTCCCCAGACCCCGCGCAGTGCGGGAGCCTACGTAACTGGGTACGTCCTTATTGGTTAGAATATGACGGGACAAGAAATAAGCTTTGTTTGGTTTGCCCTCCATGACACTGCTTGGGTAGGCCATAGGCCACTGTTACGAAAATTCAAAACTAAAAATTGATTTCACATTCTAACAAGTTTTGTTCCTAAGTACTTTTCTTTGGAAATTTTGCTTCAGGACATGCTATTTTATAGTGTTTACCTGATAGTCGTAGTGGAAATTGTCAAGGGACAGTTTTTTTGAATATCTGTTGAAGGACACAATTCAATTCAGCGGCCAATAGCAAACGTAAAGAAGAATGGTGTATATATATCCTATAGGGCGGTAGATTGTCTCCCACAGAAAATACACCCAAAATGGGAGTCTCGGTAGTAATTTTCCACTATAAAAGTGAACTACAGCAAACACAACAAATAATAGTCTCCCACACCAAAATTTCCTTTAGGTTAACATGATTCATGGTTTTGTGAACTAATTCTGAGATTTGGTGCATCATCACATATCCAGTTGTTTCTTCCCCTATCAAGTTGATGTAGGTTTCTCTGATTGTATATAGTGTATGTACATAATGACTATATAGATGGAACTGAATAAACTGGGTTTAAGGACTTGGTGGCTTTCTCAAAGTACTGATTTAGTTCACTTAACAAGCCTTTGCATGTGTACTATTCTGTAACTACTCTATCCAAGTATAAGATTCAATGTTGAAACTCATCACCAAGTGGGAGTCACGGGTATGCAATATAATTTACAAATAACAAAACAGAAGGATAAAGAGAAGTATAGTAGTTATTATCCATGCAAATTTATCACTTTGTCCTAGCATTTTTTGAGTTTGTTTGTTTGATGAGGCCTGTTCACCAAATGGTGCTTGTGCACCAGACATCTCCCCTTACATACGATTTGGTAGGCACATAGCAATTAGGCCTGCTATGCCTTATACTTTGACAAACTTGGTAACAGTAGTAACGAGCAATGAAAAGCTATGGCTTGACCAATGACAGTGAGCGATTGAAAATGATGATTATGGCTAGCATTTTGGTCTATTTAGTCATTGATTCTATTTGACGATGCCCTTTTTTGGAGTTTACATGGAGAATCAATTTGAATCCTGTTTACCCATTACATACGTAATCTGATTGAACCATGTAGGAGTTACTACAAATGCACATACCAAGGGTGTGATGTAAAGAAGCATATCGAAAGATCCTCCCAAGACCCAAAGGCTGTCATAACAACATACGAAGGGAAGCACAACCATGACGTACCAGCAGCTAGGAACAGCAGTCATGCTGCTGCCAATATCAACGCGTCTTCATCCACCAGCTTACCACACAAGGGCCAGAATTCAACATCCAGTAGTCGCAGACGTGCAGAATTACAAAATGCGTCATCAGCTTCTTCTACGCTACTAAAAGAGGAAAATGAAATAACTTAAGTTTTGGAGTGTCTGCAGCCTAAGTTACTCAGTTGCCATTCATTTCCCGGGTGTGCTGCTTCCTGCGTGGTGCTGGAGGAGTCAAGGGGATGAGCAAGCCCCTGCATTGGTTTTAGTCAAGAGCGAGATCCTTTTGCATGTGCTCTTGCACACCTATCCTTTTGTCTATGCCCTTGCACACCCTATTTTGCAGGGGTGTCAGTTATGTTGTTATTGCCCCCATTGGTTGTAAATGCCATCAGTCTTACCCTCTGAGGACTATAGATGTCAGCTTTCATCCCGGAAGTGTATATGCTCCCTTTGGAACTTTTAACTGAGATGGTTTGTAGGTACACGGCTCCTTCCATGTCTCTGTAAAGTGTTGTTTCGACAGGATATATAAAAGTTATAGTTGTGAATGACTGATTTGCCTGTCGCAGAGGCTGGGGACAAATTCTACTTCCTTTTTTTTTTTTCTATACAACAACTGATTTACGTTGGAGCCTCTGAGCTACTGAACTCCCTTCTGATGATCCAGGTCTCTTGGCCGTCAATGAAAATAGTTAGATATGTAATGTTATGCGAATACTCTTTTTATGATAGCATTTTCGTAATTCTTATGTAATTTTCACGTGACGAGTGGTGACCAAATATATTCTAGGTTAGGTGATTGTGATCTATTTCCGTCTTCATTGATGTGCGTACTGCGTAGAGGGAGATGAGTAGATGGCACGCTTCAATCACGTCACAGTATTACAAAGCACCACATGTTCGACAAAATGCCTCCCGCGCGCGGGCTGCGGCCTCGGCCTCTCCAGCCATCGCCGGCCCGGGCACGCATATCTGCCGCCGCAACCTGCGCCGCCGTCCGTACGCTCCCATCGTCTTCTGCTCGCGGCCCTCCCTGGCCCGTAGGCCCGTCCGTGCGCGTGCAGACCGCTCCCTTCCGAGCGCCCGTTTCTTGCCCCACGCCTGCTTCGAGGGGAACACGCAGGGGATGTGTTAGGGATCGATAGCTTACGCGAGGCACCAGCTAGTCTGCACTGGTGGCTCGCGGAGGCTGCTGGCCCGTGAACTGGTCGAGGTACGCCCCTCCATTTTTTTTGCCCATTCTGATTCTGTGCTGTTCAATGTTCTGCACATCATCACCTTGATACACGGTGGGGTAGCCATGCTGCAATAGACGGGCCATTTGATTACAAATTGCAGCACTGGCTAACATACATGCTGATCAATGTTCACCTCCATGGTCTCACTGCATACGTTCTGCTCAGAGTGTAAGCTGACAAGTGCTTCAGAGAGAGAGAGAGAGAGAGAGAGAGAGAGAAGAAAACAGAAACAAGGTCGTTTGGCTATTCCTGATTTCTGTCAGAATCTCGTTATGGAATGTTCATGAGTCATGACAGTCTGATGGCCATATAATCTTGTCAGGTGTTATGTTTGTCTGCATCTGAAAGTGATTGCGTACATCAAGTGGAGTGGAAAAGGTTAGAACCATGATCAGCACCTGAAAAGGTTGTATCGGCTTGTATATACATTATTAAGGTTACATGAAAATTTTCGTGCTTAAAAGCATGCAGAAGCGCAAGCATTTTAAGCAGAAACTAAGATGTGGGGTCATCGTTTGTTTCCCCCTCTTTCTTTTCCAACTGAATGGATCTAGCCTTCCCACAGCTTGTGCATACCATCTCTATGATGAAATGTGTCACTTTTCATCAACTGTTAGTCTGTTACTATTGTTGGAACTTGCCCATGGTTACTGAATTCAATCTTGTTCAGCCTAACACAGCAGAGGACCTGCTCAGGGAGCTCCTCCTGCTTCTGGGCCTGCAAGATCGTTATAGTTTTTTATAATTAAGATGGATTGAATATAAGATATTTCGAGAGTACTTTCAGATAAATTGCAACGTTAGTTGTTCATGCATATGTAGTTTTTTTTAATATAAAATTGCCTATGTAAAACAATTGTGAACTTTATGATTGACCATTTAACAGTATTCGATGAAATTTACTTTCACACCCATAGAAGATAAGAAGAGAACAGACATTGGTTGCCTGCAAATAACTAGGAGAAGCTGAAGTAGATTGATAGCTGCATCTTTGTTAGAGAATCTAAATGAAAATTTACCTGAATTGTCAGACCCAAATCAAGGATGCCATTCTTTAGGCGTTCCCTGAATGAGTCAAGTCCCTTCCTAGCGATGTAGCTGAAACGGTGTATGTCAAGGTCTACCTCAAAGTAGTTCTCTCCCTGGTGAGGTAAGAGATGAAACATTAACGGGTTTCCCAGAATACCACATACTTTTACAATCTGATTACCACCTAATGATACCGTGTGTAGCTTTACAATTCAAACAGGGACATCACTTTATTAGTACCTCATAAAAATTATGTTGGGGCCGTGAGAGAACTGGCTTCTCATTGTATGCTTGGACAAGCTTCCTCTCCGTGGAACCCAACTGGAGATCATCTGGGTTGACCAATCCAGCCATGATTTTTAGTCGATCTCTGTACATGGTGGTAGATTCTGACGTAAATCCTTTTACCTTCTCAGATTCGTTCTCAAAAAATCTCTGTAGATATAAAGATTCTATTAGTTCAGAGAAAATAATTCTGTTTTACAGATGGTGAATTGGAAAAGGCTAACCATGATAGAATCCTTGAAGTGTTCTGAAACCTCTTTGTCATAGTATTCAGAGATCCTGAAGTATAAGACGAGGCTAAAGCCTTCTCCATCGCTGTCACCGAGGAACATAGCAGCAGGATAGGTAGGCATCTGAGATTGAAACAAAAAGAAAGCTTGTAACATTAGAACTTTACATGATAGTCAAGCTATAACTACACCCATGCAATATGCAGAGCAATACCTGGATGTTCACAATCAAAAGTGACGGGAGCTTGGGGTGTGTTTTGATTTGTGGAAGATCAATGTGCTGAGCAATGTGATGAACCTTCTTGGGGCAGGCAAACAAGTCCACACCTATTGGATAATAAGCGGCATAATTTGGAGCTGCACATTTCTTCTTATCTCTGAAAAAGATTAAAATAGGATGTTCGGTTTGTACAGATCATGTTCATGCTTATAGATAAACAAATTTGATGGCATTATTTTCAAGTTTCCCGTCATACTTTAGGAAGGTCTCACTCCTCAACTTGAAGAGGGATGGATCAATCCGTGACCAACATCCTGTTGTTGGCTTCTCTCCTCCACATGGGATTGTTTGCCCTACCTTTGGACGGACAACATACTTCTTAGATTTACCTACAGTGAGACTTTGAACATTAGCTAGATTGAGAGGGGTATCAAACCGAAAGGGACACTGGACTTACCCAATTCACTACTGTCTTCACAGTCATCGCGTGATGTTGTCTTGTATGAGAGCCGGATGACTGTTGACTTCTTTTTTGCTGGGCTTCCACCAGTTAACTGCTGCATTTTGTCATTAAAGCTGATAGAGTGCAGCAACTTCCGTAAGCGGGATGGGGTAGTGCTCTCCTTGTTATCATCATCCTCGTCATTTTTATCCTTCGAGCCCTTGAAGCTAAAGGAGGTCGGTAAGCACTTGGTGGCACACACGGACAAGCTTTGGCTCCTGTGTCCAGCATCATCACCTTTCAACGCAATAATATCAGATAAAGCTGTAGATGTTGTTGGATATTTGTAATGCTTATTCCTTTGAGATGCAATTGTTCATACCGTTATCTCTTTTCAGGTGCTGTTCGACAGACAATGTCATGGGCACGCCACGGCACATCTCTCCAATACGAGAGAGTGCATCAGCGAAACGGGAAGCAGTATCATATTGCTTCTTTTCATCCTCATCTTCGTCTGAACTATCTGCAGGAGAATTCAAATATTCAGCATTACAGTTACCCCTCCCTAAGACATCAATTCACACAACGGCTATTCCTAATTCTTAGATTTTTAAGTTTCTGATGTTCTTACCTCCATCTACACTCTTGAATTCATCATCAGAATCATCTTCAAGAATGCTGACAGAGTCAAACCAGGCATCTTCGTTGCTGCAACCTACAACGGTATGAGAAAATCTGGTTGATCCATTGCCCTGTACTTTTCAGCATAAATGAACCCCTACCTTTAGAGTCCCTCTGGCTGTGGTGCCACTGCATCTGCGTAAGGTGGAATGTCTTGGAATGCTCCGACTTGCCACGGTTTGCCATCTCGACATGGACAATCTCGCTCATCGAGAAGCCGGTCATGCGTCCTCTGGAATCGCTCAACTGTTGTGACTGGGGTGCCTCTGGCATGATTGACCGGGAACGGCTGCGGACTCTCCTTCCTCTTGTGTAATACCTCGCTGGCCTCCTATGCTCTAAGGCAGCCTTGGAAGTACAGGAACCCATGGTGATGGATCCTTGAGTGTGTTTTCTGTTTCTAGTATCTTCAGTACTATTTAAGGTAATTCACCTTCAGAAGCTGTACACACTGTGGAGGTAGAAACTATGGCCTAACCTGCAATCACAATAACATAAGTTTGATGTGTGTCAAGGCAGGGTTCTAAATTTGCGTACGGACGGTGGGAGTGGAGTGATTTGTTGTGGTATAACACAGGGAAATGTGAGGAGATTGTAATAAGGAACTGGATAAACAGAATGGAGAACTACCAGAGTGAATCCAAGAAACACAAATGGTTTGGTAAAAGCAAGAGACTTGGGCAAGACAGAGCGAGGTTTGGAGAAACCTATACAGACGTTCTGCTATATATTGTTGTAGGCTCATGATTGATGGACTAGTTTGGAGAGCAGGTGCTCGTTGGTAGGTTGGCATTTTGCATTATAGGCATTATTCTACGCGACAAATTATATCAACTATTCCTGAACAAATAATTTGGCTGCTTGGAACTTCAGGGAAGGTTCTTGTTCAGTTTGCATAATGAAGAAAGATCTTGCAGTTGAAGAGAAATATGGTTAAGCAGATTTCCTTGTACGCGGTAGGGGGACTGGATGTCATGTTATGCAATGGACAGATGAATGACGCGTTTGCAGCCCAGCAGTGGTAAACAACCCCTCCCCTAGAAACGTATAACCTATTATTGGGAATCAATCCTATACTTGCCGTATCTGCATTTCTTGAAAGATTTTTAAGGTCAAAGAGAAACAAATATTCCAGAATCATCATTCGGACAATCAGCTATGAGCTGGAAAGAATTGATATCTGAACAAATGAATAAGGGAATGATAGAGGAATAAATGCTTGGAACAGTTCGTGCATCCAAGAATAATTTTGTTGCGTGGTTTTCTTTCTTTATTTTTGGTTGGAGGGTAAAACTTATTCCATCTTTGCTTGTGTTTTTTGTGAGTGTCTATATTAAGGAAAACACCATTTGGGTGCAAAGATAATGTATTCATGAAAACTCTTTGTTATTATTTTCTTTGATTCTTAAGAAAACAAATATGCTGAAAATATTACTCCTATGTTTTTTTTTATAAAAACTCCTATGTAGAAATGAGTAGAAAGCTCGGTGGTTGTTGGACCTGCAAGGCTGTGAGGATGGAGGTAATAACCGAGGAACGTGCCTTGCTGTTAACTGACTTAGATCCTTGTTTATTATTATATAAGGTTCCTTATTATAATTATGTGCACATGCACGGGCGGCACATGATTTTGTCTCTAACTAGGTCAGTACAGTGGGGCCAACGCCGACACATGACACGCATACAAGAACATACACTAAATTTTTATGCCTCTCCGAAATTGGTTGCTTTCTACTACTACCACCATTTCACAAGCTATTCTATTTATTGACAAAGGCTATCTAAAACAACAATAGTATTTAATATATCAAATTAGTATCATCAGATATATGCAAATTTTCCTTCTTTGGTCAAAATGGGATTTTGTGAATTGTGACATGCTAAGAAATGCTTACATTTTAGGGGCAGGATCGGAGCAGTAGAAAGTTTACGTTGCTAATGTGCAAATTGGGTAGGATGCAACTTAAACAATCGCTCCAAAACTTGGCTCGGCCTATAAAGGTTCACATTTATTTTTAGAAAGATATTCTTCTCTAAGAAATACTAGAAGCGGCGAAGCCCCTGGTAAATATAAACAATTAATTGTAACAGAGTCAAGTGTAGCATAGTAACATTTCAATCAAATGGAAGAAGTACGCATAGAGCACCACGTCCCAATATAATGTCTCGAATAAGGAGAAACCGGCATTCAGATGACACAAGAACGCCAATTTTCTCAACCCAAACAAAGTAGCATAATCACCTACAGAAAAACAAAACAAAAAGCGATTGAGGACGAACATGGAAGAGAGACGAACCTCTCAGGTCTTGAAAAAAAAGGAAATGGCGCGTGCATGCATCTACGAACACATGTTCCAGGCCAGGAGGCCGATGGAGCGCGCTCCGGCCCCACACCTCTCCCTTACGCACAGTCGACGTCGAACCGCCGGCCGGTGAGGGGGGAGGTAGCTAGGGGGGGAGCAAAAGAGCCCCTCTCTTGCGCAAAAGAGCCTGGATAGCAGACGCCACGGAAAATAAACCCATGCGCTTGCCCCACCGTTTGAAAATTAGCAACACCCATATATAGCGCTTTTCCTTGTTTGGTGTCGTCCTCGCTTGCATCGCATCACATCTTCTAAGACTGGAACGAGAAAAATTGTGTGTCGTCTTGGGCTGATTTGCCACGACCTCAAACCCCAAATCGTCTCTTCTCCGACCACCGTTATCCTTTCTAGGGCTGGGCACAAAAAACCGAGAACCAAGGACCGAACCGAATTTACCCGGAACCGGTACCGAAAGAACCAGAACCGAGAAGTTCGGTTCGGTTCTCGGTACCTGTTCTGAGGGAACCGAATTCCTTGGTTCGGTTCGGCTCGGTTAACCGAAAAAGAACCGATGTACACGTGGATGGCGCCTCCTCAGTCAAGACAAGTACACGTTGTGACACACGTTGTCTCGGCCAGCCACCACTCCCACCCCTAATCCTTTCCGTATCCAAAAGCAAGACAAGTACACGTTGTGACACACGCTACGACATTAATGCATATTTGCATGGATGAGGACACTGTCCCGCTACTAGGATTATGGGTCAGTTATGGGCTAATCCTGGTCTAATTAGCACCAACAGCTTCGTCTTGACAATTAGCCACAACTTATACAATTAGTGTTGCAATTAATCTTTATTTAGTCCATCTAACCAGTGTCAAAAGAGCAGACCGAACACCCTGCGCACAGTTACCAAGACTGAATTAACTAACCAAGTTTGCCAGGTTTCATATAGATGAATCTCCCCCCCCCCCCCCCCCCCCCTCTTCCTTGCATTATCAGGTCAACAAAATTATTATCGTGGCATGGAATTTAATGCTCATGAACTCTTCATAAAACCCATTGAGACTGGCATGATTCATTTCATCCGAACAAAGATAAATAAATGCGGTACAAGTAGTATTGTCCCAAACGTCATGGATGATGGATTTATAAAAATAGAGGAAGTGCCAGTATATGCATGTCTACCTTCAGCAACAAAAACCAAATCAAAGCCCCAAATGCCATCAAAGCATACCATGACACATTCTAGACTTGTGGAGGAACATACTCAGTCTTGAGGTAGCTCTGCAGCAATAATCGACATAGCAAAACATCAAGTGCAAATCAGCTTTTTTTTTACTTGACCATGAAGTCCTATTAAAACAAAACAATCAGCAGAATCACTACATCTACATGCTAAAATCGGTTCCCAGTTGAAGTTTCAGGTTGTTTGCTTGCTGTTGATCATCTTTACTGCACCAACATCAGCGAGAGATGAGAGGCTAATAATCTGGTATGGATGCAAAGGTGTACCCTGGTGCCCCCCGCCACGAGTAGTAGGCAACTCGAGTTTCGTAAAAGCCTGCAATTATGCCAAAACCATGTAAATGTCCCACTTCCCATAACCATAGCAAAGGCACATAATTTTTCAACTGCTGCAAATGTTTATGCAAAAAAAAGTGTAACCAGTTTCCTTTTCTACAGTAACAATGGCAGCTCTGGTTGTAGTACCAGTTGACAATGAAGCCTATGGGTTCCCTAGTTTGCGGTAAATATCACATGAGTACACTACTTGCAATGGTTACATAACAACAATGTGCAGCAGTTTGTTTAGTATTAACTATTCCATTATAGTGTACATCAATAAATTTCCTTTTGAAGTCATGAGATGCAACCAACAATGTGCAGCGGTTTGTTTAGTATTAACTATTCCATTATAGTGTACATCAATAAATTTCTTTTTGAAGTCATGAGATGTAACGGAGAAATAACTACACTAAAAGGTACTTCCAAAGCTAAAGGGGGTGAATAATAACATAAAAATGAAAATGAAAAAAAATCAATTATGTTGAGGAAATAAATGTATTCGGTACTTTAAATTAACATACCAGGAAGGAAGGCAAGGAAACCCAGGAACAAGAGACCATATGCCTGAGAACTATCACCTTCCATGTGACCTGTGAATATGAAGTATGAAAGGAAGAGAAGTGAAGTTCCTAGGAGGAGGAGGAACAATGCCAGGGCAATTGATTTCCATGGGATCCTCCTGTAGGATTTTGGAGTGTAAGTGTACCGAAGATCAACATCTTCTTTATTAAGATTGATGTCGTCCCCATCCTCTGATGGAAGAGATGAGTAACGAACATTGCGTCTAGAAGCCATAGTTCAGTACCTGCACCACAAATGTTTCCTGCAAAATATTAATTTAAAAAAAGAGAAAAACAGAAATACCCCACTTGAACAAATCATGAGAGTTCTTGTGCACCATATCATATATACAAAGCTTTGGTACAGAAAGATATCAAGTGGTTTAGATCAAATGGCTAACAAAAATGCACATTGCAAGATATAGGCCTGGAACCATGAGCACTGCTGTACCTTATGTTCCATCAAGAAACATGGCAGTATAAACAATTATTATTAAGTACAAATCTATATTAATTAGAATGAACCAGAGAGCAGGAGTTACCAAAGCAAAGCAAACTAACATTATAGTCTTTGCCTCTTTTAACAGAATATAGAGTTCTAGACTGGAGAAAGGTAACCAGAAAAAAAAACAATTAAACCTAGAGGAATTTTAGTGTGGTTGGAACAAATAAGAGCCATCCATCAGGTTGAATCCAACGGTGGAGAGACATAAAGTACATAAAAGTACCAAGAGTAAAGTACCAATATTACTTAAAATGGTGAGGTCAGTACTAGATATGGTGGGGCCAGTCAATTTTACTTTAATTCTTTTTGTTATCCAAATTAATCAACGGTCAAGATGATTTCTAAAAAAAGTATCTAGAAGTACTGGTAGTACTACCATAGTAACAAGGGTCTTAAACCTATCCCTGCTTGAATTATACGAGATAGTTAAACTCAAAATTTCATATCCTGAATATACAGCCGACCCATTTTGAGACCACTACTGCATATTATAGCTGCCAGGAGAAACCAAAACAACAGACTTTGGCAAATGACTTCATATCCCAAATATTGCTCTAGACAAAATTACGGTACTTCTTGTTAATCTCCTGTCACAGCAAGTAGCCTGACTACAGTAGCATTGCAGTATGAAAATAACTCAAATTTCAGTACTGGTAAACCATTGTACAGAGTACAGACCCATTTTTGCTATCCATTGCCTATGACAGTTGAAACTCCATCCTAAACCTTGGTAGACATTGTTGTTACTTCGCATTTTGTTGTTTGGAAACCAAACTAACAGCTAAATATTTTCTGCATCAAACAACTTCAATTCACAACACTGCAGGAAAAATAGATGAAAAGTATATAGAATTCCCTATTGAGGCCTTCGCATGCATTGCTTCTAATCCAAATTGGCTTACAAAGAGATCACCACTATTGTTAGCAAGGTTCTTGCCTCGGACATTCTTGTTTTGACACAAAGGGGAAGAAAGAGTGGGGAGGGGGTACAGGGGACACGTGAAATCGCCAAAAGAATAAAGATAGCGGCCAAATCGAATTCTAAAAACCAAGAGAAGAAAGAATCAAACAAAATCCAGGATTTCACCGCCCAGATTGCATCGCATTAGAAACGAATTATCCCAGATTGCCACGTCATCCGATCTGATCGACCCAATCAATCATGAGAAAGAATCGAAGAAATGAAAGCAGGAGCCGACGTGATTGGTGCACCACCAGACCTATGCGCTGCGCATCATTTCGGCAACCACCACGGCACCACGGGGGACATCAGAACCAAGAACCCTAGTTCACGGTCAACAGAGAGGAAAGAAGAGAAGACTGACGTGATTACAGACTAGAAGGAAGCCCGAAAGGGATGGATGCCGGTCGCCGGAGAAGAGAACGCCTTGTGGCCGTTGCCGTCGAGTCCCGCACTCCCGCTGCCGCACAGTTGCGCCGCCTGCGCCCACCTCCGCGTGCTCGCCGCTGACTCTTCGGTGACGGTGAGATCCCGGCCGAGGGGACGGGAACTCGCGGGGATGGGCCGGGGTACAAACTGGACCGAACGAGATTTCAATCCTGGGCCGAAGGATTCTATCCAGGCGCACCCACTACGTGTGGACCGAGCGAATGGAGAGGACTTCAGGTTCGGGCCGCGTAGTTGGGCTTTTGGAGCAGTTTCTTGTTTGGGCTCTCGGCCCGTGCAAAGGGAACTATTTTAGCACTACAAAACTGCCGCGGGAAAAATGTAGCTCGTTACCATTCCTACACTAGGCGCTGCCACCAGCAAGCGCGTTCTGCGTGCATGCATGTCTCTCTCGCAATGGCCGGTCTCGATCGATCTATCCATAGATCATATGTATCTCCAACTTGGCTCGACAGCGGCTAAAGACATGCCGTTTCGCTCCACGAACGTACACTCCCGGCCAATTCCTGCAACACACGCGATCACGCTTCACAAGGTACGTTCGTAGCACTAACCACTGCACCAGTATATAAACACATGCAGACCTCCATGTTTGAGAAGCACACACACAAGCTAGACGAACTAGTACACACTGCGCGATCACCATGGCTTTGTCCTCCGCCGGAGCCACGTCGTGGCTCCCACTGATCCTCCTTGCCACGTGCTGTCTCATGGTCGCCGTCGCCGCCGCAGCAGACGCGTCGGCTTCGGGCGTCGCCGGCGACAACCTGATGATGGGGCGGTTCCTGCGGTGGCAGGCGGCGTACGGCCGGTCCTACCCGACCGAGGAGGAGCGGCGGCTGCGGTTCGAGGTGTACCGTCGCAACGTGGAGCACATCGAGGCCACCAACCGGGCGGGCAACCTCACGTACACGCTCGGCGAGAACCAGTTCGCCGACCTCACCGAGGAGGAGTTCCTCGACATGTACGCCATGAAGGGGATGCCGTCGTCTTCCGGTGGCCTCCGCCGCGACGCCGGCAGGAAGCAGGCCAACCTCTCCGCCGCCGTCGACGCCCCTCCCAACGTTGACTGGAGGTCCAAGGGCGCCGTCACACCCATCAAGAACCAGGGCCCCTCGTGCTGTACGTTCATCGACCCCCTTTGACTTGGTCCTTAGTTTTAAAATCATTTCTTCGCATACATACATATTTATATATATATATATATATATATATATATATATATATATATATATATATATATATATATATATATATATATATATATATATATATATATATATATATGCAACTATGCTCATATGCGTTGCGCCGGTGCGGGCAGCTAGCTGTTGGGCGTTCGTGACGGCGGCGACGATCGAGAGCATAACCAAGATCAAGACGGGGAAGCTGGTGTCCCTATCGGAGCAGGAGCTGATCGACTGCGACCCCTACGACGGTGGCTGCAACCTGGGCTACTTCGTGAACGGGTACAAGTGGGTGATCCAGAACGGCGGGCTGACGACCGAGGCCAACTACCCGTACCAGGCGCGGCGGAACTACTGCAGCCGGTCCAAGGCGTCCCAGCACGCGGCGAGGATCTCCGACTACGTGCAGGTGCCCGCCGGCGAGGGGAACCTGCAGCAGGCGGTGGCGCAGCAGCCCGTGGCGGCGGCCATCGAGATGGGGGGCAGCCTCCAGTTCTACAGCGGCGGCGTCTTCTCGGGGCAGTGCGGCACGAGGATGAACCACGCCATCACCGTCGTCGGCTACGGCGCCGACGCCAGCTCGGGGCTCAAGTACTGGATCGTCAAGAACTCGTGGGGGCAGAGCTGGGGCGAGCGCGGGTTCTTCAGGATCCGCCGCGACTTCACCCGCTCCGGACTCTGCGGCATCGCGCTCGACCTCGCCTACCCCGTCGTCTAATTATCATCATCAAGCCTGCTTGGTTGCTACATATATATATACATATATGAGCTCGACTACGTATTGTGCGACGCCTATACATACGCTGTATGCATGTGAAGTACACAAGAAAGCTACGTACGTATACAGTATACTGTCCTACGTACTTGATCTATCTATAGTACTACGTACTGTAATTGAATGCAACGTCGGCGATGTAAAAGCCGGGGCCAGTCAACAGCAACAAATTACCACGCATGGTTAATGTACTAAATGGTTGGCCTTAATACAGTTGAATGTATGCTACATGTGAACTAATGCAGTTTGAATGACAGTTTAATGCATAGATAGATCGTGTGGCTGCAACTACACATGTGGGGAGGCATTCTGGCTGACCAAGAAACCTTTGTACAGGCATCCAAGCCAACTACTAACAACTAATTAAGATTTAAGAGACTAAAACTGAAGATCACCAGAGCAAATTACTTTAAGAATTTAGCTAGAGAGCTAGTAACATATGTTTAGTCCTAGTCTCCTAGAGATAGAGAGTCGTTAGGTGGTTAGCTAGCCCTAGAGGCTAGAGAAGTGATCAAGGAGTGACACATGTACTTTTGGTGCTTGCTGCCATGCATGGAGACCTTGGTGACTCACGGGCAACCTGGAAGAGTTTAGGTACCTCTTGCTTGCGGAGCCCCGGATTTGACGTGGAGTGAAGATAAGTCTTCTTAAGTTATATGGAGACTGGAAGACCATGCCTTGTGGTGTGGCTAAAGATTCACCTTAATTCACATATATCCTCCACTCATTCTTCACTAAAGGCTCTTTCAGTTAATCCAGGGATTGAGCGCGCGATCGGAGGTTTTTTTTTTTTTTGAATGAACAGAACGATCGGAGGTTTTGACCCGTATATATGCTTAAATCTCTCATAACCTCCACCAATCATCTCAAATTTCCTTCAAACGGAGCAAGACCTAAGGTGGATATAATCCTGGAGTTCACGAGAAAAGCAATTCTGTTCTTTCAACCTTGTGTAGACAGCTTTGGACTTTGGTATCCTTTTATCTTGTGCTGTCTAGTGCTAGATCACCACCGTACCTCACCTCTCCTGGAATGTCACCAGTCGCTATACATTCATTATTTGAACAACAATTCATATTCTATCACCGAGAAGGAATGAGGAATAATTCTGTAAGTTATCATTTTTCCCAGCGACACGATGCCAAAAAAAAAAATCCCAGCAACACAAAGCCATAATAAAGTTCTTTTAGAAGAAGTTAGGACTTTTAGGTCCCTCAACTAATGGTCAAGTTCGATTTAGGTCCCTAAACTCCAAAACCGGGTAAAACACATCCTTTAACTTTCAAAACCGTCCATATTACATCCCTAAGTGGTTTGGAAGAGCAGTTTCGCTATAGTAACGTGGTTTTGTTTTGCTCCTCCTATTTATTTCTGCTAAATATTATTTAAAAATTATTAAAAACCATAGAAAATTATAAGTAATTTTATCGTACTCCATATGAGTAGATCTACACATCAAATATATACTAAGGTATCTTTTAGTACAAAATTTTTATTTCACCTTTAGATCTATGTTTTCTATAAATAAAATAACTAAGTTATATATATGATACAATACTATGATTTTTAGTAATTAATTAGAATAATTTATAGCTGTTGTTCCTATATTCCAACTGTGGTGAAATTTTTATGGTAGACTAATTATTGTCGGCTTAAACCGTAATAAAATTTTTATATTCAGACGGGGCAAAAAAACCTAGATTTATCATTATATAGCTTTTCTATGATTTACTATAATTTTTGAAAGATTTAGTGAAATAAATAAGTAAAAGGAAATGACAAAACCACTACTATTATAGTAAAACCGCTCAGGGATGTAATATAAACGGTTTTGCAAGTTGGAGGATGTGTTTTACTCGGTTTTAGAGTTGAGGGACCTAAATCGAATTTGGGCGATAGTTGAAGGACCTCAATAGGACTTTTTCTAGAAGTTATTCACAGGCTTCCGCAGTTCACACATAGTATGAAATATCGATTTGGGCCCGTTGGCTTTTCTGTCAGGCCTCTCTGGGCTTTAGCTAGCAAGGTTTTCAGGCTTATTCAGGCCCAGTGTTCGGAAATTGCTCACATATAATTTTGGGCCTTGCTTTTCACAACATCCCACAATATTTTTCTTTTCTGATCTGCAATTCTGCAAACATGGAGAACCGGATCCACAGCGTCTCCAGACTCCAGATCCAGAGTGGGAGAATCATCCGAATGCAGTTTTGCACGCACTTCGTAGTCTACAGTACACTGTTGCCTAGTACAAAATGGACGACAGTCGACATCAATAGTTTCAAACTTCAACATTAGGCTATCCCAAACCCAAGACACCATCGTGTAGTGTCTATATAGCCATGTCAACTAGACACTACACATAGAAATCACCTCCTCAATGCATAGTTTCCTGAAAATAAATTACCATCCAATCCTATATCTTTTCTCCCCATTACTCTCCCTATCATCATAATTTCTTTATTGGTTCGTGTGTAGACATGGTTTCTCATGCAAGACACCATATCTTTCTCTCCTCTCCTTAATTGATCTGCCACATCATCAAAATGCTTATATGGCAGCCTATTTAATGCTATGGACACCATCCTAGTTATTGGGTTGGGGATAGCCTTAGGTTGGGTTCAGATGAATAGTACACTGAGAAGCATATTCTGTGAGTAAGATAAATAAGAAAAACTTGTTGAAGTAGTACTTGTTCATAAATCTGAACACAACCTTAGTTTTCACTCAACTAGCATTTGGTAGCTATATGGCCATGCAACGCAACCAGAAAAGCTGACTCCAGAGACGCTGGCCTGGGTTGGCTGACAAGTTTTTTTTTTTGTCAGCTAGTTTGTTTTCACCCCTGCTCTTAAAAAATTTCCAAAAAAAAAACGCCGGATTCTTTCCACACTGGCTTTAATAAAACTATTGTATATGTTCGTTCCGATCGACGAGTTATATTTGGAAAAATACTAGTACTTCTCATAGTAAATCTGTTTGTTCAGTTATGTTTTTCAGTTGTGGAACGCCGACACCATCTCTAGTAGATCCGTTTGTCACTAATTTCCATAACTATCTCTCAGTAAAATCTGATGTCATGAAAGTATTTTCTATGTTCCTCGCAAAAAAAAAGAGTACTTTCTATGAAAAATCTCAACGGCGTAGGTTTCACACGTGACAAATTGTTCACTCTTTTGTGTGTGCTGGTGTTAGAAGTTTTAAAATATGACAACATATATACATCCTAGAACATTTCTTTGAAGATCCGAAGTATTATATCCACTTACATGAAAGATTGCGCAATGCTGTTAGACAAAACAGAGGCTTGAGTCTAGGTTTGTGAATGGGCCCAGCCCATTCAAATCATTTGAACAAAAAATAGTCCGATATTTTGATGCCAGTTAGAAAAACTAAATGTAAGCTAATTACGAAACTAGTTAAATAAGTCATGACTAGCTAATTTGTAAGTAAGACCTATTGAAAAGAAACTCAAATTCAAATAAAAATCAAACCAATGCACGTATCTTAATAATGCACATATTGGAAAGAATCTGGTTCACCTGTCGGGATATATAGTACGATAAGGTTAGCTAGAATTTCATCTCAACCTCCATGGAGATTGACTACAAACTAATAAGCCACAGCATACTATATTACTATACAATATATATAGTATGATATACATTATATGTATATAAACAACCAGTGGGTCTCGGTACAAACTACAATTATGTCCGTTCTAATATTGCAAAATGCATATGTTCACCTTGTCATGGACAAGGCGTGGCCGTGGGATAGTTTATCCAGTGCACATTGGCCGCAGCGGAGCACGCCATGGAAGATCCAGACTTGATGTGCTGAGTATCCCTCTCATATCTCATATCTCTCAGCGAGGGGACACTGGCCTCCCCGCTGTGACAACTCAATGCTTCAGTGTGCGCCAGGGCAGTGCCCCCACACCACAGCTCGTCGTCTCTCATGCAGTTTGCTTTGCTGCCACTCTCATCTCAACTCCTTTCTGTCTCCCCACGACCCCACCTCTCTCTCTCTCCTGCATCCTCTGCACCAAGCAACGTGCAACTGTGCATTGGTCTCTCCCTCCCTCCCTGTCCACGAAGAAAGAAAAGCTTTTGCAATTTGCAGGTTTCCTTTTGGAATGCATGCAGCAGGCGACCAAGTAAGAATAATGAATGGATATAAAGATTTATATGTTGCATGATGGAGGGGGCAGAAAGGATGCGTGAGCAAAGAGAACAGTGGTAGCTACAGTACGAGTTGCATGCATGATCAGTCCACAAGATACAAAAGATCGACGTGATAGCTGCTGCAAGCATGGGTCCTAACGTGCTGGAACCCACGAAAGAGAGACGGCAGATTGAATCGCCGGCCATTACCACGTAGTACTAGTACAGCAGGAATCATGTCAGCCCGGCTGATGCTGCAGCTGCAGCTTATTACTCCACGATCACGAGCATGGTTGCGAGAACGCAGGCAGGATCACATAAAATCACATGCCCCGGCGGCAGCTAATCAGATCAACCGAGCACTGGAGGAGGCATGCTAGCTTGTCCCGCTGGATATAGGCATGCTCGTGGGTTTGCCACTTTGGCCAACTCCTGTTCGATCTGGCACTGGCATATATATGGTACGTATCATATATGCATGTATAGCTTGGCATTGTAGTATCGTACCGCCGCACAGCGAGGCGCAGATGCAACGCGTGGACTAGCTACATGTTTTGTGTGCACACACGTACAGTGCGTGTGCCATGATCTTGCAGCTGGGGCGGCGCAGATCGAGTCATCAGGCACAATTGCAAGCTGGGCTGTGGGCAGCAGGCCAACCATCAATGCTATGCCTCCTTTCTTGCTCTCAGCTGTTAAATGCTCATTTAATTTAAACCTTTGCTCGTAGTACGTCTTTCAGAATAGATTGATCAGATCAGTGATTCACTTCTCCATGTTGATTGCAAGCATGCATAGAAGACTGAGATCAGATCGACGCACGGAGAAATGATGCATGTCTAGCATACTAAACAGGGCCTAATTATGGATCGATAGGGATCCTGCATGGCAAGCCACAAGCCATCTGTGCCCATCTTGCTAGCGCTAGCGCCCCTGCACTTCTTCTGGCGAACAATTACTCCACTCTCCAGCTAGCTTATCTCTAGTGCATACGGAGTAACTGCGTATCCATGTACGATATGGTGAACTCGATGGAAACGTGTCGACAGGAAACGCGGTAAACTTTGCAGTAGCAGTGCAGGGCGTGCGGTGTACTATAGTACAGGGGTCCATGGCCGCTGCCACCGCTGGCCTTGAGCGAGCTTCACGTCTTCACATGTCAACGGTGTGACTTGGGAAGTTGTTTAGTTGGTGTAATTCACTACAACAAAATTTTATTGTAGCAAAAATTTATGAGAAGAATCGTGATTTTCAATAACACGAAAAGACCCCCGGCTTTCAGTTAACCGTGTTTAGTAAACTGTGGGACACTAAACATCTTCAGTCGAGAAGAGCAGTGTTAATTGAAAAATGAAGGGTGAAAAGTTTGAGGTAATTTTGCAAGACCCCCCGGCTAAGCCGTTAAGAGCATTCCAGGGGAGACGACACGAGACCAGGGTTCACAAAACCGAACCGGTTGGCCGAACCGCCGGCCGGCGGTAGCGGCTAACCGGTCCGGTTCCCACGGGAACCGGTCAAAAGCGGACAAATTCAAATTTTGAATTCAAATCCCCTATGTACTCGGTTTGTAATGGCTAACCAGTCGGTTTGGTTCGGTAACCGGTCGGTTTGGACCGGTTACCGATCGGTTGGACCGACAGAAAAAATTGGCATGAAATATGCGTAAATTAAGGAAAAAATAACCACAAACACATACAAACATCCATGCATATAATTGTACATACAAACATAATACAAATGTTCATACAAACCTAATAGAAATGTCCGTACAAACATAATACTATTGTTCATACAAATGTCCATACAAACATAATAGAAATGTCTATAGAAAAAGATCAACGGTAGTATTGCTTGGCCATTTCAAACTCGGCGATGGACATGACTTGCAAACCTTGCCTTTGAAGCAACTCAGCTTGGAAGTCTTGCCAAGTTTGCCCCGTCCAAGCCGATGTTGTCTGCCATTCTTGCAGTAACATGTTGTACCAATGGGGGTCCTCCCATTCGTACACCCATCTCATGGGTGGCTGCGTGCTCAACTCAGGTATAGGATAGTTATAACTGGACTGTGGTGATTCGCTGATTGAGCTAGATGAGTATTGTAGATTGGCGTAATCCATTATCCTCTGCGTCTCCGGTGCTCCATGATCAGCGTCCTGAGTAGCATGTGTGAACTCCGTCTCCCCTACAGTCAAACATATAATACAATTAATGCTCACATTGACAAACATATGTGCATATGTACGTATGTACACTTGATACTTGTGAAACGAAGACCGCCACCACCCCCGCCAGCACCACCGCCCCTGCCACCACCACCATGGCCACTGCCACCGCCACCATCATTGCCACCGCCGCCACCACCACCACCTTCACTGCCACCGCCACCACCCCCGTCACTGCCAGCACCATCATCAGTATCATCTTCATCATCAGCGGAGCTGCTATCCTCAGACTCCTGATAATCTGGACTACGATCACCCTGGCCATCATTAGTTTCCTCGTCGCTCAGCACTATAGTTGATTGCCATTTGCCTTGTCCCTTGTCCTGTCGCTTTGTATCAGGCTTCCTCGGCCCTATGTGGAGCTTCCTCTTCCCTAGGTGAGTGTCACCCATATTTCGTCGTGCCCAATCACTAATGCATGCATCCCCTGTAGAAGTACGGATGTCTTCATTGTTTATCTGATCCCTTACCATATGAGACGGGATCGGTGCGTCTCCTTCATCATCGTCCTCATCAAGAACTTTGTCACTGTTTGATCTACCATATTCCATCCACTCCCGCACCGGATTTTTATGATCATAGAATGAAAGTTGTGCCAACTGGTCAACGAAATCACCTTCATCACGAGGGGGGTTGGCGAGATCCGCAAGTCGCAGGCGTAGGTTGTAGTTGACATAGACAAGCTTGTTCAGTTTCTTATGAGACAACCGATTGCGAACCTTTGTATGCAGCAAGGCAAAAGTACTCCAGTTCCGCTCGCATCCACTTGAGGAGCAACATTGAGCAGCAAGCCGCATAGCAATGCTCTGGAGCTTGGGAGTTGAGTTGTCGTTTACCATCCACCACGAAGATGCAGTTGTCTTTGGGTCAAGCGCCATTTTATGTGCCATTTCCGTGCCAAACTCGCCACGTTTCTGTCGAAACACCTCAGCCTCGTGCAATGCCTGAATGGCGCTCTGCATATCCGTCATGCGCTTAAATGCATCCTTGAGTGTACGCCACATTTCCTGACTTAAAGCAAATTGATATGCATACCGAGGATTTAGGACAGCAGCTGCAAAATGGAAATCCCGCCAATAAGCATAAGGTGTAAGGCAATACAAAACATATTTGGAGATACTTTTCTGACAGTCTTACCTGGACAAACATACGTGGATAGAATGATGTCCTGCATCCTGGCGTTCAGAATCGATTCATACTCTTTCCACGTTGAAACATTTTGACCGAAGAAAGACTCCATTTCTTGTCTGACATTCTGGAAGGTCATCACAACCTCGCACAGGTTTGGCCGCTTATCTTGATCAGCAAAGCGAAGCAACTTGCATACTGGTTGAACTAAATCAATGATAAATCCATTCCCTCCCACCAGTCCAAACTTGAGAATCTCGAATGAGTAAATCTACCCATTTTGGTCTTGGCCCATTTGCTTTGTAAAAATCCAGGAGATGCCATCCATTCTATGAAACGATCACGTTTCCGATACATGCTACCTAGGAACATGTAATTCGTCCCAAACCGAGTTGCATTCCACTTGACCAACTCACCACCAATCGCTTGCCTCATCATTGCATTCAAATTACCATGATTGTGTAACCAAGCTAAAATTTTCTTGCATTGATCGATAGTATCTTGATGTTCGTACCTTTCACCAATGTCCTTTAACATCAAGTTCACAGTGTGTGCTAGGCAAGGCATCCAAAGAATGTGCTCATACACCTCTCCAAGATCCCGGCATGCTTTCTTGTAGTTGGAGCCGTTGTCCGTGATAACTTGAACGATATGCTGCGGTCCAATCTCGTTCACCGCCTTTAGAATCTCCTGCACAAATAGACAGATTATTAAGCAACATCTAAAACATATTCGGAATCAAACGAACTAGGTACAGGGTTACCTGGAGCAAATATGCAGAATCTTGATATCTTCCAGACGCATCAACAGACTTGTGGAACCACATGACCCCATTGTAATATATCAAGAAGTTGATGACACTCATCTTAGTTGGGCCAGTCCACGAATCACACATCAGCGTGACGCCAAAGATTTCCCATTCCTGCTGAAACTTTGCGTACTGAGTCATCAAGTCTTTCTCGTTTTGATCCAGGTACTTGCCATCAATATCCCGTCCAGTCGGTGACGCAATACCTTCACCTGCGACCATAAGAAAAACATGAGATTTGATACAGACATGCAGTTGCATGTGTTATTCGGTTCAAAACAAAACTTATCCCACTTCTGTGTCTCTCTAATCGCGTTGACAAAGTATGGATTGTCAGCCTGTCTTCCAGGTACTCCCGCAATATGAAAAAACTTCGACCAAGCTTTCCCAATAGCTTCCTTTGCATTCTTACCCTTCTGTGTCCACTTGCCTATGTCAATCCTTGGCTGCGTCGATCCTCTCGCGGACCCTAGGTTATAATCCACCACCCCAGAGTCCGCCGCACCGAACTAGACCTTCCAAACATCCGCGACACCGGATTTCCTCCCCTCGAACCACTACACCCTCCATGCTCGTATGCACCTCCTCTCTGTTGCACCCCCTATCGAAACTCCTCTTCAACTCTCGATTGGTGCAAGGCACACTCCAGCTCAGCCTCCTCATCATATGCTTCATCTCCTGCCGAATAGTTACCCTCCGCTGCAACCTTCTCCTTTCTCAACTTCTCACGATTGCGGTCAGTAGTTGCCTTCTTAGTCCTTTCAATCTCACGCTGAAAGAACTGACGCACCTCATTTGAAACCTTTCTACAATGGACGACCTCAGAACCGCGTCCTGCCAAATGTTGTTTCAACCTAGTCGCACCACCACCTCCTTTGGAGGTATGACAATAATTGCATCTCCAACCGGGGTATAGATTTTCACCGTGCTCCCATACAACATCTCTCTCTCTCGACATTGTGTATCTGCAAACATGGAACGAACATAAACCTATCAATGTGAAGTTCACAACAAATACGAAAGATAAATGCACTTAAAACCTACTCCCATAATCCTATTTCCAAATTAACAAAATACAATAGCCTAAATCACTTCATCACTACAACCATTTCATATTTTCCTAAATCACAAAAACCTAAACCAAAATATACCTAAATCAATCATTACATCAATACATCCATTTTATAAATCCATTAAATCCCTACATCCATTTCATAAATCCATCATATTCATCACTACAAATCAAAATAATATGTAAATGAAAATAGCAATAAATCCATCACTGCATCCATCCATTTCATAGCAATAGCAATAGCCTAAATCCATCTCATCACATGAAATGACATCCCTAATCCCCCCATTACCTCTCTGCGCGCCTCGACAGCAGCCGACTTACCGACCAAGCCGCCCGGTAAACCGCCTAACCGGGGCGGCTAGCCGGTGCTGCGGTGTGGGAACCGGGCGGAGCGTATAGATCCGCCCTCTTCCCTGCTTACCGACCCAACCGGGCGGTCACCGGAGCTCCCAGGGCGGCACACCGGCAGGGAGCGGCGGATGCGAGCGGGCAGGGGGCGGATACGAGGAGGAAGAAGAGAAAGAGGGCAGGGTGAGGTCCGGTGCCGTTGGGGGGCGAGGGGGTGTTTTACAGGGGTTGGGAAGTGGTGGGCCGAGTTGGGCCGAGCAGAGTTTTTTCTTTTTCTTTTTTTATTTAACTTGTATTTCGCGAAACAAATAGCAAATGACCAAATATTTGAGAAATTTTGACACCAATAGATCCAGCACACCATGAAGTATTTTTAAGAATTTTTATCTGATTTTTTAAATTTCTAAATTCAAATTTGAAATTTTTGAATTTCTCCGGTTTCAAACTGCCCCGAACCGCTACCGGTCCGGAGCGGTTTGGCCGGTTCCCGCGGAAACCGACCGGTTCTGAACGAATTTGCGAACCCTGCATGAGACTCGCCATGCTTAACCAGTCTGTTAAAAAAAACAGGTTCCATCCAAATGGCTCGAAGGCTTGCCATCACTTTTTATCACGCTATCTTATTGGAGACTGGACAGCCAAATTTAGCCAGCGTGTGCCTGGCCATCCTTTATTTCCTGTGATACTGTCAGCTTGGTTCAGTGTCTGCTTAGCTGTCCGCTTCAAAACTCCATCGGTATACCACTTCCATAAATTCAAAAGGTGATTGTATCAACCTCCTTAAATTATATCTATTTATATGTAATAGAATGAGTAATAAAGAACCATTTTAACTTGAATTAACACAAAATCTCTTATTAATTTTAAATTAAATACCTACAATGTTGTTGTTTTTCAAAAAAATATTTAAACTTAGAATAAATGTTTATATAATTATAAAAAATCTAGAAAAACTGATCAATTCATATTAGTTTGAATAGAAACAAAATATACATTAGTAGGATATGGATAGTGAGATTTGGCTAATCTATTGTAGTATTTTTGAAATATGGAGATGGAATCTTATAGAGTAGTTATAGCCAAATAAAGATACCAAGAATCAGATCACATTTAGCTATTTTTCTGGAGATGCTCTAAGGCCCCGTTCGGATTACAAACTAAACACTATTCATTCCAACTTTTCACTATTCAATTATTCCTCCCTCACACAGAACACGCTTCCCAGGAGTTAGCCGTGGTGTTTTTCTACAGCTACAGTGTTTTTTACCCCAATCTGAACACAGCATAAGCCCCTCTCTCCCTACCCCTCATCATGGTTATTATCACGACACGCTACTGGGTTGGATGTGGGCGTCCTAGGTAGCATAGATACTTCAACTTCATGAATGTCAACCGTGCCAGCTAATAAACCCTTGCAGGGTCTCAAAAGGAATTGAGGCCAGAGGAACTACCCGGTGCCCTAGGAAAGTTGCCATGTAGACTTTGCAAATTTCTACATTTTTACATTCTGCATTCACTTGTGCACTTATAGAGTATTACCATCGTTATGGGTGTGTCACAAAACATGTTTGCGCTCGAATCGGTGTATCTAAAATCTATCCAAAAATATGGCTAGATAAAAGCATGAATACATTTACCATCGTACAAAATTTACAAAGTTAGAGGTTAAACAAAGATTTATTATGCAAGAAAATATAAAAAAAGAGAGAGATCAACACTTGAATAGCTGAATATATTATATATAGATGTTTCTTTGCACAAATTTATGTGACTATTAAAGTGTTCATTTCTCTTTTCTATATCTCTTTCACAAACTTTTGTTCAACTTCAAACTTTTCACGATGCCTTATGTTTCTATATATGATATATACATTCATATTTTTTGATGGACTTCAGATCCACCAATTTAGATACTATATATACACACACACACACACACACACACACACACACACACACACACATTCATATTTTTGGATGGGCTTTAGATCTACCAGTTTAGATGTTATATACATTCATATTTGTTGGAAAATTTTATTGTGACCTAATTATTGTATGCTTGAACTGTAGCAAAAATTCCGTACTCATTGGATCATATATTACTGTGAAACAAGTAACATCAGTTCCTATGGCACAATGAGTACAAAATTTTCTGCTATCATTCAAGTATACAATAATTAAGCCACCAGAAAAATTTCACCGCAATTGGACCGTAGGAATTGTTGTTATGAATTATTCCATGTAACTATAGAAAAGAGTAGATCAAAATCTACAACAAAACTTTGTACTAGAGTATATTATATTATGCTCATGTGGAATCCAAGAAAAAAAACGATTTTTATTTTTATGTTTTTTGTGATTTACTATGTTAGCCAAAATAAATAAAAAAACAAAACCAACATCCAAAACCGATTTGAGGATTATTTAGTAACCCCAAAAGACCTAAAAATCATCACGAGTATTTTTTTTTCCAAAACATAAACCTCACTTATAGGCGCACATGTACACACTCCCCTGTTAACACACACACACACACACACGCACGAGCACCTTTAGGGGTGAGTCAGTAAATTTTAAGATTGAAAAAATCACCATAATTGCTTTGTTATTAGTAAGTACGTCACGTAACATTAAGTGATGCTCTAGTGAGGATTGCAAAATCTCATGGGTATTGCAGATTCCTTTGTAATATAGCCTCTAGTGATGCTCTCTCTCTCTTACTCTATGTCACAAATCTTGTATGAAACACCATCATATTAATACAAATGTTCAGGCCGACTTCTTGCCTGCCGTAATTTTCCTAAAAAAACATTAAGAGTGATGTCATTAATTTCTAAAATAAATTTAGAAAAATATAAACACCAACGATGAGTCAAGAACTTCAATCTACATAAAGAATTTCCACCAAAATCTTATTAATTGAGCTCCAGTATATGGAAGAGAATAGGCCAAACTCGGTTTCACCGTAACTCCTAAGGTCACGAGAAAACAACATGCCGGGGATGTTCACAGGAAGTGAATTGATATTGGCACCCATGCAGTGCAGGCCAAACACAGAGCAGTACTCTACCCCACATGACGCTGCGTTGAAAGTACAGGTCATGCACATCAAACCACATCTTTTCCGGGACAAACAGCCTGTCCCCCTCGTTTGGTTTTAACCTTACAGCGCCTAGGATGCCAACATGTGACGTTTTGATTCTATTCTCTCTGCCTGAAGTGAAAGTTGAGAACATCATTCCCTCTCCTTCGTGAATCTGAACAGCTGGCCTCTGTTTTTCTGAATCTCGCTTTTAACTGCATAATTCTATTCATTTTGTGCAGGATTAAAAAGAGCCGGGCTCTATCAAAAATGTTTTGAACAACTATATGCGCGGTAAAGCTAGCCTGCGGAGTGCGGTGAGCCATGGCGGGTTGACAATGAGTGGAGCAGGAGACAGCGGGGATGCCTCGCGGGTGACGGAAGGGGATAGATCATGCGACCCATCGGGCATTAGCTACGTCCAGTGAGAATTGGCCACGATCAGAACGTGGTCTTTACTGCCTGCCACTGCAAAACGATAGAAACTTGCAAGACGACGGCAAATAGTATCTTGAATTCCAGGACTAGTGCCACTATCCAGGCAGAGGCAACCCTATCAGCACGGGCCCCTACCAACACCAGTAGACCCATATGGGAGAGCTAACAGTTAGGCATCAGAATTTTGCATAATACAACCACCAAGTACCACATCATGCTACATGCACATGCCTGCTGTCCAGAAACACTATACATGTTTCCAAAATAATCAATACAAGGCACCACATAAACACACAGACAATATATGGCGAAGAAATTGCGGGAAATACTAATTATAACCACGGTAAATCTGAAAGATCAGCAGTAGAACATGAGCCCCTTCACACTCTCTCTGAGCTTGGGGAGTGGCGCAGTCTGCAATGGTGCGGATCTGTAGAGGGTTGTGCGGCTGGTAGCAGAAGAGTCTGACCTCTCGAGATACAGCCTTCCCCTATACGCGGCGAGGTGCGCGTAGTACGCCGGTGGGACGAGAGAGACAGGCTTGGTGCACCGTGCAAATGTGTAGCAAAGATTGTGTATCAGCTGCTGCATCTCGTCGGACTTGAAGTTGTTCTCATCCCACAGGACACGGTAGTGCGTCGGCCTGCTCGTCCCCTTTGTGCCCCAATGGCTGCACAGGTAGAAATCGAACTCCCTCGGGTGTGTGATCACGGTGTCGATCACTGTCCCTGGTGGCACATTCTGGTCAGAGTAGTGCGTCGAGCCGCCATTCTTCTCCCTATGGAAGAGCCTTGTGTGGTGCCTCTTCTGAACCACGACGAACGTGACCGATGGTTTATAGCCTGGGTATCTTGAGCATGTCAAACGCACCGCCTGCAACTCCTCTGCAAGTACCTTGTAGAACTGCGTCTCACTCACACCATCTCTGAAGAATATGATTCTACTTGGAAGCTTGCCAACTTCTTTCACAAACTCCTCAAGCAATTCACCAGCCATCGCATCAAGGTGCTCGATGATTTCTTTGCGGTGTGTTTGCGACCGCATTCTGGAGATATACCTGTTTGCTGAGGGCCAATTCATGCTTGCAACTACGGCGACCACTGATGGACTCGAGTCATCTAGGGGATGCGGGTGCGTCACATCAGCACCCATGAACATCACTGGCTCCTTGTCCGAAAATATTCTAGGAATTTGGCATGACAAGCTGTTGTAAAGGGCAACATTGCATCCCCCGAGCTTCGCATTTATCTTCAGTGCTAGATTGGCCAAGAACTGAAAGCTCAGCTTGCTTAAGTTGGAGTACAAGCAACACTGTGTCACGACACCAATAGATGTTTCTGCAATGCGCTTCAAATCAGCATAGCCCCGATGCTTCCGTTCCATGACACAGATTAGCAGCTGTAAGTTGCCCGATGCAGCTTCCTGGATTTTCTTCAGCTTGCTCTCCAAGATGCCTACATTGTTCAAGAGTTGAATCCGCTCAAACAAAGGGCTGACGACAGTTTTCTTGTTGAGTAGAATACCAAGTTGCTCACATCGGCTTGACAGCTGTTTGATAAACTTTGGAACTAATGATTGATGCTCTGGACTGCCACCAAAGCTTATTAAGGCCCAGCTCTTGACCTTGGAACCCTCAGCAACATGGCTGTCCATCAAATTCCATTGCCGATCAAATCTGTCCGGTGTTATATCCTTGATGCGCCCTCCATTGCCGAGCTTCAGTTTTGGTGGCAAGAGAACCCTCCCTGACAGCTGTGTCATGTCCTTGGACACTTGCAAGCTGAATTGATCAGCATATGATTTGCTGAAAATAAAATAATGTAACTATGATCACATATGTATGATTCGAGCTAGTTTTGAATCAGGCAAAAGGAACTTCATAGTTTACAACTGCTGCAAAACATAAACATGACCAGAATGAAAATCATACCTTCTTGCAGCAAATGCTCCTTCAACAACACTCTTTATAATTCCCTTTCTTTCACTTGGTCTTTGGCAACCCATCTTGAGCATCTTGGAGGTTTGTTCATCCGAGAGCTTGCCAAGAAACTTCTGGCCCTCACAAACCATGCATAGCTCCATTGGCACATAGCATGGCTTGCTCTTGCCAATCTGCAAACAGGGCAGCTTCCTGAATTTGATGTCATGGTTGTAGTGCTCCTTGAAGTAATCCACCACTGTATAATCCTTCCCACTGCGATCTTGAAACTTGAGGTTCTCTGTTGTTTCCTCAGTCAGGCCATGCACATGGTACCTTTGGTCAGTTTCACGGTGGCACACAAAAACTCGAATATTCTTCAATGCGTTCTCGACCTCCCTCCTCTCATCTTCTGCCAAAGCCCTAGTCTTCATCTTTGAAATGTCCTTCATGAAGTCACAGCGCTTCTGCAAGTATGCAATTATGCCAATGTTTTCGTGGAAAGCTGTAAGGGAGAGATCAACATTGAGGGCAAGGCCTTGCTTTGTTGGCCTCAAGCTCTGGAAAAAACCTCTTAATACAACAGCCCCACCACCAATCTCCTTTGCTTCTCCCATGGACTGCGAATACAAAGATCGGCCTATGGGAATCGAGTTTTCCATAGCACCTTCCCGTAGTATGACATCCAATGCATGAAGGTAATCCTGAGGAAGAGGAATACCATCCTTCTCTTCATTCAAGTACTTGTTCAAGTCCTCACCACTTAGCTTCGAAACCAATCTAAGATTCACCCTGAAAACTTTATGCTTCTTCTTGTCAAGCATGTGGCCGTTCTCTTTAGCTGCTGTAAATCGTGCCGATGTAGCTGCTGGAAGACAAACAAAGAACTCAAGCTTGTCCTTTTGGAACTCAATGGGACTAAACAGGTTCTTGCGGCCATCAAAGGCTGGCAGAGACCCTGAGAGAACACTTGAATTTTCTTCAACTAGCTTGTTCTTGATCATTCTTGCTGTTTCTTTTGAAGGGTGCGGGAATATATGAACATCATAGTGAAAAATCTTCTTACTGGGATCAAAACGCACAAGGAAATGGTTTGCATAGAGAGGAATTACAGTCCCCTCCACTCCACCCCCATCAGGTCTGGGTGCAACGGTAACTGCAGGCAAGGTGATAGGTGAATTTTGATGGGTGCTCATATGATTTGCTTTCATGTCAGACGTTTCGTTGTCACGAACCAAGAATTTTTTGTGCTGAAGCAGCTGGGTATCTGTAAATAAATTGATACTGTAAGCCATGCAAAGAACGAGAACTTAAACAGACACGCTAATAGTTATTTGACTATGTAAAATAAAATATTGCAAGTCAAACTAAAGTTGCATGTTTTCACTGAAAACTATCACAGTTTAGAACGAGTGAGGTAATGCATAGATTATATAGCACAAACACCAAGATTATGGAACATCATTGTCCCAAAGACAAAAGAAGAAAAAAGATACCACTGACTGGCGCATTAGTTGAATACAACTCCTCCTAAACAGATAGCCACATGCCCCTTTTTGAGGTGGGGAAAGGGCACTAACCGTCAAAACAAGAAAGGTGTCACCCACAGTACCACAAATAGAACTTCGTCTGTGTCTCATTATAAACATTCTTGTACCCTCCTTTCTCAAGAACAGCTAGCTGATCAGTCAAAATTTGTGGCAAAAAAAAATGGAAGTACATAATCCTAAGCATGAACCCATGAAATCACAAGCCTCAAAAGGGAGCAAAATGACAGACACCTATGAACTTCTTTGGTCATCTGGTACAGCAGAATTGCACATGAAGTTACTGTAGCCCGCTATCTTGGCCTGTCAAGCCATTAGGAACCAAACATAGAGCAAAACCATATTCTTTGATACTATCTAAGTACCATCACCATCAGATGGTGGAAGAAAAAAAAATGAGCTGCAGACAGTAGCACACATTGATCAAGAAAGCAACAGCACTAACAAATAGTAGTAGCATTGAGTGGCATTAAGCATATAAAAACACACGTTGAGACTGGTGTAGCCAGGACGGCGAGTAATCAAACCAAGGAGAGGAGGAAAGGAGGGCGCTTTACCGTGCGGGAGCGGCAGCAGCGCGGCGGTGACGGCGTGCGGCGGAGGCGGCGGCTTCCTCGATCTCCACGCGGGGCCCCTCTGAGGCGGGGCGGAGTTGGGTTTCCCGTAGCCATAGCACGCCGCCGCCTTGGGGAACAGCAGCGACGGCGGCGGCGGCTGGTGCAGGTAGACCAGCAGGGGCGGCGGCAGCGGCAGCGTGACGGCGCCATTGCGACGCCCGTGGGCGGCGTGTATCGGCAGTGGAAGAAGCGCCGGGTAGGCCTGGATGATCGGGTGCTGCCTGCCGCCGCCGCCGCCGCCGCCCTTCCACCTCCTCCCCCCGTTCATTCCGCCGCCGCCGCCATTGCTAACCCCTCCGCCGCCTACCTTCCTCTCGTTCTTGGCCACCGCGTCCCCCTCCATGGGCAAGCAACCACAACCACCAACCCAGCCCAATTTGTTCGTACTTGGCACTGCGGCGCAGCTTCTTCCGAGGGCAGCAGGATCGCAGCTTCTTGGGTTTCTTTTGGCGTGTCGCGGCGTGGGCTGCCTTTGTGGGGGTTTCTTGGATGGTTGGAAGGTAGGGGGGCAAAAAGGAGGAAGCTGGGGAGAGGAAGAGTGGGGCGGAGGATGGCTGTGCCTCTGCCTCTGGAGAGAGACAAGAGAGAGGAGGGAGGTATTAATGGGTTGGCAGACGCAGAGGTGGGGGACAGGAGAGAAGCCGAGGGAAGCGAAGGAGGAGAGGGAGCATGACCATCTTCGCCAACGCTGAGCACCGCAACGCTGTGGCTGTGGCTGTGCTGTGCCTGTCTGTGCCTGTGCCCTGTTGCCTGAGCTGTGCCGTGCCGTCCATGACCATGCTCCTCTCTCCCTCCCTGCTTCCTGCCGCTTTAAAGTTTCTTCCTCCTCTCTGCATTGCTGCTGCGCTCCTGCTGCCCCGCCTTCCCAAATTCTCAATGTGGGAGAGGGGATAATTTATGGCTGCACTAGAGAGGCCTCTACGCCTCTACCGCTCCACTACCTCTCGTTGCCTCCTCGTATTCGTTTCTCTACTTGCTGGTTTGTGACCGCAAAATATGGTCGGGTCTCAGGCTCCAACATATACGTGCTACTATCGAGGGGTTTTGTATATTTTGATTCGCATCCTAAATCTTTCTACATAGTCCTTTGGAATAAAGAATTGGCCATGCTAAAATCCTATAAAATTCCTACAAAATGATTCGATCCATATTAGTTTTGGAGGAAACCGCTCTTGGAAATCTTTCTTTGTCTATGTCTTTTCCAGTTCATGTGTTTTTTTTTTATGTAGCATTTCATTGTTTCCATTGAAAATTTGTCTGCCTTGTCATTTCATTCAGGGTTTAGGATGTTGAGGTAAAAATCTAAGATTTTGAAAGGTGATTTCTAAGAGTGACATGTACTCTAACGATTATTGACTTGATAAATAAAATTAAATCTCTCTCAATGTAAAGTTTTGTTTCACAGTTTTACTTTTTATTTAAGAAAATATCGGTCTTCGACATTCACATGTGAATGTCTACGACCAAGGGTTTAGGAAGTTGAGGTAAAAAAAATGTAAGATTTCGAAATATGATTTCTAAGAGTACCATGTACTCTAACATTTATTGAATTAATAAATAAAACTAAATCTCTGTCAACGCAAAGTTCTATTTCAAGGTTTCATTTTTTAATTAAAGAAAATATTCAGTTTTAGATATTTACATGTGAATGTCTACAACCATCCGTTCTGATGCACCTCTTGCCTTAATCTTATTAGCATGCTCTTCTTAAACTCTGGCAATCTATGATGTACATGAATGATGTGTGGAGAAGCGACTAAATAAACGTACGTATAGACACTATATATCGATACATGGTTTTCTATTATTAATAAAACTAAACAAATATTTGATTTTATTCTCATTTCCCTCCTACAAAGAAAAATTTAGTCGAGTGCCTTGGAAATATTAAAAAAAATCACCCTTAGAGTATGGTCAATAATAAAGCCAAGTGTTTGGCTAAGAGTCAAGATGTAAGAGGGATGTTGTTCGGCAATAGTTTTATTTGTCTACAACATATTTGCAACATTATTTTTAAATCATACTCTTCACTTTCTTTCCTAGTCACTCTCACATTCATCTCTCCAGCCAGGGTTTTTTTATACCGGTTCAAACCGGTCCAGTTCCCACTAAAACCAGGCCAGACCAGTAGCAAAAAGTCCCAGTTTACTGCCCGTAACCGAACCTACCAAACCGGTCCATTCGGCTAACCAGTTTACCAGTCTGGTTTTTTTAAAAAAAACGGTACTGTTGCGGTATAAAAAACCCTGCTCTCCATGTGGGCCCACCTCTGCATATATATTTGCAAGATGTATTAGGCCACTTATTAGTCTATCCAATTATGGAATACACCTATCATCAGTATTCGTCTACACGGCCGTTTAGGCCACTTACACGACATGTAAACGCTACTCGATGGCAAGCCGTGTTGGCCGATTAGCCGTGTAAAATTGTGTCAGCCGTTTAAAAGGCCATCTAAACAGACGTGTAGACGAACTTTTTGTTAAACGATGGATCACCAAGCGTTCACCGTTTAGGCTAACACGGCCTATCATCAATAGTGCACTCACTTAGTTGATTAGATAATCAGCTCACATAGTATATCTAAAATGTTTATTTTAATTTGGGAAATATCCATTATTTTATATATATTAAAAAAGAATTTTTTAAACCTTAGACCATGCACTCATGCATGTTTGCCATAAGAAATTTTTTATGTTCGTGTTCGATCATTTACAAGCTTTTGAGTTATTTTTGACAAAACCAAAAAGGTGTGTTTTGAGTTTTGACAATGATGTGCAATTTCTGAATCTAACCTTTCTACATTAACTATTCGACTTAAATTATATTTACTCTGTTTTGTGATGTGTTGGATCACCCTTTTTACAAATGAGATTTACATGAAAATGTGGCTAATCTGGATAGACTTTGATAGTCGATGGCCAAAAGAAATATTTGGTTTTATTTACATGATAAAATGTTTTATCGCGCACACATCTTAGAACAAACTGAGCTTAAAGATGGAGACCTGAACTTTTGGCACAAATACTGCGTCTCTTTTTCTTATCTTCTCCAAACCTTTAACAAAGAAAAGGAAAGGCATGCTGATCGAATGATGAAATCCTCTTTGGCAGGTTTCATGCTTCTTTCTTTTCGTGAGCTTGCACCGCTTGACGCTTGTGCTGCAGCGGCCTACTTGCCTGTAGTCGTAGTTTGTAGCCTTAGATTAGCCATCTCCATCAATGTACTGAAGCCACCTAGGGATTTGTTGAGAATCTTTTCACTCTCTCGGGGCAAACCTTGCAATTAGACGACAATGCAGTGCCTGAAAAAAAAAAAAGGTATACCCCTTGGTCTGCGTTTTTCATAGTTTTTGACACGATCCGTCATTGTTGTGTACAATTGTGTTGACTTTTTTTACTAGGGCACCAAGTAGTGGAGAGCAGCACAATGGCAAGATTTCTAGAGCAAGAGTTCAGTTAGATCATTATGCGTAACGCCCGAGTAGTAATCCACTAGTCTAGTCTCCTTACAAAGCCATCAATTGACTGCGCAGTGTACAGGGTCAAAACTAAAATTCTCCTACCTATCTGGCCCCGACCTGACAAACAGAGGAAAGCCATGAAGATTGCGTCCAAACGTGAAAATTACTATGGTTTACTGTGAGGTGTGTGTGTGAGAGAGAGAAGAAGAACCGAGGGGCCATTGCCCATTGGTGGTGAGCACATAAAAACTCACTTCTCTGCATTGAATGGAATGGTTGCCCCCTACAGTAGCATAGGAGCAGCTGCTCTACTCAATGCAGCTTTGCCTTCCCCAAGCTGCCCATACAGACCAGAGGAAGGAAAAAAGTTCTCATCTCCACCCTTCCATTCCCCCACAAGATGTTTCATTTTTTTTTTTTTTTGCAAAAGATGCATAGCAGGAAAACTTGCAAAGTACCTTTGTTCTCTATTGAAGGCAAATAGTTGACATCACTACACGGGTTTGTATGCATTGCGACGATAAAATTTGAAACAAATCTAGATTGCACGTACATTCAACAGACTGGAGAAGTCACTAGCGCAGCTGTTAGCACAAAATCTGGGCGCAGGCACGCTACACCATGTTGCCTTCCTTTGCCCAACGATCCGCAGCGAACTCCCTAGGTGGTGAAACTTTGCCTGTATAATCGTGTGCCGTAACTTATCTTAGTGAGTAATCTTTCTAGATGTCTTAGTTAAAACTTTGTAAGCTTCGGTCGCAAAAACCCGTACATCGTGCCATACTCTCCTAACCGGAAATACTCGAGATAGACACAGGCGCATCCGTGCATGGCTATTTTTGGCAGCAACGGTCGTAACTCAACACAAGGCATTTTTCAAACAAGTTGAACCATGCAAAACGCAGTTTCAGTGAAAACCCAACAACAAAAATACTAGCAGTAGCATAAACAGGAAGTCAGGAACGCTAGCAGACTCCCCTGGTTCCACCTCTGCCACAAGAACCATAACCACGGTATAGTTCCGTGTAACCTAAACTCCCAATTGGAGTTATGCGAGATGGGCTGACACAAGAATAAGGAAGTTATGATACCTTTTCCATTGACAGTTAGTACATGAGGTAAGTATACCGTACAGAATAAATTAAATAACAAATATGAGAAATCTATACTGTAAATCGATATACATAGGAGCTGATTTGGTATATACCCTTAGATGAATAAATTGGGCTGTGGAAACAAATTCTTGTGCTATAGTTCTGTTACTGTACACGGCAACCTTGCTCAGCATCACTCAGCAACCTGATGCTAGTAGAAATTCTCTGTAGAGGCGACAACAATGCAAACTTAAAATCTGGTGTCTGCCGTAAAAACAGAAGCTGGTCCTAAGAGCTTACCTCCCGAGTATCACGGAGGCGTAACAGATCTAATCTATCTGAGGGCCTCAAACTTATCAAGTTGACTAGCTGCAAACAAAAATGATAAACTAAATATAGCACCAACAAATATGCGACTGCACAAATTTAGCAAAAGCGGACATGCACATACCCAAAAGCTAAATTTTTCAGGATCCTGTGGTCCAGGCATGCTCTCAAGATCCAATTGTCTTGTTCGCCTTGCTGCATTCAATGAATGTTAAAACTAAACACTAAGCAGAAGCAGATAGCCCAAAAATATTAGCATCTGAAACAGGCCTTATCCTGATCTGAGAGCACATCAACTAATCTTAAGGTCTTAATTTGTTCATCTCTAGATTTTACGTGTCCAAATACAGTCGACATGACCAACCTAGGCAGCCAAAGGATTCAAATCAAACAATATTACACTCCTATGCAATTGGAGATTTTTTGCTGCTTTGTTATTTCCAAAATCAATTTACAGAGCCAATGATTCATGCATCATACTAAAATATGCATAGTATATTTTACTTTTCTCTTGCCATTTCTAGAACTTTTACAGCACAAAATAACTAAATAAGTGAAGCACTTGCAAAACTGAAAATGAGCATACATGTCCGCACGGTTTCTCTTGCACGGCTAATATAAGCTCTGGCTAGCTCGGAAGCTCCATTGGCCATTTCGATTAGCTGCAAAGAATTAAACCAAGAGACTTACAGGCTCCATAAAGATCAGTAATGGAGATAGCATTACTATTCCAATGTCATGTAATGCATCTGATGTCTCTACTTAATTTTCACTTGTCATAGAAAGAAGCAATAGTAAGGAGAGAACGAACAAATAGTCAAGTATGTAAGGGGAAGAAAAAGACAGCCAACCATGGAGGTACTACTGTTATTATGTGAAGTAGCTGCAATAGTTAAATATCACAATGGATGAGGTCGACTAGGAGAGGTATCAGCTCAGAAAAGAAAAGGCAGCAGGAGTGCTCAACTAGAGGATGAGGCTTATAGCCTTGTATTATGAGAGCCATGGCAGTGGATAGACAGTGCTCCTGGGATTGGGCATGGACTGACAAAGGAGAAAGAGATAAATCTTGCTTTCCTTATTCATGAATTAATTAAATCTTTTATCCTAGTAAATCAATCCCATCTAATGATTTAACTTGATTCAAAAGCAACGGCAAACACTAATCTGATTGGCCTACTCAGCTTTGGCCATACTGGACTGCTTCTGGTACTGATCAAATGATGCGCGGCCTCACATAACATTTTCACTGATTCAAAGCTGTCTTGTACTCTTGTTCCATACCCGATCAGATGATAAGAAACACTATATATGTCTCATTTGTCCACTTCGTCCAGTTTTGGAAGGTACACTAACAAGCTACAGTTTTTCAATTTATAAAAATATAACTGAATCTCAATTTGGTTAAGAAAATATGCAGCAAATGTGAGATGTGCGTTCTTCGTTATAAACTCAACTGGACAGACCGATAAAATATTGGATGCATTTTGGACATAATTATTATCAGCGTTAAATAAAAGGATAAAAAGACATGACGATTTTACTTCTCTTCTCTCTTGTGATCCTTCTCGCAGAGGTATATCTTGCAACCATTCAACTTCAGCAACTCTATACCTACAATTTAAGAAAATAAAAGTAAGAATTCTACATAAATGATGATCTGGCATTCTCTCCAGATAGAGGATGTGGTGAAGCATGCCAGACTCACCCGTCTTGATCCCATGATCGCAAGATACGAAATCGACGTGAGCCTTCCACCTATGACAAAAAGTATTATTTTTTGTCCTCTGAAATTAACTTTAGAATTTCACAATTTATTTCGTTATACTGGTTCAATATAAAAGTTGGAAGGCATCAAATATACCCCCTATTTGATACTACACTCCTTTGTACTAAACAATGGTGGCTGTAAAAGAAAGAAAGGAGGTGGCCAGAACTATGAGTACGAGAGGAGATATACTAGACAAGGCACTCTTGTTGCATCAAACCAAAACAATACTGTCTTTATGTTCTGTTCTCTGTACAGGAAATTTCTCGGTTTGCAGAACAAAGAAAATATTCCAAAAACATTTGAAAACAGTTCTGCCATCTTCTATCTAAGTTCCAAAACAATTTTTTAATCTAAAAGCATATATGACAATCGATTTAGATAGGTGAACTATAAATATAATATTGATTTGATGATTTCTGCAACAACACGATGAAGGATTTGTAGGTTCACAGCATCCCAAGGATGCAGATTGTGAAGCTCCTCAATGGAAAGCATTTTGGATTTGGAAACTAATACAGACTGTAAGTAAACTGTTATTTAAAACCTGGTAAGAGTACAAAATTTTACCTCTAGATAAAAACGCCCATCTGGAAGTGGTTCACACCTAAAAATGTATGAGGATATGTAAAGTGTAAACCAAAACTCAAACATAGTAAGAAATTTAAAGGCGCATAATTAAAGACTGAACTCACTCCAAAATTTCCACCTCACAGCCACAATCAGCTACAGAACCCGTTGCTGAATCAATAGCAACCTATGGTATTCAGACAAAATAATGAATGCTATAACTCTTTCAAAATAAACAAAACAATGCTTTGATATGAGATCCTAACCATTCCCATTCGATGGTTCCCTTCCATTATCCTCCGTACCTATTTCAAATGGAAAGCATTAAAAAATAAATCATAAATAATTAGGGCAGACAAGCACTTGTCTTTCTTTTCTCAAAAAGAAAAAAATGTCCATCGTCTTTCCTAGCTTCATGAAGGTGCATGGCTAATGAATGCAGAATCCAATCAAAGATAAGCTTAAGACTTGCCATGCTTTAAAGAAAATGTATAAGTAAATTTAGGATTTTGAAAATATTTGAAGATGAAAATGCTGCTTGAAAATGTTTAGATTCCGAGTACTACTCCTCGTTTGAGAACTTGGTTCAGCAAGATTTATAAATAACATAAACTTGCAAGGTTATATCTGCAAGATGTATATGCTGTGCAGATATGTTTGTGATCTTCTTAGAGAAGATATATTATCAACAAATGTGTCTGACAGAAGTGTATCTAATTTTTGTGATAGTCATACCATCAGTCTGTAGCGAGGTTCAAATATGTTCAGTGCCATCTTTTGGCACGGAAGTACAACATCCATAACAAAGAGAGGCATCAAATCAACACCGGCATATGTCATAGTTTCATGTTCTGACCTCCTCTCAGCATATTCTTCTGGGAAATTTCTCTGAATTATGTTGCTCAATGTTACACTGAAGCATTTAATCATAACTGCCATCAGAAATGTCAGGAAAAAATATGCACGTTTGGGATAAATGATAATGTAGGTATAGAAATTTAACATTTCAGCATTTTCAGTTACCTTATAGGGTATGTTCTTGGACCTATAAATAGCACAGTCCGACACATGGGGCACTTATTTCCTATAGGAAATAGCACACAGAAAAAATTTCAGAATTAAACAAAAAACAAAAATAAGTGGGCATGTGAGTATTATTTAAGCTCACCATGATCCATTGACTGATGAAGACAAGAACGACAAAATGAATGTCCACAAGGTGTAGTGACAGGTTCATATAATAGCTTAAAGCATAATGTGCACTCAAAATCATCAGTCCTATCTAACCTTGCACGCCTTGCCCCAGCTGCAATATTTGTGTTCCTATCCAGATCACTCAGACATGTTTGCAAGACATGGCTGTATATGTAGAAAATAGGGTTATAAAACATACAAGAGGATCATTATTAGCTTAACAGATATATCTGCAAGCAATGAAGTCAATTGGAATATCATTATGCACTAATGCACAAATAATCATACCTGAGGGGATCAACTTGAAGACCAGCAAGAAGGGCCTCACGTGCCTCATGGTAATGCTCCAACTTCATATCAAGTAGTTATTCCAATTAGATAGACAAGCATACAAGGAAAATGAGCTCCAATATGACATGTACATAATACACGATATTGGTTCCAAAAGATTATAATAAAAGGGCAGCTTGCAAATGTTTTTATTGATGGTGCAAACAGAGCATAATAAAAAAAGAAAGATGAGCAAAATGATGTAGGAATACTTATTGCTCAGAAGCGTACTAGTAATTAGATGTAGCATTACATAGTGAACTTGTATTTCTTTTGCTGATTGCCGCAAGTGTTATGAAGCATGACAATGTGCCATTTGTAGTTCCAAAATTTGCATATCAACATGTACCGCCTTTTTTTTTTGCGGGAGGAGGAGGAAGGGGGGGGGGGGGGCTGATGTAAAATAAAATGAAAAATAGAAGTGGTCATTATGTCACATCAAGTTCATCCAGGAATTTCATAAGTACAGGTATTATTTATCCAGTATTCTCAAAGTTTGAATGTGATCGAGTAATCCTAGTGGACTACATTGAGTAATCTGATCGAGGGAAAGAAATAAAGTATTATCCCTGATAAAAAAGAGTATTGGAGCTAAGGTCTCCTAATGTACTCAAGTTACATGATGTTACCAGAATTAGTGCATATGCCTTGAGAAGATATGGTCTTGGGGCATTACTGTTGCTAGATACGATCTTCTCTGCATCCTTCAGAGCTAACTGTAATAATGAATCAAATATAAACAAGGATTTTTCTTATAAAAATGAAAGCCTAATGTGCTATGAATTCACTTAATTAGTATCAAAGTCCAACAACCACATAAATTATTCATACCTCTGCATGTGTTGTAGGATCAAGGCCATTCAGGGGTTGATATTCAGAGTCAGCTGCTGATCTCTCCCTCAACAGTTGACTTATCCTGTCATAATGGTCGCCACATCATAGTGTGAATCCAGATCGAACATATCTATATAGTGCAAAAGAGATGTGTGCATCTAAATTATGCAAAAATATTACCAGGAAACTCACCGACAGAAAGCCAAACTTCTGTTGCTAAGTATAATTGGATCTCCTGGTCTCAAATTTAGAGCTTTTGAGTAAAAGGATATTGCCTGAAACAGGATCATGCCAAGTATCGCACACATTACCAATGCTACATATGAAATTAATAGAAATAATACAGCTGGTGCCACATTAGGTGGCCGTGCACTCCCCCACCCCACACACACAAAGATATCTAGGCCTTTCTGCTACTATGATCACAACATGTGTGTACTATGTAATTTTGTGATGAATAGAATACAGCAAAAAAAAAAACAATGAAAGGTGTAAAAGAAAAGCCAATAGCAACTACCCCAACATAAAGCTAAAAAAAATAATAAACACAGATCTAGATTTAATTCTCAAACAAGGTTTTTGAATGTATAAATGAATTTAGGAGGCATTGAAAACAAATCGACAGAACCAGAACCACAAACAAAGAAAATACCTTATGAATAATTCAGAAACATACTTAGATCAAAATAAAAATATCCAAATCAGTAACCTGTACAACATAGACGGAATGCAAAAAAAAAAAAAATCAGGAACAAACAAAAGAAATAACTTCAACCATAAAACATCACATTGTATCTTTTTTTCACAGCCTTTACGGAAGATACGAATATCATTGACATAAGAACATTCTACCACAGTAGTTTTGTACATTATCTAGTATATAGCATGAACAAACAAATATGAGAAGAGATCATGGCCAGGAAAACAAAATGGATCCACTGTTAGTATATTCTTTTAGCGCTGTGAGTGGAAATACAATAAAATATATTTCCTTTTGGTGGTTTGCAAAAAGTATGAAGCCATCAATGTCAACTGCATCAGTCTACCAATGAATGACTAATTAATGCTGAAACTAAATAAATAGGACATGCTGGACCAGAAATGAATTTGTTTCTTCCTATTTATCCAAGCAATGCACATCATTGGAGATTAAATAATGTCTGGCCGTATCAGCAAGTATTGTTGAAGTAGAATTTCCAGTTGTGGGAGTGTTGCGAAATTGGGATGAAGGAAAAATCAAGATCGAAATGACATTAACAATATGTGTAAAGGTCCTCAGGATACCACATTGCCTGCTATACCAACTCTGTGAAGCATATTGTCAGAGGCACAACCAGAGAAAGCAACGAGTCAATAGTTGATAGCTTGATATAATGTCTAGGTTGGTCACTTCTGAGAATGTCTGCACAATTACAGTGACTGACTGGTACTAGGCATTCTGTCACTGCATAAGCTGGCTTCAGGAAATGAATTCCCATTGATAACTTGATATAATGTCCGTTTTATTTACATTGGTGTTAATCCTACCTCGTCGAGTCATTTTTTTTTTCCTAAAAAAGGCAGTCGTTACATCGTCTACTGAAGCCGAATATCAGGCAGCAGAAGATACACTTGACTACACCGCTCCTCTGTTGTCAATACCCATCCTCCTCCGACTAGTGAAGCATACCCAATCAAACGATCAGACGTCCCCATGGTTCGTAAGCCAAACACGAACATCCCCCGCTCGGTACGCACTGACACCTCCACGAACGTACCAGAGAGGAGGAAGGGGCGGGCTCAAGGCGTGCTGCGTACCTCGTCGAAGCGGCGGTCCCGGAAGGCCCGCGTGCCGCGCTGCGCGAGGTCGAACACCTCGCGGTACTTGTCCGGGGCCATCCCCATCTCCTCCGGGGTCTCCACCTGCACAGCAACCGCCACCGGAGCAGGTCAGCAGCAGCAGCAAATTCAGTCCGAAGCTGGGGCCGGCAGGCACGAGCGACAACCGACGCACCCACGCGAAGTCCTCGGCGGCGAGCGCGGCGGAGAAGGCGGCGCCCGGCGACGCCATTGGGGGAGGCGAGGGAGTAGGATTCGGATTGGGGGAGGGGGGAAGCCGAGCGGAGGCCGAGCTGAGCAGCGAAGCGAGGGGGAATTGGGGGGGCTTTGGAGGGAGGGAGGGATGGGGGAGCGCGCGGCGTTCGTGCTCCGGTGCCCAGTAGTTTTTGCGCGGCTGCGGCCGCGCAGACGTGTCCCCCCGCGGATTCGGCTCGCCTCGCCTACCCACCGCCCCGGGTCCGAGACGACGGCCAGTCTCGGCAGTGTAAAACGGGACTTCGCCAAACTTCAATGCAGGCCCCTCCTCTATCTAGCGTTTTTCGTGAAAGTCACCGGTAGGTTCACAAATGCAGACGTTATCCATGTCATGTCACTAGAATCCATTTTCTTCACCTTTTCCCTCTATTAATCCTTACCCTTCACATCCTTGTCAAACATCCAAAAGAAGTAATTTCGACGAGAACTTTTGTTTACACATGTTTTGATATTCTGGTTATATGATCCTAACAACCTTTCACCGATGATAATAGTTGGCGGCTCGAAGCTCTGCTTACACCGGTACCCTCCTCCTCTGCACTGTACATGTACTTAGTTCAAGGTCAAGCACCTTTCAGTGCACTAACAAGTTTTGCAACATTTTATTTTTGTAAGTTGATCAAAACCTGTGGAGATATGCACTGCAAAAGAGCTCGCGAAACACCGACTGCCTATAGGTTGTTTCGTCTTGGTGATTTGGTCAGAGCGCAAACGTCTTCAACTGATCCCTGGCCTGCGCGCGCGTGATGCCGTGATCTCTTCTTGACTTGTGGTGTCGGGTCGCTGTCCTTGACCACTTTACAATGGGAGCTGACATCCGGGCGGGGCGGGTGCCGCGACGGCCGACGGCGACCGCAGAGCCGAGAGCCGCGTCCGGGACGCTTGGCGCCTGGGGTGGCACCGTGGCCGCGCGCGCCCCGCAGCGCTCGGTGCTCCTCCACAAGTGTCCGGCACTGCCGCGCTGGCCAAACCCCAAACCCCGTTGCGATCCGCCACGCGCTTGTGCAGTTGTGCTACATACCAAACATGCCATTTTCCAGTGTGCTGGCATTTCGCCAATCCACCGTGCTTCCCAGCCGGACGCCAACTGCCCGTGGCAGCTAGCTGATTACTATTGGTCTATTGCAGATTGCAGTGCTGCTTCAGGTTTGGATTCTTGCCTCCTGCCTGCCAAACGATCTTGTCTTTGTGTTATCCAGAGGATGAATGGGGTTTAATGATTGCTGTAGAGAAAAAAAACAAAAAAAAAAACGAGTGTTGCCAGTTTGCCGGAGTGGCTCTTCTCTTTGTGATATGGTGCTGACAAATGTTGCAAGCGCACCGCTTCTATACGCGCAAATGCTGTCAAACTCGCAGGCTCGCAGCTGGCGCGCGCCCCCGGCTCAAATGAGTCATACCCTTTTTCCTGGAAGCAGGGTGCGGAATCAGACAATTGCCTTGTTTGGCAGAACCAAAGTTTATGTAGAAGCGCAACGCATTTCGGAGTCGGTTCCGGCAGCTGAAGCAGAGGCATTCAGGCATTTGAACTGGAGCCTGATGCTAGTCTGCCTTCTTGATGCAGTAGACAAGGACCGCTGCTGGATGAACGTACACGAACACAATTTTGCCGCACCACATGTTGCAAAGCGTAAATCATAATACTCTGGGGAAATCTGTTCTGATACAACCCCATATGCAGCCATCTCCGTCTCTCTTTTTTTCTTAAAAAAAAAAGAACTTTGGGCTGCACAAACTAATGATGTATACAGACATTAGAGCATTCTGATCCTTCAATCTCTGTTGTGTACGCGAACATGGGTGAGTCGAAGGGATACCCTACAGCAGTAAATGTATCTATACAGTGTACACTACACTATAGTCTCTGTTACATTGTGGAAAGTCCTCAAGACCTCAACTCTCGTCGCCATTAATGGCGATCAGCGGCAGTTCGACCTCGTGCGCCCACTCGACGCACCTAGTCTCGAAGTGGCGCGTCCTCACCTCGTTGGGCATGTAGCTCACCCACACCTTGAGCCCGATGCGCCACCGCAGCGTCCTGCCTTTCTCCTCCCTCCCCACCCTCCACGTCACCTCCTCCGGCAGCTCGTCGCCGGCCACCACCAGCCCACGCATCTCGCTGAACGCCCTCCCGTGCCCTCCGTACCGCCGCCGCATGCCGTTCCTCGGGTCCGATGTTCCTCCGCCGCCGCCGCCGCCGCCGCCGACGCCGGGACGCCACGCCGACACCTCCGTCCCGCTCACCGGGTCGCACAGCACGCCCTCGAACACGCCCGCGCTCCCCTCGGCTTCCTGCTCCCACCTCCAGCTCCGGCTCCGCGTCCGCGCCGACGAGCGCGCCTTCGCCTTCATCCCCGGCGCGGCGCCGAGTTTGGTGGCGAAGAAGGCGCCCTTGACCGTGCGCGTCGTCTCGACGTCGCGTTCCGGGTTCCCCGTCGAGCGGCCGAGGCTCGGCCCCGTGGCGTAGGACGCGCCCAACCGCGGGCCGACCCAGAGCCGGATGCGCGACGGGAAATGGCGCTCCCCGTCCATGGCGACGTCGTCTCCGTCGCCGGCGTCGGCGTCGGCATCGTCGTCCTTCCGGAACGAGAGCCGCGCGACGCGCACCCGGAGGTTGTCGACGCGGACGGAGACGGCCAGGAACCTCCTGTCGCCGCGTGCCCGCACCGTGTACTCGAGCTGCGCCACGGCCTCCAGTTGCTGGTGCGCGAGGCCGTACCGTAGAGCTGACTCCTCGGGCGCCTCGTGCGGCGACGCGGCGATGGACGTGGACGCGGCGGCGGCGGCGGCGCCCGTGACGCGCGCCATGGCGAGCACGGGCGCGTAGCCTCTGAGGACCAAGAGCCCGTGCGCCTCGGTGGCGTAGGACACGCACGCAGCAGGGAACGCCCGGCGACGTGGCGGCACCTCCTGCGGTGCGGCTTGCATCTCCCGCAGCAGGCACCACTTGGCGAGCATGTAGCCGAGCGAGCGCATGAGCCGCTCCTCGACGTCCGGGCCGACGAAGCGCAGGAACACGGCGAGCGCCGGCTGGGACTCGCCGAGCGCGCGCTCGATCGCCGCGCCGAGGTCACGGAAGAAGAGGTAGCCGGCGTCCGCGGGGGCGTCGAGCGCGCACAGCCAGAAAATGCGCAGCAGGAGTGCCAGCGAGAAGAACGCCGCCGCGCCCGACGGAGAGGCGTCGGTGCCCGCCGCCGCGACGGCGGCGTAGAGAACCTCCACGTCCACCATGGCGGCATCGGACGACGCGTCGTCCCCGCCGCCGGCGAGGTTGACGGCGCTCGCGCCCAGGCAAGGCGCGTACGGCGAGAGCTCGAGCACCTCGTTGACCAGCTGGGCCAGCAGCTGCAGCCGCAGCGGGATTGGAGAGGAGGACTCCGTGAAGGCGTCACGTCCACAGCGCGCGCGCCGCGCCGCCGGCGCCGTTGATGGCGACGGAGACAGAAGTGGCGACACGCGAGGGGTCGCCGCCGGTGTTAGTACCGGCGTTTGCCTGGAGGACGATGGAGGCGCCGTCGGGCGAGGAGGCGAGCGGGAGTGACCATGGCGGCGGCGCGTCGAGCCCTCCAGCGGTAGGAGGAGGCAGGGAGGCCAGCCACGGCCAGACTTCGTCCATGGGTTTGGGCTTGTCGGTAGCGCAGGGGCGAGGCCGCGAGGGACGTGTAGCCATCGCCGTGTCTGGTGCGGTTTATGGCGCGGAACTGAGGTTTGGATTGTGGAGGCGTGTTGGCCACAGAGCAGCGGACGGCCACGAGCGGGGCCTCGTCGCCAGGAACTATTAGGGCTCAGATAGCTGCTGTCTTTTTTTTTTTAAGCATACAGACAACTAAATAGACAGCTTCTACAACAATTTAGACAACTGCTGTCTTTTTTGCTATCTAGAAGTTATTTAATTCATCCTTTGACTCATAATTATAGTGATCTAATGTACCATTTGATCTTTGTAGCCATTTTATTGCTTACATGAGAGAAGATACGTATGCAACTATTATCAAGAACATAAATAAGAAAGTGTATAAATAAGATAAACATAAAATATTTTTTTCAAACGATCTATATATTAATTAGGTCTTGAGAGTACCGTGTTACGAAAGGGGAGAAAAAACATATTGAGCAATCGCTAGGACAACAAATAAAAAAAGGCCGCCCTTTCCTGTTGGCAGCTTTCTTGTCGCTGATACCCTAAGTGCTGCAGGGCCTCCGTTGTTGCTCAGTTGCTTAAAAACAGCGATGCTGCATGGGAGCACGAGTTCATGCCGTCCTCTCGGCAGGCGACGACTTCCTTCTCCCTCCTCATTAATTATAGCACACGTAGGATAGATATGCCTAGGTGGCAGTATAAAGACAGCTGTTGTCTATAGGTTGTACATGCCCTTAGAGAGCAGTAGTCGCAGTGGCACAGGGATTTGTGTTTGATCGATGCTGCAGCAATTAATGCTGCCACTGATCCGTTCGTCATGGTCGCCACGGAACTGAACTGGAGTCCATAGCATTAAATAGGCTGCCACATAAGCATTTTGATGATGTGACAGATCAATTAAGGAGGGGAGAGAAGGACATGGTGTCTTGCATGAGAAACCATGTCTACATAAGAATCAAGAAAGAAATTATGATGATAGGGAGAGTAATGGGGAGAAAAGATATAGGATTGGATGGTAATTTATTTTCAGGAAACTATGCATTGAGGAGGTGATTTCTATGTACAGTGTCTAGTTGACATGGATGTATGGACACTACAAGATGGTGTCTTAGGTTGGGGATAGCCTAAGGGCACCAGCAATGGTAAAAGCAAGCCACCTCTCTATAAGCATGTACATGTCATCTATAGATAGCATAATAGAACACCTGTCCAATGCACTTACGAGTACTTTTGTCACGGTATACAAAGTTTCGTGGGACCTACATTTATAGATATTTAATTGAGCCCCTTTGCTTCTGCTGCATGCGAGAGCTGTGTGACATGCACCGGTGGAGAACATTTGCCTTGGGACAGGTGCTATCGGCTCACGCTGGCTGTAGCGATACCACATTCTCTTTCTTTGTTTTTTAATCTGAAATGATGAGCTGGACGTCTTGTAGAGAGTCTTAGCGACCCCATTGCCGGTGGCCTAAGGACATCCTCAACCCATCTACTATGATGGTGTCCATAGCATTAAATAGCCTATCACATAAGCAATTTGGTGATGTGGCAAGAGAATTAAAGAGGGGAGAGAAGGACATGGTCTTGCATGAGAAACCATGTCTACACAAGAACCAAGAAATGAAACTTGATGATAGGAAGAGGCAAGGAGAGAGAACATATGTGATTGGATGGTAATTTAATTTTAAGAAACTATGCAATGGGGAGGTAGTTTCTATATAACATGGATGTATAGAAACTAGTTGATGATGTCTTGGGTTGGGGATAGCCTAATCGTTTCAACTTCAGTATGGCTCTTAAGGCTGTCCCCAACCCATTGTGTCTATGGGTGGTGTTGGGGTTATGGATTAGGGGGCCCACCGTCAGGGCGCCTACGAACGGCGCACGAACGGAGGAAGACCCTGGCAGCGCTAGTCTCGACTGATCGAAAGCCTCCGTCTCGTCCGACCCCGGTCCCCTCCAGACGACCAGGGATGGAAGGGGTCGGGCACGTCTGTCTCGCCCGACCCCTCGGGTCGGAAGGACAGACCCCCTCGAGGGGTCCCGTCCATCAAAGCGCACGCCGGTGGAAAAGGGGAAGTCCCGGAGACCCTCCCCAAGTCAAATCTGGCTTGAGAAGGAGAAGGCGTGCGGCCTACGCCTTCTCCCGACCGACACCCAACATCACCTGTCCGCCTGCCAACTGAAAAAGCTGATATGCAACCCTGCGCTTGGGAAAAGGTAGCTGCGTGCGCGCCGCTGCGCTAGCGGCCAAGAAGGAAGCTACCGCGAAGCTGCCGGTGGGAAGGTGAAGGACACGCAGCGATCAAGGAAGGGGTCGCCAAGACGCACTAGGCCGACAGCGAGCAACCGTCGGGGGCGTCCGGCCTTCGAGGGTAGATAGGTAAAACGAAATTGTAAAGCTGTCCTCCTCTTGAGCTATAAAAGAGGAGGGCGTCCCTGCGAGAGGGAGAATTCTAATTTCTGGACTCTCGATCTCTAGAGCACTTAGTCCCATACATACACATTCCACACACAAGGCTTGAACCTGCCTTCGTTGTAATCCGCCGCCAAGAGAGCAATGCGATCAGGAGCTCGTTGCACTGGACGTAGGGATCACTCCCGAACCAGTATAAATCATCTGTCTTGCGTCTCTTGAACCATTCTCCACCGAGACGTGCGTGTTCTGTGATCGACACTCGCCGGCGTGAGGTACCCCGTGTACCACCCGCCGACAGTTGGCGCGCCAGGTAGGGGCCTGCGCACATCTGCGTCTTCATCGACACCAGGTGCGAGATGGCTGGTTCCGGTGACCATCAGTTCAAGTTGGGCGCGACCATCCGCTTCGGCAGCCTCGAGTTCCTTGTGAACGAAACGTCGAGCGCTCGCGGTGGCGCGCTCCGCCTCGTCCTCGTCGACAACCCCGACTGCCCGGCCGCTCGCGTGGGACAAGTCCCCTGTGGTGGCCCGGTAGTGTCCACGGCCGCCTCGAAAGGGGCCGCGACGGCCACGCAGGCTGAGAGCGTCGTCTCTTAGAGCTCCATCGCAGTGTCCAGGGTGGGGAGCGAACGGATCGTGCACCGTCTTGGCGGGAGTGACAACTCAACCCAAGCGCTCCAGAGGAAGCGTTCGGGTTCGTCTTCGTCATGCGGCTCCAAAAGCCAAGTGACCAAGAAGGTCGACACGAGCTCGCGAAAGGGCGAGGCGCCAGCCTTTCCTTTGGGCTGAAGAACGCGTCACAGACTTCCTCCGACTCGGCGCGACGCCAGGCTTGGAAAAGCCTCGAAAGGGCGCACGCCAGGGTGCGCCTGCTAAGGTACGAAGGCATCTTGGGGCGCTACTCGGCCTCGAGCGCCATGACCGGCCTGAGCGAGTCCGAACGGGAGAAGGATCTGGAAGTGCACATCCCCCAAGGATGCGCACGCACTGTCCCACACGGGAGTGCTTCACCGTGGTTCCCCCGGACGACATGACGAACGGGGCGAACGGCGAACGGGGCTGAGATCCGGCTCACGCCGGAGCAGATCGCGGCGAAGCAGCAAGAGCTGGAGGACATGCAGCTTGCTATTGAGATAGAGCAAGCTCAGCTCGACACGAACATGGAGCCGTCGGCTCGGGCGCGGGCCCGTGAGGTGGGCCAGAGGATCGAGACCAACGCTGATGGCTAGCCTCTTTTTGACCGGGCGAGCCAATGCATCGTAGCGGCTACGCTGCTCAGCAGGCAGCTGCCACAGCCGTCCACCCCGGAGGAATGCTGAGTCCAGAACGGGCTGAGGACGCTCCTTGAGCGCGCCGCGGTGCGGCAGGCGGCGAGCTCCGCGGGAAGAAGGCGGCAATCCGCTGGAAACACGCGTTCTCCCAGCCCCGTCGACAGGAAGAGGCCGGCCGACGGCTCACGACGGAACGCCCCGAACACGGACGCCGCGAAGATTCAGGACCGGCTGGGTCCTGATCGCGACGTACGACACACCATTGAGGCTCGGCGCCGGGACAAGTCGGAAGAGCCGGAATATCGTGTCCCACGCATCAGGCACCGTTGGCGCGAGGCGCACGTCGAGACGGAGGTAGACTAGGACTCGAACTCCGACTCCGATTGCCCCGGCCTGGCCGCCTTCTCTCACGAGATTCGTACCGTCGCAATTCCACCGTGGTTCCGTCTCCCCACCAACTTCAGCAAGTACGATGGGGAGACAGACCCGTCGGTCTGGCTGGATGACTTCCGGCTTGCGTGCCGAGCGGGAGGAGCTTTCGATGACAAAGTCATCATATGCAACCTCCCCCTGTACTTGGCAGAGCCAGCCCACGCATGGCTCGAGCGCTTACCAAACGGGAAGATCCGAAGCTGGGCGGATCTGAGGAGTATTTTCGTCGCGAACTTCCAGGGCACCTGCGCACGTTCGGGCAAGGTCTGGGACCTCAAAGGTGCAAGCAGAAGCATGGGGAGACCCTGTGCGATTACCTGCGCTGGTTCTCTCGACAGTAAAACAACCTCCCGGACGCCACTGATGCTGACGCCATTACCGCGCTGATGGGAGGCACCAAGAGCCGACCCTTGGTCAACCGGATCGGCAGGGAGTGCCCAAAGACGATCAAGGAGGTCCTCGACATGGCCGCTGAGGAAGCGCAGGGAGAGGAAGCCGTGCTGGCGCATTTTCCCGAAGACGGAGGGAAAAAGAAGCGCGAAGAGACTGCCGACGAGGCAGGGCCGTCGGACTATCGTGAGAAGAAGAAGAAGAAGAAGAAGAAGAAGAAGAAGAAGAAGAAGAAGAAGATGAAGAAGAAGAAGAAGGAAAGGCGGGTCGAGTTCGTCGCCGTCGCAGACCCCAAACCCTCCCGACCCCAAGGCGACCGACCCCAGGGGCGGCAACCCCACGAGGGCCAGACCCCCGACTACTCCGAGCAGCTGCTCGAGGGTCCGTGCCCAAACCACGCGACCCCGTCAAGCACAAGTATGCTGGATGGGGTCAGTCCTACCCCTCAGCCACAGGGTAAGGGGGCGGCGACCGACTCGTTTCCCGAACCCGACGAGTGCCTCATGATCTTTGGAGGACCAGAGGCGCAGGCATCAAAGCGACACACCAAGCTGATGGAGCGCGATGTGTTCACGGCTCATCCCACCGACCAGGAGTTCCTCCGATGGTCTGAGGCCGCGATCACCTTCGACCGATCCGACCACCCGAAGTACGTCCCGCATCCGGGGAAGCTTCCTCTGGTCGTGGCCCCGATAATTGCGAGGAAGCGCGTCTCCAAGGTATTGATGGACGGAGGGAGCGGCCTCAACATCCTATACGCAAGCACACTGGATGCCTTGGGTGTCCCGAGGTCCCACGTGCGCCCGGAACGGGCTCCCTTCTACGGAGTAGTCCCGGGGAAGGAGGCTGTCCCGTTGGGACAGATCACCCTCCCGGTCACCTTCGGAGATCGGGAGAATTTCCGCACTGAGACGCTCTATTTCAAAGTGGTGAACTTCGACGGCTCCTACCATGCTATCCTGGGCAGGCCGTGCTACGCTAAGTTCATGGCCGTCCCAAACTATGTCTACCTCAAGCTCAAGATGCCGGGTCCCAACGGCGTCATTGTGGTAGGAACATCCCCCCAGGTGGCGTACGAATGCGAGAAGGAGAGCTGCGCACTGGCGGCAGCTCTTGTCGCGTCTCGCCAGCTCGCCAAGGCCAAGGCGGCTGTAGAGGCTTCCAAGGAGCTTGCCGTCTCTCAAGCGGCGGTCGACGCCATGGCGGTTCTAACCTCCATCCCTGAGGATCGGGAAGCGCACGACGCCAGGGATGACGACGGCCCCGCACGCAAGAGGGTGATGCTCGAGCTGGAGGCCGAGAGGCAGTTCCAGCCGCCGAGCGACACGAAGAAGGTGCTCCTTGATCCCCAGGGCTCCGGGAGCAAGACGGTCATCATCTCCTCCACCCTCACGGAGAAATAGGAAAGCGCGCTCGTCGACTGCCTCCGGGCGAACATCGGCATGTTCGCTTGGGTTCCCGCAGATATGCCAGGAATCCTCCGGGAAGTCGCCGAGCATTCCTTGGACATTCGCAAAGGCGCGAAGCCTGTCAGGCAGCCCACAAGGCGCTGCAACGAGTTCAAGCGAAAGATCATCATCGAAGAAGTAGGCAAGCTATTAGATGCAGGGTTCATTAGGGAGGTATGCTACCCAGAGTGGTTAGCAAATCCTGTACTCGTCGAGAAAAAGAATAGGAAATGGAGAATGTGTATCGACTACACTAGTCTCAATAAAGCTTGCGAAAAGTTTCCATACCCCCTCCCTCGCATCGATCAGGTCATAGATTCTACAACAGGGTGCGAAGCCCTATGTTTCCTTGACGCCTACTCTAGGTACCACCAGATCGCGCTCAAAGAATCCGACCAATTGGCCACTTCCTTCATGACCCCTTGCGGTGTATTCTGTTACACCATGATGGCCTTCGGGCTAAAGAATGCTGGTGCAACGTTTCAGCGTTGCATGAACCAGTGCTTAGGAGACCTTGTCAGGCGAACCGTCGAGGTCTACGTGGATGACATCATAGTCAAATCCAAGTGAGCTGACGATCTAGTCCAAGACTTGGAAGCCACGTTCGATCGCCTGCGGGCGAACCGCGTAAAACTCAATCCAGAGAAATGCCTATTCGGGGTCTCAAAGGGCCTCCTGGGATTCGTCGTCTCCACCAGGGGCATCGAGGCGAACCCCGAGAAGATTGCAGCCATCACCAACATGGGGCCGCTCAGCTCCGTCAAGGATGTCCAGAAGCTGACAGGTTGCCTCACTATGCTAGGACGGTTCGTAGCACGCTTGGGTGAGCGGGGGCTTCCTCTCTACAAGCTCCTAAAGAGGGACGGCCGCTTCGAGTGGAGCGCGGAGGCCCAGCAGGCGCTCGACCAGCTCAAGCACATGCTCACCAAGCCACCTGTCCTGGTGCCTCACGCGAGGGGGAACACCTGCTCCTGTACGTGGCGGCGACCACTCAGGTGGTAAGCGCTATTCTCATGGTGGAGCGCGAGGAGGAAGGGCACGGCCTGAAGATACAGCACCCGGTCTATTACATCAGCGAGGTGTTGACCGAGTCGAAGACGCGCTATCTCCACATCCGGAAGATGATCTACGCCTTCCTCATCGCCAAGCGCAAGCTCAGACACTACTTCGACGCCCATCGTGTCACCGTCGTCACGGAGCACGCGTTAGGAAAGGTGATCAACAACAGGGAGGCGACGGGGAGAATCGCCAAGTGGTCCCTCGAGCTCATGGGCTACGACATCTCTTACGCGCCAAGGTCAGCAATCAAGTCTCAGGTCCTTGCGGACTTTGTTGCTGAATGGACAAAGACACAGCTCTCCCCAGCCCCGGCTGACCTCGAATACTGGGTCCTTCACTTCGATGGAGCTCAGAATCGAACCGGGTCGGGGGTGGGGGTCGTCTTCATCTCTCCTATGTGGGTGATGATGCGTTACGCCATACGGCTACATTTCCCCGCATCGAACAACATGGTGGAGTACGAAGCTCTGCTCGTCGGGTTGCGGATAGCCAAGGAGCTAGGCATCCGCAGGCTGGAGGCTCGCGGTGACTCTCAGCTCATGGTTGATCAGGTCAATGGCGACGCCAAGTGCTACGATCCGAGGCTGGCGGTCTACTGCGAAGCGGCGCGCAGAGCGCAAGAAAAGTTCAAAGGCTTGGGCTTCGTCCACCTCCGGTAGGAGTACAACAAGGCGGCCGATGAGCTAGCCAAGCTTGCATCCTGGCGACAGCCAGTCCCACCGGGCGTGTTCGTAGACGACCAACACCAGCCGTCAGTAAACTTCAACGATGGAGCACCTTCCTTGGAGCCGAACCCCGAGCAGTTGCTCGGCCCCGAGGGAAGCTCCGACCAGACGAGGGTAGTGGCGGCCATCGCGTCCGACCCTGACGAAGGGCCAGACCTCGAGGAAGAGCAGCCTTTAGAAGACCCACCTGAGCCAGAGAGGGATTGGCGCACACCCTTCTTAAGCTGGCTCGTCGATAAGGCCCTCCCAGCTGGACGAACAGAAGCTCGACGCCTCATCCGAAGGGCCAAGTCCTATAGGATAATCGAGGGCAACCTGTACCGCCGGGGCCACAATGGTGTTCTTCAGTGCTGTATCCTCAACGAAGAAGGGAGATCGCTGCTGAGGGACATCCACGGTGGGGTGTGGGGCCACCACGTGGTGCCCCGGTCATTGGTAGGGTTGGCCTTAAGGCAAGGATTCTACTGGCCCACAGCCGTCGCAGATGCCGAGCGAATCGTGCGAACGTGCGAAGGCTGCCAGTTCTATGCCAAGAAGACACATTTACCAGCCCAGGCGCTTCAGACCATACCCATCCCCTGGCCATTCGCGGTCTGGGGGTTGGACATGGTCGGGCCACTGTCAAGAGCGCCTGGGGGTTTCACCCACATGTTTGTCGTCGTCGACAAATTCACGAAGTGGATTGAAGCACGCCCTTTAACGGAGATCACATAAGAGCAAGCCGTCCGCTTCTTCCGTGACATCTTGTGCTGGTTCGGTGTTCTGAACACCATTATCACCGACAACGGAACTCAGTTCACGGGGAAGAAGTTCACCCGCTTCTGCGACAACTACGGGATCGAGGTGGCATGGGCGGCAGTCGCTCACCCGCGCACAAATGGGCAGGTCGAGCGCGCCAACGGCATGATCCTGCAAGGGTTGAAGCCACGGATATTCAACCGACTAGTCAAGCGTATTCACAAGTAAGGCGCCAAGTGGGTGGAGGAGCTACCCTCCGTCCTGTGGAGTCTGCGGACGACTCCGACCCGCGGCACGAGTTTCTCCCCGTTCTACATGGTCTACGGGTCTGAGGCGATCCTCCCCACGGACGTAGACTATGGCTCCCCAAGGGTTCAAGCCTTCGACGAGGAAGCGAATACGACCAACCTTGAGGACGCCGCTGACCAATTGGAGGAAGCTCGGGAAATAGCGGTGGCGCACTCGGCCAAGTACCAGCAAGGCTTGAGGCGTTATCACGCGCAACGAGTGCGTGGCCGCGCGTTTCAAGTGGGCGACCTGGTCTTGAGACTAGCCCAAGATCGCCGTGGCTTGGGAAGGGCCCTATACCGTAGTACGGGTCCTCCGCCCGGGTTCTTATAAACTGGCAATGCCGGATAGAACCCACATTTCCAACGCCTGGAACATTGAGCAACTCTGACGCTTCTACCCATGACCACCCGCGGAGGGGGGCAGCGGGTATGATCCCAACCCGCCCGACCCCACGGAGGGGTCGGCTGCACCCTGTCAGCATGAGAGGTTCGGCGAGGACCCTCGCAGGGAGAAAGGCCCAAAAGGCCGAAACCGGAGTTGGGCTGGGACTGAACGTGGTCCAGTCCTTTCCTTTTATGGGAAGAGTCCGATGGCAAATGGTATCCATTTTTAGTACCACATCGCCAGCGGAGGGAGGAGCTGCACAACTTAAAAGCAGTTCGTCCACGAGCGAACCACTCGGTGGTAATGCCCCAGAGGCAGAAGCCGCCGCCGAACCGATGGAGCCCCGTCTCCTGGGGCACTATCGCCGACCGCAAAACCTCTGAAGCTACCGTAACCGTGAGCCCTTGGTTGTGACGACGTCTTCATACCAGCCTCAAGCTCACGGTGTTGCGTCAACTCCTCGTCGCGCGACGAAAGGCCCGACAGGGGGGGGGCGCGGAAGCCCTCCCCCTGGCCTCCAACCGGCCAGATAAGTGAACCCTCTACACTCCTATTATTTCTGATTAAATTCATTGTCGTTTCTTTTGAGCTTTCTATCTATTATCCGGCCCTATGATTCTGAGGAGACCCCGACGCTGTTGAAAGGGTAGGCAGGGACGTCTGGCGCAGCTGTGTTGCGATGGCATACTCCCCCGCGGCTACGGATTGCACGGTTGCCGAGCCAGACGGCCGACCCTGCCAACGTACCCAAACGAGCACAGCCGGGTTGGGGGACCCTTTTGACATGAATCAGGCCGGGAATCCACAAAAGCATTCCAGCAACGCAGCTCAGACGAAGGAAACTAACTATGTTTTGGACCTACTGGGTCTATCCTTTTGCAGGGGTCAATGGCCGGGCGTTGGGCTGCGCCGAACCGCGGTGAGGGAGACTTCACGTAGAGGCTCGGAGGCTTGAAGATAATTCGGCTAAGAGACCGCTCGGTACTCAGATCTTCCAGGAGTGCAAGGCTCGGATCTGAACCCGACGGCCTTGGAGCCTTAAAGATTCAGCCTCCCAAAGTCATCTCACAATTGAGCTCAAGGGCTCGGGGGCTCGGCCGAACCATCGGGTTCGCCTCGCCCACCTCGTAGCCAAAGCTCAGGGGCTCGGGGGTTCGGTAGAACCATCGGGTTCGCCTTACCCACCTTGCAGCCAAAGCTCAAGCGCTCGGAGGCTCGGCAGAACCATCGGGTTTGCCTTGCTCGCCTCACAGCCAAAGTTTAAAGGCTCAGAGGTCCGATCGGTAATCAAGAATTACCAAGAAACAAAGCTAACCCCATAAAGGCCGTCTCAAGTGGCGCCTCCCAACCAGTTTGCGAAGAAACTAGAAGGCAGACCCCACTCGAGGGCTGGCAGGGGCATAGCCATAAGAAAAACAAACAAAAGCCCACGCGTACGGGGCTAAAAAAAGACGACGAAAAAGAAGAGAAGTAAACTAATTATTACAAATATTCAAAGTATGGGAGTCCCGTCGATGCGGAGCCCCCCAGAAGTTCAAAGTTTAAGTCCCTCTACGCGAGGGCACGACAGTAACAACAGAAATAAAAAGTATGTTTTCAGAGGGACTGGTCGGGGTCGGTGCCATCCACTGGATTGCCCTCCGTGTCGGTCGCAGGCGCCACGCCGTTGGCGAATTGCTCCACAGGAGCCCTGAGTTCCTCGGCCATGGCGTCCAGGGCCTCCGAGGTGAACTCGTTGGGGAAGCCGGCGGCCAACCTGTCGAAGCGGATCCCATCGTAGTGGGAGCGCACCAACGTGAAGGCCTCCTGGACGCCGCGCACCAGCGAATGCTTGGCGAGGGCTCCGACGCACGCCGGGACAAGGTCGAGCTCTGCCGGGAGACGCGCGGGGTCGCTGCTCAGTGGCACCTCGAGAGCGTCCAGCATCGAGATGGCCACAACGCGCAGCTCTCCGCAGCACTACGCCACGCGGTGGAGATCCCCCGGGAGCCGCTCAATGTCCTCGGACAGAGGGAACCCGAGCCTCGACAGGACCGCCCCCGCCGTGTCATGCAGCATCCCGAAGCGCGACACCAGCGTGTTGCCATGGGTGATCCCATCTGCCATGCGGGACTTGAGCGCTGCCAAGGAACGAGACCACGGTTAGGCCACGGGCAAACATACGATAAGAGAAGCTGGGCAAGAGAAGGTGAGGGAGAACATACTCTCGAGCTTCGAGTCCTTCTCCTCCAAGGAGTTGCACGCCGTGGACAGGGCGGCCTCCAGGGTCTCGGCCCGCCCGGTGGAGGTCTGCGCCTCGGAGCGAAGGTCGGCGACCTGGCTAAGCTGGGCGCACGCCCCCTCAGCATCCTCCTTTGCCGCCACCGCTTGGTTGTGCTCCGTATGGGTGTCGACGCACGCCCGGACCGCCGCAGCCCTTTCCTCCCTCAGAGTGTCGATCTGAGCTTGGAACCCTGGAAGACTGGCACATGAGATCATCGCCAAACCAGCACTAGTGTTTGAAGAAAGAAATGACTAGGAGTAGAACGTACCGCTGCGGACATCGGTGGCGTCGGTGCGGATGCTGCCCAGCTCGGCGCGCAGCGCGGCAAGCTCCTTCTGGTGCGCCGAGGCCTGAGTGGCCAGCTCATGCTCCAGCTCTGAGATGCGGCGGGCGCTGCCTGCGGCCTCGTTGCGCGCACTGGCCTCGGTGTCCCTCGACGAGTTGGCGACGTCCCACGCCCGGCGAGCCTGGTTGATGGCCTCCTGCTCAATGCTCCGGGTACGGGAGAGCGCCAGCAACATCGACTGCGGCAGTCAACAAACCAAGTCAGGGCCATGACGAAGTCAGACCCGGAAAACAATCGTATAGCTAAGTGAAGATAAGAGGAAGGGGTAGATCACGTACCCGGCTGGAAGGGATCGCCACGGTGCGGAGCGTTAGGGCCATCTGCAGGAGCGTCGCGGGGAAGGCGGCCATCTGCTGAAGGCTCTCCAGCCAGGCGTCGATCTGCAGGATGTGCTTGGGGTCGACCGCAGGCTCACCCTAGGCAGGCGGGGCGACCCCATGGTCGCCGTCGACCCCGAGGCTCCCGCTGGCGCGGTAGTGGGTGGCGGCGCCAAGACCGACACCAGCGTAAGCGCTGATGACGCCGCGGGAGGCTCTGACTCGGAGCGCGCCTCCGCGGACCACCGGCTCACCTCCACGCCCTCTCTAGGGTTCATCGAGAGCGGCTCGGAGGCGGTCGGCACGACCAAAGGTGCGGTGGGCGCCTCCGCGGGAGCATCCACCACCGCGCCCTCGATGGGCGCCGCAGCAGTCGGAAGGGGCTCCGCGACGCTTGCCATGGCGCTCGCCCCTAGATCGCCACCAGCAACGGCCCCCGCGGACGCATCAATGTCCATCGCCTGCTCCGCCGACCCCGTGACCTCCCCGGCCACAGGCGACGAGGCCAGCACGTATGTGACCCCCGCTCCGACCAGGGGAGAAGGGGCGGGCGGAGACGGAGCGGCGACCATCTAGGCGGGCTCCACGCTCCCCGGAGCGGACGAGGAGCCCCCGAGGGCGGGAGGTGGAGCCGACCCCTCGGCTCTGGTCGGGCACGGGTCGGCGGCCGCCCTTGGCTCCAATGAGTCAGGGACGACCGCGGGCGGTGCGTCTCGACGGAGACGCTTCACCGGGGCTGTGCCGGGACCCGACTCCTTACCGATCCGGCTGCAAGCATGACAACATTTCTATAGACCCTAACGGTATGGACAACGATAGGAAAACAGAACAGCGAGGGAACTTAGATGAACCTGCTCGACGTTTTGGGGTGGCGAACCGCCAGCCGCACCGGTTTGGAGGAGGAGGACGAACGCGCACGGGACGCCCCCGCCGGTGGGGCACCCGGAGGTGGGGAGGGAAGCTCGTCCACGTCGATGGGCGCTGACCGCTGCTCGCCGTGCGCCATGAGGTCCACCACGGTGCAGTCCCCCAGTAGAGGGGAAGAACCTCCGGGGTTCTCCTTCTCATCACACGAAGAGGCCAGGTCCGACCCGACCTCGTCTCCCCGGTGCTCCTTACGCTCCCTCTCGCGCCTCCGCTCTTCCCGGTTGAGGCGCTTCTTGGTTTCCTCCCTCTTGCGCTTCCGGGCGGCCTCCCAGGCCTCGTGGTTCCTCCGCCGAGCCTCATCAAGGGAGGGCTGCTCCTCCGATAAGGCCCCTCTCGAGGCGCGAAGGCCCCCAGGAGCCTCGTGGGACAGCGGGTCGGAGACGTCAAGTTGACTCAGGAAAAAGAGAACAGAAAAAGACCAAGACAAAAATGAGATACGATGGGAATAAACGACTTAGAGGTCCACAGCCCCAGGACCCGGGAGCATCGGTGGCTGACCCGGGGTGGGGACCACCATGGAGGCGGCTCGCTGGGAGTCGACGAGCAACGCCAGCCGAGCCCGTACCTCGTCCTCTGAAGGGACGACGCGCGACACGAGGCTGGCGAGGAGTTCAGCCTCGGAGGTCGTGGGGAGCATCTCGAAGAGACGTAGGGGTCGGGCCATGAGTGGGGCGACGCGGCGCCGGTGGAAGGCCTCCGCAATGCCAATGCCGGTGAGGCCGCACGACCGGAGCTTGGCGAGGCAGTCGAGATGCGGCGCCAGCTTCTTGCGATCAGAGGCCTCGGGGCCGTACTGCCAGTGCGCCGGCTCCTTGGCCGGCGGCGAGCTCGCGGGGTCGAACGGAGGAAGGGTGGCCTTGGCGTGGCTCTTCAGGTAGAACCAACCCTTGTTCCAATCTTTGTTGGAACCCCGTAGCTCCGAGCGCGGGAACTTGTCCACGCGGGACTGCTTCGCCTGCAGCGAGCAGTACCCCCACGGGGCCAAGGCGCCGTGCGGGCGGACGAGCACCGCCTTGAAGAAGAGGAGGAAGAGGTTGAAATCTGGGTCGATGCCCAGGTAGCCCTCGCACAGGGCCACGAAGTTGGCCATCTGCTGGACCCCGTTCGGGGCGAGGGCGTGGAGCTCCACACCGAAGTGGTAGAGCACCTCGCGGACGAATTGGTGAGCTGGAGCGGCGAAACCACGGACGTGGTACGCCATGAAGCTCACCACGTACCCCGCCGGCGGCGACGGAGTCTTGTGGGAGGGGTGCGGCGAGATCCACTCCTCCTGGGCAGTGCGCGGGCAGAGGAGCCCTCGAGAAACGAGTGACTCGAGGGCGGCGACGGTCGCGGTCGAGCGCGCCCATGGGCGAAGTTGCGCCGATGAAGAAGAACCCTTTGAGGCCATCTCGACGGTGGACTTGGAGGAAGCGAGGTTGAAGATTAGATCGACAAAGGCGACGAAGGGCGAACGTGAGCAAGGAGATGGAAACTGCGACGGAATACGAAAAGCGTACCCCGTTACGCCGGCGTCCCCGTATATATAGGGGCGGCGGGGTGGCAGGCGGCCGCATCGAGGAGGCGCACGACCGAGCGCCCTCAGCCCTCGGTTCGGATCCAACGGCTCAAGGCGCACCCGACGTGCGCGCGTGGCACGAGGCGGCGGAATAGGCCATTAACTGCCCTCCATGCCCGCACGCCTCGTCGGGCCCACCACGACCGTGAGGTCAAGTCCGGAGCCTAACCGCCGCGTCGCGTCGCACTCGATGGGTGGGTCTGTTCCCGTCGCCAGCTGAACAGGCCGCCGTGATTCGTGGGCCTAGCTGAATCCCCGCAATCTGCCGCGATCCTGGCCCCACGCTGAAAGACACAGGTTGACGCTTCGCGAAGAAGGTCGTGACCTCCGTGACGTGTTGGGCACCGGGCATCGCCGTTGAAGCATTACCCTGGTCGCGCCCCCAAAATTTCGGAAGTTGCCAGGAGTTTGCGAGAAAATAGAAGGAAAGAAGGGCCTCCCCACGGAATCCAACTCCCCTGAAGGAACGGGCATGACCTCACAAACGAGTCCTTGACTCCTCTGCAAGGTCGGGGGCTACTGTGGGGCTCATGGATTAGGGGGCCCACCGTCAGGGCGTCTACGAACGGCGCACGAACGGAGGAAGACCCTGGCAGCGCTAGTCTCGACTGGTCGAAAGCCTCCGTCTCGTCCGACCCCGGTCCCCTCCAGACGACCAGGGGGTGGAAGGGGTCGGGCACGTCCGTCTCGCCCGACCCCCGACCTCTCGGGTCGGAAGGACAGACCCCCTCGAGGGGTCCCGTCCATCGAAGCGCACGCAGGTGGAAAAGGGGCGAGTCCCGGAGACCCTCCCCAAGTCAAATCTGGCTTGAGAAGGAGAAGGCGTGCGGCCTACGCCTTCTCCCGACCGACACCCGACATCACCTGCCCATCTGCCAACTGAAAAAGGTAGCTGCATGCGCGCCGCTGCGCTAGCGGCCAAGAAGGAAGCTACCGCGAAGCTGCCGGTGGGAAGGTGAAGGACACGCGGCGATCAAGGAAGGGGTCGCCAAGACGCACTAGGCCGACAGCGAGCAACCGTCGGGGGCGTCCGGCCTTCGAGGGTAGATAGGTAAAACGAAATTGTAAAGCTGTCCTCCTCTTGAGCTATAAAAGAGGAGGGCGTCCCTGCAAGAGGGAGAATTACAATTTCTAGACTCTCGATCTCTAGAGCACTTAGTCCCCTACACTACATTCCACACACAAGGCTTGAACTGGCCTTCGTTGTAATCCGCCGCCAAGAGAGCAATATGATTTTAGAAACTCGTTGCACTGGACGTAGGGATCACTCCCGAACCAGTATAAATCCTTTGTCTTGCGTCTCTTAAACCATTCTCCACCGTGACGTGCGCGTTCTGTGATCGACACTCGCCGGCGTGAGGTACCCCGTGTACCACCCGCCGACAGGTGGTGTCCATATTGCCATATCATCAACACGCCATCATAGACACTATACTCTACAACTCATGGTTTCTTAGTGTGGGGCCCTAATAAATCCACTCTCTATTTTCTCCGCCAATCATATTTGTTTATTATTTATTATCAAGACACCATACCCTCTCAATGCATAGTTTGGTAGTGTCTATTGCATAGGTTCTCGTGTAGACACTGGGTCTTGCATAAGACCCAGTTTCTTCCTTTTCTCACACTCTCTCTTATTTATTACAGTGACACATAAGCAAACTATCCTATGTGACAACTTAATTAATGCTATGAAAACTATCTACATAGAGGGTTGGGGATAGCCTAAGAGGTAGTAGTATTTGTGGATTACGGGTATTTGGATGTGGCTCTTATTCTAAGCTTACACTACAAAACACTAGCAAAGGAGCAGATATAAGATTCAAATGAGTCTAGATTGAGCACCAATGTTCGTTGGCACAGCACATTTTTTCTGAATACATAAATTAGTTATACAATTTTAGGTACCAAGCCTATTTTTATTATTGCCAGAAAAGAGATACATATGCTAACCCACCTATAAAGTTAGACGGAGGATCAAGTTTGTCCCGGTTTCTATGGATAGTTGACCAAAATCAAAATCGGATGACAGTTCGATTGCCAAAAACAGGTTTCATTTTGTCACCTTATGTACAATAATGTTTAATTTTAGTATTCATTCTGGGCTAGATGGTGGGACGAGATTGTTCGATTGAGCCCATTTATTGAAAGCCCACAGTGTTCTTCCTGCTGCTAGGCTTTGGCCCAGAGAGAGGCCGCCCTGCTGCTAGCTGGCTGGCCACCAAGTATCTTCAGAATTCGCTCAAAAAAAAAAACCAAGTATCTTCAGAAGTTATCTTAAAAAAAAAGGAAAAGTCTATTTTTCACTCTCCAACTATTACAAAAGTCTAATTTTTAACCCACAACTACAAAACCGGATACTAAAGGCCCCTCCAACTGTCCAAACCATGCAAAATTGGCCCTTTGGGTGGTTTTGTATTTTCCAAAAAAATTAAAAATATTGTATTAAAAATTCATAACTAATTTATTTTAAACTAGAAAAATTAGAATCTGGTGCAAATGTTTTTCCAAAAATGTGACCAACATGTTGGTGCACCATTAGAAGTTATTTGCATATTATTTATTTTTATTCTAATTATTTTTAAAAAAAACAATAAGACACTAGTAATATAAGTATATAATACCCAAATAGCATTAAATGGTGTGTCAATAGGTTGGTTACATTTTAAGAGAACTTTACCGATTTCATATTTTTTGGGTCCAAAATGTATTAATTACGGTTTTTTAAAGTTTAAATAATATTTCTGCTATTTTTAGAAAATCTAAAATCACCCAAAGGGCCAATTTTTCATGGTTTGGATAGTTAGAGCGTCTTTAGTATCCGGTTTTGCGGTTTGAGGTTAAAAATCATACTTTTGTAATAGTTTCTGGGTGAAAAATAGACTTTAAAAAAAAAGTATCTTCAGGGAAGACGCTGACATGCTCAGGCAATGCTGATGGCCTCCCGTACATTTTGCTGACACGATAGCTGATCAATACTAGATTTTATACTGTACTTGATAAAAAAGAATCGTACTTTCTTTTGAACTTCAATCATGTCAGGTAGTGCGCCGTACATACAGCTAGCACTGTGTGTGGTGGGTTAGTGAGTTAGTCGCATCTCGCTGAGTCCCTTCCAACCTCATTTCCTTATTCGCCGCATGTTAAGACCTGAAGGTAAAATTAAATTATAACCACCATGCTATACATTCTTCAGTTACAGTTTGTACATAGTACACGATGACCTGCACCAAATCATTACGAGTATAGAATTTGCATAAATATAAAGGAGATCTTAATTACAACTGCCCACATGATTGACCTGAATACAACCCTGATTCTTGCACTGGAATAAGAGCACACTACTGAAGCAAGCACTTGCGAGTGACCAGAGCCAGCTTGGTCTTATTTCTAAGTACTACCTAAGACCGACGATCAATCTATGCACATATAAACAGGAGTAGAGATTCAGGAGAGACAACAACAGCAGGACGGAGCCAGCAGCCTAATTGTCACCCTTAGCTTTCACAGAGACCCCCTTCCCATCTTCTTCAGCCTTTGCCGCCTCTGTCTTGGCAGCAGCTTCAGTCTTTGCCGCCTCTGCCTTTGCAGCTTCTTCAGCCTTTGCCGCCTCTGCCTTGGCAGCTTCAGCTTCAGCCTTTGCCGCTTTCGCCTTGGCAGCTTCCTACTTTTCCTTCTCCAACGCCGTGACCAGCCTGGCGAGGCACGTCCCGGCGTCGTCGTCTTTGCTCCTCCGCGTGAGGTGCTCGCCGACGTCGACGGGCACCATGTCCACCTCCTCGAGCAACCCCTTGGCGACACCGAACATCTCGTGGCCCTCGACGTCCTCGTCGAGGTGCATCTTGGCGAGGAACCTCAGCGACTCGATGTCGCAGTAGGACATCTCGATCTTCTTGTCCATCCGCCCCGTCCGGATCAGCGCCGGGTCCAGCTTCTCGACGTGGTTGGTGGTGAACACGATGAGCCGCTCCTCACCGCAAGCCGACCAGAGCCCGTCGATGAAGTTGAGCAGGCCGGACAGGGTCACCTTGCTCTTGGCGTCCTTCTTGGGTTGCCGTGGGTCGCCGGCGCCGCTCTTCGCCTCCTCCTCTGCTTCGTCCTCCTTGTCCTCCTCCTCCTTGGTCTTGCGCTTGCCGGTGAGGTCGAGCGAGCAGTCGATGTCCTCGAACACCATGATGGACTTGCTCTTGGTCTCGATGAGCAGCTTCCGGAGCTCCGTGTTGGTCTTGACCGACGTAAGCTCGAAGTCGTAGACGTCGTAGTCGAGGTAGTTCGCCATGGCCGCCACCATGGTGGACTTGCCCGTCCCCGGCGGGCCGTACAGGAGGTACCCCCGCTTCCACGGCTTGCCGATGCGGTTGTAGTAGTCCTTGCCCTTCCTGAACATGTTGAGGTCGTCGATGATCTCCTTCTTCTTCGCTGGGTCCATCGCCAGCTTGTCGAACGTCTTGGGGTGGTTGAACGGGACATGCGTCCAAACGTCTTCGTACCACCTGCAACCGTCCGTGTAGCATGTCTTACTTTTAGTACGGTAGTTGCATTAGTGTGTGTGTCTATATATATCTATATATCTATATACATATATATATGTTATTAAAAAGGAAAAAAAGTGAAATTTCTTATATGGTGGTACGGTACCCGTCGTCGTAGCCTTCGCGATTGATGTTGGTGTAGAGCCTGCGCTGTCGGTTCTGCACCATGATTTCACGGCCCTGCCTGCGGACGTGAGGGAGGTAGCTGCCGAGCACGAGCTCACGGTCGCTCTCGTGGAACTCGAGCCGGTAGAATCTGCGCTCGGAGCGAGACGCGCGGAACCAGGGGATGGCGTCGCGGGAGGGCTGGACGGAGTAGGCGGACCACCAGACGGTGGCGCCTCGGAAGGCGTCGGCGACCTCCTCGCCCTGTGCCATGCTGAGGACGAGCCTGTCCTTATCGGCGGCGTTGTCCCTCTCGCCGCCGGCCTCGGCCCGGAGGTGGCGGACGCCGCTGACGCCGGTGGCCGTGGTGAGGTAGGACCGGACCTCCTTGTAGGCGTCGCTGCTCTTGATGCGACCGCCCTCGTACTCCTCGAAGGTGACGGAGAGGAAAGGGTCCACGATCGCGGCGAGGCGGCGGGCGCGGCGGTTGAAGTTGCGCGCGAAGAACTGCTGCAAGCGGATGTGCTCCAGGTTGTGCCACACCATGGACCAGCACACGGCGACGACGCTTATCACCACTGAGAGCTGGCTCCAGGTCGAGTACCCTGCAAAGAGATCCATCTCGATCGATCTCCCCAGTGAACGCGAGATGGATGACACTTGCGCTGCTCGTGTGATGGGATGCTACACTTGGTACTGATTCTTTGCGGTCGGCACGGTAGCCTTGCCCTTTTATAGTTTCAGGAATCAAGAGTTCAGGACAAATGCACACGCATGCCTGCACACGTGGTTGTGACGTAATATACTAGCTCTAGGCAGGGTTGGAAGAACTGCCAGAGTTGCCGACCTTCGCTGGGCAACGCACCTCGTCATTTTTAATACCATCTTGTCCGCACGCTTCGTGGACTCTAGTTTAAAGATTTCTCGTACACGTACCTAAAACACTCCTAGATTTTCAACATTTCCCGAGTGGCTTTTGGGAATCGCCGGAGGTCATTGGTTTTCTTTGAATTTGTTCTCTCTTTCTCCAAAAAGCCAAAGGGTTTTGTACTTTAATCCATCCATTGTTTCCGAGCGGAGTTATGCCCACATCCAATTCCTATGTGGTTTAATCTCTTTTATATTATTTTCGAAAATACATATAGCAGCTCTGGCATATAAGAAGAAGAATCCGTACATAACGTACCAAAGAGTGCACCAACACCATAAACTAACGCACACAGCACAAGGCTAAGCCACCACCACTTGATAGAGAAGCTCAAACCAAAGTGCCGAAAACTGCCCCGTTGAATGGGATGTCTAAACCTAGTTGCATAGATGAGATCTTGACTAATCTAACGACTATCGAGCTCATGCCCGGCAAAGATGAAATCGGCAGACTCTCTAAATTTTGTTTTTATTTTCTAAAGACCATTTCTCCGGACCTAATGCTAGAAATACACCATTTCTAAATATGTTTTTTGACAGGTCCGTAGTAAACAAAGGGAGAGGAAAAAGGGAAACATGTCGTTTGATTTGTTGAACTCACACGGATTGATACGAGAATCAGCTATAATGTCCACAGCGCGTGGTAATAATACGTCACCGTTTTTGTCTCCCTGCTCTCAAATCCTAGCAGCTAGCTTGGAGCACACAGCACGTACAGCAGGGTGCCACCGAAGCACGTACAGCAGGGTGCCACCCAACAAGTCTCGTGACGCACGCTTGTAAAATTGCCTCCACAAATCCGATCGCGAACTTGCACTTGGCTTCGTCCACGGCCCATCGACAATTCACTGCTGCGTCGTCCGTGCCGCGCGCCTGCCGGCCTGTTTCGCAGTAGCTGGTGTAGTCACTGTCTGCGTATCATCATGAGAGAGAATGGTCATCCAGCTTGGATAGTTCGCGCGTGCTTCTCCGGCCCGTCAGCTGGCATCAGTGGGTAGATCATGAGGGTGATGTCATATATGCACGACGACTGTTGACAACTTGTGAACTTGACGCTCTTGATCTTCTCCTGCTGCTGGCTGTAGTCTTCTTGTGTCGTCGCCGTTGTCTTCCAAATCAGCCCTTTTTTTTTCTTCTAGAATTATAGATGGGTTCACAATTAACAAGGTGAGATGGACCCATTATATTAGCTTGATTTATTATTCGCGGTTTCGTTGAAGTTCTTGCTAAGCCTTGGCCTGCAAGTTTCAAATCCGTCACGTGCAAGTTTCAAAGCTGGAATGAGTTGTCTCCGGAATCTCCTTTTCTTTTTCAATCTTTCCATGTCACTAGAAACAGAAAATGCTAGCCAGCTGGCACGACCTATATAAGATCCATAACTTACATAGAATACTCGTCGTCGTTTAGAGGATCCACTATTATTCGCCCGTCTTGTTCTTGTCCCTATCTACGTCCGGCGTCACGCCCTATTAGTGTTGCATCACCGCCCATAAAAGCAGGGAGCAGTTGCTATTGATGGTGAGCCCAGAGCCGGCTCATCTTTGACCAAGATTTAATTAATCAGCATCTAAGAATCTTGCTAAGGCCCCGTTTAGATTCAAAAGGATTGCCCAAAAATCCACTATTCATCTAATTTTTTCCTATTCATCCTAGCTCTTCCACTCACGTATCACTATTCATCTACAATGTTTTTTTGTGAACAGTGTATTTTTGGGAATCTTTCCACAATCTAAACACACCCTAAATAGCAAGTCTCCAAGGCCCGGTGGGCCAAGCTTATTACGTACAATGGTGGCTCAGCTCACTCCATGATCCAAATATAATACGTTGGCTACGCCTTATTCTCCCTTTCCCTGAGGCCAAACCTAACACTAGTCATTCTCTAAGAATGTGACAAGCGGCATGAGGTGAACAGGGGCAGTGTGCGTCGAGTGTGTCGGCGAAGCCGCCACTGTTGGTCCTTCCGCGCAGCCGGAGCCAGCCAGCCAGCCAGAGCGACGACGCGACGTCGTGGCGTAAAGCAGCAGCACGGACCACGGAGATAGGCCCCTGCGCGCCAAGCCACCATGAGCTGGCACGAAGCGGAGCGGTCGAGGCTAAAGACACCACCAACACAGTACAGCCTGGGAGAGGGAAAGCCTACCTCCGTTCTAAAGAAATAGTTAGTAATAAGATAAAAAATTGGTAGTAATTAAAATTATCGCCTCGCACTCTCTTTCATCTGTAAAATATATAATAGTACTATAAAGATAAATATTTATTTTATATATAATATAATAGTTTAGATAAATTTAGTTAATAACAAATTTTCACTTTGCATCATACTTTCATGTGTGTTTGATATACATATTTAGTTGATCTATGTGAAAATAATGAAAAATTGTATTCTTATGGGTTCCCTCATACATGAATATATGGCAACACACATTATGGGTAGTATTTTATTTAAACAATAATATAAATAATAGATTAATAAATATATAAACAATAATTTAGAGTTTATATTGGTGGCTTTAAGACTTTTACTATAAGTATATAATTTTGATTCAGATTTATGAGTTAATTTAACTTTTAATAATGATATCATTTGATAGTTTAAATGCAAATTTAGGGTGTTATTTTATATTATTTTTATAATGACGTATAGTTGGTAACTTCCATGATAATTAAGGGTTACTTTAGATTATTTTTATAATGATAGAGGTGGATAACTTAAATGAAGATTAGGAGGTTAGTTTAGATTATTTTTATAATAGCGGAGGTAGGTAATTTTTTTTACATGTTTAGGAGTTAATTTAGTTTATTTTTATAATGACAAAAATCGTTAATTTGTTAGAAAACATAATCCGATGGCTATTACAATTAGAATTTAAATTGATGGCTCGATGTTTCCGATTTTTGTGAGAACTTATAGAATTTCTCTATTTTTCTATAGGATTTCTCTATTTTTCTAGACTGTCAACATAGGATGCTAGGTGGCATCACATGAAGGCTTCAAAAGGAGTCTCCAATCAGTAATAGTAGTAAGATTTGACTTTTGACCCTAAGTAAGTTCGACTACTCATTTTTATTAAAATTTTATGCAAAATATTATATTATTGGCGTGGCTTGTTTTATTAATAAAATTCTCTGAAAATGACTTAGGTTTGACTATGCTTCTATAAAATCTCCACAATAGCAGGCGGTCGTGAGCGGAGGGGGCGCTCGGGGCTCGACGTCGCGGGCTGCGGCACAACAACGAGCAAGCACAGGCGGCCGTGGCGCTCGACGGCAGAGGTAGGTGTGGGCAGCACCGCAGGGGCGGCGTCAAGCACATCACAGAGGCAGTAGGGCGCGAGCGGCCGGGGACGGGGGCGCAGTGGGGTAGGACCGATGATGCGTGGCAGATCGACGCGAGTAGCAGTGGCGGCGTGGTGGCGCGAGCGGTCGGTGGCGTACTACGTGGGGACAACGATGGGGGATAAGAGGAAGCAGAAAGGGAGTTAGGGTAGAGAGATCCAATTGTTGTAGAGAGTTACGAATCTCAAATGGTGTGGAAGCTTAAATCGACCGGAACTAGCGCCAAAATTCAAAAACTTTTGAAAAACTAATTAGGCCCAGTCACCACAAAAGAAAAAGCCCAAAGCCCAATTATGCAGCCCTAGCTGCGCTGTTGGGCGGAAGCCTCCTCTCTCTCACCAAGCACGGTTACAGTGCCCTAGGCACCAAAACCTTACGAGGCAGATGACCGCCGGCGCCGCCATCGAAGCAAGGTTAGGCGCTAGGCGGCGGCGACCCACCGCCTAGAGCCTAGTGTTTCTCTAGGCGTTATCATATATACACATAGTGTGTGTCTATATATATATATACTATATGTATTTTGCCATAATTTTTTAAAAACATGTATTTTGTCATAATTACATGTATATTTTTACAAGAAAAGAAAAAGAAGAATTAATGGGCCTAAAGTTGAACAGAAGCCGTCAAAACAGCCCAGCCCAGCCCAGCCCACCCCAAACAGCCCCACGCCCCACACCCGTGAGCAGCCGCCAGCGCCTCCTCTCGTCCCCAACGCCGCCGCCCCTGCCTCCTCCGCGCCTCTGCTGCCGCCCTTCATCCTCCTCCGCACCTGCCCCTGCCTCCTCCTCCGCCGCGCACCCGCTCCTGCCTCTGCTGCGCCAAGATGTCGTTCCGGGCGAGGGAGATGTACAAGAAGGTGGTGCAGCGCGTGGGCGGCGAGGGGAAGCTGCCGGCGGACCTGATGAAGACGGTGAAGGACATGCTGCCTGACCGCAAGGTCGTCATGGGGCGGGCCAAGCGCGGAATCTTCGCCGGCCGCCACATACGGTTCGGGAACAAGGTCTCCGAGGACGGCGGCAACAAGTGAGCCATCTCGCCTCTTCACCCCCCGCAACCCATTTCCCTCCCCCATGTCCTGATCCGTTCGCGTAGATGCTTTCTGTAGAAATTAAGTCGTTGAAATGGGGATTAAGGCTGAATGGTAAAGAGCGTGATTTAAGCGTTCAATGGGAAATTAGGATATATCAACATGGATGCAAGGCTGAAGCAAATAGCCTAATTTCCCTTCAGAAAATGCACAGATTCTATATAACTAGAAAAGAAAATTGTGTAGGGTGAGCTCTACATGGGAGAGCAAGGCTGTGCTGTTCAGATGCCACCTCCCATGCCTGTGTGGTAGCATCTAGGTAGTCTGGCCGGACCAATTCCTTATTACTTTTCGTGGCATTTGAAGAATTGATGGTTGAATCTGGCACTTATGGGAACATTTACCATTGATAGTTTGGATCATGTGTTCTTTGATGATTGGAATGTCCAGACCAATATATTTGTGGTCTGTGCCAAGCAATAAACATTGCTGATTTGTTGTATATATATGGCATACTGTATGATGCTAATGTCGGTAGCTATAACGTATGAGTATGGTTCACAAGAGAAAAAAGAAAGTATTCCTTTGTACTCCCTTTCGTTAGAGTAAATTCTTGAAATGGCGGTTCAGGTCCCAGCATGTTGTTGCATTTGTCTGATGCAACACAACTTGATGCTTTCATGATGTCCTCAAACTAAGTTAAGGTCATCACCCATGTTGAGAATCATAGTCCCTTAACCTTGCAATCCCATTATCTCATAATCTTACATCAGGGTTTAACACAGCCGGTGCAACCTTATGATTCACGCCCTGTTTAGTTGGTGAAAATTATTCACACTGCAAAGCGTGCCCCCTCTCTTGCAGCACGCTTCCCAGCAGTGGCGAATCCAGGATTTGAAGCTAGGGTGGTCCAATGAGGATTTTTTTTTTCATCTTCTTGTTTCACAATTATTTACTGGCACAGAAATTTTTATTTAAAAAATGGCACAACAAGCTACAAATTTGCTAATCCTACAATGACTGAGTGACAAGTTTTACCAAATTTCATACCAATCTACTAGCTAGGGAATTTCAATGTAAATAACTTGGTTACCTTCATAACTTTCTGCTTGATGCTTGCACATAAGCGAGTAAAGCCGATCGGGAACGTACTAAGGCTGCTTGTTGCTTGGTTTGATGCCTGTGCATGCTAGTAATACTGGACGAACAATATGGTACCGTTCGCAGGAGTCGTGCGGTTTGATGCCTGTGCATGCTAGTAATACTGGACGAACAATATGGTACCGTTCGCAGGAGTCGTGCGATTAGAGGAGTCGCTAGTGTCAGCCACCTTACAGGCTCTCGTCGGCCATGGAAACGATAAGCGTGTCATGATCCTGCTTTTTGCTGGGCTGGTTTGCGTCGTAGTGGGGATGTGGAGCCTTCGGGTCGAATCTTAGCGTCCCATCCGCTGGATTTGCCACTGCTTCCCAGTGTGAAAGCTTTTCACCATCTAGACAGGGCCTCATTTGGTTTTCATCATTATGCAAATTATAATATGTCAAATTTTTTTTGACATTTTTGTCTTCACCTTTTATGCAAAGGAATTCTATTTTTTTTTCAAAGGAGCCTATTTTGATGGAATCTATGAAGTCAGTTTCCATTCTTAGCTGATTGACGGAATCAGTCACTTAAGTGCATTGATCTGGGTTTCTGGTGCAATTAGTATAACCTCTACACATGGATTGATAAATCTGTGGGCATCACTCTGGCCTCTACAGGTCCATCTCTTGAAAGAGACAACATTAAGATCTGCTTCATTATCTTTTCTTACTATAGTGATAGATTTCTATCTTAAATATTGGGAATATGTGGTTCTGCAGTAGCAAATTAATAAAATGATGTCCTTGTAATTAATTTCCACGGGATAATAAGATTTACAAAGACTATCTTGGTATTGATGGAAATAGTTTATTTTTATAATCTTTTGATGAAATTACCTTTTTCTTATTTAGATCACGTCGATCATGGAAGCCAAATGTTCAGGAGAAGCGTCTTTTCAGCTATATTCATGACAGTCACATTAGAGTCAAGGTTACAACACATGCACTTCGGTGCATTGACAAAGCTGGTGGTATAGATGAATACCTCCTGAAGACACCATACAACAAAATGGATACTGAGATGGGTATAGTGTGGAAAGCAAAGATTGAAAAAATGTATTCAGATCTGGCTGAAATGGAAGTAGGCTTCTTCACTCCTGAGGAAGAGGCTAAGATTCAACAGGGCTTTGATGAGGATCGTGCTGCCAAGAGAGACTTCCGTAGGGAAGCCAGAAGAGCTTTGGCAAAGCAAAGACAGTTAGAAGCAGGTAAAGGCCAAACGACTCAAGTCCCTGATGCGAAGGAAGAGGTATCTGATGCTGCTGCTAGAGTCTGAACCTGAATCTTTGTCCCTGTCTTGAATGGTAAGTATGATTCTGAAGTATCTGCAACAATCATCACTTGAAAGTTTTTTCAAAATTCCTTTGTCAATTTGTCTGTTTAGTACTCAAGGTGTGGATTTTCTTGGAATTGTGAAGTTAAGTCTGTTAATTTATATTAGAAAAAAGCATGTTTCTGCTTCCTTGTTGATCCAAATATGATGTACCTACATTACTGCAACATTATTTGGTCAGCATATAGATCAAGCCGATCAAGCCTTCCTTCTGTTTTAATAAACACAAATAGATGGGAACTGTGAATTTGAATTTTGTTAAGCAACAATAGATGCCTGGTTGTAGTAATCTGTCAAACATCAGGGGCCTATACGCAGTCCTTTTGTAGCCCGGAGTTATTATAGAACTGAAATGTTTCTTTTCTTGCAGATAAAAAGGAGGCAGCGACCTGGGCAAATAATGGAAGGCTTACTCTTGAAATAAACTTGGGAAAATTTCTCGTGTGGTTGCTATACCACTTTTTGGGGAGCAGTAGTGTATGTTAAGCCAATGTCTCTTTATGTCAACACATCTTGGTGCTGTATGCCCTTGTTATTTTGATGGAGATTTGGTACAATCATTGAATACTCATGCATGACTCTAGAGCCTGAATCGAGGTAGTTTATCTTGTAGAATATTTCAAAGTTTCAGCAACTGGCCACACCAACTGAATTGTCCAAATAACAACGCTTGACATGCTAGTTCATTTCTGGTGCATTCCTGTTCTTTATTGCTTGCAGGTAAGCAAAATGGATGCTTCACTGGTTTAGTTTCTATTGTCGAAAGATCTGGTGCAATTTGTACTTTTGGGAGCAATTGACAATGAATTCACATGCTTTATTTTGTTCTCTTACTCATCTCATGGGTCATGACCAATATTTGCCTCCATAGACAGAATTTAATCTGAGGCTTTCCTGATGTATGTAGATATAGAATTATTGTTGATGGTATCGATTTCTGATTGCTGCATCCGCATGGCATCGTACTTGTTGAAGACTCAGGATAGCACCATAGTTAAGTGCTTGTTGATAAAATATCAACAGGAAATGGTACATTGCCGGCTCCATATGAACAAACACAGAAGTCTGAAATTACATGGCCGTTAGCCCATCATATTCTGTCTAGCCTAGCTTGGCGAAAACATGAGCGAGTGCAGATTTGGTCGCGGCGTAGTATTTCTCAGCCTTGATCTTTGCCGCATGGTCAAGCTGCCAAAATGAGAATAGGATGCAGGGATTTTGCTTGCATCAGAATGATACAATGCTCGTTAATGAATACATCAAGAATGGGAGCCTTGACAACTTTCTATTCGGTACTTTCCTCTTCCTTCACCTATTCAGTTGCATATCCAGAGTTCCCTGGTCAGTGATCACAGTAAATTAATTTCTGCACTGATCTAAATCTCCAAGATGCGAAGTCAGGAACTGTTTCCATATAAAAAATTTTAGTAACACCTAATATAAGCTGACAATTTGGTCAAAACAGATTGTAGCAAGACAAATGCACTTAGCTGGGAGCAACAGTACAACATCATTGTTGGGATAGCCAACGGAATACTGTATCTCCACGAAGAATGTAGCAGGAGGATCATCCACCGGAACCTAAAGGCGAATAACATTCTTCTGGACAACAACATGGAACCGAAGATCACTGACTTCGGGTTGGCAAGGCTTCTGGGAGAAGGCCACACCCATACTCGGACATCCAAGGTTGCAGGAACATTGTAAGTGAAGCTCATGCACATGATCGATGAGCCTCCTCTGAGTACTACCCTTGGCGCTCTTGCTGAATGGATTTATGATTGAACCATTCTCCATCCCATGCAGCGGCTACATGGCACTAGAGTACGTGATGCGCAGGAGTGTGTCGCCGAAGATCGACATGTTCAGTTTCGGCGTCCTGGTCCTTGAGACCGTGACCACTACAACGTCAATCTGCTCAGTGATATAAGTGAACTGACGAGCTTGCTTTGTTTGCGCCTCTTTCCACTGCATCTGAATATTAGAATGTTCAACAAACCATCATGTCTGAAACTAGTCTCTAGCGAGAAACTAAACTGATCCTCTGACCATCTGTTTAACAGATCTGGGATCACTGAACGAAAGGGACGATACCACAAATGCTGCACATATCACTGGACGGGCATGCTTGAAACCTTTGATGCGTTGCATCCACGCCGGTATGCTGTGGCCGACAGGCGACATATCAGCCGTGGTGTTCATGTTAACCAAGGATAGCTTGGAGCTCCAGCCGCCAGCGCAACCTGCTTTCTTCTTTGGGAGCAAATCACCTTCAGCTTCACGGTCAGATGGGTAAATTAGCTACTCTGACCGATCTAGTTCCATCTTGGAACAGGGCGTCTATGTAAATGGGACTGCACTCTGTATCCTAAGTAGGTCCTATGTATGAATAATGATCGAGAACTGCTACCGCCGGAACGTCCAGGGCGTCGGACGCTACATCAATAGGGAAAAGTCCCACCGCAACACATGCAAATGTCGTATGCAACATTGGGCGTATGTCACTTGCAACATCAAGGCATATTCTGCAACATCTAGTTGAAAAACATTGAATCATCAAAACATCCAAACACACCACGAAAATATATATAAAAAAAATAGTAGCTGCAACACCACGAAAACACACCTGAAACGACACGAATTATTGAAACATTGCAACATTTGAAAATATTAGAACACTCTTAGGAAACATCACAAAAATCATAGAAAATCGTTGTTGAAACATCATGAATTACCGCTACAACATCAAAAAAAAAAAAATCACTGCAACGTTCAAACAACTCGATCTCCTCTCGCTTGGCTCCCTGCCGAGAATCCATGGTCGCAAGGGAGGTGCAAGTCGTCTCCTCGCCGAGCTCTTCGTCGGGATTCCATGGCCACAGAGAGGTCCAGGTCATCGATTCGGTCGTAGGGGAGCTCGAGGGGGCAGATCCACCGGCGCGGCTCGCCCTCGCCCTCACCGCAGCGAATGCGGCCGGTCCCGCAGCTCTGCCCGGAGCTGAGCTCCCGTGGCCGCCTGCAAGAGAGACTTGACTACTAACTATACATGGATGGTCAAAACCAGCGCCACCATTGAGCTGAGTGCTTGTTTCGTTTAAAAAAAATGGATAGAAGGTTATCTTTCTTAAACAAAGAGATTAAATGCGTGTTTATTGTACAGACATTTGGGCATGCATTCATATAACTCTCCCAATCAATCAGTTATTTACTCATGATCATGATCATATCCCTGGGCTCTGCCACAGTACTGTATGTGAGTGCCAACCATGATCATCTACACGATGAGACCACGAGGCACGGAGACTCTTTTGCCAGACCAGCAGCCCGACTGGGTTACGTGGACAGACACAAAGTAGGACCGTGCCGGCCGGCAACTTGGCATATGAATACAGTTGTGTCGGGAAGAACCGGAGAACAAGTTATAATGAGAGGCAAGAAAACCAAGAACGAAGAACCCTAACGCAGGACCAGTGCGGGTACGTGATGGCAGAAAGCGTTGTTGCATGTGCCGTGTCTGGGTTTTTATAATTCGTTTGCTTGCGCGCTTGCTTTGCTTGCCCTGTTTATGCATGCATGCACACACGGTGAATCCTGTTTCTGCATGCATGCACACACGGTGACACACTGACACTGTGGCCCGTTGTTGTCTCTTTCGCCCTTTTCACGTGGCCGGCCACGGGAAAAGCTGCGTGCTTTCACCCCACTGCTAGCTCGCGTCCAGTTTCAACAGGCAAAAGCCGTAGGGATAATGCAAAAGATCACGAGTGCCCATGCATGCATGCAACATGCTATATCTTACACGCATCGCAATATCACATCGCAAGGGTCACCACCGATCGAGAACAAGGGGAGGTAGAAGCGGGAACCTTTCGTTTCAATGGATGGTTAGGAGTTATGAACTTATGACAAGACCCGGTAACATGCATGCATGGCTCAGCAAGCTCGCCGGATGGATCGAGCATTTCAGTTATTTTTGCATCATTCCATATTTCATCATATAGCTTCGAGCCTTCATACGTGCCGTGCCCGGTGCCCCGGCTGGGCCGGCTCAGCCCTCCTGTTTTTTCTACACAGGAGCAATGAGAGTACGTGTTCGTGATGTCTGCTGACCCAGAGCTAAACTACTGCACTGCAGACTAAAGGAGTAAAGGAGCTATACAAGCTGGCTGATAAAGAGACCAAGGGCACACACAAAAATGATGCAAGTAGCAGCTACCTAGCTAGCTCGATTACAATGCCCTCTAGGACTATATATACCTATATCTCCATATCTAGCTACATTATTCCAAGTGATTCGAGGTCTAAAGGGGGACGTCAAAATCACCTTTCTTTCAGTTCTCCCAATTGGTATTCACTGCCACCGACCCAACAGGCCAACATGCATGCTGCGTACATGATGAGATGCACTGAAAGAAAGTTGATGTATAGATGCATCGATCATCACCGTGGCATGCTGCGTACATTGGTGAGAGTAAAAGAGCTGAGCCTGTCGTCCGTAATCTGTCGACCAACATGGTCGGGGAATCCAAACCAGGCCGGCAGGCAGGCATGGCCACTCGTGTAGTCGTGTGTCGTCTTTACTTTCACCGCGTTGAAAGCTTACAAAAGTTTAAAAAAAACAAAAAGTTAGTGACGTTAAGAGGTGGCCTCTCGGATGAGAGGTAGGTAGGTAAAGAAGAAGCAGATTATAGCTCGCCATCCACATGCAATGCACCGTCGTCGCGTCAGACGGTGCAGCCAGTAGCGACGTCCGTTTCAGAGAGAGCATCATGGATTATGTCGATCGAGTCGTTGCGTTGTGCAGAATAATTGACCGCATCGGCCACTTTCTGTCGATCGAGCATAATGTTTCTGTACGTACTGTGTGATGACAGGGCAAAGGATTATTCCATCACGTGTGTGTCACTTCTTCAAACAAGAGAGTGGTGGTTATGTCAATGCACACGTTGCCAGCATGGTCGCCAACAACTGATGCACCAATATTCATCGATCTTGGTTCGTTCAATATTCATTGATCTTGCAAACTTCCTTGTCGAGTGACGACGAAGATACACCATTAGTATCATGCGTTTTTTTTTGTTTATGAACAACCTTGGCTAGTTGGTCCGTAGGATACTGACCATGTTGCCAAGAATGTTGACGAACAGAGCCAATCGACCTAGAAGATTAATACATTATCCACGCATGCAAGCCCTTTCATATATATAGGTCGACGTGTACGTGAAAATTTTAATTTAAAAGGATATCGGCGACCTAAAGAAGGATATCACTGCCCTGTCACCGGTACCAATGATCGATGCATAACACTACTAAAAACTGCGGAGACCTAACAAACATACTAAAAAAACACAGTACCTAATTCTTGTCTTGTACATAGGCACACGCCACTGCATGGCACGATTCGAACCAGCCAGACGGCATCGCCATCGATCGCTTCGTATTGACTTGTTTGCAAGTATATGTCAACGAGCGTGCCGAAGAAGGCACGCCCCAAGTAGAATACCAGATCGTGTTAGGCTTCAATTTGCTTTGCCAAGCAAATTGACCTTTTCAAGTGCAAGATCTCGTGTGTCTTTTATGCGTAGTGATCGTAGATATAACAATGACAGCTCTCCATAATGTAAGGTTATTACTTTGAGTTATCGGCCATATTAACAAATGCCAGCTTGGTGATCATAAGCTAAGTACGTTCGAGTATGGCTAATAATCTAGCCACAACAGCCGTGTGGGTGTCGGCGATTGATTAGCCTTTGCCTCACCATTTTCTTTCCAAGTGGAGCGATCTAGCTGCGCTTTCTCTACAACTAGCATAGCAAGAAGATGCGCACGGTCAAGCAAGAGATGTCAGAGAATTAAAAACAAAAGTTGGATTTTCCACTGACCACAAGTAGCAAGAAAGGTTGCAATCTAAATTTAAGTAACATGCATCTTGATACTATATTCTAATATCTAGGATCCGAAAATAGTATGCTATAGCGCTTGCTGATCTGTTTTCAGTCCACTAGTCTTTTGGCACGTGCGACATGCACGTGCTATTAAAATAAAATAGAATAGAATAAATAAGTTTAGAGTCATTAATTTTATTTATATTCTCATATACAAAATATATAAATATAGTATAAATGAAATGACATGTGAGACAAATTATAGAGTATTTAAGAATACACTGCAAAGCTAGAATTTCTTATCTTAATATCAAACACAAACTCATATAAAATTAATGTAGACTTTTAAAAAAAACTTCTTTCATATTTTGTGTTTTAGGGAAAGGTTGTCATGGAACTCTGGCAGCAGTGTTACCGAAGATACTTTTAACATCTCCATTTGTGTGGCGACATCAAATTTAATGCCTCGATGTGTATACCGTTTCTAATTACTAAAAAAGTGATACATGATAACAATTTAGCTTGAAATAAAAATATTTAATAATAAATCATTATTCTTATTAATTAACCACATTCGAATGCCTTCCAGGACCAATGCGTGTACCGTTTCTGATTTCTGAAAAAGTGTTACGCAATAAAAATTTAGCCTAAAATATAAAAATATTTAATAATAACATGATCTACTTATTAACCACCTTCGAGTGCTGACAAACATGGGTATATTCTACCTTTTCAAAAAGTCATAGTACTGAGGTTGTTAGCCACCAAGCGCCCTATTGAATTTGAAACCCGTTGTAATGCAGAGAATATTATTGTTGGCTTTCTTCATATTGTTCATCAGAAATAATTAAAAAGTTATGACAAATACAAGCACGTACTATAAAAAGAAAATAAAAAAACTGATTTGAGAAGAAACAGGTTTAGAAACATTACATTCACTTTATATTTTCATAAATTCAATTTAGATTCTCATAAATTAAAGATACAAATATAGTATGGATGAAAGGATATGAGAGACAAATTTTAGATCATGGAAGCTTAAAAATAAAGTACAAAGTTAAAAATTTCTTAATACAAAGGACGAACTCATATAAAATATATTGTTTCTAATTTCTGGAACAAATGATACATGATAAAAATTTGGCCCGAAGAAATATAAAATATCTAATGATAAAACATTATTCTTATTAACCACCTTCAAGGTAAGGTCAGCTAGCGGTAAACTTTCAACAGGCAAGTTTAAACCAATTTTAATTGGGGCTTGCACATCACAATCTTGTACCAAAAGTGATTGCATACCTTCTCATACCAAAGAAAGGTTAGGTCCAATGATATTCCGAGCATCAATAAATTAACAGGGTACCCTCAAAAAACAAAGAATGGTTCAAATAAGTTTGTCACATTTTCATATCATAATCAGTTTCTGATACATGTCAAACCAGTACATGCACTTCCCAAAGGTCAAGAAAAGCATGAAAATGAAGAATATAGGACCTTAAGTTGACTGGAGCTAAACACTCACTGGGTAAGGAATACAATTTTCTCTCAGTTTAGAAGATGCCATTATAAATTTCTTAGAAGGCTCAATAGTCATAATGTCATATTCTCCCAGAGTATATAATAGCGATATGCTAACAGGAAAGACTACTTTGTGATAGATATCGAATGATCATACTCAGGAACTAAAGGAGTCTAACTTGGCCCATGTGCTCGGATGATTACTGAAACCCAATTAATTCCCTGATACTATTGGAAGAAATAGAAACAGGTTCTCTAAGCATTATTTTCTGCAGAGGTAGCAATATTTTTTCTATCTTTAGAATAATTGTTAAAAACAAAGATGTGATTTCTACTATTATGCAAACCAGACAGAGATTTTGTTGTATTTTTAATGCGCTATCAAGAATGAAAACTGGTTCACAGCTAAGTGACTAAACTCTGCCCAATAAAACTAACCAGGATGATTCATATAGGATATATGTAAGACCGCAAACCATTTAGTTGAACAGCTTCGTAGTCAGCTTGGTTGTCGCATGCTCCCGTGTTGAGCTGGGTTGGGCGATGCACAATGCACTTTCATATTCTAGCACAAAGGAGAATACATATAATTGAATACATCATTATCTCATATTAAATAGCTTCAGACAAAGAGAAAATAACAACTGTATAATTGCTAGCCACATTATTTGTCGTCTAGGAGTCTAATTGTCAAAACTTCAATCGAAGTACAAAGAAATTGGGTTATGCTTACACAACTTACCATGGGGAAATGAAGGTTAGCTCAATAGGAAACATTTGAATATTGGATAAAGCTTCTGAGCATCTTCTTGCCTGCAGGTTGTTGTATATTCAGTGCATTACAGAAGAAGGGAACTATATCTCTTAGAACAAGAACTCACATCTTCTTGCCTGCACAAAACATAAGTGCATGTCATCATGTACTAAAGCTTCATTTTAAGGGAAAGGATGGTTCAATATGGAGAGTATTTTGGAAATATGTGCCACACAAAGCCCTTTTTTGTGGAAACTGTCCAATGATGATTTCTACAATTGGAAAGATCCATGATAGACTGACTCAAGTGATTCAGAAAGGACAAACTCAAGATGAGTGAAAAATGCATAGCTTTTGTTTTTCTAGCAGTCATCTGCACCGTTAGAGTCCCATATGTTTGGTGCATGCAAAATTTGTACAATTACCCAAACAATACAAAGGACAAGGCACAAAGAAAAATGGAAGTTGCTCTGGTTGCAGGCCTCTAGTTTGAAGCTTCAGAATAAAGAAAATAATTTGGTGGAAGGGTGTGGTCTGAGACACCTTTTAAAAGCATTGTTTTTTACTATTACTATCCTAAATAAATTTAATAATACCATATGTCTATTATACATGTAAGAGACTTGCAATTTTTTTCAATAGGCCACAATTTTTACCGAATAAACTTATAGGACATTATTGCTCTAACGGCCTCTCCGCAATGCATAAAAATATCATATATGTAGTGGAGTTATGACAATAATAGGTGATTAGCACGGAGGCATCTTTGTGATGCCAATGGTTCACAAGTACTCACCTGAGGTGATAAGGGAGCAGATGAGGAGGTGGACGTTGGACGCAATCAATGAGGGACACGACCTTAACCCCGCCATCTCCATTTTCTCTCATCTCACAAACATGTTTAGAGGATGGGACTGTGGAGGTTGGGAAGGGCCAGTGGTTGGACCCTCTAGTGTGGTAGCGCGGTGCATGGCACACTATGTATTGCCTGGCATGTGCTTGGATTCCAACCGGGAATAGGTTTGCCACTGCCGCATCCTCCTCGTCTTCCTAGTGCTTGCCTAAGCATCATCCCGGTCAGCTTCCCACTAATTCCAATGCATACAAAGGTTGTAGACACGTACCTGCAGCGTAGTGGGGGGAAACTGCCGCTCAATCAGCCATGGAGATGCCACAATCTATCGCCAAAAAAACAAGATAGGTTGAAACCAACCCAACTAATGGCATAAATAATCCATTAATCTGGCCAAATCTACGTGCCAAAGATTGGAGCCTCAGAGTGCGAGCCCTAGAGGAATCCAAATCGGGAGGCATCAGGCAAGCCAAAGAGGTATACCCCCACACCCACCATCTTGAAGTTGTTCAACTTCCACCTCCGTAGAGCACTGCAATACAACGTGTCAGCATAGGGAGAGAAGATGTTTACGACTGGGAAGAGATGGCAATGGCTGGTTGCACCGAGGTAGTGAGCGTCATCCATGGTGTCACGGACGTTGTTGACCACCACGACCAAGCTCGCCTCGTCGATGGCACCAATAGACTCCCGCGCATGAAGATGGCCTCCATGTCAACCCAGGCTGCCATTGCTACCACCAAATCAAGGCTCGAGGAGCAATGCCATGGCAAGGGTGACTGTGAGGGCAAGGAGCAGGAGGAAGAGCATGTCATTGCGCATAGGCATGACGACGTCGTGCTTGGGTATGGTGAAGAGGCCCGTCGGAGGCGTCTGCTACCATCGCGCATTGAGGGCCTGCGGCGGATTCATGGCTGGCCGAGGAGGAGGATGGGGGGGAGAGGGAGAAGGGTAGGGGGAGGTTAGCCAGTTGACTGCGGTGTGCGTGCATGGTGTAATGGAAAATGGACTCGCGACGATCGATTAGGATGGATGCGTCGAGCATGGAATGGTTGCGGGTATTTTGCAAGGAAGGACGAGGAGGGATTTCAGGAGGGTAAGGATTATGGCGATGGCATGATTTGGTGGGTGTGTTTGCATGTGCATAATTAAGGAAGGAAAAAATTAGATCTTCCAATCCCTCAATCCCTTGTGAAAAGAATAGCTCATTATTCTAATTGATCCATGAGAAAAGAATAGAAGGCTCATTATTCTAATTGATTCACAAGCAAAGAATAGGAGGTTCATTATTATAATTGATTCACGAGAAAAGAATGGAATGTTTATCTCGACCAGAAGGTATGTGAAGTTGATCAGAATGGCCTCCGATCGCCCATCTGAAGAATGGTTAGAATTTATTTTTTTTAACTTTAGCTTATAAAAACTTTTGTGTTTCCTAAAATTTATGGAATTTACAGTCACAGAGAGATTCATTTTATTTTGGCCATGGAGAGATTTATTTCTTGCGTTAGAGAGAAGATTAGGGGCTTTCCATTTTTCTTACCATTGGAATGCAGAGAAAGCAAACGATGGTCATGGAAAGGTGCATTTTATTTCCTTTTAATAACACATATTTTATTTTCTTTTAATAGCGTACCTTTCTTTTAAGAGCAAACCTTTTATTTCCTTTTAATAGCACACCTTTTATTTCCTTTTAATAGCACCTCCTTTTATTTCCTTTATTTCTCTCATTGATATAAGGGGCTTTCCATTTTTCGTGCCATTGGGATGGGATGTAGTGAGAGCGGGGAAATGTTTTCCTATTTTACTTCCGCTGTTGGGTGTATTTGTTGGTGAAAAGAATTTGGGGGTGAGGAGGTGAGAGGGGAGTTTTTTAACTGGGTGAGGATGACCAAATCAATCTCCCCCCTCTCTTTGGTCGTTCTAGGCCCACCGTTCAGCCCTGGTAGGTGGGTCCGTTGTGAGGGGTAAAGGGGTGTGTTTGTGGGTGAGAAATGTCCTCAATTTGTTCAATCCTTTATAGTATAGATTTGCAGCCCCACAAATCTTTCCCTCCGAGATATAACGCACTACGAAGATATGATTCAACTCAAATCTACAATGGACCGATACCGGTATATAAGCTTGTTGAAAGTCAACAGCAATGGTTGTAAAGCCAAGAATGGAGCTTATAAAGCTAATAATATCAGCAACATTGTATAATTCTAAAGTTTATAATCAAATGAGACAAATTAACTATTAATAAGTACGACTACAGCGCCACAACCAACAATTGCATGGACTTATTGGGCTTTATCTAGATACCAACAAATAAAGTTTGACATTAAACTTGAGTCCACAACCAAAAGCTACACTGAACCTGCATGGCATAAGTTAGACAAAAGCAGCTTATAAGTTTTTAACATGTTACATGAAGACAACATTGTAGACCGCTCATACAAATGAGTTTGTTTATCAAATCATTTCTCGATACATCTATATACAATGATTATTGTTGCTTTTGTGTATATGTCCTAATCACATTAATATTTTGCGTCAAATATGTACACAAGACTTGTGTACATGGTTGTCCACTCCTCCTGTGCGCCTCATATTTATCGACTATACCCCTTAACATTCTCACCAACCCGTGAACTGTAAGTCTCAATGCATAAGTCTTGTATGACCTTGTGCATACGTGAAAATTCCTCTTGATTTTTTACCAATTATTTTAATATATCTAGGGCTTCAAAAAATTCTAAACCAGAGATGTATATGATCATAAAAACACTACCCATTTTTTTAAATCTTATTTCATCTAACCTTTTATAAGTATGTTTTGAACCTCCGAACAATATCACTCACCAAAAGCCATTGCATGAAATCAGTACTTTGTTATCTGTTCACATTGTTAACTGTGAAATACATTCATGAAAACATCAATTCCAAAAAAAAAAATGGGAACACTAAATATGACATCATTGTTCAATTTGTGAAATATTTTCATGAAAATGATCAGAAAAATATTTGTTTATACCATTATTTTCACTATATATTAATTCGGTTTCCATATGTTAGAAACATAAGCAACGCGTCCACTGGTTTTGAAGAAAGATCACATATACTTTTGAAATTATTAATATATAATATATTTTATTAGAATTGTAAATTGTAAAACTATTGGTGAAGAATTACTTGATCTTGATAACAGTGGTTGGACTCCGGCTATATGTAAAACAGTATATAAGACAACACTCCCCAACCATTTTCTGACCTTAAAAAATTTAAAATTGGTTTCTAGGAAGAAATTGGAATACACCGTCAACTTAGATTGTTCTTTTCATCACCAAAAATCCTAATTCTTATTTTTTTAGTGGTGGCATCATGTACCTCTATTTAACATCTTATTATTACTTCCTTACTTTATCTCTGATATGCTGGCTAAGTTCAATAAACATGTTTGGTCCATCTTGTTGAAAGTTGATCGATCAATGCCAAAATAAGAGGTTTGTTAGGTGCTTGGGAGGAACTTGAGGTTCCCCCACCTTGATTTAATCTCAACCGTGAGATTCGAAAGGTGGAGTTTATTTTATACAGGGATAGGATAGTACTTTTACTAATTCAGTACCTCTTCGATCCTTTTCTGTTCGACCGGTCCTCTTCCGTGTTCCGCCTCGGGGAGTCGCCGACACCAGCGCTGGAGAAGAGGTTTTCGAACCCTGAGCGCGAGAATTAAAGTGGAGCGACGAGGCAACGACGAGCCGACCTTCGCAGACACCAGCGCCGGCAGGCGCGAGCTCGTCATCTTCTCCTTCGTCCTCGATGCCATGGAGCTCGCAGCGAAGCACGTGTTTGTGGCGAGCCTCTTCGTGGGGCCGTCGCCGATGAAGACAGTGTACGCGCCGCTGCAGCTGGCGCCCAAGATGGAGGCCGAGCTCCGCGCCCAGGACGTTGAGGCCGCCCGCGCCTGCGCCGCGGCCGAGGCCAGCAGCGAGGAGCGCCTGGCGCGCAAGCTGGAGGCCTAGCTCCGCGCCCAGGACGCTGAGGCCGCTCGCACCTGCGCCGTGGCCGAGACCGGCATCGATGAGGGCCATAATGGAGGGCGCGCCGGTGGCGCGGTGATCCCGTAGGATTCATTCCTACGAGAGCCGAGCGCCGTCCGCGCCGGACAAGCTGCCGGCGAGCGCCGGCCGCGCCGCCGGTCGTAGTGTGATGATAGGGTTAGAACGAAGAAGAAACGTTTGCTGCATCTATACCGAAAATACCAATGTACCCTTTTAATTAATTTTATAAATGGTTCCTGGCTCATTAAAATTGGTTCCTGGCCCACAACTTTAGTTTCTCATAATAGGTTCCTTCTAATTTTTAATCGTTGGATCTAGGACAATGAACGGTCATTATTTTTTCCAAGCGCTGTAAGAAACCTCCCAAAATAAAACTAGTGGTTAACTGGGTAACTAGATAAACTATACATGCCAGCCACGTGAGAAGTTTTGAGCTTTACGTAGCTCTAACAAGCGAGACAACTAATGGCAGCCATACATGATGCTACAAATTAGGGATTGACGACAAACATAAAGTATTCGATCAGTAACTGAAAAGCAGTGAAATCCTTTTTCAAATTTCCATTTGGTTCACGTGGTGGTCCAACCCAAAGACCAGACTTTGTGATCCATAGTTTACCGGCAAGCGGTGAAGCTTCCTGGTAGCTAGGGGCTGCTGGTAATGGTCCATGTCTGCCGCTCACGTCCGACAGTTAAAAACTATTTGCTTGCACGTAAGTAGTAGTTTGGTTCCTTAAGCTCGACAAGCTAACATTATGACCAATTAAAAGATTTTTCCTATATGGGTTTACCAAGCTTTAGTTGCCCTTCCATAGCTGCCATCGTATCTAACACATTCCACATGTGACAGCACAGTACAGCTAGGGTTAATACTTGATGTTTTGTATTTTTGAAGTGTAACATGCAACTGTGCATACGACAAACATGTAACAGAATCGATAACTAGGCCGCCCTGATCACTTCATTCGTCTTGATAGTGATGAACTAGTAGTACACTGAATCTTTCAAGTTGGATGCATGGAGGGGAGGCAAACAAACGTAACACGCGCGTTAAATGGATTTGCATATTTAGTCAGCACTCAGCAATCTCCGGCTAAACATGTCTCAGCAGCCAGAGAGTCGTTGTATAACATGGTGGGGCATCGTTGATCTGACAGAGTTAGGACAGATTAACTTGGTCTAGCCCTAATGTGTCTTGTCTGATTACCCGCGTTTCCTTCCTGTGCAATTTTGGGCCGGGTGTGGCAACCAACTTTGCAATAAGTGATCATCTCACTCGAAAAATAACAATATGAGGATCACTATCTGGAAGGGGCTGAACTAAGCAATAATATATGTCCTAAAAGCTTATACATTCTTCAAACAATGCTAGAGATCTGGTGGATTTAGAAAGCGAGGATATGTGTTGAACATGTAACCACAATATCTATGAGTAGTTTCATTCTTTATGGTGAGCTCAACCGCTTCACAACGCCAAACTTAGGGTTAGGATGTGGATTTTGTAGTTATTGTGTTCTAGAGAGATAATATCCATAGAGGCTAGCTAGATCCGCGATGGTGGTGGGTGGGGTGGTCAAAGCATTACCGACCGTGGTGGTAATTAAATGACTCGGGAACATTGATGGGGGCGAGGCGACCTGGATGAGGCGTCCCAGATGAAATCCCAAAGGAGACGACGAAGAATAGAAAAATATAATCACCACGGGCAATAAAAGTGATTTTGGCCGAGGTTGCTAATCCACCACAATAGTGCAACATACAGAGTAACAACTTAGGAGTTGGGTAGGAGAGAAGGGAAGTCTGGAGTAGACTCGATCGAGGGGTGTTGCTTGATGTGCCGAAAGGATAGGTTAATTTCCATTCTTAATAATCTTGTAGCACCAGAAAATTCTAGAGTCAACCATTTTTTTTAAAAAAAACTTCATTTGCTTCAAATTGTAATTTGTTTGGGATTTCATCCAGCGGATATACTCTAAAGACAGTGCTGAGAGTTCTAGAGTAGCGTAGTCAGCAGCTATGATCACTTCATCGGCCATCAACGGCGGTTAATTGGTAAAATGATTGGTCATGCCGACACAGGACATGATACTTGGCGGCGACCGAGCTGCAAGCAAGACTACAGGTCTGCAGCAGCAGCATGCAGTACATACTCCTCCACAAAGAAAGAAACCGCGGGCCCCCGAGCGGCCGAGCCGTTGGTACGTACGTGCATGCACAGCATAGCAGCTGCTGCTGCTGCTGCACGGTGTGTGGCAACAGTGAGACAGTTGACGGGCCGGTAGGGATGGGCAGAATGATGCGCGCCCAGCGGCGCAGGCAGATGATGAGCAGACAGACCGCCGGTCCAACGCCTGGGGCGGCCGCGTCGTGGCCGTAGGGTGGGCACTGGCCGGCCGGTCAGGTGTTGGCGGGTTACCGGCCGGTTGCCCCTGCCCAATGTCGGACTGCGCCAATCATATATGCATCCGGGATCACGAGAGTGTGAGATAATCTCGCCGCGCCTCTTCAAGTTGAAAACTTCAGCTGCATAACACACATGCAGTGCCACTTGGAATCGACATACTAGGTAAAAGAACTAAAAATGGAAAGAGTTACTACATATATAGGATTAATAAAACATGTACTTATTACATACCACATGCGGTGACTAAGGGGACGTACAACAGTTAGATAACAGTCGTCTATTTAAGTCCACATAGGCCGTGTTTGGATCCTCTCCAACTAAAGTTTAGCATGCTAAAATTCTTTAGTATATTTTAGCAAACTAAACTATAGGTTGCTAAACTTTAGCAAGTGGTGTTGGAATTCTCTTGCTAAACTCTTTGAAATGACCTTGCTACCCCCCATTTAACTCAGCCCCCACACCCGCCACCCTCTAGTGCTGTGTTACCATCTTTTTTTTTGCTGCACTCCGCTGCTTACTTGTTGTATGTTTTTTCTTGCTAAAAGCTCTACTCGCATGCTTCTTCTTATATGGCAGTGTTCCTGCCCTTGGTTGGTTAAAAAAAAAAAAAAGCTCTACGCTTCATGGTAATATGACAGGAGGAAAAAAAACCCTGCTGAGCTGAAGGGAGTCGAACGGGAAAAAGAGCGAGCCCTCGGGAGGGGTGCGTCATAGCCTCATAGGGAGAGAGGGCGGTTAATGGGAGGGTATTTTAGTCTTTGACCAATTTTAGCAGGTTTTAGCACCTATGGGTTTACTAAAGGCTAAAGGCTTTTTTAGGCTCCAACTAAACTTTAGCAAAGTTTTAGTCAAACGTGTTTGGATCCAGTGTTGCTAAACTTTAGCAACTAAAGTTTAGTTGGAGGATCCAAACAGGACCATAGGTAGAGTATGTGATGACTAAACGTGTGGCATTGTTTTAGCAAAATAAGCTGACGTGGCCATCATCAAATAAGGAGAAGAGTGTGTTGTTGTCTACTATCTCCTCTACTACTGCTCTGGCTCGTGCTCCCATGTAAAACAATACCATTTAGAGTACGTATTAAATGTTATGTAGACAGCTAAATAGACAATAATTGTCTGTATTGTTGTAAAATGGTCTATTTAGAGGTATGTGAGTGTGAAACAAACAACAATAGTCTAAATTGTTGTACATACCCTTATGCGCAAGAGTTCCGAGAACAATGCTTTGCAATTACAGTGTTGGTACGACCAGCATGGCATCATTGTACAATATGGTTCGATTTAAAAGTGTAAGGTTGTAAAAACAACAATGACGTGCTCTGTTGGCATATAATCACTCCCTCCTCTCTCTCTCTTTTTTAAGGTTACTAGTATTGTGCATTTGAAATTTTTTGTGCAATCACTCATAGACAATAAGCAGCATGGAGGAATGGATGTGCATCGCCACACGGCACGATCGGCAAAAGCCAAGAGGAATTGCATGGAAAATATCGCAACCAGACCAAGGAAATATCTCACGGAGGAGGATCTGGCACAATGGAGCGAACTCACCTGACTCCAGCTAGTCAATGCGAGGGGCCGGCCGGGCAAAGCGCCCATCCCTGGAGTCGACAGGTATGCACTTGGCGAGTGGCCTTCCACCGTGTTCCATCAGCTCATCTGTGTGCGTCACATTCATGAGCCCGCCGACCGGGCACCCCAGTCGCTTGCTTCAGAAGTTCAGATATATATAGCCTGCAACTGGTCACCATTTAGTATAATGCATGCCATGCCATACCCCCAAGCCCTTAGTACACATAACCAAGTAGGGATACATGAGTGACCCAGCCAGCCAGCCAGCTAGCCACCGAGCATTCATGAACCGATCGAACAAACAGGCCGCCAAACAGCACGAACGCGTCGTGGACGCGGCGGGCCCGGGGCCGAAGAATGCCACGTACGCAGCCGGCCGGCCGGCCTCCATTACTCCGCACGCCGCCGCTGCTCTGCGCGCGCGCGTGGGGCGGCGCTCCGGAGCTGGCCGTGCAACGTGCCGGATCCCCTCCCCGCCACCACCCACCACCTGCCGCAGCGTAGCAGCCGCCGGTGCGCGCGCACGGAACGCTCGCCGTCCAGCGGTTGAAAAACCAAACGAGCAAGACCTCTCCTGGCACTGCATGCATGTTGCCAATATACAAGCCGGTGCCGTCGGTGAATCGAAGCTTCCTCCTCGTCTCCTCCCTGGCCTGCCGAGCGAGCAGAATCGAATCTCTGGGTCTGGGGGGGGGGGGGGGGGGGGGGCGAGGGAGCCAGCGAGCAAATTCCCCCTCGCAGCGAGATGGTGGTGGGCATTTGACCCGGATTATCTTTCTGACCGCGCAATTAACATATGCGCGTCGCCGAGGCAGGCAGGGGAATATCTGCCATCCGTATACACCCAGCTCCGGCGGCCGCCGTCCGTGCATGTTAACCGCAACTTGTCCACATGCCTTCCTGCCTTCTTCTTCTTCCTCCTTCGATTCGTGCTGCTAGCTAGCTAGCGGCGCTGCTGCTGCCAGTCTCGCACATGGCCAGGCTGCGCGTAAACCTGAGCTTAATCTTATCTAACCGCCCAACTAATCGCCGAATCTAATCTAACATCTCCGCAATTAATGACCCCGGCCCTTTCCAAGACGGCGACCGACGGTCGTTGTGCTGTGTGTTGGGTATTGTCCTTTGATTCCTGCACCAGCATACATGTACTGCTCCGTATGCAGTTGCCGGCGCCCGGCGATCGATCGACGCCATGTGACTGGGAGGACGTACAGCGGCGGCATGGCATGCACGGCCGGCCGTCCACCGCGTACGTACGACGCGTACCGGCCGGTAAGCATCTGCCTGCCTGCGCGTTTAGGGAAAGGCCGGTCCCGGTCGGGGCGGAGGCTGACCTGTACGGCCATGCCGTGACAGGGTTACAGCTAGTATCTTCCGCGAAACATGGCATGCGTCGAGCACCTCGCGCGGGCGCACGCACGAATCCATGCATGCCACTGTCCCTCTCGGCGCGGCGGCGCTCCTCCGGCCCCGTCCCCGATCCGATCCGGTACTAGAGGATAATAGTTGAGAGAAAAGAGCAGCAGCAGATCTGCCGGCTGTTGCCTTTGCCGCGCTAAATACGGCCCGGGCACAAAGCATGTCGCCGGAAAAAGAAAAGCGAAACACAAAGCCAGAGCGCAGCAGTGGACACAAGCAAGAACCCCCTACCCTAGCATCTTTCAGGCCGCGTCGTGTCCGGACCGGAACACTGGGGCTGTTTAGATTGAACGTAGAGTACTTTTTCTAGATGAATAGTGCACTGGAAAACGTGTTCTGTGAATGAGATGAATAGAAAAAACTTGAGAAGTACTTTTTCGTGAATCTGAACACAGCCCTGAACAGCGAGCGAGCATTACCCTTTTTGCAGGCGGCGTACGCTTCGCCGTGCCAGGGCTTGTCCTCTCGGTCTCCCCTTGTCCACTCGCGCCGCTCGGCGGCGTTGTCGCCGCACTGCGACCGGGGACTAGCGGCTAGCGCGCCTTTCCCCTTCCATTTTCTCCGCAGCGCGGCGACACGTACGCGCGCGTCTTCTCTGTTCACCACCCACTGCTGCGCTCCGGCACCGGCGTACCGCACTTGCTAGCTGCCGGGTTGGTGAGATCCGTGTCACGGATGTTCAGTTCATCGGTGGATACCGACGGGTCACGTACTAGCCTCACAATGCAAAAGGGACGAGCTGGAGGTCGGCTAGCCAATGCAGACGCGAGAACGAAAGCACGAACACGAGGTGGAAGACATGTAGTATCCGGACAGGTCGCGTCGACGTCTTTTGAGAGACCGCAGACAGCTAGCCGGGCATGACCGCGACGCGCGGGGCTGCGTGTTCGTGCTCGCTCGCTGCTCGCACTAGTGTACTAGTGCATGGTTGCAGTGCCTAGGGAAAAAAGATGGAGGAAGAATGGCCATGGCGTCTCGGCACGTTCCGGCAACTAATCCCTGAGGTGATCGTGCGATGCGCGAAAAAAGAAAAAAAAACACAATAATTGTGCCTAGAGTACTACTTGACGCAACATGGACGGCCATGCGAGATTCAGTTGGACTTGTACTAAAATAATGCCCACTGCTGCTAAAAACCTCGCCTTGGATTTTGGTTAGCGAATTTTAAAGAGGAGAGCCTCTCTGGATTTGTTTGAACAGAGCCGCTGCAGTGTTCCAGCTCGCAAAGAGACAGAGGGGCTGTGTCAGGAGGGTGGACTTCACTGGCATTCCAAATGTACTCGTCCACTCCATAGTCCATACTCACCACCAGCACTAGACTCCACTTGACATGAGCCGGCACGGCAGGAGTGCAATCCGCAAGCACCAGTTGCCATTCCCAGGAAGCAAGCAGGATCTTCAGTTCCCGGTCCCCCGCTGCACCGCCGCCGTTGCTGCTTCACCTCTTCTGGAACGCCGCCGATCGCTGGCAGACACTCCCACACCTACGCCGTCGGTCAATGACTCGCCTTGGAGGCTACAGAAACATCTCTGCCCGGCTGTACGCCACTCGCCGGCACTGCCCCTCCGAACGCTCGGTCGCTTCCCACATTATCCGGCACGCACGAGATAAACGCACGCCCCGGAGCCGGGCCACTAGGCCGAGGAGGAGTGAGTGAGTGCTGGCCGCCACCGAGGAGGATATCGCGCGCGCCGCATCGCCGGGGCCGGGAGAGAAGGGAAGGGGCCTCGCCGTGACCTGTCCGCGGGGTCCGACGTGGGCGTGCTTGCCGGGCTGTTGCCCACCTCCCGACGCGACACGGGTCCCCACCCTGCCGCCCCCTCCCCCGACACCCCTCGCCGTCGCCCTCGTGCCCTCCCGCTCCCGCCCACCTATATAAACCCCGCCTCCCACCTCACCCATCCATCAAACTCGCTCTCCCCAATCTCATCACTCCCTAGTCAGAACAACGAGGCATTTCTTTGTTCCATCGTGTCGCCACCATTTCCGGCGCTCAACCAACTCCCTCCCCCCTTGTTTCCTGTTGCATCGATCCTCCATCCCCTCTTTGAACCTGCCCGTTTGGGATCGATGGCGGTGATGACGGACATGCCTCCGGCGACGGCGCTGCGCGCGCCGGCACCGGCCGCCGCGGCGGGGGGCAGCAGCGACAAGGACGCCGAGAAGCTTCGGTTCATCGAGGAGATGACCTCGAACGTGGACGCGGTGCAGGAGCGCGTCCTGGGCGAGATCCTGGCCAGGAACGCCGAGACGGAGTACCTGTCCCGCTGCGGCCTCGCCGGCGCCACCGACCGCGCGGCGTTCCGCGCCAAGGTGCCCGTGGTCACCTACGAGGACCTCCAGCCCGACATCCAGCGCATCGCCAACGGCGACCGCTCCCCCATCCTCTCCGCCCACCCCATCTCTGAGTTCCTCACCAGCTCCGGCACCTCCGCCGGCGAGCGCAAGCTCATGCCCACCATCAAGGAGGAGCTCGACCGACGCCAGCTCCTCTACAGCCTCCTCATGCCCGTCATGAACCTGTAAGTACTCCATCGTCTCATCTCGCTACTAGGCTGTGTTCAGATTCAAGGAAAAAGTACTTCTCCAACAAGTTTTTCCTATTCATTCCACTCACAGAACACGCTTTCCAGTGCACTATTCATTTAGAAAAAATATTTTTTGCTTCCAATCTGAACACAGCAGTCCATACTCCATAGTAATAATTGGCCTGGGGAGACTGTACTGATTTGACAAACAAAGACACAAGTCTCATGGATTAATTGATTGCTACCATGACAAACGCAGGTACGTGCCTGGGCTGGACAAGGGCAAGGCGCTCTACTTCCTGTTCGTCAAGTCGGAGACGACGACGCCCGGCGGCCTCACGGCCCGTCCCGTGCTGACGAGCTACTACAAGAGCGAGCACTTCAAGAACCGTCCCTACGACCCGTACCACGACTACACGAGCCCGACGGCGGCCATCCTCTGCGCCGACGCGTTCCAGAGCATGTACGCCCAGATGGTGTGCGGCCTCTGCCAGCGCCACGACGTGCTCCGCGTGGGCGCCGTCTTCGCCTCGGGCCTCCTCCGCGCCATCCGCTTCCTCCAGCTCCACTGGGAGCAGCTCGCCGACGACATCGAGTCGGGCTCCCTCACCCCTCGCGTCACCGACCCGTCCGTCCGCGACGCCGTGTCCTCGGGCGTCCTCCGCCGCCCCGACCCGGAGCTCGCCTGCTTCCTCCGCGCCGAGTGCTCCCGCGGCGACTGGGCCGGGATCATCACCCGCGTCTGGCCCAACACCAAGTACCTCGACGTGATCGTGACCGGCGCGATGCAGCAGTACATCCCGACGCTCGAGTTCTACAGCGGGGGGCTCCCCATGGCGTGCACCATGTACGCCTCCTCCGAGTGCTACTTCGGCCTCAACCTCCGGCCCATGTGCCACCCGTCGGAGGTGTCCTACACCATCATGCCCAACATGGGCTACTTCGAGTTCCTCCCGGTCGACGAGGCCAGCGGCGTGGCGTCGGGGGACGCGGCGCAGCTGGTGGACCTGGCGCGCGTGGAGCAAGGGCGCGAGTACGAGCTGGTGATCACCACCTACGCGGGGCTCTACCGCTACCGCGTGGGCGACATCCTCCGCGTCGCCGGGTTCCACAACGCCGCGCCGCGGTTCGCGTTCGTGCGCCGCAAGAACGTGCTGCTCTCCATCGAGTCCGACAAGACCGACGAGGCCGAGCTGCAGCGCGCCGTGGACCGCGCGTCGGCGACGCTCCGGGCGTCCCGGCCCGGCGCGGCCGTGGCGGAGTACACGAGCCACGCGTGCACGCGCAGCATCCCGGGGCACTACGTCATCTACTGGGAGCTGCTGGAGAACTCGCGGCGGCAGGATGGGACGGTGGTGGACGGGGAGACGATGGAGAGGTGCTGCCTGGAGATGGAGGAGGCGCTCAACACGGTGTACAGGCAGAGCAGGGTGGCGGACGGGTCCATCGGGCCGCTGGAGATACGGGTGGTGAGGTCGGGCACGTTCGAGGAGCTCATGGACTACGCCATCTCGAGGGGGGCGTCCATCAACCAGTACAAGGTGCCGCGGTGCGTGTCGTTCCCGCCCATCGTGGAGCTGCTCGACTCGCGCGTCGTGTCGCGCCACTTCAGCCCGTCGCCGCCGCACTGGGCGCCGGCGACCGGCCGCTCCGGCGACTAGAAGTCCCAACCGACGGACCACCAAGGATTGCATCTTATTAATTTGTTAGCTTTAGACAAGCGCGCGGTGCACGCAGCGTCGTCACGTTCGTTCGCCCCTAGTACTAGTGTTGATTAGATGGTTTGTTTTTGCAGTTTTCTTTGTGTTTTTTGGTCGTGTTGTTAGGCCAATTGTCGTGTCAAATTAACTAGGCCAGTGGTTCGTTAGAGGAGGAGCGTGTCGAGTAGTGCGTTGTGCTATGTAATGTGGGTGGGTGAACGCTCTGCAGGGGCAAGTTAGCCGCTGCCGGGGGGTTGTTAATTGCTAGTAGTGCTTAGCGAGTGATGCCGTTCACTGGTACCAGTGCTAGACTTTTATCTCTGCCAAGTAAACGAGATGTGAGAATTATTAACGTGCCAAAAAAAAGGCCGTGTCCCCACGTCCATCCAGATTTGGGTGTTGTTGTTGTGGTCTTGGCAGCCTCGCAGCCTTTCCATATTTAGGGCGTGCGGCAGGCACAGCCAGAGTCCATGATGCGTCCGGCCATGATGATTAGCCGCCGCTAATCGGGAGAGAAAGCAGGGGGGAAGCGTAGACTGGAAAGTACGTACACCGGCAAACATTGGACTCAAGCATCCACGGTCAAAAAGCAGGCCTGCAGGCTGCAGCCCTGCAAGCGGCTGCAGGTAGACTGCTAGAGCAGCCCTGCGGCCTGCGATTCCGAAGCCTTTGGGCGGGTTTAGATTAGGAAAGATGGACCTAAAAGTCACGGTAGATGAATATTATTCCGTACGCGGAAACGATAAGATAAATATAAAAAAGTTTGATGAATAGTGTTTTTGTTAAGGAAGTTGATGAAACTAAAAGCACCCTGTTGGTGAGGGGTTAAAAGAACTTTTTTTTAAAGAAGTATATTCTGTGAGAGTGATGAATAGGAAAGTTGAAAAAAATGAAAGATGAACTTTTCTGACAATCGTGTTTTCTGATAGCGATGGAATAATAAAGTGCAAAGAACTTTTTATCTAAACATAGTGTTTTTTTTCCTCTCGCCTAGCCCTGCCTTTTCTAGCACAGCGGGCGATTAGTGCGTGATCATTCGGTATCACCCTGAGGGAAATAAGGCCAGTATGAGAGTAATGATGACGGAAGATTCCAATAATGCAGTGAGCAGTTCTTTCTTGTTGGACGACGATTCCAGGTTTATTTTCCTTATTCCTACGCCAATATCTAGTGGAGGGTGTTTACTTGAAACCTGCCATCTAACAGTATACTCCCAATCACAGCATTCCGTTTTCGGTGAGTTTCACTACACAGTTACCTAGACTGCCACGTTAGCTTTTTAATGGAATGAAACTGTCACTCTAATGCACAGTTTCATGGCATAGTTTCATAAACAAAATACAAAATTTACTTTGACATTGTGATGTGATCAAGAGTGCCAAGACAACACTGTAGCCTTGTTGCATTGCAATTGTATCTAAATTAACTATCACTATAGTTGTTGAATATGGTAAATAAATCTGGTTGGCTAAAAAAATACATTAACTACCCTTTGAATCCTTTGATGATTAACCGAGAAAATATCATCACTCTCCTCTGACATCTCGTGGTTCCTAGCACTTGTACAGTGGAAATTTGCACACACCAAAGCATTCAGAGGATAGATCACACCTGAATGGAGCCACAGAAAAATTCAGAGATTAGTATATTACCATCTGCACACGCACTCCATCTGTATGCACAAACTGAATACGAGACGGGATTAACTACCCTCTGCACAAACTGAACGAGAGATCGAAATTCCACCAATATGATAAGTGTTGGTGTTCAGCTAATCAGTCCAATTCACTGATGATAACCATTCACAAGAGTGTTCAAGATTTGGGGATTAGCTTCCTACCAATGCACAATCTGAACAAGGGAGGGAAACAACCTTGGATACAGAAGATGATTGACCATCGTGGTTGCCAACTCCAGATTCCGGCAGACTCCAAGCTCCCCTCCGCAACGCCGCAACAAGCCAGACAGCACAGCCGCCGGCCTACAAGACTGGGCAGGACGCGAGATTGGAAGGGAGGAGGTAGCACCGCCGCGCGGGAGATGGGGAGAAACAGCGTGCCGCACGGGAGCGCGCGGGAGGGAGGAAGAGCAGGCACCGCGCGGGTGACGGGGAGAAAGCGCGCGCCGGCGACGGGGCACTGGATGGCTCCGTCGATCCGGATGAAACGCGAGCAGTCTCAGTGCGGTGTCGTCCGGTTACCGATATCTCGGTAACAGGTGAACATGGATGTCGGGGTGATGAAACGGTTTCCTTCTCTTCCTTCATAAATACAGTGCCATGTCATCAAATTTACCTACATAGCATCTTATTTATTGCTCATGAAACTCCCATTGAGACTGGCCTAAGAGGTGGCAGGAGTAGCATCTGATTTGCGCGGCGGCGGCCGCCTACCACATTAGGGAACACATCGATTTGCTGCTGTGGGTGATAATTATTTGTGATGAGCAGGTTGTACAGTACGGCGGGATTTGATTCATCCGGTCCGGTCCGCCGAGCCCAGAGCCAAATCCCCCTTTTGCCAGAAAGCACGGTCGTTTTCCGAGTCACACGCGTGCACGGGGCTAGCGATCGCGGCGACGCCGCGCCGGGCCGCCCCCGTCGCTTTCCGCAGGCGTGTTGCTTGCCGCCGCTTTGCCTCCAGATGGGATGGGGAATCGCTCGGTGCGCGAGGGGGCCCTGAGCGAGTGGCACACGCGCACGCACGGCACGTACTAGGCCGGGCTCGGCGCCGATTCTTGTTCAGATTTTTCATGTCCCGTCGCCTCACGGGGAAATACCGGCTCGGTTCCGTGTACGGCCGCGTTGCGTCGGGGACTCATGGGGTGTGCAGACTGCAAAGTGGATGGCGCGGTGAATCTTTCTTTCGGTTTCGTTTACCGTGGTGGATGCCCATCAGAGTTGCCGGTTGCCGACGATGAGTTGATGTATACGGCGGCCGCTAGAATCTCGTGCGGACATCTAGGCTCGAATCCATGATAATGGAGGCCTTTATTCCCCTTGATTGATCTTTCGAAATAATAGAGAGGCCATCATGTCGCATCATCCGTTTAGTCAGACCAGGCATTGGCCGATTGGCGCATAGCTATGCGATAGAATGCGAATGCGAGTTGCCATGCTGGTAAGTGGTGACAAGAGTCACGTTTTCCTGGCGGAGCCCGGAAGCGGAAGATTGTCTGCATCTGCCAAAAAGTTCGACGTCTCCCTGTTAAAAGAAAACTATAAATGTACATGAGGAATTAGACAACGACGCCCGCACTTTTGTTTTTTCAGTCAATTGTTTGGTTTGACGTGTGAGTATACCCCGTCCAGGACTGATGGCCTGGCCGCATGAAGGCAAAAGGATATTACAAATAACTAAACCGTGACCTTTGCTGAACACCACTCACTGAATAAAATCCGACAATGGGCACTACCCTGCTTGAACCCTATCTAAAGCTTCTTGAGCAATGCTTCTCCTGAGTTGAGCTGCCGTCGTTGACAGACAATTTGAAGGTCCGAACATTTCTGCCATTCCAAATCATCCACCAGTTGACTAGCGTTCTTGATGGCGCATTCTCACCGGGCTGAGCAAATTCTAGCACACATCAAAACGACCGCAACTGAAGCTTTTGCCCGAAGAAGATGGGGGCGAACGGGTGCGTGCCGCACTGCCCCTTTGCCCGACTCCCGGCCGCGCGCGCCGATTCTACTCGACCACAAATATGTCTGGGAAGCGTGAGCAGGTGACACCATTGTCCATGGCGTGCTGATTGCCTTGTACTGTATATTGGTTCTATTTGAATTCGCTTTCCTCTTCTATGGTTAGATTAAAATATAAACAATGATTTTTTTTTCACTTCTCGTTTGTTGTAGTTTCAAATCTCTGAAGCGGCCTACCAGATAAACAAGAGTAAACGAAAAAAAAAACAGGCCGTTTACTCGTTTAGCGGGATTGTCATTTATTTCCACCTACATACCGCTTATTAGGCCGCCTCCAACAGCATAAGTCAGCTGCTGACTCTTACGGGATTAAAAAAGGTAGAAATCTGGCACTCAAGTAGCTTTGAAATATGTGCGTAGAGAGAAGCATCCATTGGAAGCCGAGCGAGATAGTCTCTTGTCAGCGCGCTAGCGTGAGCCATTTTACACTGTTCATTGCATAAAATATTTAAATTTAAAATATTTAAATTTAAATTTAAAATGGAAAAATATCAAAAAAATTTCTAAAAATACTTCAAGGTATATGTAATCTATTGGTGTCAAAAATTTTCAAATATTTGCTCATTTGATATTTTTTGCAGGCATTAGAAGTTCAACAAAAAAAAAAGGAAAAGAAAAAAATCGGCTCATTGAACTTCTAATGCACACAAAAAATACTAAATACACTAATATTTGAAAAATTTTGACACCATTAAATTCTACACACCTTGAAATATTTTTAGGAATTTTTCTTTTATTTTTTTAAATTTTTAGTTAAATTTGGAAACATGACAAATTATGTATCGAGCCGGCTTACCGCCCAAACCGCTCGGCTTACCGGTCAAACCGGGCGGCTTACTGGTTCAAATCGATTGAACTAAGATTTCATATATATTTGAATTCAAAATTTGAATTTGTCTGGTTTTGATCGGTTTCCGCAGGAACCGGACCGGTTAACCGCTACCGCCGGCCGGCAGTTTGGCCCTCTGGTTCGGTTTTGTGAACCTGGTTGGAGGAGGCCTTATCATGCTTGGGCTTGGACTGCTCGGAGTGGGCACCAGAGCGAAACGTGGCGAAGATGATCACAAGCCGGCCGGCGCCGCGCGAGCCGCGCTATGCGGGTTGACCCGAACCTATATACTTACTGTATAGTATAGGACGTACATGTACGGACGCACGTTCTAGCTACAGTCAGCGCCACACAAGACAAGTCCCCATTATTGACTGAACTTTGAGAAAGGGATACAGCAAGAACCACAAGGGGCACGCAGCAGGCATCATCGATCGGGCGATAGTTGGCAGCAGGCCTGGGTGTATGGGCGGGCGTGGTGCCAACCGGCCTGTACACGTACACCGATGATGTAGCACCTGTTCGCAACAAGCTTCAGCCATACTACATGCGATCGGAAGCCGCCACAGCCGCCCGATCGTGCGAGTATACGCCAGGCTGTCAGGCTAAGGCCTCCCCCAACGGGAAGAGCCAGCTTCCAGCTCGTAGGCCTCCTCCAACGGGGTATCTAAGAGCTAACAGAAATGCTATTTTACTCCGTGAACAGTAAAAAAAGCATCACGCTAGCACGATCATAAGAGCTGGTCTCGCTCAGTTCCCTATGAGCTTTTCTCTCTGTGCACACGTACCAAAGCTCTTTGAGTGAATGGGTTTTAACTTTTTTTACCTCTCAAGAGTCCGCAGGTGCCCTATACTGGGTTCAGATTAAAAAAAAAGTACTTTTTTAATAAGTTTTCTATTCACCTTACTCACAGAACACGCTTCCTAATACACTATTCAACAAAAATACTTCTTTCTAAATGAACACAGCACATACCCTTGGAGGCGGCCGTAGTTTCATTTTTTCTGACAGTAACTAGAGCAGTGCACCGAGGAGAGGCAGTGAGAGGAAAAGAATTGAAAATCGTGCACGATAAGCTCCTGTAGTCCATCAACCACCGTTGGAGGAGGCCTAACATCGCGACCGTGCGGTTATTTTTAGGCACGTTTGTCTTGTCCTCTCAGAAGCAGCCGGTACACCTGTAGGATCGGATCTACTACTACTACCGAGAAGATCGAAGCTTGTTTCCTTCCCAAAATTCCGTACGCGCGCAAGTGTGCCCAGCACTCGGACTGGGGCGCACCCGACAAACTCCGGGAACGGCCGCCGGTTGGGCACATGCATATTAATTCATGATTCATGCGTGTATACGTTTGTTCGATCGTACACGCAGGCGAGCTCTCTTCTGTCCTACTATGGGTGAGTTTAGATTGGGAGAAAAAACCATTGTAGATTCAGAAAAACACTGTAGATCGTTCTGGGAAACGTGTTCTATAAGTGGGAGGGATGAGATGAATAGGGAAAAGTTAGATGAATAGTGTTTTTTTAAGAGAAGTTAGGTGAACTAAACTCACCCTATTCCAAGCTGAGACCAGCTCTAGCGGCTGGTACGCATTATTGCGGCCGATCGAGACACGGAGGCAGGTTTCCGTGCCTGTGCTTCCGTGCGCTGCTAGCTACGTACACCAACTCTCTCGAATCATTCCCACAAGTTTGCAATTGTTTTCGTAGGTCGTCGTCGTGCTAGAAAGCCTTTCTTTTTTTCAAGCCATGGCGACACCACGCTTGCCGCGCGCCACCCTACCTTTTGACTAATTGTCTGTGCTCGGCATCAGCTTGGCAAGAGCTGACCGGAGACGATTAAGTTAGTGGCTGCATGGCGCCTCGAGGAGGGGATCCGGCACTTGTTTTCTTTTCGGTCCCAGGCAAACAATGCTATGCAGCAGCGAGCTAGGTCGCAAACAATATGTAGGAGTAGTACATTAGTATAGTGTAGAGTTCAATTTGGCTATATATTAAGTATATGTATATATATATATATATATATATATATATATATATATATATATATATATATATATATATTAGTTGTAGTAATGTATGATGCATATGCTTTGCTTGGTGTCTGTAGCAGCAGCAGAAGCCTGGAAAGCAGGGACGAACGACCTATCGGCTAATCAAATGCTGTTGACTCCTCAGGTACGGGAGATAATTAAGCGACTCTTGGGTCGGAGTCCCTCCAGGAAGCTGCTTCCAACAGTATCATGCATCCGTGCATGTGCCTGCTGGGAGTGCTGGCTATAGTATGTGACTGGCTAATGTGCCCTATATGCTCGACTGGTGATGAATAATGCAGCCGTGGTTCATATGGGTTCGTAAACTATCCTGGAAACTGGAGGCATTAATATATGTGTGCACTAGACAATACTAGCTAGTTCATCAATATTGCATTAGACAATACTAGCTAGTTCATCAATATTAGTATCACCCAGGTAAAAGGACCTCTTCCTCACCTAAATCTTGAGCCATTGGATATGGCTCAGATTGGATCTAGAAATCACCCAACCCTAATCATCTTCTTCCTCCCCCCTCTCTCTCCTCCCCACTCCAACCGCCGTCGCCGCCAGCCGCTCCCCTCCGGCGCCAGCGGGCTAGGGCCACGACGGAGCTCCCGCCGGCATGGCCAGCGGGAGCTCCGGCGTGGCCCTAGCCCACCGCCGCCGCCAGCCGCCATTGTCGTCGTACGCCTCCGCCGCCACCCTCGCCCGACCGCCGTCCACCGCCGCCTGGGCCGGCGGCGCCGGCGGCGCCGCCGTCTCTGCCGTCGGCCCCTGCCGGGCCTGCCGGCCGCCCCCGGGCCCTCCTCTAAGCCGGGGGGTGAGGATGGACCCCAGCAATCCCGGAACCCTAACCCCGGGACCCTAACCTCGCCGGGAGTTCGCCGGAATCTCACCGGAGTTGGAGAAGATGAGGAGGGAAGAAGATAAGGTGAAGAGAGAATTTGGGTGAGGAGATGCCTAATTTCACCCAGGTGAGCTATAGCTTTTCTTAATAATAATGCACCTATGGTTCATGCTTAGATTTTTTTTGCTTTTTTAAAAAAGAGAGGTTATATGGCTATTATTTCCAATAAGTACGGATGGCTCGATGGCGCTGCCTCTCTCTATTCTTGAAAATTTATTTCGTGGGGATTAACATGCACGCAACTGTTTGGGCCCAACCAATAAGTACAGATGGCTTGTGCCAATGCACGTCCTATAGAATGGAGCAAAACCAGAGCTGCCGCAGCCTGCTTTCTCCACAAAACCGATGCCGCGCCGGCCGCCTGCCGGCGTTCCGGGCTGGTAAGGACGGCCCAGCCCTTTTGCCGATGCGCTCTGCCTCTGCTGCCTGGATCACAGCCCCGTGTTCCCCTCCAGGCTCCAGCCAGCGCATCTGGATTGACCGCTGATTCCTACGCGCTTCCTGTCGGGAGCACCGTGCTAAACGACCAGGGCGAAGCCAAAATGTTAGGGCGCCGGGTCTAACTTAAAATCGAGTGGGGATCATTTATACTTTTAACAACAACGTACATTTGATTTTTCATGGAAATCTACTAAAGTCATTGGGGTCGGCCGACCCCGGTGAGAAGCTTGACCATCGGCAGAAAAATGGGGGATTGAAAAGGAAATTCACGCAGGCTCATAATCATACACAAGTACGGAATAGTAGCGACTTATATTGTATAATTTATAGACAGCAGGTAATCCAAACTCGTCGGATGAGTATGTCGCAGCAGAGTTGTTTTGCTACCAAGGGAATTTCCAGAGTTAGTATTTTTTTTGGAAGTACATTTCCAGAGTTCGGTGCTACGTTCAATTCGATCCCTTTCTTTGGAGGGCCTTGTTCGTATGGGCAGTGTGCTCCGTGTGGCAGTCTAGGATTTAGGCCATCGAGTTAGCGTACAGGCCCTGTTCGGCTTGCTGGGCTGGTGGCAGTCTACCGATTGGGCCGATTGATGTGTGCTCACTTGCAACTTTTCAATCGTACACGTATTGGACCAGGCCCCTGATGAGAAGTAGCCCAATAAATTCGAAAGTGTACCCAAGGAAACTTTGGGCCCAGGAACAAAGGCCTCACTCTGCAAGACTAATGGGCCTGTTTGGTAGAGCTTCTTGAGGCCTTATGTCATGTTGTCTATCCAAATCCACCCCCCCCCCCCCCCCCCCCCCCCCCAAAAAAAATAAAAAAACTGGATGTCGTGATTTTGGTAGCAGCAGGCAGCAGCTGTGTGTTGCAAAATCAATCATGTACCCGTCCATATGTGGTAGAGTTTAGAAACACCGAGCCCGGACTCCGGTGTGCTGTTGTCTGCGCTCACGGCGGCCCTTCTTCGTCCCTCTCCATGTCCAAAGCATTCGCACGCAGTTTGCTCTGTAGCCGCCGGGATCAGGACGACATCCTATGTACGCCTGATCAATCCAACAGAAGCAGCTGTCATGCATGCCAGAAGCACGGACGCATCCTGATCCCAGCGTAGTGTGAGCCCACAGGTGGAAACGGCATCGGCGGGCGCATCAAGCTGCTGCTTCTCTGCGGATGATCGATCGCGTTCTGGCCCGGCCCGATGCCCCGATCGCAAGATGATGGATAGCCTCACACATGCCAAAGGCTGGCTACTGCTCAGAGCTTCCATTCTTTTTGGGATCTCGGGCTCCCTCCCTTTTGCTGCTTTTTGCCCATTTGGCTTTACCCCCATCTCGCTTTACCGCATTCCAAAGGGAATTTTGCATCAAAGGGAAAAACACTCGTTGCAGCTGCAGGTGTGGTACTGCCGCAACGAACCCCAGGAATCTCAATTCTCATCGTCATGTGTAGCGTACATGTCCTCATCGATCGGATCCCCCCTGTCATTTGTCACGACAACCAGCCAATACCAATCCTACTACCGAGTACTACTAGTACTGATTTTAGTTATTGACTAGGAGCATTTAAAATGTCCAGACACGACATCAGTTAGCAGAATTAAAATCAAGTAACGAAATACAGAATCTACTTTTGAAGAAAGAAATAATCTTTTGTCCATCGAATTGTTGGTCGCTATATGCTGCCAGTTTGAACACCCCAATAAATCGAGTCGGAACACCATCATCAACAATCCCCAGAGACCAGAGTTGTTGGGGTTCTTCGTGGGGCAGCAATACGTGCTACGTACCTCGTTCTTGTACCTAGCGTCCGGTGTCCCTTATCCACGCGCTCACCCTTTTTTTTTTCTTTTTGATGTATTTTAAATTCTGCTTCGCTGCTGCGTACTGTACGTACTAACTACACATCAGGGCTAGAGGGAGACAAGGCGCCGGAGAACGAAAACGCACGAGCTCGCGAGCGACTCTCGGCCGCGTTCGGCGCCATGTTCGGCGCTGCGAGCATGTGGGTACTTAACGCACGACAGGAACGCGCGAACGCCCAGTGTGTCTCTCCCCCCTTCTATACCGTTGGAGAGAGCTCTACTGATGAAACTGATGATGGAATGATCCGGACGTCTATCCATCCTCCGAAGACCGACAGATCCTCGCTCCTGAAAGGCACTCGAGCTTGTATGACCGGAAAATCGTCATGCCTCGTTGCTACGGCCGACCAGTCCTTGCCTTGTTGACCCAGCGACAGGCTCTGGAGCATCGACGTAATGTTCTCTTCTCTGGACAGTAGCAGAGTCAGTTACCGCTGCATATATCACCAGTGATGAGAAGAGTTGCAGTTGCAGGGGACGAAATGAAGGCGGTCACATGCCGCCCGTGGCGGCGGGAGCAGCCGAACCGGACGTACGATAAGCCATCAGGCCGAACATGCATCTCTGGCAAGGGGAAGGATCACACTGGTGCGATCAAGGGGATAAGAGCACGCGCGCACGGGTTGGATCAGACGACACGATGCGCCAACAGTGCTCGAGATCGCCGGTGGTGGTCGACCCGCAGCGGATGGCAGAGCATGCCCCGAGCACGAATCATGTGCACACGAATGTCCGCAGGCAGCAGCGCATCATGCGTATCATCATCGATCGGGACCCGTACCCGGCCTCTTCAGGAAAGAGACTACTACAGGGCCCCGGACGTCATCTTACTGCCGTCCGGATGTACAGTACGTGCTGTGCTCCGGCCGTATAAGCGTATAGCGGTGTACAGCGGAGTACACTCGTAGCCGTAGCAGCAACTGTGGGCACGGCGTATACCCGTCACGCAGGCCAGTTTGTGCCGATCGACCAGCTGCTGCTGGTCCAGCATGCATTTGGCTGCTTGCTAGCCACAACGCACGTACGGGACCATGCATGCATGCCCAGCAGCAGCGGTCCATCGATCTCGATCAGGATCACTGTAGCAGCGAGGTGATCCGATCCCAGCACCCTCCCTGGTGATTTTGTCGTCCGGAAGCCGGATCGGTCGTCTCTCCCACTGTTTGCGACTTGGTTGGGTCCGTAACTGATCGGTCTCCCCGGCGGCCGTGATCCGCCACCGACCTACCATCGATGGCCAACCTAGCTAGCTCGATCTTGGCTCCCGATTGGGCCGTGGGCACGTGTTCGCTAGCCGCACGGGCGGAGAGCCAAAGAAATCACACTGCGGCTCGCTCACCCTCTTGCACGTTAGATACGCTCAACTGTGCGATCGAGAGGGGAGAAAAACACAGGGTGAAAGGGGCGCCGTGCACCAGCGACATTGACATTGAGCGCCTCCTCGTGCACGCGCGCGCCCCGGGTTTCTGTATGCTTATTCATAAGTTTAACACCTGCCCCTGACCCTGAATGATATACTTTCAGGTAATAAAGCCCCAGCTTTGCGTTGGACGGTGGGTACGACCGGGAGATCAGCGCAGCACACAACGCGTTGATCAAACCGAACCAAGCCGTGCAAAGGGTCAACAAGCTGATCGTAGATCCCATCCACCAATCGCCATCAGGGGGCTTAACGCTTAATAACTGGCCAGTGTGCCCTCCTGGCTTCTTTACGGCCGAGAAGAGGAGGCACCAGTAAGGCAGCAGCTAGATCGATCACACGCGACGGCCGGGCTTCGCGCTCACGTGCGCCCGGCCCGGCCGAGGCGGCGGACCACACGCTGACGATGGACAAGTCGGCCGTGCCCGTGTCCTGTGCTACGCTACGGCCCGCCGGCAGGCCCCTACACGGAAAGAAAAGGCTCATGCATGTTCGGCTGTCCCGTCGGACGGGCGAAGACGATCAAGTATGCTCGCGCGCGTGTTAAAAGCCTAGCCAAAGCCAAGAGAATTGAACGCCAAACAAACAGCTGCGCCATGCGTGGACAGCGACGCGCGACGGGTTACCTTGTTAGCTTCATGAGCTTAGCCGCTCACCCTCAACCACCGGCCGTGTCGCCGACGGGAATTTATTGTTGTAATATTTCAAGAAACAAGAGACATGCTTTTAATAATAAATAAATTGCATATAATAATAATATTTACAATTTCTTGAATAACAATTATATTTCTCAGATGATACGCATGTTTATAGATTACACACATGATATTTCAAAGTAATAGAAACATGAGCCTAATTTATCCATGGTCGTTCTCAAATCCATAAACAAGTTAAGTAGATGAAGAAAACAAATCATAGACCAAGACATAAGAAGTATGTTCATGAATTACTCTCAGATAGTGGGTTGCTTTTACAAGCCTTCCAACACTAGGTGTTGTCAAATCCTCGACTAGTGTGGCACTCCTACTCAATATGAACTTAATTCTATACTCCAGATTAAATCATAATGAAATTCAGTGACAAATGACGCTCAACCAGTAGCAAAAACAAGAACCACGGATATGAGCAAGTTCAAGCAGACAACTGGCGCCACAAATTCATGCACGTGTGAGAAAACACGGCCTGCAATAAGTACTAGTGACCTCACAGAAGTACGAGTAAACTTAGAGATACAAAACAAGTATAGAATTCAGAGGATAAGCCACACTAGTCTCACAATTCACCACTAATCATCATCGAGTATATCTTAATCTGTCTATCCATGCAATCACACCCAAGATTTAACTAGCAGATTGCACGATATCAAAATCGAACGAACAGAGAGAGGCAACGAAAACTCACTGCACGTAGAGAGTCTACGTGGGAAGACAAAGCTCAGCGAACAATTGTTCTGTCCCAGAAAACCAATTCCGCCGCTCACGTCCGAGTCGTCGAAGCGGGAGGTTGACGGAGATACTGAGCCGCTGTCGATGCCGGCGGGAACGTCGACGGCAGCAACCCGAGAAGAAGACGAACGCCGCACAGCAGATGACCCAGGCACCTGGAAAAGGTGGACGACGAACAGAACCACGAACTGCAGCACGACACCATACAGGCGCAGCACTGCAACCGCTCAAATTCTCCTCACCAGAGAACTCGCGAAAACAGCTCCGGCGACCACCAGAGGAAGGGAACCAGAGGAGCAACCACCAGTAGAGTGGATCTGAGAGGGGAGAAAGCTCAAGTGTGTTGAGGGAGAGAGACTTCCCCAAATATACAGGCGAGGAGGAGGAGCAGCAGCCACTCGAGCGAGAGCCACGCACCCGCAAGAAGCTCGAGCGCCGTTGGGCGCCGCCAGCGCCGCCGCCGCATCGCACGCTCGCGAGCGAGCGAGCGGAACGCCCGGAGAGTAGGAGGTGCAGCAGCCACTCAAGCCACCCACGCGCCCGCGAGAAGCTCGGGCGCCGTTGGGCGCCGCCAGCGCCGCCGCCGCATCGCGCGCTCGCGAGCGAATCGCTCGGAGCGTTGACGAGGAACAACGAAGGGATAACCCTATCCCTTCGCTGGCGGCTGGCTGTGGTTCTTCTCGTTGCTGGCGAGCTGGTCTGCTCGGCCCAGTGATGGGCCTTGTAGCGGCCCAGTTCGCCTAGCAGCCATTCCCCCTTTTTTTTTATCCATTTACTAAAAGGGAAAAACCTCTAAAATGGACAACATTTATCCCATTATTACCGGAATGCGGGCTTCGTTTTTTTAGTATGCAAATAATAGCCTCCGCTTCTCTCTCTCTTAAGCAGATGTCAAGCAAGGGCGAAAGGCCAATAATGCATTCCGTAGGGATGATAATTACCACTTACACTTATTATATACTAGTAAAGACGCACGTGCGGCACGCACGTGCAAGCACGTGTTTAAAAACAAATCTAGTTTAAAATTTTATATTCATACTTTTGTCAGATTTTTTTCTCATACATATATATTTGGAGTCAAATACACAAAGGACTTTAATTCGATAACTCCGAAATTATTAGTCCTGGTTTCGGTTATCATTTGTGCATATTCGACATGGCAAAAAATTAGAGAACTGTGTTTGCTACCGATTAGAGTGCGTGTTTGCTAAAACAAAAGGTAAGATGATTACAGAGACTCTTTATTAGAAAATTTAAGTAGGGCCTCTCCTGCTGTTTGCCTAAAAAAAAGATGATTATAGAGGAGTTTTAAGTCCATCCCTTCTTTTGTTGCTCTTTTTTTTTCTAATCCAAGAGTTTGACCCAACATGTCCTGATAGACAAAATCGCACGTACATGTTTGGTCAGATTCTTCATTGTTATCTTGTGTCCATATCGTTCAGTACTCATTACATGAGTAACATGATAGCTAATTGGTCTTTGAAAGCATAGCGTAAAAGATAACGGAGTGTCTAGACACGTACTCCCACCGTCCAAAAAAAGAATGACGTTTTTTTTCACTTTCAATTATATGTCTATTCAAATTTTTTAGATAAAATACTAAAACAAACATGCCATGACAAAATTATAGTTGATGATAAAAGAATTATAAATAAATAAATAATATTTGTATGTATATTTTAAATAAGAAGAATAGTCAAACATGATGTCTAAAAGTTAAAAACATCATTCTTTTTGGGATTTGGGACTACTTTGCACGGGGCAAATAAGATGTGCCGGCTATATTAGTTACTAATGTACACTCTAACGGCCTTGGCTTTGTGTTATCAGTATATCAGTTCTTTCTAACTCTACATTGTCTCGTAAAAAAATTTGGTAATATAACATTAATTTTTTTCTGTCATTCTAAAATGGATAATAGAGGTAAAAGATCCGTTGAACCCTTGCTTACCTCTAGTTTTCGTAATTTTCTCCTAACTATATTTTGGATTTCATATGAAATTAAAAAGGAACTAATAAAAATGATTATTGATTAACCTTTTCCTTTTTACGTGATAAGTACATAAGTTGATGCTTTTTTCTGCTTCTTTCTTCAACGCATCTTTCTACCTGGCCTTCATCTCTTTCCTACCCATCTCACTGACGTAGCTCATTTGCGTTCTTGTTTTCTACTATTGTCCTCTGCCACGCCGGCGCTCCCCCACCGGTCCAGGCATGCGTGGTCGTGGCCGAAGCCTTGGAGGCTTGGACATCCTCCAGCGACGGACATCACCATTGCCGAGCGCCCGACGTCGACGCCTGCAGGTCCTGGCTGACGGCCTGAGGCGGAGCTCCTTAGCGCGGCCGCGGCAAACGCGTGGGCGTCAGCGTCGGCGTGCAGGAGGAGCAGAAGGCAGAGATGGCGAGGCCGCGGCGGCGCGGGCGCCAGTGCCGGCGTACGGGACGAGCGGAACACGAGCGCCGGCGTGCTGGATGAGCGGGAGGCGGACATAGGGATTGGACGAACACGGCGGAGCTCCTCTCGCGGACGCCGCGTCCAATTAGAAAAGGAGAAAAATGATTTCGGTAAGGGAAAAAAATGATTTAGGTGGGTATAAAAATATGGGTGACAAAAACATTTACTTTTTGGCAGAAACATTTTCTAACTCTCAGTTTTGGTGGGTTTGACCCCCTCCCCATCTCCGTTGACCTTTACAGGTGGGTCCAGCGTGAGGGGTACCGCAGGCCCAAATCGGGTGAGAAACGTTTTCAATTCAACTCGTTCTTTTATAAATAGATACGTTTTTTGGGCCTAATAATAAGAGCCTGACTTTGCACTACTAAATTGCATGTACGGATGTACCGCTACCGCTTACTGCCTTCGTAGGCAATAGTTCAATACTCCGTTGGGTTTACATGGTGCTTTGTATGGTCATCAACAATAGATGATGTTCCGGACCAGAGTAGTCGATATATAGTTCCTGGTCGCTATGGTATTGTGCGCTTTCGATAAAAGCATGTTCTGTTTTCGTCTGGTGGACCGGTTTGGAAACCGTCGATCCGTATGTCCGCCCACGGCGACGTTCAGTTAGAATTACGAATCTATGGTGTCTTTTCGACCGAATGTCATCCTGTGGCGATGTTCGCTTAGGGCGGCTCCAACAAGAGTTCAAATAGCCAATTGGTATCAGATATCCTTCGACGTGGAGAGCAAAGAACCAGAAAAAGCAAAGCGCTAGCGAGTCTACAGTCGGCAAGCTCGCACGCTTCTCTAGGAAATCAATGTCTCTGAATCTTTGGTCCTACATCTTGCAAACCGTATAGAATAGAGTTTTTCAATTATATTATCCTACCTCACAAGCACGTCGACCGGCGATTTGGCCACGTCGTTGGAGGTGGCCTTAGAATTATGAATATGTGGTGTCGATTCATTGTACTACTTCTCACATGTCAATTTCTTCGAAACATTTCATTGCTCAAAAACATATTGTCTGACCCCATCCTCCACACGTGTTGCACTAAACCATGCATGCTACATGTAGTTAGTCGCCAAATCAAATACACCGTATGTTCGGTAAGAAGCAATCACCATCGTTCGTGTTTTTCCATCTACAATTCTATGTTTTTTCTCATCGTACAGAAAGTAGAGTAAACACAAGGCAGATTCCTCTTGTGGGGTAGATTTCCATTGAAATCCTGTTGGAAGCAGCCATGCCCTCTGAGCTTGCCCCGACGGCATCCCGACATCCCACCTCGCCGCTTTCCCTTTCGCTTTCGGCCTGCGATCTCACTGCCCGCTCGCTCCCAAACGGCTTCCTCTGCCCCTCTCCTTCATCTTTTGTTCTCTTCTTCCCAGCTCCCAGCTCCCAAGCAAGTCCCAGTCACAAACCCCAAACCCCTCACTTGCCATCAGGCCGCGCTTTGCTTGAGCTTCTTCCTCCTCTCCCCCGTGCACCGCACTCCACTCCTCGCCGCTCTCTTCATGCAAATATTTCCTCGTTGCTAACGAATTGCCATTTCTTTCGTGGATCCGGGAGCAATGGAGAAGGAGAGGAAGCAGGGGTTCTTTTCGGCGCTCAAGGGGGAGATGGCGCGGGGCTTCTCGCCGGCGAGGTCCCGGGGCAAGTCGTTTCTTCCGCGCACCCGCAAGACGGCGGCGGAGGCGGTGCCGCCGCAAGAGGAGCTTGCTCAGTACGCGCCGGACCCGCTCGTCGCCCACTCCGGCAGCCTACGGCCGGGCAGCGAGGTCCTGGCGCCGCTCATGGAGGGCCCGGAAGTGTCCGAGGACGAAACGTTCGGCGAGGAGTCCGGGCGGCGCGACGGGTTCGGCCACTGGGTGCGCGGCCACCTCGCCCGTGCCCCGCTCATGGCCACCGGCGGCGGCGACGGGTCGTCCCGCCGCTCCGACCTCCGCCTCCTCCTCGGCGTCATGGGCGCGCCGCTCGCTCCCGTCTCGGCCTCCGCCGCCGAGCCGCTGCCCCATCTCTCCGTCAAGGGCGCCCCCATTGTCCGTACACATCTCGGCTTCTTGGATTCGAGATCTCCTTTGTTTGTGTCAAAATGCGGCAGCTTTTTCCCTTTTTTGTTCTGAATCTGATGTTCTTCGCAGGAGTCCTCGTCGGCGCAGTACATCCTGCAGCAGTATCTGGCGGCGTCGGGCGGCGCCAAGGTGCTGCGCTCGGTGCGGAACGCCTACGCCATGGGCAAGGTCCGGATGGTCGCGTCGGAGTTCGAGACGGCGACCCGGGTGGTGAAGAACCGCGGCTCCGGCGGCGGCGGCGCCCCCGCCGTGGAGCACGGCGGGTTCGTTCTCTGGCAGATGTCCCCGGACATGTGGTACGTGGAGCTTGCCGTCGGCGGCAGCAAGGTCCGCGCCGGCTGCAACGGCCGCCTCGTCTGGCGCCACACCCCGTGGCTCGGCGCCCACGCCGCCAAGGGCCCCGTCCGCCCCCTCCGCCGCGCGCTCCAGGGCCTCGACCCGCTCTCGACGGCGAGGCTGTTCGCCGATGCTCGGTGCGTCGGGGAGAAGAAGGTGGGGGGCGAGGACTGCTTCATCCTCAAGCTGACGGCGGACGCGGAGACGCTGCGGCAGCGGAGCGAAGGCCCGGCGGAGATCATCCGGCACGTGCTGTTCGGCTACTTCAGCCAGCGGACGGGCCTGCTGTCCCACGTGGAGGACTCGCACCTGACGCGCATCCAGCCGCACGCCGGCGGCGACGCCGTCTACTGGGAGACCACCATCAGCTCCTCGCTCGAGGACTACCGCGCCATCGACGACGGCGTGGTGATCGCCCACGCCGGGAGGTCGGCCGTGACGCTGTTCAGGTTCGGCGAGACGGCCATGAGCCACACCAAGACGCGCATGGAGGAGTTATGGACCATCCAGGAGGCAGCGTTCAACGTGCCGGGACTTTCCACCGAATGCTTCATCCCGCCCGCTGACATCCGCCGCGACACCGTCTCCGGCGAGCCCCACTGCGAGCTCCCGCCGCGCGTCGGCGGTGGCGGCGGCAAGGCCGGCGGCGGTCACCCCGCGCGCGTGGCGGCGGCGGAGCGCGTGCACCCGCGGCGCGACACGGCCGCCGGGGACAGGATCCACTGGACGGTGGAAATGTGAAGGAGCGGGATGGATTAATTTTTACTCGGGTTGGGATCCATGAAGAAGTGAAGATTAGCGAAGCAGATAGTAGCTAGGAAGAAGATAAAAATTCAACAATCCAATTTGTCCATAGTACTAGAAACCACCAAATATTTTTCCAAACACTAACTTCTTCATCTCCTAGTGGCATCAGGCATGCATTCTGTACAGACGAGCAGCAAAGTGTCTCCTCCCTCTCCTGCCCACCGTCTCAATGTTCAACTGTACTGTAACATTTGCAAGAATTTTAAGAATTGACACAAGCACATCATGATGATCAGGTCTTTGTGCCTAATTTCGAGTCTTCGACACATCGGAATTGGATACCCTTGCAACTCCTCTGCGCCACAGTATGTTTAAGTGCCTAGGGCCGGTTTTCAAGCTGGTTGCGGTTGGTATGTTTTTGCTTTCGATCTTTGCTTCCATGGCTTGGTGGTGGCAGGGGAAACCAGTACACATGTACAGCAAACTGGTTGCGAGGTTTTGCTTAGAAACTAACCAAGTATCTTTACCTCCCTTTCCAGGTACTTGTGAGAGTTACTTGCCACATTCCTCGTAGTGGCTACAGAGCATTGCTTGCAAGTTAACCAACAAGCTCGTCGTGCCGGAACAAACTTTTTGGCCTGTAGCCAGGCCAGGGCAATGCCGCTACCAACCAACCAAAGCCATCACGCTCGCTCTCGCACACGGAACATGTAGGCTGTAGCTAGCATTGGATGCTGAGGTCACTAGACAGTGGTCGATCAGGTGACCTCCTATCCTTTCCTCCCTGGCTGGCTGGCATCGATAGTGGCATGCCGGGGCACCGCCCAGTGTACCCTTGTCCCTGCCTGCTCAATTGCTCATTGCCATCGATGCATCATGACAGTTTGACAGACACAGGCATGACACATTGGCATGGCTGGCCGTAGGAGCGAATGGGCCCCACTTGCAGGCTGGGGACCGTGTTTGTGTGTGTGGTGGAGTATGCTGTGCTGTGGAAGAGCATGACCTTTTACGTGCTTGCCTTTATTGACCAACTGACCCCTAGGCCCAGAGGAGAGGAGCCGCAGCGCCTGTCTTGAGGGCATGGCTGTCTTCTAGAAGCTGTAGAGTGGCTGCTGCCTTTTTGGGCCTGTTTAATTGGTGAATTTGATGAAAAGATTTCATCATCTAAACATGGTAGTTGTAATGTTGTAGTAGTTTTTCTTTTTGAAAAATAGAAGCAGTACATGTTTTTTAATTTTCATGCTTTTTTTTTGAAAGATTAGTCAATTTTCATGCTTGCATAGGCCATTTCTATACAAAACTTCATCAGAAACGACATCTTGCCTTCACATGGGAGTATGGGACAGAAAACATTGCCGTGACCTTGGAGCAGCGCAGCCTGTCCGACTGGCATCTCTGCTGACGTTGCCTCGTCACGCAGACGTGGGCGTAACAGGGCCGCATAGGTCAGTTCCTTGTAGTTCTGCCGTTGCCATTGCCAGCCCTGCAGGCCATGCGGGTGTGTTGGTGTGTTTAGTTCACGTAACTTCTTCCAAAAAAATACTATTTATCCAATTTTTTTTATTTATCTCATCTCTCCCACTCATAGAACACGCTTCCCAACATGACCTATAGTGTTTTTCTGGATCTACATTGTTTTTTCTCTCAATCTAAACTCACCAGTTTGGGAAAGATTCCTCAAAAATACACTGTTCATCTAAAAAAACACTGTAGATGAATAGTGTTCTGTGAGTAGAAATGATGAGATGAATAGTGTTCATCTAAAAAGTTAGGATAAATAGTGGAGTTTTGGGAAAAGTAGATGAATCTAAACGGGGCCTTAATTAGGATATGTGCAACAGAAAAACAACTTGTTCAAATGGTCTTCGTTTTTATCAAGTTTACAAAAAGTTTTTTCATTAAGAAGCGTGTTCAGACCCTAAATTGGCCCAGTCTGGAATTTCTTTGATGCAAGCCTCTAGATTCTTACATTTATTTTCTCAAAAAAAAACAGAGGCCTTATTTAGTTGGAGTGTAAAAAGCTAAAAAACTAAAAATTTAGCTCAACTTCATCTAAACACATAAAAAAATTAGATCAACCTAAAAGAGACAGTGTTGAGCTAAACATGTGGGGCCCACTGAAAACCAGCCTATCTGTGAGCCTGCTCGGCCCCTGGAGCCGATAGTTGCAACCCATATGTGTGGGGGCCACTTCGAGATTAGCAAATGCATCTAAATACTGTTTGCTAAAAAATAAGCAAATAGATCTAAACACCTAAGACAAGTCTAAAGATCTAATCTTTTAGATGTTTCCCTAAGTTCTACTCCCTCCGTCCCAGAAAACATGTAATTTTCGCTTCCCAATAAATTTTAGAATCTTAACTTTGACCAATTATGAAGAAAAAAATATACATGCTGATCAGATAAAATATATATGATTAGATTTGTTTTTAAATGTAGTTTTTTAACAAATTTATTTAGAGCCATAAATACGAATAGATTTTTTTAGAAATTTGGTCAAACGTGAACTACTTGAACTAGCACACATCCCAAACGTGTATGTTTTTTGGGACGGACCAAGTAATTTTTTAGCATGCATCTAAACAAGCCCAGAAGAGAAGCCATGGCCCTAGTACTAGTGGTAAACTGCAGATCCCTGAACTGATGCCAGACTGGTATTGTACGGCCACAATTTTCTTGGTCGGGTCTCGGGTGTACGGTGCCCATGATCATATCTTGTCGGATGGATCCGGATGCATGGCTAATCACTTCATATAAAAAAAATATATTGCAGAGTCACCATCTACGAGTAGTAGAATGGAGGCAGAGTAGAATACTGCTCATCCAAAAACTTAATTAAAAAACACTGTTCATTTAATTTTTTTTCATTCATCTCATTCCTCACATTTACCACGCTTCCAAGAACTTAGCTATAATGTTTTTTTTTCTAAAGTGCTTTTACCTCAATCTATACACATACCATCGAAAAGGTTTTCATTCTTAAAAATGGGTGTCTATATAATGTTCAGTAGCACCATAACCGATTAACCTATCCCTGTATTGGATTGGATTGGATTGTGTGAATAATCCTCTGTAATCCGTATGGCATCTCTCGCTAATTTAGTGTCGATCTTGACAGCTTCCTTTTCGGCTTTTCCCGCTCAAAATCATCATCACCCATCACCATGGCCTAGTGTTATTATTCTAGCCTAACCTTGGTCCTCTTTATCCATCTCACGTTGGTTTTCTCCTTTTGATGCCCTCGTGCATCGTTTCAAATCGATCGCGCACTTTAACCTCTTTATCATCTTCATACTTTTAATTGCTCCTCTCGAAAAAGGAAAAGGAGAATATGTGTGCTCGATCCTATGCACATCATTGACTCCAATGTGAGGGAGAAAAAAAAACAACAACATTCGGTTGCAACCATTTGGTTAGTTCATGTTCATATGTCAGGACACCGCAAGAGATCCACAAATATAGCTCTTCTAGGATGTGATGAGATGTCATGTGAATGTGTATGAACTCTGAACATTTCTGTTTAGCCAAAGAACCCAGTATCTGTATAGTACAATTTAGTTCAGAGAAAATATCGTCTGAACTCTCAATGCATCTGAAGGTACATGTGTAGTATCAGCAGCCCAAGATATTTTTCCATGGGGGCCAGGACAAAGCAATTTGCTGACTTGAGTAACACTCTCCCTGCTCAATCGGATCCAAATTTCATCATGGCAAGTGCCCATTTAACAGTTAAATATCATGGTTTGCGGCTTTCGAAGTGTCGGTACGAAGATCCGATCGATCCATTCCCTCTGATGCGTTTGCTCTTTTCATGCTCCTTTGTTTCTTATAACAAAGAGATCGAGGAGGTGGTAGATCTTGATCTTCATGGCTTTAGTTAACTATCCGGCATGTCGGACTCTGGAGTTCTTTTTGGCAGTTTTGCTTTAGATTGGCATCTGGGTATCAGCTTTCTCTAACGGATCACACTTGAGATTTGCAGCGTCTAATGGTCTCCGGAGAGAAACAAAATGGGTTGGTGAAAACTATGTGGCACCGAGATCACATTGGCTCTGGCCCCGGCAACCTTGAGCTGGAGGTGTCTATTGTTTTATGCATTGGGGACCAGCCCTAGTTTCCCATCAAATATGTTAAGGCCTCTGTCTGGATTCCCTGAGATGGATTCGCAGGCTGTTTACTGTTACAGAATACTGATGGCCCCTGCCTTCACCAAATGCTTCTTGTACAGTTATGAGGCAGGGGACCAATCTTTTGGGCAGCATGCATGGTAGCATGTACTAGGGACACTCCCTATGTGTTTCCCATGTATATTTTAATATGCAAATCAGATCACTGTACACTATCATATGCCAAACGACAGAATCGGTACACACTGCATTACTGCATACTGTATGGTGTACCATGCAAAAGAAGGCACAATTTATTGTGATGAGTTTGTTAGTGTGTGATAGCATGCATAGGTTCAAATACATGTTCTTTACTTCTCTCTCCTAGTTTATTACATTGCTAAACTTGACACTATTTGTGAATATTTGATTTTCTTACTGCTGTACATTGGATAGATGAAAATCTAGATATCTTCTTTCCAGAATCTAGATGAACATAAAGAATTATCTGTCAAGGTAAAAAAAAAAGTCATTCGTGTACCAACTTCACCTAGATTCCATTTATGGCTGTGAAAGAAGAGAATATATACTTTTCCTGGGAAAATGTATAATGTATTATTTCTTTGCAGCCAACTGGGCTGAACTGTCGAGCCCAAACCCAGCCTTGTTGGGCCAACTAACCGACAGCATTTCTTCCATCTCTCTAAGCCCAACTAATTTTTTTTCTCCTGAAAAGACAGGCTGCCTAAAGTTTAATAAGTTAGAAGATTTTATGACCCACCGAATTTGTGAGGCATCAATAGGCGAAGATTACAAAAAAAAAATGATCAACGGTCATTTAATTTACTTACAGAGAATGGATTTTTCAAACTATACATATAACTTTGCGATGTGGAAAGAAGTGTCTATCTTAATAAGAAATTATATGTAGAGTTGTAAAAACCCATTCTCCAAATTATATGCAAAATTATACTTGACTTAAATTTGACTATGTTTGTATATTTTTTTAATTAGACGAGCGGTTAAAGTTGGGGTAAAAAAGTCAAACAACCTATAATTTGGAACGGAGGTAGTAATTAAGAATGAGTTTCTCCAACATCCTTCCAGAACAAATTGGTTGGTATCCTTACATTCCAATATTCATTATTGAAGCTAGAAAAAGGAGAGGCATATTCCATCCCTGCTTTCTGTTGTTTTGGCTTTACATCCTTAAGATTTGAATGTACCAATCACTCTACTATGATGACACATGCTTTCCCACTTATCTTTTCTTTATAATAAGACAACTTTTCACGCGTTACACGTTTTTGGTTGTTATCATTCTAAAGTGGAGCTCTCCATCATGCTTTTACTTTGTTGTTTGACAAACTAGCAAGGCAACTGAGGATGCTGCTAAGCTGTCTGTGACTTGTGTGGTGGTAAATGAGGTGGAGATAGACGTTGGAATAATGTGAACTAATGTATTCTTGAATCATGACCCATACATAGGTGATAGGCCATGGCTATGTATATAGTATTTCTGTTCATAAATGTGCCATTGTTATTTTAATCAGTACAAATATACAAAACTATAAGGCATGTTGAAAGGACCATTAATAAGTCTATTTTTGGATATGAATGATACAAAACTATAAGGCATGGTGAAAAACTATCAGGCATAGTTGGAGGGCCTTTAGTATCCATGATATGAATGGGCAAATACTCTATAAAATAAGTCAAAGATGACAGACATTTATGGATGGAGTCACTTATATTTCAATTCTTCTTGGTATATATGGAATTGTAAGCTCTTCAGTTTAGTTGGCGTGAGTAATTATGAGGAAAAAAGTTTTGCAACTAAGAGCATAGTGTGGTACATGGAAGCTGTACAACTTGTCACCACAAGCGCATGCAGATATAAAAAGAGCAAGAGGAGAATAACAAACACAACGGCAAAGCAAAAAAACAAGCAAGGCCATGCATTCATCCTTTTCTCAAGGAGTTAACATTGCGACACTGCCAATTTCTTCTCATTCGCCCTTCGCAACCATTCCAGCATCGAGCATCGTAGCCTGTTAGGTGCTCGCGCAACCCACAAGGCCACAAGTTGAGAAAGCTTGTGAGAACATTATGTGTCCATCTCTCCAGCTTCGGGTCTTGATGATCATGATACCGCTGCATCATCAGCGACCTTCTGCTGTCATCTCTTCCGACGACGCTTTTCCCTGCTGGCATCGTCTTCTTCACCTGAAGGTACGCCGCGCCATGCATGCACGGAATTCGAGAGCATCTGATACGCCGTTGCTTCTTCCTTGTGGTAAAGTCGTAAAGACACCTCGATGACTGATTCCAGAGACACTTCTGTGGATGATAACCTCACCGTATCATCTGTGTTGCCTTCAAAGTGCTTCTTGCAGCAGAGCTCACGCTGCTTATGGCTGCTGCAGCAAAGTGGGTCTGAGCGAAACCATTGGCTCATGGCTCATGTGTCATGTCTCTATGGATGCTGTCCCAATGCTCTTTGTGAGTCGTTGTCAGCGAAGGGCACCCAGGAGAAGTCCTGCATGGGGAGGTTGGCGAGCTCCCTCGTGGCAGCTTCAGCCGTGGACCTGAAATGCGGCGTCACCAGCAGCTTCAGGCACCTGATGGTGACCCCGACGATGTAGGTGCTCTCCGAGAGGCGTAGCATGGAGTCGATGCAGAGGCTCTTCTCCGGCGCGCCGTCGTCCTCGCAGATGAAGATGAGCTTCGCCTCCACCCCGCGGCCTTCCAAGAAGATCGGGCGCACACAGAGGAGGTAGTATGGCTGAAACGAACCGCATTTTCCATTCTGAAAACCCGACTCCTGTACCCTTGTGGTAGTTCCTGGATCAGTCGCTACCACGTACAGAACTCGAAACAGTCGAATATCAGTTCCAAACCATCGATAAAACATACATTCCCGAAACATGGTTCAAATTATTCGTCACTCCGTGCTAAACATGCAATGAGAAGATAACTAGCGCTAGGAAGCCTGCCTACAGATCTCCATCTTCACGTCTCCTCCACAGGCTGGCTTGAGCGTAGACCGTCGCCTAGTCGTACCAGTAGTCGAAGTTGGAGTCGAACTCCGTCTCATCTCTGGGGTACTCATACTCTATTCCCAAGGGTGGAGCAGGCACACGTCACCGACTGAATGTAGCTTTATGTGGACTATAGTCTAATGGTAAATCAATAATAACAATAGCAAGGGGTAGGCTTGGGGTTTCCCTATGCAAGCGGCAATATAAATATACAAATATCTTCATCCCATCAAAACCCCACATCTCTGTCCCCGGGCGAGTCCCATCACACGACGGGTTCCCGGCGGTCTCCACCTCACCACACACCTCCATCTCTCGGCGATGCGCAACTTCATTCCTGGCATCTCAAGAGGGATAACCGGATCCCAAGGCAGGCGGAGCACAACCTACCTCTCCCCGGCTACCCCTACGCCCTCACACTCTCACCTATGGGGGAAGAGAAGCAGATCCCAAAACAATGGCCGATCACACTGAAGGACACTACGTTATCCGGAGTCGAAACCCCGGCTATACGTATAGATCCTGACACTCTGCAGAGGTTGTACACCTGTACCCAACCCGGGCTGCGACTGGGGTTCAACCAGTCGAGACGCAGCCCACAACTAGTAAACCTCCTAGTAAGAATGGCACCCTCCTGGTCTCCTGAGTCTGGATACCTCCGCACGTAGACGTCGACCCCAAGGAAATGTGAAAGCATACCACCAGAGCTGCCCACCGGGGGTGTAAGGCACGAACACTCACCCCTCACACATACACACACTGTGATCTTCTACATTCTGGTGCTACCTTAACTAGGCTAGTCGTTACAGGTCACATCTCGGGTAAGTTGGCGTGTATGGTACAGTGAACACAGGACAGTCAACAAGGTTTGAAGTACCAGTACGGGAGGCAGTTTTCTTTCCTCACCCTCTCAAGTAACCACCTACACCTGGCTCCAAGTCATAACACCCCTAGGGGGCCATCTCCCTGAAGCGTCCCCACTTTCGTAGAGACTAAATGTGATACAAATATCAGTCCCAGGAGGCTGATACACATTTATTCCACAGATAGTTCAGTCATCGTACAAGCTCTCTAAGGAGCTGCGAACTTAACAAAAACTAAAATGACAAGTAATCAAGCAACGGTGATGAACCAGAGCGCGACCCAGGCCGGGTCGAGGCCTAGTTCCTCACAAAGCGCCAGCGGAAGCATCTTCTAGGACCACACCACAGGTAGCGTTGGGTGCGGACACGACCACCTACTCGATATCTTCGGCGACAAAGTCTGGATCTTCGTCTGAATAAGCAACAACAGCAAGGGTGAGTACATACGTACTCAAGAAGTCCAACAACACCCACGGAGGGGGATAATAACAGAATATGCACAAGATATATCAAGGATAAGGCTAAGATTTATTTGCAGCAAAGCTATGTCTTCACACATGCAAGGGTTCATTTTTGAAAAAGGGGTTTTCACAAAACATTTCTTTAGTAACCATTTAATAGGGTGGGGTTGATCCACACAGGATCCAAGTTTTAATAGCTACCAGACTCCACATCCACAGTAGCTCACGGCACACCTGCCGGACACCTTCCAAAACAACTCACACCATTATCCCATTCCCAATGCTAGTTGTGTGTCCAAGCCGTAACTCGCCCAATACCGTGGGTCACGGCTATTCGAATAGTTTTTAAACTCTGCAGAGGTGTACACTTTACCCACAAGTAGGGTACCGCAACACGATCACCTTAATGTCATCGCGGATCCATCAAAGCCATTACCCACCTTAGTTAAGACCGACTAGCCACTACGGGCTCCATCAGGGGTTAGGACCTACCACGGGGAGGTCTAACCAGGGCATAAGTCACACAGATCGAATCCTGTCTCCATGATCACCCGTTGCTCTCAGCTCTCCTAGTGGCCAGCGAACTAACTAGTGGGATTTATGCTAAGCCGTTGCCACATACAACGGTCGAGTGGTTGTACGATAAAATGGGGTTAGGCAAGATGGCACATTAACTCGGTCCTTAATTGTGATAAGATGGACATCTTCCATTTAGCTCAACCACAAAGGTACGAGCTCTCAACACCTTGGCATTTCACACAGAAATACCCATCCATCTCATTAAGGTTTAACTTTCTTTCTCAATTATCATAACCACCATTATCCCTTTTGAAACCAGGCACGCGTTTTCTTTATGAATAAACACATTGATGTCATGATTGAGTATAGGGTAACCAAGACCTAAGCATTCTTTCTAGCAATGATTATCGTCCAAACAGAGCAAGTCATATTTAGAGTTTAATCTAGGTCAATCAAGGAATAATCATAGCAATCAAGGGGTGGCTATCCAACCATGTCTTGCAATAAAATCATATGCAATTTATAAATTAGGCCGATAGGTTGTGTTTATAAAAATAGGTTCAATATGCATCAAAGGATGGGATTGGACTTGCCGTCGTCAAAGCCTTCCGGAAGCTCCTGCTCGCGGTACGGGTCTTCGGGCTCCGGCTCGCGGTACTCGCCTCCAAACTCCTCTACGGGTCCTTCATCTGGCGCAACGTGATCTACGGCACACACCAAGCAAGCATACATATAAACACAATAAAAAGGGAAATAATGTTTTTACCGTTGAGCTCGGGAGAGAGAAAATCAAGGGAAAATAGAAGTAGAGATTATTTTGGAAGAATTATCGGTGGAACATGGCAGAAGTATTATGAGACGGAGTGTGGTGGAGTTTGGGAATTTTTGGAGGATTCTCGGCGCATGAAATGATAAGCCGATCGGGTTTAGGGATTAAGTCCCGGGCTTTGGAATTTAATTGGGAATTATTATTTGGACGGGAAAAGGATTATTTATAATTTGTAGAAATGTCTTGGTTTATTCTAAAAAGTCAGAGACATTGAAAGTAATAGAATATTATTTAATAGGAATTTAGGAGAAAGAATTGATGGAATCGGAGTTGAAATAGATACGATTGGCTCTTTAGTATGGTTAAGGACCTATTTGTAATTATTAAAAATAGAACAAGGGTTTAATTGAAATTATTTCAGAACATGGTGGGGGTCTATTTGTAATATAGGGAAAGGGTTAGGGTGGAGTTTAAGTTTGCAGGGATTTCTTTTCAAAAGAAAATAGGAAGGGAATAGAGGTGGGATTTCTTTTGCAAAGGAGGAAAAGGGCAGGGGGTTATAGGGAAAACGCCCTTCTTCTTCCTCCTCTGGATCGAACCAGAGCCAGGGAGGGGGGCGGCAGCCAGGGGGTTGGGCGCCGGTGCTAGGGGCAGGGAGAGAGGGCCGGGAGGGAGGGGAAAAGAGAGAGGACGACGAGAGGGTTCCATTTTGGTAGGTTTCTTCGGGGATTGTTGTGGGGAAGGGAGGGGGCCATGGCCGGCCATGGGCAGCGGCGCTGCTGCTCATGGGGAGCTTGGCTCGGGCTGAAATTAGGAGGGGCGTGAAGTGGGGGAGGTAGAGGACGTATTGGGGGTGCTCACCGTCTAAGGAATTGAACCGAGGTGGCTCGAGGTGGCCTATCCACGATGGCGGGCGGAGCTTGGTGGTGGTGGATATGGGGGGGGCGCTGCGCGTGCAGCGGACGAAGGGAGGGAAGCTGGGCGGCGATGGTGGTGGTGGAGAGCGGCACGAAGGGCCTATTTATAGGCCGGGGAGGCGACGGGCCGGTGGGCTGCCGGTGGAGCTCCGGAGCTCAGTAATGGCGGCCTTAATGGTGGCTTGGCGGCTTGCCGGCGTCGCCTTGCTGCTCGGCAGTCGAGGCGAGGGGCGACGGGACGGCGAGCAGAGGTGGTCGGCGCTGTGCTTGGCCGTGGCGTCTAGTGGTGGAGGGAGGTGCTGGTGGAGGGGGCGCTGGTGGAGGGTGTGCTGCTGCTGCTGGCGTGATGCAGGGAGGAAGGAGGAAGGAGGAAGAAAGAGAAAAGATTAGGAAAATAAACTATAAGTCTAGGGGCCTAATTGCAAATAAGAGCTAAATGGAACACCAAAGAAGAACCAAATAACTTCAATTATATTTTTAAAGTGTTATTCATATTTTTAAAAAATTATAGAAATTGATTTTACATTTTTCTGAATTAAATTGAATTAGTTATGGATTTTCTAAGTTGAAATCATTTTCTGAAAATATTAAACGTGTTTTGGAAAAAGGAAAAATCCAGAAATTACCACAGCACGACACGTGGCCTGCTGACATCATCATGTCGTCATGCTAACGTCAGCCTAGGGCCACCGGGTGATGACGTCAACAGTGGGTCCTGCTGACGTCATCGTTGACTGGTCAACGGTCTCTGGTCAGCGGTCAACGGGCCCCACACGTCAGCGCGTGGGCCCCAGGAGTCAGTGGGGACCGGTCACCGACAGGTGGGCCCCCGAGGTCAGTGCGGCTTGGCAGGCTCGGCTCGGCTCGTGGGCCGAGTGCAGCCCACAGCGGCTCGGCCCAGCTCACGGTGCGGCCCGAGGATCCGCTGCGGCTGCGCAACGATGCCGTGCGGCCAGCGCCGTGTGGCCAGCCGTGTGCATGAGCGGGGCGGCGACCGTGTGCGCTGCTCGCCAGGCGTTCGAGGAAATGCCGCCAGGGCATGGCCGAAAACCGGCGAGCGCACGTGTGGCGCGTTCCTGTGCGCGTGCGGCTCCATGTGCGTATGTGCATGTGCGCGTTCGCGTGCGCAAGCCAACGCCACGCGCACGAGTGCGTGCGCGAGCGCGGCGAGGCAAGCGACGTAGCGCGGCGGCTAGAGCGGCGCGCCGCGACGTCGAGCTCGTGGGGCAGCAGCTTCCCGCGCCCGCGGCTGCGTCCAAGGCCAAAAGGCGTCTCCTTGTGAGGTACCTGCAAGAAACCGCGGCACGAAGGCCGGACAAGGGGGATGGGGTGTTCTACGGCGGCGGCGCTCTACGGCTTGGCTCACGGCGACCCGCCGGAGCAGAGCAAGGGCGCGACGAGGGGAAAGGCCTCACCTTGGGCTCGAGGGCATTTGAGGCGATGCAGAGGAGTGCTCTGGGCAGTGGAGTCAAGCAGCAGGCTGGCTTGGTGAAGGGGGTTCGCCTCGGCGCGTCGTCTTCGTCTCCGGTGGCAGCGTAGTCGACGTCGGGGAGGAGCAGGCGTCGTCTCTCCCCTGTGAGCTCCGGCTTGGCTCCAGGCAGCGGCAATGCTCCTCCTTGCCGTAGCCTCCTTCTTCTTCCTCCTCCTTTCTTCCTTCCTTCCTTCCTTCCTTCCTCCCTTCTCCTCCTCCTCTGTTTCCTCTCCGGTGATGGCGGGTGGATGGGGAAAACCCAAATTGGCGGCTAGGGTTCGAGGGGAAGGTGCACGGGTATATGTAGGCGATGGCTAGGGCTCCTGGGCGTGCGTGCGGTGGTAGGTGTGGCTGTGTCGAGATGAACGGCGACGACATACAGTGAAACTGATGAGGGACACGCGGCGAGCATCCAGGGGCTTAGCGGCTAGGGTTTGAGGGGGATTGGCGGCCGCGTGACAGCGTGGGGCGTGTGGCGCGCGTGAGCGGCTTCCAGAAGGATCCCGCTGCGCGGTCGTGCGCTAGGCGCACGTCGCTTTCGCGACGCACGCGCGACGCGCGTGAGCGGCGCGGCGACCGGAAGGGGGTAAAGCTGACAGGTGGGGTCGGCTGGTCAGCGAGAGAAAAGGGGAAGCAAGCGGCGCGCGGGACGGAATGGTGGCGCCGACAGGTGGGTCCACGAGGCAGCGAGAAGAGCGCGCGCTGCGCGTTGAAAAGGCGCCGACAAGTGGGTCCCACCTGTCATCGAGAGCGGTCGCGCGAGTGGGCTGCTGGGCCGGCGATCTGCTGGACCGCGCGCGCGCGAGAGAGAGATAGGGAGTTGGGATGGGCTAAGGTGCAGGCCGAGTTAGATGAGTTAGGGCCCAAAATTAGTTTTAGGTTTAGAATTTGAATTCTAATTCAAATTCTAACCCCACATAAGGATGCAAATAAAATCCCAAGAAATTCTAAATGTAACTCTAGTATTTAAATAGGCCTTAGGCAATAAATTAGCTTTTTTTCTAGAAATTTTGAGGAGAGAAAGGAAGACATCCTTAAGTGAAATCCAAATTTTTTAATTGCAACAAATTTTTTTATAATAACCCCTTTTCAAAATAGTGGACTGTTACCATGGCCTCCCCGGACGAGCCCGTACCGGAGCTCGTTGCCGGGGAGGAGGCGACCGATGAGTGGGTCGGGGGACTGTCCGCCCTTACAAAGCCAGACTGTTCGTTGTTCAACTTTTTTTTATACGGAACGGTCAAGTTCCCTGTGCCGGGCGTAAAACTAACCAGCGGACAATCCGCCCTAGGGGCCAAAGGTGTCAGCCGTTCAAAGCGACGGCGCACTCAAAACCGGGACATGTTCTGTCCACATTGATGAAGTTAGGGGCGCACAGTTCGTGGCCTAGGGCCCTACTGTCTGCTGTTCAAATTAACGAAGCAAACGAAATTCTGCAAGTTCTGTGCAAACCAAATAACTGTCCACCTATATAAGGCCTGACAGTCCGAAGTTATAGTGAAGTTATCCCTTTCAAAACTCATTTTAAAGTCTATCTTTTTCACTTTTTCAAACATGATCGTTCTAATGCATGCAACATATATGTTTGAGCAAAGTGATACTCTGGACTCGTCAAGCAAATAAAATTGACCCCACTTAATAGCACAACTATCTAGCCTATTAATCTGGTCAATTTCCATCACTAAGCTCCTTGTAACCAGCAAAAATAGAAGCCCTAGCAAATACCTTTTCTTTGAGCTTTACAATACGACTTGCCTTAAGATCTTCAAATGCATATCAAATTTTCTATTTGTTCCAAATATTCCATCAAGACCATCAACGTGGCTATCTTAACATTTAATCTCCACCAACTCTGGGACTAACCTATTATCATAGACTCCAACGAAATTGTTATTCCATAAAATTTTGTTCATTAATTATCAAAATTACCACATGTGGCCTAGATACGCGATTTGGCTACAGGGGCGAGCTGCGTGTCGCTGGCGAGCTTTCCCACGATTGTGACGATGCTGACCCGTGGATCAGATGCGGTAGCATGGCTGACGACAACGAAGGTTGGCGTTTCCCCATGGTGAACAATCGGCACACGGCGGCACGGTTGGTCCAGTGGCCCTTGGGCGGATGTGCGTGCTTAGGCCATTCCCAACCCAAGACACTAGTCATAGTGTCCATAAGATCCACATCAGCAAGAAACTAGCACTAGACACTACCCTTCCAATGCAAACACCACTAATCAATACTTAAATTTAATGCTACCCATCTCTCATTATGTCTTGGATGTTGTGTAGAAACCATGTCTCATGCAAGACCCAGTTTCCTCCTCTTTCCTCATTTATTTCTTTGCCACATCATCTTTTATCCTAGGTGGCAGCTCATTTAATTCTATGGACAACATCCTAGTCATTGGGTTGGGAATGGCCTTACGAGCTTTGCCGCCATGACTGTGATGACAACGTCGGCATGTGGAGCCTACCTCCTAGGATATGCTCTAGGTGGAGGATGTCTTTTGCGCTTCTGGTGGCCGCCATTGTGGAGGGCTTGCCTTCATTTGTCATCCTATATGGTATGGATCTACTTGGCGGCCTATGGGCATTTTAGTGCAGCTGCCTGGTCTCACTGCACAATACTTCTTGGTTTAAAGGTTCTCTGGCGAAAGACTAGCTATATTTGCCGGTGATGTCGGTGCCATGTGCATCAATTCCTTCTTGAAGGTGTTACCATGAGGGCTTCAACCACATGGACATATCCAGGTGAGAACCAAAGAACCAACTCAATGGTTCGGATGATGACAACATCTTGATGTTACTCTTCTTTCGAGGCATCGTCTTGGAGTTCTTGATGGCGACACCATGGTCAGCTTGAAGCAATGGCCATGCTTGATTTGTTTGTGTCATAGAAGTCGATTCAGTGCGGTTTCTAGATAACAGGATGATCAGGCAGCGCAAGACCATCGACGATCCTTACATCAAGAGTTTCTACGAAGACAACTGATGTGAGATTCTGGTTATTGTATGAGGACCAAAGTAAGATTGAAGGAAGGTGTAGAAGAAGTTCGAAGCTTAGTCTTTCAAGCTTTCCTTGTTAATTTCTTTCTTTCTTATCTTTTGTGTTTCTCGATTGGAGATTTGGAGTCTAAGTACTCGTGTAACTTGTGGCTTCATGGCCAGATTTGTTACTTTGTCGATCATGCCGACATGGTGCCATGGCGGTGGATAGAGTAAAGTATCACATTTTGTGAATTTGTTTTGTAATTGCGTCTACATATTTGTTTTTTTGACTTAGGGGCAAATAATATGGAATAGTCCAGTAAAGATACTATTGGAACAATATGGTGCATGTATTCTAAAAAAAATTCAAGTGATCGATCACGAGACCACTAATTGATGGTTCATTGCTCCACTTCTATACCACTTAAGAGATTGAATTAATTTTAATATAATCAAATCGCATTTTGTACAAGAGAGGGCACAATGCTGTTTGTGGGCATAGCATAGATGTACACCACGGCACTAGCATAAACCAACTTTGGAACATAATAACCACAGGAACCATTTACAAAAGCACCTCTGGATTCATTGGCTCGTATGAGACTTGGTGTGGCTGATTACATCTCGTCTGCCTTTTTAATCCATTCCAAGACCTGGCTTTGCACCGTATCAGGTGCGAGTGGAACCCACGGCTTGAGGAAGTCTGTGAACACCTGCAGCCACCTCTCCAGCTTGGGATCTTTTCGACGCTGGATTATCCTGTCCCTGAGATCGTCATCACTAATGCTACCCCGAGGCGTTTCTTCCACCCCTATCTTTTCAAGCAGGAGGTATGCGGTCTCATGGTTAGACTTCCAGAACAGCTGGTACAACGTCGCTTCGGCCTTCTTGTAGAGCCAATCTACCGCCTTTGGCAGCATGATCTCGTCCAGCTGCTCGAGGCTAATGTTCTTGTGCATCACATGCTGCTGCTTGCCGTCGATGAACTCAATCGTCGAGCTACCGGACACAGGCGCCATGCCCTCTGGAACGCCGTGCGGCGAGAAGAGGATCCCAAGCTTGAGGTGTGGGAAATCCTGTTTGGAGATGCTCGCTGCTTCGCGCTGCACGACGACCGTTCTCCTTCGAGCGCGTTGCTCTGATAGCGGGATGATGCGCTGGAAGTACATCTCGATCACAGGCTCCATGCCTACTACTGGTTTATTCGTCGTCGTGTTCGTGTTGCTGCTGCAGTGCTTATTATTGGGCTCGTGACGCCTGCAGCATCTTTGGGTTTGGTCGAAGCAGCTTGGACATGGTTCCATGGATGCTGTTCCAGTGCTCCTTGTCGCTGGACTCGACGTACGGCACCCACGAGAAGTCCTGCGTGGGGAGCTGAGCGAGCTCTCTCATGGCGGCCTCAGCCGTGGACCTGAAGTGAGGGGTGACAAGCTGCAGGCACTTGATGGTGAGGCCGACGACGTCGAGGCTTTCGGAGAGGCGGAGCATCAGGCCCAGGCAGAAGTTCTTCTCCGGCGCGTCGTCGTCCTCGTAGACGTAGAGCATCTTGGCCTCCATGCCTCGGCCTTCGAAGCTCGCCGGGCGCATGCAGAGGAGGTGGTACTGGCTTCCCCGGATGAGCCTGTACCGGAGCTCGTTGCCGGCGAGGAGCTGCCCGACGAGAGGGTCGAAGAACATGTACCGGCGCGCCGTGCCTCCGAGCTCCACGAACCTCACGAAATCGCTCGCGCTGTCCGCGAACCACTCGAACCTCCGGGCATCGACGCCGTGGGTGGCGGCGCCGCCGCCGGCGACGAGGGAGGAGGGATATGACCTGGTGGCGCGAGCGACTCGTTTGGGGAAGGAGGACTCGTGCTCCTTCTTCCCTTTGTCCTCGATGATGCGCTGCTTGCACCTGTGGAGCGCCTCGTCGCACTCCTGCGCCGCGCGCTTGAGCTTCCCGCGCCAACGCAGCAGCGACGCGTCCCTGATCGGCCACCTCACGGACGTCTCCAGCGCGGCCTCCAGCCTGATTTGTGCCATCTCCAGCCTCTCGACGTGCTCCACAGCATCCGGTTTCTCTCCACGGGTGTCGGCAATTAGACCACCTGATATGATCTGCTTCATTGTCTCCTCCACAATAACAGAAGCGAACATCTACAATGAAATTTAGTGCATGCATACAGCATACACACACAGATGAGATGAGTTCAATACTACGCATAGGTATAAGTGTGCAGTAGTACGAGAAGTTATTACGAACCTTAAAGATGATATATAAGAGGGAACTTGTGATCACAATTGACAAGTTTCCAAGGAAACTGTAGGTTTCATGGAAGTCGCGACTTCTGTGTTATGAAGAAAGTGGAGCTCTACCCCACTATATATCATGTAATTGTTTTGGGCAGCGAAAGAATGCTAAGGTAACAATTGTTTATTTCTCTTTAGAGAAAAAAATCAAGGTCATCACCTACTTCACCTACTTTAACACCTTTTGTCGAAGTTAAAAAAAAGAGACCTTTTTGTCGTGTTTTTGTTTTGAACATTTGTGGCTGCGATCTGGCATTTGTTTTACCATAGCTGTGGGTCAAATTATAGATATATGGCATGGCACTCGGTACTTTATATTAATCTCAATACAGCACCTTAATTACTCGCGGGTTGGCTGCAAGATATTGTAGATAATCCATTGTTTCTTCCACCAAGTTGGGGCCTATTTGTGCGCCATCTCCAGATTCTCGACGTGCTCCGCTGCATCCGGTTTGTCTCCAGCAGTGTTGGCAGCCAGACCTGATAGCATCTGCTTCACTGTCTCCTCCACAATAACAGAAGCGAACATCTAAAAGGAAAGCACACAGATGAGTTCAGTATTCAAAACGGATAGGATTAAGTGTGCACCAAAAGAAAAAAAAAAGTTTGCAAGAGTGCGAGAAATTATATTAACCTTAAAGATGATACGAAGAACTTGTGAGTGGTGACCACAACTGACAAGTGTCCAAGGAAACAGAAGATTAATTTCATGAGTCGTGTGACTTCTGAAGAGAGCTAGTGAAGGTCTAGCCCACTATATATCATGTTTTGGGCAGAGAATAATAAGGAAATATAATGGTTTTTTTTTCTCTTTAGAGAACAAATCAAGGTCACCTACTTGACTGAAAGCTTAATGGAGATCCATGTTAAATATCTTAACAATATGCATAGTTTGACCCACGACTAAGGTGGTAGAATGTCAGCGAACAATTTCTTTAACAATGTCAAATTCTTGGTCTTAATATGCTTGCTTTTTCATGGAAGCATGGTTTACATACGAGCCACAAATTTCAGGATAAGAAAGAAAATCACATAAACTTAGCGCTCAGTTTCAAATAATAACCAAGCATCGGTGTGCACATTTGCACGTTTTTTTATTATCTTACTATTACTAATTGGAGGCTCCTTTTGGAGCCTCCAGGTAATGCCACCTAGGATCCTAGATGGACAACCTAAAAAAATAGAGAAATCCTAGAAATTCTCTCTAAAAAAACAAAACATCCACCTAGGATCCTACGTGGCACTGATATATTTTATTTAATAATTATCGATTACAACTAATAAATACGAAGTAGCCCCCATATATACCTAAACAATCCCTAAACCTAAATCTAGAATATATATTATAAAAAATCTTAAGATGCACCAATGTAAAATTTTAAATTACTATTTTTATCATTATTAACATTGTTGCGCCAAATGTGTTTTGCTACAATAGTCCCAAGTAACTGTAGAAGGAAAGTCTAAGGACATATTACCTCCTATGAGGTAATAGGTTTAATGTTTATTATTTATATTTTTAAATCCCAAAAAATAGGAAAGATATATCCTAATTAGATCTAACTTGATTGAGTTAGATTTAAAGTTTCTTTTTTTTCCCTTTTTTACCTCATGGATTTACACGGATCTTTTGACCAAAGAAAAAAGAGCGTGCCATGGTCATGATGTAGCTAACGTGATTTGATCAGAGATAGTAAACCATATATGTGGCAAGTGGCATGCGTGATTTGATCAGATGCATAGTAGAACATGACAAATTTGAAAAAGATCGTTGCATAAAACTAATCCTAACCTGGTATAATAATTTTCCTAACATGATATAACCTGAGATGTGCATGAAGGAGTGAAAAAAATCGTCTCAAACAAGAGAGATAGATGGGCGTGTAACGAACTTGCCTAGGTACCAGCGTATAACAAAGATTATCATGCATAACAACTTATTTGACAAGGACGCTATATATGGAATGGTGGGCAGGGGCTGACGTGAGGACTGTGGAGATCCTGCTTTTCCTTTTTTTCTTTTAAATATAATTATCAGAATGTTTTATCTATTCTAAAAATGAACGGTCGTGATTCATCTGAAGTCTTACCTCCTAATAGGTGAATGGAGTACTTTAGCATTGCACACGCCAAATTCATGTATGAGATAAGACACAAGAATAAATTATTTATATTGTTCACATAGCGCAGACAATAAAAAACACATATGGAGGTGTGATGTTCTGTGAAAATTTTGTGACCACGTAAGGGATTTGCAAAGACACTCTAAAATAACTGTGAGCCATCCATTTAATATAGATCAAGATGGTTAGGATGATATATTACCTCATAGGAGCTAATAGATTATTTTTTTATTTATATGCTTTTCAATTTAAAAATAAAGCAAATTATGAAAATATCTTCCTAGATCCAATAAAAAAGGAGATGTTGTTACTTTTTCTTTTTCTTTTTCCTTTTTTTATCTCCCGCCCATGTTGTCTACTACTGATTCTTCATCTTTATTTTCGTCTTTGCATCATAACATATTTTTGTCTCTCAACCTGAATGTGACATGCCCATTGCTTGGACGTTTTTTTTCTCAACAGATGCTTCGCTTTTTTTCACTCAACGTGAATGTCACATGCCTATAGCTTGAATGTTTTTTCTCTCTCTATTAATGCTTCATCTTTTTTGCGCTCTACGTATACATGACATGGCCATTTACTTTCATCCCAAATATGACTATTTTTATTGTCTACGTGATCGACATTGCCACTTTTTGTCCATAATAAGAACTTGACTGTGGATGACAAGAAATATGGAAACAAAAATCAAAATCTCTTCACAAACGTGAAGGGTGTTGGAGTAATATTGTGCTTTGTGCATGCATGTATGCATGTATGTGGCTGGGGTAGTTAAGGAGGTTTCTAATTGATTTTTCTCTATGTTTATTGAAGGGTTCATATTTAATTAAAATCTTACCTCCTTAAAGGTAAAGAGGTATACCGTAGCATGCCCCCATAAATCTAAATCTAGAATATATATTATAAAAAATCCTAATATGCACCAATATAAAATTCTAAATTACTATTTCTATCATTATTAATATTGTTGTGCCATATTCATGTATGAGAGAAGACATAAGAATAAATTTTTATATTGTTCACATAGCTCAAATAATAAAAAACACATATGGAGGTGTGATGCTATGTGAAGAATTGTGACCAAGTCAACATATTGTAATTAGATAATAATAACTTTGTATCTTTAAAGTATTGCGTTTAAAATCTTTAACAGATGAAAGATAGAGTGCTATAGATAATCATAATTTTTTTTGAGGTAAGATAGATAAATATAATTATTATCTATAAGTTTTAAATTTTATATTAATTCGAATTAGCCCGTGTAGTAGCACGGGTTGATAGGTTAGTTATTACTAATTGGAGGATCCTTTTGAAGCCTCTACGTGAAGCCACCTAGGATGCTATGTGGACACTTAAAAAATAGAGACATCTTAGAAATTATCACAAAAATTAGAAACATTCGTCCATCAATTGTCCAACAACGCTATTGGATCTGTTGTCTTTTCTAATAAATTACCCACCTTGCCATTACGAAGGTATGCTAAAGTAACCCCTAAATATGTATCTATCACTAACCCACATCCGCCATTACAAAAATAATATCAAATAACCCTCTAATCTTCATTCAAATACCCACCTATGATATTATAAAAAATGACAAATAACTCTATAAATTTGCATATAATTATCTAAGTATGTCAGTATTAAAATGTGAAGTAACCCTAAATATAAATCTAAATTATATAATTACAACAAAATATTAACGTGCACCGATGTATTTTTCATTATTAATATGTTATTTGTATTGTTTATATTAAAAATAGTATACATGGTGCGTGTGTCACCATGTATTTATGTATAAGGGAAGATATAAGAATACCAATTTTCAAGTTGTTCCTGTAGCTCAAACAAAATATTTAATTAAGTACTTATAAAAACATGAAAGTGTGATGCAAAGTAAAAAAAAAAGTGTTACTGACTAAATATATACAGGTAGATAGTGATAAATATGTTTATTTAGAGTGTTATGTGACAATATGAGCGTGAGGTAGATAGTTATAATTATTAGCTATAAAGCTTAATTTTATATTAATTCTAATTAGCCCATAGCATGGGTTGATAGGCTAGTAATCTAGTAATTGAGACACTTGTGTTTTTTTTTAAAAATTTGTGGCTGTGATTTGGTATTTGTTTGACCACAGCTCAGGGTCAACTTATGGACATGGCATGCCACTCAGCATTACTTTTTAGTAGTCTCCATTCTACCTTTAGTCGCGGGCCGGTTGCAAGATATTGTAGATAATGCATTGTTTCTTTCTTCTACCAAATTGGGACCCATCTACGGTACTAGAAATTATCTCGGTCTTGCCTAATTGTGAGTCAACTTGCAGGTGCTTTAATGTTTTATAATGAACAAATTGGTGTCGTCAAGGATGTTGTTTTTCTTTTACTGAAAACAATATGTTGTTTTTCTGTTGTCCATGTAGCAGAACGAGCCCTTAAAGTTCTTCTCCAAACAGTCACGATGTCTCAGTAAACTTAAATACCTAGTCAACAGTGAATTCCTTTTTGGAACCCTTGCGGAACTTGCCTAGCCTAGCTGAGCAAAGCTCGTGATGTTTGGATATCTTGACAGATACCTCATTATTCGAGCTTTGAAGATTTTACCTTGCTGAAGCAAGCTAGCTGATTTGGGTCTCCTCTGCTGGCAAGGCTATCCTTGCACAGCAAGGCCAGGTGAGGTAAGATGGCAAGAGAAGCAAATAGACCCTTATTCCTAGAATCAGCACAGCCTATCACGCCCTGTTGACTCTCACAAAAGTCGCTATCATTTCGCATAATCCAGTTTGGTGTAGCAGCCACAAATCACAATCATTCAGGATAAACAATCATCCAACCATGTATCAATAAACTGCAATTTCGGGTGAGATTTATCCTCTCTTGCAGGCGCTGATTTGGTGACGCTTGGGGGCTTTCAGCCGGAGGTGTCCATGAACCACTACCGAAAACTCAAGTTTACCGTGAGCTTTTATCTTTACCGAGAGCATTATGTCGGGCACATGACAAAAACAGTCTTTATCGAGAGCAAAAAAAAAAACTCTCATTGAAATAGAAGCACTCGGCAAACAACAACTTTGTTGTGTGCTGGAGACTAAGGGCTCACAACATACAAATAAACACTCGACAAAGATACGAAACAGCTCATGACATATAAAAAAACTCTCGGCAAATAGATACACGTGCCCCTCATGTAATTTTGAACTAATGTCCTTGGGGCAAACTTGTAATTTTGTACTAATGTCCGATTATTGGTTCTTTGCTATTGCAATATGATGCTCACTCTTACTCTTATGCTAGTGCAATTTCATGTATGAATCACATATTTTGTATATCATTTTTTGCTTTCATCTATCCTAGTACCTCGTGGACGGTGGAGATGATTTGATATATAACTGTTTGAGGATATGCTCTTAAGATATACTTTAATTCGTTTGGCTCGGTTCTTTATTCGGCTATTGGGATTGGGGTGGGTACACAAAGCATGTTATCCATGTTAGGGTTGGGGTAGTTTTGGTTCAGTTTGTGAACCATTAGCACCTTCACCTAGCAGCAAAAATGAGATAATCATTGCATTTAGTTCATTCTTAATATACTATCTAGCTCCTAGTGCCTTTTAAACCTTGAAAACATGTCATGTATATCTTTCCAATAGTGGTCATTAGAGCCACTGAAGAACGAACCTCTGGACTAACCAAATCGCTCAGAGGTCACCATAATTGATCGTAAAGCCGGTTAAGGATTGGAGCAATCTAGATCGGCTCAGATACCAATTGATGGATCGAATATGTGACCAGAATGGGGGTTGAATGAGAGCCAATAAATTTTCTTATGATGAAGAACTTGGCCTATGTCCCAAAAATGACCCAAGACCATCTCTTATGGAAATCACCAAGATCACGTGGTTAACGCAGACATACTGACGCTAGGAGTGATACTAGGAAGCACAGTGAAAAAGATTTCAACCAAAACAAGTTGAGAGCAAACATGAATTGCAAGCCCTAGGGGAAAACTGGATCATCCGGTTTCAGTTTTGGTCCTGTTCCAGCCCGGGAGCACAAAGAGAAATTCAAAAAGTAGGTCAAACAAAGTCCAAAATTGATAGGAACTGAACAGAGGTTTCCCTAGCTATCTTGAGTCTTAGCGGAAGAAATCTCCCAAAATACCCACTTTGCACAAACTGGATAATCTTGTTTATCAAAACCGGACCATCTAGCTTTTTCTGGGCACAAGAAAATCCAAAGAAAATAGGAAACTCAATCAAACAACAACCAACCTTAGTGAAATTTAAACCAAAGCTTCACATATCCAAGGTAAGTCTTCGCCCAAAAGATCTCCTCGAAAAGATCAAGAGAGACTTCCCCCATGAGTTGTACGAAATTGGTCAAACTCACGGTTTCGAGAAAATCGAAGATTCAAGGTGTTCTTGTAGGGATTGAGTGGGGAATAATTTTAGAGGTGTTTGTACACATCCTAGCACAAATTCCCACTAGAAAACTCGAGCCAAATTGCAACCAACCAAGAGCAAAAAACATCCATCAGATATACTTCCAAAAATAGCAAAAACAAGATGAGAATCATTGAATCAACCATGAATGCTTTAATTAAAAGATGATTTGTGTAGAGTCTTGGCTCAGAGCCACCTGTTATCCTTCGCTCTTGATGATTAGATGCTAAACCTAGGGTAATCATCTCCTAACCTCTAGCTAAGCTACCATTTAGCCCTTTCTTAGCCTCATATGAAAAACTAAACAGAGGGAAGAAGGGAGAGGGAAAGAGTGCTACTCCGATCCCTCAACCAAACATCTACGTATTTGTAGATGCTAGACCAAAATACTGAATTACCCCTAGTGCTGAAATTAAGATACAAATCCACCCTGGGACCTTTTGGTCCATCTCTTGGAGGAAGCATCGGACGGCCCGACTTCTTCTGGACTTCATTTTGCCTCGAAGCAAGCGCAGATATGATGTCATCACGTGCCCTTCGTTCGCATTGTGCATGCCTGATCACATTTCGTCTGACTTCTTAATCCACTCCAAGATCTGGCCGTGTACGGAATCAGGTGCAAGTGGAAGTGCAACCCATGTCTTGAGGAAGTCTGTAAAAACTTGTAGCCACCTCTCCAGCTTGGGATCTTTTCGACGTTGAATTATCCTGTCCCTAAGATCATCATCAATGATGCCCCGTGGCATTTTCTCCACCCCTTTCTTTTCAAGCAGGAGGTATGCGGTCTCATGGTTAGACTTCCAGAACAGTTGATACAGCATCGCTTCGGCCTTCTTGTAGAGGCAATCTATAGCCTTTGGCAGCATGATCTCGTCTAGCTGCTCGAGGCTAATGTTCTTGTGCATCACATCCTGCTGCTTGCCGTCGATGAACTCAACTGTTGAGGTTCCAGTCACAGCAGGCGTCATGTCCTCTGGAATGCGGTGTGGCGAGAAAACAATTCCAAGCTTCAGGTGGGGGAAATCCAGCTTGGTAGTGCTCACTGCTTCACCCTGCACGACGACCGTTCTCCTTCGTTCGTGTTGCTTGGAGAGCGGGATGATGCGCTGGAAGTACACCTCGATCACTGGTTCTAGAAACACGTCTAGTACTGCTGTCGTCGTGTTGGCGTTGCTGCTGCCAAAGGGCTTGGCCTCGTGACGACCACGCCTGCAGCATCTTGGGTTTGGGCGAAGCAGCTGGGACATGGTTCCATGGACGTTGTCCCAGTGCTCCTTGTCGCTAGACTCGACGTACGGCACCCAGGAGAAGTCCTGCGTGGGGAGCTGAGCGAACTCTCTCATGGCGGCCTCAGCCGTGGACCTGAAGTGAGGGGTGACCAGCTGCAGGCACTTGATGGTGACGCCAACGACGTCCATGCTCTCCGAGAGTCGGAGCATCAGGCCCAGGCAAAAGTTCTTCTCCGGCGCGTCGTCGTCCTCATAGACGTAGAACATCTTGGCCTCCAGCCCACGGCCTTCGAAGCTCGCCGGGCGCATGCAGAGGAGGTGGTACTGGGTTCCCCGGACGAGCCTGTACCGGAGCTCGTTCCCGGCCAGGAGCTGCCCGATGAGCGGGTCGAAGAACATGTAGCGCCGCGCCGTACCGCCGAGCTCCACGTACCTCACGAAGTCGCTCGCGCTGTCCGCGAACCACTCGAACCTCCGGGCATCGACGGCGTCGCCGCCGCCGGCGACGAGGGAGGAGAAGTATGACTTGGTGGCGCGAGCGAGACGCCTGGGGAAGGAGGAGGAGCTGCTCGCCTCTTGGTCCTCCACGATGCGCTGTTTGCACCTGTGGAGCGCGTCGTCGCACTCCTCCGCCGCCCGCTTGAGCTTCCGCCGCCAACGGAGAAGCGACGCGTCCCTGATCGGCCACCTCACGGACGTCTCCAGCGCGGCCTCCAGCCTGATTTGCGCCATCTCCAGCCTCTCCACGTGCTCCACTCCATCCCGTTTCTCTCCACGACTGTCGGCAGCTAGACAACCTAATATAATCTGCTTCACTGTCTCCTCGACAATAACAGAGGCAAACATCTGCAAAGAAAGTATATGTATACACAACACAGATAAGTTCAATGCTCAGAACGCATAGGTAAGTGTGCAAGAGTACGAGAAGTTACGAACCTTAAAGGAGGAGCTTGTGATCACAATTAATTGACAAATTTCCAAGGAAACTGAAGATTTCATGGAAGTCGCGGCTTCTGAAGAGACTGGAGCTCTATCCCTATATATCATGTGATTGTTTTGGGCAGTGGATACTAAAGAAATTAATGCTTTAATTCTCTTTAGAGAACAAATCAAGGTCACGCATAATGGAGTTCCATGTTAAATATATTTTAACGATATGCATAATTTGACCCACGACTAAGAGCATGTAGTAATCGGCTTAGGTAGCGAAATCTAACGTGGAGGTAGGAGAAATGAAGAGAGAGCCCCGCGGACGTCTGGTGACATGCCGGCTCATGCCGGCGTAGAGCAGTAGCCGATGCATCTATTGACTGTACTAAGTAGTTTGCACTAAATAATACTTGGGGGTCCACCGTCACACCCGCCAGGTCATGGCGCTTTGCAGCCGGCAGCCAGATGGCCACTAGTCAGCGAACAATTATTTTAACAATGTCAAATTGTTCCATCATGGACATGATTTAGGCCTTGTTTAGGTCAGTCTCAGTGGGGGTTTCATGGACACAGTTACCTAGACTGGAAACTAGGTAACTGTGCCACAGGGGTTTCATGGTGATGAAACTCCCCTCACATCCCATAAAACTCCCCCTCTTAATTACCGTGCCATGTCAGCTAAATTGCTGATGTGACAGTGTATTTAATGCACATGAAACTCCCATGAAAGCCCCATTGAGACTGGCCTTAGCTCGGGAAGTTGACGCCAAGTTGGTGTACTGGGAATCTTGTCCTATGAGAGGGGGTATAGATCTCAATATACCAATTTGGTGGTAAATTGAGAAACTAAACAAGGCCTTACATACGAGCTAGCTGGCTACAAATTACAGGATAAGAAAGAAAATCATATAAACTAGGCACCTATCAGTCTCAAATAATAGGCAAGCATCAGTGTGCTCATTTTGTTTGTGGAACACATGTTCCATAATCAACTAAGACGCCTTCTGCATTCTACCGTACCTTAGTCTTATTACGGCTGCTACACCGAACGGGATGACGCGAAAAGATAGCGACTTTTGTAAAGTCAACTAGCCGTGATAGGCTGCTGATTCTTGGACTAAACTGAAACTGACATACATGCAAAGGAATTTGTGGCTGTGATCTGGCATGTACATGGTCACAAATGTACTAACAAACATGCAAATCACGGCTAATCTAGTAATTAAGGCACCTGTGTGTTTTTTGTGAGGCCAGTCTCAGTGGGAGTTTCATAGACAATAAATAGAGTGCCTCATAGGCAGTTTTGGTGATGTGACAGTACATTAATGAAGAGAGAGGTGAAATGAGTTTCATAGTGGTGAAACTCTCTGTACACAGTTACCTAAACAGCTTGTGTCTTGCATGTAACCTAGAGAACAACAATAGATGAAACTATACATTGAGAGTGTGATGTTTCATTCTGGTTTCAAACATTTTTACATGATGTGGCATTCTAGGTAATCGTGTCCATGAAACTCCCGTTGAGAATGACGTTAACATTTGTGGCTATGATCTGGCATTTCTTTACCACAGCTGTCGGTCAACAAATGGACATGACATATCAGTCAGCGTTACTTTTTAATAGTCTTTCCATTCTACCTTTAGTCGGGGGCCGGTTGCAAGATAGTCTAGATAATGCATTGTTTCTTCTTTTTTTAGCAAGTTGGGACCCATCTACGGTACGAGAAATTATCTCGGTCTTGCCTAATTTGTGAGTCAACTTGCAGGCGATTTAATGCTTTATCTTACTATTATTAACTGGAGGCTTCTTTTAAAGACTCCAGGTAATGCCACTTAGGATCCTAGGTGGACAGTCTAAAGAAAATAGAGAAATCCTATAAATTCTCTAAAAATACAAACATCCACATAGGATCCTACGTGGACACCCATATATTTTATTTAATAATTATCCATTACAACTAATAAATATTAAGTAGCCCCTACGTATATATCTAAACCACCCTAAATCTTATCCATTACAACTAATAAATATTAAGCAGCCCCTATGTATATATCTAAACTACCCCTAAATCCGAATTTAGATTATATATTATAAAAAATCTTAAGATGCACGAATATAAAATTCTGAATTACTATTTCTGTTATTACTAACATTGTTGTGCCATATTCATGTATGAGATAAAACACAAGAATAAATTTTTTATATTGTTCACATAACTTAAACAATAAAAACAATATATAGAGGTGTGATGCTGTGTGAAAAAAATTGTGACTAAGTAAGGGGTTTGCTACGACACTCTAAAATAACTATGAGCCATCCATTTAATTAGATCAAGATGGTCAGGATGATATATGACCTCTTAGCAGGTAAAAGATTATTTTTTATTAAATGATTTTCAATTTAAAAAATAAAGAAAATTATGAAAATTACTTCCTCGATCCAATAAAAACTGAGATGTGGCTACTTTTTTCCCTTTTTTTATCTCCCGCCCTTAACGTATTTCATCTCTCGACCAGAACGTGACATGCCCATTGCCTGAATGTTTTTTTTCCTCAACTGATGCTTCGTTTTTTTTTCACTCAAGCGGAATGTGACATGCCTATAGCCTGAGTGTATTTTCTATGTATTAATGCTTCTGTTGACACCGGATTTTGACAGGCATGCCTAGGTGTCAAGATGAGACTGAAAATCGGAATCGGAATCCGAGAAAGGAAAAAAAAGGAGAGTTTGACTCGAATCTGAATCGGAATCCGATTGGAAGACCGACGCAGTGAAAGAAGCGTGTTAAGACATGATTCGAACCAGAGTCGGGATCAATAAAAGGAAGTGATCACGTGAAGAGACCTGGGTGGAAAAGACCACCGGTTGAGTCTAAAGATGGACCAAAATAAAGAGTTGGTTGTTTTACAGAGTCTCTATTGTATAAATTTGTAAAGAATCTTTAATTTTATGTCAAGTAATGTTACCGTAATCAGCTAGGAGTTTAGTCATCAGGGTATAAATAGCGGCCCTGTGTGGTCATGAAAGGTAACACACCAACAACAACAAAACCTTTACACTTTTTCGCATCTACTTTTTCATACATTGTCGACGACTTCGTCTTCTTCTTTTTCGTGAGTTCTTTTGGACACGTCGAGGGTGATCAGATCTCAAGGCGTGCCTGTAAGTCCCGTATTACTGAGTAAGATCCAACCTTTAGCAGCTGGCGCATCGCTATTACTTCGTTTGGAATTATTCGACAGTTATCGAGTAAATATCTAGGCTTTAGTAACTGGCAGATCGTTGTTACTTCATTTAGGTTTTATTCAACCTTTATCCAGCTTAGAATCAGAATCATCGGATCTGTTATAGCCATTTCGATCTATTCTAAGTGTTGCTCTGCTTAGCTTGGTAGGTTACGTTTTAGTAATCTTACTCTGCTTCGCATCGGATCGGCTGACCTAGCCAGTTTGTTATTGTAGATCGGAATTCACTGCCAATTTTATCTTCACTACTAAATCAGAATCCCAGCCGATTTCGTTGTGTTATCTAATGTCTGATTTCCTTGTCAATCAACAGGCCAGATTGACTGGCACGCCCTCCATCCACGGTCACAACCGATTTCGTGTGCTAGCACATGAAGGTCTTTCCCGATTTTTGCGTCAACACACTTTTGGAACGCCCAGTGGGACACGACAGCTTCAACCATGACAAAGAAGGATCGTCGTTCTGAGATTGGAGAACATAACGTCATTGAAACCACCAAGGATGATCTCAATGATGAACAGAAGGGTGAGTTGACAAGAGCATTAGAAGAATTCGAACTCATATGTCTCAAGTCGTTCACCACCACCAAAAGAGGTCAAGCTGTAAAGAAAACTGAATTTCCTGCACCTCGACAAATCACAATAGCTAAAGCGCCTGGAAAGATGCAAGAGATGATGAACGAAGCAGTTCATCAAGCTTTTGCGAACCATGCTAAGGTGATGAGCAATGAATTTCATAATTAAGTGGTTCACACATTGCGTGGAGGTGATTTTCAGTATAGAGGTCCAACATATCAGCAACCTCCTCCTATTGATGTCGCTGCGTCATCAGGAGCTACTGCAGCAGCTGCTGCAAATACTTTTTATTCCCAGGCCTTCACTAATCCATTAGCATCCCAGCCGATTGGACAATCAAAATCGGCATCAGGGCCGATTATGTAAAGAGGGTTCACAACGCCACCTCAGTTTAAGATACCTCCAATTCAAGCTCCAGTCCCAAGTTCTCTGGTGATCACACCAGTATCGTCGGTAACATCGGCGCAAAAAGGAGCAGACTTTTTCAAGGGATATGACCCCAATACTGGATTGGGTATGCCTCCTGAATATTTCATTTCTTCTCCCAAGACTACTCATCAGACCCAAGTTGATCCTTCTAAGATGGTTTGGATGCCTCATGCTGATGGAGTCACTTGGTCATTAGTGGATGAAAAAGAAATAGTGCAGAGAATATGGTCTTCTAGGCAAGAATCGGCAAATAATACCAATAGATCTATGCCGATTCAACCAGAAGTTCAAGGGGCTAACGCATCAATGGGAACTACTTCTGATATGGAAATAAATCGGAATCCCCAATCACAAGCACATCAAGAAAGATTCGTGACAAATCAATATACTAATTCAATTCAAGCAGGGATGAATATGAGAATCAGGGACAAATGGTTAATCAAAATCCATCCTCAGGTCATGGAGCAGTATATATTCATGAAATTGATCAGTCAGCTCCGGCCAAACAAGGAGTAGAATCGGCATCACAGGGGATTGAACAGCCGATTCAATCAAATCTGGAAACTGAGAAATACCTCAACCGGTACAGAGGATGGTTCAAGGATCTGCTCAAGTAGATTGGGCCGCTCAAATAGCCGATGTGATTCAGAATCAATTCGGCTTAAAGCCCAAAACTCAACATGTAATGTACAGAACCCCGTATCCTCCAACTTATGATTCACTACCATACCCTCATCGATACAAGATTCCTGACTTCAACAATAGAACATGTCAATCGGTTCTTGGTGCAGTGTGGAGAAGCTGCAGCTACTGATGCATTAAGGGTCCGTTTATTCTCAAGTTCATTATCTGGACTAGCCTTCTCGTGGTTTATGACACTGCCAGCGAATTCTATCATTTACTGGTCAGATATGGAGAAACAATTCCATTAGTACTTCATTTCTGGCATTCATGAAAAGAAGATTACCGATTTGACAAATATGAAGCAAAGGAATGATGAATCGGTAGAGAACTTCATTCAAAGGGTTAGGGAGACAAGAAACAAATGGTTTGATTTGAATCTGACCGATGTCTAGTTAGCACAGATAGCGTTTGATGGACTACTTCCATATCTAAAGGAGAAATATGACTCCCAAGAGTTTGAAAGCTTGAGTCATATTGTGCAGGGAGTGTGCAAGCATGAGAATCGGTCGTATGAGTAGAAGCGGACTTATCATAAGAAAATAAATTATGTTGAGTATATGCTCCGATTCCAATTCCAATCGTGAAGAAGAAATCGGTTTAGCAGAATGGGTTAAGAATAAAAACCAATTTCTTGTCCTTTCGGTAAAAAGGAACCAGAGTAATTTGGGTTCGATGTAACCAAAGCAGACAAGATTTTTTATCTGTTACTCAGATAATGTATGATTAAGTTGTCGGCTGAGCACAGTCTTCCATCTGCAGATGAACTCAAAAGGATGGTGTATTATAAATGGCACAATGCTACTTCTCATAACACCAATGATTGCAAAGTGTTTAGACAACAGATTTAGTCAGCGATTGAGCAAGGAAGATTGAAGTTCGAAGTTCCTTCAAAGCCTGCCAGAACAATGAAGATAGATGAGCATCCTTTCCCTGTGAACATGGTAGAGCCATCTAAGGGGAACGCTCTACAGACTAAAATCTTGACATTAGAATCCGCAAGAGAAAAGGGAGCAGTTGATCCCAAAGTGCAAATATCTAGTGCCGATTTGAAGGGAAAAAGCAATGGGAGAGAGATGAATATCCTAGAAGTTCCCAAAGGTGTGTCACCATCAGCAAGAAAGGTCAAGACAGTGTGAAGAAAGGATGCATCGTCACGAAGGCCATTGGAGATGTCCCTTCTTCATTTATTGCTGGGAAGAAGGAATTAAATTCTCGTCTCCGGACACTTGCCCAGAGTGCAATGGATGCTATCGGGAAGACAGATCATATAAGAGGCCTCGATTTGATAGCAGGGAGCGTCAGCCAATTATTTGAGACAGAGATGAAGAATATCGGCATACTCCAGTACATGAAAGAATCGGAGGCAGGCAAAGCGTTCATGATCGGCTGGGGGGCAAACTGATTATGAGTACGCAACTGGAAGAACGAACTAATAATTTAGTTTATGATGAAGAGCCTTTGCCAAACCTAGATCGGGGTTCACACCGTGAAGTTAAGGTGCCTCAGCTAAGGTGGTGTCCAGAAGGAGTCACCAAGTCTCAAAAGAGGAGATTACAGAGACTACGATATGAAGAAATTCAAGAAGAAAAGTCTCTGCATACATTAAAAAGTAAAAAGGTACAATCCAAAGTCTGGCGTCCCAAACATCATGATTAGGAAAGTGTTGCAGCCGATGTCAATAGGGTGTTCATGTTGCCAAGGGAATTCATGGCATTGGCTAGTGATGAAGAAGATGCTGAAGTTGAAGAAGCAATGGCTCAATTGGCTTTGGAACCTATGCTAGCTACATTTGAGAAACCAGAAGAAGAAGAACGCACACACTTGAAGCCTTTGTTTTTGAAAGGTCATATTGATGGGAGGCCAATGACTAAAATGATGGTTGATGGTGGTGTTGCTGTTAATTTGATGCCATATGCTATTTTTCGTAAAATCGGCAAATGTGAAGATAATTTGATCAAGGCCGACATGATGTTCAAAGATTATGAAGGGAAGATTTTTTTCAGCAGGGGGCACTATGCATTGATCTAACAATTGGAAGTAAGACCTTGCCTACCACTTTCTTTATTGTTAATGGCAAAGGTTCGTATAATTTGTTGCTAGGAAGGGATTGGATCCATGCCAACTGTTGCATTCCATCAACTATGCATCAATGTCTAGTGTAGTGGATAGAAGATACAGTGGAAATCGTCAAAGCAGATGCATCATTCAGCATTGCTATTGCAGAAGCTCAGCCATAGAATTATGAACGGGTAATATGCATATCAGGCAAAGCTTTGGATACAGATTTCCTCAAGGTGGTCGATTTCGGTCTACAGTCGATCCAACCAGTCGACTCAGAAGAATCGTCCTAATGGATGAGTTCCTTGAAGAAGATGAATGAAAGTTAGGATATGAATTCATGTCGGTCGATTTGTTAGAAAAAATAGATTTGTTAGAAAAAATAAACCAAGGCTGATATTTATTAGTGCAAAGTTAAATCCTGAGTATAAGAAAGAGTTAACTTCTTTGTTAAGAGAATTTAAAGATTGTTTTGCTTGGGAATATTATGAGATGCCTGGATTAGACCGATCTATTATTGAACATCGGTTACCTACAAAGCCAAGTTATCGGCCACATCAGCAGGAGCCACGATGATGTAATCTGAAAGTTTTACCTAATATAAAGGTCGAAATCACTAAGTTGACTGAAGTGAAATTCATTAGGCAATGTCGATATGCTGAATGGATTTCTAATGTGGTTCCTGTGTATAAAAAGAATGGGAAACTCCATGTTTGCATTGATTTCAGGAATCTCAATAAGGCGACGTCGATGGATGGTTATCCGATGCCCGTTGCCGATTTGCTGGTTGATGTCGTGGGTGGACATAATGTCATAAGCTTCAAGGATGGTAACGCTGGTTATAATCAAATTTTTATGGCTGAAGAAGATATTCATAAGACTGCTTTTCGTTGTCCTGAGCATGTTGGTTTATATGAGTGGGTAGTCATGACCTTTGGTTTGAAAAATGCTGGAGCTATTTATCAACGTGTTATGAATTATATCTTCCATGAGCTTATCGGCAAGATTGTTGAAATCTATATTGATGATGTAGTAGTGAAATCGGAAAGCTATAAACAATATTTAGCCAATTTACGTAAAACACTGGAATGCACAGGAAAGCATGGTTTGAAGATGAATCCTTTAAAATGTGCATTTGGAGTTTCTGCTGGTCAATTTCTTGGATTTATGGTTTATGAAAGAGGAATTAAAGTCAGCCAGACATTGATTGGTTCTATCAAGAAAATTGTTGCTCCAGACGATAAGACAAATCTTCAATCGTTAATCTGCAAGATAAACTTTATCAGAAGGTTCATTTCTAATCTTTCTGGAAGGATTAAGCCGTTTACACCTTTGTTAAAGTTGAAGGTCGGTCAGAAATTTGTTTGGGGAAAAGAACAGGAAGAAGCCTTGGAAAGGATCAAGCAATATTTAGTGTCTCCTCCTGTTCTAGTTCCTCCTCAGAAAGACAAGCCATTCAAAATATATTTATCGGCTGATGATTCTTCAATCGGATCGGCTCTTATACAAGAGTTTGAAGGGAAAGAACGTGTTGTCTATTTTGTAAGCAGAAGGCTTCTAGATGCAGAGACAAGGTATTCTCCTGCAGAAAAATTATGCTTGTCCTTACACTTCTCTTGTACCAAGCTCAGGCATTATTTATTATCGATTGAATGCATTGTTGTTGGTAAAGATGATGTTATAAAATATATGCTATCATTGCCGATTTTGAATGGAAGAATCAGAAAATTGATTTTAGCCTTATCGGAATTCGATTTGCGCTTTGAATCGGCAAAAGTAGTTAAAGGTCAGGTCCTTTTCCGATTTTTTTCACCCATCATTGTGGTCCGGAGATTAATTTGGTGGAGCCTACCCTGTGGACTCTATTCTTTGATGGATCTTCTTGCGGAGTTGGATCAAGAATCGGTATTGTATTGATTTCGCCTCGGGGGCAAGCTTTGAAGTCTCTTTTCCGATTGAATAAGAAGCAACGAATAATCAAACAGAATATCGGGCTGTTCTTAAAGGCATCGAATTATTGAAAGAAATTAAGGATGATGCTATTGAAATATTTGGAGATTCTATGCTTGTGGTGAAGCAATTGATTGGTGAGTATGAATGCAATGATGATATCTTAAGAATATATCATGGTGAGTGCCTTCAGTTATTGAAGGAGTTCAGGTTTGTCAAGATTGAGCATATTCCTAAACATCACAATGAGGAAGCCAACCGATTAGCTTAAGGAGCATCTGGTTATCGTCCGATTCAAGATATCTCAAATTTAGAGTTGACTATCGACGATTGGATGAAGGAAATTTATGATTATCTGAAGAACCCATCCAAGAAAGTTGAGAGAAAAGTTAATTCAAGCATTAAAGTATGTTCTGCTTGAAGATGAACTTTATTATCGGACAATTGATGGGGTTCTTCTCAAATGCATTGGATCGGAAGAAGCCAAAATACTGATGGAAGAAATTCATGAAGGATTCTGTGGAGCTCATCAGTCGGCCTTTAAGATGAAATAGATGATTAGAAGAAATGGTTATTTCTGGCCGACTATTCTTGAAGATTGTTTCAAGTATTATGAAGGGTGTCAAGATTGCCAATGCTTTGGTAATGCCCAGAGAGCTCTAGCTTCCGCCATGAATCCGATTTGAAGCCATGGCCTTTCAGAGGATGGAGAATTGATTTAATCGGTCAGATACATCCTGCATCAAGTAAGGGTCATAAATTTGTTTTAGTAGCGACCGATTATTTCACTAAATAGGTTGAAGCGATTGCTTTGAAAATTGTCTCATCTGCAAATATGATTGGTCTTGTTAAAGAGCATATTATATATTGGTTTGGTATTCTTCAGACAATTACAACCGATCAAGGAACTATGTTTACTTTAGTGGAATTTGAAGAGTTCGCTGAAAATATGGGGATCAAATTGTTAAACTCTTCTCTTTATTATGCTCAGGCTAATGGTCAAGCGGAGGCATCTAATAAAAGTGTGATCAAATTCATAAAAAGGAAAATGGATGAATTTCCAAGGAGATGGCATACTGTGTTGCATGAAGCATTATGGTCATATCGGATGGCTTGCCATGGTGCGGTGAAGATGTCACCTTATCAGTTGGTTTATGGCCATGAAGCTGTACTTCCTTGGAAATTGAAAATCGGCTCTAGACGTGTTGAATTTCAAAAATAAGTTAACAGCCGATGAGTATTCCATGATCATGAAAGATGAGTTGAAAGATTTAGTTGGCTATCGTTTGAAAGCTCTTAAGAATTTGGAGGACAATAAAGAGAGTATTGCTAGGTGGTATAATAAAAAGGTTAAAGTCAAGGAATTCTCTCAAGGCGAATTGGTTTGGAAGTTGATTCTGCCGATCGGATCTAAGGATTCTAAATTCGGCAAATGGTCTCCGACTTGGTAAGGGCCATATCGTGTAATGCGATGTGCTCCAGGTAATGCATATATTTTGGAGACATTGGGAGGTGAAGAGTTTCCTCGAGCTTTGAATTGAAAGTACTTAAAGAAATATTATCCCAGTATTTGGGTTGATACATCGCCGATTTTGTTTAAAATCGGAAATATACACATAGCTGATACTAGGTATCGCCTTTAGTACAAAAAATAGAACAAATTGCAAAGACTCATTGGAGACTGACTTTGTTCATTGACTGATCGATAAAATCAGTTTACAAGTCGAAAGATACATGGCCGATGCATTATGCATCGCCCTTAGGGAAAAAATATAAAATTACAAAGAATTCAGAAAATGATGGGTTGTCTGGTTTCTAGATTCAAGGGAAGCATAAATACTGTCTACATTGGCCTGGGATCTAGTGATTGATCTGTTAATTGCCTCAAGTTCTCCCATGAGTTGATCTCTTCGATTCTTCAAATCAGCCAGGCGAGCTTCTTCTAGATCAAGAGTGACTTCAAGGTTATCTATTTGGCGCTGGACCGTAAATACTCTCTTGGGAGCCCATGACTATGAATGAAAGATTATACTGGGATTATTCCATCAGGAAGTAAGTCCATAACTTTATACCTATGAACAGAAAGGAAAAGTTTTTTATCATCAGAAAGAGGAAAGCCAGCTTGAAGGTGCGTCAGAATGGCCTCCAGCATTTGTTGAACCTGCAAGATAAAAAGGGTTAAGGCTGCTATCAAAAAGATGGAAGAAGTAATCTTTTTTCATACCGGACTAGATGAAGAAGCCATGGAGAAGAAGTCTTCAAGATATTTGCTTTAGCAATTGAGGGTTTGGGATGCGATGCTCCAGAATGGCATGAGAGGTTGTATTTATAGAAGGAGTACCCATCTACCTAGCTCGAAGCATTTAATTTCAAGATATGATTACACAGAGACCAAGAAGCGATGGTGAAAGATGCTATTTTCAGGAGATGCACTGTAAAAAGCCGATCACATCGGTTGAAGAGACAATAAAAGCGCATTGAGAATAGAAAACCTTGGTCAAAGAAAATCCAAGTTTGAATACATCCAAAAGAACGTGGCAGCCTTAAAGACAGATGTTACAAGTACTAAGGAGAAGTCACGAGATCATAGGACTAAATGTTTACAAGGACCCAAGAAAGTCTTGGATCGCTTTAATCGCAATGGCCTTCTGATCTTCATCGGCTGAGCCATCGATGGGTCTAAGATCCTTTTCAAGCTGATGAACTTGATGCTCAATGGTCTTCTTGTTTTCTTCAAAAGCCGCCAAAGATCCAGGAATCTGCAAAAGGTTGGCATTCACATCAGCGAGCTCATCATCGATCTTGTCTATGGCTTGGACATGAGTCTCACGTCTGGATTCCAAATCAGATTTGGTTTTCTCTAAGTTCTCTATTGATTGGCCCAAAGTTCCGATTTGGTTATAAATATTGATAATATCTGCCTTGAATTGTTCTTGATCCTTGGAAAGTTTTTCATATGCAATGCGATCGGCTAACCTCTTCTGGGCCTTCATCTACCGATTCTGGCAGTTAGACTTGTAGACTATTGAAGACCGATCAGACTGGATCAGCATTTATCACAAGCTGTCTGATTTCGGTGTCGAGGAGCTTCAGCATTTCTTGGAGGCGTGCCTTGATTGGATTGGAATTTCTTGCCGATTCTGCTGTAGAAGGGCCTACATTTTCTGCCTCAAGAGCACTGTGGGTAGGGGTATCTTGTGCCTAAGGAAAATCAGAGTTAGTCATCCAAGAAGCCTAAAGAAGAGATCGAGGTAAAGAAAAATTTAGTTACCTGCTTCAGGTTGACTTCATCAAATTGAGTTAGCTAAAGAGGTTTCCTTGAATCGGTCACTGTTATTCCGATAGAGATGCTTTCCGATTGTTCCTGCTATGAAGAGTCCGATTTAAGAAGCAGGATTAATCGAATAAAAGAAATTGCGTCTAAAATGATAGTTACCGTAGTGGTTGTTTCTTGAATCGCTTCTAGAACTTGAGTCACGGATTCTGATTGAGGAAGGATATTTGCCATTGACAGAATCGGCGAAGACTGAAGGTTTGGCAGATTGCTCCCGAGTTGAAGTACCAAGGCTGATGATTCTGGAATTTTGTCTTGTGAAGATATCTGCATAAACAGGAAATTAAGAACATGGAAATATAAGTAAAGGAAATGAAGTGTAGCATATTTACCTGAGTTCTTAAAGCCGGTTCTGTGGTGTTCTCCGGAAGAATCGGGCTAACTTCAGGAATTATTTCTGTTACACATGATGGAGGATTAGTTATTGACATAAGAGAATGGAATCGGCAGATATTAGAAGGTTTTCACCTGATTGAGAAGCAGTTCAACTTGCTACTTGCGCCAAGCGCTTCGCTGCTTCTGTAGCAGATACCTTACGGGTGGCTACCCTTGGAATTTTCCTCGAAAGGGTTTTTGTTAGCATTCTCTTACATTTTTCCCTAACCACCGAAGTCGCGGTTTGAAGACCGGAAGATGTAGCTCCTTCTTGTTCAGCACTAGTAGCCGAAGATGTTGCTTGGCTGACCGATTTCTTCTTTTTAGAAGTATCAGTTTTCATCGTTTTTCCTTTGTGGCCTGGGCTGCTGATTGGTCCGATTTCTTCCTCCTATCAGTAGCAACATCATTGATTGATGGCCCAGAAGATCTGACATGAGGACTATCTGTTGATGGTAGATAATCAATCGGAAGACCACTATTGCTGATGGAAGAAGGGGTGATTGATACATTATGCAGTCGAAGATATATGTTAGAAAAAGAAAGAATTGAAATCGGAAAAAAGAAGATTGGAATAGAAAAGGAAGAAATCTTACCTGGTCATCGATTTCAAAATCTTGGTTGAGTAGCAAGCAATAGTTTTGTGCTGGATGGCAGAAAAGGTGATTCCTCCATTCTTGCCACCAGATCTTGAAAAAACTATGGTGAAGCTTGAGAATTTCCAAGAAGATAAGTCTATGGAATCTCTGGATGGCGATAGATTTTTCAGTCTATCATATGCCAAAGCCGATGGGATGATCTCTCTGGGTTTCACTAGATCGGCTAAACACAGTTTGATTGGTCCTTGACCAAATCCGATTTGACGAGCAGCTATCGCTAGATGATAATACTCGAAGGATTGGTGAGTTTTCCCCATGAACATATTTGCATGGAGTGCCTGGGGAGTAATAATCTCTTTAAAATTTTTCTCCCTGTCTTCATCAGAATCAATGATGTCAAATCGGAATTTGAAAGGAAGCTCGAAGTGGTGATCGGTATCTTCGTAAACATGCCAAGGCATAGAGTCTTCCTTAAGGCCATTGTAGAACCCTCGGAAATATTCGGCTGTGTGGGTGGAAGGAAGCCGATCACCAGGGGAACTTGAGGCAGCCTCGCCAAATGACATGCGTCTTCGTTCATCAGACTCCTCTTCATTGATTTGAACAGTTGGAAAGACTTTGCTGATCACAGAGTTATTCAACAGGCTCTGCATGTGCATGTTCAGCCAAAGATTGATAAAGCACCATGGGCCTCTGAGGTGTCCGATTTGTTGCTTTGTTCTCAATCGGATAGACACTTCATGAAGGAGGCTGTACACCAATCTGAGAAGGTGCTTTCTGATGGCAAAGTTATTTCCTTGGGCCAGATACTCTGCTAACCGCTGGTAATGGATTGCTGGACCCATTGACTTTCCACAGAATACAAAGTGTTCTAGCCACATGTTAAGAAAGGCTGAATGCTCCCTCATGTCTACTGTTCCTTCTTTCTTGGAATATCGTTCAATATACCCCTTCCAACCTCCGATTTGCCTGGTGTCAATTTTATGGGTGCCCTTGGCTGGAAGAGAAAAGAAGGTATCTGATTCTGATATGTTGAGACCGGTGAGCATCAAGACATCGGCCAGTGTGGGACTCATAGGGCCGTGACCAAACAAGAAAGCATTCAAGGCATCTGACCAAAAATATGAAGCAGCAGCCAACAAAGGCTCATTCCAATCCATCTCGGCTAAGGAGAGAGTAATGCATTGATGGATATCATAGGTTTCCCATTCATCTCTCTTGGCTCTTGCAACTTTTTTGTACCAAGCTTTCCATCCAATGGGGAGGGCTGGCCAAGACCTAAAAGCATTGGTCCAGTCGTGTTCTAAATAAAAAGATTTGAAATGAAGTCTTTGCGTTTCTTGGTTGATGAAATTCGTTGGATCTGAAGAGCCAACTGAACCCAGAATAGTGAGACCGGGCTTGTCCTCTACTGGGATGATGATGCTATCACGCAAAACCTAGTGGATGTGCTTACTGTGAGTAAAAAGTAAATCTACTATGGTATAAATCTAGATCTAGAGGATGATGATTCTTTACCTCGGGGACTTCAGTGAGAGATGCCATTGGAGGAGAAGCGCAGCAAGCTTGTATGGATCTGGATGCTCGGAGGACGGATGGCCCTGAATGCTCAAGGAGATCTGGGAACTCTTGAAGAGGAGAGAGAGGAAGCGGCGGCGGTTCCGTGAAGAAGATGACGAGGAAGGAGAGGGGCCGGTCTTATATAGGTTCGCCAGGAGTGGAAAGAGAAAAGTTTTGACCTAAAAGCTTAAGGATAAGGATTAAATAGTTTTGAGTTAAAATCGGAATTCTATCTCAAAACTTGGGGGGCATGTGTTGACACCGGATATTGACAAGCTTGCCTCGGTGTCAAGATGAGGCTGAAAATCGGAATCGAAATCCGAGAAAGGAAAAAAAAAGAGGAGTTTGACTCGAATCAGAATCAGAATCCGATTGGAAGACCGACACAGTGAAAGAAGCGTGTTAAGACAGGATTCGAACCAGAGTTGGGATCAATAAAAGGAAGTGATGACGTGAAGAGACCTGGGTGGAAAAGACCACCGGTTGAGTCTAAAGATGGGACCGAAATAAAGAATCGGTTGTTTTACAGAGTCCATATTGTATAAGTTTGTAAAGAGTCTTTTCTTTTATGTCAAGTAATGTTACCGTAATCGGCTAGGAGTTTAGTCATCTGGGTATAAATAACGGCCCTGTGTAGTCATGAAAGGTCTGTACACACCAACAACAATAAAACCTTTACACTTTTTCGCATCTACTTTTTCATACATTGTCGACGACTTCGTCTTCCTCTTTTTTGCGAGTTCTTTTGGGCACGTCGAGGGTGATCAGATCTCAAGGCCTGCCTGCAAGTCCCGTATTACTGAGTAAGATCTAAGCTTTAGCAGCCGGCGCATCGCTGTTGCTTCGTATGGAGTTATTCATCAGTTATCGAGTAAATATCTAGGCTTTAATAATTGGGGCATCGCTGTTATTTCGTTTAGGTTTTATTCAACCTTTATCCAGCTTAGAATCAGCTTTATTCGGCTTTTATCTACTATTCATCATCGGATCCGTTATAGCCGTTTAGAACTATTCTACGTGTTGCTCTGCTTAGCTTGGTAGGTTACATTTTAGTAATCTTACTCTGCTTCGCATCGGATCGGCTGACCTAACCGGTTCATTATTGTAGATTGGAATTCACTGCCGATTTTATCTTTAATGCTAAATCGGAATTCCAACGTCCGATTTCCTTGTCAATTAATAGGTCAGATTGACTGGCACGCCCTGCATCTACGGTCACAATCGATTTCGTGTGCTAGCACGTGAAGGACTTTCCCGATTTTGCGTCAACAGCTTCATATTTTTTCCCTCTCTACATGTACATGATATGGCCATTTATTGTCATCCAAAATCTGAACATTTTTATTGTCTACGTTATCGACATAGTAACTTTTTGTCCATAATACAAACTTGCCTATGGATGACCAGAAACATAGAAACAAAGATCAAAACCTCTGCACGAGCGTGACGGGAGTTGGAGTAATGTTGTGCATGCATGCATGTGCATATTTTCTAATTAATTTTTCTCTATGTATATTGAAGGGTTCATATTTAATTAAAATCTTACCTCCTCAAAGGTAAAGAGGTGTACCGTAGCAAGCCCCTAAATCTGAATCTAGAATATATATTATAAAAAATCTAAGATGCACCAATATAAAATTCTAAATTACTATTTCTATCATTATTAATATTGTTGTGTCATATTCATGTATGAGAGAACACATAAGAACAAATTTATATATTGTTCACATAGCTCGAACAATAAAAAACACAAATGAAAGTGTGATGATATGTGAAAAAATTATGACTAAGTAAACATATTGTAATTAGATAATAATAACTATGTACCTTTAGAGTATTGTGTTTAAGATATTTAATATATGAAAGATAGAGTGCGATAAATAATTATAATTATTAGCTATAAGTGTTAATTTTTATATTAACTCTAAGTAGCCCGTGCGGCATCACGAGTTGATAGGCTAGTTATGAACAAATTGGTGTCGTCAAGGATGTGGTTTTTCTTTTACTGAAAACAGGATGTGGTTTTTCTGTTGTCCATGTAGCAGGACAAGTTCTCAAAAGTCCTTCTCCAACCAGTCACGATGTCTCGGTAAGCTTAAATACGTGGTCATCAGTGAATTCCCATGCATGTTTTTTTTTGAATCACACAATACAAACACAGACGCTCACATATACGCACGCACACAACCCTACCCCTGTGAGCACCTCCGAAAGACTGGGCCGGCAAATCCTCGAAATTGACGAAGTCACAACAGGCGCCTCGCTATCGACGGGCATGTCACCTACCACTGAAAGAATAACGCCGGTTATATCTTGGAATAAATCCAGGAAAATACGAGCACCAGTGCCGAGTCGAGGACTCGAACCCTAGTGGGTTGGTTCCACCACAAGAAACCTTGCCAGCTGAGCTATAGCTCAGTTCACAATTCCCATGCATGTTTGTTGGCTTTAGTTTAGTCCAAGAATCAGCACAGCCTATCACGCCCAGTTGACTTTCACAAAAATCCATACTACTACTACTAGATAATAGCTCCGAAAATAGCGGAAACAAGATGAGAATCATTGAATCAACCATGAATGCTTGAATTAAAATATGATTCGCATAGAGTCTTGGCTAAGAGCCACCCATTATCCTTCCTTTTGATTATTAGGTGCTAATCCTAGGGTAATCACCCCCTAACCTCTAGCTAACCTAGCATTTAGACCTTTCTTAGCCTTAGATGAAAAAACTAAACAGAGGGAGGAAGTGAGAGGGCAAGAGTTATACTACCCCAACCAGACATCTACCTATTTATAGATGTTAGACTGAAAGACTAAATTATCCCTAGTGCTGAAATTAAGATACAAGCCCACATAAAGATGTTTCGGTGTCCATCTCTTGGATGAAGCATCGGACGGACATTCTTTACTTCCCTTCAATCGGATATAAATGCCATGTGCCCTCCGTCTGGACTATGTGTCTGGCTGATCACATTTCGTCTGCCTTCTTAATCCATTCCAAGATCTGGTCGTGTACCGTATCAGATGCAAGTGGAAGTGCAACCCACGGCTTGAGGAAGTCTGTAAACACTTGTAGCCACCTCTCCAGCTTGGGGTCTTTTCGACGCTGGATTATCCGGTCCCTAAGATCTAGGGATGGCAACGGGGCTATCCCCGCCGGGGATCCCCAGAACGTTTGCCTCCCTGAGGGAGGAAATTACTACCGTTCCCCATCCCCGCTAAGCTCGCGGGGAAGGTTTTTCCCCGTCCCCGTCCCCGAGCGGGGATTTTGTCCCCGACAGGCCCCCCGTCCCCGAGAAATCCCCGAAGATACAAATCTTTTTGAGCAATACAAAATAGGCTTACTATAGTTGTAGATATGCAATTTCACAGAAAATGAATAAACACACAAAGATGTAGGACTCTAAACATAGAGGTTCACTAATCATTAATTTAACAGCAGTTCAAATTGTACGCTTCTGCCATGCATACTCCACTGACCAACAACAATTCGACGTGGCATCAAGTTTATGGTGCAAGACCAGCAAGAGGATAGTAGTGTACTAGTGTCATCACACAATAGTCATTACAACCAAAGGTTACAAAAATAGTTCATGCAGTCATGCTGAGTGCTGAACGGAGCTGTGAGCACATTGCACTTGCTCTTGCACACGGTACACCATCTTGATAGTTGGTTTCAATCTGCACTTGTGGACAGGGAGAATTGTTCTTGTGCTGGATCTAGATTGCGAGTTCCTACACATCAAAAATGAATGCACACAGAAGTTAATAACTATCAAAACCGGAGGCAATGCATAAAAGCAAGACAAGTGATATGATGTTACCTGAAGTCCTTCTTGGACTTCTTGAAGAACAGACCAAAAGCTAGCAGGTTGCCCTTCATCATTAACCAGTCCTACATATAATTTAAAAATTATGTTTATCCCCCAAGCTATGAAAGTATGAACACGTGAGAAAAACTATGAATTGCAGGAAAAGAAATTGTGAATTGCATGCATAAATATATACCTTTGTACTTGTTTCGAATCCAGTCCTGTGAGCACATTAGAGCCTCTAGCATTTGAGAAGTGAGCCTACTGCGATGCTCACTTAGAACTCTACCACTGGTGCTGAATGCAGATTCTGAAGCAACTGTAGTGATAGGTATTGCAAAAATATCTCTTGCTATTAGCCCTCAAAGTTGGATAGCGTGTTCCTGCCACATGTCACTAGTGATGGCCACCCTTGATTTGATTCCAGCCATGTATTGGATGGCCTTCTTCCTCTCTATCTCATACTGGTCAATGATGTGCTTCCTGAAATAATAGTAGAATGTCTTCAGAAATGCATTTAACATATGCAGAGAGTGTAGGAAATAATCTGCAATTATACTGTTATATACCTGAGTGTATTCCTTGTTCCAATCTTGAACAGCGGTTGAAGTGCATGAACAAATCTCCGAAAGCCTGCATGGTCAACCATAGAAAGGGGGTATTCATGCAGCACCATCATAGCACCAAGTTCTGTTCTTGCAACATCTTGATCAAAGGTGTAGTTCTCAATAGAAACTTTTCCTGAATCTGTGGCATTGAACCTCAAAGATGCTTGTGACAATTTCTTGTTTCCAGCTAACTTGATCTTTCTTTGCACACAAGACTTTAAGTGATCATGTAGATGCTTAGTCCCAGACCTCGTCTCTCCTCCAAGCTTGCTGAAACAGTATGAACACTTTGCCTTCACTTGGCCATGCCATCTCACTCTCGTAAACTCCTTCCAAACAACTGAAGTCAGTTTTCTCTTTGAACCAACCTCGACACCATCTTCTTCCTCCTCTTCTGGTGGATCGATCTCCACTTCCTCATCATCTTCTATCTCAATGGCTTCAGATTGGTTTGCTTCAGATTCGTTGACAGATTCAGGTTGTGAATCAGTTTCCGGCTGGGAGCCCTGAGAAACTGGAGCTTGACTGCTATTTGCACTGCCTGTTGTTGACATCTTTCGAAGCCTATCATTCAGTATAACAAAAAAAATCAGACACTAGTGCAGTGCTTCAGTACTACACAATATTTGCTTTGCTTCAGTACTAGACACTAGTACACTACTCCTATACGTATTTGGATCTAAACAATTAGCAAAAAAAAACACTACAAGGGAGCCTACATGCGTACAACATACACAAGTGAATAAGCTTTGCTTCAATACTAGACACTAGTACACTACTCCTGTTCGTATTTAGATCTAAACAATTAGAAAAAAAACACTACAAGGAGCCTAAATGTGTACAATATGCTCACTTGAATAACACTATAACAGTAAAATAAATCGACAAGATGCAGATCTTGAATCTCACTAACCCAAGAGACTGAACGATGCTACGGTTGGACTTCTTGGCAGGAGCTTCAGCTTGCTTAGCGTGCAAGGTCCGGTGTTTTGGATCGACGCCCTTGGCCGCAGTTGGTCGGGGTCGAGGAAGCCGCTTAGGGTCACCGGCCACGATAGCTTTGGTGGATGATGGTGCTGTCGCCTTCTTCTTTGCTGGTGGAGTAGGCGCATCGACTTGAAGATTGGATCCGGCAGCAGCGACGACAATGGCCTTGCTTGTCTCCGGCGGATCCGGCGGCGGCCGGTCGTTGTCCCTTGATGAGGGACGTCGAGGTCAGTAGAAAAACGCTGCAAGGGTTAAGCACTCGAGGATAGGAGGAGGAAGAAGGGATTCACCGGCTGCCAATTGTGGATCCCGTAGCCTCCATGGATAGTTGGATACTGAGGTGAGGTCTTAAGGGAGGAAGTGACGAACGAACTGGAGTTGTATATTGGAGAAGTGCGGCGGCGGCTGGCGGCGCAGCCGCAAGGAGGTGGGGTGGAGAGTGGAAAATGGAACTGGTTGAAGGGAGCTAGGGTTAGCACAGCTTATATACTAAGTCTTTTGGGCTTGGGTAAGATGTCTTATTGGGCCTCTTTCGGCCTGTATACCTATTTCAGGGTCCCCGACGGGGAGCGGGGACGGGGACCTATAGAACGTTCCCAGCCCCGCTTCACCCGATGGGGATCAAATTTTGACCGCGAAGGTCCCCGCGGGGAGTAAAATAGCCCCATTTAGATCCCCTAATGGATGAAATCCCCGTCGGGGATCGGGGATCGGGGCCCCTTGCCATCCCTACTAAGATCGTCACCAATGACGCCCCGTGGCGTTTTCTCCACCCCTTTCTTTCCAAGCAGGAGGTATGCAGTCTCATGGTTGGATTTCCAGAACAGCTGGTACAACGTCGCTTCGGCCTTCTTGTAGAGGCATTCTATCGCCTTTGGCAGCATGATCTCGTCTAGCTGCTCGAGGCTAATATTCTTGTGCATCACATTCTGCTGCTTGCCGTCGATGAACTCAACCGTCGAGGTACCTGTCACAGCAGGCGTCATGCCCTCAGGAATTCGGTGCGGCGAGAAAACGATTCCAAGCTTCAGGTGTGGGCAATCCAGCTTGGGGTACTCACTGCTTCACCCTGCACGACGAGCGTTCTCCTTCTAGCGTTATGCTTGGAGAGCGGGATGATCCGCTGGAAGTACACCTCGATCACTAGTTCTAGAGACACGTCTAGAACCGGTGTCATCGTGTTGGTGTTGCTGCTGCCAAAGGGCTTTGGCTCGTGACGATCACGCCTGCAGCATCTTGGGTTTGGACGCAGCAGCTTGGACATGGTTCCATGGAACATGTTCCAGTGCTCCTTGTCGCTAGACTCAACGTACGGCACCCACCAGAAGTCTTGAGTAGGGAGCTGAACAAACTCTCTCATGGCGGCCTCGGCCGTGGACCGGAAGTGAGGGGTGACCAGCTGCAGGCACTTGATAGTGATGCCGACGACGTCCATGCTCTCCGAGAGTCGGAGCATCAGACCCAGGCAGAAGTTCTTCTCCGGCGCGTCATCGTCCTCGTAGACGTAGAGCATCTTGGCCTCCATGCCGCGGCCTTCGAAGCTCGCCGGACGCATGCAGAGGAGGTGGTACTGGCTTCCCCGGACGAGCCTGTACCGGAGCTCGTTGCCGGCGAGGAGCTGCCCGATGAGCGGGTCGAAGAACATGTACCGGCGCGCCGTGCCGCCGAGCTCCACGAACCTCACGAAGTCGCTCGCGCTGTCCGCGTACCACTCGAACCTCCGGGCGTCGCCGCCGCCGCTCGACGAGCCGTGGGCGTCGCCGGCGACGAGGGAGGAGAGGTATGACCTGGTGGCGCGAGCGAGCCGCTTGGGGAAGGAGGAGCTCGCCGCCTCGTGCTCCTTCTCTTCGTCTTCCACGATGCGCTGCTTGCACCTGTGGAGCGCCTCGTCGCACTCCTGCGCCGCGCGCTTCAGCTTCCCGCGCCAACGCAGCAGCGACGCGTCCCTGATCGGCCACCTCACGGACGTCTCCAGCGCGGCCTCCAGCCTGATTTGCGCCATCTCCAGCCTCTCGACGTGCTCCACTGCATCCGGTTTCTCTCCACGGGTGTCGGCAGCTAGACCACCTGATATGATCTGCTTCACTGTCTCCTCCACAACAACAGAAGCGAACATCTATAAAGAAAGCACACAGATATGTCCAGTACTCAAAACGCATAGGCAAGTGTAGAAGAGGACGAGAAGTTACGAACCTTAAAAGATGATAGGAGGAACTTGTGATCGCAATTGACAAGTTTCCAAGGAAACAGAAAATTTTGTGGAAGTCGTGACTTCTGAAGAGAGTGGAGGGTGGAGCTCTACCCCACTATGTATCGTGTGATTTTTTTGGGCAGCGAATACTGAGGAAACAATGGTTTATTTCTCTCTTTAGAGAACAAATCAAGGCCTCCTAGTTGACTGAAAGCATAATGGAGTTCCATGTTACTCCGTCAATATTTTAACAATATGCATAATTTGACGCACGACTAACAATGCAAGGCGGTAGAATGTCAGCAAACAATTTCTTTAGCAATGTCAAGTTGTTGGTCTTAGTATGCTTGCTTTTTCATTGAAGCCATGGTTTACACAGGAGCTAGCTGGCTATGATCTGGCATTTGTTTTTACCATAGCTGTGGGTCAAATTATGGACATGGCATGGCATTTAGTGTTACTTTTTATTAGTCAATACAGTCTGCATTCTTCCTTAGTCGCGGGTCGGCTGTAATATATTGCAGATAACGCATTGTTTCTTCTACCAAGTTGGGACCCATTTACTAGAAATTGTCTCGGCCTTGCCTAATTTGTGAGTCAACTTGCAGGCGTTTTAATAATTTATGAAAAAAAATGATGGATGTGGGCTTTCAGTCATATAGCAGGACGAGTCCTCAAAATTCTTCTCCAATCAGTCACGAAGTCTCAGTAAGCTTACACCTGGTCATCAATGAATTCCCTTGCATGTTTGTTAGTTTCAATTTAGTCCTATAGTCAGCAACCTATCACGCCTAGTTGACTTTCACAAAAGTCGCTATTATTAGCTGTCATGTCACGCCTAGTTGACTTTCACAAAACTTGCTATTATTTAGCTGTCATGCGGTTCGGTGTAGCAGCCACAATCATCCATGATCGACGATATCCTAAACGGTAAACGGCCGGTCACCCTTTGTTTAGTGTTTAGGCCATTTAAACCGTGTTTAAACGGAGTTAAACGGGCTAAACGGTTTTGTACTTTTTAGAAAATAATGCATATAATTATAAATGTCCATGTGAAAAAGCAAGTATTCTATTTAATAGATAAGTGTTCTAATATGTAGCCTAACATCAAGTATTCATTCCACATGATCAAATCATTATTAATGATAAATAAATGAGTCAAATGATAGTACAAATTTTAATTCAACTAGATTTACCTAGTGTTCACCTAAACAGCCATTTAAACAACTGTTTAGACCATTTAATACTGTTTTTTCGTTCCATTTAAGCCATTTGCACCATTTCCCCCCGCTTTTTGCCCATTTAAGCAGTCAACAGTTTATTTTTGTTTACCCCCTAAACAAACAGTTTAGCACCGTTTACCATTAGCGGCCGTTTGGGCGAACAGTGTTGAGGATAAACAATCAGTCAATCAGGTATCAATAAACTACTATTTCGGGTGAGATTTATCCTCTCTTCCCGGTGCTAATTTGGTGACGCTTGGGGGCTTTCATGTGAAGGTGTCCATGAATCAGGTTGCCAGATGTGCGTGCTCAATGTCAGAGAGAAGGTTTTCATTACTTGTTTTTGTTTTGCTGATACCACAATCCATTGTTTGCTCTGTAAGGTTAGACATATAGACCTTGGGGCAAACTTGCAATTTCATACTAATGTCTGATTATTGGCTCTGTGCTAGTGCAATATGGTACTCACTCTTACTCTTATGGCAGTGCAATTTCGTATATGAATCACCTACTTTGTATCCATCATCTTTTGCTTTCATCTATCCTAGTACCTCTTGCAAGGTGGAGATGATTCCATTTAGAACCGTTCGAAGATATGGCCGGGTTAATACATACTTGTTAATTAAGACTATTCTAAATTTGGTTTTAATTGTATTTATTATTAATGAAGTCATTTTGGGGTTAATTCTAGCAGCTTAAGTGGGTCTGGTTTTCTTAAAACTGCGAGAAGCCTAAAAGCTAACGTTTGATCTATGAATGAAAACCTTGGCGAAAGGAACTTTCCTCGGAAAAATTGATATATACCAACAAAAGATCGCAAAGTTGGATATATACTATTGAACCCACATGTAATTGACTTATGTGAAGCCCACATGTAAGTGAGATAGTGATGGGATATATCCAAATTTGTGATCTTTTGATGGAGCCACACTAGGGCCATAGTGTTTCCTAGGTAAAAAGCACCTTGTTTTGCAGAAATGTTAGCTCAGCTGGTAAGGGTCTTTGTGGTAGAACCTGCCCACCTTGGTTCGAATCCTCGACTCGGCACTAGTGTCACATTTTCATGGATTTATTTCAGGATTTAACCGACATTGTTCTTTCAGTGGTAGGCGACGTCCCCGTCGATTGCGAGACGTTTGTGGTGACTTCGTTAGTCTCGAGATCAGCCGGCTCAGTCTCTTGGAGAGGCTCATGCGTACATGTATTCATAGTGGTGAGTGTCTGTGCGTTTGTGTGAGCATCTTCGATTGTACGGCCATTAAAAAAACAAGTGGCTGTCCAATGATTTATAGTATTATAGCTACTTATATATAATAAACTTGGTACTTAAATTTATGACTAAACTATAATTTGGCACAGGGCCCATTGACACCTTTCTAATATTGGCGACTGCTCGTTAGACCATCGCAACAACAGAACTTGATGTCCTCCCTCTATTCTTAAAAACATGGATTGAAGTTTCTCACCTTGCCTAGTGCATTGGTGCCAGCCTTATATTGTGGTTGCCTGCCGTCATGCTTTCCTTGTTATTAGCACTGTCTATTTTCGTGCCCAACTTGTCCATGTCCAACTATGCGTGTGGGCTACTACGGCCAAAGGACTCGTGTCACCTGTACTACCTTACTGTGTGTAGGGCAAGACGGCGAGCCAATTCGGCTCGGTTTGGCTCGTTCTGGCTCGTTAACAAAACGAGAAAAAAAATCTGGCTTGGCTCGACTTGTTAAGCTCTGCAACAGACATATGTCACTTTACATATAGAAACACATAGAAATATTACAATACTGAAGTTTCAAAAATTTTAAAATCAGCGACATGTGTACCTTACTTAACCATAATTGATCAACTATAGAAATATTTCTGCAGTAGCTTCATACATAGTTGAAAAGGACAATTAATGTTGCACTCTAATCTTTGTATTTTTTTTCTTATATCTTGTTTAGCTTGTGAGATGGCTCGAGCTAGCTCATTAATAAAACGAGCTGTGCTTAGCTCATTAAATTTTCAAATGAGTCGAGGCGAAGCCGAGCTAGCTCGCGAGTGTTGAGCCCGTGGTCCAGCCCTGTGTATGTGTGTTTTTCAGCTCAAGAGTCATTGGACTATACATGCTAGATGTGGAGCTTAACTGGACAATGGAGGCAGTGAAAACGTTTGCAAAATGTGCACACTAACCCCTTGCAACTGCTCATGCTACACACTATAGCTCAGGATTATCAAACTCCCTCAAAATTTTGAGGATTTTTTCTCAAATTGCCAACAGTAGTTATCCCCCTCTATCACCTGCCCAACATCCCTAACCGATCCCCCCTTCCCTCTCCCCCACCCCACCCCCACCGCGCCCACACAGACGTCAATCTTTATCTTTTTTTTCTGAAAAGGTAGCAGGAGCACTACTCTGTCATATAAGAAGAAGAAGAAGCAATCGTACATAACGGGCAAAAGCATATACCAATACCACAAAACAAACGCACACAACACAATGCTACACAACCACCACCTGGAAGAGAAGCTAAATGCAAACCATCCAAAGCTGTGTCATCGTCACCAACGTTGTGCCACGCCAAAAGCTACGGCCCGCTGCAGGCCCGAGCGGCAGCCTGAACTTCTCCACCATGGGACTAACACCCTCAAGTCGCACACACACGATCGTCGATACCCCTACTCCAGCGTAACTTGATTGAAAAACACTGATCTTGGCCACTCTGTATGGGGGCCTCGCCTCTCCCACACTACTAGGATGTGGAACGCTCCCTAGTGTCTAGATGAAGTCCCATGTGTTTCCAAAAAACACTTAGGAATGCTTTTACATTTCCTATGTGTTCCTAGTGGACACACGTGAAACTATTTTAGCACATGGGATCGTAATTATTTTCCTAGTGTTCGAACTAAAGCACACGGGATGGATTAAGACACACGTAAAACATACCAAATTTTCCATAGTGCCCATAAGTGCACACGGGAAGTTATTTTGGCACATGGGGTATTATTTATTTTCCTAGTGTTGCAGCTGAAATACACGGGATGGATACTGACACACGGTAAAACTTAACGTATTTTCCCCTAGTACCCAGAGGTGCACACGGAATACTTTTGTACCACCCGGGATCTTATTTAGTTTTCTAGTGTTCAAACTGAAACACACGTGATGGATCATGACACATGGTAAAACTTACCGAATTTTCCCTAGTACTCACAGGTAGCACACGGGATCTTATTCATTTTCTTAGTGTTGCAAATGAAACACATAGAATAGATTACGACACATGGTAAAACTTACCAAAATTTACCTTGTGCTCATAAGTGCACACGAAAAAATATTTTAGCGCACGGGTCATATTTATTTTCCTAGCCTAGCGTTGCACCTGAAACACATAGGACGAATTATGACACAAGGTAAATTTCACAGTAATTTTTCCTAGTGCCCCACATGCACACATGGGAACCTTTGTTTATTATTCTGACAACTAATCATCCAACTAGTCGTCAGTTGGGATAACGGGTTAACTTTTTTGTGTGTATAGTCATATGATAATTTACTAGGTTAGGCTAATAAAAAAAATAAAAAATATCGTATCTATATATCGATGTATCATAGAATCCAGCTTGCGTGAAACAATTTACGTTGCTGACAAGTCCACATTGCATGTAGAGCTATATCTGGGTATCAATCTTATTGGAATATGATTGTGGGGCCCACATCTCCCTCTAGAGTTGTTTCTCGAAGTTTTATGAATAACATGTGGGTCCCATTGTTGGAAACCTAAAGTGCAGCTGTGGATTCCAATGAAGTGTACAATATTAATTTGTAAACATCACAATACATAGCCTAAGGTCATTTCGAGTAGTAATTTTATCTAGATGAAATAAAATTATGTCTACACGAATACCAATACTCTATGAGGCATAACATTAAATGCTTCTCCCTACGTTCCAAAATATAGGTCGTTTGTCTTTTTTCCCTCAAATTTGACTGCTTGTCTTATTCAAACATTTGTGTAAGTGTAGCCAAATTTAGGTTCTTCTTGAAATTTATTTCTTACTAAAGTTAGCAATAAAAAAAGTGTGAAAATATATGAAATTAAAAAAAGAATCATTAACAAAGAAATCAGACAAACTTGAAACAAAGAAATATCTTTTGTACTTAGTTGTAGATCAATTAATAACCTCGTGTGTACCAATTAATTCAGGTTGTATTTTATATAGTGACCCCTTAGCTATGGTCCACAAACAAGATTTAACTAACGCTTCCACATTCACCACACATCCAGTCAATCAGCCTTCGTTCTTATCCGTTCCTTGCTGCCACCTGCCTTGAACCAATAACATTTTTGCTACTCCACGCTCTCAGCCCTCATCACAATGTCTCAAAGCCCAACCATGAATGGAGCTGCCGGAGCAGATGGTGAGCACTCAGAGCCTCGAATCATGCTGCCCGTCTCCGACCAAGCATGGAAGCCATCGTATGCTGCCCAGCAAGGTGCCAGCGAGGGAGCGACTCAGATGGGTAAGTTCATGGTTGACTTCCTAGTGTGAACTCAGGTTTTACCAGATTTGGGTAATGAATTTGCTCGAGAAAATTTCGTGGATTGCTATCTATGTGATGCAATGGGATAAGACAATACTTGTATGCAGTGCACGAATCAAAATCGAAGGTGGACATAAGAAGTGTGAATTTTATTGTTCCTTTAGCGGAGGTAATTCCCTTTTATTCCCAAACTGATTTGCCGCTTCCTTTTTTTGTGGTATACCAAACAGATATTCGAAATTGATTTCCTCGACAACCAGAGAATCCTCCACGAAAGCAAGTCTCTATATTTTCTGATTTGTGGACCAACCGTGCCCTGCCATCCTTCAATTTTTTTCGCTAACTTGCGCGCCTCGACCGTGCTCCCGCCATCCTTAATTTTTTTCGCTGACTTGGCGCCTCCCAGAATATCTGGGATCCGCAAAGTAAAAACTGATACTCCACGTGGCCCTATAATCCTGCTCACATCGCGGCATCCTATCTCTTCCAGGTTACCCACGTCTCCCAACCCTCTCCAATCGCATCTATCACCATACACCTTACGACGAGGCGATCAACTCTGGCGCAATTTGGTGGTGGCCTCTGCAGCGCCATCATCCGGCTGCCGAGGAACTTTGTTGGTGCCCTCTCCATTGCTGTCGTTGCAGATTAGAACAGGTCATCCCTTCAGTTCCAGGTGAGTGAAGATGAGATGCAGTGGCTAATAACTGATTCTTTCCTAACATCTTACTTCGTTCTTCCTTTCTTGATTCTCTGAGAAAAACTGAATCGGTTATTTTTTTAAATCACTATATAATTAATTCTTATTGTCTGAATTGGGGTAGTGCTTCCATTGTTTTGAATGGCAGAATTGTCATCAGTTTCATGTAGAGTTTTTTCTATTGTTATCAGATATATCAGTTAGTGTGGTTAATTTGTCAAATAGAATACAATATGATTTCTAGTTGGTCACTTCGATGGAACTATATACTTTTCCATGTACATTTTTCTATTTTGTCATATATATCAGTTGCAAACCAGGTTTGACAAATAGAATGGTTGATTCTCGTACTGATTTTGTGTATGCATAATTTAAATTTTATTTCTTGAATTACATAAATTGGTCTATGGACCTTATTACTCCCCTCACCTACTATTCTGTGTCTAAGCATTATGTGCTACTTTTAAAGGATAGGATGGCGAATGACCGTAGTTGGATGTACACTGGACGTAGAAATAGGGATGATATTAGTGAGGAGTGGATGCAGAGAACAACAGAGTTTGTGGATCAGGCATTTGCTAGAGAATCTCAGGACCGTGTGCTGTGCCCATGTAATTATTGTGGGAATTCAAGGCCCCAAATGCGCCACACAATGGTCTCACACCTTTGCAGGCATGGGTTTTGCCCAGATTATGATGTGTGGGTATGCCATGGAGAAACTGGACAGACTCGAGAGGAAGCAGTGAGACAACGCATAGAAGAAATAAATGATCATGATGCTGGTAGGTTAGATGACATGATAAATGATGTTCGTGACGCACATGTCTCTGTCGGAGATGAGGAGCCAGAAGCCACGGCACAAGCATTTTATAAGATGTTGCTTGCATCATCTCAGCCTCTTCATCAGCATACAACTGTCTCTCAGCTAGATGCAATCACGCGACTTCTAGCAGTCAAATCACAATATGGCATAACCATTTCTGGGTTTGATGCATTTTTTAGTGTGCTGTGCTCAATCCTCCCAGAGGGTCACAAGCTACCGCCCAACCTTTACGAAGCAAAGAAATTCCTAAGTGCATTGAACATGCCATATGAGAAGATAGATGTGTGTCCGAATAGTTGCATGCTCTCTAGGAAGGAAAATGCAAATAAAGATCATTGTGATAAGTGTGGTCAATGTAGGTTTGTGGAGGTCCAGGGCAGCGATGGTCAAAAAAGACAACTTAGCATTGCAAGGAAGGTCCTTCGATACCTACCTATTATCCCTCGACTTCAGAGACAATACATGTCACAGAGTCAAGCCAGACACATGACTTGGCACAAGTATGGTCATCGGGACCACCCTAACAAAATGGTCCACCCCTCTGATGCTGAAGCATGGCAACAATTCGATAGAGACTTCCCTCACTTTGGTGAAGATGCACGGAATGTTAGGGTTGCTTTGGCAACGGATGGGTTTAATCCATTTAGTACAGCAGAAGCATGGTCGTTACCTCGTCGGAGATGGCATGATCAGCACACCGACAGTTCTAAGTGAGGTGCGAGTATCCAGCACTGCTAATGAGTCAGTGGATGTACCGCAACCACAACAACGGTGTAGGCTTAATCCTGAGAAAGCCCATCAGATTGAGCAGCACGTGCGTGAGGAAATGGAGCAGAAGCTGCAGCAGGAGCATGACGAGATGGAACGGAAGATGCAGCAGGAGCGTGAGGAGATGGAGAGGAAGCTGCAGCAGGAGCGCGAGGATATGGAGCGTAAGTTGCAGCAGAAGCATGAAGAAATGGAACAAAACCTACAGCGGGAGCGTGAGGCTTGGGAGTGTCAGATACAGCCGGAGCGCGATTACTATAAAAATGCCATCTCGGTGAGTACAAATTCAGTGTCTAAATACATGTCCTACATGTATAATATTTTTGTATTATTATGAAGCCAATGTCTAACATAAAATGTATGTGCAGGCTATTACAGAACGCCTACAGATCAAGCTTCCTGCACCCCCATCCTCGCAGACTAGTTGTGCAACATTTTCTCATGTGGTAAGAAATCCACAAGATCGATTGTTGCACTATAGATTTGCATTTAGTGTTGCTCACATTAACTACTTGCTTTTGTTTCAGTCTACACAGAACTCAACCCCTGCCTCAGATACTCATGGTGTGGTAGCTAAAGAAATGGGTTCATCAGATGCAATAATTGGTGGTTCAATAGGAAATGTATCGTGATTTTTTTCTAGCAGCAATAGTTTTGTTGACTACTGTCAACATGTTCGACAAACCATGTTTTTAGCTTGATTCACTTATTGATTAGTTATTGGAAACACTATGTATCGTTTAAATTACTGCTACTATTGAAATTCAATGTTGGTTTCCACCATATATTCCTATGAGTGCTCGGTTCTTTGATTGTAACATGGTTTGTACAAAAACACACGGAAATTAATGAAGCTAGTGTAATTAAAAAACTAATATATTTATAAATTGAATTTGTTATCGTTACTATTATCTAACGTCCCATGTGCTAAAGTTTCCATGTGGTAAAATTGACACACGGTAATGTATAGTAAGTTCCCGTGTGTCACTTGGAAACATAACACATGGTAAACTATATTAGTTCCCACGTGTTTCTCTAGAACACTAGGAAAACGATGCACACGGTAAACTATATTAGTTTCCGTGTGTTCCTATGAACACTCAGAAAGACGTATCACACGGTAAACTATATTAGTTCCTGTGTCCCTACAGACACTCGGAAACACATTACACATGGTAAATTATATAGTTCTCGTGTGTTTCTCTGAAACACTCGGAAACACATAACACACGGTAAACTGCATGAATTCTCATGTGTTTCTTCGAAACACCAGGGAAATACGGCATTTCCCCTACTTTTCTCTCCCCAGTGACTAATCCCGAGTGTTGACACTCGGGAAATAGATTCCCTTGTGTTTCTAGCTATTTCCCGTGTGTCCTTGACACTGGGGAATGTTCCAGATTCTAGTAGTGCCACCGCCTCACTCATCTGCCAATGACTCATATATCTGAACCCGCCTTGAGAGTACCACCTCTGCCCAGCCATCACTGAGATCACCACCGCACCTTGCGCGCCAACACGAGACATCCATCACCCATGGACCCTCTGCACCTTGCCGCCAACACATTGACCATACACACCTCATCTACTGTTGTGCACGAGCCATCCAAACCACCACTACCACCGGTCATGAGAGGTCTCCAAATGCAACGCCTACAAGGAGGACATGGCGCCGAGGGCGCCGTCGCCGCACGTCCAGGATGAACATGGTTTTCACCCCAAGACCCATGCTTCTAGACCCGATCTGTAATGGTGCCCCCCCAATGGGGAAACGATGCCCCGATACCGCCGCCGCCACTACATCGACAACGTTGCCGGTGAAGGCTTTCGCCGAGATCAACATCATGCCAGTTGCACATGGACATGCAGCAGCAACCTGCTCCCTCGCCTCCACAACAACTCCGCCGGAAAGGTGACTCGATACATCCCGAAAAGCCACCACAGCTGCACGGGAACGCACCAGAGCTGGAAGCACCCCAGCGCAAGCTACCCGGACCCACCACCAAAGCAGCGCTGAAACCGCAAAGCCGACGAGGAGAAGAGAAAGGGAACACCACCCATCTCTCCAATATTTCCCACTACTCGGTCAAATTGGCCTCTTCCACATCGATGGCGACGCACCCACGGTACACTCCCATCACGGCAGCATTTGTCCTTGGATCTTCCACCTCATAGTCATGCTCCCCACTGTCTATCTCCAACACCTTCCCACTAAGGGCGAGTACAACCGTGCAGACAGCTGCTATCTTTTTAACACAAACAGACAGCTTAAACAGACAGCTTGTACAATGGGTTGTTTGTTTGGCTGTCTGCAGGGTATTCAATTCATCATTTGACACACAAAACCATGATGATCTAGTATACATTTGTACTTTGTAGCCATTTTGCTGCATACATGAGACAATGCACAATACGTACCGTGACACGTAAAATAAATATGTATATAATAATAATAATAATAATTATATATAAATAATTCACATAAGTTGCTAAAAATGTGAAAGTGTACAATGTTTTTATAGACCATTCATTATAATTTATTTCACTAGTTACCTTCAAATAAAATAAACATGAGTAAATCTTGAAAGAGCAAAACAAAGATCAGAAATGTCAAATCTTTCTTGCCACTCGATGGCCACCCACTTGCCTGAAAGGTTTCTTTCTTGTCCTTTCATTCTTTTTCCTTTTTTTCTCCCTACGTTATCTTCTTCCTGCCCGTGAAGAGTAGCACGCACAGGCGTCCAGCGGCGGCTCTCGTGCGGAGCAACGGCAGCACACATGAGCAGAGCAAGCAAGCACTAGCTCGCCCGTGCAGAGCAGCTCGCGTGCTTGCGCAGACGGCCGGTTGGCGCTGAGCCCACTCTCCCTGGCGGCGGAGCACCTCGACGCCTCGCCCTGCCGGCAGCATGGTCCGCGAGGGAGCTCGAGCTCGCCTGGCTAGCTCTGCGGTGGAGCTCCCTCCCAGCCGGCGACGAAGGCTGCAACAGAGCTCCGCCGTCCGGCTCCCAGTTTGCTCGCTCTTACACAAAAGGAAGATACCCCTGCGCCCAGGGCACATCGAATCCGGGCGGCGGCGGCTGCGAGCAGGAGAGTCGTACAACGGGATGGTGCGGTCGTCGACTGTCCTCGGAGCACGGGCGGGAGCAGTAGATGAACGAGACGACGGCCTCACCTAGCAGCCGGTGTCGTGGGGGGTTTATGCAAAAATCAATTTGCATGTCTACGGCAAGCACCACCGTTGTACGTGCCCTAAGGATCTAGAAAACAAACAACGCGGCACCCTTCATTGGCTAAACTATACAAAAGTACACAACAATTATTGTTAAAAGTTAAGTATATAAAAAATTATATTAATGGACAAATGAACAGTACTACCTAGATTTTATTACGGGACAGCACTTTAACAATTCATTGACACCGCTGTGGAAACAACAATTCCATCTGAGAGGCATGAATGAGTTAAATCTTGAGAAGAATTGAATATACGACCACTGGGCCCCTAGAAATGTGCACAGATGAAGTTTGAACGGTCTGGAATTCTGGATGGCTACGCCAAAAGAGTCACCCCGAGTTTTTGACTTGGCAAATCCAGAAGTCGTCAACACCACGGCACTTGACGAATTTGACCAAAGACTGGACGATGTGTCTGTTCATGACCTGTCCTACAATGTTGCCCCCCCCCCCCCCCCCAAAATCGTCTCCGTGCGCCAAGATTAGTAGTACTACGTCAGACGGGGTGAGTGTGACCTGAACTGAACCTGAAGTGCTGCAAAGTCATCGTGTTCCTCTCGTCTCTCCGATCTTCACACCAGCAACAGCTTCTTCTCGGACGCTCGACGCTTGCCGTAAGCACGGCAAGGCTTGCTCTCCATCCACATCTCTGCCGGCGATTGCGATCCAGACCCGAGCAAGCAGTGCCGAGCTCCTCCTCCTCCCTGCAACATGCCGCCGTACTCGACGCCACCATCGCCGAGCTCCGTGACGACGGGGCCGAACCCGAACGACGACGACGACAGCCGGCGCTTCCGCGGCGCGCTGTTGAACTCGACGTACCCGAGGAACTCGGCGGCGCCGTCGGCGAGCCTCTCGAACCTCTCCACGGCGGCGCGAGCACGGGATGCCTCCCCTCCTCCTCCGCCGCCGCCGATGCGGACGAGACCCAGGAGCGCCGTGGCGAAGCGGAGCACGTGGTGGGCGACGCGGCTCGGGAGCGGGGCACGCGCCAGGCGCTCCCGGGCCTCCTCCTCCTGGAGCTCCCGGAGCTTCCACCGGTGGAGCGCGGCGTCGCACTCGTCGGCGGCGCGGCGGAGCTTTCGGCGCCACCGGAGGAGGGGCACGTCGGCGGCGGCGCCGTGCCACCGGGCGGACACCTCCAGCGCGGCCTCCATCTTGATGTGCGCCATCTCCAGCCGCTCCACGCCCTCCCGGGGGCTCAGCGACTCGCGGTGCCGGCCGATGAGGAACGACGAGGTCCGGTTCACCACCTCGCCGACGACGATGGACCCCACCATCTCCGCCATTGTTTCTGCTCTGGCGATGATGGCTTGATTCCTCTCGACTGCTCAGCTCTCCTCGCCGGCTGCGCAATCACATCAGTGGCGGAGTGTATGTAGCTGCAGAGGAGAGCGTGATCGGAGGCGACGGTCGAGGACAGGAGCAATCAAAGCTAATGGTGATTATGGAAGGGAAAGGTTTGGTGTGCTCTGCTGGTCAGAGACTCAGAAGTCAGGCCATGGATGCAAAAAACAAACACCCAGAACAAGTGGAGAGGAGCTCACAAATACTCGAGGATGAAGGCGACTGGTCGTGTCCATTGCACAAACGCCACGACAGCATCAGTTGGTTGACCAACCGGCAACTGACCATTGACCAAGTCGCTGCCGCGTTAATCTGACCACCCTCCTTTCGTGTTCCAAGGGCCTTCTGCGGCTTTATTTCTGGTCTTATGTCCAAGTCCAGTCTCAATTCCAATCTCTATTTTTTGCCCTCCAAAGGCTGGCTTCAAAAGTCTACCGGGATGGGCTCGTGTGCCCAATATAATGGCATAAGCAGCCCACTTGAGAACCTCGCAGCCCACTACAAAAGGTGGTTATGAGTATGAAGAAGGATAAAGGGGCATAACATAGCTCCAGAAAGCTATGATTAATTTTCACCAAAAAGAATTTTTACTAGCTGAGCTATGCTTAGTTCGCTCAGTATGGGAAATTTGATCAAGTGTTGGCAATCTAAGCCGTAGGTTATTTGCTAACAATTTTAGTATGTGTGTGTGCTTTTAGTATGGATGTGCCATACATTTAGTTGGATAGCTGGTCTTCTTAGGAGCAAGCAACTGAAAATCTGAAAATGATAAACAAATTGATCGTAATGTTGTATCGTGGCAAGTTGTCAACAAACTAATTTTCTGATAGCTATTTATGATGATGAAATGTTGTTTGAATGAGCCAACACTGATTATATATTACAAAAAAGTTTTTAAATGCAAAAAAGAAAATAAACAAAAGTGGCAAACCAATCTATAATATGATGTAATTATCCAGCGTTTGCACGAGGGATTACCATGGTAGGTTCATGTACAAACTTTGCATCACAGCCATTCACTTGGGGATAAATGTCACTGAAGTTGAAAATCCAACTATTCCTCGATCTCTAGATGCTCAAGGCCAAGAAAATGTATAATTCCATGATATTCCTTCAAGGAAAATTTAGCATAATTCGACTTATAAGTGTGGTGGAAATAAACTACTTTCTCATATTTGAGCTATTGATTTGGCATGGGTGCTCATATGTTTTATGATTTATTATAGAATTTAACTGTCACTTTTTAGTGGAATTATCAACACGACTAGTCTGTGGTGACTTTAGCAATCTTGAGATGTACTGGCTATGTAATTAGGAGGCTTTAATAGAGGTGATCATATGTACATGTATATAAACATTCAATAAGTTAGCCTGGCCCATGAAACATCTTATGGCAAGAAGTTGCCTTGTGGGCTGCACAATTAATTAAGCCTATCAAAGTGCCATATATATGTTTCTAAAAAAAATGCCACAAAGAAAGAGATGAGAGCTTGAAGTTCATCATCTTTAGTTGGGCCCAGGTCTTTTTTTCGTTGGGCCCAAGTCCTTGTAGACCGGGAATATGGGCGTCCATTTTTTTTGGTGGCTGCACTGCACACATGGACAGATTTTGGTCGTGGCGTACGTTACAAACAATTATTGGGACAAAAATAGTAGAGGTCGAAATTTAGATTGACCATTGGTGGTTGACGGCGGAAGCTGATCGATTCTCTCTGTCTTGTCAGTTCGATCCGGACAAACAGAGGTCGAAAGTAAGTTACATTTCTCTGCGCGGGACGGCGCGTGGTGTTAAAAAGCACATGAATATTGTCACCTCAAGTATGTGTTGATCAACAATACAAATTGCCCTAGATTGTTATAATTTTGTATGTATTCCGCGTCCAGCAAACTCCACGATCACGAGATCGTCGGTGCTCTTCCTAAAAATACATTTTTATGACCGTAGCCTTGATTGGAGCTCGACGTATATACGACGGAGACTTGGCACGCACGGCAGGCGTACCGCGTACGCATTCTAAACCACAGTTGTTTGTCTAAATAAACTGCAGCTGCTTCCGTTCTGTTCGTTGCAACTTACCGATCTGAACATTATTCCATTATATCCATGTCAAGCTCATGTCCATGTCAAATTGGCCGTCTAGAGGTAAACATCAGGTAGCAGTTGCAGTCGCCGGAGATGTGCAGGCCAGCTAGCTTCATCCGCAACAATGCTGTGCGGGCCCCTCCGCCGTCCCTTCGCAACCATCCATCTATGCATGCATGCATAGGGTTTAGGGTATTGTCTAGGGTGCGTCCTTCCTAATTAATATTCTAATTCCTCTTTTAAATTTCTTTTTATGGAGAATGATTTTGAGTGTGGATGCTGTGTCATCATCTTTGAAGCAAGGAACACCTGAGGTCCTCTAGTCAGTTTGTTAGGGGGCTAAGTGATATATAGTCATACCAGTAGGCCTGGGTTGTTGCGGAAAGCGGATTTACGATACTAGTTTATAAAAACCTTCTCCGACGTAGCCAGGTTAGAAGATTTTTCTAGACCGCAGAAGGTTCTCCCTTCTTAAAGAAAACCTCGCCGGACCTTTTCATCCCCTCGGGTCTAGTTTTTTTTTTAATCTTTGAAGCAAGGAACAATAGATAACTTTGTGTCTGTCGTTTTCTTTTTCTATTAACAAAAAACTTGTGTGTCATCTGAAAAGGTTTGGGCCTTGATCGTTTCAACAGATGTAATAAGTTCGCTTACCAGAAGTACTCAATGTGAGGCCATGCTTAGAGTTGAATGAAATTGTTTCTATTTTTCATCAGAAGCAAGGATTGGAAGTTCTTCAGATCAGTAGCAATTGTTGTTTACACAAGAAACGTTTTCTTCTTTGGTATCAACAAAAAGAGATATCGTAGTCGTTGAGATCTACATTAAGACTAGCATGCTACTTCGTCACCATTTTTTTTTTGTGAAAATAGTAGCTTGTCTGTTGCCATCAGACTATCCGATCCCTTGTTTTCTTCTGCTCTGCATGCATCTCTACCAAACATGTATCCCCTAGAATCCCAATTTTTTATTGAGTCCTCTGAAAATATGTATACCCAAATAAAACGAGCAGATCGTTTCAAAATTCAAAACGTCTGTTGGACTAGTACAAAACAGAGGTCTGACTTACCCTAGGTACATTCAACTTGAACAAGACATCGATTATAGATTGAATGATCACACCGCCGGCCGGACTTTTGTTGAAAGGAAGTGGCCCCGGTAGCGATACAAAAAAGAAGAAACAAAAGGTTTTCGTATCATTGCAACAAACATGGCCGACTATGAATGTGTGGACACAACACGGCACAGGCATAATTCTTTCCTTGAGAACATAGCATTCCGCTACATGTTCTGCCTCTAGGTTGACAGTAACGGTTCAACCGCTTGCGACCGTTCTAGCGAGCCTCCTAGCTTTGCATTCGTCCCTTACTTGTTTTTGTTCTTGTTGTTTCTTTCTCAGATCACTTTTGGTCCACATGGTAATGATGCGTGCATTGTATTGCATGGCATGCAGCAACGAACTTATTAGCTAAGCTTATCAATAGCTTTCATACGGCTTAACTAACATGGATTACTCCTAGAGTTAGACTTCTGCAACTAACTTTGTACAGTGACCCCGCAGCAACCAGCAAAGCATGCGGTGGATTATGGCCGCAACAGAAATGTGTACACATGCTGCCTATCCTCGCGGGAAGCTTGTAAGCACCGACGAAAGGAAAAGGCAGGCTCTGGTAGGAATCATGCATGTACGACCGCGTCAAAATGCCAGAATAGCGCTTATTGTAGTTTGTTTTTTCAGGCGTTGATGTCGTGCAGGAAAACAACTTGCTACCCGTGAGCAAATTAACGCGAAGACCAAGTGAAAAAAAAACAACGGATTGGTCGCGCGCGATGCAAAGTGGCTCATGCGAGTTACGTTTTGCAAAGGCGAGAGGGAGGACAAAAGGGGTGCCTATGTAATGCTTTGATCAATCAAGCCATGTTAGCGTACGTCTGTCGTGCAGCTAGCCCTTTATGCGACGGCCGGCAATCTAGCTAGGGTCGGAGGTCCTTAGCTTTGCTGAGAGTTCCGGGTGGACTTTGCTGCACCGTGGATGGCCATTAGTCCAGCTACAACGACGGCCAAATCGAAAAAAAAAAGAAAAAAAAAACATTTCGCGTCATGGATCGCCTACACTAACCACGTACGTACACCGACAGGCGAGGAGGCGTATACGGTATACTACACTCCTACTCGTTGCGGAACCGCCAGGATTTCGACGCCGTACCAGTCCCAGAAGCTAAACTCGGTGAAGGCGTCGTCATAGTACTGGCACCTACCGTCACCGGTATGTCCGGCGTCGGAGCCCTGACGGGTTCGGCGACGGCGACGACTGCCATTACTTCCGGCCCGCGAACCCCGCCGACACTCGCAGCCGCAACGGCTCCCGACACCCCCCGGCCCGCCGGACCCCAGCGCGCCGCGACCTGACCTGACCTGCCTGGCTGGCTCGGTCCTCCCCGCACACCTACCGCTCCAACGGCACGCTACCCCTGCGGGCCATGCCATATGCACGACGAGACGTGAGACACCAATCCGTCCGTGCGTGCGCATCTCTCTCGCGGCTCCTGTCCCGGTCGAGCCCGTCCGCCGCTGCTGGTGCGCTTCCTCGAGTCTCCGCCTATTTATCCCACACTGCCCACTTCCATTCCATCCTCCAGTTGCCACTCCCACCCATCAGCCTCCCACAGCAACAGAGAGCATCCATCCACAGCAGCAGCCGCGTCCGCAATGGCGCGGGCCACCAGCGTCGTCGTCCTCTCCCTCTCCGTCCTCCTCCTCCTCGCCACCACATCCACCCTCGCGCAGTCACCCGCGGCGGCGCCAGCCAAGTCCCCACCCAAATCCTCCAAACCCACGCCATCCCCGGCCGCCACACCCACCGCCGCGCCGGCGCCCAAGTCGTCACCCTCCAAGGACAGCCCAGCTCCGGCGGCGGCGCCGACGACCCCGGCCACCCCAGCCCCCGCCGCGGCGCCGACCAAGCCCAAATCCAAGGCGCCCGCGCCGGCGCCGCCCTCCAAGGCCACCGCCCCTGCCCCGGCGACGCCCGCGCCCGTCGCCGAGGAGCCCGTGGCCGCGCCCCCCGCGCCCGTCCCCGACGTCCCCGCCGCCGCGCCGGCACCGGAGACCACCAAGCCCGCCGAGGCCCCCGCGCCCGCGAAGAAGAAGAAGCCGTCGTCGCCGCCGTCCAAGGGGAAGAAGAAGAAGAAGGGCGCCGACGCGCCTGCTCCGGCCGCCGAGGCGCCCGTATCCTCCAAGAAGAAGCACAAGGCAGCCGACGCGCCCACGTCCGAGGCCGAGGCTCCTGGGCCAAGCGGCGACGCAGCCGCCGCCGACACCGCGGTATGCTCAATTGTTACCATTCCTCGTGCTCATTACGTGCTCAATTGAAGGGGTTTATATCATTTTCACACTGCACGCAACATTTTTAAACTACTGTTAGTGAGCACCGAGCACTGAGGTTAGTGCAAGTTTACCAAACCCAAGTCCACATTGCCAACGGGTGTCACCGTCGGTGGCAGAATGTAGCCGTTGGTGCGCCGACAGATGCGAAGCGTCAACCGAAGGCTCGCACCTCAGGCTCTTTTCGGAGCAGTTGTCTGCTTGTGTCTGCCGCTGCCGTTTTACGGCATGGGAATAATTTTCTCTGAACTACATAGAGCTAAAAACAAAAGCAACGAAACCGCTAGCCAACATCACATAATTCACATTAGCACGAGTGCGTTTATCGGCAATTCACAGCATTGCAGCGAGAAAAGTTTACTAACACTGTCAAATTTTTTTTGGCTGTTCCGTGCAGAGCGCCGCAGGGAGGACCACGGAGAGGACGGCAGGCGCGATCGTGTCGGCCATCGCGGTGGCGCTGGGCGCGGCGGCTCTGCTCGTCTAGATCCCGGATGCTATGCGGCCACTGGATTGATATCGATGCTGCTGCTGCCATGCTGCTCCTTTTGCCGCTTTTCCTTTATGTGTAGTATTTTGTGAAAGGGGCTGCTGGCTGTGCCTTTCTTCTTGTGTGTAGTAGGGCTCACATCACATTGATTCACTTGTGCGGACGGATGCATTCTTTTGCTTTAGTAGGTCAGATTGGAATGAGAGAGACTGTTGTGTGGTTAGAGGGAGGAGACAGGACATTTGCTGTGTAATGTTCAGGTTTATTCATATATCATTGTAATTGCTTCATTTCCACCCGTGCGCAACAACTTTGATGCCCAAATCATAAACACACGGCTAAGTTAGGCTGAAATTACCTAATTTGTTGGGCTTACATTCTACAGAGGAAAAAACTAGTAGCAACAGATCTCACGAACCTTGAGTCCATGGACCACGGCTGAAAATGCCAATGTGGCAATGCCGTCCGGGTACCCAGCGCGTCGGATCTGGAGCATTAAGGAGCCTCGCGATACCTATGCATGCAGAATTTAAGATTTGTTGCGTTGCTGCAGGTCTGGTTGGTCATGGCTGTAGGTTTGTACCGGACCCGTGAAAGGGGACCAACTGATCGTGTACGTACATTTGTTGGTACGTGTTCCCCCCTGGCCAGCCAACAACACAGCAAAGACGAGGTGAGACACCAGTCGTTTAGTGGAGGCACTGCGCTGTGAAGTGACTGCAAGTATACACCATACTGTATGCAACTATAGCATTTTTTTATTAGATTCTGCTACTGTACCAAGGGCGTGGGCCTCCTATACGTTCAATTTCGGCCTAGTACTTTTCTTTCTGCCTTTCTAGTTCAGAAAAAAAAAACTCTCCGCCTCGCTTGAGCACTGAAATACGAAATGGGCCCAGCTACTACTCTACTTCTAAGTGGGCCTAGCTGGACTGCTGCTGGGCTGCCTTTTTCTTCTGGAAACAGAATGGGAGGCGTTCGGGTCTTTGATATAGGCCTTCGGTTAGAACGAGATTGATAAATGTAAAAAAAATCTAGACTCGGATTCATTCCAATTAGAAACAAATTTACTCATGATAGATGCACCAAAATAGCAAATTAATCCATTAATCAAGAGGTGTGGAATCAATCCAGGTCTCTTGATGCATCTATCAAGAGTAAATTAGTTTAGTGCCTGGAATAAATCCGAGTCTCTTATTGTACTCATTATAGATTTTTTATTACTTCTATCATTTCCGGCCCGGATCGAGACCGGTAACAAAGCCTTAAGTGGGCTAGGGGTAGGTAGTAGTAGTCCTACAGAGCAACATGATGATATGTCTTGCAGTCTAATTATTTGGCGGCGTGTTGCTGAATTTCCTTAATTCATGTTTAGGATGTGTTTAGTTTTCAAGTTTTCTTCCAAAAAAACACTATTCATCTAACTTTTTCCTATTCATCACACCTCTCTCACTCACAGAACACGCTTCCCAGCACGACCCACAGTGTTTTTTTCCCTAAACTAAACTCACCCTTATTCAGCATCAAAACATAGTCGTCCAGCAAAAGACAGCGCCAAACAATTCATGAGTCATGACGAACTGCCTGTAGCTAGGCAAATTCACCAGACGCGGCATGCCGCAGCAACATGACCAAAATTACAACACGATAAACACAGATACATGTGTTGAAGGATTTGAAAGTGTTCCGAAAGCCAAGGAATCCATGCTCCTTGCTCTTATTCATGCTGTCCAGGATCTCCCAGTCAAGGCCGAACTGGTCAGCCAACGCGTCGACGACAAACCAATTGGCGACCTCAGAGGCCTATGTGGCCACAAGCTCGTTCTCCTCGACGATCGTGGCCCACAACGCCTCCTTCCCGGCCATGGCCTCCGACAGCTTGAACCGATTCTCCTCGCCCTCGTACCCCGTCCACTCGATCCCAAATCTTCCTGCGAGTATCGGCCACAGCTTCTTCCACGTGCAGACATCCCCATTGCTGCAATTGAAAGCTTCGTTCTTGGCCATGGGCTCCACGCCAGCCCATATGTGTTGCTCCGCGATGAGGTCGGCGTCGGACGCCGTGACGAAGCCCTCCCAGCCACCACGGGACCCTGGCCACCTCAGAGGAGCACCCTCCTTGCTGCAGATGGCGGCATAGACGCATAGGCTGCACACAAAGTTGATCGCGCAGCGCGGGGAGAAGCCGAAGATGATGTTGGGGCGGTGCACGGACCAGCTGACGTCACCACCGCCGCCGCTCCGCCGTTCGACGACGGCGTCGAAGAGAACGTCCTCCTGGTCGTAGTAGAACACGGACATGTCGAGCCTAGGCATCTCCTCGGTGTAGGGAGGGTCATGGACGGGGTTCTTGGAGCATGGCCGAGTTGGCCTCGCAGTTGTCGTCCTCCGTGGCGCGCCACGTCCAGGCCACGTAGAAGACGTGGGTGATGTCGGTGAGCGGCGCCAGGGCCGCGGTGGCCGCGGCGGCGTCGGTGAGGTCGGCCTGGATGTGAGTCACGGAGGAAGACGATGGTGGTGGAGACCATGGTGGGAGAGGGCGGCGGGAGAGCGCGTATACCTTCCATGGCCCGCCGGGAGTGTCTGGGAGTGGGTGGATGTCGACCAGGGAGGTGCCCACTATGCCGGTGGAGCCGACGACGAGAGCCACGCTCTGGAAGGCAGCCCGCCGGGACGCGGCGGCGGCGGCGTGGTCGTCTTGGCGCTTCCAGGCCGCGCCGATCGCGCCTGTCCACCACCAGCTCGCGCTCATAGCTGCCTGATAGACAAAAAATCGTAGAGCGGACTTATGAACGCTGATGCACGGAGGTAGATATATTTATACTAGCACAATCATCTTACAGAGAAATATATATACAGAACACAAACAATTGGTACAGGGTCATATTAAAAAATGATAGAAATGGGACAAAAATGAATTGGATGAATTCCCGTTGGAATCTATCAAAGCATCTCCAGTGACAAGTTGACAGCAAAACCATCGACATTCGAGGAGAATGACTGGCTGAAGGAAAAAATAAATGAGCCCCCACTTGCGAGGCCGTGTTGCCTGGCGTCTGCGTCTGGCGCCTCTCCACCTGCCCGCGGAATATAGGTTCAAAAAATAAATCAGAACATATTTGTTTCTCTTAATCTTTGGTTTAAAATTGCTACAGTAAAAATATCAACGTGACACATCCAACTAAACAAGGCCATGATAAACCAGAGTCTCTTCGTTCCTGACATGTGGGTCATGTCACCTTTGGTCATATCTTTAGTCAGTGGTTCAAAATCAGAGATATTACTCCTCCGTCTCTCTTAATAAGACATGCAAGAATATAAATAATCAATTTTTACAACCTTTGATACTAATTGAACCACGTCAAGTAGTATACAAATATGCTATCTAATCAAATATACAATCTAGTTCATCTCTCCAAGGTTTATTAACATACTCCCTCCGTCCTAGGATATAAGGCGCGCACGTCAATCAAGATTTAAACTTTAAAAATTTTGACCTATGATTAATTTTGTATAATAAGAACTTTTTCTAACAACCATCATATCATCGAATTTATGTTTAAAAGTAGTTTCATATGACTATAATTTTGTTATATAAATATTATATTATAGGAGATATTAACAGTCAAATGTAACTGTTGGATACTGTGCCAAGTTTGACCGTGCCTCCTGATACGGAGGGAGTAGATACTTAGGTTTGTTTCTGAAAATTGCATTTCCTGGAAAAAGCTAATTCTAATTAATAATGCAATAACAAACCTATCTTCGAACACTGTCACCACTACTGAAAAATAATAGCAAAATCCTTTCAAGAAAGTTTAGGTAGGTATTCTCCTCTCATGTATACATAATAAGTCCACGTTAATAATGAAAGACTCTGCCCATCAGTAAGTTATTGCATCGCACTTCCAGGTGAATGTCTTTCTCGAGAGACCCCAACGGCCTCGATCGGCACAAGGGTTCTTCATCAGCTCTTGGTAAATCGTCTCGGCATCTTTGCCATCACCAGAAGGATGCCGCTCCCCTATGGTCTTTTTCTTAGCCGCCAGAATGTGTTTCAGGACCATGCGTTTGATGGAACTCGAGCTCTCAAACAGCAACCTCACAAGCTGCATCTCCTCGTCTCTTCCACTGAAACCGTTTATCCTGACCTCTTCTAGGGACTCCAACGCTATCTTACCCTGACCAATTGCCCATCTATCGGCACGTGCGTCATAGACGCGCCTATAACTTGCCTCTGGTGTGGAGATCTCAACGCTCAATGACGTCAAGTTCGGGCATCTGGAGAGCAAGGACGATATGCTCGCAACGAAGTGATGCTTCGGAAAGTAATATGCTCGCACGAACATGCTTCTCACCTTGGCAAACGGCGTGTTGCCTTTCGACGATGTCAGGTCTGCCAGCCTCTCGCCGACGGCGAGCTCGCAATGCAGATTATGATGGAGCGAGACATCGAAGTGCTCGACGATGTCAGGGCAGCAGCAGGACGCCACGAACTCGCTGAGCTCGCTGCCGTCTTCGGAGAAGGACATGGAGAAGAGCTGGAGCTTTGTCAGCGCTTCATGTCGTGCCCCGGCGACATCTCCGATGGGTTGGAACCCACGGTTTGGGAGGACGAGCGACATGGACACGGCCCTGCCATGTGTGGGCACCTCGACGATGGCCTGCTGCTGAGCATCGGGTTTCTTCTCTCTTGAAGACTGTCCAAAGTAGCCGACTAGCCGACATCGATGTCCACAGATTGGACGACGTGTTGCGCGGCGTAGCGAAGCCACTCGTTGACCTTCTCCGGCGATATTTAATTGTTTGCAATGCCAAGGGAAGAATAATCTCCTGGCCGGGCACACACGCTCGGTGGAAGACCTCATCCTTCATGTACCGGCTCGGAGGCGTGCTGCTGCCGCGCCAGCCAACCAATTTCCGCGACGAAGATGTCCTTCGCCGCGGGGACGGACACTAGACCGTCGCCGCGTTGCACGCCACCACCACACCAGGCGCGGCATGTTCACGATGAAGGCGCGGGTCGGGTCCAGAGGAGGCAGACATGGAGGAGTTTGCCTCTCGGTTCTGGGCCTCCGAGGACCGAGCAATGTAGAAGACGTGGGGTGATATCCATGAGCAGCGCGAGGGCCTTGGCGATGGCGGCGGGTACCATGGCGGGGGTGGGCGACCGGCGACGGTAGAGCGCGTAGACCTTCCCCGGCTGCGGGAGGATGTCGACGACGAGGCGCCCACTATGCTAGTGGGGTGCGTGAGGTGGGCCTAAAAGCAACTGATCCAGATTGGAATAACCCAGCCCAGTTTTCCTTCCAAGGCCTGAAGTAAGAACACGTATTGCACCCCCAAAAAAAAAAAAAACCTAGGATGGAATTCTTCAAAAGAAAAAAAGTTGGAATTTGGATTCTATCAATTTTATAGCAAACACGACAATAAGGGAATTCAAGCCCTGAAATATTTTATACAGAAAGTATTTCCATTTCATCAACAAGGGAGAGCACCTCAAATTAAGAAAGAAAAAAAAGAACACGAGACCTCATCACTTCATCAGTCATCCCTCACCTCCATCGGGAGAAGGATAGGCTCCATAGTCCATATCCATCCAGAAGGATTAGGGGGAAAAATAGGTAATACAAACCAGGCAACGTGAGTTTCTGTTGCGGAATAGAATACTTGATCAATATAAACAGGCCTACCTTCCATGATTGAATTGGAGGGAGAGCAGATCAGCCTAGCTGTTCCGTGTCTCTTTCTACTTTGTCGGACGCAGAACTCGGTCCCAAATCAGATTTTCAATCATAAGGCCAATCAGTTGAGTCGTCAAAGACGCTAGGAACCACCAAAGATAATAAGCCCACAGAGAAGACGTGCGTTCATTGAGCTCGAGCTAACACAAATTGAATTTCTCCACAACGTAAACTGAAACCCACTGATTAAAAAAAAAAGGAACCATGACGACAAGAGCTGAAATAAACAAGTTGTGCCCAAGGCTTTCCCGTCCTGGCAAAAGAAAAACAGCGTAAAAAGGATGGAGCATCCCAGGCGAAATTGGCCTTGTATGACTGTGATTAGTAAGGTTGTTGCTTGTAGAGACCAAATTCCTGGAAATGTGCAGCAGAAAAGGACTTTCCCCCGCCAGTGTTATCAGCTATTCTGTTTGCTCCAATAATCAGCAAGAAAGCATGATGACATGAAAGCAAGACAATGACTAGTACTGATGTGAAACGCTTCGGCAACTTAATCAACATGTAGAACCGTCTCTAGTCTAGCATAATATTTCTGACAAAATGAACAGGACACGATACTAGCAAACAAAGAACTACCATTTGAGAATTCAAATAATGTATAGATGAGGGCAAAACTGATAGTTAACTATAACAGAATTTCAAAGACAGAACCATGGTCTTAATGAAAACATTCAATCAGTAATTCACTAACAGAGCAATTTTGAGGAAAGTCCTGGTCTTAATGAAAACAAAGAATAGCTTATCCGCAATGTCCTGGTCTCTAGTATAGCATATTCGCATTTACTGACAAAAGGATTAGATCAACAGTGACAAGCAAAGAGCTAGCAATTCAGGGTTACAAGAATGTGCAGCAAGGGAAAAACTGATGTCGGTATCAACCAATTTACAGATAAAGCACTGTTCATAATGAAACCAGTCAGTTAGTGATTCAGTATATAGCCACAGAATTTCAATCAAACTAAGGTTGAAGTTGAACAACGAACATGAATAATTTGTTTGCAATTTGATGATCTTTATTTGGTCCTAGTATACAGAATTATACAACATGCAAACCTGCCAAGGATAGAGAAACGTATGGAATGAACTAAATTACAAGAGAACTGGAAGTAGGCAAATGGGCGAGATAATAAGATGCTGCATGATATGAAACAACAGCAGAGAACTGAACTGCAGAGGGGGAATCAGGGAACAATCTTGAAGACCTTCATCTTCTCGATCCATGTGTTGAAAGAGTTGACAGTGTTCCTGAAGCCGAGGAAACCATGCTCCTTGCTCTTGTTCATGCTGTCCAAAAGCTCGCTCTCGACGCTAAACATGGCATCAACGAACCACCAATTTGTGATCTCGTCGAGCTCTGTCGCTATAAGCTCGTTCTCGCTGACAATCTCCGCCCAGACTGCCTCCTTCCCTGTCATGGCCTCCTTGAGCTTGAACCTGTTCTCCTCCCCTTCATAGCCAGCCCATTCCACCCCGAAATGATCTGCGAGCATCGGCCACAGCTGCTTCCACTTGAAGAGATCCCCGTTGCTGCAATTGAAGGCCTCATTCTTGGCGAACGGATCCACTGCGGCCCAGATCTCGTGCTCGGCGATAAGGTCCGCGTCTGACGCATCGCTGAACCCCTCCCAGGAGACCCGAGACCCCGGCCACCGCAGCGTGGCGCCCTCCTTTCTGCAGATGGCGGCGTAGACGCAGAGGCTGCCGACGAGGTTCATGGCGCTCCGTGGCGAGTAGCCGAAGACGGTGGTGGGCCGGTGCACGGACCAGCTGACGGCGCCGTCGCGGCGGGAGACCTCGTCGAAGAGGATGTCCTCCATGTCGTAGTAGAAGTTGGGGCAGTCGAGGCGCGGCATGTCCTCGGTGAAGGGCGGGTCCGGGAAGGGGACCCTGCCGAGGGCCTCGAAGGGCCCGACGTAGTGCTTGCGTCCGGTCTGGAGGCAGACGTGGACGAGGGCGGGGCAGTTCGGGACGACGACGGAGAGGACGTTGCGGAGCATGGCGGCGTTGGCCTCGCGGTTCTGCGCCTCGGTGGGGCGGCTGGTCCATGCGACGTAGAAGACGTGGGTGATGTCGGTGAGGGGGCGGAGCGCGCCGGCGACGGCGGCGGCGTCGGCGAGGTCGAGGTGGAGGTGGGTGACGGCGGGGGAGGGGGCCGGAGGGGACCAGGGCGGGAGCGGGCGGCGGGAGAGGGCGTAGACCTTCCAGGGGCCCCCCGGGGTGTCGGCGAGCGGGAGGATGTCGAGGAGGGAGGTGCCGACGATGCCCGTGGATCCGACGACGAGGGCCACGCTCTGGTAGGTGGGCTCCGCTGCCGCCGCCTGCTCGTCCTGCCGCTTCTTCACCGCGCCGATCGCGCCCGTCCACCACCAGCTCATCGCGGCGGCGGCGGGGGAAGGGGATCGGGGAGGAGGGGATCGGTCGGGAGAGAGCAGGGGGGGAAGGGAGGGAGGGGTGGCGTGCCGGGTCTCTTTGCGGTCTGGTTCGGATATGAGCTGGGCTGTACTCGTCTCGCTGTCTGGTGGGCGAATAATTGGGGTGTTGCCTGCCTGGCTGGGTTTGTTGCGCTGCCCAGTGGGGCCGGGTGGCCTGCGTGGGGCGCGTGGCGGCGGCCGGCGGGCGCTTGTTTGTTTTGCGTGCGCTGATTCGGATATGACGCGGCTCCCGCTCACATCTCAGCTCTCCCAACTTCTGCAGCGGACCAGCCGATAGGCACCGCGTCCGTCCCAGCTGTTGATCGTTGGCATCGGCACCAACCAACCAACCAACCAACCAACATACACGAGATCCCACGGGTGGTGATTCCGCGCGATCTGGGCATCTGTTGCTCTTGGGCGATGTCGCGTTTGGTATCCCACGGTGGATCGGAGCGCATGTCCTCGCGGCCGCGGCGCTCAACCGAATCCCAGTGGAATAAGAAACACCAGAATCAAGTGAATCTAATACCAATTGTTAGCAATAGCAGGGTAGATGAAGGGAGAAGGTCTGAAGGAGAACGAGAAGCAATCGCTAGGATGAGCACGGAGGAAAGTTTTCATGATAGAAAAGTTGATCGTTCATACATAATCCTTTCCTCACTCCTCTCCCTTCTATTTAATCACACGATTACATGGGCCAAGCCCGCGCTGTGCATGCAAGCACTAGTGGTCCTTGAATTGGGCCTTCTGGCCGAGAACTCCGACGTTGCCCATCAAAGGTAGTAACAGAACGACATACTACTGCGGATATGTTACCCATTTGCTCCCACGTCGCAAACATGGGCTAAACATGTAGTACTATGCCAGTATGTCCTCAGTCCTCACTGGTCTGTCATCCGCGGAAGGAAAGTTGCCAGCTTGCCATTGTTGCCATCTGCCAACTTGTCCCTGAGGGTTTCGGCTGAATACCATTAAAAACAGGGTCAATCACACACACATTAATTGTAAGAGGACAAGACATGTGGTATTTTCAAAGTGCACGTTGGCCGGACATGGCCCACGATTCGAACCACAGTCCACAATGTACAGCTAGCTCCGTCCCAACCCATGAAAGGCCGAAAGCATAACGCCGAGCATTCTCAAACCGTCAAACGTGACAACACCCATCATGGAGTTTACCAATCCTCGCGACGCCGTGACGACGGCGGCGCTCCTCGCGTCCGCGGCGCGCACCGACGGCGCCCTCTGCGACAAGTCCGACAAGGCGGCCTTGCTCGCCGTCAAGTCGGCTCTCGGCAACCCTCCGGCCCTCTCCGGCTGGAACTCCACCGTCGCATGCTGCTCATGGGCCGGCATCTCCTGCAACGCCACCACCGGCCGCGTCACCGAGCTTACCATCTTCGCGCTCAACGTCTCGGCTCCGGCGATCCCCACCGCCATCGCCAACCTCACCGCGCTGCAGATCATCAACCTCGCCTACAACCAGCTCCACGGCGGCATCCCGGGGTTCCTGGGCCCACACGCCCTCCCAGACCTCACGTTCCTCCGCCTCGACGGCAACCGCCTCACCGGCGCCATCCCGCCCACGGCCACCGTGTTCGACCTCAGCCTCGCCGGCAACCTCCTCGCCGGCGAGCTTCGCCGGAGCCACCTTCGGCGACGTCCACCTCTCCGACAACCAGCTCACCGGCGACGCGTCGGTGCTGTTCGGGGCCAAGAAGCAGCTGAGCGCGCTGCACCTGTCGCGGAACAGGTTCGAGTTCGACCTCGGCCGCGTCGAGCTCCCCGAGGTGATGGACATCCTGGAGATCGACCACAACATGGTGTACGGGAGCATCCCGGCGGACGCGGCGGCGAGGAAGTGGTTGGCGTTTGATGTGAGCTACAACCAGCTGTGTGGGCCCATACCGCAGGGGAAGTACACGCATCGGTTCGGACCAAAGCACTTCGCCGGCAACAAGTGCCTCTGCGGCCGCCCGCTGCCGCCGTGCCGCAGCTAGACGGCCGGCTGGCAACAGGGCCAGCAGTGGTTTGTGATCAGCAAGACAGCAATAATAGTCCGGCGTGCTTATGCGCACACACGTTTGAACGTATTGTAATAAGCTGCATTCTAGTCATATTCCAATGGAATGTATCATTCATCGATGAATGGAATAATCTCAAATTGTTATGGGCTTGTGATAAGAATTCATGGCAACACAATACAAGTACACAACCGAGCTCACAAGTCTTATACTGCTTTTTTCCCAGCCCATGGGCATTATCATTATATTTTTTTGGCGTTTAGGTCAGTAAGGGCTGACACTACATTTTGCCATTGACTCCGTAATAGCAACACTAATAATTTAGCCAGCTTCTGGCCGCATGACCTTGTCGTGTCATCTTGAACAACTAAGGTCTCCCCAACCCAATTACCGTATTGAGAGGGTTGGTAGGAAAACAATGCTCTAGCAGAATTCCATTACCTCCTAAATGCAAAGATACAGAGCCAGCCAACTTTATTTTCTTGGCATGCCAATATTTTGGCTAGGCAAAAGTTGCTAATTTTTTTTTTTGCCACCACTTGGTTTGCTACCAAGAGCTGCCAACATCTCTCATTTAGCCTAACAAATTAGTGGCAAGTTTTTCTTTAAACTTTGGTATGCCAATATTTAGGTAGCAAACCCATCAAACCCATAGTCCAATGCCCCTTTCGGCCTTCCCCCCTCCTCCACCCCCCCCCCAACATCGTTAGCACACAAGAATGAGGAACGGCTGAAAGACGACCGAAACAACTCCTAGAAATTTATTACAATGAATCTATATTTGAAAGTGGCCTAGGTATAGCTAGTGGAATCAATTGTTGGAACAGGTGTGGGTGCAAGTAATTCCTAAAAGAGGGAGTATGTGCTCACAACATACATTCAATGAAATTTAAGCTTATGTTGGGTGCAAGTAATTCAATGAAATTTAAGGGACATATAAGCTGTCTTGCTGATACCATTTCTAGGTAACTATTAGTGGGTCCTCGCCAATATGATTTTCGTTCACCAAGATAAATGAAATAGTAGCAACACAACAAATATATAGTACTGTACAAGTTTATTCGCCAGGACAAAAGTTCACCAAACAATTAACGAATGAAACTATCACGCAAACTCTGTCGAGATGCCTTAAAAAAACTCTATATGTTTATGCTATAAAGTATAAATCTTTATTATAAACTAAGATCCAAGGAAGGACCCGACGACAGCCGCCTCTTCTTGAGCGGCAAGGGGCTCTGCACCTCTTCCTCCTCTCCCCACCTTCTCCCTCCGGCAGCAGCTGTCGTCGTCCCCGCCGGCATCAGCATCAAGTTCAGATCAAAATCCCTCACGCTAGAACCAGCAGACCCCGACCCGGATGCGGTTGCCGCCATGACAGACACCGACAGGCCGTCCCAGTAGTGGCACCTCTTGTGGCCACCAAGCGCCTGCCCCGTGGCGAAGCTCCGGTTGCACACGGAGCACCTGTGCCTCTTCCCAGCCTGCTGCTCGCCGGCGGCCGACGTCGTCGTCGTCACCACCGACGACGACGCCGCGTCTCCGGCGGACGATGACGACGCGTGTGCTTGCAGTGGCGGTGGCGGCTTCCGGTGGCTGGCCTTGTGGCCGCCCAGCGCCTGGTGGGACGCGAACGCCTTGCCGCAGACGGAGCACCGGAACCGGAGCTCGTCGTCGCGCTGATCTGGCACCGTCGTCGCCGTCCAGCAGATTGTTGCCGGCCGCTGCGTCGTCGTCATGCCAGCAGCGGCGAGCGCCATGAGGCAGAGCGAGACGTAGTCGTCGTGGGCGATGGCGGCCATCGATCACAATTCACAGGCAGTGTGATTAGTGCAAAAGCTAATGCTGCTGCTGCTGATAGTGGTGGTGGTGGTGGTTAATTAGCTATGATTCTGGTTGAGCGCTGCAAGTCCGATGAGCTAACCACGTAAGCGTCTGCGAATATATAGGCAGCAGGCCTTATCAAAGCTAGGTCTAGGAGCCGGAAGTTTGTCATTTTAAAATGTAATTGGATCTTGGAATGGGTGTGGTCGAAAAGGCGAGAGGGGGAGATGGGTCACGGGGTCAAAGAAGCACGAGGGCGGACGATGCTTGTACCTGAAATCGTGAACGGGGGTGATCGATACAGGTGCATGCATCCGTACTCCAGTGAAAATAGTAGAATATATATCCAGGGTGCAAAAGCACACGTGGATGCGTGCATGGATGGATCATGGATGTAAACAAAGCTTATTGGCCATTTGGCCATGCTTCCATGCATTTTACATATGTGATTGCTGATTGGGGACGAACTTTCCTTGTCTGCGGAGTGTGATAGGAAACTGCACACATTGTTTAATTTCCCTGGCATTTGGCAACAAAGTTGCGGTTATAGTATTGTAAAAGCAGTCACACATGGTCATTTGGATTATGCGTGTTGAACTGTTCATGGAGATGAGAGCCAGGATCCAATAATCCAGCCGCTGGTAATGCGTTTTTAATAGATAAGCCACAAGCCATCAGCTCACTGCCAACGGCCTAGCTAGTTTAAAACAATATATGAACACATGATTAGTAAAGTAAACACTGCGGTGGCTAAGCAGCCTCTCCTTTAATTAATGGTTCTTTTCGCCCGAGTTGGGGATGCTGAGATCCGCCTGTTTCTTAAACGAACAGATCTCGCGATGAAAGGAGAGAACTATATACTAATGATTGAGTAATTATTTAGTATAATTCGGTGGGGATGAATTGTTAAAGTTCCTTTTCGACAGGAGTATCTAGAAGTTTTTGACAACTTCAAACAAATGAAAAAAGAGAGACGTATGTACCAACGATGTATAGGTCATATGTGAGATGATATTGAAGAAATTGAAACGAATTTGAGTTGAAAACTAATTTCATTTGTAAGATATGAAAAATGGAAAATATCAACCAGAAGAAATGAAGAGATCACATCAAAGCTCCATAGAAACAAAAATGGGATATCAAAATCTAGATGTGGATTAGGTTTTCAATCCCCTATCTCTCACTATCAAAATCTAGATGTGGATTAGGTTTTCAATCCCCAATCTCTCACAACAATATATAGATTTAAGCATCTTTTTTTTTTGAAAGGCATCTATGTCGATTTAATTATCACAGTAGAAAAGGAGTTTCCAAAAACATTTTAAAGAATATTGTGGAAGATATTAAGAATATTAAAAATAGATTATAAAGTCTAGTTGGGATTTAAAGATATCTGATGTTCAATTTGATACTATGATGCCACAAGGTTATTATGTTTTTAACAGCACGCACATCAACACTGAGTTGCGACATTTAATTTTAACAAGATACCTAATGGAGACTAGTACTAATTCGACCAAGGGGCAGGCATGAATACCTGTTGGAGACTACTAAAGAATAACTTGATTTTCTAGCAATAAAAAAAATCATATTACAAACAATCCTCCCGTCGTCCTGAAAAGAATAATGTTTTAGCATTTAAATTTTTCCCATAAAAACTGATGTTATGGCATACACGCATACAAATTAGAGATATATTATTAATTCAAGGTTAAATGGAAAAATGATTCACCTCGTCAAATATCACTTATTAAGGGCACATATGTTTGATTTTATTTTGGGGCGAAGGAAGTAAATATAATAGAAAGCATGAAAGGCAAGAATACATAAGAAAAATACAGGTTAGGTAATCCAGATTGTGGCGGCACCAGAACATACAAATGAATTGATGGAAATGAATTAATGAATGAATGAATTGAACGAATTTTTTTTCGAAAAACGATCTGAACGATAAATTTACGTTAAAAAACTGAACAGAACAACAAATTAACAAAACAATGGTTTCCTATATCTGTTTTTACATGAATCAACAATTCAACATCGTCCTGCGCTTCTTGATCGGCAGTGGGCTCTGCACCTCTTCCTCCTCAACCCATCTCCTCATCCTTGAGCTCTCCGGCACAGGCATCAGGTTCAGGTTAAAGTTCCTCATCACTGTTACAGCCGACGACCCAGTCCCCGACGCCGTCGCCAATGACATGGAGACCGACGCCGACGAGCCGTCCCAGTAGTGTCACCGCTTGTGCCCGCCGAGCGCCTGCCCCGTGGCGAAGACCCTGCGGCAGATGCTGCACCGGTGCGGCCCACCGCCTCCCGAGGACGTCGTCGTCTCCTCGGAGTCCGCCGCAGCCCGCGCCGCGGCGGCGATAGCCTCCTCTGTGGGAGGCTTTCGGTGGCTGGACTTGTGGCCGCCGAGCGCCTGGTACGACGCGAAGGCCTTCCCGCACACCGCGCACCGGAACGGAAGCTCCTGCGGCTGCGCCGCCTCGTGGTGCTGCTCCTTCTTCCAGAGCCCAAACTTGCGTGTCCCGGCGAGCGCGGCGAGGCAGATGGCGAGGTAGTCCTCCTTCTTGAGCGCCGGCGGCGGCAGTGCAAGGGAGAGCGCGGTTGGGTCCAGTAGAGCTTCTACGCCGGCAACCTGTTACGACTGCAACTAATTGCCGGCGGAACGCACGGCGGTCGGGTGCGGCGGCGCCGTCCCAGAGAGGAGGAAGACATTCGAACAGTAGTTTAGGGTTTTTGGTCTTGCTCGCCTCCGCCCATCCACCCACACGGCGAGTATCATACATTTAGTTGGGCCTCTTGGGCCGATACAAACCCAGCGGCTAACAGGCCGACTTATGGGCCGAATGGTAAAGTAGTAGTAAAGACTCTAGCTAAATAGATGGCCGTGACATGCCCCCCTCCATAAGGTGCAAGTCGCCCTCGATTGCTGATGTAGTTCATCACTTGTACCACTGATGCAATGTATGTACATTCTCCCATGTTGCCCATGAGGACCGGCAAGTGCTCCCACTGAATCAGGGCAAACGGCATAGCAGTGTTACCCACTTGATAGAAACGAGTGTTGAGTACCTGAAGTGGAGCGCCGATGGACTCCATGGTAAGAAGCTGCAGCTGATCATCTTGATGCACTGTGGTATCAGGCGGCAGAGCTTTCTTCAGTTGAGAGATGTGAATGACTGGATGGATCTTGCTGTGGGATGGAAGTTGTAGTTTGTATGCCACAGCACCCACCCTCTTCAGTACTAAGTATGGTCCAAAGTACTTATAGCTCAGCTTGTGATTACCTCGGCGATGTACTGATTGTTGAACATATGGTTGTAGTCTAACATAGACCCAATGCCCCACTTCAAATTGTCGCTCTTGGCGATGTTTGTCCTGTTGGTGTTTCATTCTATTTTGAGCCCTAGACAGATTGTGTTGAATCAACTGAGTCATCGCTGCTCTTTCAGATAGCCATTGTTTCAGATCTTCCACTGGGCATAGGTCAGCAGGCACAATGCCGAAGTGACTGGGAGCATATCCATACAGAACCTCAAATGGTGTTTTGTCAATTGCAGAATGATAGTTGGTATTGTACCAGTACTCAGCCAATGGTAGCCATTGAATCCACTTGGTTGGACAGGCCTGGACTAAGCATCTCAAATAAGTTTCCAAGCACTGATTGAGTCTCTCTGTCTGCACATCCGTTTGTGGGTGATATGCAGAGCTCATGTTCAGGGTTACATCAGCTAGCCTAAACAACTTTTTCCATAAGGCACTTGTGAATATCTTATCTCTATCGGAGATTAGTATCTTTGGCATACCATGCAATTTGTAAATATTGTTGAGAAATGCTTGAGCCACATTTAATGCAGTATACGGGTGAGCTAAGGGAATGAAATGTGCGTACTTTGAGAATTTATCAATGACTACCAGTATAGTATCATAACTCTTAGATTTGGGTAAGCCCTCGATGAAATCCATACTTACAGTATGCCAAGATTATGGTGGAACCGGCAATTTTTGACCTTCTGATATGTGGCTGTTATACCAGAATGACCCCCCAGTCCACTGGAGTGTAGTGCTAGTAGTACATCATTTTGTGCCTCCTCATTGTTACCCAACTATATGTTGCCTTTATATCCGATTACACCATCCACTAATGCAAATCCTTTATCGTTGGACCCAGTGAGACTCAATTTAGTCAATAGTGTTTTAGTTTTGGGGTCATTGGTGTAGCTGTCCACAATGACTTCCAACCATTTAGGCACAGTAATTGAAATAGATTGGAGAGTCTGCTCATGGTACTGTCTTGATAAGGCGTCAGCTGCCTTATTTTCCAATCCCTTTTTGTACACTAGCTTGTACTGTAAACCCAACAATTTTATGAATGCCTTCTGTTGCATGCATTCCTGTATTTTCTGTTCTCCTAGGTGCACCAGTCTCCTTTGGTCTGTGAGAATTGTGAATTCCTTGTGCTGAAGATATGGTTTCCACTTGTTGACTGCCATGAGCTAGGCTAAACATTCTTTTTCATATGTTGATAAGGCCTGAGCTTTGGGACCTAGTGCTTTGCTAAGGTAAGCAATTGGATGGTGATCTTGCATTAATACTGCTCCAATTCCAGTTGCAGATGCATCTGTTTCCACAGTGAATCCGTTTGTGAAGTCCGGTAAGGCTAACACCGGAGCAGAACATAGTGCTTCCTTCAGGGTGTCAAATGATTGCTGGTGATCGATTGTCCGCATGAACACTGAGTTCTTTTTAAGCAAATCTGTGAGTAATCTACTCTTTGTGCCATAGTCTTTGATGAACTTCATGTAATATCCTGCTAGACCCAGGAATCCTCTGAGCTGTTAACATCTTTTGGTACTGGCCATTTTCTAATTGCTTCGATTTTGGTTGGATTAGTTGAGACACCCTGGGCACTAATGATGTGACCCAGATACTCCAGATTTTGTTGAGCAAATGTGCATTTTGAAAGCTTGAGTAAGAAGTGATGTTGTTGTAGAATCTGGAAGACTTGTGTATAAATGTTCCACATGTTCTTGCAAGGAATTGTTGTATATCAATATGTCATCCACAAAGACCAATACACATTTCCTCAGCAAGTCACTAAAGATTGTGTTCATCACAGCCTGAAATGTAGCAGGGGCATTTGTTAGACCAAAGGGCATTACTTTGAATTCCCAGTGCCCATGATGGGTTTTGAATGCAGTCTTGTGTTCATCTCCTGGTAGGACTCGGATTTGATGGTAACCTGATCTCATATCTAGTTTTGTAAACCAACAGGCACCTTTGAGCTCATCCAGTAATTCATCCACTATGGGAAGAGGATATTTGTTCTTCACCGTGATAGAGTTGAGTTGTCTGTAGTCCACACAGAATCTCCAGGTTCCATCCTTTTTCTTTAGGACATCTAGTAATTCTTCCAGGACGTGGAGGGATACTTGTTTTGGACACTTGGTTGCTCGGTGCCACTTTTCCCCACATTTCATACATAAACCCTGAGCTCGGCGTTGGGCTTGCAGTGCTGTGAATTTGTCTTCCCATTTTGATTTGTCAGGCACAATAAATTGAGGTTTTGGATTTGCAGCAGATTGATCAGCGGCACCAGGTAGTGATGGTACACTGGTCTTGCTGTAATATCTTGAGAAATCCCTTGGCTTGGAATATCCTCTTTTGCTTGATGCTTCCAGTAGCTCTTCCTGCATTAATGCCAAAGACAAAGCCGCATCAACAGTCCTAGGTTTATGCAAAGTGATTGCAATGCTAATGTTGAAGTTTAGCCCATCAAGGAACTTTTGCACAAAGAAGGTATCATCTAGCTCTTTGTTGTGGCTGAGCACTCTATGTTTGGCTAACTCAAACCTTCCAGCACACTCTAGTACATCACTAGTTTGCTTAATGTTTAACAGATCACGCATGTAATTTTGATACAGATCCCTACCAAATTTTCTTTCTACAGCTAAACATAATTCAATCCAAGATTCTATGCCATGCTGAGCCTCATAAGCTTGAAGCCATAAAGCAGAATTGCTATCAAAGTTAATTGTGGCCAAGGAGACCCACATATCATCAGGAACATGATACATGGCAAAGTATTTTTCACACTTTTCTTTCCACAATTTTGGGTGCTCCCCTTCAAATCTAGGAAAATCAATTATGGGCAGTTTATAGTCATGATATCTGCGATAACTAGGAAAAGATCCATCTCTGTGGTGACTAGATTCATGAGATCTATCAGGGTGGTAGGGACGAGGGTTGTGGTTGTCACCTTTGCCCAAGGTGTGATGGAAGGTTGGTGACTTCGCATCGGCACCTTGGTGTTGCTGTTGAACGCGGTGGCCGTTAGCCTGCCCCTCTTCATCGCGCAAAGGGGTTGGGATCTGGGTCTTCGGAGCTAACGCCTCCAGCGCCGCCATGCGTGAAGTGAGCGATGTGAGCTCCTTGCGGAGCTCGACGGAGGATTTCTCGGCATTGATGCTCCAGTTGTTGATGGAGTCCACCGTTGATGTAAGCTTGAGTTGGCCGGCCTGAAGGGCTTTGACCTCCTCGATGAGAATTTGAAGCTTGCCCTCTGCGGTGGTCATCCTTGTTGTGAGGGTAGGTGGTTTCTTCCCCCTGTGCTTGGGTGGTGGTGGTGGTGGTGGTGGTGGTAGTGGTGAGCTGCTCGAGGACGATGGGGACTGCGGAATTGAAGGTAAGGTCGCCAGGACCAACGACGCTGATGGAGAGGTCGCCACATCTGGGATTTCCGTAATCCCGGAATGATTTGGTTGGAAAAATTTTCCCCCAAATTATCCCTGAATCACTACCGCTCCAGTGGGACGCGATTCTATCGGTGACCTTGCTTTGATACCCAAATGTTACTACTGCAACGGTAATTGCCGGCGGAACGCACGGCGGTCGGGTGTGGCGGCGCCGTCCCGGAGAGGAGGAAGACGTTCGAACAGTAGTTTAGGGTTTTTGATCTTGCTCGCCTCCGCCCATCCACCCACACGGCGAGTATCATACATTTAGTTGGGCCTCTTGGGCCGATACAAACCCAGCGGCTAACAGGCCGACTTATGGGCCGAATGGTAGCTAAATAGATGGCCGTGACACAACCATGGTTGTTTTGTTATAGAAGCAGTAGGACTTCTCTCTTGCTCTTGCTTGCGCTTCGTCCGATCGGAGCAATCGGCGATCGACCTGTTCAAGAACTGGAGTTGTTGAAGGGGGTGATGGCCTGTGTGAATGAATATATAGGGATCGGACAAGGTGAGGAGATGGGAGAGCGCGAACGAACACGATCGCGTGCGTGCGATTATTTTCTTGAGAGAGAGAGAGAGAGTTGAATAGGTCGCACGCAACAGCATGCATGCGCGAGTCAAACATGCGGGTTGGGCGTTGCTGCGTTGGTTCGTGGCGCAGGCGCGCCGCGCGCAGCCAATGCAAGTTGTCAATATATAAGTATCTATCGTTAGAATATGCAGCAGCTAGGGATGGCAATGGGTTGGGTTCAGAGCGCATATCTGCGGATTTTGGGTTTTGCGTTTTGGGTTTGGTTTCTATTTTGTGCCCACGGATTTACGGGTTCGGATATCCGAAATATTTCGGGTTTGGGACATATTCTGAATTTTACCCGTGGAGCTCCATTGGAGCTCCGAAATACTGATATTTGCTTCTGTTTTCACTTGTGATTTGTAAATTTACAATGAGATCAACACTTCATTGATTAGCTACTCTATCTATTTTTTATTCACAAGGATGAGGATGATTCCACGATGATCGATGAATGATGAACTCATCAAGTCAAGAATCAAGATGAAGTCCCCAAGTTGTCTACCTAGATTTGATTTTAAAAAAATGTCAAATAGTCATGTGTCGTGTCTAAGTATGAATGTTATGAAATCTGGATAGTCTCCTTTATGTATTTTTGTATGCTTCGTTACTATTTTGTTGTTGTTGCCCTTTCCGAATGCTGACTTTATTATGATATTCTTGGGTGTGTGGTTAATCCGTGGGTTTTGGTTAATCCGTGGGTTTGTGTCTGGGCATGGAATTTCACCCGAATAGGAGTTCGGGTTGGAGGTTTGGGTTTTGGGTTTGGGCGCTAGACACTTCACCCGATCCAAACCCGACGCATTGCCATCCCTAGCAGCAGCCAGTCATGATGTATGCATCCAGTGAACCAATTCACAATGCAATCTACTGGCATACTATAGATCAATAACTTATTTCGCTATCCCACGCAACTCCCCTGCATGAAACTTCCCGGAAAAATGACAAATGGGGAGAATGTTATTCCATGAGAACGACGAGGGTGCATGTGGAGTGGAGTAGATAAATGACATAACATGGGCACGTAACACGTGTTCTTTATTACATTTCTGTGTGCTACTATATATACTTTCTTGCCATTTCCGGATGAAACTGCAGACACGCAATGCATCGACGACGGTCAATGAACGGGACCAGTTTTTGACTGCGTACGTACTTGACCAGATTATTTGCAGCAGCAGGGCGGCGCTCCATGGTTTCGACTCTCTTCATTTTATGTTTTGTCGTCCATCCATTATATTTTTCTCAAAGTCGACAAGGTGCCGTTACAATGGCCGGAGTCCTTACCTCAATAACCTCACCACACAGCAGCCATGCTCATTAAAGAATAACTTAACCTCTCCCACTTTCTGCTACTGATCCACCTCGCTTCTGTCAGGCGTGACGAGTGACGACACTAACATTAGAAAAGAAGTGTCAGTGTGCACACCGTATTGATCTTGCTCTTCTGATGTTACAAAGTACGAATACTGATGTGTAGATCATGCAATGACTACTTCCTCAAGGAGATCAAGTCTTCACCGGCATGCATTGCTTCTTCCATACGCATGCCCTGCCTACTGAACCTTGGCTGCTAGCTCTCAACCAGAGTACAATACATAATTATGTAGCAACATTATATTGTTTACCGTCCGCCCATACAGTGATACAGAGTGATTTCTGCCTACATATTCTCTAATAAAAATTTCCCACCTATATTAGCCTCCATCGTGTCTAGCAAAATATAATTATTTACTGAGGACGACTGGCAGTCAGGACCTGACGTACCCAAAATCCTTCAGCCTCTTGATTAAATTGAAATGATTTTTGTGAAATTTCTGCGTGATTCTTGTTCTGCATTCCAAACAAGCCCTAGAACTATCTTCTCCAACAACTGTTGTACAAGAATATATATAAAAACGTATAATTGCACCGCAACGACAGCTTCATGCATATCATTGATATGATCAAAGTAACCATATTAATTATTAAAAACTACCGAAAGTTATCACATTTAGTTATCATTGTAGTTTACCATTAATAAGCAAACCAAGATCTTCGAATTGGAGTGAACCAATTTCAGTTCATCGTATTAATACAAACAACATAGGAAATCATTAATTTGTGAGTTTGTAGTCCATCTTCAATTGAAGAACGACTACCTAAATATTCTATCAAAAGTAGGCCCGGTGTTCAAAAGCTGGTACTAGTTATACTTGAAATTTTCTTCATCATTTGAATGGAATATCTTTCTGATATTGTGTTAGATTTCGCAAATTTTCGTTTTAGACCTAACTCAGCAGGACTTCAAATGTGGTTAAATACTTGATCCTCTTATAATTAATCAATCTTCCAACACAATGTAGTTCTCCCTCACTTACATGTAATTAATCATTTTTTCCTGATAATTTCAACAAGCAAACGAAAATTTAGAGAAACATAAGACGAAGTAAACAACACAGAGCACAATAGTCAAATATATAGTCGTGTATCTCGGCGAGCTCTTACTATTCACAATGTTTGACGGCAGGAAAAGTCAAATAATTTATGACTGTACATAAACGAACGAATCAAACGATTTACATGAACCGATCGACACACGAGGTCAGGTAGAATTATATCCTGCGCTTCTTGATCGGCAGTGGGCTCTGTACCTCTTCCTCCTCAACCCATCTGTTCATCCCTGAGGTCTCCGGCACCGGCATCAGGTTGAGGTCAAAGTTCCTCACGGTCACAGCCGACGACCCAGTCCCAGACGCCCATGCCGATACGGATACGGAATTGGACACCGACATGCCGTCCCAGTAGTGGCATCGCTTGTGCCCGCCGAGCGCCTGCCCCGTGGCGAATCCCTTCCGGCAGATGGTGCACCGGTGCGGCCCGCCGCCGCTGGATCCTCCCGTCGACGCCGTCGTCTCGTCGAGCTCGCCGCCCGTCGACGCCGCCGCCTGCGCTGCTGCGGCGGCGGCGGCGCCTCCTCCTCCGTAGGCGGCTTGCGGTGGCTGGACTTGTGCCCGCCGAGCGCCTGGTACGACGCGAAGGCCTTCCCACACACCGCGCACCGGAACGGAAGCTCCTGCGGCTGCGCCGCCTCGTGGTGCTGCTCCTTCCTGAGCCCAAACTTGCGTGTCCCGGCGAGCGCGGCGAGGCAGATGGCGAGGTAGTCTTCCTTCTTGAGCGCCGGCGGCGGCAGCGCAAGGGAGAGCGCGGTCGGGTCCAGGAGAGCTTCCACTCCGGCAACCATGGTTGTTATAGTTATATCAGCAGCCGGAGAGAAATTAAATAAACCAGGGTTTGTCCTAGGACTTTTCGCCGCTTGATCTTGCTTGCGTTCGTCCGGGCAGCTAGCCGGCGATTCTCGATCTGTTCGAGAGCTGGAGGAGTGGAAGGGGGCGGTGAATATATAGGGATCGGACAAGATGAAGATGGCCAGATATATGGCATGGGATGGGAGAGGTGGTCGCGTGCGTGCGTCCGATGATTTTCTTGGTGGAGAGAGGGACGAATAGGTCGCACGCAACGCAACCGCATTTCGCCCGCGAGTCAAACATGCGGGTTGGCCGTGTTGCTGCGTTCGTTCGCGGCGCCGCCGCACAGCTAATATAATGCAAGTTGTCAGTTGGACGCTTAGAATATGAACGAATGTGCAGCAGCCAGTTACCTTGTGCTGCCTGCTACGATTTGTATGCATCCAGTGAACCAATTCGTCAAAAAAGAATGTAAGCTACGACTACTTCCATACCGTACTGTAGATCAATAACTTATTTCGCTGTCATACGGCACACTCTTGCAAGCAACTTCCGGGAAATGGAAAATTGGGAGAATGCTCTTCCATGATAACGGCACTGTAACCTGGGGCATGCATGCAACACGTGTGTTCTCACAATTTTTTTTTAATGATGTGTTTTTTACATTTCTGTGTGCTACTAGCTACCTGCTCTTGCATTTCCAGATGAAGCAGCTGATGACACGCAATACATAGACGGTCAATTAACGGGGCCAGCTTTTGACTGCGTACTTGACCCGGGTTATTTTTCAGCAGCCGGGCGGCGCTCCATGGTTTCGACTCTCTCCATGAATATATGTTTTGTCATGAACTGCTGATGTAAATGATCGTACCTTTGTCGTCGTCGTCGGTCCATTATATTATTTTTCTCAAAATCGATAAGGTGCCGTTGTTACAAATGGCCTGGATAACTGATGGGTTGGAGTCGTGTCTTACGACAATAACCTCGCCACACAGCCATTCTCGTTAAAGAATAACCTCTCCCATTTTTCTGCTACTGATTCACCTCGCTCCTGTCAGGCGTGACCATACTAAGATTAGAAAAGAAGTATCACCACACTGTATTGAACTTGTTCTTCTGATGTTCCAAGGTACGCATGCATGATATATTGATATAGATCATGGCATGACTACCTCCTCAAGGACAAGTGTGTTTACCGATATGCATGCTTCCATAGACATGCCCTGGCTAGAACCTTGGCTGCTCTCAACCAGAGTACAATATATTCTATAACAACATTTTTTTCCAACCACCCATACAGTGATACAGAGTGATCTCTCCTGTTGTTCTCTAATAAAATATCCAGCTATATCCATGTTGTGTTTTATTTGTTCTTTTGATATTATCCTCCATCTGTGTATAGCAAAAATAATTATTTACTGAGGACGAATGGCAGCAGGGACTGGGACCTGACGTACCAAGAATCCAGCACAATGGGCTCTTGGTTAGACGACTACCATCTCCAACACTAGGTTGTAGACGTTTTGAACAATTAATTGATTGATGTACAAGAATATAACAAATTATTATTGCACCACTCCCACGAAGCTTCATATCATTGATCAAGCAACGAGATTAATTATTAAAAATACTCAGTAAAGTTACCGAGTATAAACAATTACTTATTTTAGTTATTCTATACCCATTCATGCCGAACGTTACCTCATTTAATTTTCACTGTAATTTGCTATGAAAATAAGTAAACCAAGATCTTCAAATGAATTGGAGTGGATCAATTTCAGTACACATATTAACATAAGCAACGTATGAAATCAGTAAGTACTGAGTGCATCCATCTTCGGTTGCTCATCAATCCTAATTGATCTATCAAGAAAATCAATTACACCATTCAAGAACGACTATCTAATTCTTCTATCAAAAGTAGGCCGGATGTTCATAAACTGGCATCAATAATTTAATATTATACTAGAATTTTTGCTCATCATTTGAACGGAATATCTTTCTGACCTTGTGTTAGATTTCACAAATTTCCCTTTTGGACCTAACTCTGCAGGACGTCAAATATGGTTATTAAATACTTGATCCTCTGTTTTAGTAAACCAATTCAATGTAGTTCCCTCTTACTATTTTTCCTGATCGTTTCATCATCAGTCAAACGAAAATTTAGAGAAAATGTGAGAGGAAGTAGACAACACACAGCATAATAGTCGTGTATCTCGGCGAGCTCTTAGTAATCACAATATTTGACGGCAGAAAAAGTCAAATCAACGAATCAATCAATGAATCAAACGATATACATGAACCCATCAACACAACACGCGAGGCCAGCTAGAATTAAATCGACATCATATCCTGCGCTTCTTGATCGGCAATGGGCTCTGCACCTCTTCCTCCTCATCCCATCTCCTCATCCCTGAGCTCTCCGGCACGGGCATCAGGTTCAGGTCAAAGTTCCTCATCACTGTCACAGCCGACGACCCAGTCCCCGACGCCGACGCCGACAGGGATGAGACCGACACCGACGAGCCGTCCCAGTAATGGCATCGCTTGTGGCCGCCGAGCGCCTGCCCCGTCGCGAAGCCCTTCCGGCAGATGGTGCACCGGTGCGGCCCGCCGCCGGTCGCCACGGCCCCTCCCGACGATGTCGTCGTCTCCTCGGAGTCCGCCGCCGTGGAAGCCGCCGCAGCCGCGGCGGCGGCGTGCTGCTCCGGCGTGGGCGGCTTGCGGTGGCTGGATTTGTGGCCGCCGAGCGCCTGGTACGAGGCGAACGCCTTGCCGCACACCGCGCACCGGAACCGGAGCTCCTCCTGCTGCTGCTGCTGCGGCTTCGCCGGCGCCGCCGCGGGGTTCTGCGCGAACACGGCGGCCCGGAGGCCGGTTCCTCGCGTGCCGGCGAGCGCGGCGAGGCAGATGGCGAGGTAGTCCTCCTTCTTGAGCCCTGGTGCTGGCGGCGCGAGGGAGAGCGCGGTCGGGTCGAGGAGAGCTTCAAAACCGGCGACCATGGCTGACAGCTGAAAGCTAGCTGACGAAAACTCTCCGGTGCTGTGCTGGTGTGAGTCGACTCGTTGGCGGGCACGCGGCGTGGCTGCTGGAGATGGATGGAATTGAGATCGGAGAGGAGTGGGGGGTGCCTGGGGTGTATATATAGGGACAGCACGGACAGGGGGTCGAAGAGAGCGACATGTTTGGTGGTGGTGGTGGAGCAAGTGAGGACTGTGTGCTGGGTCGAGTCAAACACGCGCGCGGTGGCTGGCCGTGCCGTTGCTGCGGCGTTGGTTTGCGGGGCAGGCAAATTGCATCGGCGAATAGAATACACCCATACCATTTGCAGGTTAGCTCACCGCACCGGCGAGCGGCGGCGACTCGGAACGTGAACGGGCCTGATCTCAAGGACTCACTGAACCGGTGGAAAAAGCTGTTGGCATGTGGGTCCCGCGGGTGCCACTGGACGCCAAGCAGGCGGGCGTGTGTACACTGGAAGGAGCGCACGCAGCTCTCCTTTTCGAAACGAAAGATCAAAGGAAAAGAGCAAAAAGGAAGTGTGCACTGGATTTGGTCTTAAACCATGAACCTGTTATTACCAACTACTACAGTCTTATTATGCATAATTGCATATATACGCATGGAATGCGTCGTGCACGTGTTGATTGAGCTATTCGTGCGTGGAACCAACTACGTTATGACTCGGTTATTTGCAGCTCCACGGACAGCTTCGCTCGAAGTGCATCCCCACAGACAGCTGCACCCCCTCGATCTCTAGCTCGTCACTAGGATAAAATTTTCGCTACCAACTTTATTTTAATTTTATACTGTTTGAAACATCCATATTTTAGAATTTGTTTGCTTCTTGAATTAGATTAAAAGTTTGGTTAGAAAATCATGTGTGTTTGCCTGAGGCTCTAACATCTAGATTTTCATTACGCCATCACTACGTGAATGCTAATTAATTAACTATAACTAATTCCTAAACTATCACTGAGAAACTAATTAACCGTATATGCAAGCAACCATGCTAGAACTAGAACTCAAGTTCGAGTGGGTTGGTTTCAAGTTTAAAACCTAATTAACTGCTCCCTTTTCGAGAAAATACTTCAGCCAATTATATATCAAAATTATGGTACAATATAGATATCACTAGATAGATACTTAGATCTAATTTTTTTTTAAAAGTTTGTGGAGATTTAAATGTTGCACATATTTTCTACAAATCTAATCAAACTTGTGACACGGACACCTAAAACGGCACTTATTTTGGGACAGAGGGAGTAGCTCTTAATCTCAAGAAACAATTTTTTTTATATCTAACGCGACATTAATTCATACTCCGTGAATAACAAGAATTTAGCTAGCTAACATCTTAAGCCAAGCCCCTACAGGAATGGTACTCCCTCCGTGGAAAATAAAGTTATTTTTGAGATTGTCTTAAGTCAAAGTTTTTAAACTTTGATTGCAAATATTTTTTAATATTTTAAGTTTAGAAATATGAAAATGTTATGAGAAATATGAAAATGTTATGAGAATATTCGCATTGAAATATAGTTTCATAAAATTACTCTTTAAATATATTTTTATAAATATTTTATAGTAAAAAGTATTAGTCAAAGTTATGTTTTGGATACCGTGTCAATGTTCTAAACGACCGACTTCCTTTTTCTATACGGGGAGAGTATATCAATCATACAGAAATATGTGAAAGAAAAACATCCATATATAGCCCGTAGGCCCATGTGGATGTGATTTTCTCCTACATGGTGCTCAACTGCTCACGTTGAAACTTCCCGGAAATGGCAAATCGATAGGAAGACAATTATTCCGGAGCAAATTCACGTGTTCTTTTTGCGGATTTCTGTGGGTTAGGCTTAGCTTTCCCACTGCCGATAAACGCAGCACACACATGCCATCAAAGACCAGAGTCCAGACTAATTTTTGACTACGTGCTTGACCTCTTGCCTACTCCAAAATCCAAATGTTTACATCACAGCGCTCCACGGATTCGTCTTCCCCTGTGCATGTGCCAGTCACACGTCATTGTCTCATCCATCCAACTATTTTAGCCCAATCTCACTGGTCCACGAATTTTACAAACATATATATAAATTGCACACCAAAGAACTAATTAGGCGAGATGCAGTGGTCGATCCGGCGTTATATATTTCTGTACTATATATTCAAAGGATTTAGCGCTCGTGATACCTGTGCTTGATAAATTTCTTCTAAATTCAGGACCTGTGGTTGATAACTACAGCTTAGTAGCCTTCACGTGATCACGTGGATCCGGCGTTATATATCTTTATTCTTGCATTAATTGTCAGCAGTCTACCAATGTGAATTGACAGAACTTGTTGGAATTTGCAGAAACAAAAAATTTCTTCAATCGCCGTTAAAAAAACATGGACACAAAGATTATTCATCAATCGTTGTAACAGCCAAAACAGAGTTTAACTTGCACCGGGGCATTTCCGGAGCAAGTGCTAATACCTTGGTGTCAGGTGACTATTTAACATGCACATAATGAACACCCCAAATCTGAATTTAAAACCACCTTGAGGATCATAATAATCAATTTCTATGACTCCAAGTAGAAATGTATTGTATTATGAAAGTTTATTTTCTCGAGGTATAGTATTACCTATTATCAATCTATTTGTTTTTTTTCATATCGTTGGTTAAAATTAAAATACAAAGGAGGGTGGAAATAAAATTTAAACAGCAGCCTGTTAGGCTTACCAGAGTAACAAAAAAAAACGTGGAAACAATATAAAAAGTAGATTTGTATATATGAAATGCACGTTCATATATAAATAGTGGTCAAAAGTCAAAAATAGTTTTGTAGATTGGATTTGCGTGGCTGGAAGAGGCATATACAAGTCATAATCATACAACTGTGCGAGTATATGCTGCTGCAATTATTTAAATTATGTTCATGATGTGTGTGTTGAACACAATCTGTTCAAAGTCAATGTGGTCCTAGCCTGAACCTGTTAAATAAACCGGCCGGAATCTATTCAGTGTTCTGATTATGGGGAAAACATTGCATCAGTGCATCCTCATGGTGACGCTGGCTGTCTTAATGACAGTCTTACTTAGCTGCCATCAGCATCTAACATCACTTATTGTTGTACGGAGGATTGCATCTCAGGTGGCGTATTATCGAGTCCAACACCTTGTGCTCTTGATACTAACTGCCGTTTCTAACAATGCAAGTTGCTGATGTTGACGCTTCAAACCAATCAAGCGACTAAAAGTACATGAATGGATATATATCACAAAAGTATTGCTAGACCCGTTTCCTAAGAAGCTTCATTCGTTCATTAGGTGCCCGAATTCAAATCACCTAGTAAAAGTGTAGGCAACCAAACACGTGTGATCAGTAATCTAGTACTGGTTGGTCTGAAATCATGTGCTTTATTTTCTTTTTGACTAGAATTGATTTACTTATTATCCGTGGAAACAAGTCCAAGATCCAAAATTGAGAGGATCATTGTCAGTTCCTACATGAATGTTTCCACACGCCCGGATCCATGTTTTAACCAGCAATGTCATGTCGCCATGGGAAACATCAGCTATTACCTTCAGTTTATATCCCATACTAATCATGCATGCTCGACTTGTCAAGTACTCAAGTAGGCAAGATTGCAAGAACGTTCCATACTTGAGTGCAGAGCAGGTCATCTTGCTGACGCCTGCACTCTCTGCTTGGTAGCATCTTGTTCTTCTAATCTTCTTGTTTACATACAATTCGTGGAAACTTCTTACACGGAAAAAGGCCTTGCCTGGTCAGTGTGGTCACCAGTCACTAATAGCAGTTTGAACTCATCCTACACTGAAATTCTTCCGCGAAATCCATATCTCCCGACAAGTTTATGCCAGATGTTCAAGCTGTCTGGTGTGTCCAAGACATTAATACATTATTCTAGTATTTCAATCGCTCATTTTGAATGGAAGATATCTGAGATTTCGTATTTGATTTTTTTAACACCTTGCAGACCAAACTTTTCAGAACTACAAATATGCCGTGGTTTGGCCATGAATAGTGTTCTCTCTTTTTTTTTGTTTTTGTTACTTTTGTGGGAGTTTTAGTCCGTTACTAAATCACTACTTCTGTAATAATTATCCAAGATGCACGTTCAGAAAACCTCTTTTTACAAGAGATAGTTCCCAGAAGTCACTTTAGAACTTCAATGATGTTGTACATATCAATGATTAATTGAATTATCCAACATAAAAAGTAAGTAAATATATCAATATTTTTTATGAAATAGAAACAGAATGTTAAATTTTCAAAAATGCTTCACCATGAACCTGTATGAAAGAAAGATGTGGCTCTGATTCGATAGAGAAAAGATTAATTATTTTCATTCAGAAATGATGTTTGTAGTTCAGATAAAGGTCATGAATCTTTCACCTGCTATGAACCAATTTAAAATCAGAGCAAATACATTTTTAGATGAGAGAAAATATATTTCTTCAGAGATGATGTCACAGTATTATTTTGTTTTACTGAGGACTACGCATCTCAGGTGGCGTAAAAAAAGTCCCAGCCCCATGTGGTTCTGATTGTTAACTGCAATCACTAGCAATTGTTGATTCAGATGCTTCAAACCATTAACCAATCAACGCACATAAAAGTATAGGAGTATCGCGGGACCCTTTTCCTGAGAAGATTCACCTTTTTCATCAGGGGTTTGTTAATAAACAAAATTTACGGAAAGGCGATGGACAGTCAAATGCTCGGTATTCTACATTTGGACAAGTAGTCTGGATTTATGTGCCTTGTTTTGACTGGGGTTACACCAGTAGATTTAAGTCCATGGTCCACCATGCAGAGGAGCATTTTCAGTTCTTGTTAGATCAAGATGAATTCCAAACGGGTCAATTTTTTCAGCAAGAATGTCAACATCTACATATGGAAACAGCAGCCGCCCCCACTTGCATACGACTATACGAGTAAATGATACGTAGTACCTGTCGTTGGGTATCCAAACCCGTTCCCCAAATCCGTACCCGTGCGATTTGGGTCGGGTATGGGCAAACAGCTTCTTACCCATTGGAGGAAGGGTAGGGTACGGGTATCCCCATTTTATCCATCATCTCGCGACGAACTCTTCCGTCCGCTTCTGCCCGATTTGAACTTCCAGAGCTATAATCTTGCCCACTCTTCACCTTATCCACAGCAGCATCGCTCAATCCCATGTACCCCTCCCTTGATTTTGCATCCGTTGTGCCACTTCCTCGATCCCACAATGTACGAATTTCGTACATTAGTGTGCAGGCGCTCCTGTTTCATCTTCTTTCATTGAATTCTGAAGCTTCTTAAATTCTGAAAAGCCTTTCCCTGGTCAGGACAACAGAATGACAATGCTGTGTTCAGATGAAAAAAGTATTTTTTACTTCCTATTTATTTCTCTCACATAACACGCTTTCCAGAAAATTTCTTTTTCACCTTTACTATTCATCCCCCTCACATAACACGCTTCCCGGAAAAAAAAAAGTACTTTTCCTCCCATTTTAGTGAACACAGCCTGAACTCATCCTACAGTGAAATCCTTCCGAGAAGTTCGTTCAAAACAAATCCTTCCGTGAAATATTTGGTCATCCATATGCGCCGACAAAATTAGACCAGATTTCTCTGCTGTGTCACAGACCCCTACAATTCCTTCGGTTCATATGAACGGGGCAACTTTGAGACCTAGTATTTGATTTTTCTTCCCCTCCTGCCGCAGACAACAATCTTTAAAGCTTCGCATATCTTCAGACACATGCTGTTTTCATGCTTCCTCTTAGTTTCATTGTTCAGGAAGAGCAAAAAGCCCAACAGGCCTGCATAATTTGTTTCCCTACCAATTTGTTCCAACAATCTGATTTCCTTGCTGAAAACAGGATAAATTTTCCCTGGGTATCTCCTTTTAACTTGTATAAAACCTGTTTGGATGCAATACTAGACAACAGATTATGCATTATAAAAAATATAAGATGCGGTGGTTTGGCCAAGAATAGTGCCCTCTTCTGTTGCATTCAATATTTTTATGCGCGAGTTTCAGCTTTGACTGAACATTGCTTGTTGTTGAAGCACAAGATGAAGGTTAAAAGAAACTCCGGATATCAAGGTGGAACCACTGTATGAAAGATATGAAGGTGTTAGGTTTGTATTAATTTGCAAATGATTGAAATATCCAACACAAAATATAGTACACTTAATATACAAAGGTAAACGTTTGCTTGGCCAATTTTATAACTATGAATATCGTGGTCCCATGAATAAATGACTCTCCTCTGTTACTAGAAAGCAACAGATGAACTAAAGAAAGTAGCAAACTTGAAATGTTACTGAACCTATACGTAGGAGCCCGAATTACACTGACCGCTGTCTCAAGAAAAAAAAAAAAGGCAGAATGGATCAGCTGGAAGCAACCCTATAGGCCAGCCCAAGCCAGCAGGCCTTCGGCCTTCGTGCAAGTGGTCGTTGTATGGGCCTGTCTAGCCCAAGCTGGATGTTGCCCATGGGGCCCACTTAAAGTAGATTATCATTTTTTAGGCAACTTGAAGTAGATTATTTTGAAAAGGGATTTCTACGTTTAAATACCTACATGTTGCGAGCCATGAAAGAGTTAAAACGGTTCTTTCTTTGAAAAAAAATAGAGATAAGCACATTTATGTCAACGCTATCCTTCACCAATGATCCGTGACCACACAAGTAGCGTTGGTGGGACCAAAACAATAGTACAAATGGGAAAACAAGAATAGACCACAGAAGGAGAATTGGATTCTTGCAAAGCTTCACCATTTTAGGCACCTCTGGTAGTGACCTCTTGGATCACAACGACCGATAATAACCCATCAATCAATTTCGGTACAGCTTGGTGGAATACATTTGCTATTACCTTGTTTTTTTTTTTGGAGGCGTGGAAGGAATTCCTTTGTAATTTGATCCGATCTACTCTCTCTGTTCTAAATTATAAATCATTTCAATTTTCTTAGAGCGCCAAAGCATTTTATGGCTGACTAAAATTATATAGGTTGTCACAAAGATTTATAACACCGGATAGATATATTAATTGTACTCATCTGGTATCATGAATGTTATTACTTTGTTGTATAAATCTGGTCAAACTTGAGACGCTTTGAATCTAAAGCTAGAATGATTTATAATTTTGAACCAAGGGCACAAAGAAGCAAAGAACTACATCATCACAGAACCTTCAGCCTAAAATGATAATGGACAGCCAACATATACAACAAGGGTAGCAGTTTCAGTTTGATGGGAAACCCACAAAATGACATGAATGAGTTTCTGAAGAACTTAACGATGTCAGAGCATCCAACATGAGTAGCCTACATTAGACGGCCAATGGATTACATGGACATATATGCTACAATTTCCACAGACAACACACTTCATAACACCTTGAAATCTTATTAGAACATCAAACAGATGCGATCCTACGTTGAACAACTAAGCGGGATACAAACACTGACAGTAGACACTAGACAGCTTTGGATACTCATGGTCTTGCAGGAAGTGTTGCCCAACCTAGACTGCAATATCATGCTGGATGTGTCGGAGCAAGACAGGGATGACAAGATCTGGAGAGCTAAGCTGGGGGAGATGGCCTTCAGATGGCATCACCTCAACAATAGAATCACTACCGATGTGCTTGTGCAGGTACTCAGACACAACAACTGGCACTGCGAGATCCTTGGTGCTCTGAAGGATGTGGCATGGGACACTAACCAGTGGGAGGAGGTTGCGCACATCACTCTGGAAGATCGTCTGAGCAACACTAAGTGCAATATCTGGACGTATGTTAAAGAGTGTCCGGCTAAACTCCTGAACTGCTATCGATTCCATGTCACCTCCAACACACAGTGGTGCAAAACCTGAGCACCAGGCCTTGTAGTTTGATCGCATGGCCTCAAAGAGCTCATCAAGCTCATCTTGCTCAAAGCCTCCATAATAGTCCACATCATTCAGATACCTATTTTGTCAAACAATGGGAATGATGAAAATAAAGATGCAATGAATACAAAAGCAAAACCAGAAAAGAATATTATAATAGATACATAATCGAGAAATGAGGTGCTTCAAAAATCTACAGGCGTGTCCTATTTAACAGATATTCAGCATGCAAATGTGGTCTTTAATTGCATTTTTAATGGAAGATGAAAATGCAGAGTTCAGATGATGTCTGCTACACTAACATCTTATTCAAGAGATGTTTTACATGTTTTACAACGAAGATTCAGATGAAGCTGTGACTTTTACAGCATAAGAAAAAGGTGATTTTGAAGGTTACTCAAACCTAACTTTGTTCCACTCAACATCAGTATCAAATCGTAACCATATAAAGGGGCAAGCGCAACATTATTAAGTTAATTCATTAATGGGTCAATGTCCATGCTTGACCATGATCTATTTTTTTTTCTCTCCAAGGTTTTTAATTTTTTTTCATCATTAGTTAGACATATACGTCTGTTTCAACATTCCATGGCAATACAAGAGTCATTACAATGTAGCTGCTTTTGTGTTTGAATTATAGCATCTCTGGTTAAGACTGTTTTCTTCAAAATTCAAACACAGACCCATGCCCTGCATAATGTTTAGGTTTATCGCTTCAGCAAATATCCAGCTACGAGCATACTGTACTACTATGATAACTTTTGAGTTTATTCTCCCAGTAGTTTGTGCGCAGTGTTGTACTTGGAATGGAACTATGGAAAGCAGATACCATGCATGCCTTCTGCCATTGTGCAGAGACATCAAAAGGATTGGGCAATGCAAATTGCGAAGACATTTCTAGTGTTATTACTATGTAAATTCTCTTCTTAATATCACAGTCCCCCCGTGTCCTGTCTTGGCACATCCCATGCAACTGCTGTATTCAGCAGTATGCTCAGCATAATGGAAAACCAGATCTAGTGTTCTGTTATGTAATTAACTCCCTAGCTCCCTTAGAAAGCCCTACTACACTAACCTATATACTACATTGTACCAACAAGCTTCAGTTGCTTCAGTAGGTATACACTAGGAAAGATCAAATAACAACTACAGTCAAGTGAGTCCAAGAATTCTACGCATATGCCACAGATTTTCAGATTTGTGCTGGCTACCGCATTGCACTTTTGCAACTCATTATGGTTTCAAGCAACTACCACTAAGAGAGCAAGATTAAGGTCATTTGGGACATAAAACTTACCATATTAAGACAAAACTGTTTAATAACTCCTTGCTTAAAGAACATCCAAAATTGGATTCTAAAGGGCCGGGTATGCATCATATGACATTTTCTTTGCACTGCCTTTGTTAATTTGTTCTTTGAGTCAAATCTTTGCTAGGTAATTATTAGCACAATTAATATGATAGTAAGATGCCCTCTACGGTTAAAGTGGAACGACAAAGCCAAACAAGGATTGGTTGCACGTGTAATTCATGAGCTGCACCTTATAGTGATATTATCTTTCATAGTACAAGGTACAGTAGGAACACATATATTTTTCTCGTTAATCAAAGTTTTTTATTATCTATATGAGTTTATGGGACCTCAACCAGGTTGATTTTGCAGGGAAATGTAAAAACTATTTTTTTTTCATATCCTTTGTAACAGCATGATTCTAGTTACAAGCCAATTTCTCGAGGACTGTAGCTTTTCATATTGACAACTCCATCATGAACAACTTTTGTCCTCTAATCACTAGTACACTATACAGTTGTAGTTTTTGCTGCCTATTGCAAATTATGGGACCACCAACCCCCCCTTGTTTACCATCCCATATAAAATGGAACTACATTTCATTTCTGTAAATTTTAGTGAAAAAGATCAATATTAAGCTAGAGGAAGAAAAATCATCTTGTACACATTGCCTATGGCACCTTATCATGATCATTAGTTATGGCAGTATGGCCCTATTTCCTTCTCAACTGAAAACTGTTTAATTTCAGATCCAACAGTACAACACTCAACCGCCCTCTGTAGCCAAATCAAATTAAATTAGTATGGGTCTTGTTAACAGATTGATTACTTGTAGATGAGTGATCACCATCATCCACAAAGTGCTATCACCATTTATGCAACCCACACCGCAGTAACCTGACCACCTGATTTTGAGAGCCGGGCCCAGTATGCAATCCCCATGTGCGAAATACCACCATGACAATTGACAGAGAACAATCACCCAGATGAAAAGATTTTGAGTGCATCGACAAGGGTGGATCCTTCCAGTTCCAGAAGAGATGTTCACATGTTATTCTAGTCATTGGCTCACAGCGAACATCGCAAGCCATGCGTGTTGACAAGCATATAGTATAGATTCACTGTTTGGAGTGCCTAAAAGGGCTCTAATTTCCCCCCAAACGCGACAAGGTACAGGAAATCGAACAGTTTCCTTCATGGTTAGAGGTCCGTACTGCTAACATGTACATGTAGTACCTGGAGAGCTTGTAGCTCAATTCATCACCAAAATCAAAGCACGCACGGAGGGCACGGTGGCCAAATCAATAGCTGCCGGCAGTGAATTTGTTACCCCAGTTCCCAATAACAAAGAACTCATAGGAGATGATATAGATTACGAACAAAAACATAGACAAGGCCCGAGAGGAAACCAAATTGAATTAGACTAGTAAGTACCTTGGGGAGGCGGAGAGGAGGACGAGCTTGGTGAAGAGGTCGGGCCTGGAGATGGATGCGAGGGCGCCGATGACGGCGGAGACGGAGTGTCCGACGTAGATGCAGGACTGGACGCCGAGCTCCTGGAGGATGGCGAGGAGGTCGAGCGCGTAGCCCTCGAGCGAGGCGTAGCGTGCGAAGTCGAAGTAGTCCGGGTTGGTTGGCCCGGCCCCCATGGTGTCGAAGAGCACGACGCGGTAGTCGGCGACGAGGTGCGGCACCAGGTGCTTCCACACCGACTGGTCCGTCCCGAAGCCGTGCGCCAGCACGATCACCCCTCGCTTCCCTTCCCCCACCACCCTCAGGTTGTGCGCCTCCTCCAAAATCCCCATGCCCCCACGGCGGCGATTCTTCAGCCTCGCGGCGGGGCTCCACACGAGGGCGGGTTGCAGAGGAGATGGAGGTCAGAGACACGGGCGGAAGCAGAGCAGAGGAGAGCAGGGAGGGGACAGTGGGAAACGGATGGGTGGTGGGCGTTTTAAGGGAGGCGGGGTGGGCGTGGACCGGGCGGGATTCTGCCGGTCGGGGAGGGGAACAAGGGAGGGGGGACGCTGTCAGCCGCTCTGCCTCTGCTGGGGCTACGAGGACTCCGGCGACACGTCGCTGACGGGCGGGGCCGGCGGGGAGGGAGGGCGGCGGTGGTGGCGGGCGCAACGGATTGTTGCCAGTTGGTTGGATTGCTGTGGCGCTGCCCTGGTCCGCCGGTTGCGCACTGCAAGAGGATTGGATGCTGTGTCGGCTGGTTGCAGCTACGTGCTCCGAGAGTTGGGGAAATTGCAGGTTTGTGACTAGGGATGGGAGCGAAATACTACGTTTGCAAGCAAAACAACCGAGATTAGTTGCTGCCAATTGCATTCATAATTGCTCCAGATCAATGCTCAGAATTTTTTTTTTTTTTGCTCTAGATCAGATCTGGATATCCGATCTTCGGTCATTTGACCTTGAGGGCGCATGCACCTTGCTACTGTTACTATAATGCCATTGTTTTTTTTTTCTGATCAAGGCCTCCCATAGGAGTTAGGATACATGTTGACATTAGATACCTAGGACCACTTTGGGAGCCTATGGATAATTAATCTAGGATGATAACTAAAAAAATTAAGATCATAACCAAGGCGATATCCTCATAAATCATCCGCCCCGAAAAAAGGCTAGGATCTTTTCTATCATTAAAATAAAATACATATTAATTCATTTGGATGAGCTCCTCATGTCACACATGCACTGTGATTTTTAGTTTCCAAACTCATTGGGATCTTTTACTTGTAGCCTATAGGGGAGTTTAATCCCTCTTAATTCTCTCCAATCCCCTCCTAACTGAACAATGCCTTATTAGGTATTGGATCCAGCTATAAAAATTAGACCCATATTGCAATTGCATCATTTGGCTTGTACACGGAGTCATGAACAACAAGTTCACTAAATTGCACTGCCTTAACGGCTCGTTTGATTGGAGGTAATTGGCAAGAGGGAACGAGAGTTCAATGCCATGAGACTAAAATTCTATTATTTGTTTTATGGGAGTGAGACTTCTTGTGGGATAGGGCATGGGCCTTTAGGCTCAGCTCCCAACAATCTCTTCCCATTAGGGAATTGTGCTTTGAGATGAAAACGAATATATCAACCATTCATCATGATACAAATTCCCAAATGAAATTCCACCTACCAAATAGAGGATATGAATTCCCTCCTCAACCTCTTAATTCTCTTCACGTACCAAACAAGAGATTGGAACTAAAAATCAAACATTCAAGTAAATTCCCTTCATCACTTCCCACCAACTCTTCGCATGCTATTGCCAAACGCACCATATTTGAATAGTTGGGGGGTGGACAGGTGCTCAGTCTTTTGCCATCACTCCCTGTGTGAGACGGCTCTGTTCTCTGAACGTGATTAGCAAAGGGGAGGCGTACATACGTATGCTGCCTGTGGGGCCACGTGGATGGGTGATGTGTTTGTTCGGGTCCTTCACATCTTGAACGCGACTTGCACTCGGTAGACCGACCGATATTTGTGCGGTTCGTACAGTCATGAGGGTGCGTGATCGAACTGTATGGTGACTTCACCCTTGTCTTCTTGTCCGGCCGCCAAACGCCAATTGTTCAGCACAAATTCAGTGAACTGTGCAGCTGCCATGATTAGTCGTTGTTTAGCAAAGACGCAGACATGGTTGAAATTGTTGTCACTTTGTCCCCAAAAATGTAAATTTTCCATACTTCCTAGAGATAGTAGGATAGGGCGAAAAATACTCTCATGTCGCTATATCTTTTTTTTTATATCGGTACGAAGAAACTATACTTGTGGTGGGTGTTGCCTCGTCAACAATGGTTCACTTCTAATCGGAAGCCAGTAAAAAGTGGCACGGCATACGTATCTCTTGTAATTGATACATAGTAACTACACCATTGTGTCAACTCTCACTAACTACACATGGGGTTGCCTTTGTCTTGATGTCAATATTTGCCACATCGATTTCCTTAGCCAAATGTAGCTACAATAGCTGGTTGCAACCCCTCCTAAACCGATGCAGATGGAAAGAAAACTCAATAATTGTGCACAAATTAGTAAGAAGTTGTTGGTAAGCACACAGTCTGCTTGATTGCTAAAGGTTCTAATAAACAAAGGTAAAACTATAATTGGCGAAAAGGGAATGCCCGTACATGCTCTTTTACTCAAGTTACAAGTATTTAATATAACTATTTTACTGAAAACATGATGTTTTGATCTGAGATAGATATTTTTTTCACCAAAGAAAACTGCAAGAAATATAATTGAACTAAGGGAATAAGTTCTTAGACATTCTTCTGAATCAGATACAAAGTTTAACAATATATTCATCAATAGGTATTCCCTTTCCTTTATAGTTATCTTTTTTATCGGAAGGTTTATTAATCTTAGACAATATTATTAGCTACTACAAGTAGCAGACTACTGAAATTATTAGAAATGCTGTGAACTGTGATGGAGAGCCTCCGTAAACCAAACGAGAGGTGTACACAGCACCCTACTATTCTGAACGTGCACATATTCGTCACTGACGGCACAAAACGCAGCATCAAACAAAAGAGAGCCCCATCTCGATCCAAAGGTACGCGACGATGATGATCATTACGAGTACTTTCTTATCGAGTGGATGACGGGTGACGGGAACCTGGCATGTTCCGTAGCTTAGCTATCGGATCGGAGGCATCTTCCGTTGAGAGTACACCTCACCTGAGCTTGGATCGGAGCCTCTGCTCGCTGGACACTTTGTCCTTCCTGATGTACTTTTTCGTCTCCCTCTGATAGCAACTTGCTCAGTTTTCTTTGCTTCGCTCGCTTTGTTTTTTTCTTGTTGCCTTCCTTCTCGATCTCAAGTGGAAGGTGAGGCCGACGGAACAGAACTGTTAGCTTGGAACTGTGACGCAAGAAAAACAGAGCAATTTGGTTTGTTTGTTTGTTTTTTCAATGGAAGCCACGTAACACTAGTACTAGAAGCAAGCAACCTCCTGGTAGCTTTCCTGCCTCCTGTTCGCTCCTTCCTTGGTCGTATCGTATGAGGTTACTTGCCGGTGTGTGTCACACACCAAACACCATGTTTGTGTTTTTGCAACACTCGACAGATCGTGATGTCACGCGGATAACCCTTTTATTCAGGTCTACAGTACCCTAATAATCTCTTTTTTAGAAGAACCACCATTCTTCGACCTTCGTAGCCAAAAGAAATTAACTTATGATAACGTATATACATGATGCTTAGGTTGTGTCAAGATGTGGGGAAAAAGTACTTTTTTTTTAGGATGTGTGTTATGTGAGAGAGATGAATAGGAAAGGTGAAAAGAGAATTTTTGGGGAGAGAAAATTATATATTTGACACTCGAAAGAACGCGCTTCGCAGTTTTAGGACTCGAAACAATGTACACGTAAAAATGACACTTGAAAGGTTGGCTTCTTGATTCTCATGACATTTAGGATATTTTATCTCTTTTAATCTAAATACATGTATTAGGGATCTATAATGACCCTTTTGCCCCCCTTTTGATTTGATTACACCACGTCATTGTTTCTTCCAGGCTTCCAGCGATATTCACGTACATCTATGAGCGTTGTTCACGGATATCCTATTCACGCACGCCGCCGCCGCCTGTCTCTCCACGCTGCTGCCCAGCACGCATGGACCATCCGCCTCCGCCGCCGGTGGATCCCTCGCTGCCGACGGATCCCTCGCCGCCGCTGGTTTCCGATCCCGTTTCGAGCAACGTCATGCTCGTGCCCAACCCCGACGCCCTAGCCGTAGGGCTGCTGTCCATCCCGGGCTGTGGCGGCCTGTCCTCGCAGAGCGTGGCAGCCGGCTCCGGGCTGGACGCGCCGGCGTCCTCAGCCACGGCCGTGCAGGGGTCTGGCATGGCTGCGCAAGACCAGGACACCACCGATGCTGCTGCTGCGATTGCCCTAGCGAGGACGCTCATGCCAACTTCTCATCCGACTATAGAGTATAATCTTCCTATAATTGATATGCAAAGGTGATGCACTTAAATATTTCTATTATTGTTCTTCTACAGTTGTAGTCATGTTATAAAAGATTTTACTGCACATGTTTAGGTCGGATCTAGAACCTCTAGAAAATATGGCAAGAGTTGATTGGGACAGCTTACAGATAGTGGAGACACCTGATGATCAAGGTCGCATTGCACTTTTCAGTGAAAATCATATGTGTGAACTTTTAGGCTTGACACAAGAAGAGACATATGCTGGGGAAGGGCATGGTGTTGAGAACGAGCCTAGCGTCGACAATGATGGTGACGTCATTCCTTTTAGTGACGCCATTCCTGGTGATATAGTGATTTCATATGACAAGAACAACCCCTCAATGGATGTTGGTACAATCTACCCAACAATGGATGAGTTCAGGATGGCAGTGCGGCAGTTTGTCATCAATGAAGAGTTTGATCTAGGAACAGAGAAGTCAAGTAAGGAGAGATATAGGGCATATTGTCGGTCCAGTGATGATTGCCCTTGGAGAATAAATGGCACTAAACATAAAGGCCAAAAAGTTGTCGAGGTAAATAAATTGATTTATCTTTTCCTATACATACATGACAATATTTCTTTTTGACATAGAGGTAAATTAATATGATTCTCATTTTTTTCAGGTGACAGTACTGGTTAATGAACACTCATGTGTTTCATCAATGAGGAGGGCAACTAAAACTCCATCTCAGAAGTGGGTAGCTAGTAAGACGGTAAGCATTCTTAGAGATTTTCCACACATGGGTGCCAAGGAATTGCATGAGAAGTTACAAAAAGATTATAGTGTCACGATTGCATATGATACTATTTGGCGAGGAAAAGAAAAGGCTCTTACTCAGATTTATGGTAAATGGGAAGAGAACTTTGAGTTGTTGTTCAGGTGGAAGGCTGAGGTACTGAAGAGGTGCCCCGGGAGTGTTGTGGAGATTGATGTACTTGAAGTGGATGGTCAAGTATATTTTCATCGTTTTTTCTGTGCTCTTAAACCATGCATTGATGGTTTCCTAGAAGGGTGTAGGCCTTATTTGAGTATAGATGGTACAACACTTAATGGAAGATGGAATGGCCACTTAGCTGCAGCTATTGCAGTTGATGGTCATAATTGGATATACCCACTTGCTTATGGTTTCATAGCTTCAGAGAATGAAGACAACTGGACTTGGTTCATGGAACAATTGAGAAAGGCAATAGGTAATCTCCCAGTTCTAGCTGTTTGTTCTGATGCTTGCAAGGGATTAGAGAATGCAATGAAGAATGTTTTCCCAAATGCAGAGCAAAGAGAATGTTTTTTTCATCTCAACAGAAATTTTAAGAAGAGGTATAGAGGGTTTGGCCAGTTAACAAATGCAGCAAGGACCTACATAGAAGACTTATTCTATGAGCATATAGCATCCATAATTTCTGAATCACCAGAAGCAATGCAATGGTTACAAAAAAATCATAAATACCTCTGGTACAGATGTGCTTTTAATCCAGAAATTAAATGTGACTACATCACTAGTAAAATTGCTGAGTCGTTCAACAACAGGATACGCGACCATAAAGACTTGCCTATTGCTGACCTTGCTGATAAGATTAGAGAAATAATCATGCAATTGTGGTACACGAGAAGAAATATTGCATACAAGCTACCTGAAGGCAGGATACTTCCAGCTGTTATGGTTCAATTGAAGGCCAATACTAGAGGTTTGGGACACTTGAAAGTTGTGCCATCTGCTAATTGGAGTGCAGAGGTATGGGACCATGGTAGCAGAGTTGAGAGGCATATTGTGAAGTTAAATAAAATGACATGTACTTGTCTTGAGTGGCAACACACTGGTAAGCCATGTCAACATGTACTGGCATTTGTAACCAGGCAGCCGGGAGTTGATCTTGAGCAATTTGTGCATGACTACTACTCGGTCAATAGGTTCAGGGCTGCCTATGGTAGAGAGATTGAGCCAATGACAGACAAAACTATGTGGCCACAGGTCGAATTGCCATTTGCTATTGGTGCACCTCTACCAAAAGCGGAAGTGGGAAGACCAAGGAAACTTAGAATAAAAGGGTGTCTTGAAGGTGGCCACAAGAAGAAAGGTGGCAAACATACTGAAGGTAACAACGAAGGTGGAAATATCTTTGGAGGTGAAATTGCTGCTGCTCCAACCAATTCACGTGGAAAGAAAAAAACTAGAGGACCTATGACATGCGCGAGATGCGGTGAAAAAGGACATAGACAAGCTAGTTCCAAGTGCCCACTCAATGGGACAGTAAAAAAGAGGTAACCATTAATTTTTTTCATGTAAAATTCAGAAAACACCTTCATTATTAATTTATTTAATTTACTTGTAGGAAGAGGAGACAGCCAAAAAAAAATGCTACAAAAGCTCCACAAGAAGAACCTAGCACCCCACAGAGGGCAACTAGAGAAGAAATGCTACTGAATACTCCAGGAAGGGTTGCTAGAGGGTAAGGAAAAGTAACACATTTATAGTACAATAATATTTTTCATGTATCTAATTATTGCAGCAAACTTTTTGTGCAGCCGGATTGCGTCCATGTTAGGAGAGGGTACCTCCTCACATACCAACACTGCTAGTTCTGTGTGGATGCCTATTGCAGCTGCACCAAAAAAGTTGTCGCCAAAGAGAAGGCTAAATATTGGATGAATGGTTTTATTTATGAGATGTAAACACATGCTTTTATTTGTAAGATCCATAAACTCGTTTAGTGCAAATTTGTGGTTTCCGATATAAACTTGGTTATGTTAAATTTGTGGATTTTGTACCATGAACTAATTTGCACTGTTATTTGTGCGTCTACATGAAATCACGATTATTGTTATTGGACTTTAGTTGTCTTTGTGATCGACCAACACCGCCTGTACTTGTTATCGCTCACAACAGAAGCAAGCAACGCAGTGGCCAGCGGTGGCAGCACGGCAGTCATCGCTCTGCAGCCAGACAGCACGGCAGGCAGCGCAGCGTGGCATGCAGCACGGCGGCCAGCGGCAGGCAGCACAGCAGCATGCAGCGCGGCGGCCAGCGGCAGGCAGCGCGGCGGCAGGCCGGCAACTAGCGTAGCAGCCACATCTGTCTAGGGGGGCAGAAGGGTCATTATAGATACCTAATACATGTATTTGGATTAAAAAAAGAGATAAAATATCCCAAATGTCATGAGAATCAAGAAACCAACCTTTCAAGTGTCATTTTTACGTGTACATTGTTTCGAGTCCTAAAACTGCGAAGCGCGTTCTTTCGAGTGTCAAATATACAATTTTCTCTTTTTGGGGATGCATGTTCTGTGAGGGGGATGAATAGGAAGTAAAAAGTACTTTTGGGAACTGAACACAACATTAGAGATTTTTCAGAAAAATAAAGATGGTCTTACAATGAAGTACTGTATTCTATGTATAACTAGAAACAAAACGAAAAATAGGGTGCAGGGTTTAAGGTATTATCACAACCTTTGGCTACATATGTACCAACTTTGCCGTTAATTTTGGCTGCACGTATAGTGTGGGAAATCCATCCCTACAACTTCTGTAAAGCTACGCAGGATGTAATATTTAGGGCCTTTTGGGTGGAGCCTTTTGTGATTCCCTATGATATGTGATTCTCTGAGAGAGAAATGATTTTGAGTTTGAAAGTTTCATAATTGTAGGTTAAATTTTAAGTATGAAGTGATAATCATAAGAAGTGAATCAAGAGAAGTTAGTTTTTTTTTCAGGCCCCAGTAGCGTAGCCCCTTAGTATATTTCAGAAACTCACTTCACGGAATGTATACACAAATATTCTTATTTTGCAAACATCTTTATGAACAAACACTACAGTTGACACTGAGTAACCAAGTAAATTTTCTCAATTTGCAGACATATATAAAAACATATTCTGCAGGTGCACTCCAGTTGAGAGGCATTAAAAAGTTAGAAAACATCTATCTTGACCCTCAAGGAGAGGTGGCCCCGTCCCATCTATAGTTCTATAATTAATCCTGTGCCTATATAAATTCGTGGTGCTCTACAGGGGTGATATCATAGCCACTTGATCACGCCACTTTGCTTTTTTTTTTCTGTGTAAGCTTCCAAACAAATCACAGCTTGTGATTAGTGAATTGGCTAATTTTCCTGGTGGCTAGTGGGGGAAGAGGGCAGCAAGTTGATGGTATCCTAACAAAGTAAGAAGCAGCAACAGGCAAAGCTGATAGGAAAGTGATGCAACAGATATATGCAAGTGATTGGACACCAGATGATGCTCATCAGTTCATCATGCGATGCTAATCTTCGACGAGATTATTTAGTGTTCATGGAGTATCTTTTGTTTTAAATTGGATAGTTCAATTTGCTCCCTCTATTTATTTTGGTTTTCCAACTAACCCCCTGGCTTTATTTCATGAAGAAAGGTAAACATAGGGTTACTCTAATAGTTTGAATTTCGTGAAATTCAGACGCTTTACTCTATGTTTGAAGGAAAATAGTTTGGGAGAATTTTTCATAACTACTCATTTAACTCCAAAAATAAGAAATATGTGCAAATATTAGTCTTGAAAATACAGTGACGTTTATGCTAGTTTATATTATCTACCACTGCACGAAAAAATTCAGCTTTAAAACATGACATGTGTGATGGATAAAAGAAAAAGAAGATCCACAGAGTTTTAGTTGTTATAAAGGGTAAAAGGATGGAAAATTGTTCACGGTTATCCAAACAGCTAGCTTTAAACTTTTGAAGTAATTTATGTTCAAGCACTAATCAAACAAGAAGGATCGAATCTGACCCAGCTGTCGGGACTTGGGAGATTCTAGTAAACACGCCCCCCCCCCCCCCAGATAATTGGTCCCTCTTTTGTTAAAAAATTGATTAAAAAGGATTATTGGTCACTCCTAGTTAATCTAATTTCCATCCAATCAAAGTGGCAACCTCAGATCCAACCTGGGTTACCGACCTTAATATTGGATCAGTTCAGAATTCAGCTCGAATTTCAGTGAGGCGCCTAGACCACCAGGCATAAAACTTGTCTGACAATACTACACTTTTTAAGTTTAATTTTTCTATGTATCTTTCGTTCATCTTTTGCCTGACCTCATTTTCTCTCTTCTTGAGAGCAGGAAATCAGCCAAACTAAGGTAGTGGCTGGTGTAGTTCGATCAAGCATAACATGTACACACTCCACTCTGCACGATTCACGTTAGTGCACGAACGACAGAGTGGTGTCGCGTCGCGTGGCTGTACACAGATGCGAATGTCAACTACTAGTGATCGTCTAGGTCCACAAGCATCTGCATGATGGCATGGTTTCGGTTTCTTATATCAGTATCATCTGGATCTGCAGTATCGTATCTGTTCAAACAAGTGGGTATTGGTGATAAATAAGCTTGTATGAAATGTGAACTCCAAGGCGCCTTGGTTTGGCAGCATGGAGACCACCAGTACACGATTGGCTGGGATTGCCAGCAAGTCCTTGCTCAAATTTATAATTCCTTTTGAATCTCAATTCTTATCCTGGGCTTTGAGCAGAAGGGATAGAAGATTTTCGTCCAATAAGCCTCATCCATGGTGTCGCCAAAATAATATAAAAAATGCTAGTTACCAGACTATGGCCGTATATGAATTCTCTAGTATCCATAAATCAGAGCGCCTTCATCAAGTCAAGGGCAATACATGACTACTTCATGTATGTTCGAAACATTGCACGCGCCTTCCACCGCAATAGGACACCGACCCTTTTGTTCAAACTTGACATCGCCAAAGCTTTCGACACTGTGAGACGGGACTACCTTTTTTATCTTCTACAGCGAAGAGGATTCCCTCAAAAATGGTGTGACTGGCTTGCGTCCATATGTGCCTCGTCCTCCTCAAGGATTCTAATCAACGGAGTCCCGGGACCACCAATTCGCCATGGGCGAGGACTAAGACAGGGAGACCCACTATCCCCCCTGCTCTTTGCCATAGCAATAGACCCGCTAGTGAACATTCTTGAGCGAGCAACAACAAATGGTCGTCTCTCCAAACTTCGTGGACGAAAGGCACGATTACGCGTATCTCTGTATGCCGACGACGCAGCTGTCTTCGTGCCCCCGACATACCGAGATGTCAGTACCTTAAGAGACATTATGCACCATTTCGGGAAGGTCACAGGCATGACAACAAATGTGAAAAGTGTACAGTGGCAGCAATCAGATGTGAGCGGACTGACCTCCGCTCCATATTGAGAGCCTTCCCAGCAAAGCGCATCGGCTTCCCCTTCAAATATTTGGGCCTACTATTATCAATCCACAAGCTTCGAAGAGTTGACTTCCAACCTTTAATTGACAAGGCTGCTGGTAGACTCAGCTCTTGGCAAGGCAAATTACTCACCATCGCTGGTCGCGCCACACTAGCAAAATCCGTGTTAACTTCACTACCTGTCTACCTCCTCACGGCACTACGAGCTTCAGACCAAATATCAGAGGAGCTAGACTAACAGAGAAGGCGATTCCTTTGGGCGGGCACCGAAAGGATCTCTAGGGGAAAATGTAAGGTCAACTGGCGTCGGGTCAATAGACCAACCAAATTGGGGGGTTTGGGCATCCTCGACTTATGAAGGTTCGCTCGGGCACTAAGAATGAGATGATTGTGGCACTCTTGGAAAAATGATAACAAACCTTGGGTGGGGACAGAAATACCTTGTGATGAAACAGACCGCCAACTATTCAACGCGGCGACAACCATTACTATTGGGAATGAAAAAAAAAAGCTCAGTTCTGGCATTCCGCTTGGCTCAATGGGCAGTCGCCGAAAGATTTAGCTCCAAATATATACATGTGCACCAGACGAAAGAAAGTATCGGTAATGTCCGCTCTACAAAATGAAGCTTGGGTAGACCACATTCGACTGCCTTTACTCACATCGGTTAGGCACTTTGAGGTATTCACCTCCCTATGGGCACAACTCCAGCAAGTTCAACTTCGCCCGGATGTCCCTGATCAGATCGTTTGGAAGCTCAATGAAAGTGGGGAGTACTCCACCAAGTCGGCCTATGCGGCACAACTCATTGGAGCGGTAGGAGCCAGGCTCGACGACCTTATTTGGAAAGTTTGGGCAACACCAAACTGCAAATTCTTTGGATGGCTACTGTACCAAGACCGTCTCTGGACAGCAGATCGTCTGGAACGACGGGGATGGCCGAACCAGAAAAAGTGCCCCCTCTGCAGACACACGGATGAATCAGCCCTACACTTATTTGCGCAATGTCGATACACAAGACGGGTGTGGTACGAACTAGGGGCGTCCCTCGCAACAGATATCGTCAATACTTCGTCCTGGGAAGCTTGTGATGCTATTCCACAATGGTGGGAGCAATCGACCGTTGAAACACCTTTGACAAGCAGGGCATCAAGATCATTGTTGCTCCTCGTCTCCTGGGAAATTTGGAAGGAAAGGAATGCACGAATTTTTCGATCAAAAGAGGCCTCAGTCCAAAGCCTCTCCCTCCTGCTTTATTAATACATAAACGGCAAAACTCCTGCCTGTTTTCTTTCTTTTAAAACAGTAGTAAAAGGAGGTGTTCACGCAGTGCATGTGATGTGACCAAGTAGGAGCAACTAGTGCATTATGCATGCCAGTTCACTAAATTCCTTCAATTGCTGTATAAAAAAAACTATCACTCTGTTGACTTTTTTTTTAGCCTGATCATTCTGTGGACCTTTGATGAGATGAGGTCACTCTGTTGATCTGTTTTCTCCATCTGGTGGAATGCCGAATATGAATGCTACCACCGAAATAAAGCCCATGTTCTGACCCAGCCTGATTATCCTTGGACTGGGCCGGCCCACAAATAATCTCGAATCTTGAGAGGTAAGCCCGGTGAGCAAAATCAAATGAATAGGGTGTCGCTAATTTGTAGAATTAATTCTAGATGCCATAAATTCGCCCTTTTAATATTTATATAAGAACTTTTTTTCCTAAATTGCTCCCACCAGTACTGTAGTCTAAATGTGGATACCAGTTATTACTCCATCTGTGTCAATGCTCTAATCTCTCATTTAATAATATTTGTCTCGGTATGTCGTGGGATGATACCGCATATCATATCTTAAGTTAAAAAATATGATATGTTTTTTTTTATCATTCCATCGGTGATGCTACCCATATCCTCGCAATATTACAAATAGCATTCCTTGATACGGAGAGTATCCTGAAATCCTGAAAATCAAGCCTTGATACGGAGAAAGCGTAGGACCGATACGCTTCCGTCCATTTCGGCGACACAATTGCCACACCCCGACGTCGAACGCGATCCTCTGTCTAGTTAGTTGACACAGATCCTCTGTCCTGTGTGGCTGTGTCCTCGGACGTGCCTGCTGTGAGGCTGCTGATAGGATGGCATTTGCGGCCCAGCGCGGTGGCGGCGAGGGATAGTCCTCGCCGCTCGTAAACATGAACACATACTCCTAGGCTGCTACAGGGTTGCCTTGAGGGTTCTACAGGCCTGCATGTATGTTTTCGCCAGGTCTGGATACTACTGCAATACAAGAGCATCTTCAGCAGACAATCCAAATCTAACCATCCATATTTCAGTTTAGATATCATCTCCAAAAAATTCCTCCTCCATATTACTAGGTGCTCGAGTAGAGTAGCAAAATCTCATCCTCCATATCCTATTAAGCATAATTTATTGGCATTCAAATTATTTGAAACAAAAATAATAGAGGGGATATTATTTATATTATTTGTGATGTATTCCTTTATTTTTTAAAATTAACTAATGTCCTAAAATTCAAATAATTTTTTTTAAAAAATAACTTTGAGAATTGTTAGTTTAAAATCCACGTCAGATTTTGTGTTTAACTCGACTAAAATGGATTCTTTGTTATTGATTTTTTTTGCTAAATAATTGCTAAGATTTTAGGAGCCCTATATTACTTTTGAATTTAGAAAGAGAGAGAAGAATGGAAATGGATGGATGGCGTGTTGTACAGGACCAGCCAGATTTGGCTCTCCATCTAGATGATTTGGCCACTGCAGATGGAGACTCTGCTGGAGCTAGTTTTTTTTTGCTGAATAGCCAAATATGGACATAGCCATCCAAATGGCCATGCCGCTGGAGATGCTCTAACTACTCCTGGTGCCTGTGCGTTTGGAACCTTCTACTATCAATACTCTCTCTGCATGACTGTATCTCGAACAGGGTACACTGGCTGCCAGCACACACGATCGTCCCAACTCGCAGCTCGGCGCCGGTCGGGTGGATGTGGTCACCACGCCAAGATTCCCATCCCCCATCAGCACCACTAAGGGTGTGTTTAGTTTGGAAAAGATTCCTAGAAAAAGACTAAAAAACATTGTAGATAAAAACATTGTAGATAAATAATGTCCTATGAATAGAAGAGATGGGATTAATAGTGAAAAGTTGGATAAATATTGCTTTTTTAGGAGAAAATTTCTCCATCTAAACGGAGCTTAAGTCAGTACCAGCATCGAGATTTAGTTGCCCATCAGCATCAACCGATTCACAATACAATCTGCAGAAGAAGTAGAAGAAGAAATATCTCTTCCCAGTGACACGATCGGCAGCGCCCATTAACGCTACTAAGCAATCAATCCTTTTTTTTTTCCGGGACGGGATGCTAATGCATCACAATCAGGGGGAGAGGAGCCGAGCCAAAGATCAGCACACACATAGCTCCTCCCCAATCTGTCACTCTCCCTCCTCTCTTATTGCCACTACCACAAATCGAACACTATCAAAGCAACTAGCCATACACATACACAGAGCAGTCGTACTCCTCTACCACCAGCAGCCTGACAGGGACTGTCTGCAACTGCAACGCAACGAGGCCGATCCAATCCGATCCGATCAGTTGGTGAAGTTGTTGAGGCAGGCGTGCGGCTCGGCGGCCCTGGCGGCGGGGGTGGCCTCGACGGTTGGGGAAGGCGGGACGGGCGTGCAGAGCAGCTCCCGTGGCAGGTCCGGGATGCCCTTGAGGTAGAAGGTGTAGAAGATCTTGAAGGGGAAGACGATCTGGTTGAGCTTGACCTGGCCGTAGGCGCCCTCGAAGACGCCGGAGCCGCCGGTGACGGCCAGGTACGACTCCTCGTAGGTCAGGTACGGGCCCTGCACCGTGATGTGGCCGTAGTCGCCGAAGTAGAAGCTGAAGATGGCCTCGTACCTGTCCCCGTTCCGCTCCGGGACGTGCTGGATCAGGATGCAGATCCCCGCCGTGATCCCCAGCCGCTTGTCCAGGCTCCCGTTGTACACCTGCACACATGTGGCAGATCATGAGATCCGAGTCCGGTGAGCACCCAGGAGAGGCAAGCGAAGAACCACAGAGCAGAGCAGATCAAGCAAGCAAGAAAAGGGGGAAAAGACGGACCTTGTTGGTGAAGGGGACGAGGTCGCCGAGCGCGTTCTGGGTCTGCTTGGGGCTGAGGCGGAGATAGGCGGGGCTCTCGCGGTCCCGCTCGTTGAGCTCGTACACGTAGAGCTCCTGCACCTTGGTGGGCCGCGCGTCCTTGGCCGCCGCGGGCTTGGGCGAGAACAGCGACGCCCGGACGGCGCCGCCGCCGCCGCGGCCCCGCGCCTGCTTCTTCCCGCTCCCGGCGACCGCGACCATCGACGGCGCGGCGAGGCTGGACCCCCCGGGCTTGGCCGAGACGGACCCCGGGGACCTGGCAGCCCTCAGCGCGGCGGCGGCGGCCATGACGACGCTCGCTAGCTGATCGCGTCGCCGGACTGAACTCTCGATCCGCGCTGGGGTTGGCTTGGGGAAACCGGCGCACGGTGGCAGGCAAGTGGGTTTGGGTGGGTGTGCTGGTCAGTGCAGCGTGGGGGAGCGTTTATTTAAGGCGGGCGTGCAGTGCGCGGACCGGCGTTAGGTGCGTGTCGGGTCCTGGGCTTTTCCACCCGGAGCGCAGCGCCGGCCACCGTCCAGGGTGGCTCTCCGTAAATCGCACGAGTACAACATGGCCGTTGCGTTGCATCGTGGGCATGGGTCGGTCGCTGCGGCGCGCGGCTGTGGCAGGTCGCCGTTTCAGATCAGACCCGTGTTTTTATTTTGGGTTGGGACCTTGCACGCGACGTGCGTGCGTGGTCCATGCTAAATGCTTTTACATACATACTCGTATCGGCTTTTTCTTGTTAAAAACCTGGACGGGCAGGTTCGTTCCTACTAGCCGTCGTCCTCGATTGTTTAATGGTCAGTCGTTGCAGGACATGTGGGTACTAAGGCCCCGTTTACATTCACAAATATTTCTCAAAAAAACCACTATTTATCTAACTTTTCTTTATTCATCTCACCTCTTCCACTCACATAATACTATTCATCTACAGTTTTTTGATAAACAGTGTATTTTTAGGAATCTTTTCTCAATCTAAACACACCCTAAATCTTAAATCTCAGCACGCGACGCGAGTGAGAGTTTTTTTTTTTCCCTCCCGTTGCGGCTTGTTTATTCCAGTTTCCAGACGACTTCGAGCTGTAAACGATTATGAAATATGGAAAGCATCTCTCTCGTCTTCACCTGTAGTAGGCTCTTCTGCGTCTGGATGAGAACTACTCCGAGACAGAGCATGCACGACAGCAACCTGAGCCAGTAGCGCGCGCCACCTTGGCAGATTCCACGAAAGAGCACAAGAGTCGTCATCGGTTCTCGGCAGATCGGTGCGCTGATTGAGCTGTTTCGCCCAATCCGGAAGTGAGTGCGACGTAGAGTAATTTTGCTTATCAACTTCTCTCAGGGTTTTTGAAAAAGAACAATAATTTATAATTAGAGATTATGAGTAAAATACATAAATGGTCAAATTGAAACAAGCCAACAGGTATAAGTAGCCATTCATACAGTTTATCCGGGTAAAGTCCTCAAAACATAGTAATTGTAAGTGTACAGTTCCTTTTATGAATTTTAGTGGTGTTTGTAAAAAGTAATTAAGGACATGTTTGGTTAGGGCACTGCAAACGATAACGTAAATGGTATCAAATTAGGGGTATCAAATCTCATGGAAACATCGTAGCCCTCCGACATAAACTCCGGATCGTATTGCTTTACCAGTCAAAACGGAGCGGTAACAATTTTCAACAAGCCTGATATCCGATACCCCGCAAACCGATTACTTCGTAAGCAAAACGAACACCAGTATGGGTATCGTTTATCTAGTGTAAACCGATTACGTTACAAATTTAGAAACCAAACGCTTCCTAAGGTCAGCTCACCCAATGGAAGCACCTGCTCCACCCTATTACTGATATTGTTTTCAACTTTATTATGTTCCAATATAAGTAAAATATGTACTCACTTGCGCTTTCAAATTTTTTTTCCTGTTTTACCATTTCTATTAGCAAGTCAACTGCCGAACGGCCAAGCAAGTAATATGGCACTAGTAGTAAATAACAAACACCAAAGAGTCATGCGCTACGAAATTTTGGCTTTATCACTGTCGTCACTTGCTGACTCACACAGTCACACGGGAGTTGCTGAGTGATACAAGGGTTTTTGTTGGTTTGTAAGTTTTATATGGACAAAGTGACGAGGTTGTGACTTCGAGCTGCAAACGATTGTGAAAACCTGAAAGCAACTCTCGTCTTCACCTTTCGCTCCAGCCACTCTGCGTCCGAATAAGACTACGAGAAAGAGCATGGTCGACGGCGAACCTGAGCCAGTTGCACAATCCATTCGAGTTTCGAGCTGGTCCCCTTGGCGGATTCCACGAAGGAGCACAAGCATCATCGGTTATCGGCATACGGGTGAGCTGATTGAGCTGAAATGAGTGCTAAGTTGAGGAACGGTGCAAGGCAGTTAATTTTGCTTACGAGCTTGGTTGGTTGCGGCGTCTCAGGGTTTTTAAAAAAGAAAGATGATTTATAATTAGATATTGAGGGCGAAACCAGAACGTGAAGTTATCGGGTCAATCCTCAGAACATGATGCTTTTCTGTCTATTTAAAAGTTTACAAGTAGATGGTTCCATTCTGAATTTAAGTAGAGTTTGTAAAAAGTCATTTGGATAAGCTGACCCAATGGAGGCACATGCCACCTGCCTCCACCCTATTACTGATATCGTTTTCAAGTTTATGATGTTCCAATATAAGTAAAACATGTCCTCAATTGTGTCATTTTAATTATTTTTAAAATGCACTTGGAATGGGAATGAACTGTCCTGAGATGCACTTGGAATGGGTCGCCGTGCCGGCCGGCCACAGGTTAGGTCGGCAGCATAAACTCAGCCGAGTTCGTCGGTAGCAGCATGTGGAACCAAATGCATGCTCCCTGCGGCGGTCGAAGAGCCACACCGCGCCCGCATGGCTCGTGCTCGAGCGTGCGTGCAGCGCGCGCCCAGTTTGGGTTTGGGTGTTTGATGGTCAAACCCGCGCATGGCCGGAAGCAAAAAAGAAACGGGGTCAGGACTGCAGGAGGAGGAAAGCAGGCAGGGACAGGGGCGCGGCGCACGCATGTGTTTTCGCTTAACGCTACACCGGACGGTCGTGTTTGCGTGCGACCGTGCGCGCACTGACGGACCCGTACGCAGTCAACAACCATCAAAACAAGGAACGAACAACGTGCCCGCACGCTTCGTGGGCTTCTTCTTCTCGATTTGGTGGTGCTAGACCTCTCCTTAACCCAATGCAGTCTTTGTCAGTCCAACCCATATTGGCGGGCCCATTTTGTTATGTTTGTCTACTTTCATGCAAACTATGCAAACTTTAATCTGGGTCACACGATGTTGATCCAAGGGTGCGCTCATGTGAGGTGGGAGGGTGATTTACAAGGTGGGAGAGGTAATTTGCAAAGGGTGATTAGAGACACTTTTGCAAATCACCCCTCCCACCTCACCGGAGTGTACCCTTAGATCAACATCGTGTGGTCTAGATTTAAGTTTGCATAATTTGCACGGATATGTTAGTTTGCACCTGATACGTTGCCACTTTTAGATATGTCTACTTTTTTAGTTGCTTCGATTATTTGTGATTCACCACTGCTGCTCACATGATAGTGGGCTTCTTCTTCACTGGTTATTGGCTATGCAAATGGGCCTCAACCCAATGCATTGTTTGTCAGCCCAGCCCATATCGGCGGGGCCATTTTGTTACGCGTGTCTGTTTGGCTGGGCTGGCTGGGTCACATGATAGATAGGCTGTCGGAAAATGGCCTAAGCCTTAATTCCCCTGTTTTATCATCTTTGTGGCAAAACCTGTCATTTCCTCCTACTCAGTTGTTCAATCTTTTTTTCTCAAAAAAAAAAAGTTGTTCAATCTTGAATTCTTGACTAACCAGTATAAAGCGGCGTGCTGATTGAACTCACATCTTAAAGCCTGAAGGCTATTTTTTTTTTAGGAACCAACGGGGGGCAGGAGCCCACCTGAACTTTAAATTCCATCAAGCGAGAAACACTTCGAGCAAGCGTGGCGCTCAAAGGGAGAATACATGGAGGAGGGAGCAGGACATCTATTTAATTTACATCTACTATGATCTGACACCAAATCTTGAGGGGTTCGACGTCCAGCCGGCGGGGGCGCGGCACACCCACAGCTCGATGTGCTGTTGCAGGTGGCGAGCCATGGTATAGGCATCCTCCTGCAGGTTGCGAAAGACTATGGCGTTCCGTGCCTTCCAGATGATCCATAGCACACCCACGGCCGCTGTATGAGTAGCCGTGTCGGGAGCGGCGAAGGCGGAGCAGATGGATCATCTGGAAAAAAAAAGTTTGTTGGGTGGTTTCAGCATCTGCTTTGGTGGGAAAAAAAAAGTTTGTTTCATTCAGTCGGTCTCAGTTAGTCAACTAGCCACTGATGTTATTCATCTACGCAACTGAAGAAACAGGTACAGGAAAAAGTGTCATCAGAATAATTCCATTCGCGAAACGAAATCTAAAGTGCTGACTCCCTTCTTCGGCTCCCCATTTCTCTCGGGTTCTTCTAGAAAACTGTCCTACCTTTTGGACTAACCACCGTCCTAACAAACTGGCGGAGGACAACACGGCCGTTTATTCGAGTTCCTTTCATGAGGGTGATCTGTGGTCTGTGGAGCAGTCGCATTCCATAGCTTTGCGTCTCTTGTCGTCTGTGGAGTCGCAGCCTCGCAGGTCCAGCTATCTCGGAACCGTGTGACTATCATCTTCTAGATTAACTTTTGAATGCGGCAAAAAGTGAAACGTCTAGAGTCTGGATTCTATGACAATGACGCTAATTAGGCAAGTGATTAATGAATGCTCGTCTCTAGAACTACTGATGGACGGATGAGCGACGAGCTCCTTCGTTCTCAAGTTCTCAGTCAATAGAAAAGGCGGCGCGCTGTAGACATGGACTTGTCTGTGTTCATCTGGAAGGTGAAGGTAGTACATAGCACACACTAATTAATGCAAGATTTCTGCATATCCAGCTAACATGTGTGTTGATGTTGGACCTGTACTGTACTAGTGCTCCAGTACACGCTGACTGTTGCACGACTACGATTATTGGGCACTAGAGATGCAGGGCTTTCCCTATTGCCGGATACTTTTCAGGGCCACGCTGTGCTTTATATTCGTCAGAGTTATGCTTTGCCAGGCATTGATCTTTAACAAAATGCCCAGCAGCAACACTGAACGCAACTGGTACTATACATGTACGACAATTTGAAATGGTTGAGACCTCGGCGCCTTCCTCCTTCAAATCAGGCACACCACAAGCAAGCAAGGGACATCTTGCTGTACCTCCTGTCCCAAACAAGAGAGCCTCGACACCTCATCCATCACCCGTCTCCTATACCTACGCGAGACACGCCACGGCGGCGGTGGAGCGCCATTGGCACGAGCCAGGGAGGACAACACACCAACAGCCTCTGGGATGGGGACCAGGGACACCACCAGAACACGCATCATCATCCACCGGCACGCCCTTCCCTCCCTTTGCAGTGCACACCAATGCGTCAGGGCAGACTTGCTCGTAACCTTTTTTTTTTTTCCCTCCAGCTCCCCGTGCCCAAGTTTGGAGACGAGAGGAAGCTGGAGGTAGCTGGTAGCGAGACTGCAAAGAGCAATCGAGGGCGCGCCACCACAGCCGTGCGTGTCCCGCTTTTCGTCGGAAAAGAGCCGAAAGAGGCGACGGCAACCACGAGGCGGAGGCCCTCGCAGCGCGACCGGAAAGGTGCCCGTGCTCTTCTCTTCCAACTCGGCAAAGGTGGCGACGCCGTGGTCGCCAGCATTTTGATGGCGCATGGGGCCTTTTTAATTTTCCTCTCCTCCGTGCCCGCCCGGCTTTGCACCCACTCGCCGGTATCATTCGTTTCATGGCTTCAAGCCTTCAACAGCGCCAGTGGCAAACATTATCAGTAGTAGTACCACAAGAGTCAAAGGTATCCGATATATACATACTCCCTCCGTCCTGTAAATTTTGCAATTGTAGGACTTGAGGAGGAGCTCAAGGTGAGTGTAAAATGACACTGCTGCCCCTATAAAACGTTCCTGATGCACTGCCAGTTTTGTTTTTAGTGAGGGCGTCCACGTGAGCTATGAGGGGAGCGGTCGAATTGTCGAATTTTCTTTAGCTGTCTAGAGACATCCGTCACCGTGGGAGCGAAAGGCAGATGGCCAGCAATCTGCTGTACAGGTATGGTGTGGGTCCCATTTGGTATGATTACCTACTCCTATAGCTGCATGTACTTCTATAGCTGCAAAAAATTTTGGACAAAATTTGAACTCTACGGTTGTAAAATTTACTGGACGGAGGGAGTACTCGATTGTTGCTGGGAAAATTCAATTGGAGGCAGCATGGATTTGGTATCAGCCTCGTGTCAAAAGAAAGGCCAGCAAAATGTTGAAAATTTAGATTAGAGGCGCTGCTGCATTTTAACGGTTTCAAGACTTATTATATTGTAGTCGGGGATGGACATTTGATCACCGGTTGTAACACATTTTGTAATGCGAAGCTCGCTAATTTGTATTTGCAAAGTTGTGAGACACGTAAAATCAAATTTTAACGAGAGCAGAAGCATTTGAGTACACCGGGTATAATTACATGCAAGTGTTTTTTTACTGAATATAAAATGAAATTGTTTGTACAGTCTAATCTTTTGCCAAAAGAAATTACAATTGCGATCTTTCCATGCTATAAAGTTGCGCCGCAGCCGAATGTCCCACATGCATGCGGCGCCTGCGCTATTTTTTTTTCCGAACTCTATTATATTTCTACTTTCTACGGTGAGCAAACTTGAAAGACGAATGTACAGAGTATAGGAAACGTATAAAAGAGCATGAACTCTGGCCTGGCTAACATGCATGCCGCCCTGCGTCACGTTTAATTTGTCTGCTAGTAACCCGATCAATCATTGAACAAGAACAAAGTGGATTGACGGCTCCAGCTTTAGCCCCAAGCCCTAAAATAACCTCAAGTTGGATTTGCCGCTGAACACGGACACAAGTTCGAGTTTAGTTCAAAGCTGTCTCGAATCTTTGTCGTGTCGCCTCAAATCCGTATCTGTTTTTGTTGCCGTGTGTACAGTACAGCCATGGAACTGCAGTCCATCGACAGATGTGCTTCCGGGGCTACATCGTACACCGTAAATTACTTCATTACAATCAGCAGAGAATCGTGCATGAATTGACCCAAGATTATGTCACGGTGTACCCAGCTGAGTATGATAGTTCCAAATGGCCGCGATAACAGTGATCATTGTGGGAGCATGATGACAGTATGTGGGATAGATCTCTCGGTAAGCCCACTGGATTCTCTTGTGATCCCTGTCGCATAATTATGCCACATGTTTTGCTTTGCTTCGTCTGAGATCTGAGCTGCGGATTGTCTTCTTGTCTTGGTTTCTCGAGGCTTTGGGTCAGGAACGAATCAGGATATGTGCTGTCAAACATTCTAGTAAAGTCCAAATTGGTTTAGCTATTTTTTTGAACGAAAAAGTGGTTTAGTTACTGGCGATAAAGTTAAAATATGCGGTGGAAGGTTTTCGAGGGAGTCATGCAGAATCAGACCCGATGAAAAAAATGATTTCTAGATGGCTCTTTTCTTTTTTTTGTAAAACCTCATGGCTCTTGTAATAATTAACAAAGTGGCGAGCTTGTAACACCAGTACAGTTTGTTATGCAAACAAAGACTGAGATAGGAGTAATGAGTTGGAGATTCTCCGATTTCTTCCCCCATAGGATTCTGTATTCACTGTGTACGTACCCCTTCTAGAAGTCTAGACCGAAACATGTGGAGTAAACGGGTTGATCATCTTACGCGGGTGATAAAGACACGCAATTCACGAAGGGGGCATCTTCTTGTAGCATTTTCCTTCTTGTTTGAGATAACAAAGTACTTATCTATACTGCCATCTGTGCAGCAATAAGAAAAACAGTATAAGATAATAGAAAGGAAACTACGTTACCAAAGGCATGTGTTGTCTATGTTTCTCTTCTCGATCATAGACGACGGTATTTCATCTTCTTAAAAAAAATGCAATATGTCCAATTCTTGTGACTTACTAGCAGATAGGACTCTCTCTTCCGATATTTTTTTTTATACATGCCTTACTAATACGGCAGAACTTTTCAAGAATCATACTTTGAATTGTTCAAGAGGAAATGGGACGGAATAGATAGAATACATGCAGGTGGAAAATTTAAAACATAAATATGGCCTTGTGAGCTTGTCACAACTCACACTTTACCTTTTAATAATCATGTTTGGCTAAGTGCCTAAATTCCAAATCTCATTGTCTCTTCACTGAAAATACATGCTGGCTTTGGAATGGTGCCTCAAAAGGGGCCTCGTTAAAAATACCTAAAAATTGGACTAATTTCACACATTAATATTTGCGGAACCACCTATTTGAAATTGAAAAGTTGGTGCAGCAGCTAGAATAATTTTGTCTCGCTTTTTTATATCCTGTACCTCTGTCTTTTTATATAATCCATTGTCTAGTGAAAAGATGAACAAGCACGTATATATAGAGCGCATTGCACAGAGCTGAGCGCAAGCACCGCATCAGACATCCCCACTCTTCCTCCCCTCCGTTCTCTGCCCAAACAAGAAGCCGAAATGCACAAGCAAAGCCAACCCGTCTCTTGCTCTCTTCCGCCATCAAACCAGGAATGCAAGAAACAAACATCCATGGCGAGCCAGCAAGGAGCCGCCCCGACACTCCGATCGGGCGTCGCCGACGACGTCCGCGCGCACACAGACGCCGAAAATGATCCACTCCTATCGGCGCCAGAGGACTTCGAGTTCTGCATACTGTCGTCCGGCGGGCTGGCGCTGGCCGGCGACGACGCGGCGGCGGTCGACATGTGCGTCGCCGACGAGGTCTTCTCCGGTGGGAAGCTCCTCCCTTTCCGCTTCTCCTCCGCCAAATCCGTTGACGCGCCCCCTTCCATCGTGCTCCTCCGCTCCGACTCCCTCGACGCGTCGTCGTCGTCCTCCACCAGCGGCTTCAGCTCGCGCTCCGTCAGCCGCAGCACGAGCTCCTCCTCCTCCAGCAGCAGCAGCTCCGTCAGCCGGAGCACGTCGTCCAAGAGCGCGTCCTCCGACCACGCCGGCGTCCTTAGCTTTCACAGCAAGGTCGCCACGGCGGCCAACGCCGCCACCGTCCCGTCGCGGCGGTCGCTGTCGAGCAGCGTGTTCTACGCGCACCCGGCGAGCCCGTCTCCGCGGGCCCCGCCGCGCCGGACGTCCGCGGCGCGTCGCCGGAGCACGGGGACGGCGCCGCCGGCGTCGTGGGGATTGATACGGCTGGGCGTCGTCGGCGCCCCCGAGGTGTACGCGCCGCGCCCGGCGGCAGAGCACAGGAAGGTCGCCGCCGGCGCAGCCGCGAGGAGCGGAGGGAGCCGGAGCGCGAGGTTCGATCAGCAGCCGAGGATCGTCGCCGGCAAGGAGGAGAAGAAGAAGCTCGGGGTGGGGTTGCTGGGAGCCGCCGGGCTGGTGTGCTCGTGCTCGCCTGACGCCGTCGTCGCGCCCGTGGGGTCGGCGGAGGCGAGACGGAGGAGGAAGAAGAAGGCGGAAGAGAAGAAGAAGAACAGAGCGTCGAAGCAGAGTGGCCAGAGCACTGCTCGTCGGAGGAGCAGGATTCTCGAGTGGATGGAGGAGCTCTCCCTTTCCAGGGAGAAGAGCGTCGTGTAGATACAGCTGATCGTCTCCTCCTGATTACAATTGTTTTTTTAACATTTCTTCGTTCTTTGATGGCTCGACTCGAATCGCCTTTGGAAAAAAAAATTTCATTGCAATTCGTTTTCACCATTGAACTAGTTGATCTATCGGTAATCTCCCTCATGTTCAGGGAGTCGATGTCATTGAGCAAAGCTCCTCGCCATATTTCATTTGTGAAAAGATGACTATTACCTCGAATGCAGTGTTACATCAAATTTGATTGAGGTTATAGGACTTGAAATTTGAAAGCTTCGGGTGTCATTATGATAGTAGAGTGAGTCTGGTGACGAACAAACCAGCATTGCCTTGGTAGCAATGTGAAATGCAAAAGGCCGCTTTCCAGGAAGATAGGGCATGGCCGCCTAGGGGCACAAACTAAAGTTTGGTCTGCCTTTTCTCGAACTGCCAAGCCAATGGAGCTAAAAATTTTCAATTTTCCATGTGTCGAACTAGACCTATTCTTCAACTCGGATAGGGAATTAACAATAGGCACATCAATATGACGATCTTGACTCAATCGTGACATGAGACTAGGCAGTTTCTTATTGCTTGTCTGCATAATGTGTTCCAGCAAAAACATGATACGAAATAGGATTCATCTTGCACAAGTACTTTATTACTCCTATTGATAAATCAAAAGTTGGAAATGGTGATGTCACAGTGATACCTACAGTTTAATCTAATCCTCAAAGTTCTTGATGAGTCAATCATTTTCTTTGAGGCTCATGACTACTCCAACTCGAAGACAAGGACAAGAATGAGATGGGACTCAATGCTTAGCTGGAGCTCAACGAATTAAGTGATTTTTTAACTTTCTTTTTAATGGCTGAGGTCACACTTGTTTGTGTTGGTCGACTATATCTGATATAGAGTGGTATTGTCCTATTGTAGTGAAGGTGTTAGGGTTCCAATGGCGCCAAAGTGAGACTTGTTTGGAATGGTGGACAAACATCATGACTGTACTAGGCACGCCACGTAAAGGCATCAAAACTCTTGTGCTACCGGTGATTTGGGAGATATGGAAGGAGCGAAATGTGAGGGTTTTTTTACACCAAGGCGAGCCGGTGCCAAATATTATGGCAAAACTCAGAGGGGAGGCGGCCGCGTGGATCAAGGTAGGAGCTAGAGGGCTAGAGAATATATTAGCATGAGAATAAATATATAATTTTTTTTTACCGACTGCCGGTTGTAGCTCTTCTTCTGTATCAATGAAATAGGCACACTCTCATGCCCGTTCGTACATTTAGGGTCTGTTTGCTTCGTGTCCGCAACTTGCCACACCAAAAGTTTGGCACGCCACACCTGTTGAGGCTATTGTTTGCTTGGTAGCCAAATGTTGGGCGTGCCACACTTTTTTACCAGAGATCATAGCTGTTTGCTGCGCCAGAACTTGCCAAATGTTTGGCGCTGATTTTCAGCGCCTCACTTGCGGCGCCGCCAGAGTTTGGGTGTGGCTGGCTTTGGATGCTAAGCAAACAGACCCTTATTATCCCTATGTGGAAATGATTTGTGATAGGGATGGGGTTTATATATGGATTTAAGGCCAGAAAGAGTACAAAAAATTACGACGACGAATAAAAATCTTAAGTACATAGGAAAACAAATGACATGTGCAGTATTTATCAAACATAAAAGATATGCTATATGAGTTGAGCGTGGAAAAACCTGTAAGAGAAGCACTAACTGATCAAGCAAGGTAGCTGGAGTCCTGGAGAAATGCATGTGACGTATTTTCCTCCCTGGAACGGAACTATATATTGTGATAAATTAGTTTTAAATACTAACACTTAACCCGCAAAAAATACTAATAACACTTAAAATCTTTTTCCACACTTCATATATTTCAGGCAACTTTTTTCACATTAGAGTTAAACTTTGGCAAATTTAAAGCAAACTCAAACTACAAATTTACTGAAAAAGAAAGGGACAATATTTTTTTATGACTAGCCATTAACGTGCACGTTGTTGCACACTAGCGGGTTATTGTGTTAAATTGTTTTTTTCTAAAAAAAATGGCTTTAAGGAGTACACGTAGACGCTCTATAAATTCCATCAAGGTGGTGTTGTTGCGGAAGAAAACTTATTTGGAAAATTCCAGCCTCGGCAATCAGAAGTTGAAAGCTACTAGTTGCGGAAGAAAACTTGATCGAAGGCAAACAAAAATCTTAGCTCAACAGGAAAGAAAAACGAGGAGGAGGAATGCAACGCATGCCACAATCAGATATACGGAGCGAAGGAGACGTTGCTGGAAATCGCTCACTTATATATATTACTGATTACAAGCACTGACGACTGTGATGTCGTCATGTGTCATGCAAAAGTTGTTCTGCGCCACCGTTCCAGGGCAGCCCTGACGTAATTAAGTTTTGACATGCATGGAATGGAAGAAGTAAACATTGGCGACAAGGACGATCGATTGCATTGAGACAAGCGCGACACCAGGGGAGGGGATGATGATACAGCTGAAGAAACAAAGGGAGCACGGGGGATGGACATGCGGGTAGGATGTGTGATTAAAAGATCAAACTAACCTAAAAGGGCTGCGTGGGCCGTGGGGCACTGGAAATACTCCTTTGTACACGCGCGCGCTTTGTAAGAAAATTTTAAAAGACCCAAAGTGGGCAGAGAGAAGAAAAGCTTCCATGCCTGGCCGCTCCGTCTCGCGTCCCTAAAAAAAAATGGCATATGCATAGCTCTTGTTGCGATATATCATCACACCTCTAGTCGTGTTTTTGGAGCCGGCATTCCTCGTGGGATGCCTATTGTCATCTATAAGACAAGGCTAACGACAGAGTCTAACTTAGCAATCGCATAAAATATCCACGTTACTTACATAGCATCAATTTTTTGGAAAGTTACTCGGTACGCTTGTTCGAAATTACTTTTAACTATGTGCCATGTCCGTCACATGTACATGTAATAACATCTAACCTTCAGCAAAAAAGACGATTTTACCCTCAGTTGTCGAATGCAGCAACTTTTATGTTCTTATTACTATAGTGCCACTATATTCGCTTTAGTGCCACTATACATTCTCACATGTTGTAATATGAGTACTTTTGTAATATTGTAATATATCATCGATAATATTTCCCACAGGTCGCTCTCGCAAAACGCCCCGCGAGGCCCGGCTCCTGCCACCCACCGCTCGGATGCGCCCGATGCCCTTGATTGACCTCTTGTCTTCGGAGAGAAAGAATAAACATATACTCTCTCCGTCCCAAATAGTAAGTCGTTTGACTTTTTTAACCCCAACTTTGACCGCTCATCTTAATCAACAAATTTATGCAAATGTAGTCAAATTTAAGTCATTTTTGAAATTCTTTTATTACTAAAACTAGCCATAAAAAAATATGATATTTTGCAAAAAAATTTTTGAATAAGACGAGTAGTCAAAGTTAGGACAAAAAAGTCAAACGACTTATAATTTGGGACGGAGTGAGTAAAAGAGAGTGATAGACGATAGTAATTTTAAGGACCGGTTGGAACTAAATGGTAAGGTGACGGAAATGGTATAGAGGGAAATAAAATTTCATGTAAAGGTACCAAGGAACTTTCCAAAAATTCGACAGTTGGTAGGTAATGTGGATGGAGCCCATATAAAAGTTTGACTAAAATGCATGTGGGGTCTTTAAACTATTTGAGGTGTGTCAATTACATCCATGCACTTCAAAAGTGCAGATTTAGGTTCTGGATCTACTCCCTCCATTTTAAAATGTAGATCCTTTGAATTTTTTAGCCTTAAATTTGACCGCTGGTCTTATTCAAAAAAATTATGGAAATGTAGTCAAATTTAGGTCATTCTTGAAATCCCTTTATTAGTAAAGCAAGCCATAACAAAAAAATATGATATATTGCAAAAAAAAAACGAGCGGTCAAAGTTGGGGTCAAAAAGTCAAACGAACTACATTTTTGAACGGAGATAGTATCTAAGTGTGACTTGGGATCCAAAACACCTTCGACTGGCCTTGACCGCCTACGTGGATGGCCTCTATTCCAAATTTGGAGGTGGAATAAAAAAAAATAACGCTCAATAGGTCTTCTTTTAAAGTGTCTACTTTAGGGAGGCTTCCAAATCTCCCCTCCATCCTTTATTGAGGGGGGGGGGGCTTTGTGGAGACCCTTTTGTCCACCTATGAATGAATCCCACCCTTAATATTAAAGGGAGACAGTGAGGTTTAAATGTCATTGTTTAAGTTAAGGTTAAAAAGGTACTTGAAAAATAGAGCTCTGACTCAATAAGTAATTTGAAAGTTGTTTCTGGAAATGCTGTAGTGATTAGTCTTAGATTATATCTTTGTATCCCTTATTTAGTGGCGAAGCTAACACCCTCTTGTTCAATCTTTTCATTTCGTTTTAGCCTATCGTCAGCCTTCCAAGACGCCTACTTTTGCTTTACCAATATAAATGGTATATACCCCGTGCCTGTTCATTAAGAAAATACTCTATTGTTAATAAATCAAACTAATCGGCTGGTCAATTTGTTTGTGAATGTGCATGCAAGTACTTGAGAAAATACACAACAATTCAATTCTTTGGAAGGAAGGTTCAAACTATCTATTACAAATCCAGCAAGTTCGTCACAAAATTTTCATCCTGACGAGGTACTCATTTTCATCTTTTAAGTATACCAACGTGGCAAACTTCGGACATACCCCACCAACGGCACTGTGTTACTAGCTATCAGTTCAGAAGGTCGTCCCACTTGCAGTACTGCCCGCCGGCGAGCGCCCGGTAGTAACGGTCTCGACAGTAGACCGGCCGGCCATCAGCGGCCTCTGCCGCGGCGGCGGCGAGGTCGTCGTCTTGCATCACCTCCACGGGCAGTCGCAGCAGCTCCTCCCTCCTGCACAGGGTGACACAAAAGCATGAAGCGAGAAGCTGTAACAAGCTGTACACACTGCATATCCAACTTGAATAGCTTGTATATATCAACGGATATATACAACGTCTTGAACTGTTATGGTTATTTTCTCCATGTGACGGCACCTCAAGCTCGGCTTGGACGACGCCGCGGAGGGAGGCTGGTTCAAGGAGTGGAGGAAGTCCTCAACGGGCGCGGCGAACGCGAAGAGCGACACAGCCCCGACGAGCAGAGCGCCTGTGCCCACCAGCGTCTGCTTCAGCAGGTTGATCACCGGCTTCACCTGCAGAATTCATTCATCAGCAGGCAGATGATCAGGAAAGGTAAAGGGACTCTTTGTCCACTGCTTTGGGGATTATAGGTAGGGGGAGAAAATAACCCTGCCAAGAGGTTAATGTTACCTTGTAAGATCCCAAGAGCCTGTCCCGAGCCAGCACCTGCAGCAAAGTGGAAATGCAGACATGTAAACATATTGAACTGGACTATTTCGTTTGTTGGTAGGAACGTTAAAGAAACCTGACACTTTTCGAACAACATTCTAAGGCATGTGGCGTTTTTAGTTTTTGCAGGGTGGATGGATGTTTGTTGATGATGTGGCTAGGATAGCTTTTTTTTTTATAGCACAATGTGGCTAGGAGAGCTGGTTTTGTGAAAAACAGTTACCAAGACATTTTCCACAAACCAGTGCTTGTAGTCTTAACCAAACCAGTTCTATTTAAACTGGTTTTCTCCTCTCAGAAGCAAACAAGGTTTTATATTGTTGTAAGCCTGTTCAACAAAATCTTCTACTATATCTTGCTGGTATGAGAATTGTCTTCGTTTACCTCGGGTGGTTTTACCCACATTTGGCCGTCGTACCATCCAGTTTCTTCATAAGGCACGACTGCTGACAGCAGCCTATCACCAACATAGCTCCATCCCTGCACGCAGTAGAAACACAAACTTCAGTGCACTAATATTCCTAGGTCATGTAACAGAAGTTTGCAAGGTTGTGTTTATTTCTCTCTCCACACCGCCCTGACTGGTTGTCTGTTTGTATGATTTTGCTTTTTGCTTTTTCCTTCTAATAAAAATTACGGCTTTTGCTGTTCCTTTCAAAAAAAAAAACTTACCAGATATATCCTGAGAACCACCAATGACACCAACAGCAGAGTTCCAATCCCAGCTGCCAGCACAAACTTGAGTGGGTCCTGCATAGTTTGGATAGAGATTTCAGAGATGAAGAAATGGCCGAGGGTGACTATAGCGGATGCATACAAACTAAGTGACACACACAGTCCCAACTGACACACAACTTGGCAAGATTGTAAAACTACACTTACTGAGTTCCCTCGTTTCTGCAATTTGCTCAGGAATTAAATTTTCAAGCGCTACACTACGTTTCGTCGAGAAGTTGGGAAGAATTTCGTGTAGGTACCTTGCTGGGATTGAAGCTCGCTGCTGCAATCGGGGCCGCGAGCACAGTGAAGGTCACAATCCACAGGCCGCCCAGCCGCAGGAAGAAGGAACCTGGGCTCAGCTCTGCCCACGAGTACAGGACGCTGTCCTTGAGAGCAGAGTACTCATTCACCTGCACACAAATGAAGTGGCCAGCAACCATTTGATTTGAACCACCAGTTCGTTATCTTACAAGCATATGGAATTGTGGATGGAGGCTTCACAGGAGGATTGTTCGCAAGTGAAGGGCAGGCAGAGGCAGAGTTACCGGTCTTTGCTCGTAGGGGACTTGAATCTCCAGCCCTGGATCCCAGCTCGGCCCGCCCCCGGCGAAGCCGCTGCGGCTGCTCTCGGGCTCATCCTTGAGCGCCATGGTCACCGCCACCCTCCTCCTCCGCCTCGCCACGCCGGGTGCCGGGTTCCGGCCGTGCCGCGGGGGCGCCGCCGCGCAGGCGCCGGCATGATCGTGGCCGCCCGGCAGCACCACCGAGTGGACGCCGACGATCTTTAGCCGGAGCAGCATGGATAGAACTCCTCCGCGCCGCGGCTGCCCCCACCGTGTGGATTACTTGGAAGAGCGCCTTGTAAAAAAATATATGCGGCGGCGACCAGACCAGGCGGCGAGGCGTGCATCTTTTTACGTGGCGCGGAGCTTTTGCTTCGGCGACGGGTTTGTGTGGTGTGTGCTGCCGCAGGGGAAGGTGTCGTCGCGTTGGCCGGGTCTGGAGACGCTGCTGACACGTGGCAGGTGGGCCGTGGCACGTTGCCTGCTCGTTTCCGCGCGCGCCGGGCTCATGGCAAGCACTCGCTGAATGTCTGGATTTGGGCTGGAATTTTTAGATAATGGAAATAACATCCGACTTCATCGTTCTCGGAAGAGAAAGGATCAGTTCCACTTATTACAACGTCAAACTGGCTAAACTATAGAAGTAATGTCTCTCAAATGTCAATCCGAAACCTAGAAGACCATCCATAGGAATTAAAAAAATATAAAGCGGCCATCTCCATGGGCTGAAATAGCTTAGCAGATTCGCGGGCCTTGTGTTATGCCGAGAGAGAGGAATCGTAGAGTTATACTCACGTCTAGCATGATCTGCCATGTTAGTCCTTGAGGTCTAGACTACTATTGTGGTAGACCGAACAATGTCATTGTTGATTGTGGCGTCGCACTCATCATAGAATGTTTCGATGGTATATATTTAATTTTTCCCTTATGTTTTAAGTTCTTCGTGCCCCATTCTCCACCTCCGTCATTCTCCACCTCCGTCTTGCTCTCTTCACGATATGATCAACAATCAACTATAGCCATGGATACCTACAAGAAGAAAGGTAAGAAAAGGTCCACCTAGGCCACCTCCGTCAAAGTGGGATCAGCATTTCCATGCGGTGCCCCTCCCTTTCTATTAATCCTACATACTTCATCCATCCTAATTTATAAATCGTTTGAATTTTTTTACTCCATCTTTGACCATTTGTCTTATTCAAAAAATTATGCAAAATATTTTGTTATGACTTGCATTATTAATGAATATTTTTCAAAAATGACTTAAATTTGGATATATTTGTATATTTTTTTAAACAAGACGAGTGATAAAGTTGAGGTAAAAAAAGTCAAACGACTTATAAATTGAAATGGAGGTAATACATGGTTCTTGATTTTTTTCATGCACTTTTCTAATTGTGCAATTGATCATTACCGTGGAATAAGGATCAATTGAAGTATTGTTATAAAAAAACATTCTAGACTTAAAATAAAATTTCACCAAAGAAAACACGAGGATGCCTCCATTTCTCTTTAGTTAACCGGGAAATGATATATTGCGAAAAATAAAAATAAAGTACTACAAATTAAGGGGGCAATCAATATTAAATCACAAAGAAAAAATGGAACGTAAACCACAATATGTTAGAAAAATAAGTAACAAGTACAAAACATTTGTAAATTATGTACTCTCTCTATTAATAAATTTAAATGGTTTGAAACATATGTTGTTCTAGGATTTTTCTAAGTCAAACATTTTTATGGTTGATCACTATCCAAGTAGTTTTAACAATATACGGTTGGTGCTACTATATTTATTATGAGAACTAATTTTATATTATTATATAATACACAGACCTCTGATAAAATCTGGTTGTGATACATTTTTGATAGACTTCTCAAAATCTATCATCATTTTTGGTCGGTATAACTGACAATTTCCTCCGTTCTCACTGAGAAGCCACTACTGACGGCAGATAGTTTGTCACGATTGGATGGACGGCCAGGATCTCCCGAGGAGTCCCTTTCCGGCACCGACGGCCACCTGCTCCGGATTAAAGACTCTCTCTTGGTCGACGCCGCGTCGCCCACAGATCCATCGGAGATCTGCCATCCGCACCTCCTCGTGAACCACAAACCTAACGCGCAGCGGCGCGGGGGCGGCCGCCGGGCGAAGCAGGGCAGCGCGCGCGCAGGCAGCGGTCACCGTCGGCGGCGGATCCATCCACCATGGGCGGCGGCAACGGCCAGAAGGCCAAGATGGCCCGCGAGCGCAACATGGAGAAGAACAAGGCCGCCAAGGGTGCGCTTCTTCTTCCTTTCCCCTTGTCGTGCCTCCGGATTCTTGGATACGATGGGAGTTTCGTTTCGTGTGATTGCTCTTCGGTGTGTTTCGATCTGATGGATCTGCGTGCTTTTGATTTTGTGCAGGGAGCCAGCTTGAGGTCAACAAGAAGGCCATGAGTATCCAGGTACCCCTATCTAGATCTGCGCCTGTGTTTCTATGTTATGATGTTTTGTGCTGGCATTTCTTGATGGATTGGTAGGGTAGAGCGTGTTCATACGACTAGGCTGTTGGATTATGATGTTTTGTGCTGGAACTTCTTGATGAATTGGTAGAGTAGAGCGTGTTCATATGGCTAGGTTGTTGGATTAGCGGCTGTAGTGTAACCTAGGTTGGCGTTCATTTCCCATCTTTAGCGCTTAAGGTGAATTTTACGAGGGGATACTATTACAGATAAAATATACACTTGAATTTGTGTTAGTATGTAGCTATTGGTATACACTTTGCGAATCAATGACTAAAAATAGGATGATTTGTACGTTTATAACCAAGAAGGCCAAAGGGGGTCTAAGCTTGATATTTGAGACTTCCAAGCGGCACCCCACTGACTCAGGTTTCTATTCCCAGTGGGAACGGCTTTATGCAGCCAGGGCTAAAAAAAAACCGTCGCCACTCCCCAGTCCCTAAGCACATGTTAAGAACCGACTCGCGCTCACATGGTATTCAGGTCCATGTGTAAGGGTGATGAGGGGAGGGGGGGGTCAGGTGTTTTCTCGACCTACGGGGGAGGGGGGGGAGGGTGATGAAGGGCCTTCTTCTTAATGCATGCCGCGGGGGCAGCTTCCGCGGGATCGGGTGTTTTTTTTATAACCAAGAACACCTGATAAGTGACATGGATAATTCAATTGCCTCAGATATGTGTTATTATCTGATTGGAAAAGGCTACGTATCTGACTTTGTTATGACAAAACAACTAAGTAACTAACAGTAGTGCGTGGAATCAGCTGCTTGATCTGATGAGTCAGGCTAGCCCACATGCTTTTGGTTCATAGTTATTTATATTATAAAAGAATTAGAAGTAGGACCAGTGAGGAAGCCAGTCTTACGGTTGGTTATATTTTAACAAGGTTAACGGAGACCAATTGTTTCTAGCTGCATTTGGCTTCATGAATGACTTCTAGTACCTTATCCCAATATTGATCTAGAAATACCTGTGATTGGAATACCAGCCAGTGCTTGAAACTGAACCTGGCTTCTCTTGTCGTTTTGTTGCTGGCATATAATGCCGTGTCTGGCTTCCAGAACTATGCGGTGATGTGATTATTATTTGGGAGTAACTGTATATGTGGTAAACTGGTAATTATCAGTGTACTGACCTGAGTTATCTGTGTTGTGCATATGTATCAATTAACATTGTTCTTGTTTCTGGTATAGCATTAGTTAGTTTTGTGCAACCTTTATCAGTTCCTTGTGGGAACCTGCTTGTTGGAGTGCACTGGTTAAAATAAAAGGTTCCAAAAATGGCTTGGTGTACTAACTGGATTAATTTAGGCAAAGTTTTAGTGTTAATTGCATATTTTGACAAGCTGTTATCTTCAAGTGCTCTATTGATATTCTCGTGGTGTACATTAACACAGTGCAAAGTATGTATGCAAACATTCATGTGTACCACGACTGAAGTGAAGTGCCGGGAGCACGCTGAGGCAAAGCATCCAAAGTCAGACGTTTACCAGTGCTTCCCCCATCTGAAGAAGTGAAAGGCTACACTGCAACCAGGGTGTCATGGTCATGAAGTTCAGAAAATGTGTCTGTCAGCTGTGTCAATTTTATCTCCCATCAGTATAGGGGGCTCCCCTTTACTGACGGATTTATCATGCGTCCTGTCCTATGTTAACCTACATAAGAAAGTGATGTGGTGTCAAATGAAACTAGTGTCTGCTGGTAAAACCTGGTTTCACAATGATGAGTTTCATGTGCAAATTTGAACTTTTGTTTGTGCCACACCCTGCCCAAGAATTCTTTGCAATTACAGCCGAAACCTCTGCTCCAAATATAGTGTACCTGTCCGTAGCAAGCGCTAGTTTTAATATTGGGCTATTTGTATCTTGGTTTAGTACGCAACTGTCCATGCGTTTTGCAAAAGGATTTGAATTTAACCTCCTTCCAATACGGTCATGTCGAGCAGGTGTGACTGGCATTACACTGTCGTAACGGAAGGGAGCCGTTGGTTCGTAAATAATGGTTCTATTTGTTATTGATAAAAACTAAAGCATTACCCTATTTCTAAAACTCAGATATTCATAAATAATAGTTTTATTTGTTATTGATAAGAACTATTGCAATAAATAACATCAATAACGAGTTCGTATAGCCTCATGTTACATTAATTGAATGATAAACAATCATTTTTTATGGTTACCATAATACCATGTCACGGTGAAATATGACTGTTGTTTAAGAGAATAGAGGGAGCATGGCCGGGTCGATATAAATCGAGGCCAGGCCCTGTATGGAACTTTAAATTTGGACCTATTGTAGAGCACTTTATCGAGGCGGCTTCTCCCTATGTTGCGTCCGGCGTGGCGTTAGTCCATCTAGACTTTCATGCTTATACAATCACGCCAATCTAATAAAATTCGCGTGTCACACAAGTCAGAACCGTGCAACACCGACTCAACATTTGAAATGAGATAGTTGGAGAACGACCATTACACCTTTGGGCATGTTTGTTTGCACTCAAGATTATCTTAATTATATAAGTTGTTATAATATATTGTGGCAACAAACAATTTAAATTATTTTTAAAATTGTATAATCTAGACCCCAAGATGATCATAATCTGATAAGCCACCTAAAGGGTACTTATTTCAGATTATTTCTACACCAATTAATCCATCAATAATCTAGGCAAAAAAATAACTCTACAGAGATTATATAATCTAGAACCAATAATCTCAATTATATATATAACTTAACACCAATAAGCTAGATTTTGTAGTCAATCAATGAAAACAAACATGGTTTAAAATAATCACCAAGGGACGTTGTTGGACCTAAGCCATATAGAAAAAATCGGGATCCCTCTAAATTGGGAGTCATGTGGCATCGCATGGCCCGCACATGCCCTTGGCCTGGCCCTGATCACACAAGTCACAATGTTGCAACGGCGACTCAAGACAAGAAACGAGGTAGCTGGAGAACGATCACTACACTTTGGGCATGCTTGTTTGCACTCAAGATTATCTTGATCATATAAGTTGGTATAATATGTTATGGGCAACAAACAATTTAAATTAATTTTTAAATTGTATAATATACACCCCTATATTATCATAACCCCATAAGCCACCAAATGGTACATATTTCATATTATTTCTACCCCAACCATTTAATTCATCAATAATCTAGGCAAACAAATAACGCTACATGGATTATATAATCTAGAACCAATATCTCAATTGTATAATTTAGCACCAATAAGTTAGATTGTATAGTCAATCAATAGAAACAAACATGGCCTTAATCAAAGGGTCCTCGCTGAACCTATCGCACGACACGCACATGCCCTAGCCCGGCCTTGAGAGGGAGTATTTTTTTAATAAAAAATGGAAGGAGTAGCTTTGTAGTACTTCCTCTATCCTAAATTATAAGTCGTTTGACTTTTTTAGTTTCAAATTTGACCGCTCGTTTTATTAAAAAAATTGTGCAAACACAATCAAATTCGAGTCATTTTCAAAAACATGAATAAGGCGAGCGGTCAAACTTAGGAATAAAAAAGTCAAACGATTTATAATTTGAAATGGATGTGCTAGTATTTTCCTAAAAAGTTTTGTAGTAGTATTAGTATGGTACTGGTGTTCGTGAATAGGCAATATTTAAGTGAAAAACATATTTTTTATGATCTTTGAGTTAATTTTGATAAGCTAATATTCAAATTTCACACCATGGATTCTAGATTTGTCACTCTGCTGTGTGTCACTCGACTACACGAGGGAGCAGTTTTCCCTCCTCCCAACTCCTTCCAACCAATCTCCTCAAAAAAAAAAAACAAAAAACAAAAAAAGAAACTCCTTCCAACCAAAAGCCGCGAACGCCGTACGCCGGGAGAGAGAAATCGAGGGAGGGAGAAAATGGCGGCCGCGGCCGCGTACGAGGCGAAGCGACGGCGGCAGATTGAGGAGAACAAGCGCAGAATCGAGGAGCTGGGGCTACGCCAGCTCGCCGCCGCCGCCATCCCCCCTCAGGTCGGCTCCGCTTCCTTGGTCGATGTCCTGCGTTTTCCCCGAGGAGGAGCCTCTTTCTGACCCCCACCCACCGGGCGTGTTTTCGCAGGCGAAGCGACCGAAGCACAAGGCGCGGGTGCCAGGGGCCGCCGACACAGCCCCACCTCGGCGGTCCGGCCGCGTGGCCAACCTCCCGGAGCAGCCCGAATACCGCGAGGTACGTGCTGTCTGAAAGATAGATGCTAACAGTGATTTCTTCAAAGAAGGGGGGCGAAAGGGAGTGTGCTGCGCTGGCCAGCTCACCGCAGATGATCCACGATTTCTTTGTTCATAATGTTGCGTCCATCTAATCGAATCGTGGTTGAAAGTGTCAACTTACATGGAAATCATTTTGGTTGGGTGTGTCTTCAGAAAATCATGAAAAAGAGAGTAATTGGCATGACCGCTGTGGAAAGAAGCTACGCCATCGCCAAGGCCAAGGCCAAAGAGCTGGAGTGCAAGCTGGGTGCCGACTACCCGACCTTTGTGAGGACCATCACCCATTACACCAACACTCTGGTAATCCGACACATCAATTTAACCTTCATGATATGATGCTACTTCGAAAGGTGCTGATGGGTGGGGCTGGTGAAACGGCAGTCGCTCCCGCTGCAGTTCTGCAGGGAGCATTTGCCAGAGCACGTCAAGGTAATCACATTGGTAGATGAGGAGGATGACGAGTTTGACGTGCAATGCTACAAGGCGCCAAGATACCGCAAGTACCGCATGGCCAGCAACTGGAAATGGTTTGCCATCAACCACAAGCTGGATTATGGTGACTGTCTGGTGTTCCAGCTTATTCATCAGACAAAGTTCAAGGTGAGATCCTAAGTTGTTCTGAGCAGTGTTTTAAAAAGCATTGGGCCCTAGTTAGGCAGTGGGTGACACCTAGGCTACGTAGTCTGAGCAGGAAGGTAGCGGCTAGTGCCTAGGCAGCCAATTGTTGAAACATGAATTTGCTACAATCTCACTTGTAGTCTATAGCTAACAATTAGCGAAGTAATCGATAATTTTGGTACCAGAGTTGAGTTCGAATGAGATAAGAAAAGAACCTGATGATGTATGGTTAGAGAAGGGATATAGGGAGCGAAAAGCAGGAAGGCCACGAGATAGGTGTCAGGAGGCCAAAATATATTTAATCTGATGGATAACCACCTTCCAGGTGCTTGATGAAGCTTGAACACCACTTCTATCCTAGCCCCTTAATATTTTGGCCAGATATCTTATGGAAATTTTAATCCTTGCTCAATAATCCAATGCCCTCAGAAGTGCCATTTTGAGTCCACGACCAAGAACCCCAAGTCTACAGTATGTGTGCAGTGATATGTTCAAACCTCAGTCGCAAAGCATTTCTTACATGAGGAGTACTCAACAGCTTAAATTCTCTTGTGAGAATAGATAGTCAAATCCGAAACATTTCTTACATCTTCCAGCTCATTGAGTAGACATATTTCAAGTTGAGAACCTAAGTTGTTCTGCACAGTGCTTTAAAATGTTTAGGTTCCAGTTGGGCAGTTGCCTATCCCACCAAGTTCATGTCTTGTTTATGAACTAGGAAAAAGACTGTATTGAACTAGGAAAAAGACTGTATTTAACTTACCATGTAATCTCAGCTGTGTGCAAATGGTGCAGATATATATCATGAGAGCACGTTCTTACTTGGAAAAAGACGACCATGAAAACTGAGAGCTTCTAACATTTTATTGGAGCGGGTAAATTACTATTTTCACCTTTTTGCACAGATTGGATAAAGTGTTACTTGCACTATTTCCAAATAGGTGCGTATTTGATATATCTTTCACAATCACTTACACACAGCTTTGACCAAACTTCTAATGATATGTTGGTAAAACATAAAAGATATAGAGATATGCTACAAATAATTTTTGGTTCCTAGTACCAAAGTGTGATTGTTTGGATGATGTAGCGAGTATTGGATAGTGGATGATTGTGTTTTGTCTTTCTCTGAAAACAGATGTGCTGAGTGCTGACCATTTTTCTCTACAGTGCTAAAAGCCATTGTTTTCCTCGAACGCGCAGGGGAACTGTCATCATATTAAATAAAGTGAGATCCTTAGAATCCCTATTTACATCCAGACACACTCGTATTTAATCAGTGCTAAAAGTCATGCTCAGGCCACTGGATATAAGTGGGAAAAAGAAGCAACAACAATCAAAAGGTACGATAAGTGAATGGTATGGTTTCGCATCGCAGCCGAGGGGGAGCAGATTGCTTCACACGTCTGACCTGACACAGTTTTTCGCAGCTTTCACCTTTTTTCCCCCATATGTACTCCTAGCGCCTGCTGCCTCCATTTCTTTATACAATGCATATAGTATTAATCATATGCAGATGAGAACACGATTTGATCCCTGCTGACTATTTCTTCAAAAAAATCCCTGCTGACTATGTTTTTGCTGCATCGAAAATTAGTGGGATAATATTCTTTTGCCTGCTTTGTAATTGGGTGTGATTCTATAGCATTGTTGCGCGAGCAGGCAGTAAGATTTCATCTGAGAACTACATCTTTGAGCTTAAGTAGTCATGTAATACTGGACAGCAGTAGTTGTTTGAACTTGTTTTTGCTAAACCCACTGAGTAGTTCATTACAGCAATGTTCATCATGAACTTTGTTTACTTCTAACCTCAATATTCAGCATTCTAGCTTCTAAACTCTAGTAGATGCATTTTGGTAGATAATGTTTGCTGATCATAATTATATATTTTTCGTGCAGATGTTTTTCCCTTCTAAAGTAAACTTTGTATACAAACCTCAAACAATGTCCTGCCAACTTTCCCATGAGCAGTTGCATGCCCCCCCCCCCTCCCCCCACACCCACACACACATGAAGTTTAACGCTACATTGGTATCAACTGACGGCTGGGCATTTTTCAGGTTCAGAAATGAGGAACTAGTTGTGCGAATGGAGGCTCCACAATATCTTTTGCTCATCAGGATCATCCATTGGTCCTGTTCAGGACTCACCAGAGGTGTATTTTGTCTACCAGGGGTCCAGAACTTCTAATACTAGCGAGTGCATATGGTTTACCATGTACTGCTACAATCTTAGTCTGACTTACTCTAGCTGCAACTGCACTGAAATTCAGTGCCTTGCTACTTCCCTGCTCCTGCTGAAGAGTATTGCAACTTATTTGAGGTAAGAGCAAGGATAGTAAGCCAGCCAGCAGCCGGCTGGATACGAAAGCTATGTCACATACTCCTATGTAGGATCCATAGTAAGTTGTATCTTTGTGGCCACTTCAACAATGTAGACCTGTTCCTCCAGGCCACTTCGATTGACAGTCATGAATGGGAAGAAGTCGCATTGAGGATTCCTGATGTCGAAAATTGATCTGGTGGTGACCATCTTGCATTCTTGCTCACGGCCGTGGAGCTCGCGAGTGCAGACTCACAGCCAAAAGCAGCACGCGTGGCGCTGCATGCTGCGTACCCGCGCAGGATCCGTGGCATGGGTGCCGAAGTGGCATCAAGAACCCAGTCGTCTGTCACCGTTCCTGTTGTGAGGAGGAGCTGTCCGAGGATGAAGCTGCAAGGGAGCAGCTGCTGTCCCAGACTGGAAGGAAGATGAATACCAAGATGTTTGGGCCGGAATGGGTTAATTAGAAGTAGGCCCATTTAATCGAGTGTGGAGAGTAGTCCTAGCAAAACAAGAACTCATCGATTCGAAAGAAACAGAGCTGCGAACTCCGTTCCGTTGCGTGAGAGAGAAATCGAGGGAGGGAGAAAATGGCGGACGCAGCCGCGTACGAGGCGCAGCGACGGCGGCAGATCGAGGAGAACAAGCGCAGGATCGAGGAGCTTGGACTGCGCCAGCTCGCCGCCGCCGCCATGCCCCCTCAGGTCCGCCCTGGTTTCTCGGTCGAGCCGTCGAGGTCCTGCGTTGCCCCCGAGGATCCTCTTTCTGTCTCTGACCCCAATCGATTGGGCGTGTTTTCGTAGGCGAAGCGGCAGAAGCACAAGGCGCGGGTGCCAGGGGCCGCCGCCGCCGCCTCCATGGCTGCCCCGCCTCGGCGGTCCGGCGGCGTGGCAAACCTCCCCGAGCAGCCCGATTACCGCGAGGTACTGTCTGAAAGATAGATGGGAACAGTGATTTCTTCAAAGAATGCGAGCGGAACGGAGTGTGCTGCACTGGCCAGCTCACCGCAGAGGATCATTCATTTCTTCGTCTGTAGACTGTAATGTTGCTCCGTCAATCAAATCTTAGTTGCAATGCAAGTGCCAACTGACATGGAAATCATTTTTATTGGGCGCATCTCTTCAGTGGAATAGAAACACAAAGATATTAATTGGCATGAGCGCCGTGGAAAGAAGCTATGCCATCGCCAAGGCCAAGGCCATGGAGCTGGAGTGCGAGGCTGCGAGCTGGGTGCCAACTACCCGACCTTTGTGAAGACCATCACCCAGTCTTCGGCCACTTCATTCTGTTTGGTAATTCGACACATCATTTTTCATTGTATGATACTGTGAGTTGGATTATGAACTACTCCGAAAGGTGCTGATGAGTGGGCTGGTGAACGGCAGTCGCTCCCGCCGCAGTTCTTCAGGGAGCATTTGCCAGAGCACGTCAAGGTAATCACATTGGTGGATGAGGAGGATGACGAGTTTGAGGTGCAATACCACAAGACGCCAAGGGACCATCACTACTACATGACCAGATGGAAATGGTTTGCGATTAACCACAAGCTGGATGCTGGTGATTGTCTGGTGTTCCAGCTTATTGAACAGACAAAGTTCAAGGTAAGATCCTAAGTTATTCTGGGCAGTGTTTTAAAAAGCGCTGGGCCCAGTTGGGAAGTGGGTGACACCTAGGCTAGGCAGTCTTAGCAGGAAGGTAGTGGTTAGTGCCTAGGCAGCCAATTGTTGAAACCTGGGTTATGTATAATCTCACTTGTAAATCACAATTAGCAAAGTAATCGATAATTTTGATACCAGAGTTGACTTCGAATGAGATAAGAAAAGAACCTGATGATGAACGGTCAGAGAAGGGATATATGGAACAAAAGCAGTAAGGCCACAAGATAGGATTCAGGAGGTCAAAAGATATTTAATCTGATATAGATAACCACCTTCCAGGTGCTTGATGAAGCTTGAACACCACTTGTATCCTAACCCCTTAATATTTGGCCAGATATCTTATAGAAATTTTAAGTCCTTGCTCAATAATCCTAGCCCCTGAGAAATGCCATTTCGAGTCCACGACCAAGAACCCCAGGTCTACATTATGTGTGAAGTGATATATTCAAACCTCAGTCCCAAAGCATTTCTTACACGAGTATTGAACAGCATATATTCTCTTGTGAGAATAGATAGTCAAACCCGAAGCATTTGTTACATGTTCCAGCTCATTGAGTAGACATATTTAATTTGAGAATGTAAGTGTTCTGCACAGTGCTTTAAAATGTTCTAGGTTCTAGTTGGCCACTTGCCTATCCCACCAACTTCATGGCTTGTTTTTGAACTTGGTTTTTGCTAGAAACAATATGAATTCCTGTAATAAATAGCATGCCTTCCATTACCATTACAATTTGCCTTACTTAAGGATTAACTAGGAAAAAGACTATGTATTTAACTTACCATGTAATCTCTGATGTGCAAATGGTGTAGGTATATATCATGAGAGCACGTTCTTACTTGGAAAAGATGACCATCAAAACTGAGAGCTTCTAACATTTTATTGGAGCAGGTAAATTACTTTTTTCACCTTTTTGCATCGATTGGATAGAGTGTTACTTGCACTATTTTCCAAATAGGTGTGTATTTCATGTATCTTTCACAATCACTTACACACAGCTTTGGCCAACTTCTGATGATATATTGGTAAAGTCATAAAGATATAGAGATATGCTACAAATAATTTTTGGTTCCTAGTACCAAAGTGTGATTGTTTCTGGATGATGTAGCGAGTATTGAATAGTGGATGATCATGTTTTCTCCTTCTATGAAAACATATGTGCTTAGTTCTGATGATTTCTCTACAGTGCTAAAATCCACTGTTTTTCCTCAAACGCACAGAACTGTGTCATCGTGTTAAATAAAATGAGATGCTTAGAAACCCTGGTTACACAGACAAACTCTAAGTTAATCAGTGCTAAAACTAGTCATGCTCATGCCACCGGCTATAAGTGGAAAAAAGCTGCCACAACAATCGAAGGGTATGATAAGTGAATGGTATGGCTTCACATTGCAGCCAAGAATGGAGCAGATTGCTTCACACGTCTGATCTGGAACAGTTTTTCGCAGCTTTCACCTTTTCCCCCCATGTGTACTCCTACAGCCTGCTACCCTCCATTTCTTTATACAATGCATAGTAGTATTAGTCATATGCAGACCAGAACACAATTTGGTCCCTGCCGACTATGTTTTTGCTGCATCGAAAATTAGGGGGATAATATTCTTTTGCCTGCTTCATAATTGGGTATGATTCTATAGCATTGTTGCAGGAGCAGGCAGTAAGATTTCATCTGAGAACTACATCTTTGAGCTTAAGTAGTCATGTAATACTGGACAGAAGTAGTTGTTTGAACTTATTTTTGCTAAAACCACTGAGTAGTTCATTATAGCATTGTTCATCATGAACTTGGTTTACTTGTAACCTCAATATTCAGAATTCTAGCTTCTAAACTCTAGTAGATGCATCTGGTGAGAAGTGAGATAATGTTTGCTGATCATAATTATATATTTTTCGTAATGTGCAGTTTTTTTTCCTTCTAAACTTTGTCTACAAACCTCAAACAATGTCCTGCCAACTTTCCCATGAGCAGTTGCATGGTTTTCCACCATGAAGCTTAATGTTACATTGCTATTAGCTGACGATTGGGCAATTTTCAGGTTCAGAAATGAGGAACTAGTTGTGCAAATGGAGGCTCCACAATGTCTTATTTCCCATCAGGATCATCCATTGGTCCTGTTCAGGACTCACCAGGACTTCTAATACTAACGAGTGCATATGGTTTACCATGTACTGCTACGATGTTACTTTGCCTTACTCTAGCTGCAGCTGCACTGAAATTCAGTGCCTTGCTACTTCCCTGCTGCTGCTGAGTACATGGGTCATTGCAAATTACTCATTTGAGCTAATTTGTTAGATGCAAGCATCGTGCATGGATGTTGAGGGATGAAAACGGATCGAATACGGAACGATATATACAGATGTGAATACGCATATTTATTTTTTTCCTCGAATACGGATCTCAATAACGAATATTAAAAAATGTGGTGGATATTGATAGCCACACTATTTGGATGTTAGAAATTCCACTTTGATTATTCAAATACGGATACGGTACAGATATAGACGGATACTAAATATTTGGATTTGGATACGGGTTGTACCATTTAGTCTCCAAACCCCTTCGATTGGACGGATACCCGGACGGTATATTTACCACTTTCATCCCTAGATGTTGGAACGGAGACGAGCTAAATGAGTGACCTAAAACTACATGTTGATGTCAACGTTTGCATACCTAGTTGCATGGTTTTGGTCTGATGAATAACGTAGCTATGCATGTTCTGATTTTATGATCTGATTTATGAATGTTGAGAAACATGGCCACACCCTGCCCAATAATTCTTTTGCAAGTGCAATCGTAACTTTTAGTCCAACGATCTCCTTCTAGTAAATTCAAAGTCATACGTGCCCCCCCCCCCCCTCGCTCTCACCGGTGACTCGGGCAAGGAGGGTGGCGGCGGGGTTCCTCCGACGGTCAGCGGGCGGAGGTGCTCCACTACCCAGCGTCGACGGTCCTCCTCCGGCGACCCTGTGGTTGGATCCACAAACCCCTCTGGCATTGCTGTCTCGTTGGTGCTGGGGCATAGAGGATGAGGACGGTGATCCCGTCCTCCCCCCACCCCACCCCATGCGTTGTCTTCATGGGTGCGGATCCGACCCCTGCAGGTTTCATATTGTTGCAACCGCGGGCTGCGGCTACGGCTACGGCTCTCCACAGCGTGGCCTGCTGCTGTTGGCTGTGGCGAAGGGAGGGCTGCTTTGGCTCTTGCTAGGTCAGCCGCGTCGTCTTCCTCGTTGCTGCCCAGTGGAGCCCACGACCATCGTTCGCAACAGCAGCATCGGGTGGCATCTAGTTGCAGGGTGACGGCTCTGCGGTTAGCCACACCACCTAGCTGCTCGCTCTAGCCATCGAGGGCTCAGGCAGTTGGGTTGAGTGTGGGCGTTGTTGGGCTTGGGAGCCTTGGCGAGAGCTATGCCCAATCTAGTATTGGTTCGGACTATGCCCATGTTTCTGGACGCCGCTCCCCTCGTTGGAGGCGTTGTTCCTCTCCTTCCATTAACCATGGTGATCTTCGGGTGAAAACCCTGCTCCGGCTTTGTCCGGACAACGACGACGACGTCTCCGGCGTAGTTTCCAACTTGTCGGCGTTGCTATCAAAGGTCTCCACCAACGACATGCTGCAGTTTTCTGTTCTCCTATATATGCCGGCGGGTCAAGCGAGCTTTGGTCACTAGTTTCGTCATGGATAGCTTATAGTCATCCGATGGCGCCTCTTCTCCGCCGGCAATCTTCCTATTGATGTTGTTGTTGCATCTTATGTCGGGTAGTTCTATCAACCTCTTCTGTCATTCCCCTTCATTCTTGAACGGCGTTGGATGGTGGTATGTAGGGTTTGGATGTGCCGTATACAACATTGCCATCAACTCAACGGGAGAGGGTCGTGTTCGGTGAAGCTAAGGCTTGTGTGACTTCCTCACCATTAGTCCCCATTCCGCTGGGTGGCTTCTCAGATGGAGGGCGGCAGTGGGACGACGTAGCTACGAGGGGTGGATCGGAAGTGCATTGGTCATGGCAGATCCAACGGGTACGTTGCTTGGTGGTTGCTTCTGGTGGTCGTTGGTGGTCGCCCTCGATCTTTTCTCTTGCTTGAGTTTTCCCAATCTGTATGAGTATCTCTCTTTTGTTTGTTGTGGCGCAATGCTTCTATAGTATTGTAATCCTTCTTTGTTGTATTATATGTGGTTTGCCACTTTTTTAACGAGAAGTTCATGTCGGCAATCCGTCCGTCGTAGTATTCTTAAAAAAACTTTTACTCCAACAAATATAGTTTGTCGATCCATCATGAGCAATAGTTTTAGTGTTCGGCTTTTCGTGTCTTGGTTTAGTAAGCATCTATCCATAAACATGCATAAATTTTACAAAATGATGTGTGTTTTGTCTTGGACAACCAATTGGTTCTGTAAAGATGTACAACATAATAGTGTAGTAGTAGCAGTTTGCTTAGAGTGACATCGATGTTTCTTTGTTACTATTTCCTAAAGCTGTGGCTGCAGATCAAGTTTTGTACTAGTGTAGTATGATACTGGTTCGGGTGAGGAGTAGCAGTTTTCACTAAAACATTGTCTTTTTTGTGCGTCGGTTAATTTTTAGTGCGAGTGATGTAGTATATACCGCGTTTGGTTTTAATTTTTGAGAAACCGGGATTCAAATACAAAACCAAAGATTCTCATAGAGTCATGGTGAACCTCGACGAAAAAAGACATTTGATTGTTTGTTGTCTGTCCACACATGCGGGGTCTTCACAACGACGGGATCGTTGGTCATTGCTCTCCTCCTAAATCTTAGCTCGAAACAAACCTGATAAAAACAAAAGAAATAAGCCCATATTACCCCTTCAACTATTTCATAAATATAAAATTTAACCTCCAACTATAAAAACGTGTATATGACCCTCAATCTGTCCAAAACCGGATATACAAAGACCCCGTGTCCACGTCAGCGGGGAACCTCCTTGTGTTGAGCAGCTGCAATTTTTTTTTCTCTCCGGGTGCTCGCTCTCTCTCTCTCTCTCTGCGCGACTGCGCTCTCTCCCCCTCTCTCCTCCTCGTCGACGCCGCCGGCTCCTTCCCGATCTCCTCCTCCGCATCGAGACCCCATCCCATCGATGGCGAACGCGGCGACCGAGCTGCGCACGACCCACAGCGGCCGGTGAACTTCAGTGGCGGCCCGCGACGTCGGCCGGCGAGACCACGCCTCACGCGCGTGGCCTGCGGCGGTGGCCGAGCTCTACACGCTCGTGGCGGTCCGCGACATCGGCCGACGATATCCAATCCGACGAGCCCGCCCCTCCTCTCCGCCTCTCCGCATCGCGGACGCTTCCTTGCCTCTGCTCCGCAAACGGAACCACGAACCCGAAAATGGCGGCCGCGGCCGCGTACGAGGCGAAGCGACGGCGGCAGATGGAGGAGAACAAGCGCAGGATCGAGGAGCTGGGGCTGCTCCACCTCGCCGCCGCCGCCATGCCCCCTCAGGTCGGTCCCGGTTTCTCGATCGAGGTCCTGCGTTGCCCCCCGAGCAGCCTCTTTTCTGACCCCCAATCGGTGGTGCGTGTTTTCGCAGGCGAAGCGGCCGAAGCACAAGGCGCGGGTGCCAGGGGCCGCCGCCTCCATGGCCGCCCCGCCCCGGCGGTCCGGCCGCTTGGCCAACCTCCCTGAGCAGCCCGATTACCGCGAGGTACGTTCTGTCTGAAAGATAGATGTGAACAGTGATTTCTTCAAAGAATGCGGGCGGAAGGGAGTGTGCTGCACTGGCCAGCTCACCGCAGAGGATAATTGGTTTCTTCTTCGTCTGTAGACTGTAATGTTGCTTCGTCAATCAAATCTTAGTTGCAATGCAAGTGTCAGCTAACATGGAAATAATTTTTACTGGGTGCATCTCTTCAGAGGAATATCAATGAAAGGATAGTAATTGGCATGACCGCCGTTGAAAGAAGCTACTCCATCGCCAACGCCAAGGCCAAGGAGCTGGAGTGCGAGCTGGGTGCCAACTACCCAACCTTTGTGAAGACCATCACCAAGTTTTCTGCGATTTCCTTCTCTCTGGTAATTCGATACATCAATTTTCATTGTATGATATTGTGAGTTGGATTATGAACTATTCCGAAGGGTGCTGATGAGTGGGCTGGTGAAACGGCAGTCGCTCCCGCCGCTGTTGTGCAGGGAGCATTTGCCAGAGCACCTCAAGGTAATCACATTGGTGGATGACGAGGATGACGAGTTTGACATGCAATACTACAAGGAGCCAAGGTACCATAAGTACAAGATTACCAACTGGAAATGGTTTGCCATCAACCACAAGCTGGATAATGGTGATTGTCTTGTGTTCCAGCTTATTCAGCAAACAAAGTTCAAGGTGAGATCCTAAGTTGTTCTGGGTAGTGTTTTAAAAAGCATTGGGCCCTAGTTGGTCTGTGGGTGACACCCAGGCTAGGCAGTGAAGGGTAGCGGCTAGTACCTAGGCAACTAATTGTTGAAACATGGGTTTGCTTATCACAATTAGCAAAAGTACTAGATAACTTTGATACCAGAGTTGACTTTAAATGAGATAAGAAAATAACTTGATGATGAATGGAAAGAGAAGGGATATATGGAGCGAATAGGAGGAGGGCTACGAGATAGGAGTCAGAAGGAGGCCAAATGATATTTTAATCTGATGGATAACAACCTTCCAAGTGCTTGATGAAGCTTGAACATCACTTCTATCCTTGCCCCTTATTTTGGCCAGATGTCTTATGAAAATTTTAATCCTTGCTCAATAATTCAAGCCCCTCGGAGATGCCAGGTCGACTCCACGACCAAGTACCCCAAGTCTATGTATGCACTGATATCTTCAAACCTCAGTTGCGAAGCATTTCTTACATGAGGAGTACTCAGCAGCATAAGTTCTCTTGTGGTAATAGGTAGTCAAATCCAAAGCATTTCTTATATGTTCCAGCTCATTGAGTAGACATATTTCAAGTTGAGAACCTAAGTTGTTCTGCATAGTGCTTTAAAATGTTCTAGGTTCTAGTTGGCCTGTTGCCTATCCCACCAAAACACTAGGCCAGCAGGCGTCCCCTTTCAGCCAAAACTGTCTCTTCTGTCCTACTGGTGCTTACTGGCCCAGCATGTTGGTGGGATAGGCAACTGATTTTTGAAGCCTGGGTTCTGAGTAACAAATTTATTGAAGTAATTATAGCATGGCAGCTCAGTGGTGTAACGTGGATGTTCAGGGTGGCTTTCCCGGAGTTGTGTACCCAAATAATGAACTAGTGAGGTCGACTTTGTTGAGTTGTAACCATGATTGAAATTATTTGCACCAAGTATTCATGTATGCATGTCATGGTATCATAGATCAAAATGTTCCCGAGGAGCACTTATGTTAAAGCTATATGCACAGTACAAAATGAACATGGTAAAATGTCACGGTTCATGGCTTATTTTTGAACTTGGTTTTGCAAGAAACAGTATGAATTCCTGTATAAGCTACTCGATTTCAATCTGGATCCGAAGAATCTCTGCAATATCATATTTCCCTGTAGCCTGCTGCCTATAGTACGCCTTTTGATTACAATTTGCCTTACTTAAGGATTAACTAGGAAAAAGACTGTTTTTAACTTACCATGCAATCTCTGCTGTGCAAATGGTGCAGGTATATATCATGAGAGCAAGTTCTTACATGGAAAAGACAACCATCAAAACCTAGAGCTTCTAACATTTTATTGGAGCAGGTAAATTATTATTTTCACCTTTTTTTTGTGTAGATTGGATAGTGTGTTAGGTGTGTATTTCATATTTCTTTCACAATCACTTATACATAGGTTTGGCCAAACTTCTAATGATATGTTGGTAAAATCATAAAAGATAGAGTTACGCTAAATTTGTTTTTTGGTTCCTAGTCACATGTGTGTGATTGTTTGGATGATGTAGCGAGTATTGGATGGTGGGTGATCATGTTTTGCCCTTCTATGAAAACAGATGTGCAGAGTGCTGACCATTTGTCTCTACACTGCTAAGAGCCATTGTTTTCCTTGAACGCGCAGGAGAACTGTGTGTCACTAAATAAGATGGGATGATTAGAAACCCTGATTACACACAGACACGCTCTTAGTTAATCAGTGCTAAAAGTCATGCTCATGCCACCGGCTATAAGGGGGGAAAGCCACAATAGCAATTAAAAGGTATTGTAAATGAATGGTATGGCTTCACATCACAGCCAAGAATGGAGCAGATTGCTTCACATGTCTGATCTAGATCAGTTTTTCTCAGCTTTTACCTTTTTTGTCCCCATGTGTACTCCTAGCGCCTTACTGCTAGCCTCCATTTCTTTATATAACACATAGTATTAACCGCATGCAGATCAGAACACAATTTGATACCTGCTGACTATGTTTTTAATGCATCCAAAATTAGGGGGTATAATATTATTTTTGCCTGTTTCATAATTGGATATGATTCTGTAGAATTATAGCAGGAGCAGGCAGTAAGATTTCATCTGAGAACTACATCTTTGAGGTTATTAGTAGTCGTGTAACTGGACAGCAGTAGTTGTATTTTTGCTAAACCCATTGAGTAGTTCATTATGGCAATGTTCACCATGAACTTGGTTTGCAACTGGTGAGAGATAATGTTTGCTGATCATAATTATATATATTTTTGTGTTACAGATTCTTTTGTTTTCTAACAGTGTACAAACCTGGAACAATCTCCTGCCAACTTTCCCATGAGCTGTTGTATGGTTTTCCCCCATGTTGTGCTTAATGCTAAATTGCTACTAGCTGACGACTGGGCATTTTTCAGGTTCAGAAAATGAGGAACTAGTGCAAATGGAGGGTCCACAATGTCCTGTTCAGGACTCACCAGAGCTGTATTTTGGCTACCAACGATAACTTACTAACGAGTGCGTGTACTGCTACAACGTTAGTCTGGCCAGCAGCATGTTTCAGCCCGACTTACTCTAGCTGCAACAGCTCTGGAATTCAGTATTCTCTGCTCCTGCGGAAGAGTGCATGGGTCATTGCAAACAAACTAAACGAGTGACCGAAAACTACCTATTGATGTCAACGTTTGCATACCTAGTTGCATGGTTTTGGTCTGTTGAACGATGTAGCTACGCATCATCTGATCTGTGAATGTCGAGAAACATGCCCAAATCTTTGGTGCCTGGCTGCTGCACGCCTGGAGCATGTTGCAGTTTAGCTCTTCTTTTTTTTTTTTAAAAAAAAAAACATGTTTGTAAGCAGCCATTAACAAGCTTCACTCAAAGATTGAATGAATGACTTACAAGCTTCCCTCAAAGGTTGAACAGTTGTGCAAACTTCAAAACTTTGCAATTCAATGTGTACGAATCCAGATTCTCTCTTCCCACAATTGATTTCCCAAGTTCGTTTGTGAATGGTAACCACTGGTTACTAATTAGGCATGAACCATACGTTGATGTCATGGAAAGATAACTTAAACTAATTGTTCTAATGCGGATCACTCATTAATATGGCTGCCCGAGCAAAAAAGAGGAAACGATGCATCAGCAATTCTCCTTTTTGAAACAGGCCGTGCAAGTCAATCCTTATGTGCTCCGGGGTCATGCCTTTTTTGTGCTTTATTGGTTGGTTGGGTACCTGCCTGCCATGATGTTTGGTCTTGTGGTCTCTCTGCTTTGCAGGCTCATAGCACGTTGTCCGTGTCGGCCAGAGTACAATACATACATGAATGATACATGGTTCCAGTCATCAGTGGAAGAGTATGGATTGGTTCCTCTGGACGACCGAATATAAAGAATCGCAGGACTTTGAACTTGTCTTAGTGGGGCCCCACCGTAACGCCAACTCCACGGCAAGGACCGAAGTGTCCTCGTACCTGCTCGCAGGGGAAATGTTTCGTGCACAAGGCCAATTTACATGGAAGCTATATAGAACAAAGCAGCTCTAGAGAACAAGCAAAGCCATTCTCAAATGGACTTGCGGAAACAAAAACATCTACCCCTGCTTGTTAGTCTCTAATCAACATAAATTAGTTAACTGCAACATGTGTTGCCTAGTTTTGAGGAGGAATGGCTTATAGCCTTGTACTTCATCCCAAATTATTAAGTCGTTTTGGTTTATCTAAATACATAATTTTTGGTATGTATTGAGATATACATTATGTCTATGTACATAATAAAAACTATATATCTAAAAGGAAAGGAGTTTACAATGTTTGGAAGGTACCAAACGGCACCACTCGGTACTTTTTGGCTAATTGATCCTAGTCACTGATTTGGCTGAGTGTTTAGCTAAGTGTCTGTTTTAATAAAAAAATATATTTAATTAGTACCTCCCGGCACCCACGAAGGGTACCTCCCGGTACTGCCAACTTTACCACCATTAGATCTTTAGGAATCAGCAGTTCTCATTTTTTTTTCAACCACCCTAACACTCCTCATATCTAAATATGTCAAAATGACTGCTTACAATTTGAAATGGAGAAAGCACATAAGAATAAATTGGAATAATTAAGCAAACATGAGCAACACAAGCTATTTTGTCACTAGTGAATAATGTTATGTTTATAAACCCGTGGCACTGTAGTTCATTACAAGTGACAAATGGAACCCTAAAAACATGACAAAAATGGATTTCATGAAACATATCCATCTACGAAGTAATTTGAGAAATGGAAGAAGTAGCTATGGCAGAGCTGCAGAAATAGAGGATGTTCAAGCAGCTTCTTGCTCAGCAGCACTAGCAGCATTCAAATCCACTGAAAGATCAAGCTCCTGCATTGCATCAATGTAGGGTTGTTAAATTCCTAACTGAAGGCATCTCCATTGTAACAACACCTTAAAAACTGTGATAGTAGGGTTGTTAAATCCCTAACTGAAGGCATCTCCACTGTAACAACACTTAAAAAGCTGTGATTTTATCTTTATGAAGATGTCTGAAGGCCCTTATGATAAATTACCATTCCATACGCTCAAAAAAAAAAGGGGATAAATTACCTTTCCAGTGATCTTGTTGTACAAGGCCAGTACATCCTTCACCGTTGTCTCAAAATGAGTGCTAGCGTCGTAGCTCTGCGAAACGAAGGTGTACTTGTCAACACTTTTTTAAAGTGTGGTATCTCTTTTGTAGAAACTGTGGCTGCATTTACTTACATTTGTCAAGAAACAACTATCCTCCTCAGGATTGTTACTGGGTTCATATCTGTCATAGATGTCGAAGAATGTCTCCTCCACAGGTCCGAGCAGGTCGATCCCAGGTTTCAGCTCGATCTCGGGCTTGTCAGTCTCAGCTTCAGTCGAGACGAAAGCGATGAACTTGCCTTTCGGTGCAACATTGTGGGCGTAAGAGCAACAGAACACGTACCTGCGATGGAACAACAAAATTCAGATTATTTCTAGAGTTTGAGGCAGTTAAGCCTAGTATGTCACATTAAGAACCAATGAAAAAGTATCACTATTTTCAATGATATTATTGCTCCTGATGGTTTACATGTCTGATTTGCGCTTTAGCTGCTTCTTTGGGAGGATGATCTGCACGGAATGTGAATCCTTGGTGTCGGGGATCGGATGCTTCATGATGCATATGGCACGTGCCACCTTTCCGACCTTCTTCACCTGTTCATTGTTGAAGCATTTTAGAAACCGAAAACATATGAAAGTGACTTGTCAGTGTCAGTGCATGCATATATATTTTCGTTCTCACAAGGGAAAACATGTATACCTTTTCAGGCAAGTACGAGGGATCGCAGACAACCTTCTTGCATTTTGCGGTCTCTCCTTCAGAAGTCACACCATATGCTTTACCACTCTCATCAAACTCAACCTGTAAACAGTTGGCAAGTATGGCATGCTAGTTAGAATTCTGTTTTTTGAAACGAGCTCGGCAGAAATTGGAAAGTACCATTTAATTTGAGTATTCTTAAATTGAGAACTGACTGAAGTACTCCAGTTACCTTGCATTCTGGTTTGTTCAGCATGTAGGTGCCACCATAAACAGCGCTCAGACGAGCAAAGGCCTTCCACATCATGCAGAATTTCAGTTTATCATGAAACTTAAACAGTGTTAATTAGTTGATTCGTTGTAGCTTTCTAGGACTTACCTGAGGCAGTTCTCCTAAACCATATAGAGGGTAGATGTATGGGGATCCGCCTTGGAAACGAGCCAGAGATTCTGCATAAAGCTATTAAAGAAGAGGACCAACATTAGATTTTTTTTTTCCTGCGGGTGTGGGATAATTTGTCATGTACTAAAAGTAGATATAAAACAAGAATTATTTTTTTTGTAGTGCATTTAGATATGCATGCTCTTAATTAACTTCGATTTGTGAGATCGTGTACTGAGTGGTTAAAAAGGTTACACAAAATGGGAGGAAAACAGAGACCGGGCATCAATAAAAAGGGGAAGGACCTTCATTCGCTTGACAGTGTCAAGTGCCGGCTCATCCAGATAGCTGTCATCCCGATGAAGCGCTAATGCATGCCCAATAAAGTCAACTGTATCATCCTCCAATCCATATTTTCTGCCGAAGAAATCACCGTAATCTTTGCGTTAGGAATTAGTGAAAGAAAAGACAAGTTGGCTTTCTAATAACTTCTAGTGGTATGTTGAAAACAACTGAAAAAAAAAAGAACTTACGAGATGACTTCTCTTGTGGTAACCTTGGTGAGATCCAAGCCCTCGTGCGACTTGGGGTCCTCTTCCTCGTAATCCTGCACGTATATGAAGAACTTCCGAGCACGGCGCTTTTCGAACAGACCCATCAGGTTAGACTTCAAGGCTTCAACGTCTGTTGCAGGGACTTTGTGGATCTATCAGCAACACCAAAACAGGGAAGAGGATCAATAAGCATGCATACACATTACACGATGCCCACGATTGGATCGTATATATATAGTGCAATGCAAGATCCCATATATACCTTGCCATTGTTGTACACAAAGCTGCCGTCAACGGCCTTGAAGTTTAGATACTTTGTCACGCTCGTGTGGATCAGGACACGAACCAGCGCACCATTTGCCATCATGAACTGCAAATTCAGAATTAATCTGTTGGATCTGCATGATACCAGAGGTGATATATATATATAGGAGAGTCATATATCCCAGGTGGCGACGAACCTTGGGCACCATGTCGACATTGTATTCTTTGCTGACACCCAGATGTTCAGGAGGGCTGTCATTGCCTTTGAATCTCTTCCAGAGCTAAATGTACCATACATACCAGTGGAGGGAGACGTTAGAAATTGGAATGGATATATACGATTTCGAATTACACATGTAGTATGGAATGTCTCCATGCTCACTGGACAGAGCAGAAAAAAAATGACAGTGGCAGGATGATCACGACGAACCTTAGTCAGGTTGAGGGATGAAGACTCGCCTCCGTAGTAATCATTCCTATCCATGTGGAGAACCTGTATATATGCACATATAATAATATAAGAAAATATGCAAACAAAAATGCATGATGGGGTCAGCAGCAAACTAATTAACCTTGAGGCCGTCGACGGAGAGGAGGCCGCTGATGATGCATTCCTTGAGCCCCGTCCCCAACACGATCACGTCGTACTCCTCATCCATCTTGTTCTTGTCCTGAGTACTCACAATGATCGATCCATCTCTCCTCGGCCGCCTGCCGTATATATATATAGGGCGCCCAAGACGAGGACGGACAAAGGGAATACCGGTCGCTGCGTCCCGCGGAGATGTCGTCGGAGGATGTCGCGGCGGCACGCGACACGTCGCGCGCGGCCTCGCGCCGCTGAGCGTTTTTCCCGGGCTCGACCTACTTGTGTCTGTGATGTGTGTTCTCTTCTCATATGTTGCCTGCCTTCATGCCAGGTCATCATGCATGCAGGTGTGGCCTAGTAATGCATGCATGCAATTTCTTTTTGTTTTTTTTCAAAAGAAACCAACGCTTTAATTTTTATTTGAAATAAGGTGAGAGTTTTTACTTCGGTTGTCCTGTATGTAAAAAGTGCACCATCTTAACGCGAAACAATTTTGTTTTGGGTCATGTTGGGCCTAGCCCTACCCATATACGGACCAAGCCCAAGCCCGATCCATGTCTTCCTCGCGCACCGGGCACATTTTGCACCAAGTTGTGGATGAAAGGGCAACGGTCAATGGCAATACATTGAGGAGAAGGTGGCTGCACTATCCCGTGGCGTTCCCTAGATCAGAGCCTGTCAAATAAACCAGTTGCTAAAAAAAGCAATATAAACCAGTTGCAAAGCAAATAAAAAATATATTAATTTCTAATTTATTATGGGGACGGTTACTATTTACTAAAGTACTCGCGTTAGTGAATATAGTCCTACCAAGAAGAGCATGTAAAGGGGTTTACAAACCGGTCCCGATTTTCGCTCAATGCTCTACCGGTGCTCCTGCGAGATCTCAGTGACCAGTCAAAATAGGGAAGGATGCCTCATGGTTAATACATGACGAGGAAAATCTTTTCTACATTCTTTTGGTGTGTGTGTGAGAGAGAGAGACAGGGAGCAATTACCCCTATCTCCTAGTATACTTGAGGAAGAAAATAAACCGTCACCACCATCAAAAGAGAATGTTGTAGGAGCTCTTTTTAAACGACAAGCTCACCTTTCACATGGCCTTTAGTAAAAACAAATAAACAATGCTGTCATGCTTAAAAAAATATAAAAATTAAATAGCAAAGAATAAATCATATTGATTTCTAATTTATTATGGAGACGGTTACAAGTACTCATTATTATCTCGAACATAGTCCTACCGAAAGGAAAAACGTGTGAGGGTTCGCAAACCGGTCCCGATTTTCGCTATATGCTCCACAGGAGCTCCGGCGAGATCTCGGTGACCAGGCCAGTGCAAAACGGTGCCTCACGCTAAAATGACGTGCATGGAAATCGTTTCTACGGCTGGTGTGGTAGCATCCCGGGTGCGCCTCCCATTTTCGCCCTTCGTACTGTGCCCGGTCCACGTTGGACCGTAGACTTGCAGTGCCGGTCCTCGCTGTAGCTGTGTTGACTCGACCGCCCCAAGCTTCGCAGCCTTTTCCTTCTCCACCAGCTGAGCTGAGCCTGAGCAGAGCGCCACCAGAACAAGAAGAAGCTGAGCCGGCTCCCATCTCTCCTCCCCTTCCGCTCGCCTTCCTCCACTTGCGCGCCGCCCAGCTCCACCCTTTCCTCTCCTTCCGTTCACACCGGAAGAGCGCAAGCGAAACGCGGAGGCAGAGCCTGTGCTGTGCCCTCTCCGATGGCGGCTCGTCGCGCCGTGGCCCTCGTCGCGCTCCTCGCCCTCGCCGCCGCCGCCCCCGCGCGGGCGTCCAACGACGAAGGGGACGCGCTCTACGCGCTGCGGCAGAGGCTCAAGGACCCCAACGGCGTGCTGCAGAGCTGGGACCCCACGCTCGTCAACCCCTGCACCTGGTTCCATGTCACCTGCAACCAGGCCAGCCGCGTCGAACGCCTGTGAGTCCCAGCCCCACGCCGCCGCCGCGGCGGCGGTGATCTTTCTTCCTCCCCTGCCTTCCTTACCCTGTTCGCTCAAGATTCCGTCGTGTGCGCCTCTGCGCTGTCTGAATCTTAGCAGCTCCGCCTTGATTGAGAGAATTCGATGGCGATTCCTCTTCAAGGGGGGAGAATCGCGTTCCTCTGTTTGAGTTGATCACACGGGGGCCCGCCTAGATATCAAATCTTTGGTTTCGAGATCTAGGCTGCTCAGTACTTGGCAATGGATGATCTAATCCTTTTGTTACTTGTCATCTAGAATTCTCGGTCTGGTGGCCCCGAATCACGCATTTCTACCATGGAGGAATTCTTTTCCCCAGTATCTCTAGGAGCATAAGCACAATTAAGGACTCCAAGGGTTCCTAGCTCAATAATTGCATCTTGTTGACGTTTCGATGATTGTGTCGTCTGACTCTTACTTTGATTAATGTTTCAGGGATTTGGGCAACTCCAATATCTCCGGCTCCCTCGGCCCTGAGCTTGGCCGCCTTGTGAACCTCAAATACCTGTATGTGCCTATACCAACTCTTGATTCTTTTTCTATATAATACAGAGGGGAGGAGAACTTGATTGAATTAATGGAGATCTATTTGCAGGGAGCTGTACAGGAACAATTTTGACGGCGAGATCCCAAAGGAGTTGGGTGAACTAAAGAATCTGATCAGCTTGGATTTGTATGCCAACAAGCTCACCGGAAGCATTCCCAAGTCACTTTCCAAGCTCAGCTCACTCAGATTCATGTACGTTGCCATCTTTGGTACAGTTGGTTTGCAAATGGCAACACCATGCTTTTTTTTATTAGAAGCACAACACTGTCAATTCATTTTTTTTATTAGAAGCACAACACTGTCAATTCATTCTGTGGTATAGATGGTTGGGTGATAAATTTAGCCCATAATAGGATCAAAAGGGATTCACCTTTGGATCTCGTAACTTGAGCAAGTATATCAATACCCTTTTTCTCATCTGATATCAACAACTCGGTTGTATTTGTCTTGACAGGCGCTTGAACAACAATAAGCTTACAGGATCAATTCCAAGGGAACTTGTCAAGCTTTCCAACCTGAAAGTCATGTGAGTGGGTAGACCTTTGTCATATCCAGTTTGTTTCTAATTTTGTGTATCCACTCATTGTTGGTTTGCCTGTGACTTGCAGTGATCTGTCTAATAATGACCTCTGCGGAACTATTCCTGTTGATGGACCTTTCTCAACCTTCCCTCTTCGAAGGTATGCCTCCAAGCTGACTTACTATCAGATACTGTTCAGTATAACAAGATATGTTCTGCAGAATGCACCCGACACCTCAAAACAACTTGCTAGATTTTGGTTGTTTAATTGTCACCCCTAAAAGGATGCATTGACAAATGATGCAAAAGATCAATTAGCATTTATGTGAGTTAAGAGTAGGTTTTTAATCCTTATATTGGCCATTTATAAGAGTTCACTTGTTGTATGCTTTTTTATATCTTCCTTCAAAACCAACAAAAGAAAAAGATTGTTTAAGTGCAATGCTAGATCATTCCCATGCATATTCTTTTTCATCTTTGTGATCAAGTGCTAATACAGCTCTACTTTTCAGCTTTGAGAACAACAGCAGGCTCAACGGTCCAGAGCTGCAAGGGTTGGTTGCCTATGACTCTGGATGTTAGATGCTCCTGTTCATGCTGCCGCTGCTGCAAAACAACAATCAACAATGTATCTTCCCTTGTCGAACGAAGGAAAAACAAGATAGTAGTACAAACAGAAACCTAGCTTGGAGAATGTGGTGATAATATATGTGTATTCAAACAAGATTTGAGGGTGTTAGCAGGTCCTGATATATGTGTATTCAGACGACAGCATAAAGAAAGAATGTACAAGTTCAGCTTGGCTGATACAGTTACATGCTTTTACAGCAGCCGTGTTGAGTACCAGGCGTTCAGATTCACATACTATTCCAACTATTCACTATTCCTCCCCTATTCCAACTATTCACTATTCCTTCCTCACAAGGTGCTTGGCGCGATGAACTGGAAATAGCCACGCTCCTGGGTCCATTTACTGTTTCTGGGCTGGGCCCATTAAACCCATGGGATAGTCGCGGAGCGGAACCCGTTGTCCTCTTCCTCCGCGCAGTCGCGCTTCGCCGCTTCCCCCAGTACCTCAAATTCTCTCCACACCCACAAAACCCTAGCCACCACGAGCGCGCCATGGCGCGGCCTGGCCTGCCCCCGGATCTGATCGATGACGCCATGGCCGAGATCCTCCTCCGCGTCCCGCCGGACGAGCCCGCGGATCTCGTCCGCGCCTCCCTCGCCGACAAGCGCTGTCGCCGCATCCTCACCGACCCCAACTTCCTCCGCCGCTACCGCGAGTTCCACCGCCCGCCTCCGCTCCTCGGCTTCTTCCACAACCATCCGCCCGACGACGTCGGCTCGATGCCTCGCTTCGTCGCCACCACAGGTGCATCCCCCTTACCTCCGCCGGAGTTCGATGGGGAAGAATGGTGGGCCATGAGTGGCCGCCACGGGCGCGTCCTCATCGACGTCGGGGACACTGGTCAAGGCCTTGTTGTCTGGGAACCCCTCACTGGCGACCGGCGCAGAGTTTACCTGCCGGACAGTTTGCACGGCACATTGTGCTCCCCGACGGTACTCTGTGCTGCACGCGGCTGCAGTCATCTCAATTGCCACGGTGGTCCCTTCATTGTGGTAGGTGTGGGATCTGGGGTTGGGATCATACATGTGTTTGTGTACTCGTTGGATACTGGTGCATGGACTCAGGCGACCTCTGTTGACTCAGGAGGGGTCGATTATATGGGCGCACAGAAAGGTATCCTTATCGGGGATGAAATCTATTTCACCCTTGGGTGGGGTGACGCAATTCTGAAATATGAGGTGGGCAGGAATCGCTTATCTATGTTTGATCCGCCGAAGGTGTATGACCGTGCTTCCCTTGTGCAAATGGAGGATGGTTCCCTGGGTCTCGCTGGTTCAGAGGGATCAACTATTTACCTGTGGTCGTGGAATGGAACCCATGGGGGAGCTGCAAGATGGGTGCAATCTAGGGTCATTGACTTTGAGAAACTGTTACCCTCGTCCAAACTGTGTGAAACAGCTGAGGTCATTGGTTTTGCTGAGGGTCTCGGTGTCATGTTTGTGGGAACATTTGTCGGCGTCTACACAATTGAGGTCAAATCAGGCAAGATGAAGCGGATAGGTGATCCTGGGGTCTTCTACCCCATCGTGCCCTTCATGAGCTTTTGCACTCCAGGTAAGGCACCACCTTCCAGCCTTTTGATTATTTATAATCCTAACATTTACTCTTTCCTGGGTGATACTTGTATGGTACTGTGCTAGAGATCACTGAATACTTGATGATGCAGCAGCACACCATAACCTGATGGTGCAGCAGTGCACATGTTATGGTCATGTTCCACTTGTTAAGAATTTTTTTTTATATGTTGAATATATTCATAGGAAGAAGTTGATCGAACAAATTTTTTCTGTCCCCTTAATCAATGATCACTGAGTAAAATCATTAGCTAATTTATTTGTGGCCTTTTTCTGTTGTTATGCACTCTTTTAATCTCGGTCTCTAATGTTGTCTATTGTCTTAAAAATCATATATAGTAAGCTGTGAAACGAATTTAATTTGTGACTTTGTGTGCATACAACTTTTCAGATTTGGTACCCGTCGATTGCCATGGCACACACGAAGCAGGGACAAGTTAAATACTGCTGAGTCTGAGCATGCATGGTAGTTCTCAGTCTCCTATCAAGCTGAATCTGCTGAAATTAGCATTTTGCATGGATGATGCTTTGGAGTTTGGAATGTTTAATATTATATTGGGTGGTTTGATGTATGGTACTTTCAGTTACCATAACTAGCCCAAGATATGATGTCTTTCACACTAGTTGTAATGACATTGACTGTGATAGCTAGTCCAAGATATGATGTCTTTCACACTAGCCCAAGATATGATGTCTTTCACACTAGTTCAGTTTTGAATCAAAGAAATCATATCATTAGTTTTGAATCTTGCTTGCCACTATAGTGTACCATGATGATTCAAAGCTAACGATATGATTTCTTTGATTCAAAACTGAACTGTTTCAGTTCAAATTTAGTTTCTGGAATGAGGATAGCAGTTTTAGGATTTTGGTGTTTTCATGAATACATCTGGAACTGAAACGAACTCAGATGCCATTCAGTTTCTGTGCTGAACCTGGCCGTCTGTTCATCCGTATATTGTTTTAAGCACGATTCCTTGAGGCCTTTTTGTTTGTAGGACGCTAGAATGCTCCTCTCTCAAGGGATGCAGTGTCAGAATGAACAACATGACTACCCCACGCCTCTTATAGCTGCAAAGACAGGTGATGCTTGGAGGAACATTAGAAAGTTGGCTACTATGATCAAGCTGAGTTTTATGCTCTTTGTCATATCCTGAAGGGGTGATGTTTTACTGCATTTAGCATATTTGCTTTTTGTAAGCCACGATGATCAAGCGTGGGCCATTTGGTTTATGCTGCTCTTCATTGTGTGGTGAGTCGTGTCTTCTTGTTCAAGGCGTTGGTGTTGAGTCGTTGAGACATGATCATGCCTGACGGTTATGGTTCATGGTTGCCGTTGTTCTTTCTACTGATGGTTGACACATGGCTACTTTAGGAACTGAAATATATCAGGTCATTCTTTTGATCAAAAGTAAACTCTACTTTCATTTCTGGGACGAGACATCTCTGACGAGATGCTACTCTGACAAAATGCTGCTGCTAGCACAAGTCCGACCATTGGCATTGCAAACTATTCAATGTTCACGAAGACGTTGATTAAGCCTGAATATTTGCTCTCTGCAGCATCCTGTATTCACTTTGTTGGATTCAGTGCTATTAGAACGCACACGAACAGAGTGAGTTCTCCTATAGCAAATTCACAGACGAGTTTGAACTTTGAACTGAGACACCAACGATCGCAAGTATTACTACTCACTTCCTGTCTGTTGCAAACCATTCATCAACACGGCTGCCAACCCGTTTCCCCGAGTTAATTCAGCCATCCACGGCAACCATTAGTGGATCGCCGACTGCCGCCACGGCCGCGTCATGGTCCAGCGAGACACGGAACGGTCCGTTTCCGTTGGCAAAGGCAGTGGCTTATATAGAGGGCCCACAGGTAGTCAGGGGATTTTTGAATTAATATCATAAACCCACTAATATTTTGGATTTATAGTCACGAAACCACTATATACGGTGCCAACCCACCATATAAAAAAAAGAAATAAGTCTATTTTCACCTTTCAACTATCATGTTCGTCCTATTTCACCCTTAAACTACAAAATCAGATAACTTACAAGGCAACGGTCAACACCAGACAAGTTACACCCTTCAACCCAAACCATCCTAGTTTTGTTCCAACGTGGTACATGGTATTGACACATCATCTATTAACAGCGGGAACTATGTGATGGTTTTGTGACAATATGGCACATGGTTTTGACACATCATCTATTAACAGCAGGATCTGTGTGTCACTCTTGTCTCCTTTGCCTCATCTCCTTCGTCAACTATGGCCAGGTCGAGCCCGAGCCGCACCGCATGTGGAAGACAGGCACCTGACGGCGGCGAAGGTGAAGCTGTCCTCCTTTTCGTGGGAGGAAGAAGCACTGGTGGTGGCTGTCATCGCCGTGACAAAGAAGTTGCAGATGGTCTTGCACAACGGTACTGACGCCCCGGTGGTGGTCGCTGTCGGCCATGGCCACAGTTTGGTTGTGGAGCTCGAGTCCGTCTGGCGCAAATGAGGGGCCCATCCGGCCATGTAGGCGTCAAGCATGCACCAACCATGGAGAAGGCCGACGGGGAGGAGGACGCAACAGAGGCGGCTCCTGACTGTAGATCCAGAGCAGGTGCGCGCCTACGCGGGCTTAGACACGGCTCCAGGAGGCGGCGCGAGGATCTAGGTCTGACGGACTTCTCCATGCGGCGTGGACGTGCGGACTCAGCGCCGTGCGCGAATCGAGCAGTGGCTCAGGTTCCACGTGCGACAGTCTCCCGAGCGGCGCCGCAAGCTCAACCCAGTGGGGATCGAGGCTTGGCGCGGTCCCTTCCTCCTGACGGCACGACGGTCCCCTAAGCAGTGGCTCGGCCCTACTCTCGTGCGGACGTGTGAACCCAGGGAGGCATGCCGACAGCTGTGCTAGCAGTGCAACGACCCCTGCTCCGGCGTGGCGTAGATTCACCTCTTCTCCTGCTCGGCTCCATGGCTCCGCTGCGGGATTGGGCCGCCCGAGCTTCGGCTCCTGGTGGTCGTGCTCCGCCGCGTGTCGGTGCCAGGGGTGGGCCATCATACCGGCGATGGGAAAGGAGCCGAGAAAAGAAGATAGAATAGTGACATTTTGTTAATTCTAACGGTTAATGAGTATGACATGTGGGGTCTTATTGATGATTTTTTATGTGTACACAAATTGATAGCCACATCAGCAAAAACCATTGTCATGTCATCCACCTCAAAAGCGGATAGTTTCGTTGCAAGGGTGCAAAGTGCCCAGTTTCGGTAGTTGCACGGCGTAAGGTACTGTAGTTCGAGGGTGAAAATCAGACAAACATAACAGTTGAGAGTTGAAAAACAGAGTTATTCCTAGAAAGGAAAAAAAAAAGGCACACAAAATCTTGCTCATGAATAAAAATGAGCCAGCGTAAATACATACATTCCAGATTTTCTATACAATGACTGATTCTTCGTTATGATTCAATGGCACGGTAAAACAATCAGTGACTTGGCAAGTCATATAAGTATCTCAATGAACATTATACTACAGCTTCTGCTATACAAAAATGAGCATGATGTTCATGCTAACTGAAGTTGGCTGGATATTGAGACCAACAGACAATTATACAGAAAAAAAATTAAAAGAAACACATTTGCAGACTGTTCCCTCGAAAAACAAAAATGGCTCCAGGGAAACGCTGACTTAGTAATTGCCAAATGCCCACAAAACTGATTGATCGTCAACAGATCAGACCCAGCACATTGCTTGGTGATTGGGCCCTCAATGAACAAAAACCTCTGTAAGTAGCTAAAACATGAAAAACCAGGGTAACGAAACCTGATATGAAATATGAACTGCAATAATTTTAATGCAAATTACTTTGCAGCAGGTTCTGTCAACGGCCTCCTGTATAGCCGGAAAAGTAAAGAGGATTTTGACATCTGAGGCTCTCGCTCCAGTGCGGCAATCACATCTTTTACTGAAACACTCCGTGCCACTTTTGTTAGTGGTGACCTTCTAACACCACCTAGAGAAAAAGTACAAATGAATTAGGGCTAAGGAAAAAAACTAGTGCAGGCATGGTAAATACTCAGTTTGATCTAACATATAAATTCAATATTTAGAATGGATTTGTTTCCTAACTTACCCCCTAGAATATTGTTTTCTTATATTATTCATGATTCTATCAACTTATGCTATTGGCAGCAACCTTTTATCAAAGAAACTAGTCATAGCATCTTTGCCTCTTAGGGTCTATTGAATCTGAGATCAAATTCTTGTATAAGGGTTCATTAAGAATATGATCGTAATAAAAAGTATTTGTTTTCACCCGATTAGCCTTTTTTCTAATCTATCAAGTTTAATCCCAAAATTGTAAACATGAGCAGAGTGCCACATCACTAAGGCCCTGTTTGGATATAAAATACTCTATAGTTTTGAGAGAATACCATGGTTTTAAAATAGACCATGGTATTGAAACATTTGAAGCGTTTCGTTACAACCACCACCGTGTGCCTAAAACCATGGTATTTGTAGAATATGTAGATTTTAGAACATCTTGCACCCTCTTCTTTAAAACTGAGCTCAACTGATCGCTCCGTCCTATGTGCCTATACGGTGCATTTGAAGCAGACATGCAGGTATCTAATAGCCCCTGGAGGTCTGGACATGCATGATATAATACATTACACATTGTTCTAGCACTTTTCACCAACAAGACCAGTATACACATGACTAGCTGCTGCCGTACTTTTCTTTTTCTTTTTGTATTTTGCGGGTATGCTGATGCAGTGCTCGATTAGCACCTTGTCTTTTTTTTTGTCACCAGATTTAAAAGGCACGGTAGTGCTTCTAATGATGGGCACGACATCCATACCGAACAAATGTTTAATCAGAATACAGTATCAAACACACTGTTAATACCAAACATGTTGTAGTTTAGGGGAAAAAAACTGTAGTTTCTATAAACTCTGTTTTTTTTTTTTTGCAATTCAAAAAACTACAGTTTCTAGATACTGTGGTTTGAGAAAACCATATTATCCATACAGGGTCTAACATTTTAAAATGGATAACTGGCTACTACACAGAAACAGAAATATGGGGATGTCACAGATGATAGGGCATACAGATGTTTTGCACATTATGCCCGCAAATTCTACATCTGGAGCTTACAATTAACATTCAATCATTCCATGGGGGACAAAATATAGTTTTCTTTGCATAAAAGATGTTTTTAAGTCATTGAAAATTTAAGGATGTTGCGCTGAAGTGCTACTTCAAGTGCTCCGTTCATTCTCGAGTCACAAACTTTTGTAGAGAGAGTGCTATCTCAAGTCCTTCCCCAAATGTCATGTCTGTCATAAAGTTCATTTTGGAAGGATATCAATGGGTGCTACACTATCACTTCATACTTCCATCATTTAAGAAAACCCTAACTAAATTGGTGTGCCTCTGATGTCACTTGTGCAGTGCACAACAATAATAGTAGAGTACGAGAAATAAGGTGATCAGGCTTACCAGATCCAAGCATTGTGGAGTATCCTCTCTTTTCAATTTCCTGTTCTTCCCTTGAGTCTTTCCCAGATTTTGGCGATGGCTTGTGTTGCGATATATTACCTGGTATAGAGCCAGAAGAACCATCACCACCCTCACTTCTCTGTTTATTTCGTTCAGCTAGCAGTTGCCACTTCGACAGCATGTCATCTCCCCCAGCTGCAACTCGTGCCGCAACATTTGCAGCTGTAGTTCTCATCTTATCATCATCCTCCTTGTAGGTCTGTATATAATAAATATAATCGTCACCAGCTCTAGGACATACTATTGTATGAGCATCCCACCACTACTGATAGAGATTAACCTTTGCATGCTTTGATGAGGCACGAGTCTCGTTCTTGTCTTTTTCTAGATCAGTATTTGCATTGCTATCTCCCTGCATGTACCAATAGGTTCATGATTAACACTACCAATCCTGAAAGGTACAACATTAACACAAATTTGCAAGACATCTGATAATTATGGAAGTATCTTCCACAAGATGCACTGAAGCATAATGCAATCATTCTTAAGCAGTATGAGTAAAGGAATCTCACTTAACAAAAAGATCAAAGATAGTTTATTTACTGAGGCGAAAAAAAGGCCAGATGCAATCTACCTCATGCTATATGTGGTTACTGATTGTTATGTGTAATTTGGTGTGCCATTCCAAATGTATCATGCAACAATGGTGTGACTTTAGAGTCAGATATTCCAGCTATTAATTATATATTTACTAGCAGCTGTGCCTGACATCAACATTATCACATACATAAAGTATTACACTACAAATAACCCCGAGGTTTTTAATGTGGCAAAGCGTCTTGTGTGGACGGGTACGCCTTGTCATCTAGGCGCTAGGTGACAAGATGCCCTTTTGGCTACCAAGATATGCCTTGTAGGCAATGCCTAAGAACCTTGCATATATAATACACCATATTGGCAAATGAGTAACTGAATATTATTGTAGGCAATGCCTAAGAACCTTGCATATATAATACACCATATTGGCAAATGAGTAACTGAATATTATGCGTAGTAAAATTGTTGTTCCAGTAAAAGATGCAATAATTCCTTATATCATTTTTTAATCATGATTTATATTGACAGAGATTAAAATTCAAACTGGAACCTCATGCAGAACTCACATCATTTTGCTTCCTTATTCTCTCAGCATCTTCAGCTTGTTTTTTGTCCCACTGTTCTCTAGCTTCTCGATTCACCCTCATAATATGACTGCGAACATCTGAGGATAACGGATAAAAACGATGCCTTGACTTTTCAACATCAACCCTCTACAAACAATGAGAAGACATGTAATGAATTTAATATCTCAGTTTATTTGGGGAGGAAAAGCCGAATGAACTTAAAATATCACACCTGTTTAGAGAACCTTATTGTATTGCTTATAAATCCTCGTAACCTCTCCTCAACGCACTGGAAAAGGTTTAAATTAGATATGGCATAAGCCAAAGCAACTGGAGAGGATTTACTAGATAATTTCTCACCATCGATAGACAACGCTCCACATCAGCGCCAATGACCTTCAAATTACATTTCCTCACTGCCAAAATACCATAGTCAGAGAATAGATGACAAAAGACTTTGTTTTATCAAGTAAAACTTAAATGATGGTGATACTAACTGATTTCTGCTAATTTCTTTGTCAGCGGTCCCTTCTGTAGAATGAGCTTTTCTTCTTCTAGTTGAACAACTCTCCGAGCAGCTTCTGAAACTCGACTCTCTTCCTTTGGAGCAGAGAAAAGTTGTTCCTCTTCTTCCTGGTAGATGGCACAAACTATTATTGCTTAAAAATTCATCAAATAGTAGGTAACATATGGCATCGCAAACCAAATAAATACAACAGAAGCATAATAAATCATGTACCCTCAGATTAACACCACTAACTGCAGTAACATCATTAAGCTGGTCAATGCTTTGTTCATGGAAACCTCCAGACGTCTTCTGCTTTTTGCTGACAGAACATAAAAGAATTAGAGACAAAAAGTAATTTGAATTGAAACTCTTAACCGAGAAAAGGCATTGGACATACCTAGATGGTGGAGGGGATGAGCCTAATGCTTCCAGAGGCTTCTTCTGTCCAGATGCCTTCCTCTGAGGTGTTTTAGAAACTGCTGCAGGAGGTGCTTGCACAGAAGATTGGACCTAACAATACAACCAGAACAATGAAAATACAATGTCAAAATAATCATCCATGATGCTGAAATTTGTGTGGGGCTATTCAAGAATCAGTAGAAGGCAAAACATGAACGAACACATAAAATTCTATAAGAAATGAACAGAATCCAACCAAGCATTCAGCCATGGATGCATACATGAACAAGGTATCAAATATACCATTAATGCCTCCATCAAATTACAAATTTCTTAGGGATACCAGCTCCTCCTCCATCTCTTGCCCAAACGACTATTACTGCATCAGTAATTTAAATAATTGCATATTCCCAATTCATGATGTAACAATTAGTTCCTTTTGTGGTTATGTGCATCCACACTTATACATGCACAATTATAAGATTATTTATGTGTCATCAGTCATACAATCACAAAATTAGTATGAACTGGACTTGGGTGAAAAGGTGAAAGCAGTGACAGTGAGCTTTCATCTACTGGGGGCACACATCTAGGTTTTGCAACTGGACGCTCTCAGGTTTGTGAATTGTGAGGGAGAGGGACCTAAAAGAAACATCACAGTTCACAGGCAGGATACTGTTACAACAAATATGCTTCAGGTTGCTCTGTTACTCAATAGTTAGTCAGTAGTCTACACGTTTCGGCAAACCACATAAATACATGTGAGGCATCATGAGATTTTGCATGGAAGTTTGGAAATAGCAAGATCAGCCATTTCCGGCTTTCATGCCAAACCATAATGAGATAATGCAAATTTTCAAACAAACAACATCTTTCGGCAGTAATGCCTCCGAAGTGCAACTACAAGTACAAGAAAACATGTTAACACAATAGCAATTAGCAAATCAATACATACCTGCAATTTAGGCTCCGCCTGAGAGCCATGAGATAGAGTCTGACTTGGGGCCGAAGACTTAGAAGCACTTAATTTTTGTGACTGATTTTCCATGCCACCACCACCTTTTGAAGATCCCAGGGCTTGATTGATTTGTTTCGCATGCATTGCAACAAAAGAATTCTGCGAGGATTCCGAGTTTTGGCTAATAGTTTCCTTATTCATATGTGTTGTCGGAGCGAAAGAATTAGTTTTCTGCTCCTTGTTTGTTGATTGTTGCCATGTAGACTGATTAGTAGGCGCATTTCCAGACACTATAGATTGTGTTGCTGCATTCCCAGCTACTGTGGTCACAGCTCCCTGAACCAATTGAGCTCTTTGATTGGAATCTGTCATTTGTGGTCTAAATGATGCAGCTGGGCTTCCAACTGGTCGTAGAAATGGACGTGCATGAGTACTATTTGTCCCAAATATTGGTGAGGATGTTTGTGGACGCTGCACATGAGGCTGCGTTGTTTGCATCGGAATTAAGTTACTGGGTGGGCGAGTTTGTAGTACATGCACTCCTTTGCCATCAGACATGCTTCCTGTTTCATTAGCCTTATGTGCATTGCTTTGTGAAGGTGGATAACCCCTATTACTCTGCATTTGGATAGATGAGGAAGGACGAAATTGAGGTGGTCTTAGGGTGTCGGTAGCTTGTTTCATTGGCCCTGGATATGCCTCCTGCTCATCTGTCATAGAACCACTAGGAACAGTCTGCAGACCAGAAACTTGACTTAATAAAGAATAGTTGCTTGGATTTGTCTGAGGATTTCCTTGTGCCTGAGCATTGTGCAAAAGTAATCCCCCCCCCCCCAAAACAAACCAGAAAGTGCTGATAAGAAAAACTATAATAAAACTTACATAGGCAGACCTTAATTAAACACTACAAATACAATGTTAAGAAGTTTCAATAAATGACGGAGAGTCAGCACATGTTTTACATAGATCGCAACTGATTGGAAAGATTATTTACCTGCATTTGAATTTGATATTCTGAAAGAGCTAGCTTAAGCACCTTATCGCCAACAATATTCCTTACAACTTTTAAAAAGTGTTCCTTGCTGACTTCATTTTTCTATTGAAAATAAAAGATCAAGTTATCAAAAAGGACAATCAGATTAATAGCTTACATACAAGTTCCAACATATTACTTTTGAGTTACATCAATACATGTAAGTCATAAAAAAATAGTATTACTCTTGTGGCGTAATAATAAAAATACCCAATCCATTTCTTGTTAGGAAATAGAAGTTTACTAGTATTTATATTGTTCATTCAGTCCAATAAGTTTCTTAACTTTTCTAGTCCTAGGGTAGATTGACTAAAAAGTCAAGAAAAAAAAGTAATGAACAAACATAAAATTAAGAAAAGGGATATACAAACCCGCAACTTGGCAAAATTGGACTGAACTTGCATATCTTTGTCTTTATCAATGTAGCGTCTCAACATTGGAAGTAACATGTGAAATGCAACAACTGGGGCTTTTGGTGTCGTAGCTGCACCATTCGTTTGGTTTGTGTGTGGTGTTTGTTGACTCTTCATTTGCATAGGCTGCTGCTGAGCAACAATTGGTGGTTGCTGACTCTTCATTTGCTGCATAGGCTGCTGCTGAGCAACAATTGGTATTTGTTGACTCTTCATTTGCTGCATAGGCGGTTGCTGAGCAACAATTGGTGCTTGTTCACTCTTCATTTGCTGCGCAGGCTGCTGTTGAGCAACAATTTGTGTTTCTTCACTCTTCATTTGCTGCATAGGCTGCTGCTGAGCAACAATACCTTGTTGAGACGAGTTTGCAGGCTCTTGCTTTACCTTTACTAACTCGCATTCTTTTTGTGTATTAGAGGGATGTTTGCTATCAGAACCTTGAGAAACTGTTTCTGATCTTCTTGGCTGATCATTTCTCTGTAAATGTGCCTGTTCCTGTTGTTGACTCCCCTGATTTGCAGTTTCATTGCTAGCTGGATCTTGCCACTGTCCATGACCATGGTTTAGTAATGACTTATTTTCCTGAGGTAAAAGTGCTGAAAGTGAAGAACAAGTTAAGTTTTCAGGAAGCATTTAATATGAACTTATAAATTGATAAAGACAAGCACAGCTTAGCTCAGGAACCAAAATTATGGTGATAGATTTCGGACAGAAAATTTTGATAAAAATATGTTCCTGATGCAGTATCCTCCACATCATGGAAGGGGGCATTTGAGATAATAGTACATAGGAAAAGAGATATACATCCTGCACGCTGAAAAATATGCACGTGCGCAATTCTTCTCGTTGAATTTTGTGCAAACCATACACTAATTTAGATTTTTGGGACATTCTGTTAATAACATCCTTATATATAGATAGGTACATGAAAACACTGTTATTACATTCATCATGAATTTACACTTGCAGATTTTACATACATATCATGATCTATTTCGCCAACTTCTGCTAGCAATCATGATTAGTAAATTTTTCACTAAGTAGTTATTAAATTAGCAGTACACCATATCAATAATACATTGAAAATCACCAGAAGCGCCAATTATGTCACAAGCAAGAGCTTTATAATGTCCCCTAAATTGAAAAGATACCTAAAGTTATGCTGAAACTTGGACTGGAGTGCCCAACTTTTGAAAGAAAAATATCAAAATGCTGCCTGCACATGATAGCTATACTTTTGCTTCCTCAATAAGTAATATTCATAATGTTGATTATAACATGGAAATAATCATTCAAAGCTCAGACATAGTAACAAAAAACTTATTTTGCTTACTTGATGCAAATGTTCATAACGTAGTCGTTTGCAAACTTCTTTCACTCATAACACCAATGCCAAAAGTGTTTACTCTGGTTCAGATTCTCCAAACAGAAGGGCAACACAAATACTCCTAAAGAGGAACCATAGGGTAAGTCCTAACTCCTAAGTATGTTGCAAGTTATTTTAAGTTCTAATTTTTTTTTTGTAGAGTTTATACCTCCATCGACACCAGTGGAAACATCATCCACTCTGACAACCATATTGGTAATAGCTCATAAACTAAGTTGGAAATGATTAGCTGTTTCTGACAAATCCTGGGCTAATTCCAAAACCTACATAAAAATTCAAATCCAGGGAGCAGTATTTGACCCAACATCTTGAATAATTATCATTTTAAATCAAACCAAAAAAACATTGAGCAAAAATCGATATGGTTGCGACGGGATGTTCAAACTTCAGTTCTTAAGAATTACTTCCCCGTCTATTTTGGTTTCTACTGCAAAAGAAAATAAGTGTCGAGCCTAATTAATTCAATGAACCATGGTTTTTTGTTGGTGATGTCAGACTTCATCAGAGAATTAAGGAAACCTATTTTTGAAGGAGAGATTCATTGAGGTACACTCGTTCAAATTCCCTACGATGTACACAAACTAAACAGGAAACCAGAGTCCAGGCGTCTAGCATTTTCAACTCCGGAGCTGCATTCTGTTGCCATAGACAGAAACATTTCTGGAGGTCAACTTCTCCCCAAGCCGAGAGCTGCATTATCCAAAACCACCCCTGCCCGTTCTTGAGCCCCAGTTTCTCACCAAAGGTAGGGCGTACCGCGAATTCGGTCCAACCAGAAGAAAACACTCGGAAATGGAGAATTGAGGTCCGGGGGCTCACCGGCGCCGTGATCCGTAGGCAGGGACGACGAGGAGGCGACGGCGGGCGGGCCAGTGACGGTGCTGCTGCTGCTGGCGCTGGCCTCCACCTCGCGGTTGAGCGCCGCCGTGAAGGCCTCGACGTCGGCGCCCGAGTGGAGGCTCTCGTCCTGCGCAATTCGAACAGAGAGATGGGGCACCGCCGCGACCAAATCCCCCGGGGCTCCACCCCCCAACAATCCCAAAAAGAATGGCAAGAGAGGCTCGGGTCGGGCGGGGCACCTCGTCGTCCTCGAGGAGCTTCATGATGGGATCCATGGCGCGGGAAGCTCCGCCTGGTCGCGCGAGGTCGCCGTCCCCGTCCCGCTCGCCGCCTCGCCCCTCGCCGGCTTCACCGTCTCACCGAACGGGAGGAAACGAAAGAAGAAGAAATCCCTTGTGCGAGCAGCAGGACGGACAGGGAAGAAGGCCGGCTACTTTTCCCGAAGGCCCCTCGTGAGTTTTATTATCTTGTGGCCTCCGCGATTAATGGGCCTTCCTGAATCTGTCGCTTAATAGGCCTCCATCCGCACCGCCGCCGCCTTCGTGCGTTTTGTTTGGCTAAGGAAAAGCCCACTGTCTTACTAGGCTTGTAGCCCTTGCTGTATTTTTTGTGTGGCGAACTAAAGCCCACGCGCAAACTGGGCTGACAAAAAACAAGAATCAAGAACCCTTAAACAGCTTTGTTCAGGCCTTCTCATACGAAAAACTGCTGATTGGTGCGCTCAGGCCCAGAAGAAAACAGCCGATTCTCACGTTTCTTCCTCCAAGGAAGAAACCAATTAACCATGGTCCACGGCCTTGTTTTGCATGCTTTTGTCCATGTCACCGATGTCCGATGATAAACTGGAGGGGTACGGTGGTGATTTTCGCACCATCACAAGCCTGCAATCTTGAAAAGCAGATAGGGCACATACGCAGACTAAACTGCCATGCATAATTTCATCGATGCCTTAATGTCAAGTCCGAACAGTAAGGCCAGAATTCTCGACACACACAAACAGTCAAACAGCAACCATCTATGTCAGATTTGATGAAAAATGCTTGCTTAGTGTCCTCCTGATCTCCATCGGATCAAGAACGACGACGCCGAGTGACGAACTGACGATCTTCGGAACAGGGCAGAGACTTTCAGAGCAGCACACGTAATAAAACTACAAATAAAGTAATGATACGTCAGAAACTGGTTGTTTTAGTACTCTAAAGCCAATCTCAATGGGAGGTTTCATGGGCATTAAATACACTGTCATATCATCAGTTTTGCTGACATGGCAGGGTAATTAAGAGGGGAGTTTCATGGGATGTGAGGGGAGTTTCATCACCATGAAACCCCTGTGGCACAGTTATCTAGTTTCCAGTCTAGGTAACTGTGTCTATGAAACCACATTGAGACTGGCATAACACGTTATTAGATCGATGAGTTTCGCATGTAATTATTGGAATCAGACCATTTGAATCTGGGCTGCTGATCGGGCCTTCAGGACGATATTTTTTTAGCCTTGCCTTTGCTAACCTGGATACGGGAAAAACCCATAGCAGGAAGGGCAAAATCCCATGTGTTTCTTCCATGTGGCACATGGTGCCTGAACTTACTAAGATACATACATAATCGCTGTGCAGGTTGAGCTATAGGTCGCTACAATGTACCTTCGTCCTACAAAAAGCTAGATCAGCCGTAGCAGCAACTGCTCAATCATCCAAAAGAAGACGTTGATGAGTAGATGTACAACTCCGGTGGTTCATTGTCTCAGATTTTAGGGGTAAGCACTAACCCCTTTTCGAGGCAGATTGCGGTGGTACAGCATGGACAGTGTACCCAAAAGGAAGATCTCTCTATCCCTGCATCGATCTGTGTCCATATTTTTTGGTAGCTACAAAGACATATACTATGGTTTAAAATTCTCACATGCAGAGAGCCCTGATCCATGCTTGCATGTGTGATGTGCCCTGCTGGGCTCTTCTTAATGGCGCGTCGAACTTAGGTAGTTGGATCGGATCCACCAAAACGAATGTACCAAACATGACCTCCTGATCTAGTCAGGGATTGCATTGTGTGTAGTAGCACTGACTGTCCATGTTTGTACCTCGGCCGTTGAGGCTGTACCCATGCCTTTCGAATCATTGCTATTGGATTCTTGTTTACTCCAGCTGTGCACACGCAGCTTAAGTGGATCTACGCGTGGCACCTCTCTCTATGGTGTATTATTTGTGCAGCTCACTTTGTCATGTTGCCCCCCTGCAATCGGTTGAAGGCATTATTTTGGTTTTTGACGGTCGGCTCTGCAAGCAATATAGTGCTGTTAGATTCTTTCGTCCTGCCAGTAAGCAAAGGAGACAGAGATAGACGAGACATTATTGGAGATTGCTACCCTTCTGAATTTCTGATCATTGTTGATGGTTATTACCATGTCATTGCTTGTCATGTTCTTCGTTCGACCAAAGGAGACAGCAGAGACGTTAGGTTGAAAGATTTATACTCAGTCTCTCGCGGCAATATTATATGACATTATACGGCAATGATTTCTGCTGGTAAGTTTAGTTTAGATCTGTTTCATTTATGATATATTTGCAGATCTAATCGAAGCGGTTTAAGAGCATCTCCAAGAGACTCTGTAAAAGAAGTTGAATACGTAAAAATAGATAAACACCCTTAAAAACTGCATCCAATAGTCTCTCTATATGGCTCTCCCTGATATCCGGTTCTGTATCCCACCCTACACGCTCGGCATCTATGCCTACTCGCCCCACGCTCGGCATCCTTTACTCCTGTGCGGTCCCCACCTCTCCCAGTTCGGCGCGCGACTGCTCCCCGCGCCGGCGCCTTGCTTCTGGTGCCGCTCCACCAGCCTATCGGCGGAGTCCCTGGCCTCCTCCAGCGGGTCCCGGTATCCATGGCAAGCCACGCAGTGGCACACACGGCCGTACGCCGCCACCCACCGGAACATGAACAGCTCTATAGCTACTGCAACTTTCCAGTTATGCAGGCAGCTAGCTGTAGCAAAATTAAATTCACGTAGCAAATTAAAACTGAACTTCCATTTGATTCCGTCTTCTCCAAGCTGTACCACTTTCCCATGTGCTTCCGCCGGAGAGGTGTGATGCGAGCTTGTACTCCCAGCGGTGCGAGCTTGTGCTTCGACCTCCGAGCGGCGGAGAAGAGAGCTCGTGCTTTGGTTTGCTGTTGTCGTCGCCATGGATGGGAGCAGGAGGAGAAGTCCACACGTCGGTGGGCTGGAGAGATGAGAGTTGGATATAAAGAACGAAATTTAACTAATCTGTTGGATTATAGCCTAACATAGAGAGATAATCTTAGCCAAATGGATAGGTAAATGGGAATATGAAGAGTAGGATTTAGCTAAGCTGTTGGAGATGCTCTAAGTTAGCACTAGAACCACCGATGGCCCATGCCAGGTGCCCAGGTCCATGTAATAAGTTGAGATTATTGCATGATGAACTCATTTATCTCAGGGCAAACGTCTATAAAGATCTTAGGATAAGTTACATCGACAAGACGAAGATAACAGTGCTTACCCAATATGTAGTACTTGTTTAAACAGGTCAGCGCGAGATGTGAGATTCGCACAATAAAACCAAGCAAGTGTTTTTTGGCTTTGAAAACTAACAATAATCTCAATACTACTGCTGTAGTTTCAGCTAGGAGCTAGATAGGGACTTCCAGGATCTGCAGTGCCTCCTTAACAGGCCGAGTTGTCGTTCTCATATCACCAGACTTCGTTCATGGCAGCCAGTTATTAACCATTTATAGGTATTATACAGGGATGCCATGCTCTGCAAAAGGACACACTAGACAGAAGAGAACTGAATCACCTGCTCCACTCCAGTACACCGACTCTACGAATCACCAAGACATGGAGGACAGCTCCAGCTCATGTGTGGTGCTCAACGGGGGAGTATCAGATCATGGGGCACATGCGGCCACATCCCCCCAAATCATGCCATTGTCTCCAGATTCCCCGGCTTGGATGTTAATGCATGAGTTGTCCGGGCAAACCCACATCCCTCCAAGGCAGAGAGCATATGCACAATTCAGGATCCCCTCATTGTTAATCCATCATGCATGGTGTGGGGGGTCCAAATCTCCCATCATTCATTCATTCTGATCTCTTGCAAAGGGCCTTTCCTCGCATCCACGGTGACACATCCATGTCTTAGTTCTTTTCTTCTAATCGTGTGGCTGATTGTCGCACGTGGTGGCGATCGGTGATCGGGTTTCTTGGGGAGTTGTGGGAGTGATGTCGGTGTCGGGTCACAAATAATTGAGGTTGATGGAAAAGGATGGGGAAAACTAAGGCGAAGAAGGAAAGGGTATGCAAACCTTTTTAAGTAGCTAGCGGTATTCTAAATTTCTATAGTTCATGTGAACCGAACTCAGAGTTTAATATCGAATTAGGTAACATCATAAATTAATCTAAGAGAACTACTTTAGGTTGAAGAGATAACACTAGAAGTACGGTCGAAATTTGTATCTTTTTATATGTCGAGTTCTGAGCCCAACAAGTATGATAGCTAAAACTTTTGGCCTGAACATCATGGCCATTTTCAGGGGCAGATGCCGCAGATCACCAATTCAAACCAGGTGGTCTAAACCACAGTAAGGACGCATGGGTGGCTGTACTTTTTCACTTGGATGCCATTGAGATCTACAGATCTAGAAGCGGATATAACTGATCCGAGATGGCAATGCAACAAGATTGAGAAATCAAAAGGGGCGACGTCCGTACCGTTTCTAAATTCCTGAGTGGAGGTGTGTGATGTCAACAAGTTAGGAGCATGATTCCAGGCCGGGCAGGCAGGCATGCACACATGTGAACTGCCCTGGCCACTTTAGCTGTGATTGTCCCTCCGCCGATTCTTTTAAGCCTAGTGCCCCCGCCCCATAAATCTATTTTTTGGGGGGCATCATAAATCTATTTGTGGATAGATACATGGATGCACATATTTATAGCAAGTGGGGGTTGCTATGTTCCCTGCTTTTCTAGCCTGTCCCTTTGCTCGCCAGTTCGTGGTGGGGGCATCATTCCTTTGCAAATGCTTGAAACCGCAGTGACCTTGCCAGTCCAAAACTGCATTCCCTTCTCCCACCTCTGTGTGCCTTTAAAATAGGAGGTCGTCGAGTACTAGAGTGTCGAGAAAGCTAAGTGCCCCTAACCCTACCCTTCTCCTACGCCGGAAAGTGCCCGGCCTGTTGCAAGGTTCCTCGTGGCCGGCCTCGATCCCGATAAGCATCCGACTTGGAGAGGTCTCCACATCTTGACTTGTTGTAAGTAGAGCCTGATCCAAATCTAATAATAGTTTCCATTCTTCTTCCATCTCGTAAGATGGGTTCTGACAGCTTTCCTTGGTTTAAATTTCAAGTAATTTTCCTTACTACATGTATGGTACAACACCCTGCTGATTTATTTCCATCTCAATTTTGCAGAATCTGTTGCTGCAACATGTCAAGATATCATCTGAAGCAGTACGAGAAGGAGCACATGAAGATGGCCATGATGAAGCAGGAAGAGACATTCAAGCAACAAGTAAGCAGCAGCTAGCTTAGTACTCCAAACTAATCAAGAACCACATGCCACAGCATCCTAAATTGTTTTCAGGTAACCTTCATCGAACTAACGAGCTATATGCATGCTTTGTCCATTCAGGTCCAAGAACTGCACCGGCTCTACCGGGTGCAGAAGCTACTGATGACCGACGCCACGAACGTACAACAAGTAGCAACGCCCGCCGCCACCCGATGCGACCTCGAAGACGAGAGGCGAGCCGCGGAGAAGGACGCCGGCTCGAGCAAGTCATGGGACGACGCGTACTCGGAGCAGGGGAAGGCGGCTCCTCCCCAGCTTGTTGCCCTCCAAGAGAGCGAGCTCGAGCTGACGCTGTCTCTGGGGTGCTTCGGGACGCCGCCCGGGAAGAAGACGGCGGCGAGGAACAAGGAGACGTCGTCGAGCGTGGATTCCAGGACGAGCGTCTCGTCGTCGTCGACGGAGTCCGGCAGCCCCCACCGCAGGGTAGTCCTGCCTGCGCCGTCGTCGCTGATCGGGTCCGCGGCGGCCAAACCCACCGTCGTCGGGCAGCGTCTGGAGCAGGAAGGGCTGCAGCAGCCTCCTTGGCTCCACAAATGTCTGAATTTGGCACGATGACTGTCACACTGCATTCTTTGTAATACCAGTCATTCTGCAATTGTTATGCCACTAAAATGAAGGTTCTGTTACTATTCTCTTCCTGTTCTTTCTTTGATTCTTTTACCTCTTTGGATGAGGCCTGCTACTGCAGTCATTGAGGCTCTGACTTGGTGCATCTGTCCCCGACGTGCCACGACGAGATTTCAGTACTGAATCGGTTGGCAACTCGCTGCTAAATGGTTAGGAACTCGTGTCTAGGATGTAGAGGTGCAAGTTTATCTATTTTGTATAGTTTAGAAGGAGAAATAAAGTAGCATGCATCGTAATTATTATTTAGTTGACCCAAAAGACACCCCTATTAGCAAGGTTCAAATCGGTCAGAAACTCGCTGGATGTGAGCCTTAGATTTTTGTTTTTTCTCTACATTATACTATAACATAGCTTATAGTTGAGGATAATATATTAAATAGCAAACTTAGACCACAAAAATAACCTGAAATAAGTTTCTCCATACATTTAGCTTATTTCAGATTATTATGGTGGTTTAGATCGACCTTTTACCATTTATAACCTTGGTCTGCAAGCTATATTATACAGAAGAGAAACAAACATGTTCTTATTCACCCATGGCCCATGGTTTCAAACTCAGTTGACAAATGTAGTACCTAGGCACCCTGATTTTATGAAATGAAACGTTCCCGTTCCCTTAGGGATGGAGTGTTTTTCTTTTTCTTGTCTGGCTAAAATAATAAAATGGAGATGAAAACGATCATATCTCACATTTGGATTGAGGGAGGGTGAGTACACATATGTTTATCCCTTATTTTTTTGGAAAAAGTCCTATTTAGGTCCCTCAGCTAATGACCATGTTTGATTTAGGTCCCTAAACTCTAAAACCGGGTGAAACACATCCTTCAACTTTCAAAACCATCCATATTACATGCCTGAGCGGTTTTGGAGGGTAGTTTTGCTACAGTAACAATGGTTTTCTTTTGTTTCCTTTATTTATTTCTGCTAAATGTTATTTGAAAATTATATTAAATCATACCAAAATTATAAAATAAAAAATTAAATTTTACTCCATATGAGTAGATATGCACATTAAATATACTATGGTATCTTTTAGTACAAATTTTTTGTTTCACCTTTAGATCTATGCTTTTTCTATAAATAAAATAACTAAGTTATATATGATACAATAATATGATTTTTTCGTAATTAATGGAAATAATTTATATCTATTGTTTCTATATTCCAATTCTGGTGGATTTTTATGGAGACTAATTATTGTAGGCTTAAACTGTAATAAAAATTTTAAAGTCTTACGGAGTCCAATAAAACTAGAATTTTCATTATATGACTTTTCTATGATTTACTATAAATTTTGAAAGGTTTAGCGAAATAAATAAATAAAATGAAACGACAAAACCAATGTCAGTGTAGCAATACCGCTATCCAAAACCTCTTAGGGATATAATGTGAATGGTTTTGAAAGTTGAAGGATGTGTTTTATCCGGTTTTGGAGTTTAGGGAGCCAAATCGAACTTGGACGATAGTTGAGGGACCTAAATGACTTTTTCCTATTTTTGTTGGTGAAGTTACCTCAGCGTTTTAATTTTTTTTTTCCTAATTTGTATCTTCTCCTTTTTTGGGACCAAATGAGCCATGGTTTTGGGCCTTAGGCCCAATTTGGCCTGCCTGTCCTCCCCTGCGTTCAGCACAATGAAATGTCCCGATATACTTAGTGCAGGATGTTTTTATCTAAAAGAACTTAGTGTATGATGTTTGGTTGAGGAATAAGATAAGATCATCAATTATATTTTTACTCCTTATATTTTTATTTGGTTTGATTTGGAAAATGAAATTGGTTGATCAATAATCACAACGTCATTCCTCACAAGGCACCACAACCTGGGCACATGGCTAAACGTTAATAATGAGGAATTGATGCAGTGGCGGATCCAGCTCAAACAATTAGGTAAGAAAACATTATATTTCCCATGCCAAATCGGACATCATCTAGTTTAAACACTTTTAGCCTATGCCTTTTTCTCACATGTGCATCGGCATTAGATAGGGCAGAGGCCCTGAATTGAGGACTGTATCCAACCCGGCAAAAACCATGGACCAGTTCAATATGTCATTCCAGTTTAGATAAGGGATTCTTCAATAGAAACAAGCCTTATTTCAGCGAGATAATCATGAAGGCTAAAAAAATTCTAGCAAACATGGCAATGCATCGGGTAACAAATGAATTTTGATAAACGACGGCCCAACACGATGGGGTGCTTGATTGAGCTCCAGGCCTCCAGCCCAGCCCACAAAGGGTGTCATGGCTTCGCATGTGGGCTCCTAATTCCTAATCTACCTGTGTCCAGTATATACAGATGATACGCAACCAATACGCATCGCGATCCTTCTGTGTTGATGCTCTCCGCAACCTAGACGACGTGTTTAGCAAACCAGCTGCGTGGTCAAAATTGAAATGATGAGCCTGCAGCAGAGGCCTTATCCAACGGGGAGCTATAAGTCTATAAGGCCGTGTCCAACAATCGTCGACGTCGAGCTTGTGTCGATGTGGCAGACAGAGAATGTGCAGAAATACCATCGCTAGCGCAGGTTCATCGCATAGCTATTGGTAGAACTGAGAGGGGGTCACACGAAACGAGAAAACATCAGCTCGTTTTTTCTCTAATTTATCATTTCTCACTTCCGCGTGTGCTATCGACGTCGCTGGCACCGTTGGAGCCGGCCTAAGGTAACTCTTAAATTATTTAATCATCGAACAATATCAAAACAGTATACTAAGTTGGCTCGTTATTACCTCTAGCTAGCTCGTAGCATTTTCTACTCACTGAACAATGAAAAGCTTGAAGTTTACAACTGGTCACATCAAGCTCTTCACATAATAGAAAATGCTATGAGCTAACTAATGCCAGCCTAGTATACTGTTTTACTATAGTTTTGGCACTATTTGATGATTAAAGAATTAAAGAGCTACTAGCTTATAGCCTCTGGTTGAGTTGAAAGAGGCCTGGGGGGTGTTTAGTTCCAGCAAAAGTCCTTTTGCTGATGAACAGTACCCAAGCAAAAGGACTTTTAGGTGTTTAGTTCCAATGTGAGAAAAAGACTTTTTTTCAAAATGCACAATTTTTTTTCCACATAAGAGAACAGCATGAGCAAACATCATTCATCACCCTTCCAACAATTATGCTGCACTAAATCATCATCCATCACCAAACTATGTGAACATCACGATGACACACACATATCCTAGGTGACAAAGTACAAGCTACTAACAGCTCGCGCCAGCCGGACCTGGTTTCACAAGGATCTCTCTCAATGCAGGTGGTACCAAACAGCAAGTGTCCACCGTGACACCGTTATCAGTTCATCACCAGAGAAATTGTGTTGCATTTCGTGTACAGTAGCAACAGTAAAATTTAACCGCGATGTCAATAAACTATACTAGCAAAATTATACAGGCTAATTTAACAGCTACTGAAATTATACTAGCAACCAAAGAGATAAATAAGAAGAAATGAAACTGTACAGAAACAGAACTATAGATCAACTCAATCCTTGCCTTCACAATTTGACACCACACCATTCTGCCACTTGCTTGCATCCACTCTTCCACATCACATAGCCGTAGAAAGAAAAGATTGGAAAATGTTTAAAAACGATCACATCTGCAAAAGCTATGTACAGAGTCTCGTCCCACACTTCCACAGAAAACCATAAGCCCTTTAAAACCTCTTATTTACTCAAACAGCAAAACAAAACAACAGAAATGCAGCGCACTGCCTATATAATCTGTAACACATCACTGATTCAAGATTGAAATTCTTCTGCATTTACATGAAACGGAGGGACCGATCCTATGGGGCAAATTCCACTACAGTAAATCAATGACGGATCTATCAGTTATGAACCGAACACATCTACAAGGATGCTAGGGGGTAGGGAATTATTCAACACGGCAACCATCATCGAACTACCATAGAATCTAGGGTCACTCTTGACCACCCATATTCTGTCCTTCGGCCATGGATTGCATGACTACATTCACGCAGCATGAAAGGGATCATCACAGATAATCAACATGCTGAACATCCACAATAACAGTAACCTTTTAAAAATGAAAATGGAATAGTTTTTCTCAAGTCAATAGCCCACATGAACACACATCAACCAAGACATAGTAGCATGCATAACTGATAATAGTGGCGACCTTTCATCTGTGGTTCCATCTGCTCATGGAATGCAACCTTTCTGCAACATTCCGACCAATCCTTTCCACGTGCACTTGCATAAGAACCTGAAAGAAAGAAGGAATATGATACCATCAGGTAGAATATATGCTACAATTTTGAAGTTTTATGTAGTAGCAACACAAGTAAAGCAGCATGGCGCAAACAACATTACCATAACATATATAGCAGCAACCCAAGTAGATTTGAATCAATAGTACCGCCTGTTTTGATTCCATACACTAAAGCAGTCATTGGCAATTTCTTCACGCAAGTCATTCATATTACCATCTTCCTCCTCTGATGCATGGCCACTACCCTCGCTGTCCGTTTCTTCTCTATGGACCTCTACGTCCTCTGCCTCCTCCTCCCCATGGTCAATGATAAAATTGTGCAGTGCAGCACATGCAAGTATAATATGACTTTGTGTGACCTCTGGATAACTAGGGATACCTTTCAAAATCCTCCACTTCTCTTTCCACATCCCAAAGGTGCACTCAACCGCTGACCTCAGGCTAGAGTGGGCTTGGTTGAAAATCTCTTTTTTCGTGCTTGGGTGGCGTCCTGTACGCCACTGTTCTTGATGGTACTTCACTCCCCTATAAGGTGCCAAAAACCCAGTCTTGTTCGGGTATCCAGCATCGACTAGATAGTATTTGCCTAAGCATTAAGCGAACTATCAATTCATGACAACAACTGAAACCAAAATTAACGAACAATTAGTAATGCAAAAATGATCATACCTGGTGGTGGGTGTGGGAAATTGGCTCCATACTTTTGTTGTGCTTCTTTCAACACTCTAGCATCATGTGTTGATCCAGGAATACCAGCCGCAACAAAAGTGTACGTACGATCGAAGTCAACTATGCCCAATACATTCTGAGTCTTGTCACTCTTCCTATTTACATACTTGCCTACTTCCACCCCCGGTACACACACTTTGACATGAGTCCCATCTATAGCTCCTATGGCATTTCTAAAGCAACTGCCATACCGGTGTCGTGCAACCACAGGGTGAACCGTGCTATACATGGGGTCTTTAGGCCTCACATTATTTTTAGCAAGCTCAGACAGACAACAAATGACTTCATTGAATTTGGTACTCACAGTCCCACTTGACCTACAGAATATACGCTTGACAGTCCTAACCGATTGCGGCCCCCCCCAACATCCACAAAGTCAAACCAAGAGCCTCCTTAGATGACATTTTTGAAGTGCTTTGAAGACCATAGGAATCAACTAGGACTTGGTGCAAAAGCTCAAACACTGGTGGCCTCATCCTAAACATCTCATGGCAACCTTCCCAGTCAGCGGCATGCAAGTTAACATGATCTAGGCCAGACAGAACTGGTGTCTCCCTATATGGCCCTCTATGCAAGTATAGTTGTTCATGTTGAGCAAGGACTTTTGCCATTTCTAGGATTTTACGGATACCTTGCAAATCAGCCACGAGGATACGGGCGAATTCACGCCGGACTGGATCTCTGATTTTGTCGACCATCTCTGAACAGGCGTCATCGTCGACCAGAATGTCTCCTTCAGCATGATCCGGCTCATTCTCCGTTGTACTGGAGCCCTGCACAATGAAGTGATCTGCATTAATAGGGTGCACGAAAAAAATGCAAGTAATCTTACAAGTACATATTGTCCCATAAGCAAAACACAATTCAATGAACATGAAATCAGCAAAGCCACAAACCGTGAAGCGTAATGACAATACATGAAACTGACATAGTCCAAATTAAAAATAGTTCACAACACTCAAACATAAGCTAGTCCAGCTGAAAATTAAGCGACACACTCAAATAGTACACACAATTAGGGTACACAAACATGACTTCACACAAGAGACTAAAGCATAGCGTCTATATTGGCGATCCACGCCTTCCTAGCTTCTTCGTCATGACATTCAAGGAAGTGAGCACGGCAGTAGGGATCCTTGAACAACTTCATGAGCAAGAAGTACTCCCGACACAGAGGATCTACCCCACACGTCTTGGCCAAGTTCAGGCAGTGCTTAGCTTCCTCTGCATCTGTCATTTCTTTGTTCAGGAAGGTACTGAGTCCCTCCTGCACTTTTGTAGTATCTTCTTCTAGACCCTGCTGCAGAGTAGTCCAACAGCCTAGAACTGGAGTCCTGGACCGCTTGGAACCAGGGCCTGAGGTGTCATCTGTTCCACTTGTCCTCTTGCGAGAACTGGTTGAGTTGGGTGTGTTCTCCCTAAGTTGTTGCTTGGCAGCCATTGCATTGCTCATGTGGTCGTCTTCATGTTCTTCATCTCCGTCATCCTCCTGGCCTGTTGCTTCTTCTTCATCACCGTCCCCTGCCTCTTCTGTTTCTGGAGCCGTGGCAATCATGGTAGCAGGATCAACGGTTATGTGCCGGAACATATCATCTAGCCACTTCAACCAGGTGGGGCTTTCCCAGCTGAGCCGCATCACCTCTTGGCAGTCCTGCGGATCGTGCATGTGAAAATGCATTAGGTTTGTGTGAAAGGAAATGTTAACCAAACTGAATGACAACTTATGCTGCATTGAATAATTACCTTTGACAATTTCTGCCAAGTAGATTTTGGGGCGGTGAAACCACCCTTTCTGTTACGCCCTCCACCACTTCGACGACGCAAGACTGTATAAGCTACAAATATTCTGCGGAGGGTGTCCCTTCTGTTCTGCAAGGCCTTCTTGTTTAGCTGGAGGCCAAGCCTTTCCGCTAGTGCGGCTCTTAGGTTTTGCCATCCGACCTTCTTCATCCTACCGTTGGGGCAGTACCCTTCATTGAGTTGATCCATATACAGTTCACAATAAACGTCTGTTTCCACATCGGTCCACGTATGTCTATGGCGATGATTCTACGTAATAGCCAAACAATGACTTCCATGACAAATAATCCATAGGCACATCAAAATGAAACAAGACATTTCAGTCGGTGGGATCGGTTACCTCAGAAACATGGGCGTCGCCTTCGTCCATTTCTTCATCACTGTCATTTGCATCAGCACCAGCAGCAGCGGTGCCACGGGCAGCCATGGCACGGCTGCGGGTGACACGACCTGCCGGCTCGGGCTCGGGCTGTGAAATTGCCGCGCCCTTCCCCTTGGCTTTGCTCCTGCGCCTCGAGGGGGCCTCACCTCCGGTCGCACCGCCGTAGTCTTGTGCGCCAGGCGGGGGGCTGCGCCGTGATCCATCGCCACCAACACCGCGCCCAGCGCGTCTTCCTCCCTTGCCGGTAAATGTGAAGCCCAGACCCGCCGCCCTTGCGGATCTTGGAGGTAGCTGTGCTGCAGGCACGTCGTCGAAGGGCTGCAGGTTGAGACGGCATCGAACCTCAGCGTCGTCGTCAAGAGCCAGGCGAGATAGGCCTGGCGGACTCCCAGGTGGAGGTCGAGCACTTCCAGCGGCGCCTGAGGGGCCTTCCTGGGAGAAGAAGTCGAAGGCGGGCTTGGACGGCGAGCGCATTCCACCGGTGGATGCGAACGCTCCTGCTGCCTTTGACGGTGACTGGTAGCCGGTGGTGGATCCGAGCGCGCCGGGTGGTAGGTTGGCCCCCAGCGGTGGATCCGAACGTGCCGGGTGGTAGGTTGGCCCCGGCGCTAGATCCAAACGCGCCTGGTGGTTGGTTGGCTCCGGCGGAAAGGAAGAACACGGGTCGGTGATGGCCGAAGGCGGGCCCGAAGCCTACTCCCGGCATGTACCCGCTGCTGGGGCCTATTCCTCCGCCGGGAATGAAGCCGACGAAGGCTCCATAAGGCGCGCCTCCCTCCATGCCGGCAGGTGACCCGACCCCGCCCTGGGGCCCGTACGCCGCTGGAGGCTGGTTGCCCCCCTCCTGGTTCCCGCTGGGGTTTGGGAACGTCCCCGCCATCCAATCCCACGGGTTGCCGCCCGACATCCCCCGACGCAGACGCGCGGAGCGACGGAGAGGAGCAGATCCCGAGCTCCCGGCCGGTGCACGGCGTTTGGGAGCCAGGGCAACAGGGCCCCGAAGCTGGACGAATTCCGGCGGCGGCGAGATTACGGCTAGCGGCGGCGCAGAGGATTGGATCTGGATCTGCGGGGGAGAGGGAGCCGCGGGCGGTAGACGGTGTTGGGGAGCCGAAGATCCGGGAGACCGACTCCGGCGGACGGCCGAGCAGCGATGCTACTACGGCGAGCTGCGGCGCGGAGTACGGCTAGCGGCGGCGCGGAGTAGGGAAGCGGGAGAGCGGAGCGAGTGGATGAGGTGCGGCGGAGGAGGAGGAGCGCGAGCGGTGGAGGAGGAGGAGCGCTAGCGGCGGCGCGGAGTAGGGAACTGGGAGAGTGGAGCGAGTGGATGAGGTGCGGCGGAGGAGGAGGACGCGAGCGGCGGAGGAGGAGGAGCGCGGAGGAGGAGCGCTAGCGGCGGCGCGGAGTAGGGAAGCGGGAGAGCGGAGCGAGTGGATGAGGTGCGGCGGTTGCGGCGGGTGGAATGGATGCCTGCTAGGGTTCACTGGCCACGGGTTATGCAACCATTTTCGTGGGCCCCACACAATGCGGCCCATCAGATGAACATTACGCAGCTTCCTCTTCCCATGAACAGTAGATGGGCTGAATTTGAATAAAAGTGACCTACTACTACTCCAGTCCAGGTAGTACTAGGATTCGTGCGATGCCTACACCGAAACAAACATCGAACAGGAGGCCGCACCCACGCTGCGCGGACACCATCTTCACGTGCCGTCACATGGCCCTAGACGCCGACGCGTGCACGCGCCCCACGGGAGGGGCAAGCGCCACTTGCGCCAGGCCAGGCGAGTGCGCGGCGCCGCTGCGGCGATTCCTTCCTCCTCCCCGGCCACGTGAAGTTATCGTGACGGGCGGACAGAGGGTGGCCAGGTGCATGCACCGGACCAGAGGACAGGGGGCCGCGGCCTCCAGCGTCCAGGGGCCGAATCGGACGATACCACGTCGCTGGCCAGCCGTACGCTGACAGCGGCCGTGGCGTGGCCTCCCCGCCCGCGTAGGGACACGGACCGGGGGCCTCCTCCTCGCCCCCGCCTCCCTGGCAACCGGAGGCGACGCGTCGAATCTTCCCTCCCTCCCTCCCCATCCGGCTCGGCGTAACGGCAACGAAAGCTGCAGCTGAAAGCTTTCGTCACCGACCGGACGACGACGTGCTCGGGCGGAGGCGGCGCGTCCGACGACGGGCGGCGACGCCACCCAGGCCCAGGCGGGCGGGCCCCGTGGACGCGTGCGTGCGGGCCCCTCATCGAGGCCAGAAATCTCGGGGGTCGCGACGTCACGCCACCACCCGGAGACGCGCGGGCCCCGCGAGAAGTGCGCGACGGATGCGGCCGCGGCGGGCGGTGGCCGTGGCCCCCGAACCGAGGAGGGAGGGATGATGGGCCCAGGAGAGGAGAGGGAGGGCGAGCACGCTCGGCTCCGCACCCGCTGCGCTGCTCGCGATCGCCGCGCGGATCCGTGGCGGGACCCTCCGGCCGGGTGCGGGACAGGGGGCACGAGCTGCGGTGCGCCTGTTGTGCCGACGGGACAGGGCGACCCCGGAGTCCTTTGTCCGGCCGTGCTCCTACAGTCGTACCTTTTTCAACTCCTGAAATTTGCTGGAACTTGCTTGAGACCGCATGCTCTTTATTCTTTATATATACTGCCTACAGTTTAGTATCAGAAGTCGTTTAGGACAGCGACACGGTCACCAAAGCACAACTTTGACTTGTCTTTTCTATAAAAATATTTCTTAAAAAAGTTATATATGTATATTTTTATGAAAGTGATATTCAAGACCAATTTATTTATATGATTTTCACATTTCCAAACTCAACAACTTAACTATTATTTATGATTTATATTCCCAATGTGTGACTAAAACCTTGTCCAAAACGACTTCTAATACTAAACTGGAGGGAGTCGTGGATGAAATGGTCCTGGAACGATCAAAATTACTAGTACATTTGCATGAAAATCTACTACTAGCGTGCAATCGTGCACTGCTTATGTACTCCACTCCAAAAAGCCGCTACTACTGCTTGCCCACAGCATGCGTAGACGTCTAGACGAACCAAGAACAATGGCTGCTCTGCAGCCAGCTCTGGCTGCTGGTTGAGCGGCCTCATCCGTCAGCCCCACCATCAGCCAGCCGAACAGGCCCGAAGGTGCACGGGAAATTGCAGCAGCAATCCGCCGACCGCTGTTCCGTTCTCCATCCCACACGCCCGCTGCGTGCGTCGCCCGTCCGTTCCAATTCTCACAGAGTGGTGCAGGTGCGTCGTGCGACGTGCCCGCTTTTTGTCCCTGTACGTGCGGTACAGAGCCCGGATGGACTTTGGGGCACCCGTGTCGGCCACTGCTCGCATCTCTCCGTCCACTGCCTTCTCTCTCCTCGTCAGGGCCTCGCGGGCGGGTCGCTGCGTGTTAGGTTGATCTCTACCCTGATAGGCCTAAAGGCCCATTGGACCCTTGACCTCGCATCCTGATCGGGGATGCCCAGCCCAATAAGGCTGGTGGGCCCCTGTCGCGCAGTGCTATAAATAGAGAGGTGGGGCCAGGACAAAAAAAAACGAGGTTCACCGCTACAGTTCATTCCCCACCTCCAAACCCTAGCCCGATCGAAAGGAGGCGCTGTATGCGATGGGAAGCTCCACCGGCGCCGCCACTGCAAACTCGTCGACGGGACTACACCGACCGTCGCTGCACGTGTGCAGCCTCCATCGACGAACGAGTCATCGATAGCCAAAGGTATGGATCACATAGAACATCATATTTCTATAGTTTACCCCACTTGATCTACTCCTAGCCGATCCACAGAACTAACAATTGGTATCAGTCGCCAAACTAGCGAGTAGATTTAGCAGGGGAAAATAATGAAAGATTTGATCACGGATCGAAAGAAGAAAGGAAGAACCAAAAACATTTCGATCTTGAAATCAAAGGTTTGTATCTCGAAATCAAAGAGAAGAAAGACAGACCCGACTTCGATTCGAATCGGGAGGAAAGATTGAAAGAACGAATTTCGATTCGAATCGAATCGGAAGAGAACAGAACAAAAGAATGAACATACAATCGATTCGGTTTCGGATTGAACAAACTTCGGTCACGGATCGATGGATCGAAGAAACAAGAAAGGCAAACCCTAACATGAGAAGGTCGACTCACCTCGACGAGCCGCACTACGGGGGTGCCACGCCGGCACGCCGTGAGGGCACCCCGGCGAAGCTCCTCGGCGGAGCCGCGCGCGACACGGTCGCACGCGACGCCGACGAGGAGGCCCGCAAGGGAGCAACAGAAGGGACCGCGGCGGCGGTGTGCGCTTCCGTCCAGGGGAAGAACCGATCGAAGAGATTTCGAAAAGAAAGAAAGAGAAACAGAGGAGTTTTTTCGATCTTAGAACAAAGGAAATTCGTTTTACCCGAAAGAAGATCTTCAAATCACAGAACTCGATCTTGGATCGACAAAGAAACAACTCAAAACCCTAAACCTAACCCTAGAGTTCAAAGAAAGAGAGAAAGGACAGGGAGGAGATCCACCAGGGTCTCTACACCGTTGTCGTCACCGTCGGCGACATGTCGTCGCCGCGTGTGAAGAGAACCCGAGGCACCGCCGCTCTGCGAAGTGCCCTCGGCGTGCGGAAACGGGCCAAAGGGCACCGTCGCGAATCAGCACGATGGTGGCGCGCTCTCCCTCGCGGGGAACGCGCTCGTCGGTGAGGGGAACCACAACGACCCCACCACCCTCCTCCGGCCGCCATGGCTACTGCTCGCATCTCAAACGGAGCAAAGAAGAAGGAAAGGAAGCTAAGGTCGCCGGACCTGGCGGCGGACCGGCTGAGCACCGGCTGCGGCCGAGAGAGAAAGAGGGGAAAAGAAATTAGGGTTAGGGTTGTTGGAGCCGGCCGTCGAGTTTTGTTACCACGATAAGCGCGCTTGGCCGTCCGATCTTCATCGATGGTCGAGATCGACCGGCGATGCGATGGGCTAGCTTTGAGCCCAGGCGGGATGGAGAATTCCCGGCCCAGGCCCAGGTTGCGGCCTGGGACGCAAGCATTGCGCGACGCACAGCTGGGCTGCGCGCGAGCTAGTGGGCCGCAGGCGGCCTGCGTACACAGAAAGTTTTTTTTTTCATTATTATTATTATTATTATTCCATTTCAGAAGCATTTTTTGATAAGTTATGCATAGAATATGATCTCTATTTAATTTGGATAAATGGAGGATTGATTAGAGAATTGAAAGATTGTAGAGTTATTGCTTCTGAATAGAATAATATTTTATATTTTCCGCTTCAAAGTAAAAGATTATAGACAATATTGGTCACGAATAGTTTTATTGGTTATCGAATCCTTTTAAAGGAAATGTTTTATCCTCTAATTAAATTAGAACAAATGAGAAAATTTTAATTAGAGGACTAGAAAGATATTTATTTCAAGTGAAATTATGGTATTATTATTTTCTGGCCAAAGCTGATAATAATAATATTATAATTAAATATATTTATTTAAAGAAATTATGATATTGTTATTTTCTGGCCAAAGCTGATAGTAATAATATTATAATTAAAGATATTTATTTAAAGAAATTATGATATTGTTATTTTCTGGCCAAAGCTGATAGTAACAATATTGTAATTATGTGAGTTTTATGTTTAAAGGTTTAAATCTCTGATGAAGTTTGCATCAAAGTGATCAATTCTTTCAGGGAATAGATAAAGATCAAGAAATTCTCTTGAGCCAGAGGAAAATTTTGCATCAAGTGATCAGTTTTCCAGAGATCAGATGAAGATCAAGAAATACTCTTGAACTAGAGAAATGTGTATTTCATGTTTCCGCTGCAATAAAGATGATTACCTTCCTACTGAATTCGAACCAAAGGGAGAATTTAGTGTGAAGTGTATTGTTTTAACAGATAATTAAGATTTCATACATTATTTCCATTTCTGCCCAAAGGTGATGTGGAGTTAATGTAGAAGTATGATGTTCTAATGATTCAACAGATAATTGAGTCTTCATATATGATATGGAATTAATGAAGAAATAGATGTTTTATTGTTCTAAACAATAAATTGAGATTTGGTCATACGTTATTTTCATTTCTGCCCAAAGTTGATGTGAAAATAATGTAAAAGGTTGATGTTTTGTTCTATTTTCTGCCCAAAGGTGATATAGAAAGAAACAAAGTTTTACAGAGTTTAATAGTTTACTATTGAATGTTTTCTCAGACAAAAGATTTCATGTTTTCATTCATGAAAACAAAACGAGATAAAAGTTTGGGTACAAGTGACCCAAAGATAACAAAGAATGGAGGTAATAGTATGAGGGAGTATACTCTCTCTATAGAATGACTTCAAAAGAAAAGAATTCTTGGATATCAATCCAAGAAAGATATATCATTGAGAGTGTTGTTTGAGAAATGTTCTTTTTTTTATTACATGCACTCTTTATGAAGAAGATTTGACTAAATTCAGATACATGTTTAATTTGACCAAAGTCAGATTAAGCATGTGTTTGTTACAGAATATTCGGAATTATTTCTGAATTTGATATAGAACACGAGCCAATAATGACATTATGGGAAAATCCCTGCATGACAGGGTAAAGTATAAGAAAGGAGTTATCCTGCATCACAGGAGATATATATGATGACTCATGTGATTTTATTGGATCATACTCTCAGACAAAAAGTATGGAGTAGCTTCTATGCTATCCTAGTATCGACCATGCACTTTCACGTGCCATAGTCATTAAGGACTCAATGAGTCTCAAAAGAATTAAAAGATTACAGACGAACCTCAAGAGAAGAATGATATGCAAGTGTGACTTGCGAAAGAATTATTGATAAAGAACTCTTTTGTGAATTGAGGAAAGTGTACTCCCAAATAAATCAGATATAACATTGTTTGCATGATATGCTCATGTGAATAAGTTGCAGAAGTTATGAATGGTTTCGAAATTGTGGTAGAAGAATTCACACCACATTTCGAGGGGGAGAAATGAAAGACAATTAAGAAAGATATTTCCCCATACGACAAATGTGATGCATAGTATGCATCTAAAGTGATCTATAAATGATCGTTCAGGGGAGTACGACGGTCATATTGATGATACCCCTAAAGTAAAGAAATAGATGTATTCCTGGATCTTTCACTATTCTGGAATACTAAGATTCTAAGATGGTGCTTAAAGTGCCATAGATAAAAAAAAGAAAGTTTCAACAGAGTAAACCCAAATAATAAAGTTTAAAGATGCCCCATATTTGAAAGATGAAGAGATATGGGGGAGCATGGTATGAATATACCTAAGGCTCGAATAGATTGTACCCGGGGGAGGATGTTGTTTAGCTCTATAAGAAGATTAATAAGTAAATTATATATTGCCTCTTGGCAATGGAAGACAGTAGAATCAATTACCTTTTGGTAATAAAGAGTAAACAACAACCCCATGTTGAGGCCTCGGGTGGTCTCCAAGAATAAGGAAATAAGATTTAATTGGCAAAAGAATTGATGATGAGTCTCGGAGATGTTTGGGACTCAAAAGTAATTCCCAATGGAGCCAAAACAGTAGACTATAAAGGGTCTACAAGATGAAATGTGACTCCAAAGGGAATATGTCAAGACAAAGCGCAACATAAATCGGAAGATTTGTGCGAAAAGAATGAATAGATAGTGGCACACAATTATCTGAGTTACATAGGATGAAAGAAAAGGTAGCATTCACAAATAGAATTTTATGAAAACTGAAACATGGCACACCTTATGGTTTTGCCGTGGAACTAAAAGAATATAAGAGATGTTGCCTGAAGAAAATCTGTTATGGACTAGAGCAAGGCTCTAGACAGTAGTCAAAAGAGTTAGTTTCCGTTTGGGTTAAAGAAAAATGAGAGGACAATTATATTTGTGCAAAGATTTAGAATGGGAAAATTCATTTCCTGATCCTGTAAATGTGGATGATGTCCTACTTAATAGTGGAGATGTGGACCTACTACAGGAGGAGAAGAAGTTATTGTCCTCAAAGTTCAAAGAATGTTCTTGGTGAAATGTCTCTGTTTAAAAGGATTGAGATTCACCGAGATAGAATAGAAGGGGGTATAGAGAATGTTGTATAGGCATGCTAAGAAAGTTCTATAAAGAATGCATGCGAGAAAAATATACGCCTGTTCTTATGAGTCAAGGGTAACGGATTTGGAACTTTAGCGTTCCAAGAAACGACATGAAATAGATCAAAAGAATATGGTACCATATGCTTTAGCTGTTGAAAGCTCAATGAATGCAAAAGAATATTGTTACCCTGACATAATTCACGAATTCGGGTTGTTTTTTGGCAATGTCCAGTCCAGATATAGATCACTGGAATGGAGTAAAAGAACATCGGCCTCATGCTAAGTTGAAAAAATCAAGTGCTCTCAAAAGATTGCGAGTACAAAGACAGAATATGCGCGCTAAGTTAAAAAGGATCAAATATTCTCAATGGTTGGGAGTGCGAAGATAGAATATGCGAAATGTTTAGCGAAATCCACAATTGTCGCTAACTTTCGCGTTTGGAGTTTTTTGTGTGGAAAAACCTCCAAAGAATGAAACATTTATCATCATTGTGATGAAAGATATGACTTAGCATGATACAAGGCTGAGGGACAGGCAATATGGTTTAAGAAAAACCCGTGCCCAGAGTTGATAATGGTTAATAACAGCTATGACCATTCAAATTATCCGATCCTTTGACAACGAGTCAAGTGTGGCGCCAAACGCATTGACACAGAAGTACGTGTTGTAAAGGAGAGAGTCCGAAATCGTATTGAAATGCATTGTGCATAAAAGTAACAGACAATTGTTAGTGGATCCGCTCATTAAAGGCTTACCGCCCAGAGTCGACATGGGTTCATGGTATAGTCTATGACTTCCGGACAACAAGAAGGCCCGAAAGAAATAGAATTTGTTTCAAAACAGAGAGGTGTATTGTAGCTGTTGATTCTATCGGCGATTAGACCGTGACGATGAGACATGCTCTATGCATTAATCTATGATGGAACGAGTACGTTGAAAAGAATTGCTTCGAAGCATAAGGTTAAAAGTATAAGATGAGATCAAGGGGGAGATTGTTAGGTTGATCTCTACCCCAATAGGCCCAAAGGCCCATTGGACCCTTGACCTCGCATCCTGATCGGGGATGCCCAGCCCAATAAGGCTGGTGGGCCCCTGTCGCGCAGTGCTATAAATAGAGAGGTAGGGCCAGGACACAAAAAAAACGAGGTTCACCGCTACAGTCCATTCCCCACCTCCAAACCCTAGCCCGATCGAAAGGAGGCGCTGTATGAGATGGGAAGCTCCACCGGCGCCGCCACTGCAAACTCGTCGACGGGACTACACCGACCGTCGCTGCCCGTGTGCAGCCTCCATCGACGAACGAGTCATCGATAGCCAAAGGTATGAATCACATAAAACATCATATTTCTACAGTTTACCCCACTTAATCTACTCCTAGCCGATCCACATAAACTAACACTGCGTTGATCCCTCGTCAACGCCGTACCCACAAGACGCGGCGGGGCCCGTGCCTCCGAAGCCTCGGCGCAAACGCATCGAGAGAGACAGACGCGGCCGCTGGTCGTCACGGCGTCGCGATCCGTTCGTTTTCCACAGTGCGTCAGCCTTGGCGACGGCCTCACGTAACGCAAACGTGATCGATCCTCGCCCGATTACCAGGTCAATCGCGATAGTAAACAAGATACATGCGGCTCCAATTATACAGTCACTGTGAGTCACACCTCCAAGCTTAGATAAGATGGGAGAGCACAAAAAATGGAGCTCAGCTTAGTACTATCTATTAATATAATTATTAAAAAAAAGAAGAGAAAATGGTTCGTTACTCTCGGGTGGGGGTGGCCACCGGCGCTCTCATCTCGCCCACGCAAACGGGGCGTCCAGGCCGGCTGCTCGCATGTTTTGTTTTCTACTACTACTACTACACAACAAAATCAAAGGCCGCCGCAGAAACGAAGGAAAAATGGCCTCGCTCGCCGCCGGCGACGAGAGGATCGTCCATCCTGGTAGCTATCACACGGTGGTCATGCATAGAACCCACCCACGCACGCAGGGATTAGGATTAGCGCCGCCCGGGGATCATCAGGCTCAGGGGAAAAGGTTGAGCAGCACCGGCTCCCTGTCGCCGCCGCCGCCGGTGGTGGTGGTGGTGGTGGTGACGGACTCGTCGGAGCTCATGGACGGCGTGCCGGGCCGGAGGAGCGGGGCCCTCCGGTCCCCCGTCGCCGGCGGTGACCCGGGGCTCAGGCACAGCCCGAGGTCGCACGACGCCGCCTCCGCCTTCCTCGCCCGCTTCGCCGTGGAGAAGGTGGACCACCCGCCGGCGCGCTTGCCGCCAACGCCGGCGCCCGCCGGGCCGTAGAGGTCGCCGCTCCCGGTGCCGCCGCCGAGCTCCGGCAGCGGGCCGATGGCGCCGCCGCGGAGCACGGTGTCGACGGCCGCCTGGCAGAGGTGCCAGTTCCCCGTCCCCAGCAACCCCACCGCGCCGTGGACCGGGTTTATGGTCCGACCCGCCGCTTCGTACAGCAGCGACTGGAACAACGCTGCGCAGGGGATGGATGGCAACATCATCAGCTTTGCAAATCGAGCTGGTGCAAAGGTAGGTTAAGCATGTGGAAGCTCGCGATTAAATACCGGGGCGCTGGGCGTCGGGGACGGCGGAGATGAAGGAGAGGAGGCCGGCGCGGCCGAAGAACTTGGCGACGAAGACGGTGGCGTGGCCCTGGGCGTCGGCGGCGTCGATCCACTGGAGGCAGGGGCGCAGCACGCAGGACTCGCTGCAGCCCTTGCGCAGCACCCGGCACCCGTTGCAGCTCATGATGCCTACCAACCAAGCTCAGCAGCTCACAACCCTAGCTACAGACAGTCTGCAGAGATACTAGTACTAGCCGCTGCTGCGTTGCTTGCACTAGGAAGGAAGGAAATAGCCGGAACGAAGAGAGAACGGCCGGTGAGGGGGATATATAGGCATAGCTGCAGCCCTGGACGCAGGCAGGCAGGCAGGAGGTGGACGAGAACGAAGCCGCCCAACCATGGTTGGTTACTTGGTTAGGTAACCAGGCTTGGACCTGGGTCACACGGACCCTCCCAGAGAGCAAAGAGTGGTGCGGTGACCGGGGGGAGGTATGCCCGCGCCAGGAAGTTCCAAGGTCGTGGGGTGCGCGGGGGCGGGCGGCGCCGTGTCTCCGCGGCCGGTCGGGCACCCGCGGGCCGTCGGATCCGATCCTCCCGAGGCGGAGCGGGGCGGGTTCCACCACGCGGCGCGCCGCACGTCGTCGCGTACAGTACGTACTCGCGTGGTGGTGGTGGTGGGTGCGGTTTGCCGCTTCCGCCCTGCCCCCCCACACCCTTGCCTCCCTTGCTTTTTCCGTGCGGGCGTGTGGGGCCGGATGGAGACGGGTGCGTAGATTCGGGTGTCGGGGAGCTCCCCCACCCACCCAGACCCAGGTGCGTCTGACTCAGCGTGCCCTGGACCCTTGCGCCGCGGATTCGTGCTCTCCCTACCAAATGCCCTCCGATCGCGACGCACTGCGCTGCGCCTTGTGGTGTTTAGGAGATTTCGCATCATCATTTGCTACTATCTTAGGCCCCGTTTAGATTCAAAAAAGTTCTCCAAAAAACCACTATTCATCCAACTTTTTCCTATTCATCCCACCACTTCCACTCACATAACACTATTCATATACAGTGTTTTTTTTGTGAACAGTGTATTTTCGGGGAATCTTTCCCCAATCTAAACACACCCTTAATTGTTTAACAGTGATCGGGTCGGATGGCTGTCTTAGTGCCCGACACATGTCAACGAGCTGTAAACCTTGCCCCTGTCTCCCCCGTTCCTTTGTTTGCCAACGGATATTGGATAGCTGTAGTATGTAATCTTATCTGCCCAGCATGGTAAATATCATTCCTGCGGCCCTACCTAAGGGGAAATTGGACATGCGTGCTTAGCCGCTTGCACGCACCGTCTCGTCCCCTCTCGTTGTAATAACTGGCCCTTCGTGCTTCTTGTTCTGCCGTCTGTCTGAACAAGCTATACTACGTGCTTGGTACTACTTGCCAGGATGGCCGTGGCTCAGTACCATCGAGAAAAGCTAGATCGGTGCCGACTAGTAGGATCTAAGGCCATGTTTAGTTGGGAGGAGAAAAATAATTTTTTTTTCTGCGATGCGTGTTATGTGAAGGGGATGAATAGAAAAGGCAAAAAAGAAATTTTTAGAGATGCGTGTTCTGTGAGGGAGTTGAACAGGGAGTAAAAAGTACTGTGAGGGAGTTAAACAGGGAGTAAAAAGTACTTTTGAGAACTAAACATGACCTACACACATCCATCAGGGCTTTCGCCACGAGCATTGGCTGCTACTGCTATCACAACAGTTGCACATGGATATCATTACGCGAGCCAATACAGGATAGTACTATACATCGAAGGAAACAGTAACATATAACTGCGCATCCATTAATGTATATACAGTTTGTTTTTTCACATGTTGCCTAAAAAAGAGGCCTCAAACAACAACGTGGATTCAAGTAGCGCTGCAAAACAGACAGCCCAAAGTCTGCAGCTTTGCACTTCCAAAGTTGCACACTGCACACAGATGAAAACTAGTTGGACCAATCAAGCTCGAGTTATAATACTATTGCTCCCAACAAATAGCCTCAGCCCAGCTCCCGGGTCCATTGCATCTAGCAGGTACCAAAGCAAAAGCAAACGCTTCTTCCAACTTTTGTGGCTTTCTTTTACATCCACCGCCATATATCTATGCCCTCTTGCCAGCCTCCTCCCCGATGGTGGATTGGTGGTTGTTTCTTGCACGTAAGCCCTCCCGATCCGATTGATTTTCCCAGAATTTTTAAGGCCCGCAGCTTTTGGCCTTTGGGAATATTTTGATCCCCCGAGCGCCGCAACTTGCGAGGGGCACCTCGAACTTTTTCGCCGCATAAATTTTCCAACTACCGATTTGCGCCTGGACCCCCTGCGTGCCTGCGCCTGCTCCTGATAAATATGCCTGGAGCCAACCGGGGTCGCATCGCAATCGGAGGCTCTGCCGCTGCGGATGTGACGGCGATCTTCTCGATTGGGTGCGCGCACTGACGTTTAGCAGCGTCCGCCCCCGCGAATCATATCTCGATAAATACTCCATCCTTAAAAAAAAATGCACAGGATAGGAATAAACCCATTCATATTTTTTAGTTCATCAACTCATCTGAACTCTAATATCCTGCTGCCTCAGTTATTAGGATTGTTCATTTTTCTAAATCATCGAAGCCTATTTTAGTGATTCTTTGAGTAACGTAGTAATGTAATTTTTCCTCCAGGTTGATGTTTTTTTTTTTGTTTCCTTTTGCTTCTCAGGGCCTGATTGCAAAGAAAGAAAGAAAGACCTGGCTTGAAGGGAAAAACCAATGAATAAAGAGCCCAGGTTGGCCTTCTTGACTGACGCAATACTAGAGCTGGCCGTCAATATTAAACAAACAGAATAGTTAAAAATGTACGTGCTCGATGAGCTTGATGAGTTACGTTGGAGTGGATATGATAAGAAAGAGCTATTGTAAACTTTTGGAGCAACACGGGCCAGCGGTAGACGCACGGCAAGTTTTGGACCGTGTGGCTAGATTATTGGCGTGTTTAGCTCCTAAATGTACTTTTTACTTTCTATTCATCCTCCTCACAGAACACGTATCCCCCAAAGTTCCTTTTTTCGCTTTCCTATTCATCCCCCTCACATAACACGCATCCCAGAAAAAAAGTACTTTTTCTTACCCCGGCTAAACACAGCCTATATATGCTTTGGTGAAACCATAAAAGCTATCGGAATTTTGGAGCTTCTCCTACACTACATTATCAGCAATGCAACTTTCTTTAGTTTGCTTGGTTTTACTACGAGCCCACTCATCACTAGTGCCCATCTTTTTCTCGATGGAGATTTTTCAACGATTAAAGCCTAAGCTCTACCGGCTAATACTAGGGAGGATCGGGCAGGCCGGCCGGGTCCGCCTCTTTCTTCCTCCCCAAGAAAGTGGGTCAAATCTAGGGAAAATCCTATGCACATCATTTTCTATATAGATTATTAGCCATACGTAGCTAGCTTATTTAGGCCACCATGGTGCATTTCGATCGAGACTTGAAAAGTTTCATCAGAGGCTTCTATTATCAAAAGAGACAAATGTAAACAGCGACCCGCGGCTGCCAATAAGCATACTGGGTAGTCCAATTTGGCAGGGTTAATATATGATTACGCTTGACAAGGTAATCGAATTTGGCTTCGCAAAAGGCAATGAAGCCAATTAATCTCGGATGTAGGCGTCGTGGTCATTAGCCATCCCCAGCTTTTCTGAAGAAAAAGGCCATGGAATTTTTTTAGCTAGCTATAGGGGTATTCACATTGACACCTGAACAACCACCGTGGGCCAGTACGCATGCATGAGAGCACATAAACCCTCTCTGCCGTACGAGTATACGACATGACCAAACAACCAGAAGCTGTAGTGCGACCCAGAAACGATAGAGCGCGCGCTCGTAGAGTACACGAGAGCGTACTACTCTCAGGCTGTCTTCATATTGAAAAAAAGTGATAGAAGTTTTAGATGAATAGTACACTGGGAAGCGTGTTCTGTGAGTGGGGTGAATAGGAAAAACTTATTGGAGAAGTATTTTTTCATGAATCTGAACACTGGCCCACTCTCTCCACGATGTACAGTACCTCCGCAAAGGCAAAGGCCAAAGGCAAAGGAGAAGTGCGGGGCGTGACACGAGGCATTATTGCGGCGGACGCCGGCCGGCCGGCATCATTGCGATCGCGCGATCCATCTCCATCCATCATAAATTCCGGCTTGTTTCATGTTTTTTCCGTATGCGCTAGGCTACGCGAGAGCTTAGCAATCGCGAGGATGCTTCGTCCGGCGGCCGGATGGGCAGGCTAGGTTTGGATTGGACCATTGGATGCCAAGCTCAAGCACTTTACGTTGCGAGAGGAGGGGGGCGGAGGAGAATGGACACCGCGCGCGGGCGAGCATTGGATCATCGGATGTATAGATCGCCGAGGGGACAGCCATATATTCCTCGAGGGTGCAAGTTGAGGGCCGGGGAATCATGCACGGAGAGTTCCGTCAATAATTGTGCTGCCTCATGCATCCTAGCTTTGCCTCCGATGATACTCGCGCAATGCAATTTCATCTGATCTCCATTTGCTTGCACCCAGGGGACATATTACAACAGAATCAGAAGTTACCAAATACTCAATCCGGAACATACATACTAGTCAAACTAACACTGAAGTTACATAGTGCCAGGATGGTTCCTTTATCCAGAATTCCAAACCGACTAAAATTAAGACAAAATAAGTTCCTGAGCCAACAGAGAACTAAAATAAACTAAAGCATACTATGTATCCAATATACAATCACCTGGAATATGAAATGTTTCCATGGACAGAATTCATTGTGTTCAGTAATAGATGGATTAAGATACTAGCGTTTCACCTCAACCAAGCTCTGCGTCAACTAATAAAATTGACATCACCTTAAGAGAGTTCATCTAACCATCTGACTGAGACTGTCACCAACTGATTAGACTACTACTGGGGAGCGGCCAGTGCCTTAGGCTTTGGTTTTACCTCGACTTCATTCACTGTCCTGATAAATATAGCATCTGGCTCGTGCCTGAAAAGCATAAAAAACTCTGGTAAGTAAAAAAAAAAATATTAGTCTAGGAAAGCAGAGATTTGTCAAACAAAGTAGTTCAGTATTACGATTTTTCTCCCTCCTCGTAAGTGTAGCTGGATGCCACAGCAAGCAGATGGCCATCCTTACTGAATGAAAGAGCAGCGATGCTTGATGCATACTTTGAGTACTGCAGTCAAAAGTAAGGAGATCATGAATACAGGAATCAGTTCAGACTTCAGACAGCAACATCCCAATGTAGTAACTATCACTTGTTTTACCTGATATAGTCTTTTCTTGTTAATACCATCCCATACATTCACAAACCCATCACAACCTCCAGTGGCAAATGTTCCATATCTGCACAAAGACAAGAAAGTGAAAACTAATGATACAATAAGATACCAAACTGCCAATAAAAGTGAAGACCAAGACATTACATCGGATGGAAGGCAATTGCATTAACAGGATAAACAGTGTCCCTTCCAGCCTCTGATTTCCGGTGACACTTGAAAGCATACCTACACAAAAAATTGCAAAAAAATAAACACTAAGATAAGAAAATGTCAATGGCACCAATGTTTAGTCTAGATTTTCAGAAGGTAAGCACACAGTAGCAATCATAAAGCTCGCATTTACTTCCTAATTTTGCACAACCAACCCAACCCTAGAACACCAGGTCATCTCTTTTGGGAGATATGGAAAAGATAAATTTGCCACAGAATTTAAAGATCAGGAAAACTATGTAAAAAGGTTCCTGCTCAGTGCTCACAGGAAATTGTGTTGTCATTTTTCTAACAGGTCTTCAGTTTAAATTTGTATTACAAAATGTTAAGAAGACACTGCATGATTGCCTCGATCTTGTTTAAATCAAAGAAATTTCCAACTAAGGTGGAGGCATGCTTTTTAGTTCCTACACAAAATGGTAGCTTCTAGAAAGAAACAGATGGGGAGAGGATTGGTGTACAAAAATTATGGAAGGACATTTGCATATGAAGTTTCACTATCCATTGTTTCAATTGCTGCTACAGGAAACGAATAATAAACCATCAAGTCATAAGCATGTAACCATTACAAAACATACTTCTTTGATTGAGCAGCCTCAGACAGATCAAAAAATTCCATAGAAACTCGCCCTTCGACGGAACTTAGAGCATATCCTGAAATAGGATAGACAAGACTCGATCAGCATACAAACATGTATATGTTGTTAAATACGACATACAACAATTTGAAAGGCAAATATACGAAAATTGGACAAGCCCTCCAAATCAAGGCAGCTTGAGAATCATAACCATTAGCAACATAACAACCCCTCTACTATGCCAGCTAGCCTATAAATATGAAGACAAGGCTGGAGCAGCAAGCCAACCCAAAAGCCTAAAACTGCATCCTGACCAGTAGTCAATACTGAATGCTAGTAGTTGGATCACTACCAATCTGTTAACAGCAATTAAACTGTAGTTGAATCAGCATATTTCCTGTAAATAGGACTTCTAAGTTTGCCAGAGTCCCAGAGGAGGCGACAAATGTTTGCCTAGAGTATCAAGAACATGACTTTTCCAAGTTAATGAAAATGTGAACTTTCTCTAACTATCTACAAATAGGGAAATATTTTTGGTGCGCTTTAGCATAAGTGCATTTCAGATTCAAACTGTTTACTCCAAACCACGGGTAGCGCTTTGCCAAATAAACTAATCATGTTCTAATCTACCGTGCTACGTAGCTCATATATTTCATGTGGTTCATTCATGCTTTATTTCTGGAAATCAATGTATAGCAATGCCTCTTTGCCTTGTATAATGCTTGTACCTCCTAAACTAAACATGGTCTTGTACCATTAGATACAAATGTTCAAGTAAATGACTAGACGCAGAGAGGATTAAATGCCTAACTTCATCATCACTTTGTAGCGGTTCGATCTGTAGGTTACCTCAATTTCCATTATTTATAAAACTAAGGGATGTGATGCCTTTTGTGTTCATTTCGAAAAGGCAACTACTGAGAGTACATGAAACAATCAACATAGAAATTTATTATACAGGCAGTGGCTTAAAATTTTGATAGAATCTATAAGTTATCTTTCTTTAACTCCAGCAGATCAATGCAGTGGAAAAAAATCAGATTAACACAAAAATATTCTCACAGCAAGGTACAAGATTGACATAGATTTTCTTGTTTATAGTAACCTTCCTCTGGCTACTGATTTAGTGGACAGATCATGAAAGACTAATATTAAGCAGTGAGTAGAAGACTAAAAAGTAAATAACTTAAGCTGCAACTTGAAATTGGAAAGGACCAGACAGGGACAGCACCAGGAAACTGTACAAGTTAAATGAACGGATACAAATTGTAGTAAAGATGCTTAATGTGTGATGAAAACAATGCCATACAAATTAAAGAAACAAAAGTTAATATTCCACTTTAATAGGCTTCCTTGTCATTCATAGAGTGCACTAAAAGGACAGTTAACATGTTTTGTTAGTTATCAAGGTTTAGAATACTTGACTTCGTAACTTAAACATTCATAGGAATATCAATATATCATTAAGAGGAGCCTCCTCCATAATCCTCAAATCAAACTCGCAGCTAAAATTTGAATTGATTTTATGGAATCTAAAGGTGCACTTAATTTTATCCAAGATAAAACGCTCAAATAGAGGGCCCCAAAAACTATAAAGACAAGCCATGAATATAAATTTGCCGTTCCTTTATTATCTGTACAGTAGGTACGATCAAGATGAAGAAATATAATCAATTAGCAACCTAACGAAGAAATAAATATGTTACCTGTCCCGTTGGGGAAACATCGAACACATCGTGTCTGATATTTCAAAGATGAATCCCTCTTTTGCTCAGGTTGAGACATATTGCGCAAATCATAAATATTGACATGCCTTCCTGCCGTAGCAACAACCAACCTATTACCTACTAATGATAGAGAATATACACGTTCGGGTTGAGAGTATGTTCCAACAAGAGTACGCTCCGGTCCACTCACTCCCCTTGGATCCCAGCATTTAACAGTTTTGTCCCAGCTTCCAGTGATGACTTGTCCTAAACATACAACAAATCAAGTAAGTAAAAGGACCCAAGTGCATTGAAGCATTTAATGTTCTATTTCGCACTGACTGTATCATATAAGTTGTTTAAAATAAATAGAACACGGCTCCCAGGAAAAAAAACATGTTAAATCAATGGTAGCAACTGTAAGATATGTGCAATTTTGAATCTAAGTTAGAATAAGTGAATACGAATATGCAAATAACATCAGAGAAAGAGAAACCAAATGACTCAACTGGTATCTTACTTAGTGAAGTTAGAAATCCATGGACTGTCAAGTGATGCGAGAGATATGTTGAGTTTACAAAAGAGCATTCATCAGAATAGGAAACCAATAACGTCAACCATAAAGCCAAACTGTGCAGAAGACATACATGTAGTGGACCAAGAAATGGGAACAGAATAAGTTCACCAGCTTAGGGTTAAATGCTTTTAAATTCTAAATTTGTTTTTTCTTAATTCAGGTATCAAAACAGTTAGCATTTAGCAATGTGTTCCAACATAAGGTTTGACTGCACCAGGCTGCACAAGTACATTGCAGTGAAAAAGTAAAACTATAACATAAATACGAAAGTAATTAAACAGAAACATTAGTACCTGCAGCGTAAGAATATTCCACGCAGCGAACAGGGCCATCATGTCTCCCTAAAACATCTTCTTTGGCAGAACTAAATACTAACCTGAAATAGATTATTTATTGTCAGTCGTACTCAGATCTCCACACAGATGAATATTTCAAGAGAAGGCAAATAGAAGCGTATTTACAAGCAACCAACTAAAGGAACTAGTTGCATTCAATAATAAGATGTCTAAGTAAATGAATATCCCACACAATGCAAGGGCAAGTGCATTTACAAGCAAACAATTATGGAACTACTAGTGTTCAATAGCTAGATATGGGCATATTGCACATCAGTCATTCCTGAAACATTTAATTCCCAGGAAATATAAATGTAAATATTGGTATCGTGAATATTTAAAAAGAAAAGGACAGGGCCAGACATTTCCCAACTTAAATACTATAAAATATGCACAGCACCATATAGTGTAATTCTAGAACAGACTCCTGTCAAACAAGATTGATATACATTTTTTTGATACACAGTTTCCTTTTTAGATATGACTAATGAGTATGAACAAACCTCTTCTCTTATGTGAAAGAAACATGAAAAATACTGTTCTATATGAAGCTAAGGAAACTCACTGGAAACATTTATTTTCCCTCACAAAAACAATATACTATTTACTATCAAATTATCTGCACCACAAAAAACAATTAACCAACTACTATAACAAAGGCCTTTCGTTGGACCACTCGATTTTTTGCAACCGCATTGCATTTTTCCACATCACCTACCCGATCACCAAATGGGATAGAAAGCAATTGCAGAAATTAGGCAGAGGAATGGGGAATAACATTTTAAAAAAACTCACCTCCGCACGGTGTGGTCGGCTCCAGCGCTGAACCCCGAGGAGTCATCATGGAAGCAGCAGTCGAGGACGGGCCCGGGGTGCACGAACTCTCCCTTGAGCACGTTGGCGTCGGCGTCGTAGAGCCGCACCGTCTGCAAAAACCCCCCGAACCAGATCAGACCAGGCGGATCAGAGAGCTAGGGTTTTAACTAGCGGAGGAAAGGGGGGCGGACGAGAGAGGAGGGCTCGACGCTCGTGGCTCACCTTGTCCCACGAAGAGACCAAGAGGTTGTTGCTGTGGTTGGAGAAGCGGAGGTTGGAGATCCCGTCGGTGGGCGGGTTGGCGAGCTCCTTGCCGCTGCCCATGGCGGCTGGCGCTGCGGCGGCGCTCATGGTGCCAGGTAGTCGAGGAGGAGGAGAAGGAGGAGGAAGAAGAGGGATCGAGCTAGGGTTTGGGCGCAGGCGGAGGAGGAGGGATTCGAAATTTGAACGCTGGCAACGGGCGAGGCGAGCACGAGATGGGGAGCGGACGGTTTAAAGAAAAGCTTGGGGGAATTCTGGATTCGAATTTTGAACAACGGTGGAGAGCAGAGAGGGAGAGAGACAAACAGGGAAGGGAGACGACTCGAACAAAATGGTTGATTGGTCGAAGGCGAGGCCAGAAGATTCCACGGCAACGGCGTGCTCCTCCCCGTTCGGTCGGCGTGGGCCGTGGCGGCGAAGCGGCCCTTGTTGGGCCGAGCCCAGCCTATGCATTTCGTGAAACATATTTTTTTTTTCTCCTTTTGTTTTGCCATTTCTTCTGATTCTTGTATTCTTGATGCAAAAATGGGCGCACTCAATCACAATCATTTTAAAAAGTTTAACATTTTCAAGAATATTCTTGCCACAATAACAGTATTGACTGTCATTCGAGTAGTGTGTGAGATTTGTACTATTTGTTTTTTTAGGGATTTCGACTATGCGTTAAATATTTAAATGCATGATTAGTACATAGACATTATATGAGTGCACTTGTGTGGGTTTTTATATAAGTTTCATACACAGTAGTAAACATGCTATATAGAATTATATGATGACATGGCACATAATCTAAGAAGACAAACCAGTGAATACACTACATAGTCTTCTTGCTTACGTGGCTATATTATAAATATCGACATGAAATATATTGGGATTAGCCTTAGTATCATCGTATCTGTTAAGATTACAATTAACGGTGTGATCAATTAGTCATTAATCATAGATTAGTTAAGTGTATTAGGTAGTTAATCCCATCATTAGTGGTCTAATGAAGGGTTACTGTAGCACACATTCGGAAAAGGCATGTCCCTCTTTAATGGACACCTGCTCACGAGCAGACACCTGTACAAACCGAACAGCCATGACGTAGGGATTGCGCCCCTTCCGAACAGGCATGAATCATACCCCTTCGTGGGGTATAAATATGTAATCTCATTCTTCAATCAAGAATCATTCATCCAATCCTATTTTCCATTTACATTTACTTCTAACACGTTATCATGCTGAGAAAGGAGAAGAACAAGCAAGGAGACAGAGAAGAAGGTAAGACAATGGCGAGCGACTCACCACTCGTTATCATGCACGCACAGACGCGACCACGCCCTCACACACATCGTCGTTTTTGAGCACTAGAACATAACGAACTATGAACAATTATTCATGGTGCAGGGTGCATGAAACATTCATCCACTGTGTCCATTCATCAACTGTGTCATACACTCATACATTCATCTACGGTCCTCTATGGCGCTCTGGAGACGGAAAAAAAGACATTACTGGGTTTTTTTTTGGGCAGATTTGAACCATATGATCTTTTTTGGACGAAATGAGGAGGAACATAAAACATGCATAAAACGGCAAATAAAAAAAGGCTAGGCATATATGTCATTCTATTTTTGGACGACGAAGCGAGGAGGACATAAAACATGGATAAACCGCGGCAAATAAAAAAAGGCTAGGCATATATGTCATTCTATTTTTGGAAGACGAAACGAGGAGGACATAAAACATGGATAAACCGGCAAATAAAAAAGAGGCTAAGCATATAATGTCATATGCTTGATTCGCAAACTTAGTGGTGACAAATCTCATTATCTAGTTGAGTTTTGTTTGATTGCTCTGTGCAACATTCCGCACACAACGCCACCACGACAACGAGGCAACCTCCTTGTCAAAGAGGCGCTCCCGCTCCTCGTGTGTTGCTTGCATGTGCCTTTTGGCACGTCTTACCTGTAGCTCGTGTTTCTTATGAGAAGGGAACTGCATGCTAACACAAACGAGGTGGGACTAATAAATAAAAATACGGCGCGAATTCTAATCTGTGCCACTATGCGTCTATGCCCTTAATGCCGGAATCTTTCCTTTTTCTTTTCCTTTTTTTCCCCCTTTTGGAGAACTCGGAGTCTTTCCGTCTGTTGCCCGCCGCCGATGTCACGACGCTTTACAGGCCGCTGTATGTTTACCCGGCCCAAGATCATTGTTGATCCACACGTAATAAAACTAGAAACGGGCCGGGCAGAGGAAAATCACATGGCCGGCCTTCTTAGTCTTTTTTTTTATGTAGAGGCAAACGTGATTCTCAAAATCCCTTTTGAGTGACGTTCATAAATAAATGGCTGAATTGTTCACAAACAACACCGTTGGAGAGTGGAGACAAAAGTGAAAACAAAATTCCACGCTATACGGCCAACCATGAACATAACTGAACTGTAGAATTGTGCCTCCTTGCCGCATGCACGGGGAATACTTGATGTAAATAACCAAACCCAGCTTAAGGAATATCCTAATCTCCTTCCCTATAAATAACAAAACCCAGCTTAAGGGATATCCTAATCTCCTTCCCTATTAACAACCAGGCTGATTCCCTAGGTGGACCTGTGATTGAGGGTGCGTTTAGTTCCCAAAAAATACTATTCATCTAATTTTTTCCTATTCATCACATTCCTCTCACTCACAGAACACTATTCCTCTATAATGTTTTTTTGTGAACAGTGTATTTTCAGGGAATCTTTAGGTGAACTAAACACACCTAAAAAAAAGGTATTTTCTCAGTCAAGTCAATTTATGACCATATGTATATTGATGTAACAAATCAGCCTAATAAAAAGAAAATCTGGAAAGCCAAAATCCTACTAACGATTAAGATCTTTATGTGGTTGATTGAACAAGATGCCAATCTAACTTAAGACAAATTAATTAAACGAAATTAGCAGGGGGGATGCATGTTTTATGCTATTTTTTAAGTGTTCAGTGACCAAGTATGTCTGGAGCATGGTGGCCCTGGTAGTGGGTGCCACTTGCCGCCCGAGCTCCTTTGAGCAATATTGTCAAGGGGGAAAAGTTTTTATGGTTGGGCTAGCAGGAATATGCTGGGCTTTGTGGAAGTCCATGAACAACATTTGCTTTGAAACAAAAAATATGATGTCATTCTTTTTTAGACGAGAAGAGGAGGAGCATAAAACATGTACAAAACGGCAAATAGAAAAATAGGAAAAAGGCTAAGCATATATGGCATATGCTTGATTCGCAACTTAGTGGTGACAAATCTCACTACCTAGTCGAGTTTTGTTGGATTGCTATGTGCAACATCCCGCACACAACGCCACCACGACAACGAGGCAACCTCCTTGTACAGAGGCGCTCCCGCTCCTCGTGTGTTGCTTGCATGTGCCTTTTGGCACGTCTTACCTGTAGCTCGTGTCTCTTATGAGAAGGGAACTGCGTGCTAACATAGACGAGGTGGGACTAATACGGCGTAAATCCTGATCTGTGCGACAATGTCCGCCGATGTCAAACGGTTTAAAGTACGCTGTATGTAACCCGGCCCAAGTTCGTTGTTGTTCCACACGTAATAAAACTCGAAACGGGCCGGGCAGTGAAAAATCACGACCTTCTTAGTCAATTTTTTACGTTGAGGTCAAACGTGTTGCTGAAAAAACCTGGCTGAATTGTTCACAAACGACACCGTTGGAGAGGTGGAGACGAACGTGAAACGACAAATTCCACGCAATATAGGAGCAATCACGAACATAACTGAATTGTAGAATTGTGATCCCGCCTTGAAACTGAACGTCCTTTCCGCAAGCACTGTAATTACTCAACAGGGCACAAGATACCTTTTCTATGTCTCGACTGTTTCGAGCATACAATCTCAAACATGACGCTGTACATGTGTTTCTCAGTATGAAATTGTATTGTGTAATGTAATGTAATGCCTATCACTACCCGGAAATACACTTCATCAATGCATCAATACCGGCATATACACAACACTCGACAATCTGGCAATAGTTCGACTATACAAAACTCCAGGCAGGCGGACAGCTCTATCGGTTCTATCCGTATTGCTCGTCCAAGATATTTTGCTTCCTCTCCTGCGCAGTGCAAATTAGATACAATTTGGACAGTTAATAATAATCTGCTTCACCATCAATTATGACAGATGAAGCACAAACTTACCTGGGCGAGACGACGTTCTTTATTCAACTTTAGAGCTCTGCCTTTCTCTTCTTCAGATCTAAAGATTTTCTGAATGTAGATGGATAATTCTACATTAGCAATGTCAAGATGGCTGTCTAAACAGAATGCAACAGAGTAGCAGACTAGCATGTTAAGCACTTAATTAAACCTCGCTTCAAAGTTCTCTGAACTCAAATTAACTAAAAGGGAGGTCCAGTGCATGTAGCATGCGCAGGGTCCGGGGAAGGGCCAGACCACTTTGGGTCTTTTGAACTCAAATTGACTAGAAATTATAATTCATTTTTTATCAATTTAGAAACAATACAGTGCAATATACCACAATACTGGTAATTAGTTTTCACGACAACTTATTAAAAAAAAAGGAAACGAGAATCACAAATTCAACAATTGATTAATTTTGATAACACTTCAAAAAATACATTTGCCAATAATTCTGCTCCAAACCCAGTGTATTACTTAATAGAACAGCGAGAATTATTGAAGTTGAAGGCCATATGTAATCGTTGCTAGTAATCATTAGTGAAGACCACTACCGAATTGACTCAGTGATCCTAATCTTTCAGTTCAGTAACACCCAAGGGTCAAGGTGTATAATGAGTTAATGACATTAGCCATTACCCTACCAAACTAACCTCTGAATAATATCCCACAAATTTAATTAGAAGGCAAGGGTCATGGGAACACAGCTAGGTTGGTAAAGCCTCCAATTGAGAGGCTGCCCACCTGGTTCAAATTCAGGTGCTCATAGGTCATGTGAGTTGCCTCCCTAAAATGGGTTCGGTACTCGGTATTGGGACATCTTCTCTCCATGGTCGAGTTGTTTTAGAAGGCAAGGTCATCCAAGCTGTGAAAAGCTTACCTTTTCAGTGTTTGACATATTTTCAATACGATCCATTTTGATATCAAAGATATCATGCAGCAAATCATTGTCCTGCACATACAATGAGAAGCTTTAAAACTATTTCATCAATACACAGCATTTCATAGTGAAGAATCGACATGTGGATGGTTCTGTATATAGTAACCTGTGCATGCTTTAGGAATCCTCGCCCAAGAAACCGCCTCAAATAGTTCAACTAAGCAACACACGAATCTCAGAAAATTTATGAATTCCTCAAATATTCCACAGCAATTTATGAAATCAATGAAAGAAATGAGCACCTGTATTGATTCATGCCACGATGTGACTCTTAAAATGCCGTTCTTGCCTGAAAGCCTAAGTGTTTCTTCAGGACACTCACCACTCTGAAGAAGAGAATTAAGATCTGATCTAGTCTGAGATTGAAAGATTCAATAAAAGGCAAGAAAATAAATAAACCTAGACCTTAATAAAATCTGAGATTCGTTGGAACAAGTCTCTCTGATCATTAAGATTTTTCTTGTCAGCACCTCTGCCCCCAGCCTCCATAGAGAGATTATAGACTAGACCTGATATTTTGGCCTTCAATCCTTGCATATTTAAGAAAAGTTGGTTCTTAGAGCCACTGCTCTCTCTGGTGTCACTGTCAACATCAGCTTCTTCACTAGAGGAAACATCAAGCAGTTTTAGCTCAAAACACAGAGCTAATGCTTCACCAGCAGCAATCCGCACAGCACGATCTTCTGCTTCTAGGAGACTAGAGAGAAATGTAATTGGCCTACATGCAGGAAGAATAAAACGATATAGTTTCATGAAAACTTTTACTATAACAAGAAACAATGATCGAAGAATCTTTCACTAACTCTTTCCAAGAATCAGTATTTCTCCTAGATGAACCAACAGTTGTTAAAAGAAATGCCCATGCAGATACAGCAGCTGCTAATAAAGGGGGCTTTGGTTTTCTGATGATGCCAACCTGTAAACCACCCCCCAAAAAATTGAGTTTAGAAGAAACCCCAAAATAATTGAGTTTACAAGAAACTGGATGCACTGTTTCTGTTTATTACTATACAAAAAAAAAAGGGGGTGGGGACTATGGAGGTCAGTCGGCCTTACATTTGATCCAGATTTTGGATGGATCACATCCCATATGGCTTTCAAAGATAATTGGGTTTCAGCAAGATCAGTTGCACCAACAAATGTGACAACAGCTAAGCAATCAAGTGCCTACAATCATTCCGTTTAGGTTAACTCCCGAAGTGCAAATAAGTTGCTAGAAGCACAGAAAAAGGGAGAAATTTTCAACATACAGAGATCATCTTTGATGCATCAGGCCAAGTTTGGAGGATTCTCAAAAGCTGTGGATGTGATTCGTCCATTATTTCGTGCGAACTACTTCCGGGACCTAGTGTCATTGCCAATAAGCCTTGCAGGTACAAATACAAGGAGAAAACAATATGAGCAAATATCACATAATCATACTGCTGCAGTGAAAATGTCTTTGGCTAGAGAAGAATACTAACCAATGGCGCGACAAGCCATACACACTTCCGTTGTAGATCCCTTTTTAATTGAATTGGTGAACTGGCTCAACAATGTGACATATCTTTATTGAGGAAAAAATCTATCAGGTAAAGTTAACAAAAACAGGATCCCATTCTCCCAACAAAATATTGATCTTGTCCACACAATCATATATAAGCTCACTAAATTTTACCAGATATTGACTTACTTGTCTTCCACTAAACCAAGAAGCACAAAACTTTCAAAAGCATCAACAAGAGCGCCCAGTGCTTTCTCTCTGGTGGATCCCCTAGATGAGTGTAGTATTATGGTAAAAAACGTTAGTAATGCTATTTGATCATTCGTATTAGCAATTTGTACATTCTCCGATCAATATCAGACAGATATTGCAAAGACAATCCACAAGCTACTCTTATTATGATAATACAACTAAACAAAGGACTTATGCTATTCTTCTAAAGGAAAAGAGGCTTATTAATTGAATGTAGAATGTGGATAACTGAAAAAATGCATCAGAGAGATGAGATGAAACAAACTTTTAGTATACTAAGCAACACATTGAACTTTGGAATGTTCTCGATTTCTTCATGATTCTGAATTCTGATATATTTACTCTTGGGACCATCGGTGCAATGGTCAATAGATACTGGTTCATCGATCTAAAATAAATCTGGCAAGGAATTGAGCAGGTTCAACATTAGTGAGCATGTAAGCAAAGTGTGGAAGAAATGTAGTGCCAGAATGTATTTTCCAACATGGATAGTAAAGCATAGAGTATGCCTCAACAAGCTTTGGTTCTGCACTATCAACTTGCACGAGCATATCAAGATAAACAACAGGCGGCAGCAGGTACAGTTCCATTTGACATTTTTTTTTATAGAAAACCTTTTCTACAGACAACAATATCTAATTTCTTATCGCAAAGGAACATAGTTGTAGGGAGTTTATCAGTCAAAATATTCTAAGCATATCCTATAAACAAATAGACAAGCATGCCTATTCATTTCATTTCTTTCCACCATTTGTGATTGTGAACCAATATCAAGGATAAAGCTTAAAGGAAGGAAAGTTCCAACTGCCACTTTTCTTGAATCAACATCAAACATCAAGTTTAAAGTGCAAGGAAATATGCAATCCAAATTTACATAAGATGTGAGATATTCCTAGATATGCTAGAAATGTGGTCATATACTCATATGTCCTGATAATTCATGATAACTACACAAAATAAAAGCCATTCTGACATTGCTAATTACTAGCATAGGTTGCAATTGTGAAAGCATAAGGTAGGATACTGATAATTACATAAGGCCTATTTGAGCACGAAGAAATGGTAACACTCAGCTGGCACCAAACCTCACCACCTACCAGCTATTGTGTAAGAGAAGACTTGGCACAAGAACAAAGGTAAAAGAGACAACTAACAGTGGCAAAGTAGTAAAAGTTGTTTTTCCCTCTAATACATATTTTTAGGAGTGCCAGTTGAAAAACTAGACAATGTATGGAGTTAGTGCCAGGAGATAATGTATTGTTGAGGCTATCAGTAATGTTGTCTATGTTGCTTCCCGAAATAATTTTAAGAAAGATAGTGTTCTAATGGAACTTGGAAATGCATAATTTGTCATTTTGACCACAATATGAATAAGTTGACAGAGCCAAGCAACCATGAACAGCTCCGCACGCTGAGATGATTAAGGTTATTCAGTTTTGTACCAAAAAAATCAACTAGTGGCCAAACCTTGGGTACACTAACAGTAACAAACATAGCTAACAACCATCTAAGCGCTCACCTCTTTTCGTAGAGGTCATCGATGTACTTGTCAAGAACGAATTCCTGCGAACTGACATGCTCGGTAACCTGCGGGAGCTGAAGGTCAGACAGCGCAGTTGACATCGAGGCCACACTATCGGCATCAGTGCCGACGTCAGGCTGATCATCGGCTGCACCGCCGCCTCGGCCCTCCTTGTTCCTCTTACCTGAGACAAACCACATCAAATTACTCACAGATTACCGGCCAAACAGCACACATCCAGACAGCCAGCCAAGGGACCCCAAGAAACGGACGGGGCAATACATACTCTTGCCCATGGTGACGGCTGGACGGCACAAGAAACAAAAGTCAAAGAACTGGGCGGGGACCAGTCGCAGACGTAGTGGGGAGGTCAGCGGAGGGACCAACAGAGGGAGCCGTCGTCGGCGGGGGCGGCGAGGAGGAGCCGGGAGGAAGGGCTGGAGCTGGAATTGGAAAGGGAGAAGCAGAGGCGCTCGCCGTCGGTGAGGTCGGATTGGCCGTGGAGACGATGAGCCATGTGAAATTGGGCGAGTGGGAGGGGACGGGGTGGACGAACGGCGCGGAGCATGGGGGAGGGGAAATTTTCTGACTTGTTTTTCCTTTCCCCCTCGTTTTCCTTCCTGTCGACGAGAGGTGGCGGACGACTCGGCCTGGCGCCCACCGAAACAGCGTGCAAATCGTGGTTGACGCTGTCGCTCTCGCTGGAATGGACAGCAAACCCCCCTCTAAAACGAAAACTGCGAAGAAACTCACTTTAACTTTTTTAAAGTCTTTTCAAGCGTAATTCAGTCGTTTAAAAAAATTATAGATTGCTTTAGCTTTAGCTTCCTAAGCATATGACTTTATTTATATACTTAGATATACTTTATATATAAATTTAGAGTAAAATACATAAATGGTCACTATGCATGCTTGTTTTAATTAGCCATTGTACTTAGAAAAGTTTAAATAATGAGCATCAAAGCTGCTTAATTTAATCTATGTGGCTATTAGCTTTTTAAAAATATATATTCAGGTAGCCGCATACATGATGGGCTAAATATTAGAAACCACACGATGCATCCGTAGGTTAAGTAACAACGATTATAAATGGAATCAAAGGAATCAAGAGATAACTAGAAAAACATTAAAAAAACTATAGTTGAATTTGCACATGTTGGATTTGTCCAAGAATGCATTTTATCCATGGTGGGACATAAGTCATTAATCAAATCTATACTATATTGTTCGAATACGTATTTTTAAAGAGCTAATGACTTTATCAACTCGGCTGAGTAACCTTGATGGTACCGATTTGTATATTTTAAATGCGATGGCCAAATTAAAACAAATCAACAAAGAAGTCATTCATGTATTTTAATCAAATTTATAATAAAAAATATGAGTGTGATCGGATCAGTTTGCAACGCCAGCAGCCGGCTAGCAGCTCCTGTAGGGGTTGTAACTGCCAACAGCAGCACAGCTGCATGCAACTGGTTGGCTACAACCATTGTTTTTAAGGCGGTAAGGCGAGGCGAGGCGAGCCGATAGTTTTCGGACACTTAGGCAACACCTAGGCGAGGTAGGGGACGCCATATAGCAAGTGATTGTAGCAGAAACTGGAGGAAATAAAAAGAAAAGGAAAAGAAAGGGAAGAGAAGAAGGGAAAAGACATGAGGTAAAAAGGGTCTTACTGGCCCAGCCCACTTGTGAACCCACCAAACATCCTGTTGCCCTATTCCTATCCTCTCTGTCTCCTCCTCGTATCTCTCCCTCGAGCAGCGCCGCCGCCTCTCTTGTCTCTCCCTCGGTCTCCCCTGCCTCCGTCTCCCCTTCCTCCTTTCTATGCATCCTGCTGACAACAACCGCGCCAGAGCCCTATGCTGTGACCGAAGGACGGCGTGGAGCTGCCCGTGGTGGAGCAGGGCAAGTCACGGCAGCAAGTGGTGCCTCTCTACCGCTCCTCCTCCCCGCCGCCACTCCTCCAGGCGCAGCAACGGCGGGTACAACCTCTCTCCGTCCCTAGCTTCCTGCCATGGATTAGGTGTGGATTAGGAGTGGTGTGCAGGACGACCAGGAGGCTTGGAGTGCCTTGCCGCCTATGCGACCACTTAAAACCCATGGATGAAACAATTCAAAGACAACGGCAACACAAAACCAAATGAACACAATCCGTACATTGCTCTGAGAGCAAGACACAAAGACACGTAAGAACACAACAAATTTAAGAAAGGAAAAAGTCTATTTAACCTCCGGGAGATAGAACGTATCACCCCTAACCTATAAAATTGGCTTTTTTTAACCCCCCCCAACCCCCACTTTCTAAAACCGGGCAAATCACCCCTTAAGAGGTTTTGGACAGTCGTTTGCTACAGTAACATCGGTTTGTCTTGTTTTTTTTATCTTGGCTGAATCTTTAAAAAAATGATAATAAATCATAGAAAAATCATAAAATAGAATATCCAATTTTGTTGGGCTCCACATGAGTAGATTTACATAGAGAACATATAATATAGTATGATTTCAAACATTTTTTGTTGTAGATTTATATTTGTGATTTTCTGTAATTAATTCATACCTATATAAAAAAAAATGTTCTAAAGCATACCAACGTTTCTTTGCCGGAGGAACATTTGCCCGAAGTCATGTTCTGCACTGGATTAGCATGGACACTTGACACTTCAAACAACAGATGCGTGGAAAAGAAAAGGGCACAACAACACCAAGCCAGAACGATGTTAAAAAAAAAAAAACACACCAAGCCAGAACACTCCGAAACCTAAGTATGCTTACCAGAAACACAAGAAACTTATGGTAAGAGATGGGAAACAACAGCGCAGCAAGGTAAAGAGTACAGAGGGACAGTACAAGGTTGTAAGTTACTTGCAGTTAACGTATCTAGATCTGTCCAATCTCTATGCTGTGTAAATTGCACAGCGTGGTGTACTGATTAAAACTCAGGTGTCATCTTGGTTGGTTCCTGCGGCTCATGACAGGGCCTGTATAGTTCCTGGTCAGTGTTCCAATTGTAGTTGGTCCAAGTTTCTTCCTTATGTCCTCAGCACACCTCACAAGTACTCTTTCTAGTCCTTTCATACATAAGTCGTAAAGTCCAGGGCAAAAGATACAAACTTGTTCAGGGGCAAACTAATGTAGATTTACATTATTGGAATAGTTGACATAGACGCAAGTAGCATAGCAGCTATGGTGCCAAAGAGCAGCAGACAAGCCGGCATTGTGTTAGCCATGGAAGCTTTGGTTCGAGAGTACAGGCCATCGAAAAGCATGTGCTTGCTTCTTGGTTGCATGCGCACCTGATGGCTGCAGCTCAGATATAGGGAACTCCACACTGTGAACAGAATGTCCTTCAGCATCTCATAGTTCAAGTTCAATCCTTGGAGGAACAGCATCCCAATCAATTTCAATTTTCAATTGCTCCAAAATGTGGTTGGCCTGTTATCACGTCTTGACATTTTCCCAAGTCCATTTGAGCCATGCAATTCTGTTCTCTGCAGCTGTAATGGACCTATAAGATGCACGTCGTGCTGGTGATCTAAATAGTTCAGTAGCTATAAAATATAAAGCAGACCCATTTGGAACACCATCCTCTTCTACGAGCTGCAGCAATTCGATAACCTCCTCTTGCTCTCGGGTCATCGCAATTCTTTCATTTCTAATACTTTTAATCAAGCTTTCAGATCTGTGCTCGATATAGCACTCCGTACTCTTAGTCTTCTTGGGCGGTGCGCCATCAACATCATGCTCTTTCCCTGGCCTTTGGGACACGGGGCCCACACTAGATCGTCCAGCATTGTCTTCTGACCGGGCAACATTTTCTGGTGACATTGAATCAAGGTTGTCTTCGCTCCCACTGCTTGGTGTTTTATCTCCAATGCCACCAACACACGACAGTTTACCATCTTTACTGTCCATGGAGCTGAAAAGAATGGATAGCTCATTGTTGTATGGCAATGCGTTGACATGGAACTGTTTGTTTGATTCATTCTCCTACAAGTCAGAAATGGAAAATATGTAAGCAACAAGAACAACCCAAAATCACCTCATTTGAAATAGCAGGGACTTAATCTAGAAATGCAGTTCTTAGTTGAAGCCATAGGGAAATGTCAGCAAGTATTAATTACAAGGACAGAAGGCTATTACCGCAATTCGTTCTCTCCGCAATTCAGGATCACAGTCAATGGTGCCGGTCTTTTGGTTCCATCCGGTACCACTCTTCTCCTTCAGCTTCCTCCATGACTTATACTGCCTCTTGAGGGTGTTAAATTTGTTCTGAATCTGTTTTCTGCCATATGATCTGCCCGTTTGTTTTCGGAATTCTCTATACAAGTTGTGCCAGCCTACCTTGGTAAAACCCTTCTTGTTAAAGTTGAGCTTGTTCTTCTCAGCAATGCAAAGGTCCAGGAAAACTTCTGTAGTTTTCTTGTCCCAGATTGCGCGGCCATCCATCTGTGTACAAGTTTGCATTATATGTCTTCCTACTAACGAGGCACGCAATCACAACAATAATATCCAGAGTAGGAGGCAGCATTTATCACAATGTGCACAAATGCGAAGGAACAAATGCTTGCCTTGATGTGGTTGCGTCTTGCAGGAGTTGAATGAAGGTCGCTGCGATGGGCTTCAGGGGGAGAGCATGACGATGCCAAGGAGTATGCTACTGCTGCTGTAGTTCAGTGGTGCCCCTACGAATAAATGAAACTATGAAAATTAAGTAGGCACGTCAGGTTGCATGAGAAGATAAGGACTCAAAGGCCACTAAGCACTAAATAATCTGTTCAGTTCTTCTTTATGAAATTGTGTTGCGCTTTATTTGTCCGAGTCCTGCAACAACTCACTAACTATTGCATAGGTGGGGATTGTGCTCTGTGCCTAGGAGTTAGGTGATCATACTGAACCAGGAAGTTGTAGTTTCTATACATAATACATCAGACATTACTTGGGCAACTTTGAGTTGTTCATGCTCCCATAACATTTTGACTGTTCTCAGGTAGAATGATCCACGAAGCTTGTCACTGAGCTTCATACATTAGTTTTGTGAAAAACTTAGCTAATTAAAAACAGCCTGAGAAAATTCAATGGAACATGCTGAAACATATTTATAATCTTCGACACCTGCACACCATCCATGACACATCCAACACCAACCTAAACAAGCGAATCTCTAGCTTTAATTCATCTTTTACAAATCGTGCTGGGGTGGAGTCGGGGGGATGCTCACCTTGTCAGGCCGCTCGACCTGAACAGAGGATTGACGAGTGGGCGGATAATCTAGCTGGCAACCCAATAGCCCGGAGGCTGAGGTGGATGCGGAGGTGCTGCCGTGCGGGGTCGCCGTCGACGTCCAAGAGAGCCTGCGGCCGAAGGGGGACGACTGAGAAGGTGGCTGTTGACTCGATGCGCCGCCCTCCGGACACCGGCGTCTCTGCCCTCGGGGAACGAGCGAGGGAGGCGCAGTCGAATCGATTCGCCGTCACGGCGCCACCCTCACACCGGCGACCTTCAGAGCGCAGTGGCGGCGGGCCACCAAACCCTAGAGGCTAGAGGATTCGCTCCTCGACCGGTCGACCCCTCTGCTGCTCAACTCGCACGAATGCCCCCGAGTAGGGGGGTTGAATTTCTATGGGGCGTCGGGCGGCGTCGGGCCTGCGCACGCGCGACACGGTGGGCGCCGACGGGTGCGGCGGCGTCAGCGGCGTCGGGCACGCGCTATGCTGGGAGCGAACGGGCGCGGCAACCCGTCGCGCAGGCTAGGCGCGGCGACGGGATTTTGATGGAAACTGTAAAACGATTGAGATAAGGTTAGACCACCGAAGGGAGGGGGTAGAGTGGGGATTCTAAAAAAAAAAATAATAATAATAACACCGTGAGTCTCAAAACTAACGGTGATGGCAGTGAAGTGAAGGGATTGAAAATTACAATCTATGGCATAGAAGGGAATTTATAGATTTTGATGGCACACAAGGAGTTGGTATAGATTTTGATGGCACATGAGGAGTTGGTATAGATAAGGAATTTTTTTCGAACCTGAGCTGACAGAAGACCAAATGTATTGCATTCTATCCATAATCTCAGTCTGAAAATAGTTCTTGTCTTTTCAGCAGATGTGGTGATAAACTGCCCATTAGGTCATGACTGCAACCCGATAGTCATAGCTTTCTATATGCAAGTTGTATCCTGATATATCATTTTGATTATCCTAGGCTTTTACAATCTGTGATGTCATGAATGAAGTGTGATGTTGTATACTATGTAATTTTCTTGCTCAATGTCTTGCCAGCGAAGCAGGATTATTAATCAACACCCATTGAATAATGAATCTAGATATAGTTGCAAGACAAATAATAAAGTTCATTATTATAGCGATTGAGCTCTACTGGAAGTGGCCACTGAACAAGGCATGATCTCCAAGCTATGGGGAAGAATCCTGAACATTATGACGTCTATGTACGCGGAGCGATTTTTGTAAACCCAGTCAAGAAAGATGTCTGTGCAGTTGCCGAGCTCCTCACACGTTTTGGGGGTGGTATCAGGGCTAGAAACAAACTTCATAATATAATCCCGATTCAATGCAAAGGCATCGACCTCGATCATGTCCTACAAGGCATTGACGCCCCCGTCAGCCACTTTCCAGTGAAATACTTTGGCCTCCCTCTATCCACTGGAAGAGTACACTTCCGGCCCATTGTAGATAAAGCTATTAGCAAACTGACGGCTTGGAATCTGAGAAACATTGCACCTACGGGTTGCCTCACTCTGGTTAAATCGGTACTCACATCGCAAGCGGTCTAACTGCAATCGACGCCTCAAAAACTCTTCTGCATGACATTGATGGGAAAAGAAAGCGCTCCTTTTGGGCTGGTGCCGGAGCGCTCACTGGAGGAAAATACAAAGTGAATTGGCCAGGCTCTACCAAGACAAAATGCTTTGCATGATCGGGGATCCTGAACCTATGAAGATTCGCCAGAAGTTTGAGGCTGAGATGGTTGTGGCAAGAATGGAGGGAGCCCAACAACAATTGGGTGGGCTCAGAGCTACCATGTACGAACAAAGATAGGCTACTATTTGCGGCAGCCACAACAATCCGCATTGGGGACGAGGTAAAAACATCATTTGGAACAGTGCATGGTACCAGGGCAACGGCAAAGAGACTTAGCCCCAAACATCTATAGAATCTCCCAAAAGAAAAATAGGGTCATTCTAGATGCCCTAAGTAACCGCAATTGGATTCGAGACATCAATCTTCGACATGCCTCCTTGTTTGCCCAACATTTCCATGAATTCCACTGACTGTGGAGTGAGGTACAATGCTTACACCTCACGCTAGGAACCCCGAACGACATCGTATAGAAGCTTAAAGCGGACGGCAACTAGTCAACTACACAACAAAATTAGCGTACGATGCATAGTTCATTGGTTCTTCACTCACCAACTACGAGGACATCATTTGGAGACCTTGGGTGCCCCAGAGCTGTAAGCTCTTCACATGGCTTGCCGCGCAAAACCGATTGTGGACGGCGGACTGGCTACAAGCCAGAAGATGGCCTAACCAATCCATCATGCCTGCATCGCTATGCAGGCATGAACAAGAGACAGCTTCACACCTCTTCACATGTTGTCGGTTTACAAAATGAATATGGGAAGGCATCTCAAATTGGATATCAAATCGCAGAGTCCACTCAACATCTTGGCCGCCGCAAGGCATCTCAGTACACCATTGATGGTCTACTTTAGCATCCACACCATGTGCTTGACAAGTGAATTACGATTACTCATCATGCTTGCCGCTTGGACAATTTGGAAGGAGAGAAACGCTCGAATCTTTGACAAGAAGGAGACATCGGCATTCGGAGTGCTACAAAAAAAATTAAAGATGTCATGTGGGAGACGGCAATAGCAAAGCATGTGCATTGTGAATAATTGTAATTGTAACTTCTCCCACTTCTTGGGAGCTCCTTTTTAATAAAATTGGCAGCTCTCCTACCGGCTCGTTTAAAAAACTATAGTTCGATAATACCTAAAAAAATTACAAATACTTTTATTTTTCAACTCGGCCACAATTTCATGTTCAGATATTGATCATTAAATTATTCGGGGCTATGTTCGTATCAAGATCCCATTCCCATGGCTTGGCCTTCGCGTACGCCCATGTGCAAAGCTCGGGCCGAAAACGGAAAGGCCGCCGGTGCCAAAGGCGCCGCGTTTCCAGTTTCATGATGATATATCCTGTCATCCTGATTCCTGTGAGAAAGAATGCACGCGGACGCGTGTGGGGGCCGGGGGGGGGGGGGGGTGGTGGTCCGATCGCCATCGGGCATCGGCGCGTCAAAAGAAAGGAGATCGAGAGAGACGCCACGCCACGCCACCGTTGGCTCCTCTGCGTGCGTGTGCCGCTGCTGCCACGGGCCCACGGCACACACGACGGTCTGGGACGAATGCAGTGCAGTGGGAATGTGTGATCATTGATCAACGAACGTGTCAGCTCGAAAGGCAGCCGGCTTCGTTCGTTGCTCCTCCGTCCCCGTGCTGCCCTGCGAGTACAAGTATACAGCGGCCACGGGTGCCCGGTTCCTTCACAGACCACAAGTCCACCACCTCCACGCCGGCCGAAGCGCTCGGTTCGGTCAGTTCGTTGGCGGAAAACCCTCCCTCCGCTTCCGCTCGCGCGTCTCGCCGCCATGGTCCGCGAGCGCGTCCTCCTGCCGCTCCTCGCCGCCGTCGCCCTCCTCGTGGTCGTCGGGTTGCCGTGCTTCGTCTTGCCGCTCGCGTTCGAGGTCCCGTGTCACGAGCCCGGGCCCGAGGACGGCGGCGGCCTGATCGGCTTCGGCTCCTCGCCCGCGCCGGGCCCCGGCTCCGGCGGCGGCGGCGCCCGCGTCTGCCTGCGCGTCTCGTTCGCCGCCGTGCTCGCCTTCTGCTTCGTCGCTGGCGCCCTCACCGGGTCCGCCTCGACTCTCTGCTACGTCTGGTTCGCCGACGGCGGCGAGGTGGAGGACGAGGCGGCCGGCGCAGCCAAGAAGGCCGGGTACGTCGCCATCGCCGGTGATCTCGAGGTCGCCGGCGTCAAGAACTGATCGACGCGCGGTGCCTTGCCCGGCCGGGCCCGGAGAGGGCCGGGCATGCAAGTACGTACGTCGTCGTACGCCCCGCCTACTAGGTAGTAGCTCTACGAGCCTACGACTACGAGCTCCTGATTTTGCCCTGATCGATCGGGTGTTAGCACTGGTTAATAATTTAATTACTACGACTATTTCCTTTTGCTGCTTGCTGTGTCGTCAGCGTGACCATTTTTATGATGATATAAGTCTCCTAGTGATCTAGAATTCACTTTCTCTATTTTAAATATGTCAAATCAAATTTATAATTTGAAATGGAGGAAATATAGTGAAAGAATTTACTTTCTCTATTTTAAATATGTCAAATCAAATTTATACTCCTCCCTGTACTTTAAAATTAATGTTATTTAGGATATCAATATGGTTTACAATGTGAAGTTTTAACGAGTAATTTGTGTAAAAATACGCTGTTTCAGATAAATATAGTGATAAAATATTCAGAATTGCATTCTAGGGCTAATCTAGCAATGTCCATCTTTCACTTTGATGGTCAAAGCTGAAAAGTCTGAACGACAGCATCTCGAAAACGAACTGTATCTTGAATACAAGGGCGTACTTAACTGGCAACGCATGCAGGACTGAGCATTTCAATGGAGCTGTCTGTTTGGTTGATAGCCGAAGGTTGCCGCAACTAATGTTAGGCGTATGCCGAACTTGTGGCATGCCAACTTTGCGGTAAAAAGAGAGTGTTTGGTTCGCTACCATGCCTAAGTTTAGGCGTGACAAATTTAAATGTGGTAACCATTTGGTTCGCTACCAAAGAGAGTGCCACACGTGCGACAAATATTTGTGGCAAGTGTTTGGTTCATAGCCAAACTTGAGTACAATTACCTTACTTTTATGAGTGGTGAGGTTACCACCATGAGACATTGTAATGCGCCTTTTTTTAACATTTTCACTCAAAAACAATGAAGACAATGGTATTTTTGTCTCCTCGATGACACATAGAAATATAATTAGCACTAATATAAACAAACTATGATAAGGTCATGTTACATGCCATAGGTCTCCATATAAATTAACTTACAATAGTTATATCATACATAAAAGCATCTAAGCGCCGATCATGAGTTGCAATGGACCACTTCAAGCTGTCCTATACAAAAGCAGTTGCAGCTACTGTCAGCACTTGCAATGTTTCCCTATACAAAAGTAACTGTCAACCATCACTTGCAAAAGGACCCATTCAGAGAAACCCATTGGTTACAAACCTTACTGATAAGCACATCTAGAAACCTTGCTGATAAGCACATCCATGTGCGGTAGCAAAAGAAGCAAAATAAGGTCACAGAAACTTGAAACACCCATTTCACAGAAGCCCAATTATTTAGCTATCATCTTGGCCGCACAAGAATTGATAAACCCAAGTTTCTAGAGTTGTGGCACTAGAACCATCAAGCCAACAACGCATACCTTCATTTTCAGGACGTGCCAAGTAAGTACCAACTTTGATTTTATCTTCAATGCAAATTGTCAAAGCCTCCAACCTCTTCCACAATTCAGCATGTGGGTTATCAAGCTTCAGGACTAGAGGCGGAGGAGGTGGCTCAGCAAGGGACTTTGAAATTTCCTTTATAGTGGTGGTAATCTCTAGAGTAGCATCTGAGAAACGACTCTTCGACTTTAGTGGTTTCTTACTAGGGGACTTATATCCTCTTGATCTCTTCTTTCCAGATCGATGTGTGCTAGAAGAGCTATTCTCACCACTCGCTGCATAATTAGGACTAATTTGCTTAGCTTCAGGTGAGGGTAATGTGTCAGAGTCATCATCTGCATGGTCAGCAGGATGTGCATAACCAGATATGTCATTGAGCCCCCTACTATCATCGCTGTCACAGTCTTTATCATCATCCAAGCATGTTTCTTGATCCATGGCAAGGGAACCATCTGCATTACTACCCTTGAAGAGCTCTTCCATATCATGAAAGAACTTGATGGGCTTAGCAAGCAAACGCCTTGCCCTATCCTGCAATAAATAAGATGATTAGATTGTGATTGTATATCTGAAATTTGCAATGTCAAGACAAACTGAGACATACACTGAGTTTTTCTTTTTCAGATTCAGAAATAGTTATCTTGCACCTGGTGGCATCAAGTCCATTTCCACTGTTACCTAAAGCTCTCTCAACTATTTTCCACTTCTCCTTGTAGTCTCTATAGTGACGATTAACCTGCTCAATGGTTACACCCATAGCAAACTGTTTGTTTAATGCATCCGCACATTTTGCATGGTGTGTCCTTTTCCACACAAAGCCTGCATGCTGGTTTTTCTTGTACTCAATATACCAATTCAGCATGAACTTAGAGTGTTCCTCATCCCAAGTTATGGTTCTCTCACGGACAGGCCCATCACCATCCGACTTCCCCTTCTTGTTCACCATTTCTTTGCCACTTAAAAGAAAGATCTTCCACTAGCAGCAAGCTGTAGAACATCAATAAAGTTTTAAATTATTTGACAGCATGCATTAAAGTAAATAAAGACAATGAAGGAAACCAATCATCACACATTCATATATAGAGTACATAGTACATATCACTGATAGTTCATTACATGCCAATCAAATATAGAGTACTACATATCATCCTCACAGATCATATTCTCTGGGGGATGATTAACTTCAGATCTAGATTCGCCTACTTTATCCTTCCACATACTACGTGCTATCTGATCTCTTTTAAGTACCTAGGCCCGACTCTCAGCTCTTATGTCACGGTATCTTCTATTGCTCCTTGGTAAGGCCCTGTACCATGACTCCTCATCATAGACGTACTCATCATCACCATCCTCTAGTATCCAATTGTGAAGTGCACAGCATGCAAGAACAATCTTGACTTGAACTTTCAAAGGGAAATTCGGTTGACTTTTAAGTATTTGAAATCCATTCTTTAAGGTACCAAAAGCTCTCTCGACCGTTGTCCTAAGCGAGGAGTGGCGATGATTGTACAGTTCTTTATAATCTTCTGGTTCTCTAGTGCCTTTATATTCTTTGAGGTGATATCGAACGCCACGATATGGAGGGAGTATACCAGGTCTTGCTGCATATCCGGCATCAGCTAGAAAGAATTTTCCTACAGTATGTACAAGTTACCTAAGGTTAGTGCTGAACTAATATGTTGTTTAATTAGTTAGAAATGGAATCCCTACCTTCAGGTATTTTTAGACCAGTGGGTCGGCTTAGAGCATCTTGAAGCACATGAGAATCATGAGCTGATCCCTCCCATCCAGCGAGAACATATATAAATCGCAAATCAAAATCAACAGCCGCGAGAACATTTTGAGTAGGAATGGATTTTCTACCCCTAAATCTGTCTTGCATGTGTGCTGGGACAAATGCCGGTACATGAGTACCATCCAAAGCTCCTATGCAACCCTAGGAAAGATTATGTTTCAGTAGACTAATTGACATGATTGTTATCTATATCTAAAAAACGTAGCTAAATGGGTTTCACAACTGTACCTCAAAGTAAGGGTGAAACCTGCCTGGATTACTTGTGATCTTGGCATGCGTTTCAGTTGTCCTGATGTATATAAGTTCTCTAGCAAGTAATACAAGTGCATCTAGAACAACATTGATATATCTACTAGCGGTCTCACCCGATCGGATGAATTCAAAACCCACATTTCTATTAGACCAATTATGACCCACTACATGCATAAACATTGCAACTTGTTCTTCCACAGTGACATTCAGTGTGTCCACCAAAAGGCCACGTGATCTGAAATTGCCACACAACCTATGAAAAACAGCTTTTCTCATGCGCAGTTCAGAAATACAGTGGGCCTCGGTACCATTATACAGGCGATTTAAACGTACTTCTCGGGCGATCTCTCTGTCCAAAATGGGTCCATATGTCACACTTTTATCTCTCTTGCGGATACTAAGCAAATAAGAGTAGCTTGCTAGACACAATGCGATAGCAGCCAACAATCTTCTCCTCCAAATGTAGTACTGATAATAGTAACTGAAGTTATAATACATGAACTGATTCATCCTTCCTTCCATCTGGGGTAGAAAATGTTCCCCAAAATGAATTAATTATCCCAATGTATATATATATCATAGTGAGGAATATAATTTAGCAACAAATATTAGCACTTTCAATCTGGGGATCTAATTTAGGAGCTCGTGAAAAGAAAATCCATGAACTATTCTAAGAACAGTTACGAAATAACTGCATCAAAATGACATGAAGAATTTGGTAATGCACACAGTAAACTAGCAAAAGCAGGAAAGTGTTTCTCAGATTGCGACGACTCGTAGGGAAAAGGCCTAATCATGAGCTCTGAGAGATGCAGTCACACGTACCTCTCACCCTTGTATGTTCGTGTCTGCAGATGACGAGCAGGAGCAGAGCAGAAGCACGCACGCCAAGGCCGTGGAGGCGAGCGGATCAGAAAAGCACTCACGCGCGTGCGCCGTTGAGATGCTGCAGACGACGAGAAGAAGCAGATCAGAAACACGCATGCCGAGACCATGAGACGAGCAGATCAGAGAAGCACTCACACGAGGCGCCGGAGATGCCGCGTCCGAGGGAAACAGCTAGTCCCGTGGTCGGCGTAGCTCCGCGTCGACGAAGCCGCCGAGGTCTCACCGGGAGCTCCGCGCCCTCTAGTGGCGAGGGCAGGCGGCGGCGGCGGCGGCTTCGGAGCCAACGCCCCAACACCGAAAGAAGATAAAGATGAGGAAGCCAAGCGGTGATATTTGCTAGTTTCGCGCCAATACGCGTATGCGCGCGGGAAAAGTTCGCGCCATCTTTTTTTACCTCGGACGGTAAGCGGAGCGCGCGTGCTTGCGCCGCGCCGAACTGGTGGCGAACGATTCGTTCGCCAAACTTTAGGCGAGAAGCGGTGCGGCAAGCCTCTACACCGACGCCTAAGTTTCTTTGGCAGCCTAAACCGTGGTAACGAACCAAACATATGCCTAACTCAGTGTGGCATGCCTAACATGTGGCTAGGCACGTTCTGGTTATGAACCAAACAGACCCATAGACTTCCACAACAAACTCAAATCTCATAGCATCATCCATAATCGACAACCTTCGACACGGCAATTTCAACCTCAAAATTCACAACTTTTAAACTCCAAAATCCAACCCTACAGATGAACCAGCGTAAGCCAAATGAAAGAGGGGTAGGGGTTGGGGCTTTGATCTTAAAACATTGAAACACAATCGACAACCTTAGGCACGATGATTTAGCACGCGGACAGTCGGACACGTGTCTGCATTACTGAAAACTTGAGCTCAACTTCGAACTCCAAGGAAATTGGGACCTTCCATGGGTACTCATTTCTATGATAAATCGCCGAGTCTTTACAGTGTCCTACACAAGAGTGATAGAAAAGGTTTCTACTAATGATAAATAACTGAAGAACAAACAATTATCTTTTACTTCTAATAAAAATTTGGTAAAGCATAAGCTTTCACCATCCGTTAAAAAAAACTGAAGAACAAACAATTCTGATGACAAGCGGTTATAGGTGGCGAGGCAGACTTGTTACTGAAAAGCTCATATGCTTCTGGAATTGGTCAAGACAAAGTAGAGCGGCCTGGACCATCCAACTTCACAAGGAACTTCAGAAATAGCCATTGCTAGAACTTGAAGCTGTCCTTCAGAACATTTCAAGCGTGAAACATGGCCCATTGTTTGCAAGTACTGGAGAAAAAAAAAACAAAAGCTTCCTGCAAAGCTGGAAACCCCAATATCTACCTGAATTTGGCTATAACTGTTCCAACAGGGCACAGAGTAGGCCCAAAAAAAGAAAAACCGCAGCCAATGTAGAACCTAGGGAATCCATGTACTTGCAATTAAATCAGGGCACGTTCTTCTCTCAAGCAGGGTACTCTTCCTTCTGATTTCTGAAAAATAGTGCCACAGACACTTAATAGTTTATGCCCATGTCTGCTCCTAAATTTACTGCCAACCTGAATTATAGACAGGAGAGCCAAATTTTAAATTCATTCTGCCAAAAATATCAAGTCAATGCAGCAAATAAGCCGTACTGCTAGACTCCTGGAGAGTTGGGGAAAACACACACGGGAACGAATGCTCTCATTGCGCCAGTACCTCACAATTCTCATGATAATCCTAGTGGTGTTTTTGGGCACATAGATACTATGACTGCAGATTATTTGACCTGACGCAGCAGCCCCATGTTTTCATCCACCTGTCAATAAGGGTTTGTTTAGTTCAAAAAAGTTGGTGCAAAGTTGGTGGCAAGTTGACGTTTTCTGTGAGGGGCACGATTATCAGTGTGCCAAGTTGGTGGAAAGTTGAGGAACTAAACAAGGCCCTAGTTATCTTGATATTTGGACGCACATATGGATGATACTTTTTTTAGAACTACACAGAGACCCAAAAGGTGGAATATAGATACATAATGCTAACAAGTCGTGGTTTATCAAAAACTGTCAGATACCAAGTTATTTAAACTGTCAAAACTATCACAGATTCCTCAGCGCCATGAGCAAAAGAGAAACTGCTAGCTTACATCATACAGGGTGCCAGGCAAATAATCTTACCAGACCTTCCAGCTTAGAGTCCTTCCATCAGGCATTGAAGTCACCATCAGACGGCCCACTATCAGTAAGAATGGCTTCCTTGCTAGAAAAGTTTCAAGGATCTACAAACCAGTTGAAGGCATAATTACTTTAGTGCGCCTATAGTTGAGCTCCAAACTACAGTTCACATGTAGCTAAAAAGAGTGATTGGGCCATTGGACACCCTGCAGTTTCTTAAAATAACAATTAATATGCAGGACCAAACTATCAGAGCAAACAAGGGCACCATCAGCGGCAACAGGAAGTGAGTTAAGCTGCAACTTTTATTATAAAAATTCTATATACAAACAAAAAAAATTAAATGGAAACAGTAAGAGAGGCAGAGGCCCCCATATGTAGTATGTGATAACTGTACGAGTGCAAAAGCCCAAAAGAAACAAAGGAAAATGTACAGCAAGACAGAATTCCAGAATGAGAATTTTCTATCATTTTCTAAATATCCAGAAAATTTCTATCCAAGTGACCCGCACTGCATTATTCTCAGTCCTATAACTTCACAAAATAGATACCTTTGATTATAACTCTCTCAAGTTATAGTGGTCTTGGCGCCAGGCCCCTCTGTCCAGCGCCCCAGCTGCCATCGCATGGCTTGCCAAGGAGCAGCGGCCTGGGGCATGGAGGAGACCACAACAGCAGCAGTAGTAGTCTTGGAGGGAAAGAGAAATATTGGCGTTTTATCGGACTGCCAGAAGCATCGGCAGGGATGGAGGCTAATCAGTAAGGGCCTGGAACCCTACCTTGTTTGCCACTGGATGGATGGCCTCATAGAGGCAAGCATGGGAATCGGATGGCCAAACTTCACCGGCGATGTGGCTCAATGAGGGCGTACTGAGAGCCCAAGAACCTGGCCAGGATCATCTATTAGAGATTCCGTATTTAACTATAACATGAAACATACAAAAATAGAATAACAGAAAATGTATCTCTGAAAATTAAGAAGAAAAAGATCAGATATAGAACTATGATCAAAAGTACATATGTTAGCAGGACCAATTTCTTACCGCTTCCTGATTAGCAGAAGAACCCATTGAAGAAACCAAAGTCAATAGGTAAGGGCCCAGAAGAAAGGGACTGAGATCCGTGTGAGAGTTAACATTGCCAATTTCCTCTATGCCCTGTCAATCCAACTGTATGCAACATTCTTTGAAATTCTTCTGTCACACATCATACTCCTAATCTCCGCTGACTTGGCCCAATCCCCTTGAGCTGCCAGAGTGCTTGACAGCTGCACATACAAACTGGAATGTGGAGAAATTTCCATTTCCATCAGTTTCTTTTCCACCTTGTGCAGTAGAGCCTCATTGCCCTGGGCTTTGCACCCTCCAATAATAGAAGTCCAACTAAGTGCGTCAGCTTTGAAAGGCATGTTCTCTATGAACTCAACTGCTTCATCGAGTCGACCTGCACGGACTAACAGGTCAGTCACACATGCATAATGCTCAGCCGATGGGCTCATGCCAAAATCTTCCTTCATCCGGTAAAACCATCTCAGTCCCTCTTCCACAAGCCCAGAATGGCAGCATGCAGAAAGGACACCAACAAATGTCTGTTCACTTGGTTTCACACCCTTGCTTTGCATCAACTTTAGAAGTTCCAGTGCTCCATGTCCACACCCATTAGAAGCATAACCTATCAGCATTGAATTCCACAAGACTCCATCTGGATTATCAATTCCATTGAAGATCTTGCATCCGTTGGCCAAGTTGCCACATTTGCAGTACATGTCAATGAGCGATGAGGCTACAATATGGTCAGACTGCAGGCCTAGTGCAACAGCAAGGCCAAAAACCTGCTCCCCAAAACTTATAGAGCAGATGCTGCTTGATGCACTCAGAACACTGGCTATAGCAACCTTGTCAAGCCGCAAACCAAGCTGATGCATCTCACAGAACAGCTCCATTGCATCAAGAGCCTGACCATTTTGGCTGAACCCAACGATCATAGAATTCCATGAGATGACACTCTTGCTAGGAATCATGTCAAAAACTCTTCTAGCCTCATCTGTTTGGCCACAGTTCGAGTATACAGTGATCATTGAGTTGAGCACAATGGTGTCATGATGCCTAAGCTCACTGAAAGATTGGCAGGCATCTGCCCAGAGGCCACATTTTGAGTAGAAGTCAATGAGAGCGCTTGCTGCTATCAAGTCATTGACAGCCCCACTCTTTAAAGCACACCCATGTGTCTGCTGCCCAGGCTTCGGCATGCCTAAAAAGCCACACATATTCAGAACACTGGCACAAGTTGAAGAATTAGGCAAAATGCCTGACTGCAGCATCCTTACAAAAAGAAAGAAAGCACCATCTCCATGGTAAGCAGGTACACATCCACCAATAAGAGAATTCCATACAGCAATACTGGGTTTTTCCATCTTTTCAATAAGGCACAACGCCTCATGCAACTGTCCACAAGATGTGTAGCCATGGACTAGAGCAGACAGCGAGAATTCATCAACATGTTTCAATCCATCATGGATGCGACGAGCAGAGTCCAAATCCCCACACTTGCCGTACATGTCAATCAACGTGCAACCCAATACCGAATCAATTTCAATCTTGGCAACCACCATTCGGGCATGAGCTTGCCTCCCAAAATCATACTTCATCCGATCAGCACAGGCGCCAACAACTGTGGTAAGCACGAAGGGATCGTTCCAGGGCGAGTTGATCATTTCAGCATTGCATCGTGGACCAATCCTCTTGAGCAAAGCAAATGCCTCATCCACTCGGCCACACCGGACGTACCTATGCAAGACAGCGTTGCAAGCAACAGGATCCTTCACGGGCATTTCGTCCAGCAGGTCACGGGCCGTGTCAAGATCCCCAGCAGCAGTGACGCCAGTTATCACCGCATTCCAGGAGAAGGTGTTCCTATCAGGCATCGAGCGGAACACACGGAGAGCCCCACGAGGGTCTCCAGATTTAAAGAGGGCGCTGATGAGTGAGTTGTAGGAGAAGCAGTTCTTCGTGGGCATTTCGACAAACAGGAGGTGAGCGTCGCGGGCGTGAAACGGAGAGCTGCGCGAGTACATGAGGAGGACGGAGTTGGCGGGCGGTAGAGAGCAAGGAACGTGCCCAGACTTGAGGAGGACCTGGTGGAGCTGCCGGCCAGCGGCGGCGCTGCAGGAGCGGAGGAGCTGGATGCAGGAGTGGACGTCGAGGGCCATCACAGCAGCTCTAAGGAAGAGGAGCGCCGCCGCCAGATATCCACGGCGCAGAGGCCACTCCCCACCCCAGTGCAATTTGGTTACCGCGGCGGCGTCTAGGCGATCGGCGTCGAGCGGATGAGCACGACCCAGAGATTGAGAGAAGACGACGACGGGAGGGAGGGAACAACGCTGAATCGATGATGTATTTGATGAACTGGTGGACCTGGATTAATTGGACTGGCCCAAATGCCCAATAGATAGCCGGCAGCTAACAGGCCCAGAGCCCCGAACATTAAAGCGTTTCTCATTCTTCTCATTTGTGCCTGGGAGTTGCTGGCTGATTATTTTCAAATTCACCGGACCTAACTGATTATTTTTAAAAAACCGGCTATTTTCAAACACAACCAATGTACGAAAATACAGCTATAATAACGTTAGACTACATAGCGAGCTATAGCAGTCGAGAAGAGCTGTCTACAAATAGCATAGCCCGCTATTTTGTACATCAGACATGACACAATAAAATCGAGTCGCATGTAACAATTTGAAACATAAACTTCATCTCTAAAACAATATTTTGGGTATTGGTTAATTCAGATACAGATGTATACCCGAATTTTTTGAACTTACTCCCTCCGTTCCTAATTGTAAGTCATTCATGATTCTTGGAGAGTCAAACTATCTCAAGTTTGACCAAATTTATATAACAAAATACTAAGATTTATGATACCAAATAAGTACCATTAGGTTCTTTATTAAGTATATTTTTAGATTATATCTATTTAGTTCTATAAATTTTTGTGATCCACTCTATAATTTTAGTCAAACCTAAAAAGAGTTTGACTCTCCAAGAATCTTGAAATGACTTACAATTTGGGACGGAGTGAGTATTTGGATTCAAACTTATTACTCAAAATAGTAATCTGAATATCGGATTACTGGGTAATGCAGATTCAAGTTAGGGGAATATGGGTTCGGGAAATTATGCCCACTTATAATGAAATTTGAAGTACTATACTCCCTTCATCCTCTTTTGATAGTCCTATTTCACCTTGACACAATGACCAAGGAGAACGAGTTTGCTTATCAACTAATTAATGTGCAACATGAACTTTTTAGTTGGCCCTCCTATAGTTTAACTAGGACCTCCTCGTTAATGGTGTTATTTATTGCTATGGTCCATGCCAATAGCAAATAGGACTATATCATTTTGTGAATATTTGAGTTTTTAAAATAGGACTACTCCCTCCATATTGGTAAAGGATGGCGTTTTGAGATTGTCCTAAGTCAAACTTTGTAAATTTTGACTGTAAATAATTTTTAAAGTACTAAGTTTTGAAATATAAAAATGATATGAGTAGATTTGTATTGAAATATAGTTTTAGAAAAGTACTTTTAAAATATATTTTACAAATATTTTATACTATAGTCAAAGTTGTATTTTGGAGACCGTGTCAATGTCCTAAACGTCTTGCTTTACCAACCCGGAGGGAGTATCAAAAAGGGATGGAGGAAGTATCCAACATTCAACTAGCATCGTGGCCGTCGAGATATGAAATTCATAAGTTAGCATTTTAATTGATGGATTCCAAATAAAAGGGTGAATTCGAATTCACAGCATCTGGAACCGCTAATTAATGTCCCACGCATGATTTTGTACTCATAACCTGATTTATACTTTAACATTTTTAAATTGGAACTATTTGAGACAAAGAATCAAACTGTAGAGTTGGTTATATGCTCAACCTTTTTCTTTTCAAATAAACATTTAATTAAGCCTAATTAATCTCAAACATTTGAATGTCATGTTGATTAGTCAAACTGCCCAAGTGGATTTAAAAAAGAAAAAAACTCATAACCGCCATCTACACCGAAATTGTTCCTTTTCCTTTTTGAATACACATGGATTTAAAAAGCAGGGAAGGGAAGGGAAGGGAAAGGAAAGGGAGTACTTTCTTCTGAAAACAGCTTAGCTCCAGGCCTCCTGTAATCAATAAGACAACACGAGCAACTAACTATACGTTGCGGGGGTTGAGCACCGAACAATGATCGACCGGTGGGCCTTCTAGCCACAAGCCATTAGCTACGCAAGGTACACAAGCCGCGGTTTTGGATTCCCCAGCGCCAGCGGGTGTCTGGCTGCCGGTCCCTTGCGGCTTGCGTTGCTGTTCACGTAGTACCACCGAGTCAACAGATCCAGCCAGCTTTCGCACGCACGTACGGGTCTTATCACACAGCCAGAGCCAGTTTGCTTGGCCGGGACAACGTCGACGTCGGCGACGAGCCGACGAACAACACACTGAGCGCGATGTCTGAGCTAATCCTTACCCAGTTAGGGCAATAAAGCACGTCCTCGCAACTGAAAGATGAGCGCTAACAATGAATGCAGTGCACTAATGATTGTTGGTGAACCTTTAGGAATGCAATCACGAGACTGATAACATAGTACTAGTATAACTTCTAGCTGAAGCGACTTGTTGCATTGAATCTCATCAACTAACAACGAACGGCTCGACCATGCATGATCTCATCATCTCGCATGTTGTATTCGGGGGGATATGATCCTCATCATCTTCTTCTTCTCCTGACGCCTCTTGGTTGGCTGCTCGGGCATGTGCACTTGCTGGGTGCATTTATTGAGGTGCGCGACTTATATGCAAGCACAGTAGCTCACACTCAACCCTCTCCCCCTACCCAACAAAACCCCTTTTCCGATCCGTGCAATGCAAAGTTTTCTGCATGTTGAATGTGAGCGAGATATCATCTAAAGCTGCCGCATTCAAAACGGCAATGAGATCGAACCACTATATTCCTCTCCTCCATGTCCTACTACGCGCCTGGTTTTAGTCAGCGTGATCTTTCCATTTCGATCCTGCCATCTTTGACCATTTCCTTACGCTACAGATTGTCACTGCTAGTGCCAGAGAATAGAGATGCATCTGCGTTAATTAACTCGTCGCTTGTATGATGAACTGATGGAGACAGCACTTAAATTCGCTCTGTGTTGCTTGGTGGCAACGCATGGCGTTTTAGGGCCTGTTCGTTGACAACACGCTAGCTAAGCTATCAGCTCCATGTAGTGCCTGAATTTCTTTCTTTTTTTTTTTTAAAAAAAGAGAGCTCCATGTAGTGCCTCAGCAGCAGCACGTATTTATGAAAAACTCAGCAAGGTTTCGTAGGTGTCGTGGAGAGTTGGTTTCAGGCATATCGGAATGGGAAAGTCTTGGCATGTAATGCATCTATAGCCCAATGATGCAATGCAAGAGCCAAGAAAATGCCATACAAATCAGATGTCTGGTAATAATACACCAAGGGGGTTTCCTGAAAAATTAATACACCAAGGCTTTTTTTTATTTTACTCTAATGAAGTATGTCTATATGAAATAAAACTCGTACAGATAGAAATCAAATGCCCACTGAGAAGAATATATAACGAAGGATAAAAATTTTCCTGAAGCTGATAGACTTCAGAATCATTAATATATAGGAGGATAAATGTTTATGAGACCAATTTCAGGTACACATGCACCTCTGACAAATACATGATGTCGTTGATTGTAGTACTGCACTTACAGGGGCTTTAATACAGAGAGCAGTGCACCGAAGCACAAGGTAACATAAGTTATGCCAATAAATCTACCGAAAAGTTCGGCTTACACCTTTTATCTGTCGTAAAAGTTTGATTTCCATCCCATAATTATAAAATCAGACATCAAGAACCATCCAACTAACAAAACCGGATAAATTTGGTTCTTGATGTGGTTTTCTGTTTTACGAAAATAAAAAATACTGTTGAAACTTAAAAATTCATAAATAATTCATTTGAATCAACAAATTATAAAGTTTTTTTAGAAATGCAACCTCCTATTAGTACACTACTAAACACTATTTGGCTATTATTTGCTAATGTTTCTATCGTTTTATTATTTTGACTAAAAACACTAGGAATAGAAGAAACAAATAATATGCAAATAGTTTCCAATGGTGCACCAACATATAGGTTACATTTTAGGATTTTTTTTGGCATCGGTTTCATATTTTCTTATTTAAAATAAATTAGTTATAATTTTTTAATATTTGCTTGGCTTTACACTGCTATAAGTACACAAGTCTTTACACTGCTATATTATCCAACAGCAAAAAAAAAAAATCTCGGATTTAACCCTATGTTCAACATTATTTTCTTAGGTTATTCATTACGTCACCTTTGCTTTTCTTTTACAAATCTAGGTAAGTTCTATATACTATTTCTGCGCATAGCAACATAATTATAATGTCGTGAACAAATCTGACATTTAACAGCAAGGGCGTGGCATATGGTGTCATGCATTATTAAGGGGCTGAATGTCTATGTGGCTGCACCTTTTCTTGCCTATAAATAAATAATACGCGCTCTGCCATTGCACCGCACTGCACTCACTCCGGGCTGCGCCCAAACCAGAATTTAGACGCGCGGCGAGTGGGGTGACACCACCTACTTTCACCGCGACACCATGGCTCCTGCAGCTTCCGGTGAGCATCGCCGCGGCGTGCTGGTCTTGGCCCTCGCGCTGCTGGCGTCCGCCACGGTGGCCGGCGCGCAGCTTTCGTCGGAGGACTACTACGACGCGTCCTGCCCCGCCGCCCTCCTCACCATCAGGTCCGCCGTGGCGACGGCGGTGCTGATCGACCGCCGCATGGGAGCATCCCTCCTCCGGCTCCACTTCCACGACTGCTTCGTGCAGGCAAGCCTTAACCATTGTCTCGGTCATTGATCTTCTCGATGAATCTTGAAGTAGACTAGCAGAGAGTGACCTGACCGTGGATCATCGACGACGCTGTTGTGTGTACATATATAGGGTTGCGACGCGTCGGTGCTGCTGGACGACACGGCGAGCTTCACCGGCGAGAAGGGGGCGGGGCCGAACGCGGGGTCGCTGCGTGGCTTCGACGTGATCGACAACATCAAGATGCTGCTGGAGTTGATGTGCCCGCAGACCGTCTCCTGCGCCGACATCCTTGCCGTCGCCGCCCGTGACTCCGTTGCACAAGTAAGCCAGCTAGCTCTCTACCACGCATACCATCGAGGCATCGATGATCCACCAAGTGTAAGCGAAAGCACACGCAGTTTTCAGATAATTTTCTTTTTCAGGAGAGAGTGAATCTGTCAGATTCTGAGAGTGAAAAAGAAAAATAACTAAAATGCGAGACTAGTCATGTGAGCAGAGCTTGAACGTACAACTCGATTGCAAATCTCTGAAAATTTGAATTAGTAGAGAAAAATAAAAGGTCTGATAGATGGTATTGTACGTGATCTTGATGGTGCAGCTGGGAGGCCCATCCTGGACGGTTCCCCTGGGCAGGAGGGACGCGACCACGGCGAGCGCGTCCCTGGCCAACAGTGACCTCCCCGGACCTACCTCCAACCTCAACGGCCTCCTCAACGCTTTCTCCAACAAAGGATTCACCACCACCGACATGGTCGCCCTGTCAGGTACTGTACTCTTCGAGATTGGAATCGGGCCTCTTTTTTCCTGCATCATGCAACGCACAATATAGATTCGCAGTAGAGCCAGGCATGTTAAGATGGCACGTCCCATCTTAGATCTTGCTCACACTGAATTCGACATGGAAGCAGATCATATCTACAGCTAGCGAGCTAGAGCACATGGCATGTCCCGGTTAGAAAAAAAAAACTTAGAAGTGCAGAGGCAAATGAAATCGACATGGCAGCGAACACTACTCGATCCGGGCAGTGCGACCAAATGGGCACCCCTGTCGTCAAGTAGCTATCAAGATTCTCAGTAATTAATCCACAGAACACTACTCGATCTAATGATGATCATATTAAGCTCTTAACTACATACCGCAACGGTGACATTATTTTCTTTCCTTGGTAACCTTTTTGTCTTCTTCTCGACTAGTCCACTTGATGAGTCTGCACATCACATGATACACGTAGCATATATACATCGCACCAACGAAAACAAGATACACTAGTACTTAGCCATGCATACACATACATCCATGATGCATCATTGTTCGTCTGCATGCGCCGATCAATTCAACAAGCCGATCGATGACGTACTGGTGTCCCTGTTCTACTCACACCAACCACCTGCTTTTTTGCTTTCCTCGCAACCTGACGTGACAAACGTTTGGACGAGTCCGCGTCACCTACCTGGCTATAAAAAGCTCTATAGCCACGTCCGCCTGTGTGTGTGTGCATGATCACCTCGATCACGCGATGACCTCCCAACTACCATCTCTCCTTGCTTCCACCACGCAATCATTCATGCACGCGGCAGCAAGCAACGCTTTCCCATCTCCATGATTGCCTCTCTACTCACACCACGCGCGTTTTCACTGAATTCTTCATATATATGTATATATGCAAATACGCATATGCAGGAGCCCACACCGTGGGGCGGGCGCAGTGCCGGAACTGCCGTGCCCGGATCTACAACGACACCGACATCGACGCCTCCTTCGCGGCGTCGCTGCGGGGCAGCTGCCCGGCGCAGGGCGGCGACGGCGCGCTCGAGCCGCTCGACGAGTCGTCGCCGGACGACTTCGACAACACCTACTTCGTCAACCTGGTCGCGCGGCGCGGCCTGCTGCACTCCGACCAGGCGCTCTTCTCCGGCGGCGGCGGCGGCGCGACGGACGGGCTCGTGAGGGCCTACGCGTCGAGCGCCGACCGGTGGGGGAGCGACTTCGCGGCGGCGATGGTCAAGATGGCCAGCATCAGCCCGCTCACCGGCACCAACGGCGAGATCAGGGTCAACTGCCGGAGAGTGAATTGATGAGTGTGTGGAGTGCCGCCTCTCGAGTCTCGATCGCAATCGCATTGATTGCGAGTGGAGGTGGAATGGTGTGTATATTGTGCAAAGAAGAATTTGGGATGGAGGATACGCAGCAGCGCTCATATGTATACCACTACTATTTATTAATTAATTAATTATTGTTACAATATACATATACTGCATATTTTGCCCCACTCTGCTCATCATTTTTTTTAGTAGCGTTTTTTATTCACTGCCCTCGCGTAACTAACGAGCACCATCAAATGAACCGACGTAGCCGCATAGTTGATATGGTGGGATTAATTCTACCAGAATATAGAACACACATGGGTCGTAAGAGGGAGGGGTTTGATCAAGTTATCAAGCCCAAGCCTCCCATGTTGCAGAGCTATGGAATGTAAGAAGACACATGGCTTAGAGCATGTATAATGGTGACCGAGAAGCCGGCGAAGTCCTACATGTTAGAAAGAGAAACTAGGAGAGAGAAAGAAATTGCCGTCTCCGCACACGCCCGCCCGAAGCTGGCGACAGCCAATGAAAATGTGCTGCAACGCTCGCTACTGGCTTATATCTCTGTTTAGCTTTAAATGTAGGCAGGGTCCACCACGCCACATGCCACATCACAGCTTGAGATGCCTGCTCGCAGGCGTGGTTATTAAACCTGCTCTTAGGGGGGGTGTTTAGTTGGTGGAGATTGTGAGAGATTTACTGTAGCAGACATGTACTGTAGCAATGAATAGTGAGGAAAAGATGTGAAAGAATGTGACGGATGTAATGGGCGGAATAGTAGATATCTTGAATCTAATCTACTCCTTAGTTAAACTTCCTGTTCTCAGCACTGCATGTTAAGGCGATCCCATCACTAAATCAAGAGGGAACACCTTTCCGAAAAAAAAAACAAGGGTCACAACGGCCGCAACCAGAACATGGGAACAGACAGGTCATAACAATAACATACCAGCAGCTCAACCCCTTTTTTTTTTTAAAAAAAAACAAAACATTGCAAGTGGCAACTGCCTCTCTCCTTTCTTGTCCTTCTAGCAAGGAAGGCCTAGCTTGGTCGCCCGAGCTGTCGCTGCGAGCGATTTGATTGAGAACAAGGCCCAAACGGCTGCAAATAACAACACAACACCCCCAAAGCTAAAGTGCAGGTCCAAAAATCAGAGCACAACTGTTGACGACCAAAATTGTCTTAGGTAGTTAAAACCGAAACTTCTGGTTTTGAAAACCAGAACCTCCGGTTTGGAAACCGGAACTTCCGGTTTCGGGTCCGAGATAATTAGGAGATTTTGTTAGATTCGTATTTGTAAAACGATTCCTTGCGGGGCAAGACCTCCCCACCCTATAAATATAAAGGGCCACGGCCAATTGAGGGGATACAATCAACACAAATCAATCTATCTTTTATCGTTTTACCTTTTTATCTCTTTGCCCTAATCTTTTCCAACCCCATGTGCTGTTCTTCTCTTGTCTCCATGGCATGAGGAGGCGTTCTAGCTGGCCTGCCGAGCCTAGGACAACCCTACGTGGTGCCTACCCTGACGGGGTCCCTCCCGGGTGGACGTTCTTTGGTTTCTCGCCGGTCTGCCGGTAGAAACCGGAAGGTCCGGTTTCTGAAACTGGAAGTTCCGGTTTTGAGCTACGGCGTTGCAACGTGCGCCACCGCTCGCTGCACGTGCCAGTGCTCTCGTGTGTTGGCCCAAAAAGGTGTCAACAACAATCTAAAGGAATATCAGATGGACAGAACATTGACTAAAATCATTTTTTTTTCCTTATTACCGAATAGGCCCAATCTGTGAAGTAACACAAATGGCTAATCCATGGTACATATACTTTAGCAAAAAGAAAAAGGGAAAAAACTTCAGGATTATTATCTTCCATTTGGTTTACCTTGAAATATTCAGGTATCGTAGTTGGACAGAGGAACTGGATGTTTCCACACTCAATATATTACTTACATTGGTGAGCCCAATTTACACTTTTTCCCCAATGACCAGGCAGCAACTAACTCTAGGCAAGAAGGGAGCCAACCATGACAGTAACAGCTTCTCCTCGAATTCGTACCCTCTGAGCTTCCTCGTCCCAGTGCAGATACAGCGTTCCGCTCCTTGGGGAGGCCTGACAAGTGACAACACACAGAAAAGATGTGTATATATTATGATAAGTTCCAATCTGAAGGATGATATCAATGGATCAACTACTTTAAAGGCTTGCCCTCAATACCATGAAGGCTGTCATGTTTTGTTTCCCCAGCTTCTTGCCCCAGTAAGGAGCCAAGGAACAGTGTACGCTAGCACATACTGGATCCTGACCAAGAAAAATGCAGAAAACAGGACATCAGGGGAAAAAAAAGAAAATGAGGTTGTAGCTTGTCATTAAAGATTTAGGCCTTTTATCCAAAGCACATAGGCTTCTTCGACGGTGAGTTCATTCCCAAGAGGAGAGACTAAGTGAGATTGTATCTTGTCATTAAAGATTTAGCTCTTAATATGATTTTGATATAATCATGAAGGGGCCAGTTGGCAAGAACCAGTGAGTGCGGGATTCCTAACTCAAACGTTCATTTTGATGAGGGTTATAGATTTGTTACAAACTAAGATACTACATCTAACAATTTGACAAAAGAAAATCCCTGAATAAAAATATTAGCATGATGGAGTACACGTTTACATTCCATTATTACCTCATTTATTCCATATTTTGGGCTGAAGAAACGAGTGACAAAATCATAACTCGATCCTTCACGAGCTGGGCCTGTGATGGCAACACCTCTTCCAGGAAACTGAACTAGCTCAGCGGTATTAGGACTGACATTATCAACTTCGTCACATGAACTGACTTCCACCTGGAATGTGAAATTTATTTATTTTCAATATACTCAATCATATCATAGTATTTTAAAAAGACAAAAGAGAGCAACAGAATATTAAAGAAGCAGAATTTACTATGAGAGCTTGCAGTCGAAACAAGATGTTCGATTATGAAATGAAATGAAGGTTGAATTACTGTGAAGGATGAGAGGAATTACAATGAGGTCAGTAAATGTAGAGACAGTTTGCAGCTCATTAATGACTGAAGCACCATTCAAAGTCTGAGGGATTGATACCATCTCTGAAGAATTGCATTTTGCAACCGGGATAAAAGGAAAATCCAATTCTATCATGAACTTTGAGCAGGTATTTTGTGCAGAAGGACTTGCATCCTTCGATGCAAAGACTTTCTTAGCTGTTAGACGTTCAGATTTTGCTACGAACTCTATAGCATCGGACTCCACAAGGCCAGATGCTACCAAGTAGTGTGCAGCAGCTAATGTTCCATGCCCACAGAGTTCACTCTGCACAATTAACAAAGTAAAGTAAGTCTTCTCCAAATTGCTTGGGATATAGATTAAATTTATAAAAGAAGGCTCTCCCCGTATGGAAATATCAGAAGCTAATTCCTTTTGATGAATAGGATTCAGGTGTACAGGAGATTGCAGCTTATTATGTTAGTCTCACATGCTGTTGTCTGAAGGGTATACATAATCAGAGAGAAAAGTTCTTTCCAACATACGAAGACTAAGGGGATATCAAAAGTCACAAGGCAAACAGATGATCAGAGAGAGAGAATTAGCAGGTTCTGAAGCTAAGGAAGTGGAAGATTTGTGACGGAAACAATCACCTCACGGACGGGAGTGAACCAGCGGATACGGAACTGGGCAGTGACAGCCGCAGCAGCGCCGGCGCCGGAGGAACCGGAACGGGTCAAGAACGCGGTGATGGGTGTGTTGAACACTGCCGCCACCGCCTGCATCCAGCGCTCGTCCAGAGGCTCTCCTCCGTCGCCAGCGCCATCTTCGAGGAGGCAGACGGCCGCGGAGTTGCCCTTGAACGGCGCATCCGTGAACGCATCAACCTGCACAGATCAAAATGTTGACAGAACAGAACGAACTGGTAAACTTGCGGCCGTAGCAAGAAGCAAGCTTGATTGACTGACCACAGCGTATCTGAAGGCTCTCTTCGGCATCTCGTCGAGCACCTGGAGTGCAGATGCGGATTGCGGAGGAGGCGCTGAGTTGGAGCTGAAGAAGTGACAAGCAGGAGGCGGCTACCTAAACCGTGGATTGCTGGATATAATAATCGATTCCTCAGTCAGCAACACTACTTCCTTTGACTATGGCGAATGGCTTCACCCGTGCTTCATTGAAGATTGAACTTTTTTTTAAAAAAAGTTTGCTTCGTTGAACTCTCGACGAAGCTCTAGCTCCCCAAGTTTACGACAACTTTATTACGTTACGAGAGTAAGAAGAAGCGGCAGTTGGTTCGTGGGCCACCGTAACCGCGAAGATCTTTCTGATGGTATGGGCCGTGCCTTGCTCTGCTATAAAGTTCTCCTCAATTTTGTTGTCGCCGTTCTTCTAAAAAAAAACTGTAGCCCAATCCCACCACATCCTACTCCTGATTTTTTTTTCAGCTCATGAGGGTGTCTCCTGAATCCTCTAAAAAGTAAATGAGGATGTCTGATGTCTCCTAAATGAATATAGGAGCACCAATTAGGCCATTTTCTTTTCCTAAAAAAAATTAGGCCATTTTATTTTTCAGCTCATGAGGAGGATGTCGCCTGAATTTATTTCCCGGGGACCTTGCCTTCCATATCTAGGTGGACTCCAGGAGTCTGAGAGTAGCACACTGGCCATTAAGTCGACAAATTCAGCCCAATAGGTCTTTTTGCGTTTTTTTCTCCTACTCTATACTACACCACTTTAATACTCTAAAATCTTTAAATTATATACTACACAACTTTTATAATCTGAAGAAACTATAGCTTATTTGTTGAACTGTTTTGTTACATTCCTGTAATGTTTTCTTTTTATCTGAACATATTATGTACAACCAAATATCATTTTAAAAAAATCAATACCTTTCCTGCTAGTTCCCCAAAATCGGGATATGATTGGGTGCGTGTATTCAGAGAAATAAGTCTACATGCATGTTAGTAAGCATTTGCGGTTGTGTACTATGTTTTGAAATTTAAATAAAAGTTTAATTGTAACAAGTAGTAGTGTCTATCACAATCGGCAGTACAGTATGTGTAGAGAAATGAGATCGGATGCTGGGACGGCGTAGTTGGAGAAAGTCCTCGTCGTGGTGTCACTTGGAATCCGATGATCAACGATGTCCTTCTCGATGGTCGCTTTGAGCTCATGGATAACGCATATATATCCGTCAAATAAGCGGGAACCGGCGGCGTACATTATCCATTCCACACTGGAACAAAAGGAGAGAGCGGGAGAGACAGTGACACGAAGGAAGAAAAGGGCAACAAGCATTACCAAAAATTTTGTTAACATACCGTATGCATTTGTTTCGGGCACACGGCCGGTAAGCGTGATGGCTCCGCGCGTAGCACGAGACAAAACATGATGATGGCGAAGTGCACATACTAGATCGTAGCCGAGGGCCCCTTGCTTGGATTCAAAGGCAAGGAAAGGGAGAACGGCTATACTACTAGCTGCTGCTAGCGATGGCCGGGAAGGGAAGAGTGGAGAGAGGAGGGAGTGCCATAGGGCATGTAGGCTACGGACAGAATGTAGCCAATTCCTGGATGCCCGCATAAATCCACTTTGGAGATTCTCTTCATGATTGGAACGTCGAGCCGCTGGCTTTTACTATACTTTTTTGGTTGCTCGCGGAGGGAAATGGACCCGTGTAAAAATATACTACTACCACTACACGCTCGGTGGTGCGTGCGTGGGCCTGCCCTTTTTTGGTGCCGAGTGGAATCGTCGTGAAAGCAATGCTTGGTGTGGAGACCCTATCTATCTCGTTGTGCTTGTGCCTAGTACAATTCATATTTGTAGCCGGTATATGCATGACCGGGACAAGTCGCGCACTCGTGCTCGTCGCACGCGGCTGAACTGAACCCGTCGATCCAATCAACGCGACAGGCGACACGAGGACAAGCGTGCGTGCGTGCGTGCATTATACTAGTGTGTGTACCACCGGTCAAACTGTCAAAGGACACGCTACGACTACACGAGGCTAAGGCAGCAGCAGCAGCGGTGCACGACAAAGCAACATCCCCAATTCCCCAGCCAGCCAGCGGCCGTGTCCGCAGCGCGCGCGGCCGGCCGGCTCGGCAGCCGCTTGCCTGCACCGAACGAGACAAGGCGCAGGCCGCGGCACGGCCAGCCAACCTCGGAGCTCGCTCGCAGCCACAGCGTGCGCGCGGTGCCACAGCTTTTGTCGCGCGCGGCCGCCGCTGGTGGACTTCGCTTTCTTTCTGCTCCCTCCGGCGTCGGATTGGGCTCCTCCGCTCCTGCTCCCTGCTCCAGCCTCTTCTTCAGGAATCTCGTGCCGTGCTGTGGGTTGCGATGCTTACCTCTTGTTCGCTAGCTCGCCTTGGCCTTGCTCGTCGTCCGGGAGGCGAGGAGCCATCAGCAGCCAGCACAGAGCCAAAGCATGGGAACTCCCACCTCAGCCGCTCGACGCCTGCGTGCGTGCCGGCCCCTGCCTAGCCTAAGGCCTGCGCGGCCTGCCTGTGTTGTTTGTGCTACCATATTCGTGAATATGCTCGACCGTGTATGTACCAAAAGGTTGATCGTACCTTTGCTCGGCCGTGTACGGGGACGAAGATTATGTAGGAACGACGAGGATAGATGCTCCTGCAGGATTTTGTAGACGAGGGTCGGGGAGGAGCAAGGGAATGGTGGGAATTTTCCTTTGTCATTAAGGCCATGTTCATATTCCCAACTATTCACTATTCATTTCAACTTTTCACTATTCATTCCAACTTTTCACTATTCCTCCCTCACAAAACACGTTTCCCAGCGAATGCTACAGTGTTTTTCTTATGCTACAGTGTTTTTTCCTACAATCTAAACACACCCTAAGGTTCTTCGTACGGAGTTGAATAGTACAAAGACTCTGAAACATCCACTAGACACTGTGCTCTTCTTTTACACTGGTATATACTGCGTATACGTCCCTGGTAAATCCATGGACGTAGCTCCATGCCTCCATGTATGTGACCAAACCTACATAAATCTCTAGCCAAGTGAAAGATTATATATTATATCCCATTTCTTCGCTCCAACAATACGGGCTATTAGTTCGGAGCAAATAAAACAATAGAGAAATTTTGAAGGATATGAATGTTAAAGATAAATTTCCATAAAACCTTTTGGATAATAGAGTTTTAAGAATAATAAAATAAAATTTCTATGTGGTAGCTCATTCCATTGTTGGCATTTCGGGGATTTCTTGCTGCACATACAACCATTTTTATAGCCATTTACGTTTTAACAGATGCCGGCCGGTATATTGATACAGAAGGGGTATATATAGCCATTTTTTCATTGAGAGGATTTGTACTGTGTGACCGATCCTTTGTTTTATTTGTACTTTGCATTATCGCTAAAATCCCTTTGTATTGAATATTTTTGTATTTTCAATCATTTGTTTTGCACTTGCGTCCCCATCTTGTTCCTATGGTTTCGTTATTATTGCTACATTTTCTCATACATCCGAAAGAAACCCAAAATATAATGGTTAGGTCCTTAATTTCACAGGTGCCTGGAAACCATCTGTTCTTGAGATTAGGGCACTTGTTTTACCCACAAACTTGTATACTCATGTATAAATTCTTCAAGTTTGAGTATAAGAGCGATGATGCGTAGCTGACACGATATGTTGTAGAATTATTAGCCTTTTTAGTATCATAAACTTGCAGAATTCCACTTATTTGATACTATACTTTATCTGAAACTTTTGCCATCCATGTTGTACCACTTGGCAATAAAATAAAAGGGAAAATTCGCATACCAAATTTTTCAGCTGGCTTTTATGTGCAGTTCTCACATTATATTTTTTTTTTGTTAGTCGAACGGTATTTTTTTCACGGTGATTTCTAATTCCTGCTTGCAGGTAAAATACCACTGACAAAGTGTGAATTGGCACGGTTGTACCTAAACAATCAGGTTTGGGAAGGTAACTGCAAGCGGATACAACTGCTGTGTTGTGTTCAGATTCAGGAAAAAGTACTTCTCCAACAAGTTTTTTCTATTCATCCCACTCACACAACACGCTTCCCAGTGCACTATTTATCTAGAAAAAATACTTTTTACTTCCCATCTAACACAGCCAATATTTTGACCCATGCCTGCTCTGCTGAAAGGAACGTTCTGGTTGGCCAAACCCTGTCTTTGGCTTTCACCTCTGTAGTCACTTCGCTTCATCAGATGCTCATAATTATTAATACGGCACTGTAATTTTTCCGGTGACAGCTTTAATCATGCTTGCGACTGGTATATTCTGCACAAGCGCGATAACGGCGCTTGAATAAAGACAGTGCTGGTCCAGGAGAATTCTCAAATGCATCCACTCGTCGGTTTCCGCATCCGCCTGCCGCGCACAATCCTACTGTCAAGCTGTGGCCGCTTTATCTTTTTCACCAAAGCCAGGATTTGCGAACAAAAGGCTGAGGCGCTCCACCTCAGCCGGTAAAAACTAAAAAGGGCAATGCAATGCAAGAACCCCCAAAAAACAACAGCATGCCCACTCACGCTTTCTTCCTCCCTTCATCGATCGCGTAAAAAGCATTGCGAGCAAGGAGGATACTATAGATTACAGGCTGATGGGGGCTCAAATTTCACCTTATCTGACAGCACGTGCAATAGTAAAAGAAGTAGTGGTAGTGGACCTAGTGGTGGCCATGCAACCCTTTTGCAGGTTATAACCCACGTCCTTGTGTTTGTGTAGGAGTAGGAGCGAGCAACCCCGGCCGGCACCCGGCAGCTAGCCATCTTGCACACTCGAACACTCACTCTCCCCACAACCACAAACCGTTGGATCCTGGTTGTGCGTCGTGGTGCCGGTGGTCGATCGATCTAGATGGATACGCTGTTTCGATTGGTTAGCCTCCACCAGCATCACCAACAACAGGTGACCGCGTCGTCGTCGCCGGACCATCACCACCACCAGTCCCCCTACGCCTACAGCTCCCGCTCCACCTCCACCGGCTCCCGCTCCTCCCCCTCCCACCACACCCACAACCACCACTTCTACTCCCACTCCCACTACAACAACAGCACCGGCAGCTACTACTACTACTACCACGACCCCACCGGCGCCGGAGCCGGAGCCGGAGCCGGCGGCGCGTACTACTACGACCACCAACCACACCCGGCCCCGTACCAAGAAGAATGCGGCAGCGACCACTCCGGCGCCTACTACATGGATGAAGACTTCTCCTCCTCGTCGTCCTCCCGCCACTACCACCACCACCACCCGCCGCCGTCTTCGCAGCCACCCTCCTCGTCTCCGGCGCCCACTCCGCCGCGCCCCCCGTCCACCTCGTCCGCCGGCGTGGGCCATGGCGCCAGCGGCGGGCTGTTCGAGGCCGCCGACTTCTCGTTCCCCCAGGTGGACATCGACCTCGACTTCACCTCCTCCTCCCCGGCGCCGTCGTCCTCCGGCGCCGCCGCAGGGGGCGCCGCCGGGAGGTGGGCGGCGCAGCTGCTGCTCGAGTGCGCGCGCGCCGTGGCGTCCCACGACAGCCAGCGCGTGCAGCAGCTCATGTGGATGCTCAACGAGCTGGCCTCCCCGTACGGCGACGTGGACCAGAAGCTGGCCTCCTACTTCCTCCAGGGCCTCTTCGCCCGCCTCACCTCCTCGGGAGCCCGCACGCTCCGCACCCTCGCCGCCGCGTCCGATCGCAACACCTCCTTCGAGTCCACCCGCCGCGTCGCGCTCAAGTTCCAGGAGCTGAGCCCCTGGACCCCCTTCGGCCACGTCGCCGCCAACGGCGCCATCCTCGAGGCCTTCCTCGACGCCTCGTCGGCGGCGAGCTCGTCGTCGTCGACGACGACGCCGCGGCTGCACATCCTGGACCTGAGCAACACGTTCTGCACGCAGTGGCCGACCCTGCTCGAGGCGCTGGCCACGCGCTCGTCCGACGACACGCCGCACCTGTCCATCACCACCGTCGTGCCCACCGCCACGCCCGCCGCGCAGCGCGTCATGCGCGAGATCGCCCAGCGCCTCGAGAAGTTCGCGCGACTCATGGGCGTCCCCTTCGCCTTCCGCGCCGTGCACCACGCCGGCGACCTCGCCGATCTCGACCTCGACGCCCTCGACCTCCTCCGCGACGGGACCACCGCGCTCGCGATCAACTGCGTCAACGCGCTGCGCGGTGTCGCGCCGGCCGGTGGCGGTGGCGCGCGGCGGCGCGACGCGTTCGTCGCCGCGCTCCGGCGCCTCGAGCCGCGCGTGGTCACCGTCGTGGAGGAAGACGCCGACCTCGTGGCGGCGTCGGAGTCTGACACGTCGTCATCCGGGGCGGAACCAGCTGACATGACGGAGGAGGCGGCGTTCATGAAGGTGTTCAGCGAGGGGCTCAGGTTCTTCTCGGCGTACATGGACTCGCTGGAGGAGAGCTTTCCCAAGGCGAGCAACGAGAGGCTCGCGCTGGAGAGGGCGGCGGGGCGCGCCATTGTGGACCTCGTGTCGTGCCCGGCGTCGGAGTCGGCGGAGAGGAGGGAGACGGGGGCGTCGTGGGCGCGGCGGATGAGGTCGGCCGGGTTCTCGCCGGTGGCGTTCAGCGACGACGTCGCCGACGACGTACGGTCGTTGCTGCGGAGGTATCGGGAGGGGTGGAGCTTGCGAGAGCCAGGCTCCGACGACGGCGTGTTCCTGGCGTGGAAGGAGCAGCCCGTCGTGTGGACAAGCGCGTGGAGGCCATGAGAGAGATCGATCAATGGATCGTGGTCGCCGGCAAATTAAACAAGACGTGCCATGATCAAAGCTAGCGTAGTGCATGCATTGCTTCGATTCATCGATCAAGTGAGTGAGTGGCAACACGACGTACGGCAATGCAAGCAGGTAGCGTGCAATTTTTTCCTCACTTAATTGTTGGATCTTAGGAGCACGTGTTTACCAATTCACTAGCTTATTAGGGTTTCCGAGCGGCGTAAGTATGTAGGGAGAAGCTAAAAGATCAGATGGTTAGCTCTTTTTTTTTGTTTTTTCCAGAAATTTGGGAGGAATTTATTATGACATTTGTTGAAGTTTCATGCGCATTATTTGATATGGCCCTAGCTAGCTAGGGAATGATTGTTGGATTGGATGTGGTTTTTGTCCTTCCATTGCATTTTGGCAGCCAATTAGCTTGCTGCTTCGTCGTTTATTTTGCTTCTCAGATTTGATCTTTTACGGCCGGTTAACATGCATGGACGCGTCAGTCGTGCATGATTCTCGTCATGCCATCTGTTTGGACTCATGTGAACAACCCGTAGTTTGTCGCCTTGATCTGATGTAGTGTTTGGCTGGTGAGATGCTGCTTGCTGAGTCTAGACAAGATTTGCATGGGAAGGACGACCAATTGCACGGGCGCGCTACTACTAGTTTTCAAACCTAGTATATCTCACAGAAACTAGGTAAAATTGAAGTACCATTGACGATTATATTTTGAACATGTATTAGTTTGTTCATTGTTAATACAACATTTCTCCCAGCATTATATTCCCTTTTTCTATAAAAGAAAGCATGAGACGATACATTCATACATTAGATCGGATAAGGTTGGGATAACATTGATAATAGTACAATTGGTTCACGTCAGCATCAGTTAATTCAAAGAGTATGTACCAATGTATTGAGTATGTATGGTGGACAGAAGGATACAAAATCACAAGGAAAAAAAAAGGCGTACAATGTTCTTGGAGAAAATTGACTATATGTGTAGGAATTGAGGTTGCCATTGACAAATGGCACCTGTGTATGGAAGGAACTGATAGTCTGATATAATGATTCAGCTGCAACCAGCTGATAGTAACCTGCTGGTTATGTGTTTTGTTTGTGGTGTTGGATCTTGTAATTTTGTTCTGTATATAGTCAAGAATCTTTTTGAGTATATGGGCAATAAGTCTATATATACTGTGACGGCTGACATTGACCATAGGATATGTAAGTTGGTCTAGTTCATTGGCTCCTTTTATTTACTATAGATTGCGTACGTACAGCAAATAAAGAGTCGTTGAAGTGCACTCAAAATATTAGATGACGCGCGTACCAGTAGCACGAAGCGCAGCACTACCAAATGAATGTACTAATGCAAAAAAAAAAATGCAATATAAATGAAGATGAAAGATTCGGTCACGGTATATGATGCTATGAGCAACTCAGACCCAATACTAAGTTGCAATTTTTGTTGGACTTTCTATGCATGTCTTGTACTCGTACGTTGTTGGTAAGGATATTACAACAAGCACTAGATATCCCTTTCATAACAACTTTTGCATGCAATTATTTACAAGTGAATGGCGGTTTTATTAGTAATGTTTTGTACTTTTCTTTATATTAGTGGCTGATAGTTTATCCAGTATGGTTTGTATCTTTCCCCATAACAAGAACACCAGCAATGTCATTGTCAATAAACTCATTTCTCATAGTTACCTAGCCACATCAAACGAATATTCATTAATCATTAATCTTGTAATGACACTCAGATGGGGATCTCCCATCTATCATATGGTAAAACACTAGCCAATAAAAGGGAACATCCCATATGCGAGTGCGAGGTACGAATACCCAGTGCATTCCCCAAACATGCAACAGACAAGGTGCAAGGTCCCATCCACAGTGGGACTACCTGATGGAACAAAAAGGCACTCCAATGTGTATATGCCGCAGCTAATAGAAAAAAAAAGCCCCAATAATGTGCAAGAAGTGATATGGGCAATTGGAAAGCCATATGCATGGTGGTGCCTTCCAGTGATGGATGGGCCATGCATGCCTGCAGCCACGGCAGGAAAAAAAGGGTGGGGTCGTTATCGCGTGGAGGACTGGCTGTGGCTGACTGAGGAGACGAGAGCGAGATCGAATCTTAGGATGACTGCCTCTGGAATCTAACGAGAAGAGGTGGTGCCACGGAATTCGTTTCTGTACCTTGGCTACTGCCCTCTCATGCATGCTCGCTCAAAGTCTTGAGCTCGAAGTGTGTGCTTGCGTGAGTGCCTTGCACTTCACTGCATGCCCACCCTATCTAGTATCTCTACGTACCCAGGCTACATGCGCGCGTGCGGTGTGAGCCCACGCCAAAAATCTTTTCACCCGCGTTTCCTCGCGGCCGCCGAACCCTTTCACGATTTGATTCCGTGTTTGTGTACGCCCTCGAGGGTTTCTCTCTCCCATGGCTCTTATACTCTTGTCAAGATTTCACTACATACGCTAAAATTGAACATAGAAATTCTTGGGCGGCTGAAATAAAATAATCACGCCGTTTCCAGACGACTAGCACATCTTTTTCCTTTTATTCTTCTCAAAGATGCATGCGAGTTTAAAGTTGTACGGACGTACATCAATTATAGGGATGATGCCACACTGCCATGCATCGTGGCAATTTTGGATAAATCAGTGGGAGTTAGCCTACAATCTCACCTTTCAAATCATCCATGCATACAGAACCTTTAGTACTGGTTATATATTATATATTCAAAACAGAAAGTAAAAAGAGCAAGTTTACAACCACGGGAATCAAGAAACAAAGAAAGAAACGAAAAAGATCAAATAAGTACTGTTGATAACACAATCTTGTATGAATGTCGATGACATATGAGTGTTTCTCTAGTAATGTTTGAAAGCCAATGGAGTACAACATAGCTCTGGAATTTGTTCACCCATAGCCATCCTTTCTTAAAAAAAAACTAAGTGGGGGATACAAACATGGGTCGCTTATCAATGTTCTCGTATAATCAATCACATTCAACTCCATAATTTTGAAAGGGAAAAGTCTATCGTCTATTTTTTAACCTCCAACACTACTAAAAAAATATTTACTATGACTTTTAAAAATTAGTCTCGGAGGTGGACGGACCTGCGGTCCACCTCAGTTAATCGTGGCGGGGCCAGCGGCCAAGCAAATGTCTCGGTTAATAGATTAACCGAGGCGAGCGGCAAGCAGCATAATCTGACTGCCTCCATTTAGGCCATGTTCAGATTCCCAATTATTCACTATTCATTCTAACTTTTCACTATTCATTTCAACTTTTCACTATTCCTCCCTCACAAAACACGTTTCCCAGCGAATGCTACAATGTTTTTCTTATGCTGTAGTGTTTTTTTCCTACAATCTAAACACACCCTTATTAGATATTAACCGAGGCTATTGCTTTAAACCGATCGTCTCAGTTAATGCATATTAACGGAGACGATCGGCCAACCACCTCGGTAAATGTCTCGATTAACTGTGACCTTATCTCCCGAGGCGGTTGGTTTGCCCGCCTCAAATACGTCACTTTGGTTGTCTCAGAAAATGCTTCTTTTAGTAGTGCAACTATCAAGTTTATCCGATTTTAACATCCGAACTACAAACCATTCAAGCGCTTTTTGTTGAATGGGGTGGATTGTTTTATCGTGTTGGCGAAAATATGTTTTATAGCGCTTGAATCGGGGTTGCTTCTCGCGCTAGGTAGCATTAGGGCAACCACAATGTATTTGGACCAAGTAGTCCTTAGCGGTGGGACCATGTGTAAGTAGTGTATAGCTATGGTGAACTTTACAATGTGCAGCCCAAAAGCAAGCAATAGTGGTGGGAGGAGAGTGGAGAGAGATAGAGAGATGTGTGAAATGAGATAGATATATTATTATTTTATTTCTTATAGGCAGCCCATAAGCATATGTGTACCTTTAGCTATAGACCATTTTATGGACTACCTACACAATATTGAAATAGGCTGAATGGAATATTTTACTCCCTGTGGACTGGTTTTGCAACCCATTGTGGAAGCACTTAGAGATATACTCCGTACGAATGTATCGCAGGTTTGTTCAGGTGGGCTAGAGCGCTTGGACTCCAGCTGGGACGAGCCGGGAGCGATTGGCGAGGGCATGTACGCATAGTAACAGGAGGTAGTGGGAACCCCTTTTGAGGGAGAGAGGTGCACGCACGGAGAGAGACGCACACACGCATGTATGACTTGGTTCTCTTCTTTTTCAACCCCAAGAATCAAGATGCACTTTGCTCAGGGTCTCTTTTAGGGCATGGGCTCATTTGCTGCTAGCCTTCGGGTCCCCCATCCACCTTGTTTGTGCATTGGCACTGTTTGTTTTCCTGCAGTGCGTGTGTGAGTCTGACCCACGCCATGCAGTGGATTGCCTTTGCAATTTGCAGTGATAGGGTGTGGCGGGGTAAAAATTCATTTATTATTCTTTTTGTCCAGAAAGAATGCTAGATTCAGCTCAGCTATTTTTTTAGATTTGACCAAATTTATATAAATCTTATTAACTTTTACACCTCCAAATATATATGATATACAAATATATTCATGATAACTTAATTATATCTACTCATTATCATAAATAATAGTTTTTTTTATATATTTAGTTAAAGCAGAGATAGATTGAATTGTTGGAATATGAGAATGACATTCTTTTTAGAATGGAGCGAGGACATGCTACTTGAGTAACTTGACTCGATGACTAAGTCATCACAAAACAACAAATGTCGCGCACATTTCTGCACACCCTGACATCAGAGAAGAATAGTGGAGTGAACGGGCAAGCTCCACGTACCAAGGGTCCCCTAACAACAATATTGTTCAATGTTCATCTAGCCAGCTGTTTAGCCGGTTTAATGCCCATTTTGGCATCCGATTGTTTAGAGTTTAGAAAGAGTGCCCATGCTTTTGTACAATGGCACGAATCCCCGGACGTTGCTCATCAATTAATTAAATGATAAATAAAGAGGGTTTATCTAAACCAGGTATTTTAATAAGGTAAAACGTAAAAAGTGTTAATGTATTTAATTAGTTTATTACTCTTCACAAATCAATCGGCGCGGCTGAGTAAAGTCGTCGCCCTAAAATTTTGCAGTTTTATATCTATATTTTCTTGCCCATAAACAATCACTATTTCTCCATCGATGCCTCCTTCCCCAGTGTCATCTCTGCAGGAAGAAGGCAACGACCCAGCCTCCGCCGCTAAAGGCCCTCCAATGGCCCATGAGAGGTGGGCGACTGGCAGCCACCACTCTCGGTCGGCGATGTCAACTATTGTGTGTGTCTCCCTCCTTCCTTCCCTCAGTCCTACGAACTTTCCCTTCTCCCTTTCTCCTTCTCCATCTCTTTCAACGACAGATTGACACTACTGATGGGCTGATCCGTGCATTGATTGGCTGTCTCCACGTGGATCTATAGTGTGGTGGTCCATTGTTGCTGTTGTGCATCTCTCAGCAGGTGAACGTTCTTACGTTCCTCCGCATATCACTGCCCTGCCATAGTGCCATGGCCTGATACCAGGTGGTTCGGTGCCCTAGCTGCCACGCACGAAGGCGCCTCAGGAGGGCGGCGCCATGGTCCTATTGGTTGCGCGTGCCCTGGTGCCTCGTGTGGATGCTAGCTATGGTGGCTGTTGTTGCGGTGTGGCGGCGGTCACATCACATCCAGCAACATCTCGGCGACAACAAATGGTCCTTGAAATTGGCGGCTGTTTCGGAAACATATTAGGAGACCCTGCGGCTTAGGATAAAGGTGCATAGTATTTTCTTTTTTGAGAAACCGGACTCTGTTTTATTCATATATGACTTGGTGATGTAAAGAAAAAAGGTTGAACAAGCCCAAGGCTATGATATTAAGTCGTCCCAAACAGGCTTTAAACATACCATGGCCCAGATTGCTTATGATATTCTGTCCAAGAGCTACATCAACAGTGATCCAAGAAACCAGCCTGGCAGTCGTGAATTTATACCATTGGCCTGTCTACGCTTATTGCAGATATCATCTGGAAAAAAGAGGAAATGACAGCTGCAGCAGCACGCTGATGCATAAGAAAGGGCTAGCTTTGTTCGTCAGTTCAAAAAATCCAGGCATTTGAAGGGTAATGGGGTAGATTTATTCCTAAACAAGTTATTTCGGGAATAAATCCACCCCAATCCACTTGGAATAAGTTAACCGAACAGATAACCTGTTAACCAGCAACAGCAGGATACAAAACGTTCACAAGGAAAGCACTTGCATTTACAGGCCTATGTATAGCAATATGATTGAAATTTGAACAGGCTGTGTTCCCCGAATAACCATCAGCGGCAATTTACAAACATGAAAAAATGATGTATGACGGATCACATTTGCACAAGCGCAAAAAAAGTAGGCTTGGTGACAAATCTTCACGAGGACTCAATCTGTTTGATCACCTATCTATATTCCTCTGGTCAGACTTCTCTTGTCCAGAATGTTTTGGGCTTTGAGCCATCTTGTCCTTCGACGAAGAAGCTGCCTCCACGGTGTCCGGCTCAGTCTCAGATAGTGACAGATGAGGGTCTCCTTCTTCGATAGGCAGTGTTCTCTTGGAGCCCGCAAGAGCAACGCCTAGAACAATATTATCTTCAAAAGCAGGCCTAGATTCTTTCTTCGGGTTAGCCATCGCCATGGAACCGTCTTGGCCTTCAGTGGCCTCCGGCTCATGTGTCTTCCCCTTACCAGTCTTAGAAGTTGACATAACAGGATCTGAAGATGTTGCTACTTGCGTAAAATTATCACTCTTGCCAATTTTCGCACGAGCATCATCAGGTACTAGTTTTTTCTGTTCCTGCTTTTCTGTGTTGCTTAAACTAGCATTTTCAGGTGAAGCTGACTTGATCTCTGCCGAATCATTAGTCTTGACTTTCTGCTCCTCACGTGGTGCTACCGGCCGAGGTTTGGCCTTATCATCACTGATCCTTGCAGATGTATCAATCAGAAGTGGACGACCCCGAACGCGACTATACATGTCCTCTCCAAAAGGAATGTTATCAAAGTCTGCATTGCCATATGATTTCTGAACTGTTCGAATTTGGGTAGCAAGCCTTGCTTTGTGATGGCCAACTATTCTAAGAAGATCCAACATAACAGTTTCCTGTGTAATTTGGAACATTGACAGATCGTATTAATTATTCTTTTAGTATGGAAATAGTAAATGCATTATGCATCCTAAAAATGAGTTGAAATATTTGGATTCAAATGCATGGCATGCTAAGTTTCTCCAATGAAATTCTGTCTAATAAGAAAAGGTACCACTCTTGAATGCTTTGCCCATCTAAGAAGTCTCAAAAGATATTGATGCACAATAGGTCCGAAGCAATCAGATAAGTTCACAGACCCTCTGAACTTATAATCAACGGCTCAAGATTCAAACATCAGGACATGCTAAGGTACCCATTCATTTATAGTTTTCTCTATTTTGCAAGAATTATGTAGTGCTGAATAGTTATATTTACTTTCATTTTTTTTGTCAACTTGACAACTGCTCAAAATAGTAGCATCATAATTAGTCATGCAGGTTTGCTTGGGTTGACCCTACCCAATCCATAAGTAGTGTAATTACTCCCCATAGGGCTGACCCATTAAGTTTTCAACGCTATGGTAACTGGGTAAACAAAATTGATCCACCCATCTGCTTTGCTAACATGTTCACACCTTAAAGGTTGGACAGTAGATTTAAAACCTTATGTCCACACTTTAAATTTAGCCAAATTGACGGCATTTTGGTGGAGATGTCCACAAACTACTGCGTCCAGATCAGTGTGGTTAAATATAACGTCAGCCCCCTGTTAAAAGCCAGTCCAAGAAAGTCCGGGAGGTCAAATCATGGAGCCTTGTGTTCACACCATAAGATTTTACCAGAATTGACTCAAGTTTATTGGAGATGACTCTGTATGGCAGGTACCTAATGTAGCTAGATCTATATGTGCCCCCACATAAAAAGCTGGACCCTAGAATTTAAACCTCACATTCACACTTTAAAACTTCAGCAAGATTAACTTAAATTTTCTGGAGATGACTTAGTATGACAACAAGCCACTTGGTGCAGAATAGATCATGTGGGGCCCACATCAAAAGGTGGACATTTGACTAAGAACTGTTAGTTACCTACTTTGGATAACCCATTGGTTTTTTAGTAAGCTAGTATTTTTGTGGGCCCAGCCCACAGTTCTTCTAGGTAGATGGACTGGACACAGATTGACCCAAAAGCGACCAACTCGCTTGGCTAACCATAATGGAAGGAAACTGTGAACTCCAAACATAAATACATAGTACTTCTGAAAATTCCAACATGGTGACACTCGAATGGGCAAAACCGTAAAAATGTCTCTGTAAGCATTCCTATAGCCTGACTAATGATTTGAAGAATACAAGCTAGGAAATAATGGTCATTAGTTACTGAACAAATTTGTTCAGAAGACACCAGAAGTTTACGCCTAAAGAACATATGCCTAGAGGCTGCCAGACGAATATGTAGCAATGGAGAGGTATAGTACCTGGACATTGAGATACTCCTCAAAATGTGATGTCTTCACAAAACAGGATATGTAAATCTGCAAGAAATAAGAATCGCATCAAAATAAAATGAACTGAGTTGGTGGCCACTATGAAACTCGAAGCAATAGAATGGAAGATAAAGAGTAATATTCCAAAAATGTCCTCCCTCCGTGATATGACATTAGGATAAGCTAATCAGAGTAAGTGCACAAATAAATAAATGTGCATGGAACAAGGATAGTGACACCAGTTGCATGCAAGCAAGTGGACAATTTAACGGGAAACAGAAGGAAACCAAAAAGAAATACGAATAGGTTGGTAGTTTTACTGCCAGCATTCCACAAAGCAGGCCAACTTAAATATAAGAACAGGCTGAATTTCATGCTGACAATGCAAAATTTTCTCCGAAAAAGCTAAGGACCTGTTTGGACATGGGGAGATTTGGATCCAAATACTTTGGATTCAGTTTTAATATACACTCAAAACCAATTCTTCCAGAGAAATCCCCCCTCATCTAATCTAAACAATCCCTAAGTAAGGCCAACGTATCATTTACCCATGTGGCTAAGGATAATTGCTCAATGTAAAGAATTACCATAAGTGCTTGATTTTTTGGATCAATTTTCTCAAAAAATACCCTCCTATGAAGCCTCTGTTGCTCGATATGCGGATTTTTCGCCAACACTTTCCTCATGTCTGCAACAATATTCTGCCAAATAAAAATAAAGCATGGGTAAGATAAGAGTTTTAATACACTGTAAAAAAGGTTAAAACAGACGACGTGGATTATGTTAATAATTCATAGTGGCGCTTACCCCAATTTTTCCAGCATCCATGTGGCTGATAGCAAGATAGGTCTTAATCCGCCAATGGGTCCTCTGAGTGTTATTCCTTAATATAGAAACTGTAAACTTATGATTAGGAATGTATATTGCTTCTCGATCATCACCTCTGATAATTGTTGGAGACCACCAACCAACATGCTGAAAAAATCACTTTAAGTCAGTGAAACGATTAAACAAAGCAATGGCCAGATCTTTTATGGGGATACAACTGATACTAGTACATACAAATTAACCTTTCATTTTTCAAAAATAAAAAAAATAATGCTACAAATAATATTATAACTAGATGGTGCAGCTTTAGCCTATACAATACAAGAAACGTAACCAAATATTTCTTTAAATAATAGTTGAAACTTGAACAACGCATGATAAAACTGACCTCAACAATGCCAGAGAATTCAACACCATCTATCTTTGCATTGATCCATTCATTGACTACAAATGGGCGTGTGGCATTGATCATGACACTCGAGAGGAAGTTAGTGAAAATCTGCAACGAATCATAACAGCTATTAGCACCACAGAAGGCAGCACACAATAATCCAATCAACAACATGCTTAGTAGTACCTCACGACCAGCAAGTGTAAGCAATACTGTCCCAAAACCTCCAGCAGTTATCCACTTCTGGGTATTGAAACCCAGCAACTCCATGAAGAGAGAAACAGCAGCAATCCAAATACCAGTATAAAGAGCTTTCGTGATAAAATCAAAGCCCATCTGCCAGAAAAAAATGTATTACTCCATATGTGATACGAATAGTACAGATCAGAAGATACATTAACTTTGCTAATTAATTCTAGATTGGTAAGGTTAAATACCACATGGGAGTATGGGACACTCAGAAATGTGTCAGATAGAGAATTAAGGGCTCCTACCAAGTACCAAGTAACTGCTGGGTGTCAAAATTATGTGCTTCAAATACACAGTAAAAATTGAAAGTTGGAACCGCATTATTATTACAAAAAAGAATTGGAATGTCATCTCTCGGTGGATTTCACACTAACATATTAAAGCTTTGTTGGTTTGTTAAGATGCATCTTAAAATTTTTCGTGCACTGTGTCACATAAGAATGCGAGCCTACCATGGACCCTGCAGTCCTGTTAGTTCCCTGTGATGGCTCAAATCTCACAACACAAAGCAGTCAAAGTTGAGGCACTAAAGCCACTCATTAGGAAAGGTTCCTGCCAGTGGATTTTAGGGGAGGGTGGCCTAAGCCAAGTATTACAAATAGATTTTGAGGTGCTCCCACTCCTCAGGGTTCTTATGTGCTACCAACGTATGTTAGGACCCTTAAAAGTGCATCCAAAATTTCAACCAAACCATGAATGGATGAATCATGCAACTATCTATATGTGTAGGCAAAATGTAAGATTGGACAAAAATTTGCACGGGGAGAAAGAAGAAAACAGCATATGAATAGTTGCAGGTTGAGCTGTTCATCTCTGTATATCGTGTGTGTGAATGGTTCACATGGGGGGAGGGCCTTTATGAATATAGAGAAGCAAATGACAGACAAGAAAAAAAATATCTTACATTTCTTGTATCGTTGGGGTTACGCATGTCCACGAGAAACTTTTGTACTTGCTGAACCAAGCTAAAAGGAAGAAAATTACGTTAATATTGAAAAGGAAGAAAATGAAACACAATGAACCAACTCAATCAAACAGGACAAGAGGAAATAGAATATATACACATTTCAGATCAAACAAAGGTAGCAATCACTAATGCTAATCTGCAGATCTTTGATCTTTCAGCTGCAACAATACAAGAAAGACCATTGTAGTAACTAATATTTCAGTTATTTGATTCCATCTAGAAATGTTGCAAAGAGCAAAGAAAATAAACCCAATATCCTTGGCTATTTGCTAAATGAAAGCAATGTAGGTTGTGGTAAATATTAGATTGCGTATAATTCTGGGTTGTATTGCAGGAGCCCCATGACTGTTTATATAGGAGTACATGGCTTGGAGAGCAAGTAGCTCCTAGAGATAAGGAAAGTTATTCCATCTAATACTAAACAATGTTGAAACTGTATATTAAGAGGCACATCACAACTTGCTTGATAATGGTACCAGACATGGAACTCACATATACCAGTACATCAGTTCTTGAATACATTTTGTACGCTTCTAAGTTCTAACATTCCCCAGTATAAATAAAAAACATCCAATAGACTGCTATATTTGTGTAGCACAAATTGGAACTAACCTTCATATATTCTCATCAAGTAATCATCTTATTTTAAATATACACTGTCAATATTCTCATCTTTAAAGGAAATATCGTATTGCCAATAGACAAATAGTTCATCTAGTTGCATCCGTACCATGCATTGTCATTCATGCAACGTAGTCACCAACTCATTTGTACTTGTGGATGATAGAAAAAAGAAATTGAGGCAAAAAATAAAAGAAATGAAAATTCGTCCATGGCTTAAATTGTAGTGTCCATGTGCTTTAGCAGTTGACTCAGCTATCTTGAGTACTCGATCACATAGTCATAGACTATATAGAAATGCTATCAACTTTCTCATCAACTGGTTGTAACTTAATTAGGCATGATTGAATCGATAAAGCAACAAATAAAATTTTCTTAGGATGTTGACTAGCAAGTGCACCTTGTGAGAATGTATGCAACAGCCAGGACAGTTGATAATGATCTCACAAAAGTTATCAGGCGTGTCTTCACAGCTTGGCTAGCTGCTGAAGGCATCACAACTGGATCCAAACCCCTGTAAGACATCGCACAGATAAAGACAAACGTAAATAACAAAAAACAAGAACTAGGGAAACGTTTATAGCCCATAGAGAACACATAAATTTTGCAGGAATTGTATGAGTTGTTCACTTAAACAGCTGTCTTGCCCATTTAACATTACATAGTGCCCAGCCATCCAAATTTAAACAGCCACTTAGCCCAAACAATACTACAATAGGTAACGGACTCCTTGGTGTCTGCCATATAGGTGAACAATGATTGTATGCAGTGCAAGTTCCTTGGAATACCTATGAGAAACTGAAACAAATTCCAACATTTCAAACAGGACCAAAGCATCACAATGATGTTTTTTATTCCCTCGAGCGCACAGAAAAGTTGTGTATCATTGTATTAAGGAAAAAGTCTATTTTTGTCCATCCAACTCTTGCCTCAGTTTGGTTTTAGCCATCGAACTCCAAAACCGGATTTCTTTGACCATCCAACTATCAAAACCGTTCAAATTTGGTCATCGGGCTGTTTTGATGAGTGGTTTTAACTTTTTTATTTACAATTTAGTCCTTAGATCTTAAAATGATTATTATTTTTTGCTTGTACCTCCGATTGAGGTGATTCTTGCGGTCATGTGTTCCTAACGGCAAACATTATCTTTTAAAATGATCTTTACATTATTTTTTCACTATTTGTTATTTTTTATCATTATGCAGAAAAAATAATAGAAAAATTAAACAAACAATTAAAAAATAATATAACCAACATTTTAAAACGTAAAGCTCATTGTTACGAACGCATGACCACTAGAATCACTTAACTCAGAGATGCAAGGAAAATATAGTAATCACTTTAACATCCAAGGACTAAAAAGCACTAAATTAGTCCTTTTTAATTCTTCGATTTTAAAATGATTATTATTTTTTTCCTACCAATGATTTAAATGATTCTAGTGGTCATGCATTCGTAATGATAAACTTTATCTTTTAAAATGTTGATTATATTATTTTATAATTGTTTGTTTTACTTTTCTTATATTGTTGTTTCTACACAACAACAAAAAAATAATATAACAAATAGTGATAAAATAGTATGAAGATCGCTTTAAAATATAGTGCTCATTGTTAGGAACACATGGCCACAAGAATCACCTAAATCGGAAGTACGAGCAAAAAGTAATAATCATTTTAAGATTTAAGGACTAAATTGTAAATAAAAAAAGTTAAACCACTCATCAAAACAGCCCGATGGCCAAATTTAAACGGTTTTGTAGTTGGATGGCCAAAGATACCTGGTTTTGGAGTTCGATGGCCAAACCAAACTGAGGCAAGAGTTAGATGGTCAAAAATGGAATTTTTCCTTGTATTAACAGGAGAAGTAAGAGCTCCCCCCCAACACACTGCAGAGAGCATCAGGTAGCATGGCAGAGCGCTATACCTGCAGACTAGTGTTGCTCCTGTCCAGAGAAGCAGAGGCTGGAGGTAGGATGAAGAAATTAAATAAGTGGGACTCTTCTTCCAGTTGCCTCCATGCTGCAAAGTCATCATGAATGGTTGCCATATTTTTAGCTAGCCCAATATATGATAATGTAAAATGAAAAATATGGTTGCATGTAGCAGAAGCATACATCAAAACGGTTTCTAATATCCCGCATTAGGGGCAAAAAACCCCATAGAGCAAACACAATAATCCCAATTGCAGGGAGCACAAGTGAAGTAGCAGGATTTGAAAGTAAAGTATCACATGACCTGTCAAGGAAAAAAGAAGAAGAAAAGCAATTACTAAATGATATGAATTACATCCAGATGCGATATATAGATGAACAGCTTTCCAAGTAACACATCTCTCAAAATTTCAGTTTTTTTTTCAATAACGTTCAATGTGCTTCTGCAGAAGAGAGTACAATGCAACTATTGCCATGGGCGGATTTGCATCCCCCCCCCCCCCCGCCCTAAAACTTAAAGAAACAATTCAATCATTAACCTAATGGATTCACATGTTGAGGTTGAGTCATAGTAATAACCTCAAGTTAACTCAACAGCTTACTGGAGAGTGAAGGCAGAAGACATCTAAACTAACAACAAGAGGACAAGAGGTATACGTCAATGCATATTTTTCTATGCCTCCACTTACCGATATTTGATACTACATACTTCGAGTGTAGAACTCTAGATTACTGTTCTCCAATATGCTGACTAACTAACTTTGCAGTCGCACAAAAGTAGAAGTGTCTGATCCAAATGAATGTTTTGCTGTTTGTTCATTACCGATTTGGTATAATTATGGATCTTGAGACTATGTAAGCATTCAGAAACTTCATCAATGAAGAATGGTACAAGAGACTACCTAGTCAGTGCTAATGTTGCACTCTTGACAAGAGGACTTTCTCGCAAAGGAACTGGCAAGGCAAAAGATCTAAAGCCCAAAGTTCGATATCTGTGAGGTGCACGAAGCATGGGCCTGTAGTTAGTTTCCAACACATTACGACCCCAACAGTCTTGCCTCTGCAAAGAAAAGAAGAGTTACTGCATAAGATCTGCAATAATGGGGGCAAAACAAGCATTCTGTTTAACCAGGATAATTCAGACATAAGAATCCTAAAAAGATTTTCCCAGCCAGTCAGTGTTGGATTCCAAGTGATATTTGGCATGTTAAAAAAAAAAGTTTGCCAAGTCAGAGATCCACACCCGGATCAGTCATAGAGACGTTGTCTTGGAACAAAAGTAACTCTCAAGTTAGGATGAAAATAAGAGAAGGCTGTATGATAGGGATGGAATATGTCAAGTATTCAGCTGTACATAATAGCTCCTAAATGTAAGTTCACACATTTGAAAATAATATTCATACCATTGATAATAACCATAAATGAAAATGTTGTAAAGTAGTCTCAGCAATAGAAGTACCAATGCCATTTTCATTAAGTCAACAATTTTTTACTCCACGAAAGTACATATTTGACTACCTGTAGGGAAGTATGATTTAATAAAGAACCTTTTTTGTGAGTTAAAGAATATGCACTGCATGCTGACACTGGTAATTACATAACAACTATCACAAATATGATAAATAATGGTACATAACATAATGATCAAAAGGCATACAGAATAAGCCTTCAGTTCACAAAAGCACAAAACGCCTTACCATCAAACGCGGTAACATACTGTTTAACCATATTTCCTAGTAAGTATCACTCGCCTTGTGTTCACACTATGCAAATACCTCATTCTTATGGACTAGGTCTAAAATAGCGTTTGAAAAATAACATCATTGTACACCAGAGTTGTCTTTTACAGCTACATGAGAGAAACAGATAATAATGTTTAATTACTTAATTTTTTTCTGCCATACATCTGTAAACTGGAAAGAACCAATTTGCTCCAGCTAAATTTAGTGTACCATACACAGAATATTTAATAAACACAACAAGAGATTTCGATGTGTCAGATTCCATAAAGCAAAATAAAATGTTAAAAATAAAGAATAGACAAACACTTGGATTTCTCCTGAAAGATGATAAAGAAGCATCACTAGTCACTAACCCCAACCCCTTTCTAGAATAAGAACTCTGCTGTTAGCTCAGCAATTGAAGAGAAGGAAAGCATACATCAGAAACTGAAGGAAACGAAGCGGATGGCAAAGGAAGAGAACTCCTCATCTCAGGACCCTGAGAGAAAAAAAAAAACTCATTAAACAATAAAAAGACGAAAATGAATTACAAGCAAAGGAAGGAGCAATACGTACCCTAAGTTTGTTCCTTTGGCAAAATATTTTATTTGCAGTCACTCTTTGGAACAGTTGGGATGTTAATCCAACTGCCATCTCGAGGAAAACTCAAGTCGAGTAAAATTCACATCCACGGACGCAGTCTTCTATCAGTTTAGTGTCATATGTGCTAGACTGCACCCCGCCTGAAACACAAAAACAGTTAGACCGGGTGATTCATTTTTTAACTGTGAAATTATGCGTTGATGAACAATTTTAGCTATTAGTTTTACACAATTTCGCTCGCGTAGATGGAGCATCAGCGACACAAAGTTTATAGTGTAAGGCAGTTAAGAGACTACATCCTACTATGATTATTTTATTTTGGTGGCAATAGGAAGTCTGGCCATTTGGAAATTAGACCATAAGATTCTCAGGTATGGTAATTCAAAAACTATTTTCTAATTATATTTAGCTGGTATTTGGTTTGTTTCAGCTTCCCACATAACCTTGCTAATTTTTTGGCCAACATGCTAAATAGCAAACCAGCCAACGCATTACTGTTTGGTAGCCATATAATTTGGGCATGCTCAACATTTTATGATTTTAGCCATGTTCAAATAACCGATTTGCTATTTAGTTGAACGTACATGCCTCCCACTAGCCATGTTCAAATAACAGTGGTACCCTTCTCTCTAGTCTCTACATTTCCCAGTTGGCATCGCTACTAGAAATAAAAAAGGGAGGTACGAATGGATCCCCAGCCAAATATAACCAGCAACGTCGACACCCTAGGGGTATGGATTTATCACTGACTGAATAACATTGAACCCCACCATCACGGTCGTCCAATTAAACTAATTACAAACGAAGGTTCCTAGGGGTGGAATAGCAAGGCATCCTACATAATCGGTTGTATTTTAAGGCATGACATGAGTACGCAGGCCAAGCTCAATATCAGCACGAACTGCAGGACGAAATCTAAACAGCTGATTACCCGTCGAAAACGGGCCGAACCAGCGTCGCATACGTGGAGGCGGCGAAGAGAAACAAAAGGCGCGACGAAACGGGCGGCACCACACAACTCTTACCTGGGCACACGGCGGGAAGGACGACAAGCGCCGGGTCGGGGAACGGTGGGCGGGGGCGGGCCGGCCGCGGCGCGGTGCAGGGGGGAGACGGCCGCGGCGCCGCGCACGAGCTCGCGCGCCGGGGACGATTGAAGGGATTTGGGATTGGCTCCCTCCTGCCGGAGAGAAACGGAGGTGGCGCGGCGTGGTGAGGAGGGGGAGGGAAGGGGAATAGGAATCAGAGGAGGAAGAAGGCCAAAGGCGATAACGCGACGACGCGCCCCGCGCGCGGCGACACAGGGAGAGGAGAGCGACGGGGGGTAGGGGCCCGAGCCACGCACGTGGTGTCCTATCCGCCGCGCGAGTTTATGGTTTGGTTTCTCCGCATCTCATCTTCCTCAATGCATTCTTCTCCTTCCGGACACGCTGTGCGCTGTTCAATATTTTTGACTCCTTTGGGGCTCCTCTCCTCTCTGTTTTTTTGTCGCACTGGTGTGCGCTGGTAGAATTCCTTTGCCTTCACGGCTTGGCGCGTCTAGCGGAGAGAGATCTCGGGCTCCTTGATATTTTTTGCTCAAAGGCCAAGGCCTTGCTCGGCTTTACCAGGGCCCAAAAGCGGTGAACACCGAAAGTGGTATCAGGTCCACGAGTCCACAACCAGGTTCCGACAACTCTTGTTTCAAACCCAGTGACGACTCGTCTAGCGTACTCGAGTCTAAGCGTCGAATACGTTGGGTTGGATTGAGATTTTGTGTCGTCGCTTCTCCGGTAGCTGAAGAATAAATCAAAGACAATAAAAAGGATTATAGCAATTATAAACCGAAGATTAATAAGCTTAATTAATGGCGAAGCGATATCCAACAATAGCCTTTAGAAAGATAGGACTGAAGGTACATGTAAATACCCTAAACATGATAATGGACTAATAGTAATAATATCATGTGTCTACACTTGTCATTGATCAACAAGGGAAATGTGATATAAAAAAGGACGGTTTTTGGTGCAATCGCTCAGGAATTGAGACACGGATTTCGCTATTTTTTTTTAAAAAAAGAGCCTCCTTAGCATCAGTTGCATTATAAATAGAGTTTCCCTATAGTGGACCACCCAAATATTCAAATAAAAATACTAAACTTATGAGTTCGAACTTTAGCTCAAAGTTCTCTACACGAAACTTTCATGTCATGAATTCCGGGTGACGCCGTCACGGTGGTCCAGCGATGCCAGCGTGAGGTGTGTATTGGAGAAAGGCTGCGCACGTCGAGACCGACCGCTGGGAGGGGAACTGATCAGGTGTCCCTCGTGAAGCATGGGCTGGGGCAAGATGTTTTTGGCCACACACACGGTACAACTCGCTGTAGCGCTACCGGCTTAAGTCAATTTGACAAGCATCAGGCTGGCATTTGACACTATGCCACCATCAGGAAAAAAAGGCATGGCAGCGTGTGAAGAGAAGGCCATCCAGCCGGGCAGACGGTCGCCAGGAAGGTAGGCAAAACGTGCCGAAAGAAGCGCGGATGCGTAAGTGGTGCCAGGAATCGGCATTTGCCTGGGAATCTACCATATTCCCCACGCTGCTTTTTGGTCAGCGACGAGGGGTTCACATCATGGAAGATGAAAATCCGGTGCCCGAACCCTGTCCACAGCAGTGTTCCATTCCAGTGGTGGATAATATCGAATTTTAACCCGTATCATCATAACTGTAATTGGTTCTCAAACTCACAAGCAAACCGTGTTACAAGAAATGGCATCAAAGCATCCTGGTAGCACGAGAACACGGCAACCGTCTTGGTTTCGAAATTTCAATATCAAAAGCTCAGATTAAAAAAGAGAGATGTGATCAGCCATCTAAGCTACTCCATGTTTGCTACAGATCTGCTGAGGTTAGTTGAGACTAAGGCGATGCCCAAATAGTTCAAGCTCAATGGATCCATATGGCACTCGATCACCAAACATCCTCGTAGGGGAGAATCCTGATCCTAAGGCCAAAGCAACCCCACAGCCAGAGGATGTGGGGGATATACATTTCTGTACCGGAAAAAGAGATTTGCAATTTCCTCATTCTGACCCGTCAGGGAAACGTTGCAGTGCATCTTGCTTTCCATTCACATAAAACTCAACAACAGCTTTCATCCGGTCTAACTTGTCTGGATGGTAGTTCAGATGTACAATCACTGGCTTTAGCTTCTTCAGCTGAGCGTCTTTCCTCACAGTTTTGAAGAGAACTTTGCTGTTCATGAAGAGATATATATCCATCGTTCTCCTGGATGCATGAAGACCTTCATAACCTGGACGAGACGGGAAGAACAGCTCCTCATTGAAGACTGCTTGGTCCCATGCCTTCTCATGAGAAAGGCGATAAGATACACGATCCAGAAGTTCAATAGAAGGAATTGTTGGTCTTATATAGAAAAAGCCAGAGTTGTAAACCCAGATCCGCATTGTGTGAGCATATCTGGCCCAACCCATAGATGGCTCATCAAACACATCGTTAAAACCATAAGCTGTCATATTGTTGTGGCCATCACTCATGGACTCTACATCAGAGTCTCTATAAAGGTGATCAAATGGGTTCCTCAGGAAAATAATATCAATGTCAGATAGGAGAATACTATATCCGAGCTGCAAGAACTCCCTTAAAACACGAAACTTCAGTCCAGAAACAGCATGGTTCCCTCCAGTTTTTGCAATGCTATCAATGCCTTCATCAGGATCACGCCGGTATACCGGAACACCTTTAGATTTGCAGAAGCTTTCTATATTGTCATCCAATGCCACAACTAGGAAGTTTGGAATACCAACTTGTTTGATATTAGTAAACCAAACTTCAAGCATCTCCCTGACATTGGAATTTGCCAATGCAACAATAAGTTCCTTTTTCACAGCAACCTCTTCTAATATCTTGGCCAACCTGGGATTAACAGATTCATCAGGGATTACTGTTGGATTTGTTCTCAAAGCCTTGACAGTTCCAAAAGGACCAGCTTTGTACAATGTCTCCTCTTTTCCTTGTCCAGCCAATTGAAGTTTCATGGACAATTCATTAATCTGCCTCCTCAGTTCAGCATTCTTTCTCTCCGATGATGCCAACTGGGACTTAAGGTTGGTAACTTGCCCTGATGATTCGCAAGCCGTTGAGTCAACCTAATGAATGAGCAGAACACACACCGCATTAGCATTACAATTTAATTAGTATTCCAGATGATACATCTAAACAAATAAGAAGCCACACTAAAGGCATTAATGATGGAGGTGTACTCAGAAGCTTAATTGTATATCTAATTATCTACGTCGCTACAGGAACAACATAGACAAAGGAAAACAACCTAGCAAGATAAACAACGACAGGGTTAAGTCATGATTCAGTAAATGTAGTTCCAGGAAGAATTTGTTCAGTTGATTTCTGTACCTTCAAAACGTATAGTTTGGTATTCAGTTGAAACAATATTTTATTGAAACAGACCCATCTAGAGTGCCAGGTATTATATTACAAGTCACAGAATACAAGAAACCCCTTAAGTTGTAAGTTACATACTAGCTATTATTTATGTAAGGCATGTTTACATTCACTTATTTTTATCGGTAAAAGAGTCCAGTTATATAGCACAAGTATTTATCATCTTCAGAAATTAACAATACATGTCTAGAAAACATTGTTGCTACTGAACAGAAATTGATAAAAACAGCCATTTAAAGAGAAGACTAAGTGGCCACTTCATCCAAAAATATCAATGCATTAGAGCAGGAGGTGGGAGTTTCATATGGACCTCATATAGGCCAAGACCCATTAACAGCACAGGAGGGTGCTCAAAAGCCCCTGTGTGAATTAAGTGTTCTCTTTTTGGACAACAGATCATCAATTAACATTCTTAAATTGCAGAAACTTTGTTTTGTTACCCTTTCTAGTTAGCATACAAAATAATCACTGACTTTGCTGATATTTCCATAATGATATTGGGATTCAAAACTGAGCTCCACTTTAGTCCAATCTGAATTCTGAACCAGATATTAAAGCCATTCAAACTGGACCTTGATCCCTAATGCACAACATGAAAAGGACTGAAAACATGTAAACGGGGAATCTCATAACCATAGTTGATTGCTCAGCCGATATCCTTGTGGTTCCATTCCTCACCTTAGTTAAAATTTAAGCGAGAGGCAAAACCATTAGCCTTGGCTACTTAAGACTCATTTCAAAACCATTAAGTCACTATGTCCCACCATGGCTTGCTGATGCAGCCTCGACACCAACTTTCCCTACACAATGCTCCAGTGTTCAGAAGACTTAGCATCCCTCCAAGAATGTTGGAGCTGCTTCATATCCATCTGTTTATCAAATTTTCTTACAGTTATTCTGCAGAGGTATATTTTATTTTATAACTGGGGCATACCGGGGGATGTTTAACAAGGGTTGAATCAAGGGCACTGAACAATTTTGGTACCGTGCCATTTATGGATAAGTAGGTCAAGTGATCTCCATGTAGCAGAACATAACAAAGGTTGCAAACAATGTACATAATTTATGCGAATCTCAAACGGTAATGAGATTTAGGCACATGTATCTATCAGAATCATCGATCAGCATCCAGGTTTATCAATACTCCTATCAATGACATTATTGAGTCTACGACTAAGAAATGGAGCCATTCCCACAAGGACGCAACAAATTTTTATCTGATGCCAGAACTCATACTCCAGGCACCCAGCTTGATACACCAATAAGGAACTATCGTTTAATATCTCATCGCAACATACTCCAAAAAGACTAAATACTATTTTCGCTAAGGCTTATCCAGATCATTTCTTTGGATCTATCCATTGCATGCTCTTAGAACTAGACCCTTCAAGTTCCTAACATCATTCATGGTTGGTCTAAGGTAGAACGCTACAGTAATTCCCAATCACTGGTCAACCCACGACGAGGACAGTAACCACCAAGATCTCCATTTCTAACCAGATGCAGGGCACATAAGAAACAAGAAAGAGAGAGTGAGAGAGCAGTACGTGGCGCGACCATCGGAGGGTTGATGCAGAGGGGCGGAAGAGGCCGTCGGGGTAGAGGAAAGCGCAGAGGCAGCCGAGCGCGATGCCGACGGCGACTGCCACCGCAATCCGAGACCCGCGCGACAGGGGTTTCCCACCACCGCCGCCCCGCAGCATGAGGGGGCCGTCCCGCCGCCCGGCTAAGGCCATCCTGGAGATCTCGCCGGCGGCGGTGGGTGAGACCGCAGACGGCGGTGGGGTTTAAAGCTCCCTTTTTTCTTTGCGAGGAAAAAATGATTGTGGGACGAGTTGGGGGATAGCCTCGTGTACCACTCATCTGCAAATCAATGGACCGTATCTCATTCAGCGATTTTTTTTAAACAATTATTCAGTGACCTTGTTTAGGTTGCAAACTTTGTAAAATATTTCGTAAAGTTGCGCAAAAGGCGTGCCACGTGAGAAGGCAACTAGCTTGATTGTAAAATTTGTCAACTAAACAAATATTGTTCATGTTGATTCAACAAAGCGACAGGTTTGACTTTTTAGCATATATTTTGTATATAAAAGAAATCCATAAAAGAAACTATTCCCTTCTCTCCGTCACGAAACACAAGGTATTCGTTTTTTAAAATCAAACTTTTAAAATTTAACCATATCTAGAGAAAATAAAATTAATATTTATAACAATATTTTGATATTTTACTTTAATGACATGTATCTGTTAAGGTTAATACGAGCACTCGGTAGAGATATTGTTACTATACTGTCGCTGCAGCTGCTACCGCCGGTCCAAACCTTTTGTTTTGAGTTAAATACACCAGTGACCTTCTAACTTGTTGTGACGTGCCACTTAGGTCCACAGACTCGTAAAATTGAAATCTAGAACCATAAACTTGTTAAGTTGTGCCACTTAAATCCATACCTATTAAATATATACAAAAATACCCTTAAGTTTTATCATCTTCTATGTCTACGTCCTCGTCTCTTTCACAGCGTGAGGGAAAGTGCTCACATCCTGTGCACTGCTGCTAGACCTTGCTGGGCGAGGGAACGATGGTCCCGTTGCCGCCCCTGGTCCATGTCGCGCGTTGCAGCTGGCGGGACTAAGGCAGCGCACTGCAGCCAAATGCCCTGGCCCGAACATGCATTGTGCTCACCGCGCTCCTGCACGCTTGCGCATGTCGCTAGCCTCCGACGACCTCCGAGGCAGGCGGCTATGGACGCCGAGGGCTGGAGTGGCCGCTGGCAGTAGGAGCAGGGTGCGGGACTGATGGATTGAGAGAGAGGTGAAACAGACAACGACCTGGATATGGAAGATGATAAAACTTAAGGGTATATTTGCATATATTCAAGGGGTATAGACCTAAGTGGCACAACTTAACAAGTTCAGAATGTCAGATTTCGATTTTGCGAGTTCATAGACCCAAGTGACACCTCGGGACAAGGTCAAGGGCCGCTGGTGTATTTAACTCTTTTATTTTTTATTTAGGCCTTTTTATTTTTTTCCGTGTTCGACTTAAACTCACTCTTGGACCATGTTCGGTGCCATAAATCACGGCGCCAAGCACTAATACACTCGAATCCGTGAATCATGGCGCGGAGGTTTGTGCCCCCACCTTTTTCTGAAGCTGTTAAGATAGCGCTAACATGGCAGGTGCCTCGACGCCACAGTTTACGACACTAAGCTACCTCGGTGCGGAGCTATATTAGCTTGGCACCGTGATTCATGGTGCATTGGTGCCGAACCCTTAGGGTCCAAAGAAGACTTTAAGTTGTCCAGGGCTCAAACGTGAAAAAGTTCAACAAAGGGCTAAAAACCAAAAACATTGAACAGCTTGTGAGATGCATCCAAGCAGAACCACTAACAAACAGGCTAACCCCATCAATAAAACACTTAGGGCTCTTTGTTAGTTGTCATTGGTGAAGCCAAAAATATGGCTTTACCCAGCTTCTAGTTCATTTTTTTTTGCCACGGTTTAGAAAACAACTTCACGGTAGAGTGTGCTAGAATACGCAAAAGAAGTGAATCCGAAGTCGATATAAGCCCTCCCAAACATGTCCCTAAAATACCTTATCTTTCATCACAAAAGAAGTATTACTATTGTGGATAGGCTTGCTCCCGGAATCACTTAATATTTTTCCTTTTGTCCAACAATTATAGTTCACTTCATCAATGAACCCTAACTTCCCCCCTCTGTTCACCCCTCCTGTTAAGAATTCTTAGGCTTGAATAAGTTGCAATGAAAATTAATAACGATAAAAATGAATAAATTGAGTGTAGCTCAGCCGGTGAGATTTTTTTTTACTGTCCACCTGGGTTTAAGTCCTCATCTCGGCACGGAGCGCTCATATAATCATGGAATTATTCTAGGATTTAACATGTGTTATTCTTTCAGTGGTAAGCGATATGCGTGTCGATAGTGAGGAGCATGTAGTGATTTCATCAGTCTAGAGATAAGTCAGCTCGGTCTCTTGAACATGCTCATAGCGATAGAGTTGCATGCATGTAGTTACATGGGGAGGAGTGTGCATTTGTGTTTGTTAGTGTCTTTGATTATTGTCGGGTACCTATAAAAGGGGTACCCCAATTTAGGCCTAAAACTACTCGGCAATAAGGCCCACGACAACATTGGCCTGGCACCACGGCCCAGCAAAGGCCCACCATCGCGGCAACTCCTCGGCACTCATCCAGCTCGAGGAGGACGACCACCCTCGAGCGGGGGTTTCCGTCTCGTTCGAGGCTCAGCGGCCTCGAGGGAGACCTCCACCCTCGAGCGGGTGATTTCCGTCTCGTTCGAGGTTCGGCAGGCTCGAGCCTATAGACCGAGCTCGAGTCAGCCACCCCGGGAACAGTGCCCGAGACTCTGCGACCCGTCAGTCCAAGTCATGATGACGCTCCTCTGCAGTCAAAAAACAGGGGATCACTGCGCCACGCAACCACCCACGCCCCGGAGAAGACACCGGTCAAATCCACTCGCAACAGTGGACTCCTGAGCGCCATGCTGCACGGCCAGACCTAACCTTGGCAGCAGCGCTGTGCCAACCACTCCTTTGACTTCGCCCGCCTCGGGCACGTCACCATCCTCGAAGGCGATCCTCGAAGGAAGCTACGGAGGCTCGATCTGGACGCCGTACGCAAGCCACTACTCTCGACACCGTGAGCCGTCACACGAAGGAAGGACATCACGTCAGACACTGCCATGTCGTCCACCGGAGTTGGAAGGCGCGATTCCCGCTCGCACAGTGCGCGGCATGGACGAACAGTGCACTTAGCAACGAACACATGTACACGCACCCGACCCCCTTGGTCTATAAAAGGGGAAGGGAAGCCCATGCAAAGGGCAACGATCACTCAACCACTGCACACATAGACAACCACAGCAAGAACAACACACCAGAACGCACACCACATAGCTGGGGACTTAGGAGCTCACCTCCTTCTCCCACCTTGCTTGTAAACCCCTACTACGAGCAACACGTAAACCGGTGCATCGCACCACTGCTGGATGTACGGCACCGCGGCCGGAACTAGGATAAAATCCCCGTCTTTTACTCTCGCCATCAGGGAAACGAGTGGTTTAGCACCGCGATCACTTGTTGGTGCCGGTGCGACCAAATCAGGCATCGACAGTTGGCGCGCCAGGTAGGGGACCAGCGCTGCGCGACTCTCGTTCCCGATGGCGAACTTCGGCGGAGGACGGCCTCCGCTGGGCGAGAGCAATCTGCTCCCAGCGGGGCAGGAGATCTGGTTCGGGAGCTTGCGGTTCCAGACATGTGGCGATGATTACCACATGCGCATCCTCCAGGAGGATCCAAACGACCGACCGGAGCCTCATCATCCGCTACCGGCGGCACCGCGACGGCGGAGTCGTCCCGGACCTCGTGTACGACGAGCGCGCGCTGCAAGGCGCGCCACCGACGTCAGCATCCCCCCTCCCGCGAGGGAAGGGGAGATCCCGCGGTCATGGTCACAGGAGAGGGCTGCTCCCTTCCTCCCGGGACCCATGTCTGCACCACGTGCTACGACGGCACGTCCCTATCCCTACGGGCTACGCGGCTCTACGGTCACGTACGCCTCGTTCGTCCGCACTGCCATGAGTGCGTATGGCGACCAGCCAGGTTGTCATCCAGTCTCAGGAGCAAGACTTCGCCGATCCAACGCCCGATGATTCCCACATGGAGTCCGAAGGCGGATACGCTTTTGAGCGTGAACCCCCTGGTTGGGACTACTCGGGTCTCCGCGACCCAGAGGCCTTTATGGCCTTCCAAACAGCGGCAGATTATTGTTTCGGCTATTCCGATGATGAGTATGATCCAACCAGGGAGTGTTTCGTCATCGACGACGGGCAGATCAGCGAAGGATCGACGTCGGACGACGACGGCGAGGATGATGACCAGGGGGACGACAATGGCATAGATCCGGAAGGCGCGCAGCCACCGGACCCATCGGACCACTCTCCTTCCGAGGACGAGCGGCATCCACGCCACCTACCACGAGTTGCTCGCCCCCACGACTTGGGAAGTGGTGACGTCTCACCACCGGCGCACTCCGACCAAGAGCCGGCCAAACAAGGCAACGAGCACGGCACGGACGAGTGGCTCAGGCCCGCATCCTTGCCGAAGGCAAAGATGACGACCTCGCTCCCAGAACGAGCCAAAAGCTCATCGCGGCGGCCGCGCTGCTCTGAGCCATGCCGGAAGCAGCGACCCCCGAGGGACGGAAGCTGCATCTCGAGGCCCAAAAGTTGGTCGAGAACGCCGCCCGACAACAGGCCGAAAGCTCAGCCTCCCGCCTTCGACGTTCCTCAGCCTCGAAGGGCGAACGAGGAGGGGAGTTATCGGTACGCTCACCCCGGCCTAACGGCAGGGCACGAGCCCAGTCCCGGGGCGACTCCCGCCGGGACACGATGCGACGCCACGCCAGCGAACCACGGGCACCCAGAGCAGGAACACTTCCAGCAAGGGTACCCGCGAGATCACGCCTCCAGGACACCCGAGGCGCGATCGACGATGGCGATGCTCGCAACACGCTGAACCACATAAGGCAGCGAGAGGGAGCCCGGACCCACCAACGCGGGCGCACCGACGTTGGGTGGAACCGGGATGCGGCCTGTAGCGATCTCACCCGAGAAATGGGCCCACTTAAGTATATTCCACCTTCCATTGGTGCTAATATACAAAAATGTTCCCAAGTGCGGATTCGACCGTCGAGTCAAGCTCGACCAACGGCTACTGAAGATCGTCCGTCCATACGCTCACTCGAAGGTGAGTTCCAAAGATCACATCATTCCACAATTCAAATTACAACAAGTCTTAGAGTTATTACAACCAAATTGAAATGATAAATAAAATAGTTTGAGTTCATGCAGCGGAAATGTAAACGAGATACTAGCGACGATCCATAGTATCGTCACGATGAAGTCAGCCGTGACGCTACTCCTCACGATCCTCGGAAGAGGTCGGCTCCCGCTCGATGCTGTAACCAGGAGGAAGCTGGGAGGCCCAAGCCATAGAGGCAGCTACCTCCTGAGGGGACGGTCCTGAAAATTTAGCCACAAGCAAGGCTGAGTATACTAGTTATACTCAACAAGACTTAACCGACTGGTGATCACTACATCACCGACTCCTAAGATGAGAGGCTGTTTGGCTAGTGGGGTTCTTTTGCCAAAAGCGACTAAGCTGTTTTCTACTTTCTTTATCTTGATTTTAACTTCTTTAGTCTATCCATTCTAGGTGAGCCTAGCTAAACAATCAAGTTTTGCAATACAATTATTTCATACAAAGATTTCATCCTTCCAAGTTTCACTTCATAATATGTCATACATCGGTCAAGCAGTCTCATTAACCGCGAGAAGCGGACAGTTCGAACCGAATTTACTACCTGGCCAGGGAAAACCCAAACATACGGAATGGTTGGAAATGCCAACACACCCCAATCCTTTCTCCTCTCTCTGCGAGTGGCTCCCGAGTCCCACTGCCTCAGGGTAAAGGTTCACCACTACTGGGACTCACGCAACTACCCTCATGTGCCCATGGGATAACGTTTCCAAGACAGAGAGCTGTCGGACCTGCTCGCATCAATCGGATACCGGGACTTACCGGTCCCATAAACCGTGCATATGTGTGGTACGTTCAAACGCTTGACACAAAAGTACCACATGTTTCCACTTAAAACATCGATAGACGGGTATCTACAATCATCCGTCCATCATCTCTAGTGTTTCTGATATGAGTAGTCATACAACTCCTATATCTCGCGAGTGTCGGAAAACACTCGACTTCTATCGTTCTTAAGCATAGCGACTATCGAACCTAACATACTAGTGTTCAATCAAAGGAACCTATGATCATGCAATCTAGGGTTTCATTCAACTCCTTGAAACTTAAATGCACAAACATATAATCAAGTAAATTGCGTAAGTAAAGTTAGGTTATGCTCCAGGGCTTGCCTTCCGGCTCGAAGCGGTACTCCTGCTCGGGGCTCGGATCCACGTGCACCACGTTCACCTCGGACTCCTGGGCGATCTCCTCGGCAGCGGGAACTAGGTCGTAGACTCCGTCGGCGAGACCCGAATCTACACGAATGCATGAATGCTTAAGTATTGAGATTTAAATAGTTAGGGTCTATTTAAATCTTGGTTAATGAATTGGAAAGGATAAACATTAATTATAAGTGAATATACCCTTTTCATTTTGAACCTTTCTTTGATTTTAGAGTTTTAGGTTTTTCCCTTTTCTTTTCTTTTTCTTTTCTTTTCTTTTCTTTTTCTTCTCTTTTCTTTTCTTTTTCTTCTCTTTTCCACTATTTAAATCCTTTTTCCATTATTCAAAAGGTGAACTTAGGAAGATTATTTTTGGGTGCCATTTGGACCAGAGGCTTGCTCATGCCAAGGCAGGAGCTTAGCCCAAAATTTGGCTCAAGATAATTTTTCTATAATTTATTAAAATTATTCTTATCTTTTTACCTAAATCAAACTAAAATCCTACAAAAATAATTACAAGGTTTTTGTTCACACCACTTGGCACAGTGACTTGGGGTACCAAGGGTGACCTCTCTGCAAGTTTGCATGTGATTTTGATTTATGGTTATTTTTGTGGAATTTCACCATGTTTAAACTACCAAAAATTATTTAGCCATTTTCCAGTGTCCAAAAATTACCATTTTTATTTTTCTAAGGCTTCTAATGTCCTCATTTTAGTTTCTGTGTGAAGGAGGTGATTTTTCACTGAGTAATTTATTTTCTGTGATTTATTTGCCAAAACAGCAGGGTATATGTTTGGAAAATCATAACCCTAAATCCACTGGGAATTTTTGTGCACCCTTTGCGCATTAGGCTAATGATAACCATCCTAATAACATATCCAAAGCTCAGCTCCAGTGCATGTGTAGATTTTGAACTATGATGAAATGTGCTCAAACTGATTTGAATTTATAATTCAAAATCTACAGCTCAACTGAGTGAGGTGCAAAGGAAGAAGTTGGCCTTCTAGATTCACTGGTCACTACAAAATTGGTTTGGCATTTTTCTGATTTTTCTACTATTTTCTAAGAATTTTTGAAGATCTCAGCGAATTTAACCTAAAACATAGAATCTATTTTACGCGAGGAACCCTGGAAGTTCTGAATCTATTACAAACAAGTCCCTGCATTTTGCGCTCGGCCCCCTGGAAAGAGGTTGAAGACACAACGAGGTCCTCGAGTTCGCCGGCGTGGTTACGCCGGCCAAACGGCGGCGAGACCGGGCCGGGGAAGTGGGGGGAAATGGAGAGGGGCTCACCGTGATTCGTTTGAGCTAGGTCTCGAGGTCGGGGATGGCCGGGAACGAGGTCAACGACGGCGGTGGCGGCTCGGCTTGCTCCGGCGAGCGGCGACCGGCGACGTTGGGGTCGGAGAAGCCCGGAGAAGGGGTCGGTGAGCACCAGCACGGCACGAGGAAGCGAATGGTGCCCTCGGTTCGGCTGGAGGAGGAGTAGAGCGGGCTGTGCACGTGCGCGGGCGGCGGCGGAGAGCTCGGTTAACTCCGGCGAGCTACGCCAGCGGCTCTGGTGGGGGAAACGGGTCGGGAATGGCTCGGGGAGTGGCAGTGGAGGATGGGGAAGCTCGTGAGAGCCTTGGTTTGGCCGGGGAAGCAGCGGGGAGGGCTGTGCACGAGAGCGAGCTCGGCGGCGCCTCTGCGAGCTCCGGCGAGTGTTTTTCCGGCGTGGAAGGGAGGGGAACTGTTGAGGGCTTAAGTAGGCGTGAGAGGGGAGTGGAGGGGTGCTCGGGAAGCACGAGATGGAGACTGAGACAGCTCGGTGAGCTGCCGCGGCGGCAGGGGCTTGTCGCGGCCGTGTTGGCGCCGTGCGTGGCGTCAACGCGCGCGCGCAGGCGTGCTGCAGGCGGCAGGCGCGCGTGGGCGAGGCGGAAGAGACAGGGCGAGGAAAAAGGAGCACGCGGGGACGCAAAAGTCGCGCTTTGGACCGGCAGGCAACGGCGGCGACGGCAAAACCCGGCGGTCCGCGGCGGCGACGCGACGGCGAGCGGGGAGTCAGCGCTACAGTGCGTCTCCGACCATGAGACCTTGTCAGAGGCGTGCACCGTGAGCGGGGACACCCGGCCATGTCACTTGTCGGCTCAGGCGAGGCCGGACGGCGGCAGGCGCTTGCCGGCGGCGAGCGCGGCCCGCGCGGGCGCGGTGCTGGCAACCCGTGAGCGCGCCGTGAGCGGTGCAAGGGTCAACTGATTGGCATGGCTCAAATTCCAAAAAAAATTGAACTGAACTTCGAAACGTGTCAAATTAAAAGTTGGAGTTTGGGATGTGGGACACAACTTTCGAGCTTGGGCCAGGCGCTTCGACCATGCGCTTCGAGCTTGGATCGCAAGCTCGAGCCTTCCGAGCCTCGAGTGTGACGGAAACGCCGCTCGAGGGTGAATGCCCCTCGAGCTTGGCTGCGGAGCCTCGAGCGTGACGGAAATCACCGCTCGAGGGTGAATGCCCCTCGAGCTTGGCTGCGGAGCCTCGAGCGTGACGGAAATCACCGCTCGAGGGTGAATGCCCCTCGAGCTTGGCTGCGGAGCCTCGAGCGTGACGAAAATCACCGCTCGAGGGTGAATGCCCCTCGAGCTTGGCTGCGGAGCCTCGAGCGTGACGGAAATCACCGCTCGAGGGTGAATGCCCCTCGAGCTTGGCTGCGGAGCCTCGAGCGTGACGGAAATCACCGCTCGAGGGTGAATGCCCCTCGAGCTTGGCTGCGGAGCCTCGAGGGTGACGGAAATCACCGCTCGAGGGTGAATGCCCCTCGAGCTTGGCTGCGGAGCCTCGAGGGTGACGAAAATCACCGCTCGAGGGTGAATGCCCCTCGAGCTTGGCTAAGGTTCCATTTCAGCTTTTGAATTTGAATTGAAGAATTCAAATTCCCAAGTTAGGGTCTGAAATTTGAGATACTTCCAAACATTTTTAGGCTATGGTTTCAAAAGGGAAGATGCTTGGTTTGGTCTCTCCTTCAAATTTTGCATTGGCCAAAATTCAAGTTCTTATATAAAATTTAAAGGTTTTTGTTTTGCCTCTTTTTGGGGTGTTTTTAATTTCTTATCGAATTCCTTTTAGCATTTCTTTTGATTTCTTTCTTTCAATTAACCTTGATTAGGCTTGATTACTTGTTTAGCTTAGCTTAATCATTGTTTTAGTGTTAATTAACACCAGGGGTGTTACACGGCCCCGGAACCAGCAGGAACGCGGGTGTTTAGCCACAACATCCGCACCGCTCCGATTCCCCCCCGCTTCCGACAGCCTACCACCATCACCAAATACTCTGGGGAAACGGACCCCAGGGTATGGCTGAACGACTACCGCCTAGCATGTCAGCTCGGCAGCGCCACAAATGACGCCATGATCATCCGCAATCTGCCGCTCCACCTGGCAGATTCCGCGCGGACATGGCTCGAGCATCTGCCCCCCAACCGGATCCGCGACTGGGACGACCTGGTCGAGACCTTCGTGGGGAATTTCCAGGGCACCTACGTGCGCCCTGGGAACACGTGGGACCTTCGAGGGTGCAAACAAAAACCCGACGAATCCTTGAGGGACTTCATCCGGCGCTTCTCCAAGCGCTGCACCGAGCTTCCCAACATCACCGACCATCAGATCATCCACTCCTTCCTCGAGAGCACCACATGCTATAGCCTGGTATGCAAGTTGGGGAGGAGCCCTCCCCCCACGCAAACCGGCTATTCGAGGTGGCCTCGAAGTACGCTTCGGGGGAGGAGGCGGCTAACGCCATCTTTAACGACAAAAAGGGGAAGCGCCCCAAGGAAGCGTCCGCGGAGGACGACAAGGCAAAGGGTCCCTCGAAGAAGCGGAAGCACGGCAAGAAAGGAAAGAAGCTCCGAGCGCCCCGCCGAGCAGGCGACGTTGAAGATGAGGCCCTCGCGGTCGACCCTAACCACAAGGGACCTCGAGGTCCTCCGCGTGGTGGGGGCGTTTTCGACGACCTCCTCAAGAAGCCGTGCCCGTATCACAAGACCGCAGTCGCTCACACCCTCGAGCAGTGTGAGATGCTGCGGAAGTTCTACAACCGCATCCCTCGAAAGGATGGCGGTCAGCCCAAGGACGGTGGCGCCAAGGACGACGATGGGTACCCCGAGGTGGAACATGTGTTCTTCATCACGGGAGGTCCCGCGGCCAATCTGAAACCTCGACAGCGGAGGAGGGAACGCAGGGAGGTCATGCTGGTCCGACCAGCGACCCCCTCATATCTCGACTGGTCATCGGAGACCATCTCGATCGGCCGCGAAGACCATCCCGACCATATCCCGAACCCCGGACAGTATCCCCTCGTCGTCGACCCCGTCATCGGCAACACGCGTTTCTCCAAGGTGCTCATGGACGGCGGCAGCAGCCTCAACATCCTGTACGCTCCAACCTTGGAGCTTATGGGGATCAGCACCAGCGAGCTGCGGCCCAACAAGTCCTCCTTCCATGGAGTCGCGCCCGGAAAGCGCGTCCAAACTCTCAGGCAGATCGACCTGCCCGTTTGCTTCGGTACCCCGGCAAACTTCCGCAAGGAAGTACTCACCTTCGAGGTAGTGGGCTTCAAAGGAGCCTACCACGCCATCTTGGGAAGGCCGTGCTACGCCAAGTTCATGGCCATCCCCATCTATACCTACCTCAAGCTGAAGATGCCAGGGCCTCACGGAGTCATCACGGTCGGCCCGACGGTCGAGCACGCCTACGTGTGCGACATCGAGAGCATTGAGCTCACGGAGGCTCTCGCCCTCGATGAGACCCTTGTAGCTGATCTGGAAGCAATCGTCAACGCGCCCCCCGACGCCAACGAACGGCAGCCAGGGAACTTCGCGCCAGCTGAGGACACCAAGACTGTCCCCCTCAACCCCGACAGCCACGACGGCAGGGTGTTGAGGATCAGCTCTTCCCTCAGCGACAAATAGGAAGTGGTGCTCGTCGTCTGTCTCCGCGCCCACGCTGACATCTTCGCGTGGAGCCCCTCGGACATGCCAGGCATTCCGAGGGAGGTCGCCGAGCACTCTCTTGATATCCGCCCCCACTTCAAGCCGGTCAAACAGCGTCTCCGCCGTTTCGACGAAGTGAAACGGCGAGCGATCGGTGAGGAGGTACGCAAGCTTTTGGAGGCCGGATTCATCAAGGAAATGTTTTATCCCGAGTGGCTAGCTAGCCCTGTACTAGTGAAAAAGAAAAATGGGAAGTGGAGAATGTGTGTAGATTACACCAGCTTAAATAAAGAATGCCCGAAGGTCCCATTTCCCTTGCCACGTATAGATCAAATCGTAGACTCCACAACGGGATGCGAACTCTTGTGTTTCCTTGATGCGTACTCCGGCTACCATCAGATCAAGATGAAGGAGTCCGACCAGCTCGCGACTTCTTTTATCACTCCTTTTGGCATGTACTGCTACGTTACGATGCCTTTCGGCCTTCGAAACGCCGGGGCCACGTACCAACGCTGTATGCTCCACGTCTTCGAGGATCATATAGGTCGTATCGTAGAAGCATATGTCGATGACATCGTCGTAAAAACCAGGAAGGCGGACGACCTCATACGCGACCTCGAGGTCGTGTTTAGCTGCCTCAGGGCACACGGAGTAAAACTCAACCCTGAGAAGTGCGTCTTCGGTGTGCCTCGAGGTATGCTCCTGGGCTTTATTGTCTCCGAACGAGGCATTGAGCCCAACCTCGAAAAGGTCACGGCCATCCAACAGATGGAACCGATCCGCGACCTGAAGGGTGTACAGAGGGTGATGGGATGCCTAGCGTCCCTAAGCCGCTTCATCTCTCGTCTCGGGGAGAAGGGGTTGCCTCTGTATCGACTTATGAGGAAGTCAGAGCACTTCACCTGGACCGCGGAGGCTTAGGAAGCTCTCGATCGACTCAAAACTGCGTTAACGAACACGCCGATCCTTACCTCACCGAAAGAGGGCGAACCTCTCCTCCTCTATGTCGCAGCGACCACTCAAGTCGTCAGCGCGGTCATAGTGGTGGAAAGGACCGAGGAAGGACACACTCTACCGGCCCAGCGACCGGTGTACTACATCAGCGAGGTCCTGTCCGAGACCAAGACGAGGTATCCCCACATCCAGAAGCTGATCTACGCTATTGTGTTAGCTCGACGGAAGCTGCGACATTACTTCGAGGCTCACCCGGTGACCGTCGTATCATCCTTTCCGCTGGGCGAAATCATCCAGAACCGCGAGGTCTCTGGGCGAATATCGAAATGGTCAACGGAGCTGATGGGGGAGACCCTCGCTTATGCGCCAAGGAAAGCCATCAAGTCCCAGACTTTGGCAGACTTCGTAGCCGAATGGACTGACACCCAGCTCCCCCCTTCGAAGTCCAGCCTCGACTGCTGGGAAATGTACTTCGATGGGTCGGTGATGAAGACCGGCGCCGGCGCCGGCCTGCTTTTTATTTCACCCCGCGGGGAGCACCTTCGATACGTCGTAAGACTCAACTTCCCCGTGTCCAACAACATGGCGGAGTATGAAGCGCTTCTTGCTGGCTTGAAAATCGCGCTCGAGCTCGGCATTAAGCGCCTCGACATCCGTGGCGACTCGCAACTGGTCGTTGATCAGGTGATGAAGGAATCCAGCTGCCACGACGAAAAAATGGCGGCATACTGCCAGGCGGTACGTAACCTCGAAGACAAGTTCGACGGCCTCGAGCTCCATCATATCGCACGAAGATATAATGAGGAGGCCGACGAATTGGCAAAGATCGCGTCAGGGCGAGCCACCATTCCACCGAACGTATTCGCCAAGGATATCGACGGACCTTCGATTGCCATTGCCACCTCGGCCCGGACCCCGACGACACCCAACGCTCGAGCGGCCACCCTCGACCCCACGAGCGTGGAGCTCTTGGCGGATTAGGACGAGCCCATGGGATACGAGGCTTGCTCGGGAGAAGAGGACGAGGTAGAGGCGATGGAAATCGACGAGGCCCCAGCGCCTCGAGACTGGCGGAGCCCGTACCTCGAATGGCTTGATCGAGGCGTTTTGCCTAGCGATCGAATGGAGGCAAGGCGCGTTGCGAGGAAAGCTAAACGGTTCCTCATCGTCGAGGGGGAACTTTACCGACGGGAAACCTCAGGGGTCTTGCAACGCTGCATCCCGATACCTGAGGGAAAGGAGCTCATCCTCGACATCCATGCGGGCGTATGCGGACATCACGCCGCCCCACGCACGCTCGTGGGTAACGCCTTTCGACAAGGCTTCTACTGGCCCACTGCCGTGGCTGACGCCACGGAAGTGGTACGAACCTGCGAGGGTGCCAGTTCTATGCACGCAAGATGCACCTACCCGCTTAGGCGCTGCAAACCATCCCCATCACGTGGCCTTTTGCCGTATGGGGCCTCGACCTCGTCGGGCCAATGGCAAAAGCGCCCGGGGGCTTCACGCACCTACTGGTGGCGGTCGACAAATTCTCCAAATGGATCGAAGCTCGACCCATTAGAATCAAGTCTGAGCAGGCGGTGCTTTTCTTCACCGACATAATCCATTGGTTTGGGGTTCCCAACTCTATCATCACCGACAATGGCACCCAATTCATGGGAAAGAAGTTCTTAAAGTTCTGCGACGATTTCCACATCCGAGTGGATTGGTCGGCAGTGGCCCGCCCACAAACAAACGGGCAAGTAGAACGTGCCAATGGCATGATTCTACAAGGCCTAAAGCCTAGAATTCACAACAAGCTGAAGAAGTTTGGGCACAAATGGGTACAAGAGCTACCATCGGTGATTTGGAGTCTGAGAACGACCCCAAGCAGAGCGACAGGGTTCTCCCCGTACTTCCTCGTCTATGGGGCAGAGGCCATTCTCCCCACGGATTTAGAATATGGGTCCCCTAGGCTCCGAGCGTACCAAGAGCAACGAAACTGCCAGGCTCGAGAAGACTCGCTCGACCAGGTCGACGAAGCTCGAGACGTGGCTCTACTCCACTCGGCAAGGTACCAACAAAGCCTGCGTCGACAACAGGCTCGAAGGGTCCGGCGTCGAGATCTCTGCAAAGGAGACCTCGTGTTGAGGCTTCGACAGGACAACCGAGGACGGCACAAGCTTTCACCCCCATGGGAGGGACCATACATCGTCGCCGAAGTCCTCAAGCCCGGGACATACAAGCTAGCTGACAAGGACGGGCAGATCCTCATGAACGCCTGGAACATCCAACAGCTACGTCGTTTCTATCCCTAGAGTGGCCCCGTGGCCCTCGAAACCTTTGTACATATTCTAGATTTGTACAAGTCTTTTGAATCAAGTGTCGATGTTTTACCCCCACAGTTTGGAAATAAATAAAACGAACTTTTATTCCATTCGCGCTTCAAGGAAGGTTTGGCTCTACCCTCGGTAGAGCCATCCCTCCCTCGGGGGCTAAATGGGGAGTAACCCCCGAAAAAATCGTCACTTTTTTAAAAAATCCTTTGCGAAACCACGAAGGAAACACACTAGGCGTGAAATGGACAAGGGCAGGGTCGCCTGAGCCGAGTGTTCGCTTACGCCTCGAGGCTACGGCAACACCTCACTTCCCTTCGCCTAAGTCATTCACGTACGATCAATCCTAGTGACGTTTTCCTCTCAAGGCACAAGCATCGGACACAATGCACGTCGCGAAGACATCGCATAAAAATAACATCGTGTTCAAAACAAAATAAACGATGTTTAGCGAGCGATTTAGTCTTATATAAAAAAAAGAAGTCTAAATCTCTAAGCTACTTTTTACACTCGGGCTCGATGGCCCGAGACTTTTAGGGATCGTCCCCGCCGCCAAGGTCGTCCCAGCCGCCGCCGTCCTCGCCAGGAAAGAGGACGCCCTCGAAGTGGCCAGCGAGCACTCGCGCTGTTCCGTCGGCAGCAGCATCGGCCTCCTCCATCGCCGCCACTGCCTCCTCGTCGTTAAGGTCGTCGGCAACGACGTACCCGACGGCGAGCTTCGAGAGGTCCGCTTGGTAGTGGGTCGTAACCACTCCAAGCGCCTTCCGAACCCCAAGCAGAAGGGCCTCCTTCACGCGCGAGGTGAAGTGCCCCCCAAGCGCTCGAAGGCGACTGGCGAGGGAGCTGCCGGACTGCACGTCAGCACTAGTGATCTCGTTGCAGGCCGCCGAGGCGGCCTACACCAGCTCATCGAGCTCACGCTGGGTCGCCGAGTGTGCCACCAGCACGGCCTCCCTCGACTCCGTCTCGGCCTGGAGCGCCTGCTTCAACGCTGCACCAACAAAGCTGTCAGAAACGAAAGAGCAACAAAGCAAAACAAGGTCGAAACCCGAGCCAAGTCGGCTTACCCTCGACTTGACCCTAGGCAGCCTCGAGGGCCTTCTCCCCCTCTCGAGCCTGCCGCTCCGCCGTAGCCCGAGCCGCTTGCTCCAGCTCGAGTTGGTCCCGAGTCTCGACCAAGAGACGCTGCTCCTCCTCGACCGCCGACTCTGCTGCATTGCGCGCAGTCCGCTCGTTGTCCAGCCAGGTGCTGCTGTTCGCGAGCTGCTCGCGCAGGGCGCTGACCGAGCCATCTAGGCGAGTGATGACTTCGCCCTTTTCCCGACACTCGGCGACAACCCGGTCCCGAGCTTCTCGAAGGTCGGCCAGCTGGTGGTCTCGAACTTCAAGCGCCCCCGACAAGCGGCGAAGCTCCAACATCAGCGCCGCAATCTGGTCGTTCTTTGCGAACGCCTGATGGCGGAGTTCCTGCGAAAGATAAGCTAAGTCCCTGTTGAACAAGAATTACGACAAAACACTGGCTGCACCAAAACGCACCTGGTGGATCTTGCCGGCCTCATCGTGAAGGCGGAGGACGTCTTGCAGCGCCCTGCGAACATCCCGACCGTGCAACGATTGAACGTCCCATAGTCGCTCCTCCACCACGGCGTCACTGACGAACTGCTCGGGAAGCTCGCGGCAGGATTGCCACATCTCAGTGGATCCACGGGCATACGCCACGCTGGGTCCGGCAAACGCTGGCCCCGGCGGAGCCACGATGAGAGTCGACGGCGCGGCCCCGCCACTCTCGCGCCCCCGCGTCACGGGGGCTCCCACCCCCAGAGCCTCTGCCAGCTCCTTCAGATGGGGAAACCCACCGCCAAGGGTTCGCCCCTCTCCCCCCTCGTGCGGAGGGGCCACCGCGACGTCCGCCTCCACGGGCGCCGCAGACGGTTCCTCGACGCGAAGAGCCTCCCCAGGCACGGGGGTGACATCCTCGGACCGGGCAGCCTCGGCGCGGGGCTCGACAGCGCCCTCGAGGAGTTGAGGTGGCCTTGGCTCCTCGAGGACCCAGGGCGCCTCGTCGCGCGGCTGCTGCTCGACCTGCAGCTCCGCCTGAGCGTCGAAGAAGGTGACGAAGTCCTGCACAACCTCGTTCGTCGGGCCCAGGAGCTGCGAGGACGGGTGAGGCGTCGAGCTTGGCCCGACCTTGAGGGCCTTGGTCGGCGCGAGGAAAGGCACGCTCCGCCCCCCAGATCGACTGCGACACGAAAAAAGCTCGGTCAGAGACAAAAGCGAAGTATCAACGACAAGCGAGCAACGAAGAAAAGTTACCGCACGACGGGGAGCTTCTGTTTCGGCCTCGAGGTTGAGACGGGAGCCACCCCTGGGACTTCGCCTCCCGTGGATGCGCCGGCCTCCCCTTGAGGAGCCACCCTCGAGGCCTCGCCTCCCGTGGAGGCGTCGGCCTCCCCTTGAGAGGTCACCCTCGAGGCCTCCTCGCCCACCGTAGGGTCGACGGCATCGGCTTGGGAGACCACCACCTCCGGCCCGCGAGGTGGGGCCTCCACGGCAGCGCCCCGCCGCTCGAGTGCCTCGCCTCGATCCTGGGGTGCCTTGGGAGCAGCCACCGCTACCCCCGACGGGCCCCCGGAAGCAGGTACCACGGTCGACGGCGGAGTTCCGAGGTCGACGGTCTCTCCGCCACCGCCCCCAGACGCTGCAGCAGGGGCGGCCCCACCGGGGGAAGCCCGCGACGAGATGGGAAGCTCGAGTGGAGATGGACTCCTCGCCCCGCCGTCTTCCTCGGACCCATCGGGATCAGGGGAAGACTCCGGCGTCGGAAGCGGTGAGAGCCCCTGCTCCTCCCGCTCGTGATTCTCTGCCAAGTGCTTCTTCTTCTTCCGATTCTTCCGCCTCCGCCGCGCCTCCCTTCGATCCTTGTCCTCTTTCGCCTTCTCGGCGAGGGCGCGGTTAACAGCCTTGTCCTCGGGGACAGGGGGCTTGGAGTATTGGCTGCGGGACACGCCCTGCGAAGCGCCATTCGTAAGGTCAAAAACAAGAAACCGAAACAAAAAGCGAAAACAAGGAAAAAAGGTAACTTACGAAGCTCAGGTGGCCATCCTCGGGCCGCATTGGCACCGCCCACGGGTCGTTCGGCAGCTTGTCGACGGCGCGCCGCGCCCGTTGAACGGCGGTGGCGACAGGCAACGGCTCCGCCGCCATCGCCTTGCCGGTGACGTCGGCGCCAGGGGTCATCTTGAATAGAGGGAGCCTCCTCTGCATGAGGGGAAGCACCGATCGCCGGTGGAAGTTGGCAATGACCCCACCGGCGGTGAGGCCGTGCCTCGAGAGACGCTGGAGCGCCTCGACCAACGGAGCAAGCTTGTCCTTCTGCTCCGGCGGTGATACCCGAAGGACCAGTAGTCATGCTTCTTCGTCAGTAGCTTGCCGGTGTAGGGCGGCAGACGTCCTCCATCGTTGCGGAGATAAAATCACCCCTTGTCCCAATCTTGGTTGTTGGAAACCATGGAACAAGGGATGTAAAGATCCTTGCGGCTCCTCCGGACTTGGAGCACAAGGCCACCAGCACGAGCGGGGCGGCGGACCCCCTTGGAGACGCCCTCTGTGAAGAGCTCGCCGAAGAAGAGGTGGCGCCAAAGGTCCCAGTGGGCCTTGATACCCAGATAGCCCTCGCAGACGGCGACGAACACGCCGCCTGCGAGATCGCATTGGGCGAGAAATTGTGCAGCTCCACCTTGTAGTGGAAGCACAACGCCCGCATGAACCTCCCCACTGGAACACCGAATCCCCGCTCGTGGAAACGAACGAGGCTGACGACGTAGCCCGCCGGCGGGTCGGGCTCCGTAGCGGCCCCCGGCGAGATCCAAATAGGCGGTTCGCCATCGACGTTGGGCGGCAGCACTCCAACCTCCACGAGACTCTCTAGGCAGGTCTTGGTGGCGTTCGACGGCTTCCACGGCGCGGGGTCGACGAATTGGGCCATGGCGGAGGGGGAGAGCTTAGGCAAAGGAAGAAGATGATGCAACAGGCTGAAGGCAAAGGCTAAGGGAAGCGCACCCTTAGCATGGGCACTGCCCTGCTATTTATACTCCCCTCGCGGAGCCAGGCGTGGCAGGACGCCGGCCTTGACACGACGGCCCCCTAGGCTGACAGCCAGGCCCGCCCCGGGAGACGTAACGGCGCGGGCCGCGTCAACCGTACAAACCGCTTGATTGCGCCGTAATTTTCGAGGAGTCTGGCGCGGCAGATGTGCGGTCGTGTCGAACTGCGCCCGCACGCCTCGCCTGAAAAGGCGCGCCCACTTCTCCCACGAAACCACGAATTTTTCGTTGGCGGTCATCATGACCCGCGCAGAACAAGGAAGGGCGCATTCAAGGCGCCACCCTCGAAGGGAAGGCCTCGAAGCTCGAAGGTTTGAGGAAGCCCCTTCGAGGGACAGAGGTCTCGAAAGCCTCGTTATTCCACGCGGAGCGTAATTCATGAAATAAACGCTCGAGGCTTCCTCCTCGAAGCGAAGAAGCCATCGTGCTACTGATCAGGGGTTCGAACCTTGGACCTTCGAAGGGTTTCGACAAGGGCCTCAGATCAACCGAGTCAGGGATAATTGACGGTACCCTCGAAGCTCGAACGCTCGAGGAAACCAACCGATTATGTTCGAGGCCAGGCAAAGTGCCTAGATCGAGGGACCCCTCGAGGGGGAGCATCGAGCCCTCGACCTCTATCGAATGAGGTCGAGTCCCGTCTAGCATACTTTTGCGAAAAGCTTTCACGGGCGTGTCCTATGACCACGAGCCTACCCTCATCGAACGGGGCATGGACGTCCGCTCGAACCACCCGTTATCAGTTCAACAGGCATCCATGGCTCGATCCCATCGAGGGAAGCACGGGTCGCCTCCTCCTCAGACCCCTCGAACAGAGAGCATGAGGTACGAAGAAAGCTCGAAATCTACCCTACCACGCCAAACAAGGCTAGATTTGAGGACCTCAGGCGTAGTGGACGAACCCACACCTGAGGAAGCAACGATGCTATTCACATCAAGCTGAGACCTTGAGAGAGTGTCAACCACTCTCCCAAGGCCTCGGGGGCTACACCCGCGGGTGCGCTAGCGCGCCCCCCCGGATTCTCAGAACCCGCGAAGGAACGAAGGCCTCGAAAGCCTCGACTAGCACCAACCTCCGCAGGATTGAATCTCACTCCCGCGGAGGCTCGGGGGCTACTGTCGGGTACCTATAAAAGGGGTACCTCAATTTAGGCCTAAAACTACTCGGCAATAAGGCCCACGACAACATTGGCCTGGCACCACGGCCCAGCAAAGGCCCACCATCGCGGCAACTCCTCGGCACTCATCCAGCTCGAGGAGGACGACCACCCTCGAGCGGGGGTTTCCGTCTCGTTCGAGGCTCAGCGGCCTCGAGGGAGACCTCCACCCTCGAGCGGGTGATTTCCGTCTCGTTCGAGGTTCGGCAGGCTCGAGCCTATAGACCGAGCTCGAGTCAGCCACCCCGGGAACAGTGCCCGAGACTCTGCGACCCGTCAGTCCAAGTCATGATGACGCTCCTCTGCAGTCAAAAAGCAGGGGATCACTGCGCCACGCAACCACCCACGCCCCGGAGAAGACACCGGTCAAATCCACTCGCAACAGTGGACTCCTGAGCGCCATGCTGCACGGCCAGACCTAACCTTGGCAGCAGCGCTGTGCCAACCACTCCTTTGACTTCGCCCGCCTCGGGCACGTCACCATCCTCGAAGGCGATCCTCGAAGGAAGCTACGGAGGCTCGATCTGGACGCCGTACGCAAGCCACTACTCTCGACACCGTGAGCCGTCACACGAAGGAAGGACATCACGTCAGACACTGCCATGTCGTCCACCGGAGTTGGAAGGCGCGATTCCCGCTCGCACAATGCGCGGCATGGACGAACAGTGCACTTAGCAACGAACACATGTACACGCACCCGACCCCCTTGGTCTATAAAAGGGGAAGGGAAGCCCATGCAAAGGGCAACGATCACTCAACCACTGCACACATAGACAACCACAGCAAGAACAACACACCAGAACGCACACCACATAGCTGGGGACTTAGGAGCTCACCTCCTTCTCCCACCTTCCTTGTAAACCCCTACTACGAGCAACACGTAAACCGGTGCACCGCACCACTGCTGGACGTACGGCCCCGAGGCCGGAACCAGGATAAAATCCCCGTCTTTTACTCTCGCCATCAGGGAAACGAGTGGTTTAGCACCGCGATCACTTGTTGGTGCCGGTGCGACCAAATCAGGCACCGACAATTATATTGTGTTTTGAAAAAAATGAATAAATTTATGTGTGGATCTATGTTATCACACTCATTATTTAGATGCTTCATCCATCCTTCTTTTATGAGATTGTTAATTTAATCAATGGTTAGGGCATCTCCAATGCTAGTGAGGGTAGAGAATGGGAAAGGAAGACCAGGGGATTTTGGTTGTGGGTCTCAGGGCATTGGATATGTGGCATAGGCGTAACAACCTAGAACTAGAATGGCGGGATTCTGTGTGCCTTGCTGGTCATGACACGGCTGAAGAGGTTGGTGATGGCCGACGGGGTGGAATAGTAATACAATTTTGAGTTAAATACACCATCGACCCTTAAACTTGTCCTGATGTGTCACTTAGGTCCACGAACTCGCAAAATCGAAATCTATTACCCCGAACTTGTTAAATTGTGCCACTTAGGTTCATACCCCTTCAAAATCTGATGTGGCCTGCCAACTTAGTGACATATGGACGACGAATGTATGCATGACATGTCAGATTTTGAATCAGTATGGACCTAAGTAGCACAACTTAACCAGTTTAGGGTGACATATTTCGATTTTACAAGTTCGTGGACCTAAGTGACATCTCGAGACAAGTTGAAGGGTTGTGAGTCTATTTAAATCATTTTATTATCTATGCTACTCACTTGTACATATAAATAACATACATAAATTTTTCAATGGTATATAATTGCTTTTAACCATTGAATCTTTTTATACTGGTCCTTTTTTTAATATTAGCATAGTCATTGACAGTATACCATGACAGTATGTCACACCCCAAAATTTGTGATTTCGGGATGTGAATTAGAAAGAGAAATTAAATATATAATTTTCACAAATTATTAAAACTTTTCCAACATTTGTTTAATTTATAGGAAATTTACTGTAGGAAAATAAATAGTTTTCTAAATCAAATGAATATGCTTCATGTGGCGTTAATTGAAGTGTTGCATTCATGCTGAACTGCATCTTGTGTTTTATGAGTGTAAAGTTTTTAAAATGCATTTAGACATCGATCAAATATTCCCAGAGAATTAACTAGATTTTTCTAGGAATTAATTCTCTTTTCCAAGAGTCAAAATCCATTTATTGGAAGGCTTTAAAGTCTCTTTCATGAGCTCCAAATATTTTATTTTGGTTCAAAGTCTCTAACTCTATCTCTGGAATTTTTCCTAGGATTTTTGGGGATTTCAAAATATTTTTCGTGGTTTAAATGCATCTCTAGAATTTTCTGGATTTGTTTTTGAACTAGAAATCTATTTCTCAAATTGAAAGCTAACTCTCTTTATTTCCTTGGGCCGACTCGTCTCCTCGCCCATCCCATCTTTCAGCCCATCAACCCCGTCGGCCCAGCAGATCAACAAACGGCCCAACCCGCAAGCTCTCTGTCTCCCTCGTTCTCTCTCTGACAGGTGGACCCCACCTGTCATCCCCAACCTCCCAGCCGCACCCGAGCTGGACTCGTTTGAGTCCGAGCTACGCACGGTGCGTCGTTTCCTCGGCGTGCGCGCCGCGCAAGGAGTCCCTGTTCCGGCCTATTTAAGTAGCGCCGCCACATCCCTCCCGAGCTCCCCCTTGCCGCCATCGAAACCCTAGCGTTGCCTTTCGATCTACAGAGCGCCGCCACCAGGAATCAATGGAGCAGCAGCCGCCTCCATCCGTCGGTCCTCCGATTCGCCCTGGTCCGAGGCAAAGAGAGACAATGACCGCTACCGTGAGCTTCACCGGTCCGAGGCGCATCCAATTTGCCTCTCCTTGTCGCCATTCCTTCGCCGGAGGAGCTCGCCGCCGTGAGACCCACACTGGCGCCACCGCCTTGCACTAATCCGCCGGCCATACTCATCTCTGGAGGAAACCGACGAGTACATGAGCTTCGAGACATCGAGGCGCACCCGTTTAACCTATACCCGTCGTCGTTCCGCCACCGAAGCATCGCCGCCGCTTGGAGCCCTGTGCGCCGGCCGCCGCTCGTCGCCTCCTCGAATTTAGGCCTCCATCATCCACCTCCACCGTCGGTAAGCACTCCAATGGAATCCCCTTCTCCTCCTCTCTCTTTTCCCTAACTTTGCCGAGCCTATCACCCACCGAATCGATGGCGAGTAGATAGACCAGAGCACCCGTCGGCCATGGGAGATGGGAGAAACTTTGAAGCTTTTGTGATTAGGTCCCTGGACTCCTTTGTAATTTTCCATATTTTCCTTGTGTCTTGTCAAATCTGCAGAAAACCCCCTGGACTGTTTAGATCCTCGGAGTCCAGTCCAAACCGAGCACCTTTTCTACATCTAACCCCATGCTTTGACCTAATTGCAAGCACTGTTCTCTGTGTCTTCAGAAACTTCTCTGTTAGCCCCTGAAACCTTTAGTCCCTCACGTTTGGATCCTTGCTTCCTTGTTTAAAGCATAAATTCTACGTTTAAACTCTGTTTAACCTCGTGTTTGTTGCGTTAATCTTGTAAATGCATAAAGTTTAGTTTAACAGTGTAGTTTACCAAGTTTCATGTTTTGAAAATAAATAAAATATTAACTTGCTTAATATTTGTTCTATGTTTTACAAATTGCATAAAATCTAATTAGAGCTCCAACTCCATGTTTTATAATTTATTTAAAATATTAATTTGAATAATGTTTACTTAATATGATTTTGCAAATAAAAGCTAGTAAGGTTATATATCGGTTTTCATAAACTAATAATTAATTTTCTTAATGCTCAATGCTGAATCTTGTTTTCTAAATAAAAACTTGACTAGGTTCATGCATCAGTTTTTATGAATAAATATGAACTTGATTAATATCTATATCTACTTCATTAGCTTTTCTAATTAAAAGTAAATTAAGGCTATACCACACTATTTCATAAACAAATGATGTTAATATGAGTAACAATTATCGAACAAGCTTTCATAACTAAAATCTAATTAGAGTAAACATCGGGTTTGTGTAATTTAAATTAATATATGAATAATTTACAACTTGAATGTGCTTTTAATATTAACTTGTTTAGTCCAACACGATACATAAAGTGTTATTCTTCATAATGTTCTCTCATGTTTTCTTGCAAATTAAAATGTTTAATTGGTATAATCATTATGTAAATATTTGCAAATAAAATCAATTTGGCTTTACCCGTCTTTTCATATCCAAGTATAATTTGATTAATTTAAATACTGAATATTTCTCTAAATATTCATTACACGCCTTTTCTTAATTAAAATAAAAGAAGATATAGCCTTTTGTTTCTTTTGTATATATAGTTGTATCCTTTCCACCGTTGTTCCGCTTTCAACGTTTCTTGCGTCCTTGCAACCGTAGTAACGATCCCCATCATTCTTTCAAAGCTTTTCTTTTGATTGGTGTATTATCCTTAGTTGTTCCTATTTCTTTGCTTGCATGTTTGTGCTTGTGCACAATGTTTGCTATGATTAGAGGAGCATCGTTCCGAAGCTGTCAAGAACAAGAGTTGAAGACTCAGCAGTGGTATTCTTTTGCGGAAAGGCAAGTGTCCCTAACCAAACTTCTACCTGTGCTTTTATAAGATCATTTATGTTAATCGGAACATGGAGAACCACCCAGGATTACCCGTACAACCACAATACTATAATGGCTCTGGTCTTGGCTAATTAATTAGAAACCTTGGTTAGGAATGATCTTACCGAAAGGGCATGGGGGGTGGCGGTTGACGGTGTATCGCCCGGTCCTCTCGGGAAGTGGGCTTAGCTAAGACACTATGCCCGTTAAGGAGGGTTATGCCTGCTTCCGATCCGGAAACCTTAGCGGGTCGTTTCTAACTAGGGAATCTTTGTAAAGGCCTCGTAGCGTCCCTATGCAGTCATACCTTGGAAGTGTGATATGTGCTTTGGCTGGCACAACATGGTTGGGTCTAAAGTTCTTCGGAGCTTTTACGCGAATTGTGGTGAAAAAGTACAACCTCTGCAGAGTATAAAACTGTTATAACAGCCGTGTTCACGGTCATGAACGGCCTGGACCCTCACATGATTAATATACTTGAAGTGGATGATTAAATTGTTCTGGTTATTTCGGTGGCCTTGCTAGGTACCAACCATAAGTGTACTCATCCTTGCTTATTGCCGCTCAGTATTCAGAAGGTGTGTGAAGTTGTTGAGATGATGCTAGGCGTACACAACCCCCAGTCAACTGCCTATGGTGAAGAGTTCAAGATTCCGCTGCTAGAAAATGTTTGTATTGTCTTTATTTTATTATTTCCGCTGTAACTTTGTGTTCTGTTTATTCATGGAGTCTATCATATGTGTGAAACTTGATCCTGGCACAAATATGAGATGCATCTGGTTTTCTTTCTAAAATCAGGTGTGACACAGTATACCATAAAAGTGCTTAATATTGAAGGAAGTTGCCCAGCATCAGCCATGCACGTCGAGAATCTATGAATAGTTTTGGCAAGGTAGTACAATGATATTTCAATCCTCCTACAGTCCTATTATTCTCACTATTAGAAAAAACACATTCGTCCACGTCCCATTAGTATAAGTTGCTTTTAAGATGGTATTAAAGTCAATTTAGTATCAGTTGATAAGCATAGGGCCCCGGGACCATTTAGTATCGGTTTGTAACACCATCCGGTACTAAATGGTGGCATTTAGTATCAGCTGGTGTTACGAGCCAGTACTAAATAGTCCGGGGGGTCCACGCCCCCTGATGATTTAGTACCAGCTCATAACACGATCCGGTACAAAATCGTGGCATTTAGTACCGGTGGTGTTACGAGCTAGTATTAAATGGTTCACCATGGGTTACTTTAAAAGGATAACATCTTTCACTTTGTCATATGTGCTACATGGGTGGGATGGTAGTGGGTGCTACACGCTAGGCTAAACTTTGTGGGTTTGAGACCCATGGATGCACAAGGGCTTCTTGGTTGGTTATTTTTTTTGGGTGGGTGCGCATTTAGTACCATTTTTTTACAACCAATACTAAATGGGCTACCCATTTAGTACCGGAAATGCGATACCAGATGCATAACCGATACTAAATGGGGTTTTTGGCTTGGTAGAAATGCTCTATTCTCTGGTAATGTCTTCTCGAGAAGTAATGATATACATGTGGGAAACCTTCATATATATGAAGAAAGTGCATTGTCATAAAGCTACACTGTTAAACCTAAACCTAGAGATGCAGAGTGCAGAAATTTCTCAATTATATTTCTTCTTGTAAGGAAAATGGCTCTAGGCCATAGTTTGTGATTTTGACGACTGATTGACAATATAATCATTGGGACTAACAATTTGTCGAGATGATATTTGTAGATATTTCTAGGTCCCAAGGATATTTTGGAAGCCATCCAAATGCCTATATAACCAATATCCAAATGATGGTTATCCAAATTGAAGCCATCCAATTCAGGTAGAAAAGTGTCCTTAGTCATATTCAAGGACATTCAAAAGATGGCAATGAAGATAGAAGAAAAGACCCGCGAAGAAGCAATGAAGAATTGCAAAACGCAGAGGCGTCGACTGAATTGATGGTGTGCACGTCAAATTATTCGATGGTGACTGAAGACCGGTGTGCGTTCGTCTCTGGTGGGCACCGACTAAATCGATGGTGTGCCCGTCGAGTTAGTCGATGGTGACTGAAGACCGGCGTGCGTTCGTCTCTGGTGGGCGACGATTATTTCGATGGGGTGCCCGTCGAATTAGTCGATGGTGCAAGTAGCCGTTGGAGTTCAAAGATTCAAAGAGAAAAGGGGGCGACGACTAATTCGATGGTCCCTCATTTGCACCCATCGAATTAGTCGACGGTACGTAGAAAACTGGCAACGGCCAGCAACGGCTAGTTTCTTTGGTTGGGGCTATAAATAAGAGGTGCCCCGGCCATTTGAAGGGTGCTTGAGCTCAGGGACGATATTGGCAAGTGTTCTACACATTCTTGAGTGCTCAATCCACCAAAGTGCTAAATAGAAGATCTAGATGATTAGCTATGTGCTTAGTGCTAGTCTAGACCCTTTAGCGCATCTCTTAGGTGTTTAGCCTAGAGTTCAGCGAGGTTTGCATACCTCTTTGCTTACCGGTGCTTGCACGCACCAAGTGTTGTAATCCGGGGCTTGTAGTCTTGCGAGACCCTCCAACCGAGTTTGTGGAGAGGCCACCGGTGCTTGTGTAAGGGAGGAGAGGCCCTTGGCGTTTGGCCGAAGCTCTACCAAGTGAAGGCGGCGAGAAGCATCCGGGGAGAGACGAGCGGAGACCCACTTGCTCGTGGGGAAGTACCGTGGTCACCCACGGAGTTACTCGACCGGGGAGTTTATGCCCTTGCGCAGGCATTCCCTTTGAGAGGGGCTCCAACAACGAGAATTAGTGGAAAGCTCGTGAGCTTTCCGATACCTCGGTAAAAATCGCCGTGCCGAGAGTTTGCTCTTCTCTACCCTTTAAGCTTCCGCATTTCATACTTGCACTACTTTCCGCATTTACCTTTCCTAGACTTGCCATGCTAGTATAGGATTGGACCTAGGGTGCAAAACTTTGTAGCGGCAGAGATAGCAACACATAGAGAAAACCTAGAGCACGTTTAGATAGAAATTAAAATAGGTTTTTTATATGTGCTGGGAACCTTAGTTTTTAGAGACACCTAATTCACCCCCCTCTTAGGGTGTCACGGTCCCTTCACTTCTTAAAGTGCCAAGTACAAGAAGTGGGGCTGTTAAGACTGTGATTTACATGATAGAGACCATTTCATACTCCCTCTGGGTTGCTAAAGGATGTCGTTTCAAACATTGACACGGTCTATAAAACATAACTTTGAATAATACTTTTTGCTATAAAATATATTTAAAGATTATTTGTATGATGCTATATTTCCATACAAATAATGTACTCATATCATTTTTCACATTTCTAAACTTGACACATAAAATTTTTTTTGCAGTCAAAGTTTAAAAATTTTGACTTAGGATAATCTCAAAACAACTTCTTTAGTGATATGGAGAGAGTATATATCAATCATATTGTAATTTTATTTTTGTAAATGAATGCTACTGATTGCAGTGAGAAGTATTGAAACCAACCCGTACGTAGTGATCTGAGATAACATTCATCCATTAGTAATACGAGAAAAGATCTTTTAGGGTTTACATTAGATTTTAAGAAGTTATTGCCTTTTAATTGTCCGAGCAGCAGTGAAGAATAATTGAAAGAAACATATATGTAGGCTACCAGTGTACAGAAATACTGTTAGAACAAATTGCCGCCATAGTTTGTTTATCAAGCACATCTTTATGCTCTTATCAACAGAGAAAGGACAATGCATGGACTTATAAGACCACACAATTGAAGGTGAAACCCTTGCTTGAGCAAATTAATAAGCTGAGAAACTATGTTGGAAGCACAAATGTGATGTCCCGAATATTATGCCACAGCCACATAGTTGGGCAGCTTGGTATTTCCAGGGCGAGAAAATACAATCTGCACATTGTGTATAGAACAGTCAGTTAGATTCAGGCACCCTAGTTAGCATGCAAGTGGATTTCGTTTATTCCGATCCCTTTAATTTAGTATAATATAGTGTGGACATATATGTGATACACACCTGATAATTTCCAATCGTACGTGATTTGAAACCAGCCGCACAGTAAATTAAATAGTACTCCCATTTACGGATGAACTTGTCATCAAATCCTAAGGCTAAAACTTTACTGCAGAAAAGAAAATATAATGCAATTAACAATGATGCACATTGATAGCTACCCCTATAGATTTTACGAGATGGAGGGACTGACTTACTCTTTGTTGTACATGAAGTTGTCCCTCCAGCGCATTAGAGTCGTGTAATAATGGTACCCAATATTCTCAACATGTTCTATGCTGCGAACAAATATATATTCGGATTGAACTGACCAACTTATTAAGAGTAAATTGCATGGCTAGCCCATTAGTCAATTCTCATATGGGTCCTCATATTATCAAATTGCATTTTGGATCCCTAAACTATCGATATGGTTCATGTAAGTCCAAATCAGCCATGCTACATATCCCAATAGCTAACATGCCATGCTAACTGTGTAGACACATGGAGCCTTACACATGGGCTCCATATGTCAGTCTCCCCTCCCTCCTGCCTCACGTAAAAAACCTATGCAAATTACTGATATCTTCAAGCTTGCCATGTATGACGGACGGCTTTGGGTGTCGGCGTTCTAGTGGGCCAACACTTCCGTGGTATGGCGCACAAGACAGAGGAGAGCACATGAACGCTGTAGGGCTGCTCATAGGCGACAAGGCCCATGATGTTGACAGGAATAGTGTCGATGGTGCCTGGCTCTAAGATTGGCGAGCTACATACATGGCAAATCTATGAAGCAAAGGTAGCGGCTCCGGTGCCGGTGGTGATGCGTAGGACGGCTTGGCTAGGCATGGTATAAGAGAGAGGGGGAGGAGGAGAGTGGTGAGACTTACATGTGGTGCCCCACACCACTTGTAGGGGTCCACATCACTACACAAGTCAGCATGCTACGCTAGCTCTTGGGATGTGGCATGGCTGATTTGGACCTAGATGACCTATTCAGATAGTTTAGGGATAAAAAAAATGCAATTTTGTAGTATCTAGATGAGAATCGTCCAATAGTTTAGGGACCGACTATGAAATTTACTCATTAATTAATAACTTAAGGATGCCTTAGATAATCAATATAGACTCATATGTTAGCATATAAATTATGGATAACTAGCTAGCTACTACTGATGAGTACAAACCAGAGCCTTGATGCATTGGACGTGGCGGACGTTATCCTAGCCAAGGAAGGAAGGCAACCCCCAGGAAATATATATTCCTTCATGAAGTCAGGGCTCCTCCTATGTTCATCATACCGTTCCTCTGGGATTGAGCTGAACTGTGCATACAATTTTAATTCTTTCATAAAAAAAATCTAATCCACAAATGAACATTGCTTATTTTCAACTTGCTGCATGCAAATGTAAAGTGCAATGTACAACCAATCCACAAAAGAAATGAATCAAACCAATAGGTGTTGTATTGATAATGATATGCACCTGGAGGATAAACAAACCGTCTTCTGCTAAATGGTACTCGCAGGAGCCGAAAAAGTCATCCATGTACTCATGGCCAACATGTTCAATCATCTCACTGAGTAATCAAGAGGAGATCATATATCTATGAGAACTACTTGAACACTCCTTCAATTGAAAATGTTATTAGTAATACTGACCAACTAATAATCCTATCATATTTTTGGCAAGTAGGTATTTGACGGTAGTCGCATAGTAGGAAAGTTATGTGATCCTACAAAAACATTAGAATTTGAAGAGTAAATAATAATAATAATAATAATAATAACCTAAAATCTTTTCCAGTGATAATATACATTATTCAAGAGTAAACTCTAATAATACGTTATATTATAGGAAGGTAAAGCAATGACCTCCAATCCAGCTTCTTTCACTTTCCTCTTGGCATACTTAAGTTGTTCCTCAGACAACGTGATTCCAGTGTATTTACAACCAGTTCGCTTGACCATCTCCATCGCTAAATTGCCCCAGCCACTACCAATCTCAAGAACATGATGGTCTCCCTCCACATTAGCCTTCAGTTATTAAATGGATATATCACAAGGTTGACACACCATCAGATCAAGTGTATGCGTATATTTGAAAGCAAGCAACTAAGTCTCTCACATGTATGTGATTGTGAGATGTGATGTATGTGATTGTGAGATCATATATTACCTTGTCAATTAGAACTCTAACTTTACGTAGCTGAGCTGCTTCTAAGCTCTCGTCCTCTGCCTAGAATCAAAGTGGACATCCAAATTAGCTAGTTCAAGAATATACTATTATTTGCAACACGACACTACATTACTTAACTACAAGTTACAATACTGCAGCTTGAATTACAAGATTACAAACCTTGAAGATGCCACAAGAATAACTCATTGTTGGGTCCAGAAAAAGAGCAAAGAAATCATTACTCTGCATGCACATACGTAAATAGAGAAGCAAACTCTTAACAACTTGTAAATTGTTTTGGAGAGAGAGAAAAATGAATGTGATATGTTGAATTAGGGAGCACACTAAGAGCACTTGATATGCATTGATTCATGCCTTAATAAGTAAAGAGGTCAAAAAAGGAAAATAAATTAAAGAAAGACATGCGGGTAATTACTAGATCATAATGCTCAGATATATTTCGACGAGTTTGTGTTACAGTGTTCTTCCTTGAGACATGTGAAAGAATATATTTGACTGATGCAACCCCAGCGGTTAAAATCAAGGGTGTCCACCAACCTCTTCTCATATAACCTCTGTAAGAGATGACATTTGAAGGAGTTTGACAACATCATGTTCAGGTATGATACTTCAATTTAATAAACATGTTTGGATGAAGTTTGTGGAAATTGACGGTTCAATACCTTTTGCTGGCAATGTTCCTGGAACTCTTATGCACATCTCTATTAGCAATTAGAATCTGTATGGAAATGGTTCAAGAGCTTAGTTACACAATAAATGAGAAATATTTGCGTAAATCTGTAAATATAAGTGACTAAGTTGCACAATTCGCACAAATAATGGAATGAAATATAGTTTTACCAGTAAAAGATTTAGAAGGCCTTCTCTTTGATCAACAAAAGATAAATGACCATTAATGTAGGCATCTGCCAAACCAAGATCAACTTCTGTTGCAACCTGACAAAATTAAACCACAAGGCAGTCAAGCGTAAGCCATGTATCACAATTCATAAGAGAGAAGCATGTGTAGTAGAATACGCAAAGAAGATGATTTCCAAGCAGCAAGGTGAGAATAAGAGAGAAGAGAACCTTCCAGTAGAATCGGGGGTCATGAACTTGCATGACAGATTCTATATGGCATTTTTTGCATGCTTTTCCGAAATTGAATGCAGTGCCTCCTCCGTCAATCATGCTAATCATGAAAGTAATGTGAGAACCATATAAATCATTACTAGACATCATATAATATATGAATCCACATAAGAATAAACCTCAAGCTTCCGATGGATATGTATTGATCAAGAAATCTTGCTACCAGAAGACGTGCCCCAGCCTCGGTCCACGAGGGAACTGTCCTTTTTGGGTTCATTAGAAGGTCACATTTCTTTCCAAGTAAACCTGCAGCTGCTGCTTTCCCAGCCTGCATCAATTATTTCAGTATGATATATATTGATGATACTCACACAAAAGTTTAGAAAACATTTTACTTTTTATATGTTTGAACCTAGATGTGTAGGTAATACCTTCAAGCCATCCTCATGGAATCCATATCCTGTTTTATCCAATGCAAAAGGGACATTTTAGAAAGAAAAAAGAAATTAAGTAAAAATCAAGGTTGTATTATAACAAGTGGAGTACCTTGATATGACCCACAAAACCATAGTCCTCTCTTTCCCTGGATACGATTGAGCTCAAGAGAAGCCTTTGTCGTAGCCATAGAAGGTTTTGGGTGGCTGGTATGCCACTTATGCAATACATGATTGGGAACACAAATCGGATTCAGTGTCACAAGAAAAGGCCCGTTGGCTCCAATGTTCTGGTTGTTCAAAGAAACCAATACATCTTGGTTAATGTTGATCCATGCTAAACTTAGTCATATTGATTGGTAATAAATCTATGTAGGTGCCATGGTATCTGCCGCCTACCTGAAGTAGATTTAGCCAGTATGTAACACATGCACCCCTGCTTGTTGTCGCCAAGAAGTTCCTGGCACTCCATGCCGATGAGCTTCGTGGCATGAAACTTTCATCATGATGGAGGTACACATCACTGTGAAGGATATAGAAATATATATTATTGGATAAATACCCGACCAAACTACATACACCTCTGATCAGCATATCTACTCTCCTTTCCCAGGCTAGGAGATTGCAAATGACTAATGAAATTTTCCTATCTATGCCTATGTTCTTTTTGTGCACTTTCTCCATGCACAGGACTGTGATTAAACAAGTGGATAAATATAGAAAACATTGCTTGTTTGCTTGCCAAAATCAGAAGGAGGTCTTGGGGTCCTCAATCTCAGAACTCAAAATTAAGCTTTGATCTTAAAATATTTGGACAAATTCTTCTATAGAGCAGATATTCCCTGGGTCCACTTAATATAGGAGAAGTATTGGTAAGCACCCAGATACATCATGAAGGGGTCTTTTTGGTGGAGAAATATCTTGAAACTATTTCTTATAAAGGGATGGCAATAGTCTCTTTGCAAGATGCTTCTACCTGCCGTCTTTGGCATGATCTATTTTTTTTGGGGGGGGGGATCCCACATCACATGTTTCTAGAGCTATACTCCTTTGCTAAACGGAAATATGTGAATATTCAGGCTGCAGAATCAATATCTAATCTAAAACTGCTTTTTTCATCTACTCATGTTGGGAGTAGCCTTTGAGCAATTAGAGAGACCATCCTAGAGGCATTAGAGCATAATGCGAATGTGGGGGGAGCATGATACTTGGACATATATATCGGGATCTCACTTGTTATCCTCTTCCAAAGCGTACAAACATCTTGCTGGTACAACTTTGGTGCATCCCTGCTTTTCTTGGCTTTGGAAACGGTCCAGCATAAACACTAAACTTTCTTCTGGATGTTTTTAAAGGATTGGCTGGCACATGTGGTTTATTAAGAAGAAGATATATGAATATCCCAAGTTATAGTTGTGTACTGTCTACTGCTAATACTGAAGAAAGTGTTCAATAACTCGTCATCCAATGCCCTTTTGCTCAACAATACTGTAATTTATCACAGTTGCATATTTCTGATCTTAGTGATCCTTCTCTAACGCTGGAAAGTTTGAAGACTCAACTAAATGTTCCTTTCTTTATGGAAAGTGTGATCCTACTAAAGTTGTAAGGAGTTCATTCCTTTTTAATATATAATATATAATTAGTAGGGGGGGGGGGGGCAACCAGTGGCGGAGCTACGTGCAATTTACATTGTCACCGACAACGATGATTTTGCTGGAGCTCTTGTATACATGTATTATTTATATGCTCTGACACCGGTAAAAATCAGCCTTACGGTAGTTGAGACTCTCTGCTGACACAGGCGACAAAATTTTCTGCCTCCAGCCCTGGGGCAACCCCTCCTGTTTAAAAAAACTACATACACCGCACAAACACCATCAAAAGCTGTCACATACATCGTTACCTGTTAGTATATTGAAATGCACCTAGAATTCTTAATTCATCACGTGTTGCTTCAGCTCCAAGTACTTTTAGAGCATCTGGTGCATGGACACTAAATATGATCTGGTCATACATCTCCTCTGAACCATCAATCTCTAGGACTTTGTAACAACCTGTTGCAAGAAACACATAACATTGTTTTCATCAGTGAGTGAATCGAATAATTTACAGCCAGGTTTATAACTTGCATGCTTTATTTATCTATGGAACATTTCATTCAGAACACATATTTGTCATGAACGCAGTGTAAACATGGTTTTCAGGGGACATACATAAGTGCCAAAGCTAGAAACAGTAAGCGCTGAGCCGCTAACTTGTACAGGTAAAATCCTATTGAGCTTTCTATAAGTTGACACATTTTTTTAAAAACTGCGATGCCCATTATATATGTTAGATTTGGCAGCACGTTCAAACTCTCAATCCCATCGACACCAGTCTAGCAGACGCCCAAATTAACTTTGATGTAGACCATGCAGGAAGTGGGGTGGGGTGTGTGGTGGGGTGGGGGGGGGGATTAGGGAAGTCTAATTGATTACTGCTTTCTCCAGACCGCCGGGAAAAGCATGAAAAAAGACTCTAATTGTATGGTTAGTCTCTTGAGTGGTCTAAGCTTATGCCCTGATATATATATATATATATATATATATATATATATATATATATATATATATATATATATATCAGCATGTGAAATTCTAATCACATGATGATCGACCTACTTAAAGCACATTGGCGACCAAAACAAATGCCTTGAGCTGTATGTAACATGAATAATAAAGGAATATATAGAAATATAGATTGCTGAACAGTACTAAAAGCTCGGACTAGACGTACCTCCTTCTAAACTTGAAACAGACTTGACTTCACAGCTGGTCTTAATTTGACAACCCATCTTCACCAACTCTTCTCTTACCTGCCAATATAATTTTTTAAATGAATCAGTCATTATTGCACCATGCATACAGATGACAACAATTGTTTTGTATGGAAGCTCCTCATAAGGGGGAAATATTTATTCAGTGCCCTATTTTCTTCAAAGAAAAAAATATTTAGTATTACCTCCATCCCAATTTATAAGTCGTTTGACTTTTTTTACCCCAACTTTGACCACTCATCTTATTCAAAAAATTTGTGCAAATATAATCAAATTTAAGCCATTCTTCAATAATATTCATTAATAAAGCAAGTCATAACAAAAAATTTGATATTTCACATAATTTTTTGAATAAGACGAGCGGTTAAAGTTGGAGCTAAAAAAAAGTCAAACGGCTTATAAATTAGGATGGAGGGAGTACCTTGTTCACGTAGGATTCCGAACGGCTCTTCACAGTGTGCCACTCGGGGTGGCCAGCAAGCAACTGAATGCATGCATGGACGATCCGAATTAATAAATTAGCAACCACAACGAATGAGGCTAACAAGTTCTTTTTTTCAATTTCTAATACATATGGTGAATGAAGGAAGAGAAATGAATTATAAATCTAAAAGGAACCTCAAGAAAGTTATTGTCACGGCAATATGACAGCACAAAGAAAGCAGGGAACTCCAACACTCCCTGTGACGGACAGGACCAGATGCACGAGCACATCGGAATCTGCAACGAGAATTAATATGTAGTTTTGTCACCAACTTAGGACCGGCAACAAGCATGCATGCTACGAGGAGTACAAGTGCATAGAATAGAAGATATTATCAGTAAAGTACAATGTAAGCGTCCTGGAAGAGCTTCGAATAGCCATGCAAATTAACGAACTGGCCCAAAGTTTCGTTGCGGTCAAGATCAGGGTTCCTTTCATGGTCCTCAAGGTACCTTCAGTTCCAAAGATAGCAGCAAACTAATCAGTCAAAGTTTCATGGGCATATATGTTAGATGCACAACACAATGCACAGGGGATCGGAGGATCAAAACGAAGAGGCTAGCTCACTTGAGAGCATGGTTCTTGAACTTGAAAGACTCTAGGATCATGCGCCAGAAGCTGGGGCTAAGCGAATTCCCCTTCTGCGCCAAGAGGCCGGATATACCGTTGTGGCTGCCCCACTCGAAGCTTTTGTTCCTGTCCAGCAGCGTGCTCACTGAGAAGGACATGTCGGATTTCTCGGTCTCCACCCCGAGCCCTTTGAACCACTCCATCATGTTTGGGCTTGTCGCCTGCAATTAGTGCATAATTTCACTAGAAGAACAGCCCTTCAAATCATTACATATACTGTGAATGCCCTTCGTTATGTACTACATTAGTTGAAAAGCAACATTTGAATAGAATAGGTCTTTTAACTAAGATTCACTACTACACAGGCTCCATCACAGCCGGTTGGGAACCCCGGAACACAGCCGGTTTGGGGAACCGTTTGATTACAAGCAATTGTGTGTCGGGGGGTCAACACAACCCGTTCTTAATCCTCTGCGTTGCTCCTCGTCACAGCCGGTTGATGAGGGTGTCCAGGCCATCATCATCGCAGGCTAAACAAATAAATTTCTTTTTCTTAATGGGGGAGGGACTCCACCAGACAGCCACCCAATCCCGACTTCTGGTTCAAAACTCTAGCCCAAACCGTCGTCTCCGGGGGAGTGGAGGGAGTAAATGAAAATTTTGGACGCAAACCGAACGGGACCCTAATCCTTTGCCCGTGCAAGTTTGCGTACTTGGAGGATGCATGCAAGTTCGCACCCGGTTGAAGACCATGAAGCCGAGGTCGAGATGGACTACGGAACCAGCATCGCCGTCGTTGACGGCCACGGTTCCGACATGCCCGCCGAGATGGTCATCCTTCTCGTATAGAGTCACCCGCGCGCCGCCGCTCCTCGCCAGCTCGTGCGCTGCCGCCAGCCCTGCTACGCCGGCACCCACCACCGCTACCCTCATCTCTCTCTCTAGATCTCTCTCTATCGCTCTATCTGCGTATACATGGAGAATTGGAGAGAATACTGTCTGGTAGTGAGTAGTGATGCTCTGTTTCTTGGAGACTCTGCGTCTCTGCCACTATTAACATGCACAGCACCTCCCGAAACTCCACCGTGCGTTATATTATCATGTCGTTTTGTCCAAGATATTCAGAAATCAAGAGGCATCCAGTATTATATAATGAAAACCAAAGAGTTGACCACGTAGCTCGTGGTGCAGGATTGTGAGATCCATTTCTTCTTAATCTTATTCGTTATCAGGAATCTCACAGGACCTTATGTTGTCAGAAATGTTTAATTTAAAAATCCTACTTCATCAACACAATGATTTTGGCACATATTTATTCTTCTGCGTCAAAAAAGTATACATTTTACAATATGTTTTAATTCTAAATTTAAAAGATAAATCATGACCTACTACTAGAAGATTAGGCGTTCGTCGGTGGCGTTGGCACTGGTTGCATTTATACCCGGTACTAATGGTACCGGCTTTACATTTTGATGCCCCCGAGAGCCACCCCGTAATAAATGTAACCATTTAGTACTAGTTGGTGTTATGTCCCGATGGTAACCTAGTGATGTAATGACCCGGTAATAAATGGTTCTGCACGGTTTGCTCCAAAAGAAAACATTCACTATAGGCTTTGGGTTCTTTATCGTGTGCCAGATGCACCCGGTACTAAATGGTTCTCAATAGTTTTTCTTTGCCAGTGTTTTTGAGTGGCACTCAATAAAGGTGTTCTTTGCCGAGTAATGCACTCAGCAAAGAAACCGGCACACTGCAAAGAGCCGGTTTCCCGTGGTGATTCTCATACCTAATTACATGTGATGTGTAGGTGGATGCTAAGGGTTAAGGAAGGTTTGAATGAGGCTAGATGTTGTGGGTTTTTGGCAAATAATACCGAAAAATTCAGTATTATTTGCTACAACCGGCGCACAGCAAAACCCCTCATTAATTAGTACCGATTGTATCAAATAATACTGAATTTTTCAGTATTAATAGGTAGCTCATTTATTACCAGTACTAAACGGGTCATTTAATACTGGTTGCCAACAAAGGTAATTTTTTTTGAACCACCCAGGGAATTATTCACATGTAAAAGTGTGTGTGCGGCCTGTGTGACTCGAACTCGTGAAATTCAATCTTGCGCGTAGCCTCCCTTACCACCCCACTCACAAAGCACGTGTGGTTGAGAGAGATGATATCCTTTTGAAGTAACTCACGGTGGACCATTTAGTACCGGCTCGTAACTCCAACCGATACTAAATGTCATCATTTAAATATAGTACTAGTTGGCGTTAGGAGCCGATATTAAATGGTTGGGGCCCCGAGGTCATTTAGTACCGGATTTTAACACTAACCTATACTAAAAGCTAGCATTTAGTGTGTGGTCTTATAAACCGGTACTAAATAAGACATTAATACTGGATTTAAAGCAACCGGTACTAATGTGAGGTGGATGAATGTGAGTTTTTTCTAGCAGTGAGAAAATCCCATGGGGACTAAATGTGGTGAGAAAAAATCTACATAACCCGCTCACCTATTGGCAGTGAACTACTTAACCCACAATCCACACCCCAAACTTTACAAAACCGGACAAATAACCCCCAAAAATAAAAAAATTAAAAAGTCAAAACCACCATCCAAAACCGCTTGGGGTGTGTGTGTGGGGGGGATGGTATTTGTCCGGTTTTGGAAAGTTTAGAGCGTGGAATATCCGGTTTTATAGTTTGAGGGGTTATGTAGTCTATTGGCAATAGAAGAGGGGTTTATGTAGACTTCTTCCAAAGTGGTGCCTTTTTTTCACCTTTTAGTTTCAATTAGTGTTACCATTTACACTAAAGGGTTTTCTCGGGTTAGTTCAAAAGGACTACATCCTAACACAAGTCATGCGTTTGTAGGTGGAGTGGCAAAAAAAAAAAAGTTATACAAGAGACAAGACATCTCAGGTTCATCAAGTTAATGCATGCAAACTCTCACCCAATTGAAGACCATGAAGCCGAGGTCGAGGTGGACTACGGGACCGGTATCGCCGTCGTTGACGGCCATGGTTCTGACATGCCCGCCGAGATGGTCCTCCTTCTCGTATAGAATCACTCGCACGCCGCCGCTCCTCGCCAGTTCGTGCGCGGCTGCCAGTCCTGTTATGCCAGCACCCACCACCGCCACCCTCATCTCTCTCTCTCTCTCTCTGTGCGCGCGCGCGCGCATGTGTTTTGGAGAAACTGTCTGCTAGTTAGTGAGGCTCTTAGCTCTGTGCCTCTGTTCCTCCTTTATAGACTGAGATTACTAACGTGCACGTCGCCGCACCGTGCCGAAACTCCACCTCGGGAAGTAACTGTGGGGTGTCACGTCGTTTTCTCCAAGATAATCAGAAACCAAGAGACACCCAATATTATAAACTATAAAAGTGATAAGCTCTTGCTGCATGGTCGTGAGATCCATATTTCTAACCTTACTAATTTGTTATCAGGAATCTGACAGGAGTATATATTAAAGAACTCCAAGGCTTTGATGCGTATTTTTTTTAATAAGTGATCTTCACTATTCTTAAACTAATGCCAAGGTCTGACTTTAGTCTATATAAACTATAAAAGTGATAAGCTCGGTCCTTAAACTAATCTCAAGGCCTCACCTAAGCCCATAAACTATAAGAGTGATTGGCTCGGTCCTTAAACTAACAAGCAAACTACCAATGCAAGCTCCCGTAGTGAGTCCTAACTTCATGCACCAACGAAATTATCGGTGCCTTCTACTTTCCCTCTGATCGCCGACTGTTTCAGTGCATCACCAATGCTTTTGCTCCAAAGCTTCAGTGGGTTTTTATACTTCACTTTCCATTGTCTTGTGTAGACCGATTGATTTGGTGACACCTTCGAGTCAAGCACCGAATGGATCGGTTCTACTGTGTTTGCTTTATTTCAATGTTTCTTTGCAAGTCTTTGTACGGGCTTATTTGCTATCACTTGTATAGTCATTTTGATGACTTCCAAATACATCTTTGGATCTAAAACATCTACAAATTTTTATAGACAATCTTATTAGTTCAATGGCTATGTTGTCAATCGATCATTAAGATCACAAACAATAGTCTATGACCATCTTCCTTTTTTTTTTTAGGAATATGACCATATTCCTTACAGAAGCCATAACTTCCACTCTCTGATCTCGTCGTGGATAAACCAAAGCCGCCATATACATATCCTCCCCGACACTGGATAAGAGAAGGGAGCACCAAAGTCAAAATAAAACTGAAAAACTCAGATGGAAAAACCTAAAATTTATAGCTGGATAAGCTCTAGACTTTAGACTTGATCTACTAACACGACTACTACTATAGGAATGTCACGATCGAAGAGTAGAAGCAGGGGTGTTGTCGCCGTGTTGCCCATCGTGGTTCAGTCGTACTACATAGTGCAATGTCTTTTTTACTGGCCAACAGAACGATAAGATCGCTTTGTTACAATGAGCATGAAGGGTCTATGTTTGATAGGCTAAAATAAACTAAGGTTTAATAAGGACGTCTCAATTTTACCTGGCTAAAATTAGCCCTATGTTGTCTGGATGCAAGGTCTAAGGCTAATACTAGCTGAAGTCCTAGTCAACTCTTTCCGTGGTGAGGATGTGAAACGAGATACGATTTTGGCGGAAGACAATTTGAACTTGTGACGTTCATTGGTCTAAAGTTAGCTAGCATCTTCAAGAGACCCTTTATATCTTTTCTAACATATAAAAATAAAAATTTTGATGAAAAAAAACACCCTTCAATAGCTTCTTCAATTGGATACCCAAGTATAGATATGCTCTATTCTTGTAATAGCCCCTTCAATAGCGGGATGCTACAATTATATAGACTTCTAACTAAAGATGGAGCAAGGATGACTCTCTAAACTGAGCACAAGATACAGAAAAACTATTGAAGAGTGTAAAAATATAGAAAGCTATTTTTATTGAAATTGATTCTCCAAATAATGATTAGGTCGAGAGTATATTTTAGAAAGACTCTTGGATATCGATGCTCTTACCTGATTTTGGAGGGCTAATGGACTAAAGTTTAGATGTGGATTTAGCTACTTTTAGCCCACATTAGCCTCTCGGTTTGGATCACAGAGCTAAATTTTAGCTGACAAAGGTTTAGCCCCTTGATCCAAACAAGCCTGAAGGCCAATCTGATCGTCATTGGCACCGACCAAAAGGTGATAACTAAAAAAAAATAATGTATCGTCTCACATTTATGTACACTGCAGCAATCGCATATTTTCTTGGTTAAACAAAAAACAGTCGCTGGATGGGAGCTTGGAGTTCCTTCGCTGGCGTTGTCAAGGTTCTCCGGAGTCGGGTCTCTCTGCAAGGCAGTCTGACTAGCGTGGAGACTGGATCTGTTCTTGTTGTTTTGTAATTCAATGGTTGCTCTTTTGCTGTTCGACGCTGTTGTTTTATAATTTGCTTCGTGATGATTAATGTATGTCCAATAAAGCTTTTTTCGATTCCTTAAAAAAACCATCACGTCGAGTGTTGTCCTTACCGATACTTGAATAGTACCACCAACAAACAAAAGAAAAAATGACCAACTTGCATATGATAGTCAACCCCCCCTCCCCCCCCCCTGAATGATGTACAGTTCGTTCATGGAAAATAAAGCATGCGTGTGTATGCTGCATGTGCATGCCCACATTTTCTTCCCATTGCATTGGTTGAGAAAGTGAGGTCTAGTCACCCTCCTTGTCATATTATAATCGTAGATGATCCTACTCCCTCCAGGTTGCTAAAGGAAGGTTTTTAGGGCATTGAATTGATACGGTCTCTAGAACATAACTTTGACGAATACTTTTTTCTATTTATAAAATATGTTTTTTATGAAATTATATTTCAATACAAATATACTCATATTATTTTCTCATTTCTAAATTAACATATAAATATATTTATAGTCAAAGTTTAATTAAAGAATTGACAATCTCAAAACGTCTTTCTTTAGTGGCACAGAGACAGTATGTGGTATAGTTGAGTAGAGACTTTTTTACAATGAAAAGGACATGAGTCCTGACTTTAATATCTATTCATAAGGATAGAGTTCAAAAACATTGCCGAGAGACACTCAAGCCGTGCAACAGGTGCTCCTACATACTCTCACGCGGAGGGATACATACAACATCTACACGTTTGAAGCGATGGACTGAAACCCACGTCTTTATTGCTATAGACATTCTTTTATTCTCTTTGCCACTTGATGGGCCATATTGTGTATGTGTTTTCAGACTCTCCGTTTTGTAAGTTGCTTCTTGATGATTAATGTATGCCTAATAAAACTTTTTTTTGGTTTCTTAAAAGATAAAAGTTATCACTTTCAGTGTTGTCCTTGCCGATACTCGAATCGTACCACCAACTAACTAAAGAAAAAATAACGAGCTTGCAGACGATAGTCAAAGCCCTCTACATACCGACAGGTGTTCATGGAAAATAAAGCATGCGTGTGCATGCCCACATTTTTCTCCATTGCGTGTTGGATCGATGCGAAAGTGATGTCTACATTTTGCTGGCTGGACTGTCCAGCAGGTCACCCACCTTACCATATTATTAATATAGTAGGGTAGATCTGTATGTTGGATCCTATGTGGTGATATAGTTGCAGTAAGGAGAAGAGCCCAGATTCAATTTCTGTTAGTAAGGGTTGACGACAAAAATGGCTTAAAGCCGATCAGTCTGGGACAGCCGGTCTAGACCGCTTGTACACGCGGTTAGACCGGCTGGGCCCTGTAGCCGGTCTGGCAATGTGCCAGGCGGTCTGACCGCCTGTCACAGGCGGTCTGACCGCCTGTCTCCGAGTCCGAGTAAAATCAGGTTTTTTTGCACGTTTTTAGATCTGTACAAGGACTTCCTTATGGGGCAAGACCTTCCCACCCTATAAATATAAAGGGTCGTGGCCGATTGAGGACCTCTACCCAATCGTACAAATCATTGTCTTACTTTTTATCTCCAAACCCTAGCTTTTCCAACCCTTTTGCTTTCCTTCTTCATCTCCGCGACGTTTTAGGACGTTCTAAGTGGCCTTGCCGATCTTAGAACAACCCTAGGTTTGCAGCCTCCGACGGGGTCCCTCCCGAGGTTGTGATCGTAGGCTTTTGCGGCACCCCTGTTACAGGCGGTCTGACCGGCCCCTACAGGCGGTCTGACCGGCTGCTCTCAGGAGTTCCGACGAGGAGAATTCGACGACCGCGCGATCTAGCGCTTTCGTGTGTTGACCAAAAGTGTGTCAACATATTTTGGCGGCTCCGCTGGGGAAAGAAATCTGGTTTTTGAAGACCGATCTACTATCTCTAGCACTATGGGCTTCGACATTGGAGAAGACAACATCGTGACGGCCTCGCTTGAAGATCTTTCTTCTGAAGATCATGAGAGGTTCATGGCGCTCCAGAAGCACCTCGAGGCGGAGTTCTTGAAGACGTTTCGGAAAGGTCGTGAAGAACGATCGGCGAAAAGTGTTCGAGACTTCGTAATGCCTTCTTTCAAGATGAGTAAGGAGCAAATTGAGGTAATTGACAATGTAAGCACTTCTGCACCTCACCCTACTACATCTACCCCTGTGGCTTCAGGTTTTTCGGATCGTGATTCTTTAGTTGTACAACTATTATAACGACTCAAAAAATTAGAGGGTAAATCTATAGATACTCATGAATTCTCTGAGCGTAATATTTTCTATGCTATGCCACCGAATTACTTTGCTGGACAGACCCCGCCACCACCCAACATGTCCAGACCGAACACGGTCAATGCAAGTGGGTCGGCAGCGGTTGGGTCTGCAGCCGGTCAGACCGCCATCACAGCCGGTGAGACCACGACAGGCGGTCAGACCGTGGCTACAGGCGGTCAGACCGCGTGTTCTGGTGGTCAGGCAAATTTGACCAATGCTATGGTGTTTGTGCCGGAGCAACCTTTACCGTTGTCTACTGTTCCAAACTCGGTCTCTGCTGGCCGTACTGGTCCAGTAGCTACAGCAGGCGCTACTTATTCCACAACTATGCATACTGCAAATTCGGGTGGTGTTCCCGATGATGTTTTTAATGCACATAGAGATATGCAGAATATGCAATCACCTCACTTGAATTATATGAATGCTATGCAATCTTCGGCCCAACAAGACCCCCAATGGGCCGAATTTACTAGATTCAGGGATGAATTGTCTGATGTGATGAGAAATAAGCTAGGTGTTGATTTTGGTAATACTGGAGTATATCAAAAACCTTATCATTCTAGCTTTGATACGGTACCTTTTCCCAATGGGTGACGCTTGCCTGATTTTGTAAAGTTTTGTGGAGATGATGAGCGCACCACTTGGGAACATGTTAGTTAGTATGTAGCTCAATTAGGGGAGGCTGAAAACTATGAAGCATTTAGAGTACGCTTGTTCTCATTGTCACTTACTGGTACTGCTTTTGCTTGATTTTCTTCATTAGCCCCTGGTTCTATTATGAGTTGGAATCAACTAGAGCGTAGGTTTCATGATCATTTTTATAGTGGCAATCATGAGATGAAATTAGCAAATTTAGCATCGGTTAGACAAGGTCGGGATGAGTCTGTTTCTCATTTTATGAGAAGATTTAAAGATACTAAAAACCGTTGCTTTAATTTGTCTATTTCTGAAGTTGATCTTGCCGGCTTATGCTTTAGAGGTTTGAAATCTTCCATTGGAGAGAAGATAGATAATTGTGATTATTATTCGGTCGCACAAGTGCATATTAGAGCTGAAGTAGCTGAAGGCCGAATGAATAAAGAAAAAGAAAGTTTTAAGACACGTCGATCTAATGTTCATATTGTTGATTATGAATCCGATGATTCGACCGATGATGATAATGATGTTTATTTAGCAGAGTTTGTATGGCCTGCTAATAAGAAAACTATGTCATGCTCATCCCTTAAGCCGATTCATAACAATCAGCAAGAAGACATGAAGTTTACTTTTGATGTATCCAAATGTGACCGTATATTTGATGAATTGCATAAATTTGGTTACATCAAGATTTCTCATGTTTTACCACCTACGGAAGAATTGAGGAAGCGTGCTTATTGTAAGTTTCATAATTCTTTTTCGCATGCTACTAATGATTGTAATGTCTTCTGTTGGCAGGTTCAATCGGCTATTAATGAGAGCCGTTTGAAGTTTCATGAGATGCAAATTGATGAGACTCTTTTTTCCGGTCAACACCATGGAGTTGCAGCAGCCCAAGGTCTTGGTTCGGCCGCATCAAGCCGAATCTACTAAAGGGAAGAACATGGTGATTGGAGAGGAAAAACCGTCTTCAAAAGAGTCGGTTAGAGAAGTGACTTATGAGAAGACAGCTGATGGTAAAGAGTCATTCAAGGTCACTGTGAAATCCTCTGGACAAGGGGGGCAAGGATCGGTCACTGTTCCTAGATCGCGGGCGCCTGAGATTGGGCTGCTACAGGCGGTCAGACCGGCTGTGCTAGGCGGTCAGACCGCCCGTCCCCATGGATGCCCGAAGATGCTGATTCTGAAGTGTTCAGAAGTTGGTACTTAGAAGATGAACGTAGCAAAGGAGCAGAGTGTTCAGAAGCCCAAAGTCACGTTTGATATGCTTTATGACAAGTACACCAAACAAAAGGCCATTCCAAGCGGTCGGCCGTTAAAAAAAAGAATGAGATCACCGATTCAGAACGAGAGGGTTCCTTCGCCTCCTCGTATGAAGTTGGATCCGGTGTGGGATGACAATGGAGTGATCTGGGTACCATATCATTCAAACGGGCAGCCTTCGTTTCATCCTGGCTGGGAAGGTCCAAAAAGTCGTGTGCAGGACAAGATCGTTTATCCCAGGAGAGACCGATTGGCTTTCCGTCAATCTGGTCAAGAGTGGGCACAGGCAGTTAGACCGCCTGTAACAGGCGGTCAGACCACCCGTCAAGATCAGCCGCCAAGAATTCCTCCGAGACAGGTTTATCGACCTAAGAGGAAGGAGGAGGTGCAGAGCATGGATGTGTACTCAGAGAGGACTACTGAGTTCGACATTATTCAAGGTGGGACCATGGATGTTCCTATTGAGTAAAGTCTGGCTATGAAGCCGACTTCCCGTGAAAAGACGGTGGAAGATCAGGGGGCTAGTACTAGCAAGTTTCAGCAGCACTTTCTTCCAAGGTGGTGTCCTGAAGGGTTGACTCGCACGCAGAAGAGGAAGCTTCAGAGACTTCGTTTTCGGGAGAGACAAGAGTAAGAGTTGGAGAAGCAGAGAGATGAATTCTTGAACTAAGTGAAGCCCATGATTCCACAGAAGAAGGAGTGGAAGCCGAAGGAAAACCCACAGGCGGTCAAACCGGCTGCACAGGCGGTCCAAAGTGGGTGACGCAGAAGCGCCCGGTGTTTCTTCTTCCAGTTCTTCAGCTCGTGATGGCAAGTCAACATCGGTTCCCACTGCTGAGGACGATGAAGAGCTTGTTGATTACAGTTCTTCTCCGGAGCGTATGAATTTTGATGTGAACGTGCTTCATATGTCCATGAATGGGGACATGCTTTTGGAAGAGGAGGTTGCTCATCTTGATTTTGGTCCCAAGGAAGCTATATTCCAGAAGCCTAAAGCTGGGAACAATCACTTGAAGGCTTTATATTTGAAGGGACATATCAATGGGAAGCCACTCTCGCGGATGTTGGCCGATGGAGGGGCTATTGTGAACTTAATGCCCTATTCTTTGTATAAGAAGCTTGGTGGTTCAGATTCAGAGCTGATCAAGACCAACATGACCGTCAGCGGCATTGGAGGAGGAGAGCCTATTGGCGCCAAGGGGGTGATTTCTATGGAGCTTACTATTGGGAGCAAGACTTTGGCCACTGCTTTCTTTGTCGTTGAGACTCAAGGTAACTTCAGTTTAATCTTGGGTCATGATTGGATTCATGCAAACCAATGCATTCCTTCTACTTTGCATCAATGTTTGATTCAATGGGTAGATTATGATGTAGAAGTTGTGCATGTGATACTTCTGCTTGTGTTGCTTTAGCTGATAGCTCTTTGGTTGGCATTCATAATGATGTTAGATGTTTGTCAGGCTTAGATCTTTCTGAATTTGAGTTTATCAGCTGTACTAAGAATGGCTTCATCCCTGCTGTTATAAATCCGATGCACAATCGGCTAAATCATCTCGTATGACTTAATGGATAATCAAGAGTGGTTGCAGCAGAGACTTGATCACTATCGGGCGCATCAGAACGATGTGTGAAGCCATTTAAGATTTTGATGATATAAGCAAGCTAGTATGTGGTTTACGTCGGCTAGTCCTCTTGAGGAGGTGGACATTGGTGATGGTTCTATACCCAGGCCGACGTTTGTAAATAAGAATTTAGATCCTGATTTTAAATCTGAGTTAATAAAGTTATTAAAGGAGTATGTCGATTGCTTTGCTTGGAATTATCATGAAATGTCTTGTTTAAGCCGAGAGATTGTTGAGCATCGATTACCTATTAAGTCTGGTTTTAGGCCTTATAAACAACCAGCTAGGCGTTTTAATCCTGAAATTTATGACCGAGTGGAAGAGGAAATAAATCGGTTATTAGAAGCAAAGTTTATTAGACCTTGTCGATATGCTGAATGGATTTCTAATATTGTACCCGTGGAAAAGAAAGGAACGAGTAAGATTAGAGTGTGTATTGATTTTAGAAATCTTAATCGTGCTACTCCTAAAGATGAATATCCTATGCCAATAGCCGATATGCTTATCGATGCTGCGTCTGGACATAGAATGATTAGCTTTCTTGATGGTAATGCTGGTTACAATCAATTATTTATGGTCGAAGAGGATATATCCAAAACGGATTTTGTATGTCCAGATTTTGTTGCTTTATTTGAGTGGATTGTTATGACTTTTGGTTTGAAGAATGCTGGTGCTACTTATCAAAGGGCGATGAATTTGATCTTTCATGATTTGCTTGGTGTTATCTTGGAAGTTTATATCGATGATATTGTTGTTAAGTCGGCTGGAAGTGTTTCTCATTTGGCCGATTTGAGACTTGCATTTGAAAGAATACGTCGGTATGGTTTGAAGATCAATCCACTCAAGTGTGCTTTTGGTGTGTAGGCTGGGAAGTTTTTGGGCTTCATAGTTATTGAAAATGGAATAGAAATTGATCCAAAGAAGGCCGACACTATTGGCAGGTTGCAGGCGCCTAGCTCTAAGAAAGAGTTGCAGAAATTCTTGGGCAAGGTGAATTACTTGAGAAGATTTATTTGCAATTTGTCGGGAAAGGTAAATGCTTTTACTCCTTTGCTTTGGTTGAAAGATGATGCTGAATTTACTTGGGGGGCAAAACAGCAAGAAGCGTTTGAAGAGATCAAGCATTATTTATCTTCGCCTCTGATTCTTCGGGCACCTAGGAGAGGGGATCCTTTTAAATTATATACCGCGGCCGAAGAAAGTGTTATTGGGGCTGTTTTGATCCAACAAATCGAAGGGAAGGAATATATTATTTCATATGCAAGTAGAAGATTATTGGACGCCAACAAGGTATACTTTCATTGAAAAGTTATGCTTATCATTATGTAATGCTTGCACAAAGTTGAGGTATTATTTGTTATTAAATACTTGCATAGTTGCTAGTCAAGCCGACATAATTAAATACATGTTGCATAGACCTATATTAAGTGGTAGAATCGGCAAATGGGCTTATGCTTTAATTGTATATGATTTAGTCTTTGAGCCATTGAAATCTATGAAAGGACAAATCGTTGCCGATTTTATTGTTGAACATAGGATTAGTGAACATCTTGATTTAAATGTCGGCTATATTACTTTTACTCCGTGGAAATTGCATTTTGATGGATCGGTTTGCAAAAGGGGTTGTGGAGTTGGTGTTATTCTGGTGTTGTTTTTGAGGCTCTTAGCCGATTAGATCATAAGTGCACTAATAACTAAACCGAATATGAAGCTTTATTATTCGGGTTGGAGATGTTACATGACATGAGAGTAAAACATGTGGAAGCATATGGTGATTCTCTTTTGGTGGTTCAGCAAGTATCTAAGGTTTGTCAATGCTTAGATGGATCCTTAAATGCTTATCTTGATAAGTGTTTAGATATCATATCTTGCTTTGATGAGTTTGTTATTTATCATGTACCAAGAGAAGAGAATCCTAGAGCTAATGCGTTGGCACAGCAGGCATCAGGCTATAATGTTCAGAAAAGATATTTTCATGAAAAGAGGCCGATGTTTCGGGAAGCCAACGTTTCTGCTCTGGAACAGGCGGTTCGACCGCCTGTTACGGCCGGTTTGACCCGTATGGCCGGTCTAACCGCCAGTACAGGCGGTCTGACAGCCTGTCCCTCTGAAATACCGATTCGGCTATTAATGATTTTCAATCTGTTGTGGCCGATGTTGGTGATTGGAGGTAGCCTCTGGTGGAGTATTTGCAGGATGATAGCAGGTCAGTGGATCGAAAAGTCCGACGATGGGCTTTCAAGTTTACTTTGGTTGATGGTGAACTATATCGTCGGACCATGGATGGATTGCTTTTGAAATGTTTAGATCCTGATCAAGCTAGATTAGCTATGGCAGAGGTTTATGAAGGAATTTATGGTACACATCAATCGGCTCGAATGATGAAGTGGCTCCTTAGACGGGCTTGTTTTTATTGGCCTACGATGATAGCCGATTGTTTTCGTTACTACAAAGGATGTGGAGAGTGTCAAAAGTTCGGGGATATTCAGATTGCACCTGCTGCGTTGATGCATTCGATCATTAAGCCATGGCCTTTTAGAGGATGGGGATTAGATTTTGTTGGTAGGATTCATCCTCCTTCATCCAAGGGTCATTGTTTTGTGATTGTGGCTACTGATTATTTTACCAAGTGGACTGAAGCAAGTCCCCTCAAGAACATGACACATAGAGAGGTGATTGAGTTTATTACTAAGCATATTATTCATAGATTTGGGATTCCTCAAACATTGACGACAGATCAAGTGACGTCGTTTATTTCTAAAGAGGTACGTGAGTTTGTTGGATCCTATGGTATTAAATTGCTCAATTCATCTCCGTATTATGCTCAAGCCAATGGTCAAGCCGAGTCTAGCAATAAGATTTTGATCAAACTCATAAAGAAGAAGATTACAGATCATCCTAAGCGGTGGCACGAGGTATTATCTGAAGCATTATGGGCGCACAGTATTTCTAGACATGGTGCTACTAAGGTTACTCCATTTGAGCTCGTCTATGGTCAAGAGGCCGTTTTGCCCATCGAGGTAAATCTGGCTGCGTATAGATTGGCTAAGCAAAATGATCTTGATGCTAGTACATATTGTGCTTTGATGATGGATAATATTGATGATGTGACCGACAAGCGTTTGGAGGCCTTAGAGGAGATTGAAAAAGATAAAAGAAGAGTGGCTCGAGCGTATAACAAGAAGGTAAAACTCAAATCCTTTCAAGTTGGTGATTTGGTTTGGAAGACTATTTTGCCTATAGGAACAAAGAGCAACAAATTTGGTAAATGGTCGCCGAATTGGGAAGGACCATATCGTATTGTGAAGGTTTGTTCTGGGAAAGTACTTAAAGAAATATCATCCAAGTGTTTGGCAACATGCTTGAAAGGATATGGCCGATATACGATATCACCCTTAGGGAAAAAAATGGCCGACAATAGAGGGTCGCCCTTAGTCTGATTAAATGTTTTGTGGTAAACAAAGTTTTACCAAAAAACAGGGGGGCATATGTTGACGACCAAAAATGGCTTAAAGCCGATCAGGCTGGGACAGCCGGTCTAGACCGCCTGTACACGCGGTTAGAGCGGCTGGGCCCTGTAGCCGGTCTGGCAATGTGCCAGGCGGTCTGACCGCCTGTCTCCGAGTCCGAGTAGAATCAGGTTTTTTGCACGTTTTTAGATCTGTACAAGGACTTCCTTGTGGGGCAAGACCTCCCCACCCTATAAATATAAAGGGCCATGGCCGATTGAGGACCTCTACCCAATCGTACAAATCATTGTCTTATTTTTTATCTCCAAACCCTAGCTTTTCCAACCCTTTTGCTTTCCTTCTTCGTCTCCGCGATGTTTTAGGACGTTCTAAGTGGCATTGCCTACCTTAGAACAACCCTAGGTTTGCAGCCTCCGACGGGGTCCCTCCTGAGGTTGTGATCGTAGGCTTTCGCGGCGCCCCTATTACAGGCGGTCTGACTGGCCCCTACAGGCGGTCTGACCGGCTGCTCTCAGGAGTTCCGGCGAGGAGAATTCGACGACCGTGCGATCTAGCGCTTTCGTGTGTTGACCAAAAGTGCGTCAATAGTAAGAATAGAGTTTAAAAACATTGCCGGGAGACACTCATGTCATTGCGGCCGGACAACATTGCTCCAACATATTAACACTCAAAGTGATACATAAATCATCTACACGATTGAAGTGATGAACTGAGCCACCTGTCTATATTGCTCTATGCATTTTTCTACTTTCTCTACCACTTGATGAGCTGTTATGTGTGTGTTTTAAAAATTCTTCTGTTTCGTTCTCACCACATATTCCATAAAATGTAGATAGACATCCCGTTGAAAATCTTATCTCTTATTTCTATGGACATAGGAACATATAGAACTCCCCGACACCTCGCCAAAGCAGTCTGGAACCAAGCCCCCAGCACCCCCCCAAGCAACTCAGGGCCTGTTGGGGAAGCACAAGTTGCTTCCTAGGGGGGGGGGACTTGGTTCCAGACTGCTTTTGCAAAGGGGCAAAGTAGGAAGAGGTGCTGCATACCCAGTTTCCATGTGACCATTGTGTAAGGTACAAGAGCTTTTGTACGACCATATTTAGATAATGTGAGTGCGTAGCGGATATCGGCCTGGCCTGCCATACTCACGAGCCAAAGCACCTCACAGGCCTTAGGTTCACCTGATCCCAACACAACCAAAGCCTTGGGCCTAATTCAATTCAAAATATTATCCTAATAGGACGAGGGCTGCCCTACCTTATATGTTGTGCTCCCCCACTATCAATTATCAATACGGGACTAAATCTAACAACTCCCCCATCACACATCGGACCCAACTCTTTCATCATAATCATCCGTGTGATCTCCCAAAGAAGTTATTCTAGGTCTTGAGTCCAACTCTCCAACCACAACAACCCCGTGTGACCCTCCGGAAACGTTCATGGGCTCTCCCTTCACCATGTGACCTGGAGATGTTGCCCATTTTCTAACCTTCGGCTTTGATACCACTTGTTAGAGTGCACAGTGGATATCGGCCCAACTAGCTATACCCACAAGTCGACATCCCACAGGCCTCAGATTCACCGGAGCTCAACACAACCAAGGCCTCGGGCCTAACTCAACTCAAAATACTAGCCTAACAGGTGGAGGGTTGCCCCACCTTATACATTGTGCTCCCCCACCATCAATTATTGATATGAGACTAAATCTAATAGTATTGATAATGGGCATAATTTGCATGTTACAAGAAAAGTAAAGGTGACAAACATTGACAGAGCACGTTACCAATAAGCACCCCCCAGGTCCACGCTCGATCTAGGCAACAACGAAGTTTGTTAGCAATAACAAGTTACATCTTCATTCTGTACTAATATCATTGGTTAACATCCGTTACCAATGTGGTGCACAATGGTAACAAGAACTTGTTGTCTGTTACAAATATTTGATTACTAGTAGCGGGCATTTATGTTGCCTGTTACCATTGGCACAAGTCAGCTATTATAGCGCATGAGCCGCTATCCACCAATAGTGTCTCTGTTGACCGCCGTTGGTATGATATGAGAAATAGAGGTGTATCAACAATGCAATGCCCATGTTTTGATTGCCATAATCAAAAGATGTTCACACAATATGTGAATATCTTCACACATTTGATTATGCGAGGATTCAAAAGAAATATACATGTTGGAATAAAAATGGGGAAGTAGTTCTTAATGGAGGTGATCTGGGATACCTTAATGACAGTGAAAGAGATCACATGAAGCAAGATGAAGCGGGATGCCCAAACTAAGGTGGGAATGGTGACTGAAGAGGAAGCATTTCTGTCTTTTTTTTTATGGAACCTGAAGATATGAGTGAGGAGTACATACTAGGCATAAATAGTGATGATGTGCCAGTTCATGTAGACTAATGTGGACTAGATGGTGAGGGATGCTGAGCGGTATGGTGTGTACACAGCTGTTGAGTTAGCTAGGCTCTGGTAGTTTATTGAAGACTCCAAAAAAACCCTCTATCCTGGTTGTAATAACAGGTATTCACACCTATCTAGGACTTCAAGCTTGTGTGGCTGAAGGCAACTCATGGTTGGACTGAAACCAAAGTCCAAAGCAAAACTCATGCTTAAGGTTGATTTTTCGATAATTCTAGCAAGGGAATGAATAATTCCATTTTTTCATATAGTATCGCCTAAATTTATCCCATTTGATTTGGCATAATAATTTTTTGTATTGTAGTGCATTCAAGACTCACCAGGGACCAATCTATATGGTTTCTACGTTGCTCACAATATGATGAACCTAGGCGTGTGACTGAAAACATTATGTCCTCTTGTTTTATTTATTTATTTACTTATTTTGACCACTTGTTGTGGTTATTTGCTGTTTGCCAATATACTTTACTTCAGTGTGGTGTTCTGCAGGACTATAAAGCTCCACCCGGCCTAGTTTTTTAAGACACATATGAGATGATGTAAGAGATACTATGTGAATTCATCGTTAAGGATGTTGTCCAGCCGGATTGCAAGTTCTCTACTACTGTCCACTTTGAAACTATGAAAACTTGTGATGATATGGAGAATATTTAAACTTAATGTACATATATATGTTTATGTGTGGATCTGTTCCATCTGTACACTTCGCAACTATATATGAAATCTTGTAAACTTGTGTTGAGACCTATTGTGGTTCTGATCTTGCTCGCATATTAGAGGCGACTGCCAAATCCTAGCAGGTACCTGGGTGCAGCCAGAAAATAGGCCAGTCCAATTGGGCTACAACATAGATAGGTAACGGGCTTAAAACTAAGCATGTTAACTTTTATAAGTCAATGGTAACAGGTATCAAATGAAGCTCGCGACCTTTGAGGGGCCAATGGTAACTTGTGTCAAATGCAGCCTGTTACCTTTGAGGTGTCAATGGTAATGGGCATCATGTTACTATTGATAGTTGTTAAGTACTATATATGACCCTCAATATACTCAAGAATAAAGGAGAATGGGCATTTCTTACATGCATACGTGCTTTTGAACAATGTAGGTCCACTTTCCATTAGAGATTTTTTGGTTGCAGGTGAATAAGCATAAATAAATGGAGAAAACACCCTCACGCTTGTGACCAATCGGACATCGTCACGTGTGCACCCCATAAATTGGAGGGCCCAGAAACCACCATAACCACCTCAATCCATAGGATAGCACACTCAATCATTGGGACCCACATGTCATACTCCCATACGAAGGCGGTTGTGAGAGGAACCACCAAGAGTTCCACCGAACCGCTCGTCTTATTCAAAACATTTGTGCAAACGTGGTAAAATTTAATTCATTCTTGAAGAACCTATATTAATAAAGAAAGTCATGACAAAAAATAATATTTTGCATAATTTTTTAATAAGATGAGTGATCAAACTTAGGGTAAAAAAGTCAAATGAATTATAATTTAAAACAGAGAAAGTACAAAAGAAAAGACTTGCAGTATGGACAATATATATTAGTATGAGGAGTATAATAGCGCGACAAGATAAAATACAAACGGTATCCTGTAATTTAATTTCCAAACCGGGACAACCCTAGCACATGGCGACAGCAGCGACGATAGACCCTCGACGCCGCCGCTAATCTCTCATGAGAGTGAACTATTTTTTCCATATTTAACCCTGACCTTTAACCTCTTGTGAAAACTAATAACTTTTATTAATTACTATATTATGCTTCCTAGTCAGAATTTCTCTATACTATATACCACTAGTTAGTAGTATAAGGCACTGTGTAAAAAAGCTAATGCACTTTCACTCTAATAAGGATGATTCACTTTAAATTTGCAGCTTGATATACCTAAGAAACACATGATCTATTACAATGTGCCATAAAAAGGACTTATATCTTCTTATATGAAAAAATTTAGTATAATGTGCCATAAATAGGCTACATCTTTAATATATATTGCACATTGCAATGCTATCAAGTGCTTCTTTTAAGATTTTAATAATCAACACTATTATGTTCCAAAACATGCGTAATCAATGGAGAACATATTGTTTATTTTCATTTGTTGGCGATGGTGCGGGAACGCCAAATACCCAGTCGAGGACATTCAAGTACTTGGAGCGAAACACTTCCCTTTCCTGTCCATAGCAATGCATAATGATCGATGTAGCTATACTGAACACTATCACATACGGCTAAGACGGCTAAGACGGCTGAGAGCCCCAATGCCCCCAAGGTGACACAGTAGCAGGTGGGTCTCGTGGCGTCGGCTGAGATCCCCAAGTCCCCCAAGGCGGCACAGTAGCACCAGGTGACACATTAGCAGCAGGATCATTTGATGCCGCTGATAGACCCTGCACAAAGAATAATATATTGCACATGTGGGGAAGAATTAAGTTACCAACATACAAACTAAAGCATTCATATATACTCACAGGTGTGTGTTGACGAGGCGCTGGGTACAATTGAATCTGTGGCGGAGGTATAGAGATCTGAGCACCCCACATTCTGCATCCAAAGGTACATCTAGCTTATGGAGGCCTCTATTTGCTCCCGTTGGCTCCTCTCTTCTTGTAGCTGGGCCTGCAACATAATATATGTTAAAATTCAAATTAATAGTGTCAGAATTTAAAAAAGCCCGAAGCAAACAGAAATAACCTGTAGACTCGCTATCTGCATCTGGTCATCGGTTTGTCTTGGGCGTATGGCATCGCTTCCGTAGATATCTCAGCATATTTCGGGCTGTCCAAAACCATGGACAATTCGAAACAGATACGGTTTTAAATATGCAGATGTCTCGGCATATTTCGAATCGTATCTCTTCCGAACGGGAGACGCCTAACTCGGTTACGTGAACTACAAACATGCTTTATGAATTCTAATAATTTCAAATCCAATGCTATATTAATACTAAATCAAAATTCACAAGAGTTTATTGCAAATTCCCCATCAATTCTCACACAATTAACATATATACGAATTAACAAGCATTGTGAGGAGCAATTCTCACCTCGAGTGCACGGCTGGCCGGCGTCGGGGGCAGCAGACCTCGGGGCCGGCGTCGGCCAGCCCTGGCCTGTCCTGGCGCGGCCTGGCCTGGCCTGGCGCGGCCTAGCCTGGCCTGCCACGGCCTGGCGCGGCCGGGCCTGTCCTGGCCGGCACGGCGGGCTCCCTGGCCGGGCGCGGCTGGCGCGGCAGGCGGCTGGCCGGAATGCGCTGGCGGCCAACGCTGGTGCTGGCGGCTGCTGGCCTGGCGCTGGCGGCTAGCGTTGGCGGCTAGCCGACGGGGGAGGCGTTTGGCGCTGGCGGCGGGCCGACAAAGGAGGCGGCCGGCGGTGGCTGGCGGCGGCGGCTGGCGACGGGGGAGGCCGTGTGTGAAGTGTGTGTGCGCGACGGGTGTGTAGTGTAAAGTGTGAAGTGTGAAAGGAGGAGGAAACAAAAGGGCATCTGGCGGCTTTGCCGTGAGCCGCCAGATCTGGCTCACGGCAAAGCCCCCACGTGTCATTTTTTTCTTTTCTCCTGCTAAATTTTATTTTATTTTTTCCCCTACCCACGTGGATTTATATTTTATTTTTTCTATTTTTTCTCCCCCAAAAATTTATTTTTTTTCTATTTTTTCTTCCCCAACGGCATGGTCTCTTTGCCGTGAGCCCCCGGCTCACGGCAAACAGGCCTGTTTGCCGTGAGCTTTCACATAGCTCATGGCAAAGGGCATGTTTGCCGTGAGCCTACACCTAGCTCACAGCAAACAAAACACCCGCTTATTTTTTATTTTAGTTTCACATGTTTTCATATTTTTTCTTTCTTATAAAGTCATTATAATGATCAAACTATTTTGTAGACTTTCATTTAAATAACTTTAGTCATTTTTTTTTTTGCATATTATTTGATTATTTCCTACACGCTTTAACAACTTTCCATTATTTCATGTATATTTTAAATACAAATAAATATCAAGTACATCTTAAAAATTACTAACATTTAACAGGGACCATATTATAGTGCCTATAATGTATACACAATGTTTTGAAACTCAAACTCAAACTCAATCTTCACTTTGACTTCAGAAACTAGTCATCCCTTCTCATGTTTATGAAATTTCTATGGAGATGTTCAATTTTGTGCATCGTACGAGACAAACTGGTGCGAAACCATGTCAAACCTTTCTCTACCACCTATGTGTCTCATATTATTAGACGTAGACAAATTTTATGATTTTTAGACTTTGTTTGCTATTTTTAAAAATTTATGAATGTAATGTTTGCCGTGAGGTTTTATAAAGCTCACGGCAAAGGAGGTCTTTGCCGTGAGGTTTCTGAAAGCTCACGGCAAACACCATCTTTGCCGTGAGCTTTATGAAAGCTCACGGCAAAGAAGTGTGTTTGCCGTAAGCCCCTTATTGGCTCTCGGCAAAAGAGTTAACGGCCATTAGGAGCCGTTTAACGAGGAGGCCACGAGGAGTGCACGTGGCCTTTTAGGATGAATGGGTCCTCTTTTGCCGAGAGCCGCTCTGTTTGAGCTCACGGCAAAGGTATGCTTTGCCGTGGGCTGTATTTTTGACGAGTGCCGCGCTAGTGTAGCTGTCGGCAAATGTTTCCTTTGACGAGAGCTTCTTGTTTGCCGTGAGCTGCCCTCTTTGAGCTCATGGCAAACATGCCTTTGCCGTGAGCCCGACATTTGGCTCACGGCAAAGATTTCTACTCACGGCAAACAACCGTTTTCCGGTAGTGCCTTGCGAGGGGCGAGCATGCATACACATAACACTCTACTACACTTTCATCCTTGTTTCGTATAAAAGGATCGACCCAAAGTGCTATGGCTTATAAATTGTCTCCATGCCCTTTCTAAATTAGCAATATGTTACTTAAACATGTGCACCCGCACTCATAGACCACTACTGGGCCAGTGAAATTGGGCTGGGTGTGACATAATTCAAAGCTTGGGAGCAAGCTGGGAGGGCGATGAACTTGTTTAAGGGCTGTGTGTGACATAATTTGAGGATTGGGTGGCGGAGAGTTCAGTGATGAATCATGGTGGCTCCGAAGATGCGGCGGCGTCATGCGATGTCAAGGAAGTGAGAGAGCAGGTACAAGTCGACCTTAGGGGTTCCTCGCCTCTTACCCAAGCTCGGTGATAGAGTACCGAGGAAGAGGCGGATCGATGGCGATGGTGGCATGCTAGGGTTTGGTGGTGAGGCAAGCTCGGAAGCACGGAGGCAACAAGGGTTTAATTTGATCAAAGGGATGAGGTGGTGGCGCGGCTAAGCCTTATATAGGCGGGATGAGCATCCTAGGCACGCGATCCTTGCAGAGGCAGTGTGGACTCGGCTTGCATCCAAGTTGGGCTCAAAGAACGGCCGGAGGACAGAGATGAAAAGCGGGTCCTGCTCGTCAGGCAGATAGATAGATAGATAGATAGATAGATAGATAGATAGATAGATAGATAGATAGATAGATAGATAGATAGATAGAGAGAGAGAGAGAGAGAGAGAGGAGAGAGAAACTGGGCCGACTGGCAGGCTTGGCGGTGCGGCTTTGGGAAACAGGGTGTTACACAGGGTATGTCCTTTCTGTTAAAATATTATCAAAAAACTTGTAGCCTCATTTTGTGTCTTGAGATTAAGGACACCCAGACCACCTTCTGATTTTGGGAGGTACAGCATCTTGTTGAAACATTTTGCTACATGGAATTTATTCTCACACTCATTTATCTTTGCAGGTGCTTGGTGGATGTTGTGCTTGAAAGGATGTAATTGGTTGCGTATCATCACATATTTGACCACATTTTCCTTTCGAGGAGTTTTATAGTGGTTGGAACGTATCAGATAGTACCATGTGACACTTTTTGGCCGATAAATGATAGCTATTAATTTCAGCTGAGTACTTGTTTTTAAGAAAAAATATATTTAATTAGTACCTCTCGGTACCTTTCTTTGGGTACAATCCGGTACCATCTGGTACCACCATCCTTACCACCACAAGGTATTTAGGAATCAACGGTTCTTATTTTTTCCAACCACCCTAAAACTCCTCCTTTCTTTAGTATGAGTGTTACATTTGCCTTGTTTAAGAAGAGTATATTGTCGCAGCGGTAGTTCATGGTTAGATAATAATAATAATAATGTGCATAATCATTCTTTGTTGATCTTTTGTTAAGTTTCCATCCCATGGTAACATGTCGTTTACCTTTAATATGATTTTTGTGCTCTTTCTTTTGAAGTTGTTTGCTATTGTTTTGTTGTGGAGCTGCCGCAGCCTCTACAGCAGCCAGTACAGGAGCGCCGAGCGCGCGGCTCAGGCAGCTGGGCCAGCAGCCATCCAGCCCATTAAAAAACTGGCAGGTACAGTAGGCTTGCAGCTGTCAAAAAATCACCGACGAGCACACCCTTTATATTTTTACTCCATTTATGGGGCTATGTTGCTGTGTTTTGCACTCTAGAAAGAGAGAAAGAATATTTAGTGTAAACTTTGGTATTTTGGCAACTGGGGTATTACATGTCCTAAGTATTATGTGTTGAAGTTGAATATGAAGTTGATATGAGAAGTGTAGCTTTTATAAAGATTTATGCTGTGGTCGATTGTTTTAATATTTTTGGGTTTTAACAATTTTTATCCCCTTGTCTGTGGTATTGGATATCTACGTTACCATTTAACTTTATTTTTTTAGTGTGTTGTATTAAATTTTAACTTTCATGTCTACGGATTGGAGAGTTTGTTTAAATTAACTCAATATCAATGTTGCCATCATGAGCGAAGTTAACAAACCGGGCCTAGGGCTAGCTGTGGTAGAACAATGTGTAGTGCCATGGCCCTAATAAGGTAATTCATAGTGGGGAGTTTTATTTCTCAGTTTCCAAATGCAATACATCATCGAAAATAGTTAGGCTGGATGAATGAAACAAGCCCCCAATGCGCAGTTTTATTTCATAGTTTCATAGGCAAGCAACAACATTTGATAACCATCCATTGGATTGACTGAAACATGATGAGATGAAATTCTCTAGCCCCCAATGCTAGTTTCAATACGATCCATAGTTTTAGAAGTAGTGCATACCCAATTTCATCATGATGAAACCCATCTCTCCTCTCTTTTACCATAAATATCATGGCATGTCATCATTTTAAACTTTTCTATTTGACACTTCATTTAATATGCATGAAACTCTGATATGAAACCTCTCCTAGGAATGTCCTAATGGCCCTAGCTAAGGGTTGCCCCCCACTGGTTGCCATATTGTCCCTCATATTTAAAATGTAAAGTAATAATGAACTTGCATATCAAATAGTCTGTTAAGAGCAGTTTGTTGCTGCTATTCTGACCTCATCCATATATTCTCTTTTCCTATCGGTTTATTTGGTAACTACCATGGACTAGCATCATATCATACACTCTTGCATTGCCACATAGGAACATAGAGTTGTGTTTTAATAATGATGATGGATGTCAAAATTTTTCCTTTAATTTCATGTTTAGTCGGGACATTAAGTTGATGGGTCTGTGTTTTACATGATTTTATCAACCAAATTCTAATTTTGTTTATGCAAATGAATGATATTGGTTGCAGTAGTATTGGAACCAACCAGTACATAATGGAATGAGATAAACATCATGCATTAGTAATATGAGACAACATATCTAAGAGTTTACATTTGATTTTAAGATATAGTTGCCTTTTATTGGCCGAGCAGCAATGAAGAGTAACAGAAAGGAATATATATGGAGGTTATTACAATATCTCTCTGTTCGATCAGTAGAGGAAGGACAATGCATGCACATATAAGACCAAATTGAAGGACAAACCCTTGCTTGAGCCAAATATTGAGCTCAAAAGGTATTTTAGAAGCAGAAATGTGATGTCCTAAACATTATGCTATGGCCACACAGTTGGGTAGCTTGGTATTTCCAGGGCGAGAAAATACAATCTGCATGTGGTGCATAGAACGATAAGTTAGATTTAGGAACCATAGTTAGGATGCAAGTGGAGTTCATTTATTCCCTTCAATTTAGTCATATATAGTGTGGGTATAAGTGATACACACCTGGTAATCTCCGAGCGTGCGTGATTTGAAACCAGCTGCACAATAAATGAAATAGTACTCCCATGTACGGATGAACTTGTCATCAAATCCTAGGGCCAAAACTTTACTGCAAATTAAAGAGCGAATGCAGTTAATTAGGATGCACAATGATAGATTCCCCTCTGCCTTTTATGAGGTGTAGGGACCAACTTACTCTTTGTTGTACATAAAGTTGTCCCTCCAGTGCATCAGAGTCTTGTAATAATGGTAACCAATATTCTCAACATGTTCAATGCTGCATGCAGGCAAATGTATGTCTAAAGTGAATAGATCAACTAATAACACAATTCAATCGTGCCTTAATTAGCAATATATACTCATATATATGTTAGTATATAAACTAATCAATTTCAATTATGCATAACTAGGTAGCTAGTGGCTAGTGATTATGAGTACGAACCAGAGCCTTGATGCATTGGACATGGCAGATGTTATCCTAGCCAGAGAAGGAAGGCAACCCCCAGGGAATATATATTCCTTTATGAAATCAGAGCTCCTCCTATATTCATCGTACCGTTCCTCTGGAATTGAGATGAACTGTGTATACAAATTCAATTATTTAATAAAAAGCAACTTTAATTCATAAATGGAAGTCAGTTATGTTCAATTTGCTGCATGCAAATGTAGAATGGCATATACGATCAATCCTCAAAAATGGATATACAATCAATAGGCGTGTATTGACGATGAATGGCATGTATCACCTGGAGGACAAACAGACCATCTTCTGCCAAATGGTACTCGCATGAACTAAAAAAGTCATCCATGTACTCATGGCCAACATGTTCAATCATCTCGCTGAATAATCAAGAGAATATCATATATCTATGAGCATTACTTGAACATTTCTTCAATAAAAAATGTTATTAGTAATACTCACCAACTAATAATCCTATCATATTTTTGACAAGTAGGTATTTGACGGTAGTCGCATAGCAGGAAAGTTATGTGGTCCTGCAAAAACATTAGAGAATTGTCTAACTCAACTCTTTAACAGTGCAAATTATATTCATTATTGAAGACTAAACAATACTAATACCTCCATTCCAGCTTCTTTCACTTTCATCTGGGCATACGTAAGTTGCTCCTCAGACAACGTGATTCCAGTGTATTTGCAGCCAGTTCGCTTGACCACCTCTATTGCTAAAGTGCCCCATCCACTACCAATCTCAAGAACATGATGGTCTCCCTCCACATTAGCCTTCAGTTATTAAATGGATATATTGCAAGATTGAGGCGCCATCATGTCATGTGTAGTATGTGTATGTTTGCAAGTTAGCAATTAAGTCAACACATGCATGTGATTAAATCAAGATCATGAGATTAAAAAACACCACACATTATGAGAGTATATATTACCTTGTCAATTAGAACTTTAACTTTACGAAGTTGAGCTGCCTCTAAACTCTCGTCATCAGCCTACCATTAAGGGTGGACACCCAAATTAGGTTGCTCAAGAATATACTAATATTCACAACATGACTCTACATAACTCATATAGGTTACAATACTGCAGTTCAAGTAACATGATCGACAAACCTTGAAGATGCCAGAAGAATAACTCATTGTTGGGTCCAGAAAAAGAGCAAAGAAATCATTACTCTGCACACACATACATAAACAAAGAAACAAAACTCTTAACAATTTCCCAATTGTATTAGACAAATAGGAAAATGAAAGTGATGTCTTGCATTAGGGAGCACACTAAGAACACTTGATAGACATTGATTCATGCCTTAATTAGTAAAGATATCATAAAAGTACTAAGACATGCTCATAGGAAAAAAGGAAAATAAATAAAGAAATACAACACCCCGTATCCAAAAGCTACACTACCTAGCCCTTCCGAGGAGCGAGCCTATGTGCATATAGCATAGTACTTACACTTTTATCATCGTTTCGTGTGGGTTAACCCGAAGGTACTATGGTTGGAGGCAGAAAATAAGTTGGCTCCACGCTCAACTAGCAAGGTGGTACTAAACTCGTGCACACAGCTAGGTGTCACATGAAAGACATACGGGTAATTACCAGATCATAGTGTTCAGAGATATTTCGACGAGTTTGTGTTACAGTGTTCTTCCTTGAGAGATGTGACATAATATATTTGGCAGATGCAAACCCAGCGGTTAAAAGCAAGGGTGTCCACCAACCTCTTTTGATATAGCCTCTGCAGGAGATGACATTTCATGGAGTTTGACAATAGTATGCTCAAGTATGATACTTCACTTTAATTAAACTGTTTGGATGAATTTTGTAGAAATTAACGGTTCAATACCTTTTACTGGCAATATTGCTGGAACTCTTGTCCACATCTCTATTAGCAATTAGAATCTGTATGGAAATGGTTCATGAGTTTAGCTACACAATAAATGAGAATAGTTGTTGAATCTATGAACATAAATGGCTAATTAAGTTGCACAAATTTGTAACAAAAAAATGGAACAGAATATAGTTTTACCATTAAAAGATTTAGAAGACCTTCTCTTTGATCATCAAAAGAGAAGTGGCCACTAATGTAGGCATCTGCTAAACCAAGATCTGCTTCTGTTGCAACCTGACAAAACCGCAAGCAGGCCGCCAAGCGTAGCCATGTATCACAATTCATAGTAGAACTAATGAAGCATGTGTAGTTAAATATGCAAGGAAGAAGACTTCCAAGAAGCAAGATGAGAATAAGAGATCGAAAAGAGAACCTTCCAATAGAATTTGGGGTCATGAACTTGCATGACAGATTCTATATGACATTTTTTGCATGCTTTTCCAAAATTGAATGCAGTGTCTCCTCCCTCAATCAAGCTAATCATTAAACTGATGTGAGAACCATATAAATCATTACTATACATCATATAATACATGAATTCATATGAGAATAAACCTCAAGTTTCCGATGGATATGTATTGAGCAAGAAATCTTGCTACAAGAAGACGTGCCCCAGCCTCGGTCCATGATGGGACTATCACTTTTGGGTTCATTAGAAGGTCACATTTATTTCCAAGTAAACCTGCAGCAGCTGCTTTTCCAGCCTGCATCAATATTTCAGTACGCTACAAACTGATGGCACTCACACAAAGTTTGGAAAACATTAATTTTACTCCTTATATGTTTGGACCTAAGAAATTACAGGTCGTGCAGGGAATACCTTCAAACCATCCTCGTGGAATCCATAACCTGTTATCCAATACAAAAGGGACATTTCAGAAAGAAAAAAATAAGTAAAAGCCCAGGTTGTATTATATAACAAGTATATAACAAGTAAGTACCTTGATATGACCCACAGAACCATAATCCTCTCTTTCCCTGGATATGATTGAGCTCAAGAGAAGCCTTTGCAGCAGCCACAGAAGGATTTAGGTGGCTGGTGTGCCACTTATGCAATACATGATTGGGAACATGAATCGGATTCAGTGTCACAAGAAAAGGCCTCTCAGATCCAATGTCCTGGCAGTTCAAAGAAAGTATGAATACATAATGGTTACTGTTGATCTATCCTAAAACATAGTCATACTAATTCATAATAAATACAGATAGGTGCCGTGGTATCAGCCCACACCTGAAGCAGATTTAGCCAGTATGTAACACACGCACCCCTTCTTGTTGTTGTCCCCAGGAAGTTCCTGGCACTCCATGCCGATGAGCTCTGTGGCATGAAACTTTCATCCTGATGGAGGTAAACATCACTGTAAAAGACAAAAAAAGAAAAATATATTGGACAGATATACCAGACCAAAACGACATACTTATTACTTAACGCATAGACACTGTAAATTATGCCATACATACATCATTACCTGTTAGTATATTGAAATGCACCTAGAATTCTCAATTCATCATGTGTTGCTTCAGGTCCAAGTACTTTTAGAGCATCTGGTGCATGGACACTTAATATGATCTGGTCATACATGTGCTCTGAACCATCAATATCCAGGATTTTGTAATAACCTGCTGCAAGAAACATATAACATTGTTTTCAACGGTGAGCGAATAGAATAATCTGCAATGGATTCTAGAACTTGTATGTTTGATTCATCTATGGAACATTTCTTTTAGAACCCACATGTTTATCATTCTCTACGTAATGTAGATATGAGCATGATTTTCAGTGGACATAGTGCCAAAGCTAGAAATAGTAAACGCTGACTTATAAAGGTGAAATCCTACAAAGCTTTCTATAAGATGACACATTTTTCTAATTGAGCTCGTATGTTCCATTTGGCACCATGGTCGACTCTCTCAACCCCATCCACGCCATTCTGGCAGAATTGGACTTTGATGTAGTCCATGCATAATCAGACACTACTAATCTGCAGTTTTGCCAAGAGGTTGTTGTGAAGTGGCCAACCGTGACACTGCCCTTTTTTCCTCTGTTGTTAGTAAATGTTGGTCGGTAATAGCTGGTAAACTCATGTACAACTCAAAACACCATCGCACATTTGAGGTGAAAAATAGTAAAAGGAAGCTATCCCCGTCGGCCATTCTAATCAGAACTCTTAGCAAAACTGCATATTCAAGTAGTGAGATACATGTCCATATCAATTGATGGTATTGCGTGTAAGAGAAAGATCTGGATCGCTTATTTTCAGGGAGTTATCATAATGGCAACGTGGGCTCTTTGGACACATCGCAATAGTATCATTTTTATGGGGGATCCTTGTCTTTTGCGAGTTGGAGAAGAAGCTTTGTGGAAGGGATAAAGGCGATTACTCTAAGAGTGAAACCACATATTAAGGATCAATTTGTTATTTGGCTGAGTAGTCTCTAATTTCTCTTCTCTCTTTTCCTTGGGCATGCGGCCTTGTAACTTATCCCTTTTACATATTAATGTAAAAAAAAGGTAGGGAACTTCCTACAGGTTTCCTAAAAAGGATACCTGTCCATATCTCAAACAAGTAAAAATGTATTGGGAGCAAAGTAAACCAACCCCACTATATGATTAGTCTCTTGGCTTGTCTCTAAGCTTATGTCCAGACATTCCTATGAAATTATAATCCCAAGATGATCGACCTACTTAAAGCACATTGGTGACATAAACGTGGATTCCAGTAGAAATGCTATCTAAAAGAATAACAAAAACAAATACATTGACTATTTGTAACAGAGGAAATAAAGGAACATATAGAAATTTGTTGATGAATTTTATAATGGTTGAAACAAATTAGGATCATCCATTAGGCTGAAATCGGAGACATAAGATGTACGAAGAGGTACATAGGAAAAGGTACCAATCGGTAACAAAATATGTGGGACCATACCAAAATAGGATAGGTACCTCCTCGTGTTCCAATCCAACTATGGTATAACAGACCTTAAAAAATTATAGATTGATTGATAAAGAGTAAAACGCACTCCGGATCCTTAAACTAGTTGAGGCGTGTCGATTAGGTGCATGAACTCCAACATTGCAGATTTATCTCCATGAACTATTTAAGTGTGTCACCTAGGTCCAAACAGTCCTTAACCTGCATTGACTACCTATGGGGACCGCCACACTGGATCCAACGTGGGCAACAAAATTATAAATAAACCCCTAGCTTGTAGGCCACCCATGTCCACATCATCTGAGCTCCTGTCACTGCCGGTGCTAGAGCTATAAGCTCACGCTCACCACAGTGGTAGAGTGACCTTGCCGGCACGGAGCGGAGCCTCCTGCTCGACTGGTGGCGGTGGAGCTTCTTCGTTCAGCCAACGGAACAGGTTAGACCGACCCGCATTGTGCCGTTGGGCCAGGATGGCGGTGATGCAGTAAGATAACCGCCATCATCGCGTTATTGTGACCGCACTGCTTGCAACCTCATGCTCACACGGTCCCACCCGTCGCCTCGACGGGAGGTATGACATCTAGCTCCTACACTGCTGGCATTGAGGAGCGCCACTGAGTCACCCCAAAGGCGGTTGGAGGATGGAGGCCTCCTCCCCTGAGGAGACAACGATGGAGACGGTGCTCTGAGAAGGAAGATGAGCAGCATGACCTCGATTTGGCAGTGTAGGATCTGGATTCGTTTGTTGTTGACCATGATTTGGCGGGCGGTGGAGCTCAATTCTGTTGCTCCAGATGGAGCTACCTTCAATCGAAGCGTCATTGCCCTAGATTGATGTCGGGCAGGTCAAAATCAAAACATATGGAGGTGAGGCTCCATCTGCTCTATGCCCCGTCCGTTGTGCGCTCGCCTACTCGGCACCAAAGCCTGTTCGTTCTCCCTCTCCGCTGTCATGTTGTGCGCTTGCTGGCAACAAAGCTCGTCCGGAGCAAACATGAAGAGGAGAAGGAGGAAGATTTGTGCCCCACACCGCCGAGATGAGGCGGAGGAGGAAAATGAGTTGAGGCCCAGGAGGGGGATTTGAGAAGAGAGCCACGTTGGATCCAGCGTGGCGGACATGTAGGCAGTCAACATGGGTCAAGGTCGGTTTGGACCCACACTTAAATAGTTCGTGGAGGTAAATTTGCACTTTTGAACTTCATGAAACTAATCGACGCACCTCACATAGTTTAGGGACCCACATTGTATTTTACATATTGATAAATAAACAATGCAAAAAGGATTAGATGTACCTCCTTCTAAACTTGAAACAGACTTAACTTCACAGCTGGTCTTAATTTGACAACCCATGCTCACCAACTCTTCTCTTACCTGCCAATATATATTTTTTTGCATCATGTGTACAGATGACAAAAATTGTTTTGTATGATAGCTCCTTTTAAGGAGGGAATATTCATTCAGACCCTATCTTTAATTTTTTGCAAAGAAAAATAGATTTATTACCTTGTTCACGTAGGATTCCGAACCGCCCTTCACAGTGTGCCACTCAGGGCGGCCAAACAACTGAATGCATGCATGCATGATCCCAATGAATGAATTATAGCAGGCGCAATGAATGAGGCTAAATATTTTTTTCTGGTATGGTGAATCAAGATAGAGAAATGAATGAACCTCAAGAAGGTGATTGTCACGGCAATATGAGAGCACAAAGAAAGCGGGGAACTCCAACACTTCCTGTGACGGACAGGACCAGATGCACACGCACATAGGACTCTGCAACGAGAATTAATATGTAGTTTTGTCATCAAAATAGGATTGACAACAAGCATGCTAAGAGGAGCACTTATTAGTAGCAGTACAAGGTAAGCGTCCTGGAAAAGCTTTGAATAGCCATGCACAATAACAAACTGGCCCAAAGTTTCGTTGCGGTCAAGATCAGGGTTCCTTTCATGGTCCTCAAGGTACCTTCAGTTCACAGATAGCAGCAAACTTGTCAGTCAAAGTTTCATGCACATATATGTTATATATGCTGCACAAGTAGGGGAGGATCAAAACGTAGAGCTAGCTCACTTGAGAGCATGGCCTTTGAACATGAAAAACTCTAGGATCATGCGCCAGAAGCTGGGGCTAAGCGAGTTCCCTTTCTGCGCCAAGAGGCCGGATACGCCGTTGTGGCTGCCCCACTCGAAGCTTTTATTCCTGTCCAGCGTGCTCACTGAGAAAGACATGTCGGATTTCGCAATATCCACCCCGAGCCTTTCGAACCACTCCGTCAAGTTTGGGCTTGTCACCTGCAATTATATATGCATAATTCCACCAGAATCATTATTCCATATATCATGGTTCATGAACGCCCTTCTTTACAGTAGTTGAAATTTGACTCTTGAAAGATAGGCTTTTTAACTGAGGTTTCACTTCTATCCCGCTACAGAAAATGCTATAAATTTTTTTTCTCAAAATAATGAGTTTAGAAATTTGAGGACAATAGAAGAGTTGGAGCTAGCAAGAAATATTAGGCAAAACGTGTTGTCCTATATGGGCTCTTTTGGCGCGGCATACAGCTACCAATTAGAACTAAGCTGTTTTAAAAAAAAAGCATCCATATACAATTTTTTCCATATAATATATCATTAACATAATTTCCATAGAAATAAAATCTATGTAATCTCAGTGTATTTTGCAAACATTGTAAGTAGTAAATATTTATAAGATTTTCACTTTTTTAAAGACATACTTCCTCCGTCCCAAAAGAATGCAATTCTATCTCTTCACTGGATTCATAGCATCTTCAATAAATCTGGACAAATGAGTGTCCAGATTCATTAGAGATGCTATGAATCTGGACACTCAGAAACATGGCTACAATTGCATGCTTTTTGGGCTGGAGGGAGTAACTGTGAAAAATATTCAAGCCAATAGCATAATTTCAAGAGTTGCTTTCTCTACTTAATCTTTATATTACTCATATGTAACTTTTTATGTATTTTCTTCTTAACGTGACACAATTACATTATTGACATGTATATCCAGCCGGCAAGCTGAAAGAAAATATGACATCATGATCGACAGTGTATTAGTTTCTGTTACCAGGCTGCTGCAATATTCAAGTGATCGAGCACACGCTTGCTAACAGCTGCAGTAGCAGCCCGCCAAAGTTAATGGCAATGTGTTGGTTCGAGTTAAGAAGACAATCCGATCGGTAGATTTAGCATATAGGAGCACGCGACACTAACGGAGCGGCAAGCACGATGCACAGAAATAGGCATATACACAAAGATTATAATAATGACTTGATGGTCAACTGTTATTTATGTTATTTCAAATGTTAGCATTATATTTCCTAGTTTTAATGAAAGGTAAAGTAATTTGGTTCAAAGTTATGATGAAGTGCAACATACTACAAGCTCCGGTCACGCAAAAGGCGACGTCGTTCCAGACTTCCAGTCTGGTCAACTGATTAGCATGCTTCTAGTTCAAAACTCTGGCCCAAGGTCGTCGCTCCAGGATTGGAGGAATAATGAAAAATTTATATGCAAACCGAAAGGAACCTAATCCCTTGACCGTGAAGTTTGCGTATGGGGAGCGTGAATAAACTAGTAGGGACGGAATGAAAAAAAAGCTAGCCAACACTTTTCTCCCTCCATCTAAAATTCTCCATATAAAGACAGTAGGTGGGGCCCATAGGTGGTGGGTGGTGGAGAAGAAGAGGATAAAGAAGGGAGAGAAAAAGGATGAGAGAAAAGGTGAAGATCTAAGTCATCAATTTCTAGATCTGGTGGTTCAAAATTTGAGTGCTAGCCCCACTTCAGAAGACAAATGTTGGATAGACACAACAAACTTAGTTTGTTCATTTGGAACCTCGATTAATTTACGTAATGCATGCAAGTTCGCACCCGGTTGAAGACCATGAAGCCGAGGTCGAGATGGACTACGGGACCGGCATCGCCGTCGCTGACGGCCACGGTTCCGACATGCCCGCCGAGATGGTCCTCCTTCTCGTACAGAGTCACCCGCGCGCCGCTGCTCCTCGCCAGCTCGTGCGCTGCCGCCAGCCCTGCTACGCCGGCACCCACCACCGCCACCCTCATCTCTCTCTCTCTCTCTCTCTGGCTTCTGTGTGTGCGCCAACTCTCTGCGACTTCCTATATATGGAGAGACTGTCTGCTAGTAGTGTACTAGTGACCCTGTCTTCCTCGGGAAGTAGCTGTTTGGTGTCACGTAAACTGTCTGCTAGTTCCTCGGGAAGTAACTGTTGGGTATCACATCGTTTTCTCTAAGATAATATAAGAAATAAATGAAGCATCCAGTGTCATGATGACAACCGAAGAGTTGACTTGTAAACTGTGATTGTGAGATCCCAAGGCTAAATGTATATGGATTCGTAATTCTTACAATATTCTAGTTCGAATTCGTAATGACTATTGATGTGTAAGATTACTACATATCAGGTTTTGTAAAATAGGTGAATATACAATCTGATAATTTGGTAATAGCTGAATATACAATCTAAGCTACTTATGCAAATTATTTAAATATATAATGTCTTTTTAATGTAAGCAACAAAATGGCTACAAAGATCAAATTGTGTACTGGATCACCATGATTTATGAAACCAAAAGTGAATTAAATAACTTGCAGACAGCTAAAAAGACAGCCTGTGTGTGACAAAAATACAATGGTCGTCTAAACTGTTGTACTTGCCCTAAAGGGTCATGATAATATTTGTGTCAGCTATATAAAGGCTATTACCGAAGTTGAGCGTACATTTAGACCAATAGAACGTTGAGAGTCCGTACTTTAAAAATAGGGACCCTGAAGTACGGCCTTCATAGACCCATTTCTAGTTTGATGCTGCCCCCCACCCCCAAAAAAACACAATGATTATAAGGTATGGGATGAGAGTAAGCTAAATATGCTCGTAAGCGTGCTTCACAACGTATATATAATATAAGTACACATACATCTCGATGTTTATCATGTCATTAAGCTAACCAGCCAGCACAAATAAATAATATCCTGAAGTCTGAAACAGAAATATCAAATTCCGTCAATAACTATGAGAAATTGAGCCATACTTATGTATCACCTATCTAATATTAAAGATACATTTACTATATATTTTCTCTAATTATCTCATACGACTCATGTATATAATCCCTCCGTCCAAAAAAAAAGAATGCAATTCTCGAATCTCGAGAAGTTAATCTATCTCAACTTTACCAAATATATACAACAAGTTAATGATATTTGTGATACCAGATAATCTTGATTAAGTTTATCATGACTTATATTTTCATATCATATGTATTTAATATTATAAAAGTTGATAATTTTTCTATAACCTTAGTCAAGGTTAAGAAAGTTTGACTCAGCCCAAACCCGTAATTACATTCTTTCTAGGATGGGGGGAGTAACAAGCAAACTATCCATCAAATCCACTCTAAAAAACATGTATAACTCTAACTCAAAATCCTTTCCATTCTCCTTCTATTTTTTACTCTATTTTTTCCAACATAGCTAATGTTGATATAAAATTAGTTATCTTTTACAGATCATATGATACGGACAAACTATCCATTAAATCTTACTCCCTCCGTTCTAAAATATAGGTTGTTTGATTTTTTCAGCCTCAAGTTTCACCGCTCATCTTATTCAAAAAATTATGTAAATATAGCCAAATTTAGGTTATTCTTGAAATTTGTTTATTACTAAAGCTAGCCATAACAAAAAAAAAATATGATATTTTACAACAAAATTTGAATAAGACAAGCGGTCAACGTTGGGGTCGTAAAAGTCAAACAACCTGCATTTTGGACCGGAGGGAGTATCACTTAAGCATTTACGAATTCTAGCTCGAAATCATCTCCATCCCTCTCCTGTTCTATTTATCTATTTCTAAAGCATGATGCAACAAAACATAACAACAACTTACGAAGCAATGATAAAGTAGAATACCTTCACAACACTTTGGATAAGTGAACTCTGATGAAATCGATGAAAAAAGTGACAACACCTCCCTAAGCTTGGAGAAGCGCCATGGAGAAGAAGCCCGACCTCTCGGTTTTGAGCAAGAGTGCTCGGACGGCTAAGCTCGTGGAGGAAGAAGGAGCATTTTTATAGCAGCAATGTTTAGCCATAGTTGGAGGTGTAACCGGGACTAAAGCTAGACATTTAGTTCCGGGCCGTGGCTCCAAACGGAAACAAACGACCCTCCAACTATGAAAAGGTGTCTTTCCATTTGGCCATTTGAGTGGTTTCAAAGGTGTCTTTCCATTTTATGAAAAAATAAATAATTGTGTTTAAACTAAAATATTCATAACTATTTCATTTTAAAAAAATGAAACTGATGCCAAAAGATTTCTAAAAATGCAAGCTACCTATTGATATGCCATGTAAAGTTATTTGGGTAGTATTTATTTATGTTAAAATAACTTCAAATATTGTACCAACATATAGTTTATATTTTTCAAAAACAGTTGGAACGAGTTTCATATCTTTTTGACTTAAAATAAATTAGTTATGATTTTTTAGATTAAATTATTTTTTAATAGTTTTTAACATAAAACCACCTTTGAAACCACTAAAAAGGCTAAGTTTGCATGGTTTTGATAGTTGGATGGTCTTTCGTGTCCGGTTTCGTAATTAGCAGGTTGAAAATCGGACTTTGGCTCTAGTTGGAGGGTGAAAACTGGACTTTTCCTATTTTATAATTACTTAATGCATGCAAGTTTGCACCCGGTTGAAGATCATGAAGCCAAGGTCGAGGAGCTCCGAGCACACCAGGACAGCAACACCGCCGCACACCGAGGGCCTCGTGCTCTCGTCCTCCCTGGTCAAGAACGCCTTCCAACGCCGACTCCAGCCAAGGTCGAGGAGCTCCGAGCGCACCAGGACAGCTAGAGTTCTTTCGCGCTGGCCTTGTCTCCAGCAGCATGAAGACTGGATCTCTTGTTGTTGTTTTGTAATTTAATGGTATATCTATTATTGTTCGCGCTGCTGTTTTGCAATTTGCTTCTTGATTATTAATATATGCCCAATAAATATTTCCTCGGTTTCTTAATAGAACATAAAAGACATCACCTCCAGTGTACTGTTGTGATGTTGTCCTTACCGATACTTGAATCGTACCACCAACTAACAAAAGAAAAACTAACCACCTTGTCGATGATAGTCAAAGCTCCCCTACTGACAGGTATGGTGTTCATGGAAAATAAAACATGCGTGTGTAAGCTGCATGGGCATGCCCACATTTTCTTCTGTTGCATTGGATGCGAAAGTGATGTCTACATTTCGCTGCCTGGACTGTCGAGCAAGTCACCCTCCTTATCATATTATTAATAGTATAGTAGGGTAAATCGGTAGGTGGGATCCTATGTGATATAGTTGCATTAGCAACTTTTGTTCAACGTAAATGATAGGAGCCCTGACTTAATTTCTATTATAAGGAGAGAGTTCAAAAACATTTGCCGAGATACCCTCGTGTTGCTGCAGCCACACAATAGTGCACCAAAATACTCACACTCAACGATACATGATCGAAGTGATGGACCGAAACAGTTGTCTATATTGCTATATGCATTCTTTTATACTTTTTTTAGGGTCACCGCGGGGTGGGGGGAGGAGAGGGGGGAATCGCCACCTGAATTTCATTAAAAGGGCCTTAGGCTAGCCAAAGCCAATACAAGATTTTCAGCAATAAAACATGAGTACAACTAGATAGAGGAGAGGGAACGCTAACACTACTACAACACACTCATACAAGGTCAAGGGATAAGTCCTTCATAGTGAAAACATTCTGCTGTTCACCAGGCAATGCCACCACCGGGTGGCAATACTCCATCATCTCCATTCCCCATGAAATTGTAAAGCTTTGAGTCGAATTCGACAGACGACAGTCTTGATTTGCATCATCTATGGCGCACATCCAGGATCCAGTTATCGGCCGGCAACACCATTTGAGGGGAGGAATCCCCAAAGAGGGAGGACCGAAAACGGGAGAACGGGGGGATCCAATAGAGGGGATCATGGTCTCGCAACCCGGCATTTGATAAGATAACACAATCAAAGGGCATGAGCGACTGTAGAGCAGAGCCACTGGCAGCAGACAATTGCCAGCAAATAGCTTGTGCAACCGACAAGGAAAGAGTTTACCCAAGAGCCTTGTGAAGCACTTTGGTGTTGATCTGGTGAGGTACCTCAACGACGACGCCTACAAGAAGGATATGGCATCATCAACGCCACAGTCGCCGGTCCCGAAAGAGTCTAAGACAGGGTTTTCACCCGGAGAGAACCTGCAGTTGGGCATGGGAGGGCAGCTCTATGACAATGCCTCCATGGAAGTAAATGGCGCCTGATGGTGTCACTGTCGTCAGTTCGACAGTCGTCGGACATGGCTTTCGCCAGCACCAGATCCCGGACCGCAACCGCACAACCACATTGTTGTGGTGGTCTAGTGCTGCCACCAGTGGGAACACATGCACGGCCCAAGCGACGCCCGTGGCTGCTCAGGCAGCCCGAGGCAGCAGCAGGGCCAAGGCCATGGTACTAGCGGAGCAGTACCTCGAAGGCGACACCCCGGCGAGCAGGGGCATATGTCAGGTCACCTGGCACCTGTTGTAGTCCAAGGACATGGTGTGGGGGCATGGGGATGTGGAGGCCTGGCGACCGGGCGGCCACCCCGGCGATCAGGGGCGTGGCCAAGTCACCCACCACCTCCTCCCAGCCCCAGAAGATACCGCCGGCATGGAGAAACGAAGCCATGGCTGCTCCTGTGCTCCCCATGGCTGCTCTTGTCGCTTGTCGGCATGGAGACACGAGCCCCTAAGGGCCAGGGGCCTTCAGATCCAGGGCAAGGAGTGGCAAATCTGAGCCACGGGGTGGTGGATCCGGTGACCGGCAGCCAGCTCGGCGACGAGCAGTGCCGGGAGCGCAGCGACCTAGGTTAGGGTGAGTTGGGAGCGGCGGAAAGGAAGAGGGAGGGAGAAGTGTACGGGCAAGCGTTTGCGCCACCGCTGGCCGCCGCCGCCGTGGCCGGTCGCCGGCGACGGTGACGGCCACCGAAGCTGGGGAAGAAAGGTGGGGTTCAGCGGGCGACGGTGGGTTGCCCCCGAGTCGCCCTGAGAGAGCGACGTGGGTGTGGGCGCTCTGTGCAGATTCCACTGGAACGAAGCTGAGTGTGGTTGCACTCTTTTATTGTCTCTGCCACTTGACGGCTGTTATCTATCTGTTTAAAAAATTTCTCCGGTTTTGCTGTTTTAAAAAATTATCCAGTTTCTCTCTCCCCACATGTTCCACAAAATGTAGATAGACATTCAGTTGAAATCTCATCTCTAATTTTGTTTGGACATGTTCCACCACCACCACCACCAATATGTGATATTGTCAAACATTGAGGGGTGGGTCTGCTGGGGAAGTACAAGTTGCTGCCTGGGGGGAAACTTGGTTCCAGCTAGCTTTTGCGAAGGGGGCGGGCAAAGTAATAAGAGGTGCTGCCTATTTTCTATGCAACCATTGCATAAGGCACGATACTTTAAGTACGACCATTCACTGCATAAGAACTATTTTTAGGTAACGTGACATTAGTAATGGGCATAAGTTGCACGATTGAAAGAGCATCTAGGCCCCTAATTCGGTTTTGACGATTAATGACAACATAATCATTGCGACTAACAAGTATTTTGTAGAGGCAAAGTTTAAGTTAGTGCAATGATGGGCTTTCACTGTATTCTTGGCCCCCATCATTTGAGAATGATTGTACTGGCGCAAAGGATATGCTAGAAGATTAAGGATAAGCTAGTTCTAAGTGCCGTTTGGATGATGAGAGGCACTTAGAGTAGTTTAGCTCTTTGTTTTCCTTTGGCCGTACTATTAAGGGGGGTCGAGGATTGGTAGCTTGACCTAGTGCTAGGTAGCTGCATTGAAGCCCTTGAGAAGTTAAGAAACTCAAAGAAGTTGAATTGGACGAGTTTTGATCTCGAAAGAGAAGAAGACTGCACAAAACTCAGAGGCATCGACTATTTCGACGGGTGCTAAGGCACCATCGAATTAGTCGATGGCTCCTGGTTTTCTCACGCAAGCACTGGCACAGCTCTCTGAGTCGCGTCGACTGATTCGATGGTGTGTCCATCGAATTAGTCGACGGCCCTCAGTTTTCACCTAGAAGGTGGTGCGGTGTTCTGTGTAGCGTCGACTGATTCGACGGTTTACCCATCGAATTAGTCGACGGTGCATGAAGATGTGAAGACTCCAGAGTGCATGGCTCTGAGTAGCATCGACTGATTCGACGGTTGTGACGTCGAATAAGTCGATGGACTCTAATCTGTGTGCAGATTATGTGGCGCATAACTCTGGGTAGCATCGACTGATTCAACGGTGTCACCACCGAATTAGTCGACGGCTCTAAGCAAAACGGTTGGTTTTTGAGTGGGGGCTATTTATACCCCTTCACCCACTCCTTGAAGACTCTCTAGCCACACAAATTTCACTGTTCATCCAGCTGCTGTTGGGGAGTGCTTGAGGGCAAGAGAGGCACTTGGTTTGATTGGTGTTCTTGGTCTTGAGAAGATTAAGGACTCTCTTTAGTGCTTGAGAGTAGCAAGTGTGCATCTATCTAGCTCTTGGTCTAGTGTAGGTCAAGTGAAGATCTTTGGCTTGTTACTCTTGGTGACTCGGCATCACCTAGACGGTTTGGTGGTGTTGATCTTGGGAACTCACGTGGAGATTGTGTGAAGCCCCAAGAAGGTGTACATGGTTTGGAATCCGCTGTCCCGGAGTGGGAAATGGATATCCCCTACGAGAGCACTTGATCCTTGCGCGGATCAAGGGAGAGCTATACCCTTGCGCGGGTGCTCCAACGAGGACTAGGGGGGAAGTTGCCGACTCTTCGATACCTCGGGAAAAATCGGCTTCCTACTCTTCTCGTTACTTTGAGCAAGTTTACTTTCCGCATTTCTATTCCTAGAATTGTCATGTTAGAGTAGGATTGGAACTAGGTTGCTAAACTCTTTTCAACACTAGCTAAGCACAAACCACACTTGTAGGCACATGGGGTGAATTGGCTTATTGCATAGTATTGTTTTATTGCTTAAAATTTTGTAGAAGCCTAATTTACCCCTCCCCCTCTTAGGCATCTTGATCCTTTCAACGATGCAAGAAAAGTAAAGGTCACATACATTATTAAAGCCCATTACCAGTGAAGCCCCTAGGTCTGTGCCTGATCTAGGAAATAACTAAGGTCATTATCAGTGACAAGATAAAGGTACTCCCTCCGTCCCAAATTGTAAGTCGTTTGACTTTTTTACCCCAGCTTTGACCACTCGTTTTGTTCAAAAATTTGTGCAAATGTAGTCAAATTTAAGTCATTCTTGAAATTCTTTTATTATTAAAGCTAGCCATAAGAAAAAAATATGATATTTTGCAAAATAATTTGAATAGAACGAGTGGTCAGTTGGGGTTAAAAAAGTCAAACGACTTACAATTTGGGACGGTGGGAGCCTCCGTCCCAAATTGTAAGTCATTCCAAGATTTTTGGAGAGTCAAACTCTTTTTAGGTTTGACTAAAGTTATAGGGCGGATCACAAAAATTTATGGAACTAAATAGATATAATCTAAAAATATACTTAATGAAGAACCTAATGGTACTTATTTGGTATCATAAATCTTAGTATTTTGTTATATAAATTTGGTCAAACTTGAGATACTTTGACTCTCCAAGAATCTTGGAATGACTTACAATTTGGAACGGAGGGAGTAACATAATATATCTAGGCAATAGTAACCAACATTTGTTGTACGTTACAAATATTTGATCCAGGAGTTCTTCCACACAAATTGTAATACTTGATCTAAGAGTATAGCTTGCGTTTAGCTTTGGATCCAGTCTTTGACTTAGCAATATATGAGGTTTAAGTATGCCAATCCATACCTAAAATTCCACATATCAGTGTAATATCTCAAAATAAATAAATATAAGTGTTAACCATATTAATTAAAGTGGGAAAAAATTGTCTTTTTGAACCGTAACTCGGATGGGCGATCGGAGACCGTGGTGGCATAAAGTCCGTCGAAACGAATCCATTTTACTACTAATGTGTTAATTTTCGACAACGAGTTAAGTTAATGGGAAGCCCATGAATCTACATCGTCAGATGTGTAATCGGTTTTCTGTTTTTTATACTACTTCCTGTCTCCATCTACGGTTCCCATCTGCCCACCTTCTGTTTTACCCTGACGCCACACCTTTCTTTCTTCTATGCAACGTGGACCTTCTCCAAGCCGCTGCCACCCATCTGCTGGGTTTCACTGTGTGCATCTGCATGTGCTGCTAGCCACCTCAGCTCCTTCAGGTTCATCCGTTGCTCCCCTTATGCTGTATGGTTTTGCCCTGTGTTTTTCTGAGCCATGCTGCGCTGGTGGCTGGTGGGCAGGGAGAAAAGGGCAGACCGCAGGGCACTCCGATCCATCTGTTTGTGCGTGGCCCATTGCAGTGTGTGCACGCCGGAAGATAGGCAAGGGAGAGGAAGGTTAGAATTTCTATAGATTGATTCCAAGTCTTTGCAATTGGTGAGGTTATACCTACGTCGGATTGAATATGGCCGGAATGTTTTTTGATAGGGATTCAATTAACCGATAATTCAATTTTGATTTGTCAAATCATTTAGACAGATTTATTTGATGATTTTTTATAATTAATTGGTGGAGAATTTGATCTTACTCCAATAATGGAAGTTTTAGGATTCATCATTGTCTTTCTAACAATGCTAGTTTCATTCCAATCCGGCTAACGGTTTAGGAGTAATTATCAAAATAGTGTCAGTGTCCGGTTTCATTGGACTAAATATGCCCATGAAAATTGTTATACGTTTTTGAAATATACAGAAGCAGAGTTTGATCTTGCCACCAAAAAGAAAGTTGTTGGAAATTTTACCTAGATATCCGAGATGTATTCATTTGCTTCATTTGGTTAAGAAAATAAATAGATATGATCAAAACAGTAAACACACCGCATTGTAGTCGAGTTTCTAGATAAAAAAGTTAGGGTCAGTGGGGTATTTTGTTCCAAACTGTCATAATAAAATGTATAGTCGTGTATATTGTTCTAGTTTCTAAGTGTGGATTATCCCACAGGTCCATGAAGTTCTAGAGTCGATAGTGATACACCGGGTTCTTGGCAAGGTTAAGGCAAGTGCATGACGAGTTGTGTGTCATGATATATGTGCCTGCTTGATGAATTTTCTTGCTCTTATGCTCATTCAATTTTCGTATTTCTCTCATTATCAATTGCTTGATGATTTTCTATCTTCAAGCTCATCGAATGCATTTGACTACTCATATGCATTATTCGGAGTTTGGATCATGAAGTAATCAGCGGTGCAAGATTGAACCATTGGATGAATAGTTGTTGGCGCTCCATTGCTACACCTTTTTAGTGCCATTTAGGTGGAGTTTTTGTATTAATTCATACAAACACCGTTTTCGCATATGTGTTTTGTTTTGGAGTATGTTGAAACGGCCCAATTTAGAGCGTTTATGTCCAAAGCCCAAACCAACTACAAGCCCGAAGAAATCAAGCCCAATGAAGGAACCCAACCAATCAACTAATGGGCCATGTGGCTTCCATAGGCCAACTCATGGCCCTAGGAGTCCACATCCAACATGAGATCGAGTCAAACTCGGATTCAATTCGCGCAGCCCAGGACAACATGATCTTTAGGTATAGATTCGGAGATCTAAACGGCAACAAATGCCAAAATGTTGAATACTAGAGTTGACGACATCGTTGAGTTCTTATATTTGGACCTATGAGTCGCATTATTTGGAATATGGAGCTAGGAGATATGGCCTCCAAAATACATACTATCCAGAAGAGTCTGAATCCAAACATATTTTGGAGCGACGCCATTTTGGGGATCTTAACTTCGCTTACAAGGAAAGTCTTGAATACAAAAGTTCTTGGAAATTTCGTGCCACACAAGTTTGAGTTTGAGTATGCCTCATTTGGAGTCCGGATGTGGGAGATATGACCTCAACAAGGAAGAGCTACGAAACAGAAAAATCTGGACGTGGCTGATTTTATGGAAATATTGTTTGCTTGGCTTCTAAGCAAAGATCTCGTGGAAGGCAAGGGATATCATGCCCCCAAGACTCCCGTAGGGTATAAATACAATCCTTAGGCATCCCAAGAATATTTATTGACCCATCCACCACGAAACCTTGAGGGACACACACCGGAGGAAGACGACGACGGCGGCAAGATTGGAGGACAGCGAAGTTCTTCGCCGAGGACACCATGAACTCCGTTGCCATGACTAGCTTCATGGGGTGAAGATCTCAATTGTCCATGAGGTTGTAAGGTGACCTTGGTTTGTAATCATCAATATACTTTATGAATTTGATCTATCTTGTACATAGAATTCGGTTCCCTAAGTTTGATGTGCCTCTACTCCTAGTGTTGTGTGACGAGTGTGGGGGGAAATGGCATCGGCTTTCAGAGCTAGATAGATTAGATTGGTGCTATAACTCGGTGGTCACTTGTCCTTGTGATCCGTAGACCCTAGGGCAAACGTTCTCTTGTGCTCACTAACCTAACCTCGCTTTCCTAACCCTAAATTAGTTAGATTATACATAATAGATTGAATCTATTCAGACACCAACCAAAACACAAAAAGATTAATAATCAATATATTTAGTGCTTAGATAAGAGTAGCGATCTCCTTATTCCACTGATTGATAACCTTGGGGGAAACTCTAAGGGAAAAGCTACAACCGACCCGTGAATTTGCGGTACGTAATTGACGCGGCTAAACACCGTCAACATTAGTAAACAGGGTTACTATAGCATCACACTACAGTACCCCTGCCGACACCCTCCTCCCATGCGTGACTTCTCCCTCCCCCCTATGTCGCCCCTCTGTGACTTCTCCCTCCCTCCTGCGTCGCCTCCTCTCCCTTCTATCCATGAGTCTCACCCCCATGTGTCACCCCTGATCTGAATGGAGGAGAAGGGAGAAGAGAAGAGAGGGAGAAAGAGAAGGGACAAGAGAGAAAAGAAGAGAACAAAGGAGTGGAGAACTAGGGTTCGTCGCCGTCGATCGTTGCCTTTGTAGGGATCTTCGTCGTTGCCCTATTCCTTTCGAAAGAAAAACCCTGGGTAAGCCATGCCCCTACACTAATTTTGTTTCCACTAAGATTTTGGATGTTTTATCAGCTTCGTGGAATGGTGTTCGTCGCCGTTGAGGGCTAGGGTTGAGGTTCTACCCATGTTATTATTCTCAGCACATTGTTGATCTGCGTGGTTTTTATTAATGACTCTTTTACGTGATCTTAATGGCCTCAAAAAAATAAAAAGCCTTTATATGAGTTGTAGGAGATTTAGAGCCCGTTCCACAGCCGTAGAGAACTTTCCTATCGGATCTATGGTCAGGGAGATATCGAAGTTTTATTCCGGCACTTTTTTCAGTCCCGTAATTCTGTGCAGTTTGTGCTCTCTTGAAGATTAGGAAACCTAAACGACATAATTATAATTTTGGATCTAAAGGGTCAGAAATTGGATAAGGATTCTAGATTGTTAAAGATTACTTTCATACAAATGTTTTAGCTCCAGTTTTATCTGTTTGATTGGGAATGTTGTGCAGCGGCTGTTAGTCTAAGGTTAACCTGAAGATTAGCCTGTGTTAATGATCTTTTATGTGTTTGAGTACAATTACAAAAATGCATTATTTGAATTTAACTTTCATCTGGTAGAAGACGATAATTTTTTATGGTTAGAATTAAATTGTATAAAAAAGAGAAGTAAGAATGCTGCTGTTTTGACTAAAATTGTGTGTGTTAATGTGAGGGCGTTGGGTTCGGGCATAGGAATGCTTTAATTGATGAATTTATTTTACATGTATGTTCATTTGGTGATGAGATATATTTGTGAACGGGTGGTGCACCTTCGGATCGTGCTTAGCTCGTTTTCTTGTGATCTTCATCGAAGGCAAGCAAATGTAGCGGTTTAGGTGTTCAATTATTCAAATGTAGTGCTTATATGATTTATATCCTTGTCATTGCTTCCGTGTTGCTTATATATACAAAGGATATGTGGCTGAATTTTTATATTGATTGAAGTTCAACTCTTGTTGTGTGGTTTAGTAGCATCCCAGAGTGTTGGTGGATTTTGGGGTGTTACACCACATTATTTTGATCACATACATTTATTCGTTATCAATAATTAGGCAAAATTCTAAATAGAGAGATTCATTTTGTTTGTGATGTTCAGTTCCATCGTATGGTTGAAGCCTTGTTGATGGTGGTTGGGTGTGCTTAATTCCATTCATCTGTACGTGTAATGCTTAAATATGCTTGTTTAATGTCTTGCTTGCCCATAGACGAGTATACAAGGGAGACTCTATCGAATTTTCGTAGAATTTTAATGCTTTGTAGAAATTTTATTTGCTCGTGGTAACCTCTAGATAGGTTGTTATCTGGGGCGTTACAATTAGCTTTTTAGAAGTAGGCAAAAGTGTATGGTAAGGAATTATACAGATTTGAGAGATCATAAGAGGAACCTTGCTTTTCTCTACAAACATGCAAAACCCTCCAGATTAAAAGGTAACAAAGGGAAGTAAAAAGTGCTTGAAAGTTATTTTTAGCTCTTGATTGCGAAGGTAAGGGAAGTTACAAGCCCCATGGGAAAAGGTAAAAGGAAAAGGACACTTCCGGCTTATAAAAACAAAGGTATGAGTATTTTGTTGCGCCAAAGGTATAAATTGGAAGTGCAACATTGTAGCAACTCCTGATCAACAACCCATAAGTCAACAACCCATAAGTTTGTTGTAGGTCTTTAAATGCTAAATATTCTCATCAACATCTCAAGGGAAAACATTGTTTTACTATCATAGTTTTTTTAGTATGACTTGGTTCCTCTTGTATTCTGTCTTTGTATGATTTCATAAACCAAGAGTGAAAACTGATGAAAAAGAGCATAAAAGAGTAAACAATATTTCCTCCTGAAAATGCTCAAGATAATAGAGAGGCTCGAAAATACAAGTCCAACAGAAGCAATCTTCAACATAAAAGGCCTAAAGAACAAACCCACAGCCCACCACACGAAGGCAGTAGCCAGGAGGCGGTGCCGAGGGAACGACCGGTTCATGCTCCCATTTGGTGAGGCGGTTGTATGTCGGTTGGTTATGTCGGCCTGCTTGGAGGAATGTGCACCGACCTTGGAGGCCTATATAAGCAGATCAAGTTATTCTTCAAGATCATCATCGATCTTGGATAATGACTTCCTTTTTGTCGGATCTTTATCAATTCTTTAGAGATCTTTATGGTATTATCCTTCATATCTTATGCTATCATGAGTTATTTTTGTTATATGCTATTATATTGCTCTGGAGTGCTTTATGCGTGTTTCTAGTCCATCCACATAGGGAGGGAGTCATCGTTAAGATTAGAACAATTTTTTTGGTATGCAGGCGTGATGCTTGGATATAAGAATTCCTTCAGATATTTGCATTATCGATATGAGAGCAAGACAACAAGTCGTGACAGACTTAGTTGTCCTAGCACATTTTCTCCCTACTAGATCTTGGAATAGGAGCTCGATGAATATTTGTGCCATGAATATGGACTAGGTATTTTTTCCTTTATGATATGACTTTAAACACTTATTTAACCATATGATCTATTGACCTTTACTAATTTGATAATTTTTAAGGACATTCTAGACTTGCTCAATGACAATCTTAGTTCTAGATTATTCTTTTATAAGGTTGCTAGGCTATGGTTATTTGATAATTATCATAATTATATGTTTATCTATGTCTGATTACTATCTTGAGCAATATTATTGCCTTATTTTTTGTGACAACTTATCTTTATTTGAGCAGTTGACTATGACCTATGAGTTGGATAATTTGTATATGTAGAGGATAATTTTATTAAAACACACGAGTTCCCATGGGATAAAATAAATATGATAACCTGGTTTACTCTAAGTCGAAATGCTACAATGGTATATCTATGCGCTTGAGGATAAATTTCTTGTCGCCGTTGTTATATTTTCATTAAGCTATATCTTTTAACCACGATTGTCTTTTAATGTTATTTCTAGTCTTAGACTAGCTGCCTATAGGTATTTAGAAATAATGTTAAGAGATGTCAATAAGCATTTCTGGCGTTGTTGCCGGGAAACTCATTCTTTTTAATATTACTAGATGCATAGATGAATTACCCAAAGGAGTGAGTCAAGTGCTCAAAAATTGGCTAATATTACTCTTTCTCCTACTTTTGGTGAAAAGGAGTGAGTCAAGAATTATCACTGGTCTCCCTGCCGAAAAACTTAAACGCAAATCCTAAGAAGCTCCAAGTACTTTTAGAGCATCTTGTGCATGGACACTAAATATGATTTGGTCAGACATCTCCTCTGAACCATCAACCTCCAGGACTTTGTAATAACCTGTTGCAAGAAACATATGACATTGTTTTCATCTATAAGCGAATTGAATGGAATAATTTGTTCATCTATGGAACATTTCTTTCAGAACCCACGTACTTTTCATGTTATAATAGGGTTTTGTCCCTTTGAGATCGTATATGGTTGAATACCAAACGGTGTGCTTGAGTTAGCACCAGTACCTTTTGCTGGAAAGAAAAGATAGGGGGCAGATGAATTGGTTGCTGAGATGGGATCAATTCACAAGTTGGTGCAGCAACAGATCCATGAAAGAAATGATAAATACAAGGCTGCAGCTGACAAACATCGTCGTCATGTTGTGTTTGATGAAGGCCTTTATGTGTGGCCTGTCCTCGAAAAAGATCGTTTTCCGGCTGGGCAATACAAGTTTTAAGTCACCGGAAGATTGGGCCATGTAAGGTGCAAAGAAAGATCAATGACAACACCTATCAACTCCAGTTGCCAAATCATTTGCATACTTATGTGTTTAATGTGAAACACCTTCTCCCATACTGACACCGGAAGCTAGGAATTGCAGTGCAATACAAGTGGAATTGGAAAATCAACGAGGCCGCGAAGAGCCGACAGATTGCCCCGTATGATCATTCATCCATTCTCTTTCTCTAAGCCTTTTTGAATTTGTCCGTTAGTCTGATCTGTACTTCCTATGTAGGGCATCCATGCATTATACAAACGCTAGGATTGCTTGAACTTTGCTGAGCCAATCTGTTTTGATGATGAATAAGAATGCAAAGGACAAGATCAAAATGAATGGTATGTAATTCAAGTACTTTAACAGTACTAATTTTGTACTAAACTATCAATCTGTTTTGTTAATTCCTTACTATCTGATCTGGTACTGGTTGATTGCAGAATTAAGGAGCTATTGGTAGCAGCTCAAAGTCAAATACAGGTATAAATACTACAGTGCAGGTTGAAGAATAAGTGGAGGCGGAGATTGAAAATGCCATGGCATCTGAACCATGGCCCAATTGAAGTTTCATTGCTGGTTTGTCTCCCCAACTCATTTGTAGCTGGCGGCGCTGGCCTGACAAGGTAGGCCACTGTATATAGCATATATACAGATTGCAACTTGAAAAGAAATCGTTTGATGAAAATGTAACACCAACATTTCGTTGATGAGCGAATGCCACATTGTTACTTGAAAAATATAAAACACTTGAGACATTGATTGCTCTTTGGTGTTATCGATGAAGAATGAGCAAGTAAGTTGGTGTGCCTATAGAAACAGAACATATAGAGTGCTAGAGGCGACCGCAGTCGTAGTTGGCGTGCCTAAGCGATTTGCTGCCAAGAAGAAGCAACATGGACACGCAGGCGAGCTTGGTGACGAGCGATTTCGCGCGCAGCAGCGTCCCCATGACGAAGCACTCCAGGGACAGCATCGTCACCCTCGGCCTCCTCTCCGTGACGTACTCTCCGATCGCCGCCATGGTCATCTTCTCGTCATCGCCGGTATCAGCTCGCGACAGCGCGCGGGCGAGCACGACGGCGTCCTCGAGCCCCCCGGAGCCGCCCTGGCCGATGAACGGTCCCATAGCGTGCATGGCATCGCCGGCCACGGTCACGGCGCCCTTGTGGAACGCGCTGAACGCGACCTGCCACGGGGGGCGGTACATGACCCTTGTCACCACGTTCAGGGACCCGGCCTCGGAGTCCCGGACCATGTTGGTGACCTCGGCGGGGCACGCTTTCATCAGCTTCTCCAGCATGAGATCCTTCACGTCGTCGTCCGTGGCGGCTCCTGGATAGGAGGTAGATGTTTTTGTTCTCTTTGATCAGGTAATTAATTATTAGGACATGCATATGAATAACATGCTGTTGCTCAATGATATATATATACCTGTGGAAGGAGGCGTGGTTACGAAGAAATGGACAACATCGTCGGTGACCGGCAAGCGCCCAAGGAAGAAATCTTCGCCTCTTAGGCGCAGAAATTCGGGCTCGAATGGATGTCCATGTGGATACCTTGTGAATCCACGAAGAACCGTGCGAGGGATGGCTTTTGGTGCGGACAGTCCAAGGTATTTGGCCACCACAGAGCTTGTGCCATCACATCCAATGAGGACCTGCGACTTTCAGAAAAGAAACGAATATGCACTTGGCTGCTGTCTGATCGACGAAAACGATGGAAAACATAAGGTTGCTGCTGTTTTTTGAATTTGCTAGCATATTAATAATGTGGCCCGACCGGCCCATATATATATATACATCACCTTAACCCTGATGTTGCTGCCGTCCGCTGATGTAAGAACGGCGCCATGAATATCAGGATCTTCATTGATCTCTACAATGTGGCAACCGAAGCGGATTGCCTCTGCGGGGATGTTCCTTGCCAGTGTCTCGATGAGATCCTTCCGTTTCAAGCATCGGAGCTCACTCCTGGCCAAATCAGGAACTTAGTGATACGGCCGGGTAGGACTACTGAAACTCTATTTGTGTGTTGAGTTTGCTTGGCGTGTCATAAATAAACTAGTCTAAATGTACTGACCTGATGGGTGCCCGGGTACTCTTGTTCCCTTGCAGCCACATATCGTGATGCCTGAAACGCAAAAGAAAACGGCAATTGTTCCAGTAGTAATAATTCATAGCAGAATTTTATCATTTGTACAACATTTGGGCCAGCAGGGGTAGTGGGCTTGGTTTTTATGGCCTTCAGTTCATAGTTGGGCTCTAATTTGGGTTATTTCGGAGATCCAGTTAACAGACAATAAAATTAAAACCGCAAAATAACCTAATTACGAACATATAAAAACTAAAAACCAAACTAAAAACCGAACAAGGAATTAACCTCAAGTTTTGGTTATTGCAGTTCCCTTTAATTCGATTACATGCTCCAAGGGAATATCGGACTGCATGACATCTCCTCTCTACCCCCTTGAGCATGTCTTATGATACAGCCTGCTGCCGGCTGTGTACAATTGTCAAGTTATTCTGAACCAATAACACAGCCAGTTCATACGATGGGCTGGCTATTAGGTTGGCTAAAAGCAAGTATAATAGCAGGCTATAAAAAGGCTGAATGATTAGGTGGATGAGAGAGAAGAGGAGAGAGAGGAAAGTGGCCTATAAACTTACAATCCGCATAGGCACAAGAACCAATAAAAGCTGAGAAACAGATATGTGGGCCACGTATTAATGAGGAATGGCTAACCATTATATGAGTGGGCTAAGAGGTGTGCTATAAGGATCTATACAGTCAACAGCAGATTGTATTATTAGTCTTGCTCTAAGAGGTGGGATGCATTAAATATGCAAGTACTCAATGCTCTCATGCAATTAATGGGTTGGCTAATAGGTTAGCTAAGGCCTTCTCCAGTGGTGAGTCAAGAGCTAGCTCTTAAATTGTTTAATCGATGAAAAATACAAAAATAGTACCAAAATGGGTTGGCTAAGAGCCAGCTCTTGACTCTTTGCTAGCTCTTAGCCAGCTCTTGGCTCTTTGAACAGTGCAAAGTTGATGTGACTGGCTCTTATCTTGGCTTCATTAAACAATTTAAGAGCTAGCCTTGGCTCATCATTGGAGAAGACCTAAGAGCTATTTTCTAGCTGCTTTGATGAATGATGTAAGATTGTGAGGTCAATTCCAACCTATAGTATCCACATGCAGTGTCTATGCTGACATGTCATCTAGAAAAACTACCTCTCCAACCCAGCATTTCTTATCGTCCATAATAAATTGGGAATTTGGTGTTCTTGCCCCAGTTTCAATGTCTATTGGTGATTTTGCCCTCGTTTTTTAGGTTGTGCGATTTTACCCCTTGTTTTTAAAACGAACTCACCGTTTGCCCCTACTTTTAACTCTGTTAGTGAAAGAGGCGGTTAATAAAAAATAAAAACAAATACAAAACCTGTTGAGAGTACTATGAAAAGACCAAATTACCCTCGTCTCTTTCTTCTTCCTAGCGAACCTTATCCATTCACAGTCTCTCCTTCCTCTCACTAACCTGGTGGAGGCTGCAGGAGGCGCGCGGGACTCGGTAGGCGGGCGCAGCAGCAGCCGCCGCCGGCGGCGGGCTAGGGAGGCGCGCGCGGGAGCTGCGTAGGCGCGCGCAGGCGCTCAGCAGGCGCGCTGCGGGCGGCAGTAGGGCTGGGCTCCCTGGCCCCTGAGCACCGGCAGCTCCTGGCCCCTTAGCCGCCGCCTCCCCACCTCCTTTCCCCAGGTAGCACTGCAGCAGTCAGCATCTACTGGTCCGCCTCCGCCGCCCACTGTGTCACCGTCACCGGTGCTTCATGCCTGCAACACCTGGTGCCCCGCGCGTCAAGCAAAAGCAGCAAGCAGCATGCGCATCGCCCAACTGTTGGCCAGAGAAGAATTGCAGAGCAACAGCGCGCACTCGTCAAATGTGTTCCCTACGATTTGATTTTTGTTCCAGTGATTTCCGGCATGTTTTGCATGTGGTGTCGATGGGATAAGGATCCTGCCATGCTGGGACCATGTTGTACTCACATTAATCGAGCATCATTAGTAGTCTTTTGTTCTTGTTTTGTAGCTTTTGAAAATTGCAAAAAAAAAGAAAAAAATCATTGAGTTATGTTAAAGTGCTACCTAGTGTTTGGTTGAAAACATGGGTAAAATCACACAAGTACTCTGAATACTAGGGGCAAATCCGCAAGGGCAATTTGGTATTTTCATCGCATATTTGACACCGTTAAGTCCTCTCCACAGAATAGGGGTAAACTGCTTCTTCGTTTTAAAAAAACAGGGGCAAACTCAAACAGTTCAAAAAACGAGGGCAAAATCACCAGTAGACATCAAAATTAGGGCAAGAACGCAAAACCCCTAATAAATTTTAGCCGCTCGGTTTCTTCTCCGTTCGTCCACATCCCTGCTACGCTTAGTTCCCTGTTCCGGCGAGCCACCCGCCGTGGTCGGCGAGGCTGAGTTCGAGCTGCAGCTGGCGAGGCCGAAGGAGACGTGCCAAGCCCCAACTTGTGGCTCGTGCAATCTTGGATGCGAGCAAGGCCGGCCACTGGAGCTATGGAGCATGCGATGCATACAACGACCTCTTGCTTATCTCCTTTCATCCTCATCACGGAGCTTCCATTTGAGTCACCAGAAAGGTCACCTGCTACATCAGATCCTCGCAGACGGAGTTCATCCTCAATTTTGCAGCCCCCAATGAAAAGTGAAAACTGACCGGGAAGCTCGATTTGGGGACCGGAGAGCTCATGCTCTGTGCTGCGAAACTCAATTTGGATTTTGGATTGCAGGGATCTCACGCTCCGCATCAGAAAGTTTGATTTGCGTTGTTATTGTAGCCAACCCAGTTGTGTTCTCCATGGTCAACGCCTACAGGCGGCAGCGGGAGCTCGAGGGGAGGCACTGCTACGAATGCGCCGCAGCGGGTCAAAAGCAAGATTCATGCGGCACGCGACGCCGCGACGGCACGCAGCAAGCTCGAAGAGCGGCGCAGGGAGGTCAGGGCGAATTCGTTGTGGGGCGGCTCCAGCGAGCTTGAGCGGCGTGGGGCGAATCTAGGATTTAATCTTAGGTGGTCCAGTATTAGAACTTTTTTAATATCACAAGAGCTTAATTGACATTTTTACAAGACAATGGTGCAAAAGCCATGAAACTACAAATTTGTTGTTTGTTTGTGGGATGTTATCTTTTTTAGGCCATGTTCAGATTTCTTAATAAAACATTATTCATTCAAACTTTTTACTATTCATCTCTCTTATAAAACACGCTTTCCAGTAAGTGCTACAGTATTTTTCTTCAATTACAATGTTTTTTTTTTACCACAATCTAAACACAGCCTTAATATAATCGGCAGCTCTCGTATTTATGACTAGAACTTAAAGTCTAAATCCAGCCTATTCCTACCATAGCTACCGATTTAGAAGACAGAAGCCATCCTGCATATTTACGTTGCTCTGCTGGTTTGTTGCTTGGTGCAATGATGTTTGCAAATCGTAGTGCGAACTGACATGTCCTACTTGTTGGCTGTCTTCTGCATGCTTGGCGCTTGCTGCAAACTAGTCAGTGCACTAGCCGCCGGCCGAGAGCCTCGCCGCACATTGCATTTGCCCATCTCTCACTGGACATGATACTGGATCTGCCACCGTCGAAGCTCAAACCAGCCACCGGAGCACCCTTGGTTTCCCTTTCTATACTTAAACCGTTGCTAAACTTGGCTGCCGCGCTGGCAGCCGCACGCTCGCACGCCGAGTTGCCGCTGCGAAACTGCGATTCTGGGGTGCTGCCGTGCTGCTGTGGGCCTGCTGTGGGTTGGAAGGGGATGTTGATCTTTGGGCTGATTCTTAGGGTAGGCCGTGGCCCATTCGGCCCACTCTTTGGATCCGCTCTGGCGTCGGCCCTTTCTTCGCACGCCGCCTGCGTCGTCGGCCACCCACACGCTGGCCATGGAAAGCTTGCTCGAACTCGTCGGCGGCAGCGCACAGGGCCGAGCATGGATGGCAATAGCGGCACGGCAGGGCGCGAGTGGGGCGGCGGCGGCGAGCGCGCATGGCACCCCATGGAAACAAGTCGTTGTGCCCAACGCCAAACCAGTTCGTTTACTGCACCTCGCTCCACGGGAAGAAACCGTTTCGTTCATGAGACACCGTTTTTTTATTTTTTTCTCCTCTCTCTTGAATAATTACGTTGACAATTTTTTTTTGACTTATATGGTACCCTATTTAATATCATAGACGCTAGCTGAGGTAAAGGGTTAGGAACGTCCTAACTATGCTTTGTAACGAATAAAGCGTGATGCGTGGCTTTTCTGAAAAAAAAAACAGCAAATTACAAGGCTAGAAACTTACGCCGTGATAACGTTTGCAGTCTCGCGGAGCTCTGCAGCAACTCCAAGTTGCTCCAAAACACGCCAACCGTTGACATGGATACCAATGGCTGCTCCATCTGCTCGTAACGTCTCGGACTTCTCCAGCACAAGGCTAGCAATTCCTTTCCTAGAATCAAGTCAGCAGCAGATATTTTTCTTGTTACTCACAGCTATTCAAGAAATCAAAACTCTCTCACAAGTGCAGATTCGAAATAAGAGTAGAGCATTTCTTCTGCCTTTTTTAGGTAAAGGTTTTAAGTATACGCTAAAGGCTAAACTGGACACGAAACTAAAGTTCTACGAATATAAAGTTCTACGAATTTAAAAGAATTTGCTTTGTTATGGGGAAAAGAGGTTTGATATGAATGCTGAACGAGGAACGAGGTTGTTCTAGATGGGAGGGGGGTAAACTCACCACATGTAATAAAGAAGTAGCTATACCTAATGCAAGCCACACACCAAACATTAACTTCACAGGGCCATGCTAGACTAAGCCAACGAAACAAACACGAGCTCATTTCTTTCCTCATGCAGGCTAACTCTGGCCATGGCTAACTCTTACCCACGCTAGGACTAAGCCAACTAACCAAACACACCCATAGCAACGTAGCATTACTACATTTGGATTATATAATAGTATATTATTAAAATGGGATAAATGTTCTTGGTATAATTCAACATTAATTGAACAAAACAAAAGATGTACAATCTTTACACAGTACTGCATGGCGAAGAGATCTATCAACTCACCTAATGGAAAAATTGTATGTGGCTTCACGAACAAAGCATTTAAGATAGAGTGCACTGACCGGAGATTCTAACGATCTAAAAAAAGGCATGATTGGGTTGGTAATGCCAAAAAAATAAACAAAATTCTATAAAATCAATCTTTAATAGCACTCGACCTAGAAGAGTGAAACGCAATGCAACAGTGGTTGTGAGGTAGCTCACTGAACTCACCAACGATAAGATTGAAAGACAAGTCAAACAATAAATCGGAGATAAACCAATTACCCATAGATAAATTGAACGCTTCTTCAAATTATACAAAAACTATTAACTCAATAGTTCTTAAAACCTAAGGTAGCATTTGGATGTTAGCATTGGAGGCTAGAATCAGGAACTGGAATCATGGCCACCAATACTGTTGGTTGGATGTCATCTGAATTGAGAAATAGAATCGCAACTTCATACCGAGCAACATTAAACGTATTGTCGTGCCCCTCCCATGATATGGAGTCCCCTCTGAATCGGTAGGAATCAAACCCCTTCTTTTCCTCCTCGCCTTTCTTGTGATTCAATTCGTTGTTGGATCAAAGCTAGAAGTTGTTTGAAAACGAATTTCTACAATTAGATGTTAAGATAAAACTTGAGTTGATAAACATTTAAGGACTCACAAATAGTGAGCTTTTAGCAAAATATTGAGTCAGGCAGCCCACTTCAAGGCCTTCATACTCCTTGAGAGTCTTTTCTTTAAGTAAGACAGTTAAATCTTGCTAGTACACTCGTACTCAGGGCTTTCCTTGTTGTTGCTTCCAGAGACATCGCAATAGGTCCCGGAGGAGGAGGTCCCAAAGAACTAAGACTTTGTCGGGTCCCTAAAAGTCTTAGCGTTAGCCGAAGCTGCAGAATAATGTAATATAGAACTACCATGGCTTGTATTTTGTTTCAAACTCTTAGAATGACTTGACTTGCACTTAAGGCTTGTTTCACTCTTACCTTCTTCTATGTTATGTAAAAAGGTAATGCTTGTTGTGTTTTCCCTTCATGGAATGATTCTGATGTATGGTTGAGATGTAAGTTGATAGTGGATGATTCGGGTTGTCTACTTGACGGACTACCGAATTCAAGTGCATTAGAGTTTGACCATTATTCTGACAGTGGTCATGGACACTTGAATTGGTTTAAATTGGATGGTTCCACCACAACAGCTCCCCCAATGAGCTCTCTCTCCCTCCACGGGTAGCAGCCATGCCGATGAGCTCTGGTGTTGCCTAGCGCGACCGCTTCTGCAATCGCCGGCCGGCAACCGCGTCGCACCCCAGGTAGACTCTGCAGCATCCACAGCTCCACCATTGTCACCCCTCCTCTTTCCACCCTTGGTGTCTGTAGACAACGCTTAGCCGCGTCAATTATGAACTGTAAGCGCACGGGTCGATTGTACCTTTTCCCTTAGAGAATTCCCCAAGGTTATCAATATGTGGAACAAGAAGGTCACTACGCCTATCTAAGCACTAACTACATTGATCTAGAAGTGTTTCAAGTGAAGTTTATGGATAAAACTAAACCTAACCTAATCTGAATTAAAGAGGTAAATCAATGCTTTGTAAAGAATAAGATATGGAGAGTATTTTCCAATAGGGTTTTAGGATCACTAGGTAATGCAAATGCCGAATTAAAGCACCATTCTAATCTATCAAGTTCCGTAAGCCAATGCCTTTCCCTACCACACTCATCACACATCACTAGGGGTAGTCAATCATCAAGTAAAGAGAACGATCTATGCATAAGATAGATTGATATCATAAAGAATGTCGACGATCACGAACCGAGTTCACCTTACAACCTCATGGACAAACGTAGGCTTCCACCCCATAAAACTAGTCATGGCGACGGAGTTCATGGTGTAGAAGTCGACGGCGAAGGATGAGGCCCGATGTCCTTCGTCTTGCTCTTCAGTTGTCCTACATATGGGTATTCGATCTCTTTCCAGGGGCTCTCCCTTCAATATGGCGGCTTTCTGTCTTCTGTAGACCTTTTCGGGCGAAGGATTCAGTAGGGCGGCGGCCAGGGTTATCGAGGGCGACACGCACACGAAAGAGGGCCGCCATTGGGCCCAAAAATGGGCCAGGCTAGTCAGCTAGGTCCTTAGGGGGCCGGCCGGCCTCGGCCTCTTTTGGCATGGCTTGGCTTCGTCTTCCTTATGTTGATTCTCCCTTTCGATCCTTAGTCGTGTCCTGTTGTGACTTCGTGCCGAAATTCCTTAAAAAAATGTCTTATTTCCTGCAAAACAATAATATGCTCCAAAATACAAGACACAATAAAAATAGGGTTATTTTGGGTGCCAAGTGGCAGGTTAGTACATGATTATTTCCGAGAATAGCGCTAAAACACCACTAAAAGTGCGTAGCTAAGGAGTGCCAACACTGCCTTCCATGGAGTCGGGCTTAGTGAAGCCGGCCATGGCGCCAGCAACGACATCAGCTGGCAGATGGGGGGTCCTGGGGACTGGATCTAAACCCCCTGCATATGGATCCGCACGGTAGGATGCAGTGTGGGCGGCTCAGCTGAAACCCTAGCCGCTGTCCCCTCTCACCTTTTGTTCTTCCCTGCCGCCGCCGTTGGAGAGGCCACAAGGACGACGAGGGGTCTTCACATGATGCCTCCTTCAGTGTGCTCGCCACCATGATGTCGATGCCGCCTCGGCAACACCTCTCCCTTCTTCCTCCTGCTGTTGTTGTAGCCCACCTTGCGGGCGGCTACCGTCATCCCTGGGCAGGTGGTGCCCTGTGCCGGCACCGTGATGCTTGTCCGTCATTGCCTAGCCCATTGGGGCTTCCACTGGTGGCTCCGCCAGGGCCACAGTGCCTTCCTCTGCTGCAGCTAGCGTTTGGTGATATGGGTTGCTGCTTTTGTGGGGAAATCTGATGAAACCTATGCCCAACTCCATGTTGGGTGAATGACAGCGACACTCTCAGGCAACGCTCTCAGGCGTCGCTGACCTCCTTGGAGGTGTCATCTCTGTTATCTTCCCCTACAATTTGGGTGACATCCATCATCCTCTAGTCTCTTCTCATTTTGGTCATTACTGTGCTCTGCTTTGATGGTGACATTAAGGAACTGACAAGTTCTTTTGCTCGACGTCTTCCTTCTTCTTCATACTATCTACTTGGTTGATGATGATTGCATTCATTAGTGTTCCTCTCTCCTTTGGGGCTTCGTCCCCGCATAGGGTTTTGGAGGGACATTGACTTGTTGGCAACTACAGAAGCCCGGCTCCTATCATGGCTTTATGTGAGAAGCCTTGTTAACCCCCCGTGTTTGGGCTACCGCGGGCAACTCAATGGAGCGTGACAAATGGCTGTATATTAAGAAGCTTTGGTGTCTTTGTGCATTGGTTCATAGTTTGGTTGTTTTTGCGTTTGATGAAGTATTGGCTTTTATGTTCTCTTATTATGTCTGCAGCCGAGTTAGCGAGGACATGGGCCTTGTTCTTTTCAAGATGTTTCTCCACCCCCCCCCCTCTTCAAGTTCACACCTTTCTACTCAGACAACGTCGAAGGGCATAAAGAAGAGTGACAACTAGACAACTAGAGTTAGATGATGACCAGAGATTAAGCTCATAGATGCTAAGTGCGGATTCGGCAAGAAATTCACTTGGTAATTAGACATGCTAGCGATAGACAATTTACTTTCATTGTGGTTTTGGAGGTGTGGTAGACTCTTCTCTTTTTTTTTTGTTGTATTTCTCTTTTGGTTTTGCCGACATCATGTTGTTCTCCTCAGCTTGCCGAGCTGATCTTTGTAAGTTCATTGTCACTGTCCTTTCTCGGGGGTTTTCGATCTTTCGATCAATAAGAAAGTAGGTGGGGGATCCAGTCGAGCCGCCGGGTCATGTGAGGAAGCTACGCAACCTGTGATATGTTTGTTGCTATGAGATGAGGACAGAGTGGGTTGACTGTCAAACAAAGGCTAAGTTGGCATTGACTGTTCTAAAGAACTCATTGTAACCGTCGTTTCTCGGGGGTTTTCGATCAACAAAAAAGTAGGTGGGGGGATCAAGTCAAGCCGCCGGGTCATGTGAGCAAAAAGTTTGTGATTTGTTTATTGCTCTGAGATGAGGACAGAGTGGGTCGGCTGTCAAGCAAAGGCTAAGTTGGCATTCGTTGTTCTAAAGAACTCGGACTTCTGTTAATAGTCAATGGATCTTAAAAGAAGATTGCTATTATATTTGCACGGTTGGCGACCAGTGGCGGAGGAACGGATTAAATTTGAGGTATAGCGTAATTTATATCTTTAATGCCGCTCTTTAAGGCCTGATGCACACAGGACAGGAACCCAGCAGCAAGATGACCTTGATCACACGCAACAGCTCATGGCGAAAGTTGACCTTTTTGCTAAGGACAGCATCAGGAAAAAAAAAAACCAACCATATCACATCACAGGTCATATATACGCCCATACGGAAGCCGACATGGACAGGAACACATTCTAATTTCTAATTCTTGCTCTGCGCTCAGACCTTGATTACATGCAACAGCTCATGGCGAAAGTTGACCTTTTTGCTCAAGGACAGCACCAGGAAAAAAAACTCAACCATATCACAGGTCATATATACGCCCATACTGAAGCCGACATGTAGTCAGTTTAGCTTAAAATCACCGGCTTGAGAGGAAAAAAATTATTTTTTATAATAACAAATTAAGGGATTTCCGATATTGATATATGGTTTATTAGTTGAGAGATTGAAATTGGATTTTTTGTGATAATTGAGAGATGTAAAATAGATTTTTTAAAAAAAAATTAATACCGATTCTGATGGTTTCAGAGAGACTTCCGATCCGTCTTCCATAAGCCGGCAGCCGTCCGGCACCTCCTCTCGGTGTGGAACCTCAAAAAGGACTCGCCTCGATGTCCCGGAGCTCCCTGTGCCATTCATCTTCGCCGTCCCGCCCTCAGTCAGCCGGATTTTGGCCAGCCAGGCGGCCATGGGGTGGCAGCGGCGCCAGGAGCACAGAGAGAGGAACAAGGGTAGGAGGATGATTAGGGTTGGGAGATGAGATCTACTGGTTGTGAGACATTACACGAATCTCAAACACTGAAAAATAGAAAACATATCAATCTTTCACAAGATGGGTAGGATTTCCAGGTTTCAGCAACTAATGCTGCCACGGCCCAGGCCCGAAGTTGAACATCGACACAAGTATCAAAGGAAGGAAAAATATTAGTACTGGGTTATCAGGACAACAGGAATAAGGTATTTGGAGCGATGTACATCGCGATCGGTCCTCCGCCATAGCTACAGAAGGGCCCAGCCGGCAGCCCAGCTCTAGTTGGCGCCCATTTGTGCGGTTCTTTTGTGTTGCCTCAAAGACGGTTCATGTTGCATCCATTCAGATCGCCGCCATCGCGCGTGCCGCGTCCAGGCGACGAGGGCGTCCGCCGTCCGGCATCGCCGTCCAGCCATTGAGTCTGTTCAACTTGAATCGTCGACTCGTCATCCGACTGGCGGCAGCCTACGCACGGGCCCACCTGCAGTCCTTCGACGTCCGGCCACCTGAAGTCCTCCGGGCATCTCGCATCTGTACTTCTACGGTTTTGCACCCATGTAGCAGGCTTTCGTTCACGCCTTCACTGTACATGGAGAATTGCAGGTGCAGGGGAGTCTGATTTCTTCTTGAAGATCCATTGACTCATTGATAGTTTATAGTTAAGTTTGCAAGGAAATTAATTATAAACACCTAACAGGTTAACAAGAGAATGCAACACGCACGAGTTCGAAGCTTGACAACAGCCAAGCAGCTTCTAACACGCAAGTTCAAGTAAGCAGGAAAGAATAAACATAAGTTCAGGTATTACTGTTTGAGAACTAATCATCAATCGTGGCATCTTGCATATTTGTCTTTACAGAACTATTAAGAGGAAGGAAATTTTTTGCCATCCAAGTATCGTCTGAGTTTGATTTTGGTCGCACAACTTTAAAACCGGGTATTTTTTACCATCTAAGTATCAAAATCGTTCACATTGGCAATTAGTGGTTATGCTTTGTGGTTTTCGTGGCATGGATGACACGTGGCGGTAGGGCTCATATCATATGTTAGGTTGTTTTTTTTCCTTTTCTTTCTCTGTCTTTCTTCCCTTGCACAGTGTCTCGACCAGCCTTGCCGGAAAAATCGCCGCGCTGGGAATGCGGTGTCATACCACCTGCAGCTCCATCTGGCGACGGGCTCGCCTCGATGAATGCAGCGTCGGAACACCTGCAGGTTCGGCTGGCGACAGGGCTCGTTCGGACGCCTCCTCATCCCCGACAGCGAGCCTGCCTCTCCGACGTGGCCATGAGCGCCGCCTCCTCGTCCCTGACGATGAGCGTCGCCAGAAAACTGTGTCGCGCTGCTCTCAAGTTTGGAAATTTTCCCCCCAAAAAAATACTATTCATCTAACTTTTTCCTATTCATCTCATCCCTCCTACTCACATAACACTATTCATCTATAATGTTTTTTCGGGTCTACAATGTATTTTCGGAGAATCTTTATCAATCTAAACACACCCTCAGTCAGCGCAGCCAACAGCGACAAGCAGGTGATTACTGTGAGATGAGTGGCCCCATAGCTTCTGACAGTAATGACGAGGAGACCCATGACGATGACAGGAGGTGATGCGGGGAGGGACAGCCGGAGCCCTGCCTAGGTGAGAGAGATAGAAGAGGGAGAGACAAAGGGAGAAATAGAAAAGAAGATTAAAAAAATAAGTTGATATGTGGGCCCCGCTGCCATGTGTCAACCACGTCACCAAAACTACCCAATTAAACATAGGATGACCAAATGTAAATGGTTTTGATACTTGAGTGGTAAAAAATATCCAATTTTGAAGTTGCATAGCCAAAATCAAACTCAACAATAGTGGAATGCCAAACATGAACTTCTTCCTAGGGTCAAAGCTTCCTAGGAAGAATAACTCATCATGTGTCTATTACGTGTGGAAGTACATTAGGGTCAATATTCATATTAGCGAATTTATACACATTGCATTAAGGCTTAGGTGACAGGACCAAATTTACACGGCTAGAGCCAAAAGGATTCCATCGCCGGCAAAAGCTGGAGTTCATTGGGTTTTCTTGACAAGTGATCGAGCTCTTTTTCCCCTCACATAACGCCTTCCCGGAGGTCTTCTCCCCCGGTCAAGGTTTTTTTCCTTTCTGTCTTCTCTTTAATAAACATTGCATCATCCTTGATGCATTACCTTCTTTTGAATGTGTCCATGGACAAATTTAGGCCAATAATTTGTAGATCTTTCTATTTAGATGTATTTATTTTGTATTTAGATGCATTTACCGAGTCGTTCAACCTGAAAATCTAAGATGGTGAGGCCCACTCATCATGTCTCAAATACAATAATATGAGTCGGCTACAATGATCTTTTTAGTCGTTACCGCCAAAATTCATACTAAAAATCTCTGGTATTGAAATATCATATTGAGTTGAATAAACGAAAGCTTAGAAAATATGGGAAATTTACTCAAATCTCCAACGCTAACAAATCAACATGCCTTCATTTGTGGTGGCTTAGATACTCCTTTTGTATCACTAATAAGTAGCACCAAGTTACCGAGCCATCAACCACAAGACCTTGTGGTTTTCCTTAGCTTCCCGCATGAATATCCAAATAGATCTGGTGCGCGCGACAAGATCTCATTTTTTCAGCCAAATTGTTCCCGGTGGCGGTACTAGCTAGCTAGCCAACGGGGTTGGCTACCTGTATGCTGGTTAGTGATTCATGACCATTTAGCCATGATCAGTCACAGAATACGAGTGGCAGGTATGACAGTTTGGCCTCGATCAGTTAAACTTTGTTAACCCCACCCACGCATGTGCAAGGTACATGTAGGCCGGTGTTAGGGCGTAATAGCTGCTGTCCTGGTGCATGACACTCCACACTATTAAGTACTAACATACTAGTGATACAGGGATTAACTACTAACATTGCAGTAGCGCGTAATTTGCGACCCTCGTGCTCAGAGCCGGCCGGGCTGAAAATAAATCACTTCAATGTCAGTAGGCATTGGAGACAGTAATGTATCCCAGCGATGTTGTCCTTTCTGTCGAAGTCCGGCACCCAAATCAGCGATCAAAGTCCAAGCGCAACCGCGGACCCCCTTCGAGCTCCGTGCTGTGTGGCTCACGTGCATATGCTTGAGGCGAGGGCAGTATTGAAACGTAGCGACGAGAGAACAAAACGAGAATGACATATAACTGATTTTATACGTACTTCGCCCTTATTAATTTTTACTTTAATAGTAGCGGGCCTAATTATATATGTAAGTTTAGGTAGACGGACGAGGAATTCTCTAGTGGTGTGTTGGTTACTCGATCGATTTTAATTAGCTGACATAACCCTAATTTAGCGCATTGGAGTGATTTTGCTTGTGTTTGGGACGCTAAAGTTGGCTTTGGTTTCATTGAAATGACAAATAGTTCGAAGTTATTGGACTGATTGACCTGACAATTAATTTTGTTATCACACTTTGCTTGCTGTAAGCGAAACAGGTTGATGGCATGCATGTTACTCAGCACGCGCCATGTTCTAAGCCCCCAGTGTCCACGCATCAAAAGGCGAGTTAATTACATGTAGGTCAAGTAGCTGGCCTATAATCTCGTGTTCCCGCTTCCATCAAGGAAATCTCACGGACCAAAGAACCGTTGTGAACGGACAAAACGGTGCAGTATTCTAGCCACTCTAGAAACCAAACTGAATCTCTAGAGTACACAGCTGGGACACTTCTTTTATATGCCGCCACAGAGCTAACCGACCGGCCGTAACACTGGCCTGTAAACCATCAGCATACAACATCCTCGTAGAGTGCATGTCGTTGGCCTTAGATCGATCGCCATCGACGTCGTTCTCTTCCACCAATGAAGAGCTCCATTGTTACCTCCGTGACCGTCCTCTTTCTCAGCATTGCAATCCTCTGCGGCGTTCTCGTCTCCGCTGTAGATGCTGCGAGGCAACTGCCAGAAGGCCGGGGCGTCGTCGAGAGCCATGACCATGAGGCATCGTCGACGGCTTACACGACGCTGCCGCCGGAGAGGGCGTGGTCGAAGACGACGGCCATGGCGTGGACGCAGCAGCTGCCCTCAGGTCCGAGCGCCAAGGGTCCCGGTCACTAGCAAGCTATAGCTAGCCACGGAGCTTCACGCATGATGATTTCATTAGATCAGCCGAGAAGAGCTCCCTTTGTACGAGTTGTTTTTTTCTCCGTGATTCGTACACTTGGAAGAAGCTCGTGAGGTCAATTTATTTTTGTTTTCAGTTCTGAGTTGTCAATTTTGCACCTGTGATATCTGCTTCCTTTTCATTTTGAATGGGTCCAGGCCATCAACGTTCAAGCATTATTTTCCAGCTGTTATTTTGGTTCTAATATATATAAAGGATGGGACTTATTGACATTTACATGAGTGTATATTCCTTGTTGAAGTGAAAAAGCAGTGTGCGTATAAAGTAGTGCTTGCATTTTTTTTTCGCAAGTATAGAAAAAACATGCAACTGAGATCCAGACCTGGAATTCACAAAAGGAAATGGCTTTCTGCAAAGCCAAGCTAGCTAGTTGTTAGGTTGGTTTGTTACTCTCTCCCATAAAAAATACAATTCAAATGTTTGAAAAGATCATATAAAAATTTGCAACCCTACTAATGGGATCACAATTGTCTGCCCTATAGGGCTTCAATTATGAATCAGAGAGGTCCAATCATGGGCAAATTAGCAATTTTCTTGTGCTTACGTAGTAAGACTTTTAGATAAAAGAATAAAATTATCCTGGCCTCTACGAAATTCTGACCTTTATTACAAAGAAACACACATGATTTAAGCAAACTCAAACAAAGTCAACAGCTAAGAATTGCCAAGCCTACTAATGTGCTCCTTGTACTGATATTTGTTCTTCACGAAAATCTCCATGGTTGTAAACTCCAAAGCTTGACATGGACCCAAAATAATGTCTCCTGTTTTTGAAGTAGAGCCCAGAACTTAATCCAGTGTGTGTCCTTGAAAAGAATTCACGGACAAGGTTGTTTGTAATTTTGTATACTCTATCGGAAACCAAATAGCTCAACAAAGACTACTTACACCCATTAAAACTAGATTTTTTTTATCTCATCTCTACCCCCTTGCAGCCATGATCCAACCATATGTTTAACATTAACTAGTAAAATTAAGTTCCCAAAAAAAAACTAGTAAAATTAAGGGCTTCTTAAGGAGATCTAATAAATCGGGGCGCCAAGTCCCTACTTTGGCCCCATGCAGTAAGTGCCATACACACTGCAATGTACATACGTGCAAAAACTTCTGGTAATATTTTAGTACTATAAACACATTCTGTTACTTGCCACTTGAGAGAAGTAGCACTCGAGCATTAGCAGAATATGTGAGCAGCGGGGGAAAAAAGCGTGAACAGCTCACCAGTCAAGTGTTTTCATGAGCCCACGCCGAGGATGCGAATGGGCTGCAATAGCCCATGGTCCGGTGCTCCGGTCCATATAGCCCATTGTCCCTTTCTCAAGAAAAAATATATAGCCCATTGTCCGGTACTCCCAGACTCCCTGTAGGCCAGTTCCCTCCGGCCACCGCGCAGCCGCCAAGCCGCGGCCACGGCCACCACAGAGCCACCGTCTCTCACCAGCCGCAGTTTCCACTACGCCACCGCCATGGCTGTAGCTTTGTAGGGTGCCTTCGCCGGCAGATTGGTACGCTCCTTCCTCCTTCTCGCTCTTCCTTCGTTCCCTCCATCCGCGTAATGGTCTCTGACCTGAATTTTCCTTCCTTCCATTCTTGGTTTCAATCTATCCCCTTTTTTTTCAGATTGACTTGGACACTGATGGATAGTCCGAAGAAGAGTGCCTCAGCCGCCGCCGCCGACCTCACCGACGACCTCGTCATTGAGATCCTGTCGCGGCTGCCGGCCAAATCGATCTGCCGCTTCAAGTGCGTTTCATGGCACTGGTACGGCCTAATCACCGACGCCGAGCACCGCAGAAAGATCCCCCAGACGCTCTCCGGCTTCTTCTACACCAGCTACCGGGGGACCCTAGAGGACCTCGCCAAAATGCTTCCCGATTTCGTTGGCATCGTGGGGGACGAAGAGCCATTTTCAGACCCCTCCTTGACCTTCTTGGCCGGCTACAACTCGATTATTCCAAAGATCTGCAGCAATGGCCTTCTCTTCTGCCTCTGCTGGAAGGACTCACCAAGGGATGAAGCCGACTATGTTGTGTGCAATCCTGCGACAGAGAAATGGGTTGTCCTGCCAGACTCGGGTGACGAAAGCATTAGTTTGGCGTACCATTTTGGTTTTGACCCGACCATCTCCCCCCACTTCTATGTGTTCCAAATTATAGACACTGATGAGAATTACGGATACATCGGTGATATGAATATCTACTCATCGGAGGCAGGTGCTTGGAGTCAAAAGGAAAGTGGTTGGGCCGATGAGCTTCAGTTGGTCGATAGAGGAGCTGTTTTTCTCAATGGAATGTTGCATCTGCTGACCAATGATTTCAAGATTTTGGCAGTGGACACAGAGGGGAAGAAATGGAGGACCTTTCCTTTGCTGGAACCTATGACAGTCTCATGCTTTTGTAGAGGTGCTCTCGCATTTATTGGTCAATCTCAAGGGAGATTGTATTTCATAAATATGAGAGCTAATGATCCCTCTAAATTGTCTGTCTGGATTCTTGAGGACTATGATAGTGGTGAATGGATATTTAAGTACAGCATTAGCACTGCACAGATTTTCGGGGAGAAGAATCTAATGTTTGAGCGGGACTATGCTTTGATCGCGATTCATCCAGAATGCAATATGATTTTCTTTGTTTATAGGTGTGAGGATTTGCTGATTTCATATGATATGGATCATGGTAAAGTTTGTGTTATATGCAGTCTCAAAGAGCATCTGTGTGATCGCCCATTTCTTCCATATCTTCCATATGTTCCATTTCTCTCGGATTCACTGGCTGCTTGGGGCTAGAAGCATAATATGCAGTGTGAACAATTATTACCCTGAAGCGACGTGGACGCCCAAAGTCAGTTGACACCAAGTATAGTAGCTGCAGGTTGTGTACTCCAACCTGTTTTGTGACCCTTATATTATGCTTATGCTTTAATTACATTCTTGATTTTAATATCAAGAAATGATGTCAGTTGTGTAGCTTATTTCTATGGTGGTTGCATATTAAGTAAAATGTGCTTGCTTTTGACTAACTATATCGTTGTCACTTGTTAGCATTGTGCCTTCCATTTTGTTGAATACTGTATATAGATGTGCAGTGATGCCTACTCAAAAAAGCTGGATTAAGATATGTCCTCACTTGGAGATATAAAAATCGCTTGTTAGCATTGTTCCTTCCATTTTGTTGAATATATAGATGTGCAGTGATGTCTACTCAAAAAAGCTGGATTAAGATATGTCCTCACTTGGGGATATAAAAATTGCATATAATAATTCTGCTTTTGCTTTTTCATAGGACTTTAAGTTTAGATCATAGAACTTGCAGTATGAATCAATGCTGAACAACTGTTTGTTTGGAACAAAGTCCTAGCATGCAGGCATGATAGAGAGCTGATTGAATGAGCAGTATATTTATTACCATGTTTTAGGCGGCAAGTTCATCTGATATTAAATTTGCAGTGTTCTTCTTTCGTAATGGAAGGAACATATGTCTGTGACTCTGTGGAACTCGTTTCCCAGTGAAAATAGAAAGAAGGAATTTGGAGAAGATGATCAATTCAGATAGTAGCAGCAAGCTAATTCAAATTAACAGGCACGAGATTCAGATACAAGGCAGTTTCGTGATCATCAAATTGATTTTAAGTCTCAGGTTGTACTGGTATTTGTGCTTTAACGTTGTTTCCCGTAATCTCCACAAGTTTCTCTTTTTCTTAATGAAAACAAACTTTACATGTTTAAAAAAAAATAGATGGGCTATTTATGGATTTGCAGTGTGCACTACCGAATTCAAAGTTATCGCGTTATCCAAAGGTAATTTTGCGTACGTTTAATTATATGCTTGTGCATTCTGAAACTTATTTTAGTAATGATGGTATCATACTATTATTCTTGCTTAACGTAGAAACGGTTGTTTTTGTATAACGCGAGATTTGCTTGCGAGACGCATGGTGTATTTGTATTATAGTGTTTATGTTTTAGTATTATCTATCTATAGTGCTACCTGATAATTAAGGTGTCAAAATATTGGGATGCCAATCTATAGTATTATTTATGTGTGCACGTTCCCTTGACACTTTTCCGGAAGTTGGAGTAAACTTCGTATGAGCATGTACATGAACTAATAAAGAACCCGCCGGAGGTGCAGATGAGAACAACAGTTCCTTTAGAAAAAAAAACTTTTAATATTAATCTGCTATTATCCTTTTGATAATACTACTAATACATAAACACTCCATAATACAAATACGGCATGCGTCTCACAAGCAAGTCGTCACAGGTGCCCATCATATCTGTGCATTATTTGTTTATAAGATGCACCAACGTCTGCTTGGTGAGGGCACACATCCTCGGCTCCTCGCTGATTAGAGGACCGCCTGTGCTGCAGCCCGCCTTGCAAAGGACCCTGCATCCAAATTTCCATGTCATCCACCCCGTTGTTGTGATGGGGAAACAACACAGGGGCAATTGGTAAGATCATTAGCCTTTTTCATATTTGAACGTCACATGCTACTTAATATATCGTAAGTTTACCAAACTTCTCGAGGAAACCACCAATCAATAATTCAACACATATAGACATGCAAAGCTTATCTTTACCGAAATTGCGTATTAAGTAGCTAGAATTAATTTGCTTATTTCTTCTTGTTATATTTGTTGACACCTGCTAGTTGTGTGCATTCTGCGTTGCCATATTCCAAACAAGGCAATCATCCTTTCTCCATTGCAAATAAATTATGAATAGGCGAAATTAGTGTTCGCCTACACGCGTATAAATGCTACACGATGGCAAGCCGTGTAGGCTGATTAGATGTGTAGACCCGTTTTGGCCGTTTAAATGACTGTGTTGAACGATTTTTTGCTAAACGATAGGTTACCGACCGTTCACCGTTTAGCGTTTAGGCTAACATTGGGCGAAATAGCCAAATTCGTCCTTAAACTATCGTTGAAAGCTCAATTTTATCCTTGAACTACGAAAAAGACCATTTTTGTCTCCAAACTTTCGCAGTCGGCTCATTTTAATCCTTGTCTGACGTAGAGCACGTGGCTTGCCACCTCATCGTCTAGTAAGTGCTAGGGTTTCCCAATATTATCCTAGTGACTAGAAGAATCTAGGAGAATAGAAGCAACAGTGAGAGGTGGTTAATGGATATATGCCCCAACATTATCAGGAAGTTTCGTAAGATTAGGAAACCCTAGCGCTAATTGGGTGATGAGGTGGTAAGTCACGTGGCGCTCCATGTCGGATGAGGGACTAAAATGATTCATCTGTAAAAGTTTGAGGACAAAAATGACATTTTTCGTAGTTCAAGGGCGAATTTGAGCTTTTAGAGATAGTTTAGGCATGAATTTGGCTAGTCCGCCTTATGAATATATAAAACAGTGCTCATGTTTACACTTGACGAAGTGAGAGTAAGATATGTCCTCCCTATAAATTATAAACAAAAAAGTGAGAAAGACACATAAAAATTGAGTTTTCCCCTCTCAGAGTAGTAAAGAAGCATAGAGTATAGATGAGGAACCTGTAGCGAAGGACTGAAGATCAGATCTTGGAGCATAGTCATCTGTTCGAAACAAACCGTAGCGTGATTTCTTGCATTGGTTTATGACACATCGCTGATATCTATCGAGATGTGCACAGTGAACCACGACCTTGGGAACAATTCTCATTCCCTCAACCATTTTGGTATCGGATTTGTTCATAGAGAAAACTAGAAGTCTAGAATGTAATATTTTCTCTGCTATCGCAAGGGTATGTTTGGGAGTACTCCACCTAAAAAAATCCACTCCACCAACTTGAAACTTTTGGTGCTTCACTCCACCAACTCATGAGAAAATATATGGAGTTGATGCACGATTGCAGAAACATGGAGTCATGTTGTCATTCTCCCTCTCTCTTCATCTATTCGCCTTCTCTCCTCTGCTGCGGTGCGGAGGAGGCACGGTCGCACGGGCTACGGCATCGCAGCTTTTTTTTTTTAGGGAATACGGCATTGCAGCTAGGGGCAAGCAGTAACAGAATGCGTCAACAGTGTCTTTTCCAACAAAAAAAAAAGTGAAACAGCTCTACTACAACCAAGTTTTTTTTTCACGAGCCCACGCCGGGACGTGAATGGGCTGCATTTTGGCACTCTCACGGTCTCAACGAGTCCATCTGCCCATGGCTGTATTAAAAAAAAAAAAAAAAAAAAAAAACTGCCCATGGCTCGGTCCACAGTTGCGTGACTATGCGTCTGTGCCCCCATTCCCCAATCGCGCAGCCGCCATTCCGCCAAGCCACGTCCACGGAGCCACCGTCTCTCACCAGCGGCAACATTCCACTCCGCCATGGTTGTAGGGTGCGCTTCGCCGGCAGATTGGTAAGCCCCTTCCTCCTTTTCGTTCTTCTTTCCTTCACTTAATCCATGAACTGATCTCTGACCTGACATTTTCCCTCCATTCGTCGTTTCAATCTATCCCCATTTTTTAGATTAACTTGCGCACAGATGAACACTCTCAAGAAGAGTGCTGGCGCCGCCGCCGACCTCACCGATGACCTCATCGTCGAGATCCTGTCGCGGCTGCCGGCAAAATCAATCTGCCGTTTCAAGTGCGTTTCATGGCACTGGTACGGCCTAATCACCAACGCCGAGCACCGCAAGAAGATTCCCCAGACGCTCTCCGGCTTCTTCTACCCCAGCGACCGGTGGACCCAAGAGGATCCGACCAAAATGCTTCCCGATTTCGTTGGCATCTTGGGGAACGAAGAGCCATTTTCGGACGCCTCCTTGACCTTCCTGGTCGGCTACAGATCGATTATTCCAAAGATCTGCTGCAATGGCCTTCTCTTCTGCCTCTGCTGGAAGGTCTCCCCAAGCGATGAAGCTGACTATGTTGTGTGCAATCCTGCGACAGAGAAATGGACTGTCCTGCCAGAGTCGGGTGATGAAAACATTGGTTTGGCGGACTACTTTTGTTTTGACCCGGCCATCTCCCCCCACTTCTATGTGTTCCAACTTATAGACGCTGATGAGAATTATAGATACATTGGTGATGTGAATATCTACTCATCGGAGACAGGTGCATGGAGTCACAAGGAAAGTGGTTGGGGCGATGAGCTTCAGTTGGCCTATAGAGGAGCTGTTTTTCTCAATGGAATGTTGCATCTGCTGACCAATGATTTCAAGATTTTGGCAGTGGACACACAGGGGAAGAAATGGAGGACCATTCCTATGCTGGAAACTATGACAGTCTCATGCTTTTGTAGAGGTACTCTCGCATTTATTGGTCAATCTCAAGGACGACTGTATTTCATCAATATGAGGGCTAGTGATCCCTCTAAATTGTCTGTCTGGATTCTTGAGGGCTATGACAGTGGTGAATGGATATTTAAGTACAGCATTAGCACTGCACAGATTTTTGGGGAGAAGAATCTAATGCTTGAGCGGGACTATGCTTTGATCGCGATTCATCCGGAATGCAATATGATTTTCTTTGTTTGTAGGTGCGATGACGTGCTGATTTCATATGATATGGATCATGGTAAAGTTTGTGTTATATGCAGTCTCAAAGAGCATCTGTATCAACGCCCATTTCTTCCATATCTTCCATATGTTCCATTTCTCTCAGATTCACTTTCTGATCGGGGCTAGAAGCATAATTTGCAGTGTGAAGGACAATAATTGTTACCCTGAAGCAATGTGGATGCCTAAAGTCAGTTGGCTCCAAATTTAGTAATGTAGCTGCAGCTTGTGTACCCCAACCAGTTTTGTGGGGCTTATTTTTATGTTTATGCTTTAATGAATTCTTGATTTTAATGTCAAAAAAATGTTGTCGGTTGTGAATTTCCTGTAGCTTATCTCTACAGAGGTTGCATATTAAGTTAAATTTGCTTGCTTTTGACTAACTATATAGTTTTCACTTGTTAGCACTGTGCATTCCATGTTGTGCAGTGATGTCTACTCAAAAAAGCTGGAGTTTAAATCAGAGAACTTGCAGTAAGTATTAATGCTGAACCACTGTTTGTTTGGAACAAATTCCTAGCATGCAGGCATGATAGAGGGCTGATTGAATGAGGGCCAAGTCACTGAAACCATCAGTAAAGCCTTGCTCTTGAGCAGTATATTTATTACAATGTTTCAGGCGGCACGTTCATCTGATGTTATTCGCCACATACATTCTGATAAATCAAAAAGACTTGGAAATTTGCAATGTAGTTCTTTCCTATTGGAAGGAACGTATGTCTGAGGAACTAAGTTCCCAGCGAAAATAGAAAGAAGGAATACAGAGATGAACAATTCATATAGCGGCAGTAAGGTAATTCGAATTAATTAACAGGCATGAGATTCAGATACAAGGTTTAGCCATAGTGTTCAGATTACTGCTACTACTAATTCTTGACTAGAAATTAGGGTTCATCTTTCTCGATACCTTACAGAACCACGACCAAAATAGCAGAGCTCTATCACTAACAGAATAAACACTATACATGACCGGAACCGCTAGTTTAGACCTGGAGTCTGGACATGTATCCACGACCTGAGTGAAACGGTTGCTCAAATAGCATTGCTTTCTCCTCTAACGAAACTGAAGACACCCCATGTTCTGCAGGTTCAGGTTCAGGGTCTGAATCTCCTGACAATGTCACATTATAATCAAAATTTGCCGTTGGACACTGATGAAGTCGGATATGCTGATGTACACCAGCTAAATTTGCTAGATACCATAAAAAAGAACATTACTTGGCCACACGACGTCATAACCTTTGTACAGTACAACTGGGTAAGATTGGCATCCCAATGTTTTGACACCTGACTAGGTCGCACTATAGATATATAATAATACATAACACTCTATAATACAGATACACCATGCGTCTCACAAGCAGATCTTCACAGGTGCCCATGATATCTGTGCATTATTTGTTTACAGGATGCACGAACGTCTGCTAAGTGAGTGGTTGCACACATTCTCGCTGATTAGAGGGCTGCCTGCGCTGCAGCCAACCTTGCAATTGGGACCCTGCATCCAAATTTCTGTGTCATCCACTCCGTTGTGTGGTGGGAAAAAAAAACAGTGGCAATTGGTAGTTGTTCTAAGATGCTCTGCATTAGCCTTTTCCATATTTTGTACGTCAAATGCTGGCATGCTCCTTAATATATCGTAAGCTTTACTAAACTTCCCAAGGAAACCACCAATCAACAATTCAACGCATATAAAAATGAAAAGCATAAACAGAGGTGATATATCAATGAAAACTGTGAAATTTATCATTTAAGGGGACAAACTCATGCCACATCTGCACCATCTAGTCACCAGTCAATTCTATATGGCTCATCGTAACATGTTAATTCTATAAATATAGGTTTGACAATGTATATTGTTCCTATGTTTTATTCGTTAAAGATGTAACAGTGCCAAACCTGAAAGGCGAACAAGAAACGTAGTCCAGCCCAGCCTTTGCGAAAAATACAACTGAAGAGGGTTCACCACCATGTTCACCGCAAATGCCCACCTGTAATTACAAATTTTCTACACTTCAATATAAGGAGATTTAAAAGGGAGTATGGATGATGCATCTTCTTATTCCTGACATGTCATGAAATTTTTGCTAATTGATTACCTCCAAATCAGGCCTTGACCTCCGGCCCCTCTCAGTGGCAATCTTAACCAACTCCCCAACACCCTTCTGGTCAAGCACCTGAAGGTCCAAAAGCAACTTTATTGAATCAAGTAACTTGTAAACATACTGTGTTTATGAACAGAAAACATAACATAATGTACACAGGAGTAATTGGTCTACGCAAGAGAGTTTAATCAGGGTATTATGGAGTAAAGCTTACCTCAAATGGGTCGTGCTGGAGAATACCCTGGGATATGTAGACTGGGAGAAACTTGCCAATGTCATCCCTGCTGTAACCAAATGTCATCTGTGTGAGGTCATTTGTCCCAAATGAGAAGAATTCCGCCAATTCTGCTATCTGTCAACAATTGTAGTCACATTCACAAAAATATACATCAGTATTCACGATAGGAAAATGCCAAAGTTATTGATATTTGTTAACATAGCTGTATGCTCTTTCTAGCTTATTGAGCATAGATCTCCTATGGACCAGTACAAGTAACTACAAAGTTTGTCTCTTTACCTCATCAGCTATAAGAGCTGCCCTTGGAACCTCGATCATGGACCCAATTTTGTATCTGATAGTTGTTTCTGCATTGGCAAAAACCTTGTCTGCGACTTGACGAATCACACTCATCTGCTGGCCAAGTTCCTGAAAAAGCATTACACTAATATTAGTTCCCTTGGTAAAAAAAAGAAGCAATTGAGTGATGTAATGGAATTTTATACTGCAAGCACTCTGAACCTAACCAGAAACACATTATATTTAAATCAAATATGCATCTACTTGAACTAGAAAAGCGTGCAAACCCCAGGATAAATGGATATTTAAAAGAAAAAAAAGAAAAGACCAGCTCCTATACAGACAAAATAATAATTCATCCTGAACTTTTAAGTTTCATAACGTTACACTTTCATGGCCTCCACTAATCCATCCCTTATGCATGTCAAACACCACCAAAATGTATAATGAACTCTCATAGAGTTTGAGAAAAAAACTTGCATACCTGAGGTGTTCCAACAAGAGGCACCATTATCTCAGGGAAAACTTGGAAACCTTGGTCACTCACAGCAATTGCAGCTTCAAAGATTGCACGGGCTTGCATTGCTGTCAGTTCTGGGTATGATATACCAAGCCTAAAAATAAAAATATGAAGCAAATTCAACATTAGAACCGACAGTGTGGGGCATAAAACAAATACTTATTATCACGTACAAATGATGTACTTTCTTGCCAATTTCAGCAAACCACACTAATGCTGCCCTTTAACATTAGAAATGGCTGACAAGCAAATGCAAGCTGCAAGTGAGCACAGCATGACAAACTGACCTGCACCCACGGAAACCCAGCATCGGGTTCACTTCAGAAAGTTTTTCAATCCTTGCAAGGACTTCCTCATGGGTAGAATTAGTGTGACAAGATAACATGTGGACAACATCCTCGATGTTACCCTCTGGAAGGAACTCATGAAGTGGAGGATCCAAGAGCCGAATAGTTACTGGAAGGCCTGAAAACAAGAATGAATGCAGTAGTCTCCGGTTGGATAGGCATTCTAACCTCTCGCCTCAAAGTTGAAATTCTTAATGCATAGGGGTCAACATGGCAAAAGAAATAACTTGGGAGTTCATTGGGGAAAAGATATGGATGTTCAGTTATGATGTGACAAGCAGATGTAGGCTTATCAAAGCCACAAATAAAAAATGTACAACTGTGAAATCAAATACAAATGCATGTTTGTTATCACATACCATCCATTGCACGAAAAATCCCTTCAAAGTCCATTTTCTGATATGGCAGGAGAAGGCCTAATGCTTTCTGCCTCTGTTCAGCAGTATCTGCCATTATCATCTGTCTCATGGCCTTAATCCTCTCGTCAGAAGAAAAGAACTGAAGCAGAAAAGAATGCGTCAGTGACAAACTGACAATACAGTAAAACAATATACATATTCCTACAACATAAAGAATTTTACCAACCATGTGTTCAGTTCTGCACAATCCAATCCCTTCAGCACCATTTTTTCTTCCAGTCAGTGAATCTGTGGGAGTGTCTGCGTTGACCATGACCTAGAACAAAACCACATATGAAACAAAGATTATGATGTAAGATTCATGCATCAATTGTGCTTGATTTGAATGTACTGAGAATCGTTTAAGGGGCAATCGTGGTGAATAATTAAGTTTATGTTAACACAGCTATACAAACTTTTTTACCTTCAGTAGTTTGACTTCATCCACCCAAGACATGAATGTTCCCAAATCAGCACTAAGTGCTGGCTGTGATAGAGGTAGCTTGCCCAAAATAACCTCTCCAGTTGATCCATTCAGTGACAACCAATCACCTTCACAAAGCACCTTGTCACCAACTACTACCGCCTGCATATACAAATTAAAACAAACTTTATCTGAAACGCAAAAAGATGAAAAATAAAATATGTTTTGTTTATCTTCCTGATTTCTTTCAACACACTGCAACTGTCATCATGTGATCATGGCATCGACAAAGGTAAGTAAATCACCTAAGTGCAGGCAATGATTTACATGTTAAATCGTCAATCACCTTCTCAGCGTCATTTACATGGATACTTGAGCACCCTGCCACACAACATTTTCCCCAGCCACGTGCTACAACTGCGGCGTGAGAAGTCATGCCACCTCTCGCTGTAAGAATTCCAACGGCTGCATGCATGCCACCAACATCCTCTGCGCTGGTCTCTGTCCTCACCTTAAAATTATTCACGTAAAAAGGAGTTGACATATTTAAAAAATAAGAAAAAAAGTCTAACAGCTCGCAAATTGAAATATAAAGACAAGCTAGTGTATTCAAATATAAGGTGTTACCAAAATAACAGATTTTCCCTCTGAATGCCACGTTTCAGCATCAACAGCTGTGAAGACAACCTGACCTACAGCAGCTCCTGGTGATGCAGGTAGGCCCGCAGCAATGACTTTGTCTTTATATGATGATGGGTTCTCAAACTAGTTTAACAAAAGACCGAAGAATAGTGAAATAAATACCTCCATCATTTAACTCTGAGTAGAAATCACATCAACAAGCAAAGTTCATCATAGTGATAGATCAGCAAAGATACAAATGTACCAGTGACAACACTTTCAAAATGGATGAAAAATAATAAAAGCATGAGAAGTTTCAAATGCAGTATTCGTATATAGTTTTGTATAAATAAATATTTAGACCCAACTAGTTTCTTTGAAGAAAATAATTGACAACAAAGTATATAATTCAATAGATTTGTGGTACTCATCACTCAAATAATACCTGAGGATGAAGAAGCTGGTCAAGGTGCCGTGGTTCCACCATTTTAATTGCTGAACGATGGTCAACCAGGCCCTCATTGACCATGTCCACAGCAATCTTTACTGCACCTTTGCCGGTACGCTTACCTGTTCTGCACTGAAGCATCCAAAGTCTGTTCTCTTGAACAGTGAACTCAATGTCCTGCATTGCATTGAACTAGGTGGTTAAGCTCAAAACATCATTGTACTTACATTGCATGGCAGTCGATTTGAGGGCCAACACTAAACAATAAACATCATTGTGGAAACAAGAAATTCCTAATGCTTGTAACTATGCCCATCAACATTCACGCAGCATGAAAAATAGTTGATTCTTAAAAATAGTTGATTCTTTAATATCTAACCTACAGTTGCCACTGTGTTTAAAAGCATGCTGTCGGTCACAGCCCTTTCCATCAGTTGGAAATGACGGCAGTAACTTGCTCCAGCAAAAGGTCAATTTTGCAAAAACTTATGATTACTTTATTCCAGCATGAAGAAAGGCAAATCCTTTTGAAACTGAAATTTAGATTGCACCCAATCCTTAGGCTTGGACACATAAGAAGACCAGATACTAAGTTACTAACACAGAGAGAAATCTAAATAATTGGACAGTATACTGCACCATCATTTCTTTGTAATGTGTTTCCAAGATTTTGCAGTTCTCGACAAGTTCTACATATGGCTCTGGCATGCACTCCTTCATGGCATCAAGTTCTTGTGGAGTTCGAATTCCAGAAACCACATCCTCACCCTACAAAAGAAAGTGACCTGTTAATTGTTTCAAAATGAGCACAAAATTATCCCAGGCAACAAATATGATGACTGAAACAAAACATTATGCCTTATGGAACCTTAGATACTGAAGGCATAATCTCAAATCATAATAATACCTGAGCATTGACAAGGAACTCGCCATAAAGTTTTTTCTCTCCAGTACTAGGGTTCCTAGTAAAGAGAACACCAGTGCCTGATGTGCTACCCATGTTGCCAAATACCATGCACTGAACATTCACAGCAGTGCCCTTCAATCCAGTAATCCGATTAATGCTTCTGTACTTTTTGGCCCTAGTACTATCCCATGAATCAAAAACAGCTAAGATTGCCAAATGCAACTGCCTCTTTGGATCTAAAAATAGGCACAAGCGTTGAGAAAGAAGAGATATCAGGGTATACTTTAAAATTATAACATTTCCATTCAAGCTCACGACAGAATACAAATAACAAACTAATATATGTAATAAATGTGGCTGAATGCCTACACATACCTGAGGGAAACTCTTCACCTTTGGTCACCACATAAACATTCTTATACTCAGCTACAAGGTCTTCAAGATCCTTGACATTCAGCTCAGTGTCATTTCGCAATCCTTTGGCAACTTTCATGGCTTCTAGTTTTTCTTCAAATAGTTCATGTGGTATTCCCATAACCTGAAAAGAAGCATCTGCTACTTAAACAATGAAAGAAATGCATGGGGTTATCTTAATGGAAGAATGTAAATAACCTACTTCAGCAAGCTTATGAAGCAAATAAATGATGAACTTTTTAGTTCCTCAAAAAAGTTACTGCACTGTTTTTCCTCCAACTTACACCAACTAAACACCCCCTTAGCTGTAAATATGAAGTCTGTTAATTGACACTAAATATCATCTTTCAAGATAAATTGCTTTATTCGTAACGTTTAAGATACCCAGCATCAATACTAACTTGGTCATGGTCACAGGATCGTTTGCATTGTATAGCTTGTGATACGAACAAACTTTTAGATTACTTTCATTATATGAAACATATGGTCTTACCTAGCATTTTGAACACTTAAAATAAACAGTATTGCATACCTCAAAATGGGCATATTAAAAAAAACATTTTAGAATATAAAGAATTGGGTTTGTTAGAAAAATATGCAAAAATATTAAGATGTGTAAAGATATTTCCTGGATGAAATAATGTCAATCGAAGTGAAATTGAATTATATACCCTACATGTTGCAGCGTGCTTAAATTCTATCCTGAATTAAAAGCCTCAACTGGACTCCAGCTCAGTTTGGTAACTCGATACGATAAAACTAAAAGTCCACACCAACTTTCTGTTTGATTATAAAAAATCCAAATCTGCATTAGAAAATGAGATTATACTTTGAACCTGACATCATGACTAAGGCCATCATAAGTTCTAGAGTACAATCAGACCCGAAAGTAAACCTAATAACCCATGCAACATTTAGGCTTGAAATCAACAAGACATTCATACTCATTTATGTTTCACCGGAATATTCTAGGCTATATGATTTTAAATGTAAATTCGAAATGGAATACTCGGGGCCCTAGATTGGATCTGATCGTCGTGGTACAAGTCCAACCAGCCTTCACGAAAAGGAGGGGATGTCGTACCAACCGGCGCCGGGCCCCGAGAGGTCTCGCGCCCCTAATTCATGGTTCGGTCCACGGCGCGGCGCCGAATCGCCGTCCACGCCACGCTGAAAGCCGGCGTCCATGGACGGGAGTGAGGACCGCTCCGCCAGTGTGACACGTCACTGGCGGCTGGCGCCGCGTTGCAGCCAGCGGCTCGGTGCCGCGACGGCCGCCAGACGCCAGCCTCAGCGAGCAAGGAAAAAAGAAAAAAAGTGGAGGACAAACCAGAGAGGCAAGAGGACCGAAGCGGCAAGGAATGGGCTTATTTCCTTACTTCGGCCCACAAGCGCCGCTACATCCAAGCCCAAATAGATTTGTGCCTGGCCTGTTTCGGGAAAAAAAAATTGAGGGTCGTTTCGGGAAAAAAAAATGAAAAAAAAAGAGGAATACAATACACGCGAATCAGTACCACAAGTAAAAAAAAGTACAGTAAAATAGGAGTTTGTTTTTTCATGAAAAAATAGGAATGAATTTCTTAGATGAAAAGGCAAGCCCTAAATAGTGATGGCATGTACTTACCACGTTGCCGAACATGTCAAGGAATCGGCGGTAGGAGTCGAAGGCGAAGCGGCGGCCGCTGCGGTGGGCGAGGCCGTCGACGACGTGGTCGTTGAGGCCGAGGTTGAGCACGGTGTCCATCATGCCGGGCATGGAGACGGCGGCCCCGGAGCGCACGGACAGGAGCAGCGGTCTGCGCGGGTCGCCGAGGGCGGCGTCCATGTCGCGCTCCACGCAGCGCAGCGCGGCGAGGATCTCGTCCCAGAGCCCCGGCGGCATGGCCCCGCCGAGCTCCTGGTACTCCCGGCACGCCTCCGTCGACACGGTGAACCCCGGCGGCACCGATAGCCCTATGCTCGCCATCTCCGCCAGGTTCGCGCCCTTCCCGCCCAGCTGCATCATCAGTAAAATCATATCAATAATGCATCCATGTCAGTGCTGGTCTCTCGCACGTACGCGCAATGCTAAGCACATTAATTAACGTGATAATAACGCACGTACGTACCAAGTCTTTCATGGCCTTGTTGCCGTCGCTCTTGCCCTTGCCGAAGTGGAACACCCTCCGCGCCGCCGTCTCCGGTGGAGCGGCCCCGTCCCGGTGAGCGGCAGGAGCCATTGATGAGAGTAAGTTGCTACGATGATCACTTTGTTTGACGGGATGGATTATTGCTTGGCTAGCTAGCTTGGAAGTCTGAAGTGCTCGCTCTTATTTTTTTGGAGCGGCAATCGCTGTCATGTCAGTCGCTTATATACACGACGACCTAGTGGCGGCCAGCTCCACCTGCCAGACGGATCGGATGGGCTTGCACGCGCCGGATAAGTGTTGACCACGAACAGTACTTACTGCAAGCCCGCTGGTCCGTGTGTGCTCCGTTGCCGGCCAGGTGAAGCGCATGCATGGGGTGACATGCTCGGTGTAACTAGGACACGGCGACGGGGGTGCGTGGAGACGGCGGCCACCGCGTGTGCGCGCGTCGCCCTTGGCCTTGGTGCATGCGCATACCGTGTGCGGTGTGCAGCTAGTGGGATCGGATCGGCCCGGCTGCAGCTGTTTCTGTTTGTTGCCAGCGTGGCGCAGCGGCTGGGCCGCAGAGGCGCAGACGACTCACTGGAGTCACTGCCGCCATCCGTCCGTTAGTGATGCATGATCCATGACCATGTTCAAGGCTCCGCTGGCGCCCACGGCCCACCACGTACACGTATGCAGAACGCTGCCACGACGGCGCGTGCTGCGACTCTGCGAGGACGACGCGGCTGCCACGTTCGCCACGACGTGCGTGCCATGCATATCCATGTGATCGATCGAAATCTGGACCACGGTTTCCATGCCAGTCAGGTTTGCAGCCGTCCGCGGAATGGTCCTAGGTATTAGGACGAGAGTGGTACGGATATTTTCCATCCGACCGACCGACCGAAGGCCCTCAGGTCTTAAATGGTACAGTTCGTATCCAAATCGAAAAATAAATATTCGACCGTATCTATATCCACATAACAAAAGTTGAATATCTATTATAGATATGTAATGTATATCAATATCCGATGCATATCCGACATATTTTGTACTTTTCCGTATCTGAATCCGTTCCGATAAAAAATTAAATATTTGTATTCGTATCCGGACATATCCGTCCATACCCTATCCGTTTTCATCCATACTAGGTAAGATGTATGGCCTCAGATGCAGAGCAGGGACATGCTGAATAGTGAATACTCTCCTGACGTGGCTTGTGGTGACGTATTTATCACATTTTAATTTTAATTTCGCACATATCCAAATGACTATAGATGGAGGACTCTGCGGACGAGGTATGTCACATGTGTCATAATTCAACAAATTATTTTTATCTCAAAAAATGTTTCGACAAATTTTCTATATTAAAAGGGTTTTATATTATTCCACAAACCTGCACTATTGCATTAGACGATTAACATTTGGTACTGGTCACGAAACCCTTTTATTACCGGTTTACCAACTGATACCATTGCCCCGATACAAAATGGTCCGATCAGTATTAGTGAGTCTAAACAGTTTCATGCCCAAAAAATAATGCAAAATATATTTTTTAAACCTTCCGCACACGTGTAATGTCACAAGTCACCATACAATTCACGTGGTGTGGTGTGTTTGAACTCCAGACTTTCTTCGGTCTCGTGCATATACATTACTTGCTACGGACCTATATAGCACTTATGGCTGAATAGAAGATGCAATCCTTTAGAAAAAAAAAACCTTTAGATGGTCATTTATCATCGGGTCATAACACCACCTATTACAAAATGTCATCATTTCCGGTGGTATTATAATTCGATACTTAAATGATCTGGCTATTTAGTATTGGTTAGTTAGCTTGTACTGACTTACGACTATATATATCACCGCCCACTATGTTGTGGCGGGCATACTATATATGCTAGATGAGTGTAGCTTTCCTACCTACAAATGCACAATGCTTAGAAACTGGAAAATAAAATGCCCAGTATCTGTTACTTTTTTAAAAGCAACAGTATCCGCTGCTTTTAGTTGGTGTTTTGTTTTATTTAGGTTAGGCTTGGGATGCATCAGGACATGTGGCATGTCTCTCGCAGATGTTGCGTTAGCCATCAATCTTACCAGATGTGTCTATGCCAAATTTGGATAAGTATTGGCAATGTAAGACATCACTGGCAACAAATTACTGGCTAGTGATTCTCATCACAACGGTTTATAAGGTGAAGTCTAACTTGGCATGGTCTCTCAACTTACACCTTGACCATTCATTGGGTCCATATTATATTTTATTACAAATCTAACGATATTAAGACTGGATTATAAAAGTTAAAGATTATTGATCAATTTATCAATCAAATATTGTAAAGTTTGACTGTTTATATCCTTGTGTGCCTTATAAAAGAGGAGGGAGTAAGTAATTAAACATCATCAGCCACTTAGTAATATAAACCTTTGTGAGATATGCATCATTTTGATTTATCTGATTTTGCAAATTAATAACGTATTAGAAATATCATGCCTCAAAAAGCAGCAGGTGAAACAAAATAGATAAGAAATAAAAAAAACAAGAACAGCACTGGAAAAAGTTACTGGTCTTTTGTGAACTGCTAAAGAACCAAAACATCACTCAAATTTCCTGAACCAAGAAAGCTAGGCGACAGGATAAGAGTAAAATATGTTTTTGTTAATGAATTCCAAACATTTCACTGCATAACCAAATGCAAACATTTTTGTTTTCATTATTTCATGATGCTTGATATCAACAGCACTTGTTGGACGATACACAGTTGAAATAGAAACCGATCCCTCCGTTTCGAAATGTACGGCATTTTAGCATGTGTGCATGGTCAAAATTTCCAGCTCTAATTATATGGATGGACGCCATGCTTATCAAATGCTATATCGGAAAGAGAGAGAAAAAAAACACATGCATCTACCACCAGTTACCATAAAAGCAACAAATTCAGTTGTGTTAGCAATAACACACTACTGTGGCATTTTTTAGATAATGCACACTAGTGTGGGATAGCTTGATGAATTCAAGAATTATTTCTTTCCTTCTGAACTTAACAGGCCTAAAAGCTGGCAAGCTGCCAATATGCGGCTTCTCTCTTAGAAAAGCAAATGTGCAACATTTAATATCAATAAATGATCTAGATACATCTCACCGGGCAAACGACAAGTGTTGAAAATGCTGCCATATAAAACATGGTAGCATATAGTGAACATGCAGTTTCTTCACATGGTGCATATTAGCATATAGCTGAATATAATCATTTTATTTTTCAAGTAACTAGATAGAAATCTTTGCGTAGAAGATTTAACTAATTTGTACCCCAACCAGCCTTGTTTAGTTCACCAACTTTCACCAACTTTCCAATCACATCGAGTCACATCTTATCTCACAGACACGTTTACCAATGCACTATTCACACCTCCAACTTCTCCGACTAATAATACCAAGGCTCAATGCTACTGACTCTCAGTCATCCCTTGGGGGTCACGGGCAACCTTACTCTCTGGGATTAAACCCACTGGAGTAAGATTACATCAGACTATAATTTAGTTGAATGACTTTTTAGGGAGAAGGATTAAGCATTGAATGTGGCTCCAGGATGTGTAGTAATAATGTCAAATCAAAATATGTAACAGTCTTCATGTGTATCTGATATTCAAGCTGTCATGTCACCAATATACTTAAGTGCTACAGCAAGAAGGAACCTTTAGACTTTTTTTTGGTGGGATTTTCAGTAGTTAGAGCATACAACAGTGTTACTTTTTTTGCATATATAGTTTATGCATTAGAGACTTAAATGGGCAGAAGGTAACTGAGCGCAACATGATATGGCTCAGGAGAAAATTCCATCATACACGCATTCAAGTTCTTCAGATTTGTTTTCATATCTACAAAAAGTACTCACTATTAGCATACTGGAAAAACAGAGGAAGAGTTGAAAAACATAAGAACAAATTCATAAGGCAAGAAAGTTATAAGTAGATTCTATATTGGAAGATTGGATGGCCACCATTTAAGAACTAATAACCCTCTGGATCAATATAATAATCAGTAAAGAAAGCAAGAAAGAAGCACACCTGGTTTCTTCAAACAAAGCTAAACTTACAGGACTACTGAATCAACCACACTAGCAATAGTTTACATGGTTTTCTTGTGCACATAGCGAATATTGTTTCAGAAAGCAAAAGGAGATTTGACTACTGTTTCAAACAAAATTAAAGCATACCGAATTCAGCTATGTGAGCAATTGCTGCAGAATAGCTAGATGATTTCATCAATCCTTCTAATAAGCTCTAAATGCACATCAGCACTATTTCGATTAGATAAATATGAAGACGTCAATGTGACACTTGTGGACATGCTTGAGCACCCAAATGTAAATGCTCTAGTTGCCATTTTCCAATGCTGAAGTCTCCATGTGGAGTGGGACATAAGGCACAAATGACCACAGACAAGTTTCTGTAACACTGCGGATGACACGAGCGCTCCTGCTGTCCATATTATAGAGCATCAACCTTCCCTGCAACGAATCAAACAAGAAGATCGAATTGCAGTGGGGATGAATGGCAGCTACTCCCACCAAGAGTTCAGACTGTAAATACTCGTCCGCATCAGCAAACAGGCCTTTAGTGTTAACACTGTGCTTCAAAGTCCACCTGCCATGATCCTCCAACACAAAGATTGATACCTTGTAGGTGTTACGATCATCTCTATTCGCATAAAACAAGCGCCCTTGAGAATTCCCAATGAGCTCGACCTCTTTGCTCCGTGGAACATAAACGATTCTCTGTGTCTGTCCTTTCATGTCCATTGCAGCGATTGCGCGTTGGTCGCTAGTGATAAAATGCAGCAAGCCATTGAAATAGGTCCTCCTGCTCCGATGCCCGACAGGAGACCATCCGCTGTTGTGAGGATGGAAAACCCAAACACCCGTTTCAGAGGAGTAGATCTGAACCCCCTCAAAAAGGTCATCTTCGGTAAACCCATCGTCCTCTGCCGCCAGCAATCGGACCACATGGAAATGAGGGGAGACGGCCGGATCGAAGCACAGAATGCTAGCATTGCAGATCTTGCTAATCTTGGCTGATTCCGGCACCGGCGGCAGGGTAGTCCACTTCTCGGTAGCAGGGTTGCAGACGACGTAGGACACGGGCGCCTCGGAACCGGAGGCGCTCCGGGAGTTTAGGAGGACGAGCCCATTGCAGCAGTCCAGCGCCCCGCCGCCGGTGTTTGCGGGCAGGAAGGCGAAATCGCAGAGCGAGGGAGGCCGGAGCCGCCAGTTCCGTGTTGGGGTCGGCGGCGGCTTGGCCAGGCTGACGAACTCACAGGAATCGAATTCGTCGAAGTAGAAGAAGCCGGTGAGGGTCTGGGGCAGCTTCTTGCGGTTGTCGGGGTGGGAGATGAGGTTGCGCCAGGAGGGGGAGACACACTTGAAGCGGCAGATCGACTTGACGGGGACGCGTGAGAGGATGTCGACGATGATGTCGTCGGTGAGGCCGCTTCCGCCGCCGGCTGCGGTGCCGGCGACGATGGGGCTGCGTTTCTTCTTGAAGTCGGGGCCCTCCATGGAGATCGATCGATCTGCTAACGGCTCGACAGATCGTTCCAGAATTTATACGTGGTGAACTGAACAGGGTAGAGCAAGGCCGCGATGGCTGCAGTTTCCGCAGGCTACGGCTTACGGGTGAGAGCCCAGTCGATATCCGAATTCGGTCGATCAATATCAGTTTATATTCTTATTCGTATAACTAAAATTTAATATTTATTATAGATATATATAATGTATATCAATATTAGATATATATATGACATATTTTATATTGTTCGTATCCAAAATCGATCCGATAAAATAAATATCTATATTCGTATCTGCGTATATCCATCCATATCCTATCCATTCTCATCCCTAGCCACAGTGGTCAATTTATTTTTGGAATGGCGGACGGAGGGTTAGTAGGTCACCAGTGGTAATTGGGTTTTTTTTAGAAAAGCGGCAATTGGAAATTTGGAAGGTTGAAATAAGCCGTCCGTGTCAATTTGATCTTACGTGTATGTACCTCTTGATATGAGATCCATGGACCATGTGGTAGAATAATAACACTAAAATCACATATCATTTCCATCGCTAGAGTTAAAGTGAATAAATTGGAGAAACCAAATAGGGTTTTACGGCACTGGTAACAAATGGAAATAACCAATGGAAATAATAGATGTAAAAGAGTATTTCCTTATGAAATGTCTTGTATACACACACATAATAAACACTACTATTGTGAATTCGCTAGAAGAGTCTCTAGTAACATGATTCTTAAAAAAGAAAAAATTATGAAATATAGCTTTCTAAGAATTAAGTTTTACACAGTAGTACGTTCTTTTTTCTTGCATATTAATAACAAAGCTTTCAAATAACAAAATTTTATCAATTTTTATTAGAGGAGCCTACAGAGTCAAGAAAACAAAGTGTGCTGAACTGCTGATTGTGTAGAACCTGTCATCCGACATCATATCCGATTTAATTCTTATAGGCTGGAGTAAAACATTTTTGCATGTATGTTACAATATGATATCTGAATAATAATGGACAAGATCAAATAAAACATACACAAATCCACTGTGAAAAGACAAAAGCAATTGCAGTTCGTAATCAAATATGCACATGTACAATGCATACACATATATGCGAGATGCGAGCATTGTTGCGTCTTATGTAGTCTTCCCTGCAGCGAGAATGGTTAATGACTAGTTGAAATGCATTTCGCTGATCAGACATGTGACAGAATTATTTCCTCGCTGAAATATGCGCATGTACAGTGCATTTCACCACGCTTCTCTAGCTCCTGCTCGCAAACATTATTTGCTACTTTAGCGACTGCAGGCTTTGGGGTGCATCAGGGCATTTTTCGTGCCTGTCATTGGTGTTGCAGTAGTAAATCTTAATGGACATTCAACAAACATGCATTTAAATTGACTATAGCTATTCCACAAACTAAAAAGGACATGGATTTTATGATTCGCGCACCGCGCATCTGCATATGAGGGCACATCAAGTAGGAACCCAGGCCCTGTTTCTGGTTCCAACTTGCATACCTTCTCTACGTAAGTGTTGATCACAGGAGAACAACTTGTATCCTTCCATAGGGAAAGACCAGATCCCTTTGTGGACGAAACACAAATACGTTGAAAATTTCGGAGCATGAGGCATTACCAGCACAATCAAATACTGTAGTATCTTTGTTTGCGGAGCTGCTTCAATCTCAAAACGGTGTTTCAGCATCCACTTTCTCGAAATCCTTCGGAGTCCACATCTGCATCAGGGTGCAGGTGCAATCTTCTTGCGCTGCATATTGCAGGAAGGAAAAAGTCCTTTTTACCTCCCTGGACAATGTGCTGAGTTTAAATTTTCTCCCCAGACCACAAAACCGTCTAACCAGCCCCCTTGAACTTTTGAAACCGTCTATTTCACCTCCCCGAGCTGGATATAAGCGGTTTTGAAGGCGGTTTCTATTTTTCTTTTTTTATTTATTTTGACTGAAACTTTGAAAAATCATAATAAATCTAAGAAAAATTATAAAATCTAAAATTCAATTTTGTTGGACTCCATATAAGTATATAAACACATAAAATATATAATATAATATACTTTAGTATTAAATGTTTTACTATAGATTTAGATCTATTTTTTACTATAGTTAAATATAATAATTCATAAATGCATTTTTTATGGTCCAATCATGGTAAAATTTTTGTGGTAGCCTAGTTATTGTATGATTCAACTATATTAAAAATTTTATACTCACTAGAACATTTATAACTTGGTTTTAGATTTATTTAGAGTATATTTTGCCCTAAATAAATCTTTAAATAATTTATACAAGATCTAATGAGTATAAATTCTTAATACTATTGAAGTATATAACAATTATCTCACCATAAAAATTTTACCATGATTGTACCATAAAAACTGTATTTATGAATTATTATATTTAACTATAGTTAAAAATAGATCTAAATCTATAATAAAAAAACTTTATACTAAAGTATATTATTTTATATATTTTATGTGTTTATATACTCATATGGAGTACAACAAAATTGAATTTTCTATTTTATGACTTTTCTTTTATTTATTATAATTTTTCAAAGTTTCAACCAAAATAAATAAAAATGGAAAAATAGAAAACCGCCTTCAAAACCGCTTATATCCAGCTCGGGGAGGTGAAATAGATGGTTTCAAAAGTTCAAGGAGGCTGGTTAGACGGTTTTGTGGTTCAGGGAGAAAATTTAAACTCAGCCCATTGTACAGGGAGTGAATCCCTCAGACTTGTCCGACCAACCCAAACCGAACTTGTCCTTTTTTTAGGGGAGCCCAAACTGAACTGAGAGCCTGGCAAGGAAATCACACGGCACGCTCGGCCTTCTGGCTCAAATAAGCCCATTTTACAAAGCCCACAGCGGGCAAACCCTTTGCACCCTTTGCTGCCGTGTCTTGTCTATATGAGCACCAGCCCTAGCGTCTCCCCGTTTCATCTCGCAGTCATCCCATCCCCGAGCCGCCGCCGCCGACGCCGACGCGGCGGCGCAAACACTGGCAGCCTTCGCTGCCGTCACTACTCAACGGGGCCCTAGCGTCGATGGATCCTCTCTCCATCTGGATTGTGTTGTTAGGTTTGGTTTCAGGCTAGTTGTTTTGCCGTTTGCTGCATCTGCTCGCCACTGCCCGCTTGGTCATTTGCTTCGTTGCTGCACCTGCTTCTCGCTGGTTGGTAGTACTTTTCTCTTCGTCCTTTGTTGTCATTCTTGTCGCTGCTCGGTTGCATTTTGGACGCTGTTGGGATGGATGCAGATGAGGATTCACAAGTTTATGGGTAATTTGCATCTGAGGCATCTCGGTGATGTCACACCATTTTTCACCATGGAGATCTGATGCGTCCTCTGTCTCAACCCAATCCTTTGAGTAATTGACAAGCACGCTCTGTCTAATGCGTTGAACAATTGACAGTTTCTTCCTTTTTTTGTTTTTATATATGATTTATTTATTGCGGTTTCATGAATACATTTGCCTCTTTCTTTTTTCCCCGTGTTTATGAAATCTTTTGATGTCATTCATGATTCGAAGCTTTGGTGAAATGAGATGAGATGTTGACGAAATTGTTTCCCTATTGGTTTGACTGGCCGCCATGATGGCTCAAACTGTATTAGCTCTATTTGATCATCTCTCTCCTTGATTCAATGTCTTCATTTTTTTTTCGAAAATAATGATTTGTATGTAAGTACCAATCAGTTTGCAGTGCCTTCAATAGATCTTAGTATGACAGCCAAAAAAGGACCACTGTTTTTTTTTGAAGTCGTGAATGGGTACATGCGATGGAGCTAGGCTAATAACCATAAGTTTACTCATATACTCCTTGATGAACAGCATAGGGGGTATAGGAGAGGTGCTGAAGGATGTGACGGAAAATCTAAGTTGGAAAGTGCTTTGGCTTTCTTCTGGCGGCGAACAAAAAATGCAGTTTTGAATTTCTGGATTACTTGTCAAGCTGTTTTTGTGATGTCACACCCTTTTCACCTTGGAGATCTGACCCATCCATCCAAATGACGCTTTTAATTTGTTTGTTTTTTTGTTTTCTACTGTTGCTTTTATATTTTAGTTTATAATAATCAAATTCAAACTTTTTAATTTAAAAATTGAAATATGTTTGGAACTTTGGATACGTTGGTGATAGATGATATGATGACGAATTTGTTTCCCTATTGGTTTGATCGGCCGCCATGATTGCTCGAACTGTATTAGCTCTATCCGATCATCTTTCACTCAATGTATGTGATTAAAAAAAGTTGGATTTAACAATTTGTATCAACTTCTCAGGTAGATTATTCTTTTTTTTAGAGCGAATTGAAGTTGAACCTTGTCTTGAAAGAAATTATCATTGCTGTATTTCCGTTGGTCGAGTTTTTTTTTTTTTATAAAACAGAGTTTTATTCGTGAAACAAAAGCACAAACCACATTCAGCAGGGGAAGGAATAGCTGTTCACTGCGTTGAGTAGTGTTGGGCTGGCATTTGATAAACAGTGGAAGGGCTGAACTCAAGCCCGGTTAGGATTTGCACTGTGCTGGCAAACATTATTCAGCTCTGATAAAACAAAATGTATGGTGAGCTACATATAATTTTGATCTTAGACAGGAAATACATTTTTCTGGAAATGGGAGTCCATTTTAAACCCATTTGAATCAGATAGATTTTAGACTGCCTCCTCCTGGTTTACGCTTTGTTGGGGCTGAAGGATGTTATGGAAAATCAAGTTGGGAACTGCTTTGGCTTTGTTCAGGCGGTGAACTTAAAATGCAATTTTTGAATTTCTTGATTACAGTATTTGCTAAGCTGTTCTTGGATGCAGATGATGATACACAAGTTTTAATGGGTAATTTGCGTCTGAGGCATCTCTGTGATGTCACACCCTTTTCACCTTGGAGATCTGACGCATCCATCCAAATAATGTTTCTAATTTGTCTATTTCTCATTTCTTTCTCTTTTGTTGTTTTCTACTGTTGCTTTATATTTTAGTATATAATAATCAAATTCAAACTTTTTTTGAAAATTGAAATATGTTTGGATACTTTGGTGATAGATGATATGATGACGAAATTGTTTCCCTATTGGTTTGATTGGCCGCCATGATGGCTCAAACTGTATGTGAATTTAACAAATTGTATCAACTTCTCAGGTAGATTATTCTTTTTCTAGAGTGAATTTAATGTGAACCTTGTTGCTCGGTGTTCTATGTGATAAAAAAGTTGTTCACTCTAAAAAAAGAATTGGTGTTGTATGTCAACTTCTCAGCTGTTGTATGTGATAAAAAAAAGTTGGATTTAACAGCTGCAGCAACAAAGGACGCAGAGGAAACCTTTTGCTCCGGCTGGCACCGGCTCCTGACCATAACCAGGTTACCAGGGTGATTCACACGATGCAAACTGTGAGGCGATCCAACAACAATATCTTTCATATCCTAGTATTGGGTGTTTCAACTGCAGATCAGATTTCCCTTATCTGGAAGGGAGTTTAGGGAGCTCGTCACTCCTTTTGTCCATCTGGCGGAGTATATGCTCCAAGCTACTGGGCAGCCCTGTGCGGCTGTGCTGTGTGTGAGACATGGCGAAGAGTAGAATTATGTACTTCATTTGTAAATGTACAATCAATAGTAGAAATTGGTATCTAGATGGCGTTGAGTCATTGTAACCTAGTGCTTGTGTTCAAGGGAAGGTATGGACAGAGCGGAATGCGACTGTTCGTGAAAATGTTGAGACTCCAACTTTCCAGTTTTGGACAAAATCAATGTAGAAGCGCTATCATGGGCCACAGCAGGCCTCAATGTAGAAGCGCTATTATGGGCCACAGCAGGCCTAAAGCACTTGTTAATTGTGATACTGCTTTACCATACCAGCCATTCCTGAGCACCACATCTGCACCATGTTTGAGTATATAGCCTTTGTTGTTTTTTACCTTGTACAGGTGTAAAGGGCTTCTAGTGCTCTTGTGTTTACTCCTCCGTTCCAAATTGTAAGTCGTTTGACTTTTTTGCCCCCAAATTTGACCACCCGTCTTATTCAAAAAATTTGTGCAAATATAGTCAAATTTGATAAAAAAAAAGTCAAATATTGTAAGTCATTCTTAAAATTCTTTTATTACTAAAGCTAGTCATAACAAAAAATATGATATTTTGTAAAAAAAATTGAATAAGACGAGTGGTCAAAGTTGGGGCAAAAAAAGTCAAACGACTTACAATTTAGGACGGATGGAGTATTTGTTAAATCTGACATTCTGTTTTTAATGTAATAAGCAGCTGTCCTTCATGTTCATTTTTTTTAAAAAAAATACACAATAGAAAAGGATGGCACTGTCTATTGGGATTGAAAAAAGTGCAATGTATAGCTTGATTGTGCTGAAGTTGTTGCAACATACTATAGCTTAGATACACGCTTTACACTCATTCTTGGGAATGAATGGAGTGGCACAAAGTAGTAGAGCTGATTTTCGGTGGACACCAAGTCCAGGCGCCTCTATCATGTCCACCTCTTTGGTACCCTCCGGCAGAGACCAATCGAAGTGGTAGAGGAGCTGCACGAGCACCGTCTCCAAAACAGGGAGCCCATAGGCAATGCCAACTCATAGCTACTCCCCATGAAATCAACTGCGCTATCCTTGAACCGTTCGGGCTTGAATTCGTCAGCGTCATCACCCCAGTATTTCTTGTCCCTTCCAATTGCCCACACGTTCACGATCACACGAGACATAGCTGGAATCACGTAGCCCTCGATCTCACACGACTCGACGCTCTCCCGTGGGACCAATAGTGGCACCGGTGGGTGAAGCCGGAGAGTCTCCTTGATGACGAGCTTCAGATAGGGGAGACTTGTTGCCTGCAGGTCGGCCTCTGTGACGGACACCATGCCACGGAACGCCTCCCGGATCTCGCCCTGCAGCTTATCCATGACCCTCTTGTTTCGCATCAGCTCCGACATGCCCCAACTTAGCGTTGATGCCAGCGTCCTCGTGCCAGCCGTGAACATGTCGAATATGATGGCCTTGATGCTGTCTTTGTTTAAGTTGAACCCCAAACCACCTCGCTCTTGAGAGGCAATGAGAACGTCGACTAGGTTCTCATCAGCATCAGCATCAGCAATGCCGCCGCACCGGACCTGCTTCTCGTCTCGGACGCGCCTCCGTTCCTCTATGATCTCCTCCAGTGTGGCATCCACCACCTTGTGGACATCTTCGAGGGCGCGAAGCATGCCGGTGATGGTGGCAAGCACGGGTTGCAGGGTTGGGAAGAGGTCGGGGATCTTGAACCCATTGGCGAGAGTGACAGCGGTGTTGATCGCCGACAGGTACTCCTTGGTGTTCCTCAGCTTCTTCCCAAACGATGCGCGGGACACGACGCTGATCGCCAGGTCCAGGAACATCGCGCTGAGGTCCACTGGCGTCCATGGCCCGGCCTCTCGCACCCTCACCACTTGACTCGCCATCTGCTCTCACGTATACACAGGAAGGAAAACACGTACACAATATATATGTGAGAATCATTTCTGAGAGACACCAACTTTGGCAAATGCAAAACTGAAGAGAGATGATCACCTCTTGTTCACGAATGTGTCGGAAGGTGAGGACGCGCTTGGGGCTGAGGACCTCGGCGGCGCAGAGCCGCCGGAGCTTGCGCCAGTACTCGCCGGAGGGCGAGAAGAGGATGTCGGCCCAGCCGTAGAGCACGATCTTGCCGGCGAGGAGCTTGGGGCGCGTGGCGAAGTTGGCTTCGTGCGTCCTGAGCACCTGGCGTGCGACCTCCCTGGACGACACGACGACGAGCCGGACCTCGCCGAGACGGAGCATAATGAGCGGGCCGTGCACGCGAGCGAGGTCACGGAGGGCGTGGTGCGGGAGCACGTTCACGAGGTGGTGCATGCTCCCGATGACCGGCAGGTTCCATGGGCCCGGAGGGAGCCTCGCCTTGGGCCTGATCTGGTAGAACCTGATGATACGGACTAGAGCGATGGCGAGGATGGAAACCAGGAGAGACTGGAACATCAGTTTGTGGTGCTCCATGGCTAGCTTGGAGACAAATTTCGTAATGCTGTGTATTAGCTGACAAATGTCTCAATAATGTTTAGCCCAGCAACTCGATCGGGAGCTGCTCTGCGTGCATGTTGGTTATGGGCGTGTACTATATATATACACACATCAGCTGCTTCAAGATTGTGTATGTTGTCTTGTGCAAACCAACTATAAAAATGTATGTTGCTGACTGGTGGTTATTATTAGCATGACCTAATCACCTAAGTACTATTGGGCCGGCCGTAACTGTATTCTCTGCTCTGTCGGGTTGGAAAAGAATTTCAAGAACCTTCAACAAGAACTCCCAAAGTGGTTCCTCGAGTTGCAAATGAAATATAATGGAGGAATGTACTCGATGGAGACAGGTAGGTTGTTTAGTTAGGGCTTCTGTGGTTGCTAAATTATATTAGCCTATCTCTTGTTTTAGTTTTCTGGGAGTAGCTGTAGGGGGGAGTAGCTTCTCTCGGCCCGCTGCTATTTGATCCTGCAGACCTCCTTAAATATATAAGAGTAAAGTGCATCCACCATACATGACGTTGCCTTATTGTTTTATTTTTATCCAACAAGTTGTAAACGTTGCACACACATGCATGAAGTTGCATCGTTGTATCATGTTGGTCCAACAAGTTGTAAACGTTGCACACACATGCATGAAGTTGCATCGTTGTAACATTTTGGTTCAACAAGTTGCAAATACTAAGCATCGACTCAGGCAGCTACTTTATTATCATGACAATTGAATAGAATTTTTATAGGCTATGTCAGTACACACTACGATGTAAGCATGGTTTATGTTAATTTTATGTTTTAGACCTTATGTTTTTACATCCTGCTCTTATACCCTTCCAAATCCTCATTAGCATGCCACACCTACGAATACGGATTTCTAATGTACATTGGATTGTATATGCACACCGTGAACTAATTGTATGGTGGGTGCAGTATTTGCAATTTGTTGGACCAAAATAATACAAAGATGCAATTTCATGCATGTGTTTGCAACGTTTACGACTTGCTGGACCAAAATGATACAGCGATGCAACTTCATGCATGTGTGTGCAACGTTTACAATTTGTTGGACCAAAATGAAACAATGAAACAACTTCATGTATGGTGGATGCACTTTACTCAATATATAAAGACGGCAAGACGCGTATGCATTCCCTGAGAGTATATTAATATTTTGCTCTGATTGAGACAGTAAGAAATAAACTAGCATATATAATGAAAAAACATATTCTGACAATCATGAATATATATTGTTATGCTGAAGTGACTCAACATATCAGGACGGCAATGCCTCCACAAAATCTTCAAGTGGGTGACGGCTCCCTCTTCAAAAGTTGACCTATTGATAGCATGGTGCAGATAGATTTTTTTTTAAAGAACAGGCACGAGATGTAGAAGACTTATTCAAAACACCAGATAAGAAAAAAGATTAAATAAAAGTTCTGCCTTCATGAACAAATCGGCCAAACCAATGACTTCACTTAAAGCCAAAATAGATTGGAGGGTATCCAGATGAAGAATCATATAAAGAGAACTAAAATAATAGTTAGATGATGCATCAGTGGTGAAACGGAATGATCTGGTGAAAGCAACCATTTTCTTCCTAGAGATGGCAACAGGCTGAAAAGGTACGGTGGATTGATGGTTTATTTATCAGTCACACGTTTCTCTTGGATCAAAATTTCATCCAAAATATCTTTCTATTACTAATCATATATTCGTTTTAGACAAAGCGCTAGGGAAACATAGATACATTCGATATATTCTTGAAAATATCCAGTTATAAAACTTGTGGACTCAATCACAAACAATGAACATAGGATCTAATTATTTATAAATCACTCACATTTTCCATTATGAAAATCAACTCACAGTAAAGGACTCCAGAACAACATTGCCTTGCTTATTCCATATGCTTTGGACCTAAAGTTTCTGTTCTATCTCTACAAGTTATGAGGCAGGTTTTTTATAAAAAAGGTAAGAAAACATTTTTATGTCATGAATGACTACACATATATAGAGGGAGCATATATGGTGAAAATGGGCAGATGATTGAAAAATAATAGTAAAAGAAGTTAAATAAATGCATACTTAGAGTTAAAAAAGAAAAGAAACTTATGCACCCGTTGCTTACGTGAAGATATATTGTGTGACAAAAGCTGAGGTTCAAAGTCATTCTAATTTAATTCAAACAAAAAATGATACTTTTTGGGTGAATATATAGGCGGACAGAAAAATATCATCCCGTACTGCTATCATCAGAATTTTTTTTTCACTTTTGTATGGAGATTAAACAAGAAAGGATTTGAATCCCAACATTCAATAAGTTTATCAACACATCAACTATAGGCATTCCAAGTATAATTTCTTTCTCTGAAACTCCAAAGTAAACTTCTTGATAAACTTTCACTATTCTCAAATGATCACTCTTTTTCACACAAGATGAACCCCTACATACACAATGAATATCAAGAGTGTGATGAAAACAATCAACAAAAATGACAAGAACTCTACTTCAATAGAGAAATTTAGTTACAAAATGTAATAAATATATCAAGGATCCTGTCTTTGATGCTCAAGCTAAGAAATCTTGGATGGTTCTGCCTTTGATGAAACCATATTCGTTGAGGTGAATGACCTTTAGGATTACTTGCTGCAGACGATTGACCAACAACCTTGTCAAAAACTTGAACGCCAATTAAACAAGCAAATTGGACTAAAGTCACTAAATGTTATATAGGATGAGAGTTAATAAGGAGTTGTTGATACTTTGTATGTCCAGACTCCCAGCTGCAAAATGAATACAATGTCTGATCATATCATCCTTAATTATGTGCCAGCATTTCTTGAGAAAACCCCCATTGAACCCATTTGGACCTGGAGCAGGATCAGGGGTATATCCTTGAGTACTAGTAGAATTTCTTCTGAGGTGAAGGGACTATCTAAAGATGGAAGGTCAACTCTGTGAAGGCGGGTTTGCAAATCGTATAGAATTCCATTAAAATTAGATACTCCCAAGTCCCAACCTAAGAATACCAGAGAGCTTCAGCCAATCCTTTCATTAGGAACAAAGCAAATACATTGTTCCTTGGTGACTAATCATGGACGAGAAGCCATGCAATATATGTTGTTGATCCACGCTAACATGGTGGTGCTACAACTTAATTGTACACATATACATGGATGCCATTTAGCTCATACAAGTACATGGCACCCTGTTTTCAGGATCAAACGGAGTAGCACATACTAGGAGAGGTGACTTGCGGCGGACACCAATGCCAGGCGCCTCTGTCATGTCAACCTCACTGATGCCCTCTGACAGGGACCAATCGAAATGATAGAGGAGCTGCACGAGGGCCATCTCCAACACGGGGAGCCCATACGAAATGCCAGGGCACATCCTTCGTCCAGCACCGAACGGTATGTACTCATAGCAGCTCCCCATAAAATCCATGGTGTTATCCTCAAACCTCTCGGGCTTGAATTCTTCGGCGTCGTCCCAATACTTAGGGTCTCTTCCCATAGCCCATGCGTTCACGATGACGCGGGACCTTGCTGTAATCTTGTAGCCCTCGATCTCGCAGGCGTCAATGCTCTCCCGAGGCACCAAGAGTGGCACCGGCGGATGAAGCCGGAGCGTCTCCTTGATTACAAGCTTTAGGTATGGCAGGTTGGCACCCTGGATGTCCACCTCCGTGACGTCCGCCTTGCCTCGGAACGCCTCCCGGATCTCATGCTGCAGCTTGCACATCACCCTCTCGTTCCGCATCAGCTCCGACATGGCCCAGTACAGAGATGATTGCAAAGTCCCCGTCCCAGCCGCGAACATGTCAAATATAATGGCTTTGACGCTGTTCCTGTTTAGGTAGAACCCTGAGGAGCCCTTCTCATGCAACCCGATTAGGATGTCGACGAGGTTCTCGTCCTCGACGGTTGCGTTGCCGCCGGACCTCGCCTTCTCGTCCCGGACGTGTCCCCTCTCCTCTATGACTGCCTCCAGTGTGGAGTCCACCGTCCGGTGGACGTCCTCGAGGGTGCGACGCATGCCGGTCACCGCGGCGAGCACGGGTCGCCAGGTGGGGAAGAGGTCCGGGATCTTGAACCCACTGGCCAGAGCGGCGCCGGCCTTCATCGCCGCGAGGAACTCGTTGGCGTTCCTCTGCTTGTTGCCGAAAGACGCCCGGGAGACGATGTTAATCGCCAGGTTGTAGAACATGGCGCTGAGGTCGACGGGCGTCGATGGCCCGGCCGCTCGTATCCTTTCCACATGACTTGTCATCTGCACGTACACATATAATCAAGCCAGAGCAAAAATATGTATCTTTGTCGGACGTCGAATGCGTAAACAGCCACGCTGATGGTGAGCACGCGCAGACCTCTTGCTCCCTAATGTGCCGGAAGGTGAACACGCGCTTTGGGCTGAGGACCTCGGCGGCGCAGAGCTGCCGGAGCTTGCGCCAGTAGTCGCCGGACGGCGAGAAGACGATGTCGGCCCAGCGGTAGAGCACGATCCTGCCCATGAGCACCTTTGGGCGGGTGGCGAAGTTGGCGTCGTGCGTCTTGAGGACCTGGCGAGCCATCTCCCTGGACGACACGACCACGAGCCGGACCTCGCCGAGCCGGAGCATCATGAGCGGGCCGTGCACGCGGGCGAGGTCACGGAGGGCGTGGTGCGGGAGCACGTTCACGAGGTGGTGCATGCTCCCGATTACCGGCAGGTTCCACGGGCCCGGCGGGAGCCTCGCCTTGGGCCTGCTGATTTGGTAGAGCCTGATGATCCGGATGAGCGCGATGGCGAGGATGGAAACCAGGAGAGATTGGAACATCAGTTTTTGGTGCTCCATGGCTGGCTTGGAGACAAATGTCGCAATGCTGGTCTACGCGATGGGGAGCTGCTCTGCGTGTTGTTTGTAAGCGTGCACTATATGTCTATATATACATATGCTGTTCCAGGATATATTGTGTATGTTGTCTTGCACAAATCAACTATAAAAATGGATGTTGCTGACAGGTAGTTATTAGCATGGCCTAAGACCGAAGTATTATTGGCCATTGGGCCGGCCGTAACTTTATTCATTTTCTGCTCTGTCTGGTTGGAAAAACAATTTCAAGAACCTTCCAGAGCGGTTTCTCGGGTGGCATATGAGATGATCATGGAGGAATGTATCCGATGGAGACAGGTATGTTCTTTAGGCCCCGTTTAGATTGCAAAACATTCCCCAAAAAATCACTATTCATCTAACTTTTTCCTATCTATCCCACCTCTTCCACTCACATAACACTATTCATCTACAATGTTTTTTTGGTGAACAATGCATTTTCGAGGAATCTTTCCCCAATCTAAACACACCCTTAGTCAGGACTTCTGTGGTTGCTAATTAAATTAAATTAAGCCTATCTCTTGTTTTAGTTTTCTGGGGGTAGCTGTGGGGGGAGTAGCTTCTCTTGGCCCGCCGTCGCTGTTTCACCTTCCCTCCTTAAATATATAAACACGGCAAGATGTACACATTCCCTGAAACTAGTATATGTTAAAGAAACATCTTCTGACAATCATGAACATATATTGTTATGCTAAAGTGACGCAACAAATCCGGACGGCAATGCCTCCACAAAATCTTCAAGGCCTCCCTCTTCAAAAGTTGACCTCTTGATAGCATGATGCAGATGTTTTTTTTTTGAACCAATAGACACGAGATGTAGACCTTATTCAAAATACCAGATAAGAAAAGGAGTAAATAAAAAGTTCAGTCCTCGGGAATGAATCGGCCAAATCTATAACTTCACTCCAAGCCAAAGAAGGTTGGAGGGTATCCGGATGAAGAATATAGAGAGATCACAACAGGCAGAAAGGGTATGGTGGAGTGATGGTCTATTTATCACTCTCACATTATATTTCTCTTGGATCGAAATTTCATATCTCATACCTTACTACTACTGATCATAGACCCTGTGTTTAGTTCCAAAAAGTACTTTTTACTTCCTATTCACCCTCCTCACAGAACACGTTTTCTAGAAAATTTCTTTTCCACCTTTTTTTATTCATACCCCTCACATAACATATTTCAAAAAAAAAGTATTTTTTCTCTCCCAAATACGTGAGCGGCCCGAACCGGGAGAAATGCGAGAGGCGGAGAGAGAGCCAGAGGCCCAGAGACCGAGCCGAAAAGGTCTGTTTGGGCCATTGCAGCTCGGGTGGTTGCTGCCTTGCTGGGAGTTTAGGGGGGCACAAAATGCGTCAATAGCTAACAGAGACACAACCCAATGGCCCAATCGCATCGATCGTTTTCATGTGAGTAAACGGTTTCAAGTGTGTCTGGAAGATGGAACCCTCGGGTCCTGGGTTTTACAAGATAAACTTCGATGCTTCCTACCATCAGAGTTCTGGTTCTGGTGGCTGGGGCTGTGTAGTGAGAAATAATATGGGAAATGTTCTCCATGTAGGACTTAGAAAGCTGCAAATATTATCAAGCCCTCCACATGCAGAAGCTGAAGCTGCAACGCGCAGTATTGAGCGAGCTGTTCTATTGGGGATCACTCATGTTGTCCTGGAAACAGATGCTACAATTCTTGGGAAAGCTTTGAGAACATCAGCTTGGGATGGAAGTCAATATGAGACTTTATTTAGGAAAATGAGAGACTTGCTATTTTTTGAGTTTACAAGTTCTGTAATCTCCGTTTGTACCGTTTGTAGTAGAAATTGTAATCAAGTAGCGCATAGCTTGGCAGCCCATGGTGCTAGTTTGTCTGATGTTTTACCTTTGTTCATGGACCAAGCACATGACTTTGTAACTCCTTTCGTCTCAAACCTGGAGAAGAGTTTTAGTGGAAGCATATGTTTCCGTTTGAAAAAAAATAATGTGTCTTGAATGTTTCGACGGGACCTCTACCGGATAATATCTTTTGGCTGGGTCGGTCACAGTGTCGAGTGCTACACGGCTACTGCTATCCTTCCTCCCGCGCAATCCATCGCGCCATGGCCGTCACTCCGCCGCCGCCTCGCTTCCAGCCCTCCCTCCACCTCCAAGACACCACGCCGAATCCCTCGCCTAGCCATAGGACTCCCCGGCCGGCCCCGACCACTGAGACGCTCCGCCGCCGCCTCCTCCGTCGGGGCGTCTCCCCGACTCCCAAGATCCTCCACGCACTCCGCAAGAAGGAGGCGCTCAAGGCCCTCCGCCGCGCCAGGAAGGACATCGCAGCCGCAGCCGCGGCGGCGCAACACCCGCGCGAGGAGGCGCTTGCGGTGGCGGAGGAGGATGAGGAAGAAACCCGCTTCCGTGCCGCCGCCGCGGAGTACCGCGCGCTCGTGGGGCGGCCCTGGGACGGCGCCGCCCGCGGCGTGGCATTACCGCGCGGTGGTGGCAGGGAGGAGGGGGGTCTCGAGGGCCTAAAGGAGATGCTCGTGGCGAGGAGGGGCGACGGGTTCCGTTGGTTACTGGACGATGACATCGAGAACGAGGCAGCGGAGCGGAACCAGCAGAAGCGTCCTGGCACCGGCTGGGATTCGGAGGCCGAGGACGAAGATTTGAAGATCCAGTTGCTCGTCACCAGGTATTTCTTCTCTTGCTATGTCAGGCTATCTGTGATCATAGTTTGCCATGTTTACATAATCACCGTGGTAGTACAATGAAAGATGGGAGAATTGGTTGGTCTGTATAAGTGTATATTGAATCCTCGAAATTATGAATTACAAAATAATTGACAGGAAGTCAAATATTATAATGTTACTTGTGAAATAACGGAGAATGGAATGAACATTGACCTGTAAAGAATTGTGTAAAAGGAATATTCCTGTCACTTCAGGTTCCTGTGATTTGGAAGTTCTAACTTAAAACATTTTGTAGACCAATGGATGCAAAATTACATTGATAGACTGCATAAAAAGAATAACATTAGTTTTAAAAAATACATTGTTGCATCAAATCTCTATGGAATAAAAGAACAAATATCCTATATTTTGCAAATTTTAATAATAGTATTTGTTCCAAAAAACATTTTTCTTCATCGAGCAGGCAGTTAAGGGGAAGGCGTTAGTTTACTGTTTGCTTGGTGCGTATCTTTCATACATCTGATCTCTTCATATTGAATTTACATGATTATACTTTATACCGTATCTCTGTACCATGTTAGGTTTCAGTTCAATAAATTGTTTGTCATACATGATCTTATACAATCAGAGGTCAAAAAATGTCATACATTATTGAATAAAGAAATTTTCCCATTAGGCTGAATGAAGACTCCTTAAGTTTCCGTGATTGGAGGCTTACTAGAATGATGAAAAAAGCTAACCTCATATACAATGAAGATAATCTACTAAGAATACTAGATGGGCTTGAAGCACAAGGCAACTGGAGGCAGGCTCTAGCTGTTACTGAGTGGGTGTATAATGAAAATAGTTACAGGCATCGGAAAAGCAGGTACTTCCATTTTTCTTAGTCCAATTTATTCACATAGTTTCATGTTTTTTTTTTGTTCCAACTTTTTCATGTCTTGCTTCCCCAGCCATCATGAGGAGCATATCTGCAAACATTGTTCTTGTAGATTGATAATTCCCATGATTTACATCATTTTTCTATATCTAGATTTGTGTATACAAAGTTACTCTCGATCCTTGGCAAATCATTGAGGGCAACTGAAGCACTTCGAGTTTTCACCATCATGAGGGTACAGTCCTTTTCCTGTTAACTTGTTCCTGCTGCCTCCAGAAAATAGAAAATCTGATCTAAATATTTCATTTTGCTTCGTAATTTACATTAGGGAGATGCTCAAATATACCCTGATATGCCTGCATACCATAGTATAGCTGTAACACTTGGTCGAGCTGGTCTTCTGAAGGAGTTAATCAAGATTATTGAGTATATGAGACAGAAGCCCTCAAAGAAAGTAATGAAGATGCGACGCAAAGATTGGGATCCTTCCTTGGAGCCAGATGTACTCATTTATAACTCGGTGAGGACTGCGTCTTGCCCTTTGTTTTCGTTCGTTTTACCTAATTCTCTCTCTTCAGAAATATTTTTCTTAAAATATTCTTTTTCGTTTCCCTGATGTTGTAGGTACTTAATGCTTGTGTTCTATCACAGCAGTGGAAAGGGGTATTTTGGGTGTTTCAACAAATGAGAATTAGTGGTGTACCACCTACAGGAGCAACTTTTGGGTTGGCCATGGAAGTAAGCTTCAGTTTTAATACAATTTGGAAACATTGTATCGTGCTTGTTAGTTGTGTTCCGTCTTTGCAAATCACTTTTTGAGTTTATAACGAGGACAGCTTCAACGATGTTATGTTTACCTTATTTTTTTTTATATTGGTATCAATGTGCTTATCCTTTTAGTTTGTGATAGATCTTACACTGTTGGATTAACTAGGACTACCTCTTTATGGAAGGGAACTTAAGAGTAGTCTAGAATTCTATCTTCTTTTATTTTAGATCTGTACATGGTTTAGAATTTCTGTGCTAGCATTGTTACATGCACATGTCTTCTCCTGTCTGTATTTCTCTTTATCTAAACTTATTTATTTTCTTTGTCATATGTGTGTCTCTTTATCTCATATCCTGGGTCATTTAAGAACAGTATGCTCAGATATTCCTAATGCTACGTCTTTTCCAGTTAAGTCTACTCTCAAGTAAAGCAACTATATGATATTGATCCAATTGGACTAATATAAGGGTGTTTCTTCTTTAGAGCTTAGTTAATATGGTCACATGCTGTGGTGTCTTACCATACTTATTAACGCTACCATTTGAAGGTCATGCTCAAAGCCAAGAAATATGACTTTGTCCAGAAGTTCTATGAGAAGATGCAGAAAAATGGTGTAACTCCAAGAGCAATAACTTACAAAGGTAATATTATGTAAGCATATTGTGATATAAATCTTTACATGGAAATTGATAGCCAGTATAATTTGTGCATAACAGTGCTTGTAAGAGCATTGTGGGAACAGGGTAAAATTAATGAAGCAGTTGAAGCAGTCAATGACATGGAACAAAGAGGAGTTGTTGGAACTGCAAGCGTTTACTATGAACTAGCTTGCTGTCTCTGCAATCATGGAAGGTGGAGAGATGCTATGTTACAGGTTTGCAACTGTTATGTTTTATGCTAAAATTTTATTGATATTAAAGCCTCGATAGGGGCGAATTCGATTATCAGTAATTGCAAAGTGAAAAGGAAGTAGTCTTGTTCCTTGAACTTTTATCCAAATCTGATCTTCAACATTAAAATCATAAAGTCTTTAAATCTTTGCCTTCTAATTTCACTACCAGATCAAATAACCCTGCGCTCAACTTCTGCTGTACTGCCCTACATGGGTGTGCGTGTGCGTATGCGTGTGCGTGTGCTGTACTCTTTGTGTTCTTCTTAATGCAATGATATACAGCTCTCCTGATGGCAGCCTAGTTGCATTTTTTTCTCTTCCATATAAGCTGAGACGGGTCAGCCATTGGTTTCTTCTCTTCCCTCTTTCCCCCCCCCCTTCATGTATCCCTGTTTTTATGGGTGTGCTCCATCCACAACGTATTTATGGGTGAACAAGTATTCGACCTGCTCCATCCACAACGTATATATTCATTTTTTCAAGTTTCAGCATATCGGAAAAAGCCTTAAGAACTGAATCCTTGTCTTTGCCTCTCTCTTGTTTTGCCATCATGGAGCCAAATCAGTCTGCAGGTGTCTTGACATCAATTTTAAGATCCCGTTCCCCATCTTTCTTCTTTGCATTTCTATGGGTGTGCATGTCGGAGGTAGTTGTGTTGATATGTATCCTTTTGTATTAGGTGTGTGTATCATCATTCTGGCTGCTGCTCCTAGGCAAGGGGCACAGATACCTCCTTGGCGCAAAATAGTCACACACACACATTGCCTGTTCTAAGAACCAGATCCTCCCACCAGTGTCAGAAAGAGAGGAAACTAAGGAGCCAGGCTGATAGATAGCCTCATCATTTTGGATAATTAATTGTAAGCTTTAGTATACTGATCAGAAGCCGTGTGCAATAAAATTTGGTGTTGTTTCCACACAGGGGCTTATTTGAACTTGTATTTAACACTTCGACGATGATTCCTATGATTTAAAACTTGCATCTGCTCGTGTGGGAAATGACTAACCTTGTTATCTATCAAGGTCATTATTGTAATTGGGAAATAGCTATCTAGATTCTTTCCACTTACAAAGGGACGATGCAGTATAAATTTCGACAACTCTTGTTATATGTTATTAGTGAGATTAAAATTATCTTTTAGCATTTAATTGGTCATGTTGTGGTTTGGTGTTTTGTCTTCATTATAGCCCAACTACTGCACCCTTTATTTACTAAATTATCGTATGAAATATTTTTCTTTGGCAATGACCAGATAACCCTTTTATCTTTCTTTTTGAAAGACCATGTCACACTTTATCACTTGGCAAGGTCAAATTTATACAAAAGTAAGCAACCTAGACAAAGATGAAATGTGCTTATTAAGGTTTTTTTTTCCAGGTTCACAAGCTGAAACAGCTTCCCCTCACCAAACCACTGGAGTACACATTTACTGGAATGATCTTGGCCTCATTTAATGGTGGACACTTCTATGAATGTATTTCAATATTTGAGTCAATGAAGGACTACTGCTCACCAAATATTGGGACTATAAATGCCATGTTAAAAGTTTATGGACGTTGTGATATGTTTGGGAAGGCAAAGGACTTGTTTGAAACAACCAGGGCTTGTTTCTCAAATTCTCAGACATTTGGCCATGAGCATTCATCACTTACACCAGACGCATATACATATAGCTGTATGCTTGAAGCATCTGCTTCTGCCCAACAGTGGGAATACTTTGAATATGTGTATAGAGAGATGGCTCTTTCTCATCACTACCTAGATCAAAGCAAATATTCATGGTTGCTCATCAAGGCATGTAGAGCTGGAAAGGTAATGGCTGCTACGTACAATCTCTGTTTTTTAATACATAATTCTTATTTCAATTCATATTGGAGTACTATGTTATAACCAAATACTGAATTATGTTGAACTAGTTCTACGCTTTTTCATGTTGTTATGCCAATCTTTTCTCTATATTTTATTGAATATATACAAAACTATGCAATAAAATTGATGTACTTAGATATACAAAACTGATATCTGATTGTTATAGTCTTGTCCACTAATTTTTCTACCAAATAATACCCTGCATTCAAGGGGATGTGTCATGTTCAGTGCTGCCCTGGTATATCCATATATGCACCACTATCATCATGATATCATCTTCAGAGTTTTATGACTGGGGACATATCTGGTGGAAACCAAACTCTCGTGGAAACTATGGAAACTTCAATCTGTGCAACACGATGTTAATCCAAGGGCCCGTTTATGGAAGGTGGCAGGGGTGATTTGCAAAGTTCAAGGAGGCACTTTTGCAAATCACCCCTCCCACCTTATCTGAGCACGCCCTTGGATCATCATCGTGTGACCTAGATTTAAGTTTCCATAGTTTCCACGGAGAGATTTGTTTTTATAGGATACGTTGCCTTTATGATTTATTCAACTAGATGGAGACATGTAACACACTTACAGCTTCATGCAAAAGTTTTTTTTTAAAAGATTAACTTCATGCAAAATTAGTTGTCAATTTCTCTAATTGTAAGAGTGGCCAAAACAGGAATTATTTATTCTCTATGATTTGGTGTGCAGTCATATTTGCTGGAGCATGCACTTGACTCAATACTTGAAAGAGCAGAAATACCTGATGCACAGTTGATTGTTGAATTGATATGCCAGTCTATTGCTCAACGGGATTATGGAAGGGTTCTGCAGCTCTTGAATATTATGACTGAGGCTTCAATCAAAATCAATGAAGTGGAGTGGGCCAACATACTACAGCAAAATGTGCATCAATTCAGCGTTGATGCTCTTCAGGACATTATAAAGTATCTCAGCAGCAGTGGTAGTATCAATGCAGATCCTGCACTTAGTTTTGTGAAAGCACTTGGGTCACAATGTGAGACAACTTCAATGAAGAGCACATGTTTGCTGGTAGATGGTTCCAGTACTCGACAGTGTGAATGCTCATTGCTAGTGAATGAAGGCAAAACTCTAAGGAACAATCTAACAGAGCAGGATCAGCTCACTGACACATGCAAGAACTTGTGCACTAACGAACATCTTGACGTCCCTCATTCTGATAGAGACGATATCCCTCAATTAGATGTTGCTGCTGTCATGAGCAGGGACATTTCATTAAGCCGCCCACGATTGGAAAATATAAATGGGCAATGTGACCTTGGGCATTGGGGTCCACAGGTATCAGCAATTGATGAAGTGCTTGATTCCATGAGTTCTTATGGCGACAGTTCATACAGAGAGATGCCATCAGCATCAGAAATTCTTGAACTATGGGAGCAGGAGAGGATGAATGATGTGTTTGATCCTAAAGCAGAAAGCAAAACCACTCTTATTAGAGGATTATGAAATGCTTGCAGACAATGCAATTCTTGCATCAGTTACTGGCTGATACTGGAATGTTGAAGTCCCCAAACTTGTTCATGCAATTCTGCCTGCAAGTATATTGCCTCATCATCAGGAGAGTCCACTTAAATTAAAAACAAATGGGCTGGCACGCCGTAAAGAAATGGAACAAACGGGTTGAGATAGAAGGAGTCTTGTGGAGAAAAGAAAAGAAAGCCCACGGGCTGAACTCTGTCGGGATGGAGCACAATCCAATTGAGCCTGTTTAGAAATTTCGTCATAAATGAGGAAAAAAACTGATGCGGCATTGTGGGCTAATCTAAAAGATCGTTAACACTCCTACTAATCGTAATGTGACCTAAAAAAATACTAATCGTAATGTGACTCCAGGGACGCTGCGCGAACCGCCGTAGGCCCTGTTTGGGACAGCTACTCCCCGTAGCGATTCTATGGAAATCAGAATTTCCCTGGACGCCGCTTACCAGAGAATCGTGCCCCAAAAAATCGGATCGTTTGGCTCCACCGTTCGGCATCTGCACCGCCCCTGCTGCACACATCCGTCTTCGCCGTCCGAATCCGTGGTCTGCGCGCATCTGCCTCGATGTCCCCACCGGCGGTGGCTAGCATCTTGGCCGCGCTCGCCGCCAGCATCCTCGATGCGCTGGGTCGCAACTCGCAGGGGCGGCGGCGGGGAGCCGGGGACACGCTCCTCTGGCGAAGAAGCTGGATCCAGCTCGTGTATGCTGCGCTCGCCCACTTGTACGCCCGCCTACTGTCGCTCATGCCCGTTCTTGCCCTCGCTGTGGTGGCTGTGCTGCCGCCGCCGTCCCCACCGCGGCTGCTGTCCGTGCACTCGCGGCCGTCGTGAACTCCTCTCATAACAGGTCGATTCCTCTTACCAGCGAGGTCCTAATGTTACCCTCATTCCATTTTGCTAGCACCACGTGATGGAGCGGCCGGATTTGATGGGGCTATAGGTAGGATTTGGTGAGCTCAATGAGGAAGAAGCGAAGTCAGGGAGGAAGACGGAGTAGAAAAGAAAAGAAACGAACTGATACGTGTGTAATGAGTGGCATGGCGGGTAATTTCGGGACTGCGTTGGCCAGAAGCGACCCAGAAGGTGGATTCCGCGTTGGTGTTATCAGCGCGTTGGGAATAATCGATTCCACGGAACGTGGCTCAGGAATCTGCTCGTTTGGCTCCATAATCGAATTATATTGGATGGAAGTTGGCTATAATCCGTTCCAAACATGGCCGTACTCTCGCGGCGATGGTGCTCAATGTGGCTCCGCACGGGCACCGTCAACCTCGACCCCGGCTCCTGCTCCTACGAAACGCACGCCTTCAGCCCTGACAGCGATGGCGCCCGAATGAATGCTTCTGTTCACGCACCCAAAAGCCTCGCCCCTATACACATGGGGAGGGGTGCCCAAACTGACGTTTCTAGCTAGGCACACCCGGACCTGAGCTTCGCCTAGAGGCAGGGTGTCCAGCAACAGCTTATGGTCTAAGTAACCAGACAATAGCAACGACGTGTATTGAGATCATGACCCGTTCTACGTGTGGCCCTTGGCTCCTGAAAGTTAAACATGAGCTGACCTAAGAGCAACTTCAACCTGTCTCATATTCCATCAAAATCAGAGTATCTTGACAATGATTTCCAACAGCTCTCTCAAAGGATGAGGATGTGAGTCTCTCATTTCATTCCTAGAAATAGAGGGTGAGGCCAAAAGATTTGAGACTTTCAAAATTAGAAATGAAATAGGAGTCGGAAATGTTTTTCTCTATTCACTCTCTTAGATATAGACTACGTAGGAGGTGGGTTCGAGTTGCTTTAGAGTCCGAAGATTTGATGCCTGGGAGCCAAAGCAAGCAGCAGGCGTCGGAAACTCGGAATGGTCGGATCGTGAGGCCTCACATCTATGCAGGGCTGAACGGACTCCGTTTTACTGGATAGATCTTTTTTTTTTATCTCAATAGAGTCCGATATGTGCCGTGCCTGCGCAGCGTCGATCCGAATCCGATGCACTTAGCGTAATTTCAAACGTGCAATACTCCTTGGTCGACTCGGTTTCCCACACTTATGCAAACTTGCAATAATCCTTGCACAACCATAAATTGCCATCAATCCATAAAATTGTCTTACGTAGAGCACGACACGACACGATGGCCGCCGCCGATGACCGTTTCTCCGACCTCCTTGACGACCTGCTGGTGCACGTCATCTCCTTCCTCCCCGTCAGGGACGCCGCCTGCACCTCCGTGCTCTCGCGTCGATGGCGCCCGCTGTGGCTTGACACGGGCACCATCAATCTCTCCTCCACCTCCTACTCCTCCCACCACAACCACCACCGCCGGATAATACGGAGGCGCCTCTTCCGCGACGCCGCGTCCGCGCTCTCCGCAGCCCGGAGCCCCGTCACGCGGCTCACCCTGTTCGTGGAGGGAGACGACGGCCACGACTTTAGCGCCGCCGCCGCAGGCGCCGCCGAGCCAAGGGGATCATGGAGGACGTGGACGCCCTGCTCGCCGACCCGGCGATGCGGCGCGTCGAGGAGCTCCGCGTCGGCTTCAAGCTCGCCGATGAGATCCGCGGCCCGCGCGTCATCTACGAGATGCCGCCGGGAACACTGCCGGCGATGGCGGCCGCCCTCAAGGTGCTCGACCTCAGGTACTGCTACCTCGAGCTGCCGCCACACGCCGGCGCCGCGTTCCCTCAACTCTCCTCCCTCCGTTTCGACCAGTGCTCGATGCCGATGGCGCACCTCACGGCACTGATCCGCGCCGCGCCAAACGTCGCCGCGCTGCATATACAGCACCACGAGTTCTTCGTCTCCGGCGACGACGGCGCCGGCGAGAACGACGATCGCTTGTCTCTACACTGCCCGAACCTCACGGACCTCACGCTGGACGAGCTGGACATATTCACTCCAAAACCCATCGAGCTCTTGGCGCCACGCTTGCGCACCTTCAGCTACAATGGACACTTCATCGAGTTCACAATGAAATCCGACGAGCCGGACCTCACGCGAGTGGACCTCAGTTTCTGTTATTACGATTTGAAGCCCGACAATGCCTCCGTCCTCCTCTGGCAATTCCTTGGCGCCCTTCGCCACACCAAGGCCTTGAAGTTGGCCGTGGTCGACGTCGACAACGACATCGCCCTGGCGACGACGAAGGACGACGAGCACCTGGCAATGCTGCTGCCCCGTCTGGAACGCCTAGAGCTCGAAGGTATCTTCGATGCCGGCGACATAGAGCGCGCCACGGCCGCGATCGCGACCTTGCTTCGATGCTGCCCGGTGATACGAGACCTGTTGGATAATTATCAGCAATATGCCATATTTTAATTCCAAAAGTTATAATTAAGTTCACGAATATTTGCATGACTATAATGAGTGAAACAATCCATGTGCACGTGTTCAAGTTTAACACAGATTTAAAGAAGAACACGAATGAGATGAAGGATAGCAGTTCGGACATCGAAAAGTACCCTGGGGCGGGACCTCTGCCGGGGGCATCGGTTGCGCCGTTACCAGCTGGAGGAATATCATCCGAACTCATGATGTTCCTCGACTGGCCTTGCTCGAAGTAGTCGTACAAATTCGATGCAGGAAGGTCTGATGACGCAGTGCAGTCCGTGCGCCGGAGTCGTGCAGGAAGAAAAACGCGGCGCAGTGTAGTCGTTCGACGGCGGCGGAGTCTTCAGGACGGTGAACCGTACGCCGGTGAAGACGTAGCAGTTCTGGGCGAGCAGTCGCGTAGAGACGCTCCCCAGAAACCTGATTGCCCCGATATCCCGAGCAGGATCTCAAGGAGGCAATGGTGTTGGAGGCACCTGCTCTCGCCCGTGGTGTGCGCGCAGCGCCGGCGATGGGGAGGCAGATTTGCAGCAGAGGAAGGAGGAGAAGTAATGGACTCAAAAATCTCAGTCTCAAAGGAGAAGATGGCTTTCTATTCATAGCCCTCGGGTGAGACGAGAGGATGAACCTGGACGGGAGAGAATTGGGAAGGCTGAATTATGGAAATCTGAATTATGGAAGGCTGAACCATGGTATCAGTGATTACCATAATCAGCCCTTCCAATTACCGCATCCTCAGTTTCCATAACCAGCAAAAAGGGAGATCCCTCCCGCACGCAAGTCAGGCTCATGCTCAGGCTCAGGCCAGGGTTGTTTGAGAGCCGCTAGGGTTCTTTGAGAACCACCAGGGTTGTCTGAGACCCTCAGAGTTCTCTACAGAATCAACCCTGTGACTCGTGCGAAGCGTCACCAGGGTTCTTTTTCTGTCCGAGCAGAGTTCTTTTCCATTACCAGTATGGTGTTAACCATAATAACTATAACATCAAAAGTAGGCTATAATCCTTTAGAATAAATAGAATAATGGGCCATATACCCAAATATTCTAACAATCCCCACCAAGGATTCTAAGCCGTACTTGAAATGTTCTCAGATCCTCTTTGATATACCAGTATTTGATGGAGACTGTTAAGTTGAACTTCCATCTAGAGCTAGGGCTACATTCGTTCACAACTGAACAATGGACTATGCCTTGAATTGCCAGTTTTGTGCGAACAAGTTTCACAGAGCTCTACACTGATACTAGGCTGCAGTAGCATCCCCGCTGTTTTGGAGCTTATGGGTCATACTCCATGCCTTTCATGAGTTTCTAGAGATCACCCAAACCTCATAGACCATGACCAGTAGTCAGGCTCATATAGGTGTGTTCCTTAAAGATGTTCTGTAGGACAACATCTCTGTTTCAATGAAGCAACTGCCTTGTTCCATGAAACCACTTGGAGCACATTAAGGTATAAACCATCCTACCTTACAGGGTTGAAGAGAAATGCATCTTCTTATGGAATGAGCCTTCATTAAAGGTTCTCTTCTCTCAGTTACACTAAAGCTTGTTGCTCCATCCTGCTTCACGGGATCTCCGATCACAAAGAATAGGTTTCGACCATAGAGTAACTCACGTGGGTCTCAAGCCCAATTCCAAAGATGCATAGTCTATCACATTGCGTGAAAGACGCTTTGTGAATTGATCTGCCAGGTTTTTAGCCGTCTGAATATAATCCAAGGCTATAACTCCGGAGTTTCTCAGTTTCCTGACAGACTTTAACCGCCTTTTCATATGTCTGGATGACTTCATGTTGTCCTTAGAACTGTTCACCTTGATAATCACAGTTTGATTATCACAGTTCATCAGAATTGCCGGTATCGGTTTTTCAACTATCGGTAGGTCAGTAAGGAGTTCACGAAGCCATTCGGCCTCAACTGTGGCGGTATCCAGTGCTGTGAGTTCTGCTTCCATTGTTGACCTCGTTAAGATGGTCTGCTTGCAAGACTTCCAGGAAACAGCGCCACCTCCGAGTGTGAACACATAACCACTCGTGGCCTTGAGCTCATCAGCATCTGATATCCAGTTCGAATCACTATACCCTTCTAGAACCTTAGGGTCCCCGGTATAATGAATTCCATAGTCCATTGTTCCTACTAGATAGCGCATTACTCTTTCAAGAGCTCTCCAGTGATCATCGCCAGGATTTGAAACAAACCGACTCAATTTGCTCACAGCATATGCGATGTCAGGCCTCGTAGCGCTGGCTAGATACATCAATGAACCAATTATTTGAGAGTATCTCAATTGATCTCTCGTTATCCTTTTATTCTTCTTCAATATCAGACTGGCATCATAAGGGGTTGAGACAGACTTGTAGTCGCTGTAACCAAAGCGACTCAACATCTTCTCCACATAGTGGGCCTGTGACAGAGGCACCCCACCATCTCCGTCCTTTACCAGCTTGATATTGAGGATAACATCGGCCTCTCCCAGATCTTTTATCTCAAAGCTCTGAGAGAGAAAATCCTTGACTTCCTTAATCACACTAAGGTTAGTCCCGAAGATCAGTATGTCATCCACATATAGACATAGAATCACTCCATCACCTCCACCAAAACGATAGTACACACATTTGTCGGATTCGTTTGAAACAAAACCAACAGAGGTTAGAGTTCTGTCAAACTTCTCATGTCACTGCTTAGGTGCTTGCTTGAGGCCATACAGAGACTTCGACAGTTTGCACACCTTTCTCTCTTGACCATTTGCTACAAACCCATCAGACTGATCCATATGGATCTCCTCTTCCAACTCCCCATTTAGGAAAGCTGTCTTCACGTCCATTTGATGAACGAGAAGCCCATAGGAGGCTGCCAGTGAGAGTAGCACTCGAATAGTGGTCAAACGAGCAACATGTGAGTAAGTGTCAAAATAGTCCTCTCCTTCTTTCTGGGTATAACCCTTGGCCACAAGCCTAGCCTTGTACTTTTCGATAGTACCATCAGGCCTAAGCTTTTTCTTGAACACCCATTTGCATCCCACAGGCTTGCATCCATAAGGGCGATCAACAACCTCCCAGGTACCATTAGTCATGATAGAGTCCATTTCATTTCTGACAGCTTCCTTCCAATAGTCAGCGTCAGGAGTTGAATATGCCTCTTTAATAGTCCTAGGCGTGTCATCCACGAGGTATACAATGAAGTCATCACTAAAAGACTTTGCAGTCTTCTGTCTCTTACTCCTTCTAGGAGCTTCATTGATATCCTCCTCAGGATGTCTCTCATGAGAGAATTCATCGTGTACAATCGGTTCGGCAGAGATATCATCCTCGATAATCTCTTGCCTAGATGAACTTGTTCCATTTTTCATTGGAAACATGTTCTCAAAGAACGTAGCATCTCTGGTCTCAAAAATTATACCGACCACCATGTCAGGTACTCCAGAGTTCACTACCAAAAATCTATATCCAACGCTATGAATAGCATAACCAAGAAAAACACAATCTACAGTTTTAGGTCCAAGTTTGCGCTTCTTGTTGATGGGCACACATGCTTTGGCCAAACAACCTCAAGTACGCAAGTAGGAAAGCGTTAGCCTTTTCTTTTCCCATTCCTCGAATGGTGTCTTCTCTTTACTCTTTGGAGGTACACGGTTTAGGACATGACATGCTGTCAATATAGCCTCACCCCACCATTCTCTAGAAAGTCCCGAGGTATCCAACATGGCGTTAACCAAGTCAGTCAAGGTTCAGTTCTTTCTTTCGGCAACCCCGTTTGATTGGGGAGAGTAGGGAGGCGTCCTCTCATGAATAATACCGTGTTCTTCGCAGAATAAGTCAAACGACTTTGAAAAGTACTCGCCACCGCGATCTGACCTAATTCTTTTCATTTTCTTCTCAAGTTGGTTTTCTACTATAGCTTTATAGATTTTAAAGTAGTGAAGAGCTTCATCTTTAGTTCCCAACAAGTAAATATAACAATATCTAGTGCTATCATCTATAAGAGTCATGAAATATTTCTTTCCACCTTTTGTCAACACTCCATTCATCTCACAGAGATCAGAATGAATTAATTCTAGAGGTGCCAAGTCTCTCGCCTCAGCAGCCACGTGTGGCTTGCGAGTTTGTTTTGAACCAACACATGCAAGGCACTTAGAATTCTTGGTAAAGGTAAACTTTGGAATTAAACTCAGATTTGCAAGTCGTGACATACAACCAAAATTAACGTGACAAAGCCTTGAATGCCAAACATTAGATTCATCTACGTTAACAATATTGTTCACTACTTTATTACATCCATCATCAAGTGAAAAACGAAACAAACCTCCCCTATCATAACCTTTACCAACAAAGGTTCCAAACTTTGACAGAATACATTTATTTGACTCGAAGACTAATTTAAAACCATCTCTACAGAGTAGAGAGCCGCTGACTAGATTCTTCTTGATGGTCGGGACATGTTGCACGTTCTTCAGCTGCACGATCTTTCCCGAAGTAAACTTCAGATTGACCGTACCAACACCAAGTACACGCGCATGAGCTCCGTTCCCCATCAGTAAGGAGGTAGTTCCCCCGACCTGGTATGAAGAAAACAGGAAAATGTCAGCACATACATGAATATTAGCGCCAGTGTCTACCCACCACTCGGGTGTACACATAACTGAAAGAAATGTAGGTAAATAATTACCGTACTCCAAAGTTCCTGCAGGCTCGCTAATAACCATGTTGGCAGACTTGCCTTCTTTGCGTTGAGGACACTTTCCAGCAAAGTGGTTCTCACTCCCGCACACGTAGCAGGCTCCCTTCTACTTCTTGAACCCGGTGGTTTGTTTAGCCTTCCTAGGGTTCTGTGGCTGAGGCGGTTTCTTGCCTTTGCCCTTGTTGTTGGTGCGAGCATTAATGTTCTTTTGAACAAAGTTCGCGCTTGCACCGACAAGTGTCCCCTTGTTACGTACGTCCTTTGCTCTCGCCTTTTCCTCCACATCAAGAATGCCAATGAGTCCATCAATTGTGAACTCCTGCCTCCTGTGTTTCAGAGAAGTAGCAAAGTCCCTCCAAGAAGGTGGCAGCTTGGAGATGATACCTCCGGCCACAAACTTGTCGGGCAGCACGCAAGGGTTCTCTTTGTTGCAACAGCCGAGGTCTTTAGCCAGCACATGCAACTCATTAGCTTGTTCCACCACAGGACGGTCTTCCACCATCCTGTAGTCTAGAAACTGCTCCATGAGATACAGCTCACTGCCAGCATCAGACACCCCGTACTGGGCATCAAGGGCGTCCCACATCTCTTTCCCAGTCTTCTTCTTAAGAAGGGGATTAATCAGATGTGGGGCAATCACACCAAGGATGCATCCGCGGAAGAGATTATCTTTAACCTCGAACGCACTTTCCTGCTCGGAGGTGCATTGTTCGGGCTTCCCTTCCGCCACATCCATGATGCCCATGGTGGTTAACCACAATACCATTCATTCACGCCAACTCACAAAATTTGTACCGTCAAAAGTATTTGGCTTAATGGATGAAGCAAATTGAGCAACCGAAAACCTATCAACATAATTATCACTAAAATCAGGTTTCTGAGTTGTTGGATAATTATCAGCAATAGGCCATATTTTAATTCCAAAAGTTATAATTAAGTTCACGAATATTTGCATGACTATAATGAGTGAAACAATCCATGTGCACGTGTTCAAGTTTAACACAGATTTAAAGAAGAACACGAATGAGATGAAGGATAGCAGTTCGGACATCGAAAAGTACCCTGGGACGGGACCTCTGCCGGGGGCATCGGTTGCGCCGTTACCAGCTGGAGGAATATCATCCGAACTCATGATGTTCCTCGACTGGCCTTGCTCGAAGTAGTCGTACAAATTCGATGCAGGAAGGTCTGATGACGCAGTGCAGTCCGTGCGCCGGAGTCGTGCAGGAAGAAAAACGCGGCGCAGTGTAGTCGTTCGACGGCGGCGGAGTCTTCAGGACGGTGAACCGTACGCCGGTGAAGACGTAGCAGTTCTGGGCGAGCAGTCGCGTAGAGACGCTCCCCAGAAACCTGATTGCCCCGATATCCCGAGCAGGATCTCAAGGAGGCAATGGTGTTGGAGGCACCTGCTCTCGCCCGTGGTGTGCGCGCAGCGCCGGCGATGGGGAGGCAGATTTGCAGCAGAGGAAGGAGGAGAAGTAATGGACTCAAAAATCTCAGTCTCAAAGGAGAAGATGGCTTTCTATTCATAGCCCTCGGGTGAGACGAGAGGATGAACCTGGACGGGAGAGAATTGGGAAGGCTGAATTATGGAAATCTGAATTATGGAAGGCTGAACCATGGTATCAGTGATTACCATAATCAGCCCTTCCAATTACCGCATCCTCAGTTTCCATAACCAGCAAAAAGGGAGATCCCTCCCGCACGCAAGTCAGGCTCATGCTCAGGCTCAGGCCAGGGTTGTTTGAGAGCCGCTAGGGTTCTTTGAGAACCACCAGGGTTGTCTGAGACCCTCAGAGTTCTCTACAGAATCAACCCTGTGACTCGTGCGAAGCGTCACCAGGGTTCTTTTTCTGTCCGAGCAGAGTTCTTTTCCATTACCAGTATGGTGTTAACCATAATAACTATAACATCAAAAGTAGGCTATAATCCTTTAGAATAAATAGAATAATGGGCCATATACCCAAATATTCTAACAATCCCCACCAAGGATTCTAAGCCGTACTTGAAATGTTCTCAGATCCTCTTTGATATACCAGTATTTGATGGAGACTGTTAAGTTGAACTTCCATCTAGAGCTAGGGCTACATTCGTTCACAACTGAACAATGGACTATGCCTTGAATTGCCAGTTTTGTGCGAACAAGTTTCACAGAGCTCTACACTGATACTAGGCTGCAGTAGCATCCCCGCTGTTTTGGAGCTTATGGGTCATACTCCATGCCTTTCATGAGTTTCTAGAGATCACCCAAACCTCATAGACCATGACCAGTAGTCAGGCTCATATAGGTGTGTTCCTTAAAGATGTTCTGTAGGACAACATCTCTGTTTCAATGAAGCAACTGCCTTGTTCCATGAAACCACTTGGAGCACATTAAGGTATAAACCATCCTACCTTACAGGGTTGAAGAGAAATGCATCTTCTTATGGAATGAGCCTTCATTAAAGGTTCTCTTCTCTCAGTTACACTAAAGCTTGTTGCTCCATCCTGCTTCACGGGATCTCCGATCACAAAGAATAGGTTTCGACCATAGAGTAACTCACGTGGGTCTCAAGCCCAATTCCAAAGATGCATAGTCTATCACATTGCGTGAAAGACGCTTTGTGAATTGATCTGCCAGGTTTTTAGCCGTCTGAATATAATCCAAGGCTATAACTCCGGAGTTTCTCAGTTTCCTGACAGACTTTAACCGCCTTTTCATATGTCTGGATGACTTCATGTTGTCCTTAGAACTGTTCACCTTGATAATCACAGTTTGATTATCACAGTTCATCAGAATTGCCGGTATCGGTTTTTCAACTATCGGTAGGTCAGTAAGGAGTTCACGAAGCCATTCGGCCTCAACTGTGGCGGTATCCAGTGCTGTGAGTTCTGCTTCCATTGTTGACCTCGTTAAGATGGTCTGCTTGCAAGACTTCCAGGAAACAGCGCCACCTCCGAGTGTGAACACATAACCACTCGTGGCCTTGAGCTCATCAGCATCTGATATCCAGTTCGAATCACTATACCCTTCTAGAACCTTAGGGTCCCCGGTATAATGAATTCCATAGTCCATTGTTCCTACTAGATAGCGCATTACTCTTTCAAGAGCTCTCCAGTGATCATCGCCAGGATTTGAAACAAACCGACTCAATTTGCTCACAGCATATGCGATGTCAGGCCTCGTAGCGCTGGCTAGATACATCAATGAACCAATTATTTGAGAGTATCTCAATTGATCTCTCGTTATCCTTTTATTCTTCTTCAATATCAGACTGGCATCATAAGGGTTGAGACAGACTTGTAGTCGCTGTAACCAAAGCGACTCAACATCTTCTCCACATAGTGGGCCTGTGACAGAGGCACCCCACCATCTCCGTCCTTTACCAGCTTGATATTGAGGATAACATCGGCCTCTCCCAGATCTTTTATCTCAAAGCTCTGAGAGAGAAAATCCTTGACTTCCTTAATCACACTAAGGTTAGTCCCGAAGATCAGGTATGTCATCCACATATAGACATAGAATCACTCCATCACCTCCACCAAAACGATAGTACACACATTTGTCGGATTCGTTTGAAACAAAACCAACAGAGGTTAGAGTTCTGTCAAACTTCTCATGTCACTGCTTAGGTGCTTGCTTGAGGCCATACAGAGACTTCGACAGTTTGCACACCTTTCTCTCTTGACCATTTGCTACAAACCCATCAGACTGATCCATATGGATCTCCTCTTCCAACTCCCCATTTAGGAAAGCTGTCTTCACGTCCATTTGATGAACGAGAAGCCCATAGGAGGCTGCCAGTGAGAGTAGCACTCGAATAGTGGTCAAACGAGCAACATGTGAGTAAGTGTCAAAATAGTCCTCTCCTTCTTTCTGGGTATAACCCTTGGCCACAAGCCTAGCCTTGTACTTTTCGATAGTACCATCAGGCCTAAGCTTTTTCTTGAACACCCATTTGCATCCCACAGGCTTGCATCCATAAGGGCGATCAACAACCTCCCAGGTACCATTAGTCATGATAGAGTCCATTTCATTTCTGACAGCTTCCTTCCAATAGTCAGCGTCAGGAGTTGAATATGCCTCTTTAATAGTCCTAGGCGTGTCATCCACGAGGTATACAATGAAGTCATCACTAAAAGACTTTGCAGTCTTCTGTCTCTTACTCCTTCTAGGAGCTTCATTGATATCCTCCTCAGGATGTCTCTCATGAGAGAATTCATCGTGTACAATCGGTTCGGCAGAGATATCATCCTCGATAATCTCTTGCCTAGATGAACTTGTTCCATTTTTCATTGGAAACATGTTCTCAAAGAACGTAGCATCTCTGGTCTCAAAATTATACCGACCACCATGTCAGGTACTCCAGAGTTCACTACCAAAATCTATATCCAACGCTATGAATAGCATAACCAAGAAAAACACAATCTACAGTTTTAGGTCCAAGTTTGCGCTTCTTGTTGATGGGCACACATGCTTTGGCCAAACAACCTCAAGTACGCAAGTAGGAAAGCGTTAGCCTTTTCTTTTCCCATTCCTCGAATGGTGTCTTCTCTTTACTCTTTGGAGGTACACGGTTTAGGACATGACATGCTGTCAATATAGCCTCACCCCACCATTCTCTAGAAAGTCCCGAGGTATCCAACATGGCGTTAACCAAGTCAGTCAAGGTTCAGTTCTTTCTTTCGGCAACCCCGTTTGATTGGGGAGAGTAGGGAGGCGTCCTCTCATGAATAATACCGTGTTCTTCGCAGAATAAGTCAAACGACTTTGAAAAGTACTCGCCACCCGGATCTGACCTAATTCTTTCATTTTCTTCTCAAGTTGGTTTTCTACTATAGCTTTATAGATTTTAAAGTAGTGAAGAGCTTCATCTTTAGTTCCCAACAAGTAAATATAACAATATCTAGTGCTATCATCTATAAGAGTCATGAAATATTTCTTTCCACCTTTGTCAACACTCCATTCATCTCACAGAGATCAGAATGAATTAATTCTAGAGGTGCCAAGTCTCTCGCCTCAGCAGCCACGTGTGGCTTGCGAGTTTGTTTTGAACCAACACATGCAAGGCACTTAGAATTCTTGGTAAAGGTAAACTTTGGAATTAAACTCAGATTTGCAAGTCGTGACATACAACCAAAATTAACGTGACAAAGCCTTGAATGCCAAACATTAGATTCATCTACGTTAACAATATTGTTCACTACTTTATTACATCCATCATCAAGTGAAAAACGAAACAAACCTCCCCTATCATAACCTTTACCAACAAAGGTTCCAAACTTTGACAGAATACATTTATTTGACTCGAAGACTAATTTAAAACCATCTCTACAGAGTAGAGAGCCGCTGACTAGATTCTTCTTGATGGTCGGGACATGTTGCACGTTCTTCAGCTGCACGATCTTTCCCGAAGTAAACTTCAGATTGACCGTACCAACACCAAGTACACGCGCATGAGCTCCGTTCCCCATCAGTAAGGAGGTAGTTCCCCGACCTGGTATGAAGAAAACAGGAAAATGTCAGCACATACATGAATATTAGCGCCAGTGTCTACCCACCACTCGGGTGTACACATAACTGAAAGAAATGTAGTAAATAATTACCGTTACTCCAAAGTTCCTGCAGGCTCGCTAATAACCATGTTGCAGACTTGCCTTCTTTGCGTTGAGGACACTTTCCAGCAAAGTGGTTCTCACTCCCGCACACGTAGCAGGCTCCCTTCTACTCTTGAACCCGGTGGTTGTTTAGCCTTCCTAGGGTTCTGTGGCTGAGGCGGTTTCTTGCCTTTTGCCCTTGTTGTTGGTGCGAGCATTAATGTTCTTTTGAACAAAGTTCGCGCTTGCACCGACAATGTCCCCTTGTTACGTACGTCCTTTGCTCTCGCCTTTTCCTCCACATCAAGAATGCCAATGAGTCCATCATTGTGAACTCCTGCCTCCTGTGTTTCAGAGAAGTAGCAAAGTCCCTCCAAGAAGGTGGCAGCTTGGAGATGATACCTCCGGCCCACAAACTTGTCGGGCAGCACGCAAGGGTTCTCTTTGTTGCAACAGCCGAGGTCTTTAGCCAGCACATGCAACTCATTAGCTTGTTCCACCACAGGACGGTCTTCCACCATCCTTAGTCTAGAAACTGCTCCATGAGATACAGCTCACTGCCAGCATCAGACACCCCGTACTGGGCATCAAGGGCGTCCCACATCTCTTTCCCAGTCTTCTTCTTAAGAAGGGGATTAATCAGATGTGGGGCATCACACCAAGGATGCATCCGGCGGAAGATTATCTTTAACCTCGAACGCACTTTCCTGCTCGGAGGTGCATTGTTCGGGCTTCCCTTCCGCCACATCCATGATGCCCATGGTGGTTAACCACAATACCATTCATTCACGCCAACTCACAAAATTTGTACCGTCAAAAGTATTTGGCTTAATGGATGAAGCAAATTGAGCAACCGAAAACCTATCAACATAATTATCACTAAAATCAGGTTTTCTGAGTTGTTGGATAATTATCAGCAATAGGCCATATTTTAATTCCAAAAGTTAAATTAAGTTCACGAATATTTGGCATGACTATAATGAGTGAAACAATCCATGTGCACGTGTTCAAGTTTAACACAGATTTAAAGAAGAACACGAATGAGATGAAGGATAGCATTCGGACATCGAAAAGTACCCTGGGACGGGACCTCTGCCGGGGGCATCGGTTGCGCCGTTACCAGCTGGAGGAATATCATCCGAACTCATGATGTTCCTCGACTGGCCCTTGCTCGAAGTAGTCGTACAAATCGATGCAGGAAGGTCTGATGACGCAGTGCAGTCCGTGCGCCGGAGTCGTGCAGGAAGAAAAACGCGGCGCAGTGTAGTCGTTCGACGGCGGCGGAGTCTTCAGGACGGTGAACCGTACGCCGGTGAAGACGTAGCAGTTCTGGGCGAGCAGTCGCGTAGAGACGCTCCCAGAAACCTGATTGCCCCGATATCCCGAGCAGGATCTCAAGGAGGCAATGGTGTTTGGAGGCACCTGCTCTCGCCCGTGGTGTGCGCGCACGCCGGCGATGGGGAGCAGATTTTGCAGCAGAGGAAGGAGAGAAGTAATGACTCAAAATCTCAGTCTCAAAGGGAGAAGATGGCTTTCTATTCATAGCCCTCGGGTGAGACGTAGAGGGATGAACCTGGACGGGAGAGAATTGGGAAGGGCTGAATTATGGAAATTCTGAATTATGGAAGGCTGAACCATGGTATCAGTGATTACCATAATCAGCCCTTCCAATTACCGCATCCTCAGTTTCCATACCAGCAAAAAGGGAGATCCCTCCGCACGCATAGCAGGCTCATGCTCAGGCTCAGGCCAGGGTTGTTTGAGAGCCGCTAGGGTTCTTTGAGAACCACCAGGGTTGTCTGAGACCCTCAGAGTTCTCTACAGAATCAACCCTGTGACTCGTGCGAAGCGTCACCAGGGTTCTTTTTCTGTCCGAGCAGAGTTCTTTTCCATTACCAGTATGGTGTTAACCATAATAACTATAACATCAAAAGTAGGCTATAATCCTTTAGAATAAATAGAATAATGGGCCATATACCCAAATATTCTAACAATCCCCACCAAGGATTCTAAGCCGTACTTGAAATGTTCTCAGATCCTCTTTGATATACCAGTATTTGATGGAGACTGTTAAGTTGAACTTCCATCTAGAGCTAGGGCTACATTCGTTCACAACTGAACAATGGACTATGCCTTGAATTGCCAGTTTTGTGCGAACAAGTTTCACAGAGCTCTACACTGATACTAGGCTGCAGTAGCATCCCCGCTGTTTTGGAGCTTATGGGTCATACTCCATGCCTTTCATGAGTTTCTAGAGATCACCCAAACCTCATAGACCATGACCAGTAGTCAGGCTCATATAGGTGTGTTCCTTAAAGATGTTCTGTAGGACAACATCTCTGTTTCAATGAAGCAACTGCCTTGTTCCATGAAACCACTTGGAGCACATTAAGGTATAAACCATCCTACCTTACAGGGTTGAAGAGAAATGCATCTTCTTATGGAATGAGCCTTCATTAAAGGTTCTCTTCTCTCAGTTACACTAAAGCTTGTTGCTCCATCCTGCTTCACGGGATCTCCGATCACAAAGAATAGGTTTCGACCATAGAGTAACTCACGTGGGTCTCAAGCCCAATTCCAAAGATGCATAGTCTATCACATTGCGTGAAAGACGCTTTGTGAATTGATCTGCCAGGTTTTTAGCCGTCTGAATATAATCCAAGGCTATAACTCCGGAGTTTCTCAGTTTCCTGACAGACTTTAACCGCCTTTTCATATGTCTGGATGACTTCATGTTGTCCTTAGAACTGTTCACCTTGATAATCACAGTTTGATTATCACAGTTCATCAGAATTGCCGGTATCGGTTTTTCAACTATCGGTAGGTCAGTAAGGAGTTCACGAAGCCATTCGGCCTCAACTGTGGCGGTATCCAGTGCTGTGAGTTCTGCTTCCATTGTTGACCTCGTTAAGATGGTCTGCTTGCAAGACTTCCAGGAAACAGCGCCACCTCCGAGTGTGAACACATAACCACTCGTGGCCTTGAGCTCATCAGCATCTGATATCCAGTTCGAATCACTATACCCTTCTAGAACCTTAGGGTCCCCGGTATAATGAATTCCATAGTCCATTGTTCCTACTAGATAGCGCATTACTCTTTCAAGAGCTCTCCAGTGATCATCGCCAGGATTTGAAACAAACCGACTCAATTTGCTCACAGCATATGCGATGTCAGGCCTCGTAGCGCTGGCTAGATACATCAATGAACCAATTATTTGAGAGTATCTCAATTGATCTCTCGTTATCCTTTTATTCTTCTTCAATATCAGACTGGCATCATAAGGGGTTGAGACAGACTTGTAGTCGCTGTAACCAAAGCGACTCAACATCTTCTCCACATAGTGGGCCTGTGACAGAGGCACCCCACCATCTCCGTCCTTTACCAGCTTGATATTGAGGATAACATCGGCCTCTCCCAGATCTTTTATCTCAAAGCTCTCTGAGAGAGAAAATCCTTGACTTCCTTAATCACACTAAGGTTAGTCCCGAAGATCAGTATGTCATCCACATATAGACATAGAATCACTCCATCACCTCCACCAAAACGATAGTACACACATTTGTCGGATTCGTTTGAAACAAAACCAACAGAGGTTAGAGTTCTGTCAAACTTCTCATGTCACTGCTTAGGTGCTTGCTTGAGGGCCATACAGAGACTTCGACAGTTTGCACACCTTTCTCTCTTGACCATTTGCTACAAACCCATCAGACTGATCCATATGGATCTCCTCTTCCAACTCCCCATTTAGGAAAGCTGTCTTCACGTCCATTTGATGAACGAGAAGCCCATAGGAGGCTGCCAGTGAGAGTAGCACTCGAATAGTGGTCAAACGAGCAACATGTGAGTAAGTGTCAAAATAGTCCTCTCCTTCTTTCTGGGTATAACCCTTGGCCACAAGCCTAGCCTTGTACTTTTCGATAGTACCATCAGGCCTAAGCTTTTTCTTGAACACCCATTTGCATCCCACAGGCTTGCATCCATAAGGGCGATCAACAACCTCCCAGGTACCATTAGTCATGATAGAGTCCATTTCATTTCTGACAGCTTCCTTCCAATAGTCAGCGTCAGGAGTTGAATATGCCTCTTTAATAGTCCTAGGCGTGTCATCCACGAGGTATACAATGAAGTCATCACTAAAAGACTTTGCAGTCTTCTGTCTCTTACTCCTTCTAGGAGCTTCATTGATATCCTCCTCAGGATGTCTCTCATGAGAGAATTCATCGTGTACAATCGGTTCGGCAGAGATATCATCCTCGATAATCTCTTGCCTAGATGAACTTGTTCCATTTTTCATTGGAAACATGTTCTCAAAGAACGTAGCATCTCTGGTCTCAAAAATTATACCGACCACCATGTCAGGTACTCCAGAGTTCACTACCAAAAATCTATATCCAACGCTATGAATAGCATAACCAAGAAAAACACAATCTACAGTTTTAGGTCCAAGTTTGCGCTTCTTGTTGATGGGCACACATGCTTTGGCCAAACAACCTCAAGTACGCAAGTAGGAAAGCGTTAGCCTTTTCTTTTCCCATTCCTCGAATGGTGTCTTCTCTTTACTCTTTGGAGGTACACGGTTTTAGGACATGACATGCTGTCAATATAGCCTCACCCCACCATTCTCTAGAAAGTCCCGAGGTATCCAACATGGCGTTAACCAAGTCAGTCAAGGTTCAGTTCTTTCTTTCGGCAACCCCGTTTGATTGGGGAGAGTAGGGAGGCGTCCTCTCATGAATAATACCGTGTTCTTCGCAGAATAAGTCAAACGACTTTGAAAAGTACTCGCCACCGCGATCTGACCTAATTCTTTCATTTTCTTCTCAAGTTGGTTTTCTACTATAGCTTTATAGATTTTAAAGTAGTGAAGAGCTTCATCTTTAGTTCCCAACAAGTAAATATAACAATATCTAGTGCTATCATCTATAAGAGTCATGAAATATTTCTTTCCACCTTTTGTCAACACTCCATTTCATCTCACAGAGATCAGAATGAATTAATTTCTAGAGGTGCCAAGTCTCTCGCCTCAGCAGCCACGTGTGGCTTGCGAGTTTGTTTTGAACCAACACATGCAAAGGCACTTAGAATTCTTGGTAAAGGTAAACTTTGGAATTAAACTCAGATTTGCAAGTCGTGACATACAACCAAAATTAACGTGACAAAGCCTTGAATGCCAAACATTAGATTCATCTACGTTAACAATATTGTTCACTACTTTATTACATCCATCATCAAGTGAAAAACGAAACAAACCTCCCCTATCATAACCTTTACCAACAAAGGTTCCAAACTTTGACAGAATACATTTATTTGACTCGAAGACTAATTTTAAAAACCATCTCTACAGAGTAGAGAGCCGCTGACTAGATTCTTCTTGATGGTCGGGACATGTTGCACGTTCTTCAGCTGCACGATCTTTCCCGAAGTAAACTTCAGATTGACCGTACCAACACCAAGTACACGCGCATGAGCTCCGTTCCCCATCAGTAAGGAGGTAGTTCCCCCGACCTGGTATGAAGAAAACAGGAAAATGTCAGCACATACATGAATATTAGCGCCAGTGTCTACCCACCACTCGGGTGTACACATAACTGAAAGAAATGTAGGTAAAATAATTACCGTACTCCAAGTTCCTGCAGGCTCGCTAATAACCATGTTGGCAGACTTGCCTTCTTTGCGTTGAGGACACTTTCCAGCAAAGTGGTTCTCACTCTCCGCACACGTAGCAGGCTCCTTTCTACTTCTTGAACCCGGTGGTTTGTTTAGCCTTCCTAGGGTTCTGTGGCTGAGGCGGTTTCTTGCCTTTGCCCTTGTTGTTGGTGCGAGCATTAATGTTCTTTTGAACAAAGTTTCGCGCTTGCACCGACAAGTGTCCCCTTGTTACGTACGTCCTTTGCTCTCGCCTTTTTCCTCCACATCAAGAATGCCAATGAGTCCATCAATTGTGAACTCCTGCCTCCTGTGTTTCAGAGAAGTAGCAAAGTCCCTCCCAAGAAGGTGGCAGCTTGGAGATGATAACTCCGGCCACAAACTTGTCGGGCAGCACGCAAGGGTTCTCTTTGTTGCAACAGCCGAGTCTTTAGCCAGCACATGCAACTCATTAGCTTGTTCCACCACAGGACGGTCTTCCACCATCCTGTTAGTCTAGAAACTGCTCCATGAGATACAGCTCACTGCCAGCATCAGACACACCCGTACTGGGCATCAAGGGCGTCCCACATCTCTTTCCAGTCTTCTTCTTAAGAAGGGGATTAATCAGATGTGGGGCAATCACACCAAGGATGCATCCGCGGAAGAGATTATCTTTAACCTCGAACGCACTTCCTGCTCGGTAGTGCATTGTTCGGGGCTATTCCCTTCCGCCACATCCATGATGCCCATGGTGGTTAACCACAATACCATTCATTCACGCCAACTCACAAAATTTGTAACCGTCAAAAGTATTTTGGCTTAATGGATGAAGCAAATTGAGCAACCGAAAACCTATCAACATAATTATCACTAAAATCAGGTTTCTGAGTTGTTGGATAATTATCAGCAATAGGCCATATTTTAATTCCAAAAGTTATAATTAAGTTCACGAATATTTGCATGACTATAATGAGTGAAACAATCCATGTGCACGTGTTCAAGTTTAACACAGATTTAAAGAAGAACACGAATGAGATGAAGGATAGCAGTTCGGACATCGAAAAGCACCTGGGACGGACCTCTGCCGGGGGCATCGGTTGCGCCGTTACCAGCTGGAGAATATCATCCGAACTCATGATTTCCTCGACTGGCCTTGCTCGAAGTAGTCGTACAAATTCGATGCAGGAAGGTCTGATGACGCAGTGCAGTCCGTGCGCCGGAGTCGTGCAGGAAGAAAAACGCGGCGCAGTGTAGTCGTTCGACGGCGGCGGAGTCTTCAGGACGGTGAACCGTACGCCGGTGAAGACGTAGCAGTTCTGGGCGAGCAGTCGCGTAGAGACGCTCCCAGAAACCTGATTGCCCCGCCCGATATCTCCGAGCAGGATCTCAGAGGGCAATGGTGTTGGAGGCACCTGCTCTCCGCCCGTGGTGTGCGCGCCAGCGCCGGCGATGGGGAGGCAGATTTGCAGCAGAGGAGGAGGAGAAGTAATGGACTCAAAAATCTCGTCTCAAAGGAGAAGATGGCTTTCTATTCATAGCCTCGGGTGAGACGAGAGGATGACTGGACGGGAGAGAATTGGGACAGGCTGAATTATTGGAAATCTGAATTATGGAAGGCTGA